>OY728123.1:2065207353-2067972353 GCA_963277665.1 Viscum album | reverse complement strand
GTGAAAAGGTCTGATGAAACATGGAGATAACTTGCCGCCCCGGCCAAAACTCCGTAGACCCCGTCGAGGTGAGACCCGTAAGAAGACGTGGTCGTCACCCTCGAACTCCAGTGGTCTCGTCTCATATCATCATAAGACTTATGTCTGCTCTCTACAGTCTTCATTCGCTCCTAGATGATCTGCACCTTCTCCTTCGTAGCCTGAATCATCTCTGGTTCTACACGTGCTGACTCCATCACTATCCACAAAGGATATCTGAAACGTGGCTAGCTGTTGTCTCGCCACTCCTAACAGTTGAATGCCTGATCTCCTACTAAGAGCATATGTTACAACGTTCCCCTCCCCAAGAGTATAAACTATCTCGAAGTCATAGTCCCAGAGGAATTCAAGCCATCACCGCTGTCTCAGGTTCATGTCCTTCTAAGAGAAGATACACCTGAGACTATTGAGTTAGAGAGATCCTAAAACCATTCACTCAATGAACAATGGGTGAGACTAGCCAATTGTAAGAACTCATCTCCACCCTTCTTTGTCTACGTTCTTCAAGAACTGCTGAGATTTATCCTCTGCCGAAAAGAGAAATCTGGTCTCATCCCCTATATGAACCATGTTCTTTGCCTAATAAGTCAATCCTAACATGAATGGTAACATTCATGTCATGGATGACGTCGTAAGGCCTCGACGCTACACCAAGAGATCCAACCGTTACTCTCGCCTCCAAGGGTTGAGTCACACTGTCGGCATCAGTGTGTGGTTACTGGGTCTCCTCCAGTAGGAATCTCAAAAGTGAGGGTCAAGTCAATAGTTTTAACCAGAACCTCATAGTATCAACCATACAAAAAGGATAGGAAAGAAAACGTCACAATGATAAGTGTCTTTTATTACTACAGCTCAAGTACAAGACACAAAGCAAACACAACAACAACAACAACACGGAAACTAGAACCACCAAGAACAAAGGACTCTATGCCTGGAACTAGTCCCGCTCCTATCCACCTACTTACAAAGCTCCATAGTCATATGCTTCAGCTGCCTGAAGCTATGCTATCCCTTGTCCACCCGCTCTTTGCGGTCGGGGTGGACCTCCAGGTGGTGGTGGTGGAAACACCTCGAAGCGTCGTCCACCTCCATCTGCACGACCAGCTCCTCTACTTCTGACTCTTACTCCTTGTGGTCTGCCTCGATCGAACCTCTTCCTCTACCTGGGAGGTTCTTCATCTATCTGCTGATCGTCTGTACGACTGGTCGGACAGTCATGTGCCATGTGACCAAGCTCGCCACAGGAGTAACACTGCATGCTCTTGGAACGACTAGCTCTGACTCAACTCCGGTTTCCCCACACAACTGAACTTGTGTCGTGCAGTCGACCACCGGTGGGTCTGGTCCTCTTGGAACCCTGTCTCGTCTGTCTACTTTGAGCTGAAGAAGACTCCACTGCAAGTCGACTAGTGGTGGTCTCTCTACTGGAGACTACTCAGTAAGGAAACTCTCCACTAGAAGGGCTCGCTCCAACACTCCCGTCTGTGTCAGAATGTTGTGAGAAACAACTGAAGCTCTAATCTCCCGCCTGAGCCCCTGCTCGAAGGTCCGGGCCCTGAAGAACGGGTCCCATACCATATCTGAAGAGTAGCTAGAGAGGTCTGTGAACCTCACTGAGTACTGAGCTACACTCATGCTACCCTGCTGCAGATGAAGTAGCTCTTGTATCTGCACCACTCGAAGGGTGGCTGGTACAAACTCCGCCCAGAACAGGCTCTCGAAGTCTGCCCATAGAAGTGACGCCTCGTCATGCATCTGGATCATCAGGCTCCACCATCTTCCTGCTGCTGCCTGAAGGAGGCCGGTAGAAAGGATCACCATGAAGTCCACTAGTGTACCTACTAGCCTGAAGACTCTCACCATAGCCTCCATCCAATCCTCAGCCGCCTGTAGATCCGTCTCTCCTCGGAACCTTGGTGGCCTCTGACGCTAGAACTCGTGCAGCATGCTCAAGTAGTGTGCATCACCTGCTGCTGGGGCTGGTGGCATCGGTGGCCCAACGGGTGGTAGTACCGCTGGTGCCTCAACTGAAAGAGGGCCTTGTACTGAGGCCTCTTCACTCGGCGGGATGTCAGTATGTACAACTCTCGGGGCTCTAGCTGGTCATCCGTGGGGAGGCATCCTGAAAGAAACAGATGTGACAGGGTCAAAAGACTATACCTGGTGAGATGACCTGGTTTGAGCTGACTTAAAAGAAACTTTTTGAAACACACACACAAACAGTGTTTTTGTGCACTGATTCGGAAATCATAAATCAGGGTCCTGGTGTATAGATATGTCAGCCGCCCGCACCAACACTGAACTCCCTAAACTGAAAACCACACTTAGTACCCTTAACACTATTGCTTCACAGAAAAAATATCAGAGTTCTATGTTCTGTGGTAGAACTGACTCCTTTGATACCAATTTTTCATGACCCGTCCTCGGGGCCCGTTCCGTGACTACCCCAAGCTCACCTTCCATAGGCCAGGGGCTGGCGACTAGCACCAAAGACATAAATCCCGATAAAAAGGGAAGACATTGCCTTTATGAAACGTAAACACACACAACCAGAGTACAGGAAGAAGAAAACACTAAGTAAACACTATATAACAAAAGATGTTCTAGAAAGTAAAGGGTCCATATAACATCCCGCCTTTTTATCACACAAACATTCATTACATTTTACAAAACTGAGGATCTTTAAGGTTTATTGTCTTGGAAACCAGGAACTTAAAAAATGAAAACATAAAACATTCTTCTTAAACACTTGAAAGGATTCTCCTTATGTTCATCCTAGGTTCATTACTGCATCTCATAACCTGGGGACATACATCAAAAGAAAGGGTGAGCAGAAGGCCCAGTAAGGGAAACAAGGGGAAACATTTACATGTGAACTTGAGATACATCAACAATGTCATGAAAAATAACTTTAAGTCATGAGAAAGAAATCATGAGATATATCATAATAAAAATAACATTTTTCATAACTTGAATATGTGGCTACAACATTTAATATTGACAATCATTTCGTTTCACCAAGGTCCATCCCCAAGGTGTCATTAAAAATTTACCAAGGGTTTTCACCAAGGTATCAGTCTAAAAGGTCATCTCTAGAGATTAAGTCTTTACCCAATGCATTGGAGCGCTATCTGGGCGCACCCTTGACATGTATTTATTATCATGTGATCCATATATATCATCATAAATCATTTCATAAACAACTCATATAGCATAAAAGAAATGGGTTTCATTTCATAATCATAACGTTTTAAAAACTGCTTTAAAGACACGATCTTTATGTCACTTTAAACCCACGGAAAGGGAAAACGAGTTTCATGTATGTAAATCACAGAATTTAAAATAGAAAATTTTGATATATATGTGAATACCCCTTTATAAATAAGATCTTTTAGTATTTACTTAATAACATAAAATAATTTTGAGAAAAGAGAGGCATTTTGAGACGAAAATTATGCAGCATAACGGCTATATTTCGGGGTTTTAGAAAACATTGAAAAGAGAGGGGACATGGGTCAAACCATTATAAATGACCCATAAAACAGTAGAGGGACAGAATATAATGGATATAAGAATATGGTAATGAAATTTGAAAGACATACCATATGAAATGAAAATCTTGAAAGGAAGACAAAAATAAGATTTCTCTTATGAAAATTCAGCAGCCTAACGGCGTCACTTAAAACTTCAAAAAATGAATTGATGAGATCGAATAGGGTATCTCATCATATGAAAATAAGAGATCAGTATGATATATTTAGATATAATACCCCAAAAAAATAAAAAGGAACTTGAAATACTTGACATGAAAGTAGAACTTTGAAAAATGTGAAAGATGAACGAATCCCTTAAAAATCCGGCAGCCTAACGGCGTCACTTAAGCTTCAACCAAAAATGAATTGACAAGATAAAATAGGGTATCTAATAATATGAACATAAGAGTTCAGTATGATAGATATAGAGATCATACCCCAACATAATAAAAAGGAACTTGAAAGACTTGACATGAAAGTAGAACTTTGAAAACAAAAAAGGGTGAAAGAATCCCTTAAAAATTTGGCAGCCTAACGGCGTCACTTAAGCTTCAACCAAAAATGAATTGACAAGATCAAATAGGGTCTATCATAATATGAACATAATACTTCAGTATGATAGATATAGATATCATACCCCAACATAATAAAAATGAACTTTAAAGACTTGACATGAAAGTAGAACTTTGAAAAAGAGAAGGGTGAAAGAATCCCTTAAAAATTCGGCAGCCTAACGGCGTCACTTAAGCTTTCTTAAAATGAATTGATGAGAGTCAGAGGGGGTATCCCATAATGTGAACATGAAAAGGGCAGTAAGATGAATATAAAAGAACATCCTCCAACATAAGAACATAGAGCATAAAAGGAATGACATAAAAGAGATTACTTGAAAAGAAAGAGAGAGGTCGGATCCCTTACCATAAACGTAACTCTTAAAACTCAAAGGTTGGGACCTTGAGGGCTTGGGGGCACCTTGGTAAGACTCATTGGGAGGTAAGGAGACCAGAACTTAGTTGAGGATTATTTTGGAGTCAAATGGATGGGAGGATGGCTTGGTATTTATAGGGAAAGTGAGGGGACAAGGCATTAATGGCCAAGGGACACCTCATTAGTGGTTTTGGAAAAACCATGGGCTTGCCCATGGTATTTGCCCATGGTATTGGCCACTTGGGACACCTCATACCTTATTTTACTATTAATAAGTCGACCATATTGATTAAATACTTAATACATCATTTAATGATGTCATTAAACACCCGTAACTTAAAAACTGTATTTTCACTATTCATCGAAAATTCAACTTTCTTAGAAAAATCCCAAAATTTCACCTTAACCAAATATTGATGCTCTGATTTCAAAAATAAACTCCATTTTATAAAAATAATTTTCTAAATATTTTTAATTTAATTTTTAAATAAATACACTATTCACCGAAAATTCATTTTTTTCAGAAAAAATCCCCAAAAATTACCTTAAAATAATATCGATGCTCTGAGTTCAAAAATGAAATACATTTTATAAAAATAATTTTCTAAATATTTTTAATTAAATTTTTAATTAAAAAACACTATTCACCCGAAAAAACTAATACTTGAATAATAATTTATGAAACCGTTATTTAACCATTTTATTGAATCACATTACTTAATCAAGGTGCCTAGATTATATTAATGCTTTATTTAAGTGAGATTACTAATCCATTTAGTCACATTACTAATCCTAAGCATAAAATCACTATTCATAATTTACTATTCATCAAAAATCAAGTTGATCTTATTAGACTCTAAATTTCGTACTGAACATATTTGTAGAAGACCATTTTTTGAAAATCATTACACATTTTTAATTATTTAAGGTTTACATAAACATTTTTTAAAATATTTTTTCTCTAAAATTCACTAAAAATATGCATACTATATTTATCCGGACATTTGAAAATTCATAAACTTCATCATAAGAAAAAAATAAAAAAAATTTATTTAAAACAAAGGATTACACAAGGCAGTTACGGTCTCCTTACATAGCCCCTTATCACACCAGCATAGGACCTAAGTGTAAGGTGTGCTAAGGTGAGAGAATCAGAGGGAGGCTCGGCCAACATCGCACGAGTAGTAATTTCTATCAGTTTGAACTTCTCACGAAGGCGATTCCATTCTAGCTTCACACGATGAAGTTCGGCTTGGGTTTGGTCCAGAGAAAAGCCCAGTGGTGCTACCTCCTTCCCAAGTTCTCTTAGATGGGCTTCAATCAGTCCAAGACTACTGGGTGAGGCCATCAAATCTTCTTTCTATATTAATTAACAAATATCACTTGTATTTAGAGACAAATATAAAAATGTTTAGTTTCTAGCGGTCATATTGACCAATGGTCATATGACAGTCAAAAACCCAACAGTCTCATTTTAATTATACTCATGTTATCCAATGAAACAGTTTTGTTGAGTATAAAAAAATAACACACAAAATTTGGAAACAAGATTTATTGAAAATTTCGGGTTGTTACAATCTTCCCCCCTTAAGAAATTGCGTCCTTGCAATTTTTAAAACTGGGTTTTGAAATTTCATTGAAAGTCCCACACCGGAAAATGAGTCATTAAAACTATTACTTTAAAAGAAAGAAAGGGAAGTAAAAAAGGTCACCCGAGTTAACCCATACTAGGATCCCATGTAGAAAAACATGGACATGGAGGAAAAAACAAAGGGTCACATTCTAAGGGAGAGTGATAGAAAACATGATTAGGAGAAAGTTAACGATAAGAAAATCCCAAACTTATGATGTGTGTAAACGGTCTTTGATTACCTAGTAGGAAACATAAACCAACAACATCTTTTTTACATTCCTTTTCATAATTTTGAGGAATTCATTTATAACATAGAACAAAACATAAGGTAATATACCAACCTTCAAGTAGAGTTTCATCCTTTAATAATATTCTACCAAAACTAATATTTTCTCCAAACGATGAGCATTCAAAAACACTTTGTCTCATCAAAACACAAGAATCATCTTCTTGAGGGTCATGTAATCCACAAAAGATTAACTATAAATTTCTTCTATCTTTAAACATTGTCCAAAAACAAAAAGGGTAAGATAAAACAACTCTTCAAAAAGAAAGAATCCCATAGGAAGGGAAACTACTTTTAAATCTTCAAAGTTCCACGGTACTACCCAGAGTTCATCATAGACCATTCCGTAAATAACTGTCCTTAAAATTCCTCAAAATAACCGAAACTAAGATTGAAACCCAAATACAAGAAGGACTTGATAACATAGTCTTCCAAGATAAACTTTATCATTCATCTCCAAATAACATCAACCACTCCTAACATCTTATAACAAAAGTAAATAACCTAAACATATTTTCCCCAAGATTGGTCAATCATTTCCATAAGTAACCTATAATACCATAAGTTCACCTTAAATTCATTGATTCATCAAAATATAAGTCAACCATTACTCCTCAAATAAAATACCGTAGTAATCTATTTACCTCGATCAAATAGGGTTCCTAAAATAGTGAACATCTTCCAAAATAATAATCATCTTTTAATCCCCTAATCACCTTTTATTTTAAGAAGAACAGCTTCACTACATAAACATGTGGTACATAACAATAGATGTCTTCTTTAATGATATAAAATCATCTTAGGTAGTGACTCGATGATCTTAGAAAACATAAAAGATATTCTCATAGAGCACGAACTAAAATACAACATGACAGACAATTATTGCGAAGAAGTTACATGTACTTCAGTCATGATGATCTATCTCAGCATAGGACTTGTATTGTTCCCTTGTCCTCTAAGATTGTTGATGCTCATATTTCTTCTCACCCATTCCAAGAGAGCATTGCCTTGGATAATTTCTAACTTCTCCACATTTATGACATCGAAATGTATAAGTTACATTAGATCGAACCTTACCT
Source organism: Viscum album (assembly GCA_963277665.1). Lineage (NCBI taxonomy): Eukaryota > Viridiplantae > Streptophyta > Magnoliopsida > Santalales > Viscaceae > Viscum > Viscum album. The sequence goes on along the minus strand of OY728123.1, from coordinate 2,067,964,856 downwards.
ACATTCATCACATTATCCATTTTTTTAAAGCAATTGCCTACTTTATGCCCTATCTTCCCACACTCAAAACATCTCCCGGTTCCTTTGTGACATTCTCCTTGGTGCCTCTTCCCTCACTTTTTGCAAAAAAGAAATTGGGTCTTCTTTCCCTTATCAACTTTATCAGATAAACATCCTCGAGACTTTGTCTTCTTCTTCCTTGATGAATTTGGGAATTCAACTAGGTTCCAATTATTAATTGTGATTTTTGATAGCTGGTTTGGCATAATCACAATATGTTCAACTTGATCTCTCATCATCTCTTTCACATTAATAGGGCAATCATCACATTTTCTATCACATTGGATGTTGGGATATGATCTTCTATTTCCTACCATTAACTAAGAAAAGAACGTATAATTAGGGGGCTTAAATACTTAGCCAATAATCATGAAAAGGAAACTTAAGCATAAAAGGATAAACTTGTAGAAGAAAAGTATACCCTAACTTGTGATCCCCTAGGTTCCAATATAGGTTATCCATGATCATATATTCTTATGTGAATCTTTATTTTATTTTATCTTTGTTCCTTTAATAATGGTTCATACTAAGATTATGAATTTACCAAAGTATATCCCTCAGGAGTGTCGTAACCAAGAGTGCATTAAGGCCCGTTGTCGTGTACCGGTTTCCGTTTGAGTCTAGTTCAAAGTGGTGTTTTTGGGGTTTACCCCTATGTACATCTATGCCAGAGCCGCCTCTACGTGCTCGTATCCAGACAATGATGTATTTTCTTGGCAACCCCTTACTCAATACTCACCAAAATACCAGGAAGATTTCCTATATTTAAACTTTTATATAGGGTTCTTCCTAAAGTTTTCATATCTTAATTTCCACAAATAACTAAACCATCCTTTGATACCAACTATAACATCACAACTTTTTATCACATAAACTTTCATTACATTTTACAAAACCGAGGATCTTTACGGTTTAGTGTCTTGGAAACCAGGAACTTAAAACATGAAAACATAAAACATTATTCTTAAACACTTGAAAGTATTCTCCTTATGGTCATCCTAGGTTCATTACTGCATCTCATAAACTGGGGACATACATCAAAAGAAAGGGTGAGCAGAAGGCCCAGTAAGGGAAACAAGGGGAAACATTTACTTGTGAACTTGAGATACATCAACAATGTCATGAAAAAGAACATCAAGGCATGAGAAAGAAATCATGAGATATATCATAATAAAAACAACATTTTTCATAACTTGAATATGTGGCTAAAAAATTTAATATTGAAAATCATTTAGTTTCACCAAGTTCCATCCCCAAGGTGTCATTAAAAAATTACCAAGGTTTTTCACCAAGGTATCAGTCTAAAAGGTCATCTCTAGAGATTATGTCTTTACCCAATGAATTGGAGCGCTATCTGGGCGCACCCTTGACATGTATTTATTATCATGTGATCCACATATATCATCATAAATTATTTCATAAACAACCCATATAGAATAAAATAAATGGGTTTCATTTCATAATCATAACGTTTTAAAAACTGCTTTAAGGACATGATCTTTATGTCACTTTAAACCCATGGAAAGGGAAAGTGAGTTTCATGTATGTAAATACCAGAATTTAAAATAGAAAATTTTGATATATATGTGAATACCCCTGTAGAAATAAGAGATTTGAGTATTCACTTAATAACATAAAATAATTTTGAGAAAAGAGAGAGGCATTTTGAGACGAAAATTCTGCAGTATAACGGCTACATTTCGGGGTTTTAGAAAACATTGAAAAGAGAGGGGAAATGGGTCAAACAATAATAAATGACCCATAAAACAGTATAGGGATAGAATATAATGGATATAAGAATATGGAAATGAAATTTTAAAGACATACCATATGAAATGAAAATCTTGAAAGGAAGACTAAAATAAGATTTCTCTTATGAAAATTCAGCAGCCTAACGGCGTCACTTAAAACTTCAAAAAATGAATTGATGAGATCGAATAGGGTATCTCATCATATGAACATAAGAGATCAGTATGATAGATTTTGATATCATACCCCAAAAAAATAAAAAGTAACTTGAAATACTTGACATGAAAGTAGAACTTTGAAAAATGTGAAAGGTGAATGAATCCCTTAAAAATTCGGCAGCCTAACGGCGTCACTTACGCTTCAACAAAAAATGAATTGAAAAGATAAAATAGGGTCTCTCATAATATGAAAATAAGAGTTCATTATGATAGATATAGAGATTATACCCCAAAATAATAAAATGGAACTTGAAAGACTTGACATTAAAGTAGAACTTTGAAAACAAGAAGGGTGAAAGAATCCCTTAAAAATTCGGCAGCCTAACGACGTCACTTAAGCTTCAACCAAAAATGAATTGACAAGATAAAATAGGGTTTCTCATCATATGAACATAATATTTCAGTATTATAGATATAGAGATCATACCTCAACATAATAAAAAGGAACTCGAAAGACTTGACATGAAAGTAGAACTTTGAAAAAGAGAAGGGTGAAAGAATCCCTTAAAAATTCGGCAGCCTAACGGCGTCACTTAAGATTTCTTAAAATGAATTAATGAGAGCCAGAGGGGGTATCCCATCATGTGAACATGAAAATTTCAGTAATATGAATATAAAATAACATCCTCCAACATAAGAACATGGATCATAAAAGTAATGACATAAAAGAGATTACTTGAAAAGAAAGAGAGAGGTCAGATCCCTTACCATAAACGTAACTCTTAAAACTCAAAGGTTGGGACCTTGAGGGCTTGGGGGCACCTTGGGAGGACTCATTGGGAGGTAAGGGGACCAGAACTTCGTTGAGGATGATTTTGGAGTCGAATGGATGAGAGGATGCCTTGGTATTTGTAGGGAAAGTGAGGGGACAAGGCATTAATGGCCAAGGGACACATCGTTAGTGGTTTTGGCAAAACCATGGGCTTTCCCATGGTATTTGCCCATGGTATTGGATACTTGGGACACCTCATACCTTATATTACTATTAATAAGTCGACCATATTGATTAAATACTTAATACATCATTTAATGATGTCATTAAACACTCGTAACTTAAAAACTGTATTTTCACTATTCATCGAAAATTCAACTTTCTCAGAAATATCCCAAAATTTCACCTTAACCAAATATTGATGATCTGATTTCAAAAATGAACTCCATTTTATAAAAATAATTTTCTAAATATTTTTAATTTAATTTTTAAATAAATAAACTATTCACCAAAAATTCATTTTTTTCAAAAAAATCCCCAAAAATTACCTTAAAATAATATCGATGCTCTGAGTTCAAAAATGAAATCCATTTTATAAAAATAATTTTCTAAAAATTTTTAATTAAATTTTTAATTAAAAAACACTATTCACCTGAAAAAACTAATACTTGACTAATAATTTATGAAACCGTTATTTAACCATTTTATTGAATCACATTACTTAATCAAGGTGCCTAGATTATATTAATGCTTTATTTAAGTGAGATTACTAATCCATTTAGTCACATTACTAATCCTAAGAATAAAATCACTATTCATAATTTACTATTCATCAAAAATCAAGTTGATCTTATTAGACTCTAAATTTCGTACTGAACATATTTGTAGAAGACCATTTTTTGAAAATCATTACACATTTTTAATTATTTAAGGTTTACATAAATTTTTTTTTAAATATACTTTCTCTAAAATTCACCAAAAATATGCATACTATATTTATCCGGACATTTAAAAATTCATAAACTTCATCATAAGAAAAAAATCAAATTTTTTTATTTAAAACAAAGGATTACACAAGGCAGTTACAGTCTCCTTACATAGCCCCTTATCACACCCGCATAGGACCTAAGTGTACGGTGTGCTAAGGTGAGAGAATCAGAGAGAGGCTCGACCAACATCGCACGAGTAGTAATTTCTATCAGTTTGAACTTCTTGCAAAGGCGATTCCGTTCTAGCTTCACACGATGAAGTTCGGCTTGGGTTTGGTCTAGAGCAAAGCCCAGTGGTGCTACCTCCTTCCCAAGTTCTGTTATATGGGCTTCAATCAGTCCAAGACTACTGGGTGAGGCCATCAAATCTTCTTTCTATATTAGTTAACCAAGATCACTTGTATTTAGAGACAAATATTGAAATGTTTAGTTTCTAGCAGTCATATTAACCAATGGTCATATGACAGTCAAAAACCCAATAGTCTCATTTTAATTATACTCATGTTATCCAATGAAACAGTTTTGTTGAGTATAAAAAAATAACACAAAAAATTTGGAAACAATATTTATTCAAAATTTCAGGTCGTTACCGGCCAGAAATACAATCCCAATAGTAAAGTACAAGGTACAGAAAAAACAGCAGGATGGTGTTAAGCTACCCTTGGATTGTCCTCCAGAGTTCCTACCTGAAGGGTAGGTACAGATGGCCACCTTAGCTCTCCATGTCCATTTGTCACCTCCGAGTATTGTCTCATCGTGAAGTCCACCTCCGGGTACCGTCTCACCATGAAGTCGACCTCCAGGTACCTTCCATCTCTACAAGCCTCAACCACGATTAGTGATGTCCGTCGTCTGCATCCAACACAACAAGGTGCGGGCATAGCCTGTGTATGGGTGAGTATAACGATACTCAGTAGGGACCCCGAGACCCTCAAGGTCTCACTAAATCCAACAAGGATAAACCATAAAGAAAGATCTAGATAGATAAAGTTTACTTAGGTATATTCCCATACATATACCTAAGTTATCAAGTAACCCATATCAATCATGAGGTAAACACAAATGTCATTGACTCAGCTCAAACCGGGATTTTCATTATCGAAACCACAACTGCTGGTGAAACTTATCCTCTGTCGAGTATAGTGGCCCTATCATGACTCTGAGGCGCTACTCACTAAACTTAGACTATTGAGGTACTCCTCCTGTCGAGTACCGCGGGTCTGATTCCAAATATCGGGTGCTCCGTCCGCTGAGGGTCTGCCGCCAAATACCGGGCACTCTCCCTAATAGCCTATAGAGGTACTCCTCCTATCGAGTACTGCGGGTTTGCTGCCAACTACCAGGCACTCCATCCGCCGTGGGTCTACCGCCAAATACCGGGCGCCCCATCCACTGGGCTAACCGAATCACTATGAGTTGAATCAGTCAAGCAGTCGTCAGGTCTATAGCTACTCGGTCTCCACACTCCATACGCTCATCTCTGGGAGGGTCCGCTCCATGAGCTACTGGTCGTTACTTCTAAGTGTCACAAAGTCTCACGTAGAAGAATCACAAAGGACCACCTCGTCATAGGGGTCTCAACTCAACAGACGGCGCGTCAATCGGACGCCCGATCTGTGAGTTATTAGCATTTCCGTTCCAGGGGCCCGGTTGGATTTCGGGTACAATCCAACCCAGTCATACACCAACTGTGTCCAAAACTCAGGTGAAGTATTCCAAAATAACCGTCTCATCAAGAGAAATTCAATAAAGTTGACAGTACGTCAATCGGATGTCCAGAGCTCAAGTTATAAGTGTTTCCGCTTCGAGGGCCCGGTTGGTTTCAATTTCGAACCAACCAAGCCATACGCAAACTTCGCCAAAACCTTAGGTTTAATATACCTAAACGATCGTCTCGATCCAAGGAATCCTACTCAACTAACGGTGCATCTATCGGAGGTCCGTAGCTCAAGATATGTCAGTTTAACCAAAAACGGTCTGAAAACAGGGGGTCTGGGCCCGGTCCGACCCGCCCCAACACCCCCTAGGTCGGCCCGAACTGGGTTGACCCTACCCAGGTCTGGCTCCGGCCCGGTAGGGCACAGCTCGGCCTGGCCGGTGCGGTCCGACCCACGTGGCCCACGCGGTTGGCCGTGGGGCTGGCCGACCAGGCGGGGTGGTGGTGCCCAGTGGGGCCCGCCCTAGCCGCTGATTGGGGGGGGGGGGGGTTACACCCCCCCCCCCCCCGATTCTTCGAAACGGTTGGCCATGCTGGCCGGCCTTTGGGTAACCGCGGGACCCCTCGGGTCCCGCCTCTTGATAGCACCGGCGGCCGGCACAGCCGGCCGCCCTTCTAGATCCATCGTGGCCTTAAGCTGTCGCTTTGTTCAACCGACGTAGCGTGATGGTGCCACACCCCTCCGCCGCGGCCCGCCCCGGCCGCGACTCCTGTAGCTTCGGCATGGCGTGACGACGCCACGACTTTGCAGCGACCCAGCAATCATGCGCTGACGATCTGCTCGTGGTCGGCCCGACACCGGTCGGTTCTTCACAGTCCGCCTCCATCGTCCACTAACAACAAACGATAAGGGAAGGGTCGGACCGTGTTCGTGCAGTCTAAGACCTTCCTTGTCAAGATGGTATCATACAACCAAAAGAAACTCAAGAATTGAAGAACGATGATGAATGGTATTAAAACTTGAACATAAAAACCCCTACCTCGTAAAACGGCATTAAACGATGGCGAGTCGTGGAAGACGGGCATCACGGAAGACATGCGTCATTCTGTCAAAGTCGGGAAGGAAGGAGCCGAGGGTGGCTTCAGCGTTCTTTGTTCTTCGTTGGAGGAAGAGGAAAACTCTCCAAGTGCAGGGCGTCATGCTTCGCTACTAGCGTTCCGCCGCTTGAAGAAGTCGTCCAGAACTCCTTCCCCTAGCCTCCTTTATATAGGAGTGGGAGGGTTCATCGTTGGCACGGAAGTTATAAATGGAGGATTTATGACAGAGGGCTCCACCGAATTAATCCGCTGCGGTGGTGCATTAAAATGGGGAGGAAGTCAAAAAGGGGGGGTTATTGGCCCGGGTGGTCCCTAAAGAAGAATATCCTCCAAAGGGAGGATATTTCCTGGCGGACCCCACCAATAATTAACCAGAAAAAGGAAAGGGGGCGGGGTGGTTAATGCTTAGGTGGTCCCCTCATTAAAAAAAAGGAGGTTTCATCCTCCACAATTAAGAGGGGTATTTAAACATACAGGCTCGCCCTCATAAATGAGGGGGAGTCAAGGAGTTATGATTCCTCCCATTAATGGGAGGCCTCGTTTGGTTTCCAACACAATCAACCCCACATGGGAGGTTGGATCTCGGTGGACCCCACCACCATAACCTCTCATGGGGGATTAGGGTGTGGCAGTCCCACCACCAACTCCCAAGTGGAGCTTCTAACCACTTTATCAGCACGACATGTGATTAACAAAATAAAATAAATTGTTCACATATTTTATTTTATTAACCCACGTAAAACCCCAAAAACTAACTTTCATACCCGATCATCTGTCATCGAGGTGAAAGTATTCTTAAGCAAAAAATCGTGCTGTGAGTTCAATGGTGCCATCAGATTTCAATTTCGAGCACCAGTTCAAAAGATAGAAAAACTCGTTCGTTCGTTTACTGAATATACCCGAGCTGAACTTCAGAAATTGATTCTGGGCACACCGGGCCTCGGAATCAAGTGCCTTTAGAAGCCACAGACTCGTAAAATTCCATAGAAATTAACAAAAAAAAAATTCCTTGTAATTTTCGGGTCTTTACACCTTTGCTTTTGCGAGGCTCCCTTCCTCACGAATCTCCTTCACAATTTGAGAGTTTAAGGTTTTTTGTTTGATCTCTATTTTTTCTCGAGGGGGTTGAGGTCTATTTATTGGCAATTCCACTGACTCGAGAACCTTCCATGAAAAGTCAGCATCACATCATCTAAAATAAAGATGCTCTGAAATTTCCACTGAAATTCTCTCTATATGGAAAAGCATCATGGAAATTTTCAGATCACAGAGCTCATCGTAATTGCGGAGCATTCCGTCAATTTTTTTGTGTCGTCGCCACAATGCTCCCTCACAACGTTCTTCACCTACACTATTTGTGAAACTCGTCGTAATCGTAGATCTCACTGTCAACATTCTCCACGTCTTTTTGAAATCCATTTCATGAATCCCATCTTTGAGAAACTCATGCCTTTTCCGTATTTTGATGAGATCTTCAAGAAAATCCACTTTTCGCAATGCTCACCAAACTCCAAATTTTGGACCCCAAAAATTTGGAAAACACTAGAAAATGATGCCACCATGTATTTGTTATTTCGTACTACCTCCAGATATTCCATTCCGTTTTCATGGTTTTTTTCAACATAGACTATCAAAAACATCTCTGGAACTTGGCAATTTACCATAAAATCCTGATTTTCCAACAAACACAACCCACCCAAAAAAGTTGCAATGTTAACTTGAAGGATTTTCCCCAACAATAAATATATCATATATATATATATATATATATATATATATATATTATGAATGCATTTTGAGAATTAATGTATATAAATAAACTATTAAACATTTTTTACTAATATAAATTTTCTAATTTTTTATATATAAAATTATGATTTTTTTTAAATTTTTATTAAAAGGTATATAAATCATATTTATATATTATATTTACATATATATACTCATTGTAATATAAATCTTAAATAAAAATATATAAGTATATAAATATAATATAAATATATATTTATAATTACAAAAAAAATAAATATATTTATAAATATTAATATATAACTATAAATATTTTTTTATATATTCATATAGTTATATATATAAGTATATATAATTATATAATAATATATATTTATTAATTTTTAATTATATATAATTATAAATATAACAAATATATTTATTATAATTTTATAATTATTTAAATAATATTTATTTATAAATAATTCTAATTATAAATAAATACATTTATAATTATTTGTGTGTAGTTATAAATATATTTATATATTTATATATAATTATATAATTATATCTAATTATATAATTATGTTTATATTTCTTAATATATATATAATTATAAATATAATAAATATATTTATAATAAATATATTTAAATAATTAATTTATTTATCATATATATACACATATATGTATATTAATACTAAGATGGTTTTGATCACCAATTTGGTAACTCAAAACCATGGCCCCACAAATTTTATTGAAAAACGTAGAGGCAACACATTCACACTGGTACAAGGGATGTAGACCTCTAAAATAAAAATGGAGACCCAAGCCCCCTTACCACATGGCCATAGGGGACCATACAATTTCCCAGCCTGAAGTACCTCAATCACTACCCAAAATCCCTCAAATCCATATGTGAATGGCCCAAATGGCCAAATGAAAAACTTAAAAATGGACCAACACAACCATGGCAGATATCAGTTCCCTATCTTAGCCCATTGCTGCCCAAAAGTAAGACACACAGCTTCCACCAGACAAAGTAGCATGCAAGTCAAGGACACATCCCCCCAAAGTCATTCCACATACCGAGGCTTCACCATCGCTGCGCGACTCGAGATTGTACCATCGCACATTGTCACTAGCATGATCCCTTATCATCGCTGGTATAAAACTAATTGCCATCCTGACCGTTGATGCTAGGTTATCGCTCAAGCAAAGTAGACTTCACCAACAATACCACTAGCTTGCTCCACCTATTATGACACTAAAATGCACTACTGCTGGGATCCAAAGTCAGAACCTGCATCCTGAGTTCAACTACCGAGAACCTCATCGACCGATTCAACAGATTCCTGAGCAATGTCGCCAAGAGCGACCATAATCCCGAGGTTACATTGGCATTGCATTTAAAGGATTCCCAAACTGAGATCATCACCAGCCAACCATGCATGCAGAGTTGTCTACATGCACCCCTTGACCCTCCATCACCAGCTACCTCCAATATGCTGCCAATACCATCCGCGACCTTCAAAGAGCCATCTCCAGCAGCCACTATCAAGGCGTCGTCGCTCGTCACCTCCATTGAGTCTCCCTTAATAGACATCGACATTAAGATGGGGTCATTATCACCGATGACGTGGGACTCGGGTCCACCATTGACATCGGAATTTCCCTCGAGATCCCTTCGAACCACATTCTGTGAATTAACCTTACCACACCCTCTTCCGCATGTACCAAAATGATCAAAATGACTTACAATCTCATCCTCAATCCCTCTTCCTGGTAGGAGTTGCAATAGATTGCTGGGATTTCTGGAGGAATCTAATTAAAATATGTAACGTCTCGGTTCCAAAAGCCACCCAGAGGCGCCCCGTACCTAGTTGGTCACATGGCCTCAAGCGCATTTCCCCGAACGCCAGATGTTGCTGACTAGCAGCGAGGGCCTTGGGTGTGATAGTGGGGAAACTATTCCCTCATTGGCAGAGTACACAGTGGAAGAAAAAAAATAGGTAACAGTAGAAACCATAACCATCCATACAAGAGTACATGATACGCAACAGAAGACAAACAGTAAACAACTGGAGCACACACACATGTATATAAAATGATGCATGATACATATATCTAGGAAAGAATCCAAACAAGTCACAATGATGAATAAAATACTAATCCAAAGTTCAAAAGAAAAATAGGTAAACTCCTCAACATCTCAAGCCATATCTTGGTCCCACGCTCTCCATCTCTACAGCAAGTCAGGTTCCTGAAGTAGAAGGGCACTTGAACTTATCTATACTTGCAATAATACAATCTTTTTGGGCCCAAAAGCATGGCCCAAACAGGGTGTGAGAAAAGGTCCCAGTAGTCAACCACCCAAAGATTTGTGCCTAACAGTCAGTGAATATATGGCAGGTAAAGTACATTAAGCAGTAAACAGCAAGTAGTAAACAGGATAATACACAACAATAACAATCCACAGTCCAGCATACAAGGTACACAAGTAACATCCAAACAAAAAGAAGAACAAAAAGGTAACCACTGGGTAGTTCTCACAGTCTAACCCCTAAGGTTCAACCTACAAGTATGAGCAACCCTCTGGGAGGCACACACAGTCTCACCCCTCTAGTTCATCTAAATAATAGATTCTCTAAGGAATCACTCACCGTCAATTCCCCATATAGTCTCATATCATACTAAAGGCTCTATGGGGAAGCACTAAATGTCTAATTCCCCCTTTGGCCCACGTCAAGTAACTATAGATTCTTTGAGGAAGCACTCAATGTCAATTTCCCCTATGGTCTCGCATCATAAATTAAAGACACTCTGGAGAAGCCCTTATGTCCATTCTCCCTATGGTCCACTACACTAGGTTCTCTCAGCCCTGTGTAAAACAAACATGCATAGTGCGCGTATCGTCCCAAGTAAACCTCAAGAACTACTTGGCTATCATTCTAAGGCACAACAACATAACAGTAAAACAGTTCCACTATCCTACAACTAGGCATGGCAATTGGGAAAAACACCAAATAAGCAAAACAAGCATGGAAAACATCCAGAGTACAGTAAAAAATACTTTATTCACAAGCAATTACCTCTACTCAAGAAATCAAGTAAAGAAGACAACAACAAGGGAAAAATAGAAAACACACAATACCCCATTCAAGGGTATTGGTGGAATTTGCAAAAAATATTCACAGACTTCCTACAGAAAGGCACAAACCACTAACCTCGAAGCTAGGATAATGATATACGTGAACCATGATGATTTATTCTCCTTAGAACGTTGATGATCTAAGAAAATGTCCAAAATTCTCAACCCACGATATCCTGAGAAAGAGGAGAAATTGGAAAACAAGGCTCTAGGAGAAGGAAAAACTCACCGCTGCGGTTCCAACACAATTGACGATGGCTGAAACGGAGATCAGACGGAGGCTTGGGAATCCAGAGAAGAAACGCGGCCATACGGGTCACTCTCGGATGAAGAACTTGGTGAAGGAGTATGTTCTGTCCATCAGGCGTGACCCCTATCTGTTTAGTGAAAAAAAAGAAAATACACAGCGTGTACTTCTCGGGTACACGGCGTGTACTCTATTATTTCTGTAATCCGCTTTAAGCAGCCACCACATTTCCTCTACACATCGTGTGTGTGGCCTGGACATGGCCAGAACACGGCCTGGTGCGGCAAGGGAGTACACGGCGTATACTTCTAAAGTACACGGCAGGTACTTCAAAATTTTCCAGAAACTCCTCTTTTCTCAAAAACTCCAGAAAAAGGAAATACATACCTGAAACGAAGATCCGGGTTCTTACAAACTTCCCCCCTTAAAGAAATTTGTTTCCGAATTTCCCTAATGAGGCGTAGAAGAAGAAACCCCGAACAACTCTGGCCACTACGATCGTATATCGGCCTCCCTTTCCCAGGTCTCATCCTGTACTTGCTCGTGCTGCCATAGCACCCGTACTAGAGGAACATACCTCCCCCGGAGAACCTTCGTACTGTGATCGACAATCCGGATGGGATGCTCTTCAAACGACACATCCGATTCGATCTCAACCTCCTCAGGTTGAAAGACATTAGATGGGTCTGAAAAGTAACGTCGGAGCTGAGAGATGTGGAAGACGTCATGCATGGCCCAGTACCTCTGAGGTAACTGTAATCAATAGGCAATCGGACCAACTCTATCCAATACCTAAAATGGTCCAATGTACCATGGTGAAAGTTTACCTTGTCTCTGAATCCTCTTGTGTCCCAATCTTAGTGCGACATACAGGAAAACCTGATCCCCAACCTCGAATTCCAAAGGTTGTCTCCGTTGATCAGCGTAATACTTCTGTAGAGACTATTCTATAGCCATCCTCTCCGAATCAACTCTATCTTCTCTGAGGTCTCTTGAATAATATGAGGTCCCAGTACAGATGCCTCTCCTGCCTCTATCCAGCATAAAGGTGATCGGCATGGCCTACCGTACAAAGCCTCGTAAGGTGCCATCTGAATAGTCGCATGAAAACTGTTGTTGTAGGCAAACTCCACCATAGGGATATGCTTCTCCCATGAACTGACAAAGTATAGAATGCAAGATCGAAGCATATCCTTAAGCACCTGGATCATACGCTCGGACTGGCCATATGTTTGGGGATGGAATGTTGTACTCAAAATTACCTGTGTACCCAAAGCCCTCTAAAGCCCCTACCAGAACCAGGAAGTAAAGCACGCATCGCTGTCTGAAACAATGGAGTGTGGAACTCCATGCAGACGTACAATCTCTCGGATGTAAACTCATCCTAGATCATCAACACTAAAGTTTTCCTTGATCAGTAAGAAGTGAGAAACCTTCGTAAGTCTGTCGACGACAACCCAAACAACATCGTTCCCTTGAGGTGACCTCGAAAATCTGGTCACGAAGTCCATCGTGACATCATTACACTTCCACTCCGGAATGGGTAACAGTTGTAAAAGGATTTCTGGTCACTAATGCTCCACCTTCACCTGTTGAAAAGTAAAACACCTCAAGATGAAACCAACAACATCCCTCTTCATACCTGGCCACCAGTACTAGCAATGAAGATTCTGATACATCTTGGTGACACCAGGATGAACTGTCCAAACTGAGGAATGAAAGTCCCGCATCATCTCCTCACGTATGTCTGCTGGCACCCACACGCGTCCCTAGAAATGAAAGATCTCATCCTCGCCCACTGTCCATCCAGGAAGAGGGTCCTCTCCTAACACACTCCCCCGCAGGACTAATCCTTCTGATTTTGATAGCTACCTCATCAGTACCCGATCAAGAAGTGCAGATATAACAGCTATATAAGATAGGTAAGTCTATCCCAGTCTATTGTGCACCTCTAGATGCATCTCAGAGGATAGAGGCATAAGCTTCCACTCACTGCTGGCCTCTTGAACTACCTGAATCTGAGTTCTTCTTCTCAACGTATCTTCCACTACGTTGCCTTTTTCCAGCATATAGGCAAGCTCGAAATCAAAATACTGAAGATATTTGACCCACCTGCGCTGTCTCAAATTCAGATCACGCTGAGTGAAGATGTAATTGAGACTCTTGTGGTCAGTGAAAACCAAAAAGTGCTCTCCCAGAAGGTAATGTCTCCAACATCGCAAGGCATGACCGACAGCCGCCAACTCCAGATCGTGCGTCGGTTAGTTCATCTCATGTGGCCTCAACTGCCAAGACCCGTACACAACAACTCAGTATCCCTGCATAAGCACAACGCCCAGTCTGATACCATAAGCATCATAATAAACAGTATAGCTCTTGCCTGGCTCTGGAAATACTAGTATCGGCGCTGACGTCAACCTTACCTTCAGCTCCTGAAAGGCTGACTCACAAGAATCTGACCATAAGAACTTCGCCCCCTTCTTGGTCAGACCTGTCAATGGTGCTGTTAGGCCTGAAAAGTCCTGAATGAAGCGTCTGTAGTATCCAGCCAGCCCTAGGAAACTCTGTACCTCAAAGATGTTCTTCGGATGCTCCTAGAAAAATATAGCTCTCACCTTCTATGGGTCCACAGATACTCTTTCCTCTGAGATGAAGTGACCAAAGAAGTGAATATGGTCCATCCAAAAGTGGCACTTCGAGAGTTTAGCATATAGCCTATGCTCTCTCAGTGTACTCAGAACAATCTCAAGATGGGTAGTATGGTCATTTCGAGTGTGAGAGTACACCAAGATATCGTCCATGAAGACCACGACGAAGGAATCCAAGTAAGGATGGAACATTGGGTGCATCAGTGCCATGAAAACTGATGGCGCATTCTTGAGACCGAATGGCATAATTGTATACTCATAGAGACCATACCTTCCCCAGAAGGATGTCAGAGGTATATCTGATGGTCTAATGCGCAACTAATGATAACCGGACCTCAAGTCGATCTTCGAGAAAACCCGGGCTCCTCGAAGCTAATCAAAGAGGTCATCGATCCTCAACAGGGGATATTAGTTCTTAACCGTTAACTGGTTCAGCTTCCGATAATCCATTCAAAGACGAAGGTTGTCGTCTGCCTTCTTCGCAAACAAGACAGGCGAACCCCAAGGAGAAGTACTGGGTCGAATGAAACCCTTTTCTTGCAACTCCTCCAACTACTTCTTGAGATCCTACAACTTAGGTGTATCCATCCTGTAAGGAGGAATGGACACCGGTGCCTCTCCTAGAATGAGCTCAATAGAGAAGTCTACCTCACGCTCCGAAGGAAAACCTGAAAATTCCTCTGGAAATAAATCCCTGAAACGATCCACCACTGGAGGAAAGTCTAACTATGAAGTCCCCTGGTCATCCAGATAAAGACTGGAAATCTAGGCTGTAACTCCTCCCAGCCCATGATTCTCTGGTCCATCTCTACCCGCCTGGACATCCCACTCACCTCTATGAAGAAAAGATTCACCCTCTGGTGAAATGAAACTCACCCTATGGCGATAAAAGTAGACGACTTCCTGGAAGGGAACCAACCAGTCCATCCTAAGAATGGCGTCATAACCCTTCATCTCTAGGACATAGAGGTCCCATAAGAAATGACACCCTACAACCCAATGAGGGCACTCTCTGCACTGACGTACGCTAGATGTCCTCATTCCCAAAGGCATGTCAAGAGTCAACAAGTCAGTAGACGAAAAGATACAGAGCCCAAGGCTCTCCACAACAGCAACACAGATAAATCTATGTCAAGCACCAATATCAAAAAAGGATGAAGATAAAACTAAGGCTACTAAGATCGTACCTCGAACTGTAGAAGGTCTGGGATCCTGCTCCTGATAGGTCTGCTCCACCGCAAAAGTCTGGCCTGCCCCGCGGCCCTGTGACCCTGCCTGACCACTCTTAGATGATCCTCCCTGATGGTGCTGAAGGACTAGTGAGTGACTGCCACAACCTCAACCTCCACCTCGGCCCGAACAGCTGGAAGAACTCCTGTTCCCCGACTGGTGAGAAACTGGCGGTGTTGCTCCTGAATGAGGAGTCATGGAAGAACCCTCGTCACCAGCTACTGGTGAGAAAACATGGAAGAAACGTTGAAGGTGACCCATATTGCTATAAGATCGGCACTCTACTGGGTCTCTCTGTCACTATGGCCTCGTGTGCCCTGCCCTTCCACAGTGGTAGCATACGACCTGGCTACCAGAAAATGTATCTCACCTCCTCGTATCACCACGCGTAGACTCCCTATGGTGCTTCCTCCTATCAACTGGAGGAACACTAGCTCTGGAAGCAGAACCGCCCTGGCTTGTAGCTCCGGAGTCTCTCAGATTGCGCTCCTCAATCAGTGCCTGGTTGATGATGGAAGTGATGGTAGTCAACTGAAAGAGATTAACCTGTGATAGGATCTCCCGCCTGAGACCATCCTCAAAATTCCTTGCCAAAAACACCCCAATTCCATCCCAGAGGGGTGTGAAACACTACAGCTCGGTGAAACAAGAGGAATACTCCATACCAGAAATATTACCCTGCTATAGACTCATGAAATCCCGGGCTTGATCGGACCTCAGGGTCTCTGGGTAGAAGTAGTCATAAAACACACGTTGGAACTCCTCCCAAGACATAACCTGCTGATGTCCCGCCTGTGAGATCACGTCCCACCACCTCTTGGAGGAGTCTCGAAGCATATAGGTAGCGATCTTGACCCGCCTCTCGGGAGGCGTCTCCAGATGCTCAAAGATAGTTAGCATGGCTTCCAGCCATGACTCTGCAGCTTATGGTCCTCCTTCCCCCGAGAAAGTAGGAGGATGTTGCTACTGGAAAACTCACGCCAAGTCTGCCATAGACATGGCAGGAGGCAGTGCTCCCTGAAAGTTCTGCACCATCCTCATAAATCCTTCCCTGAACTGCGCATCAGTGCCTACAACTGGTATGAAAGCCGGTGCCAAGGCTGGCCCAACTGGAGGATCGGTAGGAAGTCCCTGATCAGCCATATCTGGCATCTGATCACTGCTGGACAACTGATGTACAACTGGGGGACGTCTCAGAGGCATAGCTCTGAAAGATCAAAAGCATAACTTAGATCAGGAAAAAAAGGATAGAGAACAAAGGAGTACAAAACGGAAATAGGAGAAGGAAACACTCAAGTTAATAAAACATGACTACACGGCATGTACTTAACTCTATTCCCCTGCCCGTGTCTCCTTGCACGGATAACCCATAGGGTCTTCTTAAACTGAGACTTACACGGCGTTTTCCCTGAGGAAACGACATGTAGTAGACAAGGTTCCAACGACCCGTGTTGCTAGTTACACAGCCGGTTACACGGCAGAGACTACAGGGCGTGTTACGAACAAACACGGCTTGCACTTGATGATTTTTTCGACCCGTGTTGTTGGAAACATAGACAAGTACACGACTGGATCTTACACGGCATGTTCTGAACAAACACAGCATGCATAGGAGGAGATGACACCAACCCGTGTTGTTCGTGACATGGCTAGGTACCTGAAACAAGACTACACGGCGTGTTCTTTACCAACACAGCGTGTTCTACTTGAGCTTCCCCGGCCCGTGTTGTTAGTGACATGGACGGGTACGCGGTTCTATACTACATGGCGTGAACCTACTGTACACGGCGTGTTCCTAGAGATTTTCACAACCCGTGTTTCTTCTCACACAGTCAGTGACACGGTTTAAAACTACACTATGTGTATATATAAAGTATATGTCGTGTATTCTGGGTTTTTCTGGGCAGTAGCTCTGAAACTGAACCAAAGCCCTGAAAACACTAAAAAATGAGCATGAAGGTGCCAAATTATTATTCGTGAGGGCCCATACTCCCCAAAAATAAAATCTTAGCATACAATACAGTCATATATAAGGAAAAATAGGTCAATGATTCACCAATTTCCGATTCAAGAGGGCCCATAATAACTCAAGAACCAAAATTTTGCGTTCATTTCAGCAAAGTACAATACAAAAGTCCTCTATCAAAAAACAGAGATCCTATCAAAACATCTATCACAACAACATTCATAATCTACACAAAGTCTATCACAACAACATGCAATTGCTAATGCACCCTATATGGCATGGCAAGAATGCATGGCATGTGATTTCTAACAAGTGCCTATATGATGCATGAGATGGAATACCCTCATCTTATCGGGTTGCGACAGAAATAGAACCACAATATCAAAAAAAATAACAACACAAAAAATGTAAATCACTCTAGGTGAAATAAGATCAACTGTAACATAGCAAAACCAGAAAACTGTAATAAGCGAGGTAGATTGGCTTTTCCCTGCACACGGGTTAGCTACTCTTGGGAACAGCTTAATACCAAGTACCGAATCCATCCTATCCCTGGATAAAGGCTCCAAATAGTAATCAAGAGAAAAGAAACCCTGTGATACCACTTTGTAATGTCCCGGTTCCAGAAGCCACCCAGAGGCGCCCCGTACCTGGTTGGTCACATGGCCTCAAGCGCATTTCCCCGAACGCCAGAGGCTGCTGACTAGCAGCGAGGGCCTTGGGTGTGATAGTGGGGAAACTATACCCTCATTGGAAGAGTACATAGTGGAAGAAAAACAAATAGGTAACAGCAGAAACCATAACCATCCATATAAGAGTACACGATACACAATGGAAGACGAATAGTAAAAAACCGGAGCACACACACATGTATATAAAATGATGCATGATAAATATGTCTAGGGAAGCAGCCAAACAAGTCACAATTCTGAATACAATACTAAACCAAAGTGTAAAATAAAAATAGGTAAACTCCTCAGCATCACAATCCATAGCTTGGTCCCACGCTCTCCAGCTCCACCGCAAGTTAGATACCTGACGTAGAAGGGCGATTTCCCTTATCTATACCTACAATAATATAATATGTTTGCGCCCAAAAGCATGGCCCAAATAGGGTGTGAGACAAGGTCCTAGTAGGAAACCACCCAATGATTTGTGCCTAACAGTCAGTGAATATATGGCAGGTAAAGTACAGTAAGCAATAAATAGGATAATACACAACAGTAACAATCCACAGTCTAGCATACAAGGTACACAAGTAATAGCCAAACAACAAGAAGAACAAAAAGGTATCCTCTAGGTAGTTCTCACAGTCTAACCCCTAAGGTTCAACCTACAAGTACTAGCAACCCTATGGGAGGCACACACAGTCTCACCCCTCTGGTTCAGCTAAAGAATAGACTCTCTAAGGAAGCACTCACTGTCAATTCCCCCTATAGTCTTTTATCGTACTAAAGGCTCTCTGGGGAAGCACTCAACATCTAATTCCCCCCGTGGCCCGCGTCAAGGAACTACAGACTCTCTGAAGAAGCACTCAATGTCAATTCCCCCTATGGTCTCGCATCATAAATTAAAGACACTCTGGAGAAGCCCTTACATCCATTCTCCCTATGGTCCACTACACTAGGTTCTCTCAGCCCTGTGTAAAACAAACATGCATAGCGCGCGTATCATCCCAAGTAAACCTCAATAACTACTTGGATATCATTCTATGGCACAACAGCATAACATTACAACAGTTCCACTATCCTACAACTAGGCATGGCAATTGGAAAAAACGTCAAATAAGAAAAAAAAGCATGGAAAACATCCAGAGTACAGTAAAAACTACTCTATTCACAAGAAATTACCTCTACTCAAGAAATCAAGTAAAGAAGAAAAAAACAAGGGAAAAACAGGAAACACACAATACCCCATTCAAGGGTATTGGTGGAATTTGAAAAAACTATTCACAGACTTCCTACAGAAAGGCACAAACCACCAACCTTGAAGCTAGGATAACGATATACATGAACCATGATGATTGATTCTCCTTATAATGTCGAGGATATGAGAAAACATCCAAAACTCTCAACCCACGATATGTTGAGAAAGAGGAGAAATTGGAAAACAAGGCTCTAGGAGAACGAAGAACTCACCACTGCGGTTCCAACACAATCGACGGAAGTTGAAACAGAGATTAGATGGAGGCTCGGGAATCTGGAGAAGAAATACAGCCATACGAGTCTCTCTTGGATAAAGAACCTAGAGAAGGAGTGTGTTCTGTCCATCAGGCGCGACCCTGGTGCGTTTAGTGAAAAAAAAATACAGAGCGTGTACTTCTGGGGTACACGACGTGTACTCTGTTTTTTTCATACTCCGCTTTAAGCGGCCGCCACATCGCCTCTACACACTGTGTGTGTGGCCCAGACACGGCCAGCACACAGCCTGGTGCGACAAGGGAGTACAAGGCATGTACTCCTCAAGTACACGGCGTGTACTTCAAAATTTTCCAGAAACTCCTCTTTTCTCAAAAACTCTATAAAAAGGAAAGACATACCTGAAACGAAGATCCGGGTTCTTACAAAATAGAAGAGGGTGAAGCTCTCATTTTTTGAGAGATAAACTCTCCATATATAATTATATATATAAATATATATAATTGTATAAAGTGCTGGTAATGTTTTATCTACCCGTTATTTAAGTAGAAAAAACGCACCATCCCGCTTCATTGAAGAATATCCCGAACCATAATAGAGGAGCTATGAACCAAAAATAACACTCTAAACCAAGTTAAAATAGAAATAAAATAGGTTATGCTTATTAAAAAAATTTCTTATTATTTTGATAATTATATATCACCATTCTCTTTTATTATAATACATTCATAAGCCATTACAATGCTCGAATCTTGCACAATCAGCAAAACCATCCTAAAAATTTGGAAAAGTGATTTGTCTGTGGTTTTCCTAGAAATAACATCCCCACCTGGATACAAAGTGAATATAGTCTCTAGAATAGATGCACCTAGGGGTAACAACCATTAAAAATATTGGTCGGGTAATAGCAAGATCTTAACTTGGTGTATAAAAAGGGATCCTAACTGCACACCTGGTTTGACATTCTTTCTGAATATTATTTAGATGATTCACAAGCCCTATACAAACCAAAATGAAGGATTTGAATATATTGTATCTAAATTATACAAGTTTTATTTCTACAGTGGTCTCCTACCATTGAAAATACATGTATTTGATTACCTAAACATATTGATCTTGTTAGCTTTTTCAAGTTCCCAATACCTACAATTATATATTTTTCTCTTGTTAAAGATGATTATTTCAACATTCTGAATCCCTAGTTTTGGACTACTAATGTTGTTCCAACATCTTCCATGCACTTTTTGTTTTTACATTCTCAAATATTCTTTATATGTAACTAATGTTCCTGTTTTTTAGTGTGTTTGGTTTTATCTACATTTATGTCTATTGTCCTATTAGTATTTAATTATTGATGTTTCGGATGAAATGTAATTAACTATGGAAAATTGACTATATTGATATTCAACTACATCAAGAAGTTGGAAACATTAATCAGCTATGTGAAGGAAACAACAACATGAATTTGTTATATAACACCCCAATATGAACCACCTAGTCCGAGATGGATGGTCACATGACCTCATGCACAACTCCTCATATTCAAGAGGCTTCCGACTAAAAGCAGGGTTTTAATTCTATCATTAGGGAGAATATACCCTTAGTATTATGTCATACGATGAATAAAAATATTAATAAAAAAATTAATAAACAATATAATAACTAATCAGAGTACATGGCGAAATAGAAAGGATGACATACATGTCACATAAGTACTAAAATATGGCTTCCAAGCAGAACAACTAGAGTAAAAAAGTGAATAAAAATAAATAAATAAATATTAGGGTCCTCTAGAGTCTATATCAGCCAGCTATCAGCTCAAAACTCCTTTGTTCAACCATCCACCGCAGTGACCTTGTCCTTCATCAAAGATCTAGCCATGAAATCTATAAGCGCACTAGAATTTCTGAGTAGGTCTTGAGTAAAAGACTCATTAAGACACCACTAAAATTTCCTTTAACAATGTGTTCTTATGTATAACACATATATTCCATGAATATAATAAATTCATAACAAACATAAAATCACACAATCCAAAACTGAGGGGTCATGCGATAACCAAGATGTATGAACCTTATTTAGATCCATGCCAAAATGAAGATCATGAATCAAAAAAATGATTATAAACTAACCACAAGTATGTCGTCATGCCACTCAGACTCGACAAGGAATTGAGTGGTAATGCCACTTGAAATCCATAAGGCATCGAGTTAACATGGTACTCAGAATCCTCAAGGCATCGAGTCAATGGGTACTCCAAATCCACAAAGCATTGAGTATCTACATGATTCCTCACAATCCTCAAGGATTTGCATTACAGATAACCCACAAGGATATCAAGATTCGCCACCATCATTAGCAAACATCAAGAACACCCCTTATAAATAAAAACCATACAATGATAGTCACCTTTCACATGTACCAAGAAAAAATACTCCGAAGGCAATATGATACATAACAAGGTATATCTTGATAAAGAATATAGCATGAAATCATGATAAATATAGTATCATCTTATAATGTAATTGTAATTGACAAAAAAATGGTAAAATATACTCTAGAAATTATCAAGGAAACAGTATCATAATAGGTATCATGGGTCACACACACACCAATATGTGATCATAAGTCAAGAAAAATTATCAATTATGCCAAAAAATAAGTTATAATAAGTTTACCGGTGTAACAAAATCCCCAAGAGATAATGAACATCATACCTTAATGTTTTTCATGAAAAAAACAAGGATAAACCACCCTGTATGGTTCGAAAGCTAGAGTGGGAACCTCATCAGTCCAGAAAACTTGATCTTGGGCCTTATTATCATAGTTTTAGAAATGTCATTTCTCGAGGATTATCATGAGTTCTTTGAACCAAAAACAACTATTTTATTTAAAAAATAAATAAAATATCATATTTGATGATACTTTATCTCCCCTATATAATTTCAAAATTATCATTTCAGGGCAACACATGCTCTAGAAATCTTCTCCTCAAGAATAATTATAAAACCACACATGATAAAATAAATATCCCTATATATTAGTCTAAGATCATTTGTGGTAGTACTTATAATTATTATTTGATAAAATTATATAATTATCCTTCATAATTTGAAAAATTATTCTTTTATAATTATCTTATGATATATTTTTTATAAATAATACTTCAATAATTTTATATAAATACCATTTGATAATTAATTTTAATTTTATATTGATAATTTTTATAAAATTACCATATAATAATTCAATGTAATTATCATATGATAATTTCTAATAATTGTCCTTCGATAGTCTCACTAATTTATCTTTCAGTATTTCTTTAATTACAGTTTCCATTAATCTTGTGAAATTATCATTTAAAAATCTGTTTAAAAATTATACTATGATAATTTGATGTAATTATCAATTGATAATTCCTGATAATTTTTTTTGATAACTGATTTGATTCTCCTTTTATAATTTATTATATTTATAATTTGATAATTATTGATAACTAAATCCAAGGAGGCCTCCCAATCTCATGTAAGGGAGTTCTGGGATCACACAAACTCGAAAAGATCAACCAACAATAGAAACCAAATAATTCAGATATTTTAGAACAAAAATCATAGTTTTCCAAACCTTAATTAAAAATACATAATTTTTTTTGAATAAAAAACTGATGGTAGAGTATTTAATTTGACCCCATTAAGGCATTGAAATTTTAAAAAAAGTAAAAATCAATGATTTTCTTGGTGTTATTTATCTCTATATTAGATTTGGAGTTTTTCACCATGCATGGGAGGAAGAAGATGAAAAAAATATATAAAAACAATAATTAAAGAAAAAACTTAAAAGAAATTACCTCACATGGTATTTAACTCAACACATGATGAGAAAAAAAATGTTATTTCACATCTAAGATAAAACTAACATCTATATTTAATAGCGTTCTCAAATTTCCCATCAGATATATTATTCGGTAGATATTTCATTATTTTGGAAAAAATCACACACATGAGATATAATATATTTACCATTAAGTTTGATCTAACCAAACACCCCATGTACAAAGTGTTTATATTTTACTTGGGTAAAAACTATGTTCTAGATTTAATAGCAGTCTCAGATTTTCCATCCCAGACACTATTAGAGAGATATTTTATTTTTTGGGAAAAAATCACACACACATGATATAATATATTAAATATTTTTATTATATAAATTATGAGACTCTATGGTCCCCAGAATCTCACACCGACTCCACATCTACTCCAAAAATATTTCATGGAATATTATGAAGAGTTAAAAGATATTTTAACCTTATGTTATTCAACTTTAAAAAAAATCATTTATAAGATGATTTTTATTCAATAATTCAATTCCATAAAAATTTATTATTCACTAACAAAATATTGTTTAATTATAATTTATGAATTGAGAATATTACATGCTACGTCATGAAATTAAATAAATGGAAATTTACTACATTGATGAATCACCAATGTGAATTAGATTAATGGAGTAATCAACTATGTGAATTTGATACATGTTGAATTCATCTAAAAGGGTCTAAATGGATAAATGATTATTTTAGTTATGTCAAATTCATCTTTGTCAGTAAGAAGGATTTTTGAAAAATGAATACATGGATAAAATCAGAAACATGATTTGAAATCAGTGGAATATAACTACATGGTTCTGCAAACTACACATTTATTACCATTCTTGTACAATTAGTTTAATTTAATACTACTGTAGATGTAGTAAATATTATATTACCTCTTTAAAGTAAAATCTATTATAAAAAGGATTCACATATAGAGAGAGAAAAATAGTACACGGATAATTTAATTCTAAGTCCTATTAATGTAGTATTTTTAAAGAAAATAAAATCGGTAATTTATTTCCAAGAATATATTTTAAGGATCTTGGGTTGTGAAATTAAGAGTGAAGTTTTTTCATGATATTTTATTTTTGGAAAAGATAATTACATAGAATATATGCATGAACAAAATTAATACCTTTTACTATCAACTATTTTGAATATTTCGTACAACTAAACTATTTTAAAACTAATGAAGAAAAAGATTCAAGTGATCTAAAAATATTCTTTCAGGATCATTAATTCTATTTTTTTATAATACTCTGCTCAAGATACTCTTCATTATTATATCCTATCATGGGAAAATCTTCTCTTAAATGAGTTTTATCATATAATTGTGAGCTTCATTTTTAATATCACTTTTATCCCCTATATCTATGAAGGTTCTTAGTAAGATCACCTTGAAGGATTCTATTTTTAAATACATGTTAGTTATCGATAAAAGATCATAGTATTATTTTATGTATTTATTTCTTGCACTCAATCTTTCATTCATGGATAAAAGGACCAATAGTCCCTGGTAAAAGGACTGGTCTAGTGAGAATAACAAAGATCTAGGATTCGAGTGTTGGTGGAGTGGACTTTGGGATTTCATTATGGAAAACCACTATAAATATCCTGTGTTAGGTCTATTTTATTTCTCCTTTAATTTCCACTGATTTCATGTATCAAGAAAAGATAAAAATTTATCTTTAAAAAAAGTGGGTGGTTCTATAAGCCAAGAAAATGTCAAGAAATCAATTCACCCATTTTGAGTATTAGTGTAGTTGGTCATTGACCAAAAATTGGTTTTAAATTAGGGAATTTTGAGTTATCAACTATAAAATGTTATAGTATTAAGATAAAATTATAAATGGAATCTATTTTTGATAATAGATAAGGTATGTTTATGTTAATAGAATTGAATTTAATTGGTGAAAATTATAGCTGTTAGAAGGAATTGATGACAATCTATTTGAAAAACCTTAGTATGACAGTTTATCTAAAAGATAGGAATCCTTATGTAATTGAAAATATTGAACCTAAAAAATCTTATGCTTACACAAAATACAACTATGTCTTAATCTCCAATGTCTTAAACACTATCATATATGGACTGAGTCTTATTCAGTTTTACTAAGTTTGACAATGTGTTATATCTTATGAAATGTGGAACACCACATTATTTTCTTATAAAGGAACTGAAATGTGTGATATCTTAGATACATTACTATTCGGCATGTAATTCTATTCCAGCAGCCCAAAATCTAATGTCACTGATTCGAAATCCTGAGCAACCCATCCTGAAAAATCCTAACTCAGGCCGAGTTAGGTTTGGGCCCATGATTCATCAGTTTGGGCTTCGGCCTATGTAGGAATCCCTATAAACTTGGCTAGCCCATCTCATTGGCTCATATAAAGCCCGAATCATCAAAGTCCAACCGCTCTAAAAGGATATATGGGAAACTTTGGGTATAGATACTTGAACTTTATACCATAACCTTCCAAGGTTTTTCCTGAACCAACTAATCTAGGCGGTGAGTTTGGTTTTAAATTACCTGAAGTATAAATATATATAAATATCTAAATAAATATATAATAAATAATAAAAAAACATTCCCCAGCCGACCCATACATGAAAACACCATGCCCCATCCCCACCAAGCTGGTGCATGCCCCCTTTCCACTCACCCTACTAATCTGGTGTATGCCCCCACCTCCAGTTCATATTAACTTTCTTTAAAATGATAATAAAACATTCATATGACCATTTGAGAGGCTGTTGCAGTGTTCACCCCCACATGTAAGTGAGAGAAAAAAATATACATATGTCTATTTGATATTTAAAAAACAACAACAAATGGGATATTTCATTATAAATATCCAATACACATAATTTATTTTTTACCTTTATTGACACTAAATTATCAAGTTCTTCCATCGACCTGTTTCCAGCACTACGTAACACCATTGTGTGGATTATTCTACTTTTTAATGTCAAGTGTGCATAAAAATATCAACATTATGTCTGCATCATACACTCAAATTATTCTTTCATTTGTTACATTGACATTTATAACTTTATTTATTTTTTAAAATGGATCCATTCCAATTTATTGATCCTGAATCGATTGGTTCACCTAGTGATGATATTCCATATTTTCATATTGTTTCATCTCATCATGCTTAAGTTTCATAATCAACTAATCCTCAAAAATATATATAATGTTTGGGATCACTTTGAAAGAATTTATGTTTATGAATATGAAGGTAAAATCATGCTAAAAGAAAAATGAAAATATATTTCAAAATTACTTATTTAATATTATAATAGTGGAATTATCCACATTAAAAGACATGATAATTCACATGTTATAGGAAATAAATATGATATTAGAACACTAATTCAATTAGGAAGTAATAAAGTAATTTATTTTTCTTATCAACCTATATAAGAAAAAATTATGGTAGTTGATTACACATTTAAAAAAGAACAACCTTTTAACACTAGAAAATGTTTATATTTTTCTAATTTAGTTAAAGGGATATTTAATCCTAAATGAAAACCTTTTTTGTGGAATAAAATGAGATTTTTTTTTACAAAAATTTGTTAATATTAAGTTATTTATAAAAATATTTTTAAATATTTTAATAGAAATGTTTATTTGATTTCTAATTTATGGACTTCTAATCAATATATTTGATATCAATAGAATACTACTCATTTTATTTATAATGATTTAAAATTAAATAAAAAATAATTTCACTAAAATCGTTTGAACTTTCATATACTAGTAATTTATTAGAAGTTTCATTAAGAGATAGTTTTTTTAACGGGGTTTGAAAAATTAAGTATTAAACTTACTATAGATAATGTACCATATCATAATAATATAACTGCATATCTAACATCTACATTATAACTACCTTGCGACAGAAAAATATTCAATGTCCATTGTTGTACTCATATTTTAAATTTGATTATTAAATATTGTATATCTATTTATAATTATTCTGTATATATTATTAGAAAATTTGTTAATATTATAAATAGCTCTATTAACCAAATAGAGGTATATATAATTATTTTTTAACAAAAAATATAATTGAATAGAAATTGAAATTATATTTAGAAAATATATGTAATTCCACATATTACATGTTAAAATTATCTTCGAATAAATAGAATGATTAATTTTTTAGTCTACAATAATATGCGAAGGGGTTATTATCCTTGATAAAAAAATTAGTCTTATGTTAAATTATATAAATATTTTTTTCATGTATTTAAACTATATATTTGGTTGTTTTCACGTTTATACATTCCATCATCACCTTTAGTTTTATACTATTTAATAAATATAATGTTTGTTTTTAAAAATATATATCTTATGATTATTAAATTCCCATTATCACTACCTTGAAAGAAAATTTTGATTAATAAAATTATCCATTACCAATAATATTTATAATAAAAATTATGTTGGATCCAAGGTGTAGAAACACTGGTCCAATAAAATTTTAGAAATTATTTTTGATAAAAAAACTCAAGTAGATGGTATATTTTATTTTTTAATAAAAATTATAAAATTAATATAAACTTATTACTAATTTTGATATTAGTAGACCACCCACCAAACCTTTACATTGTTCTCATGGGAGTGGAAGTATATGGAAAACTATAAAAATAGAAAACATCCATAATCATCTGATGTATGTACATCTAAATTGCGATGATATTTAGACTCTTCACCAGTTGATAATGTTGATGATTTTTGTATTTTAAACTGTTGGGAGAATTATGAATCCACATTTCCTATACTAACATGAATTAATCATGATGTTATTAGTTTTTCCATTTATTCTATTGTATCAGATCATACATTTAGTGTAAGTGAATGAGTTATCAGTGATTATCATACACGACTTACACCAAACATGTTTAAAACTCTTATTGTCACAACATATCATTTGTATGCACAAGATCAATAACAATAATTTATCAATGTTTATAATGATATAAACATATTTATCAGTCCTTACCAAAGACAAAATATCAGGTTATTATTTAATTTTTATTGTAATGCACTTTTGAAAATATATTTTCTCCTTTTATTTAATTGTCTCATAAAAAAGTTTAATTTCTTACTATTTAATTATTATGTATTTTTTCATCAGAAATAATATGTTTTTTATCAAAAAATGTTTAATATTATTTATGTATAATAATATTATATATATGTATATATGTATCAAAAATACATTTGTATATATATACATCAATGAAAGATATTTATAATAACTCATTATATATATATTATTTTAAAAAAATGAAATCCCGCATCGGTTAGCCTATGGATCATCCCGAAAATACCGGATGAGCCAAACGGTTCGGGCTAACTTGTGCCCAGCCCCAAAGCAAATCATGGGAATGTCCGGGTTGGCCCACCCCACCCAGAATAATTACCCACAACTAGGGCTAAAAAAAATTACATACACATACTTCTATGCTTATGTTCAATACATTCAAGGTGATGGGAGGAGAAATCATCAAATAACTGAATGGAATAATTATTGAGGTTCTAAGTAATATTGTTGCTTTAGGAGTACTTATTTTTGAATGAGATCAAGCTCTAAAAATCATTATAATTTTACCACTCTAGTGGCGTGGTATTTTATTTTTCATTAATAAATCTATAGTTTTCAATGATTTCAAAATAAAATATATTATTGGTATACTCATGGTGTAGGAAGATTAAATGGAAGAATATTCTAGTAATCCCAAGTTTGTTAAAAATAAAACTATACATTGATGGGTTTTACTTCTAAATATGACAAGACAAATAAGAGTATACAATTTTATGATTCTTTAGGAGAAAAAGATACCTCAATAAATTCATGATCAAATGATAAACATACCAAGTTTATGAAAAAGTTCTAAAATTTATATAATAAGAGAAAAGGTTTTAGAAAACCCTTAAATAAGTATAAAAATCATTTGGGAAACTATAAATAAGTTTGATTATATAGGTATAATAAATTTGGAAACATCAATAATAGTCTCCCTCTATTATAAGAAAACAAGAAGTATAAGAAAAGGAATTTCAAGATGGTTGGCTATAAGAATAAACCCAATAAATCCATAAAATAAAGATAAAGTGATTTTGAATAATACAACAGTGATTTTATCTCATATTATAAATCTAAAATATCTAACGAAATGGATAATATGTGCTTTGTGGAATAATAATACGAGGTATATTATTATTATTCTTACAAGCCTGAATTTGATTTATTAATGGAAAACAGATTTTATAAATAATTAAATTAATATTATAATATTATTTAAACAAATATGAAATAATGAAAAATAAAATTCTCTAAAAAAATCTTAAAAGGACTTTGCTAAAGAAAAATATGACTTGAATAAAAAATAATATTTGAAAACAAAGATATAAAATTTTGCTGTTTCCAGTGCTGAACATGATAAAAAAATAATAATCTTTCAAAAAAGTGGTCAATAATTTTCTGATACTTATAGTGTGTTTAAAAAAGGTGAAAATTACCTAATTAATATTATTATAAATATAACGAACTTAAAAATAAATATGAAATAGGAATCCAAGGTGAAAAACCAATGTTTTATAAAAACTATTTTGTGCCTGGTTCAAAGAATTAAAACATATACACAGTTATTTGTTTTCACTATGTAGAATCAAGGCACTATTATAATTTATTTATCTTAATGAATCCTAATTTTTTTCGAGTAAAACATGATTTTCATTAATTTTTTTAAAAAATTAAATGTTGGACTTCCTGGACAATATAAATAGATTTTGGTTCAGAAATATTTAGTTATTAACATTCCTAGACCCAAGATAATATGAGTACAAAAATAATGTCTTATTTAATTTTTCTTTGTTTTTAAAAATGTCCAAGGGAATCAATGATAAATCATATATGTTCAATTTATTGTCAATATATATGAGTGTATATTTCTATAAATTACACTCCTAATAAAAATTGATGGAGTCAATACAACATTTGGTGAAAAATCCAAGGGAAGAATTAAATGATTTGGAATTTTCTGTAAAAAAGATCATTCCTCAACAATAAAGTTTTATATGTGTAAGGATTGAAGAATAATTTGATGAGTATTTCACATCCTTTTCATGAAGGTTATTTTATTTATTTTAAAATAATGATATTTTGGTTTTCAAATATGAAATTCTTAAATTTAAGGCACCTAGAGTGGGGAATATTTATAATTTAGATCTTAATTATTTGTGTAAAAAATTGAACTATTTAAATACTAAAAAAATAAAAATTTTATTTGGAAAAGAAAACTTGGAAATTGTAATGTATATTATTTATGAAAATTTTCTAAAAAAAATTAGTTTTATATTTACCACAACTTAAATCAGACAATGGGAAACTATGTTCTTATTGCCAAATGGGAAACTGACAGAAGTCATATTTTTAAATAATTAAATTTTTTGATGCATCTAAAACTATAAAAATTATCCAAATGGATTTATTTGAGCCATCTATAATAACAAGACCAAGAGGAAACTATTTTATTTATGTGTTAGTTGATGATTTCTCTAGATTTACTTTTGATTTCATTTTTAACTGTTAAGAATAAATATTGTTATATATTAATATTTTTTTAAATTGGTTCAAAAATAGAAATATGCCAAAATTATTTCTTTGAAAATTGACCATGGATGAGAATTTGAAAACAATGAGTTGAATTCATATTTTTCAAAATATGAAATCAAACATACTTTTTCTACCCAAAGGAAACCTTAACAAACTAATTTTGCTAAATGGAGGAATTAGTTCTTTCAAGAATTTGATCAAACTATGTAAGGAGAATATAATGTACTTACCCATTTTTTGGGTTGAATATATAAATACATCATGTTATTCTATAAAAAGATTCATGTTTAGGCCCAAGAAAACACCCTATGAGATATAGAATATCTGAAATCTAATAGTTGGATACTTCAAAGACATTGGATGAAAAGTTTATATTCTCAACATCTAGGATAATTTAGGTATATTTGATCGCAAGGATGATTAAGGAATCATTATGGGATATTTTACTACTTCCAAAGCCTATAATGTTTTCAAAAAATGTTTAAATATTATTGAATAATCAAATCACATACAATTTGATTAAAGTGATCCTTTTGATCATAAAATGAATCAAGTTGTTGAGATAATTGATTCTTTTGAAAAAATGAGACCCAAAAAACTTTTTTAAAATTGAAAGGATGATATTGAACATTTTTTTAGTGAACCCAATCTTTGAAAAATGGATAATAGTGAACCTGAGAGTGTTATACCTAGATATCCTAAAACCATAAAAAACAATCCCTTGAAAAAAATTATAGGAAGCTTAGATGAAGGTATTGATATTAGAATAAAAGTAGGAAATATTTTAGAATTGTTTTACTTTTTTAACTCAAGTAGAACCAAAAAATATAGAATAATCCTTAGTTTAGGAGAGTTTTATTTTAGTAATATAAGAGGAATTAAACCAGTTTAAGAGGGAAAGGGTATGGGAATTAGGTTATAAATCCTCTAACCACCTTTTTAAAGCATTGTAATGGGTTTTTAGGAATAATATATATGATCATGGTGTGATCACTAGGAATAAGGATAGAATATATATCAAAGGGTATAATCAAGAGGAAGGTATAAATTATGGAGTTAGCTTTCCACCCGCATTCAGATTAGAATCTATTAGGATTCTTATAGCCTATTCATCACTGATGAATTTCAAATTATATCTGATGGATGTAAAATATAATTTTAAAATTGGGTTTCTTATAGAGGAAGTTTATATTGAACAACCTCATAGTTTTAAAATTCCACAATTTACAAATTCAGTTTTTAAACTTCCAAATCTCTTTTTGACTTTAAACATTCACGTAGAGATTGGTATTAATGTTTAAGTTTTTTTCTTTTATCCAATAGATTTTTAGTAGGAATGAAAAATACTACTATTTTATAGAAAACATAATATTCAAATATTTTTTTAGTTCAGATATATATTGATGATGTGATTTTTGATTCTACCAAGAAAAAAATTGTGTCAATATATTTCCAAAATCACACAAAAGGAATTTGAAATGAGTATGATGGATAAGTTAAATTATTTTTTGGGCTTCCAAATTTATAAAAAAACTGTTTGAGAATATGATGAATCAAATTAAATACATACTTTAATTACCTAATATATTTGTAATTGAAAATGGTAAAATACTTACAACTCCAATGAGTTCTAATGAAAAGATTTATTATCTTGATTTGGATGAATATGGGAAACTAGTCGATAAAAATCTATATAGTAGAACTATTGGGATTCTACTATATTTGATTGCTACTAGACTAGAAATTATGTTTGTAGTATGTTTATGTAAATTATTCCATGAAAATCCCAAGGAATCCCATTTGAAAGAGGCCAAAATAATTTTAAGAAATTTAAAGTGACCAATTTCAATTGCTTTAATTTTTCCCAAAACTTCTTATTTTAATTTGACTTTGTATTCTGATTTCTAATTTGGTGGATATAGACTATAAATGAAGATTAACTCAAGAACCTTCCACTTTCTAGGAAAATTCATGGTATCCTAGTCTAATAAAAAGCAACACTATATTGCATTATATACTACCAAAGCATAATATATAGTTATCGGTAGTTATTGTGAACATGTGTTGTGGATAAAACACACCTTAATGGATTTTAGATTAAATTATAATCAATTACCAAATAAATGTGATAACACTAGTGCTATAAACATTTAAAATAATCTAATAAACCATTCAAGAAAAAAATATATATATATTTAATGTATAAATTCTTGAGATACCATTCTCAAAAAAATTGTATCACTCTTTAATATATCTCTAATGAGAACCAATTAGCAGAAATTTTTACTAAGTCCCCTATATGTAGATATGTTTATTTTATTAAAACAAAATTGGGGTTAATTTAATTTAATTTAACTTAATTTATTTTATTTTATTTTTATGCACCAATTTTTAATGTATTTATATTTTAATTCATTATCAAAAATAAATAATAAATTTATTTTGTTTATTCAAAAAATTTATTATAGTTATATGGTTAACTAATCCTAAATTATTTTTACAAAATATATGGTTTTTATTTTATTTTTTCCCTTTTATTTTATTTATTTTAAGTTATAATTGTCCCTAAATACTAAATCGAGTATGTATCTCTATTATAAATTGGATATGTGACCTAAAGAATAAATCCACCCCCAACTACATTACCTTTTTTGGAATACCAATTAATTTTATACATATTATTACATGATTCTTAAATATAAATAACCATTAGTAGGAATCAATGATTGTAAAAGACTAGTGTTTCTAGAAGAATATGCTCTTAATTTATTAAACATGGAATCCTTATATTATTTTTCATTGTTATCTGCTAAAATCAATTCAAGACGTTAAATATGCATGGGATAACCTAGGGAATATATAGTGAAAGGGGTGAGATAAAAATCTTAATAAGGGAATAAACATGATAAAGGAACATAACATATGAGTCAATGGTATAACATGATATCAAAAAAGGGAAGTTACATGAGTAATCACATGAAAAAACAACACAAAGAACATGAAATCATAAGATCATGTCATCCTAGGAAATGTGAATGAAACACAAATAAAGACACAAGAATTAGTCAAGGATAACTTCCAAGACAACATCACGTTGTGGAAAAAGTCCCATAATGGGTTTGGTTTACTCCATAATCCTCTACATGATGTCTCATGAGACTAAATCATTACCCAATTCATGGAAGTGATATATGGAACACCCATAATAAAATGTTCACGATCTATCTGTGCCACAAAAAATAAATCAATAATAATTCATAATATAAAATGTTACAATGTAAATTAAATGGGTTACATAATATTACTTCATATCATATTTGAATGAAATTTCATAATGAAGGAATTTGTGAAATGATCACAAAGAATTTATTTCCTTATGAATGGAAGGGAGAATAAAATAGGTATATATGTGAGAGACATATATACATAATTTCTAAGAAATCCATAACATCAATAGTTATTTTAACTCTTGAAAATATTTTAAAAAACATTCTTAATTAAATTAAACTTTTCACTTTGATTAATATCAATGAATGCAATCTTAGTTGGTAAATGATTTTGAAAGTTCACTTTTAACATTTATTGAGTAAAATATCCTTTCAATTTTGAAAATAATTATTTAAAATATAAATATTTCTCAAACATTTAGTAAACTATTTATTTGAAAATAATCATTGAAACATAAAAAATAATCTTTAAAACATTGAGTGGTGATGATGATGAAAGAGTTATCTTCATTCCAAATACATTAAAAACAATATTCCATTCAAATTTGTCAAAGAAATTTTAAAAGGTAATTTTTATAAAATTATAGGAAAATTATTTTTAAAAAAAATAAAATTAATGGTAAAAATTAATTTAAAAAATAATAGTAAAACATTTTTCAAAACATGGATTTGGAAGAACAATGATTTTTGACTAAAGAGATAAACGAGGTCAGATTTTCTTAAAGACATTTTATAAATAATTTTAAGTTCCAAAGATAATAAAATGTTACTACTAATTGAAATATTCAGGAATAACCAAAGGATAATAAAATAAAATTATTTTATTGTATAATTATCAAATAATATCCTTCAATGAAAATTTAAACATAACCAATCTCAATTTAAATGATATTGAAACATAAAACATTATCACGTTGGTAAATTTTGAATGATATTTTCACATGAATAAATTAGATGAATTTTAAAATAAAATATCATGATGGAAGAAGGGTTCATGAAATAGTATGTAAAGGGGTAGTATATACACCACTCTAAATAATGTAGGTGCATAAAGGAAGATGTGTCTCAAAGAAAGAAGTTTGAGATGAAACCCTTACAAAGTTCATTCTGGTGAGAGTTAATCAATGGGTCGATTATGTTTAACAAATATATATACAAAAAATGAAAACTAAAAATAATACATAAATAAACCAAAATTAATTTCACTCATAATTTTGGCATAATATAATAAATGAAGTGTTCGTACAACCTGATGAATGAAAATTGAGTTTCACATGATTCAGTTTAGTTGAGCTCTACTTCACCTCCTGTATAATGGTTTTAAAAATGTTATTAACATAAACTAGAATAATATTATTAATATTTATAATATAATATATGATTATTTTATATTATCTTTTAACCCATTCATTAATAATCTTTCATTATCACTATTGTTTCAGGTGTTAATTTATATGTTTTCTCATGTACGTTTCATTATGAATGTTGTGGATCATCAAAATAGGCTATAGTTACATAATATACATAATTATATTGATTTTATAAATATTTTTTTATTAGATAAATAATTATAATAATTATTTAATTATGAATATATAGAATGAATCAAATCACTCTATGGAAAAGGTAGGTCGTACGTAGACACGATCAACGTTATCATTTATTCAATGGATAATAAGGTAAAAAAGTAAATGAAATATTTATTTTAAATAATAATGAATATTTCATTAATATCATATATAAAAATAAAATTAATCCTTATTACATTCCATTTAAATCATAAGTGAAAAATTAATCACATCACTTCGTGAGGTAGTAGTCCATTGTGCACAAGGATAACATTATCACATTCACTACGAAATGGAATTTAAGCAGGTATATATGATTTTATAATTATATAACTATAATTATATAATAAATATCATATATAGTAATTTAATATATCATTTTATCCCTCCAAGATAAGTGATGATCGAAAACAAATTCTGTTGGTTCACGAAGAGATAGTCCAACGTACACACGATCAATGGTTTCATTTTTTATTTGAGGGAGGATGAGACTGTTATAGATCATGAAATTAAAATAAATATAATTATATAAATTATAATGATGTTATTATATTATCCTGTTGGATAATATTTTAAGGAGGTGAAAGAAGAAATAAAATAAAACGCTCAGTTAAGTACATTACCTCTTCTCCGGACAAATACATTTGGTTTGTAAACAAAATCCTTACAAGGTTTTATTTTTGAATAAAAAGGATTATAGGATGTGGTTAGGGATGTAAGGATTTTATTTGGATAGTTATTTACCAGACCAACGGTTTTTGTAAGTTTGTAAAGGAGAGGAGAGGGGTGTCCTTTTATATGTGGGGGAGAGGATAGACATGGAAATTTTGAAAAGACAAAATTACACCCATGTATTTATCACTAGAAAAGGATAAAACATTAACCATTTTAAAACATTATAAGATTTAAGTTCTAAATAATTCCATAAAATAGTAATTAGACAATTTTTCTTTTCCATTTCCACCCTTATATTTTTAGTTTAACCCCCAGTAAACCCGTTTTCTCCTTAAATATGGTAAATAATTTTTAATGTTTTCACTATTAATTATAGTAAACAATTATGTTAAACTTATTATATGATATAAATTATAATTATTAAAAATATTAAATCCATTTTTTAAAATTAAACTCATAGAAGTAGAAGAATTATTTTAATATTAAATTCATAGATGTGTAAAAAATGTTTTTTCTAAAGAAAATATATCCAAAATTTTAAATTTTTTTTATATAAAAATTAAATATAAAATTGATTAAAATAACCTAAATTAGTTAAATTTTAATATTATTGATCTAATTTTACTTTAAAGTAAAATTAAAATAATATTGATCTTTTTAAATAATTTAAATGAAAAGGTTGTATTCAATAAAAACCAATAATTTTTAATATTAATCAAAAAATAAATCTTTCTAGAAAATTATCAAAAATTAATCCAATTATAATTGTAAAATTAAATTTCAGAAAATAAGTTCATTTTCTAAAATTAAATTTCTAAAAGTTGTAAAAACTAATTTTAAATTATGTGTGCAAAGAGTGACACATCCACTTTTGGGAAAATATTGTTCTTAAAAAATAATTCTTTATCATTTAGATGTTTACTATTTTTTATATTAAATACAAAACCATTGAATTTATTTAATAAATGTGTAAATATATGTTTCATAATTTATTTAGTCTTATTCTTAAAATCTAAGTTAATGGTTGGGTTATAATGGTCATTTTTAAATAATAACATTTTAATAGAGTATCGTTTTTCTTTTAATCTTGGTGTTGTGTTCATCATAAGATATCAAAGTGATTGAATTTATTTAAAAATAAATATATCATAAAGTCTCATGGTGATACACTAGCTTCTACTCTTAGTGTTTCATGTCATATATTCTATCAAACATGATGTTTCTCTTAAAATCTCAGAGTGTTACACCTTTCACTTATGTATTATATTCATAAAGCTAAATTATCACCTTCTTTCATCGATTATATTTTCCCATTCAATCGACCCTTCAGGGATGTGGAATTCCACATGAAGAGATGATGTTAGTTCTATTTCTTCTATGAAATAAAATTTAGGTGGGGTAATACATAGAGTGTTAGGTGGGAAATCCTTGGATATGGCTTGGATAAGAGGATCTGAAATATTACTAAGGAATGTGTTTATTTTTCAAGGATGAAAGATTTTTTTGAGAAAACATTAGGAATTATTTTTTAGGAATAAGTATTTAATTTTATAATGAATTTTTAGTTTCATCTTAGTGAAGTTAAGGTTGTTCTTTTATCAAATCTGAAAAAAAAATGGATTTTTGTTTTTTATCTAAATGACTGAAGTCTTTTCTATCCCCATGAAGGTGAGTTCAGATTTAGAAATACACTAGTAGGAATGAGTAAAATAGGACCTACTAAAGAATTAAAGTGTCTTTTTAAATATATTATTTAAATAAGAAATATATGAATGATTTTAAAGTTGAATGTAAATTATTATGTATGTTCATTTAGACTAGAATTTCCCAAATATATGGTAAGATAGAGAATGTGTTGTTTCTGGACATGTATCTCTTTAATAGCATGATAAATAACTTGAATTTAAATTTTCCTTGCGATATAATATGGTTTATGAATCAATGATTCCATGGGAAAGGAATGTTGAACTATTACCATTATAGATTACTTAGCTCTCTAGGGTTTAAGAATAAGGAATTTGATCTCAATGAGGGAGAAATAGTGAAGTGTAAAAAGAGTAATAACATGTCTATAGTTATACTAAAAATGTTTAGTTTCAATTGGGAAAGAGCCTAAAAATCTATAAAAACTATTGGATTGGATGATGGAGAAACCCATCACCAACTCAGGGGGATCCATCCACTACCTCACCACTTAAAGATGCATCACATGTTGAGAGCATACCTACTATGGAGGTACATGAGTCTGTTTGTACCAGACCTAAGCCTCAAGTGTTATAGATAAAACCCAATATAGAAAAGGATGTTAAAATATAGAAGGATGAAGTTTTTATTGTAATTGAATTAGTTCATCATGTTGAGATAACCATTGATACAACTTATGTTTCTCATATAGAGAGGCATGTTTAAATAGTACCAATGGATGAGGAAAGAGTAGAAGATGATGTTGATTATCAAATAGTTATTCCAATTCCTCTTGGATAACCTATTGACAATGATAGATATGAGGATGTGAGTTTTTAAGAAGACGGTACTCTTTACCATAATCCAAAGATTTCTCCATAACCTCACAATGTGTGTAAGGATTATCTATATTTAAGATAGAGTTTTTAAGTTCCTTATGTAGAAAAGAACATTCAATCCTTTTCTTCATCTATGATGTTGTAATTTGATAATATCAAAGTAGATTATGTTGAGTTTAAGAAATAGGTAATATCTACTAAGGAAAGAATCATAAAGATCTTGTAGAATTAAGTTTTTAGAGTTGATTTTGAAAATATAGTTGGGATTATGTCAACCCAAATAGACTTGATCAAAAATCGTCAACTAGTCCAACCTGTGCAACTAATTACCTATGAGTTGAATGAAAAATATACTAAGGATATGAATTCCCAAGTTAGTGGGATTTAAAATTTTTTTGCTACCAAGTTAGAGATGAATGATATTGGTGTTCTTGTTGTATATCAAAGATATATGATTCAGAATATTCCAACGGTTTAATAATATATATCTTAGAATGATTTTTATGAGATTAAATCTTTTAGTATAGAAATTAAGGAGATCATACACACAATGAAGATTGTAGTTGAGATCTATTTTGAGTTTTTAATATGTTTCAACTAACTTCTACAACTTCCTATGTACATTCTATGGATCTAGATCTCAATTAATTGTTTGATCATGATTTCTTAGATCTTAATTCAGTAGATTCTTAGATCCAATATTT
This sequence comes from Viscum album, assembly GCA_963277665.1. Taxonomy (NCBI): domain Eukaryota; kingdom Viridiplantae; phylum Streptophyta; class Magnoliopsida; order Santalales; family Viscaceae; genus Viscum; species Viscum album. The sequence goes on along the minus strand of OY728123.1, from coordinate 2,067,925,060 downwards.
TTAGTTTGATACGTTCACACCTGTTCTGATGATAGAGTTCAAGAATTATATATTAGCTAAATTATAGGAAACCAAATAAATTATCTGAAGAAATTGTGTTGGAACCAATGTATCTATGAATTATATGGTTGGATATATTGAATAATCTATTATTGATAAGTTATAATAGACTTTTGGGGTGTCTAAGAAAATAAGGAAAATGGTTTTCTATTTCATTGGAATAATTAATAGAAACCATCAATATTTTTCACACATGCTGGTCAAGATTTATAAAGGAGTTAAGGTCCTGGTTATAGACTTTTTAGAATAGGAATCTAGTTCTTCAAAGTTAGATTAAATTTCAACTGATCCTATATGAAGGGAGCTTTTTGTCTATAGATCTTATTTATAAATTCCTCTATTATAACCATATGTTGTTACTCCAATTTCACCTATGCCATTTCACTTGTACTAGATACTATTATTGTTAGTGAATCAATTTCTCTAAAACCCTTTATTGATGTTTAGAAGGTAGATTAGGTAATAATAGAGAATATAACCCTTGAATAAAATATGATGACATATTTGGGTGGTTGACCTACCATTTTTAAATTATCAGTAGACCAGATTTATAAGAAGTTATATTCAAAGCCTCCAGTTTCTCCTTCAACTCCTAAGACTGCTACTCTTTTAACTAAATATTCCTAGAGATTATATTCTACAGTGGCTTAAATGTTCAAACGGATTCTCAATAATGGTCTATCATCTATTGATCATATGTATAGATAATACTTCTATTCTTTCTTATATTTTTTAAAATCAGATATCATCAAGGATTGATCTGTGTATATATGATATATTTTCTCTTAGAGATATTAGATAACCTATACTAGAACCTCCAGATACTTTTAGAAATTATAGTAAATGAGTGGGTGATGTGTTTTATCCATCCCACATTTATAGGTAATAATAATCCAAGTTTGATGCTGATCTTGCTACTGAGTGGTCCATAAAAGAATCTATATCTTTGGTACCACCAATGAAATTGGTATTTGTTCATATAAGTTATTATGATTTCAGTATTACTTCTGGTGATCTTGAGAATATGATCAGTACACCTATCTGGATACCTAGATATAAATCAACAATTGGATATGAAGAGAGTGTTGTTATGGATCATGGAAGAGTGGCATAACCTCCCATTATATACCTTATAGTTACCTCTTCTACCTTTCTAATATTTAATAAGTCTATACCTAAACCTCCATTTTAATTTGATCCAGTCCATAAGCTAGGTTCTTATGACTATGTCCTATATTTTTATTTTTTTGATCTCATTTTATTTTTATACTAGTGAGGGTCTTTAATAAAATTGTTCTTTATCCATTTCTTATTTATTTCTTAGTGATTGTTTTTATTTAATGTATTTATTAGTGATTTTTTTCATTTAATATATTTCATATATTTTTTTTCATTTTTTTCATCTTTGTGATTGTTTTTATCATTCTAAATTTTTTTAAATTCGATCTTTGCATAAATAAAAATCTGTATCATCACTATACTTAACCAATTAATCACACTAAGTGGTAAATTAAAAGTGTTTTCATCTCCCAAACTTTATTTTTAATGGAAAAAGATGAGGGAGAAGTTTATAAAAAGGGGATAAGTACCTTTATAGGGATAATTCCTCTCAGATGAATAGGGAGTAGTCTAATTAAGGGGGATAAAAAGGATTAAAATAGAAATTTAAAAGTAAAATCTATATTTCATAGTTTTCAACAAAATCATATAAAACCTCTTAAAATTTCATATTTAATGTATACTGGGTTTTATGATCATCAAAATGGGGGAGATTGTTGGACTACTAATGTTGTTCTAACATATTACATGCACATTGTGTTTTGATGATCTCAAATACCCTTCATATGTTACTAATATTTTTGTTTCAGGTGTTTTTATAAGGTTTTATCTTCATTTATGTATATTCTTCTATTATTTTACAATTATGTACATTTCTACTAAAATTTTCCTTTATACAGAAAATCAGGTATGTGGATTTTTTGCTAGATCGAGAAATTGACTATGTGAAGGAAATGCCTATGTGAATATGTTATTTCATTAAATTTTCAATGTAGAAACCCCTTACTTCAATGAATCACCTATATGAGAAAATGAATATGTCAATCAAACACCTATGTAAAATGGAAATGTGGAATAATCTCCTACAATTATTGGATATGTGGTGAATTTTTCTACATGTTTCTAAATAAATCTGTGATTCATTCAGCAACATCAAATTTATCTATTTGAGCAAGAAGGCTATGTGAAAAATTATTATGTGGTCAAAATCAGATATGAAATTTTATATCAGCAGAACTCAACTAACTAGTTTTACAAACTTCTCATTTATTATCATTGGTTTATTTTTAGTGGAATTTAATGATATTGTAGATTAATTAAATATTTTATAGCCTCATTGTTGTAAAATAAATAATAAAAGATTTCAAGTAACAATAGAAAAAACAGTGTAATGATAATTTAATACTTTGTCTAGTTGCCAGGGTATTTTTCAGGAAAATGAAAATTTTAATATAAATCCAAGAACAAATTTGATAGATCTTATACAATGAAATAAAGATAGATTTTTTTTCTAATTAATCATTTTTTGAAAAGCGAAGTACAGAGAACATATGCATGAATAGAATCAAGTTATTATACTAAAAACTATTTTGAAGCTTTTGTGCTACTACTCTATTTTCAAACTAATGTAGAAAATGATTCAAGTGATCTACAACCATGGTATAAAGATCATTATTTTTGTGTTTTAGAATATTATCATCGAGTTTATTTTTATTGGTATATTCTATCCTAGAAAAATATTCTCTTTTTTCAGTTGTATCTTACAACTTTCAGCGGCATTTGTAATCTCTCTTGTATCCTTTATCTTTGTGATGATTCCTGGTAAAATAACCTTAAAGGATATTATTTTTGAAGCCTTTTTGTGTTCAATAAAGTTCTTGATATTTTACAAAGTGATTATTACTTGCACTCAGTCATTTAGTCCTTGTAAAAGTGACATGTATTCTATCACAAAATGACTAGTCTAGTGAAAATATCCAAGATTTTTTATTTAAGTATTGATGGAGTAGACTAGAAGATTTTTATTCCTTGAACCACCACAAATATATTGTTTCCAGTACTTTTTATTTCTAATTTAATATCAATTACTTTTATGTGCTAAGAAAATACTATAAGTTATCTTACCTTATTTAAGGTGGATTTTATAAGCTATAATGGTTCAAGGAACTCAACTCACCCCCTCTTGAGACTTAGTATTTATGGTCCCTGAATAACACCTAGTTACTACTTATATGAGCCATTGGTATTCACATAGATATCCTTATTAGTTCAATGATTGGGGGAACAAATTTATGGTTGTTTAATCCTTTATTTTATAAGGCAAAATCCTATAAGATAAGCCTCATAGAGCATTTATTCTTTGTATACTTATGTTTTTTATTTTGTACATTATTCCATAAAGATTTAATATCTGATGGAATGCATTATAAATTTATGAAAGCGGTGGTATGAAAAACTATATAGACCATCAGTACATTGGTAGGTCTAATGAGACCACTAAGATAGGGTAATGGGAGCATCCTTACCCTTTATATATGATATCTTATCATGAGGCCACAATGGTATGTTTATGATGTATAACATTATGTATTATGAGCATTTCCATTATTATTTATCAATTTATTCATTTTTTTCTATCCTTGGATTATGTTTTTCATATGTAATCGGCAATATGATATAAATATTTTATTTTATGGGTGAGTTCCTTAGAAAAAACTGTTTTGTGTGCTTAGATTACCATTACAGGTGTAAAATTTGATTTATACATGTATTTTTATTACCATTAATATGTTGAAACTTATGAATCCACTATTTACATAGTAATGTACTTAGATTATTGAACATATAAAAAGGTTATAGAAGTTCCTAGCTATAATGAGGACCTTTAGATACCATGACCTTAATCTTAAATATTTGTCTTATCTTTTTGATACATCATACTGACAATACAAAGATTATATCTAAATATTAGGTGTTGGGGTCTCATAAGAATTGATACTTAGTTTCATGAATTTAACCATTGGTCATATAGTATAGATGTTATCATATGGATTGAACAACCAATATGAACAGAAAATGTTTCATGTTTCATTGGTTGTTCCTATATATGAACTTGTGTATTGGACTCCTAAATTGAGACCATTATCAATGTGTTCCATTTGATCACATACAATAATCTAAGATGAAAACCCTAGAATTAATGTTTTGGTGAGGTATCTTGTGTTGAGTGTGTCATTGGTGGTATTACATTGACTGAATGATGAAGATAAGAATAGTCACTTTCGAGTTGAGGAAGAGATATCATGGGTCTAGTTGACTAGGATAACAATAGCTTCAAAACATTTATGGCCATGGTAGATGAAGGCATGTCTATTTATAATGTTCAACGAATAAATAATGTGTATAAGGATTATGAAATAAGTTGTTAATCCTAATTTATGATATATCATGAGATAAAGAGAATATATTACATGATATGTGTTTATAGGAGACGTTGTCATTATTATGACTAAACCTTATCTCCTTAGGGGCCTTGATGGATTGCTAGAATCCAATCCTAGTCTTAGAGTAGTACTTAGTTCTATCGATATAAGGTCCTAGAGGGTCACAAACTAATCATATTTAAATGTTAGTATATTCTAGTGATTATGGTAATAGTGAGGATTTCGGGTGAAACGAAAGAACTTATCTGGTCGAGCCCGACTCAACAATTGTTGGATTCGATGGATCATTCAAAAATGTAAAAAATGTAAACAATATGACCGATGAAAATTTTCCAAATATTATTGAAAAATAAAGTAACCACAATTAAGAGAATATATTTATCACATTAATTTTATAATAAATTTATATAGACTAGAAGAAAGAATACCTCACCATGAGAGATTTTGTTGATGCGGTTTTTGATCATCTGAAACCATTTTCAATTAACCATCACTAATTTTTTAGGATCTATGTTTAGAATCCATATAGTGATGATCTTTACATTATCTAATTATCTAAAAACAACATAGATGGATTTTAGTGTTCTACCATGGAAGATATGTAATCTTGCAATGGTTTCATTGATTTTTATGATGATTCATTTGAGCTTGAAGAATCATCCTTGCACTCTTATTCCTGAGATGATGGATAAAAACTGATAATATCAACATCACTCTTCAGTCATGATAGAGTGATCAAGATTTTATTGTGCCTAATGATTCTCTATTTCAACAGATAATTATATAATAGACACGATCATATATTTAAAGAGTTATGGTTAGGTTTAAAAATATTTTTTAAGTTGAAAATGGACTTGAAATAATATATTAAATCTTATATGACCTCATTATATGTAAAAATAATAATAATAATATTTTCTCAGGGTGTGTGCTAACTAGGGTAATGAAAAATTCTATTTTACCAGCTTACAAAGTAATATTTATCTGTAGAAATAGTCTTGATCCTCTTCTCCACCTAAACATTTATCAAATAATCAAGTAAATATTTATTCATTCAATTAATAAATATTATATATCTTTGTAATTAAATAATTACCTTAATAATAAATATATATTTAATTTACTTGAACAATAAATCCTAAAAACAATTATTCATAACACTTTAGAATAATATTTATTAAAGTAATTAAATTCAAATAGAATTTTTTTTAAGAACAATGGAAACATATAGTTTGTGACCCTCTAGGTTTCTTTTTCGTTGGTATTAAATAGGATTGCCAAAAGTTGATAATTACTTTATAGTAATGCATCAAGTCACCCAAGAGAAATAATTTAAAGTCACAACGTCAAAAACCACATACAATTTCTCATTTTGTAATATAATCCATTTTTCATGATACCTCATCAAAAAAGTTTTACATTTGTTTCATTAACTTATTTGTTGGATACATATCTCGTTGACAATCTGAAATAAACCTGTTGTTACACCATGTCTATGAAATTTTATGTGATATTTTTATTTCAATTAAAGGGTTGATATATCAAATTCTATAAATATATAAGGGAAAAATACTTTCACAAATTAATTATTAATAATACGTTATTCGTGATGCACCCAACATACCCAACTTCACCATGAACTATACTATCATTGTTCATGAAAATGAATCCAAGTGCATGAGTCATTATATACATTAATAATAATATTACATTATACGGATCATTACAGACGCAAGAAGAAAAGGATATCCAATTTAAAAAAAACATGTATAATTCTTACTGGTGGGTATATTATCAAATCTCACATATTAGAGACTATCGAGTGTGAAATTCATGTGATAAAGTCCCTTATACTTATGAGTACTCACACCTAATGGTCAACATACTACATTCCCTATCATATATTGTTATTTGACCATAAAAACTAGTTTACAAATATTCTCATGGCATTTGATGGTTCTCATCATAGAAAGGAACTATTATTCCCTTTTCAATGAGAAAAATACTATGAGATATTATTACATTAATGTCCAAAATATATTTGAATGATTTTTAGTTATATATGTTAATCAATATACAATTATTTTAATATAAATTAAATGTATACATAGTTGGTTCGAGGACACCTACCCCAACACACTCCCGCATGGTCTAGAATCAACCGCCAATGAATTTTAGCCAACTTGATCTCACATGATTATCATGTTTCTACAGAGTTAAGGATTTATTCAATGGGTCCACTATATTGTCTTATATAGATACTCTTCTTACCATAACTTCACCTCTGTAATAAAAATCCCTAAAGAGGTGATATTTATGGAGTATGTGCTTTTTGCATTGATGTGATCTTGGATCCTTTACATGGGCCACTACTATAGTGTTATCACAATAGAGTGTTGTTGTAGATTTACTACTAATAATGAATGAAAGAGATTTTATGAAGTTAAATATGAAAAAATATTCTTTATAAACCTCAGATTCCATAATATACTCGTATTGTATTGTAGAATCTACAAGTAGGACCTGCTTTAAGATGTTCCATCTCATAACACCTATATTGAGAGTGGAGATGTATCCAGATTATGATTTTAGATCATTTTGATCTATTTGGAAACTTGAGTATGCATATCCTATGATGAATACTTCCTTATCCCTTCTATATAATAGAAAAATATCTTTATAATGCTTTGAATAATTAAGTATTGTCTTGAACTCCTTGCAATGGTGTTCACCTGAGTTATCTTGATAACTTCCTACTATACTTGAGGAATAGGTGTCATGTATCCTTAACATAACATCACATACATGCCTAAACTAATTTATGATATATATAAAATCCTTATTATCCTATGTCTCTTTTCATGTGTCCAAGGAAACATTTTCTTTGAAATATTAATTACATGTAACACTAGAAACAATATCATACTTCATTGTTCTGTACTAAATATTTTTAGTAATTTGTTAATATATTCACTTTTAATTAGACTGAGTTTTATCTTGGATCTATTATAATTGACCATGATAACAGTAATATATGTTTCTTCACCTAAGTCCTTTATGGAGAAGCATGTGTTCAACTAGGATTTGATAGACTATAGGACTAGTATTTCATTTCCAGTACGTAGTAATCCATCAATATAAACTATTAAGAAAATGGATGCACTCCCATTAAATAATTTATATATAAAAGTAATGTATTCATTATTTATTAAAACAATTCCATTATAGATTCATTTAACCGAATGTTCACTACATGGATGATTTCTTTAATCCATAAATTAATCTCTATAACATGCATAGTCCATTGGTATCTGTTGGAGTCACAAAACCTTAAATATATTTCATATAGATATCTTTATTAAGGTTATTATTATGAAAATATATTTTTATATCCATCTTCCAAAGATCATAGTATTAGTAAGCTATTATGAAAAGTATAATTTTGATTTATTTTAGCCTAGAAAATTGTGAAAAGGTTTCATTACAATTTATATGTTGATGTTATTTGAACCCCTTTTCAACTAGTCATACCTTATAGGTACTGAATTTTCTATAAATTTCTAGTTTATTCTTGAGTATCCATTTACAACCAATAGACTTTACATCCACTTTAAGATCTACCAAAATATAGACTTAGTTTTGATGCATGGAATTCATTTTAGAATTCATAGCTTTTTTTCACATGGAAACTTCTATGGAACTTACTACCTCCTTGTAGGTTACATGATCATTATTATCAACTAATAATTAGTAACCATCCTTGGTTATTATAAAACCATATCCTTTAGGTTCTCTATCCTATATTATAATATAATTAAGTACTTGTGTCTCTAGAATTTTCTCTTCTATGGGGCCTTTTAGAATATGTTCCTACACCAATTATTGTGTATACAAAGCCTAGACCTCATTGAAGTATATCTTGATCCCAACATCTATTTTAGAGATTTTATTCCATTTAAGAAATGTGGTATGTTAATTAACCACAAAATTTGAGTTTAAAAGATCATATAAGTAATTTCCTTCATTTTCCTTTATTTACCCTCTAAATATTCACATAGCATTTTTGGGTAAAAGTTTTTTGTTAGAAATAGCCTTAACATATACATCATAAAACCACACTCATATATGAAACAACATGGATTTATTTCCATACCAAATCTGAAATGGAATATAGATTTCTTCTTTAATCAACACTCATTTTAGTATGTATGTTTTTGTATGTAATTTCTATCTCTAAAAGGATAATAGAAGACTCACATCACTCATCACTGATATAACCATGTCTAATAGGTTTTAGTTCCTCCTTTCATTTAAACCATTCCATTATGTTGTATAAGGAGGTGTGATATGGGATGGAACCCCAAAATCCCATAAATAACCAATAAAGTATTGATTACGATATTCTTCACCACAATCTAAGTGTAGATTGTTAATATTTTTTTACCAAGATAGTTCTCAAATTCCTTCATATATTTCGTGAATCTATGAATGGAATAATACTCATACCTCATTATGTATAAAACTATATATCTAATAAGTCGTCAATAAATGTTATGAGTTATGAGTACCCACCCCTAACTTCAACTTGAAATGTTATACACACATCATTATTGTTGGATTTGCTTCCCTAGAACCAACTTCTTTTGTACTTTATGATAATTTATATTAATGGGTTTCAATATTAATAAATTCCTTATCACATCATAATTTTTCTTTTGTGTATCATTGTATATGATAATGTCATAAGAGTAACTTTCGCACTAAAAGGTCATAGCAGATCCCTACTATGATGAGAACCCGGAAGTGCTATGAATCTATTCTTGAATATATGTTCTACAGTTGGATGCTATAATTTGAGGTACACAAGTGATATAGGCAATCAAGGGTGGAGACTTATAGGAAATTGAGAAACCTTTTCATAGTGTACACCCTTGGTAATGTCCATGAGGATATTAGGAGAACAAGACCCACTAGTAGGAAATCCACATTTCTATGTGTCATTGGATGTTCCTACATGTGTACGTGTTTATTGGTCCTTATAATTTAATATAATTATTAATGAGTATTATAATTCTTTCACATATATGTATTCATGAAAATCATGATGATAGATGTTCGTAGTGTGGTATGATATGTTGGGTGCGTCACGAGTAATATTACATTAATGAATAATACAAGAAAGGATTTATCCCTTTTGTTCTTTAACAGAATATAATATCTTAGTTCATTTGACGAAAATTATATAGCCTAAATAAATCCATGTCCATGGTGATCAATAGGTAATTTTTATCTTTAGAAAGTCAAAGAAATAGATTTCAAGCATATAGGTTGATGGGACTGGCACAAAACCTCCTCGATTAGAGATATTGTGATAAAGATATTATATCACATGGTAAGTATTTGTATGAGGTTACATGTCATTGTGACAATAACTTCTTTATCTATGGGTGCCTTGGAATGTTGATATATGCTAATCTTATACTTTTGGCTGCTCTGCCAAATGGAAAATAGAAAGAGGCCTAGAGGGTCACACAATAAGTGTATCCAGGATCTCAGTTAAATAATTTCGTATTTAACATGTTGAATAAATATTATTCTTGGTATTGGTTTAATAATTATTCATGTATGCCTTATTTCATTTATTTCATTTCTAGTTATTTAAGATAATATATTGTGAATGGAATGATTAATAAATATATATGTTCTATTTTGGTAAATATAAAATTTATTTATTTATCAAATAATAACACTGTTATATTCATTTAATATATAAATAGTCATTATTCAAGGCCCGATAAATATCGAGGAGTATTGGATGAAAGAGTTTAAGGGTCTGATGAGAAATAATAATATTAATTATTATTATATTAAATAATATTTAATTGTAACTTTCAAGTGAAAAACATTTCAAAAAATAATAATATTGTTGTTTTTATTTAACATGGGGTTTCACTAGGATTAATGAAAAAGATTAAATCACTTGTGAAAATTATTTTATTAATACCCTAGTGAATTAAATTCCTGGTTATATTATTCTATAATTTATCCAAATACATAGTCAAACAAATTGTTGTGCACAATGAATTGGAGAAAATCTTTCAAGCCTAGAGTGTTCTTTCTTCTTTAAGAATGCTCTCAATAAAAAGGGAGATCCTCCTCCATCGGATCAAGGAGAAGGATTTAGAAGTGGTTCTCATGGAGATCGAAGGAGGATTACACAAACAAAAGTATACTCCATGATAAAACATGGATACTCTTCTGGTGATTTTCGGATATTCTTGGAACCTATGTGGATCACCGTTAGAGGAATTCTGCACTTGGAATTCTACAATGCAATGGTGGCACACTGCAGATATATGGCCAAACACATCAATGAACAAACAATAACCTTGGAGGTCATTTTTATTTAATTAAATAAATTGTATACAATATGTGTTGGCCTACTATCTCTTGGTTCTCAGGTTTCTATCACTTTCTTGTTCTTTGATTCATTTCTATTGGTCATGACGTTCTTTGTTGGAATAGACTTCAGATTGATTATCAATAACAGAAAAATAAAATTTGGGAACTATCCCTCCTGTGCTTCTACTACACCTGTGACCTACAAGTGGTATCACAAGGGTCGCATCATTGTTTATAATTATTTAGTTTTTTGATGATTTACATATTAATAATTTCATTTTTCAATTCATGTTAATTATTCATTAAATCTGAATTGTGAGATCAATTTCTTACTCCATCATTTCTCACATATCCAACTAAAACAATTAATTTTATAATTAAAATATAATTTAGGAACTCATCTGAAGGTAGCAAGGTTTCTAATCGGATAAAACATGAGTACATGCTTTGTAATGGGAATTACACTTCATGCACTTGTGTTCAATGCACTAGGAGTTAATTTGTAAATTACTCAACCTGTGCACATTAATGACTTGTGGTGTAATTAATTATTACACCGCGTGTTGACCAGGATAGACAGACACATAGTCGGATGAACTATACACCATGTGGCCCACTAGACACGTCTTGTAATCCCTTCGGGTTAGGGTGGTGATACATATTTTATACACAACTTACCTGACTAGTGATCACGTATCACATATTTGACATAGAGTGTGGCCCATTGGACACTTCGTGTACTCCAAGATTTCAAAAGTATGCCTCACACACCGAGTCCCTAGGTATGTACTTTGGATACACGATAAATAATGTACATTTTATGTAGATCAGATCTACATTCCATGTACTTTAACCAGTTACGCAAATATAAAATTTATTATATTATTTAACCCTTGAGACATGTACTTGCATGTGGGTGTAAAGCTGGGACATGCCATGTGATAATATCTGATATATATATATATATATATAAATGTTTTATTATCATCTACATAATATTCAAGATCATCACATAATGTATGAGTTTTATTATAGTAATTATTATATGTGTATGCTATATGTCACCAAGAATAATGTGTATAAATGTATAATACATATTGGGTAGTTTTGGATGGGTATTCACTGAGTTTCCTCCAAGGTACAGGTTATGTACACAGTTAATTTTAAATGAATTTATTAATTTGTTTAAAATTATAATGGATGAGAATATCAAGGAAATTTAGAAAAGGGTTAAGATAAAAGGATTGATTAATTAAATATAATAATTAATCGATTTAAGTACGATTTATCTTAAATAATAACAATTAAAAATTGAATGCAAGTTTTATTAAATGCGTAATTATTTTCATGCATGTGGATGATCATGAGGTAGACTAGACCTTTATATGTTATTGGTTTCCTTATAATTATTAAATTAAATTGTTGTTTTACGTGCCTTCTCTCCTCATTAATATGTTTGGCCTATGTGACCATGGTTTCTTTTATGTAAACACACTTTTACCCCTCACCTGTGAGTGAGTAAAAGAATATGTAATGTATAGAGATCCCAATCTAGTAGTGGTGGTTCAAGTTAGGAGCTAAGGTGAAACCAATCTAATAAGATACAAAGGAAGACTGGTGGAAAGCTATAAACATGAACCTTAAATGGTTCAAGGTGTTTCTCCCCTAGGTTAGTAGTTAATTTATCAACCGCCAGATAAACTAACCATTAGAAAAAGGTCATGATAATATCCTTTATTTTAATTATATTAGTTTCATAGTTATTTCATTATGGATGCTTTTTCATGATCAAATAATTAATGAATTAAAAATCATGAAAATATGGAACTAAAATAAACTATCTTATGAATAAATATTATCTAAAGACAAGGTTAATCACTTATGTAATCCCACTTAATATTAACAATCATGTGAAAAGATAATAATTATAAATTTATGCATAAAGTATAAAATCACTCAATAAAATATTAAGTTAGTATAGCCTTTCATTACGTCAGTTTGAATCAAACCATAGTTTAATGTTCTTGGCCACCCAAAGTTGGGGTACTTTCAATTATCGGGGAATTCGAATTTGAGGTTATGGGTTAATATAAATTGGTTTACATTAAGGGTTGAATAACAAAACATGATTTTGTGTAAATGAGTGGCAAAGGTTGAGGAAATCTAAATTAATTATTTCAATATTGGGGAGTCCACTCAACGGATCAAGGAACTATGAGTTAATACAGCTGACATTTGGAATGCCTACCTAAAACCTTTCATATTTCTTGAGAAACCAAATATGGGGTAATGATAAGGGGAATATGAATCCTTTCAACTTAAATGTCCAAGAAAAAGTATATTTCTAATCCAATGGTGAGGGCTACTGGGTTTTGATAAAATAGCAGGAGACTAATAAATAAATATTTATTTGTTTAATTTTATCAAGATAAAGTTCTAAAATTCTTCTCATCTCATTTGTAGAAACGACATAAAAAATGACATCAAACATATCATTGAGATCCATAATATAGAAGGAAAACCTTATCACTAGGACTAATATCTAGGAGTCGAAAAGGTTCTTATGGGTCATCCTTCTCCATGAAAGGAAACTATATATAATGGAGGAACCTTTACTAGTTGTTCTTGGAAACGAGGTGAGTGATAAAGAGATCTCTCTAAATGAGAAATATCTGAATGATGCTATAGATATTCAGTGCTTCATGTTATCGTCCATCTCTAATGAGCTCTTGAAGCAACATGAGTAAATGGATGCTTATAGAATGATGTCTCACCTTAGAGATCTCTATCAATAGAAGGAAAGACAAGAGAGGTATGAGATATCCAATGCTTTGTTCATGACTAATCGTAGAGAGTCTGTGCCAACTGGGTCTCATGTAGTCAATCTTTTCAGCTACATTTATCATATGGACATCTTAGGGATTAAATTCCTGGATTATTTTCATACAGATCTCATACTATCATCATTGTATAAGACCTTCTCTAGTTTTATTGTGAATTATAATATGAGAAATAATTAGAAGCTTCTATCAGAACTGATGACCTAGATTTTCCAAGTGGATTAGGATATGGGGCCTGAAAAACCCGAAGTCCATATGGTGAATAGGAAGAGGAAGGATTAAGAAAATGGACCTAAGAATTATAAACAATATAAAGCCCCCAAGCACTATCCGAATAAGAAGAAGAAGATCCAAAGGAAGGGAAAGGAAAAGGAGGTAGTATGCTTTTCATGCGACAAGTTTGTCCATTGGAAGAGGAACTGCACCAAAAGGAAAGGGGAATCCAAATTTTTGTTCATTATAGAGTGAAATATTTCCATTTCTACACATTGGGTATTATATACAGCTTGTGGTGATCACTTATGTATTCAAATATAGGAAACAAGTAGATTTCAGAAAATTTTCAGAGTAGAGGTGGATCTGCAAGCTGCCAATGGTGTGAGGCTAGTTGCTCTTTTAATTAGTGACTGCCACCTTTCATTGTCAATGGGAATGATTTTGGTTTTACATGATTGTTATTATGTACCTAATCTTACCAAAAACAGATTTTCTGTATCAAGTTTAGATACAGATGGATTTATTTTCATGTTTGGAAATAAAATTTGTTTCATTTATAAGAAAAACATATGTTATGATACGGAACATTTAAATAACATTCTGTATGTATTAAATTATGAAAATCAATTGTTGGAAATCAATAATGAAGCAGGTTCACATTACTCATATAACACCAAGTTGGGGCATCACCTCCTTGGTCATGTAAATGAGAATTTTTTGAAAAATCCTTGTCAAGATGAATATTTAGACTCTTCTGAGTTAGTAACACTTGATAAATATCACGCTTGTTTAATTGGGAAAATGACCAAACCAAAATTTGGTGTATGTGGGGAAAGGTCCATAGATCTTCTAGGATTAGTAAACACTGATGTGTGCGGACCATTTTAAGTAGAGGCTATAGGTGGATATTCTTACTTCATAACTTTTACTGATGAATTGAGCAGATATGGCTATATTTACTTGATGAGGAATAAGTTAGAGTCCTTTGATAAATTTAAGTAATTAGAGAATGAAGTAGAGAATCATCTTGGTAAAAAGATAAACAAGATTCGATCTGGCCAAGGTGGAGAATATCTTAACCAAGAATTCATCAAATTTCAAAGAGATTTTTGGATTCTATCTCAACTCACTCGACCTTATAAACCATAGTGGAATGGTGTTAGTGGAAGGAGGAACCGTACCTTTTTAGACATGTTTAGGTCGATGATGATTCATTTAGATCTTCTATTTTCTTTTTTGGGAATATTCATTATAAACCGCAGCATACACATTAATCTGAGTACCAAAAAAAGAGGAAAATGGAATCCCCTTCGAGCTGTAGAGTGGAAAGAAACCCATTTTATCGCATACATGTGTATGGGGATGTGAGGTTTTTGTTAAGTCTTTCTCAGGAAACAGAATAGAACCCCCAAGGAATGAAGTGTATCTTTATAGGGTAACCCTAGGAAACAAATGGATACTACATATACAAAACCTTAGACATGAATGTGACTATTTCTAGACAATCTATCTTTCTTGAGAGAGAGAACAACCTCAAAAAGGATATTGGGAGAAAGATTTAATTTGACGAAATCAATTCTCAAGATTCACAGGAGTTGGTAAATGAACAAATTCCACATATCCCTATGTAATAAGTAGTTCCCAAAACATAAGTACTGTATATGAGCTCAATATAGTTAAGGGAACTAGAGATATATATTTTTCTAGTAATTGAGGATGGTGAGTCATTATTGTTGGAAAATGATTAATTTATCTCCTACGAGGAGAAAGTGGATACCTCAAAATTTTCAAGATAGTTAGAATATATGAATTCTAAGATGGATTCCATATATCCAAACTAATTTTGGGTTATGATCGACGTTCTAATTGATGTAAAGCATGTTGGGTGGAAATGGGTCTTCAAGAGGAAAGTGGACATGGAAGATGAATTAAGTACCTATAAAGAAAGGAAAGTGGATTAAGTGTTTAAAAAACATCAATGAATTGAGTACGATGAAACCTTTTCACCAGTTTCCAAGTTTAAATCCATCAGAATCATATTTTCCATAGTAACATACCATGACTATGATATTTGGAAGATGGATGTCAAAAATGCATTCCTTAATGGGAACCTTCAGGAAGATGTCTATATGAAAAAATGAGAAGGGTTTGTCACACAAGGTGATGACAAAAATATTTTCAAGTTACAGAGATCCATTTATAGATTCAATAAAGCATAAGGTCATGGAACATTCGATTTGATGAATCTATAAAATAATTTGGTTTCATTAAAAATAAATGTGAACCTTGTGTTTACAAAAGGATTAGTGGTAATGTGGTCATTATAGTAGTAGTATATGTTGACGACATATTACTTATTGGAAATGAAATACCAGTCTTAAAATATGTTATGGAATGTTTGAAAAAAAGATTCTCTATGAAGTAATTAGGAGAAGTAGTCTACATTTTGGGGATCAAGATCATTGACTGACTGAATGGCCCGAAGGCCATAATTTTTATTAATTTAGATAAACACCATTTTAAGGGTAAAGGAGGGAAAACCAAGACTTCAAGTACATTCAGAAATTAACAAAATGTGAAAAAAAGGGTTGCAACCCAGAATAAGACTATGCAGAAGAGCCTCTACCCAGCATCAACATCATTAAGGCATGCCTCCACCCAAGCATGAATGATCAGAAAATAGTGCCGTGCAAAAATGCATGGGCATGGTACTGATGGCTACACCATACCCTCTCAATATTCTGAATCCAAAAAGTCATGCGTGGAGAAGACGACCAGCTCTATCCCCATCTGAATCAAAACATTGTTGAATGTCCGGATTTCCTAACAGTCTATCCAAATCACCTCCAACAAATTAATCAAGGGACAAAAAATACCCAAAATTACAACCAAACAAATGTGATCCCAATATCATCAAAGAAAAACTTGTAAACAAGTTGTACAAAAAAAAACACATGGACTCCCCCCTCCAAGCCACAGGCGCTGCCCCCGAGCTCACCAGAGCACTCACGAACCGATGACAAGCCAGGACAAAGGCAAAGGATCTTGTATCCAGCTCCACAGACGTTGAGCCAGAGCATACGTCTATCTCGCCCAATCTAGGGAGAGAGTTAGAAGCCGAACGACCAAAGAAATCACCACCAAGCCCAGAACCACACCAGACTATACGGATCCACCACCCAACGATGTTGTGCCGAGATGAGAGATCTGACACCAAGCCCATAGCAAAGCCAGACCACACGAATTTGTCACTCAGCGATGCCATGTCGGGACAGGAGAACTGACACCGATGGAGGCATGATCCAACGATGCACACTATAGCCGTGGTGAGATCCCGAAGATAGAAGCACACCAGAGTCGACGGCGAACTCACCCAAGCCGAGGAGAGATCCCAAAGATGAACGGCCAATGAAGCCACCGCCGTGCCCAGAACAAAGCTGGACCACGCGTAAGAGTCACCATGCGACACCGTGTCGTGACGAGAGAACCAACATCGAGGTCAGGCCAAGCCGAAGGAGGGGAGGAGAAGGTTTGAAGGGAAAACCCTAGGCGTGAGAGTAATGGGGAAGAAACTGCTTCTTAGAGGCCTCGAAGAGTTGATCAAGAAATGATCAGTGTTTAAGATCATTAATGATATATCCAAGAGTTTCCTTTGACTATGGAAAAGTATATATATTGACCTAATATTAAATAGATTTAGTATGGAACAATCCAATAGGATATTTCCTCATGTGTCACATGGTTTACATATTTATAAGAAAATGTGTCCCTTAGACACACCTAGAGAAAGATAGAATGATTAAGATAACATACTCATCGACGATAAGATCAATAATGCATTCCATGTTATGTACTATACTTGATGTTTCCTATTCATTGAGCATGGTAGGAAAATATCAAGAAGATCTAGGGGAAAAGCATTGGATTTCTAATAAGACTATCCTTAAGTATCTAAGAATAACTAAGTATATATTCTTGGTGTATAGAGGAGACATAGAGCTTGTCATCATAGGGTTTTCTAATGATGGTTTTTTAGATAGGTCAGAATCAACTAAATTCGTAATTAGAATATGTTTTCTCTCTCAACAGAGGAGCCGTGAGCTATAAGAGTTCAAAATGGCCAGTTATAGCTAATTTTACAGGGAAATCCGAGTACATAGCAGCTTCTGATGCAACTAAGGAAGCCATCTTTATTCAAAACATTTTCTAGGTGCTTGATGTGGTACCTAGTAGTAAAGAACTAGTCACATTGTATTGTGATAATACTACAATGATGGATCTTGCAAAAGATCCATGGTCACATCAATAGACAAAGAACATACTCCAGAAGTATCACCTATTGAGGTATTTTTATCAAAGGGGTGAAGTTGCAGTTATTGGAGTATCCAAAGAAGAGAACATGGTGCAACCCTTAACAAAAGGCCTATCTAAGGAGAAGCATGAGTATCATGTGAGAGCTAGTGGACTAAAGGTCGTTATTAGTTGGCTCCAGCGCAAGTGGACGTCTGTTGGAGTTGGTTCCCAAGAACCAACATATTTTTTACTTTATGATATCATATATTCATGGTTTTGAATGTTAATAAATTCCTTATCACATCATGATTTTTATTCTGCATAACATAGTATATGATAATGTCCTAAGAGTAACTATCATACTAAAAGGTCATAGCGCATCCCTTATATGATGAGAACTCGGAAGTGCTATGACACTATTCTTGAATATATGTTCTATATCTAGATGATATGATTTCAGGGACAAAAATTATACAATATATAATGGGCGGAGACTTATAGGACTTTGAGGAACCTTATCATGGTGTACACTCTTGGTAATGTCAAGGATGATATTATGAGAATAAGACCTGCTAGTAGGAAATCCAAATTTCTATATTTCATTGGATTTTACTATCTAAGAACATGTGTATTGGTAATTATACTTTAATATTTATATTAATGAGTATTATGAGTCACACATTTATATGTATTTATGAAATCCATGATAACAGATGTTTGCGGTGAGGTAGGATATGTTGGGTTCATCACAAGTAATATTGCATTAATTAATAATGTGAGAAAGGATTTATCCCTTATAATATTTAGTGGAATATAATATCAAGGACCCTTTTATGGAAATGATATAGCCTAAATAAATCCATGTGCATGGTGGCCAATAGGTATGATCTATTTCTAGAAAGTCAAAGAAAGATATGTCGAGCCTTTAGATTGATGGCACTGGCATACAACTTATTGGATTAGAGATATTGTTATAAAGGGATTATATTACACGATAAGAATTTGTATGAGGTGACATGTAGTTGTAGCGTTAAATTATCTCTTTATGGATGACTTGTCATTTTTTTAGACGCTATCCATGGACTTTAGGCTACTCTTCCTAATGCCACTAAGAAAGAGGCCTAGAGGGTCACACACTAAGTGTATCTAGAATATCAGTAAAATAATTTATTATTTAACAAGTTGAATAAATATTATTCTTGGTCATGGTTTAATAATTATTCATGTAATCTAGATCACATTTATTCTGTTGCTAGCTATTCTAGAGAATATATTATGAGCAGAATGATAAATAAATATTTATTTTCTATTTTGGTAAATATAATATTTATTTATTTATCAAAGGATAATATATTAATATTTATTTCATAAATAAATAGTTATTATTCAAGGATCGATAAATATCAAGGAGGATTGGTGGACCAAGTTTATGGGTTCAGTGAGAAATAATAATATTAAATATTACTTTATTAAGTAATATTTAATTTTAACTTACTGGTTAAACACATGTTAAGAAATATTAAGATTGCTATTATTATTTGACATGGGGTTTCTCAAGGATTAATGAAATAATTAAAGTCAGTTGTGGAAATTATTTTATTATTACCCTATTGAATTAAATGCCTGGTTATATTATTCTCTCATTTATGCAAAGACCCAGCCAAGAAAATCACTGTGAGAAATGAAATGGAGGGAAGATCTCATGCTACTAGAGTTCTTTCTTCTCCAAGAATGCACTCAAGAACGAGAGATATCCTCCTCCACTGGATCAAGGAGTATGCTTTAGAATAGGTTCTCAAGGTGATTGAAGGCGGATCACCCAAGCACAAGGATATTCCATGATATCACCTGAAGACTCCTTTGGTGACATTTGGAGATTCATGGAACACATGTGGATCACTACTATAGGAATTCTACACTTGAATTCTACTACACAATGACGACACACTACATATCTATGACTGAACACATCAACGAAGAAAGAATAACCTTGAAGGTAATTCTTATTTTATTCAATTAATTTTAAATAACATGTGTTGATCTACTCTCTCTTGGTTCTGGGATTTCAATCTCTTTCTTGTTCTTTGATTCAATTCCGTTGGTCACGGCATTCTTCATCAGAATTGACCTCGGATTGATTATCAATAATGACAAAAAATAATGTTGGGAACCATCCCTCCCACACATCCACTATTCTCAAAACCTACAATTACAAACCAACTCATGTTTCTCCATGGTCCTTTCATGTTTCCACTAAATTGATCTTTGCTCATTTATTCTTGTAAACCTACATGACATACACCAAGTGGTTTTTGTTCAAAAAACTCAAATATCCATCTCAGTATAATATGGTCAATTTTATTTTGTTTACATGAATTCTCTAACAATTCCATAATTGGTTTTGGTATAAATCATGTCAAATTTAGTTGTTATCAATTTCCATTACTTGGTTTTTGTAATCCATCACATAAAGACTATTATTTCAATATGTATTACAATAATAAATTATTTTATTATAAAAGATGAAACATTTATTTCATCATTTGAAAATAAATTCATATGTATCAAGTATGGACATATATATAATGATTTTGGTAACTAATAGAAAATAATAAAAATGTTTCATTACGAAGATCAATCTGGTCAACAATATTAGGTGGTAGTCCCCAATAGCGAAAACAACAATTCTGGATTTTTTGGGTACTCATAAATCTATCTCACCTCAAGAAATCTTCCAAAATATACTTGATTACTATATTTAAATACATATGTGAGCACTATATATTTTATAAAATACTCAATTTTTAGAAACATATATATTACCCTTAATAACAAATGTACATGAAGATTATCCTTTTTTTCATGATGTAATTTTTATTCTAGTGGTCTTTCTTGGAACATGAAAAACAAATATAACCCTATTCCCTTGATTCTCCATAGATCCTTATCTTCTTGTAGGTGTGTTGTGAATAATATTTAGACATGGAATTAACCTTTGAGCTCTTTTCCTAGACTTTCCTTTTATTACCCATAAGGACAAAAGGTTTTTCAAGCTTTATATCCTTGTAAACATGGATAAGTAGAGTTAGAAGATTGGGTTGATAATTCTCCATGTTTTTTATATGTAAATTAATAGAAAATATTGTGAATCTATAAGGTAGTGATAACAGAATAATATCAGCGTGTAGTTTTGTAGGTATTTTAAACCCTAGAACCTCTAGGCACTCAATGTATCCACTGATTTTTACTATGTGAGGACCAGATGACACACCTTACCTAAGACTTTTTTGTAAAGATTTAGTTGAATATATCAAACTATGACTTCATTGATCTTAGACAAAAAAGATCATAGAGATTCAGAATCATTATATAGGCATCCATTTTTTCTTGTTACTTTATGGGTTCATTATACATGGATGAAATCATTAAATACTGAACATCTTCTGAATCACATAGCTGTTTATCATTGATAGTGAACTCCTCATCACTAACCTTATTATTAAGTGGATTAGGAATTGAGGATACTAGAATGAAACAATTCCATTAATGATGCTACACTATACATTAGTGTATGAACCAATCGTGGAGGTTATTTAAATTTAGAATCTGATCTTTATCTAGAATTGATCATAGGGATAATTTAGTTAATGAACATGACATTATTTTACAAAAAAAATTGAGAAGATTATTAATACTTTAATTAATTAGATAGTATGTGAGACATAATAATGAATATTTTTCATTAAGTCTTTCCCTATTTTATCAATAATCATTGATCCTCACCATTGAACTCTAAATGTGCCATCAAATTAGACATTTTAGGGGAAATTACTTATATTTTTTATCTTTATGAAAAATAATATGTCCATGAAAATTATAAAAAGGTGTTTAGTTTTATAGTATTTAAGTATATGGGATTGAATATTCTTATTTTATTGTGTGGACTCACCAATCCTAAAATCATGAGTCATATTTCCTCAATAATGGACAAAAAATTTGTATTAAAAACATACGATAATTAAATTCCAAACAAGTTTAGTTAAGTAGACACATCATCTTAGTTAAGACTAATCGAAAATTAATAGTTCCAACGACATTGTCTTGGACTGATAATTTAGATATGGGTTTTCTTAATTCAGATAATATAAGTAATAATAAATTAATATCAAATTGAGGGATTATGTTTATTATGTGAAAGTTTTCTTATTTTTTCTTTTCAATGTATTGTTAATATTAACTGGATTTTACTTAAGTTATTAACCATGTAATGATAAAATATTTATTCATAATCCTTCTTTTTTAATTCCACCTTTTCATTTTAAATAACTTATTTGCAGGATATCCACATTGAATCCATAAAATAAATCATGAATATAATGAAATTAAATAAATAAATACATGATTTGATCATGATATTATCTAATGGTTGGTTTATTTCATAGAAAATCAATCAATCTATGACCCTAGGGTAAAACTCATTGTGTTATCCTTGTCATGAGTTGAAATATTGCACCCTTCCACTTATGCATCACCTGCATTAGTTTGATCTAGGTTCCATCTCAAATGACATCTTCCACGGATCCATCTTGTACCAACAAAACATGCCTTTTGAACCCCCTTTTATATATTTTTTAAAACTCACACAGTTGAGGGGAACTAAAGAATTTGTTAAGGGGAATTAAATAAAACAACAGTGAACATGCATATAATACATAATAAAAGAGTTAGGTATGATAGGCATTCCATCATATTTAATTTAATAATAAATAATTAAAAACCCATGAAATAAAATAAAATAAAATAAAACCAATATAAACATCGTCCTGGTCAATGATCATGATCGATTATACACATACAATGACATCTCATTTAAAATAACTTTCTAAAATTAATTTCAATTAATTATTTGTTGAGGTAAAATGTTCATGAAATAATCTATTAAATGGTCTTATTAATAAATTAATTCATTTTATCTTATTCCATTAAATCACCTTGGAATTTCCCTTCCACTGTGATTTTAAATAATTTCAATAATTTAATATAATTTAAAATTTAATAAATTTCGTATATATCTTTTTAATTGGATGTAACTTGATGGGTCTCCCTCTACCTAGTTAAAGAGGTCTTTTCTTTTTATTAATAATAAATGAGGCTTCAGCCACAACCTTTAAAAAAAGTAGCTTTATGGGTATCTATCTAAATTACTCAACATGGTTCTTCTTTTATATAATGCACTCATAAGAAATATTTTTTAAATGAAATCCATTTTAATTTCATGGCTTGTACTTTCAAATTAATGACACATAGAACACATAGATATTACATTGTATGTACAATTTAAGGTGTTGAGTCTTTAGAATACAATGATCATACATGATTTGGAGTTTCATATATTATGTTGAAAAAATTAAGAATGTAATATAATATAAAACCTAACTAATGAAATGTACCATCAAATTAATAAGACAAAGAACTTAGGTCAATGAGGTTTAGTAGAGTAATTAATTAAATTTAATATTTTCATGTAAATAGGTAAAGTACATGGTGTGTACAAGATCTTCATACATTGCATACTTCTCTTCACTGGATATCCACAATACATCTCTAAGAACTCATTTTGTACTTATTTAAAAAATTTACGATGTACACAACATATAGAAAGAATATACGACATGTACATCATTTTATATAGCTTTTAGCTAGTATGTGTTGTGTATTAAATATAAACTGTGTATTAATTACATAATTATTCTTGACCCCTTGTTTGTTCCTTGAAAATAAATAGACTACATTGTGTGCTGGTAATATAAATGGTGTATAGTCCAGAAAGGATGTGTTCCACACTATTTAGTCAACACATGGTTCATTTAATGGAGATGGTGTGTATTCATTTCACAATAACCCAGAGTCCATGTGGGTGTCTGGTGCAATGGACAAGGATATAAAATGTGTGACAAAGGGGAAAATTATGTAAAAACCTATATTATCCAATAAAAATTCTTGAAACCTCTAGATGTGTTCTTCATATGCATCCTTTATTAATTATTTTCCAATCATATTTATATGGGTGAGAAATGAAGAGGATGAAGATAATATTTTGATTATGGATCAAGAATGAAGTAAAACTTGATATTAATTCTTACTTTAATGAATAATGATCAAAAAACAAAAAATAATTATGAATTTGAATGTTACCCAATTTGATACCACTTGATGGTTCTGTGAACAACATGAGTACTTAATAGGTCGAGGTCGACTGAAAATGTTTTATATTCAATGGATAAATCACAATTTTATAGGATGTAAACATCACAAACAATAAAATTTTCCCAAATAATATTGACAATGAATGTTTTTTGAAAAAATGGAAGATATTTATAATGTGAAATTTATAATTAATTTAAATATATCAAAAGAAAGAATACCTCATCTTGAGATCTCTATTCTATGAGGTTTTTGATCATCTGAAACCATTTTCAATTGACCATAGTTTCTCATGTAGGATCCACATATAGAATCCCTCTAGTGCAGATCCACACATGATCTTGTGATCCCCAAAAAACGTCGATTGATTTTAGAGTTCTATGGAGGTTGGTCAATCATCTTGAAGTGTTCATATTAATCAATTTAATGATTCCTTTAGGATTAAAGAATCATACTTTCACTCTTGTTATTGAGATGATGGTGGAAGAAGTAGAATCTCTAGATAATTCTTCACTCTTGATAGAGAGATATATATTTCATTGAGCATAATGATTCTAAATTTCGATCAATCATTATACAATAGACATGGTTTTCTATATATAGAGTTTGGGTTTGGGAAAAAATATTACACAATTTAAAAATGAACCTTAAAAATATATTAAAACTTATATGACCTCATTCCATGTAACAACAACAACAATAATAATAATATTTTCCCTAGGAATTTACTAACTACTGAAATGATAAATATTATTTTACAAGATTTTAATTAAATATTTATCATTGAACATAATATTAGTCCACTAGTCATCCTCAAAAATTATAAAATACACAAATAAATATTTCTTTATTCAATAAATTAATATTATATATCTAGGTAATTAAAAAACTACCTTGTGGATAAATATTTAATTTATATATGTGATCAATAAATTATAAATAAAAGTATTCTTTGAACATGATAATAATATTTATTTCAAAAACTAAATTCAAATAGAGTTTAATTGAGATAAAAAGAAACACTCATTGTGTAACCCACTTGGCTTATTTTTCATTGGAAATAGGTGATCTTACTAAGCATCCAAGATTACTATTTATAAATGGGCCAAGGAACACAATAGAAAGTAGTTAATGTCACAACATCGATAACCACATATGAATTCTCATTGTGTAATATAATCCCTTTTTCATGATATATCATCAAATATGTTACACACCCATGTCATCAACCTATATTATTGATACATATTTATTTTAATATCAGAAATAAAATCATTATTAAACCATGGATATTAAATTTAATTCAATAATTATATTTTAATCAAATGCTCGAGATATCAACTTATATAAATATAGAAGGGAACAATCCTTTTTTTGACTTACTCATTAATAACATGTCATTCGTGACACACACAATTTACCCAAATTCTCCAAGAACCATATCATCATGGTCTACTACAATACATCTAATCACATGATCCATGATATGCATAAATAATAATATTAAAGTCAAAGGATTATTACACATGCTCATAGATAGGAATATCCAATTAGACATAAACATTTTGAATTCTTACTGGATGTTCTATTATCATAATCTCTCATATTTGAGACTCCCAATTTCCAAATTCATGAGATAAAGTATAATATAATTTTGAGTACTCACACCTAATGGTCAATATAATATGTTCCCCATCATAGAATGATATATAAACATATAATATTGTTTATGATTATTATCATGGAATTTGAATGTTTTCATCATTATTGGGAACTGTTATTCCCTTTTCAATGCATTATCACATTAAATTCATGTCGAACTATGAATGATATATAATAAGACATTTTAATTAATATTCACTCATTTTTATATAATGTCAATCAAAATTACCCATAGTTGGTTCTAGAACACCAAATCCAACATTTACAACATAGTGATACAGACATTAGGGGGAGAGTAATGTATGAGTATGAATGATTACAAAGAGATAAATAAATTCATGTTATATAAGGTTAGAATAATAAGTATTGAATTTATTTATTCATGGTATTCAGAAGTTATTTTATGAATATTGGTGCCAAAATTTGGGAAGAACAAGAACAAACGAAAATACTTTGGGGATGCCTCGTGAAGCTTGTTCCTGGAGCCCCCTCAGCACCGCGGTCGACGCAAAGCTTCCCCTTCGTGAATGCTCCGTGGATCAAGGAGGTGGGAGGCTCAGCAAACCCATTTGACATTCGCAATGCTTCTGTGGATTAATGGGGTGGGAGGCTCTATGAACCAATTTGACATTCACCAAAACGTTGCAAAGCAAGGAGGTGGGAGGCTTCGTGATTATGAAACAATTCCATGTGTCTTCATGCCCGACACACTGTACTTCATGGTGCCTCTTGTATATAAATATCAGGATCCCCTCAAACCCAAAGGATGGATCCTATGACCATTCTCCTTTGTAGTTCTCAAATCATGAATTAATTTCAGCTATGTGAACCATGATCTTATCAAGGTACTTTAGCATCATGAAGGGCCTCCCCCTTTACTTGAATTCAACCCCTCTTCAAAGAGGGATGCCCTTCATAGAGCCCATGGGCCTCTATGAAGGAAAGGGATCCCCAAGGGGACTCGGGTCTTAGTGGAGCACTTATGCTTCACAAAATACCCTCGATGAACATGTGACACACATGCTATGGTAGGGCCACTATGCTTTGCGAAATACATTGCTTTGTAAGTGTTTCTGACGCTTTCCCCGGGGCGCGCACGCACATCCGTAACACAGGGAGGATGTGAGACTTGTGGCCCTGCATTCCCGCTTTCCAAAGGCAGGCGACATTTGTTCCTTGTTCAGGGATGTCTGCTCCTTGATCAAAACCGGGATGATGGGATGTCGGTTCTTCATTCCATGGATTCCTCCTCGGAGCTCGTCACCTAGTCTGGGTCTTTATCATATATTTAAGATGTATTCATGAATCTCGATCCCGGTACCATATCTTCATGGACACCAGTTAATTACGCTGCTTCCGTCAAGACGCTCCAAGGGGTCTGGTCAGGGCAGCAACCTTCGGTGAGGAGAATGGTCACACTGAGGCATCGTTGGCATGTCTTGATGCTGGGGGATTGGCATGTATGTATTTTTTCCTTTATTATAGGGATTCTCGAGGGCGTGGAAGCCCGAGGAATCCCACATTGAACGTGGGGAATTTCATTCCATAGGCATGTATCTGAGGTTTTCCTCAGCTTCCCATGTTTAACATGGGGTATTCTGCGAGTTTAACATCCAGCGGGGACAGATCGGACTGATCGGAACACCGAGAGCGGATCAAATAAATTAACTCCCTGAAGGGAACTCCGATGTTGGGGCCAACACGTGGGCGGCTTCCCGGATACTGTGGATTGGAATGAGGTGGAATGATCCCACCGGGATGTGGTGGCCCAGGTAAGAATTAGGATGGATGGTGAAGTGAAGGGGATTGAACCTCATAGAGGCTTCCTACATACCATGCCTTGACATGGATCAAAATCCTCGTAGTTTGGGTATCCAGTTTAACATCATGCGGGATGGGGGAATTTGGGGCTTACGCTCTGAGGTGGTCCATAATGGATGGATATGGGGCTTACGCTCTGATGCAGCCCATAGAGATGGATATGGGGCTTACGCTCTGAGGCGGCCCATGAGGTTGGTGAACCGACGCGAAGGGTGTCGGAAAAACTGGGTGGTGGGATTGAACCTCATAGAGGCTTCCTACGTACCATGCCTTAGCACGGATCAAAGTCCCCATAGTTCACTGGGATGGGGCTTATGCTCTGAGGCGGCCCATGAGGTTGGTCAACCAACGCGAAGGGCGTCGGAACAATCGGGTGATTGGCTTGAACCTTGTGTAGGATTTCTACGTACCATGCCTTATCATGGATCAAAGTCCCTATAGTTCACTGGGATGGGGATTACGCTCTGAGGCATCCCATGGTTGGTGAACTGACGCGAAGGGGGTCATAAAAACCAGGTGGTGGGATTGAACCTCGTGGAGGCTTCCTACGTACCATGCCTTAGCACGGATCAAAGTCCCCATAGTTCTCCGGGATGGGGCTTATGCTCTGAGGAGGCCCATGGTTGGTTAACTGGCGCGAAGGGGGTCGGAATAATCAGGTGGTGGTCTTGAACCTTGTGGAGGATTCCTACGTACCTGCCTTAGCACGGATCAAATTCCCCATAGTTCGCTGGGATGGGGCTTACGCTCTGAGGTGGCCCATGGTGCCGGGACTTACGCCAGGATGGAGGCTCGAAATGAGAAAAAGCGCAGAGGGAGAGGGATTTGGGACTGAGCAAAGGAGATGCCTCATTACCTATCACGCCCTCCACTGGTCTTGGCAGTGGGGAAGTACAGAGGTGCATGGGTGATACCTTCCGCAAGAGAGGCTAGGGGCTTACGTGCTGAGGCAGCCCTTCCCCCGTGGACAAACGCCACTCTGATAGGGAGGATATAATTCCATGTGAGGAAGATTCCATTCCTGTGGAGACGAACGGTTTAAATAATGTTCGAGCCGGGGGGGACCCTGCATGCGAGGTATAGGGCTGGATCACAGTTTAACGTCATGTGTTGAGGATGAGGCGCTTGGAAGTTTAACGTCCTGTATCTCAGATGAGGTGGGTTTGCTCCACACCCCTAGGACTTACATAACTGAAACCCTCTACCCCTTGTGGGAGGGAAGGCATCGGAAAGGCCGTAGTGAATGGGGGCCGTAGAGAAAACCATCGAGGGGTCCATGTTAGCATGGCTATGAGAATAAGCAATAGCTGTTAGCATGCCTATGCGAAGGAGCATGAGGAAAATCAACACAATGGGAAACACCGCCCAAGGGACCTTGAGGTTACTTCTTATGAGCGTAGAAGGTCGTACGGGAAAATAGCGCATGGCGTGCATGCCCAGTATGGAGGACATCGAGTGCCTACGTGGGGGGCGTCAAGGAGAGGGATCCTGGGAATTGCACGCAAAGAAGAGTTTTGCACGCAAAACACCAGGATGGCGCGTAATTGGGGTAGAGGAATTGTGCACGGCTTAGGAGAATTGCGCGTAAGGGAAATTAATTGCGCGCAAGTGGCCAAGGTCGAACCCTAAGGCAAGGCCACACCCACCGAAGGGATTGCACGCAATTGGGCCTTTTTTCATGAAATGGAAGGAATTGCGCTCAAGGGAGGAATCCTAAGGAGTTTGGAATTTTATTTAAAACGGTGGGATTGCACGCAAAGGTGAATCCTGAGGCGAGGTTGCGCAAAAAGGGTCAATACCTGAAGGCCATATTGCGCGCATGGGAGTTCTATTTCATGCATGAGAGCCGGTTCAAATTTCTCAACCCTAAAACGGGAGGGGTCTCCTTCTATTTATAGGCCTCCGGTGTCACAGAATCTAGGCGGCACATGAAATTTTGTGCGCCAGAGACGGCAACACGAAAATGGGCACCGCGCGGAAGCGAGTGCGCAAAATTGCGCACCAGTGCCGGGGACCTTTCGTGAATCCCAGACTCCTTTCGTGTGGCCAACTTTTTTCCGCGCACATCCTCCTTTATTTCACGCAACGCTTCCATGCCCTCCGGACCAGGTCTCCGGGTCCGAACATGACTTCTCTTCATCTTTTCGAAACATCATTTAGGAATTACAGAATTTTTCAGCGTCTACAAATGCCCCCCCTCAGAATTGGATTGGCGAGAGGTCGCAACGATCAGATTCCAAGGGAAATGCCGAAACACCGAAGGGTTGGATTTCGTGGGTCCTTTGCGCGCAAAAGCTAACGAGGCGCGCAAAAGTCCGGTTCAGCGCAGAATTAGCTTTCCGTGAGGTGTGGAACCCCGACGTTGCCTATAAAAAGGGGCCCTGTGTCCCCTACTCCGTACTCAAGCTTTCTAACATGACAGGCTTTGAGCTCTCTCGCGCGAAATTGCCTTTGCGACTGGAACTTCGGCATCCTGGAGGAGGTTCCACTGCCGGGCTTCGAGGTGGACACACCACGGTCATGGGTGACCTGGGAGGACAACCTTCCCCATTACAATATCAACAACAATGGCCATCATTCCAGGGAGACCAGACACATGGATGTGTATGTCCTGAACCCAAGGACCAGGACCATTGCTGGGGGTAATCCTATTGCAGAGAGCTCTCTGGCCCTCTATGCAATCACGTTCCGTCAGAGCATCACAGATGATACTAAGGGCTGGCTGCAATATTGGGACTTTCGGTTCAAAGGTAACTTCACCAGTGAGTGGGCCTAGGCATACTGGGTTTTCCATACGTGTGACCAATTCGGGGCTGAGCTGAGGCACATTGGTCTATTCGAGGTGGTGTGGACGTCGTAGTTCCACTTCCACTGCCAACCTGAACTCGGGCGGGAGTTGTTTACCCAATGGTCCCCTGATACTAACACATTCCATTTTCACCATGTGGAAGTTGGTATCAGTCTCTGGGACGTCCATTGCATCGGCCATATCCCACTAGAGGGTTACCAGTACGACGACTTCCTCCCCCAAATGAACACCTGGGAGGACAGATCACAGACACCCATGCTGACATGGCACCTGCTGGATTTGGCCAAAGAGAGGCTGAAGGTGAAGGATTTCCTGAAGGACATCGCCTATAAGACTGGTTTATCCAGTTCCTAGAGAAATACTTGGCGGTCAAGATGTCGGGATGGGGAAAACGGTGCCCAACCGCAGCTCAGAGGAGTTAGAACACATCATACTAGAGGATCCTGGAGGCGGGGCAATACCAGTCAAGGGGCTACCATGTCATTGAGGCCCAGGAACCGAACGTCCGATATGCCGGGTTCCTTGCCCCCTTCCTGAGCGGGTGGCTCCTGCCAGTGCGGGACGCAAGGATGGGTGTCCGTCCAGCAACTCTAGTGATGGATGGCACCATGACCGCCAACAAAAGGTTCAATCTAGGGGTCCCCATGCTAGCTAGGTTGTACGCCATTCTGGGACGCATCTCCAGAGGGGGGTCGCCTCAGAGGGTGTGTGGCCCCTTCTATATCTTTCATGGCTAGGTGGCGGATCATCTTGGAGGGTACACTCTCCCACATGTCGTTTGTCATCCGGGAAAAGGCATGCGGCCATCTCTCCTAAACATTGTCAGGGTCGCGCTAATGATGCTCAACGAGGAGGGGGTACGGATCAGAATTGGTAACCACGACAACTTTAACTTCATCCCATTCCCCACTTCGGTCGGCCAGATGATAAAAAATTGGCAAGGCTTGCTGGAGCAGCAAGAATACTTCCAGAGCATCCGAGGTGGGGTGCTTGTGGCTCAGATTGACGGGAAGATCATCTGTGATCCTTATGTGTTGTCCCAATTCACCAGGCAGTTCGGGTGCCTCCAGCGAATGCCGAAGAAGGTATTCATGAATTTCTGGGAGGAGAAGAATCCCCGTGTCCTTCACCAGATGTGGTTAATGTTCACCACTTATGTCTCTGGTGATGACATTACCCTTCCTCCCACTGGGGTCGATGTTGGCCTATCAACCAAGTATGTCGAGCATTGGGCTATCGCGTACCCTGAGGGGCTTTTACACAAGTGAGTCCGGCAACTCGAGACTACCCGCATAGAACCCAGGTGACGAGAGAGCAGACAAAGTGCCACTAGAAGGGGGGACCAGGGGCACGTCAAGAAGCGAGGCCTGCGCAGGCTGGGGCCACAGCAGCGGGGACATTGTATGGTGTCGCTGCGACCTCATTTCCCAGAGGGGGGTCACACGAGGCAGCCAGAGAGCTTCCCAAGAAGCAAATAAGATACCTGCTCTAACTTTCCCATGATGCAATCTTCCCGGAATTATGGTCGGCCTGGATGACCCTACGGTAATCAATGAGCATCGAATCCCTCTGGCAGAAGATAATCCAGGATGTGATCCAGCTGCCAGAAGTCGGGCTCGTTCGGGTTACGGACCGGGTAAACTTCCCTCGACGGCACGCATATCTAATGGCCATGGACACATACGCGCGCCAAAGGGGTCAGTGTGTGGAGCCGCCTTTCCTGGTGAAAGTGATGCTCATCCAAGAGCATGATCCGGAAGTGATGCCGCTGGGATAAGGCAACAGTGATGAGGAGTCAGAGGGAGAGGAGGAGAAAGGAGAAGATGAAGGATCTTGGGGACGGTCACGCCAAGGGAGCCTGTAGGAGAGTGGAGAGATCGTTAGCTCTGATCTTGACATAACTGAGATACTTGTGGTCTGTCTCTATCCATATTCACCCTCCTTCCTTGTCCATTATCTTCTGCAATTTCTAATCTATTTCTCTATCTCACTCAGGAGCACATAGGCGCTGATCAGGAATCCCCAATAGGAGAAGAAGGGGAGGCCCCGGTAGGACAGGGTGGGGCTCTGACGCCCATCATCGAACTGAAAAATGTTGAGGGGTATCCTGCCACGATAGCTCCCGTAGCGGCTAGAACACCGGTGTCTGACACTCTGGGTTTCTATAAATCCCCTGCTTCGCTATTGGTGATTACTGTCAGAGAACCCAACTAATCAGAATTCTCCTTGTATAGTGATCTCGGTGTTGGAGGCTCGTCGAGCTGCTGATCCCGGGCCATCTATGAGTGGACTAGCGGTGGACGTACCACCTCCTCTAGAACATACCTCCCAAACTGAGTCGGCCCCAACAATTGGTGAGCAGGGGGTGGTGTACATCAGCGGTGTTGTCATTGGAGCGAGGCCAGAAGTTGACGAAGCCACTGCCGCTGACGGGGCGAGAGAGGAAGGTCGCCCAGACATCGAGGATCTTATTCCTCATGAAGGCATCCTCGAGGAAGACCCTTCTACTGACCTGCTGGATGCCTTTCCTACATACCGGCCCGCTGATCCCGAGGAGATAGATGATTCAGACTCGGAAGCGGTCGAGGAGATCCAGATAACATGACGCAAAGGGTGGAAGTGTATCCAGCACTTTCTCAGGCAGCCTCAAACGGATTGGCTGAGGCGGATGGGATCACTCCAGACCTGACTGTGTTTCCTATGTTCCAGAGTGGCTGATGATCAATGCCTTCATCTGATGGTCCATGATTACATAGCTGAGAAGATACATGAGAGCGACCAGCGCACCGATGTTTCCCAGTGTCGGGAAAGATTGGTGATCACCCAAGCATTCCTGAGGGCGGAGTAGGAAGTCCGACACCTCGAAGGGTAGGCGGCAGAGAAGGAGGCCTTCATTGCAACATGCTCCGAGCTCATGGAGAAACTGACAGCCCAGCTGGCTGACGCCCAAGAACAATTGATGGAGGCGAGTCACCAGATGACCATACTTCAAACTGAATGGGCGCAGGCACAAGCTAGTATTGGCGAACTGCACTCTGTAGTTGTTGATGAAGAGAGAGTCTTCAGGGAGCGAGAAGCAGTCCTGGAGGCTACAAGGCAAAGGGTAGCAGTGTTGGAAAGATCAATCTAGCATGATGATCCTTAAGGGATCTGTTTTGGCCATCTCGTGAACTTATTGCTTTTACTACTCACCATTTCGAACCAATGTATGGATGAATCCATTTATCTATACCCTTTGGTTTAATATTCCCAACCATAATTCTGAAATAAATAAAAATTCAACCCTAAGATCATGTGGGTCATACCCAATGTGAGAAACAATGGATTCTCATGTTATCATTTCGTCCGACTATGGGGCGTCAACCAAACTTCAGGCATCCGAAATCGGGCTCGGATTTTTGAGGAGGAGAGGGAGGTCCAGCCGAAGGGAGAGGACCTCAGAACGATCGATATATCGTCTCCTCAATGTGTTCTAACACACAAGTGGGGAAATGTTGGGGGCATTTAAATCTATCCGAACATAGGGAGATGAAAAAGGTGAATCACGTTACCCAAATTCAGAACACTAGAGGGGGCACGACGATGGAGGAAAACTGTTAACTGTGGCGGAAACACAACATCCATATCACATTGTCCTGAAATGGGGACAACAAATGAGGGTTGACCGCTGACCACGTTCTCAACACGGGGCCTTACTCAAATATCATCGATCAGTCTTCTGGAACGTTGGCCAAGGACAGCAGGCGGACCATCAGTCAATCATCCATACTGTTACAACAGGAGGACCAACGGTCTATCATCCATATTGTTACATCATGCGGACCACAGGTCGAGCATCCATACTTTTAGGGGGTCCCATCAAACATGACCAGTAATCTGGAACGTTGGCCCAGGATAGTTGGCGGACCATAGTTCAAGCATCCATACTGTTACAATAGGCGGACCAAAGGTCGAGCATCCATATTGTTACAGCAGGTGGACCATTGGTCAAGCATCCATACTATTTGGGGGTCCAATCAAACATGAAAGAGGATGAAGATCCGAATAAATGGGAACACAAAGAGTGGAATGTGGAGTGGTGGTTTGTTCAAACAGAATCCAACACTCCCAAGATTTCACCACCGTGGTAGAGGCGCATTAGGAAGACGTATTAATCTGGTCACGGATCATCCCAATTTTTAGACAGGACCTCTCTGACGAGAGAACTGCCACTTCCCAACATTACTATGGGGAATCCTGAACTTATTCGAGGCAGATGTTGTAGTTACACCACTTCCCAAGAAGCCAGTCCAAGGGGACGACAGTGAGGAGGGATGGGATTGGTGATCCCCAGGGCTAGACCCAAGACGAAATGTCTGGGCGTTCCTACGTATCCCATAAGACTGCCACTTCCCAACATTACTATGGGGAATCCTGAACTTATTCGAGGCAGATGTTGTAGTTACACCACTTCCCAAGAAGCCAGTCCAAGGGGACGACAGTGAGGAGGGATGGGATTGGTGATCCCCAGGGCTAGACCCAAGACGAAATGTCTGGGCGTTCCTACGTATCCCATAAGGATGGGAATCCAGACACATGTAGTTCTAGAAAGGATCTTAGTTTATGGTCTTACAACTCAGACCAAAGAGTAAGGGTAGTGGGAGACACATGGTAAAGCGGTTGCGAAACCCGACGTGAATGGGGACAAGGTCCTGCTTACCATGTGCTCCTTGGAGAAGTGTTTAGGCTAAGGAACCGAACACGAAAGTTAGGTTGGGCCTGTGGGGAAGTGCTCAGGCGCTCCTACGTAACTCATAAGGATGAGAATCAATCCATACGTAGTTCTTAGAGGTGCCTTTTAACATCGTTCAGGATAGGAAACAGGAGGGATAATTCTCATAACAGGGTGTACGTGGGGTGGCTATTGCAAACCCGACATGAATGAGGTCATAATCCTATACCACACCACGCGATCCTATTGTCAAGGTCCCAAAGGCGAGACAGACACGATGAATCAGAAGACCTCAATCTGGACCCAAAGACAAGAGGTCTGGGCGTTCCTACGTACCCCATAAGAATGGGGATCAGGCTACCCGTAGTTCTGAAGGTTGGAACGACATGACATGGTACCTGTGAAAAGGATGGAAGAGGCATGTGGGTCTAGCCCTCACACCAAAAGAAGCGGCATTTGGTGTATCTTGTTTGTCCTCGAAGGTGAATGGTTTTTCTTTTGTAAAACGACCAACCTAGGGTAGAAATTCCTAGAATTGCCATAAAAATCAATCCATAACAGGCATTGAGACAAATGTAAAATTCCCTCCTTCAGAATCTTGTAATTTTCCTTATTTATTTGAGACTTTCTTGTTTGCCTTTTTAAAAAAAATCCATAACAGGCGTTGACAAATGGTATGGTAATTGACCGATACCCAACGTTATTTCCCCCATGGGGAGGTCACCACAATGTAGTTACATTTTTCGTAGTGTGGCCGGGACAATATCATCACAGTTTATGGTCATGTGGTGGGACCAACCAGCATAGTTTAGGGTCGTATGGCTTGGACTTGGGGGAACACGCACGATGCGATATGGAATACTTGATGTAGATGAGTACATAATCCCATACCATAACCATGCACGATTCTAGGAGAGGAGCCTCGGGCCAAGGAGTCGACGAGGGTCCAACAATCAGGGGGCAGGAGACACTAGCTTCCAGCTGAGATGGGCCCGAAACGCAATGTCTGGGAGACTCCTCATTTCCCATGGGGATGAGGGTCAAGCTACGCATGGTCCTTATAGAAAATCCAAGCATATAATCTTAGTGCTCAGATCGCGGGAGCCCTGAGAGACACCATCGCGTAGCTTTGTCTGCCTGACGTGTGGAGGGGCACTGAGGGTTAGTGCAAGGAGTGTCAAGATTCCACCTTGACACGATGGAGTGGAACATGATGTGAATCATGCAACCAACATTCAGGGCCTGAAGAAGTCGGCGTGACGATGGAGGAATACTGCTGACCATGTTCGCAACACATCATCCTGTCGTGTTAGCCTTGGGGAAAAACAAATGAGCATCAACTGCTGACCATATTCGCAACAGGGGATTTGTATAAATTTGTTTTCTGAAACCCTCAGGGGCATTGGCCCATGATGGTAGGAGAGCCCTTAGGAGTTTTATCCAGGATGTTCTTGGGGGTCCCTCCAGGTGTGAAACATAATGAGGGACCGAATGAAGGGGAGCACGAAGCTTGACAAGTGGATGGAACATGCCTAAGTTGAATCTGACACTCCAGGTCCAAGACCAGATTACTCTGAACACAATAGCAGACCACTAGAAAGGGTCGAAAGGCTCAGTTTGAGAGTATCCAAAAGATGGCAGATCCCCGAGAGAAGGGGGCATGGTGCTAAAATCTTTGTACCACACCTATATATCCCCCTCATGGAGAGGGATAGACCAAGAGGCCTAGGTGACCAGGAGATCGTGGGATCTCTCAAGAGATGGGGCTGGACCTGAAATATAGGTGTTTAGGCGGTCCTGCATATCCCATAAGGATAGGAATCAAGCCACACGTAGTTCTAGAAGCACAGTTTAACGTCATGTAGGATGATGAGAGGCATTTTATCTGGGAATGTGTATGGCACGGTGAGTAACACCACACCGTACAATCTCGCAGGAGAAAACCTGGGCCGGGGGCATGAGGCTAGGCCTCGGTCAGGGAGGCCTGACCAGCTTGCAGTTTAACATCTCGCAGTGAGGACGAGAAGAGGAGGACACCTCAAATAAGGGCGCTATGCGGTGCGATGACTAACCCGAAATGAATGAGGACATAATCCCACACCACATCATGCAATCCCACAGGAGAAAGCCTGGGTCGGGGGCCCGAGGCTAGGCCTTGGTCAGGGAGGCTGGACCGGCTTGCAGATTAACATCTTGCGGGATGAACATGTATTTTAAGGTCACGCGGGACCAGAGGGGCCCAAATGTAGGTCCAAATGCGGTTTAAGGTCATGATGGACCAGATGCAGTTTAGGGTCATACGGGACCAGAGGGGCCCAAATGTAGGGCCAAATGCACTTTAAGGTCATGCTGGACCAAATGCAGTTTAGGGTCATACGAGACTGTAGGGGCCCAAATGTGGGGCCAAATGTGGTTTAAGGTCGTGCTGGACCAGATGTAGTTTAGGGTCATACGAGATCGGAGGGGCCCAAATGTAGGGCCAAATGCGGTTTAAGGTCGTGATGGACCAGATGCAGTTTAGGGTCATACGGGACCGGAGGGGCCCAAATGTAGGTCCAAATGCGGTTTAAGGTCGTGCTGGACCAGATGCAGTTTAGGGTCATACGGGGTCGGAGGGGCCCAAATGTAGGGCCAAATGCGGTTTAAGGTCGTGCTGGACCAGATGCAGTTTAGGTTCATATGGGACTGGAGGGGGCCAAATGTAGGGCCAAATGTGGTTTAAGGTCATGTTGGACCAGATGCAGTTTAGGGTCATACAGGACCGACATCCAGTTTAAGGTCGTGGGGGACCCCGTAGGGTCAGGAAAAATACTTCTTAAGTAACTTAGCATTTGTGGGAGGAGATATAAGCTCACCATCCATGGTCACCAGGGAGTATGCACCATTGGGATAGACCTTATGAACGATGAAAGGCCCCTCCCATTTGGGCTCCAACTTGGGTGGTTTTCTGTCGGGAATCATTGGCGCCCTGAGGTCCAGTACCAGGTCACCTTGCAGGAAAGAGTGGAGGTGAACCTTCTTGTTGAAAGCTTGAGCCATCCTACTTTGATTCCTTTCCAGGTTGTGAAATGCACGAAGCCTATTCTCGTCCAGCGCTTCAAATTCAGCTAGATGGATTTCAGCAACCCTATCTGGCACTTTCTGGTCGTAGACCGCCATGCGCAATGAGGGAAACTGAATCTCGATGGGAAGGGTAGCCTCAGCTCTGTACACCAGGGAATACGGGGTCACCTGGGTGGAATTACGAGTCATCGTCCGATAAGCCCAATGGGCGTTGGGGAGTTTATCCGGCCAACTCTTCTTGTTCTGACCAATCATATTTTGCAGAATGTTAGAGAGGGTTTTGTTAAATGCCTCAATCTATCCATTCCCCTATGATTGATAGTGGGAGGTACGGTTAGAGCGAATTTTGTACCTGACATACAATTTCTTAAGATCATCCGCTCGGAATTTGGTGCTGTTATCCATGAGGATAGCGTGAGGTACTCCAAATCGATAGATGATGTTGGAACTCACAAAGTCAGCGATAGAATGGGCTTTGACTTCCTTGAGCGGAATTGCCTTTTCCCACTTGTAAAAGAAATCCGTAGCGATCAGAATGAACCGGCATTGGAGAGTCGTCGCCGGTGGGTAAGGTCCTACGACATCCAACCCCCAAACTGCAAAGGTCCAAGAATACTTGGTAGTGTAGAGAGGCACCGGTGGCCGATGCACAAAGTTAGCATGAACTTGTCATGCATGGCACCTCTTGGAAAACTCGATGCAGTCATGGATCATGGAGGGCCAGAAGTACTGCAGCCTCTGAATCTGGTGAGACAACTCTGACCTGGCCTGATGGGCGGCACAGGAATCAGTATGAACCTCTTGCATGACCAGTGGAATCTCAACTCCTTGAAGGAAACAGAGGAGAACACCATCAAATCCACATTTGTAAAGGATCTGCTCAAGGTTAGGACTGCTCTGAAGGGTGAACTGTAGCGCACGGCGTCGGACTCGCTTGCGCTCTGCTCAGTCTGCTAGGAGATTACCGCATTAGAGGTATTTAACCAAGGGTGTCCTCCAATCAGGAACTATTTCAATCACTGCATCTGAAGTACCCAGGGCTCCTGACGTCGGGGCACCAGCGGTGAGATGGTTTACCCAAGGGTCGCGATCCTCCTTTGGGGTGTCGGGAGCAACGACTCTCCGGTGCACCACGTGGATAATCAGGTCGCCCTGTTTGGGCTCTGCAAGTGATGCGGCCAGGCTGGCCAAAGAATCTTCTCGACCGTTCTGTGACCAGGGAATATGAACAACCTCCAGCCGATAAGGGAACTGGGCCATTAGATGGAGGGTGCACTCCAACGATGGCATGAGTTCTGCCTTTCTGACAACATAGTCACCATTGACCTGCCGGATGACCAGCTCTGAGTCCCCTTTCACATGAAGATGGGGCACGTTGATCTCGAGGGCCATCTCGAGGCCGGTGATGAGGGCATGATACTCTGCCTCATTATTGGTGCAGCCCTCTGACAACAGGAATGAATATGGCAGAATGGATTGCTCTGGGGTGATGAAGACGATACCCAGGCCCACCCTGTTGAGCCTAGGATCGTTGAGTCTCCTACCGGTGGGGGTATGAGAGGCACCGTCAAAGTGAATATTTCAGCATGGGACGACATGATCGACTGAGAGGATTGCCTCATCAGGAAAACCTAGGTCTAGTGGCTGATCCGCAGAGGTTGGGTGGGCAGCTAAAAAGTTTTCCAATGCCAGTCCATTGATAGCCTTCTGAGGTACAAACCTGATGTTGAACTGCTGGAGGATCACCGCCCACTGCGCTAGTCATCCAGTCAACATAGGCCAGTTCAGGATGTACTTCAACGGGTCTACCCGAGAGACCAGCTGTACGTCGTGGTGCTGCAAGTAGTGCTGCAATTTCTGTATGGTAAAAACGAGCGCCATGCAGCTCTTCTCGATGGGAGAATATCTAATTTCTGTATCAAGGAGCATGCGGCTGAGGTAGTATAGGCTATTCTATGTTCCCTCATTGTTCTTCTGGGTGAGAAGTGCACCGAGGGACCATTCCAGGGCGATCACGTAAAGGAAAAGCTACTTCCCGGAGAAGGGTGGCATCAAGACTGGAGGTTGGAGCAGATATGGTTTGATTTCCCCAAAGGCGGTCTGACCCTCTTCATCCCACTCATAGGAGGCGCCTTTATTCATGATCAGTGTAAAGGGCTTACACTTTCCAACCAGATTCGCAATGAATCGGCGTATGTAGGCTAAGGGGACTTGGAGACCTCGAAGCTCCTGAATATTGCTCGAGGGAGGCATCTGGCTGATGGCCTTGATCTTCTCTGGGTCGATCTTGATGCCTCGATTCCTGACAACAAAGCCAAGGAACTTACCAGAGGTGACCCCAAAATCACACTTCAACGGGTTCATCTTTAGGTGGCCGGAACGAAGGAAACCCAACACATTCTCAAGGTCCTTGAGATGGTCCTAGAACTGGTGAGATTTGACCACCAGATCATCCACATAGCATTCCACCAGTGTTCCTAGAATCGGATTGAATATGTGATGCATGGCCCATTGATAGGTGGCACCCGCATTATTCAGGCCTAAGTGCATAACCCGGTAATAGAAATTACCTTGTGGTGCCCTGAAGGCAGTGGACTCCTCATCCTTGGGGGCCATCCAGATCTGGTTATACCCAGAATATCCATCCATAAATGAGAGGGCTTGGAACTCGGTTGTGGCATCAATCAACAATTCTGTCACTGGAAGGGGAAAATCATCCTTCGGACAGTGGAGATTGAGATTGCAGAAGTCGATACAGACTCTGATCTATCCTTTTTTCTTCTTCACTAGCACAATTTTTGCTAGCCACCGGGGGTACTGAACATCCTTGACGAAGTTGTCTTTGATAAGCTTGTCGACTTCAGCCTCAACCATGACACCGTGAGAAGGGTGCATCTTTCTGGGAGGCTACTTGAACCCACAATGGTTCGTCGGGAGACCAAGGCGGTGGATGGATACCTGAGTATCTAGTCCTGGCATATCATCATAACTCCAAGAGAACACATCATGGTGTTTTATGAGGAATTACACAAAATTCCTCTGCTCCTCGGGGGGCATTGCAGCGCTGACCAATGTGGGTCTCGGGTCCACCTTGCTAACGAGGTTCACCTGTACCAACTCGTCGACCATGGTGGAGACTCCCTCCTCAAAGGTAGGGGGAGCATCTTCCATGTCCTCCTATCCACTTATAGAGGGATCATCCGTGGGGGGGAGCTGCTTCAAAGCTATCAAATCCTGATGGGTGGCTGGTGCTGGCTTGGGCGGCAGTGGTCATTATATCAGGAGACTCATGCTCCACTGAGACCATAGAAATGAAGGCAGTCGATCCAATCCCATCTGGTATTCGGCCCAAGGGGCCATGCTTGATTACATCAAAGCAGTAGTGGTGCGTCATCTTGAGCTTTTTAATTCCAGCTCGGAGAAACAGACATGTATGACATACCGCTATTGCCATGAGCCTGATATCACGATACCGTACAATGGTAGGAGGTTCCGGGATCACCCGGGACTGGTTGGGGTAGGAGTACGAGGTTATTTTCTGCCGTCACTTGGACCTGGGAATATGCCTTCCCCTTATACCCGAAACAACAAAACACTGCCCCATTTCGGGGGTTGTGGCCTCTAACCGATGGATTGGGAAGACGTAAACGTCATTCAGACCTGCCCAGGGATCACCTGTGACAGTGGCGGGCTCAACCTCACCTGCCAAAATCTACTTATCCTTGCTCTTATAATATTCGGCATCCAGATAATGGGCTTACCAAGATGAAAAAGGAGATACATATCCTTGTAGCATGCCAACTCAACAATTAAGGGAGTATTTGAGGCATTGGTGGTATGACGAGGGGACCTCCGCGTGAAGGTGGAGCCATGGCTCGCCCATCAACACATTGTACGCGGTGTCCTGGGAGAAAACCAGGAATTTGGTGCTGGAAATTAGGCCACCAAACTGGGTCTTCAAGCAAATCTT
This sequence comes from Viscum album, assembly GCA_963277665.1. Taxonomy (NCBI): domain Eukaryota; kingdom Viridiplantae; phylum Streptophyta; class Magnoliopsida; order Santalales; family Viscaceae; genus Viscum; species Viscum album. The sequence continues at coordinate 2,067,882,507 of OY728123.1, read as the reverse complement.
TCTGACTGGAGTTTTCTCGGTCCTGTCATACCCTTGGATCCTAAGGTCGTAGGGAGTAAAATCATCCTCATACAGACCCAACTTCCACAGTGTCTGAGTTGGGATTAGGTTAATCCCAAAACCCGTGTCAACAAGACAACGACAGACTTCCATGCCATTGAACGGGCCAGTAATGTACAGTGGTCGAATGTGCCCCTATATAGGGAGGTCTTCATCCTCACCAGATAATGAGATAACGGTCTGGCATTTGGTGTTCTCAATTGCCTCGGCGTGGAAGGCTTCTGCAGCTGCTACCTCTATCTTGAACTGGAGGGAGCTCCTTAGGGACTCAACGAGCGGCTCACGCATTTTAGATGACAGTTGAAGAGCCTCAAGGGTAGAAAGTCTCGCTGGAATGTCGTCCAAGTGTTTCATAACATCATACTTTCGAGCCAAATGTGAGCTTTTGCTTACAGGAGGCCGCTCTACAATTGGTGGCATGACGGGTCCGGCTGGCTGGGACGGCAGCTGACTGGTATTGGGCATGTATCGTTGTTCACTAGTCAAAACCCGGAGAGTGGCTACCAGATGAGGACCGGAAGGATGGGGTCGGCTGGTGGCAGGGCGGAGCTAATCGCGGAATAGCCAAGGTGGTTCCGCCTAATCCATCAATACAAACCGTGGTAGAGGCGAACCTGTCGACACCAGATGAAGGGGCCGCGTGTGCTGAGCTCTGCACTGGGCCAACTAGCTGGTCTCCACGGCATGCACGGCCTGGCTAGAGGTGCCAACTGCCTTTCCCCGGCGATTCATGTATCCACGGCTCCGCCGATGTTGGCGACGGCTGGGGACCTTGGGAAGGTCCACCTAGCGTTCCTCATTATCAGGAGTCAAAAAGGGATTTACCAACTCTACGGTGTTAACCGAAGCACACCTCGGACTATCACATAAGGAGTCATCCACTACCGGGAGGAGTCTCAAAGGGATCCCCATTTCCGGGGGCATAAATTCTCCAAGAATGCGGGATAGCGACGACATTGGCATGGTGTGTTCTTTCTTCTTGCGCCGCCGCCGCTTGCTCTTCTGGGAAGAGGCTGGCTAGGATGAAGACACCGAGGTAGAAACCTTAGCTTCTGAGGGATCTGGATGATTCAGCCGTGCATGGATGATGCCATGGGCACGGGTGACCATCTTGCGGGCCATCCAGTCATTATACTTCTGGGACCCACGGTCGGAAACCTGCTTCCATTCATCCCCGTCACCGCTACTGCCATTTGATTTCACAAAGACACCTGCCACTTGTGTCGGGGCTGGGCCCAACCTGACTATATTATTATCAATCTAGTCTTGGAGCCAGTCCTTGAACATGTAGCATCGCTGGATGGTGTACCCCAGGGTTTGGTGATAAGGGCAGTAGTTGGGGTGATCAGTAAGATGTGCCTCTTCTGGATTCCGGCACTCAGGCAGCCGCACAATCCTCTGCTCCAAGGCACTATGGAAGTAACCAGGGACCTGGGCCTCGTAAAACGAGTAGGTATAATTCCTTCTGTCCAGAAAGGGGGCTCTAGGAGGTTAGCCCTAATGAGGGTCCGGAGGATCATGTCGAGGAGGCGGAACCTGATTATCTCGCCTAGGTGGTGGTGGTGCATTATGCGGAGGCTCTTGCCGATTTTGAGGCGGTTGCTGCTGGGTTGGAAGTTGTGCCCATGGGGGCGGACCCCTATGGGGATGTAGAGATGGCCTCACTGGTAGCAACTCTAGCTGCCTGGGGGCCTCAATCTGGGCCACAGTAGTGGGCTCGGCTCTAGTATCTCTCCTTGCAGGGATTACAGGAGGCAGCGGGCATACCTGGCTGGCCTGTTGTAGGGCTTCTTCGAGGTGCTGAGCCTTTTCTGAGAAGTCTTCGAACCCTACAGGGTAATTCTAAGTGATCATAGAAGGGACCAGCTCTGCCTTGACGTTTCCTACGCACATTGTCAGTAATTTCTCCTGAGTTAGTGGCATGTCAAGTGAGTATATGAGCCCCTTCCACCGGGCGACGAAGTCCACGATTCGCTTGTCGGGCCTTTACTTGCACCTGAAGAGGTCTGCGATGTTCGTCTTCCGGGTTGTGGAACTGAACTGGTAGAGGAATTGCCTGCGAAGGTCCTCCCAACAGGTTATAGATCCGACAAGGAGCTGGCTATACTAGACGAATGTTGGCCCCTCTAGTGTCTGAATGAAGCGACTGAGCTTAGCGGCCTCCTACTGCGCTGGATTTCCAAACATAGGTCCACACCTCGAGTTGAAGTGGTCCAGGTGTTGTGGAAGGTCTCCTATCCTATTAAAGGGGGCTAAATTGGGGTTCCCAAATCTTGGAGGTGCCGGCATATCATCCACCCATGCAGGGTATGGCTTGCCGTCCTGTGGGATCGCCACCTGTCGAGTTTCCAAAGCCTCTAAGCGGGCGATGAGTGCTGTCATCGGATTGTTTGGACGCAGGTTCTTGTCCTGACGAGGATCCCTAACCCCAAGCGCATTACTGGGCTCTTCAATTCAGTAGACAAGCTCAGCAGCTCATGGATCAGCTGGTGGAGCGACCCTTGGCATGATAGGAGGAACCTGAGCGGGATCCCTAGGGTGATCACACTGCTCAAAAGGGTTTGGAGAAACATATCGCGCCCTCTTTCCATGAGCTACGACCTCTCCTCTGTTAGCGAACACGGCATGATCGCGGTTGCCCGAGAGAATCTCGTCAAGGGGTAGTTGTTACTGCCCCTGCTGTCTCGGCCTAGGATCACTGTAGTCGGGCCTCCACTCTGCAATACGTTCATCCAGAAGCTCATCGACCAACCTCTTCTGCTCAGCAAGTTGTTGGCGCATCATGACCTTCTCGGGATCTTCCTATGCCTTCTGCACTGAGGTAGATGGGTCGGCGAGCTTGACAGCCCCAATGTGCTCTTTACCCTTATCAATATTCTGGATCAGTGTTAATGCCTCAGTGGGTGCGGGGAGACCTAGGAGGTTCCTCTACAGGCGATTAATCCTCCCAGATGGGTCTAGTAGCGGCATTTCCCCAGGGGGTGAGACCTCGTTAAGAAGTTCCAGACCATTACCTTCTCCCAACATATCGGCCATGTTGACCATCGTTTCCCTCAGGGGCATGCCCTCATAGCCTCCTAGTGAGTCTGGCTATCGGCGAATCACACTGAAGATAAGGGCAGCGTAATACCCCCATCCATGGACGTGCGTGTGGGGGGTGGCCTCCTCGATAAATTTGCAGAGTACTTGAAAAATCTAAACGCATTATTGTTGGAGGGTCCTGTGGTGAACAAGTGATTCGGGGTGCCGAACCATGGGAAGCGTCTCTAGGTCGACCCGACGACATTTCTCACCGATATCCTTGAGGTGTGTTTGACTCCTGGGATAAGGCACTTACTGATGACGAAGACGGGAGTGAGTCACCCTAAGGGTCTCGTGGAAACATTCAAACTCTCCCGAGGGGATCAATTCTGGTATATCAAAATCCAACCCTCTGACCGGCCAAAACTTCTCGGGGAAGTGGCTTGCTGCGAGGATGGTCTAGAAGTTCCACGGCTCAGGTTCAATATCCGGCCCTTACTGGCCCTGCTAATCAACCGGGAGTGGATGGGGAACTGGCAGCGGTGCCGAGGCAGGCCGCTGGGCCAGTGGGCTGGCTGGCAGAGAATATGGCGAGCAGGCGGATTGGCCACCAGACCCTAAGTCACCGTCCGAGGGTTTCAGTGTCCTAGCTTCCATGTCATGAAAGGATGGGCCGGAGAATGAGCCTCCTATCACAGTGCCGGTGCTTTCCGAGGTTGTGCTACGTCATGGATCTTCTGCCATTGAGCCCCAAAAAAGGTCTCTATCATCTCTGACCGAGGCGGAAGGCACTTTCGGAGAGGCCAATGGTGACTGAAAGTTTGATCCTTGGGGGTATTCTAGGTCCTCATCCTCCTGGATATACCATCGGAGGGAGGCGTGGATCATATGGATCTCGCATTCGGGTAGTACGAGGCTGACACATCGCGTTCCTACCCCTACCCTTGACTCATAGGACCAGGGGGAAGGCTCCATCTCCGAGTTGTACTCCACCTCAGAGTCTGAGAAAAAGACTGGTCGGATTTCCATCCGGCCTTCCCTGCCATTTCCCTTATGGTGATGAAGTCCCGCCTTCCTGCCCCTGGGTAGCTCCTCGGGGCAGGGCTGATTTCCGTCATGGAGTACTCTGGCCGCGGTGGTGCTAGGGCATAGGGGATTGAAGTTCGGGGTGCAAAGAGCACCGGGGCAGATGTCGAAAAGGGACATGGGGAGGGCATCTATGTGGGTGAGTGACCGGATATGAAATGACTCCATACTCAGGATCAGCGTTAGGGGAAGTGACCCCGTACTCAGTGTAGTGGGCGCTGGAAAGAGCCCCACCCAGAGAGTAGCTCTCACGGGGAATCCCTTTACCTACAGTGAGGGTGGCTCTAGGAAGGCCTTCGGGCTGAGGTTGGAAGAAGGGAGGACCCATACCTTCCAGAACAGTGGCACGAAGTAGGCCTTCGCGTTGGATGGAACTACCGCGAATTGGTCTGCGGCGGCCATTACCTGTGCCTACGACCGGGAGAGTCGACCCAACCTACCTGTGGGGCGGTCGGGGCCTCGATCCGGGTTGGTCATGTAATTGCCCCTGCTTAACGTGTTTGGGGGTTTGATGACAGGAGTCAGCAGTGGATCGAGCCACCGTGGCTGCTGACGTTGATGCCCCAGGGCAAGAATCCTCTTCTGCTCATGCCCAACGCTCGCGTCGGGTCAGGTGGGTTGAAGCCGGTGGTGAAGTCACATGGATTGCCTACTCCTCAGCTTGGGGAGTCGGGCGGCGGCGTTGACGTGGCATGGCGGGGGCCCTAACCGTGAACCCTTGAAGCGGGTCTCCGATCGGGCGAACCCGGAAATCCTCTACCCCATCGGCGTAGGGAAGGGAGGTGTCAAGGCGTTCTGGGGATAAACTCCCGAAATGGTTGAATTTCAGGGTGGGAAGCAGCGGCTCCCTATGCGGCCCTCGGGGGCGGCAATGGTGGTGAGGCGTAGCTTCCTTGAGATCCAAATAGGCCATGTCCCTGGTGGGGATGACCCCTTCCTCCTCGTACCTACGCACAAGGTCATTGATCACCTTCCGTTGGATAATCACTGACGGGGAGAGGGGGTGAGAGCGGCCGACAGTCGCAGCAGTCAGAGGAGCTGTGGAAAAGGTGGAACCGCGTGGGGTGGCCGCATCAGTGCTTCCCCTCCTCCTGCGCTGGTGGGAAGGTGGCGATCGAGCTCCGGATGCAGCGATATGATTCCTGAAAGCAGGGAGATGAACCCATTAACACTAATAGGAAAAGAAATCGACAACCAATAGCCCAACGCCATTCTGTATTCCATAGTTGGTAAGAGTGATCCGCACTGACAATTTCACAGAACAGGGGGATCAACGTCCGGACTGCCCAAACCCCTGGCGGGTTTCACGTCCTGGTGCTGGGTACCCAGACCTGGTGACATGCTAATATTTCGACACCCCAACGCCACCAATATCCATATTGAGGAGAAGGGATTCATGTCGGGTTCACCATTTTTTGTTTCTGACACTTTCCTCGAGGCACACGTGCACATCTGTCACGCAGGGAGGACGCACGGCTTGTGGCCCCGCATTCCCGCTTTCCAAAGGCGGGTGGCATTAGTTCCTTGTTCAGGGATGTCTTATCCTTGATCAAAACCGGGATGATGGGATTTTGGTTCTTCCTTCCATGGATTCCTCCTAGGAGTTCATCACCTAGTCCGGGTCTCCCTCATAGATTTAAAACGTATTCGTGAATCTCGCTCCCGATTCCATATCTTCATGGACACCAGTTAATTATGTTGCTTCCGTCAAGACGCTCCAAGGGGTCTGGTCGGGGCAGCAACCTTCGGTGAGGAGAATGGTCACGCTGAGGCATCGTTGGTGTGTCTTGATGCCGGGGGATTGGCAAGTCTGTATTCTTTCCCTTATTATAGGGCTTCTCAAGGGTGAGGAAGCACAAGGCATCCCACATAGAACGTGGGGAATTTCATGCCATAGGCATGTATTTGAGGTTTTCTTTATCTTCCCATGTTTAACATGGGGTATTCCGTGAGTTTAACGTCTAGCGGGGACGGATCGGACTGATTGGAACACCGAGAGTGGATCAGATAAAAGAACCCCATGAAGGGAACTCCGATGTTGGGGCCAGCATGTGGGTGGCTTCCCGGATACTATGGAGTGGAATGAGGTGACATGATCTCACTGGGATGTGGTGGCCCGGGTAAGAATCAGGATGGGTGATTAAGTGAAGGGTCTTGAACCTCGTGGAGGCTTCCTACGTACCATTCCTTGACATGGATCAATGTCCCTATAGTTCGGGTATAAATTTTAACGTCATGTGGGATGGGGGATTTTGGGGCTTACGCTCTGAGGAGGTCCATAATGGATGGATATGGGGCTTACACTCTGAGGCGGCCCATAGATATGGATATGGGGCTTACGCTCTGAGGCGGCCCATGAGGTTGGTGAACCGACGCGAAGGGGGTCAGAACAACCGGGTGGTGGGCTTGAACCTCGTGGAGGCTTCCTACGTACCATGCCTTAGCACGGATCAAAGTCCCCATAGTTCACTGGGATGGGGCTTACGCTTTGAGGCGGCCCATGAGGTTGGTGAACCGACGCGAAGGGGGTCGGAAAAACCGGGTGGTGGGCTTGAACCTCGTGGAGGCTTACTATGTACCATGCCTTAGCACGGATCAAAGTCCCTGTAGTTCGCCGGGATGGGGCTTACGCTCTGAGGTGGACCATGGTTGGTGAACCGACATGAAGGGGGTCGGAACAACTGGGTGGTGGGCTTAAACCTCATGGAGGCTTCCTACGTACCATGCCTTAGCACGGATCAAAGTCACCATAGTTCTCCGGGATGGGGCTTACGCTCTGAGGCGGCCCATGGTTTGTGAACCAACTTGAAGGGGGTCGGAAAAACTGGGTGGTGGGGCTGAACCTCGTGGAGGATTCCTACGTACCATGCCTTAGCACGGATCAAAATCCCCGTAGTTCACCGGGATGGGGCTTAAGCTCTGAGGCGGCCCATGGTGTCGGGACTTACTCCAGGATGGAGGCTTGAAATGTGACAAAGTGTAGAGGGAGAGGAATTTGGGACCGAGCAAAGGAGATGCCTCGTTCCCTATCACGCCCTCCACTGGCCTTGGTAGTGGGGAAGTACGGAGGTGCATGGGTGATACCTTCCACAAGAGAGGCTAGGGGCTTACACGCTGAGGCAGCCCTTCCCCTGTGGACAAACACCACTCCGATAGGGAGGATATCAGTCCATGTGAGGAATATTCCATTCCCGTGGAGATGAGCGGTGTAAAGAATGTCTGATCCGGGAGGGGGGGACTGCGTGCGAGGCACGGGGCCGGATCACAGTTTAACGTCATGTGTTGAGGAAGAGGCGCTTGATAGTTTAACATCCTGCAACTTGAATGAGGTGGGTTCGCTCCACACCCCTAGGACTTACATAACTGACACCCTCTACCCCTTGTGGGAGGGAAGGCATTGGAAAGGCCGTAGTGAAGGGGGCCCGCAGAGCGAACCATCGAGGGGTCCACGTTAGCGTGACTATGAAAAGAAGCAATAGCAATTAGCATGCCTATGCGAAGGAGAATGAGGCAAAGAAACGCAATGGGAAACATCACCCAAGGGACCTTGAGGTTACTTCGTACGAGCCTATAAGGTCATACGGGAAAACAGCGCATGGCGTGCATGCCCGGTATGGAGGACATCGGGTGCCTACGCGGGGGGTATCAAGGTGAGGGATCCTGGGAATTGCGTGAAAAGAAGAGTTTTTCATGCAAAACACTGGGATGGCGCGTAATTGGGGCAGAGTAATTGCGCGCGGCATATGAGAATTTCATGCAAGGGAAGTGAATTGCGCGCAAGTGTCAAAGGCCGAACCCTAAGGCAAGTCCACACCCACCGAAGTTATTGCGTGCAATTGGGCCTTTTTGTGCGCAATGGAAGGAATCGCGTGCAAGGGAGGAACCCTCGGGAGTTTGGAATATTATTTAAGCCAGTGGGATTGCGTACAAAGGTGGATCCTGGTGCAAGGTTGTGCGAAAAGGGTCAATACCTGAAGGCCATATTGCGCACACGGGAGTCCTATTTTGCGCACGGGAGCCAGTTCAAATTACGCAACCCCGAAATGGGAGGGGTCTCTTTCTATTTATAGGCATCCGGCATCGCGGAATCCAGGCGGCACGCAAAATTTTTAGCGCAAGAGACGGCGGTGCGAAAACGGGCACCGTGTAGGAGCAGGCGCACAAAATTGTACGCTGGCATCGGGGACCTTTCGCGAATCCCGGACTCCTTTCGCACGACCAACCATTTTCCACATACATCCACCTTTATTTCGTGCAACACTTCTGGGCCCTCCGGACCAGGTCTCCGGATCCGAATATGACTTCTCTTAGTCATTTCGAAACTTCCTTTAGGAATTATGGACTTTTTTGGAATCTACAGTAAGGATATGCTTCACAAGGCACCCTTGCTTCGTGAAAGACTGCTCTACGAATGCTTTTTCACTTCATGAAGCACCTTCCATATACACAAATTCCCTAAACCTAGGCTAGGCCACTTCACTTCACGAATCACACCCCTTAACAAAGCCCCTCTACTACATGGAACACCAAAGCTTCACGAGACTTCTACTTATGAACCCCTTTGCTCCGCAACTCCTTTTCCCATGCGACCCTCTAGGTTTGCAGAAAGTGATTTCAAAGTTCCTTGGGTGGTACTTCCCATTGCGTTGCTTCGCCTCATGCTTCTTCGCATAGGAACTCTAACCGCTATTGCTTCTTCACATAGCCACGCTAACGTGGACCCATAAATGGATCACTCCATAAGACCCCCTCTCCACGACATTGTTGATGCCTTCCCTTCCTCAAGGGTGGGCGGGTATCAGTTATGTAATTCAAAGGGGTGCATAGTAAACCCACCTCATCTGAGCTATATGACGTTAAACTTCCAAGAACCATTGTCCTCAGCACATGAAGTTAAACTGTAGCCTTTCCCAGTGCATCGTACCTGGGGTGCCCCATCTCAAACATTCTTTACACCCACTGGTCTCCACAAGAGTGACATCTTCCTCACATGGAATGAGATTCTCTTTTTTGGAGTGGTGTCGGTCCATGGGGAAAGGGAAACCACCGTGGTGTAAGCCCCTTTCCTTTCTTGTGGGAGGAAACATCTCTACTCCTCCTATCTTCTTCTTGGCCAAAGACCAGAGAGGGGGGATGGGCATCAGAGCCCTCCTCTCTTCCATTCCAAATCCTTCTCCCCTTGGTATTTTTTCCACCATGCCTCTAACTTAGAGTAAGTCCCAATATACATCTCCCTAGGCTTCTAACGACGTGTAAGCCCTTGTTTCCTCTTTGGGCCACTAACCATGTGTGAGCCCCTGTTTCCATTTTGGGCCACTAACTATGAATAAGCCCCATTCCCCTCCCCACAGATGCACCTTTCGCGACGTGATCGTCAAGTCTTTTCTACCTCTTGTTTCTCATACCAAGCATGACTCATGTGGGATTAGAGTAACCATCTACCATCACATCCCCTATGGGAGGCCTAGTGTGTAAGCCCCAAACATCCCTTATGAACTACGTGGACTTTGATCCTTGCCAAGGCAAGGTACATAGGAAGCCTCCCTGAGGTTCAAGCCCATTACCTATTTGTCCCGACCCTCTTCACATCGGTTCACCAACACCATATAAACTACATGGACTTTGATCCTTGCCCAGGCAAGGTACGTAGGAAGCCTCAACGAGGTTTAATCCCAACACTTATTGGTCCCAACCCTCTTCACATCGGTTCACCAACACCACCCGAACTATGTGTAATTTGATCCCTACCAAGGAAAGGTATGTAGGAAGCCTCCCTGAGGTTCAATCCCAACACCTATTTGTCCCGACCCTCTTCACGTCAGTTCACCAACGCCATTTGAACTACGTTGACTTTGATCCTTTCCAAGGAAACTTATGTAGGAATCCTCCCTGTGGTTCAATCCCAACAACCATTGGTCCTGACTCTCTTCATGTCCGTTCACCAACACCATCTGAACTATGTGGACTTTTATCCTTTCCAAGATAAGGTATGTAGGAAGCCTCCCTGAGGTTCAAATCCCAACACCCATTGGTCCCGACCACTTCACATCAATTTACCCCCATCCTCCGTGATGTTAAACTGTTTCCCCTTTTGTCTTGCATGACACTAAATTGTCCCAAATCCAGCAGCATGCCATTGTGATCCCCTATCCAGTGATTAGTTGTTGTGAGCCTCACGCAGTGGTAAGCCATTGTGATCCCCACACCTAGTGGTAATCCATGGTCATCCCTTCTGTTGGGACCCATACCCCTGGTTCGTCCCAGTGTCATCAGACCATCCTTGGGATGCTAACCACACATAAGCCCTAGTATATCATCGGCTTGCTATCCTCTGCGTACACCCCGATCCCACACCAAATCCTGAATTACGTGGACTTTGATCCTTGCCAAGGTAAGGTACATAGGAATCCTCCCTAAGGATCTTGCCCAACATCACCATCACCCATGAGTCGACTTCATCTCATTCTCCACACACTTCACTTAACCATCCATTATCCATCTTGATTCTTACTTGTGCCACCACATCCCGGTGAGATCACGTCAATTCACCTCCTAGCATCAGTGTTCTCTCCAAGGGTTGAACCCATCTGATCCACTCTAGTCAGTGTTTTGATCTGTCTGATCTATCTCTTCTAGACATTAACCATGGGGCATACCCTGTGTTAAACATGGGAAGCTAAGGAAAAACTCATAGACATGCCTATGGAATATAATTCCCCACATTCGATGTGGGATTCCTCAAGCTTCTACACTCTTTAGAAGCCCTATAATAAGGGAAGGAAACCAAGACACACTAGTGTTCCAGTGTCCAAACATGTCAGTGATGTTCAACATGACTACTCCCCAGACTGAAGATTGATTCCCTGACCAGACCACTTGGAATGTCTTGACAAAATAAGTGTAATTAACCGGAATCCATGAAGATATGGAACTGGGAAGAGTTTCCCGAACAATGTCTTAATCTATAAGGGAGACCTGGACTAGGTGAAAATTTCCGAGGAGGAATCCATGAAAAGAAGAACCAACATCTCATAATCACATTTCAATTAAGGATAAAACGTCTCAGAATAAGTTACCAATGCCACCCACCTTTGGAAGGCGGGATTGCGGGGCAACAGTTGCGCGTCCTTGTCCTCCTCAAATAGATGGATGCATACACCCCAACGAAAGCATCAAAAACTGAAATTTTGAACTCAACGTGAAAATTTTATCCTCAACGTGGAGATTAGTAGCCTTAGAGACATCAGTGGATTAGCATGTCACCAGATCCAGTTATCCAGCATCGGGTCCCGCCAAGAAAATAGATGTCCTGGCGTGAAACTCACTAGGAGGGGTGGTTAAAATGTTATACATCCCGTTCTGTGATGTTTTCAGCCTGGATCCTTCTTACCAGCCATGGAAGATAGAATGGAGTTGGGTCACTGGACGTTGATTTCTTTGTTTCTACACTAATGGTCAATCTCTATGATTTCTAGGAACCAAGCTGCTGCATTAGGAATCTGATATCCCCCCACCCACCAACGCAGGGGTAGGGGTAGCACTAATGTTCAAATCCCATGTGGCTCCACTACTTCTACAACAATCTCCATGCCCACAGATTGTGGGCTCCCACACCCCATCTCCCCTTCTAAATTCATTCAACGAAGGGTGGTAAACGACCTCGTCCGCCGATACGAGGAGGAGGGGATTATCCTGACTTAGGATATGGACCGTCAGGATTTAGAGGCATCTGTACCTCATCTTCACTGCCTCCCCCAAGGGCCATGTAGGGATCCACTACTCCCCACTCCAACATAAAATCATTTTGGGAGCCTCTCCCCAGAACGCCTCGATGACTCCCTCCCCTACACTGACGAGGTAGGAGATGTCTGAGCTAGCCCAGAAGAGATCCCATTTTAGGGGATACCAATGAGGGCTCCCACTAGGCCGCTACATTTGAGACACTGGGTCCCACGAGTTAAAGAGAAGGTAATCCATGTGCCTGCACTGCTGACCCCAGTTCGGCTGACCTAACGCCAGCGTCAGGCACAGGCTGAGGAGGATGCCCTTCTAGGGGCGTCAACGTCAACAACTACTATGAATGTCACCACCTCCGACGTATATCATTATCCACCTGTGTATTATGAGTATGGGAACTTATATACACAACTCATATTGAGGCCCCAACAACCCCGCGGGAAGGTTGGGTCGAATGTCTTCGTCGTCGGTGCACGTAGTGGCCACTGGGGACTGAACCTCAGCAACAACACCCATTATGGAGGTCATACCCATACCGAAACCATGGGGAATGCGGGTCCTCCTCTCTTCCAAGATCAGAATAGAGGTCTGCCCCATGCTACCTTCAATCCAAATGAGGGTCCTCCTCATAGCAGTGACACTCAGCACAAATGCCTCTCCCGTGCTCATTACATCAGGTATGGAGTTTTTCCTCCTACCGCAGGCCACCGGTGTTGGGATGTTACACATCTTATCAATATCTAGAATGGGTGACCTCACCATATCCTTGAAGCAGCTGGAGAAGGTCCTCCTCACCTCAGTGATCAGAGGAGTGAAGGTCATCTTCGCTTCACCAGCACCCAGCACGTAGGTCTTATCTGTGTTCGGCTTAACCAGTATGAGGACCCTCCTCTTGCTGATGTTGCTAGGGGAAACAATCCTAGAGGTCCTACCCGTGCTCCTATCAGATCTGGTAGAGGTCATACCTACTCAAATATTTATCGCGGAGATTCCCTCCACACATCTGTCGGTGGAAACGATGGTCCTCCACGTGTTCCCTTTGATATCTGTTTAGGTGAACCTCCCACCCCAGCTCAATCAGGTAGAAATAATCTATACCCATCACCAATATGGATAAAGATCCTCCTAATTCAAAAATATACCATGTCCCGAAGAACTATCCTGGGGAAGGGGGCGGGTCTTTGCTGCCATAAAAAGAATACCGAGAAGATTCATACTGAGATTAAAACAGTTTGCTTCTCATATTCTGAGTCAGCATACGACTCAACAATGGAACACTCGCCCAGATCCTCCATGTCAAGGGTCGGGGAAGAAACAAGGTTCATTAGACTAATACTTCCAAAATGTGAGGTCTAATGGATTCCCACCTCCCTCCACATGTATATCCAGGAGGATAAAAATTTGGAAAATCCACAGGTCGGCTTCAGTACTGCTACCGGTTCCCCAACTGCCTCTAGTTGATGAGTGGGGAAATGAAGGCCCAAACCCGAATCTGGACCAAGGATCTTATGGGATATTATCGCAGTTGACCACTTCTCAGAGATATTTTGGCCAGTTGTAGTGCCAAAAATCAGGGTTCCAGAAGCACTCACCCAGGAGGAGGTTGGTTGATTTCTCCAAACACTTTGGGTGACTCATTTCTGTCTTCGTCATCAACGAGTGGCCTACCCCAAGAGTTAGGCGCACATCGAAGACATCAACCAACAATGTCGTTTGGTTTATTTGGCCACACTCCCTATGGACCAACGCCCTGAGTCACCAAGTCTCCATAGGACCCTACAACAATGATGTGTATAGAGATTTAAAGTGCTCCATAGGATAATCAAGGAGGCTTCTCGCCACATGAAAACATGTTGTTGGGAGAAGTACGCGGCACTTCATTTTAGTTCCATCCAACGTCGGCCCTATTTGATGGGAAACATAGAAGATATACCTCCAGGTAGGGTTTTAGTGAACATGGACGACCTGATGGGGGTCAGAAAGAGCTAGATATTCTTGGAGAGGACCTACCCCCGAGGGAGTTTCACACATCTTGGATCCATTGGGAAGGATTAATCATCAACTGAGGAATATACTAGTTCTTCCCATTCCCACTGAGGTGTTGTCCCTCAGCCGAAATCTCAACTATGGTTAGGAGCACCTCATAGCCATCAAACCCTCTGATTCGTCTGGTTCAGTGTAGAAGGTGTAAGACGATTACGAAAAAGCCGTTTTGTGTCAGTAATTCGCCTAACACAAGAAGATGGCTAAAGAACTCCTTGATGAACACTCTTTAGAGCGACGACCAGACTATGGTGATCCTCAACCAGGGTAGCAAGGGCATGCACAACTTCCCCTCGGGGAACTAGCTCCATGTGACCTTGACTATCCTACCCACACAGACATGGTTGAGGATGGAACTTACGAGAAGAGGGTGCGATATGCGTCGCTAAATCCTCTTGAATAGCATGAAAATCCTCAGGACCCAGCTTAGGATCCCCCAGCTACTCCGCTGGTCATTCCGCTAACCGCTCCATGAGTCTCTAGGCCTGCTTATCATGTTGAAGAACCTGCCAACACGCTGGTGGTCAGGGATCCCTTTTAAGACAAAACCCCCACCCGAATGATCCAATGGTGGCACTCATTACCTGCCTTGAAGCTTTAGTGACACGATAAGTGAAAATCCCTCATGATGGAAAGCCATATCCGGTGTGGGTAGATGATATTCCATCACCCTCAGGTTTCGGAAATCCCACATTCCCCCATTCAACAGGACAGGGGACCCGCCATAGCACCTAGCCCACTTTATCTCAAGGTGTGGGACCATTTTGGGAACTTCAGCGCAATAGGAAGCCGCCAAACAATGATAATTCAAATAGACATTGGAGGGGATGACGTTTTTCTTGTACAAACAGCTTTCCATTGGATCAATAACTGGCTAGGAAGACCTCCGTAGTTAATTTCTCTACCAGTTCAGTTCCACCACTCAGAAGACAAGTATTGCAGACCTCTTCAAGTGCAAGCAGAGGCCTGATGAGCGCGTTGCAGACATTTTCGCCCAGTGGAAAGGAATCACATATTCCCTTGAAATGCCACTAACTCAAGAGAAACTTATGACAATGTGCATAGGGAATTTCAAGAAAGAACTAGTCCCCTATTTGATCACCTAGAACTACCTCGGGGGATTCTGAGATTTCTCTTATAAGGCCCAATTCCTAGAGGAATCCTTACAATAGGCTATCCAGGCACGTCTATTTCTTCCTAAAATCCATGCGAGAAGGGCCTCCAGGGATGATCCTGTCATAATGGCTCAAATAGAGGGCCCCTGGCAACTAGAGTTGTTACCTGTGGAGCCGCCTCCATATCCTCACATAGGCCCTCCACCTTAGGCGTAGCCTCCGGCCCAGAAGCGCCCACATCATAATCGACAGGTTCCCCCACCCAATGCACCGCCACTGCCTAGGTGAGATAACCAGGCTCCACCTCCTCGACAGGATCCTCCATACCCTCGTCAGGGTTAGGCTCCAAGGGCCCCTTCCAAGATAGGAGGAACTGGAACTACTCATTCAACAAGGTTCAAGTCCCTGATTATTTCTGAAGTGCCTTGGAGAAGGGGATTATATGTTTTCTTAAATGAAAGAGGCCAGAAGAGGCAAACCTCACTGATCGCCCTAATTAATTCCCCTATCACCATATCCTAGGGAACACCCTCAAACAGTGCTATGTGTTTAAAGACTAGCTTCAAGACCAGGTGGATAACAATATAGTCTGTTTAGGCCCAGCTTTGGCATAAGTGGCATGTGTCTTCGTGAGGCCAGACAGTAGTAGTGACAGCAAAGGCGAGTGGAATCAGGTTTCTAACCACGGTTCCCATAATTATGATGACTGGATGGATCATAAAATGGTTACCCATGCCCATGGCGTTATCCATGCATTCCTAAATTGACCAGAGCCTTAAGAAGCCGCAACTACTACTTCTGCATCATCATGTCATAGAAAACAATGACGACATAAGGGAAAACAAAGTCCCTCGCTAATTCCATCGTCATCCTATACTCTCAGTGACTTCATGCCCCTAGAGGTGGTTATTACTCCTAGAATCAATTCAGTAGTGGATGAATCTTCAAGTGACAGTCATGGGTACGCCTCGGTTAATACCGTATAGCTAGTAAACCCCGACATGGTTCCTTATGATGAGGAGCACCAGGCATATCCTCCCAATGTCCCCAGTCGTCACCAGCATCGACAGAGCCGTGACAATATGGGTCGCCGGAGTGCCTCGGTTGGTATTTCTAGCCAGGCTATATAATCCCTCCATTTTATAACATAAATTTTCATTACATTTTACAAACAGAGGATCTTTAAAGTCTAGTGTCTTCGAAATCAGGATCATAATACATGAAAACAACATAAAACATACTTCTAATACAATTTTAAGGCTTCATCATAGGTTCATCCTATGTACAATTACTATATCTCATAACCTGGAGACATACATCAAAGGAAAGGGTGAGTAGAAGGCACAGTAAGGAAAATAATTGAAACAGTTGACATATGATCTTGAGCAATATTAATAAGAACATGATATAAAGGAATGAGTAATGGAAGAATATGACTATCATAATAAAAATAACATGAATCATAACTTGAATATGAGGCTTCAACATTTCATTTATACATTCATGAACATATCACCAAGGTCCATCCCCAAGGTTTCATAAAAATTACTAAGGTTATTCACCAAGGTATCGTGAAACTTGTCATCTCTAGAGATTAATTCTTTACCCAATGAATTGAAGCGCTATCAGGGCACACCATTAATATGAATTTACTTTCATCTGATCCACATAGATCATAATCAAACATTTCATAACAAACCCATGGAGAATAAAAGAAATGGGTTTCATTTCAAGATCATGACATTTTAAAAGTTCTTAAAAATAAGATCATTATGTCATTTATAACCCATACAAAGGGAGTGAGGGTTATATGTATGTCAATTAAAGAATAAAAAATATAATCTTTATATATTTATGAACACCCAAAGAAACGAAATAGGTCTGTGTATTTAAATAAATAAAACAATAGAATTTATGGAGAGAAAGCGATAGAAATTTTGAGGCAAAATTTCTGCAGCACAACGACTATATAACATGGTTTTAGAAAACATTGAAAAGAGAGGGGACAAGGGACACACACTAATAAATAATTAATAATACAGTATGGGTTCATAATAATATCATTTTATGGATATTTGAATGACATACCACATGAAAAGGAAACATGAAATGAAAAGAGAAGATACAATTTCTTTTACGAGAAATTCTGCAGCCTAACAGCGTCACTTAAAAATTAAGAAAACGAATTGACAAGAGAGAAAAGGGTCTCCCAAAAATTATATATGAAATGGACAGTAATTATAACATATAATAACATAACCTCAACATCAATAGATGGAAACTATAAGACACAACATAAAGGAATTCATGGCTTTAAAGAGGAGGGTGAAATATTCCCTTACCGATTTGGTAACTTTCGAAACGTACATCCCATGAAAGAAGGATCGTATAAATAATATGTAAATACCGATAAATTAATGTCTATTAAACAATGATTACAATATTGGGCAGTAAATACACCACAAAAAATGAAATAGTGTCAAATATACCATGAATCTCATAGGAATAAGAAGTGAGATGAAAATCCCTTACCATGTTGTATTCAGTCGAATCGTATGACCAAAATTTAATAACCACCAAATGATTCATAGAATAACATGAATATAAAAATAATCATGATAATATATATCAAATTTCAGTACAAAATACACCACATTTAATAAATTAGTGGGGAACAATGGAAATCCCACAGAATTAAAAGTGAGATAAGAAACCCCTTACCTTGTTGTCTGACTTGACTCGCTCATATGTTCCTTCCTCTTCCTGAATAATAAACTTAAGTTAATTTATAATTTCTTAAGAATATTTTTAAAGAATATTATTTTTTTTATATTACTTATTACCTTGCTATAAAAATTAGTTAATTATTTGAGCTCATATCAGACATTTTGTCAATGTTCGGAACTTGAGTCGAAAATGAACTTATTATAATTATAAATTGTCCATGTGGTCAAAATTACATTATCTCCCGAATGATATTAATCCTTTATATTTCATATATATCATTTATATCCAATATATATGTATTTATAACATTACATAACATTTAGAGATAAGAAATGAAATGCACCGTTCATGGAGACGGTATGTCGTACGTACGCATAAACGCTACTTTCATTTCTATTTCATATTTTAATGAAATGAAAACATAGTGATTCATAGGTATATTATAATATTTATTTCATATATATTACATAAGTTCATAAATTTCATCCTTTATACGTTCCATGTATGGCTTGAATGAGTCATATCACTTTGAGGGTGCGGTAGTCCACACTTCCTCTAATGAAATTATCGTGTTTACCCATTATGGGAACCATAAAGGTATGCTATAAAAATGAAAATACAGGAGCATAAAGAAAACATAAATATAATATATATCATATATATATAGAGTTCCATCAAAATGGACACCATGATATGAGGTTGGAGATAACTGAACAATCATCATTTCGTGAGGCAGTAGTTTGCCGTCCACTGAAACAGTATGTTCTTTACCCATTAGAAGGAGGTGTGTGTATATTTAGCTCACATAAATCTCATAAAAACATCATTGTATATTGAGGATACTGTTTTTCTTATAAAATAAAGGAATAAAAAGATTTTAGGGGGTTGTAGATGTAAAATAAAACAAAAGAACTTAAGAGAAGATGTTACCTTTAAATCGAGTAACCCCTATTGGTTTGAACCAACAGGGTTTCATGAAGTTATTTATGAATAAGGTAAGGATTGTAGGATAAAGAGAGGTATCTTGGGAGGTGTTTGGAGCAAAGTTTTTACTATACAAGTACTTGAGAAGTGTGATAAATGGGTAGGAAGTGAGTGATTTGTATAAGGGAGAGGAGGGGCTCTATTGGAAGGTTTGAAAATATTATTTTATTATATAATGATTTTCAGTTTATAAATGTAAAAAAACCATTACAGTTGAAGATAAGGTGTCCCATGTTTGAAATAAAATTATCCAATAAGAATTGGACAAGGTTTGGATATTGTTTTAATTTTTATCTTCTTATTTATTTAAATCATCCATTAATGACGTAAACACTACATCATCATTGTGTCATAAATAATTTTATTTATATGATGTCTAAAAATTATATAAAAATACCATGATATATGAAATATTTTTTTATTTATAATGAATATTTATAGTCAAAAATATAACTTATATAACCCCATTTAAATTGTTTTTAGTAAAACAATACATGTTTATGGAATTTTTATTTTTACTTTAAATAAAAAGTTATAAATGTCATTATCTTACCCAAGTGGCTCCATGGAGCTCCAAAATTGACCCATGGATTGTCTTGGTCAGCCATTAGTCAAATAATAAGGTTAGTAAAAGTTTCAAGGTAATTTATTATTATTATAAAATTATTTATACCTTAAATTACCCTAATTACCTTTAATCGTGGTTAGTAAAAGTCAAAAGTTACTATTCACCAAAAATTATTTTCATCCCATTGAACCACATTTTACTTACAAATTACAATCATTTATGTAGGATTTTTGAAATTAAATTCACAGAAGTGGTAAAATTTCATTTAAATGACAAAGTCAGTTTTTTAACTAGTACTTAGTGGTTTCACTATTCATAAAAAATTGAAGGTTTTCAGAAAAATTCCAAAAATTCACTCTAAGATAAATTTGATATTCCAAATTCAAAAATGATGTCTATTTTACCAAATTCAAAACATATAAGTTTCATTAATTAATTTTATAATTAATTCTCATCGTCAAAACAAAACGCGTGTTTTTAAGAAATAATAACCATCAAAAGATTGATACTTGTTAATGTCCAATTTCAAATTGGAATTACTTACAATGTCCAACACTAATTCAAATGGTAAAAATATAATCTATTTACACTTTAAAACAAATTATAAAGATAATATAACCATATAAATAAATTAGATTAAAAGGCGGTTTTGAATTAAAATACAACATTTTTTTAACTATTCATTAAAAATGAACATTATCAGAAAAATATTAAAATTTCATCCAAGGTAAATTTTGATGTCCCGATTCTAAATATGAAAATTATTTTTTCAAATATAATATGTAAAAGTGAAAAAAAACTATATTTAAAAAGGGCTCTCCATCAAAAGGCGGTAAATCGCTCGTTTAAAGTAAATTATGCTAAAAATAGATTCATTTACATTTTACACTTTTTTATTGGATGAGTGTAAAAACATTTAACAAACATATATTATCATGTTTAATTTAGTTATCTTAATTCCCACCAATAAAATGGCTCGGTGTTAAATACCATTTAAAATAATAATATTATATTATTAGTGTGCAACGTAAGATTTTAAAAGAAACCCATTGTTATGTGTCAAGTAAGCCTTGGAATATAGAATACCCATTAATTCAAAAATATTAATAAATATGAAAATGCCATATTCTTTATTTTCTTGGGATGTTACATTCTTCCCCCTTTTGGAAATTTCGTCCTCGCAATTTTAAAATTGGGCTTCGAAACATCATTGAAAGTCCCACATCGGAAAAAGAGTCAGTAAAACTGTCACTTTAAAAGAAATAAAGGAAAGTACAAAGGTCACCTGAGTTAACCCATACTATGATTCCATGTAGGAAAACATGGATATGAAAGAGAAAACAAAGGGTCAAGTTCTGATGGAGAGTGATATAAAATATGATTAGGAGAAAGTTAACCATAAGAAAATCACAAACTTATGATGTGTTAAACGGTATTTGATTACCCAGTAGGAAACGTAAACCAACAAAGTTTTTGTTTTACATTCCTTTTCATAATTTTGAGGAATTAATTTACTACATAGAATAAAAACATAAGGGAATATACTTACCTTCAAGTAGAGTTTCATCCTTTAATAAGCTTCTACCCAGACCAATCATTTCTCCAAACAATGAGCATTCAAAAGGACTTGGTCTCATCAAAAGAACAAGAATCATCTTCTAGAGAATCGCATAATCCAAAAATGAAGAACTATATATTTCCATTGTCTTTAGTCATCAACTAAAACTAAAATTGTTAGTATGAGATCATATAATCCCTAAAAAGGATAATTCTTTATAAAAATAAATACGACTATTAATCTCCAAAATTCAACAAAAAGTACCCAAAGTTCCAGAAAGACCATTCAATACACAACCGTCCTTAAAATTCTTCAGAATCATCCAAAATAAGATTGAAACCCAAAACTCAGAAGGATTTAATCACATAGTCTTCTAAATAAATCTTAATATTTATCTCCAAATAAAATCGACTACTATTAAAGTCTCATACTAAAGTGTAATTAACCTAATCACATATTCTCTATGCTTGGTTAATCATTTTACAAAAATAACCCAAATCACCATATGTCCACAATAAACACATAGATTCTTACAAAATGAAAATTTCTATCATTCCTCCACAAATGAAATCCTGTAGTATTTTATTTTCCTTAGGAATATAATATTCCAAAAGAGAAAACATATTCCAAAATAACATTTATCATTTAATCACAATATCATTTTCCAATACTCAGGATATCCATTTGATAAAACATAAGATCCCAAAATAAACTTATTCTTTATCCATAAAATCATTTAATGAAAAAAGAATAATTCATACTAAACAGGGACTTCACGTAGTCCAGTGGTAGGAGATAAAACCCAACCACACTTTGGTTGTGGATTCGACTCCCATAGTTTTGTCCGGCGTGATAGGTTGTCACATAGTTTGCATGTTTTTCTTTTTATAAAACTCAAAAATAACCCTAAATTGTTTTAACCTTAATGGTTTTATTATACCTTTCATTTTCATCCCAACACATTAATATACTTCTGATCATATTTGGACGGGGATGTATTTGCTTGATAAACCACTTACTCCATATTCACCAAAATACCAGGAATTTTTCCAATATTTAAACTTTTCTATAGGGTTCTTCCTAATGTTTTCATAGCCTAATTTTAGTAAATAAATAAACTATCCTTTTATACCAACTATAGAATCCCTCTAATTTATAACATAACTTTTCATTACATTTTACAAACAGAGGATCTTTAAAGTCCAGTGTATTGGAAATCAGGAATATAATACATGAAAACAACATAAAACATCCTTCTAATACACTTTCAAGGCTTTATTATAGGTTCATACTATGTACAATTACTGCATCTCATAACCTGGAGACATACATCAAAGGACAGGGTGAGCATAAGGCTCATCAAGGAAGATAAGTTAAACAATTGACATGTGATCATGAGCAATATTAATAAGAACATGATATAAAGGCATGAGTAATGGAATAATAGGACTATCATAATAAAAATAACATGAATCATAACTTGAATATGTGGCTTCAACATTTCATTTAGACATTCATGAACATATCACCAAGGTCCATCCCCAAGGTGTCATAAAAATTACCAAGGTTATTCACCAGGGTATCGTGAAACTTGTCATCTATAGAGATTAATTCTTTACCCAATGCATTAGAGCGCTATCCGGGAAAACCCTTAATATTTATTTACTTTCATGTGAGCCATATAGATCATAATAAAACATTTCATAACTAACCCGTGGAGAATAAAAGAAGTGGGTTTCATTTCAAAATCATGACGTTTTAAAAGTTCTTAAAAATAAGATCATTATGTCATTTATAACCCATGAAAAGGGAGTGAGGGTTATATGTATGTAAATTTCAGAATAAAATATATAATCTTTATATATTTATGAACACCCAATGAAACAAAATAAGTATGGGTATTCTCATAAATAAAACAATATAATTTCTGGAGAGAAAGCGATAGAAATTTTGAGGTAAAATTTCTGCAGTACAACGACTATATAACATGGTTTTAGAAAACATTAAAAAGAGAGGGGAAAAGGGAAAAACACTCATAAATATTTAATAATACTATATGGGTACATAATAAGATCATGTTATGGATATTTTAATGACATATCTCAAGAAAATAAAACATGAATGAAAAGAGAATATACAATTTCTTTTACGAGAAATTCGACAACCTAACGACATCACTTAAAAATTCAGAAAAAGAATTGACGAGAGCATAAAGGGTCTCTCAAAAATTAGAAAATAATTGGATAGTAATGAAAACATATAATAACATACCCTCAACATCAATATATGGAAACTATAAGACACAACATTAAGGAAGTCATGGCTTTAAAGAGGAGGGTGAAAGATTCCCTTACCGATTTGGTAACTTTCGAAACGTACACCCCATGAAAGAAGGATCATATAAAGAATATGTAAATACCAATAAATAAAAGTATATTACATGATGAGTACAATATTGGGCAGTACATACACCAAAAAAAGGAAATAGTGGCAAATATACCATGAATCTCACAGGAATAAGAAGTGAGATGAAAATCCCTTACCACGTTGTATTCAATCGAATCGTATGACCAAAATTTAATAACAACCAAATTATTCACAGAATAACATGAATATTAAGATAATAATGATAATATATATGAAATTTAAGTACACAATACACCACATGCAATAAATTAGTGGGGAACAATGGAAATCCCACAAAATTAAAAGTGAGATAAGAAACCCCTTACCTCGTTGTCTGACTTGACTCGCTCGTATGTTCCTTGTTATTCCTAAATAATAAAATTAAGTTAATTTATAATTGATTAATAATATTTTTCAAGTTTATTATTCCTTTTATATTACTTATTACCTTACTATAACAATTAGTTAATTATTTGATCTCATATCAGACATTTTGTCAATGTTCGGAACATGAGTCAAAAATGAACTTGTTATAATTATAAATTTTTCATGTGTTCAAAAGTCCATTATCTTCAGAATTATATTCTCAATTTATATGTCATATATATCATATATATCCAGTATATATATGTATTTATAATAGTACATAACATTTTGAGATAATAAATGAAATGCACCGTTCATGGAGACGGTATGTCGTACGTACGCATGAACGCTACTTTCATTTCTATTTCATATTTTAATGAAATGAAAACATAGTGATTAATAGGTATAGTATAATATATATGTCATATATGTTACATAATTTCATAAATTACATTCTTTATATGTTCCATGTATGGCGTGAATGAGTCATATCACTTTGAGGTGGCGGTAGTCCGCACTTCCTCTAATGACATTATCGCGTTTACCCATTATGGGAACCCTAAAGGTATGCTATAAAAAGGAAAATACAGGATAATAAAGAAAAAATAAATATAATATATATAATATATATATAAAGTTCCATCATAATGTCCACTATGAGAGGCGGTAGGAGATAATTGAACAATCACCGTTTCGTGAGGCAGTAGTTCGTCGTCCACTGAAACAGTATGTTCTTTACCCATTAGATGGAGGTGTGTGTATGTGTAGGTCAAATAATTATCATATAAACATCCTTTTATATTGTGGATACTGGTGTAGTTATAAAATAAAGGAATAGAAACAGTTTAGGGGGTTGGATAAGTAAAATAAAACAAAAGAACTTAAGAGAAGACGTTACCTTTAAATCGGGTAACTCGCTTTGGTTTGAATGAAAAGGGTTTCATGAAGTGCTTTATGCCTAAGGTAACTAATTTAGAATGAATAGAGGGATATTTGGAGATTTTTGGAGCAGATTTTGGATGAGACAAGGGCTTTATAAGTGTGAGAAATGGTTATGAAGTGAGTACTTTTTATAAGGGAGAGGAGGGGCTCTTTTGGAAAGTTTGAAAATATTATTTTATTATATAATGATTTCAGTTTCTAAAGGTCCAAAAATCATTAAAGTCGAATATAAGTTGGTCCATGTTTGAAATAAAATCATCCAATAAGAATAGGATAAGTTTTTTATATTGTTTTAATTTTTATCTTATTATTTATTTAAATCATCCATTATTGACGTAAACACTTCATCATCATTATGTCATAAATAATTTTATTTATATGATGTCTAAAAATTATAAAAAAAACCATGATGTAGGAAATATTTTTAGATTTACAATGAATATTTATAGTCGAAAATATAACTTATATAACACCATGTAAAAATTGTTTTAGTAAAACAATACATGTTTATGATATTTTTATTTTTATTTTAAATAAAAAGTTATAAATGTCATTATCTTACCCCAAGTGGCTCCATAGGGCCCCAAAATTGACCCATGGATTGTCTTGGTCATCCATTACTCATCCAATAAGATTAGGACAAGTGTCAAGGTAAATGTTTATTATTAAAACATTATTTTTACTTTAAATTACCCTAAGTACCTTTAATTGTGGTTAGTAAAAGTCCAAAGTTACTATTCACCAAAAATTATTTTCATCCAATTGAGCCACATTTTACTTAATAATGACAACCATGTATGTCAGATTTTTAAAATTAAATTCACAGAAGTGGTAAAATTTCATTTAAATGACAAAGTCAGTTTTTTAACTACTACTTAGGGGTTTCACTATTCATAAAAAATTGAAGGTTTTCAGAAAAATTCCAAAACTTCACTCTAAGATAAATTTGATATTCCGAATTCAAAAATGATTTCAATTTTACCTAATTCAAAACATATAAGTTTCATTAATTAATTTTATAATTAATTCCCATCGTCAAAACAAAAAGGCGTGTTTCTAAGAAATAATAACCATCAAAAGATTGATACTTGTTAATGTCCAATTTCAAATTGAAATTACTTACAATTTCCAAAACTAGGTTAAATGGTAAAAATATAATCTATTTAAATTTTAAAACCAATTACAATGATAATATAACCATATAAATAAATTAGATTAAAATGAGGTTGTGAATTAAAATACAACATTTTTTTCACTATTCATTAAAAATGAACATTATCAGAAAAACATCAAATTTTCATCCAAATTAAATTTTGGTGTCCCGATTATATAGATGAAAATTATTTTTTCAAATATAATATTTAAAAGTGAATTAAACTAGATTTAAAAAATTTTCTCCATCAAAAGGCGGTAAATCACCCTTTTAAAGTAAATTATGCTAAAAATAGATTCATTTACATTTTACACATTTTTGTTGGATGAATGTAAAAACATTTAACAAACATATATTATCATGTTTAAGTTAGTTCACTTAATTCCTTCCAATACAATGACTAGGTGTTAACTACCATTTAAAATAATAATATTATATTATTAGTGGGCAACATAAGATTTTAAAAGAAACTCGTTGTTGCATTTCAGGTAAGACATTGAATATAGAATCCCCATTAATTCAAAAATATTAATAAATATAAAAATTTCATATTATTTATTTTCTTGGGATGTTACACAGGCTGTGTGTGCTACCAAAACCAGGTAGCGGGCCCAGCGCAGAGCTCAGCACGTGCAACCTTCTCATCAAGTGTTATCAGGTCCGCCTTCGCCGCCTTTCGTGTTGTTGGATCAGGCAGAGCCACCTCGACCGTGTCGTGACCAGACATGCTTTTCTACAGACCTGTCTCAGTCATCTGCCCCTTACTCGGTAGTCACTCTGCAGGCTTCGACTAGTGGGTTGCGGGATATCCCTAGCACCAGTCAGTCGTCGGTCCAGTCGGTAGGGCCCACCATACCTCCTGTCAAAGAGCAACCTCATGTAAGCAGAAGTTCATTCCTGACACAAAAATATGATGTTATCAAGAATATTTCGATAATTACAGCTAAGATCTCTATCCTTGAGGCCCTTTTCCTGTCATCGGATATGTGTGAGGCCCTCACTGAGGTTTTTAGAAGCCCCTACCAGTTTGAGACGGAGGTAGCGGCCGTAGAAGCCTTCCATGATGAGGCGGTCGAGAATGTTGAATTCTAAGCCATAGTCTCTCTCTATATATAAGATGAAGGCTCTCCCATATAGGGGAACATTCACCCACTGTATATCACCGACCAGTTCAATGGAATGGAGGTTAATCACTGTCTTGTCGACACGGGCTTTGGGATCAACCTAATCCCGACTCAGACACTGCAAAAATTGGGGTTGTACAAGGATGATATAAGTCCCTCTAACCTAATAATCCAAGGTTATGACCAGACGGAGCAGACACTGGTCGAAAAGATCTTCTTGAATACCCAGTTTAGTGGCCTATTCGCCAGCACCGGGTTTATGGTTGTCTCCCAGGACACCGCCTACAATGTGTTGATGGGCAGACGATGGCTCCACCCGCATGCAGTGGTTCCCTCATCATATCACAAGTACCTCAAGTACTCCCTTAATGGTCGAGTGGGCATACTCTAAGGTGATACGTCTCCTTTTGACTCATGTGAATCCTTCTATGTGGATGTCGACTACTACAGGAGCAAAGAAAAGCAGATTTAGGCTAACAAGGCTGAGCATGCCACAGTTGTGATGGACCCATGGACAGATCTAGATGATTCCTACACCTTTCAAATCCACTGAGTGGAAACTACAAATATGGACACAGGATAATGATTTTTTTTCTAGAATGAGGGTAGAACACATTCCCAAGTCTAATAGATGCCGTAAGATCACCTCAAAATCCTACACAAATCAGGTTAGGTGATCACGAAGCCTCCTACTCCCATAATGTATCGAGATGTCCCCCCATGGTGACGAAAATATGTCATACTTTCTTGTTTTGTTGTTCTAGAATTAATCGGCTCAAGCCGATGTGCCACTATTGCTTCGATATCATCAAGTGTGGCCCCTTGGGCCGAAGACCATATGTGATCGGATCAACAGCCTTCATCATTATGGTTTCAGCAGCACAGGAGTTCCCCGATGTGGTGTCCACTACCGTTTAGGCTGGTACCAGCCTCCCATCGGGATCTGTCGACTTAGAGGAAATTCTTCCCACTGAGTATCCCTCCTCTATAAGTGAGGAAGAGGATTTAGAGGATGCTCCCCCACATTTGAAGAGGGAATCTCTTCCATGGTCGATGAATTTTTATAGGTGAACCTCAGTAGCGAGGCAGTCCCGAAACCTATATTAATCAGTGCCTCCATGCCCCTCGAGGAGCAACTGCAGTACATAGAATTCCTTAAACAACACTATGATGTATTATCCTGGAGTTATGATGATATTTTGAGACTAGATCCTCAATTACCAATCCACCGCCTCAGTCTCCCGAAAAATCATTGCGGGTTCAAGCAGCCTCCCAGAAAGATGCACCCTTCTCACGGTGCCACGGTTGAGGTAAAAGTTGATAAGATTATCAGAGCCAATTTTGTTAAGGAGGTCTAGTACCCCAAATGGCTAGCCAATATTTTTCTAGTTAGGAAGAAGAAAATATATACTAGAGTCTTCATCGACTTCCGGGATCTCAATCGTCAGTGTCCGAAGGATGATTTTCCCCTACCCGTAAAGGAATTGTTAATCAATGATACGGATAGGTTCTAAGACCTATCCTTCATGGATGGGTACTCGGGTATAACTAGATATTAATGTCCCCTGGGGATGAGGAGTCTACGGCCTCCAGGGAACCACAAGGTACTTTTTGTTACCAAGTCATTCTCTTCAGTCTAAAGAATGAAGGTTCCACCTATCATAAGGCTATGCATCACATATTTACGCCTATCCTCAGAACGTTGGGGGAATGTTACGTGGACGATCTGGTGGTCAAATATCACTAGTGCCATAACCATATAAAGTACCTAGAGAAAGTGTTCAGCTTTCTCCGTTCCTACCACCTGATGATGAATCCATTGAAGTGTGCCTTCGGGGTCACCTCTGGAAAGTTCCTCAGCTTCGTTGTCAGATATAGGGGCATCGATATTGACTCAGAGAAGATCAAGGCCATCAGTCAGATTTCTCCCCTGAGAAACATTTGGGATATTTGAGGCTTCCATGACCACATAGCCTACATACACTGATTCATCATAAATCTAGACTGCAAGTGTAATCCCTTTTCTAGGCTCATGAAGAAAGGCACTATTTACCAGTGGGATGAAGAATGTCAGACTACGTTCAAGGATCAAGATGAATCTACTCAGGCCTCCAGTCCTGATGGCACCAATTTCTGGAAAACCATTTGTCCTTTTTGTGATCTTCCTATAATTATCACTCGGTGCCCTTCTTCCCTAGAAGAACAATGAGGGAACCGAGAAAAACCTATACAACCTCAGTCGCATGATCCTCGATAAAGAGACCAGATACTCCCCTATCGAGAAAATCTACCTTGAACCAATATTCACAGTACATAAATCATGACATTACTAGCATCACCATGAGGTACAGATGGTGTCTAGAGTAGATCTGCTAAAGTACATCCTGAACCGCCCCTTGTTGACAGGCTGTCTAGCTCGGTGGGAAGTGATTCTCCAGCAGTTCGACATCAGGTTTGTTCCCCAGAAGGCTATTAAGGGGAAAGAATGGGTAGAATTACTTACCTCCCATACAGCTTCTGTGTACTAGTCCCTAGGCCTCTATTTTCCTGATGTGGAAATCCTCTCGGCAGACCAAGCCATTCTGTGCTGGAAAATGCACTTTGATGGTGCTTCTCGAAGCCCCACCGATAGAAGGATCAATGACCCCAGGCTCAATAGAGTAGGCATGGGTATCAACTTCTCTACCCCAGCACATGCCATCCTATCGTAGTCATTCCTATTGTTGGAATTCTGCACTAACAATGAGGCAGAGTATCAGGTTCTTATTACTGGCCTCAAGTTAGTCCTTGAGATTGGCATTCCCCATTTTCATGTAAAATGGGACTTCAAACTAGTAATCAAGAAGATCAATGGTGACTATGTCAATTGAAAGGCAGAGCTCATACCATTTTTGGAGTGCACTCTCTAGTTAATGTCCCAATTATCATCTCGACCAGAAGTTACTCATGTCCCTCGATCTCAGAACGGTCAGGCTGATGCTCTATCCATCCTAGCTGCATCACTTATGGAGCCCGAACAGGATGATCTGATTATCCATGTAGTGATGGCAGATTCCGATGGAGCTCGGCAGAGTTCTGGTGTGTGACTTGAGGCAGGGAGGTACTCGTTTCCCATGAAGGTTGATGTTGTCTGAATTTTTGAATCTGGATTTGTGGATTTCGGAAAGTGACAGCGGCAGTAGGATTGTGGAAGGTGGATTTTGTTTTTTTTTGTTTCAAATTTATATGATGTATGCTGATGATCCAATCTGGCTGGACTCGACCATATGGATCATTCCCCAAGGAGGATTTTGAGCTGATGGTTCATCTTGCAGAGCTTTTCAGACTTGGATGTTTGAGAGGGTATGGTGTCAGCCATCATATCGGGCCTGTGATTTGACACAGGACACTGGATTGCTGATTATCCTTGCAACGATGTAGTGCTTCATCACGATTACATGCTGGGGAGGGGTGTTTCATGTGTAATTTTGGTTTTTTTTTTCAGGTCATGTTATGTCTTTAAGTTCATGAAGTCTGTTGGGTTTTCTCCTTAGTCCCTTAAAAGGGGGTTTTATTATAATAAAAATATTGAAGGCCTTTGGGTTGTTTGATGGATGATTATCCACGTGGAACATTGGAGAGTAATTTCTCTCATCACTCCAGATGACGATTAAGGCCCATAGGTAATCCATCTTACCACCAACGCCTCCACGTCAGGACCCCCAGGTCCCCTGGATGCATTGATCTAAGTGACTTCTGACTAGAGAAACTCCTTTGTCGAGTACCTCAAAAATGGTAATCTCCTAGAATATTGGGTAGAGCACAAGAGAATTCGATGCCACACGTTACAGTTTACCCTCCAGGATATTCCTGGTCATGAGAATATCCTCTACAAGCACGAGTTTGATGGGGTTCTACTCTTTTGTATTCATGGAGTTGAGATTTCCCAAGTCATGTAGAAGGTTCATGCTAGTTCCTACGGGGCTCATCAGTCTGGGCTGAAACTATCTCACCAAATCCAGAGACTGGGGTATTTTTGGCCCTTTAAGATCCATAAATACATTGAGTTCACCAAAAGGTTCCATGTGTGCAAAATTCATTCCAACTTTATTCATCAGGTGCTACAGACTCTCCACACTATGAAGTACTCTTGGCCATTTGTGGTATGGGGACTCAATGTCATGGGACCATATCTACTGGCGAAAGCTCGCCAGTACAGGTTTATCCAGACCGCTATAGATTTATTCTCCAAGTGGGAAGAGGCATTTCCGATCAAGGAGGTCAAGGACCATTCCATCATTGAATTTTTGATCTCCAACATCATCTACCGATTTGGAGTCCCTCATACCATCCTCGTCGATAACGGCATGAACTTCTAGGCAGTTGAGTTGAAGAAAATGTACACCAAGTACAACATCCATTCAAACCATACCTTCCGTTATCATGAGAAATAAAATGGACAAATCGAGGCATTCAACAAAACCCTCTCTAACATTCTTCAGAAAATGGTTGCTCAGAACAAGAAGTGTTGGCCGGAAAATCATCCCAACACCCTCTGGGCATATCAAATGATTACAAGTAATTCCACCCAGGTGACCCATATTCCCTGGTTTCTGGAATGGAGGTCGTCCGGCCCATCAAGATTCATTTTACCTTATTGCGTACAACTGTCTATGATCAGCAAGTTCCAGATAAAGTAGTTGAAATCTGTCTGACTGAGTTGGAAGCACGTGACGAGAACAGGCTTCGTGCCCTGCACTATCTAGAAAGGCATAAAAATAAGATAACTAGTGATTTCAATAATAAATTTCGCCTCTACTCCTTCTTGCAAGGTGACTTGGTATTGGCCCTGAAGACACCAATGATACCTGGTAGGATACCACCCAAGTTGGAGCTCAAATGGTAAGGGCCTTACATCATTCACAAGGTTTACTCCAATGGCACATACTCTCTGGTTATCATGGATGGTGAGCGTATAACTCCTCCCACCAATGCCAATTTCCTTAAGAAATACTTTGAATGAGTCTCCTAGTCCCGCATGACGTTAAACTGTACGGTCCCACATGACCCTAAACTGCATTAGGGTCCTACATGACCATAAACTGCCCGGTCCTACATGACCTTAAACTGTCCGGTCCTACATGATCTTAAACTATGAAATGTCTCGCATGACGTTAAACTGAATGTCATCCTGCATGATATTTAACTGTATTTTATCCCGCATGTTGTTAAACTGTATATCGTCCCGCATGACATAAAATTGCATACCATCCCACATGACATTAAACTGTATGTTGTCCTACAAGACGTTAAACCTCAAGAACTACGTATGGCTTGATTATCATCCTTATTGGATACGTAAGAATTCTCATATGCTTTGTCTTGAGTCTAGCCCCAAGTTTCTTCTTTGACTACCCCCTCTGGGTATAGTTCTTATTGAGGATTCGACATGGTGTCGTGTAGGCTTCTTTGGCCCCACTCATGTCAGGATTACGATGATTGCACCATGTGCCCTCCCTTGTTCTTCTTTCCTTCCACATCCTTTCCACAAGACGTTAAACTACATGACATATTCAAGAACTACATATGGATTGATTTATGTCCTTATGGGATATGTAGAAACGCTCAGACACCTTGTCTTGAGTCCAACCCCAAGTGTCCTCTTCGACTACCCCTGGGTATAGTTCTCTTGGAGGATCCCACATAGTGTCGTGTAGGCTTCTTTGGCCCCAGTCATGTTAGGATTACAATGATTTCACCATGTGCCCCCCTCATTCTTCTTTCCTTCCATGTCCTTACTGCAAGATGTTAAACTGCATGACATCTTCAAGAACTATGTATGGATTGATTCCCATCCTTATGGGATACATAGGAACACTCTGAAACTTTGTCTTGATTCCATCCCCAAGTGTCCTATGTGTCTATCCCCCTTGGGTATTGTTCCCTTGGAGGATCCCACATGGTGTCATGTAGGCTTCTTTGGCCCCACTCATGTCCGGATTACAATGATTGCACCATGTGTCGTCAGTCGTTCTTCTTTCTTTCTGTGTCCTTATTGCAAGACATTAAACTGTACGACATCTTCAATAACTGCGTATGGTTTGATTCTGATCTTTATGGGATACATAGGATTGCTTGGACGCTTTATCTACAGTCCAGCCCCAAGTGTCCTCTTTGACTATCCCCCTGGGTATAGTTCTCTTAGAGGCTCCCACATGGTGTCGTGTAGGCATCTTTGGCCCCACTCATGTCAAGATTACAATGATTACACCATGTTCCCTCCCTCATTCTTCTTTCCTTCCACATCCTAGCTGCAAGACATTAAACTGCACAATATCTTCAAGAACTACATATGGATTGACTCCCATCCTTATGGGATATGTAGGAGCACCCGGACATTTTGTCCGTCGGCCCAGCCCCAAACTTCAGGAACTCCCATTGGGTCAAAACACATGGGGGTGGTGCAGTATGTTGCCCTCATTCACATCATGTTCACCATGACCGTACCATTTATCCCTCTCCCCTGAATATCTCTACCTCTTATATTGTCCAACTTGACTTTAAATTTCACAGGTACATTTATGCTTCACAGAATCCCTGTACTTGGGAATACATTATCTTTCATATACAAAAGGACCCACAAATGTAATGGATGCTCGGCCCAAGGGCTCTCCTACCATTACAAGCCAACATCCTCAAGGGTTTCGAACAACAAATTGATACAAGTCCCACATTGCGAATATGGTCAGTAGTTTATGCTCATTTTTTTGTTCCCATTTCAGGTCACACGATATGGAAGTTGTGTTTTGAATTTGGTTAACAACTATCCTTTGTCATTGTCACCATCCCCATTTGTCCCAAACATTGAGCGTAGTGGTTCATTCTGCCCCGCTGTCTCATCAAGCCTTAATCTACCTCAGGTAGGAGTGTGATTCCAGCTTTTAGACCCTTATGTGATGGGGAGAGTCTAGTCCTACTCCTTGTTTCCCACACCAAGCATTGCTTACATGGGATTAAGAGATTAGGTAAGGTAATGCCTGCATGAGAGGTCATATGGCTACAGTTGGCCGAGATGACCAACCACAGGTCCCTTGACCCTTTTGGCCCCCTGGTCCAAGTTCTCATTTAGGATTGTGTGGTGAATTATGGAATCATGTCCTCATTCACTTTGAGCTATTTTTCCATGCCACACATATCCCCTTGGGACATCCCTCCCCCATTTATCATCCTTTCCACAAGCACATGCCCCATCATGCTTCACGAGCTCCATCATTTGGGTTTCCATAATCTTTTATATCCAAAAGGACCCCCCAAGTGGAATGGGTTCTCAGCCTAAGGGCTCTCATACAATTACGGGCCAATGTCCTCGAGGGTTTCGAACAACAAATTGATACAAGTCCCACGTTGCAAATATGGTCAGCGGTTGACTTTCATTTATTGTTTCCATTTCAGGTCACATGATATAGATGCTGTGTTTTGAACATGGTCAACGGTTATACTCTATCATCATGCCAACCCCATCAATACTTAAATGTCAGTTACATGATTCGCATCATTTTCCACCCCATCATGTCGAAGTGGAATTTCGACACACTTGGTATTATCCCTCAGTGCGCATTTTCTTGTTAGGAGGACAAATCTGTGGTAAGAAATAATTCAGGGATCCACACTGAATTACCATTTATGTGTATCCCATGTATTGCAAAAACTACTTCATCCCTTGTTTCCCACACCGAGTGTGACTCACATGGGCTTAGGGACCGGATCGAGGTCTGCGCTCGCTTGGAATAGTGTCGCTTTTTCACGGTCCGAGCTCTAAGACCTTAAACTAATATCTCCTATATTCTCTAATATTTTCTAGCCCCTTATCCCGAGGTTTCTATTTTAGAATCACACGTGGTGTGATGTGACCCTCATCCTCATTCATGTTAGGTATGCTTTATCACATCGTTAACATCCCCTCTTGAACCTCATTTCTCCCACATATGTCTGTGTCATATTACTTTAAACAATGATTCCTAGTCCCTCATGACTTTAAACTATTACTTCTATACTACACGATGTTAAAATGCATTGTTGGTCCCATAAAATGACCCTAAACTGTGACATTATCGTCCTGGCTACATAACGAAAAATGGAACTACATCATGGTTTCCTCACTCGAGGGGACATCATGTTTGGTATCGGTCACCCACCATACCATTTTCAACACCTGTATATGGCTTGATTCTTGTGGGGACACCTGGAATCTCCATCCCAGGTCCATCACTCCACAAACAAAAACACACACACACATTCATCCTAAAGTACAATCAAGATCTATCAAATGCCACTTCTTTTGGTGTGAGGGTCAGACATATACGATCTTATTATCTCTGTAATTGGTATCTTACCATACCACTTTCAGAACTACGTACGACATTATTCCCATCCTCATGGAGTACGTAGAAATTCCAAGACACTTTACCTCGGGCTCAAACAAACTTTCACTTTTGGTCCCCTGACCTAGAAGTTTCTCGGGGAGCACATTGCGGTGATACATACTCTTTTGTCCCCATTCACGTCGGGCTTTTAGTAATTACTTCGCCACATGTCTCCCTCATTCAGTTCTTCATGGTTCGAGCTATATGACAGTAAACTAAGACCACTCCACATCCTTTCCACAAGAGGTCAAACTGCACGACATCTCTCAGAACTACGTACGGCTTGATTCCCATCCTCATGGGATATGTAGGAATGCCCAAGCATCTTGTCTCTGGGTCTAGCCCTAGGAATCTAAAATCTAGACTTGTCTCTTTATCCCCTTGTCCTGAACCCTTTTTGGAGAAAGTGGTGTGGCGAGTACCTCTTGGGTTCTCATACACGTCAGATTTTGCAATGGCCACACCATGTGCCTCCCGTGTCTTTTCCCAACCTAGTATGAGTTCTATAACCCTAAACTATGATTTCCCTATGGGAACTACGCATTGGGTTTGGATACATCTCCACCCTGTGCATAGTCCATTAAATCAGTCCCCCCTTTTTAGACCATCCAACGACCATTAAGTTGGAAGCATGCAACCCCCAGGACCCTTGTCCTTAGAAAGGGACCCAACCCCTCTATCTGATATCACTTTTTTTAAGTTAGATATGTCATGAAAAAGAGTTCAAAGAGTTTAATTTTCATAGGTAAATTCCCTCATTCCATGTCCAAGCTTCGTGAGCTCGTTATTTGGATCACCATCCTCTTCTACTTCTGAAGGGAACCCCTTTACGGCTGGTCTCATGCCACATTGTCTTACCTACCATAATGGGCCGACGTCCCTATGGACCTCAGATGACATTTACGACTAGTCCTGTTTTTTGAACATGGTCAGTGGTTAACCCTCATTTTTATTTCCCCATTCCAGGCTAAAATAAAATGGATAATGTGTTATGAACATGGTCAACAATTATCCCCTATTGTCACGCCACCGTCATTGTGGTCCATATCTTGAGCGTCATGATTCACACACTTCCACTTCCATCTATCCAAGTGGAATTCCAACATACCTGGATTTACCCCTTTGTGCATCTAGGTGTGTCAAGTAGGCGGGTCATCATTATTGGGATGTCATTCACCTAGCGTCCCATCACCCCTAAGATTTTTCTTCCTGTTCTAGGAACATCACGTCACTACTCGTTGTTTCCCACATCGATCATGAATCAAGTGGGCTTATTAGTTTTGGTGGGACATGTACTGGCACTTCCAATCCACACATGCCTTTCATCGTCTCGCATGACATTAAACTACACTCTCATAACTACGTTTGGATTGATTCTCATCCTTATGGGATACATAGCAACACCAAGGAATTTCTCCTTGGGCCCAGGCTCAGGGTCATTGACCCTTCTAGTCCCTCGAGACTGATCCTGGTCCATGCAGTATTACCTTTAAACTATGTGCATCATCCTCACCATATGACATTTAAACTATGCATCTATCGTCTTTATTTGTATGATGTAAAACTAAAGATCATTCCAGGTCCTTGCCAAAGAGGTCCTGCTCAGAAGTATGTTTTATCCCCGATCAAACAGATACAACCAACTAATGTTTTTACACCACAGTGGTGTGATTTCAAGAGTGTTGGACTCCATTCAAACAACTCATCACTCCACACTCCACGCTTTTTTTGACCTTTATTCAGAACCTCTTCCTCTTTCATGTCTAAAATAACCCCCTAATAGTATGGATGCTCGGCCTATGGCTTGTCTACTGTTCTTGGTCAATGTTCTGGGAGACTAATGGATGACATTTCGAGTGAGGCCTTGTGTTTCAAAAATGGTAAATGGTCAGCCCTCATTTGCTATCTCCATTTTAGGCTAACGCAATAAGGATACTATTTTTCAAACACGTTCAGTGGTTATCATTCATTTTCACTCCACCCCCATAGTGTTATGAATATGGGGTATTGTGATTCACACGTTCCACTCCCTTATTTTCGGGTAGATTCTAAATGCCCCTAACATTACCCTGCTCGTGCACTAGAGAACATTGGGAAGATGACACATCGATTGTTCTGAGGCCCTTGTCCTCTACTCGGGCCTCTCCCTTTCTATCCAGAAATCCGGATTGGCTATTCAAACCATGGATTCCTAGATCTTGGTTTGCACTCTTTTATTTAAATAGAATGGCAAGGTGGTCATTCATTGTTTCTCGCATCGGGCTCGACCAACGTGAGATTAGGGACTGATCGCTATATGTTCTATGAATGTAATAGAAATACAATAGACAAAAAATGAATAACAGAACTCATGCATGAATTGAGCATGAATAATCAAAACATGAAGGTGCATTCAAAAGTTACATGCATCACAGTACCTGAGGATCAACCCCTCCCATGGACGGGTTGACCTCGTAGAATGAACGTTGCAACTCCACCACCCTCTAGCTTGTGGTGTCCAGGATTCACTATCTCCTGTTCAGTTCCCACTCATCCTCGGAAGCAATGGGGAGTAGTTCGTCAGCTGTGATCTGGTCCCACTCCTTATTAGTTCAGATAACAGTCATCTCCTCAAAGTCTTTACTCATGCACTCTTCAGCCTTATCTAGATAGGCCTTTATATGCGATATAATCTCTGACTATACGTTGAGGAAAGTAGAATGTTCATCTTCCCCAATATGCATCCACTGAATCTCGTTTTCAACCTCTTGGAGCCTCCTGATGTTCAACGATTTTCTCCACTACCAACCCACACCAAGTCTGCAGTCATATTCCCAGATCTTCTCCACCATGATATCTCAGACGAGTATGTGGGGATGCTAGGAATCCACTCCCCCAATGCACAGTTCGTGTAGTCGTGAACAAAGGCTCTCCATATTGTCTATCTATTGTGCTTGAGTGGTGTCATTGATAAAGTGCTTGATCAAATTCCATGACTGGTGACATACTATCTTGTTATCCTCTTCATTAGAGGTAGTCTAGTCCCAGTATGTGGGGTTGGCAGGCTCATTTGTGGGGAACACCCCCAAGAATTCATCAGCAAGGTCCACATCTGGAGTCTGGTCAGATGTGGTAGGACTTTTGCAGTCTAATCAATATTCATCATTGGATCCCACTTTAATAATCTCATGATCAACCCTGCTAACAATCCCACCAGTTATCGGGAGCTCTGCAGCTTGGTCGGTCTGGATATCCACCTCCACAACCACTAGAATTCCCCTAGGAAAGGCACCTCCAGAAGTACCAACCAACCTTTCCAAGGCAACCCACTCTATTTGATGAACTATTCATACCAAAAAAGTCACAGATGTCAGTTATCCTGGTCAATGTGTGGTAGTCATGAATTTTGTAAAGAATAATTAAAGAGATCGAATTCTTGGTCTCGTTCCTAGGTTATTTCCATCGGGACCCCAAGTCGTGGCCCTCCATATATTGTTGGGATGTCTAAAAACTATGGAGAAACCACCTCAGGTGTCTTGGCCCCACTGGATACGGTAATTTCCATAGCCGCGGGCATAGATCCCGAAGGCCTCGCATCTACATCAATTGAGGGGCGAGAGCGGGTTCTGCATATGAGGCCCTCCTTAATATTTTAAATATTAGTTAGGGGACCAAAGTATCCTAGAAGCAGATCCTAGGGAAGGGACTCAGGGTTTTACCTTGAGAGCCTCTGCAAACTCTTCAAGCTCTGGGTCGGAATCGCCAACTTCACCGTTCTCTAATGGGCTCCCTCTACCAGCATCCTCCCCCAAAGAGGATTATCTGATTCTTATGGAAAAGTGAAGTGCTCCCTCAATTATGAATATGAAAACTGTAGATGGGGAGTTTGATCCAAAAATACCTTAACCCGGTCTGTCATTGGGTGTGGGGCACCCCGGGACTGTACGAAGTCCTCCAACTCGGCCAGGTATCGCTCCACCTCTGCCTAGGATACTGCAAAGCCGACCCTAATAGGTCTGTTTCATGTTAAATCCATACTAATATGGTTTAGGTGTTTCCACATCTCGGACGGGATGAGGAATTTCCTATTGACAGCCCATGTGTCCAAGGCCTCCGGGAAGAAAACATTCTTCTTCATGTCTATATGGCACAGCTGTTTCCCTAGATTCTGGGTGGATATTCTACGAAATCCTCTTGTTTGCCTCCCCTTTGGAAAAATATGTTCTTCTGGGACCGTTGGGGATGCTTCAATCATAGGATTTGCTACTGCTACCTCCCCCTCAACTAGTGTGGGCCTCACAGCCATGGCAGCCCCGCCACTGCGGGATGTCCTTACTGCCTTCCGGACCCAACATAAAGGTTGGGGAGGCACACCATTGCAGGCCCGAATGGTTGGCTACATTAGAATATCCACATGGTAGGACGCCTCCCATCATTTGTCATACTCTTTTACCAGTCCAAAGATGACCATGGGTGGGGGAATCTCCTTCCGCATCTTCCCATATTCCCCTGTGAACATGAGACACATCTTCCTCATTACACACGAGTGATCCTTCTGGCTCACCCCCAAGTAGGCCCGCGGGGTAAACCGCTGCATACACTGAAATTTCCTTGCAAATTGGTGAGGGGTGTATGGATCACAAAGGGGATCTCGGCCCACCCGTGCCACCAGGACTCCACCTCTAAAGGCCAAGAGGTTGGACTAATACTCTTCTATTCCCTGACCATAATCAGTGAACACACCCGTTGGCAACAGGAACGGGTGAAATTTGAACTCCTATACCATCCAGATTCGGTTTAGTACCACCTGCATGGTCAACATGGCCGGAAAGATCTCTACGAAATTCATAATGGATGGGTGGAAGTTTTATCTTGGAGGGGATATGGGGTTCAGATATTCATAGATCCCTCTAACGTGTCCGTTATCCACCCATACAGGAGGTGGAATGGCCCACATATTCTCTGTGTCTTCTTCCCCTCACTGATATGACACTTCATCTTGTACAACTTGGGTAGCATCGGGATCCTGATGTGGGCCTGTCCTCCTGTCGCCAGCTTGGATGCCATGATAAAAGTGCTTGATCGCACACCCATGTTCGTGTCTCTCACCTGCAGGATCCAACCACAGATGAGCACTACAATGAATGCAGCCAACATGAATACCATTTACTGCTCCGTACTGACGCTGAATCCCCACATTTTCCATTTTCTATCCTCTAAGAGCTTCCAGTACGACTTCCCTTTGCCTCATTGATCCCCCTTCAGGCAGGTTTGAGGCCTCATAAGGAACTGATGATTTTCTGGGAAGTTCAATAACTGCTTAAACCACCGTTTAAAGTAGACATCCCTCACCGACTGCTTGTCCTCTCCCGGTACTAGGTTTATCAACACCATCGATAGTGATGGAATTTACTCTAGATCCTCCCACACACCCATAACAGGGAGGAACTCTTCATACATCATCCCCAGTATCGGGCCTCCTGAGATCTGATGCAGGTCCCATAAACTGATGTCGATCTTTCCTTTGTGTAAGTGGAAGGTATTGGTCCTCGATGACCATATGCTCAGAAACTCCGACATCAACTGATTCAGTTGATAGATATGGAATTGGGAGGGCAAAGCCGCCTCATATAGGCCCACTCTTATTAGAACTGCCCTGAATTCCTCACACGGGGCACTTACCTAGTAGGCACAGGCCCAATCGTCTCTGAAGTTGCCGCCCTAGCACAGATCCCACTCATCGAACCACCCATTTTCTGGGTTCCTTAGATTTCTTCAAGATAGTATGATATAGTAGGGGATATGTATCTGGCTACAGTTTATTCCTGTCAACATCGTTTAGATGATTATACAAATAGTCTGCGTTGACAGGCGTGAAGTCCCCACGGGCATAGCCGTTATCCACCCTAAACCACTATCGCTTATATGGAATGCTCCTGGACAAATAAGATGGTTTATCCCTGCTCGCTTCAGGGATGAAGACGTCATCCCTCAGGTCAAAGCCATATAGAGGTAGCCTTCTACATAGTGGGTAGTCTGTCTGGAATTCTGACAACAGTTCCACTAGCGAGTTATGGTCAGAGTGGATTCACACAAACTCCCCTATACCCGATATATTTTCCATATCCTCCCTTCAGGTAGCATCCACAAGGAACCCCTTGTAGCCTCTTGGTGAGCCATTCAGTTTTTGAGTTTGTGTGTTTTTTGGTTTTGGTTCGCAAAGCTCTTTCTCATAGCTCATTCGCAGAGCTCATTTGGGGATCTCATTCACGAATTTCTTTTGCGAAGGTAGTTCATGGATCTATACACCGGAGTTCAAACGCAGGCCGCAGAGCACACCATTTTTAATTTAATGACTCACTGTGCGCCGCGAAGTAGAAGTCCTGATTCGCAGAGAGCTATCACGTAGTACGTGGAGCTTCATGAATCAAGAGCACTAAATGCAAAAACGTGGAGATGAGAAAAGACAAAAGAGAGTCAATCCTCCTCTATTTATAGTAAAGGACTCCTGGTGCTTCGTATAACATCCAACCATGGATAGCTTCACAGTGCACTCAGCCTACACATCACCTCTCTGCTTTGTCAGCCTCCTTCACGAGTCAGCTTCACGATTGACCGAGGGATTTTGTTGATTGACCCTAAAACTTGGACCATATCTTTCTCCTCAACTTCTAGTCTGAGGGGGGAATTTGTTGGTGACAAAATTTTGGATTAAAAGGAACAAACAGAATGATTTAGGGGCTTCCTCACGAATCTTGTTTGCAAATCCCCCGCAACACCGCGATCGGCGCAAAGCTTCCCCTCCGCGAAGCCACCGCATAGAAAGGAGGATGAAGGCTCCACGAAACAATTTGATGTTCATGAAGCCGCAGTAGATCAAGGAAGCAGGAGGTTCCACGAACCTTTTTGAAATTCGCAAAACCATATTGGAGCAAGGATGTAGGAGCCTTCGTGATTACGAAAAAATACCACTTGTCTTCACGCCCGACACACTTTGCTTCACGACGCCTCTTTTCTATAAATACCAGGATACCATCAAGCCCAAAGGATAGATCCTCTTACCTTTTTCCTTATTAGGTCTCAAATCACGAATCAATTTCAACTCTAAAAACCATGATCTTTTCAAGGTACTTTATAATTATGAAGGGACTCCCCCTTTTCTTGAATTCAACCCTTCTTCAAAGGGGGATTCCCTTCATGGACCCACGGGAATCCATAAAGGAAGGGGATAACCAAGGGGACTCGGGTCTTCGCGGAGCACTTATGCTTCATGAAATACCCTCTATGCACATGTGACCCAGATGCTATGGCAAGGCCACTATGCTTCGCAAAGCACATTGCTTCGCAATGCTATGCTTCACAAGGAACCCTTTCTTCATGAAGCACTACTTCGTGAATGCATTTCCACTTCGCGAAGAACCTTCCATATGTACCAATTCCCTATGACTAGGTGAGGCCACTTCACTTCATGAAGCACACCCCTTTGTAAAGCCCCTTTGCAACATGGAACACCAGAGCTTCATGAGGCTTCTACCTATGAACCCCTTTTCTCTGCAAATCCTTTTCCCATGCGACCCTCCAGGTTTGCACGAAGTCGTTTCAAAGTTCCTTGGGTGGTACTTCTCATTTCCTTGCTTCGACTCATGCTTCTTCGCATAGAAACACTAACGGCTATTGCTTCTTCGCATAGCCATGCTAATGTGAACCCCTCATTGGATCACTCCATAACACCCCCTCGCCATGACATTGCTAACACCCTCCCTTCCTCAAGGGTGGGAGTGTATCAGTTATTTAAGTCCTAGGGGTGTAGATTAAACCCACGTCGTCTGAGCTGCAAGACTTTAAACTGTCAAGCACCATCTTCCGCA
The DNA here is from genome assembly GCA_963277665.1 of Viscum album. Lineage (NCBI taxonomy): Eukaryota > Viridiplantae > Streptophyta > Magnoliopsida > Santalales > Viscaceae > Viscum > Viscum album. The sequence continues at coordinate 2,067,839,368 of OY728123.1, read as the reverse complement.
TCACATGATGTTAAACTGTAGCTTTTCCCGGTGCATCATACGTGAGGTGCCCCGTCTCGGACATTCTCTACACCCACTGGTTTCCACATGAGTGAGATATTCCTCATATGTAACGAGATCCTCTTTACCGAAGTGAAATCTGTCCACGGGGAAAGTTCAACCACCTTGGTGTAAGCCCTTAGCATTTCTTGCAAGAGGCATCATCTCTGCTCCTCCTATATTCTTCCTGCCCAAAGACCAGAGAGGGGGGGATGGGCACCAAATCCCTCCTCTATTCCATGCCAAATCCCTATCCCTTTGGGCTTTGTCTCCACCTAGTCTCCACCCCGGAGTAAGTCTCAATCCCCATATCCATGGGCTGCTAACCATGCATAAGACCCTATTTCCTCTTTGGGCCGCTAACCTTACGTAAGCCCCTGTTTCCATTTTGGGACACTAACTACGTGTAAGCCCCATTCCTCTCCCCATATACACCCCTTTCATGTTGTGATCGTCAGGCCTTTGCCGCCTCTTATTTCTCACACCGAGCATGACTCATGTGGTCTTAGAGTAAGCATCGACCATGACATACCCTCTGAGAAGCCTAGTGTGTAAGCCCCAAACATCCCTTCCGAACTATGTGGACTTTGATCATTTCCATGGAAAGGTACGTATGAAGCCTCCCTGAGGTTCAATCCAAACACCTATGTGTCCTGACCCTCTACACTTCGGTTCACCAACACCATATGAACTACAAGGAATTTGATCCTTTCCAAGGCAAGGTACGTAGGAAGCCTCCCTAAGGTTCAAGCCTAATATCTATTGGTCCCGACACCTTCATGTAGGTTCACCAAAACCACTATAACTATGTAGACTTTGATCATTACCAAGGAAAGGTATGTAGGAAGCCTCCCCGAGGTTCAAGCCTAACACCTATTGGTCATGACCTTCTTCACGTCAGTTCACCAATGGCATCTGAACTACGTGGACTTTGATTTTTTCCTAGGAAAGGTACGTAGAAAGCCTCCCTGAGGTTCAAGACCAACAACCATTGGTCCGGAATCTCTTCATGTCGGTTCACCAACACCATCTGAACTACGAGAATATTGATCCTTGCTAAGGAAAGGTATATAGGAAGCCTTTGTGAGGTTCAATCCCAACACCCATTGGTCCCGAACACTTCACGCCAGTTTACCCTTGTCCTCCATGACGTTAAACTGTATGCCCCTTTTTTCCCACATGACACTAAATTGTCCCATATCCAGTGGTAAGCCATTGTAATCCCCTATCAAGTGGTAAAACGTTGTGAACATCACACAATGGTAAACTGTTTTGATCCCCATTTAGCGATAAGCCGCTGTGATCCCCAAACATAACAGTAAGCCATTGTCGTCCATTTTGTTCAGACCCATATCCCTGGTCTGTCCCAGTGGAATTAGACCAACCTCGGGCTACTAACCACACGTAAGCCCCAGTATATCATCAGGTCAATGTCCCCTGTGCACACCCCGATCCTACACCCCATCCTGAGCTACGTGGAATTTGATCCTTGTCAAGGCAAGGTACGTAGGAAGGCTCCATGTGGTTCAATCCCAACATCACCATCACCCTCGAATAGACTCCATCTCATTCTCTATCCACTTCACTTAACTATCCATTATGCATATTTATTCTTAACTGGGACACCACATCCCAGTGAGATCATGTAAATTCACCTCCTAACATCAGTGTTCTTTCTAGGGGTTGCACCCATCTAATCCACTCCAGTCAGTGTTTTGATCAGTTTGATCCATCTCTGCTAGACCTTAAACCTACGACATACCCTGTTTTAAACATGAGATGATAAAGAAAAACTTAGAGACATGCCTATGGAATATAATTCCCTGGATTTTCTGTGGGATGACTCGGGATTCCGCACCCTTGAGAAGCCCTATAATAAGGGAAATAAACCCAAAGGCACTAGTGTTTTAGTGTCCATACATGCCAGTGATGTCCAACGTGAATAATCCCCCGACCAAAGGTTGCTGCCCAGACCAGACACCTTGGAATGTCCCAACAGAGGCAGTGTAATTAACCAACATCCATGAAGATATAGAACTGGGAAGAGTTTCACGAACAATGACTTAATCTATAAGGGAGACTTGGACTAGGTGACAATTTCCAAGGAGGAATCCACATAAGGAAGAACCGACATCCCATCATCCCGTTTCGATCAAGGATCAAACATACCTGAATAAGTGACTGATGCTGCTCGCCTTTGGAAAGTGAGAATGCGGGGCAATAGTTGCGTGTCCTCATCCTCCTCAAACAGACGGATGGGTGCACCCCAGCGAAAGCATCGTAAACAATGAATACAATGAATAATATTTTATGAACAAATATTTAATTTACAAGGTTCTTTTAATATTCATGAGATAAAAAATTCATGTTATTAACTCATATTTTTTCAAATAACATATATATTATGTCATATTTATATGATAAAAAATTGATGAAATTCATGACACACTTAATTGTTTATAATATTTTATTCATGGCTTATTTACAAGGTTAAACATATTTGGGGGGATAATGTACATTATTCATAAGTTTGACTGGTATATATAAGTCTAGGAAGACTATATTTAGATTACTATTCACTTTACAAATTTTATACATCCTATATCTAATCTCTCACATAATAGAGAGAGAAAAATCCTTTTTGAGCTTCTGATATGTTTTTTCCTTCACGGATTGAAGGAATGAAATGGTAGTGATCATGAGAACATCAAAGGATTCATTGATTCTCTGCGATAACACCCAAGATATAGTAATCAATTCTTCAATAAAATCTTAAAGAACATATACATGATCTAGATGGATCTAACATTATTTACTTCATGAAACCATCACCGATGATAAGAGGAATGTGCCTACATCTTCAAATCAAAAGAGGTAATGGTTTGATTTAATTTTTTTTGAAAAATTTATTTCATATGAGATCCTTAGGTTATAACTGGGCATTTCACATCATTAGAGAGAAAGTTATTACATCATTATATCAAAATAAATTTTAATATATTGATTTTTTATGCTTCTTTTGTATGCATGGTACTAATAGGTTGAATCAATGGGATATTTTGTAGAATTAATTTAAATTACAACTAAACTTTCATGGATCTTAGAATAGGGCATTAATATGGTCCCAACACTACTGATGGTGCTTTGATCTGAATATGGACATACAATTTATATCCGTTCAAATATTGAAGAATGATTTTTGGGCTTATAAAAATAAATTACAGTTTATTATATATATATATATATATTATAATCAATATGAATAGTAACTCGAGGTTTCCATTCACCTAGACACTTCAAAAGAGTTGGATGATATGCACATCTTCCATTACTTCATGAAAATATTTTAAAAAACAATGCATGTTTTATATTAAGTTATTAATAGTCATGGGATATTATTCATATAAATAGCAACCATGGGTAATTATTCATGTTAATGGTAAAAATGAGTTACTATTGAACCACCATTGTAAAACTTTCACTCCAATGGTTTTAAATACCTAGAATTCTCCAAAAATCAAAAATTCAAAAAAAGGTATATGTGACATGATAGTTATAAATTAAAATTAGTTAAAGTCATTTTAATTCTTTATTTATTTTCTCAAGTTGAATTGTATTCAAATTTAATTTTCTTTAGAATTTTTTTGGCATACCGATTGATCCTGAGTAGAGACTAACCAATGTTTGTATGAGATTTATTTTTTTAGTAAATTATTTCAATTGTGTGTGATGAATGTAATAATTATTTAATAACTTATTGTGTGGACATTTTATATCCCATAATTATATGTATAAGATTATTTGTGTCCATTAGTGGAATCCTACAAGTGTATTTTTCATCCCAAGGCCCCCTTGCCTAAGTGTGAGTAAATTTTTACTATAACAAGGATGAAAGAAGACACAAAACACACTGATACATAGAGACTGATTTTATGAGGAATGCATATATTGTATTGGGTGGGAACTTCTACTCAAGTTGGCATTGACTCATGGAGTTACCCCTATAGTCTTGGTTAATCCATTAACTACTCAATGGGTCAACCAATATTAAATTATAATGAACAATAAATTTATTTATTTATTTCTCCATGTTTATTATTTTGTGAATGTGTTTTGTTTACATGATCACATAGAATAATAAATGATAATTCATAGATAAAAATAATTAATATGTGGTTAATATTTTCTAATATGCATCGTTAACCTGTGATTTTTATCAGATAGAAAAAGCATGTAAGATAGAAAAAACATTTCTTTCATGAAGAATAATTACAATATCTCAAAGGAAACATTAATTCTTTAATGAATTCCATCACATAAATTTTGACCCAATCTTATGTATGAGGTTCTCATCAGCCATAGTTGAGGGTACCTCCTACTACTGAAGAGTGGTTAGAAGACTTAACTAACTTTGACAAAAATGAAGTATCCACAACTATATTATTGTTCCTTTATATAAAAAGTGATGAGTAATGCAAGGGTATGTATTTCAGAATATGGGACTTCACTTAACATATCTTGAAGATGAAAGTAAATAAGGTAAGATATACAAAATCCTATCTTGAGATTATTAGAGTAGTGGTACAAACATATATTGGAAAATGTTGAGTGGTTCTGAGGATCCTTTCCACAAGAATACTTGAGTTACTGGGTATTCTAAATATAGTAGTTGGGGTATATTAGGGTTCGATAAAATAGTGGAATAAATTTAATGATTAATTAATCAGTAATATATATCAGTAAAAAAAGGTAAGTAATAATATTATAAAGATAATTTTTTTAGCTCATATGAAAATCATCACCACTAATTAAATAATACTATAATAAATATTGGATAAAGAAATACCCTGGTCGTCCATAACTTCTAAGAGTGGTATAATAACTTGTGGATAGTACTAAAAAAATAGATTAATCTTTATGTGCTATAAAACTAACTTTTTGGTGAGCCACATATAAGAGAAAGAAAGGTGGATAAAGAAAAATGTAAGAAACATATGGATGATGTGCGTGATTTCCAATCCTCTATGTTTTTAAAACTGTACAATGATCACTAAAAAATCATGAGGTTCAGGATTCCTAAAACATTGTCTCTCATCTCTAAAATATATACTAGGATAGAGCTAGGAAATAAATATATGATATAGCCAGTGAATTTTATATGTGAAAGGTAATAGTATGGAGTTAATAAAGTCCTCATGTACTCAGAATGATTGGGTACATTGAGAGACTGGAGCCCCCTGGGTTTAAGTTAATGTAAGAACTATCATTATTACCTCTTTTTCTTTAATATTATTGAATTTTATTATTTATTATATCCTGAATAACATGGATAAGTCACCCCTGATCTATTGGATTTGGTTCTCCCATAAGATAAGGATATAAATAACTTTAATTGTTCTATATTTATAGTAAATAAGAAAATGAATGGAAAAATGAAGAGTTTTAAGGATAAGTATATGATAAATTCACCATCATACTTCCCCTCCAAGAATCCAAAGAGAAATAGGGGGAAATTAGAAGGTGGTTGTCTTCCTTTATTTTGGTAAAAAGGGAAACTGCAAGAAGAATTGATCTATTGGGAAGAATAAGAAAGGTGATACTTTTTTCTGAGGTATATTTGTTGTTGAATGCAATCTATCTTTATCTATAAGTTGGGTATTTGATATAACACATTGGTCACAAATTTTTATTTTTATAGAATAACCATATAGATTACAAAATATTATAATTGATGATGTGGATATTGAAGTTGTAAACGGTGTGAGACTAGCAGTATTAGTAGTGGGAGATTATCATCTTGATTTTCCTAGTGAATTAGGTACTATATTAAAAAATAGTTAATATGTTGTATCAGTTACCATGAAAATATTCTCAATGATGGTCTTATAAACTACAAGTTTTTATTTCATGTTTGAAAAAAAAAATAGTGACCCCAACCCTAGTAGCCCATAGTTGTTGTCTACTTTATTACATTTTTATAACATATAAGGAAATTTATCTTGAATTACTAAATAGTTTACTAGTCTCAGGAAACTAGTTACATTCATGAGTCTTCCATTAAATTGGAGTATAAAAATTGCAATAATTTGTTTTCAATAATAACATTATTCCCTTTAGAATATCCTTGTATATCATTCAATTAAACTTCATGGATTCCTTGTAAAAGAAACAAAATAAGGGAGATTTCAATTTATCAATAAGGGTTAAGCACAATAAAATCTATCATGAGTCAATAAAAATAATCAAAATGGCTGGTTAAATAACTATATACACATTCCATTTAAATAAATGGATAAGGCACAATCAATATGGAATGGTAAATCGATAAAATCACCTGACATTTAATCAATAAAATGAGAATGAAATGCATTAAGAGATAATATAATTGTTAAAATCTCATGTATAATAAAAAAATGAATTATTAATGAATAAAATGATTATTTATTGGATTCCATAATTAAAATAATCATGATACCTCTACCCTCAAGACCATTCACATGACAGTTTAAAACTACAGGTAATAATCCATTTAATGTTAGCTTACTTATTTGTCTCTTTAAACCTATTAATGCATCTCTGGGCTATATAATACTAGGCTATACCTGTAACTTTTGGTTCAAATAATTTCTCTTATATCAAATAATAAAATTAATTTATATAAAATGTGCCATATTATCCATTATACGTTTTAAGTAAAGAATACATATTTATCAATATTTCCCTATATATACAAATAAAATTCAATATAGAACACATTATGTAAAAATGATATACTATTTAAGAAATTATCATATCAATGATAAATCATATGGTTATTTAAGGTAAATCTAATTCCCAATTATCATAGGATAGTGAAAATTTCAAGGGAATGTTAAAACTACAAAAATGAATCAAGAAAGTGAGTTCCAATACATTACTTAGTCAAAATGATCATAAAACATCCAGAGGAAGAATAAAAATGATATCAAGAAAAAATATACCCATTGGAGTTTGAATAAAGGGTAGTTTTCATTGACGAATAGAAATACCATAGAAATATCTTTAAAAACATTCTTGTGGAAAATATCATTTTCATTTTGAAAACCACTTTTCTTCAAAACAAAATTTCTGCAAAACATTTTAAAAATAGTTTTCTTTGAAAATAATCTCTGAAACTTAGAAATGAGTATTTAAAACATTTTATTGTCCATTAGAAATATAAATTGTGTTTATGTCAAACATGATAAAACAAAGACCCCATTCACTTTTTTAGTAAAATAAAAAAATGAATTGTTTTGAAAACAATCAAAAAATTCATTTCAATTTTTTTTTAAAAGTAAAAATTGTAAAAATTGTATATAATAAAACATTTTTAAAAGGATAAAAACATTTTTAAAAACATTTTTTGAAAAAATTGTTTTGGAAGAAAAAATAAATTCTGACAGAAAAGAGAAATGATGTCAATTTTTATTAAAAATAAATTCTACATTATTTTAAGTAAAAAAGAGTGAAAAAATGGTAATATTAGATGAAAATATAATGAATAAACATAGGAAGATAAAATTATATTCATTTATTAGAAAATGATCAAGTAATTTCCTTAAACTGAAATTCAAGAATAAATAATCTCAATGAGAATGAGATTGTGAAATAAAACCTTATAATGATCCAAATGTTGAAGTGATAATTAACCAATGAATTAATTATGTGTATCAAATTTAAATACACATAAAAAATTTGAAATAAAATAATATATTTTCAAAATAAATTAATCACAAAATATTATAATATCAATGAAAATAAATATGTAATAAAACCCAATGAAAAAAATTGAGTTAAGAAATTATTTACAACTAGGTAACTTTGAAGTCAAATAAAATTTGATGAAATAATTCAAATTTTAACTTCATATACCATGAATTATGAGTTATTAATGGTTTTAAATGTCTAATGGTTATTTTATACACTATATTAATGAAATTGGTGCATAAAATACAAATGTACCTCAATGAAAGGAAATTGATATAGAATCCCTCACATCACACTTCCTTTTGGTTGAACATGATTTAAACTCATATATAGTAGTTTTAAACATGTTATTAAATTATAATGTAACAATATATTATATTTATAATATCATATATGATCCTTTTATAACTCCTCATCATGCTACCATTAATAATCTATCATTGTTTTTATTGTTTTGTGTGTTATCTGCCTTGTTTTATCATGCGTGTATCTTCATGAAAGATATATTATTTCACATATTATATAGTTACATAATTTTTAGAATAGTAATAATGAGATAATTTTAATATTTAAACATCAACTATACATTCCAAATGATATATTAAATATGGTTTGGAAAAAATGTCCAATGTTAATATCATGGAGATGTTAGGCTATACGTACGCATGAGTAACATTTCAATTTTTCAAAGATCATTATAAAAAAAAGTTAAGTAATAATTTATCCTTAAATAATAATAATAATATCATATATACCATATTAATTATTTAAATATTCTTATATATATCATCCATGTGGTTGGATGATGAAAATAGAGTCACATGGCTTCGTGAAGGCAGTGGTCCACACGTACACAAATGATGTTATCATTTTTCAGTGTAAAAAATAAAATGATAAATTATATTTTAAGAATGATAAATATTTCATTAATATAATAATTTTTTCATTTATATTACATATATCAATTAACTTTTTTTTATTATATTGCATGTAAATCTTTATTCAATAAAGAACCACATCATAGTGTGGGGCGGTAGTTTGTCGTACACACGAGTAATGTTATTGTATACCATACAAAATAGAAAGTAAAAAGTTATATATGATATAACAACTCAATATGTCTAATAATTTCATAAATATCATTTACATATTTTATATCAATCACCATAACCAACTGTGAGAGGTGGTAATAGAAAAACGATTAACATCAGTTTGTAAGGTGGTAGTCTTCCATACACATGAATGATGATTTTGAAACCAATTTAATTAAATATGGGATCTTTTTGGTAATTAATTTCAATTAAAAAAATATTATTATATTTAATATACTAATTCTATTACATCAGAATGGTTTAATAAGAATTTATGGAGGTTTAAGAAGAAATAAAGTAAAAAGGATCACTAAATAACATTACCTCTTTTTCGGGTAAACTTTTTAGTTTTGCACCAAAAGCTTTACAAGGTTGGATTTATTTAAAAAAAATGATTATAGTATGAGATAATGGATCTAGGGAATTAATTTTTCTAGGGATTAGATCAAAAAATGGTTTGAAGGTTTGAAAAAGAGAGGACAAGGGTGACCTTTTATAAGTGAGGTGAGTGGAAGACTAGTAATTAATTGAAAACAAAGATGTACCCATGTTTTAAACTTTCAAAAAGGATATAAAATGGATTATTACAGAGACTTATACATGATAAGTTCTAAATATGTCCTTAAAATAGATTGTAAACAAGGTTTTAGGTTATTTGAACCTTTTTTGAATTTAACCCCTAATAAATCCATTTTTTTACTTTAACTATGATAATTAAATATTAATATTTTCACTATTCATTTTAGCAAATAATTAAGTTCAAATTATTAGAAAATGTTTATTTTTATTATTAATAATATGGAATCTATTTTTCCAAATTAAATTTAGATAAGTGGGAAATTTTATTTTAATATTAATCTCATAAATGTGACATGAATGCGGGTTTTGAAAGATAAAATGTTCAAACATTTACAAAGATTTTATATCAAAAGTCAATATGGGAATAATTACAATGATATAAATTGGATCAATTGATATTTAATTGAAAATTTTTTAATTTAAAACCAATTGAAAATATAATTTTACTATATAAATTATTTAAACGAATATGTATTTTTCAATTAAAATTATTTAGTTTTCACTATTCATGAAAAATGAAATATTTTAGACTAATCCAAAAAATTAAATATAATATTATTTTGAAATGATGATTTTAAAAATTAATTTTATATTTTAAAATAAATTTTCTAAAATTGGCCCAAATTAAATTTTAATTATGAGTGAAAAGCACGACTAAAGTGTCTGTTAGAAAAAATACATTTTTTTCAGAAAAAATTTATTTTTTTGGTTAAATGATTTTGAATCTATTTATAATAAATGGATAACCATAATTTTTATAATTTAGTTAGTGCTATTCATAGCCACGAATTTAACATTTTGGTTATAGCGATATACTATAATATTATTCATTTCAAATTGGGGTGGTGTGTAATGCATGCTATCGAATAACTTTAATTTATAGAAATTTATTTGGTGGTTTGTTTAAGATCAATGTTGCATGTCACATAAACTATCAAATGCAATGTTATTCTTTAAAAATTTTAGGGTTTTAAATTCTAATAAACTTAAATAAATTTCTTCCTTTCAATTTAAACATGATCTTGTTAATTAATGGTTTGACATTTGGAAATACCATTGTTGAAAAACCCACATCATAATAGGGTTAATAAAATACCCACTTAATAAAAGATAATGGGAAGTACAAAGGTCACATGTAATAACACATAACTAGGTTTATAACTAGGAGGACATTGTTTGAAAGTGAATATATGGACATGGAAGAAAAGCATAAATAATTTTAGAGGGTGACTGAGGAAATTAATCAAAAGAAAGTGAATGATCAATGAAAATTTAAAGGCCATAATACCATAAATCTATGATGATTCAAGGACCATATGATTCATTAGATATGAATTTACTAGGATAACTTTTATATTTAAGGCTCCTTTTTCAAATGTTGAGGAATTGTTTTACAATCTAATAATATAAGGAAATATAATTACTTGGAAAATTTATATTTTATAATAAAAAATTAATCCTTTTGTTGTGATTTGATAAATTTCAAATTCTTACCTAACTCCAATATATTAGCATCAAAAAATAAATTTTTTATTCTTAAATTACTAAAAATCACTTTTAACAGATTGTGAGATCTATAAAATAGTGAAAAGTTGTTCAATATTTCTATAACTATTTTCAAAAACCAATATGATTAGCACAAGTTATCAATATAATAAATTAATCTCTAATCCTAAAAATTAACACCACTGGTTTGTAATTAATATTTATTTTTCAAAATATTTAACTTAATGAAATGACTTATTAACTAGGACATCATGTAGGTCGGTGGTAGGTGATAAACCATTATCATACATAATTTAAGGGTACGATCCCCATAGACATTCCAAACACGTTGAGATGTCATTTTTCTAAAATATATTATAAGTCCTACAATGATCCTCAAATAATGTAATTGAAATCCTGGAAATAAAATTAATAATTAAATTATGTTTTTAATAATATTTTTTATATAACCTTTTTTCACAAAGTATAATAATGTAATTTGACTACTATTAAAATAACAATAATTATCATATTAACAATAAAGGTTATTAATACCTTTAAACTTATGTCTATAAATTTTAATGGAATTATTCCTCAAATAAAATTCTCACTAAAACATATACTAAACCAATGAGTTATTTTCAATATTTTTTTCCAAAAATATCATTAATCTAGGTAGACTCACATCACATAACCTGAAAAATGGGTGTTTAATACTTTGAACTTATGATAAATATTAAATTCTTGATCCCAAAATGGTATTAATAACTATTAAGGTAATGAAGACATATATTCTTCTAAAATGTAATACAATCATCATCTTTTTCATGACTCTTATAACTATAATACCATTGGTAAAAATACTTCTATAATATAATTTTTGAATCCCAATAAATAATCCAATTTTTTTTTCAACATAAGTCCTTCCATTTTATTAGGATTAACCTTTAGAAGAGGCAATTGACTCAGATACTATCCAAGTTCTCCTCATTTATAACAACAAACTATAAATGGATCCCTTTGATGATATTTATTTCCATACATTTTTCTCTTTATTTTTCCTCATAAATTCCTTTCTTTGTACCCTTTATTTCCACACATAATGTATTTTACCATTCAGTTGAGACAATTTCATGGGTGTCTCATTCTATAATTTTAACATGAATGAAATTGACACTTCTTTCCTCCATGGTCTCCATCACTCAAGCACTTAGAGAACTCCATCATTATCTTCTTTAGTGAGTCTGAGAGATGGTTTAGGTATATATTATTAATCATATTTAGGGATAAATTATTATGAATAATAATGATATATTTATCTCTTATCCTCATCCAATTTTGTTTCTTATAGTCACCACATTTTCCTTCATGTTCAATGGTAACTTAATTCCTTCGGGTTCCATTCATTGAATAAAACCCAAAATCATAACATGAACAACAATAACCATAGTGGGAAAACCATAGAATAAGTTATGGGATGTCATAATAATAACTCATTATTTTAAATATAAACACCTTAGGCTAAACCTAGGTCCTTAGTTTCTATTATCTATCCAAATATTTCATGATGGTTTGTAAATAAAATGTGAATTATCCTAATAATATCATCTGGGAGTGTAAAACCAAGCATGTATTAAGGCCCATTTTCATGTACCATATGATGATCAGGTCAATCCCAAAGCACCCTTTTTAGATTTATTGCCCCTAAGTACTTATGTTACAGAACCATGTCCACTAATAGTATCTATACAGGGATATGTTTCTAGGGAAAACCATACAATCTTTTCCTTACCAATTTTTTTGGATGTTATTATATAATTATCCTTAGAGTCTATCATACAATTATGATACAAAATTTATGTTTTCTAAAATCTAGTTTCCAATGTTTCTACTAAACTTCCTATGATACCAACTATAGTGACCCCAAACACAGTAGCCCTGAACCAATGTCTACTTTATTATATTGACATAAGATACAAGGAAATGCATCACGAAGGATAGAATAGTTTAGTATTATTTGTAAACTAGTTACATACATGAGTCTTGAGTTATATTTGAATATTAATATTACACCACACTTTTAAGAAAACACTATTCCCTCTAGAATATCGTTGAATATTAATCATAGTGAACTTCATTGATTCCTTGGAAAGGGAAAAAACAAGGTTGATCTCAAATGCTCAGTAAGGGTTAAGTATAGCATAAGTTGTCATGAATAAATAAGAATAGTCAACATGAAAATGTAAATAACTATACACACATTCCATTTAAATACCTAGATAAGGAATAATTAACATGGCATGGTAAATTACAGAAAACACATGTCATTTAATCAATAATCTGATAATGGAATGAATCCATAGATAATATCATTGTGAAAATATCATGGATAATAATAACTAAATTTTTAATGAAGAAAATTCTAAATTATTAGAGGCCAGAATATTAGGAATTATGATATCTTTAACATCAATACATTTCACCAGACGGTTTAAAATGATAGATAAATCTAGTGTAATTCTAGATTACTTATTTGTCTCATAATACCTACCAATGCATCATGGGGATATATAATAATGGTCCCCGCCCATCATTGCAGGTCCAAATAATTCCTCATACATTGAATAATTGACTTAATTTATGAACAATGTTCATTATCGTAAAATATTGGTATTTAGTGAAGAATACATATTTATCAACATTTCACCAGATAAATAGATGAATCTCAATATAGAACACCATATGTAAAAATTAGTTATTTTTTAATCAATTGAAATATCCATGATAAATATTATGGATATTTTATATAAATTTAATGTCCGGTGAACCTAAGTAAGTGGAAATTTTTAGGTAAAGATAGTGAGTACAAAAATTAATCAAGAACGGGAATTTCAATACTTTACTATATAAAAATGATCAAAAAACATATAGAGGAATAATAAAGATGGTATCAATAAAACATATACACATTGGACTAAGAAAAAAGGGTTGTTTTCATTGATGAAAATAAATACTCTAAAATATATTTAAAAAAATTATTGGTGAAAATATCATTTTCGTTTTAAGAATCATTTTTTTTTAAACTAAAATTTCTCAAAAATATTTTGTAAAATAATTTCCTCAATTGTTTTTTAAAACATATAAATGAATCAGTAAAAAAAATTTGCGTTCATGAAATATGAAAATTATGTTCATGTTGTATTCATTAAAATAATGATTCCTTTCACTTTTTTAGTAAAATACAAACGTTCATTTTTTGAAAACTATGTGAATATTACATTAAATTTTCTTAAAAAAAATAAAATCAATATAAATTTATTTAATAAATCATTTTTAAAATTTTAAAAACAGTATTTGTTTTTTTATAAAATATTATTTCGAAAGAAAATTTATTTTCAACCAAAGAGAGAAATAAAATCATATTTTTTCTTGAAATACTTTTCTAAATTATTATTAGTGAAAAAGAGTGGAAAATGGTATTACTAGTTAAAAATATCCTGAATAAAAAAAAGGAAGAGAAAATTATATATATTTCTTAGATAATAATCAAATAATTTCCTTCAACATAAATTCTAGAATAAAAAATCTTACCAAGATTGATATTTTGAAATACATCCTTACAATGATCATAACATTGATGTGAGAAATAACAAATGAATCCATTATATTTATCAAATGTAAATCTACAAAATAAAACTAGAAGAAAAATAATATATTTTCAAAATTCATTACACACATAGTCTTATAATATTAAAGACAATGATGAAGAAAAATAACCTAATGAAAAGAAATTGTGTTAGGAAATTCAATACCTCTCAGTAATTTTCAAGTCAAATGCTCTTTGAAAAAATAATTAAAATTAAAAATTAATATACCATGAAGTATGAATTATGAATTATTCATGATATTATATGTAAAATGGGAAGTGTATACACCATATTAATGAAATTGGTTCATAACATACAAATGTGCCTCCATGAAAGGAAATTGAGACAAAATCCCTTACCTCATGAATCTTTTAGGTTGAACATGATTTAAAATCATTTATATTGATTTTAAACATTTTATTAGCTTATACCAGATCCATATTAATATTTATAATATCATATATGATCCTTTTATAACACCTTATCATCCACCCATTAATAATAATTTTTTATTTTCATTGTTTTGTGTGTTAACTTCCTTATTTTCTATTGTATGATTTTTCATGAAATATATAGTTATTGCACATATAATTTAGAAAAATAGTACAAATAACAATAATAATGATATAATTATTATATTTATACATCTGTTAAACTTTTAAAATGAATCATTAAAGATGGTTTTGAATAATGGACTATGTTACAATCATAGAGATGGTAGGTCATACGTACGGATGAATAAAATTTCTATTTTTCAATAACCATTATGGAAAGTAGTTAAGTAATATATTTTCTTAATATAATGATAATAATATCATATATAACCTTTTATTTCTTTATATATTATTATATATTTTTTCTGTGTGGTTTGGTGATGAAAAGAGAGTTACGTTGCTTCGTGAAGTTAGTTTTCCATAAGCGCACGAACAATGTTATCATTTTTCAGTGTAAAAAACAAAAATGATCTAATATATTTTAATAATGATAAAAATTTCATTAATATCATATTTTATTATTTATATTATATATATTTATTATATTTATCCTTATTACACTCCATTTAAAGCATTAGTGATAGATGAATCACATCACATCGTGAGGCGGTAGTCAACTATACACACGAGCGACCTTATCGTATACCATAAAGAATAGAAAGTAAAAATTTATATGATATATAATAAAAATATAGGTACAATTATGTTTAAAATATCATATATATACTTTTTATCCATTATAAGACCCAACCATGAGAGGTGGTAATGCAAAAAATGAATGACATCGGTTCACGAGACGGTAGTCCACTGTATACATGAATGATGATTTCGTAACCCATTTTGACAGAAGTGGGGATGTTTGAAGATTATTAAATTAACAAAAAAATATTCAAGTATATTTAATATACTGATTTTATTATATAACCATTTTTTAATAATAATTTATTTAGGTGGAGGAAGAAATAAAATTAAAATGCTAGTTGAAGAACATCATCTATTTTTAAGGTAGGTTTACCGAAAAACCTTACAAAGCTTAATTTATTCGCAAAATATGTCTTATAGGATGATAAGAGGGTAATTGTTAAGTGATATAGGTATTTATTGGCCGAAACTAAAGGGTTTTATGTTATTAGAAATATAGAAGAGGCGGTGGCCTTTTAAAAGTGAGGTGTCTGACACACGTTTAATTTTTTGAAAAGAAAAAGGTGTACCCACGTTTTTTACATGAAAAAATGGTCCAAAATCGATTATTATAGTTACATAGACATTATAAAGTCAAAATATATCTTTATAATATATTTTAGACAAGTGTTTAGGTTATTTTAACTCTAATATTTTTAGTTTAACCCCTGATTAATCCATTTTTACATTAACCATGGTAATTAATTTTTATTATGTTCACTATTCATTATGTTCATAAATTAAGTTGACAATATTGAAAAATATCAATTATTATGATTATAAATATGGAATACATTTTTAAAAATTCCTTTCCCATAAGTGGGAAATGTAATTTTAAATTTAATCCCATATATGTGTTGAGAAAACAAGTTTTCAAAGCGAAATTATTCAAAAGATTACAATGTTTTTATATAAAAATTCAATATAAAAATGATTAAAATGATAAATATAGGATTATATAATATAAAATTGATATAATTTTACTTTAAACCAATTATATATTTCATTTATCTCTAAATAATTTAAAAGAAAAGGCAATTTTCAATTAGAGTACCGTATTCTTCACTATTCATTGTAAAATGAAATATTTTAGAATAAATCACAAAATTTCCCCCTAAAATAATTTTGATATGAACATTTAAAAAAATTATTTTAAAATAAATTATATTTTTTTTTAAAAAAAAATAATTTTAAATTATGTGTTCAAAGCGTGAATAAACTGTTTGTAAGAAAAATGCAGTTTTTAGAAAACATTTCTTTTTATTATATTTGATTCTTATTTTATTTACAATAAATATATATTCATAAATTTAATAATTTAATTAGAGCAATTAATACCTGAAAATTTAATTCTTATTTTATAATAGTATAATATATTATGGTTCATTTCGACTTAGGGTTGTGTGTTTTGTAAGTTATCGAAGAAATTAAATTTAGAAATAAGAATATTTTTTTGGATTTTTTAAGAACAGTGTTCCATGTCACATACTCTATCAAAAACAATGTTCTTATTTTAAAATATCATGATGTTATAAAAATTTTATCTCTTTGATAATGATAAGAGATGTCTTGGTATGGAAAATATTTATAATATTTTGTATATACATGAACTTTAAAAACCAATTAAGGATATCAATGAAAACCCAATGAAAATGAATCATATCTTACACACTTATAGAACATCATGATCTACCAAGTTGAATAGAATAATTTAAAAATAGTTACATCAGACATGTATTTTAGACACTATTGAGATAAAACCCTTGGATATATGTCACACTTCTTTATATTGGGATATGAAACACAGACAATGACTAATATACTGAACCATGTACCAACTATGGGGGAAGATACAATTCATTATGAGTTATGGTATGGAAAGAAATCCAATCTATGTCATATATGTATATATGGATGCAATACATTTTTCAAAGCTATATCGAATGAAAAACTAGATTTCTGAAGAAGGATGTGTATATTTATAGGTTATGTTATGTAGACTAAAGCATATTACCAATATAACCCTTGAGATAAAAAAGTAAATGTGGATAGACATGACATATTTTTATAATGGGAATACATTTTTATTTGAAATAGTGAGAGAAAGGTCAGCTTTGTTTATGTTAATGCACCAGATACACAATTTCTGGTATGAGAACAATGTTGAAAAGTGATATTGGGAGATGAAGATATCCCAAGACACAATTACTATATAGGTACTTTATAGAGGTTTGGAAAACAGAGTGATACTATTTTCTTATCACTTAGTCAGTTGAAAAATTAATCTTTAGGATAATGAACCTCTAATCTACAAGGAATTTGTATATATAATGGATGCTAATAAATATAAAGAAGATATAAATTTCAATATTGATTATATCTACTAAAACCATGTTTTAATTTTGGAAGACCTACCAGATGATGAAAAACCTATTGGATAAAAATGGGAATTTAGGAAAAATTCAGACATGGATGGTAAACTAAGTACCTATAAGGAAACTCTTATTAAAAATAGTTTTATGAAAATTCAAGAAGTTGAAAATTACGAAACCTTCTCACTATTTATGATGATAAAATCCATAATAATATTACTTGAAATAGAATCATTCTTTGAATATAAATTTTTTAAAATGGTTGTCAAAACAACTTATCTAAATGAATGTTGGTAAAATATATCTATATGACACAACTTAAAGGGTTTATCATGTCAAAGAGTGACAATAAAGTATGAAAGCTACATATTTTCATTTATGGATTGAAAAAGGTATATGATATTGGAATATTCATTTTGATGAGGCCATAAGAGAATTTGGTTTTTTCTAGACTTAAAGGGATACATACATCTATAATAAGGTTAGTGTAAATTCCATTGTTTTCTTAGTATTATATGTATATGAAATATTATATATGGGAAATGAACTACCATTTTATATTCTGTTAAAAATTGGTTAAATAAAATCTTTTCCATTAAAGAATTAAGTGAAGTTACCTACCTTCTATGAATGAATTTTTTTTAGTAAATATCTCATAATATATTTTGGATAAGTCAAAGTATATATATTGACAAGGTAATCAAAAGATAAAATATGGAATAATAAGATAGAAGATTATTTCTAATGTAAAATGGTATCAATATCTCTAAAAAATGTTTCCAAAAACATATTATAAGATTGAGAAGTTGAGTAGAATCCTTTATGCTTCAATATCGGGATCTCTCAGGTTTTTTATATTGTGTACTAGGTTTAATATTTCATTTTATTTAAGAATGGTGGGTTTATATTAAGCTAATTTTGGAGAGTTTAATTTGGAAGATGTAAGGAATATACTAACATACATGAGATATATAGAGTACTTGTTCCTAGTGTAAAAAGGTGACGAGGATCTAGTACCAAGGTGATACACTAATGCAAGCCTATAAATAGATCAAGAAAATATGAAATCATAATCAGGATATATAGTTTTCTTGAATGATTCTTGGTAATCTAGAGAAGCTTGAAGTAGCCCATGGTCACCAATTCTATAGTGGAATCTAAGTATATAGAGCCTTCCAATGAAACTAAGGAATAAGTATGGATACAAAACATTATCTCAAATACTAGTGCTGTACCTAGTACTGAGTACCTTATTATAGTTAATTGAGATAATATTGTAGTATTGGTACATGCTAAGTAGCCTAAGTCACACCAGAGAAAAAAATACTTCACTATTTTAATATATTGAAGGGTTTTAATCAAATTGTTGAATTGATAGTTAGAAGAGTTACCATAGATAATAACATGTTAGACCCTCTGACCTAAGAGATATCTCAGCATAAGCACGATTATCATGTGAGAGATAGCATGTTGAAAGTTATATCAAAAGGTTATATCAGTTCCCATATTTAATGATAACCATGATATGCCACGATATTAATCTTAAATATATTTCCTATGGTCTCTATATATCATACAGATATGATAAAGTCAATTTAAAACAATTATGTGATGGTGACTCATAAACGTTGAGACTTCTTCTAATGAATTTTTCACTTAGTGATCTCGAGTAGACGAGATCATCATGACTAACTCACCAATAGAAACAAAAAATGTTACAAGTTTCATTGCTTATTACTATTTATGAACATGTGTATTTTCTCTTGAGTTGAGACCATTAAAAATATGTGTCATTTGATCACATAATTTGATGCAAGATAAAAACCATTACGTTAATGTTTTGGTGAGTTTGTTTGAGTTTGGTGTGTCATTTGTGGTATGGCATTGGTTGAATGATCATGAAAATAATTTTCACTTCCATGTTGAGAAAGAGATATATCATGCCCATTTGACTAGGATGCTAGTACATTCAAAAAATCCATATCTATGGTAAAAGAAGGCAAGTCTATCTAAAAAGATCAATGAAAAAATAAATAATATATGGATTGTGACAAAATTAATGCATCGTGATTTATGATATATCATGAGACAATGATATTTTATTACATGGAATGTGTTTGTAGGAGAGGTTATAATTTAAATAACAAAACATTATCTATATAGGGGACTTGATGAGTTGCTAGAATCCACTCCAGGTCTATGAGTAGTACACACAACTATCGAGATAAGGTCCTAGAGGGTCACACACAAAGTGTATTAATTTTTTTTTCCAATTCTAGTGAATATTAATTTAGGGTATGGTGGGTTCTACATCTAGAGTTGGTTATTGTATGAGTATGAATAATCAATATGATATAAATAAATTTACATTATTTAAGTTTATAATAAAAAATATTGAGTTTATTTAGTCACAATGTTCACAAAATACTATGTGAATACAAGGAATAATATTTCATGAATGAATATTTAATTTCTAAGGTTACTTTAATATTCATGTTAGAAACTTATCAAGTTAACGAATCAAATATTATCACGTATAAAAAAATATTTGGTACTTGTAAAACATTGAAATATTTTAAACAAAAATTTTGAAGCTAGGTACTGAGTTTACATGGAATTACAAGGCCCAAGGAGTCCCAATATTGATATAATAAAAATATTTAATATATTATACATCGTTCATTATGTTTTTCAAGAATTATTGAATAAATATTGAATGGGGACTTGGATTAAAAATATAATACCACTGTTGAGTCTAGAATGTGGGATTTACCCTAGTCATGACATTACCATTTTTAGTGTCTCATGTATGGTGAAAAAGTGGTCATGGTTGAATTAGTAAAATAAGTAATTTATTTATTTATTTTACATGACCTAGACACCTATTATTTGATAAAACTTAAGTAAAATCCCTAGGTATAGTCACATAACTCTAGGTATTGAGATAGGATTCATTGTAGGAGAACTCTTGTACGATCATTAACGGATCATGGATTAGAAACTGGTGTACCAATAGAGTTCATGGATCTTTATAACAAAATCATCATATGACTGATATTCACTAGAAATTGATCCAAACACGAAGCATGGAATTTTTTTATGTTGGATTAATCACAAATTTTATTTACCATGTTAAATGATAAATATTTCCTGAACAAATTAATTAATGGGTCAATCATTGATTAAAGGGATTGCATTATCATACTAGATTTTCAGAATTGTTTTTATTTATTTATCATTATTCATTCATCATTCTAATTAAAATAAATTGATGCCAACCCCAAAAATTTCCAAGGTTCATTAATCTTGTGGTTTTTTAACATTTAATCCCCTGTTATTCACTCATTCATCACTTGTATTCTATTTGTCTAGTGATTTAAAGAATACACGGTAGATGATTGTTAATAAAATCATTAATCAGTGAAACAGATAGTTACCATGTATTTGAAATTAGGATCCATGGTAAGAATGAGGCATGAATATGACTGGGGGTGATCAATGAATGAATTTTAGACCCACAGTTTGTGGGTACATGATGGTGGATTATTCCTGAGGTGAAGGTTGGTCAAAATATGGATCCCGGAGATGGAAAGGCTCGTATAATATGAGATCCATGATCCCCAGTGGAATCCATAGAGGAATAAAATGAAATAATAGAATAATAAAACACATGAAGACTTTTTGATATTATAGAAAATTCAAATATACCCAACATGTAGTATGTATAATGCACATCATGGTGGATGCTGGCTGTGGCAGCTTGGGTTTTACAGAAATAAAATATCACATGTCATGTGGGTCCTATCACACACCATCTGAACTGGTGTTAGAGAATCGATATAAAACCATGGGTTATATAGACACAGAAATGGACCTACACACACGAATGCCCATAGTACATGGCATGACCCAATACTCAGACATGGCTAGGGTACATGGACATGACTAGTTACACATGCAAAACTAGTGTACACAAAAATGACTAGTGTACATGGAATTGGGAAGAAGGAACACAATGGGTGATAGAAGACATCTACATTCCATGTATTCCAATAGTACATTCAGTTTGTATGGATAAATGCATGCAATGTGAGATAACAAGGCATAGGTAGACTTAGAAAATGCAAGACATGTTGTGTACTCCTAGTAAACACAGTGTACTTTCTCCATATTGGTTTGAGGCCATTTTATTCTTTTTTCATGGACTTTATTCCTTAAGGTATGTTCCCTTGGTGAATCCCCATGAGGGTAGTGTGAGGATTAACATCCTCAGCATAGGATGTGATCCCGTTTATGGGATCAGTCTTAGATAGAGTATTAGAACACCCTATGTGTAGTATGGGGTGGTATCCTCTATCATGTCTTCTTTTGTATCTGTGATTTTTTGAATCTTCATGGCCAAACAAAAGGTCATTTATCCCATACTTATTGGACTATTCAAAATAGGTTTTGTTATACCCCACATGCCACTAGAGAGATCCCCTATACATGAATCGATCTCTTTTTATTTTTAATAGTGTACTTATTCATGGAGAGGCCCAATGAGCATGAACTATAAAATGAGTGCCATTTCCATTATCAGAACCATGGAATGAATTATCCTAGGTGAGTGTTACTTGAACCCTCAATTAGGATCTTAGTCTACAAGTGTAGTTGTGACATTACATTTTGACGTAGTATTCACTATGATTATATCTAGTTTATTATTTTTATGTCTCAAATTCGAATTAACATACCTTTATGATGATGATCTAAATACTATTATAATTATTTATGTTTGGTGATTTCAGGATTTCCTATAGTGTATTGTTATAATTACCACTATATTTCCTCTTTCCACACATTTCATGTCACATGTAGATGAAATTTTGTTTGATGTGGTCTTAGGTGGACCAAGAGAATATGGATCTTAGTGATCTTGATAAATCAAGGTTTTTACAAGGCATTTCATTGGAAGGAAATCCACTTTTTATAGTAGGTTGACTTCTTTGACAATTGTGGTGGGCTAAAAAATTTCTCTTTATACTTTCTATTAAAATTTTCACACTATGATTAAGGGATCTAAATTTATACATGGATTAGAAATTAGTTTTATTTTATCTTTCACAACAATATTGGGGGATTAGAGATGTGTTCATATATACAGATACCTTAGACTAAGGCCTCCCATTTGTGTGATATGATTACTTGGTTCTTGTCACCATCCCCTAGCTTATTAGAGGCATTTTTGGGGTGTCACACTATGATTATAACTGACTAAGCAGGGCCCAATGTGTTAGTTCATGAAATAGTGGTATCTAAGGTTATTCCATCCTAGGACAAGAGTATGATTATTTTCAAGCTGTGTGGTTGGTTTGGGAACTAGGGAAATAGTTTTAAAGTGTTTCAATTTTGGATCTCAGTCTAGGGAATCTAGTTTTAGTGTGGTGGATAGAATATCTATTTATTAGAACTCAAATAAATTTCATATTGTCTCAACACATTTATGAAATGGTTTTGGGGAAAATAGTAGTATATGCATCATATAAGTCGGCATTGTAGTTTCCATGTTTTTCTTGAGTCATCTCCCTAGACATACTCTTGACCATGGTACATATTATCTACTTGAGAATTCATCCACAACAATATTTAGATATGATTCTATAGTAGGATTATTAGGATGATATACCTAGTGATGAGGCTTCGATACAAGGACCTATTGAGGAGGTGGTGCCTCCTAGGGTTGTTCCAGTCATACCACTACCCATTAACTTGTAGGTTGTATTTACATTATCGGCTAACGAGAAACATAGGATGAGTTAATTTCAGGATTTTTATAGGTAGTGAAACCTCATGTTTTAGGGTTATACAAATCCCCATGAGTTTGAGGACTAGGTTGAGGTAGTTATATGAGTTTTCTACCTCGTTAGGACACCTACAGATCAGATGGTGGTCTTAGTGATGATCCTTCTTCATGGATCTGCATGGAGATGGTGAAGTCTAGAGACTCTATCATATAAAAAGATGAATATTTCATGTATATAGTCTGATAATATTTTTATAGATGAGTTCTCTATATCTATGTTATATTAAGTGCACATCTAGGAGTTTCTACAACTTCAATAGGGTAATACGACTATGGTTGAGTATTCATCTACATTCACTAACCTATCATGATAATCTATAAATATGGTTCATTACTTTTTTATTTTGAGCCTATAAATTTGATAAGGTCCTAGATTGAGATATCTAGGATAGAATTATACCAATTTTCATTCCTACTTATCTTGAATTACTTGAGAAATATTTGGTGGTGGAGAGATTTTGGATGAGGAGACATCAATAGTAGGTTCTAGTAGTGAGAACACAAGAGATGAGATTTATTATCTAGTAGATGATGGTATAAATATTAATCTAGGCATGTGGATTCATCAAGAGGAAGTATAAGGATAGAGGGATGGTAGTTCAGGGCTCTCAGGATGGTTCTAGTCAGCCAAGAGAGAGGAGGTGCAACTCTTTCGACGATCGGGTACATCTCACACTGAAGTTTCTGACCCTTTTAAAGGATGATAGAGAGAAATTTCATGGATGAAAAAGTATTGGGAAAAATTATATGGGAGTTTAGAAGGGTGGAATACATGGTTGAGGAGTATGTATAGAAGCTAGAGTAGGAAGATGGTTTGACTTGTTTCCACCACTACCCCTAGGTTTTCCAAGACACACTCAGTGATATGGCAGTCAAGGATGAGGATAGCTATAGGTAGTTGAGGCCTATGAACTAGAGGCTCTAGGGATGATTAGAGGTATTTTATATGGAATTTATACCATAGCTAAAATACTGATAGAGATAGGCACACGCCTATCTTTTCTTTCCACTTATCTTGTTCGATTCATATAGATTATGGTTGAGACCTTGGCTCAACCCTTAACCCTAGAGACCCCAACTTGAGAGGATTCAACAATAAAAAAATTCTACTGATAGTTTGATCTGAATCATGGAGGAGATATCTTCTCTTGGGATCTATTTACATTATAAATGAGTCATTATGACTTCATATTAGGAATGTTTTGGTTATCAATATTTCATTCCCAGATTGACTATTTTTTTAGGAGGATATGGTGTGTCCACCATGATGGGATGATGTATTCATTTCTGGGTGAGAAGGAAACCCAAGAATAGTTTGATTGGGTCTTAAATTGGAGGATAAAAATAATTACTCATTACTTTTCTAATATTACCCTTAAAGTAGTGGATGTTATGGGTTTTTAACTTCCTACAGTGGGGGAAAAGTATGTTGATGGATTTCTTGATGATATGTTAGGCTTACCTCCACAATGATAGATAGACTTCTGCATAGATTTTCACCTAGGTAATACCTAATATCTATACCAATATATCATATGGATCCCTTATAGCTTCATGATATGAATGAGTAGTTGGAGGAATTGGAGAGGAATAGATTTATTAGACCTAGTGTTTCTTTTTAGGGAGCTCCAGTGTTGTTCGCTGAGAAGATGGATTATAGTTTTAGGTTGTGTATTGATTAGAATAGCCCAAATCAAGTTACAATGAATAATTTTTATCCACTAATGAGTATCAATAACATGTTCTACCGGTTGAGAGGGGTGATATAGTTCTCAAAGATTTATCTCATATCGGGTTATCACCATCTCCGAGTACGAGATGAGGATATATTGAAGACAACATTATGATGTCTCTATAGTCATTATGAGCAGTTGGTGTTGTATTTCAGTGTGGATAATGCCTCATCAGTGTTCATGATACTCATTAATTGGATCATTATTCGTTTCATATACTGGTATGTGGTTGTATTCATCGATGAAATCCTAGTGTACTCAGTATATGAGGAGGAGAATTAGAGACAATTGGGGATATTCCTATTCAAACTGTGAGAGTACCAGATTTATGGGAATTAATTGAAGTGTTAGTTTAGGTTTTGATAAATCCACTTTCTGGGACATGTCACTTCAATATAGGGTATGGTAGTGGAACTAGAGAAGGTTGAGGTAATGGTTTCTTGGGAGCCACCCAAGATCACGAGGAGGTACAAAGCTTCCTTGGTTGTCATATCACTATTGAAGATACATGAATAATTTATACAGGATATAAACACATTTTATGACACTATCATGGTAGGGAAATACTATTATTTGGATATAGTGGTGCCATCTGTATTTTTAGGGGTTGCAATAGAGGTTGAAAATCACCCCAATTTTGAGACTTCCAAAGGAGGGTGTTGAGTACGTAGTGTTCTATGATGCCTCCAAGACCAGGATTGGTAACATCCTATTATAGTGGGAAGTGGTAATTGTCTATGGGCCTTGACAGCTAATACCTAATAAGAATAACTATGTGAACCACGATGTAGATCGAGTAGTGAAAGTCTTCACCTTGAAGATCTAGAGATACTACCTTATGGATGAATGGTTTGTCATTTATTTTGAATACAAGATTCTCAAGTATATATTCTTATGGAATGATATTAACTTGATATAGATATTATGGATAAAATTACTCTAGTATTATAAATTCAAGATAGTATATACTCTTAGTAAGGGGAATTTGGTGGTGTATGCTCTCAATAGGAGATCTTATTCACCATTTCTAAGTAACGTGTTAGAGAAATTGGCCTCATTGTAGTTGTGTTTAGTGGATAAGGATAAAAAAGATTATATTAAGTTTATATTTTTTACCCAAAGCTTACAAATCATGTTAGGGAGGATCAAATTGGAGATACTGACTGTCAAACATTATATACAAATATATCTACTGAATTTTCTTCTGATGGATTATATGAAGGTGTAGATCACATTATCATTTTTATAGGATGAATGATGGTACCAATAACATTGTGTGAGGAGGTTCTAAGGGAGTCTCATACGTCTCTATTATTGGTATATACAGGTGTGATAGAGATGTAACAAGAAAATTATTGTTAGTTCTGGTGGCTAGATATGATGAAGTGTGTTGCAGAGTTTGTCTCTTGACGTCTCTCTTGTTAATAGGGGAAGGCTAGGAACCAAATTATAGAAGTTTTAGCTCAACCAATTGAGGTGTAGAAGTGGATGTGGGATGATATCTATATGGGCTTCATGATGGGGACCCCATTATCATCTAGAGGAAATTATTATATCAAGGATATCATAGACTGAATCATCATGTCATCCCACTTATAATCTATACAAGACTAGAGTTTAGTGGAAATCTTGGGATAACTTTATGTATAATAGATAGTGTAGATTCATAGAGTTTCCTCAATGAACAGTGCATATCATGAATCTCGATTCATGTTGTGATGATATGGAGTATTTCATGAGATATTTGGGACCAAGATTCATTTGAGCATAAAATTTCACCCCCAAATTTATGGATATAAAGAGAAAACAATTCATTTCCTGGAGGACATGTAGTAGGATTTCATGTTGGACTTTGTTTGTATTTATGAGTATCAATTAACCATGGTGGAGTTTGAATACAAAAACAATTACCATTCCCCCATTTTTATGATAACATTAGAGGTCTTTTATGGGAGACCATATAAGTCACCACTATTTTGGATTGATCTGGGAGAGTCTGCACTTTTGGACCCATAGTTAAAGTGAGTTACAAAAAAGAATGTAAAAATCATCCTAGAGTGGATAAATACTAACTAGATCTATTAGATGTCTTATGAAGACAAATTATGTATTCATTTAGAGTTCGAGGAGGGAGACCATGTGTTTCTGAAGGTATCACCTCGACAAGGTTTGTGGGGATTTATACAAGGTGGAATGTTATCTATGATGTGCATTGGAAATTTAAAAATCTTATATAGGGTTGGTAATGTGGCATGATTCTAGGCTCCACCACCATAGATATACTAGGTGGACAATATCTTCCAAGTGTCATAGCTGAGGAGGTATGTGCATGAATCGTCACATGTTATGGGCCAGGGAAAGTTGTACATCAAGGATATAGATATATTTTTAGAGTACCCTATAGAGATTAAGGATCGTAAGGATAAGATCCTTCATGGGTGAGAGATTCAGTTGGTTAATATTTGGTGAAAGCATGAGAATCTCCGAGAGAGCACATAGGAGTTGGAGAACAATATGTGAGTTCAGTACCTTTATCTTTTCAAGTAGGATATTTTTTTTGAAAGAAAATCCCAAAGGTTTGGAGAATTTAAATACTCTTTTTTTCCTTTTAAATATTTAGAAAATTTAATATAACATATTCATAGTTATATTTTGAGTTATAATGTGATTCAGAGGCATGAGGAAGGTTAGTGATGATATAATAAAACTATTAAATATAAAATATCATGCACATGTAGTTTTTCAATAAAAATTTAATAATTCATGAATAGGGACTCATATGGGAAATAAAATACCACCACTGAATCTAAATTACATGTTTTAACCTAGGTGCGACATAATCATAACTGAATTTACCTGTTTGGATAAAAATTAGTAGTGGGTGAATTAGTAAATTAATTAATTAATTAATTAAATTACTTTATATGACCAATTATCTAGTTATTTAATACCTCTTATGAAAATTCCCTAGGGTTAGCTATATAACCCTAGGGATTGATAGAGGATCCATTAGAGTATCATTCTTGGATGCTCATCAATGAATCATGAATTTATAATTAGTGTGCCATAGGAGTTCATGGATATCACCAACTACCATGACCAGTGATTGATCTTCACCAATGATTGATCCAAACTCAAGTTATGAAATTTTTTTCATATTGGATTAATCCTACCTTTCTTTTACCCACATTGAAGGTGAATTAATTCCATAAAAAAGTAATTCATGTTTTTATTTTTGGTGTACTTATTCCACCATTCTTCACACGTTCTTCACAAATATTCAATTTGGATGGCAGTTTGACAAATACCCAGTAGGTAATCATTAAAAAACGGTTCTTCTTCACAATAGATAATTATCGTGGGTTTGAAACCACAATTAATGGAATTAATGAGGTGCAACGATGAATATGAAAAATCTAGGATTCAATCAGAGACTAAAAGTTTTTGGTTGGGATTTCCAGTGATGAGGCATAATGGTGGATGATTCCTAAGGTGATGTGTGGCTAGAATCTTGAAACTGGCGATGCTAAGGCTCTAATGATACTAGATTTTCAATACTTAGTGGAATCCATGGTAGAAGCGTCATGGACGTATATGTGATGTTTTATGAAAATTATTGAAATTAATAATATACATAATATACAGTTTGTAGAAGACATGCCATGTGGGATCCTTGATTTTTTTAGCTAGAGTTTCATGAAAATAAAATATCACACACCATGTGGGTCCTACTACACTACATGTGAACCCATTCTAGAGAGTCAGTATATACCCCTAGGTTACACAATCAATGGAATGACCTAGCACACGAGCATGACTGGAGTAAAAATTCATGAGTTTATACTCATACATGAACATGGTACATGGACATGTCCTGGTACAATAGAAAAACTAGTGCACACATGCATGGATAGAGTACACAGACTTAGGTAGATGACACACGATGAGTGTCGTCCGACCTCTACCCACTGTGTATTCCAAAAGGACAAGCAATGTATATGGAGAAAGGAATTTCATGTGATATTGTGATACATGAGAATACCTGGGGGTAGAAGAAGATGTCTTGTACTTCTAGTACACACTGTGTAATTTATTTAGAGCTATTTGAGGAACTTATCCTATTTAGTGTGGACTAGAATCATTAGGGTACATTCCCTCAATCCAATCCCATGAAGGTGGAATGAAAAATCAAAACATAAGCATAGGGGGTGATCCCATATATGAGGTCAGTCTCAGATATAATTTTAGGAATCCATCTACATGGTCTATGATGGGATCCTCTTGTATCTTCTTACCTAGGCAGGGTTTTCAGAATCATAGTGACAAACATACCTGGGTGTTGATCCCCTTACTTAGCAGGTTATTCGAGATATTGTCTGGTATACCCTACAAGCCTAAGATCCTCTATCTATATACCAATCTATTCTACATTGCAACATGTACATATTCATGGTGAGGCCTTAAGTACATGACCTCAATGATGATCACCATAAGGATTATCAGACTTGCGGAGAGATTTGTATAAGGAAAGTGTTACTTAAAACCTATAGATGGATCATAGGATGGAAGTGAATTTGTGACATTAACATGAGAATTAATGTCAAAAATTAGTATATATTATTTATTATTTTTATGTATCATATTCCGATTGATACAACTTTGTGATGATGTGATAACTACTCTTTTTTTCTTTATGTTTGGTGATTTCAAGGTGTCTTACTGGGTGTTGTTATACTCACCAATTCATTTTCTCTTCCTACACATATTGTGCCTTATGTAGATGATATGAAGTTAAACGGGGTCCTAGGTTGACCAAGTGTAACTGAAACATAGTGATATAGACATTATATGTTTTGTACCAGGTGTTTGATTTGAGAACAATCCCATATTTCTAGAAAGTTAGACTTGTTTTATAGTTATTGTGGTTTTATATATGAACCTTTATGTATTCCAACAATTTTTTTGCACTCTGGTTGTGGTATATAGATGTATTCATTCATTGGGTGTGAGTTATATTTTATCATTCATCATGGGGTTGGAAGATTGGAGATGCTTTCATTTATATAGACACCTTGGGATAAGGCCTCCCATGTGTGTGATATGCCTGCTCAATTCTTGTCACCAGCCCCTACCTTATTAGAGGCTGGCTTGGGGTGTAACACTAAGAACATCGCAATATAGGAAGGCCCCTGTAGGCCAGGTCATGAAATCATGTAATATATATATATATATATATATATATATATATATATTATGTGACAATCATGGGACAAAATATTAATGAAATTTATGATAAAATTAATTGGTTAAAATAAGTCATTTATAGATTATTCTTATGGATAAAGATATTCGAGGGATAATGTAATATATCAAAAGTTTGAATGAGATATATAAGTTAAAAGGTCTCAAAATTTGGAGTAATAATAAGTCCATGAATTTAGGAGCTCCCCTCTCTGCTCTCCCACCACATAGAGATAAAAAATACTTTTTACATGAACCTAGTTTGAGTTTTCCTTCATCTATCGAAGAAATGGTGTGGTAATGATCATCAAAGTGTCAAAGGATTCCTCAGTTATCCATACTATCACCAAATACTCTCTATTCTTATACATAATATTGAATAATTATTGGATGATCTATAGGCATCCTATGTTGGTTTATTTAAGTAATGATCGCAGACGACGAGTGTACCATGCATACATCATCAAATCAAATGAGGTAATGGTTTGATTATATATTTTCCCTTAATTTCTTACACACATGATCCTAAGGTTCTAACCATACATTTCATATCACTAGAGATGAATTTATTACATCATTTTAGTGATATAATTTTTAAAATACCATTATTTTACACTTCATCTATGTGCCTGATACCATCCATCTATATTTTCCCATTATATTTCTTGTTCCATGCTAGCTTCAAATATTGTAGAATGAACAATGTAAAAAACCATTTATATGGGCCAACAAAAACATAATATTTTCCCCATATATAAGAGTTACAAGATTGAATCTACTACATGAGAATAGTAAGTGGAAAATTTTTGTGTATGGACTAGATGATATGTAAGATTACAAAACCTAATACATAACAAATTACAAATTACCACTAGAGGATTCAATAAAAACATATAAGAATCAAATAGATCATACATATAAAATTATATTTTTAAACTAAAGGAGAAGAGTGAGGTTTCAACTGTTATACATAAAAGTACAATGTAGTTGTATGATACATAAGGAACTTTCCTTCATTGTAGGGTTGAAACAATATAAATGTAAGAGTTTTGATGATTTACCTAATGTGTATGGATTTTCCTTTATATAAATAATGTTGTTATAATATTCTAAATTCATGTGAGAATTTAATATTTTAAAAACACATATGAGAAAAATGATAAAAAAAACTCTTCCTATGTAAGGTGGAGCTGTTAAAAGGGAAAGAGAAGGTAGTGGTAGTGGAACTCATGATCAACATAAGACTTTGTGATGAAATACTACAAATGTCACTACTGCATCAAGGATTCACCATGAATCTCAAACCAAATGGGATAATTCTTGGACCCCAATTAACATTGTTAAATCGTAGAAATAAAGAAATAATTGATTATGAAATAGTCAAGATCCTAGTAATCTAGATATCTAGAAGTTTTTGTTGCCTTTGTTTTTGTTTTAATTATGTAGAATATGTTTTTCTCTCCCCTTTTAATAAAAAACACCATTCATGGAAAACTAACATCGGTGTTGATGTGAGGGGGAATCAGCCAATGATTTTTTATTGAGATTTCAATATTTTTATATCCTATTATCTATTCTGATCCTATGTTGTAGTAGTTTGCAGTTAAACTGGTCAAATATGATGATGTTCGTCTTTTCATGACACCATATTCCTCTTCTAATCTGTCATGTTCATTCAATGTTTCCCTTCACTGTATTATACATCATGAATTGTAGATGGAAAGTGTATTGTAGTGTGGGTTGGAAGTCACAATGCATGTGCAGTGGGGCTCTTCCACTAGTTAACGCTTGGCTAGGGGGGAGTTTATGGGAAATCAAACTCTTGGTTGAGGCTTAGTAACCACCTAAAAACCCCATTATTCTAGTATGTATTTACCTTTAAATAAATATTATTTTTTCAATATATTATTATACTTGAAATAATAAACTATCCTTAAAAATACCCTATTTCACTATTATAGAAGATTAAAATATAAAATAAAATACTTGAAAAGAAAACTAAATGAATCGTAATTAGTTAAATTACTAAAGGATCGAAACCATTATTAAATTAAAATATTACAAGGTTGAAATTCTCATCATTGAGATCATCTAGGGAGATAATACCATGAATGGTAACTATAAAAATAATAAAATACAATAGAAATAGATAAACATCTTGAAAAAGAAATTAGAGAATCAGGTAAATTATTTTAGAGATGTATGTAAAGAGATCTAGGAATATAATATGACTGTTATATGTATGTTCATTAGTTATATGGTCATAAAATATATTAAGATTAGATATATAGTCAACCAATATACTTGTATAAAAAAGGTAATTTGTATTTTTGTAATTTTTGGAAAAAACTAAAAATAATATATTTAACATATAATAAATAATTCTGGAATGAAATAAATGGATAATAATCACCTAAAATGATTTATCATAGAAATATGTATTTTTTATTTATTCCATATTATTATTATAATTATTATTTTTTAAAAAATATTTGACATGCTTATAAAATTTAATGAAAGTTTCTAATACCAATGGATTGATAAAATTTAATGTCTACATGACAAATAATTAATTTTAATGGGATGGGATTTAAATCATTTAATGTTAAAAAGAGATTTTTTAAGGCATTTTTTCTTCGAAATTTTAGGGAATTTCTATATTAATAAATAAAATTGACCACTTTTAATGAATGATTATAATAAAATGAAATGTTTCAATTTATAAACAAATATATTATCATCCATTTAATTAATAATTTATATTAAATAATATTTATAACATTTAATGTTTTAAAAGAAATATTTTTATAAAATAAACTTTCACTATAAATTTTATCATTTGATTTAAAAGTTAAATTTATATTATTTATAAATTTAATTATATGATATGGAGTCCTTATTTATAATTATAAATTTAAAATTAGGTATAAGGTTAAATTATTTTATTAAAAAAAATATGCATTTGAAGTAAATACATTAAGGTATGAGGGTAAATGTAAAATAAGACAAAATAGTTAAATTAGCGAAAAAATAAATAAAATGTCTCTAGATTTGTCTCTAAATTATATATATGTGGTTTTAAATAACCCATGTCCATTTTTTTACATTTTTAATCACTTTACATGTAAAATTATGACCTTACACATAAGGGAATGATTATTTTGTAGAATTCCTTTAAAAACACACTTATAAAAGGACCCTAAATCTAAAACCAACAAACCACTCTTTGTCTTTTTTTTATCTCTTTAATATCTTCATAAATTACCTCCACTAAATTATTATTACATTTTTTCTAAATTATGGTCTCAAGGATTCCAAAATCCTTCTTTCGGAAGGAACACATTTCGAGAAGAGGTGAATTCATCGAAGTATAACCAATATATTTTTCAATTAATTTCCTATATAAAATTTCTCTAAATATCATTATTCACTATAATTATGTTATATTAAGATAATTATTCTTATATTAAAATTATATTATCATTACATTAAATTATATTCATACTCATTCATTTGTATACCATCTTCTTATTTCAGTCGGTTCAAACACCGACATGAACGATAATATACCAAAACCATCATTTTCATCATATATGAGTATCAATTCATTAATAATGATAATATACTATTTTAATGAGTAATTTATGTAATTAATATGGTTCTATAATGGTGATAAAAAAATTAATGGTCATTATAAAGTAGTTCGTTATCTGTAAACTTACCCAAAACATACTCTTCATAAATTCTATTCCCAGATACCATACACATACCCTCCATCAAATAAAAATGGAAATATATAAATAATTAAAACATATTTATTTAAATAACTTTATTAATATATT
Source organism: Viscum album (assembly GCA_963277665.1). NCBI lineage: Eukaryota > Viridiplantae > Streptophyta > Magnoliopsida > Santalales > Viscaceae > Viscum > Viscum album. Next base: position 2,067,804,591 of record OY728123.1, on the reverse strand, counting down.
AGTGATGATATTTTTATCAAATAATAAGTATGAACATCACTATTATAAAACTTGTACAAAACAATCAAAATCACTACCAACCGATGATGAAAATAAATAATAACTAACTAATTTGTGTGTAATATGAGATAATAATTTAATAATATATAAGGTAATATATATGATTAAGGATATAAAATAAGCATTTAATAAGGCTATCTTCATTAAATAGGAGGTTAAATGGCCTTCATGGGTGTTGGGATTAAAGGTAAGGTTTTCTTTTCTGATCTCACATTGAAACTGATATTGTTTATGTATAAATTTACATTAAAATAAATTTAAATTTATTTATATCTAAAAAATCATCTATTTTCTTATCCAATGGTTATATTTTTAGTTTATATGTCTCTTTACCATTTCACCTACATTTGGTTCACAATTCAACTGAATGGATTCTTGTAAGTTGATACGACCATATCTCTTTTTTTTGGTGAGGAATATTTCAAATCCATGTCCATGTTTTTCATATTTCTTAATGGATGTCTTTATCCATGAATACTTGATTAGTTATGTTCATTTTATATTTAATTTTTTACATAAGTGTTAAAAAAAATTATCATTTCCTATATGGTCACTTTCTCCCACCATTTTTTTCTTTACAAACATTCCTTTCAAGTTTCCCATGATTCTTAGAATAATTTATATTTAATTTCATAATATTTTAAAAAAAAGATCTATAAATTAATATTTTTTCAAAAAAAAATAAAAATATAATATATTTTACATATGATTTCAAAGGAAATTTCTAATTATTTTATAAATAGTTTATCACCTATATCAATACCCTTTAATGTTTCTTATGTTTTTCTTGAGATATGTTTCATTGGAAGCACATATTTTTTATAGATGATTCATTTTTGTTCCATGTACTAATTTCTATGAAATCTATTTCATTCTCAAGGTTAAATGATTCTATAATGGAATTATGAATGATTTTATGTTCATGGTCACACATATATAAGGTTTTTCACTATGTGATATGTCAGACAATAATTATATATTCCTCCAAATAATTGGATAATGATTTATATGTCTTGAGATGAAATGTAAGGGTATGGTGAGTAAAACCAATCCAGAATATGTCCACTATGATTATGGGAATGGGAAGTTAACCCTATAATGATTTGTCTCATTAAAGATAGTGAAATGTTTAGGATGTTTGATCTTTTTATTCAGAACATGGTTTTTTTGAGAATTAGTACTCTGATCAGGATTCCAAGTGTTGGAACATATATTGGATACTTTTTAGACATGGTTAGAGGACCATAATAAGTATTGGGTTCTTGGGAGAGTGTTGGAATAGAGTCGAGGCGACTGCCTCCCATTTTTTGGTTTGGATGTATACTGTCTATCATGTTTCAACCCTCAGGTTACACTACATTACAATGGTGGTTCATTATGGTAGGGATATGTAGGGGTGTTCCATGTAGCATTAGTCCCCATACTTTTTTTGGAGTTTCAATGTGAGGAATGAGGCCCCATGGTATTGTAGACATCATGCTGCATAGGGAACAAGTGTCACACCATGGTGGACCAGGGTCTTGGGGGTTGGTTCTTTCACAAGGTTCATCACACCACAACCCAAGTGAGCCATCCCATAATGGTGTTTGGATGATGGTCAAAACCTATACTCAGTGAGGTCTTACCATGAACCAATAGGTTCATACATCTATAGAGGTAGGCCTAGGTATAGGCCATCTACCTAGGGGAGAAGTTGAATCGTGAACCTCATAGAAGATCATTTAATAAAGGGATAAGAAATTATTTTTGGGGATTTTAAAAGACCCTTTAGATGTATCTTATTAGATGTGTGAGAGGAAGATAATGAGATCTTTTCCACCCTTATACCTATCCCATATATCCCCTTTGATCTATATCATTTGGATGATATTCATCACATAGATTCAAGGTAAGATCACTACCCTTATCATATTTATTTCCTTTAATTTTTTTCCATTGATTTCAGTTCACCCAATTAGGGTTTAGTGAGATGATGTCACCATATCCCGGTGAAATCATACCTCTTGACGAGGTTTTCATATGCATATTATAGGGGAGTTCTTGGGAGGAGGTATTCAAGTCATCATTCGTTATTCGGTTTAAGGTATAATTCCACATGAACATATTTAGTTTTTTCAGTGAATTTGGGTGAAATTGGTCATTAATTTAGATATTTAATTTTTATATTTTTATGGTGTAGTTCTTGGATAATATCATGAGTGGACTACACCCTATTCATGGTTTTAAAATCTTGAGGTTATACAGTGGGTTTAGTGTCAGTTATTACAATTTTATATTTTTTTTTAAAATATTCTTTTTTAATTTGATAGCATTTATTGATGAGAAAGAAACTTTTTGACTTATATAAGGTTGATATGTTATTGGTATGTATTTTTCAATTCTCAATTGAGGTATATTTTCTTGAATTTTCAAATTATATTGATCTTTTTTGGATTTTTTTTCATGTTCCATTACTATTATAATTTTCATTATGTTGTGTGCCTTAGGTGATATCACCCATAAATTGGGACGATCTTGTGTCTATAAAACAGTCAACATGGACGAAATTCTTTAGTAAATAGTTTCATGGTGTCTCCTTGGTCGAATGAGTGTATGTGGAACTCTTTGTTATTTTCTTAGTGGTATGAGTTGGATTTCAAAAACCAATAGGTTTTATTTGAAAAAAAGTGATTTCAAAAGGGATCATGATTCGAATAGAAATTTCAATAGAGAAGTGGTAATTTGATAATTTTTTGTTTGGAATGGTATTTGGAAAAGTAATTTGTGTTTTCTAAATAATTTTTGGTGGGATTTTGTCCAAGGTCATAGTGTGGATAAAAATACATGTTGTTGTTTTCGTAAAAAATTGAAAGAAAATTTTGGTTTTTTAAAAAAGAAATACAAAAGGGATTGGTTTTGTTGTTTGGGTCATTTTCACCTTGTGTGGGTGATTCCCTATTTTATAATTCATTATTAACTATATGTTTTTACTGGTTATCATTTCATGGTGTGTTATTATTGCATTATTATGCATATTATGTGTGTTGTCTAGAGTCTTTTTTTAGTATCAAAGTGTCATGTTGGTTCAGATAGAGGTTCTTGACCCCTTCGAAAGTAGTGATATCCCTAAGGGAACACAGTGTATACCCTTATGGTTGATATTATAATATCTAGATTATTTTCATAATAGTAATTTTCACAGAATATTTCTTATATAGTATAAATTATGTGGCTAAAAAGATGATGAGATGCGTAGGGTTTAGGTCTAAGAGACTAGTGTCCCGTGAGATGAGATGGTGAGCTTGTGAGGTGGGATATGTGCCTTGCTATTTTGTGTGCGTGTGTATTGATTTTCTTATTTGTATGTATTATTTCATTTAAGACTAATGTTGGTGACCCCATCCATAGATAGAAGGTGGTGGATGTGGATAGTGGACCTCCCTTAAACGAGAGGGGACAATTTGAGATGTTATTTGATGATACCCTGAGTGAGGGGGAAGTGTCCGAGATATCATAAGACCCAACCCTAAGTGAGAGGTAAATTGTTAAGATCTTATGGAATGGCCTTTCACTAAGTGAGAAGGTACTGGTTGGGATCTCCCTAAGTGAGAGGGCATTGGTCTGTTTTGAATCATACCATAAAAAATTTAAGTGGTCGACACTTGGTAAGATGCATCCAAGGTTTCGAATGTGGCCTACCCTGAGTAAGAGGGTAGATTTTAGGGATTGGCATGATGTTGTACCTAGATTCATTGGGTGTGGGTTGGGATGTGTGGCATGAGGATGCTTCTTTATTCTAGCTTGGAGTTGAATCGGGTTTGGACGTGTGTTGTGGTGGCTTGGTTAGCACATGAAGACTTGAAACATATGCTAATATGTACATTGAATGTTATGTTTCTGTGTGGTTTTATTGAATAAGCATGACATGTACACATTATATGAGAACACGTTAACTTGATCATATTAAAACCCAATATTTTTTAGGAAATGGGTATTCTTACTGGATCATTGGACTCACACCCCTACTGACATGCATGGTGTGGGTTTCTATATATGTGGGTAGAACTTCATGTTTTATTCTATGTAATAAGTATAACTAGATGTTATATAAAAGGTTAGATTCTAGATGGTCATAGAGGCCATGGATTCAGAAGGTATGTTTATATGAGTTGGGCCAGTGTTTAGTTTATTATTTTAGTTATTATTCTTCACTCGTAGTGCTATGTGCACAATTTTCTATTTATCTACAATTCTTGTTTTATTTTTTAACTACAGTTTCTACTCTATTATGTTTTACTCATTTTATAAACTATTTATTATTTTCTATCCAAGAATTTGGGGGATTTTTTGTCTTTCTTTTTAATCTTCCATAGGGTTTAGGATGTTCATTATATGAGTGGTTCATGCAGATTTGTTTTATATTTGGGCATCACCCTTAGGAATTATTAATTTGGGTATAATATCTATGTGACTACTATAGTCCCTCACCTTTTTCCAGTAGTCATTGGTATATAGGGATGTGTTCTTGAGGTCATATTAGGATACCTAGTTGAGTGTCATTTTGGAAATCAAGGTTGAGGTATTAGAAAATGGTATTAGAGTATATTTTTCAGATGTAACGGTGCTAGTCATAGGTAGGGTTAGTTCTTCAGAACTCAGGAGGATAACCAAGTGTATTACATGATAACATGACTTTAGTTGAAACCCATGTTGTTTGGAAATGACCAGTATTAGGACTATGAAACCTAAGATGAGTGAGGTATTGGATCGAGAATCCGAAGGGGGGGTGGATGGGACTAGGGATGAGTCATAGGGCTCGACCAGGATCGAGTGGGTCATTTATGTATCTTGATAGTGCTATGATTAGGGTATGATACACACACATATGGGTGGTATTGTTTGACATGTTGTTTCATTGGTATCCATTATTAATTGAAACATATTATAATATAATCAATATTTTCTAAATTACTTATAAAGGGTGCCTATTCTAATATTTATTTGAGGGTCTTTTTTGATTGATTATGATTGTTATTGTTTGAATTCGATAAAGAAAGGATTTTGGGATGGTTATTTTTTGATAAATAAACTAAATTTGAAAAGAAAACTCATGAAGTGAATCAAGGTGTGTGTGAAATTATTTTATTAGATGAATTCATTTGGAATAGTTAATTGAACTGATGGTTATAAAATAATTAGGTTTTTGGGTTATGAGTAAAATATAAAGAAAATGCTTTTGGAAATTGGATCCCAAATATTTTTTTTGAAAATATGTCTCAAAGAGGTTTTGAAAGTGGGATTATTTTTTTGGAAAAAGGATCACCTGGTCTAGTGATTTGAGAAATTTTAGTTTTAGGTGAAAGCCCTTGAAGTCCAATGGGTGATTTAAAAACATAGGTGAGTTTCATTGTTTGTAAAATTATATTAGTTGGTTTTAAAATAAGATACTGGTACCTGTGTAAACCACATTTTCATACATTTTTTTTATTTTTTTATGGGAATTTTCTGGAGGCTTAAATTATGTGATGGGATGATGTTTCATATTTTAATATAACTACAATTTGAGGTTGTTAATTTTGGACCATCATTGGTAAAACTTTGGATAAATGCAATTGGAACCGATGTATGAAAAGTTTTCTTGGTTTTTATCCATTGATTAGGGATGAATTAAATAGTTATATAACTCTTTTAGTGAGTATGCTATGTTTTTTTTTTGAGAGAGGCATGTCTTTTATGCTTGTGGGATGGATATTTGATGTTGGGATCAAGTAGTTATATTTTTTTCATTTTGTGATTTGGACCACTTGAGGTATGTTTCCTATAGCCTCTTTCTATGGTTGGGAGCACCATTATCCAAAAATATCCATTGGTATGGGATCATTATAGTGGAGATCACCATAATCTTAGGGATAAACCCACTTTTGGAAATTTAGTGTATATGGGTCAAAGGGTGTGGTTGAGCACCATCATAGTGTTTGAGATTCGTCTTTTTTTTTTGTGTTAGGAAGTGAGTGAGTAGGTCACATCCATTCATTGAATTATGTGGTGTAAGGGATATGAGTGGTGGAGAGAAGGAACTTTGGTATTGAGAGGTGTGATATTTATACTCTTATGGTGGTGAGAATCACATTATTTATAGATTTACAACCATCATGTTTGTTATGTTCATGGATTTTATGGAATCTAAGAGTGAGTTAGAATAAAGATGTCTCAATACTCATGGGTGGAGTATGATGATGGATTTGGGTTGGTTGAGGGTTCAACAATAAAATTAAAGTAAGTTATAGGTTTAGAATTCAGTGTGAGTGATCTTAAAATTATTTGATTCTTTAAGGAGTTAATACATCGTGATTGAGTGATGTAGAGATTCATAAGCGGGTGAGGCTGAGAATTTTTTAGAAAGGTGGCCAGAGGAGCACTGAAGTGTGTCCTTTGTGGAATTAGATGTGTTGACATAGAACCTTAATTTATTGAATTTATGGATAATTCAAATAGAAATGATTCTATGTAGGGGATGAATTTTGTGGATAGAGCTATGGTAAACCTTATGTGGGGGATCTCAGTTTAGTGAATGGTACATGAAGGAATTTGGAGTTGTGAAACTAAAGCACATTGGAGTTCAGAGGAAGTTTATTTTTTTGGTCAAGTAGGTGTTATTTTGATAAATGGTACTCTGGTAGGGGGTTTTGATCATTAAAACCCCATTTGTATATATTTTTTAAAATAGTTCAAATCCAAAAAATGCATCAAGTTCCCAGGAGAGAATTGGAGAAGAGTCAAGGTGGACCCTTTTCCTTACTATTTTAGTAACAAATCATTGGTCACACCATGGCCCCAGGGTCACACCCTAATATCCTAAAGTGATATGGACACAATGTTAGGTGTGAGGATTTGTTCTAGTGTTTTTGTTACATCATGGATGATGTAAGGGTCACACTACGGAGGCCAAGGGTCATTAGGGTAGTTCTACTACATGGTCCGCGTTGATGGTGTCTGTCAGAGGGTTGGGTTCTCTAGTTGGGGTGGTCACACTGTGTCCAAAGAGGGTTGTGGCATGATTGAGAAAGGCCAAGGGCTTGTCAATCTCCCTAGGAGAGACATCATGTCACAATACTTCTAGTCACATTGATACCAAATTTCTGGGTAGTTTTAATAAAGGGGCATGGTGACCTTTTTTGGGGATTCTAAATTAGAAACCCTTTAGGATTTCTCTTGTGGATGCACAGGCAGAGGTGGAAAAGATTATATCATCTTCCATACTCTCCCATTTCTTCCATTCAACCTTGATCATTTGAAATAGGTTCATCACAAGGAATTAAGGTAAGATTTATCCTCTTATCCTCTATGTTCTATTCCTTTGTTTTTCTCAAATTTTGGTTCACTCAGCTAGAGTTCAGAGAGGTGATTTCACTAGATCATTCTTCTTGATGGGGATTCCATGTTTATCTTTTAAAAGAGGACCTAGGAGGGGGTATTAACTTCATTGTTATTCATTTGGTTCATGGTAATTTTCCCCATGTATTTATTTATGGTTTTTTTTATTTTGGGTGAACATAGCCATTTATTCAAGTATTTAATTCAAATATTTTCTATGGATTTGGTTTTGGTTCAGGTGTGTATTATGGGTGGACCAAACCTCATTTATCATGGTTTTAGTACTACGAGATTTTTTAGTTAATTTTACATCAATTATTCCAATATGGTATTTTTGTTTTAAATTTTTAGTCTAGTAATTTTAATTTGATATTTTTTCATAGTGAGAAAGGTGTTTCTGGAATAATTGGAGGTAACTATAAACTTCTATGGATTTATTGATCACCAGTTGAGGTAGGTTTAATTTCATTTATTGAGACTTTAGTAGTTTTTTTCAATTTTATTTTCATGTGTCATTACTATGATTATTGTCATAATTTCATATACCTTGGGCGTTACTTACTTTAAATTGGAATAGGAACATGTTGACCACATAATATAAAAGAATTTCATAGCTTGATAAATGGTTTAATGGTGAAACCTTAGTCAAATGAGTATTAGTGGACCTCATTATTATATTCTTGGTGTCATGAGTTGGGTTTCAAAAAAAAGAGATGGATTGGTGGAGACCTCAAAATAAAAGAGTAGTATTTTTGGAAGTAAAATAAATCTGAATTGAGATAGTCACATGTTAACCATATAGTGAATATGAACTACATAGCTTCGTAAATATTTTAGTGGTAGTGCTGTAGTCGAATGAGTTTTGATGGACCTATTTATGGTTTTATTGGTAGTTTGAGTTAGATTTTAAAAATAAATATATTTTATTTTCAAAATGTCATTTTAAATTATTTATAAAGAATATTTTTAAGAAAGATTTTGGTTTCTTTTAAAATGGAAATCCATAAGGTCTTGGTTGAGGTGTTTCAGTTTGTTATACCTTAAGTGGGTGATGCTCTATTTTGTAAAAGGATAATTAATTTTTGTGATTAATGGTTATTATTGCATGGTGTGCTATTGGTACATTAATATACAAGTTATGTGTGTTGGATGGTGATTTTATTTTAGTTATCAAAGTATCGGGTTAGTCTGGATAGAGGTGCTTGACCACTTATAGGATAGAGATGGGTTTGAGGGACCTTAGTGGATGCCATTGTTTTTTACATTAGAAATTTAAGAGTATCAAAATGTTAGGAATGTGGAACCAATACATTTTGAGGAGTTTGGAATGTGGGGATAGATGGATGATGAGATGTGTGGGGTGAACTCCCAAAGTACTAGCACCCATGGTGATAAACTGGTGAGCTTTGAGATGTGTTTCATGGCCTATAGTTGTTTTAGAGTGTGTTAATTGTGTGATTTCATCCCATTATTGTATGTTGATATTGATTGTTGTGACCTCATCCCAAGTGAGTGGTTGGTTCATATTGATATTGGGCCTCCTCTATGTGATAAGGAAAATCCTAGATGTTATGAGACTGTACCTTGAGTGAAAGGGAAGTGGTAAGGATATCTTGAGACCCAACACAAAGTGATAGTGATATGGAATGTGACTATGTTTAGAATTTTCTCAGTCTATAAGGACTTATATTACGAGGAGACACTTATCTATTATTAATGGAGGTTAATTTAGAAATTTTCATTGATAATAAGATTTTATATTTTTCATTTTTTCGTGTGAGGGGAATCATAGTTTTTAGTTGGCCGGTTGTAGTTGTTATAGAAGGATCTGGGTGAGCCTCTTTGAGAGACATAATGGAGAGTTATCTTATTCTTATTTAATACTTTTGTGTTTTTTATTATTACACTAGTAATTAATTTCTACTTGAACTTTATATAATATAATTCTCTAGGAGTGCCAATATAAATATAGAATTTTCTAAATAAACTACTTGATGTTTATAGTTCAATCAACTTGGTTCCTTCATTGAGGGTGAGAACCTAATATAAATAAATATTGGATAGAACCATTATTATTGGTTAATTCCAATAGAAATATATTATATAATTGGGTAAATTTAAACAAAGAGATAATATATGGATCAACTTTAAATATCTAAAACATTTTGACAGAGAAGTGGCAAAAAACTAATGGGAGTATGCGTTTGTTATAGAGGTTTTAAACTGTGCCCTAGCACTATTGTATGAGAAAAAGAACATGATTATCTTGGATCGATAGTCCATCAAGGTAGTCAATCACACAGAGAAGGTGAAACATTATGGTTAGAGCTAATCATATTGTATAAGCGAGTTGGGTTACTAATGTTTTTAGAAGATGATCCTATTGTATGCATTTATTAATTTGGAAATTATTTTATAATCCAAAAGTCTCAATAATATTTATGGGTATTGATTGCATACCTATGCATGGAGGGGAAAATCCAACACTAGATTCTTTCACTGGTAAAGTTTTAAACGAATCTCGAGTAGGAAGATCTTAAAGTACATATCGTATGATGTTTTGAAAATTACCTAAAGAATGATCCATTTAAGAAACATAAATTCATAAAACAAGATGTAACTACATAGGAATACATAAATGTATTTGAGAAAATCACCTTACAAATTTTTGATTTTCCAGATACATGGTATATATGTTTTTTTAGGTAGCTTTTAGCCGGAAAATTTAGATCAATGTAAACTCTTGAACATGTAACTAATAATAGATATATCACATTATCAAGGAATATAGAGTGGGAGTTGATTAACAAGGTGGTTATATAAGGACATGAATCACATAGGTTCAGAGAACATTTTCTGTATAACCAAAATTTTAATAGAGGTTTAGTTAAACTCAATCATGTTCTAATGAATATAAATAGAGGTAGGAGTGTAGAAAAAAGGGACGAGGTACCAAGATGGATGGTATTCAAAAATATTTCTTGAACATAGCTTGAGGATAAAAAATTTAAGGGAGATTTTTATTCCCATGACTCCAAATATGGGCCAGCTCGCAAGTGCCCTAACAAAGGGTTTCCACTCATGGAATGGGAATGTTTCAAAACTCATGGTGAAGAGAAAAATCAATAATAAATAGAACAACCTAGATTAGATAAGGAAGATGAAATATGAGAAATGTCAGACCAGGTACCGAGTCTTAGAGAACATTCTAAGTGGGGAGTCTAAGAGATAAATCTATGTTTCTTGAAGGATCAATTTTGGGAGTTCCAATATCAGTGATTTTTAGTAGTGGATCTTGACATAATTTCATTTCTAAGGAACTTATATTTTTTATAGATATTCTAGATGTTCAAAATAGGCTAGGCTAGTTGGAGTTCATTTAAGAGATGGACTGAATTTTTTAGAGTGGATTATATAGTTTTTTTTAAGAAAATTGGTGACATGAGTTGGTTTCCCAATTCATGTCGCCTTTGGAATTTATTAAAGTAAAAAAAAAAAAAAACAGTACAACCACGAGGTGTAATGAACTTACACCAGTAGGGAATTCAATGGGTTACAAAAGATACTCAATCCCAAAAAAAGAAACCATTTCTTGAAGACAGCCCAGAGAAGTCACCTTTCAATTGACTCAAAGCTGTAACTTCGAAAATGCAGACCATCCAAAAAATCAGCGAGCTGTCCAATTGGAGAAAATAGGTCAGTCCGAACCTTCCTCCCCTACAATTAGCATCAACAGCATAGGGAAAGATGAGAAAGAAACCATCTTACGACCAAAGTATCCTTCCCACTGCCATCCAATAGTCAGAAGGCATGCTGAACAAACCAATTAATTTGAAACTTAAGTCCATCCCTTGAAGCATAAAGAGAAAATCTTCTAAATCAACCAGTGTTCAGGAAAGAACAAGCTGTAGGTTCATAAAAACCAAACCATGTGGCGAGAAATCAGCAGGATATGGAGAGGATTAAAGAACCTCACTTCTCAACCATTCAACCTCAGTCAAAAAGAACAACAGCAGCAGGTCAGAACCGAGGAATTCCTGTCCTCCAAACCAAGACTTCAACAACACCATTATAGCAGACAACAAGCAGACCACAAAGCAAACCAGAAGAAAACAAAGACAGCAACACCATAAGGGACAGCATGATGAAAAGCAATCAACCAGAATCCCTTCAACCAGCATCATCAATTTAAAACCAGAAATAAAAATCAGAGAATAAAAGACAGAAACATTAGGGAGAGTGCATAGATAGCTTTAGTTTCTGGTTAAAATAATATCGCTTCACCTCAAGATATCTTTCTGCTGAAATCTCACCCTGTTGGAATTTTTGAAAAGCAATGTCAATTTGTCCCTCCATGTAAGAGGATTGTTGTTTCACCTCCTCAGTACAGTGATGAGCAGACTCTTCAGTTGATTGAGCAATAACATTCATGTCTTGGGGATTCTGAGAATGATCTTTCCTAGCCAGATCCAGAGAACGTGTGACAATAGTCCTTTCCATTTGAGAGTAGTCACTGCACTTCCTGGTCTTTTTAGAATTTGGAGTGATGAAACCATCAGCATCCACCATAGACTTTTTACCTTTTTTGGCCATTGAATTCAGATAATTTTCTTCAACCTGCATAGGATGATCTGCCTCATCATGTGAAGAGTCACTGGAGTCCAAGTCATGGTCTTTGTTTCCGTCATCTAAAGAGTGAAGCGAATTATTTTGCTCCTCTACAGTAGGACAACGCTCTCTTTACCCTCAAAAACTCCAGCATGAGGGTCTTCATCCTAAATGCCTTTGTAATCAGACACATACTCAATAACATCCATGACAACATTGACATAGTCATCAATTTGATTTTCAGGTACTGGTTTATCTTTTGTTTCATCTATGGCCTCAGGAGTTGCTTCACTACTGGTAACATTAGAAGGGCCAGCCAAACCATCTTGGTTAAGCTTTCCTTTTTCCTTAGGGCAGTGGACTGTGTGAGCGTTAACAATTGATTTTGCAGATGCCTTTTCAACCCACAGAGATTTAACCTGAGGTGGGGGAGAAGTCCATTTCTTCTCACATTCATCGAATAGATGTCCCACTCTGAAACATTTATTACAAAAATTTGGAAGGTTTTCATAGACCACATCCTGAGTAAACCCTTTATCCCCGTTCTGAATCCAAAAGCGAGATGGAAGATCCCTCGAGATATCAATTTCAGTGCAGATCCTAGCTAAAGAGGGTCTTGAAAGGTTCAATGTAGCGGAGTCCAATCTAATTGGAGTTCCAAAAAGACTGGAAATTGAAAAGAGTGCCTTCCGTTTGAAGAGATGAAGTGGTAAACCTGGGAACCCTATCCAAATCAGAACAATGGGGGGTTCTGAACCAGTATCATAATCCGAAGACCATTAAAACACCTTCATAGTAGACTTTCCAAAATTCCATGAACCGCCCATCCAAAGATGATAGTAATCGTAATCCGAGGAGAAACGTAATAGAACATTCCCTGAATTTAACAAACCAATATGAAAATCAGAAAAACCAATGTTTTCAAAAGTCATTCAGAGGAATGGGAGTGAAGGGAGATGCTTAAATAACTTTCCCACAAGGGAAAAATTAAGATCGGAGGCAAGAGATTTTACCTCATCGTTTGTGAAAGATATAGCAGTAAGACCTCGATGCTTGAACGTTTTTGGAGCAATCGTCTCCTCATTCTTCGTTTAAATACATTGTACTCGACCTGAAACCACATCAGCGAAAGATATGCCATCACGAGTCCCTGCCGAGCTAGGGTTTTTCGCCGTTTGGCCCGCGCAATGCAGCGCCCGCTCACTCTCCATCTAATCCCGTATTATATAGTTCATTAATGGTAAAATTGGGTATGATGATAATCAAATTTGATGATTATATTTTGGAACATCTGAACCATAAATCATTTTAGGGATGGAATGGTTAGAGACTTTATGTTATGTTACATACCATTGGAAAAAATTTGACCACGAATTTTTAATTTCAGAGGTAGTGGGTAACATTATTAGGACTTTAAACTATCCAGAAATATCCTTTATCTTAGAAAAAGTTCACGTAGGATGAAACATAATGGAATGGGGTTACCCATGGAAATGACGAATACATGAGTTAATACAAGATAAATATATTGAATTGGAGCTTGGTACATGAATAAAAACCTTCTAAAAAAATTCATCAATATTGAGGGAATCATGTGGTCTACCCCCTCAATGTGGAATAGATCATGCTATATAGTTTCATGAACCCATGACTCTGATCAATGTGTGACCCTAAAAAATATCATATCAGATGAAGGATAAAGGAGAGAAATAGTTTTTTAAAATTTTTACAATATGGGTTATTCTATAAACTAAACATCTTTATTTTAACCTGTTTATCTTATTTAATAATAAGAAAATAGGGTGGTGCATGTGTGTAGATTATCGGGCATCGAATACGCAAAGTATTCCATATATTTTTTCTACACCCACCAATACTGAGTTACTGGATGAATTGTATGTAGCATAGATTTTTTCAAATTTGGAACTCAAATTAGGTTTCCTCTAGGTGGGTCTGGGCGGAAGATATTGTAAAAAGATCCCTTCACACTCATATGGGATATTTAATTTTTTTTTTTGAAATTCTATATGCTCTAATGAATTCCCCTATTATGTTTTAAGACACCCTGAATCTCATATTTCAACCATTTTTATGAAGGTTTTTATAATATTCATTTATGATATAATAGTATATAGAAAAATATGGATGGTACATTAGGGGAATTTTGACTGGGTTTTTACAATCCTATAAAGAAATCAGCTTCATGTTATCCAAAATATATTCTTTTCTGGTCGATCAGAAGTTGAGTATTTGGGACATCGAGTCACTCAAGAAGGATCCTATTATGTCTCCCAAAAAATTCTTTCATTCTGAACTAGATAATACCGAGGAATGATAAGGAAGTGTTTTATTTAGGTCTCACTAGATTCTATCAGAAGTTTTCTTAATATAGGAATTTAGAAAAAAATCCCTAAGTTATCATAAAAAATGATAGTATTAAATGGGGAGATGAAGCTCAGAATATTTTTGACACTTTGAAAACATTACTTGTTATGGATATAGTGCATATATTTCTAGATTTTTTTAAATAGTTCACCATCAAATGTAATGCCATAGGAGGGTGTTTGGGAGCAATTCTCAGGCAGGAAGGGATAACCACATAATTTTATAGTAATTCATTTTCTAAATCCACTTTAAACATGTCGGCAAATGAAAATGAATTCAAAGTTGTAGTGCATGTAGTGAAAAATTTGTTAAAGTAACTCTTGGGTAGGAACTTTTTAATATATATTGACCAAAAAGTAATAATTTTTTTAGTTATTGAATTATGTTAATGGAACAAATTTTTTGGAATGATAAATTAATGGGATATAACAAAGAAGTTGTCTACAAATTTTGATAGTCTAATTAAACATTGCAATCTCTTTTGAGAGTTAAAAACCATTAGTTTCTTCTAATATAACTTTTTGAGACTTGTTGGGATAATATAAATCTATTGAAAGAGGAAAACAATAATGATAAACTTATGAAGGCCTACATTTCAGCATTAAAGGAACATGCATCACCTACTATATTTACCTTACACACTGAGCTGGTCTATTTTAAGTGAAAATTAGTTCTCCCTAAATACTCATAGTTAATCCCAAAATTATTAAAATATTTCAATGAAGCACTTATCATATGACATAAAGGATAGTTGGAAACTTAAAAGTGAATGTTACCAGGGTTTTACTAGGTTCATCCAAGAGACCCGAGATCAAATTCAGGTGGAGGTATATTTCTAGGGTACTGTATCAGTACTGTAGTAGCTACTGTAGCAGGCACGGTAGCAGTACTGTAGGAGGCACTGCAGCATGCACTGTTCGGTACTGTAGTAGTCAGAAATATTCATCCATCTGGGCCTTCGGGCCACCGGTTTGGTCCTCGGGTCCTGCAAGGCTTTCGGGCCACCCAAGGCCTTCGGACCTGTTGATTCTCAAGGCATTTGGGCCACCTTAAGGCCTTAGGTCCACCCCAAGGACTTCGGGCCACATGAATGCAGGCCCCATACACACTACAAAAAAAAGAGCAGCCCTAGAAGAGGATTCAGAGCAGGTGCACTCCCCAGAGTAGAGCCAAATGTATTGTCAAAATGAGAGGGTATGACTATGCCATCGGTACCAGCCTATGCTTGCATGAGAAGCCTAGACAGATGGTCATGCAAAGGTGGAGAGCTATTATCAAGATGCAGATGTTGGGGAGGAGCAGTTCCTTGTAGATAATCTGGTTGAATTTCCTAAGACCTTCAGGTCATGTAATCTCTTAAGCCTACGGTCCATGTAATCTCTAATCCTACGGGCCTTGTAAGGGTTCCCCCTCATCCCTTGAAAGGGGGTTATCAAAAATCAATAAAAATGAAGGCCTTCAGGCCATTCAGGCTTATGTTTGTCTAGGAGTGTGATTTTTACAATGTTACAAATACCAAACAATGAGTCCTATAGGATTTCCACAACCTCTCCCAATACTATATTTTTTTGGGATGATATTTTTAAAGTCATCATTTATTGTATTCCCAAGTGAAATGGTTATGAATTGATTCTGGTTTCAGTGGATCACCTCGCAAGGTATTCCCACACTTTTCCTCCAAAAAAATATTACTCAAATAAGGATATGGATGATAAATTCAGGAATGAGTTTGTTCAATTATATGGAATACCTAGTTCTATTGTTAATGATCAATACCTAAAGTTTATAGGCTTGTTTTGGAAATAATTATTTTGATTACATATAACAAAACATAAGCTTAGTCATCCTACCATCCCAAAATGGAAGAGTAGAATTAAGTTGTCAATAGAAAAATAAATACATACCTACAATTATTCTTTGTAGAAATTCAAAGGAAGTGGTTTCATTGGTTAACTTGGGTGAGTATTTTCAACAGTACACATTTCTATGTTTCCAGTGGACAAGCTCATTTTGAGGTGGTTTATGGAAAAAATTCACCAACACTTACCCATTACACTAAGGGAGTCAGTGCACATGTGGAAGTTGAAGCTGTATCAGTTGTTCATGATGAAACTCTTTACAGGTTAAGGGTTCATTTTATGAAGTCCCAACACACCATTAAACAAATGGATAATAAAAAATGATGATACCTATTTTTTTCAGGTGGTTGACATTGTTTTTTTTCAAACTAGGACCACCATAGCATACTATTACTTTAAATAAGGTTTTCCCAAATCTTATTGGTAGTTTTTATGGTCCTTTCCATATCATTTAAATGGTGGGAGTCATTTCTTATTAAATGGATCTTATGAAAGAAAAAAAGTTCATTATGTGTTTCTTGTATCTCAACTTAAGTTTTCTATTGGATACCCCGTTCTAGAAAACCTACCAATGCATTTTTGTGAGGGAATTTCCTACCAGGTTTTAGAATAATTCATTATGGATAAAAGAAGAAAATATGTGAAATTCAATGGATTGTTAAATGGAATGGATTTATGGATGATGAGGTTTCATAGGATAGTGATCATGTTTTTCTGGATCAGTTTCATTTTTTACCTTGGGTAAAAGGATGAACTTCAAGAAGATGGAGTTGATAGGGGTTTGTTATTGCATGTATAAAAGTTTTTCAACCACTAACGGCTTATTTTAGGTAGAGGCACACACTTATTATTAATGAAGGTTACTTTGGATATTATTCTTGATAATTAACTTATATGGTTTTCATTGTTTCATGGGGGAGGAATTTTGGGTTTTAGTTAGCGAGCTTCATTTACTACAAAGGGCTCTAGTTGAGGCTCTTGAAGATACATCCAAATAGTGATCTATACTTTTCAAAAATTAATATTATATTTTATTAGATCAATATTAATTTTATATCATTAGGATCCAAGCCATTACCATAAAGGTTTACTTTATTTTAAAACATGGATATATAAATAACTGTTTCATAAACAAATCTACATCATCTTTGACATTGTTTTTCACCACTAACAACCTTCTTATATATATCATACTTAGTAACCTTTTTCATAAAATGTGGAATATTGATATATAATATTTGGTGAGATCAGATGATTATTAAGTTTAAACATGGTATATATTACTAAATGATTATAGAAATCATTTCATGAGCATAAGGGTATGAGAAAATGAGATTATTAATTAAAAATCATAACCAATAATTCTTAGATCATAATCTTGAGTCATGGAATAAAATATTAAAATATCACATTATTAAGTAATCATAAAACATCAATCATGACCCATGAGTTCAAATCATAAGAATAATGACTTGTTTTGAGGCTATAAGACCACCATAGGTATAAAACCCAAATCATATGTCAAAACTAACTACTAAGACCATCATGTCATGGTCTATTGGGAATAAAGAACTGTTTCACTTATCATATAGGACCATGAATCACAACTTTTTTCTCATATCATATTAGATCAAGAATCACCACATATTTCCTATATCATAAGGAATCATGTATTTCTACTTATTTCATATAATTGATTAATCACTTCAACTCATTTCCCAAAATTATCTCATGAGTTATAATGTTTTACCCAATAAATTATAGGGATTTAATGGAACCACCCATCAAATAATGAAACCAATACACATGAATTCAATGATATCATAAAACATTCATCATTTCATCATAGCACAACCTATGGAAAAGAAACAAGTTTCATAAAAATTTCATAATTTCATAATTTCATCATAGCATAATCCATGAGAAATCAATGGGTTTTGTAAAAATACCATAATCATAATCATAATACATCTAGAGTAATAATAAGTATGATATAATGGGATCAAATTCCCATAAATCTTAAGTATCATCAAATGATGTTATCAAATATGAAAATACATTTTATAGATAACATAAGTATTTATTGATAAAAATACACTTTACCTTTTTAAACTAATTATTTAAAATCTAAGAAGTTACAAAATATTATAGAAAAAAATTTAACTAAAAAGAACCCTCAAAACTTATATGTGAATCTTCAAAGTGTTGGGAGTTCATGATTGCGAGAAATTTCAATAATTTCATAAAAATTAAAACAATGATTTTTCCACCCCATTGGTAAAAATTGAAATTATTGAGAAAAAAGAATATACTTTTTAATCTGTTTATAAAAAATAAAACATGGGTAAAAATTATTTTAAAAAATAAGTGTAGAATTGTAAAAAAAAACTTATTTTTTATAAAATACATGGATATTTAATAAAATGGTTTTCCAACTATAAGAGGAGACATAATCCTGACTATTATTAAAAACATTTTCATGGTCATTTTAATCACAAAAGAGTAGAAAATGGTACAAAAAATTAAAAATTACAAAAAAAAATAGAGGATAAGAAATAATAATTTTTTTATCATATAATTATCATATAATTTCTTCAATTTAAATTAAATCATAAGAAATCCCAATTAAAATGGGATTGATACATAAATCCATTACCACTTTGGAAATCATTGAATCAAAAACATACGAAAGATAAAACCTTATATGAATTTATAAAACACCATAATTTTCATGATAATAATCGTAAAAGTCATTTATGGTATGTATATACACCACAAAAAAAATGTGTGGTGAATATGGTATATATCTCATAGAAATAAAAGTGAGATGAGAAACCCTAACCTTAATTCTCATATTTCTTTATACATGTTCAAACATCTAGTATAATAAATATAAATTTATTATAAATCTATTACAAAACCATTATCATATATATCATACCATATATTATTTAATTATAAAATCTTATTACCCATTTATTAATAATTATGTATTAAAATCACTATTTTAGGTGAAAAATGCTTCATTTTTCATGTATGTTTTATTTTGGTAGTCCCAGTCCCTGTACTTTGATCATGGATCCATAAAATATAGAATGTTAATAATTTCATGAGTTTAAAATTTAATAATTACATACACTTTTATAACTATTAATATAAGGTGGTGATAAAAAATTAATTACACCCCTTCTTAGAGACGGTAGTTCATATGTACGTATGAGTTTTTTTCCACATTTAGGTGTATAGATCCAAATAAATAAAATAAATCACATTTAAAGAAGTATATTTTGAAGTCCCAACACAGGTTTCACACACTATTTCCCTAAGACAGTTTGATACATGACCTCATGCACTCCTCCCCATATTCCAGAGGTCTCTGACTAGCAACGAGGGTCAATATCGATCATGGGGAGACTATACCATCTTTCTGAAAGTATCCAAAAAACAAAAATAAATAATAATAACAAACTCATATAACCAATAAACAAAAAAAACCAGTATCACATGATGAACATAATAGAATATAAAATATCCAGAACTAAATAATAGATATGTCATGCCAAATTCATGTCAAATTTCAATATGCAAAGACCAAAATAAATAAAGAAAATGAAATCTCCTAAGAGGGTCATGAACAGTGTTCGGCTCCCACATCCTTGTTCTATCCAGACTCAGACATCTAATATATGGTTCTTTCCCTTAACCCATCCTACAACCATGAAATCTATTTGGGTACTGACTAGGAATCCCAAGTAGGGTTTGAGTATAACTTAGTATGCCATCACTAACAACGTCTAAAATAAAATAAAGTCAATAAAAATTTATATAGTTGTATAAAGAATAAATTAAAATGAAAAAGTAAATATTTATCACGTTTATTATTCTTTAAATTAACCACATAAACTCCTTGGTTTTCGAGGACACCCGAACCTCAATACCTACTTCAACATATGTTGTAGTCTCAACCATATCACATATTCAATTGAAAATTCATTATATCTATTGGAATTTCGTTATCCATTTCATTTCAGTTCACAATACGACTAATTAAAACCATATTCCAATTCCAAACTCATAGGCAGAGAACATCATGTCTGGAACCCCACGGGTATTTGGGGAATCCGTCCCTATCCCACACCTCATGGGTATTTGGAGCATCAGTACCTATCCTATAAAAATATTCACATGTATGAATTTGTCTCGAGAACACCATCACTTGGACCCCCACGGGTATTTGGAGTATCAGTATGTTTCCCACACCCCATTTTCCAATCAAACACACATATCGCCTCATTGAAGGTTAATCAACATTAACCTTCTTATCACATTACTCAATCAAAACATTTATTAATTAATTCAACAATTAATTAATCCATTTTAATCAATTTCATAAAAAAAATTATAATTAATTAATTCAACAATTAATTAATCCAATTTAAAAATATCAATTTCCTAATAATTAATTCCCCAATTACTTATTCCAATTAAAAAATTTCAATATCCAAATAATTAATTCAATAATTAATTATCTCAATTGAAAAATTTCAATATTGAAATAATTATTTCAACAATCAATCATTCCAATTCAACAATTCCAATATCCCAAAAATTAAATCAACAAGTAACTATTTCAATTCAACAAATCCCAATTTCCCTTTAATTCCCCATTCACATAATCCAATTATTATTTCAACATATAATTAATCCAAATTCTTGAATACATAAGTTAATTAATCATTTAATTTATTCTAATTAATATTTTATGTCCAAACGTGCTAATCGAATTATAACAATGCATACATGAAATTGGAAACAAGACTACGGGAAATTGGAATTATGACACCCACATCAATTCATTGACGAGTGATCGCCCTACAAAAAATCATAATTTTGTATTAGATAGGTCAAAACCATGATGAAGAACATGATCTAAATCTGAAAACTATATCCAAGATAGAATAAATCAGGATCTAAAAATCTAGATCTAGATCTAGAACCAACAACAGATAAACATACCAATTTTATCCATAAAGAGGAGTAAGAGAGAGATATATATAAATAGGAAAAATAGACATACCCAGAGAGGAGAAGATCTAAAAATCGAGCCTTTGAATGACAAATAAAATAGGTTGGGAGGACTTGGTATCCACTTTGGAGCCCCTAAAATTCATATAATTGAGTTTAGGTTCGAGTATGGGTGATTAGGGATTAATACCAAGGGGTTTGAGATTTTAAAACAAATTTTCCAGTGAATTAATTTTTGTGCACATAGTTTCCTAGATAGGGCACACATTTTCCCCTAACCATGCACCATAACCATGCCCATCACCTAGGGGCGTCACACGGTTTCTCCTCAAAGGGATCAAAGTTTGGGAAAACCATGCTGCAATCATGAACTACCCCATTAACCTCTAAAAAATTCCAATTTTCACCCAAAAACTCCAAACATAAAACCCTAAAACAATTTACTCAACACAAGGTAAAATAATACCTAAAACCAATATCGAGAAATATCAAGAAAATCCCAGGTTCTTACAATCAACCCACCATATAACATTGTATCTTTGTGCTTCACTCTCAAGAATCTCTAATATTCTAATTCAAAAAGATCGGTCCACTAAGCTTGCATATTTGATTCGCTCTCCCATGTTTCATCCTATACAAGCCCTTGTTTTCAAAATATGTGAACTATTAAAAAGTCTTTCCACTCAACACTTTCTAACTATGATCCAACACATGTATTAGCTTCTCCTAAAAGGATAAATCTATATCAATATCAACATTATCCACATAGATGACATGAGAAGAGTAGGTTTGATATTGCTGAAGTTGTGACATATGGAAAACTCAGGCATAACACTTAACCTCTCTAGAAGAGCCTATCGGTATGCCACCCAACCGATTCTCTCCACAACCTCTAATGATCAAAAACATCAGGGCACCAACATGCCCTATATCAATATCATATGAAAACCAAATCTAGGAGACACTTGAAGGGATACACGACCACCCTATGTAAACTATAGGGGGAATTGATGTATATCATAATTTGATTTATTTCTACTTTTATCCATAACCATATGCTTCTGAATCAACTAAACCTATTTTGATGTCTCTTATATGAGACTTGGTCCTAGCAACTCTAACTCACCTGCCCCCATCCAACATAGAGTTGATTTGCATGGTCTACCATAAAATTCCTCACATGGTTCCATCAATATATTTTTCTAAAATGTGTTTTTATAAGTTAAGTCTACTAAATCAACATTTTTCTACCAGGACACACTAAAATATAGGACACACGCCCCATGAATATCCTCTAGCCCCTCTATAGTATGCTCAGGCATCCCATATATCTTTGAGTGGAATGAAATACTTATTAAAACCTTATACCAAGAGCCTTATATAATCCCTTACAGTATAGAGAAGTAAACCATGAGTCACAGTTTGAAACAATATTCCATGGAACCCCATGTAGACATACTGTCTCTTGAAAATACAAATATCTCAATTTATCCAATGATAATGTTTCCCGTATAAGAATTAAATGTGCTATATTTTTTGAATGGTCCACAATCACCCAAATAGAATCTTTATTTAGAGGTATCCTCAGGAGTCACACCAAAAAATATATAGTAACATTATCCCACTTCCATTATAGAATGGGGAATTTCTATAGTAAAACACTAGGTCATTGACGCTTAGCCTTCACCTGTTGATAGGTGTAGCATCGTGTCATGAGTGATACAATATTATTTTTCATTCCTGACCACCAAAATTATTGATGAAGTTCATGATAAGCTTTTTTGACACTCATATATACAACCTACTTCAAGACATGAAATTCACACATCAGATCCTCCCACATACACTTTGGCATAAAAACATATTCCTAACATAGATGATCTCTTACTTATTTATAATTCTTCCTGAAGGGCTCTCATGACCTTCAAGGCTCTCCCTCAATGCCAAAAATTTCAGATCCTCAAACTACAATTCCCTGATCCATCACAAAATTGTAGAATACACTAAAACTAATATGGTACTCATCTTCTTATCACTCTCATGAGCCACAAAATGAATCTATTCCAGTGAAGTAATCATCTTCCATGGAGCACTGTACTCCTGAAATACCTAAGTATGATTTTTTTACTTCTTGAAGAATCATCCACACTATTTCCCTTCCCTAGAATATGCTAATTAAAAGTTTAATGAATATATATACTCAACCCATATCTACTTCTAGGGATTCAAATCTCTTTGTGAAAAGATATACTTCAATCTACTATGATTCATATGCACAGTAAAATTATCTCCCAATAAATAATTCCACCAACACTTTAAAAGATATACCACTATAGCTAATTTTAGGTCACTCATAGGGTAGTTCCATTTATATGGCCTCAACTCCCAAGAACAATACACCTCAACACAATATCTCTTCATCAAAACAGCTCTAAGACCAATCATAAAAGTGTCAAAAAACACCATATACTCCTCAGAAACCTTAGGTAGGATCAAGATTGGTGTGGATGTCAATATCCTCTCCAACTCCTAGAAATAATTCTCACATTATCCAGACCAATAAAACTTCACCCCCTTATTGGTATTTTCTGAAATTTGTGCTTCTAATTGGGAAAAGTATTAGATGAACCTCTGATAATTTCCCACCAACCCTATAAAACTGTGGATATAAAAATCATTATTGGGTTCCTCCTAAGAAACCAACCCTTGAACCATCTTTGGGTCAACTATGAAGTGAAATTGATCAATCAAAAAATGTCACTTTGATAGATTTTCATATAGATGAGGTTGTCTTAGTGTACGTAAGATGATTTCAAGATGGTGGGAATGATCTTCATGAGTCTTGGAGTACACCAAGATTCCAAACACAAACACTACTAAAATATTCTCCAGGTACGAATGGATGATTCTATTGATTAATTCTATAATCATAGAATTAGGATGAGATAACCCAAAATACATTACAATAAACTCAAAAAGAATATAACTGGTTTTGAAAGAAGTCCTTGGTACATCAGAAGGTTTAAATATAAACTAATGATACATTGACCTCAAATAAATCCTTAAAAATATGTAATCTCCACTATACAAGTAAAACATATCATCGATACGTGGAAGATGATAAAGGTTCTTCACTATCATCGGGTTCAACTTCTGGTAATCAACACATTATCATAGAATCCCATTAACCTTATTTACAAACCAAACTGGTGAAGCCCAAGGTGATATACTGGGATGGATAAACCCCTTATACATCATATCTTATAGTTGATTCTTGATATTTTTAAGCCCTTTCAGTGCTATTCTCTATGGTAGAATAGAAATTGGATCAACCCTCAACACGAGATCAATAATAAATTTTATATCTCTATTAGGGGGAATCCCCGAGAATTCCTTCTGAAACACATCCTTAAACCTTTATACTAAGGGTATAAAGACATCATACTATACACCATCGTCATCTAATAATTGAATAGAAACATAGACGGTAGCTCCCCCAGTTTTGGATGATCTAGCACTACACGAAATGCCTAGATGTCCCACTCTAATCGGTGAATATAGTTGTCACCCAAAAGAGACATAAAATTCACTCTCCTATGGTAACAATATATGTGGGATTGGTATTATACTAAAAATTCCATACCCAAAATTATTCCAAAACATGGAATGTTCATAATATATAGATCCCATAGAAAATGATACCCCCAACATTGGGAGAACACACCTTTCACAAATAGATGTCTCTTGACCATACTCCCAAATGTGTATCTATCATTAACAACCTCCTCATGAAATCCACCTATAGGATAAAACTATTCAAAAGTTGCATAGAAATAAAGAAATGAGAGGCACCCATATAAAATAATGCACCATAAAGTGTATAAGCTACAAGAATAGATCCTCTTACTATAGATGGTCTATCCTTGATATCGACAAGAGTAGGATGAATGGAATTTAACTATACTACCCCTCTTCCTTGTGATTCTATCTAATTCCCTTGATCTGATCCACTACACTGAAATGGGTACTATTATCCAGAAGTTACACATCCACGTTCTCTACTGCCACGACCAGTAGAACTATAACAGCCAAACTGATGAGGTATAGAAGATGCACTTTCTACACTCTGGTTCTGCCTAGTTTCTCTATCACTACCCATCTATCATGGATTTCTACAGAACCTATATAGATGTATCATCCTACTATAAGATCATCACTCTACCGATGGTATGGTACAATGTCTGTGATAGTAGCTTGTCCTCCCACCTCAGTGGGAAATCACTCAGGTAAGATCCTATATAACATATCCTTCCAACTATCCACTCTTCTTCCCGCTTTATAGGTCAACAGTCTCAAAATGGAACTTCCTTCCCTATAAATATGTACATCATGATCACACAATAGAAACCAAAAGTCTGCCTCTAGAATATTTTTTAAGGTTCCCCTAAAAAAAGAGAGACTTGTTCACCATATCAGAAAAATTCTTCGGCCTAAATATGTTCTCTTAGGAATTAATTTCACATTTAATATTATCCTGAAATTGTTTTTATAAATTAACCTCGTCTCCTTCCAACACTATAAAAAAGTTCTTCAAAACCATAAATAATCCAACATAGTCCATCATATACGTATCCCCCTAATCCTACTTCACAAAATCAACATCTCACTCATTCCAGAGCATCTCAGGAAAAAAGTGTTCCAATATATTCTCTTGAAATTCCTTCCACTCCATTATCTCCAGCTATCCATCCTGAATTTGGATGTCCCACCATAGCTTCTCTTGACCACGTAACTTGTAAGAAGCTAATTTTACCCCCTTCTCAACAATAGTCTCTAAGTGGACAAGTATTGTCTAGATAGACTCAGTCTAGAACTTGGTTGCCTTAGGTCCACCCTCTCTGGTAAACATTGTATGGTGATGTAACTGAAGCTACAGCATTAGGTCAGACATGATTATCATAACCCACTATTGTTCACTCTTCATAAAATGCATAAATTTAGAAAAATTTCTGTTGAAACTAATCTCTGACATCCTCATTTGGCACTTCTGGTTCCTCATGTTCCACTATTAGAGGAGCATCTCATCCATGTATTCCATTCATCCTCTCAACACGTGTCATCATGGAGTTATGTCTCTAAAATTCAAAAAAACAAATATTAGGAAACATAACACAACTTTTCCACATTTTTGTAATACGAAAAATCACAATAATTCACAATAAGTCTTTTCCCCAAACCTCACTGTAGTGTCAAAACTGATTTAATTTTGTTACCCTTAACCATCATACATCTTGGTCATGGTTAACAAGGGTAAAATCATTCTCAAATTCATGTTTCTAATTAGACTCATATTTATTCCCATTCTTCATCATTTTAAAATTCTCAATTTTATATTAAGAACCATTTTTAGTTAAATTACATAAGAAATGAAAACATTTCAATTTTCAGAACTAACCCAAAAACCCATTTTCCCATGAATTCCTAAAAAGATTCATGTCACAAAATATTCTTGAGTTCCCAGAATGATTCATGTATACTCAACTCTAAAAAAATTCTAGTCCACATTTCAAATCATAGAAAACACAAAAACAATAATCAAATCAGACAACAAGTTCATCACTCGAGGTGAAATAACATCAACTGTAACAACACACATCAATAATAACAATCCCACCTTGGTTACATGGCTTTTACCCTTGTACATGGGTTTGCTAATCCAATGCATAAGCTCTTAACCAAGTTCTAAATCATGTTATTATCTTTTCTACCTTCACTAATAGTAAGACTAAATAAAAAAGAAAAGAAAACTTCCTTTGATACCACATTGTAGTGTCCTAACATAGGTTCCACACATCGTTTCCCTGAGCTAGTCTATTACACAACCCCAGTAATGTCTCCCCATACACTAGAGGCTACCGACTAGTAGGGATGATCAACATCGATCATGGGGTGACTATACCCTATTTATAAAAGTATCACAAAAAAGAAAATAAATAATAATAACCAAATGATATAACTAATAACCAAACCAAACCAGTATCAAATGATGACCAAAACATAAGATAAAATATCCGAAACAAAATAGTGTATATTTCATTCCAAATATGTTTCAAGTGTAAATATTCAAATCCCAATGTAAATAAAGACACTAAAAACTCCCGAGTTGGTCCTGAACCACATATGGTTCCCTCAACCATGGACCATCCTAACTCATCCATCTAATATATGGATACTTCCCTTAACCTATCCTCCAACCATGAAATATATTAAGGTACTGATTAGGCATCCCGATCTGGGTGTGTGTAAAACTCAGTAGGCCTCTACTAATGACATAAAAAACAATATCCAATCAATAACAGTTTATGTGGTTATTTAAAGAATAAAGTATAATTAATAAGTAAACTGTTATCACATTTATTATTCTTTAAATTAACCACAATAACACCCAGGTACATGAGGAAACTCAAACCGCAATTCCCACTTCATCCCATTCCATATTCTAAACTACATCACATATTCAATTAATGATTCATTATAACAAATAGTAATTCATTATCCATTTCATTTCCATTCATAATGGCCAATTGGAACCATAGTCTAATGCCAATCTCAAGGGTATAGAACATCATGTCTAGAACCCCATGGGTATTTGGAGTATCAGTCACTATCCCACACTTCATGGGTATTTGGAGTATCAGTCGTTGTGCTATAAAAATATTCACATGCATGCGTTTGGGTTTAGAACACCATGTCTAAAACCCTAATGGGTATTTAGAGCATCTATTTGTGTCCCGCACCTCATTTCTCAATCGAACACATATATCACATATATCACACCATTCAAGTTTAATCAACATTGAACTTTTATTAAATTACTCCAAAAAAACATTTATTAATTAATTCAATAATTAATTAAACCATTTCAATCAATTTCATACTCACAATAATTCCCATTAATTAATTCAACAATTAATTAATCCAATTTAACAATCTAAATTTCTAAATAATTAATTCAAGAATTAATTATTCTGATTAAAATATATTAATATCCCACTAATTAATTCAACAATTAAATATTCCACTTGAACAACTACAAAATATTAATAAATAATTAAACAATTAATTATTAAAATTCAATAATTCTAATATCCAAAAAATTAATTCAAAAATTAATTATTCCAATTCAAAAAATCCCAGTTTCCTATCAATTACCCATGCAAACAATACAATAAATAATTAAAAAATTAATTATTCCAAATTTATGAATCCATTAATAAATTAATCAATTAATTTATTCAATTCATGATTCAGTTAGAAAATGTGCTAATGTAATTCTAAAAATGAATACTTGAAATTGGAAACAAAACTATGAGAAATTGGAATTAGACCACCTACCTTATGTTTTTGATGAGAGATCCCTCAACAAAAAATCCCCAATTTGGATTAAATAGGGTAAACCCATGATCAAGAACACGATCTAGATCCAAAACCTAGATCCAAGATAAGATTAATAGAGATCTAACAAAACAAGATATAGATCTATACCCAACTTTTGATAAACATCCCTTTTTATCTAGGTAAAGGAGTGAGAGATATAAAGAGATCTAAGTGGGAAGAAAATACAAACCCATAAGGGAGTAGATATTACAATTATCCCTTTGAATCATGAAGAAAAAAGGTTAGGAGGGATTAAAATCTATTTTAACGCCTCTAAAATTTATAGGAATGAGTTTAGGTTTGATTTTGGGTAATTAGGGATTAATATATGATGGTTCGGGATTTTAAAATTAAATTTTGGGGGATTTAATTTCAAAAAATAGGGTTTTCTATACGGGGCACACAGTTTCCCCAAACCATTTTCCCTAACTATGCACTTCACCTAGGGGTGTCTCACAATTTCTCCTAAGAGGGAACATGGTTTGAAAAAATATGTACCAACTGTGAAAACCCCACTGTATCAAAGGTACATGGTTTTCTAGGCTGGATGTATAGTTTTGGAAAACCATGCACCACCCTCATTACCCTAAAAAACATCAAATTTTTACCCAATCACACCCAAAATAAAACCCAAACAAAATTTACTCAATGCAAGGGAAAAGAATACCCAAAAAACATGAGATATTTCTATAAAATGAGGGACGTTACATATATTAATATAATGAATATTATATTTAGTTATTAAATCCATCATTATAACCATAAATTCGAATCAATAATGAAAATTATAACGCATCGGTTCATAGAGGTGGAAATGCACATGTACACACGAGAGATGTTTTCATTTACCATTGGAAAAAAGAGATGTATAATGGTTGTTCATCATCATAAATATTTATTATATTGAATATATGTTTTACATTTAAAAAAAAAATGTAAAACATACAAAAATAATTGTAACATTTTTAGTAAAATTGATCCTAAAAGGACCTCAATATACTTAAGAACATCAGATCCTCAAGTAACTAATGTTAAAAATATTTCTTAGAAACTTTTTAAAGATAGTTTTTAATATAAATAACATTAAAATGCGAAAATAGTAAATCAAAAACAATATTTGGTTCTTTAGGATCTGATTTTATAGGTCATGGAGCTCAAACGAATCAAAAGATATGGTCGTTCGGAGTGGGGATTCTCTAAGAATTATCTTAGAGAGCTTAAACTTCCAAAGATCATAACTTTATATCCATAAGTCCATTTTATCCCCTTGACCAGTTAAATAGAATCTTATCAAATGAACTATTTTTTTAGGTTTTCTGCATTTTTATCATTGTTTATTTTAAAACTAACATTTAATGTGGACTTTTAACATCACCTCCTGAAAAAAATGTTAACATTCTTATATGAGGGATTTTAATGCTGTTTTTTAGGAAGAAATGTCAAAATCGATTTTGATATCATTTTTTATAATAATATATGTTAAAATATGGAAACCCAAAATTAAGGATCATGTTTGGTTTTGTAGTATTCTATTTGACTGGTTGTGGAGCTTCAATGGACTTATAGAACAAAATTTATGGTCATTGGAAGCTAGAATTATTTAAGACTTATCTTAGAGAAGTCCAACTTTTGATGGCCATGATGTTTTATCCATAAATCCATTTGACCTCCATGACTTGTCAAATTGAAGCATTATAAATGAACTAGATCCTTGCATTTTTTGTTTCTATGTTTTTAGTAGTATTTATTTGAAAAAAAAATTTTAAAATCAAACTTTTAACATCATTTACTAAAAAACCATCACTAAAAGTCTTTTATGAGGACTCTTAACACAAATTTTTTTAGTACCTGATGTTAAATTTTTACTTTTAACCTTATTTACTAATTACTCAATGTTAAAAATCATAAATGAGGACTTTTAATATTGACCATAAAGATCCAACATTAAAAATATGACATTAAAGACCATTTTTCTACAAGGGTTATGGATATAATAAGTGTTATATATCCCTCAATCATGTGTTTTCCATTAAATATCACCCTATCAACAAATTAATTTTCTAGGTCATCTCTAACATTTATCATATTCTAGAAAATACATAAAGTAAAACTATCATAGAAAAATCATTATATGTTTCATGAATGTAACAACTAGAATTCCATTGATCAAATAATTATAAAATATAATTCTCAAATCCTAATATATTAACAATAAAATCATTTACATTATTCATAAACCATTAATCTAGTTTCATCATCTTGATATTTAATATATTATTCTTAAAATATTAAATATGTATCATGTATTAAGATTTATCAATCTCAATTTAATAATGATTCCCAATTTTAACATAAGAAATGCTGTTAAAATAACTCATGGATTTCATATGTCATATATATTCTCTTCATCATCAATTATAAAACCATTACACATACAATCTTTTTTATCCTATTCTCAAGATTTATCCTCGGGACTTTGATTTTCCCAATGCCCATACTTTATACATTTAAAACATTCATCCACCAATCATACATTATAGAAACCTTTATTCCCATCCGTTGCGTTAACTAAACATTCCATTTTTTACTTTTTAATTACTTTCCTTATTTCCTTATTTTCCACACCCAAAAAGTAACAGACCAAAATGGGTCAACTAGAAAAGCCACACAAGTTGAACCATCATGGTGAGGTATAAAAAAGATAAAGAAAATAAGTATTGTATATAACTAAACAATTCATACAATGTAAAACCCCAACCTTCCATAGCATGATTCTTCTTAATAATTCAATAGCATACGATACACGCTACACCAAGTTTGAGCACCCCATGACATATCAAATTAGCCATTTAAAAATAAGTTATAAATTGTATTAACCAAAATTTTAATTTTATATATTCTATATAATTTTAACTGTAACACCTCAACCTTAGAAGCCCAAAGCCCGTGCATTATTTTAATGCATTTGTATGATTATAAGGAATCAAGTCCCTAAAGACCGATCAGTTTAGCTATCTTGGAAAATAGATTACATACATGAATGTTACATTACACATTCAAACATAAAACACAACATAAATAATCCATTTAGAATTCCATTATTCCCCTAACTTAACCCTGCATATCAAACATAATACACTTCTTGTAATCCTGGGAAAATAAAACACAAGAAATGAGTGATCTTAGATACTCGGTACGAGTAAATAATTTAGCAGAATGTATAAATGTTTAATGAAATATTTGTAATAAAAACAACTTACTTTTCAAACATAAACTTGACCATAATATAGAAAAAATAAATCAAACATTACCATATAAACATGCACGTGGATATTCTACTAGTCAAATAATCACATGTAATAACTAATTTCATATTGAGGGAATGCCTAATGCCAGACATCATTACCACATAGTCAATGCCTCTATCCAAGACTAAAAATAAAAATTTTGTCAAGTACTTGTTCCAAGACACTAATTTGTATCATGAGACCTACCGATGCATCGAGGAGCTATAGCGGGCTCCACCCGTCACTTACTAAGTCCACTACATTCCTCATATGAAAATATTGAAACATAACATAAAAATTCGTATTAAAAATAGCATAACAAATGTCAATACATTAACCATAATCCATGATTGGTATGAAAATGATACATACAAAGTATAACATATTATAACTCATTCAATAAAATATGGAAGAATAAATCAACCTTAATTAAGAATAATATCCAGTAAAGAATGTTGACATAGTTGAAAATGATCAATAAAACTTTTTGGGAGAAATATATCTTTTTGTGAAATTGTTTAAAAGTCACACATTTATAAAGGAAGTCTTTTAAAAGAGATTTTTTAATCAAAGTTATTCATACCACTTTGAAACTTTTTAAAGGAATTAATATTTTCAAACAATCATGTCCATATAAATAAATCCTTAAAACCGTTTTGAAAACATGGACATTAATGAGAAAGATTTAGATGAATAAATATTTAAAACATTTAAAATGATATTTTAGTTAAAGAGTACCTTAAAATAATCAATTTGAATTTTTTTTATGAAACATAGACAAGGATAATAAATATTCCCCAGAAAACACTTACACATAAACAATCTCGGATAATAATGAGATTGAGGAATTAACCCTTACCTTGCACTTTCCTTTGGTCGAGGGTATGTTTAACCTCCTGTATAATGACAATCGTATTTTATTATATTGTAATAGAACCATATTAATATTCATTATATAATACATGATCCATTTATGACTTTATACTATCCATTTAATAATGATTTTCAAGTTAAATTAACATTTCAGGTAATAATCTCCTTCTTTATCGTACGTGTTTTAATTTGTTATTCTTGATCGTATCATTTAGATAATGATTTAAATACTTCCATAATATAAAACATGATTTATATATAATATATATTTAGAATATAAATATGTATAATATATAGATATATTAAATTGAAAACACCGTTTATGGAGATGGTAGGTCGTACGTACGCATAAACGCTGTTTCTGTTTTCATAACGTATTGAATGGAAGTAAGTGAATAAGATATATGTAAGTACATACATAAATATTTATATATATATGTAGTAGAATAATTATTTCATATATTACTTACTTATTAATAATATATATTTTTATAACCATCGTTGAAAGGTGAACCTAGAAATGAATCTCATTGTGTCGTGGAGACGGTAAGCCGTATGTACGCACGTATGGTGACATTATCATTCATAGGATAGATAGAATAATGATTATGGTTATACCATATTTATAATAACATCAAAGTATATATAATTTACTAGAGTTATTATTTTGGTATGGAAATAACAAAGAAAGAGAAAGTGGAAGAAGAAAAGAACTTTGAAAGAGGTGATAAAATAATTACCTCTTCTTTGGGTGTTTCCTATTGATTTGAACAAAATGGATCCTTAAGATGGATTTATGCTCAAGTGAAGGAATCTAGGTTTAAGTTAGAGAAGTTGGGAGGATAATTGGGTGGGGTTTGTCTAAGACAAATGGCTTTGGAGGTGTGAGTTTGAGAGAAGGGGAAATACCCTTTTATAAGAGAGGTGAGGTTCACTTTAGGAAAATCTTGAAATATTATTTTATTATAAAATAATTTTCGGTTTATAATGGCTCAAAATTCATTTATTTCAAGTATTAGGTGGTTATGAGTCTATTTAATTTCAAACAATAGGTTTTAGACAAGTTTAGGTTACCATGTTAACCTTATTTTTTAGATTTAACTCTGAGTTAAATAGTTTAACTTTTACAATGTCTTCTTATATTTTTATATTACATGGTTAATAAAAATACTATAAAATGACAAGAGAATCCAAAGTGGATAATTAATGACATATATATCATTATAAGAGTCCTTTGGAAGAACCATATATTTTTATGACTATTATATAATTTAATAATATAGCATTTGTTTTAAAAACTCATTTATGTCAATTTTGACACTATTTGGTATTTTTTTATGTGAAAGTCATAAAAACATGATTACATTGAACAAAATACATTACATAAAGCCTAAAATTTCTTATTAAACTATAAAATTAGTGGAATGCATCAAAATTCTCAATTGAAATTTATTTGTATATTTATAATATCAACTATTTCAATCATTCATTAATAAGGTAATTACTGCATCATCATTGTGTCATAAATAAATTTAATTATTTAATATCTAATTTTTTTAAATAAAATACCATTATGTATGAAATATGTTTATATTTCTAAAGAATATTTATAATCTAATTTATATTATGTATAACCCTATAATAAAAATGGTTTATTTATTAAACTATGAATTTAACACCTTTAACTCTTTTTTAAATAAAATAATAATAAATGTCCTAATCTAATCCAAGTGGACCAAAATGATCATATTTTATTTCTAAGGTTGTTATTGGTCGAAATACAATTATCCAATATAATTAGAATGTCACGACCCGTCCCCCGAGGCCCGTGCCGTAACTACCCCAAGCTCGCCTTCCATAGGCCAGGGGCTGACGACTAGCACCAAAGGCGTAATTCCCTAAAACTAGGAAGGAATTGACTTTATAACCTATAAAAACACACAAAAAATACTAACTCAAGTAAACTGTATAACCAATAAGTGAGTACAGTAAGTAAAAAGGGGCCAGAATACAAGCCCAACTGGAAAGTACAAGAAACTGAAAGTACAAGTACAACTGAGGAAAAAGGAAAAATAGATACTAGGTTGTCCTCTAAGGTTCCTACCCGAAGGGTAGGTCCAGACCGCCTCCTCCGCACTCCACATATTTCTGTCTCCTCCGTGTATTGACACACCGTATGGTCCACCTCCAGGTACCGTCCAGTCCTAGTACTCTCTTCCTCTGTCAACACTGTTCGTCGTCTGCATCCAACACTACGAGGTGCGGGCATAGCCCGTGCAGGGGTGAGTATAACAATACTTAGTAGGGACCCCGAGAACCTCAAGGTCTCAAAAAATCCAATAAGTATAAATGAACAAAAAATTGAAATCAACAAATAACCTTACTTAGGTAAATGCCCATACATATACCTAAGTTATAAAGTGATCCATCTCAATCATTAGGAAAATATAGAAAAACTGACCCAGCTCAACCAGGATTTTATTCACTTTATCAAAACCACGACTGCTAGAGAACTCATGCTCAATCAAGTATAGTGGGCCTTCCATGACACCAAGCACACTTCCCACTAACCTTGGACTGCTGAGGTACTCCTCCTGTCGAGTACCGTGGGTCTGCCGCGTCACACAAAGGTGCACCCCACCGTGGGTCTGCCGCCACAACCAGGTGCTTCCCCTCATAGCCTGCAGAGGTACTCCTCCTATCGAGTACCATGGGTCTGCCACCACAACTATGATCTCCTCCACCATAGTTCTGTCTGCACAACCAGGCGCTCCCCACTGGGCTAGTCAAGTCACTCAGAGTCAATCGGTCAACAGTCGTCAGGTCTTAGCCAGCTACTAGGTCTCCGCAATTTGCTTGCTCATCACTTGAAGGATCCACTCCATGAGCTACTGGTAAATACTCCAACTATCACTATGTATGATGAAGAAGTATCACAAAGGTCTGACATGTCATAGGGGTCTCAACGCAACAGACGGCTCATCAATCGGCCGCCCGGTCTGGGAGTTTTTAGCCTTTTGGTCATTGGGACCCGGTCTTGTATATTATTAGCCTTGACAGTGGGATCCACATGGTAATCACACGATTTTTCAGACCATGTGTGAAAGCCATGCGAAGTCCCTGGGTGAGACAGTAGAAACCAGTTGGTGGATGGTTTGGCAAACCGTGCGGGTAAGCCATGCGATGATGTAAAGTTAGGGTTTTAAGTCCCGAGCCACTCAAGATTTCCCATTTTACCCTCATAATTCCTCCCACTTGAGGCTCGTGTGGATGTTCTTGTTTTCAAAGGTTATGGAAACTCTTCATCTTGATTTGAAGGCAAATAGAAGGATTTTCTTGGTGGATCGTAGGCAGTTCTCCTCTTGAAGTCCCTTTTTTGGCGTGAGGGCCGCGGTGCGGCGGGGTGCCGCCACGGCTGGTCGGATGGCCATCCCTCTTCCATATGTCACCGCGACACAAGATGCAGCTCCTTTTTCACCGAGTGGCGCAGACGTACTCTACCGCTCTCATCGTGCGGCCGGCCTTCGGTTGTCATCTTCCTTCATCGCAAAGATTTTAACAAAAACACTAGGGATTTCGGAGAGGTCATGCCATTTTTGTTTGGCCCGTACCTTCCGCATTAGAGTGGTAGAAAGTGGTTCACATGAATATATCACATCAAACCCTCCCTCAAATATTCTTCCCAACCCATAAAATAAAATAAGGGGTGTACTCATTAAGTGATAATCAAACAACATTAAACCCCTACAACTTCCCGCAACAAAATATTCCCACCCCGCAAGGAAAACATCTACAGATAAACTTGATAATAAGTTGATCAACATTCTTTCTTTTTAGAGGGAAATAATCAAGGGAATAAATTTATACTTAATTAAAAACCCTATCTTGTTCGTTTTTCACCGACGGAGTCATGGGGAAGAAGACAGATCTTAGGGAAAAGACGGATGTTGGCATTTTCCTCAATCGTCGGTTTGTGTGCCAGCTCATAATAGTCGAAGATGTCCTACATTGGAGTAAGTCTTGAGGAAGAAGGTCAAATTCAGGGTCGACGTTCTTCATCAGTGGAGTGTTCTTCGTGAAGTAAGCGTTCTTCATTGGAGAGTTTTCTCTCAAGAGCTCTAATCCTCCTTTGCCAACCTTTTCCAACAAATGAATAGATAACCCCTCCAAATAATAGATTATCTATTATTTATTTTGATGGGTTTAAAATTCAAATTGAAGCATTTAATTAAATAATATGGCTCAATTAATTAAAGGGGGGGGGGGGGTGTTGACACCATTAAAAGAGGGGGTGGTGGCACCATTAATTTAAGGGAGGTTAAGAGACTCTCCCTCATTTATGAGGGAGTTGATAGGTTTTCCTCAATTAATTGGGGGGTTTTGTCCTGGGTGGTCCCCACACCGTAACCTCTCGTGGGAGGTTAGGTTCAGGTGGGCCCCACCACCATAACCTCTCATGGGAGGTTAATGTTTGGTAGTCCCCACCTCCAACTTCCACTTGGGTGGTTATATAAGATAAAATAAAATAAAACATGTGTTTATTTTATTTTATTATTTCCATGAAAACCCCCAAAAACTAACTTTCAAACTCGACCAACTAGCGTCGAGGTGAAGGTCTTATTAGGAAAATATCGGTGTTGCGAGTTCAACGGTGTCCTCAGATTTCATTTCCGAGCACCAGTTCAAAATTTAGAAAAACTCACTCGTATGTTTACTAAACGTCCCAAACAAAACTTCAGAAATTGATTCCGGGCACACCGGGCCTCAGAATCTTGCACTGTCAACTTTCACGGAGTCATAAAATTCCCATATAAAAAAAATTACATGGAAATTCTGAGTCTTTAGATTCTACCCACCTCAGGGCTATACGTCCTCGTAAGCCACAACTCCTAACTAAGGGAACAAGTGGGGAGACTGAGCACGCATCTGAGCCTTCTGCTCCCATGTGCTCTCTTGGACGTTCTCGTGCTGCCAGTGAATGCGTACCAGAGGTATCGACCATCCCTGAAGGAGCTGCTCCTATTGATCCTCAATCTCTACTAGAACCTCCGTAAAAGTCACACCATCGTCGATGATAGCTCGCCATGGTCGATGATGTGGGAAGGGTCATGCACGTATCTCCTCAGCTGAGATACGTGGAATACGTCGTGCACCCGGTGCAACTGTGGTGGAAGAGCTAAGGGGTATGCCACCTATCCAACTCTACTGAGGACCTGAAAAGGTCCGATGAACCTTGGAGATAACTTGCTGTTATGGCCAAATCTCCGTAGACCTCATCAGGGTGAGACCGGTAGAAATACATGGTCGCCATCCTGGAACTCCAGAGGTCTCCATATCCTGTCAGAATATGCCTTTTTCCTGCTTTGTGAAATCTTCATCTGCTCCTGGATGATCTGTACCTTCTCTGTGGTAGCCCGTACCATCTCTGGTCCCACCAGTGCTGACTCTCCTGGGTCAGTCCAACACAAAGGTGATCTGCAAGGTCTCCCGCATAACGCCTCATGAAGTCTATGTATATCTTATCCCACTACCACTCTGGGACCTCTAAAGGCTGAACCAAGCCTGAAGGTACTTGATACTCCTCCTTCACTTGCTGACAAGTGAGGCACCGAGAGACAAACTCTACAATTTCATTCTTCATTCCTGGCCAGTAGTGCTATCGTGGGAGATCCTGATACATCTTTGCCACTCCTGGATGTACCGCTAGAGGGGACGTGTAAAACTCTCTCAACACTTCCTCCTGAAGTGACATTGGTACTATGGTACGTCCTCTGAAGAGGATGACATGCTCCCCACCTTCAAAAAATCCATCAGGTGCCTATCCTGTGGATATTTGAGAACGTCATGCCTTGCAGTCAGCGTCTCCACGATGCGCCTCCCTGACTCGCTAAAGGAGTGGGGGGGTGACTGTAAGAGACTGAAGGAAAGCTGATCCATCTCTATCCACAAAGGATATCTGCAAAGGGGCCAGTTGCTTCATCACCTCACCTAACAGCTGTATACCAAATATCCTACTGAGTGCATCTGCAACAACGTTCCCCTTCCTAGGAGTATATACTATCTCTAATTCATAGTCTTGGAGGAACTCAGTCCAACGTCGCCCTCTTAGGTTCATGTCCATCTATGATAAGACATACCTGAGACTCTTGTGATCAGAGTACACTATAAAGTGCTCTCCCATCAGATAGTGTCACTACATATTCAAGGAGAATACCACTACTACTAACTCCAGGTCATGGGTAGCATAGTTCTGTTCATGATATCTTAGCTGCCGAGAACCATACGCGATCACCGCTCACTCCTACATCAGGACACATCTGAGTCCGGTCCCTGATGTGTCATAGTAAACTACGTACCCTACGCCCTCCTATAGAAGATTCAAGATGGGGGCACTAGTCAGCCTCTGCCTCAGCTCCTGAAATCTCTGCTGGAATCTCTCCGACCACACAAAGGGTTTCCCCTTCTTCATCAAGGCTGATAGTGGTGCTACACTTCTGGAGAAATGTGGCACAAATCGTTGATAGTAACTAGCCAGACCTAGAAAAATCCATACCTCTGTCACACTCATGGGTGGCTCCCAAGTAAGTACTACCTCAATCTTCGCTGGATCCACTAAAACTCTAGACTTCGAGATGACATGTCCCAGAATGTGAACCTCTCGGATCTAGAACTGGCACTTCGAGAGATTTCCATAAAGCTGGTGCTCTCAGAGTGTGTCTAGTAATACCCGAAAATGGTAGGCATGATCCTCCTCAGTAGTCGAGTAGATCAGAATTTCGTCGATGAAGACTACGACAAAGTGATCAAGGTATGGATGAAAGATCCTGTTCACGAGTCCCATGAACACTGATAGAGTGTTGGTTACGCCAAATGGCATAACCAATAACTCGTAGTAGCCTTACCGACATCTGAAGGTCATCTTCTGCACATCCTCATCTCGAACTCTGAGATGGTGATATCCTGATCCGAGGTCTATCATTGGGAACCACCGTGCACCCTTCAGCTGATCAAAGAGGTCTTCAATCCTTAGAAGTGGGTGCTTGTTCTTCACAGTCACCTGGTTCAGGCACCTGTAGTAGAGACAAAGACTCAAGCTCCCATATGCCTTCTTGGCGAAAAAAATTGGGGCTTCCCAGGGAGAAACACTGGGACAGATGAATCCCTTCCCCTGCAAGTCCTCTAGCTCTACCCGCAGCTCGCGAAGCTTTGTGGGAGCCATTCGATACGCTGGTGTAGATATCAGTGTCATCCCAGGGTACATGTAAGTGTAAAAGTGCACCTATCTTTGAGGAGGTAGACCTAGGACATCATCAGGGAAAACATCTGCGTACTGGTCCACCACTACAAGATAAGTCAGACTCTCCACATCAACAGCTCTGAGGGTAAGGATAGCCAACTGATGAGTGATCGATTGCACTCTCCTTCGAGAAAGTACATCCTATGATGCAAAGGCTACCTTCTCGCTGGTGAAGGTGAACCTGGTCCCATCCATACGAACACAACGCACATTGTGCCTAATATAGTCTATCTGAGAAAGGACTGTAGATAACCAGTCCATACCCAAGATGACGTCGTAAGACCTCAATGCCGCTACGAGGAAATCCCCGCCGAAGCTCTCGCCTCCTAGAGTGAGCTCACACTGCCAGAACCAGTACCTAATCATCGAATCTGCTCCCGTAAGAGTCTCTAGCTGTAAGGATCGAGCCAATGGCTCCATCGGAATCTCCGAGATTTGAACGAGGGCTGTGGAAATGAAATAGTGACTACACATGTGTCTATAAGTTCTGCAGCTATGGTGTAGTAGACACAGATCGTACCTTGAATCATCTCCATAGAGCCATGATCGTATGCCTCAGCTACCTGGAGATGAGATCTCCCCTTTCCACCTGCTCCCTCCAGTCGGGGTGGACATCTTGATGGTGGTGGTGGTAACACATCGAAACTTCACCCATCACCACCTTCACGCCAAGCTCCTCTGCCACGTCCACCTGCTCCCTGCGGACCGCCTCGATCGAATCTATGTCTCTTCCTGGGCGGTCCTTCGACTGTCTGCTGATCATCTGAATGGCGAGTCGAGAAGTCACGAGCCATGTGACCCTAACCACCATATAAGTAACATTTCATGCTTCTCGCATGTCCATCTCCGCTTCGGGTGCCCCGCACAACCGATCCTGAGTCATGCATTTTTCCACCTATATGTCTGGTCCTCTTGGACCTCTGTGACATCTGTCTGCTGCCAGATGTAGAAGACTTCGCTACATGTCGACTAATGGTGGATATCGCTGCTGGAGACTACTCAACAAGGAAACTATCCACCAAGAGGGCTCTCTTTAGCACACCCACCCACATCAGGATGTTGAGTGAGATCATTAGAGATCTGATCTCCCGTATGAGCCCCTACTTGATGGTATAGACCCTGAAGAATGAGTCCCGCACCATATTGGTGGAGTAGTGTGAGAGGTCTGTGAAACTCGCTGAGTACTGAGCTACAGTCATGCTGCCCTACTGCAGATTAAGTAGCTACTGTATGTGCATTGCACGAAGAGTCTCTAGGACAAAATCTACCCGAAATAGGATCTCGAAGTCTTCCCAGAGAAGCATCATCTTGTCATGGACCTAGAGCATCATGCTCCACCATCTGCCTACTGCTGCCTGTAGAAGGCTGGAAACAAGTATTACCACGAGGTTTGTTGGTGTCCCTACCAGTCGAAAGACTCTCACCATAGCTTCCAACCAATCCTCAACCGCCTGTGGGTCAGTCTCTCCCCAAAACCTAGGTGGCCTCTAGCACTAGAACTTGTGAAATGTGCTCAAGTGGCATGCACCATCTGCTACTGGGGCTGGTGGAATCAGTGGACCAATGGGGAGTGGTACCATTGGTGCCTCCGCTGGAAAAGGGCCCTGCACCGAGGCCTCATCGCTCGGTGGGATATCTGAGTGTAAAACTCTCAGATCTCTAATCGGATGTCTGCAGGGAGGCATCCAGAAAGAAATAGATGTGACACGATCAAAAGATTATACCTGGTGAGATGAACTGGTTGCGCTGACTTAAAGAAAACTTTTGAAAACACACACTCAATCAGTGTTTTCGTACAGTGAGTCGGAAATCAGAAGTCTGGGTCTTGGTGTATGGATACGTCGACTGCCGCACCAACACTAGACACTTTGAACTGAGAACCAAAATCACTACTCTTAACACTATTGCTTCATATAAAAAAAGATCAGAGTTTTAAGTTCTACGGTAGGACCAAATCCTCTGATACCAATTTGTCACGACCCATCCCCCGGGGCCCGTGCCGTGACTACCCCAAGCCCGCATTCCATAAGGCAGGGGCTGGAGACTAGCACCAAAGGCCTAATTCTCTAAAACTTGGAAGGAATTACCTTTATAACCTATAAAAACACACAACAGATATGAACACGAGTAAACTGTATAACCAAAAACTGAGTACAGTAAGAAAAAAGGGGCCAGAATACAAGCCCAACTGGAAAGTAAAAGAAACTGAAAGTACAAGTACAACTAAGGAAAAAGGAAAAAGAGCTACTAGGTCGTCCTCCAAGGTTCCTACCTAAAGGGTAGGTCCGGATCGTCTCCTCAGAACTCCACGTTCGTCTGTATCCTCCATGTACTGACACGCCATATGGTGCACCTCTGGGTACCGTCCAGTCCTGGTACTCTCAGCCTCTGTCAACGATGTCCGTCATCTGCATCCAACACAATGAGGTGCGGGTATAGCCTGTGCACTGGTGAGTATAACGATACTCAGTAGGGATGAAAAGACCCTCAAGGTCTCACAAAATCCTACAATGATAGACCACAAAAAAATGAAATCAACCGATAACCTTACTTAGGTATATGCCCATACATATACCTAAGTTATCAAGTTATCCATCTCAATCATGAGGAAAACATATAAAAACTGACTTAGCTCAAACATGATTTTATTCACATTATCAAAACCAAATGTGATAGAGAACTCTTACTCAATCAAGTACAGTGGGCCTGCCGTGACACCAAGCGCGCTTCCCACTAACCTTGGACTTCTGAGGTACTCCTACTGTCGAGTACTGTGGATCTTCCACATCACACTAAGGCATTACCCACCATTGGTCTGCCGCCACAACCAGCTGCTCCCCCTCATAGCCTATAGAAGTACTCCTCTTATCGAGTACCGTGGGTCTACCACCACAACCAGGAGCTCCTCTGTCATGGGTTTTCCGCCCCAACTATGCGCTCCCCATTGGTCTATTCGAGTCCCTCCGAGTCAATCGGTCAGCAGTCCTCAGGTCTCAGCCAGCTATTAGGTCTCCACACTCTGCTCGCTCATCACAGGAAGGATCCGCACCACGAGCTACTGGTCGATAATCCAACTATCATGAAGTCCCAAAAAGAAGTATCACAAAGGTCCGCCATATCCTAGGGGTATCAACACAATAGACGGATCATCAATCAAATGCCCGGTCTGTGAGTTTTTAGCCTTTTGGTCCTGGGGACCTGGTCTTGCATGTTATTAGCCTTGATAGTGGGATCTGCATGGGAAGCGCATGGTTTTTCAGACCGTGCATGAAATCCGTGCAATGTCCCTAGGTGAGATAGTAGGAATCTCACGGTTGGTGCATGATATTCCAAATAGTGTGGGTAAGCCGTGCGACCACTTAAAGTTTGGGTTTTAAGTTCTTAGCCACTCAGGATTTCCAATTTTTCCCTTGTCCTTCCTCCCACTCGAGGATCACACAGAAGTTCTGTTTTTCAGAGTTTGGGGAAACTTGTTAGCTAGATTTTGAGGAAAATCGAAGGGGTTTGTTGGTGGATCGAAGGAGATTATCCTCGAGTAAGTCCCTCTTTTGGTGCGAGGGCCGTGGTGCCGCCACGGCTGGCCGGATGGCCAGACATCTTCCATTTGTCGTTGTGGCACAAGCTGCGGCTCCTTGTTCACCGAGCAGCGCAGATGTACGCCACCGCTCTTGTTGTGCGGCCGACCTTCGATTGTCATCATCCCCTATCTCAAAGATTTCAACAAAAACACAAGGGTTTGTGGAGAGGACGGTCCATGTTTGTTTCGCCCGCGCCCTCCGCGTTAGAGCGGTAGCAAGTGGTTCACAAGAATATAATACATCAAACCCTCCTACAAATATTCTTCACAACCCACAAAAGAAAAGAAGGGGTGTACTCATGAAGTGATAATCAAACATCATTAAACCCCTACAACTTCCCGCAACAA
The DNA here is from genome assembly GCA_963277665.1 of Viscum album. Taxonomy (NCBI): domain Eukaryota; kingdom Viridiplantae; phylum Streptophyta; class Magnoliopsida; order Santalales; family Viscaceae; genus Viscum; species Viscum album. The sequence continues at coordinate 2,067,760,482 of OY728123.1, read as the reverse complement.
AATATTCCCATCCCGCAAGGAAAACATCCGCAGATCAACTTGATAATAAGTTGATCTGTGTTCTTTGTTTTTAGAAATAAAGAATCAAGGGAATAAAATCATACTAAATTAAAAACCTTACCTTGTTCACTGTTCACCGATGGAGTCGTGGGGAAGAAGAAAAATCGTTGGGAAAAGACAGAAGTCGGTGTTTTCCTCGATCGTCAGTTTGTGCGCCGTCTCATCGTAGTCGAAAACGTCCTACGTCAGATGAAGTCCCGAGGAAGAAGGTCGATGTCGGGGTCGACGTTCTTCGTCAGTGGACTGTTCTCCGTGGAGAAAGCGTTTTTCATTGGAGAGTTTTCTTTCAAGAGATCTAATCCTCCTTTGGCAACCTTTGCCAATAAATGAATAGATAGCCCCTCCAAATAATAGACTATCTATTATTTAGTTTGATGGTTTTAAAATTCAAATTGTAGCTTTAATTAAATGAGATGGCTCAATTAATTAAAGGGGTAGGGTTGACACCATTAAAAGAGGCAGTTGGTGGCACCATTAAGTTAAGGGAGGTCAAAAGACTCTCCCTCATTTATGAGGGAGTTGAGAGGTTTTCCTCAATTAATTGTGGGGTTTTGTCCCAGGTGGTCCCCACATTGTAACCTCTCATGGGAGGTTAGGTTCGGGTGGGACCCACCACTATAACCTCTCATGGGAGGTTAAGGTGTGGTGGTCCTCACCTCCAACTTTAACTTGGGTGGTTATAAAAGATAAAATAAAATAAATCATGTATTTATTTTATTTTATTATTTCCATGAAAAACCCAAAAAACCAACTTTTACCCTCAACCAACTGCCATCGAGGTAAAAGTCTTCTTAAGCGAATACCGGCGCTGTGAGTTCAACGATATCCTCAGATTTCAATTCTGAGCACCAGTTAAAATTTAGAAAAACCTGCTTGTACGTTTACTGAACGTACCCAAACAAAACTTCAGAAATTCATTCCGGGCCCAATGGGCCTCAGAATCACATGCCGTCAACTTTTACGGACTCGTAAAATTCCCATATGAAAAATAATTTACATGGAAATTCCAGGTCATTACATAGAACATGTGTTAAAGTAATTATAATATCAATTTTACCTTTAAGTACCCTATTTACTTTTAACCATGGTATATAAAAGTCAAAAATTACTATTCACCAAAAATTATTTTCATCTTATTGAACCACATTTTACTTACTGATTTCAACCATGGATCTTGGATTTTTGAAATTAAATTCATAGAAGTGGTAAAATTATATTTTATGCAAATTTCAAATGTGCCTAGAAGGTGGGTAAAAGACGTTAAAAAATTAAATAAAATTTTATACATCTAATTTTATTATAAAATGACTCCAATGAATTAAATTGAAAATATATAGGTATTATATATCTATTTTGATTTAAAATAAATTAAAAACTAATTATTATTTAAATAAATAGTCTGTTTTAAACAATAACACATTGTTTTTCACTATTCCTGAAAAATAGAATGTTTTCTGAAAAATACCAAAAATCCACCCAAAGATAATTTTGATATTCTTAATTAAAAAATGAATTCTATTTTACCAAATTCAAAAAATATAAGTTTCATTAATTAATTTAAAATTAATTCACATTGTCAAAACCAAAAATCATATTTTTAAAATGTAAAAACTATCAAAAGATTCAAATATGATTATGTCAAATTTAAATGTGAAATTATTTAAAATAACATAAATTGTATTAAATGATAAAAATATTTTCTAATTATACTTCCAAACCATTCAAATGAATAATTTAACACTATAAATTATTTTCATTAAAAAATCCGTTTTCAAATAAAATTTAGTATTTTTTACTATTCACCAAAATATGAAAGTTATCAAAAAAACACCAAAAATTTATAGAAACTAAATTTTTATGTCCCGATTATAAATAATAAGTATATATTGTCAAATTTAATATATAAACTAATCAAATATTGGATTTAAAAAGGGTTCACCATTAAATGGTGGAATAACTACATTTTTGAAAAATACTTCTTTTATCTAAAAAATTGAATTTGTCCTTATATTATGTCTAAGAAAAAAAATATGAATTTTAAAATTATATGGGATATATATAAAATTCAAAATGTGGTTTTTACTATTCATAACTTCTTTTTAAACGGCTAGTTTGATAGGCCGTGGTGCCCTTGAGCTCTATGTTGCGTACATCAAACACTATTGTATTATTCAAATGGAAACATATATTGGAAGCTTGGAGTGTTAAATTAAAATTAATATTATGTGTTTCTTAGAAATAATATAAGGAAAAATTCAATTGTTTTAGAAAAAATAAGTATTTTTCAAAAAATGTAGTTTTTAAACCTTTTAATGGAGAACCAATTTTAAATCCAATATTTGATACATTTATATATTCAATTTGACAAAATAAAATTTTTATTTAGAGTAGGGACATAAAAATTTAGTTTGGATAAATTTTTTGTGTTTTTCTGATAACATTCATATTTTAATGAATAGTGAACAATATTGCAATTTAATTCAAAATTTCTTTTTCATCAAATTTAATAATACCGTTAGATTATATTTTTAATTAGTCTTAAATTTTAATTTTAATATGTTTTTATCATTTAATAAAAATTTTATAATTGGAAGTAATTTCACATTTAAATTATACATAAACATATGACATTCTTTTGAAAGTTTTTACTTCTTAAAAACCCACTTTCTGGTTTTGACAACTAGAATTAATTTTAAATTAATTTCTAACAATTCTGTGTTTTGAATTTGGAAAAATGAATTAGATATTTGGAATCATAATTTAAAAATTGTGTAAATAGGTACCATTTATTTTTTGACATTACTAATAGTAACTTCAGTATTTATTTCTATTTACAATGGTTATAGGGTAAATCAAGTAAATAAGGGTAAAAAAATAATATTATAATAATATAAAACTACCCTAAAACATGTACTAATCATATTGACTGATATATGGCCAACCATGAGCATATTATGGTCAATTTGAGGACCACATGGAGCCACTTGGGTGTGATTATGACCTTTTATAATTTTTAATTTAAAGAAAAGTAAAATATGACCTAAAGATGTATCTTCAAACTAAAACAATTTTGATTTGGTTTATATAAATGATATCTTCAACTATAAATTTAATTATAAATCTAAAAATATTTCATACATAATTTTATTTTATTTATAATTTTTAGACATTAAATAAATAATTTCTTTTGACACAATGATGATGCAATGATTACCTTATTAATGAATGATTGAATAAATGATATTGTAATTGTTAAAATAAAAATAAATTAAGATTTTTGATGACATCCATGAATTTTTTGAAAGAGTATGACATTTTATCTTTTATTTAATTCATTTGGATATAATGAATCAAGTTGTCATGACCTAAAAAACAATTACTAAATAGTGTAAAAATTGACATAAATGAGTTTTTAAAACAAAAACTATTTTATTAAATGATATAAAAATCCTAGAAATATAAGATTCAGAAAAATTAAATAAATAATTTTAGATTTTCATTAATTATCCACTTGATCTTCTCTTGGAATTTTATAATAACTATATTAACCATATTGTATAAAAATTCTAGAAGACACGGTAAGAGTTAAACTGTTTAACTAAGGGTTAATCCCAAAATATAAGGTTAATTTCGTGACCAAAACTTCTATAAAAATCAATATACTTGATTATTTAGACTAATAATCATCTTAGACTCAAAATAAATCACTTTTTAGCTATTATAAACCTAAGATAAATTTATAATAAATTAATATTTTAATCTTTTTATAAAGTTCCCCTCACCTCTCTTATAAAAGGGCACCTTTCCTTCTCTTTAATTCACACATCCAAAGCCCTTTTCCGCGAACAAAACCTACCCAAAATTCATCAAAACTTACATAAACTCATCTTAAAGTCCATTATTTGGGAATAAAACCATATTGAAGAGTAATTTTGTGCAAATCAAATAGAGACACCCAAAGAAGAGGTAATCGTTTTATCCCTTCTTTCAAAGATCTTTTCTTCTTCTACTTCCACTTCACAAGTTGTTACCATAATAAAATAACAAATCAAACATGTAATATATTCAGAGATGATGTTATGATTATGGGACAACCATATTCCTCCTTTTACCCATCCTATGAAAAACAATATCACAATGCGTGCATACGTACGGCTTACCGTCTCCACGCCGTGGTGTAAATTGTTTTTCATATTTATTTTATTTTTATAGGTATAATGATGAATATAAATGACTTAAATAATAAATATAAAATTATATTATTTCAGTAAAATTCATATTCCATCTGATTTCATACAATTTAACCATTAAGGAAATGATATCGTCGCTCATGCGTATGTACGACTTACCGTCTCCATGACGCAATGAGATTCATCTTCCACATTCACCATACAAGAATGATTATAAAAATATAAATTAAGAATATGTATGAAATATATGACATAATGATACTATTTAAATAATATATATATATATATATATATTTATGTATGTATGTACATATATGTCATTCACATACATCCACTCAATATGATAAGAAAATAGAAACAACGTTCAACCGAATGTATGGCCTGCCATCTCGATAAACAGTGTATTCCATTTCATATATCTATCTATTATATATTTTTATATTCTTAATATATATGATATTAAAATATTTTTATCTTTATCAGAGAAATATGATCAATAATATCAAGTCAAAATAAATGCAATAAATAAATAGATTATTACCTGAAACGTTGAATTAACATGGAATTGTTAATAAATGAGTAATATAAAGCCATAAAATAATCATCATAAATATTATTATGATTCTGGTACAAGTTAATAATATTTTCAAACCCTTTATATAGGAGTTTCCAATATATACAGAGAGTATCAGACTTAAGGTAGGGTTTAATTTTGCAATATCATTATTATCTGAGGTTGGTAATATGTGAATATTTACATGGATATATTTATAATCCATATCCATGTTTCATCAAAATTTTCTCAAAAGGATTATTGTTAAGGTTTTATTTAAGGAAAACATTAAATAAAACATCATTTTAAATGTTTTAAAGATTTAATCTTCTAATCCTGTCTCATTAATGTCCATGTTTTCAAAATGGTTTGAATGATTTATTTTTATGGACATGAATGTTTAAAAATTCTAATTCCATTAAAAAGTTTTGAAGTGGTATGAGACACTTTGATTCAAAAATATATTTTTAAATTTTTTATTTTATAAGTTATTTAATTTTGAATAAATTATTTCTAAGTAAAATGGGATATTTCTCTCAACTAGTTTTAATGATTTTTTTAATCTATGTCAACATAATTTGGTTGATTTTATGGTTAATTGAGGTTGATTTAGTATGATATAATATTCTAGGTTGTATTGAATGTTTTATGATACGTTTGAATATGGATGTGCTATTTTTATACCATTCATTGGTTATGGTTAACGTATTAACTTTTTGTATGCCATTTTTAATACAAATGTTTATGTTATGTTTCACTCTTTTCATATGAGTAATGCATTAGACTTAGTAAGTGAAAGGTGGGGCCTACTATATTCCCTCAATGCATCGATAGGTATCATTAGAAAAAATAGTGTCTTGTAAAAAGTTCTTGATAGAATATTTGTGTATGGTCTTGGCATGAGGCCTTGACATAGTGGTTATAATGTCCGACATTATGCATTCCCACATTATGATATTAGTCTAACATATGATTATTCGATAAGTAGAATATCCATGTGCATGTTTATATGGAATAATTTTATTTATTCTTTCCATATTATGTAGAATATAATGTTTTAAATGGCTTGTGTTTTGGTTTTTAACCTTTACTTAAAATTTTATGCTTATTTGTGATAGATTCCACAATATTGTTTATCCTTAATGAGCATCTGAGCTCACACATTTCTTATGTTTTATTTTACCAGGATTCCAAGAAGTGTTTTATGATTGATATGAATGGTTAAGATAGGGCAATCAGGGGGTTTTCAAAAAATTATCTTTGATTTTTTTTATATTTTTTAATTGTAATGCATGGGTGATGAAAGTAATATATTTTACAAGATGACTAAATTGATCTGTACTTCTATACATGATTCCTTGTATCATTCTAATTTATTAAAATAATCCACAGGGTATGGGATTCTGGGGTTGGGGTGTTACAGTTGGTATTAGAGGAAGTTTAGCTACAACCTTGTAAATTGATTTTGAAAACATAGATTAGGGATTGAAACCCTAGGAAATACTTTGAGAATAATTATAGAAGAACCCCTAATAATTCTGGTAATGATCATGTATAACCAAGGATTAAAATTAGGATATTATAGATTGAATGTACTTTACCTTCACTATGTATTTTTCTTCAATGATATGTGTTTCTCACCCTATTCTTTCTGGTCTTAGTTAATGGAGGAAACCATAAGGGATTGGATTAAACTTGAGTTTGATGGAAAATTTAGTTATTTTGAGCAACAAAATTGGATAATGACTGGAGAGAAAGATACTATGATTATTCCAAATCAGTTATCATTATATATAACTAACAATGTGATCTTTGATGACTTTACTAACACATTTCATAACAAGAAGATGAATGTTTATAAAGGTTCACATTTGAAGATGCATAGAGGAAAAAAGATTCTACTTCATACATGTCAAGAGGAAGGGAAGAAGAACCTTGGCTAGTACCTCAAATGGAGGGGAAGATGTTATATATGCAGGAAAAAAGGGTCATATAGTGATGAATTGTTATGGAGTTCAATGTCTCATTTTTGGAAATAATGGGCATTTCCCAACTCAATTCCAAGACATAAGAATCTACTTCTAAACCAAGGAAGGACTTATTCCATTCCAACCATTAAATTGGAATCATAGAAGTATTTATTTATTTGGATTCAAGAATTATGAATATTGAATTATATAAGGAGTATTTAGTTTATGTTTTTAACTAATGATTTTCAAGAATACGGTGAATATATATAATAGACAAGAAAATTTATTTAAAGGTAAGATTATATTTCAGAGAACATATGATTAAGGTAAAAAAACACTTAATATGTTCCTTATGTTAAGATAATGATGTTTGGATGAATATATGTTGTATTTGACTAAGTAAACTAGATGATACTAGTTTATTGGGAATTAATTAAGCATTTTTTGACAAGAGTGTTATGCTATCATGGATGAACTGTTCATATTTTTGGGACTTCAAAAATAATCCACTATGTTTTGGATCAATCAAACGTGCATGTTTTCAATAAGAATATATGATAATTCAGGTTATTCCATGAATTAGGAGAATACATGATGAAGGTGTTCACATGTTTGGAATGTGACAACCAAGAACTAACCTATGAGATATGGGAGATATATGATAAGATGATTTGGTTCACCTCTTTCTAAATCTTTCAATTTTTAGTTTTTGGAAGGATTGTAAGGTTATCCATTTATGGACAGTATAATTTATACTCCGGTTGATGTTTGTTAGATTAATGTATTATCTCGCTATAGGTGGACTTATGCATATGTGATAACCTATGCTAAAATTTCTGTTTAGGTTGATAGAATGAACTATCATTCTATTTATGGATTTCATGATCTTCCAACACTTTAGGAATGATAAATTCAACAACATTTTTTTGAATAAGAGATGAAGTGGAATTTGTTCAAGGCATGAAAAATGGTGAGATTATACTGAAATCAATTATGTATTTATTCTCATGTTCTTAAATTATAGGGAATGGATCTTGAAAACCAAAAACATTATATTAGTACCTTTTTATCATATGAATCATATGGTCCCTTAAATCTTCATATATTTATAGATTTATGGTTTTTAACTTTCTTCAAAATCTTTTTCTCTATCTATCTCCATTATAACTTGATCATTTGTTTTTTCTACTATATCTTTATTTTCCTACATGGAATCGTAGTATATGTTATCTCTGGATACCTTCAAACTTCCCTTTCTTTATTTTAAAATGGAGGTCTCATTAATCAATTTTTGATGTGGGATTTTAATAAATATATTTTCAAAGTTCTACCCATAGTTTTCAATTCTGATTTTAAATTTCAACTGCACAATTTATGGAAGGAGGAGATAATTTAACACCCCAATCTTCCACGGTACACTTCTTTTTTAATAATTCAATAGCTTATGCTACACGCAATACCAAGTTCGAGCGCACCATGACCTATTAAAATAACTGTTTAAAAAGTAGTTATGAATAGTATTAAGCAAATTTTGAATTTTATATATTCCAAATTTTTTTAACATTCATCCTATGTGATTCTTAAGCTTAATATAAAGAAAAAAATCAAATTTTTATATAAAAGAAGTATTTTTAAAAAATACTGTTTTCCACCTTTTAATGGAGAAACCTTTTTCAATCCAATATTTTATACTTTTATATATCCAGTTTGACAAACTGACACTCTTCTTTAGAAGTGGTACATAAAAATTTATTTTGGATAAAATTTTAGTGTTTTTATGATAATATTCATATTTAAAAAAATAGTGAAAAATATTGTATTTTAATTCAAAACTGCTTTTCTATTAATTTATTTTTATTGGTAGATTTACTTTTTAATTGTTTTTAAATTTTAATTGTATTATGTTTTTATAACTTAATCCTCTGTTGATAATTGGAAGTAATTTCACATTTAAATTAGACATAAACACATGTTAATCTGTTGATAGTTTATACTTCTTAAAAACCCGCTTTCAGGTTTTGACAACAGGGATTAATTTTGAATTAATTTTTGTTAATTCTTTATTTTGAATTTGAAAAAATGAATTCCATAATTGGAATGAAAATTAACAAATTTTTTAAATATGTACCTTTTATTTTTGGTCATTAAGAATAATAATTTTAGTAATTTTTTATATTTACCATGGTTAAAGGGAAAATCAAGTAAATAAGGGTAAACAAATAATATTATAATAATATAAAACTACCCTAACATGTGTCTTGATCCTATTTTATGATATATTTATGAATATGATCATCTTTATTTCTATTTTAGGACCCCAAGAATCCACTTGGGTGTGATAATTACCTTTTATAAAATTTAATTTAAAGAAAAAGAAAATATCACATAAACAAGTATCTTCTAACTAAAACAGTTTTAATTTCGTTACTATAAATGATATATTCAACTATAAATAGTCATTAGAAATGTAAAAATATCCTACATCATGGAATTTTATTTATAATTTCTAGACATTAAATAAGTAAATTTATTTATGACACAATGATGATGTAGTGATTACCTTATTAATTAATGATTAAAATAAATGATATTATAATTATTAAAATAAATGTAATTTGAGATTTTTTATTCCATAAAAGAACCTTTTGGATAAATATGACATGTTATATTTGATATAATTCATTTTGTTCGATGTAAGAAATCATTTATGACTTTAACAAAAATCAATTACTAAATAGTGTCAAAATTGACATAAATGAGTTTAAAAAAAAATACTATTTTATTAAAAGATATAAAAATAATAAAAATATATGATTCAACCAAATAACTTATATAATGTTAAAAATTTCATTAATTTTATACTTGAGGTTATATTTACATTTTATATAAACTATATTAACCCTATAGTATAAAAATATAAGAGGACATGAGAAGAGTTGAACTATTTAACTAAGGGTTAATCCAAAAAGATAAGGTTAATTTCATGACCGAAACTTTTCCAAAAATCATTTTATCTGAATATTTAGACCCATATGGATCTTATTCTAGAGTTATATAAATTTATATCTTTTATAAACTGAAAATAAATTTATAATAAATTAATATTTCAAGCTTTTCCTAAAGTTTCCCTCACCTCTCTTATAAAAGGGCACTTTTCATTATCTTTAATTCACATCTCCAAAGCCCTTTGGAATGGCCTAACACAACCCAAATCCCCTAAAAAATCCCTCAATTCATCCTAGAGGCCTCCCTTTGGGCCAAAACCAAATTTACAGAGTCCTTTTGTGCAAATAAAATGGAGACACCTTAAGAAGAGGTAATCATTTTATCCCTTCTTTCAATGAGTTTTTCTTCTTATACTTCCTCTTCCTAAATTATTACCATAATAAAATAATAAATATAGAATAAAATATATTCTGAGATTTTTTATGGCTATGGGACAACCATATTCATCGTTTTTCCCATCTTATGAAAAACAATATCACCATGCACCCATATATACGACTTTCCGTCTCCATGCCATGGTGTAAATTATTTTTCATATCTATTTTATTTTGATGGGTATAATAATGAATATAAATGACTTAAATAATATATATAAAATGATATTTTTTCTATAAAATTCATATTTCATATAATTCCATACCATTTAACCATTAAGGAAATGATACCGTCGCTCGTATGTACGTACGACTTACCGTCTCCACGACGTGATGAGATTCATCTTCTGCATTCACCATAAAAGAATGATTATAAAAATATATATTAAGAATAAGTATGAAATATATGACATAATAATTATAATTTAATAATATATATATATCTATGTATGTATTTAAATATATTTCATTCACTTACTTCCACTCAATATGAAAAGAAAATGGAAACAACCTTCATGCATAAGTACAACCAACCATCTCCATGAACAGTGTATTCATTTCCATATATCTATCTATTATAAATTTTTATATTCTTATATATATTATATATAAATCTTTTTATCATGATATAATTAATACTATCAATAATAACAAGTCAAAACACATGCAATAAAGAAAGAGATTATTACCCAAAACACTGCATTAACTTGGAATTGTTAATAAATGAGTAATATAAAGCCATAAAATAATCATCATAAATATTATAATGATTATGGTACAAGATAATAATATTTTAAAAACCTTTATATAGTATTTTTGAACATATATAGAGATTATCAGACTTAAGGTAAGGGTTAATTTCACAATATCATTATTATCTGAGGTTGTTTATACACGAGTATTTACTAGAACATATTTATCATCCATATCCATGTTTCTTAAAAATGTTCTCCCAAGGATTATTTTTTTTGGTTTTATTTAGGTTAATAATAAAATAAAACATCATTTTAAATGTTTTAAGGATTTATTCTTCTAAACCTTTATCATCAATGTCCATGTTTTCAAAATGGGTTTAGGGATTTATTTTATGGACATGAATGTTTTAAAATTATAATTCCATTAAAAAGTTTTAAAGTGGTATGGGAAACTTTAATTCTAAAATATATTTTTAAATGTATTATATCATAAGTGCATGGATTTTGAATAAATTATTTCAAAGTAAAAAATAGATATTTACCTCAAATAGTTTTAATGATTATATTAATCTATTTCAACATCCTTTGTAGTATTTTAAGATTAGTTGAGGTTGATTTAGTATGATGTAATATTCCATATTGTATTGAATGTTTCATGATATGTTCGACTGTGGATGTACTATTTGGATACCATTAATGGGTTATAGTTAATGTATTAACATTTTGTATTCCGGTTTTAATACTAATCTTTATGTTATGTTTCACCCTTTTCATATAAGGAATGCATTGGAATTAGTAAGTGATGGTCTAGGAACGCTATATCCCTTCGATGCATCAGCAGGTCTCATGAGATAAACTAGTGTCTTGGCATAAGGCCTTGATAGAATATTTGTGTATGGTTTTGGCACGAGGCCTTTATGTAGTGGTTATGATGTCCAAGATTACGCATTCCCTCATTATACGATTAGTTTTACATGTGATTATTAGACTAGTTGAATATCCATGTGCATGTTTATAGGGAACTATTTGATTTATTCTTTCCATATTATGCTGAATAAATTCTTTTAAAAGGTTTGTATTTTAGTTTTGTACCTTTCTTTACAATTTTATTCTTATTTTTGATAGCTTATACTATATTTTTTATCCTTACCGAACATCTATGATCACCCCTTTCTAATGTTTAATTTTCCTAGGATTCCAAGAAGTGTTTTATAATTGATATGTAGGGTTAAGCTAGGGGAATAATGGAATTTTAAAAGTATTATCTATGATGTAGTATATGTTTTGAATTTTAATGTAAGGTCAATGAATTTAATATATTTTCCAATAATTCTAAAATGATCGGTCCTTTGGGACACGATTCCTCGTGTCCTGATAGTGTATTAAAATAATACACCGGCTCTGAGCTTCTGGGGCTAGGGTGTTAAATTCAACCGGAGTAAAACACGGAAAAAAGAGATACATCCAAGGAAAACCATACATTCCAAGCCAAAATAGTGAAACTAGAAAGTATGAAAGAAAAAAAATCAAAGAGTCTCTATGTAAGAAACTATCACCTCAAAACCAACCCAAACCAAAGGCTACAATAACTAGAGAATCCAACAAAACACATGACACCCTTTACTTTACATGGATCCTGCAATAAATCATATACAACTTTCCAAAGTAAAATTTATGGTGTAATAATAGATCATAGTAGGATAAAACCACAAATTCTATACAATGACTAATATCAATAAAGAAATAGTTCTATCTTTTAAAACAAAAAACAATTTTACAAATAATTTTTTAAAATACAAGCCCATTTGTAAATAATTTTACTTTATTTTTCATAAAATCCTTTCATATTATCAAAGTAAAAAATATGGAAAGTATAAGTGATAAAACAAAAAATCATATCCATAAAATAGGTGTTAATATTTTTAAAACATATCCATGAAATATCATATCTTGAAAATCAGTGTGCTACTACCAGATATAAAAATCAATGTGAAAAAATCCATGATAAAAACTATCATTCAATAACTAATAATAAACAAAAAATAACTATGTATTGGTCCCTAACCTATTATAATAAATATTTGATATAAGAGATCATATTATAGGAATATATTGGTACCAAAAAAATATAAAGTCCTACCATACTCCATCGATATCCCAAATGTATCCCCAAGTTGTTCTATACTCAATAAGGTTACCATTGTTTATTTCCCAAAAGACCCTAGGTTTCTAATGTATCATATTTTTTAAAATCTATTTCCAAACCATGCTCACCATTTATAAAATATTTCCAAATCCAAGATAATCTGATTCAATTTTTGAAAACTCATTTCAAAAACAAAAAAAATCCACTCAATGTGTTTAAGAAAACACCTGGTATGAAAATTCATATTTATCACACAAAAATATTTAAAAGTATTTTTCATTCCAAGAAATACATTGAATATATAAATAAATTAAATTCAATTAACACCCCAATGTAATTTTAGAAGAATGATATGAAATTAATATAATTTAAAAATTTAATAGAAACACCTACCTCAAGAATAATAGAACCCTATCCATATTTGGAAACAAAGATGGGAAACCACAAACTGAACTTTGAAAGACAAGGAATGAAAAGAAAATACAAAGGATCAATGAAAAATACCAAAATATCTATAATCGAAACCATAAACACATGAAACATCATAACCTTGAAAAACACCAAGGAAGAAATAGGAGGAATTCTTACCCAGAAGGAAACACCTCAACCACAATGATGATCAATCATCAAAAAAATGCTCCAGAGGGAGCATATATCTCTAAAATTTTGAAAAATGTCCCAGGGGTCCAAGAGGGAGGTATATAGATCTAATGAAATGAAAATCAAAATTTGAAATCCCTAATAACAAAAACCATGACAATTACATGATGAATAATCCCATTTCACATTGTTTAATCCATAAAACCCAAAAATAGAAAAAACCCATCACGACAGGTTAAAAATATCATTTTTACTATTTCTGAATGTCTAATATTTTCATGGTGTGTTAACCCCTAAAGCCATGAACAAATTCACTATATATTCTTAGAGACCATTACATGACATGTAATCCCATTACATGATGTGTAATCTCCCTATAGACTACAATCAACCTATATTTTTCACAAAACCCCAAAACAACCTTTAGCATTATTTTAAATTTTGGAGAACCATGTAAGTCATTTGAAAAATTTATACCGAGACTCTATTAATTAAAAAGAATAAACCCTCTAACTTTATGTCATTCTCCCCAACAAAGTCTCTCAATTTCTATGAAGCATGTGATGCACCCACATATAAAGGGAAATAAAAAACTAAAGACAAGGCATATCTAAAGGAATATAATAGGGTGTTACAATCTACCATTCATAAATACTTTCTATCCCAAAAAATTCTTAAGATCATTGTAATCAAATAAATTGAATTTCAATATTTACTCATAAAAAATTCCTTGTCGCACGTCTCATGGATATCCTAATCTCATTTCCCCAATACCCATACAAAAGGATTTATTTTACCATGTAGTACCTTCTCCTGGAGATCCACAATATAAACTGGCTGCTCAACCATAGTGGTGTCGGGATCCAGATCAATATCCTCCCATAAAATCACATGTGAAAGATATAGTCGATACCTACAATGTTTGTAAACATGAAACAAATCATTGATAAATGTAAAAACAGATGACAAGTCCAACTAATAGGCCACATTTCCCAATCATCAAATGATTTCCTGGGGACCCCAAACCTTAGTTCCAACTTACACTACTTACCCAATAGATGATGTCCCAAGCGAGGTGAAACTCTTAGAGAAACCCAATCACCGACTAAGAGCTCTAGTTTCCAACAATAGCGGTTCACATAAAATATCTGATGGCTCTATGTTGTGATCAATCTATTCCAGATCAACTGTAGCATCTCCTTCATCTCTTGAACCAGACTCATCCCTGTCAAGGAATACTCTCCCAACTCTTCCAAGCACATGGGTGATCTATATTTCCACAAATACAATGATTTAAAGGGATTCATCTTTATCTAGTCTTGATAACTATTTTTATAGGAAAATTTGACAGGATGAAAATTATTTTTCTAATATCCTCTAAAATCAATCACAAAATCATGGAGAATATCCTCAATAACCTTAATAACTCTATCATTCTATCCATCCATATGTGGATGATACGTTGTGATCAATTTCACTTGGTAACCCATTACCTCATATAAACCTATCTAGAACCTAGATGTGAACCTCATGTCCCTATCAGATACAACCACAGAGGGAACCCCATGATGTCTCTAAATATGTTGAACATAAAATCCCATGAGCTATTCTACCTTTTTCTTCTCATTGATAGGTAGGAAATGATTCTATTTTATGAGTTGATCAATGATCATTCAAACCATATCCTTCCCACTAATTATGTATCATAAAACAATGAAAAAATATATGGAAATATCATACCACCTTCATACCAGAATTGGTATGGGATGCAACTGTCCCATTGGTCTTTGGTGGTCCATCTATATTCTATGATAAGTAATATGTCGTGATACAAAATATTAAATCTTCAAACTCATCCCCAACCATCAATACCAAAATCTCATGTAATGATAAATCTTGGTATCCCCAGGTTGAATAGACTAATTAGATAGGAACCAACTATACCCCAAGTCCTCTCTCAGGAAAAAAAAGAAAAACTAACCTTTTACAAAAGCACAAAGCACCACTGGGAGAATGAGACCACTCACTCGAGGTGTCCCCACCATAAAGGATTTTTATATATATTTTTCACTTTTCACCTACCAACTTCTCAAGATGAAACCACTCATCAAAAGATAATTTATCTTTCATCTTTTACAAGAACACCTATCCACCGAATTTTCCTTTCCCAAGATCATATCAGTAAAAAAACTCAATAAAGACCACTCCTCAACTGATTCATTCACATATTACATTAGAGATTATCTACTCAATGCATCTAAAAGATCATCCCCTTTCCCATAATAATATTCAATATCAAAATAAAAATATAAATATACTCTTCCAAACACCACTTTCTCACGTTTATATCCCTCTGAGTAAAAATATATTTCAGGCTTCTATCACTGGAATACACTAAAAAATTATCCCTAAAGAGATAGTTATGACATTTTTTAGTGTAGACATAACATTTTACAACTCTAGAAGGTGGGTAGGGAACTTCTTATCATGAGGGTATTACTAGAGAGAGCCATAGACCATCACTTGTTTCCCCTAAATTAAGACACATCTCACACTCGTACTAGATGCGTCATAGAAAACATCATAACCTAAACCTCATTTTGGAAGAATCAAAACTGGTTCTAAAGCCCACCTCACCATCAACTCCTCAAAATATCTTTTTACGTTTTTCATTCCATTCAAACTTTAAACCCTTATGGGTTAAATGTATCATTTAAGATTCATTATTGGTGAAATCCAAGAAAAACTATCTATAGTAACTTTCCAAACCCAAGAAGCATAAAATCTAAAACACATTTCTAGGATTCTCATAGGACATAATAGCCAATATTTTTTTATGATACACTATGATACCCCTCTCAGATATAAATTATTCTTGAAATATCACTTCTCAGGTCTGAAACACACATTTGGAAAGCTTACAGTATTGGTGATGATCTTTCAATGTTTGAAGAATGATATCCAAATAGTCCATATTATTCTATTCTATCTTGGTTTACACAAAAATATCATCCATAAAAAGAACAATGAATTAATAAAAGAAAAAATGGAATATTTTGTTCATCATATCCATAATTACAATATGAGCATTGGTGAGAATGAATATCATAACTAGAAACTTAAAATTCCCTTAATGACTCTTAAATGATGCCTTAGGTATATCCTCCTTCTGAACCTTCAACTGTTAGAACCCTGACTGAATGTCAATATTTAAAAATCAACATTCCCATCAAATATGGTTAAAAAGGTCATAAATCCTTAGAAAATGATATTTGTTTTTAATAATAACCCAATTTAACATACAATAGTCAATATAATGTCGGAGGATCCTGTATTCCTTCTTAAAAAAGAGTACTGGTGAATCCCATAGTGAGATTCTAGGATGAATAAATCCTTTAGCCTCTAGGTCCTCAATTTTGACCTTATGTTCCACTAAATCAGCAGGTTTCATTTGATAAGATGGCATAGAAACAAGCATCATACCAAGGAGCATGTCAACCGAGAACTTAATCTATCTCTATGGTGTTAAATAATAAAATCATCTGAATGAACCTTGGGGTATGCAAAAACCACAACTGGAAGTCAACCACCCAAAAAAGGGTATACTACATCAAGATTCTTTTTGACAACTGATATTAGATTACCCCAAAATAAGGAACAAAATTCCCCTCCCTTCCAGATCTAGAGTCTCATTAACCCTACAAAACACGAGTGACCATGTCGAATGATAAGAACTTTTCCCAATGGTGATAATAGTCTATATGGGCTTTAACATTAATCATCTAATCCATGATGATAATCAAGTAAAATATTTCCAGATCGAGCACTAAAAAGTCCCACTCCACTTTAAAGAAAAATATCGTCACCCAACCCATGGGAAACTTGAATCCTTGTTCGATCCTATTTACCAAAGGCATATGAAGAAAAAAAATGGAATAAGCTATAAATTCAATACAAACTCATAAAATAAATTTTATGATATGAAATAATGAGTAGAAATAGTATCAAATAAACCTATAACCATATAATTTGAAACAAACAATTATACCTATAACCATAGATAGATCTACATTATATTGATTTGGTGCATATTCTACCACATAAATATGACTGGTCTTTGCCCCATGAAAACCCCCCTTATCCTAAGGATTAAACCCAAAACCCTTGGAAGTATTTTTATGAACCAGCGAGCCCTCAGTGAATGTGGATACAAACTTACTGCCTTGGGAAATCATGTCACAAAAACGCTTCATATGGAAAGATTTCCCACAATAAGGAAAATCCTTGGGAGCCATTATCAAATTCGTCTTGTCATGACCATAATTACCATAATGATAGCTTAAAATCTACTACTATTAGGATGAAGTGCCCAAATCTAGTCCTAAAGAAAGCTAGCTACCCTTTCACTTCCTTTTCTAGTCAAATAATATATCTTGGTTAATAACTACACTAGCTAAAACATCACCCAAACCTATCTTCCTAGATATGTCTACCTCAGCCCCAGATTCATTGTTTTACTCCTCCAAAAAGTTCAAAAGTCACATGAGAATCAAAATCATCTATATATCAGGTCTCAATCCAAACTCAATCCTTTGAGCCTTTAGGTACTTAGTAGTAGTGAGATCTGACACCAAATACACCAGATTCTCAAAAACAGGTGGAATACTCATGAATGGTATGCTCTCCCTACTGCATGTTGAGAATGTCCTTAGACTTATCTACACATAACATCTTATATTAATACTTTTTAATGAATATTTATTTGAAATAATTATAGTTAATGTCCTCATGAAACATAACATTGATAATAGAGTCCCACCATCTCCTTGTCATTCCCTCGAGCCTGTACTTAGAAAAAATCACCTTAGAGTCTTTAGGAGTCTTGAAGAAGTTAAAGATACTCTCAATAATCTCAAGATACTACTCAAATTAATTGATTCCCCTCTCACTATGTAATATGGGTGGATGCTGCTTAGTGAATCCAAATCCATGATCTACCGCACGTTATGGGTTCTTGACACCCACTTGACCTAGAGTTTAAATAGTGTGGATTACAAATTATACCAAAGAAGGTTCCACTATAGGGTTCACCTATAGATCCTATGTTATAGCTTCATATCTTGGATTTGTAAGAGATATTATATGTGGCCTTTTTTAATAACTATAAGAAAAAAACTAATCAGTCAAGAGAAGATTCCTAAATCATAAGACCAATAGTAGGTATTAATATCAACCCTTTAAAGGAATATGAATCCGAAGAAATTATGATTCCTACCGATCAAAAGAATTTTTTTTGGAAGGAATAGTTCATTTGAAATAAAATTATATATTTATTTAAATGAACTCAAACACCACATCTCAAACCTAGTAAAAATATTTCAGCCACCAATAATAACTAAAGTTCAGAAATGGATGTGATCCCTCCAAGCACCCTCCTTCACTACCCAAATACTGAAGGTCTTAACTCTTATATTCACAAAAAAAATAACCAAACACAGTAAGTGTTCATTAAATTAGAATAAGACCCACTATAATAACAAATTGTAGCATAGAAACCTAGTTTAACTAAACAAGATAAACATGCTGGCCTATCATAGTGAGTTGTAGAAAATATAAAGGAAAGAAGTATAGTATATAAGAAAAAAAGACAAAAATAATTGTAAAACATGTAATAAAAGATATAGAATCCAAGAAAACCATAAAATCAAAGAACAAATGGATAAAGCAGATAGTATAAAAGGAAAATACCAATGAGTCTCAATATGACCAATTGTCACCACCAATCCAATACAAATAGAATGTTGAAATGTTAGGAGAATAAAAAACTATACATGATTGAAATCCCTTTACCTAGATCCTACAATAAAAAATATATAACCACATAATGGGAAATTGTGGCTGTGAGTAAAAATTCTATTAGGATACCACCAAAAAGAATATAGAAGGTCTAATATCAATAATTCCACATGTCTAGCTTAAAAAACAATTTTACAAATATTTTTTATAAATAAAAACCAATTTGTAAATCATATTCCTTTGGTTTTCATAAATGTATTTCATATTATAAATGATAGAAATAAAAAAATTATAAGTGAAAAAATAGGAAATCATATCCATACACCAAGTTGTATGCTAGTGTACACATATCCCAGAAATATCATATCAGGGAAATCAATGTTCTAGAATCTCGTATAAAAACCTATGGAAAATAATACGTTAAAAATTGATCATGTAATAAATGAAAAAATTAAAACACACACAATATTGATCCCTAGACTATGATACTATGTAATAGACATAAAAAATTCCATACCAAGCATACATTGGTACCAACAAATATCACGACCTGCCATAGTCCATCAATATCACAAAAGTAACCCTCAGTGATTCCATACTCACTAAGGTAACCCATGACTATTTTATTATGCACCCAAGGTTCCCAATGCTCCAAAATTTTAAAAATAAATTTTAAAATGATTCTCACCATTTAAGAAATATTTCCAAATCTAAACCAATCTGCTTTGGTTTTTGAAAAACCATTTAAAAATCTAAATCCCCACCCAAGTATTTAAGCAAACATTGTGGATTAAAAAAACAATTTTTAATGGAAAAACCTTTAAAAACATTTTTCTTTCCATGAAATCCCTTGAATCTAAAATTAATTTAAATTAAATGAATAATCCAATGATATTTTAGAAGAATTATCTATAATTCCTAATATTAAACAATCGTTTAGAAACTAATTCCATATGAACAATTTCACCCTATCCACCTTCAGAAATAGAGGTATGAAAACCACAGATTAGCCATGCGTGGATAAGGGATTATAAAAAACTAATAAGGATCGATAAAAAATACCAATCGATCAGTAATTAAAACAAAAAGCACATCCAATCATGTAGCTATGACCAAATCCAAGGAGGAAATAAAAGGAATTATTACCCAAAAAGACTCACCAAAACCAAAATGACAATCAATATCCAAATGAATGGTATGGATTGTGTGAAGATCTCGAAAATCACCCCAAATTTCCTAGGGATTTTATAGGTAGGGCTACAAAACAAATGAAATGAAAACTATCCATGTATTTTCCTAATAACACATAGGGAAATAATTACATGATGTTTAATCCCCTTTCACATCGTGTAATCCATAAAACCCAAAAACATTGAAAAATTGATCACCTCAGGTTAAAAGCACGATTTTACCATTTCATGAAATGTAATATTTTCATGGTTGATAAACCCCTAATTCCATAAACCAATTCATTGAATCTGGTCAATGTCTATTGGACGACATGTAATCCCATTACACAGTGTGTAATCTCCCAAAATACTAAAAACAACCCAAATTATGCACAAAATAAAAAAAAAACACAAATGGGGTTCTAGGAACTTGGTGATAACCATATAAGGACTTTTATACATTTATACTCAAACTACAGTAATTATAAAAAACACAAATCCCTAAACATTGGTAACTTTTCCCCATAAAAGGATCTTCATTATCAAGAAGCCTACAATCCATGCAAATAAAAAGTGAAACAAAAAACTAATAAAAAGGAATACCTGAATGAATATTGTAAGGGTATTTCACAAAACCTTTTTTATAGTCCTTTTAGTAATTTCCCATTATGCTTATTCCCACATTGTCAACATATAAGAAGTGGAATCTTCTTTCCACTATGGCCTTCAAGAAGCTCCATTTTTCTCTTATTTGGTTTATCAAAACACTCACTTATGTTTAGGTCGTTAATCATATTTCAAGATAGATAGTTAGAAATAATCAAAATATTTCACATTAAATCACCCATTGAATTTGGTTTCTCTTTAGTATAATAATATCATTATCCTTAACATTTAGTGTTAACAAAATTCCTATGGGTTCTAACCATTGATTGAAACCAAAGGGAATAGTTTGACCAGCAATAATCATAGAGAGTAATCATTATAGCAGAAACTATTATTCATTGAATGTCTGAATCATGGAACATTATTTTAAATCTATGATACTATGGTTTTAACCTATATTATACATATTAATCATCTATTAAAAACATTTATAATGGTTCTTAAATAAAATTCTAATTGACACATGAATATCCTCTAAGAGTTTCTATCCAGGTGTGTAGTCTTAGGCCTGCTTCTCATGTATTGGTGACAATCGATTCAATTCCCAATACAACCCATTAATAGTTGTTACCCCTGTGTGAATATATTCTATAGCCACATCCAATTTCAAATATACATACACTGATGTATTTTCTAGTAAAATCACACTCATTTATTTACTATAACTTAGGGTATTCTCCTATACTCAGTCTTATTAAAAGATGCCTCAATAATGATTTCTCATCATAGTTTACAAAATTAACTAAACCCTAATTTGATACCATCTATAGATACCCAAACATTACATATATAAATATTATATCTTATTATATGAAAATACCTTTCATATCATTATGATCCATCATATAACTATGAAGGTTTTTTATTTTTGGAAACTTGGATACATAAATAAATGGTTCCCAAAAATAATATTCATCATCTATCACCTATTTCTTAACAATTAGAACCCATATTAGACATATCATACTTTATACCCTTCATCATAAAATGGAGAAAATAAAGACATAAGAAGGGAAAAGTTTATATTCTTAGTAAGGCTAAAGTTAATAGATATCACTCAATGATCCAATATAAGCATATCATGAGCATAAATGTATGGGAAAATAAGATCATCAACAGAAAATCATACCAAAAAATTTCGAGATCAAAATCCCGAGTAATAAAATAAAACATTAACATGTCACAAGATTAGGTAATCATAAAAATTTAACCATGATACCTAAGTCCAAATCATAAGCATAATTCCATGTTTTGAGAGTTTAGAACCATCATAGGTACATAAATCATATCATATGTCAAGTTTAGCTTCCAAAACCATCATATAGTAGTATATCATGCATCAATACCTATTTTCTATATCATAGAAGATCATGAATTACCACATATTCCCCATATATTTTTGAATTTGGTATCACTACATGTTTCTTATGCCATAAATATCAACAATCACTACCTATATATCATAGTGGATCTAGCACATCAACTATTTTCTCATAATTATCTCATGGGAAATTGGGATTTACCCATTGGATTGGAGAAATTTAATAGAACCACCTATCACATAATTAAAACAATACATATTTGAACCATAATATCAAAACAATTTAAGCATTTCATAACAAAATAACCCATGGAAAAGAAATGGGCTTCATAAAAATTTCATTATTTCATAATTTCATTAAATAACCTTTGGGAAATGAATTAGTTTTGTAAAAATTCAATCATCATATTAGTTAACCAAAAAGGGAAATAATATGGATTATATAATTGGATCATATCCCTTGTAAATAATAAGTAACATTTTAGGATGTTATCATAGATGAAAATTTATTTAAAACATCACTATGACATTTATTGAGGAAAATAACATTTTCATTTTGAATGCAATTATTTAAAAAATAATAAATTAAAATGTTTAATGAAATTATTTATTTTAAATTAACCATAAAAAATTATAAAATAATATTTTAATAATTTATTTATAATTATGACATGATTTTTTATGTTGTAATCGTTAAAACAAAGATTTTATTCACACCTTTGGTAAAAAGCACAACATTAAAAAAACAGGAATATCGTTTTAAAATATTTTTATAAAAATTAAAATATTGCTAAAAATAACTCCAAAAAATAAATTTAAAAAGTTTCAAAACAATATTGAAAACATTTTATAAATCAAGGATATATGTGAAAATGGTTTTTGACCAAAATAGGTGAAATAAGGATGACTTCTCTTTAATTTTTTGTAATAATTTTAAGTATGAAAGTTGTTAAAATGGAACTAAAACATAAAAATAATGAAAATAAAGAGATAATAATAAAAATTAATGGGTTTTAAAAGATAATTATTACATAATATATTCAATCTAAATTCAATTATAAATAATCTTGATTTAAATGGGATTGATTCATAAGTTCATTACCTCTTTGGACATCACTGAATCAAAACCCCATGAAAGGGAGAAACATATATAAAATTTTAAATACACATAATTTTCCTAATAATATTAATAAAATTCAATCATTGGAAGTATATAAACAACATAAAATAAATAAGTGGTTAACATGGTGTATGTCTCACAAAAGTAAAATTAAGATGAAAATCCCTTAACACAAGTCTTGTATTTTTTTGTACATTTTTTATTATCATGTATAATAAATATAGATTTATTATAAATCTATTAGTGAACCATTATCATGAATATCATACCATAAAATATTTACTTATAATATATTACTACCAATTTATTAATATATATTTATTATAATTAATGTTTCAGGTGGCAACTGATTCATTTTCCATGTGTGTTTCAGTTCAGCAGTCCCAATACATGTACTTTGATCACTATTAAATAATATAAATTATATATATAATAAAATTAGTATCATGTAGACTCATTATATACACTAATAAAATGATTAATATAAAGGAATGATAAAAAAGTAATTACATCACTTTGTGGGGACAATAGTCCATACATATTCATGATTGATGTTTCCACTTTTTGATGGATGTAATGAAAGAAAATAAAATAATAATTAACATATCTAGAAATATTATAATATAATAAATATTATATTATTTCATTAAATAAATAATTATAACATTCTAGGTGAAGTGTTTATGAATTTTGAAACACATCACTTAATGGAGGTGATAATCCACACGCATGCACGATCAATGTTTTCTTTTCACATAGGATGGAAAGGATGTGGATAATGGTTAGTACATCATAATAATAAAAATTAATTATATTTAAGATACTGATTAAATTATTTTATAATGGATATTATATATTTTTATGATTTAAAAGAAGAAATAAAATTGAAATTATTCGGTGAAGATATATAACTTTTCACTGAGAAACTTCCTTTGGCTTACACCTTAACCCTTGAATGTTTGGTATTTTGGAAATAAAAAATATATATATAAGGTTTTTAATTAATATTACATGTTATTATTTTAATTATTGTATGAACTATAGTTCTTTAAATGTGTGAATAAGGTACAATAGGAGGTTCCCTTTTGTATGTTACGGGAGGGGCACCCTTAGAATTACATAATGTATTAAATCAATATAAATTAATTATTATGTTAACATGGATAAAAAATTATATATTAAGAATCTAGGAATATTATGAGTATAAATTATCTCATAAAATAATATTTATACAAGATTATGTGTTGTTTTAAAACTTATCCACAAGTTTTAGCACCTTTTTATCCTTTTTGACAATTACAACTATATCAACGTTTTTTATTATTTAGGGGTCAAGAATGTTAATATAAAAGAAAAATTTAACCATAAATGGAATTTTTTTATATTATGTACCTTATCCAATTACGTTTCACAAATATATTTTTTTTATGAATTTATTTCATTTAATAAATTAATACATAATATAATATACCATTAAAATAATTTTCCGTACTATTCACATAGTTTGACATTAAAGACATAAATACAAGTATTTAATTAGAGTAAAAACTCTTTATTAATCCATTATACATGATTATATACCATTATTTTCTTATTAAACAATAATTAATCCGTAAATTGTTACTTTTTTTAAATCACTTACTTTGATTTTTCTACTATTTTTCATAAGCACTATTTTACCTTTTTGTAAGTATTTAAGTAATAATACTATCACTAAAGATTAAAAAATCCAAATTAATAAACATAAATTAATTATGTTCAAAATAAAATTTTACATTTATTCATAAAATCTTCTTATCCTAGTGTGAATATATAAGATAAATTAAATGCAAGAGAGTGACATTTTGGAATTTTCCTTAAAATAATATAAAGGTCTTTATCTAATACTAATGAAACTAAAATGACATAGTTTTCAATATTTGAAGAATTTTTTCAAATTAAAATCTTAAAATTAAATATAGGTATGTTTATGAATTATTTTTAATCCTTATCCCATTATTTTACCCTTGTTCTATCTATTTTACCCTTACTATGGTTATAAAATATTTACCATGGTTAATATTAATTATGAAAAAAAGGGAACTATTTACCAAATTTTAACCTAATTATTTAAAATATGGTTTATATTTTTGAATATTATATCTCTATAATTGGAATAAATATATTTTAAAATAAATTCATAAATACAATGAAAAACATTTTTTAGAAAAAATGTGTTTTTAGGCCTAAAAATTTACTTATATAAAAATCATGAATATTGATAATTTAAATAGAATTAAATAGATTATTATAAATAAAATGAATTATATTTAAATTTATTGTGAAATCAAAAATATAATGGGGATTTTAAATATATTTATTTAATGAAAATAAATGAAAATATTTGGGAAATCGATGTTTTCCCCTATTCACTGAACAATCAACCTCTTCAGAAAAATCCAAAAATTTCATCTTATGATAATTTATATACGATAATTCAAAAAATTATTTTAATTTTATAAAATATAATTTCTAAAAATTTCATAATGTATTTATAATTTCCATGCATAAAATGAAATAAATTTTATTTATGAAGAGAAATCATTGTTTGAAGCGTAAAATGGCTTAATTAAAAATTGAGTGATTTTTTCCAAATATATAATCAATAAATTTTTATTCATTAAGAACATTATATTTTTATTTCATAATTAATTTACTCATATTCACACCCACCAATTCCATATCTATGTTATAACGATCACCTTTAAATAATAATATTTTTATAACACATATCAATTCGCTTAAATCTTGATGTTTTATGTTAAATAAGAAATTGTGAATATTATTTTTTAAAACTAAATTTTTGGGGTGTTAAATTATAAAAAATAAATAAATTTCTCCATTTAAAATTTATATTATTTATCAAAGGTTCAATATTTAAAAATACCATTATTGTGAACCCACATCGTAAAAAGGAATAATAAAATTTCTTTTGAAAAGGGGAAGTTGGAATCATAATGGTTACCTAAAACAACACATAATTGGGTTAAAATATAAAGATAAAATTAGTGGGAAATAAAATTATATGCTAGGAAGATAAAACTAAATTCCAAACACTAATATATATTTATATAGAACATGTTCATGATAAAGTCAATAACAAAAGAACCATAAATTAGTGAGGGGTGAGAAGAGCATCAATTCATCAAAATAAGTGAAAGAATAATTTTTTTTAAACTACTTTTCTTAAATATGAGGGATTGTATTAGTATCAATATAGTTAACATGATAAATATAAGAATATGATTTCCTTCTATTCAATATAATAATTTCATCTTTTGGTTGTGATTCAATCAATTTACACTTTATAAATGAATATTCCTGATGATTTTTTCATACATGATGAACTAAAATTAAATTCCAAAGGATCATAATATCCATAAAATATTTAAAATTAATTAATTATTTTTATAAATTTTTAATAAAAAAAATGGTTGGGAAAAGTTATCCAATATGGATACATATATATAATACATTAATCCCTACAAAATAAATAATCACAAACAATGATCTACATAATCCATTCAATAAATTGTTAACCTTAATAATCCTCCAAAATACATCTGAAAAAATTCAAAACCCAAATATATAGAAGCTTTGATCACATAAATTTTCAAGATCAAGTATATCATTTATACTTAATCAATATAATTTAGCTCACATTTTTATACACCAAACACATGAATTCCAGGATTATATATTCTATTAAAACATGCCAATAATTTACCAAAATAATCTAAATCACCATAAAAACTTTATAGAATCATAAATTCATTTAAAAATAAACTATATTCTTATTACATAAATAAAATAACTTACTATACAATATATTCCAAAAAAATAAACATCATTATAAATCACTCTATATTATAAAATCACTAATCAATATCAAGGTCTCGAATACTATAAAATTTAATTTATAATTACCAATCATATATTTATTCAAAATAAACATTATTATCTCAACATTAGGAACATATTAATGGTTATATAACCCTTAATCACGTGTCTTACATTAAATATCATCTTACCACCATATCAAAATTATAGGTTGTCGGTGCCATTCAAAATATTCTTAGAAATAATTGAAGAAAAAATGCTATATAAAATTACATAAATTCATCATGATTATTATGAATATATTATCATTGATTAAATAATTTTACAACATAATTATTAACTACCAATACATAAACACTTCAATAATTTCACTTCTTAAACCATTAACACAAATTTTTTATCTTATTACCCAACACTTCTCTCCTAAAATATGAAATACGAATCTTATCTAATGATTCATCAACATAAATTGAATATTTATTCTTACATTTAATATAAGAAATATTTTGAAAATAAATGGTATCGTTAGTTTTTTATTTAGAGTCTCTTTAATATCAATAGTATAACCATTACTTGTATAGCCTGGAAAATATTAATGTCAAGCTTTCTCCCAAGTACATAAATTTTCCTAATTCTCATAGTTTCCTCATTTGAATCATTCATCCATTAATTATAACTTATGGTAAACATTACTACCATCTATTTCATTGATAAAACATTTCACTTTTCCTAAGAAATTACTTTCTCTATGTCTTTATTTTTCACACCCAAAACATCATCTCATTGTTTTTAAACATTCTCCGTATGATTATTATCACATTATCTAAATGAAGTATGATTAATATTATTTCATCCATTTTCCTCATAGAACTCTATTTTCACTTTTTTGGTTCCTCTAGAAGCTGAAATATGTTTATATTGTTAATCATATTTCAAGATAGTTAGTTAAGAATAATTACAATCCTTTACATTGCATCCCCTATTTCATTTTTTCCCATGAGTAAAATCACAACATAATCCTTCACATTCAGTGTTAACACATTTCCTTTTGGGTCTAACCATTGACTAAAACCAAAGAACGTAGTGTGAGAAAAATAATCATAATGAGTAATTATATTATCATGGAAAAATATTCACAGGATGTCTAAATCATGGAACCTTATTATCAATATATGACACCTTTGGTACAACCTCGGTTATAAATATTCCTCAACTATTCAAATCCATAAAATGGTTTATAATGAAAATGTGAATTAACCTATTCATATCACCTAAGGATTATCTATCCAGGTGTGTAGTATTGGGCCCAGTAATCATTCATTGATGACAGTTGATTTAATACCTAATTCTCCCAATTTAGATTTTTTAACCCTCTGTGAATCTATTCCAAAATGACATCGACTTTATAATATTTTGAAAAGTATTTTTTTCTATGAAAAACACACTCATTTATTTTCTATAACATAGGATGTTATATTACACTCAGCTTTATCCAAAGTGTTCTCACCATATTTTCCTCATCCCAGTTTCCAAAATTAACCAAACCATTGTTCGATAAAAACTATAGAGATCCATGCTTTTTAGATTTAAATATTACCTATTATTATGTGAATATTCATTTCATGTCATTAGGAGTCATGTCAGAACCATAATATTTTAGGGTCCTTGGAAACTTGGATACATACAAAACTGGTTCATAAAAAAATCTACACAATCTCCTACTTAGTCCCTCACATCTATAACCCTTCTTATAAATATTATACTTCATTCAATTATTCATAACTAGGGGAGAATTAAAATATATGAAGGGGTGAGGTCAGATTCCCATAAAGGGTATAAATGAATGATGCCACTCAATGATCATATATAAACAACTCATGACCATAAGGGTATCAGATTATAAGATCATCAAAAGAAAATTATACCAAAAAATTCTTAGATCATAAACATGAGTTATGACCTAAAAAATTAACATGTAAAAATATTAGTTAATTTTCAAAATTAAATCAAGATCCATGATTTCTTATTATAAGTATAATGACATGTTATGAGATTTTGGCACCATCATAGGCATAAAAAACATATCATATGTTAATCTTAACTATAGATACCATTATATCACAGTGGATCAAGCATCAGCCCATGTTTCCTACGTAATATAAGAAAATACATCACTACTTGTTTCTAATTTCATAGTGGATTAGTTATCACCACCTATTTACCATATCAAACAAAATCATGCATCACTACCTATTTCTGATAGTGGATCAATAACATCAAATCATTTCCCATAATTATATCATGACATATATGACTTTACTCAATTCATTGGATTGATTTATTTTAACCACCCATCTGAAAATTAAAACCATTAATATGTGTGTTATAGTATCATAAAACATTGATCATTTAATCATAGAATAACCTAGGGGAAAGAAACAAGTTTCATAAAAATTTCATCATTTATTTATTTAATTATAGAATAACCCATTGGAAATGAATGAGTTTCCTAAACATCACTTAATTAAAATCATAAAACATCCAAATAAATCATAGGTGTGATATAATTGGAAAATTCCCCCAGTAGATCATAAGTAAAATCAATGGATGTTACTATAGATGATTTTTCTTGAAATATCAGTGGAATATTTATTGAGGAATATACACTTTTCATTTCAAAATTAATTAGTTAAATTCTAAAAATTTCAATAATATTGTGGAAAACATTTTTTTTGGAAATTAACCATGTAAACATGTAAAGTAATATTTTAATCATTTGGAATTCCTGATGAATGAAAATTTCATTCATGTCGTAATAATTAAAACATAGATTAGGTTCACATATTTGCGGAAAAGTACATAATTTAGAAAAGGAAAAGAATTATCTATATAAATATTTTTTTTTCAAAAAGTCAAACATGTGTAAAAATGAATTTACACAATAATTATAGAATATTCAACAACATTCTTGATTTTTTTAGAAAACATGAAAATTGAAAAAAATGTTTTTTTTGATTAAAAGAGGAAGAATAAAGATTAATTTTTCTAAAGACATTTCTTGATAATTTTAAGTACCAAATATAGGAAAATGGTACAAAAACATAAAAATTATAGAAATAACTAGAGGAAAATAAAAATGAAAGGGTTTTATTTCCTTAATGTAAATTCAAGCATAAATAATCCTGATTAAAACTGGATTGAAACATAGAACCCTTACTTCTTTGGTAATATCTGAATCAAAACCTAAAAAAAGATATAAAATTATATGTATTTGTAAATAAAAATAATTTTCATGATAATAATCATAAAATTAATACAAAGACAATATATAATCTATATAAAAGAAACAAGTGGTCCATATTGAATATGTCTCAAAAAATATAAAAGTGACACGAGAAACCCTTACCTCAACTCTCGTCTTGCACGATAGGGGTTCAACACTCCCATATAAAAAATTAAAATTTATTATAAATATATTCCATCACTATTATAATATATATAATAACATATATAATTTACTTACAACACATTATTACCGATTTATTAATAATTATTTTTTTGAATCATTATTCTGGGTGATAACTGCTTCATTTTTCATCCATGTTCAATTCCGCAGTCTCTGTCCTTTACTTTGATCATGGTTAAATCATTTATAGAAATTAAATAGTTTCATGAGTACCATATTAAATCATTATATATACATTTATAACTATTAATATAAATATATGATAAGAAATTGAATTACATCACTTAGTGGATATGGTAGTCCGTATATGCACACGATTGATGTTTCCACTTTTCAATGGATGGAATGAAAGAAAATAAAATAATAATTAACCTATATATATTTAGATAAATATCATAACTATTATATCAATTTATAAATCCATAATTATAACCATCATCATTATATTATTATGATAAATGAAATGAATCACTTTGTAGATGTGGTAATCTGCATGTATGCATGAGCGATATTTTATTTTCCCATATGACAAAAATGATAAAGATAATGGTTATTAAATCATCATAAAAAAATTATATATATTGAATATAATAAATTAATTTTTTTTAATTTAGAACATATATTTATATGTTTCAAAATAATAAATAATATTTAAATTAGTTAGTTAGGAGTAATACCTCTTCATTGAGAAACCTCCTTTGGATTATACCTTAATCCATTAAAGGACAGTATTTTGGAAATACCAGAAGATATAGAAATTGGGTAAAAAAACTAATTTGGTATTATGGTAGTTATTATCCAATATAGAGTGATTGGAATTTGTGAATATGGGAGGATAGGTAAATGATACCTGCTCAAAGAGGTGTCTCGACAGCGGAGCTCCTCATTCCCTAGAAGCCAACAATTAGTGCACTGACCCCTTCCCCCTCGATGGGGGAGGGACCTTCATCATCCCTAAAGAGAGATCAATCTTATTCCTTTTTCTATTCTCTAACCATGACTATTTACATTCATTCCATCAAATCCTTCTATATCCTAAGGTCCTACTTTTTTTTGAATGATATCCATAGATTTTGATCTTGTCCCCAGAGTTCGTAGATGCATAATATCTAATGAATCTGATACTTATTTCATTGTTATAGCATTTTCATCTGATG
The DNA here is from genome assembly GCA_963277665.1 of Viscum album. Taxonomy (NCBI): domain Eukaryota; kingdom Viridiplantae; phylum Streptophyta; class Magnoliopsida; order Santalales; family Viscaceae; genus Viscum; species Viscum album. Next base: position 2,067,728,314 of record OY728123.1, on the reverse strand, counting down.
GGGGATTGGATGGAATGATTTATTTTTCGAATATGGGGTTTTCAAGATTAATCTACTGTGGGTCTACTTGACAGAATGCACATCTTATTAAGGTTCTTGTTAGAGAGTGATTTGGTTCAGGCTCGGTCTAGTGATATATATATATACAATAATTTTCGGTTTTACCTTTTCTAATGGTCTTACAACTTCCACCTGAAAACTAATACACTAATGATTTCTATTTGGGTGATATTTCCAAAACTCCCACTTCCATTTCAAAATAATTTGATTATTAGAATGTTAGGAAACCTTATAGGCTATTATCTTTTCTATAGTAATAGAATAAGATCGGTCTACCACCCTATTTCTCCAAGATTCTACATTCAAGTGGATGTTTCAATGTTTTTAGTAGATTTTATTTGGATTGCTTCTAGTGAATAGTTTGGTTATAAGAATTCAGTTATGTTTAATTCATGGTTTGATTTATATTATTCATGAAAGAAATTGGGACACTCAATAGAAGTGTGTAGATGAGGATGTTTAAATCCTTATCAAAACCAGGTTATCAAACTAATAATTAGTGACAAATAATTGGTTCCATTTTCTGGTGTATTATAGAATGAATAGGTTCCAGTTGAGGTGTAAATGGATCTAAGTAGCTAATCATAGATTATGCAAATTGGAACTCAATAGGGAAGAGATATGGTAAGAGAATTTCTAACTTGACATGCTATCAATCACCCATTTTATGTAAGTCATCAATGTAGTTCTCCAAGTAGAAGGATACTCATATTTTTCTTCTTGACTAGAAAGTTGTTGATTTCTATCAAAGATTATTCAGTGACCTAAAGGGGGTGTGCGCATCATTTCATGTGGATATTCAATCAAAAGAGACATTATAGTATATTATTAAGGTATTTTTGGAAACATGAGATGTAGTTAATAGAATGTATGAGATATAGGAAAAATGTGATAAATATCCACTGACCAACCAAACCAATGGATCGAAGGGGACCAGGTTCTTGTAACGGGTAAGGAAAGTTCATGAAGGACCATTTGTGTAATTATTGTTATAAATAGATTTAAAAATATATTGTATGAAGGTTTGGTAATGGAGAAAGATCATATAGCCCCAAGATGAGAAGGGAATCCAAACTCTAGTATAGAATAACAATCCCTTTGATGATCAAAATATTCATGGGATAGACTCATATGATTAGTTTCCAAGACATGCTTCGGGGGACAACATTGATGGAGTGACCAAAAGAGGTCCAAAAATCAATAGGAGGAAAAAGTGGTGGAGGATTAAAATGGATTTAGGGAGTTACATTGTTAATAAGGGAAATAAGTCAAAAGGTCGAAAGGACTATTCTTAGCTACCTAATCCAATAGATACGAGGTTTATCAAAAAGAATGTGGTGATGGATACTGAACTCACATATTAGAATAATAAATGAAATTAAATTAATATAGTTTAACATCAAGGGATGGATTGTGATATGAACAAGGAACATAAATATGACAATTTTAGGAGGGTTGATTTGATTTAATAACATGTGTTTAATAATGGTTTGGTCAGGGAACCTGATAAGGTGGATAATGAGAAAGGGAAGTATAAGAGATTATATCCCATTACAATTAAGAAATATAGAGGAGAAAATCAAAGAATATTCCACCCAGGAAGAGTTTAATATGATGGATGAGAGAATGACGTGAGAGGTCCTCAATGAAGAACAATGTGTATGGATTGACAAGAAAAACTGTATTTTGAAATGTGGCTTTAATGGAATGAATATTAGCATGGAAGAGTTTATACAAACATGGGATAAGATTTCATACATCTTTTAATACCTCATCATGATTGATCCATACATGAAGGATGATTCCTTACAATGGAGTCTCTACAGAGGTAAGGTTTTTAATAGGCATGAGGTTGACTTTCAAAAATTGATTATTTCTTATGACGTCCGCAATTATTTTTCACTAAACGTGAATGGTTTCACACTTTTTCCATAAATTTTATTTTCATAATAATAAAAAATTACTCATGGGAGGAGAGGAGGTTCCCTTTTATAAGTAAGGGGATGGGCGCCCAATGAATTACATAAAGTATTAAATTAATATTAATTAATTTTGAAGTTAAAGTGGATCTAAATTGATATATTTAAAATATAATATGAGTATAAATATAAATAATCACATAATGTAATATTTATACAAGTCTAGGTGATGTTTTAACCCTTATCTCTCAGTTTTAACCCCTTGTCGACCCTTTTAAAAATTATCGAGATATAATTTTTTTACTCTTTAGGGGAAGAGAATGGAAATATAAAAGAAAAAAATGACATATAAGTGGAAAATGGTTGATATTTTAGACCATTACCATTTTACTTGGCCTAATATAATATTTTTATGAATTTTAATTCATTTAATAAAATATTATTTAATATAAGAGACCATAAAAGTCATTTTTGAGACTATTCACATAGTTTGATTTTAATGACTTAAAAAAGTTATGTAATTAACATATAATAAATATCAAAATAAATTATAAATTATTATTAACTGTTAAATTCATGTGATAGTATAATCTATCAATAAAATTTTATTGTTTATTTTTTAAAATAATTTATTTTTATTTTTCGATTACTTGCACAAGAACGGTGGCATCGTTGTGTAAGAATTTAAGGTAATTATACCATCACTAAAAAAATAAGAAAATAATTTCATAAAAATAAAAAAATGATTCCCAAAATAATCTATTATATACATTCATAACATATTTTTATCTCTATGTGAACATATAATAGAAATTAAAATAAAAAATGACATTTTTGAAATTTTCCATTACTTAAATTAATATAATGGTGTTTATCAAATACTAATGGAACTAAAATGAAATTCTTGTGAATATTTGAAGGTTTTTTAATAAAACTAATCCAATGAAATATATACATATTTATGAATGATTTTTGAAGCATTATCTTGTAAATTCAACCTTATTCTACCAGTTTTACCATTACCGTGGTGATAAATTTTTTTCCAATGTTACTATTGTTGTGACCACTTTGTATATAAGGTTGTATTGTTTTGTCAACAGTTGTCAATGAAAATAAAAATGAAGAAGGATATGATGAAGTAAGTTAATGTTATGGAGAGTGGTAATTTAGAGGATTGTTGAACTTATCTTAAGTTCAAAATACATGTATCAAAGGTGATACATTTTATACAATAATGAAACCATATGAAAGAGTTACTTAAAAAGACATAAATAATTTACTAAGGGATAATGTGAAGATCTGAATATTTAAAAATGATCATAAAAATCTTATAAGATGATTCCCGTCATATTCAATGTTGACTGGAAATATAGATATTGCTGGAAGACAGATGATTATTGAATGGATTCACGATAGATAAGGTTCATGAAGAAAGAAGATGATTATTGTAGAAGAAAGATGATTGTGAATTAGCATGGGTGTTCTTTATGAATATCATTTCCCATTGTTTCCAAATTTTTGGACCTAAAAATTGGGATTTTGTTTTTGGAAATGTATGGATTATTTTATATGCGTGAACGAGATGCGGAATGACTAAGGAAATTATAAATTGAAGCAAACCACATACCTTAGAGCATGGACAATATACAATGTCCAAGAAACGATTAGTGACCGCATACCTGGTATCCAAAATGGTACGCAGAGCAGTGTGCAAAACTGAAAACAGTTCATATCAACGGTATATGGTAATGGAATGCGGTGCACATAACAATATATGGTTAAGGTATGCGGTACACAGAATGTTGTCGAGAACGGTTCACAGTGATGGTACGTGGTGAAGGTGTGTGATATGCAGAATTCTGATGGTTCTCCACAGAAGAAGTTTCCATACACAGAATGGATCATCATTGGCAGAAGAGATGCATTATGCAGACTAGCAGACACACGGTACACGGTGAAGGATCACATTTCACAAGAGGGTCGCAGTACGTGGTGGAGGATTATAGTACAAGGATGAAGTTTAGTATGCAATGATGTTTCTCCCACATTAAAAATATGGGTAAAATGGAATAGCTAAATTTGAAGTTTTATTTTCCTATATAAGGAGTGCTAATCCCATCATTATGGAAGAGAAAATTCAATAAGAAAATATCATCTCTATATAAGAACTCATCTAAGTCCGAAATTGGTACATCAGTGAGATGCTATGTAGGATGAAGTGGTATGTGAAAGACAAAATGGTTCAAAAAATCATAAGGAGTTGTCCATGGAAGAGATTTTTCATTAGTGTTTTGACTCCGAGGTGGTGCGTTTACAGACGATGTGTATATGGAACGATGAGGATCACCACCAGTCCCATTTTTCATACAGACAGGCTCTCGTCAAATTTACCATTCCATTGTTTTGACCCATTCAACATCAATACACTTTAAAGAAGGTTGAATTAACACTATGGGGAACTGTTGGTCCTAGCAGGTGATTGCGTAGGGGTCAAGCGCTCATGAAATTGGTCTTTATCAGATATAACTTCCTCATATGGTCTCCAATAGGTTTATTCGTGGAGACAAGAACTCCCAATGGCCCTAGTATCCATGATTCATGGACTTTATTTCCAAAGCCAGGCACTCATCGGCTGATGATTTGGCCAATGACACTTGAGGACTCCATTGGTTGAGAGGATGAGAGGTTAGGCTCATTGCACCCTTCTGGGAAGGATTGTTTCATGTTCTGGGACTCTCTTATAGATTTAAGAGGTGTTAATATGTTCTTGAATACTTGGTTCATTCCGAAAGAGTGTTTCTGAGGGATACCCTCGGTTTTCATGATCGTCGTGAGCATGGATATGTGTGATGCCACAGAGGTGACACTGAATTAGCTATATTGTAAGTCGCTCTAGAGTTTATCGTTATCTATGGGAGACGGAAGGTGACTAGATATTTGGATCGGGCCCCCAAGGAGGGCTTTTTACGTGTCATCAGGAAAGGTATCAGAACCCACATAGTTCAGATTGTGTGGGGATTACGCATGGAAGAAGCCCATTTGAGGGGACTTGATTGGGTGGACCCTTTTGAAATGGGAACCCATTTGAGCTCAGGCTTTCTGGAAGGCATCCTACGTATCTTGATTTGAACAGGAATCAGATTTCTCATAGTTTGAATTTTGTGGGGATTAAACATGGAAACTGCCAATTTAAGAAACATGATTGGGTGGACCCTTTAAGGATGGGCACACTTTTGAGATCGGGGCTTCTGGAAGGCATCCTACATATCTTGATTTTATTAGGAATCAGAGTTCCCATAGTTCAGATTTTTTGGGGCTTATGCATGGAAGATTCCCATTTAAGGAACATTATATGGTGGACCCTTTGTGGATGGATACCCTTCTGAGCTCAGGCCTTCTGGCAAGCGTCCTATGTATCCTGATTTGACCAGGAATCAGATTTCTCGTAGTATATATTGTGTGATGATCTCGTAATCCTAAAAAACATCTAGGCCCACGTGAGTCATGATTGGTGTGAGAAACAAGAGGATTTGAAAGAATTAATAATGCACATGCCTCCTCCCATGATGGTGGGGGAGGGAGAGCCCACAACAGAAGAGGTCAGGGTGACTATGGGTGAGGGCACGAAGTGATGAACCTTTTAACATAAAATGACATTGTAGGTTACGCAACCCTAACTTAGATGATTGGAAACTTACCCCAGTGGGAGAGCCCCAGAGCACATTTTGGGAAGGGGAGGAGTTTTGTCATCATAAAATGGGGGAGAAAATATAACCCCTTTGACTGATCACTGTTCCTCATTAAATGGAGAAGCATGTGATCACCCATAATCTTAAGAATTAGGAGGTTCACATCGGTATCCCAAGGTTCGATTTCAGGTTACTGTTGGAACGTAGCCTTACAATCATTCATGAAGCCCAAAACTTTGTTGGGAGGGCCTTCGTGACTCCACTTACTGTGGATATATAGACTCAATGGGGCATGTTGATGTGCCCGATGGCTTGATCATACGGGGCCGGTGGCTTTGGAGGATGCTTTGTCCTGGCACCGGAGAACTAGTTGGTGGAGGGATTAGGGAGGACTAGACGGTAATAGAGTTGTGAGGTTGCAACCAGAGGGAACAATACCCAAAAACACCCCATTCCGCATACTGGTTTCTCATGTGGGATGGGGAAGGCTCCAAATATTGTAGTGGTATGCAGGAAAGAGAGCCATCCACGTACCGGTGTGGTACACGGGCATGGGTATCACCAACCGCGTACTAAAGTGGTTCGTGGATCACTGTACTTCTTTGGGTTATATCTGCATACCGATTGGGTATGTGACACCTAGTTTACCCACGTAGCTGTACGCTATGTGGAGCGCCATATTAAAGGAGGGTTAGGGGAATTACCATTCGTGGGAAATTCATCCCCAAGAAGTCTTTGGTTCATGTTTCACTAGATGGGTTTGCAGTTATTATTATTATTATTAAAGTCCCTATTTTTATGGTTCGCCACCGGCTGTACCTACGGAAGTAGTGGTTCGCAGTTCATGATTTGACTATGAATAAAAATGGAAGCCAAAGTGGAATCTCTAAGTTTCCCTCAATCTTTCATTGCATGTCATTCCCTATATCCATCTCCTCTCTGCCTCTTTTCTCTTTTTCTACTGTGCTCCTTTTATAGAGCATCAGAGCGATCGTATCTACTGGGCACACGATACCATTTTTGGTGGCCCATTGAAGCAATTTTCTAACCCACGGAAGACTCGGTCAACTGTGGTTTGTGGAGAATTTGGTTCATGATAATGTTATGTGGGACCCTGATCGTCTTCTTAATCCATGAATTGAGGGGTTCGCGACAGGGTACGCCGATGTTCTTCTACGCAGAACTCCTCCGGTTGATGTGGTTCATGGTTTTCCCTACTCGATGGCCATCGTGTCGCAGGCTAGTGGTTCGCAGATCATCCCACATACCTGGTAATTCACAATCCATCTTCTTGTCATACCTTTCCTGGTGATGGTATGCGGGACATTTAAAAACACAAATTCCTTCATGTTCTTTCAAAGAAATACAACTCAATTTGAGTCCCTTCGTCTTGATAGAATTATAGAAGTGCTTAATTCCTTCTACAAAGTGATATCGAGTGTATTTCTTCTCCTTAGAGGAATTTTCTGTACCCTACAAATTACTCTCATTAGAATGGTATCCGTTAGGAATGAAAAGAGGACTATTCTGATGTAGCAGTGGTCCGGAACTGAAATGGTTCATGGTAGAATAGGTTGACTCGGTAGGATGGGACCACACCAATACATAGGGGACCAGATCATTTGTCTTTTACCGTTTCTTGTGGAGAAGTGTTCTCTTTATTTCCCATCCTACTTCAATTTCTTATAGCGGTCTCCTTGAGAGAACTGCGTTTACGAACTATTCTGTACGTTTCACGAACCGATTTCCTCGCCATTTTCCCTGTTTGCATACCACATTTTGGTTTATGTGAATAGGGATGTGGAATTTAAAACATAAAAATCAAGATTCCACAAAGAAAAAATCTATGTAGATGACTTTTTCACGTACCGAACTTGGATAAGAGAACCAAACCTCAAAAAATATTAATACATACTTAAATTTTAATCCATAACCTCGAAATTTATCTTAACTGAAGTTGAGGTTTGTGGTTTCTAAATTCCACATGCCGTTCTGTTTGCTGGCCATTAGTTTGGAGGCATTCTCCTCACTTTCATTTTGCGTACCATGGCTATACGTGATGAATAGTATCTGTGTATCATAGTTGTAGGTGGAGTAGTTTCCACATGTTATGCTGTATGCAGACTGCTCTTTTCACGTACCGCTTTTATGCACAGTACGTGGAGTATTGTTTTGGACATGTTTTATGTCCTTCAATCATTTTTTTCTTCATTGACTTTGCCCAATAATTTTTATTGGACTGAATACTCATCGACTTCTGGATCTTTCTATGCATGCTACAATGGATGATTCATGAACTGCTGACAACGTTGATGCTTCTTCTGAGGTAACTATTTCTACCCCTCTTTCTGTTGTTGATGTAAGATCAAAGGATATGGCGGCTTTGGTTGATGACAAGACTCTGGTCTCTCCATTTCCCCAATCACTATCAAATCTGCTCACATTGGGTCAATCAGAGTACCCAGTCTTAGACAGGCTACCTTTTTACGAGTTTGACCCTTTGTCCGACATAGTGATCCCAGTGCCGAACCTGACTGATTAGCTCTCTGCTTAGATAATTAATAATCTATTCTGAAGGCCTTGATCTCTTCCAAGGGATGGTACCTCCAGAGAGAGACCACTTTTGGTCCCTTGCTGCATTTTTCACCTCAAACATTATAAGGGATGCAGCAAAAACCTGATCAGATGACCCATTGTTATCAGAGCATCGTGAGGAAGGAAACAATGAATGAGCATCATGGTTGGTCATCTCGATGGGACCCTGGACCCATAGGCTCATTTTTCATGGACTGGGGGTCGCCCTTTTGGGTTCTCCAGAGTTGTGAAGAATTACGAGTAGAGATATAGCTTGTGGGACTGTATAAGGCCACCAAGGTTTCTCAAACATATACCCATCATCCTACTGCCCTTATTTCATAGCTTTTAAGCAGGTGGAGTCCAGATACCAAAACATTCCATTTGACCCACGAGAAGGTTGGAATCATTCTTTGGGATATCCAACTGATTTTGAGAGTCCCTATCGTTGGGGACAAGTACAATGAATTCCTCCTCCCCCCCATACAATGTATGGGATGATGAGGAAAGAACCACCCCTCTATTCAAGAATCTCATTATCCAAGTGAAGATGCTTTTAAAGGAAAGTGATCCCTGTCTGAAATATGAATTTCCAATTGATGGCTGGTTTGGTTCTTTTTCTAAGCATAATGGTCTCGAGAACAATCCACAGAGACCCAAGTCTTGTCCTACAAATGACACTCGCAGGCGAGCATGTGATCACTAGCCCACCTTAGAAGAGGGGGATTTTCCTAAATGGGGATGGGGTATCATCCCTAATGTCGATCAATTATTTCGACTGGCGACTTTCTTGTCCATGTTCCTATGTGGGTGGCTTCTACTGGTTCAAGAATCTAGTGGCATAAGAGCCTCAACCTTTATCATGGCCGCTCAATTGTACATCGGTAAATGCATTAATTTGGCTATCCCGGTGTTGGCCAAGATATATCACTTGCTAGACTACATCAGTGAAGGGGGGTCACCATGCTGGATGGTTTCCCCTTTCAAAATTCTTTAGGGATGGATGGGAGCTCACATAAGTGGTTATTCCTTTATCAATTACTTACCAATCCAACATTCGACCCTTAGACCATACATTCAGAGCACTAGAAGGGCCATGCCTGTGGCTTGGGCCTCGTAAGATAAGTAGGAAGAGAAGACTGAAAGGAAAGAGCAAGACTTAATGGCTTGCCTTAATGTTTATGAACGTTTTTCTAACCACACATATGATTCCCGCACTGTTACCATTACGAACAATGCCTTAGACGACTTTTTCAATCGAGGTTACTTCTTTTATTTGCGAGAAGGCATTTTGGTCCCTCGTATTGGAGGGGAACACATCTGTGAGGGCTATGCACCCTACAGGTTTAGCCAGAAATTTAATTACATCCAGAAGTTATGCCCTCCTACTCTTAACAGTGATCTCTAAGAGAAAAATCTTATGATAGATCGCAAATTGTGGCTAATGTTCACCCGGGAGGACACCCAGAGCTAGACCAAACATCCAGATTCTACAGATTTTGTGACCTTACTCACCCAGAATTATGATGAGGCATGGGTTAGGTCATATCCTGATGGCTAGTTGACTAACTTGGTGCTCACTATGGCGGATCCCAGGGCATATAATGAAGGGAAAGGGGAAGAAAAAGGAAGTGGGTGAGCACCCTCTACCTAGAAAAGTTCTTCAAAGGTCCCTTTACTCCGTCCTTAGGAAAACTATGAAATATGGTGTTATAACTTCATAGGAAGCTGAACAAGCTGCTGGGGCTACTATTGGGAGTCTATCATCCATTCCTTCAGTGGATAATTTTCCAATGGCCTAGAGGCAATGTGACATTTTGAAATGTCATAAGTCTTTCTGTGGCCGGTCTTCTTGTGATTTATGGAAAATCTTCCATACTAGGGAAGTTGATCTTACTGATATTGGTTTAGTGTCGGCAACGACTGACATTTCTTTTGATGAGGATCCAGATGAGGTGAGTTATTACCTTAAGGACCTCAAGACCCTCATCCACTCTCAAAGTGGTTGCTTAAGGTACTCATATCAGGTGCTTTCCATGGTGCGACCAGAAACCGCCAGTGATGATGATGATGTTTTCATTTTACCTACCATGGCCGCCATGAAAAAGGTTTCTTCTTTGTCCCCATCATCTCATAAATACTCCTCTTATGAAGGTACTAATATTTCAGGGGCACCCAGGAAACATTTAAGGTTGTAGAAGCCTACCCCACTTCTTCATGTTACCCCCAGCATTGGCCATCCCAATAATGGTTGTGTTTTCAGAGGCTTGGAGACTTTGGGATGATTTGAGGGCGAACTCCTTATATGAAGATATATGGTGACTTTTTCTGAGAGAACACTTTGATATTCAAGGTTTTTGGGGAGCCATCTCTCCTACCATTATTTTAGCCGATGAAGAACCTACTGAAGTTGATTCTTACATGACTGAAATGGATAAGTTCCTTCACGCTTTTGTGGATAGACATTACTAGTCAGACCTCATGGAATTGATGGTAGTATTCCCATTACCTATGGGAGAGGTATATCTATAACCTTTGGAGTTAAAGTTATTTATTTCAAAGATTTTGAAATCATACCCCTATCCTTATTTTTTTCTGGAGGTTTCCAGGTATCGAGAGACTGCTTTTTCCCCGACTTATTCCCCTGGAGGTACTTTAGTCGGGGAGTACGCTCCCTCACTGGAAGGGGGTACTACTGAAGGGTCTCCTAGAGCCCAAGAGCATATAGAGGAGGTGATTTCTGACCCTTCCAGTGCATTTCTTCCTCTAGATCCTCTTAATGATATTATCCAGGATCCATCTCCCCAACAGTCCAAGAAACACAACCAAGCATCCCAACTATCGAAGCGCATTTGAAGGGGGATCACAAGTAAGTGTCTGCTCACCTAGTGACTAAACCACATATCCTTACCTTGTTGACTTATTGGTACATATATGTACTTTTACACAAGGCCCATCGGTGATCAAACAACTATTAACCATGCATGTATAGTCCATGTTCCCTTTAGGGTAGAGGAAAAATCACCTTCTATTAAAGTTGATCAGAACATGGATATAGTGCCTTTTGAGGATATCATGGGTGTTTCTGAACCCTCGGATGTGCCTACCGCTATGTAAAAAATTACCAAACCATCAGTGGAAGGTCATCCAGAAGTCGAGGGTTCATTTGATCGTGCTAAACTGATTTCCATGGAAAAGTATAGGGTGGTATATTTGGCAAGGGCTACGTCCAGTGATGAGCATCAGGTTTTTCCGGATTTTAGAAGGTCTTGAAATACTGTAAAGCCAGTAAATCTTGACCAAGAGGCTCTTGTCCCTACAGAGAGAATTGATTCAAAAGCCGATACTCTTTCTGCTTATGGTGGCTTTGAGAAATACATGGTCGGGGAGGCAGACGGTTCAATCCCAGAAAATCTAGAGCGAGCTATCGTGCCATTTTTCTAATTACGAGAGGCGTTATGTTTTCTAGCCCCAGTATTCTGAGACCAATATCCTTATTCGGAATGAATATCCCCACAAGTCTTATACTATCCAGTGACCTTTTGAGGGCCATCTAGAGGACTGTTGTTCTGACCGGTCATGGTGCCAGGTCCTCAACACTCTCTCATATCCATGGAGTGCAGTTAACGATTGAAGATGTAGCGCCACCTGTTTTGGACAGCGATACTGCTTTGGGGGTGGGAGGTATTGTCATCTCCTTTTCTTCCATGGAATCTCGACCACAACCTTGGAAATAGATGATGTCCCTACCTTGAAATCTATTATGGTTAACACAGATGAGGCTATTGCAGGTTCGATCCGAGATGTAGCCACCAAACCAAGTCCCTCCCTATTGACGTTTGTTCTCGACTACATTTCAACGTTAGGGAGTGATTCTGAGACTTACCAATAAAGCCTAGCCAAATTTCTTCCTACTTGGTAAAAATCATGGAGGAACATCTAGGGATTAATCTCCCAGACTCCATTGGAAGATATGCTAGAAAAATTTCCCAGGTTACCCCACCAATTTGTAGTTATGGGTTTCAGTGGATTTTACAATCATGGAATTTATGATATAATAAGGCAAGTGGTTTCCACTTAGGAAGCAACAGGTGTACTTGAGTCTCGAATATTTATGGAAGATACGATGACTTATCTGGCAGAAACAAAAAAAAACCTCATTTTCAAATTTAACACCCCAAGATTCTACGGTACATTTCCCTTTGAATAATGCAATAGCGTGTGTTGTATGCAACATCGAGTTCTAACACACACCACAACCGATCAAACTAGCAGTTATGAATAGTAATACCTACTTTTTAAAATTTTAGAAATTTTATCTCTCAAAATGGACTTCATTTTTGGATTCGGAGTATCGAATTTAGCCTAAGGTGAAATTTTGGTACTTTTCGGATAACTTTAATATTTCGATGAATAGTGAAAATTACTAAATTTTAATTAAAAACAAATTTTTTTAATCAAAATAATTAATAGTGATAAATTATGAATTTGAGTGGTTTTAAATTATATTTAGAATATATTTTTACCATTTAATACAATGTTGGTCATTGGACACAATTTCACAATTAAACCGGACATAAACAAGTACCAATCTTTTGATAGTTATTATATCTTAAAAACACGCTTTTTGTTTTGACAGCGGGAATTAATTTTAAATTAATTTCTGCCACTTCTGTGTTTTGAATTTGAAAAAATGGATTCCATATTTAGAATCAGGATGTACAAATTGTGTAAATAGGTAACTTTTATTTTTATACATTTTGAATAATTACTTCGGTAAATATTTTATTTACCACGGTTAAAGGGTAAATCCGGTAAATAAGGGTTAAAAAAATATTATAATAATACTAAATTACCCTAAAACGTGTCCTAAAATTATTGGTGGATATATGTCCGACCATGGGAATCTTTGGGTTTATTTTGGGACACCATGGAGCCACTTGTAGGTGATAGGGACACATTATTTTAATTAAGTTAAAATAAATACAAAAATGACAAAAGCATATATCTTTTAGAAAAACAATTTTTACAAAGGGTTATATATGTTGGATTTTAGACTATAAATATTCATTAGAAAGATAAAATAATTTAATACATAATTATATTTTATTTATAATTTTTAGACATTAAATAGTTTAATTTATTTATTACACAATGATGATGCAATAATTACCATAATATGGAAAAATTAAAATAATTGATATTATAAACACTCAAATAAATATAATTTGAGACTTTTAATGAATTAAACTAATTTTATAGGTTAATATGACATTTTAAGAATGATGTAATTAACTTTTTTAGATGAAATAAATCTGTTATGTTTTTTACATAAATCAACTATTGAATAGTGTCAAAATTGACATAATAGAGTTTTTAAAACAAATATTATATTATTAATTGATATTCAACTCCTAAAAATCTAAGTTTCATCCAAGAGACTTATATAATGATAGTTGTATTATTAATGGACCATTTGAGGGTCTCTTGGATGTATATAGTAAGTTTATTAACCATATAATATAAAAATACAAAGAGACATTGTAAAAGTAAAACTAATTAACTAAGAGTTAATACTTAAAGATAAGGTTAGTATAATGACCCAAACCTGTCTAAATCCTATTGGTTGAGTGGTTTTCGACCTATACCAACCTTAAAATTTAAATAATACACTTTGTAGCCCTTAGAAACCGAATATGAATTTATTATAAAATAATATTTCTAGCTTTTCCAAAGGTGCCCCTCACCCCTCTTATAAAAGGGCACTCCCCCTTCTCATTAATTCACACCATCAAAGCCTTTTGGTTCGGCAAAAACCTACCCAAATACTCTCTCAACTTCCCTCAAATAATCCTAAAGGCCTTAATTTAGTCATAAAGCCAACTTAAGGATGCCTTTTGATCAAATCAAAAGGAAGAACCCGAAGAAGAGGTAATGATTTCACCACCATTTTTCAAGTTCCTTTCTTCTTCCACTTCTTCTTTCTTTGTTTTCTCCATTCTAAAATAATTAATCCAGTATATCCTATATAATTTAATATTATTATAAATATGGTACAACCATATTCAATATTCTATCCATCCTTTGAAGGACATGTCACCATACGTGCGTACGTACGACTTACCGTCTCCACGTCGTGGTGTAATTATTATTCAATAAATTATTTTTGGATGGGTATAATAATGATGTGTAATTCATGAAAATAATAAATATAACATGATAATGATTCTGTATATATTATATACCATCCAATTATATATTATTTTAATATCAAAATAATGATATTGTCGCTCGTGCGTACGTACGGACTACCGTCTCCACGAACGCGATGAGATTCATTCTCCATCGTATCCATTCAAGTATAATTATCATTTTATGATTTAAAAATAATTTTTAAGGACTTGATATCATTCTGGATATGAATAAGATACAACCTCTCCATGACAAACACGGCTTATGTAACAAAACATATAAAAGAAAACGAGTAAGTTAACTCCCGAAACAACGATAATACTAAGATATTATTAACAAATCAATGTTAAAAGATCATATATTATATCATATATATATATATGATTCTTTTATAATTTAATAACAATTATTTAACCATTATACAGGAGGTTAACCTACCCCAACCAAGGAAAAGTAAAAGTTAAGGGTTTATTTCACAATCTCTTCATTATCTGAGGTTGTTTATACGTAATAATCTACTGGGATATATTTATCATCCACATCCATGTTTCTTAAAAATGTATTTCAAATTTTTTTACTATTTACAAGAATATGGGTTAAAGTCATTTATACCCTTGTTTTACTTCTTATAAGAGGTTTATAAAGGAATCTTTCCGTCATTTTCCAAACAAGGTTCTTTTTAACCTTTTCGACAGAATTAAGGTAAGAATGTTTTTTTAACTTATACGACGGGTGTGGCCATTTTACACCGTTATAAAATTGTCAAATCTTCCCTTACAATCTTATAAGAATATTTTCAAAGAAAATGTTTTATTTTATAAATATATGGCTCTTAAATGATTTCAAAATAGAAAGAGATATTTCTCTAAAAAGAGTTTTGATTTCATCTATGTCAACATACTTTGATGGATTTTATGCTTATTTGAAGTTGATTTATTATGATACAAAACTTATATATTGTATTGAAGGTTTTGTGATATGTTTTACTATGAATGTGTTATTTTTATACCATTCATGGTTTATGGATGATGTATTTACATTTCGTATGCTTTTTTTAATATGAATGTTTATGTTATGTTTAAAACTTTTCATATGGGAATGCATTGGACTTAATATGTGACGGGTGGAGCCCGCTATAGCTTCTTGATGCATCGGTAGGTCTCATGAGACAAACTAGTGTCTTGGCACAAGGCCTTGACAAAATCGTATTTGTAGTCTTGGCACGAGGCCTTGGCTATGTGGTTATGATAGTATGGCATTATGCATTCCATCATTATGAAAGTGGTTATTGATATTTCATGTGATTATTCGATTAGTAGAATATCCATGTGAATAAGTAAATGACATTGTTTCATTTTATTTTTTCCATACTATGTTGAAGTTCAAGTTTAAAAGGCTTTTTTTAGTTATACATTTCCTTAAAGGTTTATTCTTATTTATGAATGTTTCTGCTATATTGTTATCCTTACTGGGCATTTGAGCTCACCCCTTTTCTATGTTTTATTTTTCCCAGGATGTGAAGAAGTAAATTATGAATGACCTGCAGGGATAGTATGAGGGGATAAGAGTATAGAATATGGAGACTATGTTGTTGTAGTTTTCATTTTTATGATGTAATGTAAAACTTTATGAATATATCTAGTGTTTCCAAGGCTACTAAACTAATCGGTCTTTAGAGACTTGATATTTCTTATGATCATGCCAATGTTATGTAATAATGCATCGACTCTGGGTATCTATAGTCGGGGCATTACATCAAAGCTTCCACTCATTCCAGGATGGTTGTGAAGTTTCAAAAAAAATTCACAAAGCAAGAGTCTCGGATGGAGAAGCTTGAACAAGAAGTAGAGAAGCAGAGCCAGAAACTAGAACGGCTCAAACAGAAGCGGGCTCAAGACACCACAACCATTGAATAAGGGAGATAGAAAATGCAGAAGGGAGAGATAACTGACCTCCAAGCCATGAGAGAAGCGAAGTCTCTATAAGTGAGTATAGAATCCAAGATTGTGAACTTATTTAAGCTTCTCCTAGACATTATAAAATCTCACCAATCTTTGATGCAACTTTACAACTTCGCCGAATTTCTCCTGTAAGGGTCTTATCTAGTTCTCAAGGAGAGGATCCAGGTTGTAGATGCCCACCATATATTTCATGGAATATGATGGGACTGATTTACCTCTAAATTCCCCCACTTCACCTTTTCCTGTCAAGATCATTTCAGTCACACGTTAACTTTAAACCATGACTTGAAATCAGTAAACTTGAGATAACCTAATCTATCTCCCATTTTTACCTGAGGCAAGGGAATCAGTGAGCATAGTTCGACTATTGATGAAGTTTTATAGAACACCTCACGAAATTTTGTGCCTTTTTCATTATACCCCTAATTTTTTCCTAAGACTGCTTGTTATGGTCTTATATGGTATAACTTGGTTTTTTATAGGTTGCCCTTTGTGGGTTTTCTACCTAAGAAGCTTTACACCTTTTCTGATGGCTCAATGCGTTTTTTAGTGAACCAATACTTGACTTTTAACCAGAGGTGCCTTCGGTGTATTTTCCCTCTGGAGGGGATATTTTTTTTTTCATTCTAGTAGTTCATATTCCTACCATTCAAACTTATTTATGATGTTTTAGGTTGAACAAATTTGACCAAATTTAATAGGGTAAGGCCCTGACTTGCGACCGTTAGTCGGGAATGTTCAAGTATCCTTTAGACATGGGTTAGGGATTTTTCTTGACAATGGATTTTTGCATTCTGGGCATGCATGAGGCTCAAGAGACAATTTAGGAGTAAAGAGGTAATAAATGACTCTCCTAGGGATGAATTCCCCTTTGATTGACAACGATTTTTGTGTGTGACGTATGTAGAGCCACCAGGGCATGATATGAATAGTCAATCAAAGGTGTCCCCAGTACAATGGACATTCATTTCTGATGGCTTGGTGGGTTTTTCCACATTTTGGGATTATCTTGATGTCGGGATCCACAATAGGTGGTTGGCTTGAGAAGTGTTTTATAAGAACATTATGAACATTCACATCGACCATGAGTGGACAATTGTTCTTGAACGTTTCTTACTTGTGTGTGGGAGAGATGGAAAGTGGTCAGTTTAGTTAATAGTCTTTTATGTGTAAGGGTCACTTGGGAAGAAGGAGGTACATAAGTCGTCATCCATGATTTTTCCGAATCTTGGGGTATGACAAGACACAAATGTCATTTTAACATATGAAGGATGGAAAGGACTCTCATAGGGATGAATTTTCCATTGATTTAAGGCCATTTTTGTGGGTGACGTATACAGAGCCACCAAGGCATGATACGCATAGTCAATCAAATGTGTCCCCTGGACATTGGCCTTCCACCTCTGATGAACTTTGAGGATTATGAAGATAAGTAACTTTCTGAATATAGTGTGCGACCTTTGACTAGGGGGTCCCTAATCATAAGAGGGGGATTTTTAGCTGAAATTCTTCGGGGAATCCCAAAAATGAGTGGGGGAAATATTCTTTTTCTTGCAGATCAACTTCACACATGCGAATAGGATATCATTTAGAAACCTCAAAAGCGACCAAAGATGAATTAGGCCCATATGTTCTGATAAATCCAGGATGTGTGGAAAGGGGAAAATAAAAATAAACCATGACGTTGAGGGCCCTTGAATTAGGAGTGGTGGAATGAGGCTTGGAAGCAATTAGGCATACTAGGATAGGAGAGGACTCTCCTCGGGATGAAGTTTCCCTTGATTGATGTCCATTATTGTGGGTGATGTATGTAGAGCCACTGGGGTATGATATGCATAGTCAATCAAAGGTGTCTGTAGGAAACTGGCCTTTTATCCCCGATGGCCTTGGAGGGTTATTGGGATTCAAGATCACTTAAAGCATGGAGTTTGGAATATGGAAGGGTATACCGGGACATATTGGGGACATTTGGGCTATGATTATCTCATGGAATGGTGTCCCTTATGTAGATCTGACCCATACGTAGGGTGAGTTATTTGTTCTATATTTTGGATACCTGGTCATTCTCCATCACATGGCCAGGAAACGGGGTTCCTCTTATGGGAGGAAACTGTGATGTGCCTTTTACGATCGTAATTCTAGGACCAAATTCTGGGGCTATTTTTCCATAATATCATAGTGGATCTCTTGCTAATATCCCTAAGATCACATGATCTATGATCGGTGTGAGAAAAAAGGGATCATAAGGGTTTCATGTCACCATCTACGATTAGTGAATTCTATATTAGTTGAAATTTTTAGCTAACTCCATTGCTTTATAGTTTAGTGTCATATGGTGAGGATGATTTTGGCCTTGTAGTTTAATGACGTGCAGTGACGGCGATTTTTTCCTTGTATAAGTCTTTAGAAATATCAGGTTAATCACAGTCAGGGTGTTCCAACGTTCCTTAGACGTGAGTGATGATAGAAGGTGTCAACCATAGTCCCGGGGGTGACTTGAATCAGGAGGGATGACATGGGGCTTGAAAGAAATTGGGAATACTAAGGTAGAATAGGACTCTCCTGGGGATGTATTTGCCTTTGATTGATGACCATTTTTGTGGGCGACGTATGCGGAGCCACCGGGGAAAGATATGCACAGTCAATCAAAGGTGTCTACAGGACACTGTCCTTCAATCCGAGATGGCCTTGGATGATTGTGATGATCCAAGTTTTCCCAAGGTATATAGTTTGACAAATTGGAAAGATATTCCTAGGAATGTAATAATACCAAGACCATGACTAATCGTGACCTTCTTAGAGCTTCCACATATGTCTAACCCACACATGGGGGGAAAGGGGCATTTTTTGCTGATGGATGGCCCACGATGCCGAATTTGAGCATCACTATGTATCTTGCGAGGGCAGTAATTGAGCCACACGTAGTTCTATATGTTCCTTATAATCATTTGTTCAATGTGTTAGGGACACTAGAGGGAATTTTGGTTTTACTTGATATGAGTGCCATTCCTACCATACTCTTCTATGGTTCACTTGCGTAAGAGAATCCATACCACTGGTCCTAAGCTCACGTGAGATATACTCGATCCAAGAAACAGGGAGTGGTTATAGAGTATCTTTTTCAAGTGTGAGGTGACAAAGAATATGATGAAGGCATTTTTATTTTCTTTCATGGTGGGTTTGGGACATGATCGAAGATCGAGGCGTCACTACGTATCCTGAGAGGGCATGAATCAAGCCGTACATAGTTTTGTGTGTACCCCATACCAGTTTGGATCGGTCCAACAGGTAGGGGAATATTCATTATAACCATCATGGTTTTTCAGGTTAGACAAGTTTCCCTATAGTTGACCCTATTAGGAGAATGTCTATCACCACTCCTAAGCTCACAGGAGTTGTACTCGGTGTGAGAAACAAGGAGTGAAAAGGGTCTCATTTACTAATATATGTAGAAAATGGGTTTGAAGGAGGCATTATTTTTTGGGTTTTTTATGGGGGATGGGCCAAGATCGAAGATCGAGGCGTCGCTACATATCCTGCGAGGGAAGGAATCAAGCCGTACGTAGTTTTTTGAAAGATCATGTAGTTTATTTTCATTCAATTAAGACGTTTTAGGCTACATAGTTCAATGTTTTATAGCAAGGACATGTTCCTTACCATTTAATGTCACGAGGAAAGGATGATGTCTCAAAAGATTAAGGTCTTAGAGTTTGGACCATTACATGGAATTTTTTTTTTTGTTTTTTTATAACTCATAATTTAACATCATAGAGCTTGGACTTATGATACAGGATGACATTGTTATGACTCATTGTTTAGGGTCGTAGTGTTTGGACTATGATATGGGGGAATTGTTTTTATTTTTTATGACTCATAGTTTAACGTTGTAGATCTTGGACTTATGATATGAGATGTAATTTTTGTGACTCATAGTTTAGGGTTTTAGAGTTTGAAACATAATATGGGAGCATTTTTTTCATAGTTTAAGGTCTTAGAGTTTGACTTTATCATGGGGGAATCTTTCATATCACATAGTTTAGGGTCATAGAGTTTGGACCATGATATAGAAGCATTTTTTTTCATAGTTTATGGTATTAGAGTTTGGACCTTATCATGGGGGAATCCTTCATGACTCATAGTTTAGGGTCATAGAGTTTGGACCATGGGGACATTTTTAGCACATAGTTTAAGGTTTTAGAATTTGGACCTTAACACAGGGGTTCGCCATTACTCATAGATTATGGTTTTAGAGTTTGGACCACGAAATGGGACATATGTTTTTCTTATGACTCATAGTTTAACATTTTAGAGCTTGGACTTTATTATTGAGGAATTTTTATGTGAAGTATTTATTCAAGAACTTCTCATTTTTGGGAGTCTTGATTAGCTTTCTGGCAATTAATATTTGGGAGTACGCTCCGTTGTAATAGACCCAATGTATGACATATGGTCCTTCCCACTTTGTTTCAAGATTCATCGGCTTCTTCCCTAGTATCATTGTGTTCCTGAGGACTAACACCATTTCTCCTTCAAGGAACGATCAAAGGTGAACCATTTTGTTGAAGGATCATGCAACCCAGTTTTAGTAGATTTCCAAATGGCGCAGAGTGTGTGGCCATTTTATGTCTAACTACTCCAATTCATCAAACCATATTCGGGATTGCTCATCCATGGAAGGTTAATCACAAATGGTGACATGAAGTTACAATACTTGTATTTCGATAGGTAACACCACCTATAACCCATATACTATTGAGTACGGTGTTTCCTAAGTGGCGGTGTGGGTCATGTTCCAGTAATCCCACAAAGCATGAAGAAGATTTTCTGGCCATAATTTCTTATCCTTGTTGACCATCTATTGAATTATGTTGTAAATAGTCTTGTTGAAAGGTTATATCTTCCCATTGGACACCAAGTGGTAGCGGGATAACTGGTTGGCCTTGATTTCATATTCCCATTACAACTTATCTAGCTCAGCAGAGCAGAAGTTGGTGTCATTGACCATCAATATTGTATGAGGGTCACCAAATCTGGTGATGATGTTGGCATTCACAAAGATGGTGATGTTTTTTTCCCTGAATTCCTTAAGGGGTATGGCTTCAGCCCATTTAGAAAATAAGTTGGTTACTGTGAGTATGATCTTGAATTGTTTGGCTATAGTGGGAGGATACGATCTACAATATCCATCCCCAAGGCAACAAATGGTCAGGAGTATTTAGCTACATGAAGCATCTCTGGGGGGTGTTGTATGAAATTAGAATGAAATTGGTAGTAATGAACTTCTTAGTGAATATGGCTCAATCTTGTGTCATGGTTGGCCAGTAATACCCAGGCCTCTGGATTTGGTGAGAGATCTTGGCTGCTAACTGGTGTGCTCTAAAAGCCCCAGTGTGAACTTATTTAATGATCGTAGCAGTCTATTTTCCATCAAGAAACCTATGGAGGACTCTGTGAAGGCCTCGTTTTTTAGAGGAAATTTTCTTTCTTCACCCAATTTTATAGGGTAAAATTAACTTCCCGCCTTCAGACTTACTCCCTTTCATCCCTCACTGGTGGGATTTCCCCGTTCTGAAGGCAATTTGTCATGGGTGTCATCCAACCGGTGGTATGACCATAAGGCTCAGAAACAGGGCTACTTTCATTAATTTCCTACATACTTCTCTGGATGAAAGGAAAGACTATCCGGTGTTGAGTAATGATAATGATTGTTTCATCCTGGTCGAGATTGGAAAAGGATGTGGCTGAATTTTCGAAAGCATCGACTTGAGTATTCTGTAACCGGGGGACATGAGTCAACATTGGTTCTGATGGGAATTCAACCATCAGTTCTAGAACATTGCTCATAAAGGGAACTAATACTACTTTCTTGATAGAATATTCACCATTTACTTGTTTTATGACTAGCTCCAAATCACACTTTATTTTTAGGTGGTTGGCTTTCACCCGGAGTGCCAACTCTAGGCCTGCGATGAGGGCCTGTAACAACCAAAAAATTCATTAATGAAAATTACTCTTGGTCTATTTAAATTTATTCCTATGGTTATGTTAAATGTATGAACTTTTAGGTTCTATTATTTGGATTTTAAAATACCTTTAATAATTGTGATTGTTGCTAATATAGTTGTTGAACAGTGATCACATGATTAGTATAAATATAGGGCTTTAACAAATCCAATTTTCTCAGAAAAAGGAAGAGATGACCTCATATAATATAATTTCCCCATAGGAATCCCATTTGTAAAAGCTCGGAAAGGATGTGGAGTCCTTGGGCTTCGCTTGTGACCAAGCCCAAGCCAATCTTGAATATGTTAATCTTGAGCGGAACCACCTACGAGAGGAGTGAAAGTTGATAGAGATCACCACTCGAGCAATGCTATCTGAGCCACGCCAAGAGTCTGTCACCATCACATACCTTACCCTAAGGTATTATGTGAGTGTTTTAAGGGGTTATTTAATAAGACCATATTACTACGATTATGTAAATTATTCTTGTATAAGGAATATATATTCTTTTTGTTATTGTTACTTTGTAAATATTTTTTAAAGCACAAATAGTATTTTAAGTTAATATTCAACTATGAAATATATTTTGATGAATTAATGTATTATTGAATTAAATAATATTATAATAAATTATTATTATTATTATTATTAAATTACTTTATATTAAATATAAATGATCGTATAATTTTATGAATGCAATTGTAATTTTTATTGAGGTTTGAAAGCTGTTTTTGTCAAACCCCATGAATTTTCGATAAATGTCAGTTTTTATTTTAAAAGTAAAAATTCACATATTTAGAAAATTATTTAGAGAAAATAAATAATATTTTTAGAATCAGGACATCAAAATTATCCAATAGTTAATTTTTTATAAATTTCTTGAGACAAAGGAAATTTTGGGTAAAAATTAAATACCGTTTAAATATATAATGTGTTTTATGACATCATAATGACCCAATAGTGATGTAATAAAATAATATAAACATTATGTTCAGCCAATATATGTTTTACCATTAAAATAATGTGATTTTGTGTTTGTTTTATTTATTTTACAAAGCTTTAGTGGACCTTTCAAGAATTATAAAACATTTTTTATTTTTAAATTGTTTTCCATGAGAGTGTGACTCAACTCCACATAAGAAACCCTATTATTTTAAGAAGTTAGGACATTGGCCTTATAAAATATTTTTTTCCAATACCCTTTGACAAAAACCATGGTAAAAAACCACATGCTGGTTTGTGGTTTTGATTAGTTTAATGTGAGGTGTCCCAAACTGAAATAATAAAGAATTCCTTCTCCTTTCCAATATAAACCCACCCAAGCTGCAAATTCCTCTTCACTCAAAGCATTTATATCTTGACCAAAACCTTCCCTACTCTCTCTCTAGAATCCTCTCAAGGTTCCCCAAGCTCCCAAGAATCCTCTCTGAAGCCTCTCCCACGCTTTTGGGATCACACTTCCAAGTAAGGGATTTCTTCCTTTCTAAATTTTGTCCATGTTTCTTTATATTGTTATATCCTTTTGCGGTCAATTAAAAATGTTGGGGTATGATTTTAAACCTCCCCCAAACTTCCCTATTCATGTTTGAATAATTAGATATCCCCATTCTATCTCATTAATACCTTCTATGTACACCTGTTACCATGCCAAAATTCTGTAAGGAATTTCTCTGTCCTTATTTACATTCAAACAATTATTTTGTATTACGTATCTAAATTCCATTAAGTTTGTTGGGAAATGTATCTATATGAACCCCTTACATTAAATTTCAGGTACATATGATGAGACATCTATTTCTCTCTCATCAAACATTTTTATGAATCCTTATGTCACACCGTTACGCTGCTGAAATTGCACTGTGTTTTTCCAAGACAAGATCATTGTGTAGTGAATACCATACCCATGTATCAATCAAGGGTATTCACCTTTAAAAACATATAAATATTGAATGGTACTTTCACATATTTATTTCACATTACTTAATCGTGGAATAAGTTATGATGTTGGTTGATTCCATGTTATATGATCCATGTGGCAAACTTTTGCATGAAATGAAATGTTTAAGAAGGGTGCGCCCTAATAGCGCTCCAATGCATCAGGTAAATTATAGTATCATGATAAGTCATGTGCAATGAGTATTGAATCATGATAATTCATGTTCAATGAGGGTTTAATCATGCTTCATGTGCAATTATGGATTACACATTCTCCATGTTCAATGTGCCTTGGCTCATGCTTATTCCTTGTTAAGTGTTGTTTCCATATTTCCATGTTATGATTATCATGCTTTATCATGACTTTATGTTCATGTTTCTCTTGTTCTCCATTGATATGCCTATTGTATAACATGTATTTTATTCCTCATGTTATTCCATATTTATTTTCTTAGTGGGATTTATAGCTTACCCTTTTCTTATACATGTCCTCAGGTTATCCTATGCAATCCTAAGTACGAGGGAGTGTAGTGGTCATGTAAAGGAAGTTTTCAATAAAGAACTTCTGTTTAATGTTTTAAGATTTTATGAAATGTTCCTAAGACTCAAAGACACTATACCACTCGATCTTCCATGTTGTATCAAGTGAAGAGTTTATGTAATAAATAATGTTTAAGTGTGTAATAAAGAGAAGGGTTGTTATAGTTTGTATCAGAGGATAGGTTTATTTATTTTTGGGATTAGGATTAGAAAACCCTAGTGGAGCCTTACAGACAATACTAAGTATAATAAAAACATCCCTATGTTTTGGTGGGTATTGGGTAAGTAGTTTACCATGAAAATACATCCTTGTCTGGATACGAGCAGGTAGATGCGGTTCTGGCACAGATGTACCTAGGGGTGAAAACCCCGACAAGGAGTTTCAGGCTTGACCTAGGGTATACTGGTACATGATAAGAGGCCTTGACACACTCTTGGTTACGACACTCCAGGGGGATATGCATTGGTAAATTCACAAGATTATTATGAACCATTATTAAGGGAATAAAAAAATTCTCCTAAGAATATATGATAGAAATTAGATCATGGATAACATAGATTGAAGCCTATAGATTCATAAGTTAAGGAAATAAAATCTATTTGTATGTCATCTGTTTTGTCCTTGGATTAACCTTTATGTGTTACCCCTACCTTTCCTTTTATTCCAGAAAATGGATGGTAATAGGATGACTCGGGCTAACAACTGATGTGAAGATCAATGTGATGACTGGGCTAATGAGATGCCCAATCTGATGGGAGCAGGAATCACGAACATTGTCATGATTATTTTTCAATTAACTCAATATTTGAATAGAAACATGGGTCAAGATGAATGTTAAACCCCCTATGAAATAACAAGTCGCTATCGAAATATTCATGAGACAAAGACCTCCTACTTTTAATGGATCATCTGATCCATCAATCGTCGAACAATGGATCAACTTCATTGAAAAGATCTTCTACATCATTCAATGTTCTGAAAAGAGAAGGTTCTCCAGGATGCTTATCATATGGAGGGTGAAGCTGATTAATGGTGGACATTGATAAAAAATACATTGACTGAGGATGAGATTGAGGTGCTGGAATGGAAGGATTTCCAGAATATGTTTTTCGATAAATATTTTCCGCACACCCTCCGACTTAAGATGGAAAAGGACTTCCTTGCCCTCAAGTAAAAAGACAAAAAATCCATCAGAGCGTACGAGGAAAAATTCACAAAGCATGCATGATATGCCTCTGTCTTTGTCATTACCCCCAAATTCAAGGTTGACCGCTTCTTTGGTGGGCTGAAAACTAGCCTGCAGAAATCCATGGTGATACATGACTTCGACAATTATGAGGAAATTTCCTGATGTTCCCTCAAGGTCAAAATAGATATTGTAGAATCTCAGGGGTATCATGGGGATAAAAAAACATAAGGTGGACATCAATTTTGGTGGTCCGATGGATAAACCCAACAGTGCTAAGAACATCCCATACCCTACTTTCCAAAGGTGTGGAAAGAAGCACCCCAGGAATTGCTTGAAGGGGATGAGGAAATGCTTTAGGTGTGGAAGATAAGGACACCTAGCTATTATCTATCGATTAGAAAAACTCATGGCTATGACATAGGAGAGAAAAACTCTATTTTACCCTCAACAGATTGTTCATTGCTTCAACTATAAAGAACCAGGGAATATTTCAAATCAGTTCCCTAAGCCAAAGTTTTTCCGAGGCAACCAACAACCTCCAAGGCAGCAAGGGCGATCTTTTTCCGTCAATACTGCCAAAGTGAAACCCGACAATGAAGTGGTGACATTTATGCTAGTTATTCATTTGAGAATAGAGAACATACATTTTGAATCAGGTTTTACTCATTATTTTATATACCGAAAGATTAATAGAACAATCCCTGCACCACCACAAATCATGGAAGTAAAGATGTCGTTGAGTACAGAAAGTGGGACAATCATTGAATCCCATGAATATATCTCCTTCCCTATCATAATCAGTGGATTGAACTTCTTGAAGAACCTCATCATACCCCCTATAGTGGAATTTTATGTAATTATTAGCATGGATTGGCTTTCCCTATATAGAGCCAATATAATTTTTTGTGAGAGAGAAATCACTCTCCATGTGGAGAATCGACCCCCGATTCTATACAAGTGCAAGGAGTAAGATGAATCTTATTTAGCTCCATAATCTTAAGTGTGGATATTACTGCCCTATGAGAACACGTATATGGCTCAGATAATTGAGTCTTAGGAGGAAACCGTCCTTGAAGACCTGCCTATTGTGAGGGAATTCGTTGAAGTGTTTCCTGAAGAATTTTCTGGTCATCCTATTATAAGAGATGTTGAATTCTCAATTGATCTTATATCTGGGGTGTTTCCAATATCCAAGACTGTATATAGAATGGATGTTGTGGAGCTTGAGGATCTGAAGAAATAAATACAGAATAATCTTGATATAGGGTTTATATGACCAAGTGCTTCACCATGGGGTGCACCGGTCCCCTTTGTCAAGAATAATGATGGGTCAATGCGCCTTTGCATCGGTTGTCGTGAGCTTAGAAGAATAATGATAAAGTACAAGTATCCTCTCGCATGAATTGATGATTTGTTCGATCAGCTATGTTGAGCACAATACTTCTCCAAGGTAGATTTTTGGTCGAGATATTATCAAGTAAGGGTGAAGAAGGAATATATCCCCAAGACTACTTTTCGTACAAGATACGGGTACTATGAATTCAAAGTAATGCCTTTTGGACTCACTAATGCTCTATAAATCTTCATGGACTTGATGACTAGAGTCTTTAGAGATTACCTTGACAAATTTGTGGTAGTCTTTATAGATTATATTCTAATATTACTCAAAAACAAGGAGGATCATGATGAGTAACAAAGAACTATACTAGAGACCTTGCGAAAGGATAATCTTATTGAAAAGTATAGCAAGTGTGAGTTCTGGTTGAAGGATGTCTCATTCTTAGGCCATATCATCACATAAAATGGGATATCTATGGATCTCTCCAAGACAACTACAATATAGGGATAGTCGAGGCCAACATCGGTAACAAATATCCATAGCTTCTTGGGGTTAGATGGATATTATCGATGATTTGTAAGAAATTTATCACTATTTTCCAACCCTCTTACCATGCCAACTCAGAAGGGAGTAAAGTTTTCTTGGAGTGATGAATGCGAAGCAAGATTTAAGTAGTTGAAAAAGAGGCTTATCACTATGCCCGTGCTCACTTTACCCACAAGTGGATAACATTTTGTGGTATTCAGTGAAGCTTCGAAGAAGGTCATGGGCTGTGTGTTGATGAAAAATGACAAAGTCATTGCCTATGCTTCAAGGTAATTGAGAGTTCACGAGCAGAATTATCCAACACATGATCTGGATTTGGTTCTGGTGATCTTATCTTTAAAAATTTTGGGGCATTATCTATTTGGGAAGAAGTGTGAAATATATACATATCACAAAAAAATCAAGTATATATTCACATAGAAAGAGTGGAACATGAGCCAATGAAGATGGTTAGATCTAATCATAGATTATGACTGCACAATCCATTACGACCCTAGGAAAGAGAACAAGGTGAAAGATGGTCTATATAGAAAGGACCCAGCAATTCTATAACTGATGATAATTGAGAAGGATCCAATATTCTTATATTTGATGAAGATGGACATGGAAATCATAATGAAGCTAACATCATCAATCCTTTCACAAATGATTGCTCAATCGTCTCTTTTAGAAAGGTTAAAGGATGCTCAAAATGATGATGTGAGAATTCAGAAGAAAGTGGAAGCTATCAAAAAAGGTAAATCCTTAGAGTTCAATGTTAATGAAGAAGGAATTATGAGATTTGGGAAAAAACTATATGTTCAATCAGGTCCCATGTTGAAGAAGGAACTTTTGGATGATGCACATAGTTCAAATTTCTCTATTCACCCAGGAAACAAAAAGATGTATCGAGATCTTTGGGAGCATTATTGGTGGGATAATATAAAGAATTAGATCACTGAGTATATATCAAAGTTCCTAGTATGTCAGCAAGTGAAGGTAGAGAGGCATAAGTATAAGGGGATGATACAACCATTACCCATACTAGTATGGAAATAGGAGAACATCACGATGGATGTTGTCACCAGACTTCTGAAGACATCCAAAGGTAACAATGCAATCTGGGTTCTTGTTGATCATCTTATAATGTCTGCACAATTCATTGAAATTTGTGAGGATTTCTCATTGGATTAACTGGCACAAATATATATCAGGGAAGTGGTAAGGCTGCATGGAGTACCACTAACTATTGTATCTGATCGAGATCCGAGATTCACCTCAAAGTTCTGGAAAATTATCCAACAAGCTCTAAGAACTGAACTAAACATTAGTATGGCCTATCATCCTCAAACTGAGGGTCAATATGAGAAAACTATTCAGACACTAGAAGATATGTTAAGATCATGTTCAATGGACTTTAAAAGAGGTTGGGATCAACATATTCCTCTTATTGAATAATCCTATAATAACAGTTTTCACTCGAGCATACGAATGGAACATTATGAAGCCCTGTATGGGAAGAAGTGAAGAACACCGACATGATGGGATGAAGTTAGTGAGCGTAATATTCTAGGACAAGAAATGGTTGATGAAATTGTGTAGAAGATGAAAACCATTAAGCAGCATATCAAGGCATCCCAAATTCGACAGAAGAGTTATGCAGATAAACAATGATGATACCATGATTTCAAAGTTGTACACATGGTGTTTCTATGCATATATTCATGGAAGAAGGTCATGAGGTTTTCAAAGAGAATGGGAAGTTAATTCCTAGGTATATAGGCCCCATCAAGATTCTTGATCGGGTCGGGGTTGTGGCCTATCGGCTAGCACTTCCACCTACCATGGCCAAATTACATGATGTCGATCATGTATCCCTCTTAAGGAAGTACATTCCGGACCCTTCACATGTACTCTATTCTGAGGTAGTATAGCTAGAGGATGATATTTCTTATGAAGATCAACCATTGAAGATCTTAGATCATAAGGAAAATGTTCTACGAAATAAGACAATGCCCCTCGTGAAAGTGTTGTAGAGAAACCACAAGTTTGAGAAGAAGAAATGTGGGAATCAGAAGAAGTGGTGAAGCAAAGTTACCCACATCTATTTTAGTGTGGAAAAAGGAAACTTCGAGTGCGAAATTTCATAAGGGGGGAAGATTTTAACGACCCAAAAATTCATTAATAAAAATTCCTATTAGTATATTTAAATGTCTTCTTATGGCTATGTTAACAGTATGCACTTATTTGGGTGAGGAAGGCTTCTAATGACTGTTCCAGGGAAATTACATATTAAATGAGTTTTCTCGCCTCTAATGGAAGTATGAGCATAAATGGGCTTAAGAGATATGTTTTGAGGGTTTCAAACACTTATTGACAATCGTTATCACATTCATACGTAACTACTTTTTCACTGGCTTGGTGAAAGGTAATCATTTACCTACAAGGTTGGCTATGAAGTGCTGAATGTAGGTGAGGTGTGCTTGGAGACCTCTCGACTCAGTGAGGTTTCGATGTGGGGACATTACAAGAATGGCTTTCTTCTTTCGAGGTCTACTTCGATGCCATGATGGCGTATGACGAAGCCAATAAATTTTCCCGAGGTAACACTAAAGGTGCATTTCAAGGGATTCATCATTAAACTATTCTGTCTCAATTTGTTGAAGAAAGTTTCAAGATCATCTAGGTGGTTCGAACGTTGTCATGACATAACCACCAGGTCGTCGACAAAACACTAGATTAATTTTCCTAAAACGGGATTGAAAATGCGATGCATGGTGCGCTGATATGTGGATCTAACATTTTTTAGACTGAAGGGCAACACTTTATAATAGAAAACTCACCAGGGGCCCTAAAATCTGTAGCTTCTTCATCTCCTCAGGCCATCCAGATTTGATTGTATCCCGAATAGTCGTCCCTGAAGAAGATGGATTCGTATCCGGCTATTGCATCGATCAACAATTCTATGATCAAGACCGAGAAGTTGTCTGTTGGGAAATGCCGATTAAGATCCCTGAAGTCAATGCAGATTCTAATCTATCCTCTCTTCTTTTTGAAAGGGACTATGTTGGTCGGACAGATCAGATATTGGAACTTTCATATGAAGTTGGATTTGATCAGTTTATCAACTTCAGCATCTATTTTCATATCATGCGTCGACAGGGTCCTTCTGGATGCCTGTTTATATGCCCTGGGATCTTCTGGTAAGCCCAAATTATGGGTGGAAACTTCAAGGTCGAGGCCTAGAATCTCTATGTAATTCCAGGCAAACACATATCGATTATTCTTTAGGAAGAATATATATTCCTCCTATTCCTCAACAAGAATGAACACACTGATTAAAGTGGGTCGTGGGATGCTTTCAGTGCCCGAATTTTTCTCTTTAAGTTCATTGATGGTGGTGGAAATGACTTCTTCAAATGCAGGAGGGGCATCTTTGTGGTTTTCTTACTCTTCTATTTCTTCTTCATCTTGATCATCTTCCCCTTATGATGGAGAAAATATTTTTGAGATAACTTCTCGAATATTGTAAAAGAAATAATCATTTTCCTTAGTGTGTGTGGAAAGGGAAGTTTGATGACCCAAGGATGGGTCATGAGCATCTTTGAAAGGGATTTTCCTAACATCATGGGAGTCGGCCCATTCTTCTGTGTCATTGGACTAGGTAGTCATAGAAGAGACCATGATAAAAACTAATTCTATATCTAGACTTGTACTTATGCATTCAACTTAGTTGATGGGTAGTACTTACTTCTCCCCAAGAATCCAGAAGGGGTCAGTAGAATCCATATCCAATCCATTTGGGGAATTTATCCAATCAACTTCATCGGTTGAAAGATATTTTCCCCCATCTCATAGAACCCCGCGTCGATGTAATGAGGCTCACAGAACTCAAATGTGGATTTATTGGTGTGAAATTTCCTATTTTTTGCATTAGTGAAATATTTGATGCACTAGTGGTATGAGGACGAAATTGAAGCATACTGATGTAGCCAAGTCCTCCCCATCAAAACATTGAAGTCCATACTTTTATGCACCACTAGGAACTCAGAATCTGATATGAGATCTTTGAGCCAAGTTTTATGCTTGATTCTTCCCAATGTATTCTTCTTGATTTTGTCGTATCCCAACAGAGTTGTAGTGTAGGGTGTCAAGATGTCTTCATAATATCCCAGTTGACGAAGACTTCTTAGAGAGAGGAGGTTAACTCCAGATCCGTTGTCGATGAAAATCCTCTAAACATCAGTTCCATTTATTTTGTCGGATAGATATAAGAGTTTTATGTGCCCTCAAATATTGGCGTTTTCATCCTTGTCTATGAAGGAGATGATGACATGACATTATTCAGGACAGGTCTTTGCTCGTTAGACTTTAACCACTAATACATCGACCTCGAACTCCTAGGGACTTAGCAAGGCTTCAATGAGTGCCTCTCTAATATCTGCGAACAAACTCAATGCATCTAGAATGGAAAACTTTGCAGGTACTGAAGCCAAATACATTAAAATTTCATACATTTTCTTTAAAGGTCGGTGCTTCATAGATTAGGGTTTCTCTTTCATAGACACTTTAAGAGATTGAGATTTGTAAGTAGATGATTTGGCCTCTATAAAAGGAGTCGGTAGTGCCGTAGTCCTTTCCACGTTTGACCGGGATGGTCTGCCTGTAATCCTTGGATGATTGGGTACTTGTTCTTCCCCTGATGGATACTCCAAGACAACTGGGCACGTGTTTCCTCTGGCGGTGGATATGGAGCATTCTGGTTCTCATTGCATATGTCGTTGGGTGCTTCCGTGGGTTTCCACAATGTTAACGGTTTGACTTGTGGCGTGGCTAGGAATTTGACTCCTACCACGATCATGCCTTCCGGGAAACCTCAAGCCTCTATGGCCTCTTCCTCCAGCTCTCTAGTTGGGAACGAGGAATTTGAGTTTGTGGTCATAGTCTTAATCAGAGAAGGGGTCCATCAATTGAATGACATTAATGGAGCCGAAGATCAGTTCTTGATCTGATACTATTCCTGTCTGACTGACTCCTTCTGACAGTATGGTTTGGTGGGGCGGTGCCCATTGTACCATTTGGCAGGGAGGCACCCGATAAACCAAGTCTATTTTCATGAAGTCTGAAAGGGTCAATAATAACTTTGAATTTGGTACCATCTCATCTTATTGATCTTTCTTTCCTCCCTTCTTTCCTTTAGAGGACCGTGGGGATGAGGAAGATGGTTGTGCTATATTAGGAACTTCTAGGGGCACATTATGTTGTTTCAACTATGCTTGGAGGATGTTTTGGACTTGGATGATCGTCCTATAGGTCATCCAGTTGTCAAACCTTTTCTCTTTCTTGTTGGTGACTGTTTTCCACTCCTCTTCCTCTCTTGAGTTGTAGGTGGAAACATACGCCACTTGTGCTGGTGGCAGGCCCAACTTGACTTGCCCGAAATCCACCATCTTTTTCAGAAGATCCTTGAAAAAAAATCATTCCTGGATGGTTTATCCCAGTATCTAATGATACATACAATAATTTTGACGGTATTTGATACCCACTTCATCGACCCTCTTTGGCTCTGACAGTCAGAGAAGATTCGAATTCATGGTGGCTATGAAATAGTCGCATACTTGGTCATCTCAGAACGAATAAAATTTATTTCTATGTTCTTTTTATTAATTTCTTTTGGCACCCCATCGCTCATCTTACTGATGTGGGTGGTGGATGTTTGAATCTAGGGGGTCCCACACAGTTCGGTGGGGGCCTCGTAATTGGGGCTGGGGATGGGGGTGGCTAAAGCATAACAGAAGCTGCTTCTGCTTTTCTCATTCTTTTCTTAGGGGCTGATCGGGCCAATCGGGACTTAAGGTTTGTCCTTTTCAAGGTGTCTTCTATCCTTTGGGAAAATGGTAGAGAAGTATCTAAACCCATTGGTGTACTTCACTGGGATGAGCGGCGTTCAAAATTCGTCTCAAAGTTTATCGATGCACATGTCGAGCATGACATCTTGGTGGAGTGGCCGGTTTAGGAAATATGTCAAGACTTTCCATCTGGAAATGAATTATGAGACTCTCTTGTTCTATCACTTCTTATAGTTCATGAGATCACTGACCATAGTTTTGGGCAGCATAAAACTAAATTGGAAGAAAAACTGTCGCCAGAGGTCCTCCCAGCCTGTAATTGAATTATATGACAGGCTAGTATACCATATGAAAGTCGAGCCCTATAGGGTTCATACAAACCTCTAGAGTTTTACGACTTATTTCTTCTCTAGATTTCCCATCATGGGGTCACAGTAAGAGGCATAGTGTATCAAATTCTATTCTAGGTCCCTTGATCCATTTAATACTAGGAATATGGGGTTCTTGAAGTTTAGTGGCGGTGGAATGTTGCTCGCCCACTCAGGGTAGGGTTTGTGCTCTGGTTGTATCGGAGCACACTTCCACTCCATGGATTCTAGTTGAGGTGTTAGCTACTCGACTGTGTTTAAGAGCCCTTAATTCATATCCTTTCAGCCTTGAGCTTGAGTTGGTGTGGTAGGGGTAAAAATTAGGCGTGTCGGTGCAATTGGAATTTTGGGTGGATGCCTAGCTAGGGGAATCATTTTTGGGTTTACCTGGGTATATTCCAGCTGCCTTCCCAATGAGGGGGGGGGGGGGGGGGGTCTTGATGTCCTTCCAGGGCCAAGTTGAATGGTCCTATGGTCTTGGCTTCATTCATCAGGGTGAGTTCCTGTGGTATGGGCACCTTTTTTGGGAGCACCTGCAGATGTTCCGTGGAGGGAACACATCCAGAGAGATAACTCCCTCAACATAGCTCAACATTAAATCATCTGAGATCATTCATTTCTTCCTCCTGCTTGGAGAACCATTCCTCAAGGTTGAGGGATGCACTCTCATGGGGTGGAGGAGGTGGGTCATAGAAGACCTTGGATTTATTTTTCTCTTTGATGGAGTTTTTCGGGGGAGGTAATGTTTTATTGACTGAGGGGGAACCCATATTTCATACTTCCCTCTGGTTCCGGGTATCCACACCATCAGGCATAGTGTGGATTGGATCTGAGAGGGAATCAATTTCCATTGCATCTTCTCCCCCTACGTCATTTCTAGTGAGATCTGTGGGGTTGACGCTCAACACGTTCACTGAGGTATACCGCATTAGGGGTGGTGTACCTGATGTCGAATGATAGGAAGGATTCTTGTACCCTTTAATGGAATTTATCATTCCATTCTATGATATTATTCAGGCTTATTGATTAATATTGACCTGAAGGGTTCCCTGTTGTGACCTCGTAATGCACCTTTTTCTCATATTGTGCGAACCATGAGAAGGGGTGGAACAGGTAACTCCCATGTCCATCGTTCTTCATAGACGATGGAAGACAGAAGTTTTCCGTGCTAGGATTTGAGGTAAAAATTCCCCCAGCCCTGTGGGGTGGAGATGTTACCATTCTCATGAAGATGCACCACATCATGGATTTGTTAGTCTTATAGGGGAATATTGATTTACAAAATTACCCTAGCCCTGTGGGATGGGGTTGTTCCCATATCACGGTGGTACCTGCTACTATTGCCACCCGTTAAATTTCACGTACTCACACGTGGGCGTAGGATGAGTGTGGAATTGGGCCTACACAGGATCTATGGTCTTTCAAAGACATGGAGGCCACTTTCTAGTTGGCTTCCCTTAGGTGGAAAGTCTGGTGGATATTTCTGGTTGCCTAACTCAGATTTTTTTTGATGGATTGATCTTTTTAGACTTGATGCTTTTGTGACTTACTCTGGGTCAGTTTTTTTCAGGTATCTCATCTTTCATGAGTAGGGGTATCATTTGATTTTTGTCACTGGGTGATGAAATTACAGGATGTCATTTCCATTGGGGCCTGCTGGATGGGACGTGGGGTGAAGTGTAAAGATCCATGTCCTCCCAATCCCCTAATGTAAACTTCAGTCATGGAGTTTCCAATGAGGTGATGCTATTTATGCATTGCATGGAGGCTAGTTAGTTCAAGTTTTTTCTTTGGACTTTCTGATTGGGGATGCATTACAGATGGGAGGGCTTCCAAATCCATCAGACGAAGAATATTCCCTATTGTGTTGACATGGTTTGCGTACCCTTCGTAGGGTAGGAATTTTTCTTTCATCTTTCGAAGATTTGTCTATATACTGAGGAAAATTTGGTGCTTTCATTCCCCAAACAATTCCCCTGGTATGTCAAAGAGATAAGTGGCCATAGGCCACTACATGACTGGCATGTTATCCATGGATATTTTTCTTCTCACAATCAACATATCATGTTGTTGTTATTTTGGATGCTCCTCTACTTGATATTCCCATCTCGATTGCTTCTTGATGATTTTTTTCCATGTGAAGGGGCTGGTGGGGGCCATATCGATTTGAAGACACTGTGAGGGTGGATAAGAAGATGAGCGTGGACCCAGGCCATCCTCTGGTTGAGAAAGGATATCACTCATTAAAGATTGCATACCCAATGTGTCTAACTTCTTTCTGGGTGCCTCATCAAAGGAGGTCATTCTCATATTTGGTCTGCAAAAGGGAGGGACTTCTTTCTAGCATGTATTTTGGTTGCGATGAGGTCCTTCGCAAGTTGTGCTGCGATGGCAAGGACTACCATGAAAACTTGATTCCCGACCACGAGGATTTTCTTAATGGCATGTACCCTGGGGAGGACCTTTAGGGTGAGATGTATCAAGGGTAGGACCTTATTTCTACTTTATGTCACTATGGGGAGGACCTTCACAACAATTATCATTGTGGGGATGTCCTTCACAATGACCGTCATCATGGAGAGGACTACCATCATGACTTGATATCTGGCTGGAGGGAGAATTTCTGTAGTGTACATCTCAGGGAAGAGCTTCAGGGTGTACCAAAATGAGAGGAGGACCTTCTCATTGCTTGGAATTACTATGGGGAGTACCTTTACAATAATTGTCATTGTTGGGAGGGCCTTTTCAATGACAATCATCATGGTGAGGACAACCATCATAACTT
Source organism: Viscum album (assembly GCA_963277665.1). Lineage (NCBI taxonomy): Eukaryota > Viridiplantae > Streptophyta > Magnoliopsida > Santalales > Viscaceae > Viscum > Viscum album. The sequence goes on along the minus strand of OY728123.1, from coordinate 2,067,691,385 downwards.
GATGTCCAACAATAGGGAGAATCATATCTGCAGTGTATACCCTTGGAAGGACCATCAAGGTGGGTGACAGTAAGGGGAATACCCTCATGGTGCTTGATCTTCAGGTCGAGGGGAGGGATACTCCAATGCACATAAGAAGATAGGATCTCGTGATCAATAATTTTTGATCCATAGAGTAAGCCCCCATGGGTGCTCTGTGGAGGACCTTCAGAGCAGCTGGTAGCGACATTGAAGAGAGTACCTCTGCAACTACTACTGACACTTCCACAATTTGGTAATGTAATGACGAGGTCTTGATCCTTTGTTTATATATGTTTGAGGGCATCGAGAACCCCAAATTCCAATAGAGCGGGATCATGGATATGCTCTTCATTTCCCAGCTGCCTTTGGAACTTTTCATTTTTGGGCGCACTCTTATGGGTAACTGGGGAAATATGCTGCTGGTAATGGCCTTCATGTATGGGTTCCCATATTTTTGGGTCCCGTGATGTCAATGAGATACGCCGACGAGCATCTTGAGTTTTGGTAGGGATATATGTCTTCCCTTGAGCGGCCACCACTTTGGACAGGCGTCCCCCAATTGGAATGAGTATTTGTTCCTGATTTGGTTGTCTGTATATCATAGGATATTGTTGTCATCCCTCCTAGACAAAAGTGGGGATTCATAACTGCTCTGGAGTGACTAACTCATTTTGCGAGTGAGTCATTCCATTCAAGAAAATCAGGTCGTGGGCCGGATTTCTCGCCTTCACTATCGATGCAATGTTATCTTGGCATGTTTGGAGGATATAGTCTGGGATCGACATCAGATCTTCCATCTTGGACAGTATATGATGAGATAAATATTTGGATAGAAGGGGTATGAAGGACCATTTTGATGTTGGATCAGGAGTTTTTTCCTGATCTGGTCCCCCATGAATTTCCAGTAGATACTGGCAGTTATCCTCTCCCGGGACAGAAGGGTGAGTCTGTCGTTAGTTGTCTTCTCTGGTTTCCACTGTATTTGATTGGTGGTATTCATATTCATGAGTAGGGATTTTCAATCACTAACTTTCCATTTTATTTATCTCACGAGCTTTGTATGCATCCGCAAGAATTTGACTCTACTTATATTTTCTTTCCACCCTATTTGGGTGGCGGTCTTCTTGTGAATCAACAGGTATTTGTGCCTATATATAGCATGTTTCTGCCATATTTAAATGGTAGGATTTTAATGAGTTAGTAGGTTTTTATGCCTGTGGGTAGCCTGTTGCGGTACTATTTAAAGGGAAGGCTTGAAATGCGTCAGCAGGTGTTTGTGGCTGCATGTAGCCTGTTGCTTCCCTATTTAGATGGCAAGCTTGAAATGTGTCAGCAGGTGTTTGAGCCTGCGTATAGCTGAGTGACGCCCTATTTGGATGGAAGTATTATTGTGCATCGACATATTTTTTCACCTGACTGTAGCATGCCTCTCTGTCTGCACAACAGGACATGTGAGCACTAGCAGAGACGTGAATGTGCTCGTATTGTGCCACCCTATTTCTGGGGTGGGATTGAGTGGAGAGGGCAGAGTTGTGTGTCTTCCCGTTGAACTCCATCACGTTTGTATGGAGGAGTTTCTCATTAGGAACCAGGGTGATATCTTGTCCTTGGTTCTATATTCACCACCCTTGGTGGGAAGCCTGAGGGGCCCAGGTCTCCTAGACTTTGGAAGGTTCACTCAGCATAAGATGCTCCTCTGCGGGAGGAGGTCGAGTCGTCTGGTGTTGGTGACGACACTCTCTGGCAGGGGCCCATGGGTAGGTACCATGTTTAGCAGGGATGAAGTCGTAAGTATTGACTTCATCTACCTATCTAAGGTAAGGGAGGTAGTCACTGTCACATTTTTGGGACAGGCTCCCGAAACAATTTGAGATAACCACCTGGGCCGCCATGTGCTGAGGTACCAGCAGCATCTGAAGAGGCGGCTGATAGACCTTTGTAGACTAGAGGGCTTATCATTCACCATCCAATGTGGGGAGATTACCATTTTAGTGGAACTCTTTTATCATCATATTTTACACCCATCATTGAAGACACTGGGTATGCGAAGGGGTCTAGCTCTTCGTTGAAGCCCCAACCGCCTGCAGGATCGCTGATGCATGCATCATCATGGATCGTGGAGTTGTTATTTGGATCGAAGGTCACTCTGCGAGAACCTTCAATAATTTTATGACATACAAGACACTAAACATTGTCAAAGTATAATTCCCTTAAACACCGACATATTTGGAAATTTAGCTTGGCCCCCTTCTCCTTTTCTTTTACTATGGGGCGAAGGGGCCTAAGTGGGGCGAGACTGCCACCTTGGTTAAGGATTCACATTGAGTTTACCATTTTTTGGTCCGCCTTCATGGTGGAATGTTTTGTGCATACTGGGGAGGAAAAAATGGTTCGACCTGCAGTGTTATTTTGTCTTTTATCATTGTGAGTTGAACCACCACCTTGGTTAAAGATTCACGTCAGGTTCACCATTTTTGTTCTGACTTCGAGGTGGCACGTTTATGGGCGATGTAGATATGGAACGATGAGAACTGTCACATATCCCGTTTTTTTATAAAGATGAGATCTCTTCGAATTTACCTTTCCTTTGTTTTTAAGAATTTGGCACCATTACACTTTAAAGAAGGTTTAATTAAACATGTGGGGAACTGTAGGTCCCAGTGGGTGACTGCGTGGGGGTCAAGTGCTCATACAATCAGTCCTTCTTAGATATAAATTCCCTAGATGGTCTCCAACAGGTTTATTCATGGATCTAATAATGCCCAAAGAACCTAGTATCCATGATTCATGGACTTTCTTTCCAAAGGCAGGTTCTTATCGGTTAAAGATTTGTCCACCGACACTTGAGGACTCCATTGATCGATCGGGTGGGAGGCCAGGCTCACTGCACCCTTCTGGGGGAGGATTGTTTCCTATTTTGGGAATTATTTATAGATTTTATTCATGTTAATATGTTCGTAAATCCTTGGTTTATTCTCGAAGAGTGTGTCCACAGGATACCCTTAGTTTGCAATATCGTCGTGATCATGCATATGTTTGATTCCATGGAGGTGATGCTGACTTTGCTGTATTGTAAGGTGTTCTAGAGTTTATTGTCATCCATGGGGTACAGAAGGTGATTGGATGTTGGGATTATCCCTACAAGGAAGGCCTCCTATGTATCCTTGGTAGAGTAATCAGAACCCACATAGTTTGGATTGTGTGGGGCTCACACATGAAAGCTTGTAATTTGAGGGGATGTGACTGGGTGGAACCTTTTGGAATGGGCACCATTTTTAGCTTAGGCATTCGGGTAGGCATCCTACATATCTTGATTTGACTAGGAATTAGATTTATCATATTTAAAATTTTGTGGGTCTTATGCATAGAAGATTCCCATTTGAAGAACATGATTGGGTGGACACTTTATGGATGTGAACCCTTTTGAGGTCAGTCCTTTTGAAAGGCATCCTACGTATCCTAATTTGATCAGGAATCAACATTATCATAGTTTAGATGGTGTGGGGATTATGCATTGAAGCTTCCCATTTGAGGAACTTGATTGGGTGAACCCTTTATGGATGGGTACCCTTTGAAGCTCGGGACTTCTGGCAGGCATCCTACGTATCCTGATTTGACCAGGAATCAGATTTCTCATTGTACAGATTGTGCACTGATGTTTTAATCCACACAAACCTCTAATACCACGTGAGTCATTCTTGGTATGAAAAACAAGAGGATTTGAAATATTCAACAATGCATAGGCCTCCTCCCTTACTGGTGGGGTAGGGAGAGCCCGTGGCAGAAGAGGTCGGGGTGACCGTGGGTGATGGCACAGAGTGATGAACCTTTCAACATGAAATGAAATTAAAGGTTACGCAGCCCTAACTTGGAAGATAAGGGGCTTACCTTAGTGGGAGATCCCCATATCATGTTCTTGGAAGGGGAGGAGTTTCATTATCATCAAAGTGGGGAGAAAAAAAACCCCTTTGACTGATCACTTTTCCTCATTAAATGGAAAAGAAAGTGATCACCCCTAATACCGAGAACGGGGAGGTTCACATTGGCATCCCAAGGTTGGACTATGAGTTACTGTCGGAATGTACCCTTATAGGCATTCCTGAAGCCCACACCTTTGTTGGGAGGGTCTTCGTGACTCCACTTTCCATGGGTATGTAGACTCAATGGGGCATGTTGATGCGCCCGATGGACTAACCAATGGGTCTGATGACTTTGGAGGAGGCTTTGGCCTGGCATTGGAGAACCAGTTAGAGGAGGGATTGTAGAGGACTGGATGATAATAGTGGGGTTAATTTGGAACTGGAGGAAACGATACCCAAAAACACCACATTCTGTGTATCGGATTCTCATGTAGGATAGGGAAGGCTCCGAATACCGTAGTGGTATGAAGGCAAGTGGTCCATCTGCGTACTAGTGTGGTACATGGGCATGGGTATTTCCAACCACAGACCAAAGTGAGGCATGACTCACCATGATGTTTTGGGTTATATCCACATACCGATTGTGTACGCAGTGCCGAGGTCAGTCTACATAGCGGTACGCTATGTGGAGCTCCATATTGAAGGAGGGTCGGGGGAATTACTATTCACGGGAATTTCATCCATGAGAAGTCTTTGGATCACATTTAACCAGTATGGTTTGCGGTTCTTATTATTATTATTATTATTATTCAATTCCCCATTATTATGGTTCGCGGCTGGTTTTACCTATGGAAGAAGTGGTTCACGGTTCGCGCATCACCAATGAAACAAGATGGAAGCCGGAGTGGAACATATGAGTTTCCCTAAATCTTTTATCGCTCGTCCTTCCCCCTATCTATCTCCTCTCTTCCTCTTTTATATTTTTCTACTGTGCTCCTTTTATAGAGCATCAGAGCGATTGTATCTACGGGGAATACAAAAAACATTTTTGGAGGCCCATTGAACCAATTTTCTAACCCGCTGAAGACTTGGTCAACCGGGGTTTGCAGAGAATTTGGTTTGCGATAATGGTTCGTAAAACCCTGCTCATATGCTTAATCGAAAAACTGAGGGATTCTTGACATGGTACGTGGATGTTCTTCCATGAAGAACTTCTCCGTTTGATGCGGTTCATGGTTTTCCCTCCTCACTGTCCATCGTTTCATGTGCCAGTGGTTTGCAGACTATCCCGCATACCTAGAAGTTCACGGTCCATCTTCTTTGTGTACCATTCCTAGTGATGGTACAGATGCCATTTGAAAACTTGAATTCCTTCATGTTACTTTATATAAATATAACTCAGTTTGAGTCCCTTCACCTTGATAGACTTATAGAAGTTCTTAATTCCATCTTCAAAGTGATCTCGAGGGTATTTATTCTCCTTAGTAGAATTTTTAGGACCATACAGTAAGAAAATGTGGTATGAAAGAGAAGAAATAATTCATATAATTTGAAGAAGTACATAGAAGGAAGAAATTGTACATGAATGTGGTATGCAGAGGAAGTACACAGAGAATATGGGGTACATGGAGCAGAGGTGGTACGTAGAGCAAGCGCAACATGCGGAGTTGGTGCGACACGTCGAGTAGACGCAGTACACAGAGAAGGGGCTATACACGGAGCAGGCATAGTATGTAGAATAGGCATGGTACGCGGAGTAGGTGTGGTACATAGAACATGCACGTTACATAGAACAAGAATGGTACACCAAACATGTATGGTATGAAGACCAGGTGCGGTACAAAAAATTGGCATGGTATGAAAAACAGGTGCAATACGCCGATCAGAGACAATCAATAGAATTAGGGATAGTTCGAAGAAATGAAAACATCATAAAGGGATTTTGTGATTCAAGAAAAAGTAAGAATAAGTTTTAGTGAATTCAGCAACTTCACAAAAGAAAAAAACTAAATATAAAAGTGCATCAATTCGGGACATCGATGCAAGAATTGTCTCATTCTAAATAGAGAAAAATACTTTCATGCTAATCTGTTGAAGTGACTTTCAAGTTGATAAAACGAGTGAGACCTCTCCTAAGGCAGTTATCTGGGGGAGTCAACGAAATTGATCTAAGGGAAGTATTGAGATATCCCTGAACCTTTGTAATGTTAGTGTTCCTGGGATATAGTGACTATGCATGAACCTTTTTAATCCATAACTAGTGAAGATTAGTGGAATTTGGTATGACTGAAAACCTGTGAGCATATGCTCCTTAGATGTATCCCTTAGTGGTGAACAAAGTAAAAATTTATGTGCTATCCTTCTGTATGTGAATGTTTTAATTACTGCACATATCCATCAAATAAGTCTAAACAAGTTCTTACCAATGTGGAAACAATATCCATTAAATAAGAGAAAAAGTTGACAGCCTGATTCACCCCCCTCTCAAGGTAGTATAGGGTCTTATAATTGGTATTATAGGGTAAAGGTTCACATATGTTTGATACACTACAGTAAATCTATTTAGAAGAGGATTTGGGTTTCTTTTTTAATGTAAATAATGAAGTGCAGTCTTGATGAACATTTAGTTTTTTCTGAGAATAATTCTACATCCAACAAGGCCATAAAAAATAGGAAAAATAAAGAGAAAAAGAAGTTGTGGAATTCCCTAAATTTTAAAGAATATTCAGTGTCGGGTTCCCCATGACCTTCCAATAATGGAGAAATATCAGTCTGGGAAAGTAAAGAGATATTGGCTAAGGGTTCTACCATAGGAAAGGAAGACACTTATATCTCATGTGATCTGGAGAAATTAAGAACATATATACATGATATTCTTGAAGAAAGAGTTGCTGATATTTGTATAATATTTGAATATATGCAGGTTGAGATCACCCGATTGGATAGAGAATCTGATAATGTGGAAAATGGATTGGAATAAAAAAATCTTGAATGTTTAAATATCACCAAATAGATTGAATCCATTGATGAAATATGGAGGAAACCTGAAATAAATACATCAAAATGGTTCAAACAAGTTTAAGAAGAAGATAGAGTCAGAAATTCCCCTAAAGAAAAGATCCATGTGATTAAAGGGAAATTAAAAATTTACATTGACGTTAAGGGTCTAAAATTAGAAGGGATATTTAATAAGATCAAGGAAAATGACTCTTTGATTTAGAATAAAATGATATTACATGAGTAAAATGTTGTTAGAATGAATAAGTCTTGTGAAGAAGAGATGAATATTATTGAAGATCATAAGGTCATTCTCAATAGGAAATGTCTAGAATTGGATTCTCAATTGACCAATCCTGAGAAGACGCATATTGGGACTTCACAAAATAATGAAACGCTTGATGCTGGTACTCAATGCTCACTGGAGGATTCTAAAGCTGAAATACCTCAAACATGTGACAAGAAGATTATAACAACTCGTTATTATCCATATCAAGAAAATATTTCTGTTGCTACTCAATGCCCACTAGAGGATTCTACTATCAAAATACCTCCAACATGTGATAATAAGATCATGGATTTACTCATTGATATATCCCATGTTGCTGAGTAGAATAAGAAACCATCCAAACCATCTTCTTCACAAGTTTCTAAATATGTTTCCATAAGTAGTAGAGGATGAAAGAGAAATTCAAAAAAAGTATGGAAAGGAAAGGCAAGGAGTTATTTAACACCATTTCTAGGTTGAATAGGAATAAGAATGTGAAAGGTGGTTTCCAGAAAGAGAACAACCAGTCAAAAATATTAACCATCAACATAATACAAAAAATCCAGATTTTTGGGTCAATGTTGGTGCTGCAAAAAATTTGGGAACCGTGAAATAAAATGTTGGTACAATCCTAATAATGTAAAAGCACAAGTGAAGCCTACCTCATGGGGAAGAAATCCAAAGAAGAAAAGCAAAATTTGAAATCCCAGAAACATCTGTTTACCACAAACAGATTTATAATGCTTGAAAACATCTATGATGTATGCAATGGAAGTGGTCTTTAGGTAGGTACATGCCCATATCAATATTCATTCATGGTTAATAAGAAAATAATACCCCTGACACAGGATAAGTATGAATCACTTTTCTTGGTAAGAAGACAAAAGAATATTGTGATTAAAAATTTCATCAAGAAGAACTCATATAGGGAAGTTGAGAAGACCCTGGTTTATAGATCCATGAAATTGAATGTAAATTCATCCAAAAGAGAAATTAGTAGGGATGATACTCAGATGAACCCATGTGGAAGATCCAAGCATGCTGTAATAGTTCCAAATGACATGTTGTTCATCTAGCTAGAAGATTTTGAAATAATGAGGAAACATGGGAATTAAAATTCCAAGGGTGGTGCTAAAGAAAAATACAACCTTCATGTGATGATGATAATGTGAATTAGAGAGTACAAACAAAAGGAAATACATGTGTTGAAAAAGTTTCATTTGAGAGGTGTATAAAATCTAGTCAAATTGAAAAAGGATTTATAACCTTGATACTAGATCAAGAAGTAGTCCTTAAAAGGAGTAAGAATGCATCATTATTAATGAGTATTAGGAAGAACAAGTCTACACGGAAAGAAGAAAAGAATGTGAAGAGATCCATGCCACATTAGCACTGATAAGGAAATATTCTCAGATGTGAGAGCATAAAGACCAGATAAAATAGATCATCCTTATTGAGAAAACCATCTCGGCCTTCCTACTTACATTGAATAATCAAGGAGAAACCACCTTATTCCATTAATCATTTGTGTAATGTATTTGTGCTGATAATACATGGAAGTAAAGGTGAAACATGCTCTCAGGGGGGAGAACCTAAGAACTAGTGAATGCTGTTAAATCTTTAAAGCTAAACTGAAGAAGTTTCTATACTTAAAAGATTATTCAATAGAAATTAAAATATTAATATGATGAAGGATAACTTTTGATGAAGATGTTGAGGAGTGTTTCTTTTAAGGGGGAGATAAATGAAGAAGATTCTATAATTATTACTTCAATCATTATCAACTTCAGTTGGTGTTAAATTCAGTTACTATAGAAATTGTTGAAGAAAATTTCATTGGAAATGGTTTGTCATTTATCAATCTATCATCCTTGGTTACTCAAGATGGATATAATTTTACAAAGTGGGATTAACTGAATTAATCAGTGACATAAGAAGAATGGAAGTTTCCTAAGGCCACTTATCCTTTCAATTTCACTTGAATGTTTTTGATCTAGTTGTTGAAGTGAGTGTAGGAGTTTCAGGTTTATTATTACATATAAAATTAAAATTCTTTATCCTAGAATGAAAGTTGAAGAACCTTGAAGTCAAATTACATGAGTTCTCATCTCATGAGGTATCATGATTAGTGAATAATGGAAACCCTTGTTGTCTAAATCAAATTCTCTTGTTTTATACATTGAGCATTGATCAAGTCGACTTAGACTGATATGATTGATTTAACATTCCGTATGAAATTAATGATACCATTTTCACATGAACATTGTATTTCTAGCCAATAATAAGGTGATAATGTGAAATAAAATTTCAAAATGTGAGAGATAAATAAAAAGAAAAAGGGGAGATAGTAGATTATCATTTTTATATTGAAACATTAATTTGAGGAGGACTTTACAATATTGACAACAAAATAAAAAGGAAAAGAGTTTTGGGACCAAGTTTGGTATAAGGTTGTATTTTTTTTCAAAATTTGTCAATAAAGATCAAAATGTAGAAGGAGATGATGAAGAACTTTGAATTTAGGGAGGGTGGTAATTCAAACTATTGTTGAACTAATCTTAAGTTCAAAATAAATGTATCAAAGGTGATACGTTGTAGAAAACCATGAAACCATCTCAGAGAGTTACCTAAAGAGACAGAAATAATTTCATGAGGGATCATGTGAAGATATGAAGATTCAAGAATGATCATAGAAAGTTGAGAAGATGATTCCAGTCATATTCAGTGTTGACTAGAAAGACTGATGTTGCTGGAAGATATATGATTGTTGAAGGGATTCATGATAGACATGGTTCGTGAAGAAAGAATATGATTGTTAAAGGAGAATGATGATAGTGAATTAGCACGTGTGTTCTTGTCGAATGTCATTTACCAGTGTTTTCCAAATTGGTGGACCTCAAAATCAGGATTTTGTTTTTGGAAATTTAAGGATTTCTGAATATGAGTGAATGAGATGCGGAACAAAAAAGGAAATTGGAAAAGGAAGAAAACTACATACCTTGGAGTATAGACCTCGTACCATGCCTGGGAAATGGGTTGCGATCGCATACCTGACTATAGAAATGATATGCATAGTGGTGCGAAAAACTGAAAATGGTCCGCAATGATGGTATGCGTAATGGTACTCGATGAAGGCTTGGGTACGTGGAATTTTGTCAAAATCAGTTCATAGTGACAATATGTGGTGAAGGCATGTGGCACACATAATGATGATGGTTCGTCATAGAAGGAGTAGCGGTACGTGGAATGGATCATTATTGGCGTAACAGATGCAATACAAAGACCAGCAGACACATTATACATGGTGAATGTTTGCAGTTCGCAGGAGGTTTTTAGTACGCGGTGGAGGCTTACAGTACGTAGATGGAGTTCAGTATGCAGTGAAGTTTGTCCCATATTGAAAATTTGGGAAAGACAGATCAGCAAAATTTTTGAAGTTATTTTCCTACATAAGGAGTTTTAATCCCGTCATTAAGGAAGAGTGAATTCGATAAAAAAATATCATTGCTGTGGAAGAACTTGGATAACTACTAAAGTGGTATGATGGTGAGATTCTGCATAGAATGAAGAGGTACATGGAAGATGAAATGGTTCTTATAATTTGAAGGAGTAGTCCGTGAAAGATATTTTGTGTAAGAAAAATTAGTATGTGGGAGATGAAATAATTTATAGAATTTGAAGAGAAGTATGTGGAAGGAATACGCAATAGGGGAAGGTTATATGCAGAGGAAGTATGCAGATAAGAGGTGGTACATGGAGCATAGGCGGTACGCAGAGCAGGCATGGTATGCAGAGCAGGTGCAGTATGCAGAGTAGGTGCGGTACACAAAGCATGCATGGTATGCGGAAAAGAGGTCGTACATAGAGCTGGCACGATATACAGAACATGCACGATACGTGGAGTAGGTGCGGTATGCAGACCAGGAACAATACATAGAACATGAAAAATATGAAGAAAATGCATGGTATGCAGACCAAGAACAATACGAAGAATAGGTGCAGTACACAGAATAGGTGTGGTATGTAGATTAGAGAAAATTGACTGAATTAGAGACAGCTCGCAAAAATGAAAATACCATAAAGGGAGTTTGTGATTCTAGAGAAAATAAGATGAAGTTTTAGTGAATTTAGTAATTGGACTAAAAGAGAAAACTGAATATAAAAGTGAATCAATTTGGAACTCCGATGTATGAAGTTTCTCATTCTAAATAGAGACAAATACATTCATTCTAATCTATTGAAGATACCTTCATGTCGATAAATTGAGTGAGACCTCTCCCAAGGCAGTGAGCTAGGGGGAGTCAATGGAAGTGACCTGAGGGAAGAAATGGGCTATCCCTGAACTTTTGTAAAGGAATTGTACCTAGGAAAAAGTGATTGTGCCTGGACCATTGTAATCCACATCTTGTGAAGATTAGTGGAATTTAGTACTACCAGAAACTTGTCGGCGTATGCTCCTTGGACGTAGACCTTAGTGGTGAACCAAGTAAAAATTTCTATGTTGTCCTTCTGCATGTGAAAGTTTTAATTACTGCACATATTCATCATACAATTTTAAAAAAGTTCCTACCAATGTGGGAAAAATATCCAGTAAAGAAGTGAAAAAGTTGACACCCTGATTCATCCCCCTCTCAGGGTGTTCTAGGGTCTTACAACTATTCATTTTGAGAAAAAAATATAAGGGAAAAATTTACCAATTTTGAACAACGTAATTCCATACAAGGAAACCATTTTTCATGATTCAATTTATTTATGTGTCAGAAATAAATTTTAATACAAATGCATAAAACGCAATGAAAAATAGTTTTTAAAAAATGGGTTTCAAAGCATAAAAATCAACTTATATCAAAATCATGAATAATGAAAATTAAAATGAAATTTCTTACATTATTATAATCATCAAGGGTTATACAAAATTTTAATACCATGTATAAAATATAATTTTATGATTAAATAATTCTTTTAATAAAAAGAAATGACAATATTTGAAAAATTGATATTTGTCACTATTTAATGAAAAATCAACCATCTCAGAAAATCTTTAAATTTCAACCAAAGATAATTTTGATATTATGATTAATAAAATTATGTTCATTTTATAAAATAATATTTCTAAAGGTGGAATAAATTAAATATAATTTGCAAACACCAAATATAATAAAATTCATTTTTGAAGTGAATACATTTTTGTAGCATAAATTGATTTCACTGAAAATTTAGTTCACATTTTGTATGAACTAATACATAAATTTATATTGAATAGGAATATTATACATATATTTCATAATTAGTTTACTCATATTCATAATCTATAATTCAATAACTAGGTTATAACAATCACATTTAAATAATAATATTTTTATAATATATCTCAATTATCTTAATTCATGAAATTGTGTGTTAATAAGTCCATCAAGTTTATTTTTCTCTTAAAATAAATTTTTAGGGTGTTATAATCAATGGGATTTGTCTTATTCTTCAATATATTTATTTACATTTTCCTTTTTTTCCTTACTCACAATAGTATAAATTTTCTACGTTAACTATATATAATATTATTCTCTAGTAGTGCCAATAGAAATAAAGAATTTTCTATGTATACTAGATGATACAACGTTTAATAAGAGAGGGTAATGGAGATGATCTTGAGCCATGTACTTTTCCAAAGTGATAGGTAACTATCAGGGACCACCATAAGTGAGAGGTAAGTGGCTCTCTTGTGCTTATTGAACCCTACCATAAAGAAATAATTGTGGTTGAGACCTAGTATGAAGCAGATGAGTTTCGGAATGAGGCTTACCCTGAGTGATAAGGTAGTGGACATGGAATCATATAACAAAAAACATGGGGCATTCAGGTATGTTTTGGTATTTGTGGCATTATGTACCCATTCCTTAAAGTAAAGGGTTGAAGCTGGTATAGTCAGGTGTTGTGGTGGCCTGGTTAACACATAGTGACCACAAGTTGTGTGTTATGTTTCTCAGAGGGTGTGTTGCATGGGACATATCTTTAAAATTTATATATATTTTAGGAACAAAAAATTGGTCAAAAAAAAACTCATTATTTTTTTGTAACACCCCATGATTGTTTTGTAACTTTTCTCTATAATAATTTGATTTATTTGATAGGTTGTGTTACATGCAACATCGAATTTAAATGATTTTCATTACATTATTACAATATAATGTGTTCATTATTGCCTAGAAAATGGATTGTTGGATATTAATATTTATAAGTAAACTATTAAATATATACATTCTACAAATTTTTAAAATTAATTCATAATTTATTGAATAATTATAATTCAAAACAAAAATTATTTGGAAATAAAAGTGATTCTTTTTTTGAAAAATATTTATTCGCACAATGTATGTTTATATTAAGAAAATAAACTAACCACTATTAGTAAATTATTTTAATTAAATTTATATATTATTTACTTTGTAAAATGTTTTCTATATTCAACAAATAGTTTTCTTGCATAGGATATGAATAAATCAAATATTATGCTTAAAAAATATTTTTTTATAAAAAATACTTTTGGTTTCATTTTGAACACTTATGTTAAAAATTATATGTACCATTTATAGGTATTGAATTATAAAAAAATTAAATACACGTTTTCAATTAATAGGTTTAAATTTGGTAAATAATATCATTTTATATTTTTTCAATATGAATAATAATCATAGTAAAATTTATTACATTGTTAAATGGTAAATCATGTAAATATAGGATAAAAATAAGTGATAAGGCTATAATTTTTCATCATAATTCTTATTAGATGAATTTAATTCAACTATTAGTCCCTTATTCTTAACATTTAGTTGTTCAACGGACACTAGTAAATGAAATTGGAATATATATTATTTAAATCAAATAATTTTTCAAAATATCACTCGCTTAGTTTTAAATATCCTTTATGTGTTCACATATGAAAAAACAAGTTATGTACAAATATTAATATAAATTTTGTTCATAATGATGTTCTATTCATGATTTTAGTTTAGGTATTATATATTTTCTTCAAATACATACACAACACCAAAGTAGAGTTTATTTAGTTAATAGAAAAACTAAAATAAAAGATTTTAAAAATATTAAAAGAGATATAATTTGATTAATTTATATTGACCCATGAATTGTAATGGTCAATATGAAATATTATTTATGTGAAAAAATATTTTATTCAAATTAATTTTTTTATCTTTTAAGTCAACTAAAATGAATAGTTTAATAATTGATAATAATGACATTTTATCAAGATAATATTTTATTCAATTATTTAAAACTCATATATTTTAAAATATACTATATAATCTAAATTTTTAATGTTTCCATTTATAGTCCAATTTAAACCTTATAATTAAAAAATGAATCCTTTAATATTGATTTTTTTTTACCGTAATTAAAATAAAAATTGGTTAACTAAGGGTTATTCAAAACAATATGGTTTAAAATGAAAAAAAATATAAATTTTATTGGATGATGGTATAAAAAACAAATAAAAAAATTTCTTCTAATAAATTTCAATTTGGCAGAATATGTTTTGAGAATAGACATATTATAATTGAATGTTTTGTGAAATTCCAAAAGTATGCCTCGCCTCAATTATAAAAGGAGACTACTTCCCTCAATTATTTATTCTGCATTGTGCCTTATAAATCGTTAAAATTAACCATATTATCTATTAAAATTATCCATACAAATTCGAGAGGTTTTTTTCTTCTGAAAGAACAAACCCCAGATCCCTTTAGAAAATATATAAAGGAATCATTTAAAACAAGAGTTAATCACCTTAATCGATCACTTTCTTTTCATACTATTATTTACCAGCTATAAATATATGGTATTTGACATAAAATAATAAATTATGTATGATAAATATTATTGTTTTATTATTAAAACACCATTATAAACAAAATTTTTGAGTAAACGAGAAGTGAAAGTATCCCTCTTGTGTACGTATAACTTATCGCCTCCACGTAGTGATACAATTAATTTTTCATCACCATTATTTATGGATGGGTATTATGATTGGTTTAGTATTTATATATAATATTTATGAAAAAATTATAATTTTTTAATGATAATATAATGTCCATATTCTTACCATCTAATCCTTTGGGTAAAGATAATATAACTTGTGCGTATGTGGACTACCACCTCCACTAAGAGATGCAAGTGATTTTTCATTTATATTTTAATTGAATGGTAATAAGGATAAATTTGATGAAAATATATTATATATATGATATAATAATGAAATGTTAATATTTAATTAAAATTTAACTTTCTTTTATTCCATCTGTTGAAAAATGAAAACATCGTTTATTCATACGTACGACCTACCTTCTTTGTAAACTATGTAATTCATTTTTAAACCAATAACTATTATGTTTGAATATAAATATATATAATTAATTTATATTATATATATATATGTAATTATTAAAAATTATGAAGTTAAGGAACAGTGATAAATATACAAAGTACTAGCGCTACTAAAATTAAATTCTCATGATAAATGAAACTGTTAACACCTGAAAATAAAGATTTTAATAAAAAATTATTGATAAAAGGGGGTGTTGAAATGATCCAAAAGGATAATATATAATATTCAAAATAATTAAAATTATTATTCTATAGAATTATAATAAATTTAAATTTATTAAACATGAGGTTAATGTGATTTTTAAGAATAACAAACTTGATGAAACAATATAATGTTACAATCTAAATGTTTATCGACATTGTTTACGATTAACTTACAATTTCAAAATATTATGATCAGACTCTCAAGATACTCATGAATTTTTTTATCCCATGTCTATTTATTGAAAATAAATGATTTTAATTCATTTTCCCAACCTTTTATTCTCAAGAGACTTAAAATAAATTTAAAGAAAAAACATCTTTATTTCTCTCATTATCCGAAAAGCCTTTTCTCCAATATCTATGTTTTCTAAATAAAATTAAATAATGTTTTTACTATTATCCTATTATTTTTTAAATTCAATTTTAACCATGTTGGAATTTTTACAAAACATTGAATGTAATCTTATTTTCATTTTCTAAATCTGGTACTTTGTGACTTTTTCGAAAAAAGTAGTGAAATAATATTTTTTAACTTATTCAGTATGAAAGGATTTTCCTACTACCATGACTAATATTATTTTTAAATATTTCATTAAAAGTTTAAATGGTTCATTATAAATATTTTTTCCTTTATTTTTTCATATTTATTTGAAAAAATGATTTCAAAATGTAATTTTTGTTTTTCTCAAGAATGTTTTAATGATATTTTAGTGGTATTTCTATTTATCAAAGACAAAAAACTTTGATTTCACTTATTTTTATAGAGGATATGGTCCAAGGGTACCATCCTTATTATTTATATAGATGTTTTATGAATATTATTTTAGAATTTTTATGAATCCCATTTCTTTTTAACAAGTTAATAAGTGATTAAATGATGATATATCTATGAACCCCATATCTTTTCCACGGGTTATGTTATGATAAAATCTTATAAAACCCATTTTTCATGAGTTTTCATGAGATGAAGTATTTATGATCTTCTAGAACACACATATAATTTTCTTTATATAATGGGTGGTATATATATATACCTCTAATGAACTGAGTAATTATTAGTATCTCATGAGATAAACATGATTGAAATGAGGAGTGAACCCAGTTCAAAAAGGGACATAGTACACTATGATATTTAGTTAGTGAATGTAACACCCGAGACTTTTATGAGAAATATTTTGTTTATATGTTATATAAATCATCAAAGGAATCTTTCACTACACACAACACTAGCTTGGCTTTCTTTACACGCAACCGCGACCTTCCTCGATAGCTTGCGTCATATGCAATACCGAGTTTCACTAAACAACGATATGCTATTAAAATATTTTTAAAACTAGCCATTATGAATAGTAATTACCACTTTTTGAAATTTTGTAAATTTTATTTTTCAAAATGGACTTCATTTTTGGATTCATAATATCGAAATTAGATTAGGGTGAAATTTTGGTACTTTTCGGATAACTTTCATATTTTGATGAATAGTGAAAATTATTAAATTTTAATTAAAAACAACTTTTTTAATCGAAATAATTAATAGTGATAAATTATTAATTTGAGTGGTTTTAAAGTATATTTAGAATATATTTTTTAAATTTAATAAAATATTGTTCATTGGATGTAATTTCACATTTAAACCAGACATAAACAAGTGTCAATCTTTTGATAGTTATTATCTCTTAAAAACACGCTATTTGTCTTGACAACGGGAATTAATTTTTAAATTATTTAATGTAACTGATATGTTTTGAATTTGGTAAAATAAAAATCATTTTTGAATTCATAATATCAAATATATCTTAGGCCTAATTTTTGGTATTTTTCTGGAAACTTTCATTTTTGATGAATAGTGAAACCACTAAGTGGTAGTTAAAAAACTAAATTTTTTCATAAAACTTAATTTTACCACTTCTGTGAGTAGAATTTAGAAAATCTGAGAGACACGGTTAATATCAAGGACTAAAATGTGGTTCAATGAGATGAAAATAATTTTTTGGTGAATCGTAACATTTTACTTTTTTTTACCACAGTTAAAAGTAAATAGGGTAGTTAAGGGTAAAAATGATATTATTATTACCATAAAACATGTTCTAATTCTATTGGATAAGTGTAATTCAACCAAAAAAAACCTTAGAAATAAAATATGACCATTTAGACCGACATGGATTAGATTAGGACATTTATTATCAATTTATTTAAAGAAGGGTTAAAATAGTTAACATCAAAGTTTAATAGCTAAATAATTTTTAATATAGGGTTATACATAAGATAAATTCGACTATAAATATTAATTAGAAAGATAAAATTATTTCCTACATAATGGTATTTTATTTTTAATTTTTAGACATTAAATAATTTAATTTATTTATGACACAAAGATGATACAATAATTATCTTATTAATGAAATATTGACATAATTGATGTTATAAATACCCAAATAAATGTAATTTGAGACTTTTTATGAATTAAACAAATTTTATAGGTTAATATGACATGTTAGTATTGATTTAATTAATTTTTTTTGAACTAATAATTCTGTTATGATTTTCACAAAAATCAATTACTAAATAGTGTCAAAATTGACATAAAATAGTTTTTAAAACAAATATTATATTATTAATTGTTAGTTTATTCCTAAAAATCTAAGGTTAGAAAAAATGACTTAGATAAGTTTATATATATTAATAGTAAACAACTTGGGGTTCTTTTGGCTTGTTATAGTAAGTTTATTAACCTTATAGTGTAAGAACACAAAAAGACACGGTAAAAGAAAAATTATCTAACTTAAAGTTAAATATAAATGATAAGGTTAAAATAGGAACCTAAACTTGTCTAAATTATATTTTATGAGATTATTTAGACCCATAACCACCTTATCTTCGAAATAAATCAATTTTGAGCTATTTAAAACCGAATTTGGATTTATAATAAAATAATATTTTTAGTTTTTCCAAAGGAGCCCCTCTCCTCCCTTATAAAGGGAACCTCCTCCCTCTCTTCCTCACACAAAATTGATCCTTAAATCTCAGCCAAACACTGCCCATTTTACTTACCCACTTCCTTAGAAACCTACTAGAGGTACTGGTCTTCTCAAAAGACCAACTCTAGTGCCTTAAGAGAAAGTTTAAAAGAGGCACTTCGAGAAAAAGGTAATACCTTCTACCATTTTCTTCAAGTTCCATTCTTCTTGTACTCCCTCTTATTTAGTTGTTTCATTATGCGGTAATAACATCAGTATCCCTCATATACTGATATGTTATTATAAATATAAAACAACCCTATTTCACCTCTTATCCATCCTACAGAAAACGAAATCACCGCGCGTGCGTACGTACGGAATACCGTCTCCACGCCGTGGTGTAATCTGTTTTCCACCACCACCTTACTTGGATGGGTATAATGGTGTAAAGAATAACTATATATTATTATTGTAAAGTGATATTGATTCTGAAATAGTATAAATACACTTAAATACAATTCCACGATCATGGGAACGATATCATCGCTCATGCGTACGTACGACCTACCGTCTCCACGATGTGATGCGACTCGTTCTATATGATCTTAATTGAATAATGATTATATAAATGAATTCAATGAATGAATATGATATATATTACACTAATACTATTCTGTAAATGATTTATCTATATCCTATAAAGAGGAATTAGAATTTATTCGACAAAACACACATAAGAACAAAAAGTAATAAACACCCGAATAACAAGTAGTAATGAAATATTACTAATAAGAAGCTAAGAATATGACTATATATGATATCATAACAATGAATATGATTCTATAATAAGTCAATAACATTATTTAAATCATTATACAGGAGGTTCGGGCACGTACAAGGCATATCAGACCTAAGGTAAGGGGAAATATCACAATCTCACTTTTATCCGAGATTGTTTATACTTTGGTATTTACTGGGGTGTATTTTATCATCCAAATCCATTTTCCTTCAATATATAATATTATTCCCATCCACCTACAATTTTTTAAATCCAATTTTACACTTCGGTGAGTTTTTAGTAAAAAATATGAAAGGAATCTTTTGTCATTTTTTGTACGAGGTACTTTTTGACTTTTTCGACAAAAGTACGAGAAAAATGTTTTTTTAACTTTTACGACATGAATGGATTTTTAAAACACTATTTACAAGAAGCTTCCTTAACATGTTTTCAAGTTTATTTTTAATTAAATTATTTTAGTTCAAAATTATATGACATGTTAAGAAAGGAAATTGTTTTGACGTAGAAACGATATTTTCCACAAGAATGGAGTTCAAGTGTTTTATCAAAATTATTTTCCATCTAAGATAATATAGGGTTCTGTTTCTATCCCTATTATTACATTGATTTGATTATGTTGTGATGGAATTATTTTTATGAATTCCTTTATATTATATGAATTGTTTTATGATGTCATGTTTAAGAATCCCATTTTTATTACATGGGTTATGCAATGATGTATGATTTATGATTTTGTGGCACACATAAGAATGGTATCATTATGATATGGGTGGGACCTATATATCCCTCAAATGAATTGGGTAAAGATTTTATATCTCATAAGATAGACATGGCTGGAACGGCAGGTTAAACTGGTTCAGTGAAACAGGACTGAAACGAGGAGTGAACTCGGTTCAGAAATGGACTTTGTCCACTAAGATAGTCTTGGAAATGAGTCTTGACTAATAAGAAATGATTCTCTATGATTATGTGTGTATGCCACAATGTTTCATGTTTTAAGTTATGATTATTGGGATTACATTTCACTACTATGATTTATCCCATGTTATGAAATTATGATCTCTTTTGCAGGTTAAGATTTCCAAAAGTTATGTTCTTATGTATATGATGTGATTGATATTTATTTTGTTTACCATTACTGAGCATTTGAGCTCACCCTTTTGTATGTTATCTTTCCCTAGGTCAGGAAGAAGGTTATTAAGTAGGATATGCCAAAAGGGACTCTAGATATGATGAAATAAATGGGAGGCAAAGTAGATGCTTTATGAACCAGTTGTTTATGTTTCCCAGTTTCTAAAGACTCTATACCTATACGGTCCTTTCTTGGTTTTGTTATATATTGTAATAAGTGTGATTCAATTATGAAGTAATAACAATGTATGTAAAGTGTGTGTCGTTATGGTTGGTATCAGAGGAAAGGTATATTCAACCTTTGGAAACTAGGATGTGAAAGCCTTAGTAAGAACCCTAAGGATAAGTCTAAGCATAGAACAAAATCTTAGTGTTTTAGAAATTTCCATGAATAACCTAGGATAAGACCTTAAGTGTGAAATTTTATTCTTGATTATGTGGTTTTCCTATTATAATTAGTGTTGCTCACACTATTCTTCTTGGTTTTAGTCAATGGATGGAACCCGAAGGAACCGTGTTAATGCGGAATGCGACGGGAAATGCAATGATTGTCCCCCTGAGCAACCAAACGTTATGGGAGTTGGAATGCAAAATCATTTAGCCATGCTCACACAACTTTCTCAAGCTATGAATCATGCATGACTTCCAAACAAGAAAAGGAAGGAGAAACATTCTGTTGAATCCTTCATGAGGCAGCATCCACCTTCTTTCAGCGGGTCTACTGATCCATTAGTTGCTGAACAATGGATTAGTACTACTGAAAAGATATTTTCAGTTCTTCAATGTTATGAACATGATAAATTCATCCTAGCAGTGTATCGTTTGGAAGGAGATGCTGATAAATGGTGGAATCTTATTAAGAATACTAGGCAAAGGGATGAAATTGATTCCATGGAATGGGACGAGTTCAAGAATTTTTTTTTTCAATAAGTACTTCCCTCGTATTCTATGAACAAAGATGGAGAAAGAGTTTCTTGAACTGAAGCAAAAGGATGATGAATCTGTTGGTACCTATGAAGAAAATTTTACAAGACTTGCAAGGTACACTTCTGGTATTATTATCCAACCTGAGAGTAAGATCGATCGATTCTTTAGTGGTTTAAAACCAAGTCATCGAAGGGCCTTATCCATAAGGGACTTCAATAGCTACGAGGAAATCGTTCGATGTGCTCTCAAAGTTGAGATAGAGATTGGAGTAACCCATCAGTCATATGGGTTTGATAAGAAGAGGAAAATAGAATTCAAAGGAAAATATAAAGAGCACACTGAAAAGAAGATGAGCTTTCCCTTATGCTCAAAGTGTGGAAAGAAACATGGAGGGAGTTGTCTTAAAGGGAAAAGTAAATGTTTCAAATGTGGAAAGGAAGGTCATCGGGAATTTGAATTCCGCAATGATGGGAAGAAGATGTCCAATGATTCAAACAAAGGAAGGGATACACAGAATGAACCTACTACACTTCAATGTTTCAAGTGCAAGGAGATGGGGCATTATGCCAATCAATTCCCAAATCAAAGGGTTGATGATGATGGTTGACGTCAACAAACTCTTAAGGCTAAAGACAAAGGAAAGTCACATGCAATTTCTATCAGTGATGTGGAGTATGATAACGATGTGGTGAAAGGTACATTTACAATCCACTCTAAAGTAGAAAATGTTTTATTTGATCCTGGATCCACCCACTCTTTTATTTCTAAAGATTTTTCTAAGAGTATCACCGTATTACCTCAACAATTAGATGTTGAGTTAGCTGTGACAACACCTAATGGCACAACAGTCACATCAAAAGTTTATAATTCTTCCCCGATTGAAGTTTGTGGGAAAGTGCTTCCTGCAAATCTTGTGATCCTTCCTATAGTGGAATTTGATGTGATTCTTGGCATGGATTGGATTTCTTTATATGGATCTCATATCAATTTCCAAATAAGGGAAGTCACATTTCATATTCCAGATCAATCTATGATCGTCTATCGATGCAAGGATGAACATAACCTTCTAGTGGAAATTTATTCTATCTTATGGGTCTTGATTCCACTGAATGAAGGTTATTTATCTCAAATGGTTGGTGAGAAACTCACAATTAAGAATATTCCCATTGTACGGGAGTTTATGATGTCTTTCCGGAGGAATTTCCAGGTCTTCCACCAAATCGTGAAGTTGATTTTTCAATAGAACTCGTACTGGGTGCTTTGCCTATTTCAAATACACCTTATAGAATGGCCCCAATTGAGTTGCAGGAATTGAATAATCAACTCCAAGAGAATCTTGATAAGGGATTCATACGCCCTAGTGCGTCACCTTGGGGAGCACCTGTTCTATTTGTTAAGAAGAAAGATGGATCAATGAGACTCTGCATTGATTATCGAGAACTTAACAAGATCACTATCAAGAACAAATATCCTCTCCCACGAATTGATGACTTATTTGACCAACTACGCGGAGCTCAATACTTTTCCAAGATTGATCTTCATTCAGGGTATCATCAATTAAGGGTCAAAAGGGAGGATATACCAAAGATGGATTTCTGTACAAGGTATGGACACTATGAATTTATAGTGAAGCCATTTGGTCTTACTAATGCCCCTGCTATCTTCATGGATCTGATGAATAGAGTATTTAGAGACTATCTTGATCAATTTGTGGTAGTCTTTATAGACGACATTCTTGTCTATTCAAAGAGAAAGGAAGAATATGAAGATCACTTGAGAATTATATTTAAGACCCTGAGAAAGGATAAGCTTTATGTCAAATTTACCAAGTGTGAATGTTGGATTCAAAAAGTTGCATTTTTGGGTCACATAATCTCAAAAGAGGGGATATCTGTGGATCCAGCAAAAATAGAGGTTATCGAAAGATGGTCGAGACCAACAACAGTAACTGAGATCCAAAGTTTTCTTGGTTTGGCTGGATATTATCGACGTTTTGTGAAAGATTTTTCACGATTATATAATCCACTCACCAGGTTGACATGGAAAGGAGTTAAGTTTGTTTGGACGGAGGAATGTGAAGAGAATTTCAAGGAGTTGAAAAGAAGGTTATCCAGTGCACCTGTGCTCACACTACCTTGTAGTGGAGAAAGGTTTGTGATCTACAGTGATGAATCCAAGAATGGGCTGGGGTGTGTTCTTATGCAAAATGATATGGTGATAGCTTATGCCTCACGACAGTTGAAAATCCATGAGAAAAATTACCCAACACATGATTTGGAGTTAGCTGCGGTAATCTTTGCATTAAATATTTGGAGGCATTATATTTATGGAGAAAGGTGTGACATTTATACTGATCATAAAAGTATAAAGTATATTTTCACACAAAAGGAGATGAATATGAGCCAAAGAATATGGTTGGATCTGATTAAGGATTACAACTGCTCAATTTATTACCACCCTGGGAAAGCAAACAAGGTGGAAGATGCATTAAGTCGACAAGACCATGCTAGCTTATCCATGATGAGGATCACAAAAGATCCAATAGTTATGGATTTATAAAGGATGGATCTTGGAATTATAATGGAAGGGGAAAAATTGTATCTTTCTCAAATGAATGTTCAACCATCTATACATGTAAAGATTAAAGAGGCACAAAAAGAAGATGTTGAGTTACAAAAGAAGGTGAGAAATATTCCTGAATTCAACCTTGATTGTGATGGGATAATAAAGTTCAGGAATCGGGTTTGTGTTCCTCCCATCCCAGAATTAAAGAAGGATCTGTTGGATGAGGCTCATAGTTCTTCATTCTCTATTCATCCTGGAAGCACGAAGATGTATAGGGACCTGAAAGAGTACTTCTAGTGGGATGGCATGAAAAGAGATGTTGCTGAATATGTCTCTTGATGCTTGGTTTGTCAGCAAGTTAAAGCTGAGAGACAGAAGTCTAAGGGGATGTTACAACCATTACCCATACCTGAATGGAAATGGGAAAACATCACTATGTACTTTGTCACTAGACTTCCTAAAACATCCAAAGGAAATAATGCTATCTGGGTTATAGTTGATCGTCTTACAAAGTCTTCACACTTCATTGCTATTAGAGAGGATTTCTCTCTAGATCAGCTTGCCAGGATATATGTAAAGGAAGTAGTAATATTACATGGAGTACCACTTTCTATTATATCTGATCGGGATCTGAGATTTACCTCGAAGTTCTGGCGAAGTCTTCAGCATACTCTGGATACAGAGTTGAGTTTCAGCACTGCTTATCATCCTCAGATAGACGGTCAGTCTGAGAGAACAATTCAAACTCTAGAAGATATGTTGAGAGCTTGCTCTATGGATTTCAAAGGTGGTTGGGATCAACACCTACCTTTGGTGGAATTTTCTTATAATAATAGCTTTCACTCCAGTATTCAGATGGCTCCTTATGAAGCTCTCTATGGAAAGAAATGCAGGACTCCAACTTGCTGGGATGAAGTTGGGGAAAGAAAGCTATTAGGACCTGATCTTGTTGATGAGATGGAAGAAAAGGTCCGATCTATTCAACAATACATAAGAGCAGCTCAGAGTCGACAAAAAAGTTATGCCGACAACCGAAGGAAAGACTTAGAGTTTGAAGTGGGTTATAAAGTGTTCTTATGAATATCTCCCTGGAAGAGGGTCATGAGATTTAGAAAAAAGGGAAATTTGGGCCCTAGATATATTGGTCCTTTTGAAATTATGGATCATATTGGGAAGGTAGCTTACCGATTGGAACTTCCACCGAATCTCTCTCAAGTTCACGATGTGTTCCATGTATCTCTCCTGAGAAAGTACATACCTGATCCTTCACATGTACTCAGCTCAGAAGTTGTACCGCTGGAGAAAGATCTTTCTTATGAAGAACATCCGATAGAGATTCTAGATCGTAGTGAAAAAGTCCTACGGAACAAGACCACTTGCTTGGTGAAAGTTTTATGGAGGAACCACCAATTAGAAGAAGCTACATGGGAGCTTGAGGATATGATGATGGAGAGGTACCCTCATCTTTTTGTTACAAAGTGACGAATTTTGAGGGCGAAATTCATTTTAAGGGGGGTAGAATGTAACACCCGAGACTTTTATGAGAAATATTTTGTTTTTATGTTATATAAATCATCAAAGGAATCTTTCACTACACACAACACTAGCTTGGCTTGCTTTACACTCAACTGCGGCCTTCCTCGATAGCTTGCGTCGTACGCAATACCGAGTTGCACTAAACAACGATATGCTATTAAAATATTTTTAAAACTAGCCATTATGAATAGTAATAACCACTTTTTGAAATTTTGTGAATTTTAATTTTCAAAATGGACTTCATTTTTGGATTCGTAATATCGAAATTAGCTTAGGGTGAAATTTTGGTACTTTTCGGATAACTTTCATATTCTGATGAATAGTGAAAATTATTAAATTTTAATTAAAAACAAAATTTTTAATCAAAATAATTAATAGTGATAAATTATTAATTTGAGTGGTTTTAAAGTATATTTAGAATATATTTTTTCAATTTAATACAATGTTGTTCATTGGATGTAATTTCACATTTAAACCAAACATAAACAAGTGTCAATCTTTTGATAGTTATTATCTCTTAAAAACACGCTATTTGTCTTGACAACGGGAATTAATTTTTAAATTAGTTAATGTAACTGATATGTTTTGAATTTGGTAAAATAAACATCATTTTTGAATTCATAATATCAAATATATCTTAGGCCTAATTTTTGGTATTTTTCTGGAAACTTTCATTTTTGATGAATAGTGAAACCACTAAGTGGTAGTTAAAAAACTGCATTTTTTCATAAAACTTAATTTTACCGCTTCTGTGAGTGGAATTTCGAAAATCCAGGAGACACAATTAATATCAAGGACTAAAATTTGGTTCAATGAGATGAAAATAATTTTTTGGCGAATAGTAACTTTTTACTTTTTTTTACCACGGTTAAAAGTAAATAGGGTAGTTAAGGGTACAAATGATATTATTATTAACCTAACACATGTCCTAATTCTATTGTATAAGCGTAATTCGACCAAAAACAACCTTAGGAATAAAATATGACCATTTAGGCCGACATGGATTAGATTAGGACATTTATTATCAATTTATTTAAAGAAGGGTTAAAATAGTTAACATCAATGTTTAATAACTAAATAATTTTTAATATAGGGTTATACATAAGATAAATTCGACTATAAATATTCATTAGAAAGATAAAAGTATTTCCTAAATAATGGTATTTTAGTTGTAATTTTTAGACATTAAATAATTTAATTTATTTGTGACACAAAGATGATGCAGTAATTATCTTATTAATGAAATATTGACATAATTAATGTTATAAATACCCAAATAAATGTAATTTGAGACTTTTTATGTATTCCACTAATTTTATAGGTTAATATGACATGTTAGTATTGATTTAATTAACTTTTTTCGAACTAATAATTCTTTTATAATTTTCACAAAAATCAATTACTAAATAGTGTCAAAATTGAAATAAAATCGTTTTTAAAACAAATATTATATTATTAATTGTTAGTTTATTCCTAAAAATCTAATGTTCGAAAAAATGACTTATATAAGGTTATATATATTAATAATAAACAACTTGGGGTTCGTTTGGCTTGTTATAGTAAGTTTATTAACCTTATAGTGTAAGAACACAAAAAGACACGGTAAAAGAAAAATTATCTAACTTAAAGTTAGATATAAATGATAAGGTTAAAATAGGAATTTAAACTTGTCTAAATTATATTGGATGAGGGTATTTAGACCCATCCCCACCTTAGCTTTTAAATAAATCAATTTTTAGCTATTTAAAACCGAATTTGGCTTTATAATAAAATAATATTTTTAGTTTTTCCAAAGGAGCCCCTCTCCTCCCTTATAAAAGGGAACCCCCTCCCTCTCTTCCTCACACCAAATCGAGCCTTCAATATCAGCCAAAACCTGCCCATTTTACTTCATCACTTCCTTATAAACCTACTAGAGGTACTGGTCTTCTCAAAAGGCCAACTCTAGTGCCTTAAGAGAAAGTTTAAAGGAGGCACTTCGAGAAAGAGGTAATACCTTCTACCATTTTCTTCAAGTTCCATTCTTCTTCTACTCCCTCTTCTTTAGTTGTTTCATTATGTGGTAATAACATCAGTATCCCTCATATATGGATATTTTATTATAAATATTAAACAAACCTATTTCACCTCTTATCCATCCTACGGAAAACGAAATCACCGCGCCTGCGTACGTACGGAATACCGTCTCCACGCCGTGGTGTAATCTGTTTTCCACCACCACCTTACTTGGATGGGTATAATGGTATAAAGAATAACTATATATGATTATTTTACAGTGATATTGATTCTGAAATAGTATACATACACTTCAATACAATTCGACGATCATGGGAACTATATCATCACTCGTGGGTACGTACGGCCTACCGTCTCCACGATGTGATGTGAATCGTTCTATATGATATTCATTGAATAATGATTATATAAATGAATTTAATGAATTAATATTATATATATTACACTAATAATATTCTGTAAATGATGTATCTATATCCTATAAATAGGAATAAGAATTTATTCGACAAAACACGCATAAGAACAAAAAGTAATAAACACCCGAATAACAAGTAGTAATGAAATATTACTAATAAGAAGATAAGAATATGACCATGTATAATATCATAACAATGAATATGATTATTTAATAAGTCAATAACATTATTTAAATCATTATACAGGAGGTTCGGGCACGTACAAGGCATATCGGACCTAAGGTAAGGGAAAATATCACAATCTCACTTTTATCCGAGATTGTTTATACTTTGGTATTTACTGGGGTGTATTTTATCATCCACATCCATGTTCCCTCAGTATGTAATATTATTCCCATCCACCTAAAATTGTTTAAATCCAATTTTACCCTTCAATGAGGTTTTAGTAAAATATATGAAAGTAATCTTTTGTCGTTTTTTGTACGAGGTACTTTTTCACTTTTCTGACAAAAGTATGAGAAGAATTTTTTTTAACTTATACGACATGAATGGATTTTTAAAACACTATTTCCAAGAAGCTTCCTTTACATTTTTTCAAGTTTATTTTTAATCAACTTCTTTTAGTTCAAAATTATATGACATGTTAAGAAAGGAAATGTTTTTAAAGTAGAAAGGATATTTTCCTCAAGAATGGAGTTCAAGTGTTTTATCAAAATTATTTTCCATCTAAGATAATATAGGGTTCTGTTTCTATCCCTATTATTACATTGATTTGATTATGTTGTGATGTAATTATTTTTATGAATTCCTTTATCTTATATGAATTGTTTTATGATGTCATGTTTAAGAATCCCATTTTTATTACATGGGTTATGCAATGATGTATGATTTATGATTTTATGGCGCACATAAGAATGGTATCATTATGAGATGGGTGGGACCTATATCTCCCTCCAATTCATTGGGTAAAGATTTTATATCTCATGAGATAGACATGGCTGGAACGGCAGGTTAAACCGGTTCAGTGAAACAAGACTGAAACGAGGAGTGAACTCGGTTCAGAAATGGACTTTGTCCACTAAGATAGTCTTGGTAATGAGTCTTGACTAATAAGAAATGAATCTCTATGATTATGTGTGTATGCCACAATGTTTCATGTTTTAAGTTATGATTATTGGGATTACATTTCACTACTATGATTTATCCCATGTTATGAAATTATGATCTCTTTTGCAGGTTAAGATTTCCAAAAGTTATGTTCTTATGTATATGATGTGATTGATATTTCTTTTGTTTACCCTTACTGAGCATTTGAGCTCACCCTTTTGTATGTTATCTTTCCCCAGGTTAGGAAGAAGGTTATTAAGTAGGATATGCCAAAAGGGACTCTAGATATGATGAAATAAATGTGAGGAAAAGTAGATGCTTTATGAACCGGTTGTTTATGTTTCCCAATTTCTAAAGACTCTATACCCATACGGTCCTTTCCCTATTTTGTTATATGTTGTAATAAGTGTGCTTCAATTCTGAAGTAATAACAATGTATGTAAATTGTGGGTCGTTATGGTGAACCTTGATTACTATGATGGTTCCGGGAGTGAAACCATTCCACTATTATAGTCTTGTAAATGTTCCCTGACTACTATGGAAATTATTTTATATTCCTTTGTTAATGCTACAATTCCCTATTTCATGCCACATTTATGATCTCATAACTTATATTATTTAATTACTTTATTATTCATGTCTTATGAACTCTATTGATTTATTACATGCCCCACGATTAGGATAGATTATATGAAGGGTTTGGTTTTTAAAGTTTTAACCCCATGTTCTCTCTCCATGTCTCTACTTCTATGATTATTTTATCGTTGATATCTATTTTTTTTACCCTTACTATGCATCGAAGCTCACCCTTTCTTATTATTCCTTTCCATAGGGTATGATGAAAGGTATTAATCATGGTATGTTATAGAATGGTATTAGTTATAATTAAATAATTTGGATAATATATATATTTTAGGAACCATTTTTCTATGTTTCAATGTTTCCAAAGATGCTAGACCTAAATGTTTCTGACATGGATCAAAGGTTATGTAATTAATATTCATTTATTAGGATGAAATATATTTATATATATATATATGTTTATATGAAATGTTTAGGTAAGTATAGTTGGAGTCAATAATTATTGAGTTAACCTTTTGAAACTAGGATGATAAAACTTTAGAAATAACTCAGGGTCTAAATTAAAGTATAAGATAAAATCATAATGTTTTGGTAATGATCATAAATGACCTAGGTTAAACATAAGTTTTCATAGAAACAATATTAATTATCTAGACATACTAAAAATGTTTTTTAGGATTATTGATATTTCCACTATGATTATTGTTTATTAGACATTGATTTCTTATTTTAGTCATTCATTAGAACCATAATGATTAATGATATTGATGAATGTAATGTAAAATTTAGTGATATCCCTCCTAAGTAACTGAATATTAAGGGGGATGGAATAAAAAATATTGCTTCTATGATCACATAGTTTTCTCAAGTTAAGAATCATGCTAAGCTTATAAATAAGAAATATATGGAACAACATTCTGTTGAGTCCTTTATAATAAAATGTATTCCTATTTTAGTGGGTCTATTGATTAAATAGTTGTATAGAAATGGTTCTATATGGTTAAAAATATATTTTTTATTCTTTAATGTTTGAAGAATGAGAAATTTATTTTGGTTGTTTTTTATTTGGAAGATGAAGAAGGTCAATGGTGGACTATTATCAAGAACACAAGGGCACAAGAAGAAATTTAATCAAGGAAGTGTGAATAATTTTATAGATTATCTTTCAATAAATACTTTCCTCATATTCTTCATATGAAAATGAAGAAATAATTACTTGAGTTAAATTATAAGGTTAATGAATCTATTAGTAATTATGAGTCAAATTTCACAAGACATAAGAGATATGTTTATGGTAGTATCATCTCACATGAATGTATGTTTGATAGATTCTTCATTGTCTTAAAACAAAGTCTACAAATAGAGTTACCCATAATGGAATTTTGTAGCTATGATGAAATATTTCTATGCTCTATCTAGATGGATATATAGATTAGATTTATCGATTATTCTCTCGTATTTGATAAGAAAAGAAAAATGGAATTCAAAGGAAACATTAAAATCATAAAAAGAATATGATGATCCTTTATTTATACTTGTAGCATGGAAGAAAATATGGGGAAAATTGTGCTATGGGTTTTAGTAAATGATTCATGTGTGGAAGGAAAGGTTGTCACGAAATCAAATGATGAATTGATGTGAAGAAATTTTTTATTTATATTAATAAAGATAAATATCCATAAAATAAAACACCCACACTCTAGTGTTTTTAATTCATCAAGTATGGTAATTATTTTAACTAGTGACTAAATCCAAAGGATAATGATGATAAGAAATACAAATAACCTCTTAATCCCATAGAAAATGGAAATCTCATGAAATTAATATTGCTGATGAAGGGTATGATAACTACTTGGTGAAAGGAACACATACCATCTACACTAGAATAGATAATGTCTTATTTGATTATAGATTTACCAACTCTTTTATGTTTAAAAACTCTTCTAATAGTATAATAGTTTAACCACAAAAATTAGACGTTGATTTAGTAGTAAAAACCCCTAATGATATGATGATCATTTTCTAAGGCTATAATTATTCTATGGTTGATGTTTGTGGGAATTTGTTTCCTAAAAAACTTAACATTATTCATCCAATTAAATTTTATGTTATTTTAAAAATTCATTGAATTTGTTTAAATAAATTACACATCAATTGTTGTGAAAGGGAAGTTAAGTTTAATATTTGAAACCAATCTATGATCACCTATTAGTGTAAGGAAAAAATGAACTTCCGATTAAAATTTCATCCATCAGATGGGTCATGATTCTTATTCAAAAGGGATATTTATCTCAGAAGTTTAAGGATAATCTCAAAATTAAGGGTATGAAAAGAGTGTTGGAGTTTATTGATACCTTTCCAGAAGAGTTTTCCAACAGTCCACCAAATCAGGAAGTTATGTTTTCAATAGAAATTATATATAGTGCTTCCAAGACTCTATATATAATGGCCCATATAGTGTTACAAGAATTGAAGAAAAAACGCCAAGTGAAATTTGAAAAAGGACTCATTTTTTCATCTACGTCACCTTGGGGTGCACCTATTCTGTTTATTTAAAAGAAATATTGGTCAATGTTATTATGTATTGATTATTGATAACATTACCAGATTACTATCAATAAAATGGATCCTCTACCTTTTATTGGAGACTTGTTTTATCAACTTCATGTTACTCAATATTTTTCGAAGATTGATCTATATTCTGGATATCATCATTTGAAGTTTATAATGGAGGATATACCCAAGACAACATTCCATACAAGGTATGGACGCTATTAATTTATAGTTATTCCATTTGGTCCTACTAATTCCCTAACTATCTTTATGTATTTAATGAATAGATTATTTAGAGATTATCTTGATCAGTTTGGGGTAGCACTACCAGAAATAAGATATACCAATGTGTTGGAACCATTTTTATAGCCCTATAAACCATTCGTATAGCCTATACTAATGGTTTGGGTGACCGTTGGGTGATTATTCGTCAGTATAGACATATACCAATGGGTTTCAAACCATGGGTATTCAAAATTTCAAAGGAAATACATATACCAACAGTTTGGTCAAACCATTGGTATAGTTCCTCTATTGAAAAAAACATAGCACTGATTTATAATCCAACAACCTTACGCTTGTATTACAAAACATTTACCACTATACTACAACATCTTATATGTTCACATTTTTTTTGAAAAAGAGGTACTACTAATGATGAAGATCCACATCCATACTTAAGCAGAGCCATGAAGGGAAATTGTCCAGCCATAGCTTGTTAACATCGAAGGGGCCTGAGGCCACAAGTTGGTGGGCTGCATTTTTTTCTTCCCTTTTGGTGAAGGAGAAGGTGCAGGAAGAGAAGCCTTGGAAAAGTGAGCGGATTATCCTGATGATGAGGCCAAAAGGCTGGAGTCCGGCGTCATGGTGGTTAATAGCATTGATAACAGTAAGGCAGTCAGACTCAATGATGATATCATCCCATCCATGTTCCAAAGGGAGCGTCATCCCCGCAAGGATAGAAAAGGATTCCGCAACTGAAGGTTCCCATAGGGAATGATGTAATTCATATTTTGCTGCAATGATCTGCCCCAGATGATTACGAGCCAAAAGGCCAAGAGCAACTGGCCCATCTTTGGGAAGAGAAGTGTCCACGTTAAGCTTAAGACTCCCTTATATTGGGGGGGGGGGGGGGGTCCATTGAGGGGGGAAATAGGGGGAAACACCCAGCATACAGTGTCCTTTGTGGTCCTTCCAGCCCTCCATCCATGAAATTGATCGTTCAATCCAGAAGTCGGGGGTTTTATGGACTTGGTGGAAAACTGAATCGTTGCGCCGAACCCAAATGATCCAGGCCAAGGTGCAAAGATTACCAGCAGTAGATGATGAAAGAGAGGAGAACCAACTCATCAGAAGATCGGGGAGGTCGGATTCTGTGTCCAGGGAGGCCTCTGAAGCCGGGCCCCATTTAATCCAAATTTCCTTATCTCCCGGGAAGTTAGTGATGGCTTGCCAAAGAGTTTCTAGGATATTTAGGCAGAAAGGGCATGACTCAGAACTGGCCATATGACGAAAGGCGAGAAGCCTCATTGTAGTGAGGGTGCCCATGAAAACCTGCCACCAGAAATGGTAGATTTTTTGGGGGGACATTGAGCTTCCAAACTGCATTCCATGGTCCCTCGTCACGGTCAAGAGAGTGGATTCCAAGAGCCAGTCTGTACCCAGATCTCACCGAGTAATCACCTGAGGAATTGTTGGTCCAGCAAAGATGGTCGAGGCCAACATCAGGGACCCATGGGATACTGAGGATAATTCTTTGGTCTCTTTCATTAAACCAATCGTGGATATTTTCCACACACCACCCCGAGACCTGTTTTGAAAGGAGGCAATCAACAGTGGCGTCTTCAAGACCTGGTTGGATGGGGGATGTGGCACACACACCATCCTTATCAATAAGCCATGGGTCAGTCCAGATGTTGATAGATGAGCCATTTCCAATCCTCCAGCCCAACCATTTTTTCAGGAGATTGCGGGCCCCCCAAATACTTCTCCAGAGGAAGCCTGGTCGGGGGCCAAGGGAGGAACCAAGAAAGTTAGTGTGGGGAAAGTATTTGGCATGGAGTACCTACGCACAGAGAGATGATATGTGGTTAATAAGGTGCCACCCTTGCTTGGATAACAGAGCATCATTGAACAAGAGAAGATTCCGGAATCCCATCCCTCCCTCCTCCTTGGGTTTGCAAAGTTTCTCCCATGCCAGCCAGTGAGGTCAATTGCTTCCCTCATTTTTCCCCCACCAAAAGTTGGCAGTATGTGAATGGATCAGATTGAAAATAGCCACAAGGAGCTTAAACATGGACATAAAGTAGTTAGGGATATACTGAATGACAGATTTAATGAGGGTTCCTTTTCTAGCTTTGGAGATACCTTTTGGGGTCAATCCTTGTATTTTTTTCTCAATTCTATTAACCAGAGAATAAAAAATATCTTTTTTGGACCTGGAAATCACCATAGAGAGCTCGAGATACTTCTGGTGTTTATCGACCATATTCATGCCTGCAGAAGCACAAAGCTCATCTCTCTTGGCCGGAGGGACCCCTGTGCTGAATGAGATTTCAGATTTGCCATGGTTGATAGACTATCCAGATGCCCATTCATACTACTGGATCGCATGGATAATCACCCAACATTCGTTCATGGTTGCTCTGGAGAAAAGTAGGAAGTCGTTGGTGAAGAACAAATGCGACACTTGTGGGCTCTCACGACAGAATTTTTATCCATGAAGAGACTTAGTGGCTACAGCCCTATAAATAAGGTTAGAGAAAAAATCATCCACCAAGATGAAGAGAAAGGGGGAGAGGGAGTCTCCCTGGCACAGGCAACGGGTTGGGGTGAATCCTCTGGCGAGCTCCCGATTGACCTTGATTCTAAATGAGACGGTCGAAATGCAGTCCATGACAATATCTTTCCATTTTGTATAGAACCCCATTCTCAGCATCATAGCTCTTAGGAACTTCCATTCCACTTTATCATAGGCTTTGGTCATATCCAACTTCCAGGCCATGGTTCCTCTTTTCGTAGTGGAGCACCTTTACATCGAGTGGAACACTTCATGTGCCACAATTTCATTGTCAGTAATCAGCCTCTTGGCCACAAAGGTGCTCTGGTTTTCAGATATAATAACATGAAGCCAAGGGCATAGCCAATTGACAAGGATTTTTGAGAATATCTTATAAGAGACATTGCAGAGGCTGATAGGTCGAAAATCAGGGATCGCCTGGGGTTTCTTGATTTTGGGAATGAGGACGAGGGTAGTTTCATTAATGGCAACAATGCTTGTATTCCCTGCCCAAATATTTTTGATCATTTCACAGATGTTAGGGCTGATGATATGCCATTATTGTTTGAAAAAAAAGGATGGAAACCATCCGGCCCCGGGGCCTTAGTGGGGTGGATATGTTTCAAAGCCATGTGAATATCCTCATTCATCACATATTTTGAAATATGCCGATTTATCTCGTCGGTGATCACAGGTCTGATGCAGTCTTCCACTTCAGCCAATGTGAAAGGATTCCCTGTGGAGAAGAGGTTCTAAAAAAAGCCTAATAAATCTTTGTGAATGCTGTCAATGTCAAGAATTTTGCTTCTGTTGGGTCGAGTTAGGCTCCTGATAGAGTTTTTCTAACACCTAGATGATGCTTTCATATGGAAGTAACTTGTATTAGCATCACCCTCCTTGATGTGGGTGTCTCGCGCCCGCATGGCCCAAAATATTTCCTTAACACGAAGGGCCCCGTCCATATCTCTTTGAGTGGCCCCAATCTAGGAGATGTGGCCATTGGATGGGGGGAGCCTGAGTAAGTGGTGTAACTTCTTTTCGAGGACCTCACAATGCCTATCAGGATGATGAAATTTCTTGTTGCTCCAAGATCTCAGACCGGAATCAACCTGTTGATGATTGAGGCCAAAATCATCGTGAGAACTCCACTAACATGATCAGAACACCTCTTTGCATTCCTGGTCTTCTGACCAGAAGGTCTCAAATCTTAAGGGTCTGCGGTGTTGTCTATTTCGTCCGCCTTGTAGGCACTCAATGAAAATTGGGCAATGATCTGAATAGTTAAGGGCCATGTTTCCAATATGAAACAAGTTGAATAGATTAATCCAGTCAGTAGAGCCCAGAAATCAATCAAGACGCTCAGTGATGCGGGTGACTTCAGTATTGCCGCAAAACCATGTAAAGGGATTACCTATGTACCCCAAATCAACCAGGTTTTCCCTGTTGACCGTGTCCTTGAAGTTTGACATCGAGGTTGAGTGACGAGTGATTACGCCTTTATTTTCCATATGGAACATGATCTCGTTGAAGTCACCTCCGAAAAGAATAGGACTAGGTAACTCCTGTCGCATCTTGGAATGGAGGTCCCACGACTTCACCTTATCAGAGTGAGATGGCCAGCCATAGAATCCCACAAAGGTCCAGGGTGGGTGTGAATCAGATTGTACAGTCGTAGCCACATGGTGCATGGAGAAAGACAATATTTTAATGTCAAAATTGTCTTTCCATAGGAGACAGAGGCCCCCAGAGTGGCCTTGTCTAGGCACTGAAAAATAGCCTTGGAAACCACACTTCGAACAAATACCATTGGTGTCCTTGTTTTCTAGTATGGATTCGGATAGGAAAACCATATCGGGGTGACTTTGAGAGCAATTGCGCTGAAGCATGAGAACTGTTTGTGGGTTGCCAAGCCCACGGAAGTTCCAACATAGCACGATCATTGCTCTAGATGGGGCTGGGTCTCGCCCGCCACCGCCTTTGGTTCCTCCTGACTTGTTTCGTCACTTGTCGTTTTCCCTCTTTTTGCAGTGTCTCTCCCCGAAAGATATGTTTCATTTTGTCTTTTCCTGACCCCAGGGTTAGGGTCTTCCCCGGGACCCTCACTTCCTCCATGTTGTACCATTTTCCATGTGCTCCAGGTGATTGGGCCCATCATTGGAGTTTTGGTCATTCCATGGGCCTCCATTGGTGTTAAGCCTATTACGGGCGATAGTGGATCTGGTGGTTCGGAGTTCATCGGTATTAACGTTGAGAATTTCCTTTGTGGTTCTTTTTACTTCATCGCCAGCCTTTCGTGTGATTGAGGTTTGTCCTTCGGGGGGTTAGAAAGAACTCCCGCTTCGCTCCGAGTGGGGTAGTCCACATTAGGAAAATACAGTGGACCAAGCATAATGAATTTTCCATGTGTGGGTTCCTCCTGACTTGTATGTGCCACCGTGAGATGGTCACGGTCCTTTTGTTTTTCCATCTCAGGGATGAAATCATATTTTTTTATTTTGGAACAGAGCCAAGGTCCATATTGGAGAGTGATGTCACCTGATCTACTCTTATTCTTTGTGGTGCACATTCTTTCTAGATGTCCAAGGTGACCGCAGAAAAAGAAGAAGATTGGGAGTTTCTCAAACTCGAATGATATCCAGGTGTTGGCGTCATTAGTTTTCAGGAACATTCCCCTCATTTGGGGCTCTGACACCTCAATTTCCACCTTGATTTGGACCTCGGGGCCCCATTGTATTGGGTCTGAGCAATCCCATTCCAAAAAGTGGCCTAGCGTGTTCCCAATTTCCATCATTATGCGTTCCGTTCTTGCATGGAAGGAGATCCCTTTAATTCGTATCCATAAGGGGTGCGGGTTAACTTCACTTGCTGGATGTCATCACCCATTTGAATTATTCCATGTTGAGGAGTTGATTATCAAAGGACCACGGTCTACCATGCAAAATTTTGTCCCTATCTCTCTCATTAAAGAACTCGAATATGATGCGATTAATCCCCGCTTCCCGAATAGCCACACCAGCCTCAAGTTTCCAGATGTTCTGGAGGGTGTTTTTGAGTGCCCCCTGGTTAACT
Organism: Viscum album; assembly: GCA_963277665.1. Lineage (NCBI taxonomy): Eukaryota > Viridiplantae > Streptophyta > Magnoliopsida > Santalales > Viscaceae > Viscum > Viscum album. Next base: position 2,067,653,204 of record OY728123.1, on the reverse strand, counting down.
GAAATGTTTTCAACGAACATTCCCACAACGAGAAGCGATATCCGTTTATCCAAGAGTGGGTCTTCATTTCTCCATGATTCGATCACCGCTTTTTCTTTGTCTGTAAGGGACATCCTCTTCCACTGGTTAACTAATTCAGCCTCCATGGCGTAAATCAGCAGGTGGGTACTCAATCCTCCTTGATGTCTTGTGCCCTTGCAGATCCCAAACCACCAGCACTTCAAAAAAAAAACCCGGTCCAACGAGATGGTCTCTGGACTGAAAGGCACTTCGTGGAGCAGCACCGCCGACATGCCCTCGTGGATTCACCACACCTCAGACCTTCTCTTCCCTTAGATTCCAGAATTTCGCGACTCAGCCACTTCACGAATACACGTCCAGCGCCAGAGCCACGCACTCGTACAACGCCACACACCCCTGCGGCAAGCGCTTCGCCAATAGAACACCGCGCGGAAACCCACCAGTGGCGCAAACCTTTGCGACAAGATCTTCGTGAACATGACCTCTTCGTAGAAAATGATTTGTGAGCGCAACCTCTTCGTGGAAAATCTTCACGAACACAATCCCATCGCGGCCGAAGCTTCGCGAACACCCCCTCTTTATGACAGAATCTTCACAAACACAGCCCCTTTACAGCAGACGCTTTGTGAACACAATCTCTTCGCAGACGACGCTTTGCGATCACACCTCTTTATGAATCCAGCCACAACACGGCGGAACCACGCACACCCAGTAAAACGGAACCCGCCCCAGCCGCCGCTTGTCTTTTCCAACCAGAGACGAAATTCAGAAGGATGAAAAAGAGTAAGGAAGAGTAAGTAATAGAATTAATATCATTTGAGAATTTTTTTTGAAGACCCTAAGGATGAATTTTTTTTATTAAAAATATACCAAATTGTAATTTTGTCTTAAAAGATCCATTCCCGGGTTATATAATCTCAAGTGAGGGTATATCAATAGACCTTTAAACTATGTAAGTTAATGTAAATTATCACAAATCAACCACTAGGAATGATATCTATAGTTTTCTTGGTTTTTATGGATATTATCAATTCTATGTGGAAAATTTTCATATATATCAAATCTACTAACAAAGTTACTTAGAAGGGAGTCAATCTCCTTTGGATAGATGAATTTTAGGAATGTTTCATGTAACTTAAGAGACGACTAGTCTTTAAACCTATTCTCACACTACCCTGTAGTGGAGAGAGGTTTGTATTCTATAGTGATGGATTAAATAAGGGACTAAGATGTGTCCCTATATAGAAAAATATGGTTATAGATTATTCCTCAAGAAAAGCGATGGTCTATGAGAAAACATAACCAACTCATGATTTATAGTTAGTTGTTATAATTTTTTCAATAATGATATATAATCATTATCTATATAGAGAAAGGTGTGACACATATACAGATCACAAAATTTTAAATTATAGTTTCACTCAAAAAGAGTTGAACATGAACTAATGAAGATTGATAGATCTTAATAATGACTATGAATGATCAACACATTACCACCATGAGAATGAAAATAAGGTGGATGATTCTCTGAGTCTAAATGATCATGATATATTATCTATGATAATGACACCAAAATATTTGATATTTTTGGACTTGAAAAGGTTGAATATTAAAACATTAAATTATGGTGAAAAATCCTAACATTTTTAAATGAGTATTCCACTATCTATCCAAGTGAAGATTAATGAGGCATAGAAGGAGGATGTAGTACTATAAAGAAGGTATGAAATGATCAGGATTTCAAATTTAATTATGATCTAATAATTAGCTTCAGGAACTGTGTATATATACCTTTAGTACCATATTTCCAGAATGAGTTGATGGATGAATCTCACAGTTGTTCATTGTTTATTCATCAAGGATATATGAAATTGTATAGAAATTTAAAAGAGTATTTCTGGTGGGATAAAAAAAAGAGAGATATTTGTAGAGTATGATTCTCTTTTCTTGGTATTTCATAAAGATACAGTTGAGAGAAAAAATTTTAAGGCATATTTTACTACACTTAACTATACCAAAATGGAAATGGGAAAACATCACCATGTATTTTTTCATCACAGTACCAAAAATATCTAAAGGTTAGAATGTTGTTTTGGGTGTATTTGATCTCTATATGATGTTAGAAAACATAATTTACATTGGATAATATTTCTTTCATGATCAAATTTCTTGATTATACATTAAGGAAGGGTAAATAGTTTATTGTGTACCACTATCAAATGAAACTGATCAGGATATGATGTTTACCTTGTTATTTTGGAGAAGTCTTTAGCAGGATCTGGATAAAGAGTTATGTTTCAGAACTACATATCATCCTCAGATATATGGTCTGTATGAGGGGACCATTAAAACTTTATAATTCATGTTTAGATCTTTCCCTATGGACTTCAAATGTGGTTGAGATTAACTCCAACCTTTGGTGAAATTTTCATACAATAATAGCTTTCAATGTAGCATTAACATGGATCCTTATAAATCCCTATTTGGTAAGAAGTGAATAAATACAACATACAAGAATGTATTTGTAGAAAAAATATACTAATACCTAATATAACTAAGGAAATGGGAGATAAGGTTAGAGCCATTAAAAAACACATACGATTACCTTATAGTTGAACAAAGAATTATTTTGAAAACTAGTGAAAAGATCTATAGTTTGAAGTTGGTGATAAGGTATTCGTATGAATATCAACTAGGAAGTGGGTGATGAGACCTGTAAAGAAGGTCAAGCTAATCCCTAGGTATACCATTCCTTTTGAAATTATTTAGAGCATCAAGATGGTAACTTATTGATTGATACTTCCACTGAATCTCTGTCGAGTTCATGATGTGTTCGATGTATCTCTCCTAAAGGATTACATACTTTATCCTTCACATGTATTGAACTCAAAGTTTATACCACTAAAAAAAATATTTCTTATGAAGAATAACTAATATAGATTATCCACCTTAGAGAGAAATTTCTACGAAAAAATACAACTCACCTAGTCATTTTTTTGTGGTGAAACCACTATTTTGAGAATCTAACATGGGAACCTGAGGATGTGATGTGGAAAAATTATCCTTATTTTTTATAACAGAGTGTGGAATTTCAAGGTAAAAAATCAATTTGAGGGTGGTAGAATATAAAACCCTTATATTTTTATGAAAAATTTCACTTTAAATAATTTTATTTATTCGATATCTTGCGTGACACAAAACACTAACTTTTAACGAACCACATTAAATTATTAAAATATTATGTTTCTATTATCGACTAACCATTAGATTCAAATTTGTGTATAGTAATAAAAAAATTTATTAAAAATATATTGTATAATAATTTATAAAATTAAATCATTAGTTATAAAATAATTATAATTATAAAAAATAAGTATTTTGAAATAAAAGTTATATTTTTTTTCAAGAAAATTGTTTTCATTAACACAATGTATGATTATATTAACAAATTATATTAATCACTATTGGTTAATTATTTTAATAAAAATTATATTTTATTTACTTTATCAAATGTTTTAAACGTTCAAAAATATTTTTCTAAGAATAGGATAAAAATAAATCCATTTTTATGCTTAAAATGTTTCTTTCTCTCTATAAAAAATGTTTTGTCGCATTTTTTACACTTGCATTAATAATAATTTTCTCCATTTATTGGTATTGAATTAGATAACATGAAATGAATATTTATAATCATGAGGTTTAAATTTTGTAAATAGGACCTATTGGTTGGAGAGAGTATCTTAAGAGGGGGGGTGAATTGATTACCCAATAAAAATTTTGGCTAAAAATCGATTATTCTGAAATCCAAGAAATATTTAAATATGGGAATGTTTATCAAAATAAGTAGTATGATATATATATTTATCTTTATAAATATTCATCCAAGGATTTATTAGTTCTAAAAAGAATAATATATAATATTATTGAATCCTTTGAAATAAATTTACTTGATCAAAATTCTATATGAACACGAATTAAGATAAATGATCAAAGTATGAATTTTCTATATAGCTAAGAACAATTTTAAAATTTAAATAAAAAAAAAAGTAATAAAGATTAAAAAAATAGTTGAATATTGAGTACAAGAGGCCCAATCTCAAGTTGTGACTTAGTACTCTCCACTTGGTCATCACCTGCCACCAAGATGTTTATATATAACAAAAATTGGATGATTTACCACCTTGATTGGGTTTATAAAATAGTTTACAACTATCCCTATCACACAAAAACTCTTCCATAGTCACTCATGGGGATAAAAATGAAACCTGACACATAGGGACCTCTACCACTCTTATCAATGGTATAAACAAATAAAAAAAGTGTTTGAGAATATATCGATTATTTTCAGTTTAGTGTAGTAAACAGTGTGTGTGTGGTAACGTAGAGTAATCAAACACACTACTCAAAATGTAATAAAACTAAAAATAATTTATCAATACAGGATTTTATATTTTATACATTCTTGTTCTATTGAAATTAATCATGTAACTTCTGATTTGAATCAGCAATGAAGCTTGAGTCTGGTTCATTCAAAATATTTAAGGAAAAAGAATTTCACAACTCTTGGTTTCTAACTGGAGGAATACATTGAATGTTATGAGATTTGGATTCCTCAGTCAAGTGTTCACATAAGGTGTGCTCTTTTGGTTTTCAACCAAGTTTATCTCTTTATCTCTTGAATACTCAGTGAATCACAAGATCCTTTTATCCACAATGTTTTTCTATCTTTTTATCATGTTGTTCTCTATATGACTCTGTGTGGGTGTTCTACAAGGGAGTGTGCTCCAATTTTATCAGTAGCAGTAGAAACATTAGAATAATCTTCCTCGAACTGCATGTTCTGACATTCTTTTTATAAAAAATTTATGATAGAATCATTAAAATAGTAAATGTAATGAAATTCAATCGATATATCCATTAGAGTAATGAAATTGAAAACTTATGTATAGGAATAAAAATAGTGTTAGTGTCTTAGGATCTGGCGATGTCAAGCTCTGGATGTGTCTTGCTTGATAGTATTTTTTCTATAAAAGTATGTTTCTATGGGGGTATGTTGCTGGCGGTTTGTTTTTGGAAGTGTCTTAGACTTATCCAATTTTTCATTATGCTGACGGTGTCTCAAATAATGGTGTCTGGTTCGGTGGTGTATGTCTAACGGTTTCTGATACTTAGTTAATTTTTCATTATTGGTAGTATGAGCCTAGTGGTTGACTTTAACTGTGCCACATATAGAAGTATCTCATACTTCACCATAATAGTGTTTCAGTGGTGTTTCATCTTGTTGGTGTGTCGAGCGATAGTGTCTTATAATTTTTCAATTCGTCAGTCCAGCGGTATGACAGTCATATGGTGTGATATTCTAGTGGTATCTTAGACATTCAAATTTTTATTCTAGCTATGTGTCATGGAAAATGATTTTTATCTCAATGGTGTGTCATACTGAAATGGATTTACTACTTTTTCTCAGAAGGATTATTTCTTACCAGAAAACATGAAATTCATTAATGTTTTTAGAATCATGATTTTCTGATCATTAAAACTAGGAGATCAACTATATATCCCTTTTGATGATCACAAATCACAAAATCTACAGAATATTATAAATGTAATGATAGGTCATCACATATATTTCAAACATTTAAACATGATATCTAAGGTAAGAAAAAATATAAATCAAGAATTATCATTAATAATATGTGTAGATGGTTCGAGGAAAATAATACAATATTGGAAGTATCAAAGTTAAGTATCATAAAATGAGTATCAAAGTTAATAAAGTTGGGAAATAGATAATAATTAAATAAAATAACTCAAAACTAATTTTACATATTCCATAAAAATTATCATAAAAACATATTTCATAAAAATTCTCATAAACACATATCATAATCACATATTCTATAACAATTATCATAAAAAAATATGACATAAAAATTCTCATAAACAAATATCAGAAACACATATGCCGAAAAAATTATCCCCCTTTTGGGATTATCATAATGGTAAAGAATAAGAAAATAAATAAAGTAAAACCTAACATAACAAAATATAAAGGTTAAGGTTTGGTAGAGGGATCCATCGATTCTTTGGATTTAGACTTGGATTTCTCTTGCTCCTTAGCCGAGGTAGTAGGATCAGCCTGTGGAAGATTAGACGGAGGACTAGGAGAACAAACAGTGAGAGTCCGGAAGGGTTCATCTTCAAAAACAACAACTGGCCTAAGATGGCACACAAATTTCATAGGTTCCATAGGAAAATGTGGAAAACTGGATATAAGAGGTACATGAGAACCACTAGTAACTCGAGGTCTGAAAGATAATTGTGGTGTAATCGGAATTTTTTATTGAGAAAAAACTACTTGGCCTTGAGCATGAATAAATGACTTGCGATATTGATGAAATACATGATAATTTGGCCACTTCATTCCATTTCACTAATGAAATTAATCTTTTCTTCCATGAAATAGATCATGACTGGGGTTATCTCCTTGAGCTGTATAAAATTATATTTGAATGCTTGACTCATAAGAGACATTCTTATATTCTCATCAAAAAATTTAAAATGGGAATCTAGAGCATGGTTGATATAGATATGAGAGAGATAAAACATGATGGACTTGGTTCTAGTCTCTTTTTCATAATTCATACCTTTGGAATACTTCCTGATCATCATGTGACCATGCTCAGTTCCTTACTCAAACATCCTTAGAATTTCTTTAGGAATTACATGTTCTCCACTAGAGGGGCTACTGGAGGCAGTTTCAACTTCTTCTATGGAAATTGATCTCAACTAATTGACATTAAACACTGAAGAAGGAGGTGAAAAAACCATAGAAGTATATAAATAAGTATCCTCTTGAATTTTAAGGATACCATCCAAAGAATCTTTAAACTCATATTTCACTTCCTCTACCAAAGACATCAGAGTTTCCAGTTAACCACTTATACTATTATTCTCAATCTCTTTATCGTATACATGATGCATCATCTTAGGTTGGATATGATGAATTAAAAATAAAATATATATCTTGCATTATTTTCAGTGATCATTGTAAAAATAGGGGATTGATTCCTTACACACTTGTTAACTTATTCATCAGCGTTTCACCAAAAAAATTCATATAAGATTGAGTGACTATATCCATTGAAACAACTGGTGGAGATGAAATAGTTTTAGGTATAAGAGGTCTCACAGAACCAAACTTCTCAAGAAAAACTTTAATATCAACATGGGATACCGAGGATCTCTTAGGATCACCTTCAACACTATCTTCAGGTTTATCATTCTTTTAAGATCTTTCAACATTATTATAAAAATTTATCCCCTCCTATTACATAGGTTCCATAAAATGGGTTGAAACAAATACTATGGTAGGAGGTACCACAATATAAGAAACAACTGAGAATTACAGATTCCTCCCCTTCTAAACATGGAGCACCACCTGTGTGTTCAACATAGAGAGGATTGACATAAAACTATGTACCAAAAATTGGTGAATCTTGCATCTCAACATTCATTTGGGCATCAACAACCATGTAATAACATTCAAAATTTTTATCCCTACGATTATTATGAACATCTATAACAATTAACTGTTCATTTAAAAATTCTTCTTCAATAAGCTCTTTTTTATCTTTTTCAACAACATGTTTTTCCATAGCAACTATAATTATAATCTTTTCAACCAAAATATAATATGAAGAATCTTGAACTATCACAACTGAATTTGACTCAATATCATCAACAGTTGGAGCTATATAAAAAAATCTCCATAGATGGGTAATGATCCCCCTCAAAAAATACATCCTCAAGCTCTAAAAGAATTTCCACATCCTTATTTTTTATTCGACAACCATCATCATCATGTTCATAACCATTTCCATTATAAAATCCATCATGTGAAACATCTTATTTATCCTTTTCATCATCCTTAACCTCCTTATCATCACCTTCAGTGGATTTAGAAATTTTATATTTATCCTCTCTAGGGACCTCCGTATATTCTTCATCACTTTTAAATAAACTTCTCCCTTTATGAAAACCTATTAGGTGGACTAAAATATCCAAATGTAATGGGATAGGGTTTTGGAGAATGGTTAGGCTCACTCCTTACATCAAAATATTATTCCTTTTCCACTTCTTCCAAAAAATATTCTTCCTCATATGAGTATTCCACAACTTTATCAGGTTCCAATCCTGAATCAACTTCATCCTTAGGTCTGGTTGGATGATCAACTGGATTATACTCAACATTCCACTTCTCACTATCCCCAAAACATTTTTTATAACATGAGTTTTAGCTTATCTTAATTTATGAACATGTGACACTTGTTAGACAAAAACCAATACAGTTAATAATAGACTCATCATCATCAAAAAATAGGACATTTTCCTCTAACACAGTATAAATAATCTTTGTATAGTTCAAAAAATTTGATCCGAAGGATGGTTTAGTCATCTCTCACATATGTACCACTAGATATCCATAGAGATTAATCCTGAGAAATTCTGGAATAAGAAATAGGAGATCAACATCTTGATACCTTAGGGATTCAAAATCTGTTTTTCTTTGCCAAAACATTTTTTTAAGAACATAAAAAATATTCTACATTCAACATCCAACTTTAAAGAAACAAGACTTCTTGTTGAACCATCTCCTATTAACATAGAAATGGAATAATCATAAACAAACATACCATTATATTGTCTTTATAATCATCAAAGACCCCATAATGAGTTATATTTACATACTTTTCCCATTTTCTTGATGAAAAACCGAACACCTTTCCTTGGACATAACTTTTAATCCAATATTCACCAACGTTAATAAAAGAAAAATCTATGTTCTAATAAAACTCATATACCATCTTTAGGTAGAAACGCCTCTTATTTTATAAAAAACATGGTAACAAACCTTGGTATTTGAGAACCATTATTACTAGAGACTTAGTCGATATAAACCATTTCGATTCTACTTCCTTTTCTACAATAAAAAATCAGTTGAAAACCTCTGTATTAACTGAAGACACAAGACCATATGAACTCAGATCCTTTTTTTCTTCATATAATATTTTGAATTAAATGGATACAACTAAAAATAATTCTTCACTCTTAGCATTTATATTAACTCAACAAGATCGGTTGAATATAAGGAAAAAGTTTGAAAAATGAGAGACAAAAGAGATGAACTAGGCTCTAGAGTGAGATACATGAGTATTTCACAAGGCTCAAGGTATGTTGGGAATAGAAATTGTGGAAATTTAATATAATTTGGGATATTAGGTATTCTGAAATAAACATTATACATGAAATTAAAATCAAAATCCATACAAAAACACGCATCATGTTTCAAAAAATAAAATAAACTGGGAAATAAATCGGCAGTTCAAAAATATCAAGAAAGTGAAAAATAATTTGAAAAGGAATGATAATATATGACGTGATAACTCAACTGAATGAAATATCCAATTGCATGACAACCCAATGGTATGAGACAACCAATGGTGTGAGAAGCCAATGGTATGACACAACAGCAGTATGCCATGCCAATGATATGGAAAAACAACGGTATGACATAGACAATGGTATGATAATGATAATTAAACATAACCTAAATTTATAATTTCTAATTAATTTTTTATAGAATTCATTCTTTTGGAATTAAATGGCTTGGTAAAATATCAGTAGACTGATGTTCTGTGAAAATAAATTCAATAGTGATATCTCCCTTATGAAAATGATATCTCAAAAAGTGACATCTTATATTAATGTGGTTTGTCCTAGAATGAGAAATATGATTCTTGGAAATTTTCATTGCACTTGAATTGTTATAGTTTATGTGGACATGTTGGAATTGATATCCATGGTCCAGCAGAGTGTATTTCATATACAAAAGTTGTGTATAAAAATACCTACAACTATATATTCAACTTCAACTATATACAATACAATGCAATAAAATTTTTATTTTTTACTACACCATGAAACTAAATAATTTAATAAGAAGTGAAATATTATAGAGGTTATTTTTCTATGCAACTTTCATTCACTAACATCAACATTACAATAATGTACATCATAAAATTATTTTCCTCTAGGGTAAAACAATCCTAAATTGGTTATATATTTGAGGTATTTGAAAATTATTTTAATAGAAACCTGGTGCGACTCTTTTGGGTTTTATTTGAAATGAGCACACATATATACAATAAACAAAATATCTAGTTTACTAGAAGTCATGTAGATAAGACTACAAATCATACCTCTATAAATAGTTTGATCAACTGGTTTATCATATTTATCAAGATCCAATATACATGTGGTACTCATATTAGTACGACTACTTTTAGTGCTATCTAGATTAAAATGTTAAATAAGATATTTTTTATATTTACTTTCATTCAAAATAATTCCTACCCTATTTTGAAAAATAATAAATCAAAGAATGAATTTGAGTTCACCCACTAAAATAATTTAAAATTCATTTTTCATCATTTTAGAAAATTTAGTACATAATTTTTCTTAAAGATATGAAAATAATATCAACAAAATAGATTTGTACTACTAATACATCATTTAAAATTAATTTTATGAAAAGGGTAGGACCAGATATTCAATTTGAAAAATATTTTGAAATAGGAAAATTGATGAGCCTATCATATCAAGATCTAAGAGTTTTTTTTAAATCATATAAATCATTGGTTAATTTAAAAACATGATTTGGAAAGTGTTGATTTTGAAAACACGGGGGTTGTTCCATAGAAACATACTCAATAATAAAACTATTTAATAATAAAATCTTTAAATACACTTGATAATGCCTGAAATCTAGAGGAGCTATATAAGCAAGTGGGATTATTATGCACTCAAGTATAGCCATAGGTGAATAGGTTTCCTCATAGTCAATCCCTTCTCCCTGACTATAACCATGTGCTATAAGTCTATCCTTATTTCTAACTGTATTTCATTACTCATCTAATTTATTCCTAAACACCCAGTTAGTACCAATATTAATGGTTTCCTTGGTTCTATATAAAAGTTCCCACACTTTGTTCCTTTCAAACTAATTTAACTCTTCTTGCATTGGTATTATCAATGATTCATCAATAATGGATTTATTGATGTTATTACGTTCAAGATGAGAAAAGAAATCTTGATTTTCAACAAGATTTATAACATAACCTCTAGTTTGTGTTCCTCTATTTAGATCAGAAACAACATTGTCTTAAGGATGGTACATAATAGATCTAATATCTATAAAGAATTAGGGAATGGTTAGTCTTGGATGTTTCAGTTCAGGTTTTGGAGGTTCTAGAATTTTTTTAGAACTTATTGATTTTTATACTTATTTTACAGAAAAATATAATGAATTGGAATTTATGTTCTGAGAATATAAATCATCATCAAGGTTTTCTATGTAGGTCTTAGTCTCAGGTGGATCAATTTTATCTTATTTAACTTAAAGTAATTCTTCTATAATTTTCAAATTCTTATTGAAAACTTTCTAGGATTTGCTAAAAATTGTGTAACCAAGTAAAATGCCTTTATCACTTTTGGAAGAAAGATTGTCCAAATTATCTTTAGTGTTATGAATAATGGCTTTATAACCAAAAAATATAAAGTTATTAACCTTATCCTTCCTATTATTCCACAACACATAAGGGGTCTTCTTAAGGATAGTTTTAAACAAAAGTATGTTGATAATATAGTAGGATGTCTTAACATCTTCTACCCAAAAATAGATTTATAGGTCATAATAAATTTAACATGGTCTAGGCTATCTCTTGTATGGTTCGATTTATTCTTTCAAAAAATATATTCTGATTGGGTGTCCTAGGTGCAGAGAAGTTTTGAGTGTATCCATTTTTTGATCAAAATTATTAAAAATATTGATTTTCAAACTCATGATTATTGTCACTACATATGGTTTTACTCCTATGTCCACTAATTTTTTCTATAGATTTAGTATATTAGGTAAAATAGGATAAAGACTCACTTTGGTGAGCTATAAATTATACCCAAGTATAAAAAGAATAGTCATCTACTAGAACATAAACATAGTGATTCCCATTAAGAGTTTAATCTCGAGAAGGTCCAAAAAAATCAATGTGAACGAACCTGATAGGTTGATAACTTGACACTTATTTATTTAGTTTAAAAGAAACATTATTTTGTTTTCATTTTTTATGGGGGATATAAACATTATCACTTGGGAACTCATGCTTAAGTAGATTCCTTACTCACCATGTTATAGTTAGCTTCTTGAGTGAGAAAAAGTTTCAATCTCTTAGTATTCTATGTTAAATCCATGATTATTTATGGAAGGAAATTAATAATGAAATATTTTGAGAAAATAAAGAAATTTAAATCGATAAAACAAACATTATAATTTATCAAGATAGTAAAAATTAAATCATTTTTGGAATCAAAAACATTTTAGGAAGTATTTTCATACTTAACATAAAACCATCATCACAGAACTGATAAATACTAAGTAAATTATACTTTAAACGATCAACATATATAAAATTAGAAATTAAAACTAAATTTTTGTTACCAATCTAGCGAAGGAAAATGTTTTTTCCTTTTTCATTGCCAGCAAAGGTGACATGTAAACCATCAACCTTGATAAAGCTATTGAAGATAGAGTAATTTTTTTCATATTTCTTAAACAACCACTATCCAAGTACCATGTAATTCTATTGGAGTTCACCAAACATTATTCCAACAAATCAAATTTTATAAAAAAAATTATTTTTTCCAAAATCTATTTGGGTCTAGAAATGTTAGTGATCAATGTTTTGGGAACCCACATTTACCCTATAATTTTCCCATAATAAGATTAAAAACTTTTAGAAATTAAAACTTTCCTTGGTACTTCTAAAAATTGTTTCATAATAGAGGTTTCTGCTCTAGATTTAGGGAAAAAATTATTCCTAGTTATTCTCCTCTATCAATGTTTATATCCTATCCCAGTAACATATTTCGAAGAAAATTGTTTTACCAAAATTTTTGTTAGTGTCTCTCTACCATTTGTAAAATTTACAAGGTCTTTCTTCAATTTCTCATTTGGAAATTTAAGTTCATTATTTTCTTTGACCATTTGAATATTTTTAATCATTTCTATAGAAAACTCATATTTAATTTTTACAATTAGAGAATTATTCCTTTTAAGACTTGTATACTTATCCATTAATTAATTGATGTTATATTCTAGAATATTACAACATTCATACAATTATTCAATTGAAATATTATTATCATCATGTTCATTTTTTGAATTATCAATCTCATGAATTGAAAAAACACTAGAATCTATTGGTAAGTTAAGTAACTCACTGAACTGAGTTAGGAAGAACATGTTTTCTCAATCCTTTTTATATTTAGGTGATACATCTAAATAATATAAACTATCTTTTTAAAAATTACATTTTTATTTCATGACTTTTTTATCTTCTTCCCTAATATTTATATTTCTTTTTATATTTCATCTTAGGATAGTCAGATTTTATATGACCTTTCCTTTTTCATTCATATCAGACAACATCCTTATGATCATCATCCTTTTTCATCCAATTTCCTATATTATCATATTTTAATTTTTAGTTTGGTTTTCTATAGAATTTTTTCTTCCTATATAACTTATTAAACTTTCTGGATAGATTATCCATTTCCTCATCACTGTTAGTAGCATATTCACTATCAACCGAATCTACAGCTTGAACCATATCAGTTTACTTTTTTTTCTTTCTGTTTCCTTGGGGAAGTAGTCTTGAAATTTACTGAATTTATATTAGGCTCCTCATCCTCCTCATGATTTACTATTAGTTTTTCTATATACATAATAAGATTAACTATCATCTCCTTGATCGGTAATCTACTAATATCACAAGATTCTCTAATTGACACTAAAGTGCCTCTCCATCTTTCAGGCAGACATCTCAATAATCCCATTATCTATTCCTTGTCAGATACATGCTTTCCTAGCGAGCTCATAGTATTGAAAATCATATTGAACTTTAGGTACACACCTAAAATGGGCCCATCATGTTTCATATTAAAATTATCATATTTAAAAGTATAGGTATTAATCCACATTTATTTAACATTTGAAGTACCCTTATGTGAAATAGATAGAGTGCCCCAAATTTTAAAAGTAGTTTTATTCAATGAAATCCCATTAAATTCTCCATCCTAAAGTGCATAGTATAGGGTATTCATAGATTTAAAATTACTATTTTATACTAATTTTGTTGCATCATCCCAAGTGCTTCTTGTATTATCATGTATTACAAATTAATCTTCTATAACAAATGAAATATAAAAACCCATGATCAATATTTACACCTTCATCATTATTTTCCATGGGGTATAATTTTTTCCATATAATAAAGGAGGTCTTTTGGTAGCAAAAACTTCTTTACAATTATCGATATTAAATAACTAAATTTAGAACTACCAGAAATTTATGATATTTATAGTATAAATAAAATCATAGTTAATTTATTTTAAAAAATATGAATACCTAATAAAGAAAAACCTTTGATACCAAATTTTGATCGGAGTGAGTATCTCAAGAGGGGGGGTGAATTGAGTACCCAATAAATATTTCTTTTAAAAATTGTTTTATTTTGAAATCACCCAATGTTTAAATATGGGAAAGTTTATCAAAATAAGTAGTATGATATATACATTAATCTTTCTATATGTTTCTCTAAATATTGATTAGTTCTCAGATAAATATTATATAATATTATTTAATCCTCTGAAATTAATATACTTGATCATGATACTATATGAAAACAAATTATGATAAACTATCAAAGTATGATTTTTTACAGGTAAGAGCAGTTTTTATTTTTAAAGTAGAAATAAAGTAAAACAAAATTAAATCACACAATGAAACTGTTGAATACAAGAGGTTCAGTTTGATGTCAATACTTAGTAATCTCCACTTTGGTGATCACCCTACACCAATAAATTTATATATAACATAAACTAGATGATTCAAAACATTGATCGGGTTTTGAAAATAGTTTAGAACTTTCTAGGTCACACATGACCTCTTCCACAACTATGCATGGGAGTAAAAAGAAAGCAAGATACACAAGGACCTCTACAACTCTTATCTATAGGAATAATGTTTTTAGAGAATATGTCCAATATCTTCTAGTTTAGTGTTGGAAATAGTGTCTACATAGTAAAGTGGAGTAAGAACACAAAATGTTCAAAATTTAATAAAGCAAAATAGAATCTTGAAATATATTTGTGTAGAGTTTAGATATTCTTCGTCTATTGTAATGTATCTTGTGATTCTTGATTTGAATCAGTATTAAATATTGATTAAGGTTATATCAAAATATTTAGGAAAACAAAGTTCCACAACTCTTGTTTTCAAACTAGAAAAATGTACTGGAATAGATGAGCTTTGGATTCCTTGTTCTAGTCCCCATATCAGGTGTTTTACTCATGTTTTCCAACAGGTTCATCTCATTACCTCTTAGATATTCAATGAATCCCAAGATAATTTTTTCAAAAAAGTCTTGTTTTCTTTTTTTATATTGTTCTCTATATGAATATGTGTGTGTAATGAACGAGAGAGTGTGCTCCACTTTTATTAGTAATAGTAGAAACATCTAAATCATCTTCCTCGTATTGTATGTTTTATCAAGTTTATTTGTTGAACATTTAAGATACAATTATTAAAATATAAAATTTCATTAAATTTTATGAATATATCTATTAGAGTAATGTAATTAAAAAAATATGTAATGTAATAAAAACAATGATGGCGTCTTGGGATTTGGTAGTGTCAAAATCTAGCGATGTCTCGCTTGATGGTATGTTTCCATGGTGGTAGGTTTCTAGAAGTGTCTCAAACTTACCATACTTTTTGTTATGTTAATTATGTCTCAAATAATAGTGTTTGGTTTGGCAGTGTGTGCTCTGACGGTGTCTGATACTTAGGTAATTTTTCAGTGATGATGGTATGAGTGTGGCAATGTGACTTTGACGGTGCCTCATCTGACAGTATCTCATAATTAAACACATTAGAATTATAGAAGTGTGTCATCTAGGCCATGTGTCGACCAAAATTGTATCATAATATTTCAACTCTTTAGTCCTGTAGTATGACTATCTGACAGTATGATATCATGGTAGTATCTCGAACATAGAGATTTTTATGTTAGCGGTGTGACATGGACAACACTGTATGTCTCAATGTTGTCTCATACTTAGACAAAGTTATAAACTATTATCATAACATAGAATGATAACTAGAAAACATGAAATTTATTAGTATTATTAGAATCACGATTTTGTGATCATTAAAACTAGGAGGTCAATAAGACCATTTTATTTTGGGAAATATGAACAGTAACTATGGTAATCTTTATCAGCATGGTAAAGTGTAAATTTGGACAATATAAGTTATAAATAAGGGATAATTCCATATTTTTTCAGAATAATTCTTATTAGATGAAGGTAATTCGATCCTTAACACCTTAGGATCGAAATTGGGTTGTTTAATGGACAATTTTTCATGAAATGTCTTATATATTTATTATATAAATGAAAATTATAAAATTTCACTCTCTTAGTTTTAAATATCCTTTATGTGTTCAAATAGGAACAAAATATAGTTATTATTGAATATTAATATTTATTTTTGGGAATAATAAAATTAGATTTAGGCTGGAATTTTTTTATAATTTTTAGGTATTGTATAATTTTCGTAAATTCAAATATTATTCCAAAATAATATTTATTGAATTGAAGGAAAAGTAAAAAAATAATTTTTAAAATAATAAAAGTGATATAACTGGATTAATTATTATCGATACATGAAATATATAGGATAATATAACATATATATTTTATTTAAAAGATTAAATTATAATTAAAACTTTTCATTTATGTCTTTTAATTCATATTAAATGAATAATGTTGAAATTGACAATAAAGATATTTTATCAAAATAATATTTTATTAAATTATTTAAATTTAATAAACATATTTAAATAAGAAATGGTGGTCATGATATGGTATAAAATGTGATAAATTTTCAATATATATTCCAATTATCACCTTATAAGTATTATTACAACCTTTAATATTGAACATTTTGGTACCATATTTAATATTAAAACTCATTAACTAAGGGTTAATAGAAATGATATGGTTTAAAAATACAACAAGACTTGTATAAATTATTTTTAAGGATGGGATTACAACCATATCAAAACTTATCTTTGAATTAGTATCAATTTTTAGGCATTTATCTATATAATTTATTTATTATAATTTAATCATTTTATAAATTTTAAAAGATACCTTTACCTTAATTATAAAAGGGAACCTCCTCCCTTACATATTTACACCTCATTGAGCATTCTAGATAAACATATCTCTAAAAAAATATATTCTAAACTTCCCTATACACATTATAGATGTTCTATTCCTCCCAAAAAACCAACCACAGTTCCCTTTAGTGGAGGTTTATAGGAATCATTTCAAATAAGAGGTAAACAACTTAACTGATCACTTTATTTTTATAAACATATTTACCTATTTAAATTATAAGGTTTTATCATAAAATAACAAATTCAGTATCCTATATATGATTAAATTTTATTATGATTATGAAAACATAATTACACTCCCTATTTTCTATCCAATGGGATGTGAAGGTATCACTCGTGCGTACGCTTGAATTACCATCTCCACATAGCAATACAATTTATTTTTCATCACTATATTTTCTAGATGGGTATAATGATATATTTAATATCATTTTGGAAATTATAATGTCACTCATGTGTACGTGTGGAGTACCACCTCTACGAAGAGATGCAATTCATTGTTATTTTATATTTTACATGAATTATAATGAATATAATTTTTTTAAATATTATATACATATATATATTATATAATTATAATATCAAAAATTTAATTTTTTTTTCTTTCTTTCATTTTTTCCGTTGAAAAATGGAAACTGGCTACTTGCGTACGTATGTCCTACCAACTCAATTAATGATGTAATTTATTTATTTATATAACATTTATTGATTAATATAAAAATGTTTATGATGAATATATATTATTATTATATGATTATAAATATTCTTTATGGTATGTCACCATTTCTAATTTACAATGATAGAAACTAATGAACTAAAAAACTCTTAGTAAACAAATTAGTTAACAACAAAAAATGATGCTTTATGTTATGTCACCATTTATTGATTAATATCTGTGTTTTTTTAAAAAAGTGTTAAAGAAGGTTTTTAATATTATATTATGTTTTTTAAATTTTTTTACCCATCATTGACTTTTTTTAATATAATTTGAATGGAATCATCTTTTAATTTTCCAAATGAGGTACTTTCTGACTTTTTCAACAAAAGTATGCATGGTATATGTTTTAACACATTCCATATGATAATTTTTTATTGATGGAATGATTAATAATTTCTTTAAAGCCTTATTTAAATGTTTACATGTTTTTTTTTAAATAAAATGTTTTCTTTTTTGAAAAAAATTAATTATTTCACAATAGAATGTTTATTTTCATCAAGATTTTCATAATGATGTTTCAATGGTATTTCTATTCATAAAAGTCAACAACCCTCAATTTCAAATTTTATTTTATGGGGATATGTTCCATGTATACAATCCTAATTCTTTGTTTATATTTTTTATGAATGTTATGACATAATTTTTATAAAATTCATTTGTTTTCGATGGGTTATGATTTAAAGAAATGGTGAAATGTTTATGAAACCTGTTTCTTTTCTAGGGGTTATGCTATAATGAAATGTTTATGAAACCCATTGCTTTTCATGTGTTATGATATGATGAGTTATTTATGATATTATCACACATATATGTATGATTATCAATATTTAATTGGTGGAAAATATATCTCCCTCCAATGCATTGTGTAAATATTGATATATCATCACATAAACAAAATTAAAATGGGTCATGAACCGAGTTTAGTATCAGAATTTCTCCACTATGATAGTTTTCCGGGTGAACGTTGACTACTATAATGGTTTGAGGGTTAATTATTCCACAATGATAGTCTTATAAAAGATTATTGATTAATAATTAAATGTTTTTATGTAATTATTTCAATTAAACAGGTCCATATTTTATTTCAATGTTATTCACTCATTACGTGTGTTCGTTGATTCCTTTATGATTCATAACTTATGAAATACCAATATTTATTCCATGAATAAATATTATGATCTATGATATTAATGGTATGGTTTTTAAAATGTTATGACCATGTTCTATTACCCATTTTCTCATGTCATCCTTATATGTCTGTAGATATCTCCCTTATTTACCCTTACTAAGAATCAGAGGTCACCATTTTTTATGTTTCCTTTCCCTAGGTAATGAAGAAAAGTATTAAGCATGGTATGTCTAAGAAGGGTTCTATTTATGAGGAAATAAGTGGGATACTATATAAATATTTTATGAACTGGATGTTTATGTATCCACAATTCAAAATATAATAGACCTAAACAATTATGGAATTGATCAAAATATCAAGTAATATAAATTTATGAAATGATTATGTCACTATAGTTGAGGCATTTGGGATTACTACTTGGTGGTTATACTTACCCCCTACTCATGTATGTGACACGAGTTTTTAAGTACATGTGTAGTGTTGTGAAAGTGGGTGATATTGGAGTTGGTTCCTGAAAACAAACTGTCTTTGTAATTTTGATTACTAATATGTTCAAATTGTTGAATACTAATTAATATCGTATCATATGTTGACTTTTTTGTCTATGCTAATTCAATGTGGTAATTCATTAAGAGATTTTTTCACACTAAAAATATCATATTAACTTTCCATTATGATAGGGGTCAAGACAGTCGCCAAATATTTTAGTCATATGCTATATGAATTCATTTGAATTTGATTTTCGGAAAATATGGGCCCTATATATGAGGTCTTGTAAGATTCCATGTGAACAATACCAGGTAATTTAATTCAATTATATTATATTGGTTTTAAATAATTATAATTCAATTTGTTTACCCATGTTAATTTAATTATAAAAGTGAATAAAAGGATAAATTATTATTCAAATGAATATCACACTATTCAAGGTTCATTAAATAAAAAATATCTGGTACATTTATTTCGAGACCCCAATTGACTTTCATCGATGATTTGAGAGAGAAAACACCCTACATTTAAGATTCTATGTGTATATTAAATTTAATTTTTATAAAAAACTTTTCACAAGTGGGATCTCACTTGGGGCACCCCAACTAGTCTATATATGCCCTATAGGGTCTTACAACCCACAAAAGACCCAAAATTCATTCATGGCACTCAACATGGGGTGGGACTTGGTGGGCCGGACCTAACTCACCCCAATCCTATTTTAATTATTTGGGGACCTATTCGTGTTCCAAATAGACTTGAAATTTTCTTTTAAAAAACATAGAAATAACATTAATTTATCTATAAATTTGTAAATAATTTTCACGTGCCATGGTATGTAACAATAATTTACTATAAATTACTTAATTAAGGTTAATGAATTAAAATTACCCTCAATTTAAATTTTATAAATTTCAAAAAAAATTATGCAATTTAATTTCAAGTTGAGTAATCATAAGTAGAGACTAACCCGTGTATGTTTAGTTAATTATTAATTTCATTTAGCTATTGAATTTTAATTTTTATATGTAACAATTGTTTATCATTTCAATTATTTGTTTATTTTCCCTCTAATTAAATATAAGGGCCTACATTTCCACATGATAGAAATAAAATGTAATTTCAAATCTTGAGTTCCCTTGAACTGTGTGTGAGTATACATTGTAATGTTCAAAGCTATTCACAATGATGCATTTTAAGTCGATCGATGTCATAGAACCAAAAAAGTGAAATGCACATGAGGTTGACGAGTGATATAATATGATATAAGTTACAACTCAAGGTATTTCTTATGGATAATGTTTTATTTATTATTTACTCGATGAATTAACCACTAGATAACAACTAATGATCACATCATTATTTATTAATTTTTATCTTTCATGGTTTATGTTAATATGTGGATATTATAAAATCACTTAGAATAGTTGACAGGATTGAGAAGATATAAATAAATAAATAAGTGATGAATTTATCTATTTAGGCATGGTAAAGGATGTGAGTGTGACCACATAGTAACACACTTGATCGTGTTGATACTATTATGTGAACTGTTTATAAGAAAATTTAATTATATTATTATTCATATCAATAGGTTATAACATTTACTAGATATAATGAGAACCTTGACGTACAATGACGGTATTTTAAAACAACTACCCTATGGTATAGATACATCATAGTAATAGGGCACATATAGTGTCTAACTATCGAGTGATGAGGTCTCATAAAAAATGATAGTTCTTCTAAAAAATATTGCAATTTTTGATCTCAGGCAAGGGAGATCATATGGCCTCACTCTCCAATAGGAACACCACATCTTCCATGTGTCATTGGATTTTACTACCAATGAACACATGTATTGGTCTTCGAATTTATATCAATATCAATGTGTTTCATTTGATTACATACTTTGACACAAGATGGAAACCATGCTATTTATTTTTTGGTTAGGTGGATCGTGTTAGGTGTGTCATTAGTTCTATTGAATTTATTGAATGATCAATATATTATTTTTTTCATCCACAAAGGAAGATATTTCTTTGCTCCAGTAGAATATGATATTAGTACCTCTAATTAATCTACATTCATGGTAGAATAAGTTAAATCTATATATTAATTTCAAGAAATAATAAAGTAAGGAAGGATGGTGATATAATGTGTGTATTCTACATTTTGTGATATCGTGGAATGAATAGAATAGATTTCATAATAGGTGTTCATAGAAGGTTTTCATTGATGTGAATACACTTTATCTCCTTAAGGGTCATGATTTTTTTCTAGCTACCTCTATTAGTTTTTTAGTATGACTCAATTATATCAAGATCAGTTCCTAGAGGGTTACACACTAAGAATATTAAAAATATTTTCCAATTCCAATAAATCATACTTTAGTACATGGTAGGCCATTTATATATGTACATTTATAATGATTTAGTTTTTATGTTTTCTTCCTTTCGAAAAATAAATATGTTTAACTAATATTATTGTGTAAACCATTTACATAACACATAGATTTGTTGCTAACCAATATTATATATCCACTATATTTAAACAAGTCCAAATGAAAATTTTTCCTAAGATATATGAAACTATTTAATGTAATGGATTAATTTCATATAAAGAAAATAATCCCCACATGATTAAGCACAAAGTGACAGATATCCAACCCCAAATTTTCTAGATAACATGAAAGCGTCTAAGGTAATCAGCCATCTAATCCAAATCCCTTATCTCAATAGTTCATTAGTCAAGAGAGACCTAAATACCATAAACATTGTGTCACCTAATATATATAAACTATAATTGGATTTTTAATTCAAGATCATTCCCACTTATATTTACCCAAGAGATACCTCAATTGAATCAAATTTAAAACACCTAATATGTATAAAGCTATAATTAAGTTCTTAATTCCAGCTCATAATCAAGCACAATCTTGTGTCAAGGAAATATCAAACTAAATCAATTATCATGCTAATCATGAAACCATTTAGATGCACACATGAAACTTTATATATGGCGTTTAATACATTAAACTAAATCATGCATCACAATTAATAATATTACAATTATATCTATTGGTAAAGTAGAGAATAAGCTAAATTAATAAATTATCCATATATTTAAACACGAGATAAAAAATTTATCAACAATTAATAAATAATGTAATTTTAAACACTTTATCATTTAGTCATGCATTGTATATTTTCCATAGTTTGATAAATATGTAAACATTATATTTATTGAAAATATTAACTCCTTCAGATTATCATTTTTGGAAATATACTTAAATATATAATATTAAATGAAATAATTGGCCTTGTTTCTCTCACTAAGAAGAAAAGGAGGAAACCAACTTAGTCATGTAATTTTTATTTATATTTATGTGTACAGAATTAAATCTAATTCATTTAGGGGAAGGACATGGTGAATGATGTGACAACTATACAAAATGGATAGTTATCAATTTTGGAATACTGTAATTGACTTCATAATACCTAATTGGGATATGTCAAATGGTATACTAATGGAAATAAATCGATTATAATTTAATTAAGACCATACATATTTAATAATGATAGAGCGAATCCATTTAGGGGTATTTTAGAGGATGAACATGTTTCCATAAAATCTATATATATTAATAACTCACAGGGAATGCTAGTGTTTAGGTATGATAATCAATTTTATCATCATATCTATGAATTGAATGGATTTGTAATATTATGGGGGAGTGAATATAGGGTTAGAAGATAGACTAAAGGATCAATAGTCTACCTTGAAATTAAATGTTTTGATGTGCCTTTTATGTTCAGTGAAAGTGAGAAATTACGTATAAAAACTTTTATGAAAAAACCTTAAAATGATATTATCGAGATTGAATAACATATTGGTCAATTTAATGGTCAAATTTGAAGTTTAGGTAAATCAATCATAATTTATACACCATGATAGCTCATATAAACATAGAGATGATTAATTTATGACTCATTGGATAAGAGAAATGTGATTCCACCCTTATCTCAAGTGAATCATGCTTTAAATATTAAAATAGGGATATAATAAAAGAGATAATATATATCTAAAATAATAAAAGAAGAACGAGATGAGTAATATATTCCCTTTCACTTTCACCTTTTCATTAAGTATCAATAAGTGTGAGAATAATATTGAATTTAAAATGAGATGAAATTAACATGGGTATTGACAAAAAAATCCAAAGGGTAGTGTGAAGTACTCAATTGGATTATGGTTAAGTGATACTAATTGGTCATATTTTATTAATATGTCAATAAGGATAAAAATAAATATACACTAATGTTGGGTGATAATGAAGAGACTAGTATGAACGAATAGGTTGAAATATGATATTCATCATTGAGTTGCTACTGATCACTTGAATTTAAGTTATATATTATTATATTATAAAATTTCATGCATTTGCTGGGAAAAGACTTTGAGATGATTTTATAAGGGAGAAGACTAAACATCAGATGCATATAGATATAATCTCTATAATAATCAAAGATAATTTTTAATAATTGTTTAAAGTATTTTCTATAATAGGTTATTAGTGAATATATGGAGATGTAATTTTTGAAGAATAATCAAGATAGAAGAAGTATGTGAGTAACCATCCTTTCATTATCAAGCATAATAATGTTTTAATAATGAATAATATCTCTTAGATGATGGACTAAAGATGGATGATTTTTTATCTAGAAGTGTTGATGCAGTGGAGATCCATTGAAACACTCAAGAAGTTTATTTATATGATGCAACATAATTTGGGAAATATATAAAAGCATTTTGAGAATGTTTGATAAATTTATGTAGTCAGTTAAGTTGTTTTGATGTGAATTGAAGTGATTAGACATTCCCATAGTATATTTGAAAATTATTTGAGTAGAGTTCTAAATTTTGAGTTGGAGATAAAAATTTATAAAAAAAATATGTACATAAAGGTAACTCTAAGGAATACGTAAGGGTTTCTCAAATTGTGCTGATAGGATATTTTGAAAATCAAGTACCTCACTGTGATATGTAATATAATTATAGGTTATATGAAAAGGAAACTCAAAAACTATGATCCATGGGTAAAGGTACATATAATATTACTCTAGACATGTATAATTCAACCATAAGATGAAAACTAAAATATTATAATAGGAAAACATCTAATAAAAACATAAAATTCGACATGATCATACATAAGAGTACCTCTTAGTTGAAGCAGATGAACCAGGAAAGGAAAAAACATTCACTACGACATGTACTGGTTAGTTTCTTAACACAAAATAGTCAATATGGTGGATGTGTTAAATAAATTACAGGTCATTAGAATTTTAAAAATTACCCAATTCCTTATGATACATTAGGGATATTATAAGATCATGATACATGACAATGAATTAATCCATACTATAATATGTAGAAGTAAATATAAGTTTCTAATTAATATGTAAAGGTTTAAAGGATAAATGTAAGAGAAAAATAAATGGTAAATAATTATTCCCCAAGACTTGGAAACTAGAATTTGTAAAGGGTAACAATTTCACTATGATAAAAAATAGTAACATATTATTATATAAGGTTTATGGAAAATTTAGAAAATTCATGGACTCTCACAGGGATATGTCAGAGTAAGAAAATTTATGTAAAGGTTAAAAGTTGAAAAAATTGGAGATCCATAGAGATTAAATTTAAATGTAATTTTTTTAAAATTAAAAATGATTAAAAATAATATTTTAATAATCATTATTATATTTGAGTATAATAATGAATTAATTGAATGAGAAGGACGAGTTGTGAAGAGGGTTTTCATGGAGTGAATTAAAGTGTCACACCATAAAGAAATGTATCATTCCATGAGGTTTTATTCATGTTATCATGCAGACATAAAGATTTAATACATATAAATTTCATGTAATTTTCAAAAGTAAAATTATGATTCTGTTGTATGTTTAATTGAATATATCATTTTAGTGATTGAATGATAATAAATACCCATACTATTTCTTGAAAATATTATTGATCGACTTAAATGATAATGTCATGTTTTCAATATGGGAGGGGTTTTACATATTTAAATATGGAAAATATATCCACATGATTCTAAGTATAAAATATATATGGTGAAAAGGGAGATGTGACACAAAGAGTGAGAAGAAACATATACTTTATTCCTTAAGAGAACACTTTGTATCGATGATAGAAAATTCAATGACAATTTTGAAAAAGGATCTATGTTTCAAGGAAGAATAATAAGTAATTATAGAGAAACAATAAAAAACCTATCCTACAATATCTCTATATCATTGTACATGAAGATAAAAAATAAATAATTGATATAATGATAATTTTTTTGTTATTTATCACCTATTTCAATAATTTAGAGATTGGGGAGTTGTTATGATTGAGTAAAAAAAGTATCATATAATATTGAGTTGAGTAAGGACAACAATCATGACACTGAGTATGGTTCAGAATCTTAAATACCTTAAGATATTTACATCTATACAACTTTAGAATATTATTTTTTATATTTCAAATACATTTATTGAGGAAGGTCTAATCACTTAATCCAGTGACATCTAGATCAACTTGCAGATCCTGTTTATTTTTGAGGAACCTTTGTACCATAGTAGGAACTAATATAAACAACTAGTTAATATAACATAAACTTATCGATATATATAAAAGGTTTTTTGAGATATTTCCTATTATATTATATTGTGTTATATATTGTATATTTTTATATTATAGTCAACCTAAACACAAAAATAATTAGATTACCATATTGGGATCAAAATTTGTAAAATTCATATTAACTGAACTTCTAGGATTTCTTTCATGTATACCATGTGAATAGATTAAGGGGAATCATAAGTAGATCCATATATATATATATATATATATATATATAAACCTATAACATAGGTTTGAATATTGATATGGATAATTTATATGAAAAATGGATTTGATAAAAAGGTGACACTGATTCACCCCCACCCTCTTAGAGCAACTACAAGGTCCTACTTGGCCATTTTATAAATTCATATTATTAAAATAATTTAATAATATTTAAAAAACCATATATAATTTCCCATCATATTCATATGAAAAATCATCCAAAATTACTTATTTATGCTTAAAGTTTGTGATTTTGTTTAATTCATTTCAAATCTATGAAATTTCTTCCATATATCTATGTGACCATATGATACAATTATCCTCCACAACACTTTTAATTAGTAGCATATATATTTAAGATAGTTTGAATAATAATGAGATATAGGAATCATGTTCTAGATGTATAACTCATTGAACATTATATTCAAACTCATTAACTTCGCAACATCAAATTCAACAATATTAATAATTCTATTGTCTACTTAGAAATATTTATAAGTTCATTCCATCATATTTATTAAATCATTTTCTATAAAATATTTTCCTTGATATCACATCGTAAACAATATGTAATGATTTAGATATTTCTTTACCAATACATTCTAATAACTTTATGGATAAAACAACATTCACTTCATTATGGAAACTAAATGTTAATCCTTACATTTCATTATTGATATAACCTAAAACATCAATGATATTTAGAGACCATAAATTTTAATTTTTTCTTTTTTAATCATTTATTTTTGGAGTTTTAAAATTTTATAAGCCCAAAATCACTCCCATTAACTACTTATATACTATATTATCTTCAGAATATCAATCTAATATAAAAAAAATCCTTTTTTGTTTATAAAACAACACTTATTTTGTTTTAGTGGAAATATTTATCAAATAAACTAAATATACATCTAATGTATGGAAATATTTGTTTTTGGATTATAATTAAAAGAATTAGATTGTTCTTTAAAATGTTTTACTAAAGTGTAGTGAGATCATATCACTCATATCTTAACAACCATTTCTTAGAAACTATTTATCTTATATAAAACAATTTGTATCCTTATTTTCTTTTCATTTATGATATAGAATATTATGAATCATAAACCATGCGTAATATATCATATTTTTTAATAAAAAATACATGTTTACAAACAAATTAGATTATCACAAATGATAAATGTGATTTCTACACATATCTTTTATTTTGGCTCATCTAACACTAAAAAAATAATTGTTATTTCATTATTAAATGCATCAACACTTTTATTTATCAATTTAATATACACTATTTTTTTCAATTCTTATCCTTTCATTGAGTTCATATATATTTTAAATATTTTTTAAGTATACAATTGGAAACATATACCCTTAAAAAAATTAATTTCTATAACATATATACATAACATAGAAATTCCATAGAGTTTTCAAAAATACTTTAGCTGTTCAAGACTATCCCATCACATGTGAAACATTATCTTCCGAAAAACATTAGCTGGTTTCAATGGCATAGGATAAATATTGGATAAATATAATTTTTTCATCTTGCCTAAATCAATTCCTAGTTGTACTATTACGACACACCTGAATCTAGACATCATATTCATAGTTCATCTTTCCCGAACACCTTGAAAAATAAGATAAAATATGAATAAAAATCATTCAAAATGTTAGAGAAATTCTACCAATTACTCTAGAATTAATTCAATTGTCAAATAAATCCTTGGATAATTTCTCTATTATCACCAAATCATTGTCTCATCTAGTCACATTGAGTATATGAGTGAATACTATTGTTCCTTTGATTATAATGCATTTAATACCATTGAAAACTTAAGTGAATTCATTTATAATTCTCATAATCATCCTGATACACATGTTGAAAAAGTATAAAATATTGGTAGATAGAATGGTTTAATCTGATACGTAAAATATATCTTCATTATTAATAAACATTTGTATGTTTTTTATCAGTCTAAAATGTTTCTTATTTTAATATCCCCTTATTTTATTATACGGATCTCAATTTCAAGTTCAATAATTATGATTATGTGATATCTATTAAAAATTATTCACATATATTTAATATGAATGTTATTAATGTTCCCCCACTAAAATTATGAACACATTTTAAATCCGTCATATCCATTAGAGAGACAAGATACACATTTCAATATGTAATATGTTTGTTTTGACATTCCTCTCCTTGCTTTATGATTTAGGTAGGCCATCATGAAAATCGATGCATATGACTCTTGGATGATTGAGTAGAAAACTATGCACTAAATGCATCATATGGATTCACTCAACACTATTAATCTGGTATCCTTCTTAAGAGTTTCCTAGATAATTATAACATGAAAAAATGTCATAAACATGGAACCTAACTCCCGGGGGCACATCATTAATTTCTCTCCTTCCATAAGAGAATTCAAAAACAATCTACTCTGGAAAAACCAACATAGTGGGATGATTGAGGAATCGACATGTTTCAACTTTGGAAGTAATCTAACACTTAGTAATTTTACAAAATATTTAATCTCACCATCATATATCTTCTATTCCCTTTACATGTAGGCATGATTCAAATGATTTAGTATATAATTTCATTCCCTCCACCAAGTAAATTTCTTTAAATCATATTGTTTTGAAATTCGTTACACAACCCATAACTTATGTTACTAACCCAAATTAAAATCAAAATATATTCACACATATACATATTCATCATAGTTATAATGTATGAAAAAATATTTTATATAAAGGATTCGAATCATATTAAATCAAAAATCCATATAAGAGTAATCTTGGAGTGAAATATAGATAACCTCAACTTTTATGGACAACGTATAATCCTCAATGTCATTGAGTTGTCCAACCCAAAATCCTTCTACACAAGGATACTTTAATCAAGAGAGACCTCAATTCCCTTACAATTTAAACAATTAATATGTATAAAAAATAATTATCATCTTAATTAAATGTCAAAACCAAGCACAAGATAATGACGTCATGGAATAAAAATAAATCAATTATCATAGACAGTATTTAACACCTTATATTCAAGTATGATGATTTATAGAAGAATTTTAAACATTTAAACTAAAACATAAAACCATTCATAATAAAACAATTATATTCATTAATAAATCATGGAATCAATAAATAAATTAAGAATTCATATATTTAAACATGAGATAATCTATTCATAAACAATTCATATATAAGGAAATTATTAAAATTTTATAAATTATACAAGAATTATAGAAATTCCATAATTAAATAAATTAAAATAATTTTTGTTTTTTTCCAATATTATATTAACATTTATAACGTATTTTTTCTAAAGGGGTGATATTATAAATATAAACATCATATATATGAACTATTAAAATATTATTTAAGCATTCAATATACCACATATTTAATATTATTTAAACCATGATCATAAAATTTATCCAAAACCTATTTTGATATAGTTTAAATTGTTTCTTAAATAAGGTCTTTAATTTGAATATTTCAAATTAACAATTTGAAACAATTCATAATTTTAAATATAAAATCATCTATATTTTTATCTTTTTTTTAATTGAGAAATTATAAATTAAATTTATGATTTTTATATAAATATTTTATATCTAATATTTTTCAACCCATATATTTCAAATAATTATTCTAATATTAACATTTAATATAATGGATTTTAACTTAATAAATGTTTCATAAAAATTTAATAATTAATTATAAACATTTTATATTTAATTAATTTATAGAACCATTAAAAATTAAATAAATTAAATAAATATACTAAATATTCTTTTTCTATAATTTAAAAATAGATTTAGAAATTACTAAAATCAATTCATCATGGAATTTTACAAAAATAAAAATTTTATTCATAAAACGAATTTTATAATATTTTATATATTATAAAGTAAGACACACTTCATTATCAATCATATCTTATAACTGATAACTCTTAGTTTCGATATGACCATAAATTCCTGGCTATCACTACTTATGACTGGTTGGGATGGCCTACTTAAAATTATTCTAGTGGCCCAATCATGTTGTGTTTTACAATAGAGGGAAACAATGTCCTACTTAATATTAACCCAACATTTATCATTCATCCTATGTGATATACTAGAATATTATATTACTTTGAGAATACAAGTCATTATTATGAAATGATAATCTACTATTCTACAAGAAAACACCACTTCTCGATAATATTGTCTATGATGATACCCTATATCATATGTTATGATATAGTGAAAAATGATGAAAAATATTGTGTTGTTTTACAAGATATATAATATTGTATTCTGTGATCTTATCATTGAATATGATATATCATATCATAAATAATTTCATAGAAAACAATTATCATAGATTACGATACCACATTTCATAAAATATTATATAGCTCATTTTCTGAATCCTTATTATAATGTCTAAAATGAAATGTATAAAAATATATATTTTATTTATTTTTTATTTGATTTCATGAATCAGGAAGTATGAAAATTATTTGATAGCACAAATGAGTTTATAAGGATTGAATAAAACATTTTATAATATGTAGAAGACAATGAAACCCACATTTCCTAGATCACCATACTATGAAAACCAAAACCATGTATTTGTAAAATGAAGAACGTGCACCTTAAAATAATGATTTCAACATGTCATGTATTTAATCAAAATGGTTTGATAAGGATGCCTAATAATAAACCAATGGGGACCTCCCTTTATGGTATATCCAAAGGCTGATCAAAATCAACCTAAAATTAGGACATGAACCTCCATATTATCTACAGTATGGGAGTAATTTTTTATGGGTAAGGGAGAAAGAAGAGATCTTTCAAGTAGGGAGGGATTTAATAGAGAGATATTTTGAAATGGACGAATCAAAAAACTCTCATGGAATTCTTTACATATCTCTTGATAATCTCCTAATATTTTTCAGGCATTTTCTCACTTGTTATATAATCTACGATTAAATGGGTTCAGTTAAAACTCTTGCAACCTTTAAACTAATGAATTCTCCCTAATGGTTCAACATATGAAGAGTAAGTATTGATGATAGTAATATGTGATATATTTATAAGAATTAATGACTATTTTTTTTTCCATTTTTAATCATATAACTCATATGAATAATACATTATAACTATCATAACATTACGATACCAATATACCGTACAATATGATTTGTGGAGAAGTGGTTCAACGATATCACCATATCATAATAATGATATTCCAATTCATGGAAAATGCCTCAGATATTATTACATACAATATTCCTCTATATTATATTATGATATTGGATAACATGTATAATATACATATTATGTGTTAAGGCATATGCCTAGCAGTTATAACTCTTTGCAACCCTCATCCATTCAAGAGTTACCCATAAAATTTCATCATATAAAATGTTATCCATCAATTATAGTTGTTGAAGATTCCTGAATGTTAATAGTTAACATTGAAATGATTTTATTATTCAATGGAAATTTTTAAAATCATTCATAATTATTCTTCACACAACACAATCTAATGACGTATCTGAATCCTTGACAATGATCGGAATAAGATAATGCAATACGATATCACAATATCTTATAAAATGATATTCCCTTGTTTTATTTATATAATACTATATGAAATATTTATATCATAATTTACAATATATAAATTAAGATCATATGATTTATATTTTATTTAATTCATATCTCTATCAATAAAATCTACTATTATTTCTACTTTAGATTTGTGATTCCACTTTAATAAAATTATTCTCTAACAAGATCAGTACATATAAAAAAACTTACATGTAAAATTATGACCAAAAAATAAAAAAAAAGTTCAAAACACTATTCCATATCTTAAAAAAACCCTCTAATTTCTATGATGAACCATTAATATTTAATTAAATATATTCAAAGGAATCTTAACTAGAATCTAACAAAAATGATTAGGGTTCTCACTCGAAGATTTTGGATGAGGCCTTGTATTTGTCTAAAAACAATTATCCGATATATGATTATTTCTACCTTTTGGGTGATTGAAATGATTGAATATATTAATATCATTATGATAAATCAATTTTCCAACAATAGGTTCTTATCAATATAGTGGATGTAACAGATTTAGGTATAGGTATTTTATCGTTTTATTTTTTATTTTCAAGTCAAGAGATGTTTGGGATTGGTTTTAGTAAATTTTAAAGGGTTTACTAAATTTTTTTAGGGTCTTGGAATGAAACTACATTGGAGAATAATGTGTTGGATATCTGGGATTCTAAACAGCCACAATGGTGTATGGGTGATAGAGTATAAATTTTCAAAAAATGTCTTGTGTATTTAAATGAATAAATTCTGAAAAATTTTCATTTTTGAATGAAATTTGTTAATTTTAATTTTCAACGATATTTACGGAATTATTGTGAAAAAAAGGATGAATTCATGGGTTTTATATATTTTTTTATCATTTCTATAATTTCCTAATCAAGACATGTTCTTAATCTTAATTCTATCATTTCATTGGAAAATTTTATTTTTTTGGCTTAAAATGAGTAATTTTGGATATTTTTTGAATTTCATTAGATATTTTGGTAATTCTTTATATGAAATTATCTTAGATGATAAGATGTTTTAAATTTAAATTTTTTGTTTTCATATGATATTTTGTGAGAATCATAGGAAACTTTTCATCTTGTACATTGATTCCCTTAACAAAAACAGAAGTCTCATAATATATTTTCACTGACCATGGACAATTTTAATCTTTATAGGGAAGTTAAATTATCCAAAATTATGTTATATAGAGACCCTATTCTTTTACATATAAAATCACATGATTTTAAGTATAACTATTAATCAGAGTACAAGCCAAGTATCGTAAAGTCTAGTGTCTTAGAAGACTAGGAACATAATCAAACATTATAAAATAACTTTTTATTTAAAATCCATAATGAGATCATATATTCCATTATTCAAATACATCTTCATAAGATTACTTGGTGATAATATGAAAAAATGACGAGCTCAAAACCCAGTAAGGGAATAACCATAAGAACAAAGAATTAGAACATTAGATAGAAGGCATGACATGATGATATAAAAAGGAATGTAACATATGGATTCATAACATATAAACATGGAATCATATAATCATAGAGTCTTATTAATTTTTAAGAGACATAAAAAACATATTTGGTACGATTGAAGGCTAACCTCCAAGACCATTTCCTATTGTAGCGTAAGCCAAGGCTAACCGCAAAGACCATCGCACATAACGTCTCATGAGACTAAACTTTACCCAAACCTTTAACCCAAAACCTCATTGTGGACTTTAAACTATACAATTAACACCCACCCATATTTAGATAAAAACATAACAAAATGAAACATGGATAAAATAAACAAATGTGTCCTCCCAACTAAAAGAACTTTCTTAAATGGTGACACTAACACCATAAAACCCAACATGAAACATCCATGAAACTCCTTACATGGACCAACCCCCTTCCCACCCCAACATAAGAGGGTCATAAAGGAAGGAACCAAAAATTAAGCCTCAAACCGAATCACAATTCATTATTTTATCAAGACACAAATATCCCCAAAGTGAGAAACACCCCAAAAAAACTAATCCACAAGAAGGAAAAATCTTCAAAGATTCATCACTACAAG
Source organism: Viscum album (assembly GCA_963277665.1). Lineage (NCBI taxonomy): Eukaryota > Viridiplantae > Streptophyta > Magnoliopsida > Santalales > Viscaceae > Viscum > Viscum album. Next base: position 2,067,618,866 of record OY728123.1, on the reverse strand, counting down.
GAACAACTATTCAAACAACAAGGAAACAAGACCACCAGGGTAAAATAACGAAAATTCCACTAAGCCTTTACAACAAGGGATGTAAATTTGAAAAATATAAGAAAATAAAGTTGGAAACTTAAACCGCCTCTGCTAAAACATCCCAGACAAAATCTAGGCCAAAGATCCCCATATCCTCAGTGATTCATGACCACATGAAGATATTCACTCTGAGGCTTGTAAATGAAACCCTAATTTCTTGAATTATATACTGCCCCATAGTTAGGAGCTATCAACCTCTACTTGAGACTTCCTGTTCTGAAAACACCACTTACAAAACTTCTCTAGATGATCCCAACAGTCACATCAACGAAAAGTATTTGTAGGATTGTGGTAAAAAATATTTGAATTCCCAAACCAACCACACTATAAGAACATAAAGGAATGTTATAACGAATGATGGTTCAAAACTGAATAAGGATACTCCTTAGGAATTTGTTCCTATGCATCACCATTCTCAGCAGATGGGGAACTCTAATGAGCACTAAGTGAAGATGGATTTTGAAATTCCATTGACTGCACTCTAGGAATATATTAGGATCGAAACGCCTCATCCACCAAATTATGGAAGTGAAATTATATATATGAGAGAACTTTCTCTTTAATATTTGGATGGATACCCCAAAAAATGGAGGAGACTTCAGATGATCCTCTGATGTTATCTCAATATAAAATGATACCATCTCATTGAAATTTTCAACATAGACCTTCACAGTCCATAGACCTTGTTGCACTCCCAAAATCTCTTCAACGTTCTTCACCTTAAAATCCCTTGGTGAAAACCATCAGATAAAAGTGGTCTTAAACACTTCCCAAGTGATATTAAGTATAAGTGACAATATGTATGAAAATTATTTAATAAATTTTAGTATTAAAACATTTTTGAGAGGTTTTAAGGAAAATAATATAGAGACTTCAAAATATAAAAGGGAAAAATAATTTATAAAAAAACAAAAGTGAACCCAGAAGGTTTTAATTACAAAAGGGATGAATTTATAAAGAAAATTCTGTCTTAAAACAAAAGATATGGTGCACTTGAAATTGGGAAAGAATTTGGGACGTTCTCTTAAAATAGGTTCACTTATCAGAAAGTATTGAAGAATGAATCACTTAAATACATGTATATCCCAAAGAGAGAAAGATAGAAGGGTCTTGATAAATTAAGTTTTTTAAATTTAAACTGAGTTTTTAAGATGAATATAATTAGATAATATAACTTCATTTTGGTTGTGATAAAGATAAGGTAACCCGAAGGAATAAAGGAGATTCGGGTATAATTCCATACGGATAATCTGCATGACATCAGGTGTAATCCAAGGGGTTTAATGAGAGAAAAAGGGGTTTATCATCCCTTATACATCATCAGGGAAGTATGGGGGAGGATTGAAATCATACCTTATCATTAGGGATTACACATAAAATGGCATAGCATAGAGGAAATTCTAGAATAAAAGTGAAATGGAGAGGATCCGATACCTTAAGTCTATTGGTATTGTCCACTTATTATTAATGACCTGAATAAACAAATTAGGTTTATTAATTAATAATTATAGAACCTATTATAAATTTTAAATATTTATTATAACATTTTTAAGTTCATTCATGAACTTTTTTGATGGTTTATGTGGTTCAATTTCATTATTCTGGTTCGTTTGTTTTCTTGGTTTTTATGATGGGTTTACTTATTTTCCTAAACCAAAATACATGTAAGATGAAAGTGGTTATCTAGAATTGAAGTTATATGGAATTATTTAACATTAAGGAGATTACATGGTATTAAATTTAATTTGGTTACTCGAAGTGAAGTTGAATCATTATATAAAACTTTAGTGAAAACCTTTTGGGTTAATTGGCATTTTTTGACCACAAAGAACACATTTTCTTTTATAAACCAAAACCATGTTTAAAAAAGTATTAAAAAACCAAATAAGAGAAATAAATCATATAATATGTTCTATTTTAACCATGAAAATGGTTTCATGACCAGAATTGAATATGGAAAAAAATTGATAACCTATCTTCCTTGATTGTGGAAAATTTACACATCTCAAACGGTGTTTTAATTTCTTTCAAATAAAATGTGGGTAAAGGAAGGATGATTATGAATTATCCTATTATAATAATATAATTATTTTACATGTATGTTACTGGAGTTATCAAACCATTTAGATTAAGGGAGGTTAGGAATGAAATAATAAAAGAGAAGGACTTAAAAGAATTGGAAAGATGAATTTACCTCTAGAGTTTATCTCCTTTGAGAGCCTATTAATGGGAGAGGATTTGGTATTTTTAAGAGATGAATGAATATTGGACATGGGGGAGGATCTTGGGGAGTGATTTGGGTATAACTTAGGTAAGGAACAAGGATTTATGGGAGTGAAGAGAAGATATAAGGAGGGGTGATATTTATAGTGTAAGAGTGAAGGGTTTTCATAATATTTAATTCCTTAGTTTATTATTATCCATCAGGACCAAATATAGTGATGATTCTATGACCAAAAATATTAATAAGTTCATGTGAGTTCAAACCAATTAGGCGTACATATGCATATCATCATCAATGAATCAATAAATCCATTATTTAGCATTTATTTTAAATTAGGGTATTTTACTATTCATAAAAATTCAAGTATTTTAGAAAAATCAGAAAAATTAACCAAAACCATTTTTCAAGGTGTGAATCCAAAAATGAAATCCATTATTCAATTTTTTTTAAATATTATTAATTTAATTTTTAATTAAAATCACAATTTACTTGAAAAATAACAATTTTAAAACATTTATTTTTTTAGTCCAAGATATAGGTATATCATACTCTCACATGAATATTATTTATATACTATCATAGGAAATGTAAATATTCATTAGTTTATGTAACTATTCACATGGGTAAAATTATTATTCACAAGGGTATTTTACTATTCACCAAAAATTAAGTTGGTCATATAAGACTACAAATAACTTATTGATCACAACCATGTATTTCAGCTTTTTAAAATTCAAATCAAAGAAGTGACAAACTTATGTCTAAAGGTCGCATATCACATATTAGTTCATTATTTTATGATTTCATGTGATTATATTTCATAATCCTAAGAAGGAAATTTCCATTGAAAAAAATTGGATCATTACATTCTTCCCCCTTAATAAAATTCTCCCTCGAAATTTTGTTTTACATTCTAGTCTATAAATAGGTGTAGTTAAATTTCCTTAATTGCCTCTTCCAGTTCCAAGTTCGCCTCTTAGTTCTTGTGGTTCCGATATAGTACATTAACTAGGTGAGTAGTCTTGTTGCGTATAACTTTATCTCTATGATCCAAGATCTTCACTGGATTCTCTTTGTAAGAAAGTTCATTGTCCAACTGTACCACCTCTAAAGAGAGAACTTGTGAAAAATCTGGTATGTACTTCCTTAATAGGGATACATGGAATACATCATGTACTTTTAACATGGTCGTTGTAAGTGCTAGTAGATAGGCCACAACCCCAATATGATCAAGAATCTCGAAGGGGATGATGTACCTGGGACCTAACATTCTTTTCTTCCCAAACCTCATGACCTTCTTCTATGGAGATATGCATAGTAATACCATGTCTCAAACTTTGAAGTCAAGGTATCATAGGAGATTGTTTTCAAAACTCTTTTTTCGACATTGGGATACCTTGGTGTGTTGCTGAATGGTTTTCTTTTTATCCACCATTTCGTCAACCATTTTAGGTCCTCGTAGCTTATGGTCACTGACCTCATCCCAACACACTGGTGTTCTACACCTTTTCCCAGAAAGGGTTGCATATGGTTCCATTCAGATGCTTGAGTGGAAAATATGGTTGTAGGATAATTCTAATAGTGTAAGATTTTGGTCCCATGCTCCATTTAAGTTCATATAACATGGTCTCAACATATCTTCCAGTTTATAAATAGTTCGCTCAGGCTGGCCATCAATTTTAGGATGATAGGACATACTAAAGTTTAGTTTAGTGCTTAGAGCTTATTGGAGACTTTTCCAGAACATCAAGGTGAATCTCAAATCATGATCTGATACAATATATAGCGTCACATCATGTAGCCTTACCACCTCTTTGATATATATCTGTGCAAGTTTATCCAATGAGAAGTCCTCTAAAATCGTGATAATGTGAGCTGTCTTTGTAAGACGATCCATGATTACCCATATAGCATTGTTTCCTCAAGATTTCATTGGAAGTATAATGACAAAGTTCATGGTAATGTTCTCCGACTTACATATTGGTATGGGTAGTGGTTGTATCACCCCCTTTTAATTTTTCCTCTCAACCTTCACTTGCTGACATATCAGGTACTTTGATGCATTTTCACTAATATCCTTTTTCATATTGTCCCAAAAAATGTTTTCTCAAACATTTCGATACATCTTTGTGCTCCTAGGTGAATAAAAAAGGTCAAACTATGTGTGTCATTCAAAATATTCCTCTTTATCTCTGGATCATATGGTACACATAATCATGAACAAAATCAGACAACTCCATCATTGTCAATCAAGAACTCAAAGGATTTCCCATTTTTAAAGGCTTCCTCCCTTTTCTGATGTTCCAAATCTTTTCATTGAGAATCCTTTATTTTCTCCATGATGGATGATTGAGAAATAATTTGAGAAAGGATTGATGATGTTCTTACCTTAATGATTCCCATGTCCATTTTTTGCAAATCTAATAAGATTAGATCCTTTTCAATTCTAATCATTGATAATGATGAAGGATCCTTTCTACTTAGAGCATCTTCCACCTTGTTTACCTTAATGAGATGGTAGTGGGTTTATCATTCATAATCCTTGATGAGATCTATCCATATTCGTTGGCGCATATTAAGCTCTTTCTATGTGAATATATCTTTTAGATTCCTATGATCGGTATATATCTCACACTTCTCCCCATAGAGAAAATGCTGCCAGATTTTCAATGCCAAGATCACAGCCTCCAACTACAGATCATGCGTGGGATAGTTTTGATTATGGATTTTCAGCTACCTTGAGGTGTAGGCTATTACTTTATCATTTTTTATTCTCAAACAACTTAATCCATTCTTTGAAGTATTACTGTGCACCAAAAATATTTCTCTACTTGTTGGGAGTGTGAGTGCTGACCCAGTGATAAACCTCTTTTTCAAATCTTTAAAATAGTCTTCACATTAGAGAGTCTATAAAAATCTTACTCCATTATATGTCAGCTTGGTAATTGGGGTTTAAAATCCTGAAAATTTCTTCACAAATTGTCGATAATAGCCAGCTAAACCCACAAAGTTGTAGATCTCCATTACAGATGTTGGTCTGTTCTGCTCTTCAAATGCCTTTGTCTTGGAAGGGTCCACAAATATCCCTCTTTTTGGTGATAACATGACCCAATAACGATACATACTCCATCTAGAACACACATATACTTTAATTTTCATACATCTTCTCCCTTCAATTTTTTTTAACATAGTATTAAAATTCTCCTCATGTTCATCTTTTATCTTGGAGTATATCAAAATATCGTCAATAAAGACTACCAAAAATTTCTTGAGGTAATCTCTGAAGACTCTATTTATTAAATCCATGAAAATTTATTCTGCATCTATGAGTCCTAAATGAATCACTATGAACTCATAGTGTTCATACCTAGTTCAAAAGGCAGTCTTGGGAATATATTCCTTCCTCGCATTTAATTGGTGATATCTCAACCAAAGGTCCACCTTAGAGAAATAATAGGCCCCATGAAGCTAATCAAACAAGTCATATATACAAGGAATGGGATACTTGTACTTTATAATGATTTTATTGAGCTCACGATAATCAATACAGAGGTGAATTGATCCGTCCTTTTTCTTGATGAAGAGGACTGGCACACCCCATGGTGAAGAACTTGGGCATATAAAACCCTTCACCAGATTATCCTATAACGGCTTCTTTAGCTATTCTAGCTCTACGGTGGCCATTATATAAGATTTATTTTTTTATATGCAGAGATATAGAAATATGTTCAATTTAGAAGTCAACTTCTCAGTCAGGAGGAAGACTAGGTAACTCTTTAGGGAATACATCTATGTAATCCTTCACGATGGGAATATCTTTAAGCATGATTCTCACCTTGGTCTCAATCATTTGGTTTAGATTTTCTTACTCATAAATAAGAAATATCCACACTTGAGATGATAACTCTAAAAGAGATTCATCTTCCTCCTTACACTTGTCTGAAATTGGAGGATGATTCGAGATATGAAGAGTGGTCTTCCTTCCCAATAGATGAAGTTGGATTTTTATAAAGATATCCAATACATTTCCAGGATAGTGTCGAAATCCACTAAAGGATGTATGAAAAGAGTTTCTGGGAGGTTCAGTTTACAATTATTAACCGGGGAGGAGTTATAAACCACAGATTCAATAATTTCCCAATTCTCTATTCTCAAATATAACTTGTCCTACAAATTTTGAGGTGGTGTTTCAATAGTTAAACTAAACTTGAATAATATAAAATAATTCATAGAACCAGTATCAAATAGTATTTTCGCCATTCTTTAATGAATAACTAGCATACCTGTCACCACATCATTGTCTGGATCTACCTCATAGTTGTGTTAGCATAATCCCTTCCTTGTTTCCTTGGAGGTTGTTATTGATTTCCTCCACCAACCCTTGGATTAGGGAAATTGTTTTCATAATGACCATTATACATGTAGTTATAATAATGCACCACTGGATGAGCGTTCATCTGAACCTTACTTTCTATTTCCATATTAGTGGGATTTTCATATACCTTTGGTAGTTCTTGGATAGATGTCCCAAATTTCCAGATTTGAAGCAATTCATGGTTCCCTTTATAGAATTCCCAATATGCTTATTCCCAAAACATTTACATGTGGGATATTCAGGCTTCCTTCCATCATGGGATTTTTTTGTTGAACCACCCATGTTGTTCTATATTTTTTTCATCTTTTCACCAAACCCACAAGACCAATAAAAGTATCTAATCTTCATTTCAACCTTCATGGAACAATAGAAAATATACTAATAACTATAGATGTCTCAAATCTCCAAAACATTCCATAGACTCAGCTTTATCCCGCTAAATAAGCTATCCACCTTGCTTTCAGTGTTCATGAAAAAGCCATATGTGTACCGTGAAAGCCATATAAAGTTTTTTTCATATGCTATGATGGACTCATCTTCCTTCTTCCTGAGACCGAGGAACTCGCATTCCATCTTGAGGTGGATGGTTCAAGGAAAATATTTATTGAAAAACATCCTCTTTAATTACTCATAACCCGTAATATCAATTTCCTTTGGGGACATTGTATTCTTGATCATTGTCCACCACTGATCAGCTTCCCCATCAAAATGATAGACTGCAAATACATCTTTCTCTTCTTCCGATCACTGGAGGATGAATATATTTTTTTCAATGGAGTTAATCCATTATTCAATGAGGAGGGGATCAGAAGATCCTCTAAACATGGGATGCCTTTTACTCATGAAGGATTCTATAGAAACACGATCTTTACATGGAGGAGGATGGAGTTCAACATGATTCAGGTTATTATTCATAACTTTATCCAGCTGAGAAAGTACTATCATGAAGTTTTGAGAACCCATTCCCGCCATATCAGGCATATCAATAGGGAAATATTCACTTTTCTTATCACGTTGGTTGTTGTAATTTTTCTTCTATTTCCCTCCATTAACTAAGAAAAAGAATTTACCATTAGAGGGCTTGAATAATTTGCTATTGAACATAAAAAGGAAACATTGGAACATAAAATGATAAACTTGTATAGGAGAATTATATCCTAACTTGTGATTCATTAGGTTTAAATCTAGGTTATCCTTGGTCTATTTCTTAACTTATATTCTTATGGGATTTTTTATTCCCTTAATAATGGTTTGTACTAATATCATGAATTTAGCAAAACATATCCCCTGGGAGTGTCAAACCAAGAGTAAATCAAGGCCTATTGTCGAGTACCGGGATACCCTAGGTCAATCCCAAAACACCTTTTCAAAGTTTTCACTCCAAGGTACATCTGTGCCATAGCCGAATCTACTGGTTTGTATCCAGACAGGGACATGTTTTCTTGATAAACCACTTACTTTATACTTACCAAAATTTAGGGATGTTTTTTTATACTTAGTCTCATCCTTAAGGTTCTCACTAAGGTGCTATATTCTTAATCTCAAAAAATAACTAGTCTATCCTATGATACCAACTACAGTGAACATATCCTTTTATATATAATGTTAAATTATTTTAAGCATAATTATATATAAGAGTATAAGAAAAGGATCATAAATTCTAGTGTCTTGGAAGACTAGGTTCATAATAAAAAATTATAAATTCTTTTATTTAAACTCCACAATGAGATCCTATCTTCCATTGTGATCATACATATTCATAAGATAACCTAGGGATAACATGAACTATGAGATGAGCTAAAAGCCCAGTAAGGGAATAAACATTAGAACAAATCATTAGCACATGAGATAGAAGGCATGACATGATTATATAAAAAGGAATGTAACATATGGAATCATAACACATAACCATGGAATCATATAATCATGGAGTCATTGTAATGTGAAAAAAACATAAAACATGTATTTTGTACGATTCAAGGCTAATCTCCAATACTGTTTCCCATAGTAGCACAAGACAAGGCTAACTGCCAATATCGTTTCATATAGTATCACAATCCAAGGATAACCACCTAGACCGTCGCACATAACATCCCATGAGACTCAACTTTTCCTAATGAATTAGAGCACTATATGGGAACACCCATCTGAACATTCCATGAATATGTTTTCCACATAATTAATCATACATAATAAATCATATATAAACATAAGGGTTACACATGTAAGGGATCATATACTGTAATCATGACATAAAGCATAACAAATGGGTGTATCATAAAAGTGTCCATGAGAGAAATGAACTAAAATATACATGTAAATTCATATGAAAAAATAGGAATGTTTCATGGGATGTGATTTCAAGTATAGATGACAACATGTAACAAATTATTTAATAAATTGTATCATTAAAACATTTTTGAGTTGTTTTAAGGAAAATACTATAGAGCCTTTTAAATAAAAAAGGTAAAAAAACTTTATAAAAAACCATATGTGAACCCAAAATTATTTCGTAATAAAAATGATTGATTTTAGAAAGAAAATGGTGGAGTAAAATAGAAGACATAGTGCACTTGAAACCATGTAATAATTTGTGATGTTCCTTTAAAACAGGTTTTCTTATCGGGAAGTATTGAGGAGGGAATCACTAAAAAACAAGTATATCCTAAAGAGAGAATAATGGAAGAGTATTGATAAATGAATTTTGTACATTAAAATAGAAATTAGAATTTTTAAATAAGTAGATAATATGACTTAACTTTGGTAGAGATAAAGATAAGGCAACCTGAAGGAATAAAGGATAATCAGGAGTAATTCCTTACATATTATCAACATGATATTGGGTGTACTCAAGAGATCTTAATGATATAGAAATGTATTTCTCATCATGTATAAATCATGAGGTCATTATGGGGAGGTGAGAAATAATACCCCATCATTAGGGATTATACATAAAGTGGCATCACATAGAGGGCATTCTTGAATAAAAATGAGATGGAGAGGATCCCCTACCTTAAGTTTGTTAGTGTTCTCCTCTTTTTATTAATGACCTGAATAAAAAAATTAGGTTTATTAATTAATAATTCAAGAAACTATTATAAATTTAATAGATTTGGTATAACCTTTTTAAGTGCTTTCAGGAAATTTTTATATGGGTTAAGTGGTTCAATTTCACTATTCAGGTCTGTTTGTTTCTTGGTTTTTATAACGGATTTACTTATTTTCAAGAATGGATAAACATGAACGATGAAATTTTTCATCCTGAATAGAAGTTATACGACATTAGTGAACATATAAAATATTACATGGTTGTAAATTTAATTTTGTTACTTGGAGTAAAGTGGATTCATTATATAAACCCTTAGTGACAACCTTTGGGTTAATTGGCTGTTTTGACCACAAAGATCATGTTTTGTTTTATAAACCAAAACCATGGGTAAAAAAGGATTATATAACAATAGATGAGGTATAAAACATATAATATGGTATATTTCAACAATAAAAACGGTTTTATGACTACAATTAAATAGTGTAATATAAATTGATAACCTGCCGTCTTTGATTGTGCTAAATTATTACATCTCAAACAGTGTCCTCATTTCTTTCAAATAAAAGGTGGGGAAAATAGATATGATAATGAATTATACCATTAACATAATATAATTACATTAAATGTAATTTAATAGATTTATCATACCATTTTAGTGAAGGGATGTGAGGAAAGAAACAAGAAAAGAAAAGAACTTAAAAGCATTGGAAAGAGAAATTTACCTCTTGAGTGTATCACCTTTGAGATCCTCTTAATGGGATAGGATTTGGTCTTTTGAGGATACCAAGGTCTATTCGAAGTGTGGTAGAATATTGGCGAGTGATTTGGGTAAAACATTAGTAAGGCACAAGGCTTGAGTGGAGTGAAGAAAAGAGGTAAGGAGGGGGGTATTTATAGTGGAGGAGATGAGGGTTTTCATAATTTTTAATTTCTTAGTTTATTATTTTCCTTCAAGACCAGCAATAGTGATGATTCCATCCAATCCAGTAGTAATAAGTGAAAGTGTGTTGCAACTAATTTGTATTACATCAACAGATCTTCATCAATGACTCAATAAATCCATTATTTATATTTTTTCTTAAATTATCTTATTTTACTGTTCATAAAAAATTCAAGTATTTTATAAAAATCGAAAAAATCACCCTAACTATTTTTCAACGTGTAGAATCCAAAAATTAAATCCATTTTTCAAAAATAAATTTCTATATATGATTAATTTTATTTTTAATTAAAATCACAATTTACTCAAAAAATAATAATTTTAAAACATTTATTTTCTTATTCCATGATATAGGTAAATCGTACTCCCACATGAATATTATTTATATACTATTATATGTAAGGTTACTATTCATTAGGGTATGTAACTATTCATAAGGTTAAAATTACTATACATAAGGGTATGCTACTATTCACCAAAATTAAGTTGGTCTTATTAGACTCCAAATAACTTATTGATCACAAAAGTTTATGTTTAGTTTTTTAAATTCAAATAAGATAAGTGACAAACTTAAGTTTAAAGATAACATAGAACTTAGTAGTTTATTATGTTAGGATTTCATGTGATTATATGGCATAATCATTCGAAGAAAATTTCCATTAAAAAAATTGGGTCGTTACATGTCTTGTATGACTTTATAATCCAAATAGAATTAAGGGTGTAAAAAAGTACCAACACACACAATGTCACGATGCAGTCAGGATCCAGCCCTAGGCACGGAAGGTCTCTTCAAAAAAATGTTATGAAATAAATATATATTTATTGATTGTTTGTAATAATAACATGCACAAGGCCGAGTCCGAGCATAAAAAATGGACCAAACATAGACTTATGACTAAAAGGTAGGGGTTCATATCTCCCATTCCTATGGTTTTGAATGTTTTTTTCATTTATCAGGTATGGTCAGGCCAGATGTGTGGGCTTTGGGTCATGGGTGGGGATTTCAGGCTAAAATATAACATCTTGAGCATATACCATCTTCCCATAAGGTTGATCCCACCCTAATCTATTTTATTTATTTCTTGGATATGGAAAATCTTGATTTGATATGAATCTAGTAAAAATTTGGGCTATTGGTTGAAATTTAAAAACTAATATTGGTGATTTTGGATTTCTTGTATGATAATTCCTTTTTGAAAAAATATGACTCCTATACCATAAGAAATTTGGGGCACCTATAAGATATTTTAAACCATGTATGACATTTTCCTTCTCATTATGCTATTTTGAGTGAACATAGGATATTTTCATACCTCATAGAAATTGTATTTTAGTCTCATAAGGATTTTAAAATCTCATATGAAATTTGTTGGGTTCATAAAATGTTTTACTTTTTCAAAACCCAAAATATAGTATGTCATTTTGGTTGTACTTATCTTGTATGATATTTTTATTTGTGAAATTTTAGGGGGAATATAAATATCAAAATATCCAGCAACATGCAATGGGGGACCATTTTACATTCGAAATGGGGGTTATATTTTTACATTTAGAACAACCACCTCAAGTGGCATGGTTAAAGTTGTTGTGCTACATTAATAAAGGAGTGAGTAATTATACATAGTAGAGAAGGTGATGATTGTGTACTATTTTCAAAATGAAAATTCAATGAAAACTAAAGTTTGGGTGAGTTCATGGTCTCGGGAAATCATAAAAATGTATTTCATATTGATGTTATACCATAGTGATCATGTCTTGGTTCTCACAACTGAACTTTACCCATACAACTTGATCTAAGCATGTGCCTACATTAAAAGATAAGATCTTAATTTATTGATAATGATGAGACTTAAATATCATAAAATCATACTTATATGTGAAATCCACATTATGTTAATCCTTTCAATGAAGACTATATAGAGAATTATTATTAGAAATCCACCAATGTCGCTGCCACATGAAATAATCCAACATGAAGTGATGCATGTGCATGGCCAATTTAAAATTCCATGAAACTAAAATTAAAATCCTACCCATGAAAACCAAATAATGAAAGTAATATGTTTTTTCTCTTTTTATAAAATGAATAAAATAGTATATTTATGAGAAAGAAGAGTATCATTTTCATTCTTCATTCAATGAGCTTAATCTCGAGTGTGATTGATTTTTCACTATTTGAGTTCAAGTTCAAATTTTAATATATTCTTCAATGGTCAAGAGAAAATATTATAATACAAAAAGATAGTATTTATTCGCACATATGACCTTCATTTCTAAAAAAAAGTTAACTTATAGATCATTGTTGATTGTAACTACAATATTCATTGGAACTACATGAATTATTATAAATTAGCGTATTATTCAATTTCTCATTCTTTATCTAGACACATCAATTTATAAAAACATCATGCATCGACTTCACTTGAATTAGTAAAATAATAATAAATTCTTATGAATAGAGAATAAATAATCTTTAAAATATACACATTCAATAACTAAGGAGGGAAATATCATACTTGTATGTCATTTATAACTTCAGGACATTATAAGAATTAGTAAAATAAATATAGAATTAGTACAAATAATATTTTCTACATTGAAAAAAATCTTGAACATCATGATATTTTATATTTCATATTATATTTAATCTCTTCATAATATAAACACATCATTATTGTATAAATGAACCAGAAACACTTATTCGTAAGATAATTTCCTTCCTCGTAAAATGTTTTTTTATCTAAGTATAATAACTATAAAATTCATACAATATTTTACTTTTTATAATACTGGTACTTTTATTTTCTAAGTTAATAGATAAAATATATGATTTATATGATAATTTTATCTTTGTATGATAAATTATTTTTTAAAATACTCAAACCATAGGACTTTATTTTCATCATATGATAATTATCATAAGTAAGACTTTCATTGAATAATTTAATTTTTAGGAAATCCATAATCCAGTGTGAATATAACTTTCTATTCATAAGATTATTTTATCTCATTATTAAATTCAAAGGATCATCATCTATCATGTCCTCAAATGCATCTTAAATAGAAATTACAACAGCTTCTCAAATTCTCCATTTCTCTGAGTGATCCTAGTTTGGATAAATTTTACTAGAATCCTTCTTTTAGACTCTAAATTATTAACTAGATTTTTTTATATGATGGGAGACCCTAAAATAGATTTCATTATTTCAATTGGATTCACATCATCTATGTCAACCAGAGATGAATTAAACTCATGGATTTATTTTTGTTGGAAACATATAAAAATTAGAAAACTCTACATAGGATATTCAAATGCTCAAAATAATAAATTTTTATATTACTAAATATTTAACATCATAGATGTTTATCTCAGTATTCTATTTGAATTAAATAAATTTGTTCCCATAGTAGAAATTTGTTTTAGTTTTATTAACAAAAAAACTATTATACTTGGAATGTTAATACCTTTATTATCAATAAATCTGTATAGTGCATCGAGGTAAAATTGATAGAATTTATACTATAATAATTGTATATTTTTTTTTTCTATTTCTAACATTCTAGAGATGATCTCTTCATTAATTTTTTATTTTCCAATTCTCAAAAAGAGTGACCTATATTGAAGTATTGAGTATTCTATTAGGTAAATAAGGGTTTCAATTTTGGAGATAACAAGTCTAATGTTTCCCTATAGTTTAAAGTTTTCTTTCTAAGATTGATTGTTTCCTATATAATACATATAGGATTATTATAAGGTGATTTTTAAAATAAATAAATAAAATTCCAAAAAATGATAGGGTTACATTTTACTTTATTTCTCAAAATAAAGAAAATAGTATCTTTAACGATAAATTTGGCAATGAAAACAACTCATAATATATTAAAATTCAATGAAATATGTAACCAAAATTATAATTAAAATTAAAATTAAAATAATTAAATTTAAAATAAAATAAATATAATTTAATTTTAATAAAATCAAATTGATAAATTAGAAAATATTTCATAAATATTTCTTCTAATTTTTTTTCAAAACATATAAATACGAGAAACATATCACCCTTTTGGGTATAATCTATTATGAAATCATCTCTTAAATATATATTCTTGGTCCTTGAATGATTTATTGAATTTTTGGAATTTTTATAACACTAGTGTTTTCAATTTTTTTAGTAAATGATTATAATTAAATGTTAAGTCTTTTACGACATGTTTCATCCATAACACATGATCAAAACCACAAAATAAAATCCCCAAAACATCAAAAGTAATTAATGCATAAAAATGTTTCTTTTTTACATAAAAAAGAAACAAGATATTTTATAAAAAATCATAGATTCAAGATGTACATTTTCTCCCAAGAATAAAACCTCTCAAATTAGTATTAGAATAGAAAATTAGATAAAAATATCAAGTCTACTAAAAAATTAATGACAGTGATATTATTCCTTTTAAATACATTAAACATCATTTTTGATTTATTAAATGACATTCTAATGAGTTTTCTTGAAGTATTGTACAAAAAAACATGAAAACCTAATATCTAGTCTACTTTTATTTATATGAAGAAAGATATTAGTTATTCTTCTATTAATCTTGTTGTCATAATTTTTTCTAGATTCTTAAAAGTGAAGATTATGATTAAAACTCGTAGGAGTTGAAATTATCTTATTGTATTTGAGTCCAAAACATTTTAATAAACCATGTATATATTTAAATAGGTTTAAAACATTCACCAAATATTTTTGGTAGATTTCAAATCCTATGAAAAAAATTTAATTCACTCATCATGATCATTTCAAATTATTTTTTAATAAATTTTGAAAAATTGTTACGCAATAATGGATTTTAAACAAAAAAAAACAACATCAACATATATTTTAAAAAATGAAATATATTTTAAATGTATTTTCTAAAATAAATTAAAGACTTTCAATCCCAACGTAAAAAAATTCATAAAATAAATAAACATATTCACTCATATCAAATTCTAGGTTCTTGTTTTAAACCATACAAAGATTCAGTATGTTTGAAAACTTTGTTTAGAAAATAAGGGTCTTTAAAATTATGGGTTTTATTTGACATAACCATACTTCATTAAAAATAAACTTAAAATGGTAAAATTTTCATCTATATAAGATTTATATGATAAGATAATTCTTATTGGTTTTACCTTACATACTGGGGATATGGTTTCTAAATAATATATTTATTCTTCCAAAATAAAATCTTTGGAAACTAACCTAAAATAATTCCTAGTGATCAAACCATGATCATCCATCATATTTATAAAGGAGTATGTTTATTAGTCTCTGAACATATTGGTTCATATGAATACGTTTCTAAGTAACCTCTATTGAATATGAATGTTAAGATAAGAGGAACTCCTCAGTAACCCATTCCTCATATATTGTATTGTAGTATTTTGGATACTATAGTGGAGGAACCAAAAAATTATGAAGTTGATGAAGGGATGGAAATATTTTACAACATGAATATTTGTGAATTTATTTCTATTAAATCTGATATTTAAGGGATAAAGGGGAAGGTATAATATTTGACGGAGAATTCCATTTCAAAGTTATAGTTGGTGAACTTAATGATATGTTAAAATCTCAATTAGAGATAATGAAAAGTATTAAAATTTTCCAATTAAATATAGCTGATGTAATTCTAGAAATAATCATGTCTATTAGACAGAAATTAACTATTTAAAAAATGTTATGTTTCCTTAATATAGTTTCAGGAATAAAATTTCATCCATTAATTCATCACCCATAGCCAAAAAGGAATTTGGTGCCACTTTTAAATATCCAAAACATTGAACCACATATTTGGTCATGATAGATGAGAGAGTTCAAGAAATGAGATATGATATGGTATCTTTGGAAACCATTAAAGAACTAGAAAAGGTGTCACCTATAAAATATATATTTTCTATATTTATTCTAAATTTTCTTTGAGAGGGAAACTATGATAATATGGATGAAATAGTTTGTTTTACTGAAGATGTTTTCCCTCTCTAAAGAAAACATTAGTTGAAACCAATGATTCTACAGGGAAGGTTTTTTTCCGTAATTTCACAGTGTCCATATTCTATAAACACCAACATGGTTTCCATGAAAGAATCATTACATTATATCTTAAAGGCAGTTCAATAATTTTATTCATTTAATTTTAAATACAAATGGAATGAAATGGATGTTTCACTATATGATATATATGGATGAACATCAGATTTTGAGACAGTTGTTGAAAATCGTAAGAAGTTTTCATCTCAACAAGTCATTTTATTTTATGTCATTAATGTAATTCAAAATTTAATAAACCTACTAGTATTCACTTATAAAGGCATTAAAGTATTAAAAAATAACATACATGATAGTCATAGTGAAAGGACCTAACCCTAGTAGCCTAGAGTTAGTGCCTTATTTTATTACATTGGTATGATTACAATAAAGTCATATCCCGAAGGAATGAATAGTTTAGTAGTTTTCGAAAACCAAATATAGACATAAGTTCAACATTAAAACATGAAATTAAATACATAATAGAAAATCCATATGACTCATAGATTATCCATTCAATCCAATCATAATATTCATCTTCACAACCAAGGGAAAATAAAGCATAAGAAAGAGGTGAGATTAGATGGTCTATGGGGGTTAGTAATACTGAGGATATTATCATAAAAATAAAAACTAGGCACGATGAAAACATAAAAACACATTCCATTAAAAATGTACTTGAGCATAACATGGTATGAATGAAAGCTAATTAAATATGGCCATATAAATGATCATAAGAGAATGAAACGTAACCATTGATATTAAAATAGTCAAATGATCACATATTTTATCAATTAATAACACCATAATGAGGGAATTTATATTTTAGGATATCTGGAAAATATTTTCAAGGCCTCATCCAAGGCCTCTGAAAATACTAGGACAAGGCCTTAGCTAAAACCCAATTCTGTTTTGTCTCATGAGACCTACCGATGCTTCGAGGAGCTATAGCAGGCCCTACCCATCAATTTCTATGTCCAATGCATTACTCATATTTCTAATAAAATATATATTTAAATCAATGTTTCCCATAACACTTTGAAATATTTTAATCATAATTATAGATGAAAATACACTAATTAAATCATTAATAAACTCTTGAGGAAACTGATCATTAAACTTCCCAAAGTGTCCCATACAACATTGAAACATTTAATTCATAATTAAATATAGTATAATAATAATAATAAGACTCAAAATTTTATATATCAAAGGTAATTATGTACACCACATTCCATGAATAGGTGGTGAACAAGTCATAAATATCATTTAATTAAAAGTGAGATGAGAAAACCCATTTTATTTTGGAAAGAAGAGTTATTTTTGAATAAAAAATTGTATTTGTCATAAAATCATATTTTAAACATATATACCCCAAAAAATAAAATATAAAGAAATTGAAATTATATTTAAATCATAAATTTTTTCCCACATATGTGAAATCATGTAAAAGGAGTTTTTCTTAAAGATTTAGAAATAAAATATTTTAGTGCGGTTTAAAGAAAATATTTAAGAGGAATGTAATTTTTGTTTTCATAAAATAATAAATTAAATAATATATTTTTTCATTATAAAATTTGTGATTTTATAAAAATAATGATGGTTTAAAACAGATAACATAGTTCACTAGAAAATGGGTAAGAATTCAAGAAGTTCCCATGAATCAGGATTGTTTATTAGGAATAACTAAAAAGAGAACTCTTTTAAAACCAATAATACCCATAAAAAAGATGAATTGATGTGAATACATTATTTTAGAACATAAAAATACAATATATAATTTTTTCACAAAAATAAATAAGCCTTACATTTGGGTACGGATAGTGAAAGATCAAACCGAAGGAAAAAATGAAGGTTCGTGTGGAACCCCTTACCACATTAAAATCAATCGAATCATATGAACCAAGGTTAATAATCCTCAAATGATATATTTAATACCTTAAAAATAAATATATTCAGGATATGTTCAGTATAAATACACTATACATAAGAAATTGTGGTGAATCCGGAATATCTCCCAAAATGGAAGTGGGATGAGAAAACCCTTACCTTGTGTCCGAATGTGTTCTACACTTGAGATTAATATACTGGATAAAAAAATTAAATACATTAATTATTCAATTCAGAAACTCATCTACATTTTATTATTATTATTAATTTTATTAAGTTCATTTTTTAATTTTTATGAGTAATAAGATACAAATTTATAACCCGAGAGTGTTCATTTCATTGGTTTTCATGATCAAAATAATTGTATATGATAATGGATGTTCGTATGGTATGGGTATAATTATACAGAATTAAATTTATATGATATTTATGAAAAATAATTAGTGTAAATGGTTATAAAAATAATTTATTTATATATTATTAGTATGAATCATTAGATATAACATTTAGTGATAATCATTTATATTTTTACAGTGGTTTTTCGATCACAATGAACTAGTTTTCTTCTATTATTTAATATAATCTATAAATGATGGTTCCATAATCATTAAATAAGATATAATACATAATTTATCATCTAGTGCAACCCTAAAAATGATTTCATGACCATATTTTAAGAATAAATTGAAGAACGAAACATCGTTGTCCACAAAGGTTGTAAATCAGCACCTCTTGGATAATGATTTTGGTTAAAAAACACACATAAAGAGAGAGTAAGGATATTGATGATGGATCTCTCATTAACATGATATAATTAAAGTATGTATATTATAATAGAGTTACCATGATCATTTTTATAGTGGAGGTGAGTGTATAATAATAAAAGAAAGAACTTAAAAGAAATTAAAAGGAAAAATGAAGAGGATTTTACCACTTGAGTAATCCTCATTTAGAACCTCTTTATGGAAAGAGGTTTTGGTCTTTTTGAAAGTCCAAGATCTAATGGACTTGGAAAGATACTAGAGAAGAGTACTTGGTCAGAACATTGAGATGCTTCAAGTCATATAGGAGTGTAGATAATAGGGAGAGGGGTGGTTTTTATAGTGGAGGAGAGGAGTGATCTTTGAATATCTTATTCATTATTTTATTTTTTAGCTCAGGAAAAGAAATAGGTTTTTATTATTATGACACAAAACAGTAATATGTTCATGTGAGTTCGGATCAATGGCCATTTACATCATCCATGTCACAATAATGATGTAGAAATTCATTTCTTTAGCATATTTCATAAATTATCGAATTTCACTATTCACCAAAAATCCATGTGTTTTAAAAAAATCCCAAAACTTCACCATAATCATTTTCGATGTGTAGAATTTAAAAAATAACTCTATTTTATCCAAATAATTTTATAAATAAGAGAAATTTAATTTTTATATAAAATCTTTATTTACTTTAAAAATACATATTTTAAATTTAAAACTGATTTTATATTATTTTAAAAAATTAACCAAGGTCTCATCAAATTATCCTATAATAAGAGGAAAGAAATATTTATTGATGAATATATTTTATGAAATTGGATTTTATTTAAAACAAATTTATTAATTTCAAATTTTAAATAATTATTTATTACTCAAAAAAATATCAACACATAATTGTTAATTTTTAAAATATTCACTCTCACTTATATGGTGAGTAGATTTTAATTATATATACATGGATGATGTTTCTATTCATAAGGGTACATTACTATTCATAATGATAAGTTACCATTCACAAAAAATGTATTTTTATCCTATCAGACTCTAAATATCATACTGATCGCAACCGTGTATGTCAGTTTTTTGAAATTCAAATGACAGAAGTGGAAAAATTATTTTTGAGGATACATTATAACTTTATCCTAAAAAAAATTGTTTGTTTCTCAGGGGATCAATGTTTCATGACTTCTATATTAAATTTTTTAAAAACCTTGGGGTGTTACATTCTTTCCCCTTACAAAAATTTCATCCTTGAAATTACCAAAATGTTACCTAATAAAATGATTTGGGTAGGTATTCATCATAACATCCTTAGGATCCCATGTTGCCTCTCTAATTTTATGATTTTCCCCAAGTACCTTTACCAACAATGTTTTCTGATTCCTCAACACCTGTTCTGTAGTTTCCAGAATCCATATAGGCTCTTCATAGTATGATAAGTCATGGACCAATTCTACACCTTCAAAGGTGAGTAAAAGTGTTGGGTCTGGCATGTACTTTCTCAATAATGAGAAATGGAACACATTGTGTACCTTATAATGGTTAGGATTAATTTCCAAACAACACGCCACTACTGCAATTACCTCTAGAATTTAAAATGGACTAATGTACCTAGGGCGCTCAATTTACCTTTCTTCTTAAAGATTATAATGATCTTCCATGGAGATACTTTTAAGAAAAATATTCCCCACTTGAAATTCAAAATCCTTCCTTCAATTATCAGCATATATTTTTTTCCTACTTTGTGTTACTTTGGTATGGTGTTGAAGAGTCTTTACCTTCACTATTGTTTCCTCCATAATCTCTAGGCCCATAATCTACCTTTCACCAACTTTAACCCTACATATTGGTGTATGAAATATATTTCCCTACAATGCTTCATATGGTTCCATTTGAATACCTGAATGAAATATATTATTATAGGAAACTTTACCAATGGTAAAATCGGATCCCACATACCTTGTAAATTCAGTGATCTCGATCTCACCATGTATTATAAATTTTAGATCATCCTTTATGATTAGACGTTAGGTTGGGGGAAATAAGCATTACTCAAATAAAAGATCAATGTCCAAATATTTTTGAATACCTTTCTTGAATTTTGATGTGATTCATGGATGACGATCATAAATAATTGATATAGGTTCTCTATAAAGTCTCACAACATCATTGATATAGATTCATGCAGTGTTCTCCAATGGAAAATCATCCCTTATAGAGAGAAAATGTGAAGATTTCATAAGTCGGTATGCAATTAACCATATTTCATCATTATGTCGTGGAGTTTTGGGTAATCTAGTGACAAAATCCATTGTGATTTTATCCCATTTCTATGTAGTAATAGGTAGAGGATTCATGAATCCTTTAGGATGTTTTTGTTCAACCTTTACTTGCTGAGGGACTAAATATATTGATACATAATCAATAATTTCTCACTCCATGTTGTCCCAACAGAAATGTTCCTTCAATTATCTATACATTTTAGAGCTACTAGAGAATATAGAGAAATATGAGATATTGGAATCATCCAACAACTCTATTTTCAGCTCAGGTATAGAGGGAACACATATCCTCTTCCCAAATTTCAAAATTCCATATTCACACATGAATTCAGCCAAATTCCAAACATTTACACCTTTAATTTTCTTTTTAAGATTCTCATCATCAGACTAAGATGTTTTAATTACTTCTAATAAAGATGTTTGGGAAACAATTCAAAAAGTTATGATGTTTCACCTTCTTCAATAATTCCCATGTCAATATTTACTAGATCAATGAATAAATGATCTCTTTCAATCCTAATTTTGTTTAAAACTCAATGATATTTCATACTCAATGCATCACATATCTTATTTGACCTTCGTAGGTGGTATTGTATAGAACAATCATAATCCTTTTGTATCTTAAGCCATCACCATTGCTTCATGTTGAGTTATTTCTTTGAGAAGATATATTTTAAGCACTTTGGATGTGTATATATCCCATACAATTATCAATAGAGATAGTGTCCCCATATATTCAAAGAAAATATTATAACTGCTAACTCATGATCATTAGTTGGATAGTTCTGTTCATGAATTTTTAACTGCCTAGATAAATAGGGAATAACTCTATCATCCTCTATAAGGACATAGCCATGTAATTTCTTTGATGCATCACTATAGATCATAAGTCCACCATTTCCTAATGGTAGATTCAGGATCACAGCATTCACTATTCGACTCTTCATTTCTTCAAAAAATTCTTCACATTCTCTTGTCCATGTGAACTTAACACTTATACAAGTAAGCATGGTCAATGGGTTGGATAAATAGGTGAATTTCTAAACGAACCACCGATAATAACCTACTAAACCAATAAAACTACAGAGCTATGTTATGTTTGTTGGATTAGGCCATGTATTTAAAACCTTTGCCTTTGTAGGACTAACTAATATTCCATCATTTGAGATAGTATGTCTAAGAAAAAAAACTGACTAAATCCAAAATTCACACTTTCTAAACATAACTAGTAATTTATTTTTTCTAAGAGTCTTCAGAATAATGGAAATTGATTCTAATGATCTTTATAAATTATGCAGTATACCGGGATATCATCAATAAATACCACAAAAAAGACATCAATATATTCCTAGAAAACTCTATTCATTAGATCCATGAAAATAGAGGGTGCATTAGTCTGTTCAAATAGAATTAATATAAACTTTTAGTTCCCACACCTGGTTCAAAATGATGTATTTGGAATATATTCATTCCTCGCATGCAACTAATGGTATCCTAGGTCAAAGGGGAATCATAGAAAAATATTTGTCTTTATGAATTTGTTCAAATAAACCATCAATCCAATGTAGGGGATACTTGTTCTTTATTATAATAGCATTGATTTTTCTATAGTCAATACACAACCACATAGATGAATATTTCTTCTTATCAAAGAGAACAGGGGATAATCATATAGAAATACTATGGTGGATAAACCCATTAACACTCAATTCATCTAGTTATTTCAGTTGTTCAACTAATTCCACTATGGATATACTAGAAGGAGTCTTTGATATAAGCCTTTCATCAGGAATTAAATCAATAGAAAACACAATTTCTCACTCTAGAGGATGTCTAGGTAAATACTTTGGAGATACATCAATGTATTATTTCAAAATAGGTACATCTTCAATTTGAATATTTATTTCTTCACTCATAGATATTGAGTTCTCATCCTACCTAATAATTATATTCATTAGAGCTACTAGGGTGGATCTAGATAAGGACCAGATGGTGATGTTTCTACTCTAAAGATAATGGATTCTATATCTTCCTCACAAATCATAATTTCCTTATTTTTAAATCCAATCCATGCCATGTATTATGTCAATACCATCTATAGGTATGATGATAAAATCAGTAGATAAATCTTATTTATATGCCATAATGGGGATTACCTGACACATCTTTATTGCAATTAGACTTCCCTTAAGAGTTTTGACTGACAACTCCCTTGTTAAGGAGAATTGGAAATATTTTATTTTTCAAGAAAAATGGGAAGATATAAAGGAATGTGATAATCCATAATCAAATAAAGCATTGGCCAAGTTTGAGGAAATGATTATAGTACCTACCACCACATCATTAGGAACATCAACTTCAGAAGTTGTGATTACATAAGCTTGTCCTTTCTCCCATGACATTCTATAGGGAATTTTTCCTTAACGCGTAGAAAAATCATTGCCATATTGTCCCATATATTTACAATTGTAGTATTGAACATTGACATCTTCATTATTTCACTTAAAATATTAATATTGGTGGCCTCTTTCTCAACATTTGTAACAGAATCCTTTTCCTTTAAGAAGGCTTCAGGGTGTTTATTTCTACAAGTATCACATGTTAGAAAACTAGACCTTTTATTATTTGATTTTTATATTCTTTCTTCTCCCACCCTCTACTTTTCTTTCTTTCCTCTAAGGTAATAAGACATAGATAATTCTTTATCCATCTTGATTACACTTGAGGTTGTATCTTCTTATGATGATAATGTCTGGGAAACCAGTTCCCTTCATTGGAATGATTTTAAAACATCAAAGAATCGATCAATTTTTCTCATTAGATTACATATGTAGTCTACAGAATGCCTTCCTAACCCTGTGAAGTTCGCTTCATACATTTCAACATTTTCATCTTCTTTTTTCCATGTATTCTTAAACTTTTTTTCCATATCCACTCACTGTTTATAAGGAATGTGTTTTTCTAATAATATTTCATTAAAATCTATATATTACTTATCTTCAATCTCTTTCACCTCCTTTGTGTTTTGAATTAGTGACCACCATTGATAAATATCTCATGATAAACAATAAACTTCCATGACAACCTTCTCCATTTCGATACTTCCCAAAGTGATAAGAATCTTTTCTAAGAAACTTATCCACTGCTCTACTACAAATGAGTTTATAGTATTGTTAAATTATAGAGGATATTTTTGTTGAAAGAGGTATAACATTGGTCCTACATATTGTAGTTCATATTTCTCTACATGTGTAAGGGTATCATTCATAACTAGACTTAGCTATCCCAGTATTGAATATGTTTCTCAGCACCAGTCATAGCTCTGGAACTAACATCATTATCTTACATAGGGTGCAATCCCTAAATGGTATACACGCGTCCATACAGTTGCCATTCCTTCCACTAGGTTCCATTTATAAATTATTTCAGACAATAGATTATGATATGAATCATATTTCATAATCTCAGCTCACAGAATACATAACATAAATTAAAATCCTATGCATATCCAATACCATAATCATAAATATGGTTTATTTGAGGAAAAAATTACTTTTAAATCCGTCATAATGGCTTTTAAAGGAGATTTAAATTATCATAAGAATATCCCCCATGAGTTTCATACCATCTGTATAGGAAGACCCATTTTCATGTACTGGGTTACCCCAGGTGAATCCCAAAACACCTTGTCAGATTTGTTACTCCTAGTTATATATGCCACAGAACAACATCCACTTATAGTATCTACACAAGGATATATCTTCAATTAAGATCCAAATAATATATTCCTTGCCAAAATTATAGGATATTCTTATATGTTTATGCTCAATGTTTATGTTAGGGTTTTGTTCCATAATAAATATTTCCTAAATATAGTTTCCATGTTTTCTACTGAACAACATCTCATACAAACTATAAAAACTTGACCCCATTATCCCAGAGGTAGTTCCTTATTTTATTACATTGTAATTATTAAAAGAATATCGTATCTCAATAGAATGAATAGTTTAGTAGTTCCGGAAAAAAAGATACAAACATAAGTTCAACATTAAAACATGAAATGAAATACCTAATAGAAAATCTATATGACTCCAAGATTATCCCAACAAGTAATTCATAATATTTATCTTCACAACCTTGGGAAATTAAAACACAAGAAATGGGTGATATAAGAAGCTTAGTAAGGGTATATAATAAAACAAAATTTATCTTAAAAATAATCACTAGGCACGATGAAAAACTAAAAATAAATTCCTTTAAAAATATACTTGAGCACAATATGGTAGGAATGAAAGCTGATTAAATATGGACATATAAACGATCATAAGAGAATGAAACGTAAACATTGATATTCCTAAAAATTATCACATGGTTTATCAATTACTAATACCATAATGAGGGAATGTATAATGCTGGACATCTAAAATATATTTTCAAGTCCTTGTCCAATATGTCTGAAAGTACCAGGGTAAGGCCTCGACCAAACCCAATTCTATTTTATCTCATGAGACCTACTAATGAATCAAGGGGATATAAAGGGCCCTACACATCACTTCTTAATTCCAAGGTATTCCAAATATTTAAAATAAAATATATATTTTTATCAATTTTTCCCATACTACTTTTAAATCTTTTAATAATAATTATAGATGAAAATACTCTAATTAAATCATTGATAAACTCTTCAGGAAAATGATCATTAAACATTAAAAAGTGTCACATACCACTTTAAATCATTTAATTTATAATTAAATATGATATCATAATAATATAAAACATGTGATTTTATATATAAAATAGAATTACATACACCAAATTCAAGTAATAAGTTGTGAACCAGTCATAAATCTCATTGAATTAAAAGTGAGATGAGAAAACCCCTCTGATTTTGCAAAGAAGAGTTCTATTTGAAAACCATTTTTATTTGTCATAAAATTATATTGTAAAAATTTTTATTCATTAAAATAAAATTTAAAGACATTTAAATTATATTTTAGGCATATTTTTTGTTCCTCTAAAGTGAAATCATGTAAAAAGAGTTCTTAATGAAGCTTTAGAAATTAAATATTTTAGTGATGTTTAAGGAAAATATTAAAGAGATTTTAAATTGGAAAGACATGTTTGTTTTCATAAAAACAAAAAATAAAAAATATATTTTTTAATGATAAAATTTTTTATTTAAAGAAAATAATGATGGATTAAAATAGATTACATAGTGCACTTGAAAATTGGTAAGAATTTGAGATGTTCCCTTGAAACAGGCTTGTTTATCAGGACGAATTATAAAGCAAACTATTATAAAGAATATAAACCCCATAAATTAAAGATGAAATGATATTAATATATTATTTTGTAACATACAAATATAATATATAATATTTATACAAAATTAATTAAAGATTACATTTGGGTAAGGATAGTGAATGAATAACCCGAAGAAAAAATGAAGGTTTAGGCGGAACCCCTTACCACTTTGTAATCAATCGAATCATATGAACCAATGTTAATATTAATAAAATGATACATTAAATAAAATTAAAATAAAGAGATTTATGATATGATAAATCAATGATCAGTATACATATACCAAAAAAAAGTGGTGAATAGGGAATATCTCACAAAAATGGAAGTGAGATGAGAAAACCCTTACCTTATGTTAGAATGTGTTCTACACTAGAACTTAATGTCATGGATAATAAAATTAAATCCATTAATTATTTAATTAAGAAACATATTTTCACGTTTTTTATTATGAATAATTTCATTAAATTCATTTATGTGCTTTTGATGAGTTGTAAGATACAAATTTATCGTTCGTGAGCATTCATTTCCTTTGTTTTCATGATCGATATAATTTTAAATGATTATAGAAGTTCATGTGGAATGGGTATAATTCAAAGGAATTAAATTTATATGATATATATGAAAATAAATTTGTATAAATGGTTATACATATCATTTGGTAATATATTATTAGTATGAATCATTAGTTAAAACATTTGGTGATAATCATTTAGATTTTTACGGTGGTTTTTCAATCACAACGAACTAGTTTTATTCTATTATTTAATATCATGTTCAAATGATGGTTATAAAATCATTACATATTATTTAATACATATTTTAGAATCTGTTTCTACAATAAAAATGGTTTTATGACTATCCTTGAAGAATAAATTGAAGAATGAAACTTCGTCGTCCATGAAGGTTGTAAATCAGCACCTCTCAGACGATGATTTTGTTTTCAAAATAACAGAGAGAGAGTGACGATATTGATGATGGATATTTCATTTACATGATATAATTATAGTTTATAGATGATACTAGTGTTTATATGATCATTTGGAAAGAGGAGGTGACGGGTTAATAATATGATAAGGAAAACTAAATGGAAAAAGGAAGAGGATTTTACCTCAAGAGTACTCCTCCATGAGAACATCCTTAAGGGAAGGGGTTTTGGTCTTTTGGAAATACCAATAGATACAAGATGTGGGGAGAGGCTAATTAAGAGTATTTGTAAATAACTATATGAAACTTCCAGGGTTATATAAGTGAAGATAAGAATGAGGCTGTGTTTTTTATAGTGGAAGAGGGGAGTGATTTTTTAATATATTATTCACTATTTTATTATTCAGCTCAAGAAAAGGAATAATGCTTGATTCTTGAGACAGAAATATTAATAAGTACATGTGATTTAGAATAAATGGCCATTTACATCATCCATTACCCAATCATAATGCACAAATTCCTTTGTTTAGCATATTTTGTAAATTATCAGATTTTACTATTCAATAAAAATTTAAATATTTCAGAAAAATCCCAAAAATTCACCCTATATGGTTTTCTATTTATAGAACTCAAAAATTAAATCATTTTTATAAGAAAAAGTGTAAAAAGTAGAAATTTAATTTTTAAATAAAATTATTTTTATATGAAAAATACATATTTTAAATTTAAAACCAATTTTATAATACTTTTAATAATTATTTGCGATCTCATTAAATTATCCTTATCATAGGAGAAAAAATTATTTATTAAGGAATATATTTTATTAAAATGTATTTTATTTTAAATAAATTTATTAATTTTTAATTTTAAATAAATATTTATTACTCAAAAAAATGTCAACACATAATTATTAATTTTTAAAATATTCACTCTCATTTATATGGTGCCTAGATTTTATTTATACATACATGGTGAGGTTTGTAATCATAAGGGTATATTACTATTCATAAGGGTAAGTCACTATTCATAAGGATACGTTACTATTCACCAAAAATGTATGTTGATCCTATCAGACTCTAAATATCTTACCGATCACATCTATGTATGTCTATTTTTTCAACATTCAAATAATAAAAGTGGAAAAATCATGTTTAGCGGATAGGTTATAACTATCTCCTATAACAAAGTGTTTGTTTCTCAAGGGCTCAATGTTTCATGAATTCTATATTAAATGTATGTCTAAAACATTGGTGTGTTACACATAGAGTCTGTAAAGCTAATATCCTTAATCATAATGAATATTTTGGGTTTTATATTAATAAAGTATTATTTTATTTATTAGATTTTTTTTTCTTTTCACACTACAAAACATGTGTGCAAGCACCCAATTTCAGATTAAAGGAAGGAGACCTATGGGAGATAATCCAACTATTTGTTTTGTGGACATCATTGAGAGGATTAACAATATATTTCTTCATTCCCTTTCTATTTCAAGGGAAAATACTATTGTTGATGAAATAATTCAGAAGGATTCATCTTCATCTTCTCAAAAGATTCCTTTAACCAGATTCCACATACCATTATTTTTTAATGATAAACTTGATGATCAAATAGTAAGAAATATGTATGTTGTTATTATGGTTATTATCATGAAACCTAATAGAGGTAATACTATTATTGGCTCACATAGGTCTGATATTTTCTTGCATATCCCTAACCTTGGGAACCTTCATCATATCCCTACCTCTCCCCAACCCCACCCTAAGAAAAAAGATTGATATATTTTTTATTTAGTTTATGTATAGTCTATCCTATGATGTGATAATTTATTTTAATCCCTAACATTAATAAAATTTAGTTCCAGGTGACTTATTTATCCATTCCTTCTTTATTTCATAATTTAGTAAATTCATCCAAATAAATATCAAATTCAATTCATTTTAGTGATTTATACTCTTCCAATTCACACATTAATTTTCTATACTGAATATGTTTTATCTAAATCCCTCATTATTGTTTTTTATATAAAACAATTATGTGATTAGATTCAATATAAAATTCTATATTAACACTTTATTTTAAGAAAGGTAAAATTATAGGATTATATTTTTTATATAATAAAAATATATAAAATTTTATGTTTATATTATCATGGGTTTTATAATCTAAGAACAACCAGGCATAGAGATAGGTTGAGTAGGCTTTTAGACTATCATTCTGAATTTAAATCATTATATAGGATACTATGGAGTGCTAGTTTTATAATTCCCATTCTAAGAAAGTTTATTCCTAGCCCGCAAGAGACTCTATGCCCTCATAATATATTTTGAACCTCATATGAAATTTTCCTTCATTGTATGATATTTTGAGTGCTTGTGTGATATTTTTGTTCCTTGTAAGAATTTTTTAGCTATCTTATAATGATTATGATGTCTCATATGAAATTTTGTGGTTTTTTTAATTTTTTACATTTTCAAAAACCACAACTATCATATGACATTTTGTCTATGATTCTCACATAAGATATATTACATTGTGAACCTCTAGGAGTATACCAAGTTTAAAATATCCAAACCAAATTCCATGGTGGATAGTTTTACATTCAAAATGAAGGTGAGACTTTTACATACAAAAATTTCACCCTGATGGTGTGGTTAAAGTCATGGTGCTACATGAGTAAAGAAGAGAGTAAGGCTTCATGGAGGAGAAAGTCAAGTTGGATGGTCTATTCAAAATGTACATCCTGTGAAAATTATAGAATGGTTGAGGTTATAGTACAATGAAATCATCAATATGGGATTCATATTGATGTTCTTTCACAGTGATTGTATCATGGTCTTCATGAGTTAAATTCATTACAATAACATGATCCTAGAAAGTTTCGATATTAAAATAGAAGTTCAATAGTAATTTATCATTAGGATGTTTAAAAATCAAAAAAGAACAATTCCAATTGAAATATACATAGATTTAATATTTACATCCAATTTTCCATAAAGAATCATCAATCCAAAATACTTTTTTTTATTATTTCAAACACTTTTAGGAAAAGTGAGAAACCCAAAGTCACAACAAACCCAAAAAGTAGAAAAAAGTCCCCTCCAAAGATGAACAAACAAACAAACACATAAGCAGTCAACAAAAACTAAAAACCGTAGTTACCATACCTGTCATCTCCACCAGTGCATGAACTCCCCTCCACGGTGGTCATTCCCCATTCAGAAGCCATATTTAAACACCTCATGAAATCACCATCGTAGTCTCACCTCACATCATCCAGCATTATTTTCCCGGAACCTTGTTGCTTGGACAAGCTGCCTTTCTTGAAAGCCAGAGACACCCCATAGTACCGTTTAAAGGATGCTCGGGTGCACAGCGGTCGAGGCAGATAGGAGTAATCCTTCCTGCCTTTTTTTTGGAGTAGCAGAAGCCGCTCCTCTATCATTGGTCCTGATTCTGTCTCCACCCTGCACTATGTCGCTAAAGGAACGAGCGACCATATCACCTCTATTCTCCTTGTCATAGCTGGATATCATCATTTTCCTCCCAAGAATGTTGTCCGAAGTTAAATTCTTTCCCTCCTCATCTCTTCCTCTCCTCTGATCAAGTGTGTTGCAGTCAATATCACACATGTAAATGCCCATGACACCATCATACTTAACTTCTCCTGTTCCTTTCCCTTCTAGGTCATTTCCCAAGTCAGTCGGTTTACCCTGTTGGCAAGCTGTATTCTCCACAGTAGGATCTCCCACAACCTCACAGGAAGCCTCAAGGTCAGCTTCCCCTCCTGCACAATCCCGCATACTGGTCTCCAGGGATTCACCCTGCTCCATTTCAACAGCATCCATACCCTCCTCAGTAAGACTCAGGAATCTGTTACTCAAAGGAAGAATAACCGCAGAAGAAACACCCAGTCCCCCACTATCCTGTTTCCTACCATTCCTGCCAAGAGTCACTGCCGAGTCACCTCTTTTACATTCCACCCTTTGATCCCTTGTATCCAAGGCATCACCCAAATGATGATCCCTCAAAGTCACCCCACCGGATGTGGCACCATTCGTTTGATCACTCATAGTATTAGGATTCTCTTGCCTCTGTCTCATGCTTGCATCCGGAGACTTCAGAATGCTTTGAGTTTCCATGATATCCGTCAAGGATGTGATATCACCATGCCTATCTGGATCCTTTCCATCCCCTTCAGCGAGCTGTTGAACCAAAGGAACCAGTGATTGGGAACCTCCATTTTTCCCCTCCATAACATTAGTCCTCATCTCCGGACCTTCCATCACCTGTGTCACCAGGATGATCCCTGTAGTGTCCTCACTCCTAACTGGATCCTGATACTCCCAACGCCCAGAATACAGCACCTAACATGATGATCCTCTTCGGCAACTCCCCGGAAGATTCCCAAAATGGTTTCAATTTGAGAAAAAATCATACCAGTTCTCATAAACAACCTGTTGTTTACAACTATATTCCTCTCCAATTGTAATCCACACAAACTCAAACGGAATTATAGAAGCATCAACCTCAACGCATACATGAGGGTTAATCAGATGGCACACTGCTTCAGTGCGGCTATCCGCACACATGAATCTAACCACAATATTAACCAACATTCTTATAACAGATGGATTCTGAAAGGGTAAGGGGAGGTTAGGAAAACTGACCCAAACCGCAGCCGAGGGTGAATCCCGTTTCATATGAAAATCAAACGTCTAACGAAGAAGAAAAAACCTAATACCATTGCAGCTGCAAGGCGCTCTTGACCAAGCTTGAATGAGATACTCTTATGACTCAAAGCGGATCATAATATGTTGTCTATCCAACAGCTCGATAGTCACCCTTTATTGAAGATCCCAAGTGGAGAAGACAAACCGGTCGAACTCATCAACAGAAGGTATCCTTTTTTTGAAGCGAATAAAATGAGTGAGATTCAGCAGCGAAGAGGTTTCCGAGAACTCAGACGTCTAAATCTGAAGATTAGGGTTACCATCCAAAAGATCCGGAACTTTAGGGCTAAAAAAGGCTTTCGGAAACGGAGGAAGAAATTCGGGATTGGAAAAGGGTTGGAACGAAGACCTTGCATTCCCGGGAACAACGATTCTCCCTCCCCCGCAGAGGGGGGAGGAGCCGAACCAGATACCGTCGTCACCAGCGTGGGTAAACAATTAGAGTTTATCGTGATCCCTCGATTCGAGAGTGCCGAGCCTCAAAGGGGTTCTCATAAATAATCATTAAGAATAATCTACCATGTTCGTTGTTTCCTGGAATAATCCCGTGTGAATTAATGCATGCATGTGACCCATTTACCATTCCATACAACTTTAATTCAAATATTTTCCATACATGCTATATAATGGTAGGAGAATATTTTTTATAATTTTATAAAATTAAGAAAATATTGTATTTATAGTGAAGTAGATTATCATTTTCATTACTCATATAGTTCCCTTACACTAGAGTCTTCTTTATTTTTCACTATTTTATTTTGAATTCGAATTTTCAAATATAATCTAATAGTCAATAAAAAATGTAATAATAATAAAATATATGATATTTTCTAATGTGTGAACTTAATTTTTGTAAGTAACCAATACATAGATCGATGTTGACCGTAAATATAGTATTTATTGGAACTATATGAATAATTGGAAATATACATATTATTTAATTATTATTTTCTTATATATCCATGTTAATTATTTAAAAAATAAAAGTAGGCATGGAAATCTCTTTAATTATTACAACTGTAATAAATTCCTAAAAAGGGAGAAATAATACTCCTAAAAATATATACTTCATATAATTACTGATTTGCAGGGAATTATATTCCACATAGTTATTTTCAATCTTCAAAAATTCATAAGACTTAGAAAAAAAGTAAATTGTATCTCTAAAGAATATTGTTACTTTGAAATAAATATTTAACTTCGTAAGATAGATTTTTTTCATTAGATATTTAATCTCTTACTAATATAATCACACAATGATTTGGTAAATGAATTAGAAACACTATTATGTAAGATAATTTTAGTCCTCTTATGATGTTTTTGATTTATGAATAATATTTTTAAACTTCATATGATATTTTCCTTTTGTAGAATTTCATTACATAGATTTTATGTGATTTTAGGAACAATTTGTGATTTATATGATAATTTTATCTTCATTAGATAAGTGATTTTGAAAAAAAATCATAACTCCTATGAATTTATTTTTACCTCAAATGATAATTCTCTTATGTAAATTTTTATAGGTTAATTTAAATTTTCTAATATTTGAAAACTATTGTCAAGATGTTTGTCTAAATTTAAGATGATTTCACATTCTTATCACATACAAAGGATCATCATCCATCATGTCCACCAATTCATCTTCAACATAAATAGCAACAATTTCACAAATTCCCTATTTCTCATTGTGATCCCAGTTTGGAAAAATTTAAGTAGAATCATTCTTACAGCCTCTAAATTTATAAGTGTATTTTTTCTGATGAATATATATTCCATTATTGTAGTCCAAAAATCATCAATGTTAACCCAAGATGATTTAAACTCATAACTTCATTCATGTGGGTTATAAAGAACACCAAAACATCTATAGACGATATTGAAAATCGTATCCTATTAACTTATGATCTGACTAAATCTTCAACATATTCAAATATGAACACATAATTATCATAGAACTCTCAAACTGAAATTACAAAGTAGTAATTTGTTTTATTTTTAGAAAATAAAATCTAATTTGCTTGTAAGTTTAATACCTTTTTAGGAACAAATATATTTACTATAGCCAGCCAAAATTGGAATCATTTTTGGAAGAAAAATTATATAAAACTTTTAGACTCTACAAAAATTATAAGATTCTATCTTCTTATCATTTTTATTTTTCAATTATTAGTGCGAATGAAGAATATTGTGGTTAAAAACATTCAATTATGGTAGGAAGGTTTTGGATTTTGGATAGGAGTTTAGAGGATTGATAAGGTTTGATGTTTTTAAGTCATGTTTGAATATTTCCAAAGTAATAAATAGAGTATTATTATAAGGTGAAATGAAATAATAGATAAATAAAATTAGAAAAAAATATAGTGTTGCATGTTACTTTCTTACTTGATAGAAACCAAGCTATTTAACGACAATTTTCGCAATAAAACCATCTCATAAAAATATTAATAGTTAATTATAAACAAGCAAATTTATAATTAAACAAAAGACAAATGAAATCATTTAAAATCAAATAAACCAAATTAAATTTTAAAAAAATTAAACCTATTATTACTAAATGGTTTGGTAAATATATCTTTTGATTGATTTTGAGTAAAAATAAATTCTTGATAAATATCACCATTTTGGGTATGATCTCATATAAAATGATTTCTTAAATCTATAAGAATTATCCTCAAATGTTTTATTGTATTTTTGTATTTTTTTTAATGCATAAGTGTTATCACATTTTATTAGTATGTGGTTAAAATTAAATATAAAGTTTATTATGGTATGTTATATTCAAAACACATGACCACAACAACTACCATCTTCAATGTATTCAACTTTAATAGCTAATAATCAAAACAAAATGTTTCCTTTTTTTACTTTCCGAAGAAACTAGCGATTCTTACAAAAAGTGATTGATCTTAGATATACATTTATTATCTAGTCCAAAACCCTGAAAATCAGGATCATTATATAAAATCAGATCGAAATCAGAAGTTTTTAGAAAAATTAAATATAGAGATATAATTTCATATAAATTCATTTTTTTGACATTTGTTAAATAAGATTCCTTTTATTTTTCATGCAATATAGCACATAAAAAATTGGAAACATAATATTGAGTGTGATTATAGGTATATTTAGTATGATCTCAATTATTATTCTTCACATCTTGTTTTAAAATGGCTTTCAATATTTATCCATGTCCGGATTAATATTGGAAGACATAAGATTTTAAAATTTCATGCAACTTTTGAATCCAAACCATTTTAATAAACCATGTATGTATTTACCTTAGTTTAAAATTATACACAAATATTTTTGTTAGATCTAAAATCTAAGGAAATGATTTAACTCACCCATCATGCACATTTCAAATTAGTTTTCTATGAGTTTTGAACAATTATTACACATTTTTTAATATGTGGAACCGAAAATATATTAAAATATATATATTCAAACAATTAAAATGTAATTAGAATATTTTTCTTAAATAACATGGGGTCTTCCAATCCGACAAAAAACCATTTTATAGGATAAATAAACATTTTCTTTCATAAAAATATCTATGTTTTTGTTTTATAGCATAAAATATTTAGTATGTTTGAAACCAAAAGTTTGAAAAATAGGCCCTAAAAAACTTGGATTTTAATCAGCATCAACTTCCTCCATTAAAAACTCATTTAAAAAGTTAAATATTTACATACATTTAAAATAATCTAAAACTCTTATATGATGCTTTTTTTAAAAGAATTATAATTGATTCTTACCTAGTAACTAGGGAAATTTTTTATTTATAATCTATTCATTCTTAATGATTATAACCTTGTAAACTAACCTAGAATTATTTTTAGTGATCACCCCATGATCATCTTGATTATTTATAAAGGTGGTATTTTTTTCAACTTGGAACATGTTGGTTCATAAGAAGATTCTATTAAGGAACCTTCATTTCTTATGAAATCTTAGAGAAGTGGATATCTGAAGAAACCTAGTCATATTGTTTTTTATATAAAGATTACAACTCCTATAGTGGATGAACCTGAATGTTTTGAACTTTATGAAGAGATTGAAAATTTTATATTATTGATTATTGATTAATTTAATTATATGGAGTATGATATTCATGGGTCAATGGGCCTAGTGAAATATCTAATAGCAAATTATGCTTCAATGTTAGATTTCGATGAACTGATAGAAATTTTAAAATCATAATCAAATTTAATTAGAAATGTTATAATTTTACATTTAAATAATATTTCTTTAGTTTGAGAAGAAACCACGTCTGTTAGAAAAAATATTAACTATTTAAATAAGCTTATAATATATCAGTTGGAGTTTATGAAGAAGATTATGTCTACCACATCCGAATCCTTAATAGACATTAATTTTAGTTCTTCTTCAAAAAATCTATATAATTTATCCTTATATTTGTGTGTGTTTGATGGTAGAGTTAAATAATTGATATTTAATATGTAATATTTGGAAACCATTCATGAAATATGAAAAATATATCACTTATGTCATCCATATTTTAAAAAATGGTTCTCAGAAAGGTAGATAGGGCCTCTATAAGAAGATAGATGAACTAGTTTGTTTTGTTAAATTTGATTTTCCTCAATAAATTACAAATTGGACAAAACAAATAATCAAAATTGGAATATTCTAAAATTAATTTTCCAATATGAATCTATTCCAAACATAAACCTAATATCCATGGAGGACTCTTTATAACATATATTAAATGAATTTCAAGAATTTTATTCTATATATTATATATATCTACATAGTTTGATGGGGTATTTATACCATGTGATAAGTTTATATAGTTTCCATAATTTATATACATAAATATTACATATTTTTTTATGAATATTCAATCCACAAAATTATTATCAACTCTAAAAAGATAAAGGTTTTGTTTCATTGGAATCTAGATATATAATCCTCTTATTTAATGAAATATATTCATTGTTTTCCACATTAAACACTTCTTAGGTATACCCTACTTAAAAAATTTCATCATAATAATGGGAATGAATGACATGAGGAAGGGGGATCTCATATTCTCTGTAAGGTTAAACAAGATAGATATATCAATCAATGTTCATATATGAGAATAATATTTTCATAATGGTATGAGATCATGATAAAAATTCACTATGTTCATACCCAACCAATCATTGATCATAAATAAGATTCATGGAATAAAACATTATTAGTATAAAATATAGCATTCATAATTTAGAGAATCATAAATAACTATTAATGATCCATGAGTGCATAAAATTGAAATAGGAATGTGGAAAAAGTCTAACCTCATAACTTTGTGAACATTTATCAATAGAAATAGGTTCATGTGTAAATATAAGGACATGAATTCAAGTTCACACAAAAAATTATGTACATGAAACCAAGTCCACTTGTAATATTATGTACATGAAAAATATGTCTAGGCATAATATAATGGACACGAAAACCCGGTCTATGTATAAAATTATGAGCCGAAAATCAGGTCCACATAGAATATATTTATCTCACAAGTTATCCATATTTACCCAATACATTAGATGTTTACAATGGTCTCACCCATCATATAATCACAATTCATTCATTTTTTACCATAATATCATGAACAAATTTAACATATCATCATAACATAACTCATTTAAAATTAAGTAGGTTTCAAAAAATCTCACTATCATAATAAAAAAATCATCCAGAGAAAGAATAAGGATAATATCAGAGAATCATATCCCATGTGAAACATAAGTAACATCAAAATATGACATCATAGATGAAAATTATTTTTAAAATATAACTTGTAACATTTCTTTAGTAATATACCATTCTCGTTTTGGAAGAACTTATTTAAAATACAAATACTTGAAAATAATAATTAAAACATTAAAAAGTGGATAATTTTAATATAATAATCAATAAATTAAATGGTATCGTCATGATGGCATGATATTTCATTTATGACTTATATATTAAAACACTAATTCTTTCAAATTTTTAATAAACAATAAAAAGTAACTCATTTGTAAAATGATTAAAGGATTCATTTGAAACATTTTTATATAAAGTCAAACAAGGTTAAAATCAGTTTAAACATATATATGATAATAGTAAGATAGTCATTAAAATATTTTAAAGAAAACATGGACATGAAAGTGAAATATTCCTAGTTAGAGAGGAAATATATTCAACTTTTCTCCAAAATAGTTTACTTATAATTTTAATTTCCACAAATAAGAAGTTTTAATATTACATTAAAATTAAAATAACAAAAAAATGAGATGAAAATAAAATGGTTTTATCATACAATTATCATATAATTTCCTCAATGGAAATTCAGGCATAAACAATCTCGGTTATAATGGGATTGAAACATAAATCTCCTTCCCCTTTACAAACATTCAAATTAAAACATAATAGAAGAGAGACACATATATAGATATGTAAATCCATATAATTTTTCTTATAATCATCATAGAATTTATTTATTGGTAGTATATACATAAACTAAAATAATCAATTGAGGTATATGGTGGGTGCCTTATAGAAATAAAAGTGAGACAAAATTCCCCATACCTCTAGTCCGACTTGATTTATGAGCACTCTAACCTCATGTATAATAAATTTAGATTTATAATTATTATATAAAAAACAATTCAAATACTTATATTATCATATATGATTCACTAATAATACATCAACACTCTTTTATTATTAATCCCTTATTAAAATCATCGTTTCGGGGTGTTAACTATT
The DNA here is from genome assembly GCA_963277665.1 of Viscum album. Lineage (NCBI taxonomy): Eukaryota > Viridiplantae > Streptophyta > Magnoliopsida > Santalales > Viscaceae > Viscum > Viscum album. The sequence continues at coordinate 2,067,579,467 of OY728123.1, read as the reverse complement.
TCATTTTTCTTTTAAATTTCTGTAAGGTAGTTTTGATCTGTGTACATTGATCATGGTTCCATCATATATAACATTTTAATAATGACATAATTATCATATATATATTCATCATATATATATATAGATTCATTCATAAAATTAATAGATAGAAAAATGTTTTTTTTCTTTAGTGGAGATGATAGGTCGGTGTATACATGAACATAATTTTCACATTTTGATGGATATTAAAAAATAAATAGAAAATATAAATTACCTTTATAGAGTAATTATTATATCATATATATCAAATATATTCATTAAATCTGTCCTTTTGAACAACTATTTAATACAAAATCAAAAAAAATCGCATCACTTCACGGAGGTGGTATTCCACACACACTCACGAGCGACGCTATCACTTTCAAAAAAATTGAAATGTAAGAATATAGATATGATGTTATAATTATATAAGTATAATTAAGTTATAAATATAATTTATAATTATTAAACCTAGAATAATATCTATCCATGAATGAATGTGATGGAAAATGAATTTTATAGCTACGTGGAGGCTGTAGTCGACACATATTCACATGTGAAAGATTCACATCCCATTTAATGGAATAATTAGTGGATATTTTTGGTTCCATAATCAAAATAAAATTTAAGTATAATAATTATACATAATTTATTATTTTATGTTTAATAAAACCATTTAATAGTAAGTAAAAGAAGAAATAAATTGAAAGAGGATGGGTAAGAAGATTACATATTCTTTAATAGGGATCATTTAGATCCATTTTAAGGACCATTGGAAAGGTATTTTAAGGATAAAATAATCTATAAATCATGTATAGGGAAGCTTATAATATAAATTTTTAGGGGTTTTTTTTCCATATTGATCAAATATCGGGATTCAGAGTGAATAAGATGTGCTCTTTTATAAGTGACGAGAATGGGACTCTTGGAATTACTTAAAGTATTAAAATAATATAAATAAAATTTTCAAATTCAGGCATCTCCAAATTGATATATTTTAAATATATGGTTAATATGAATTAAAATCACCCCATTCCATAATATTTGGTCTAGTTTAGGTGAGTTTTTCACCATTATCCATTTGTTTTAACCCATGTTACCCCTTTTGACTATTACCGTAATATTAATTTTTTTAACTCTTTAAGGGTCAATAATTATTACATAGAAATATAATTAACACATAAAAATAAGTTGTCAGAAATTTTAAATTATGTCCCATAAAATTGGAAGAATATAGTATTTTAATTAATTTTAGATCATTTAACAAAATATTCCATATTATAAAATATCATTCATGTCATTTTTTTTAGAAAAAATCATTTACATTGACATTAATTTTATCACGATAAATAAGAAATTAAAATATAATATTTTAATACATACCTAATATTTTAAATTTATTAACAAAATTCATGGAAAACAATAATTCTCCCAAATTATATTACTTTTAATATTTTTCAAATAATTTATTTTATTTTTCTATTAATTGAAAAAATACTATGTTGGTGTTGCATATGTATTTGAGGTAATTAGTCACTTGTTAAGAATTTAAAATAAATTATTATGATAAAAGATTATTAATATTTTAAATAAGTATTTATAATTTAATTTATACTTTTTTCCTTGTGTAAAAAATTTGTATATATTAAAGTCAAGAGAGTGATATTATGAATTTATTATTTTCATAAAATAATATAATGGTCCAAATAAAATAAAAATGGTACCGAGTGACCATATTTTTGAAACATTGATTGGTATGGATGAACTATACTCATCATGTAGGATAAATTTATTTTTTATAAAAAATTTAAATCCTTATCCCAATTGTTAACCCTCTTTTACTCATTTAACCTAGATCACAATGACAAGAATTTACCAGTGTAAATTTTTATAATAAGAAAAAATAAAATTAAAATATTTACCAAAATTTATCCTCCTAATTTTAAATATAGAATAAATTAATTAATACTAAATTTGAAAAATTGGGAAAACATAATTTAAAATTAAATCCGTAAAATGTGATGAAAAGTAGTTTTCTAGTTAAATGTTTTCTATAATGGAAATTTTACAACATAAAAATAATTCCAATGACATAAATTGATTTTATATTATATAAATGAACTAAATTTAATTATAAAACCATTTTAAAATAAAATATAAATCTTTAAATAATTTAAATGAAAATAAAATTCTTGATGAAAATTAGTATTTTTCAGTATTCATTAAAAAATAAATTTTTTCAGAAAAATATAAAAAAATCATGCAAAAATATTTTGGAAATTTCAATTTAAAAAATTAAGTTCAGTTTTTTTAAATTAAATTTATTAATGTTATATAAATTAAATATAATTTACACACATAAAATACAGTAAAAATTAAAAAACTACTACATAAAACATAGAGTTCTTATTTCATAAGAATTAATCAATACTTTTGTATTGAGTATGACTGTTATACATATATTTCATAATGAGGTTACTCATATTCATACCAGAAAATTAAATGTAAAGGTTACATTTAAATAATGATATTTTTATAATATATCTAAATTATCTTAAACCTCATTGTTTTTTGTTAAGCAAGCTATCAAGATTATTATTATTGTATACTAAATTGTCAGGGTGTTACATCCCCCCATAAATATATTATGCTATCACAATCTTATCGTGGTCATAAAATGTTCAATGTTTGAAAATTCATTTATTAAAAATATAAAATATCCAATACATTCCATAAATCTAAAATAAAAACACAACAATCTAAAATATTTGATCAATTTTTTATATAAAATTTAATATTTATCTCTATTAAATATGATGTAATAACAATTTAACATAAATAAAATGTGAATACATTGATCAAATATTATCTTAAAACCTGATAATAACCAAAAAAATTACATATAACCCCAATGAAAACATATATTCCCTGAGAAATTAACAATATCCAATATATTCTATAAATCTAAAAATGCATTAGACTTCAACAAAGATGACTTTAATCACTTTTTCATAAAATCACTAACATATTTCATAGTCACCAATATTATCCAATTTAAATTATAAATATCAATCATCTCTTCATCCAAAACAAAACAATATTATTTAAATATCAGTAAAAAATTAAGGTTTATATTTCCTTTAATCATGTGTTCTAAATCATATCACCTTAACACTTAATCAATTTTCCTAGTTATCATTTCCATTCAATATATTCTTTTAAATCTTTAAAGAAAACGTGTTTAGGAATAATTATTACATGTTTCATGATTCATATAAAATTTATATCATTTACAAAACACTTTTATAGGATAATTCTGGAACCCTAGAAAATAAACAATTTAATTAGTCAACATTAATAATTGGAATAACATAGAAAATTACTTGTTATATGAGTAATCTCTAGGATTAAGTCGTTAAATCAGATAATATATAGGTTCCCCATATATAATACATCAAATTAATTAGATATTATTTGATATATTCCCTTCATTTATACATATAAAATACATTCCTTTCCTTTGAGATATTCTCTAGTTTGGTTCTTCTCATATTATGGACATGATGGAATTTGATATTTCTTTCCACCATGATCATTGCCACAAGAACTTCCATAAAAGTGAATTTCCCTCTTATTAGGTGTGTTATGAATATCACCCAAGTAGAGATTTCTAATCATATAATGATATAATTGATTAGAAATAATAAATTATTTTCTTATTCCATCCCCCATTTCACTTAGTTTCTCATAAGTAAAATCATTCAGTTTTCCTTTACATTCATCATTAAAAATATTTTCTCTTGGCCCCATCCATAGACTAAAATGAAAAATAAATGTGTGAGAAAAATATCCATAATGAAAAAGCAACTAAAATAAATCATAAGTTGTCAAAACATTAACACCTTATTTTCAATCTATTATACCTTAGTCTTAAACAAGGTTATCCTTGGTCATCATATTTTCAAATCCAGCATAATGGTTTATAAAGAACATGTTAATTAATGAGAAAAATTACCCCAAGGAGTTTCAAACTAGGTTTGTAGTGTATACTAATTATGAACTAGAATGATGTTCGAGATATATTCAACAATAATGTTTTTGGATTATTACCCCTAAATGAATCTATACTAAATACAAATACACTTATAGAATCAAGATAGGGATTTATTTCTAGGAAAACAACATAATTTCTTCTTGAATAAAACATTATGATGTGGTCATATACTTGGACTTATCCATAGGGTTTTTACCAAAATTCTCTATTCATAATATCTAATGATTAACTAGTTCCTTCTCTAATATGAACAATAGAGCCACAGATTTACATATATAAATATCACATTTTTTGGAAGAATATTAAATATATAACATTATGATCCTTTATATAACCTTAATGGTTTATTGTCTTTGGATTATAGTTTCATAATACTCTTATTTAATGAAATATCCTAAACATTTCTCATATAGAACATTTCTTATGTATACCATATTTAGAACCATTATTCTAAACTAGGGGAAGGAAACACATAAGAAAGGAAAAGCTAATATTCATTGTAAATGTAAGAAATAAGGATATCAATCAATGATCATACATAATAATATGACATGCATAAGTGTATGAGATCGTGATCATAAATAAAAATGTTGACACTCAATATGTCATAGATCAATAAATATGAGTCATGTCATAACAAATTTTGATTCTAAAATAGATTATTCAAAAGAGTGTGGAATCATAGACAAATAGTCATGATCCATAGTCTATAAAATAGACATTTGAATGTGGTAAAAGCATAATTATATAACATTGTGAATGTAACGATATGTCCTTTCATGAAGTTACAACTCATTTTTTTGGGTAATTTTCATTTAAACCGCCCAAATAATGTTACCCAATGGAGTAATGAGGATTATGAGGGTTTTATGGGCTCATTCAAAGCCTGAAACCCAAAAAATATATAAATTATAATGGGCCACAAGGTTAGTATAAACCATGTTTCCCATACCGCATAATCTATACTAACCGTGTGAGGTGTGATAGAGGAACAGCAGGGGCCACACAATTTTTATGCAACCCTACGACCCTGGGTGCATGACCATGTGGAAAACTATAGTCATATGAAATTGGGAATTCACATTTTTAGCATGCATTTATGGAAACCATGTGCCATAACCATGTAGGGTATCTACTTGAGCAATGGATTGAGAATAGTTTGTACATGGTTTTCCCAAACTATGTGCCCCATATTTTGATGCTGAAATGTCAAAGATTTCATTAATGATTTTTTTAACCACATTTATTTTCCCTCATTCCCATTTTTGTGGTTGGGAAGCCCCTCCATCCCTCATAGCACCTTTTTGTCTCAAATCTAGGTTCCTTGATAACTCACATGTCCGAAGTCAAAATCAAGAGTCATCGAAGGCGTTTAATAGATTGATGTGATATCTTGGGTTATCATCTATCAGAAAAAATTTATATTTTTATCCATTTATATATTTAGGTGAAATATATTTTCATCTATTTTCATGTAATTATATAATTTCGTCTAATTATTCTTATGTAATTAAAATCTGAGGCTTCCATATGATGAGGGGTTATCAACGGAGCTATGGTAGGTGGTCTCTTCATTTTCCCCAAGATTTTCAGTGTTCAATATCTTTGATATTGTGTCCCACATCATAATCCTCTATAAATCTCCACATAATTATGTTTTTCATATTAAATGGATCTATGCGCCATGATATACGCTTGCTGATCCTTATTTATTAGGTAAAGGGATGTTGACCTCATTTATGGACATCCCTTCGGTGTGCTCTCTTGAATTAATCTTTAGTGTTAATTTCTTAATTAAGGGAATTAAATCAATGAATTCAACATATATTATAAATGTAATTTCATCTTTTATATGAATGATTAATGAATCCAAGTCACCTCCTAAGTTTTTAGTTGAACTCATAAATGGAATTTCCTAGGTTTGTAATTTTTCTATTGACCAAGATAACTCCTAAGTGCCTCATTGATCCATATAAATTGAATTGAACTGTTTTAGTAAATGAAATGGATTGATTATATTGATTGGGTTATTGATGATGGTTTTATTTTACAAAAATGAAATGATTAAATGGTATGAATTTTAAAGGGTGGTAAGACCGCTCGTTTTGTTTTTGCTTTATCAAATGCTCATTGAGAATTGTAATGCCTTTTTTGTAATTGGACTTGACTATAGAGATATATGAGTGTTAATTACTCATGTATTGTATTATAAATATGATTATTCCTTTTACATGGGCTGTGAAACAATCGTAAGGGTTCTATTGGGAATGATGGTTTCAATCTCCCTTACATCGGGTGTTGAGCATGGTGTCTCACAAAATAGACACTATTTGGATAGTGGGCATGACACACCACAATACTTGTTTTGAGTGTTGACATGATGGAACAATCACTATCTTGAGTTAAGTGCATGATGTCTCCCCTTCATAATGATGTATAGGTAATGAATCTTATTACTTGAGATTATAGGCTCGTTTAGACTGGTTATGGATGACTGAGTTACACCTCAGTCCAGCCAGTGCCTAGTATTCTAGGTACATGACCACTTATTCCCACACATACTTGGTTCATATAGGTTGATGTAATATATAACTAATATATATATATATATATTGACTGGTTAGATATTTTCCATTTCCAAGGGTCAAAGAAGGTAGTTCCTCTAGGTGTCCTTTAGGAACCTGAGTGGGCTGTCATTTATATATTGAACACTGTAAATTAATTATTATTACCTACATAATGTTTTTCTAAGAGCAATAATTGTATTACTTCTAGAAGCCATTGGTGGTGGGCCATTGGGATTTTTTCTCACACCTCACTCGGGATGCCTTTCGTATTCAAGAAAATTATTTTTCTCTAGGTACAAATAAGGGAAAGCACCTTGTTCTATGTTTTGAAATGATTTACCTTTAGACGTAGAATAAGATCATAGGACCAAGAATATGCTTGAGAAGCTAGTGGAGAAACGTTTTGTTATTTTTTTCCTTTTGGCATAGGATGGTTGTATATGCCTTCCCCTATTCCCCATTTGCATATCGACATTCCATACATCCATGTATATGACACTGCCTTGTGTATTTGTATTCTTATCCACTTGTTCAATTATTTATTCTTCCACTATATATTTATTATGTTAGTTTATATATGATTCTATTTTTTATTATTGTGGTAAAATCTATTGTTCCACTCTGATGAGAGGGTATAGTACCCCATCGTACCACCTTCACGCCAACATTACTAGTCGATAGCCTTTGGAATACATGGTGGCATGCTGGAGGCCATGTGATCTAATGGATTGGGGAATGAGTTATGTGTATCTTAGGTCAGTATGTTATAAAGTGTTATTTGAGGGGTTTTCTTTTCCTTTGTATTACTATTTTTGTATTAGACAAGAGACTAGTAGTTAAATTAGTTTCTAAATTACCCTATTCTTGCGCGTAGCTAGCCCATGTACAGGGGAAACCCAAATTACATGATATTCAAATTATAGATACTGATTATGCCATTTTTATATCATACTAATTCACCATTTGGTGAAATAATTGTTGTATGGTGTTATTAATATTGGTATTATTGAAATGATGATTTCTCTTACCTAGACATGATGAAATGAGGGCATTGAATCAGCTCCCGCATCATTTTGGGAATAATAAGACTCTTATAGAATGCATTCCTTCCATGCCACATTTATTTTTAGCATTAATTTTCCTAATTCATATTGATTGTGCCTCGATTATCTATTCAAATGTGATGAATGTTCTTGGAGGGATTGGAAAACATAATAGAAACTTAAAGTTCATGTCGTAATCTTACAATGTTTTCTTTCATAGAACAAATATGAAACTTTAAGAAGTTAATTGTGGCATGTTAATCCCTAAACCATACGTTTCTAGGGCTAGAACGTGTTATGTTGTGGTATAAATGGACACTATATTTTGATTCATAAGGTGTATGTGACCTTATGGATCAGAAATGGTGATCCATATTATTCCACAACTTAAAGGATTTAAACATCTGAAAAAGCATATATTTAAAATGAATATGGATCTAAAATTAAAAATGATCATATTATATATGTGGAACAGAGACCTAGAACCAATCCCGACCTTAGTAGTGTGTAGTAAGTGTGTCTCTTATGTTCTAATGGCCATTATGGTATCTTTTCCCTCCAATAATAGGCATCTGGAGTAGGTAGATAGATGTGATCATTTCTATAGGAAGGTTATCAAATGTCCTAGTTTTCCATCTACAATATTTTCAACTGTTAAGATCTCTTCTGAGTTGTGTGTTTGGAATTTTTGTATAATTATTCCACTATGACCTCTAGTCGGACTCCTTAAAGTTATTGAGGACCACGCACCAGAGTTAGTGGTCCCTAAGCCACCATTGGTCACTTCTAAAATACCACATGTGGATCCTCTTCTTGTTTGTGATATGGGTAGTGAGGTGGAGTTTTGAGATGTCTTTCTTGGTATGTTACAAAATATGAAAGGTGTTGTTTGAGCTTCCCTAACCGTCAAAGAGTTGACTTGGGAGTTCTAGAAGTAGCATACTCTCACTTTTTAAGTGGATGGAAGACCACATGCTATTGAGTCCAAAATAAAAGATATCCTTTCTATATTTTAGCATCTGGATACGCCTCTAGAGTGTATGGTCAAACATACGGTATATATGTTGTTCAATTATACCAAGAATTAATGGGATGTTATCGCCTGGGAATATCAGAATAGATATGTGGTTTTGGAAGATTTATAGAATATCCTCTATGACTATTTCCTTCCCTAGACTTTGAGGGCTGATCAAGATATAGAATTAATGAATTTATAGGATATATGTTTGTATTTTACGGAATAATCCACTTGTTTTACTGAGTTGTTGTAGTTTGATCATTCTTTAATGGGGAAGGACCTTATGACCACTAGTGAATTTGAGGATGGGATGATATACGCCATCCAATTTTAGGTCAATATATTCATGTTGACCACCATTTTTGAAATCATTAACCAAGCCCTTATTATAGATCATAATTTGAGGGAAGATGATAGTGTGAGTAATGGTGGGTCAGCACCTTTATTAATAAATTGTTTTTCTTTTAGGTGAAAGGGTTGTTTTGATGTTACTCATGACAGTTTAAGAAGCTAGGATCCTCACGTATAATTTTTTTTGATATTTCACAAGAGTGGGAATCCATGACACATGAAACCTCAATGCTTATGCGATCCATTGGAATCTAGTAGTTATGGCAGGATGGGGTATATCCAACACTTTTGCAGGACAATTACTATAGTGCCTAGAGATCGGGTATCTACTCTTACACCACATTCCATAGCGGGGCTAGTAGGATCATTCCAGGTAAGCATCTGTAACACTATTGGCTACTCAGGCTAAGGTGGTTATCATTAAAGAGGTATTTAGACTAACGATTATTAGCACTAGTAGGGTGGGGTTTCCACATCAATCAGGAAGTGGCTCAAGCCTGCTGTAAAGGCCATTTACATGCAGTCTGTCCTATGCTGGAGGAGTTGAGTGCTATACCTTCTACTATTTGAGGTACTATTCTTGTTTCCTCTACTTTAGTGTTTTATTTATTTGACATAGGCATGTATCACTATTATATATTTGAGACTATAATGGGAAGTTTGGACCTCGAGATCAAACACATTCATGGAGTTATGAAACTTGATACCCTATAAGGTATACGATCATAGGGAATTCATAATTGCAAGGAATTTTCCATTAATATGGGTGGATACCTCTTCATATGAAATTTTTTCATCCTCAAAATGATGGGATTTGACATAATCATCATGATGGAATGAATAGTCCTATATCAGTACTATATAGACTGTTATCAACGAAGGTTGATGTTTACATAACTAGAGGGTGTTAGGAACCTTCATAAGGGATAATGGTATGTTCAATGAAACGAGAATGACATGAGCATCATAGATAGGGTAGTGTGAAAGATCAGATCTGCAATATTTTCTTGGATGATCTGGGGTATGACCTTCTATGTTTACTCTAACAGTGGTGTATTTTATAGACATTTGTTTTGAAGAAGTATTTGGCCTACCTCCAGTGTGAGAGGTAGATTTTAAAAATTGGGGTAGTTCTAAGAGCAATACTAATGAGCATTCCTACTTATAGGATGTCATCAATGGATCTTATGGATCCCATGAAGTAGTTAGAGGATCTAGAGAAAAAATGATTCATATGACCTAAAATGTATCCTTGAGGATCACCAATCTTTTTTTTCCAAGTTGACGTATTGTACCCTCAGTATTTTCATTGATTATAGTTGGTTAAACCAGCTTACAATAAATAATTAGTATCCAATTCCAAGAATAAAATACCTATTTGATCATCATTAAGGATCAAGAATGTTTTCAAAGATATACTTGAGGATGGGATATCATTAGGTGATTCCTTAAATAGACCTCAAACAACTTTCAGGATAAGGTATGTCCTATATGAGTACATATTTATGCCATTCAGACTCATGAATTCACCTGCTATTTCCATGGACCTTATAAATCAGGTTTTTTTCTCAAATATACATTCATTCTTGGTAGCCTGTTTGATGATATATTAGTGTATTCATTCTCTAGAAATGACCATTCCAACTTTTTGAGATCATGCTAAATACAAAAAAATAATATCATATCTATTATAAGTTTAGTAAATGCCACTTTTAATTGAAAATGTCCACTTTCTAAGTCATATTATCTCATAGGTAAGAGTTTTATTTGGCCCCAAGAAATTTAGAGCTACATTTTCCTAGGAAAATCCCAATAATTTCTTTGATGTTTATATTTTATTGGGATGATATGGGTATTAAAAATTATTCATCCAATATTTCTCACGCATTACAATACTACTTATATTATTGACAATGAATGTTTTGAATTTAATATGGTTAGAGTCTTGTCAAGTTTCCTTTTATAAGTTAATGGGAAGGCTAAATTCTATACCGATGTTGATTTTTCTAGAGCTTGAAAGGAATTATGTAGTTTATTTTGATGCATTAGGTATCAGGTTAAGAGATGTTATGATGAAATATGAAAGAGTCTTTGCTTGCAGGTCTCATTATTTGAGGTCCCACTAGAGGAATTACCCCACACATGAACTTGAGATAGATGTTGCAGTTCATTACTTATGTTTTTGGATACACTATCTACACAGAGATAATTTTTTGGTATACACTAACCAAAAAAACCTTATGTACATATTTACAAAGTGGGATCTAGATCTTAGGAAGCGCAATTGGGTTTAGTACCTACAATAGTTTGAATTTGATATTTATTATATGCATGGGAAAAGAGATGTTGTAGCTGACACTCTGTGACAGAAGACTCAGACATAGGTAGTTCAGGAGGCTAGTATTGAATGGAAGCTCATAGAATTAATCTCAGTGATTCACAATGTGGTTTAGAATGATCCTGATTATCCATTCCATTTAGCCTTAGCAACGACCTCTACTCTTCTATAATGGGTAAGAGTGAGGAAAATATCTAAAACATAAGGATGTTTCCAAAGGTAACTCATCTCAGATGATGGTATAAATTTGGGATGGACTATCTATGGGGATGATACCTGACTTTTCCATGGGAACGTATGTGTCTCAATAGACAGTCGAGAAGAGATGAATCATGAATTTCATGCCTTAGTATGGGTTTTTCACCCTATTTTCACCAAGATCTATCGAGACTTGTGACACCTGTAATGGTGGCCTGGTAAGAAACATGATATTGTTGGACCCATCACTCAGTTTTCCACATGTTTATAGGTGAATGAAAAAAACTAGTGACCACTAGAGAATTTACAACCACATTCTATTCCCGAGTAGAAATGGGATGACGTTTCAATGGATTTCGTGACAGATTTACCCATATCACCTTGTGGAAATGATGTAGTGCATGTTTTCACTAAACACTTGATGAAGGTCCTACACTTCCTACATATGTAATAGACTTTCTCAGTAGTTAATCTAGGGAGAATTTACATTAGGTAGGTTTTACGTATTTATTGAGGTCTTCATTCTATCATTTATGATAGGGACACTCACTTTACATCATGGTTTTGGAAGGGGTTGTTGAAATCCATGGGTAAACAGGTTCTTCTGAGCATGTCATATCACTCGAAGACCGATGGACATATATAGAGTATGAAACATGTGCTAGAGAACATTCTCTATGTCTATTTTGTTGATTTTTGGGTTCATAGAATAAACACATTCCCCTTATTGAGTTATCTAATAATAAAATCATTTACGATACCATCGAGATGTCTCCTTATGAAGCCTCATATGGTAGGAATTTTCATTCAACTCTATGTTGGAAAAAGGTAGGGGAGGTCTCTATGAGTTGACCACGTCTTGTTCAGGATACAACAGAGAATTTCTAGTTTATCAGAAATCGCATGGTGATAGCTTAGTTCAGAAATCATTCATATGACAACATACATTGGAGACCTCTCATGTTCGAGGTCATGGACTTTTTTTTCTTGTGAGTCTCACCCAAATGGAGCAATAGACATATTCAAAGGTAGGGTAATATTTCAACTATGTTTTCTGTACCATTCATGGTTGTGATGTTTATTATACCAGTGAATTAATAGATAGATATTCTTTAGAGATATCAATCCACACATGATGTATTCTACATATCCCATATTAACTGATGCTATCCAGACCCGTCACATGTTTTTAATCATGATGGGGTTTAGTTGGATATGGAAACTTTCTTTAAGTAGTACCAAGTCTATATTTTGGATCAGAGTATTATGACACTATGAGGTAGGTTAGTTACATTAGTATGGGTTCTATGGTAGCACGGTTGAGTACAATTTGAGACTTGGGAAAATGAAGCTGATATATGAGCTTAGTTTTCAAAACTCTTTGCTAATAATACCTCTTTACCCATAGAAGGCCGACTTATGGTTGAGTTTATTTATACAGGGGATATTTTAACAAACCTTTCTTTCATTATGGCATGAATAATTTGTTTTTGGGTTACTTTATTTTAAACGACCCTTTCCCAATGAATTCACATGGGTTATAAGGGTGTATGGGGCTCGTTTTGAGCCTGAAACCCCAAAATTTGGAAAATATAACGGGCCTCACGGTTAGTAGAAATAGTGATAACCATCCCGCAAGGTCTCTAATAATAGCATGGAGTGATACAAAGGAATATATGGGGCTACATGGTGTGTCTACAACCACGCAACCCTATCTCCACAACCATGTCGAAAACTATAGACATTTGACATTTGGGGTTTGCATCTTTAGGGAAACCATGCACCTTAACCATGTGGGGTCCTTCCATGAGAAGTGTCTTGAGCATAGTTTGGCCAAATTGTGTGTAAAAACACTGCTCCCCCTATTTTAGGATGAAATGAAAAAATTACCTTAATTAATTCTTTCATCACATTTTCTTTTTCCTCCATCACATTGTAGTGGTAGGAAATCCACTCCTCCCACAGGTCTTCAAATTATCTATTATAGGTTCCTTGGTAAATAATATGGCTGCAGTTTAAATCAAGATCTTTTGAAATCATTGAATATTTTTTATGTGAGGACTCAGGTTCTCTTCCCATTGATATGTGTTTATCTCTATATCCATTATTGTATTTATGTGTAGGATAATTGTCCTTACATTTATGGAATTGGAATGTTTCTTCAATTTATTCCAACCTATATTATATTTGATGCCACCATCAAATGAGGAGTTGTTATTGAACATAAGGCAAGTGGTTCAGTCATTTACCAAAGGGGTTTTAGAGTTTCATAACATTTCTATTGTATCGCATGCTGACAATTTCCATGTGTATCCATTTAATTGAGATCTTCTTATTGAATTGATTTATGCACCTTGATATATGCCTATTTACCATTATCTTTAAATTTAGGGAATTTTGAACTCATTTATAGACTCCCCTTGGGTGTTCCTTCTTGAATTTACTTTTATAGGTAATTGATTAATTACCAGAACAACTTCTATGCATTCTTCATAGATTATAAATTGAATTCACTCTATTATATGAATGATTAATAAACCCAAGGAACCTCCTAAGTTCCTAATCCAACTCATAATTGTAATTTCCAATATAAGTAATTTACCTATGGACCAAGACAACTCATAAGTGCCTCATTGAGCCATATAAATTGAATTGACCCATTTTAGTAAATTAAATAGATTGATTATATAGAATGTATTATTCAGGATGGTTTGATTTTTGTTAAATAAAACTATTAAATGGGACAACTTGTAAAGGGTGGTAATACCACACCTTCTGTTTATGTGTTATCAAATGATCATTGGGAATTGTAATTCCTTATCTATAATTGGACATGACTATTAAGATAAATGAGAGGTAATTACTCATGTATTATATTATAAATATGATTAATAATTTGACATGGGAAATGGAAGGATGGTAAGGGTTATGTTGAGAATAATGTGATCCATTATATAAGGTGTTAAGAATGACATCTCACACTATTGAAACTATTTGGATGGTAGGCATGACACTCTACGTTAGTTGTTTCTAGTTTTGAAATGATAGAAAACTAACCATATTTAGTGAGGACAATGAAATCTCAAAATCATTTTTATTTTTAGGTCATTTAAAATATTTATTGGGCTTATGGGCTTGTTTAGACTGGTTACAGTTGACTGAGGTATTCCTTAGTCTTTCCAATACATAGTATTCTAGGTATATGTCTACTTACTTCCACACGTACATAGTTCATATAGGTGGAATAAATATATTAAATATATATATATATATATAATTAATATATATATATATAGTTACTTGTTATACATGAATACCATCCATGAGATGAAATACGTAGAGGTGGTAGGTGTCGTTTAGTAACCCAAGAGATCTTCCATTTATTTATTCAACATTTTGTTTAATTTTTGTTACCTATGAACTATTTGGTTATTATCATTTCTTGAATTACTTCTATACAACATTGGTGGTGGCCTACTGGGATTTTATCTCACACCATACTGGAACTACCGTTGGTTCCAAAGAATATTGTTTATCTATTGGTACGAATAAGGGGAAGCGCCCTGATTCTGAGTTTTTATATGATTTACCTTTAGATGGAGCATAGGAGAAGAGGATTGGGAATATTCTCTACATTCTAGTGAAGAAACCTTTTGTTCTTTTGTCCTTTTTTATATCATGGATGTATATGATTGTCCCATGTTCATCTTTTTTACATCACCTTTCCATGCATCCATGTATATGAAACTTCCATGTGGATTTGGATTATTATTCATTTGTTTAGTTATTTATTATGTTATGGATTATTTATTATTCTGTTTATATATGCTTTTATTATTGTATGATTATTGATATATCTTTGTGACCCATATTATTAGAAGGTATAGTCTCCCCACCGCACCACCTTCACGCCCTCACTTCTAGTCAACTGCCTCCAGCATATGGGGAGGCATGCTTGAGGCCATGTGACCCAGCGGCTTGGGGCATGAGTTAAGTAGATCATGCGTCAATATGTTATAGTGAACAAGCTTAAATAGAAACACTTACAGACATGAAATTTGTCATAGCATAAACTTATTAACACGAATCCTAGTCCATGCATAATATTATAGACATGAAAACTAGGTCCACACATAATCTTATGGACATGAAATCTGAGATCATGCATAAAATTGTGAACACAAAACCAGGTCCACGAATAACATATTTATCTCTTGACTTATCCATAATTTACCAATACATTTGATGTTTATAATGGACCCACCCATCATAAGATCATAATACATTAATATTTACAATATAATATAATGAAATATTTTAACATTTCATCTTAACTTAAAACGTGGATAATAAAATGGGTTTTATAAACATATTATGAAAATAATAGTAAACCATCTAGACAAATAATGAATATATCATCAAAGAAACATATCTACAAGGAAACATATGTAATATCAAATAATGTCATCATAGATAATAAATCCTTTTAAAAGAGTAATTACAAGATATATTGAGTAAAACAAATTAATTTTGAAACCACTTATTTAAAATAAAAATTTTTCAAAAATATTAAGGAAAATATTGTAGGACACCAGAGAACCCTAAGAGGGGAGGGGTGAATCTGGGTGTCAAATTTTTATTTTAATATGATTGATCTTATTCCAATATTTGTAGGAACTCATTAAACATTTATGATGGATTCAATCAACAATAAAAATTTCACATATAGAATGGAAACACACTAGTTTTACATTGTTCAACATTAAGGGATTGTCCAAGAATTATACACTCATAGTGTGTTGGTCATACCAAAATCTAATAATCTTCACTCATTGTAGAATACAAAAGTTCAGACACATTAACTTTGTTATAGAAACACTATGTTTACAATGTTTTATAGATAGATCACTCCATCGCTCAGAACATTTCCATCGACTCTTAGTAGCTCACTTATTTGAGAAAATTCTTACTAAGTTTGTCGACTTGAAGGGCGCTTCAATTAATTGTTATTAAATTCTTTGTCCCTGTCTTAGCAAAAAACTCTATATGCACCATATACCTGAGTTTATGCACTTTGAAAGAACTATTCAATAAAAACTATATGTTTAAAATGTCCATTCATGAAGCTCCTTCACAAATCTCACTCCTTTTACGAAGCTCACTACCTTCACCGAACAATATTTCCTTCAGAATGCTCACTCCCTTTGTGAAACTAACTACCTTTTGTAATGCTTACTACCCTCATGAATCTCACTAATTTTGCACGGATACCTACCTTTATAGAATAAACAACCTTCACAGAGCTCTCTGAGTCAATGAATAATACCCCATCATCATAAAGCACTCATTAATCAAAAGCATTGGAGTTATTTATGACTCAAGGAGTCTTTTTACAATGCTCAAGACCACATTAAATTTTAGTTTTGAAGAGTTCCCCTATCTTCATGAAACCAGAGTGATTCCATATTTTCCTTGTAAAAATTCATGTGAAACGATGAAGAGTAGCCTTATATTTATAGGCTCGGCAGTTCGTGAAGCTCCATGACCTCTTAGTGTATTTTTTTTGGAATTTTCAGTAATATCTTCATAGTGCTCTTCCTATCGTAAAGCTCAATGGATATTCTATGTTCGTGATGCTCATCATAATCATGGTAATTTCTGTCAAAACATTTGCACTTGTGCAAATGTCCCTCAAGAATTTCTTCATAGAGAAGCTCTATTGTGATTTGATACTATCATGAAGCCTTCTATCAAACCATTGTACACTATGATGCTCTAATTCTCATAATATAAGAGATCACCATCACCATTCAAAATTATCGAATTCATATATGTGATAATTGAAAACAAACACTAACCATAATCCATTTCTAGCAAATAACAACCTTGGTTCCAAAAATCTCCCACTTTGGGTTTATTGGAAATCTGCAGATAAATTCAGTGAAGCACCACCATTATAAAAACCTAATATGCAAGAAAATAATCATCCAGTACTCTAAGTAAATGTGAACAAATATTGATGTAGAAAACAAGAGGAGAAGCAAGAATTCTGTTCTCATGTTTTTAATGTTAAACGATATCCAAGCTAAGATCTGATCATTTCACATAAGCATTGCATGGCTTTTCAATAACCTAGAACCACTTTTCACCTTTATCCATTAACCTGCAACCATAAAACCATAACTTTGTCATTATCCACCATAATCATACTATGGAATTTATCTATTCTCCCCCATTGTAAATAAACCCAAAGACTAGTATTAGTCAATTTTAGAGAACAAAACACACTCCCCCATGATCGTATCTCCCTCACAAACGTACATATCTTCCACAAATAGATTAAAAAAATTAACAGAACTAGAGAGGTGGGAATTTCTGTACCCCCCTAATGCACTAGGGGTGGATGAACACCGAGGTTCAACTGATGTTTCTCAAAAACATGTTCCTACAATGTCATAGTTAAAATGTCTTCCACTTGGTCATCTGTTCCAACATGATCAATTTTACACATTAAATGTTAAAAATTTTATTTGAGGAAGTGATATCTAATTTCAATATGTTTCTTACTATAATTCCCCGACCCTAGAAGCATGGAGCTAGTGCATTATTTTAATACCTTTTTCTGATTACAAGGAATCATGTCCCGAAGGACTGGTCAGTTTAGAAGTATTGGAAAATAGATTACATACAAGAACATCACATTAAAATTTACAACATAAAACATAACAAAAATAATCCTTTGAAATTCCATTATTACCATAGATTAACCTTGTATACCAGTCATAATACAATTCTTATCATCCTGGGAAAAGAAAACATAAGAATGGGTGAGCTCAGATGCTTAGTAATGGTAAATAATTCAGCGGAAGCTATAAACATTTAAAGTTAGATGTTTAATAAAAACATCATCCTGTAAAAAAATAAAATTGAAAATAATATGGAAAATATAAATCAAACATTACCATATAAACATGCACATGTAGATTTTAATAGTCTAACAATCACATGTAATAACTAATTTCATAACGAGGGAATGCATGATGCCAGATATAATAACTACTACGTCAATGACTTGTGACAATAACATTCATAACAATTATTTCAATCCCTTATGACATGACAATAGTTTGTCTCATGAGACCTACTGATGCATAGATGAACTATAGAGGGCCTCACCCATCACTTACTAAGTCTAATTCATTCCTCATATGAAAAGGGGAAATATAACATAAAAAATCTTATTAAAACTAGCATACCAAATGTCAATATATTAACTTTAAACCATGAATGGTTTAAAAATAACACATCCATATTGAAACATTTCATAACTCATTAAATACAATATGGATGATTTTATTATAATAAATCAACCTCAATTAAGAATAACATCCATCAAAGGATGTTGACCTATTTCAAAATGAACAGTAAAAAATTTTGAGAGAAATATACATTCTTCATGAAATCATTTAAAATTCACATAATTTATAAAGAAATACATTTAAAATATATTTTTGAATCAAAGTATACCATAAAAAATTTAAACTTTAGAAATTAATTAACATTTTAAAACATTCATGTCCATATAAATAAATACTAAAAACCATTTTGAAAATATGGACATTAATGAGAATGATTTTGATGAAAAAATATTTAAATCATTAAAAATGATTTTTTAGATAAAGAGTCTTTTAAAAATAATCCTTTTGGAAAACATTTATGAGACATATACATGGATGATAAATATGTCCCAGTAAATACTTGCACATAAACAATTTCAGATAATAATGAGATTGAGGAATTAACCCTTACCTAAACTCTAATACTCTCCATACGAGTATGAAATAGCTGTATAATGTTTTTAAACATGCTAGTAACTTATATAGGAATCATAATAATATTTAAAATATAATATATAATTCTTTAATGACATTATATTACCCATTGATAAATAATTCAATGTTAATGCAACATTTTGGGTAATATCTCTTTGTTTACAGTACGTGTTTTGACTTGTTATTCTTGATCATATTACTTAGATAATGATTTAATTACTTCCAGAATGTAAAATATGATTTATATATCATATATATTTATAATATAAATATATATAATAGATAGATATATAAAATGGAATACACTATTCCTGGAGATGGTAGGCCGTACTTACGCATGAACGTTGTTTTCATATATTTATCGTATTGAATGGAAGAAAGTGAATGACATATATGTACACACACACAAACACACACACAAACAAATATATATATCATTTCTGAACACTTATTATGTCATATATTTCATAATTATGAATAATAGTTTTTATAATCATTCTTGGATGGTGAACATGGAAGATGAGTCTCATCGCATTGTGGAGACGGTAAGTCGTACATACACACAAGCGACGATATCATTTACTTAATGGTAATATGGTAAGTAATTGGATGAAATATGAATTTTAATGAAGAAATATCATGATATATTTATTATATAGATCCATTATATTCATATTTACACCCATAGAAATAATGTGTAAATGAGAAACAATTTATACCACAACGTGGAGATGGTAAGTCATACGTACACACTCATGGTGGTACTGCTTTTCAACAGATGGGTAAAAAGAGTAATATGTTTGTCATATATTCTTAAAAATATCTTAGAATATAGTATATTATTGAGTTATTATTTTTTCATGGTAACAACTTAGTAAGAGGAATTAGAAGAAAGGACGAACATTGAAAGAAGGGATAAAACAATTACCCCTTCTTCGGTTGTCTCCTTTTGATTTGCACAAAACAACTCTTTAAGATGGATTTTTTCCCAAATTTGGACTCTACGATGAATTGGGGGAAGTTGGGAGGTGATTTGTGTAGGGTATGGCTGAGCCAAATGGCTTTGGGGTTGTGAATTAAAGAGAAAGGGAGGTACCCTTTTATAAGAGAGGTGAGGGACATTTTATGAAAAGATTGAAATATTAATTTATTATAAACTTATTTTAGGATTATAATATCTCAAAAATTGTTTTATTTCTAGGATAAGATGAAGACGGGTCGAAATCTTATTAACCAATAGGTTTTAGACATTTTAGGTTATAAAATTAACCTTATCTTTTAAATTTAACCATTTGTAAAATAAGTTACCTCTTACCATGTCCTCTTGTATTTTTACACTACATGGTTAATATCATTACTATAAAATGAAAATGGAACATAAATCGGATCATTTATGATATTTTTATTCCTATATAATTAATTTTTCTAAACTATATATTTTTAGAACTTTTATATCATTTAATAAAATAGTATTTGTTTTTGTCAATTTTGACACTATTTAGTAATTGTTTTTTTTAAATCCATAACAACTTGATTCCTTTGAAAAAATGGGATTATCTCAGACCTAATATGTCAATTAATTCTATAAAATTTGGGGATGGAATCAAAAGTTTCAATTTTAATTTATTTTATTATTTATAACATCATTTATTTTAATCATTCATTAATAAGGTAATTATTGTATCATCATTGTGTCCTAAATAAATTTAATCATTTAATGTTTAAAAATTATAAATAAAATTCTATGTTGTAGGAAATATTTTTATATTTCTAATGAATATTTATAGTCGAATTTATCTTATGTATAATCCTATATTTAAAATGGTTTCGTTAAATAGAATTTGAATATGGCATTTTTAACTCTTCTTTAAATAAAATATAATAAATGTAGTAATCTAATCGAAGTGGATCAAAAAAGGTTCATATTTTTTCCTAAGGATTATTTGGGTCAAAAAGAACTTATAAAAAATAATTAGGACATGTGTTGGGGTAATTTTATATTATTATTATAATATTTTTACGTTTAATTACCCTATATACTTTTAACCGCGATAAATAAGATTCAAAAGTTACTATTTTCCAGAAATTATTTTCATTCTATTGAACCACATTTTACATTTTAATAACAACCTTGTCTGCTAGATTTTTGAAATTCAATTCAGAGAAGCGGTAAAATTAGGTTTTATGAAAATTTGAAAATATTCATAGAAGGTGGGTAAAAGACGTCAAAAAGATCAATGAAAATTTATATATCTAATCTTATTATAAAATGACTCCAATGAATTAAATTGAACTAATATATATATTATGTATATATTTTGACATTAAGATAAATTAAAAATAATTATTTAAATGAAAAAGCCAGTTTTTATGTACTATGCAGTATTTTTCACGATTCAAAAAAAATTAATGCTTTCAGAAAAATACCAAAAATTCATCATAAGTTAATTTTAATATTCCTAATTATAAAATGAAATCTATTTTAGCAAGTTCAATTTTTATGAGTGTTAAAAATTAATATTTTTATTATTCACTAAAGGACAAAAAATGTAGTTTTTTTAAGAAAATAGTTTTTCTAAATATATTACTATTTTTAAAAAACTGATAAATTTCATTATAAATATGTTTTATTTATGTGAAAACATTATAAATAACATTTAAAATTCATTTTTTAATATTCATATTAAAATATTTAATTGACGAATAAATATATTATTTAAATAATTATAATACTAATGTGTTGTTTTGAAAAAACCCAATCTTGCATATAACACTAGACAAGTCAGTGTTGCGTGAAATATAAGCTATTAAATTACATTAAAGAGATAACGTACTATAAAATCTTTGGGTGTTACATTCTCCCATCCTTCAATAAATTTATTATTCGCAATTTGAAATTATTATTTGAAGATAAAATTTTGAAAATAGAAAATATAATTGTGGAAAACCCACATCAATAATAGGGTTAATAAAATTTAGTCTTAATAAGATGGAAAGGGAAATGAAATTGTCACAAAAAAATTAAGATTTTGAATAGGAGAACATTGGTGGAAATTAGAGACACATAATTAGAGGAAAATGTATAAACATTTTCAGTGAGTGATTAAGGTCATCAATCACAAACCGGTGAACAATAAAGATAAGATTGAGGGCCTCAAAGCCAGAAATCTATGATGTTTTAAAATATCATCAGAAAAATATAAGGTTTTTGGAAAACACATTTTTTAGATACTTTTTTTAAGAGGAGGGAGGAATTTACTATCAAGATAAGAACTCAAGAAAACACAATTGATTTTATTACCTTTTATAATCATAATCTCATCATTTGGATTTGTTTCAATATATTTTCACTTCCTCCCATACACTAGAAAATTAATGTTCAAAATACCTTTTTTAATACCTAAAGCACATTTTATAAATCATAATTCCCACAAGTATTTCCTTAGTCCTCTATATGTTTACTGAAATACAAAAGGTTAGGCCAAAGTATCCAATAAATTATACTTTAACCTCAAACAAAATATCAAGTTCTCAACTTACTCCATTCCAACTTTTAGACTTATCCAATATACTTGTGTCCAAACTCACAGTCTAAAATTTTATATAGGAGGTAAAAATAATGAAGATCTCTGTTTCAACATAATAACCTGTTAATAACTTCATCATGTATTTTCTTAAATCATAGAAACACCCTAAATTACTATAAAACCTTATTGAATATGTTCATGATCCATTATTCCTTATAGAATACTGGATATAGTCCTTAAATCCAAAAAAAAAATGTAAACTCTAACAATGATGAAATAAAAAAAATTAATTAGTCACAAGGTTGTCAAGAATATCCAATATAATTTATCGAAATCATTAATCTATTATTCCAAAATCACTACCTCAGTTTCAAGACCATATTAAGGTTTATCTTTCCCTCAACCATGTATTTTCCAAAAAGTTTATCTTGCTATTGAGTCACTTTTCTTAGTACCATACAATCTCAAATACAAAATGAAACAGTACTATTGTACAATCCTTATTTATTTCCCTAATTCATATAACTATTACATCATTGATACAACACTCAAATGACACATTTCTTCAATCCAGAAACACAAATACATTAATTATTTCACATCGACTATAGTAACATCTTATGCTTGACCTTTATCCCTTTGATTCTCCTGATCTATTTTTACTTAACTCTTAGGACATTTATTTTTATAATGCCCCATTTCACTACAATTAAAACACTCAAAATTAGTATTTTCTTTCTTTTCTTTGAATTCCTTTTCCTAATGATCCCTTTTCTCCACACATATAACAAACACCCAGTCCTTTCAAGCACTTTCCAAGGTGATTCTTTCCACAGTTATCAAATATGGGAAAACCATTCTTTCCCACATTCCCTTTATCTATCTTTCTCTCTACTATCCTCTTCTTCTATAGATTCCCTTGAAAGCCATAAGAATTAGATAATTATTTACTTATTTTATTAACACCTGATACTATTTTCTCATATGATGAGAAAACATGGGAGGATATTTCCCTTGAAAATGTTGTCTTAAGACCATGAAATATAGGAACCATCTTACTCTTGGGAACATGAGCATTAGTTGGGTAGTCATTCGTCTTACTAGACACCATTTCTAAACAATTTCATCTACTATATTAGGTTATGAATCATAATGCATGATTATAAAATAGTGAAATACATAACATAAATTGAAAAATTTATGCATATCTAATCTCATAATCATAAAAATAGATTCTTTGCGGACATAATTAATCATAAATACTTTATAATGGTTTGTAATGAAAATATGAATTATCCTAAGCATATCCCTCGGGAGTGTCAAAACTGGTGTGCAGTAAGGCCCATTGTCAAAA
The DNA here is from genome assembly GCA_963277665.1 of Viscum album. Taxonomy (NCBI): domain Eukaryota; kingdom Viridiplantae; phylum Streptophyta; class Magnoliopsida; order Santalales; family Viscaceae; genus Viscum; species Viscum album. The sequence continues at coordinate 2,067,555,167 of OY728123.1, read as the reverse complement.
CTGGTGTGCAGTAATGAAAATATGAATTATCCTAAGAGGATGTTTGTTATTATATAGTTGAGGACCAAAATCAGTCTTTCATTCGAATTTTCTACTTGAAAATGATAGTTTTTTATATAGGTTTTCTGAAAAAAAAATAATGCATATAGTGGTAGGTCAAAACATATTTTGAAAAATATGTCGCAAAGGTGGCAGTGCCCCTACCGCCTTTGGGTATTATAAATTCTGGTGAAAGGTAGCAAGGACCTTTCTTGTTCTTCCAGAATCAAAAAAAATTAAATATGCATTTTTGTATATTTACAATTTTTATTTTTATTTATTATTTATATCTATATATAACAAATCAAATTTCAGCAAAATTTATCTGTTATTTAATATCCAGCATTACTAGAATTAAAGCAGTCTGGAATTCTAATAGAAATCGTCACCCAGTGATCCTTTTTATAAGAGGGTCTTCCTTGGAAATCATTCTGCATTTCCATTTTGGGATTCATGTTCTCCCTTCCTGGACAGAATATTCTGTATTTCCAATGGGGGATTCATTTACTCCCTTTTCTGCGCAGAATTAATAATATATTATTATTTATTATTTTTAGTCAATTAATAATAAATAATGATTAACTATTAATGTTTAAAACTAAATATTAATAATTAAGAAATTTATATTAATAATATTTTTTAACAATATTAATTAGTAATATTAATTACTAATAAATATTAATAACTTATTAATAGTTAATAGTTATTAATTTCTTAGCTATTAAGAAAAATTTAAATACTTGTTAATATTTCTAACTACCAGTTACTAATTAAGAATTAATCAATAAATAAATATTAATAATTGTTTATAAAACAATTACTAATAAATAATAATATAACTATTAGTTATTAATTAAATAGTAATTAATCAATATTTAATTACTTACTAAAAAAGTAAATACTAAATAAATAATAAATTATTAATTTATTAATAAATTTTATGAATTATTATTATCTAATTACTAATAAATATTTAAAGTTATTACTTAGTTACTAAATATTAGTAGTAATGAATAAATTCTATATTGTGAATTATTAATTATTATACAGTAATTAATTAATTGACTAATTGTTGATAAGAAATAGTAATTACTAATAATATGAATTTATAATAATATTAGTTAATGAATATGATTTAATATTTAATAACATTAAATTTTATTAAATATTTATTACTAAGTAATGCTAATTACTAATAAATATTATTTTATAAAAAATATTAAATAAATAATATGATTTAATATTTAATAATATTAACTTCTAATAAATATTAATTAAGTAATATGATTTAATATTCAATAACATTAATTACTAATAAATATTTAAAATTATTCATTAGTTAGAAATTAATAATAATATATTGTATACATTATATATTTATTATTTAGTAATTATTAATATTATTTTATATTAATTATATATTATTTGATCAACTAATTAAATAAGACCTATTATTTATTGTTAATAATTTAGAAATTAATTAATAATTTAATTATATTATTAAATACCAATTAATAGTATTAATTAATATTGTTTAATTTTTTTAATATAAATTTTTAATTATTAAAAATTAGTAGTAAACCTTAACAGTTAATTATAATTTATTAGTAATTATTATTTACCATTATTTGATTAACAATTAATAATAATAATATATTATTAATTATGGGTTGGAAAGGGAGAACTTGAATCACACATAGAAAATGAAGAATGTTCTGTAAAGGAAGGGAGAACATGAATCCCACATCCGAAATGCAAAATGATTTATAGGGTATACCATCTTACAAAAGGGAGTCATGAGTGATGGTTTCTGTCAGAATCTAGACTGCCTTAATGGTAGTAGTGTTTTATATTGAATAGTAGATAAATTCTGTTGGAATTTTTTTCCTTATATATATGTATATATATAAAGAAAAAAAAGTAAAATAAAAAATAAAATAAAATATTAAATATAAAAACATGTATATTTATTTTATTTTTTTGATTCTGGAAAAAGCTGGAAGGGCCTTGCTGCCTTTACCCAGAAACTTTTTTAGATAGGCAGCAATGCCCTCACCTCCTTTTGCCTGAATGAAAACTACCCAAAGGTGGTGGGGTCCATGACGACTTTGAGACATATTTTTCAAAATATTTTTGAGATAGGCTTATTTAAATATTTTTATCTTGAAAAATTTATATAAACAACACTGAAAATGAATCTCCCTCGAGTCCTATTAGATAAATATTTTCATCTGACCAGAAGGAAAATGTGTGTAGATCCAAGATCTACTGTAGTGTAACAGTAAGTAAATCTTATCCGAAATCGTGATATAGTACCTTTATCCCATCTTCCATAATGATTATTGGATCACATTATTTGGTGGGATTAAATACATCAACTAATATCGAAATTTTTCTTCATTTAATAGACATTACTTAAAAACCATATTTCATTCCTTTTTCGAGTTAGATAAACTTTTCCCACAATTATCATTATCTTTCTGGTGAATTTTTCTTTCCAATTTTGGTTTTGAGTCGAATTTAATATCATATATTTGAATATAGAACTCACTATTCCCAATATTTGGATGGATTCAAGACATTGTTTAGGGAGTCAGTAAAACATATGTATTAAATTTTATAGAGATCATGAGAGAAAATCCTTCAACCAATGGGAGATGGGTAGTTTCACTAATCTCTTGCATATGAGGAGGAGCATCATTTTGGGATTTATATCCAATAACTTTGTCTAGATGAATCAAATCAATTTTTTCAAATTATTCACACCTTCAACATCATTCATTTATGAGACAATATCTATTATCATTTCAAATGAGGAGTATGTAAAATTGCTTTATCGTGTGATGCATGGGTAGTAGCTAAATATATAGAGTGTGGAGATTAGTTCCACTACTAACTAGTTTTTCCATAGGGATAGGGTAATGTGCCTAGTTGTAATAGTGTAGTTCGAATAGTGGAATAAATGTTGCAGTAGAGTGGTTGTGGTTGATCATGTGCTTCATTTTTAAAGATCATGAAATTAGTTTAACCTATAATTTAGTGAATTCAATCATGTTTTCATGTCCATTATGAGAAGAATTGGTGTCAAAATACCAGGGGGTCCTAGAAATACATGACATGCACTTGTGTCTACCATTTGACATATAACATGGTATCATATGATGTAAAAACAAAAATTTCACTACTTACTGAGATTTATGTCTCCCACTTTTATGAGATAATTACCTTTATAGGGTGATGTATTAGTGGATTATTCAAGATTGAGTCTCTAAACTATTTCCTTGGATATCAATTTCTCATCCCTTTTCCCTATAACAATCACAATGACTATCATATTATCATCATATGCATGAGTTTAAAAAATAATAAAATGGTGAATATTTTCCACCTATTTCCCGGTGATGAATTGAAGGTGCTATTTTTGAGGGTGGTGCGCACTGGGGGTAATTCGTGTTGAGTGGTGTCATGCATTGGTGGAGGTGGAATAAACTAGGGGGTTTATGGAGAAGGGGGGAGGGTACAGAAGACATGTGAGACAAGAAAGAGTGGAATATGTCTTCCTTATGGTGAGATGGCATGGAAGGGGTGAGCTTGGGGGCTGGTGAGAAGCCAAATCTGGGTATGAAGAAACCATACACATCAAGGGGTGGTATGGGGCGACCAAACTGTATGATAGGATAAATCTACATGGATTAATTCAATGTATGGGGTGATAATTTCTAGTGTTCCATATTGATATAGTTTAATATAAGTATCACAAGAGTGTGGAAATCTTAGTAAGGTCTATCCATAAATAGAAACAAATTTAAATATATATCACACTTTTTATGTTTTTCTATTATCTTTTTTCTTTTTTTTAAAAGCATTGTGATTTTGTGTTCTGTGATACAATGTTATTGGTTCTATTTTCTTGGCTAGAATACAACGTTCCATCACTATTAGGGGATGTAACCAGATTCTAGAATGGTTGAAATTATAAAACTGTAACAACACAATACGAATTGTATAATTCTTATTAAGTTGCATAAGTGAACAAATGGGTTTTCAAATTTCATGGAGGCAGGAACTGAACTGATTAAAGATTTAAGATTCAATTAGAAGGTTGATAATGAAGAATGACCATGATTTGAAACAAAATGATGCATGAAAATAAAGATAAACCATTTCCTCATGCATGTAACTCTAGAGAAGCACATATATGCCTCCCAAATTAGAGATAACACTCTTAATGAATTAAAAAATATGAAAAATTTGATTACAAAGGAATAGAAACACCCTATTTATATAAACAACCCTAAAAAATGAAAATACTAAACATCTCAAAAATAAATCCTTAATTTTGGGGCTAAATAGTCATTAATAAAACAAACGAATCAGAGTAATAAAAGAACATAAAATTCAATGAGGTCTTTGGATACTATGTAGGAGGAGCCCCAAATCGGTGCTACATTACAACATCTAACTAATATTCATCTTCAGTTTAGATTACACATAGAGGTTAGATTCTCTAGCTTTTTTCAATCAGCTTCCTATGAAAACCTAAATAAAATTCAATTCAATTTATTTATCCAACATCATCATTTGATGCTCCTTCACATTCTTCATACAAAACTCTATCTTAGTAGACTTTGGATGTCAAAAAATATAAAATTACCAACCCATGGATATGTGTTTAGTGAATTTGGATTAGGTTTCATCCACATATTTAATTATAGTATGGTTCACATCCAAATATCCAATGTCAGTTCCCTATCCTCCAATATTTTTTAAGTAGCTACAGTAAACAAAAATTAATATTTTTCCACGAAATATCACCCAAATATAACAAACATTGAGCCTCCGTCAAGATATTCATGTCTGAATGTTGGATTTGGAAAAACTATATCTGTGTTCCAACATAAACCCAAATCCATAATTCCATAAAACATCCACCAAATTTGTAACAGAGAACCATTGAACCAGTTTCAAGAAACAAAAGAAAACGGTAACTCGAGAATTTAGTTTTATAGAAAAAAATATATAACAAAACTTCAATAAATAATCCCCAAGTCATTTTTTGAGAAATAGAAAACTACCAGTGATAAATATTTTATCAAATATTAATAATTGAATTATTTGATGTGATCATAGATCCATGGAGTTCATAGTTTATAAATATTTTATATCTATGAATAAATTATGATCATAACTTTGGTAGATCCATATTTTTATGTTTAAAAATCATGTAATTATATTTTCATGATGTTGTAGAATATGGTAATGCATAAATAAGTTCTTAGTTCATGTTTTCATGTATAATAGATCAAATATTTTGGTAGTTTTTTGAAATGTAATTAAATACAATAAATAATTTATTTTTCATGTGTTTTTTTAGAATCTCAAAAAAAACCATGTAATGAATTATAGGTAATATGTAAGATACTCTTCTCTTAGAAGTGATTCAAAAGATTCTGGAGTTTCTAAAATTTTTAATGGTGTAGATTCTGATATATTTAAGATTTTCATATCATGAATAATATATTTATACTTAAAATGCATGATTTTTTTGAGATTATTCTAAAATATGATAAATTCCAAAACCTTGGGCAATATTTATAATTTTAAAAATATTACATAAGCGTTATAAGATTATGGAAATTTAAAAAATGGAATAGAACTAATTCTTTTAATAAGGTTAACATGAAATTTTGTGAGGGTATTCATACATCCAATTTTTTTTAAAAGTTGTACTGAGTCATGTAAGGGTGATCTTGTACATCATAAGAGTCATTTACCATTATGAATGTTTTCATAAGGGTGATCTAAAACTTTACACTGATAATTTGGTGAGTTCATAAGGGAAATATGAAAATCATAAGGTCTAGTATGTATTTTGTAAGATTTATATACACTTATGATCAGTTTCAATAACATTATTCTGAAAACTATTATCTCATATTGAAATCTGTAAATGTAATATACATTTTCAAATTATGATTATTCCATAAATTAGAAAAGAATCATAAAAATTCAAAATTATAGGAGGATGGGTTTTATGAAGATTAACCCCAATGATATTTTTATATATACATTGATTCTAATATCATGTCCAATTCCATGATAACGATTCTAGAAATGATGGTATTCAGTAATGAATAATTAATGAGTGTTTATATTGTGAATATAAAAAACACACCATGAAGTTTTCCAATGGTGAACATCTATCCAAATATGGTTTTAATGTTTGAGATACAACCATAGTGAGAAAAACAGGGGACACACTATGCTATTTGATAAATGAGAAATATAGTGGTAATGATACACACCATGAATGAGCCACTTCAAAATGTCTTGTAAATGTGGATAAATTTTAAATTTCTCATGGATTTCTTAGAGGTTTGAAGAAATTTAATCACGAGATTTTCGAATATTAAATGGTGAAATATTTGACAATGATTAAATGAGAAATAAAGATGATATTTGATGTGGAAAATAAAGGATATTTCAATATTTTTATATGAAAAATATTTTGATTCGAATTTTTGTAGGAATGATATATAGAAAAAGGTGAATAAGGGAAGTGTGAGGATAAATACTAATATTTTCTTCTATATTATAAGATTCAAAGAAAAAATAAGCATTCTCTAATATTATATCATGTTAAAAACCTTGAGTATTGAAGGGAGAGGGAGAGACTCAACCCTGTGATCTAGTTTCATGTTTTGTGTGTCGATGAAATAATGATGACCCACCATGTTGTGAAGGATTGATCATGTACATTAATGTGAAATAATAAGAGTGAGTGACCGACATATCATTTTTGGATAATAACTCATGCTGAAAAATAAAAATACAAAGACCCACCTACATCATCCTTATATTTTTGGGTCTAAATATGAGAAGAGGTAGCCACATGGATTTCTATATGTTTAGGAATCTGATCAAATCCATTCTATCCTATAGAAACATGAAACCTTAACCAAATATCTACTTTGAGGTCATAAAATCAAAATATTGTATTTTAATGTGAATGGAATATTCATCAAATCCTTATTTTTATATGATACAACATTCTATGTATTATGCCATCAAAAAATACATGAGATTCTGACACTTCCTAAGATATATTTTTCACCCAAATGATAAAATTTTCCATTTGGGTTGATTTTCCACATAACTATCTTTTAATAACAAATTCATAAGTTAAAACACACAGGAGTTAAATGAATTCATGAATATGTATGATTAATTAGATGATTATGAAGCTCATATATTATTACATCTGTTACGGGAGGGGATAAACAATGAAAAACCATTCAAATTGCGTAAGGAGAGTCTCGAAACGGAGACTTCCCTAAACACCACCACATGAACCAACCACTAGGTTTCACCCAAGGGGAACATTATAAGTTCCTGGGTTATTGAATTCATCACCAAGGATCAACCTTGGGATTATTTATTGAATTGTTATATTTGAGGGAAGTGTGTGTATGCTCTATCAATACCCCCTTAGCCTAAATCTCTCTTATTCTACCTCCATTATGATTTAGATACTAGAAAATATTGAAGGATGAAGAATAATTCACATGATATATGTGATTCTACTCAACCCATTGATACACTATAGAGATGGGATATCCATTGGATATCCTTATGTGATCTTTATCAAACAAATGAAACGGTGTTTCAAAATGTTGTAGATTCACATTGGTGAATGGTATGTTGTTTATTATTTCTTTATTTCATTTCTATATGGAGTATCCTATTTTGTGCATGGGTGATCCTCAAAATTGGTTTAAATTCCATTTTCTTGATCTAATAAGGGTTATTAGTGTCTTTGGAAACCATTCTGTGGTATCAAATTCATCCTAAGCTTTAGATCTGTTGAAACATGTCTTGAAATGAAGAAGTGAAATATTATAGTGTTTTTCAATTCCTAAAATTCTATTTTAAAACAAAAAGATTTCCCCTTTAAATAAATGGGTTACATAAATGAAACCAGGGAATTACCCTTATGAAGAGTGGTTTGTGAAAGTGTTATCTTGCTTAACCCATATATAGATTGATTTGTGTAAGGGTCACCTAAACTTACCTTTTCGACAACTAACCAATGAAAAGGTAGTTGTGGTTTTAAAAGGGTTATATAATGGTAACCCATGACTTACCCTTATATTTATGGTGGGTATTAATGGGTCATTTGGAAATACCTTTACATAGAGCAGTCTTTGTAAGGGTCATGCTTTTGTACCCTATGATACCTCATGTCATCATGAGTTGTGAAAACTACGAGAAATTTGATTCTTTTTTCTAGGGAGTGTTCAGGAGTAAAATTTTAAATTATTTAATAATTTGACATCAAATGATATTTCCCAGAACTCTATTCTTCTCAAAATATAGTGTTTAACTTTGGAAAAGAGTTTTGTGGGAATCTGAGATGTTTGAATTTTTACGGAACATTTAATATTTAATTAATAAAATATCAATTTATTCGTGTGAGTTCTTTTAGTGACATATTTCAAATAGAGTGTATTTTTGTGATTATTTCATCATGGTATATTTTGGAATGATGACTTTTTCTAGCTGAGGAATAACATTGATTAATGTGCCAAGGCCGGGTCCAAACCCTATTTCTCAAATTTCTATTTTTTCATTTTTCTCTTATAATTTTTTTTCTTTTCTATTGTACACTTTCTTATTGTGTACATAATTGTGGAGCCCCAACTTGTGGTTTTTAGATACAATATGAAGAGGGATAGAATAGGGAGAGGGAGGAGGATGCACAACTTGATAAGACCATCTAGATGTATAGTGAGTCTCGACATCTTTGTGGCACAAATCTGAGGTGAAGCTTCAGCGGTTTTACCATCGAGGTAGGACTATTATCTGTTTTTATGAAGAAATTATTTTTTTTAGAATTTTAAATTTTTTAAAATTAATTTTTAGGGTATTTGGGAACCCAATTATAGTTTATCAACGATTAATCAAGAATAAACATGGGTTTTGGTTCATTTTGGCAGGTTTTCATTCAGGAAAGCTCATGTACCTAACATGTAGTTAAAAAAATAGGAGTTTTGTTTCTTTACTTTTAGGGAATATGATTTATTTAAATTACACAACATATACTTGGGAGTACATGTTGTCTAGAGGCAACTCAAGTTGTGCCATGTGAACATGTCCATGTAGGGTACATAGCCAAATCTCGTACAATGTTAAATGTCTTGTGGTCATTTACTATTCTTGGTAGACCCTTTGTGTGGTTATATAGCTAGGTAATTGTCTAGGCCACCCCATGTGAGATACACCCTGTATATTCTAGAAAAAAAACATATAGTTCAATGATGTACATAAAATGTTGGGGATGAGTTATTAGGGAATATACCCATGTGGGGTTACACACAATGTACGAGGTCTACATACCATTCACTCTATAAAAGTAGACACCAAGTGGGATAATTAAAAAGTTTAGGGGGGGATCTATTATTGTATATCATGTACCCGAGGTATATTCCAAGAATCTTTTCTTTCCTTAGTTTGTTTATCCTATTTTTTTATTGAGTCTGAATTTGAATTTTAAGTAGTCTATTCTGAGCCTTTTTCTATGTAGATCATGATACTAGTATCATTTCAGTGTTTATAGGTTTTATAGATTTTGTTTTGTATGAGTGAGTGTTTTTAAGAGGATTTATTCATGATTTTGTTTCAAAACCCTATAGTGGTTAAGTTGTGATCTTTGAGTCCCGGGTGAGGGATGTATGCTCAGTAATCATCCAGAATCATGTGTGTCATGTTGATTTACTTTAAGTTCCTTGGAAAGATTTTGAAAGATAGTATCATGTCATATCTATGAGAAGATCTGTATTTTTTCACTATGTTTCCAGACCAATTGCTTGATGTTAGAGATATTGAGGTTAATATCCTCTGATTGAGGTCCATAGCTATTTGACCCATTGGGCTAGGTTGATTCCATGGGATAATATTTACTACTAGGTTCCAATAAGGTGTTTAGATAAGTATGAAGGACTATTGAAGATGCTATAGTGGGTTGGTTACTAATTTAGTGATCAGTAGTTTCTATAGTCAACGCTAAGAATGCCTTTGTGTCATAGTTTGTCTTATGTCGAGGATCACTATTAGGTATTTATTTTGAGGTGGTCATATAGATATTTGTGAATTCCCAGGTTGGAATTATTTTCATTTGGATTCCCCTTTTGGAACATTGTTGACTGAGGATTAGTTGGAGGCCACTGAGGGCCATTTGGGCCGTCTTTTTTTACTTGGTGTGACTCATGATTTTGGAGGTACTAGGGGAACCCCTCATAGGTTTCCGTACCGTTTAAACTACATTTACCCTATTTCAAGATCTATGGATGGGAGTTAAATAAGATATTGGGGGTACAAGGGGAGTCTCTAGTCAGGAATTTTCTTATGTTGTACCCTACGAACCTTAAAAGCCCCGAGTTATAGTTTAGAAATAAGGTGGTTCATTGTGAGCCAGTGGTGGATATTTATTGGATACTGAGGTCAAGGTTTCTAATAGAGGCACCATTCATTATTGGATGAGAGATTTTCAATACTTCTAGTTAATATTTTTGGATAGTGGTTTCAAGGATGTATCGTATCACATTCAGTTGGAAATTTTCCATGATTTATGAGGTATTTGTTACTCAGGAATTTGGTTTGAGGAGGATACCTTTGGGAAATCTAGGTTTGGGTTTTTTCCTTGAGTTTTTATCTGGTTCTACCCTCTATTATCTTGTTGTTATTATGCCATAATGGGGATATTATGGATGATTTTGATGAGTTTCTACCCTCTCTAGTTGTTTTTTGACATGAACTATAGTTTCTTAAGGATCACGGGGTACCGAGTCACTCATGGAGTAGGTCATGTGTATCATTGATGCATGAATGATTTTGGGGCCCATGTATGTTGTTTTTCCCCTAGGGGTATGTATGGATACCTCATTATTGGGTCTATATCTAGTGTCTGATTCAGTTTATTATATTTCCCATACAAACAGTTTCTCGAGTTGTGTATACCTAGATGTTCCCATTTCATATTCAGATCATGTTAATCGGGTTGTATAGCCTAATAGATGTGATTTTCATGTGTATTACTATGGTTATTACTTCAGTTTTGACATTCATTTTCTATTTATATTCTTTATATATTCCATGTATATTAGGAAGAGGCACCAATTTTTGTTTGGCTAGGTGAGTTGTTGACTATAAATCCTATAATGTGGGATATAATAGGGAAATATTTTCCTCGGGAATTAAACTATAACATACAGTTGTCTACTTTCATTATTTTGTTTTCCATGCTTCTTTTCATACAGTTGTATTTCATTATAGATGATATTAGTGTTCTACTACTCTGGTTATATCATGTGTAAATTCACTTTTAATGACAACATATTATAGGTCTGTTGTTTGGGGTGGCCTACTAAGATTTATTCTTCACCCCTTGTATACGCACCTTAGTGTGTGTGTTAATACGATGTATAGTTTTATATTATATTAAAGGAATCAAGATGGATGGGGATGATGCCTAGTATTTTTGAATCAATAATTTTTACTCATGTGGAGCCTCATGATCAGGCTGGTGTAGCTCAAGCATCCCTGGGGCCAAGTATGTGGCCTGGATTAGTGTTAGTAATAGATCTTATTGTATCTAATTTTAGTTTCTTTATTTTTTATATGTTTTCAACCCATTGGTTGTCCAGATATTGTATGAGTTTCATTCTTTGATTCTATATAAATGTACGATACATTTCATTTATTATATAATGCATTTTTTTCAATTTATTTTATATGTGTACTCTAATGTTCGTCGTTGTATTTGAGATTGGTTATTTTAAAGTATTATTACACGTTGAACCAATTGTATAATCTCCCTAATGAACCTTTTAGAACCTTTATATTGGTTAGCGACCACTGAAGTTTAGAGAGGCACTCTTGATGTCTTATAGAGAGTGATATGTTAGGTTGAACATGGATGGTTTGTCGAAAAAATTCATCAGAGCTATTTGGTTTTATGATTTGGGGTTTTGGTAGATAGGTGGCCCAATATATTCTCAGAACTTGTGATGTATATTTAATGGTTATGTCATGAACACATTTCTTGATAGGAATTCCAAATGTTTAGGGCATGGGATTGATGTTCTTGATTTTATATTTTATGTTTTTTTGGAATCCCCTAGTATGATGGAATTGTTTTTGTGGATTTATGATTTATTATGGCTCATGGGTATTGTCCTATAGGAAATATTCCATTATTTATTACTCATTCTAGAAATGTAGGATTCACATTACATATTCTTTTCCATGGTTATTTTAATGAATATGGAGTTTTAGTTGTTTAATGTGTCATCAACTGTGTATAAAGACTTTTCTCATATAAGTAATTGGTGGAGTTCTACTAAAATGGAATGAATTTATATATTTTCTTCTGATGATAGGTATTTTGGATATGGGGGTGGGAAATTTGACTGTGATAGAGATGTAACCCCTTCACCAAAGTTTGTGTGGAAACCCTTATGGGTGGGTGTGGGCTCTGAGTGATCTACTAGTGTCTTGACGAGGGAATGGATTCCCAGGATATATTTGGATTGGGCTTGAGTTACATTTTAGTGGTGGATCACCTAATTTCCTAAGTATTCATATCTTGTGGGGATATTTTCTTATATTGTTTTGTCTATCGGGTCATACAGTGGGGACTGCAGTCCTTATATCACTAATGGAATGAGTGGGAATAAATGTTCTTCCTTAGTGGGGCTATTAATGTCTAATGTCACCTAGTTTTTTTTAGGCATGTAGATGCCTACTATTTGATAAGTGGTGAATTGGTAGTGATTCTTATCTCATGACTAGGTTGATAGGGAACACTTGGTTAGATCCCTGACCTTTCTCATTTTGGTGGTGCTTGGGGAAGCATAGTGGAAGCATCATTGGATGCTTGTGAGTTTGGATTGATTACTGAGTGGAGGGTGTTTGTGTGGTTTATTTTTGGGTTTTTTTTGATTTAAAATGAGTGAGATTCCCTAATATTGAAGTGGAGGGTCTAGGGTGATTCATTTCATTGGAGGTAACAGGCTTGAGGAGCATGGTTAGCGATTATATGTTGGAAAAAATTCCTTTGGAGTTTTGTGTGTTGTGTTTTTTGTGAAAATAAATAAGGATGTAGTAGAGGTTGATGTATTCTGGTCAAAGGGTCATGCCATAGTCCAAGTAATATTCTACAAAATTGTTTTTTTATATGTAAAAATGAGGAAAAACTAGGACTATCTAGCCAAGCTAGACTAACCTATCATATGTGGGAGAATTCTCAGTCACACATAGGAACCAACTACACTATATAGCCACAGGGGACACCATGGAGGTAGGTGAGGGTTCATGAGGGTCAGAGTGTGTGTAGATTAGTTATATTCACCATAGGGATAGTAGCACAAAGATCATAGTCTTTATAGTAGGGAAACACTCTGAAGGGGGAAGGGAATAGACCACATTAATCCCTTCTAGTCATTCTAAGGTAGGAGTTAACTTATATTCTGTAAAAAAAACAAAAACATTTCTGTTGTGTAAAAAGTAGTTTTTATGGTATGCTATAGACAAGATCACTATTGTGTATGAGTGGTGAAGAAGATTTCAGTGTCTATAGAAATTTGAAGTTGTCAAAGTTGTATCACTTGGGCTACACCGCGACCATAGTTGTACAAAGAATGGATTCCATGTCATAACTTGGCATTATAACATGGAGGGTTTTAAATTGGTAGAGGAATATATTTTTGGATTTCATATCCTATAAGAGGCTACATCACAAGAGTTAAGACCACACTATATTTAGGTTGGTGTAAGAAAAATTTAAGAGAATCCCACACATATAATAAAGAGTTAAGAGAGGATAATTCTCATAAAAAGAGAATATGATCAAAGGATGTATCCATGTTGTAGGGGTAATGAAAACAATGTATCTAGGGTGTATCCACACTACAATATTCTTATAATTATTGGATAATTCCTATTAATATTTTTCAATCGAGGATAGTTATGGGTTGAAATAACCATTATTTAATTTAAAATCAATCATTGATGAATACCTCAATTAACATGATAGGAACTATCTACAATCCTGGACATATAGGAATCCATAATTGCTTTTGGATTAATTTGAAAACGGTGAAAATGCTATAGTTCATAAGGGAACCATAAAATAAAATTAAAAAATATGGATAAGGTAGGATTAGTTTTGTGGAAAGATGCCTGAGGTTTTGTTCCGTATTTAATCTATAAATTAGTGGGTTGAAAAAGGCAGTGTATAAGTTTCATAATAACTAGATATTGATGTCATTTGGATGAATAGAGACACCATTTCAGGTACATGGTCAAACTATCCATGTGTGAAGTAGGAAGAATCAATAAGTGGTTTTTGAGTTTCATTTTAATGGAGGGTAGTGAGTACTCTATTCTTTCAGGGTAATGAACTTGGAGGGGTGGTGAATCCACTATGAATTATACATTATGAAGTTTTCTTATAATAAATTTGGTTCATAGGCACATTTTCATGTAATATCTATAGATGTAGCCAAGATTTTGGGGAAAAAGTGAAATAATCAATAAAATTTATTTATTTCATCACTCATCAAGGGTAACGAGAGAGAGAGAGAGAGAGAGAGAGAAATTAATGAGTTCTTCAAAGTGGGAGAATAATGTGCTTATTAGATGAAAATTTACTTATACCCTATTTCAACCACTCTTAGGCTATTACCATTTATCAGATTATAAAAATTTGTATCGTAGGGGGTGTTTTATTATTTTTATATCTTAAAAGCATGGGAACTATTTTAAACAATATATATATTCCCATCATTGATGTAAGTAACTTCCAATTGTAGAAAATCCTAACATAGTGTAAAGTGGACTGAACAACTAGAAAAATATGTTATGAACATTCATCAAAAGTGTGAAGATCAAGAATGAATATTGAAACATAGAATAATGAAAACAAATAAACAATAATCTTCATCAATTCAATCCAAATAATTGCAAGAGGAGGGACATATACCCATCCCCCATGTTTACTGATTCATAGTCAAAATAGAGGTTAAACCCTAAGAAACAACTCCTTATAAAAAGATAGATCTTAAAAATAATAAAAAGGAAACAAATGATGTGTCCAATTATCACTCTTATTCATCTGATGTTAGATTTTTTTCTACGTATAGTTTGTACATTCATACCATGTGTACTCTTTTTCTAAGAGTTCTATTTGAGGGTACCATTATTCTAGATATACAAGCATAAATTCTGATTATCCTTATTCTTTTGATGTTTTTTCTATGAATATTATGGGCATAAAATTTTTTATTGAGATTAAAGAATAAAAATAGTTTCTTATAGAACAATTAAAACTAAACGAAATTGCAGCTGGGAATATCATATACATGTGTAGAGTCATCTAATAGATTTTTAGTCTTACAAGAAGAAGAAGTGATTGAGGAGCCTACTATTGTGGTGGCATACTCTTCACCATCATTTCTAGTGAATGGAATTTTGGAGAATGAAAATGTTGCTGATATTGCCTTGGAAAATTAATTTTTTTGGATTATGGATAGCGATTTCACATGAAATATGACCACAAATAGAGATCTCATGGTTTTCTTCAAGAAAATTAATGATGATGTTGTTCATTTCAGAAATTATGTGGGTCTCGAAATTGTTTGTTTCAAAAAATAAAATATTAGAGGAAAAGATATTAGGTGTACATAAATTATCTTTATTGATGGGATGTTTTATAATCTTCTATAAGTCAAAAAATTATGAGACCATGGACATGCAGTAGAGTTCAATCAAATTACTTGAATCATCAATGATAAATATGTTTCACTTATACTTTTGGGAAAGATAACCTAGGGTAATCTATATATTTTAGGGGAAAAAAATTATATATATCATATAAGGAAGAGGAGAATAGTTTATGGAGTTGGAGACTCAGCCACCTAAACCAAACTTATTTTGAAATGTTGGTAAAGAGAAATTGTGCTCGTGGAATTCCCCATATTATATATGATCACAAAAATACATGTGATTCCTGTAAAAAAATGGAAGATTTTCAGCAAATCCCATATACGGAAGAAGATATAGGAATCCAGGTTACTTGAGATTGTGCATGTGGATATTTAAGGGAAAATAAAACCCAAATATATGGGTGGATGTTGGAATTATGTGTTGCTTATAAGTGAATAAAACGAAATTTCATTGATTATACCCATAAAAAAAGACTTAGGTACACTTCTATGTCAATCTATTTCGTGGGAGAGATGAAAAGAAGCTTAGAGTGAAGATCTATATGTTTTGGACTGATAATGGGACTGAATCCACATATGATTATGTTAAACAATATCTTGAAAAACATGGAATTCAACATCTTGTATCAAATGATAGAACACCGCAAAAAAATGGGGTCATGGAATGAATAACTTGTACAACCAACAATGTTACTCAAACAATACTGATTGAATAATCAATTTAAAAAGGATATTGGAAAGAAGAAGTTATTACAGTGGTATATATTTCCAATAGTTCTTTTCTATGTAAAAATAGAGAACTAAATATGAAATATGGTATTTAAATAAATCCACTTTCAAGTAATTTTGAGAGTTTCTAAGTAAATGATCTATTCTCAATAAGGAAAATCAATGAAATTTGTAATATTTAGAAGATAAAGAAATAATAATTGTATATTAATTTAGGATAAAATATTATAGAGTTTAGAAAAAAAATAATTGGAATGATAATTGGAAACAATAATTTTGTGGTGGTTGAAGATGGACAAAAAATACCATCACATGTGAATAATTTTCTTCAAAACCAATAGATTTCAGAATCTAAAAATGATGAAAAAGAATATAGTTCAGGGGGATTTTGAAGGTATGAAGTGAACTCTGGTGAAGAATCTAATTATGAATAAATTATAGAAATTTTATTAGTTTTAGTAAGATATATAACTAGGAATGAAATCACTAAAAGAAATATTTTTGGTGACCAGAGAACCCCGATCCAAACCAGAAAATATAGGCTCAACAGAAGCAGGTGTCATTATTATCTTCGGAAGAACCAAAATCTTTTAAAGAGGCCCCAAATGATTATAGTTGGTTCAAGTGTATGAATTATAAGCTTGATAAAATAGAGAAATAGTAATACATGATATTTTTTTCAAGGAAATTTAATTAGAATATTATTGGTACCAAGTGGGTGTTTCAAAATAGATTAAATATTCCTTTTTGAATGGAGTCCTTAAATAGGAAGTGTATATTGAGAAATATGATGGGATTCACATTGATAAAGATTAAGTCAAGGTGTGTTGATTAATAAGGATTTTATGTCGTTAATCAAGCACCACGAGCATGGAATTTCATATTATACCAATATCTAAAGAAGATTAGTTTTCATATAAGAGGTTATTATCATAATCTCTATATCAAGAAGGAAAAAAAGGATAATAGTTCTTATTTACATTGATGATATTTTTTTGGAGGCTTGAATAAAAAACAATGAATGTAATTTTAAAAACTCATGAAGTTTGAATTCAAGATGTCTCTAATTGGTGAAATGTAATTTTTCCTTGGCTTGTAGGTTACTAAACGATTGGATTGGGTATTTATAACACAATAAAAATATTTCGACCAAGTATAAATAATATATCATATGGATGAATCCATGACCATTGTGAATGTAGTAGATGAAAGGTTGAAATTATCAAAATATGAGTCAGGAAATTGTTGAGCAAGTGTTGTTTTCGAAAAATCATAATATTGTTATTTAAAGAGGGAGATTATTGAAATTAATACTCTGTCTCTTTATGATAATCTTAATGCTCACAAATATTATTAATTATTTTCTAATGATTTTATTTTTTATGTATTTTCCATGAATTTATTATTTTATTTTACTCTTGAAATAATGAGAATTTATTACTAAAGTATTCGTATTTAGCGTGTTCTGAAAACACTGTTCATACCCTACTTATTCGGGATCTGCTTTCACGTGTTCTGGAAACACTATTCATACCCTATGTGGAGAAATGTAGCGTTAGGATGAAAAGCATGTATACTTTTTGAGATAAGAGAAAAGTATGGTTAATCAACCATACGTTATCGGCAAAGTATGGAAGAAGAACCCTACGTTAAGAACGAACCCTATGTTTGGGATATCATAAAATTATAGAAGGAGAACCGCACGTAAGTATTAAATGTTACATTTTTTTCTCAAAAGTATGGTTCATCAACCTTACTTTTGTGAAAACCCATACGTTCTTGGAAAATTATGGATCAAGTAAAAGTATGGATCTTTTATTATTTGTTTGAAAGATGAAGAGAAAAGTATGGATGGACAACACTACATTTGTAATCAACCATACATTGTCAACCCTACGTTTGAAGGCCATGTCATCAACCTTACGTTTGGCATCGGAGAATTTAAAAAATGATATTTTTATGCAACTGTTAGCAAACTGATTATTAGGAGGATCTCAAGACAATTTTAAATCTGCTTTATAGTACGATCTTTCTCGATTCAAAGTCATTTTATCAATGATTTAAGGATCAAATTAAAAGGAGTTTTTTATGACAAGTCTTCAAGGAAGTTACAACTACTCTATAAATTCCAATGTTTGAATTTCACGAGTCAAAATGCGACTTTTAAGGATCTAAATTTGTAGGGGATGTGCTCGTCATTATTATATATATGTGTTTTCCCTGAAACAAAGATGATGACCAATATACCATTAAAAATGGTGGAAAAAGAAAAAACATATACTACTCGAAACGTACAGATTTTCTGATTCAAAAGGAGCGTCAAATCTCTGTTTATTGAAGAATAAGGAATACGATAGAAGATTCACTTGTTCTACATCGAAGATCTACTGTGGATCTGCTACTGCTGAAATTGTGAATTTTATTTCTAAATCCATTACAATGGGATCAACTCAGAACAACTCTTATGTGAAGATCATTATTTCTGAAGGTGACGATTTATTTACTGCAAATTGCATGCTGTTGCAATTGTGAAGAACATCTGGAAAGTATTTTCAGAATACAAAAATCTTTATTTTCTATTCTTGAGTGACCAGCTTCTCGTACTATGCTATGTAGGTTCTGTGAGTGAACCAGAAGGCTTTTTTTGCCTTAATTTGTAAAGGTTTCAACTGCCTGTACACGGTTGTTGAAAGGTCTATTGAAATGAGAACCAGATAGTGAAATCACCAAGCTCGTGGATTAGATCATTGGTGGAGTGGACTAGGGGATTTCTATTCCCTGAACCACTATACATCGTGTGTCTCTGCACTTCGTATTTCCGCTGCATTATTCATCTGATTAAAGTAAAAAAGAAGAACACAATCTTTCAAATATTTCTGAAGAGACAAAATTCACCCCCCCCCCTCTTGTGTATATTTGGTATAATCCGATCTAGAAATTGGTATCAGAGGATGAAGTTTATGATAAAGCCTTAACAAGTTGAAAATGATTATACAAAGAGCAGGATGATTGATACAAGAGAGAGAATGTCTATGGTCAGAGCATCGTACTTCAACGGGGAAAACTATGGATTCTCGAAGTCACGAATGATTATTTATCTGAAAAACCTTGGATATAAAGTAAATTCGAAGATTCTGACTCCATATGAAAAACCAGAAAAACCTGAAACATGGAGTGAATCTACTAAATCATAATATGATGTGAACTCAAAGGAAATGAATGCAATTATATGTGGTCTATGACCTGATGAAATCAACAGAGTATCTCAATGCCCAACATCATACGAAATGTGGCAAACTATTGTTGTTTCTTATGAAGGAACTAACAATATCAGGGAAATGAGATATGAAATATCTAAGCTTAAATTTGATACATTAAAAATGGTTGAAGGTGAAAGTATTACTCAAATGAATGAAAGATTGACCGAGATTATCGATAACATAACCACCTTGGGAGATCCCATTAAATAATACTATCAAGATTTAAAAGTACTGAGAGTACTACCAACAAAGTGGAATGGAATCTATGATGCAATCAGATAGTCAGCACCTATCAAGAACTTAACCATGAGAGAACTGATTGGAACACTAATGATGTATGAAGTTGAGATGCAAGATGAAGCTAATTAACACAAAGTGGTTATTAAGAGAGATGACACTGCCTTGAAAGTGTCATCATAGATCAAAAATAGAAAGATGAAGAAAAGTGTAAAAGAGAAATCAGAAAGTTCTGATTTATCAAATTTTGATGTGGAA
The DNA here is from genome assembly GCA_963277665.1 of Viscum album. Taxonomy (NCBI): domain Eukaryota; kingdom Viridiplantae; phylum Streptophyta; class Magnoliopsida; order Santalales; family Viscaceae; genus Viscum; species Viscum album. Next base: position 2,067,534,862 of record OY728123.1, on the reverse strand, counting down.
CTGGCTCAACTAGCCAGAAGTTTCACTAAATTCTAAATAAAGAATAAGGGATTCCAAAAATCCTTCAAAAAGGATGACAAAAAATTCAGATGTTATGAATGCAAGAAAATCTGACATATCATGCCTCATTTTCCTCAACTAAATGAAGACAAGAAAAAGAAATTCTTCAAAATAAATGATTATGAGCATAAGGACAAGAAAGCCATGAAAGCTTCATGGAGTGTATCTGAAGACTCCAGTGGCACTTCTAAATTAGACTCAGATAAGGATGAAGTAAATTTGAAAGCCAACATGTGTTTTATGGTAGACACAGATGAGGTACAATCTTACTACTCTTCTGACTCTAGTTCTGAATCTTGTTACTCTAATGAAAAACTTGCAGCCTACTGCAATATGCTTGAATAAAAATATGATTCTTTGTTTAAGAAGCATAAGTCTTTAGAGAACATTTACAAAGTTGTTTCTGATGAAAGAGATACAATGCTAAAACAATATAAGGAGTTAACTGAGAAGTTTGACTCAATTCACACTAACAATACAGATTATGAATCAAGGATAAAATCTCTGCAAACTGAAGTAGAAACCTATAAAAGAGCAGCCCTTGTTTTTACTAAAGGATAAAATACTTTAAATGAAATTCTTGGAAAAAATTTCATTAAAAAAGAAAGATTTGGAATTGGTAGTAAAGGTGAAAAACCCAAGCTGTACAAGAATTATTTTATTCCAAGTACAAAAAGACTAGATTGTAATTACTGTGGAATAAGAGGACATAATTCTAAAGCAAGTCTGGATTCCCATATCTCTGCTGGCTAACACCCCTTGACCCAACAAAATATGGGTACCAAAGAAAATTGTATAAATTCCCTTACAGGGAGCATGTCACACCAGAAAAAAGGACATATAGTACATGGAAAGTGGCTTCTCAAGACATATGAGTGGGAGCTTATCAATATTTTCTACACTCACACAAACAGATGGTGGACTAGTCACTTTTAGTGACAATGCCAAAGGGAAGATCATTGGTATTGGAACAATTGGAAATCCACAAGTTGTCTCAATCAACAAAGTATTTTACGTACAAGGACTGAAACACAATATGATACGTATTTCTCATCTATGTGATGATGGTTATGCTGTTAATTTTTCTAACAATTGTTGTTCTGTTTTCAAGAATAAACTGCTTAAATTTAGAGCACCTAGAACTGACAATGTGTATACCCTGGATTTAAATTCCTTGTGTAAACAACAAGTAAACTGATTAACTGCTAAAGTGAATGAATCTTGGATCAGACATATTAGACTTGGACATTGTAATATATATGTTTTACAAAAATTGTCTAAGAAACAATTAGTTTCTGATTTTCCTAGTCTCATATTTGAAAGTAACAGATTTTGTGATGCATGTCAACTAGGCAAGCAAAACAAATCATCCTTTAAATCTGTTAACAAAATTGCTACATCTAAACCTCTATAACTTATCCATATGGATTTGTTTGGAACATAAAGAGTATCAAGCTTGGCTGGTAAAATATATGTATTTTTTTAGTTGATGACTATTCTAGATTTACATGGATTTCTTTTTGAAATTTAAAAATGAAGATTTTACTTTATTTGAAAGTTTTTGCAAAGCTGTTCAAAATGAAAAAATGTTTTAAAATAATTTCATTAAGAAGTGATCATGGTGGAGAATTTGAGAATCAGGAATTTGATTCCTTCTCCTCAAATATGGGTATTAAATACACCTTCTCTGCACCAAGAACACCTCAACAAAATGGAATTGTTGAAAGAATAAATAGGACTATTCAAGAAATGGATAGGACTATGCTAAATGAATACATTATTCCTACCTATTTTTGGGCAAAAGCTATAAGAACAGCCTTCTATATAATGAATAGAGTTTTAATTAGACCTCTTTTGAAAATTACACCCTATGAACTTTGGAATAACAGAAAACCTAAAGTTAACTACTTTAAAGTTTTTGGATGAAAGGTTTACATCTTGAACACCAAGGATAATCTTGGTAAGTTCGATCCAAAATCTTATGAAAGCATTTTATTAGGATATTCTGCTACCTCCAAAGCTTATAGAGTCTATAATAAGAAGTCAAGGATTGTTGAAGAATCAATTCATGTGAAATTTGATGAGTCTGATCCCTTTGATAAAAGGATAGACCAAATGGATGAATCTGACTCTAATGATAACATGAGACTTGAGAAATTGAAAAATTATTTTGAAAAAGATATAAATGAAATTCAGTCCAGTTCAGAAGAACATGATAATAAAGAACCTATTATTATACTACATAGACATGCTAGAACCCAAAAGAATCACCCTTTAGAAACTATAATAGGTAACTTAGATAGAGGAATCAAAACTTGAAGAAATATAGGAAATCTTGAAGAATTTTCTGCCTTTCTATCCCAATTAGAACCCAAATCTATAGAAGAAGATTTAGATGATGAAAGCTGGATGATAGAAATGAAAGAAGAATTAAACCAGTTCAAAATAAATGAAGTTTGTAAATTAGTTGAAAGACCATAGAATTATCCGGTGATAGGAACCAAATGGGTCTTTAGAAATAAGCAAGATGATCAAGGAATAATAACTATAAATAAATCTAGACTTGGAGCTAAAGGATATAATCATAAAGAAGGTATAGATTATGATGAGGCCTTTACACATGTAGCTAGATTAGAAGCCATTAGGATCATTTTAGCCTATTCATCTCATATGAACTTTAAATTATTTCAGATGGATATCAAGTTTTCCTTTCTAAATGGTTATTTAATGGAGGAAGTTTATGCTGAGCAACCTCCTAGTTTTGAAAATTCTCAAAAACCAAATTATGTTTTTAAACTTACTAAAGCTCTTTATGGCCTTAAACAAGCACCTAGAGCTTGGTATGAAAGATTAAGCTCTTTTCTATTGGAATTTTTTTATTATTGGAATGGAAGATCCAACACTTTTCAAGAAAATTGTAAATTCTAATATTTTATTGGTTCAAATTTATGTTGATGATGTAATTTTTGGATCAACTAATAAAACCCTTTGTCACGAGTTTTCAAAGTTAATGAAAAAAGAATATGAAATGAGAATGATGGGAGAATTAAATTTCTTTTTAGGTCTTCAAATTTATCAAAAATATTTTGGATATGTTTTGAACCAAAGAAAATACATTACTGATTTATTAAAGAAATTTGGACTTGAAAATAGCAGTACATATTCAACTCCTATGTGCACTAATATAAATCATGATTTGGATGAAACTGGAAAATCAGTTGACAATAAGTTATATAGAGTTATGATTGGTTGTTTATTATATCTTACTGTTATTAGGCCAGATATAATGTATTCAGTATGTCTTTGTGCAATATTTCAATAAAATCCTAAAGAATCTCATTTAACTGTTGTTAAAAGAATTTTTAGATATTTAAAAGGAACTGTTTCTCAATCTCTTCTTTATACCAAAACTTATGAATTTAATTTAATTTCATATTCAAATATAGACTTTGGGAGTTTCATATTAGATAGGAAAAGCACATTAGGAACATTTCACTTTTTAGGGAAATCTTTAGTGTCATGGTCAAGTAAGAAACAACATTCAGCTGCCCTATCAACAGCTAAGGCAAAATATATTTCTGCTGGCAGTTGTTGTGGAAAAGTGTTGTGGATGAAAAACACTCTTATGTACTTTGGACTAAATTTTAATAATACGCCTATTTTATGTGATAATACTAGTGCTATAAATATTTTAAAAAATCTTATTAATCATTATAGGACTAATCATATTGATATCAGACATCATTTTCTAAGAGATCATGTTCTTAAAAAAGATATATATTTGGAATTTGTAAGTACTGAAATTCAATTAGATTTTTTTACTAAACCACTCCCCACTGCAAGGTTTGATTTTATTAAGGGGGATCTTGGTTTATTTAATTTTAAATAAAGCTTTATTTCATTTTTCTATGTTGTTTCTTTATTTTAATTCTGTCTAAAATAATTTAGTTATTTATTTTTCAAAAAAAAAAATTCCCCGTGTAATCATTTTTATTTTATGTTCAAAATCTATGTAATGATTAATAAAAACACCGAAATCAAGGTTGTCAGAAACCTTTCAACTGCTAAACCGTTTCATTTCTACCAAAATCCGTTCAAACTTGCGAAATCGTACCATTTCTCGAAAACCCTAATCTTCGAACCTCGGAAACCCTAATCTTCAAACCTTCAGAAATTCTCACAGAAATGAAAAAGACTAAGAGAGCCAATGAAGTCCAAACTAGCAGTTTCAAGAAACAATGTTCAGAAGGAAAGAAAATCATACAAGGAATGGAGATTGATCTCGAATGGCTATATCAGACAAATATCCTGTTGAAACAAGAAATTTCTTATCAGAATCTCGAACAGAAGTTCAATAGTGAGAATATGGAATTTTTGTACGAGGTAGAGATTTGAAATTTCTTCAAGTCTATACAATTTAGTCCGGGAGATAATGAGGACACTATGCTGGCTAAGATATAAGATATAGATTTTTCTATCTCTTCAGTTGAAATTGGACAGATTTTGAACTGCCCTAATGAGAGAGTTTTTCATTTTGATTTGACAAATATTGGAGATTCTGTGCATAAATTATAGGAAATAATGTCTTTTCGTTTTGGTACTACATCTGTAAGGAAGCTGTTCACAAAGGATCTGGAGCCAGATCAGAAACTTTTGGTAAAATTTGTGCAAATAGGGATTGCACCGAGGATGTCTGAGATGAAAAAGATACTATATCCTGATATATATATATAATTTATCTTTTTCTCAGTGATATTAAACTCAATTTTCCTAGGTATATGGTTAGATACCTAAGATATTGTTGTTAGAGTGATGCCTGAATGAACTTTTACCATTTTGGCTGATTCATCTCCAAACTGTTGTTTAAGAAGGATATGGTGAGACTAGTGGATGCCAATGTGCGTTGTCATCACAATAATTTGTTTAATGTTGTAACTTTAAGAAAGATTGGCTATTTGAGGAGCACTATAAAAGGAAAACTTTTGCGAGTAGAAGTTGAGGATGAATCATAGAGTGCTCAGGATCAATCGGCTAAGTCCAAGGAGGGACAAGATGAATTGAGAGTTAGCACTGCAGAAAGAAGGATCAGATTTGAAGTGGAAGATACTGAGGAAGAAATATGTCATGATGGAATTCAATCTCAGAGGAAAAGAACTGCGATTGCGGCACATACTTCTCTTGAATTGACCACAAGAGATTTATTCTCTTATAGATTTGTCATAGAAAAGGTTGTTGAGGAATATCAAGAACAAAATATGGCTGTTACAGACCATGATCCTGAAAGAATTGAAGTTGAAAGATCAGAACAACAGGTTGTATCTAATGTTGAAGTTACACTTCAACAAGATAAGGAGGGAGAGCCCAGGGAGGAAGTGGCCAGACCTCAGGAAACTCCAAAGGATATAATTTTAGAAAATCTATTAGAAGAAAAAATTATTGATGTTCATGATGAGCATGTTTCTAAAGCTCACACAGAAGTACTTCAAGAGGATTTTTCTGTTGAAGAGTTTGAAAAGGACATTGAGGAAAAATCTGTAGACCAACCTACTCAGGAAAATGGGAAAGAAAAGTCTGATGCAGATTCTCTACCTTTAGTACTAATGCATCACATTGAACCTGAGAATGAGAATCAAGAACAAGGTGCCTCTGATTCAGAGAATAAAGTAGTTGAAGAGATGTCCAAAAAGTTATCTCAACTGCAATCTAAGAATGATACTCTGAGAAGAGCCTTAGCATCAGAACAGTTGAAATTTCAAAGGCTTAAGGAGAGTACAGTTTCAAGGCAAGAAGTTGAAATTTTTAAGGAGGATATGCTAAATGTTGTTGCCAAATTGAAACCTAAAATGGTTATGAAGTCAGATTTATCAGATCTTAAATTGTTTATGGAGACACAATTTGCATCAGTTGAGAATAGTGCTGCTAGTGGATCAGGTATGTCACCTAATTTAATCAGAAGGTTTCAAGCTATCATAGCTACAATGAGAAACATGAATGACAGGTTGCAAGATCTTAAATGCAATAGTGCTCCTTTATCTATTCTGTTAGACAATCAGATATTCTTGGTTGATCAGTTGACATCCAGTGAGCCAGGAATCAGCTATGTGTTAAATAAATTCACAGAGAAGCTGTCTTTGTTTATGGAGAAGGAAGAAATACTTCACCAGTTTTTCAGAGTCAATCTCATTTAATACATTCATATGACTCAAGAGGCCAGATATCTTATTATTAAACTCGGTGATGGATTAATGAAAAGGTTGAGGGAACAGTTAACAGAAATCAAGTCTGCAGTCCAGAGAAGATAAACCAAACCTGAACACTGACAAATCCTTGATTTCGGTATTTATCATTTTTTTACTTTTAATGAAAATTTGTTTCATTAATTTTTTTTAATATTCTTATTTCGATATGCCAGTAATCCAGATTAAATTATTTCTAAACAGTTAATAATATCATTTACTTATGTTCAGTGCTACATTAATCTGTGTTATATTCCATATTCTATCATTCTTTTTGATATCACAAAAAGGGGGATAAATTTGGATAAACACAACATTTTTATATTTATTTTAAATTTATTTTATTGGGGGAGAAATTAAAAAATGGATAAATTAAAGGGAGAAATTAATATTGTATTTATCTTTTCAAAATTCAAATCTATATGTAATTAATTTTTAAAGTTAATTTATTTAGTTATTTTATGGGTTTTGTGATCATCAAAAGGGGGATATTGTTGAGCAAGTGTTGTTTTCAACAAAACATAATATTTTTATTTAAAGGGGGAGATTATTGAAATTAATACTCTATCTCTTTATGATAATTTTGATGCTCACAAATATTCTTAATTATTTTCTAATGAATTTATTTGTTATGTATTTTGCAGTAATTTATTATTTTATTTTACTCATGAAATAACAAGAATTTATTACTAAAGTATTCGTATTTAGTGTGTTCTGGAAACACTGTTCATACCATGTGTGTAGAAACGTAGCGTAATGATGAAAAGCATGTATACTTTTTGAGATAAGAGAAAAGTATATTAAATCAACTATACATTATCGACAAAGTATGGAAGAAGAACCCTACGTTAGGAAGAAACCCAACGTTTGGGATATCAGAAAAGTATGGAAGGTGAACCGTACGTAAGTATTAAATGTTACGTTTGTTTCTCAAAAGTATGGTTCATCAACCTTACTTTTGTGAACAACCATACGTTCTTGAAAAAATATGGATCAAGTAAAAGTATGGATCTTAAATTATTTGTTTGAAAGTTGAAGAGAAAAGTATGGATGGACAACCCTACGTTTGTAATCAACCATATATTGTCAACCCTACGTTTGAAGGCCATGCCATCAACTTTACCTTTGGTGTCGGAGAATTTAAAAAATGATATTTTTATGCAATGGTCAGCAAACTGATTATTAGGCAGATTTCAAGCTGATTTTAAAGCTTATTTAAAGTATGATCTTGGTCGATTCAAAGTCGTTTTATCAATGATTTAAGGATCAAATTAAAAGGTGTTTTTTATGCTAAGTCGTCAGGGAAGTTACAACTACACTGTAAATTCCAATGTTGGAATTTTGAGAGTCAAAAGGAGACATTTATGGATCTAAATTTGCAGGGTATGTGCTTGTCATTATTATATATAAGTGTTTTATCTGAAACAGAGATGATGATCAATCTACCATTAAAAAAGGGTGGAAAAAGAAAAAACATAGACTACTCGAAACGTACAGATCTGCTATTTCAAAAGGAGCGTCAAATCTCTATTTATTGAAGAAGAAGGAACATGATAAAATATTCACTTGTTCTACATCAAAGATATACTGCGGATCTTCTATTGCTGAAATTGTTAATTATATTTCTATATCCATTACAACAGGATCAACTTAGAACAACTCTTATGTGAAGATCAATATTTCTGAAGGTGATGATCTATTTACTGTCAATTGCATGCTGTTGCAATTGTGAAGAACATCTGGAAAGTATTTCAGAATAAAAAAATCATTATTTTCTATTCTTGAGTGACCGGCTTCTCAAACTAAGCTGTGTAGGTTCTGTGAGTGAACCTAAAGTCTTTGTTTTTCCTTAATTTGTAAAAGGGTCAACTGCCTGTACACAATTGTTGAAAGGTCTGTTGAAATGAGGACCAGATTGTGAAAATCACCAAGCTCATGGTGTAGAGCATTGGTGGAGTGTACTAGGGGATTTATGTTCCCCGAACCACTATACATCATGTGTCTCTGCACTTCATATTTCGGCTATATTATTCATCTGATTAAAGTAAAAAATCATAACACAATCTTGCAAAGATTTCTGAAAAGACACAATTCACCCCCCTCTTATGTATATTTGGTATAATCTGATCCAGCAGAATTATGGTTGATGTGACCAGGTATCAAAAAATCATACAGATTTTTCTTTAATTGATATCCACCAGACTGACATATTATTTTATACATGTTAATATTGGATTTCAAAGTGATTCTAAGGAATTTAATATAATAACTTTGAAAATAATTCTTCTATATATTTATTATACATCATGCTATGGGATATTCTACTGGAATGATACATGGAGTAATTTGGTGGGATTCACTAATTAGTATTTGAATGGTTTGATAGATGACTGAAAATAATCCTTTGATGGTAATTTTTATCTGATATGTTTTTTATATCTCATGGTAAAGTAAGAAGAAATATTTTATATGTTTGAGAACCAAGAATTCCGAATACATTAATACCACTCAAGTATACAATAAACTACTAAAAATGAGGCAATAACAAAATGATATGGTTTTTTCACGTTGGGTATGAAGCATTTTTTATTATGAAATCAATGTCCCCTTTCTATTTAGGTACATGAAGAACGATTATATAGCCCATAGGCCTAAGGAAAATTGGTCCACAAACATGGACCAAAGTCCCATGCACTGTGATGCTTGCATCATCCTCCTTGCATCACCAGGCCTACGTCATGCCAATGTCATAAATTTCCTAAGGGAATTTCCAGGAATCAAACCTTGGTATTTTGGATATACTATTATGGGGTTTAAAAATTCGGAACCATACCAACTGTAATAATGTGGGTGTTGAGGTGGCCTCTTACATTCCAATTATGCGTGAAAACTCAAGTGCAATAAATAATATAAAATATCAAATCCATCTTTCAAATACCAAGAACATTGATATTAGATATATTTTTATAGAGGAGAAGGTTGTGAAAGGATCTATAAGAATAAATTATTTATCAAAACATAATAAATTGATAGACATATTGAATAAGTAACTACCTGTAATAGTGTTTTATAAGCATTAGTTTGCTCATAGAGTCCAACTGATTCTATATAATTAATTTGGATGAGATGGAACCCCCACCATCTATAGTTTCTTTCTTATGGATGATATGTTTTATCAAAAGAAAATTTATTTATCCTCCCATTTTTTTATCTATTAAGAAAATTAAATATTTGGGTTCATTGAAAAATGGGGAGAAGAATATCTATGTGTTCTTTCACGGGGGAGAGGAATGTAGATACTAAGTGGGATTTTATTTCAATGACAAACCTGTGGGAGTTTTGAGTTGGTTGAGATGATTCAATGTTGTTAATGATATTTGTTTAACTCAATTATTATTTATCACAATGATAATTACTTATGTGAGATTATAATTGATAATTAGTATCTCATTGATACTATTTGAGAAATAATAAATGGTTGGAGTGTTTGGAGGATTTTCAACAAACCCAAAGAGAGAGATTGTTTCCTAAAATACCATTGGAGGTTTTTGTGTTGTAGTTTTTGACAAAATTAAGAAGGAAACAATGGAGGGGAAAATATTCTGATCAATGGGTCACATTCTAGTCCAAGAGCTATGCCATAACTATATTTTTTGTGCTGTAAAAATGAATCCAACAAAGGACTGACTACAAAAGCAAGATCGACATTTCAAATGTGTGATCTTTCTCTATCATTTAGGGGTACCATCCAAGAAAACTATCCTTTTATGAAACCAAGTCAGTACGTGAGGGTATATTTAGTTTGTCATGCACCTATATTAGTGTTCTACACTGTAGGTGTGGCAGCATAGAGATCGTAGTCCATGAAATAGGGACACACCATGGATGATGCCAGGAGTGCCCCTATTACTCACATATATCTTTTCAAAGGATGGACTTAACTTATATTCTATAATAAATACATAAAAAATTTCAAAATTTGATAATTAGTTTCCATGATATACCATATCTAATATCCCCATGACGAAATGTGTTTAAATGATTTTAGCACCTATTGAAATTTGACGTTGTCAATGTCGTATCACATAACTTATGTCGTAGCCCCAGTTAAACAAGAAGTCCACTCCATATATTAGAATTACAATTTTTAGAGATTAAAATTGACAAAGGAGAATATTTTTTGGATTTCAAATCCTACAGTAGTCTACGATGCATGAGATGAGTGCATTCCATAGCCAGTTTGGGGTGAATATCATTAATGAGGATTCCAGGTAACAAATCATGTGGATTAAAGAGAATTAGTTCTCATAAAAAGGGGGATCTAGTCAAAGTATATCACCACACTGTAGTGGTATAGACCACACCATAGCTGCGGTGTCTCTGAATCACAATAGTCCTCTATTCACCTCAATATTAATGTTACGGTTTCAAAATTAAAGAGATTTATGGGTTGAAACTCCAATTAGTTAATTCTAAATTTATAGTGGATAAAGACTTGAATTTACATGGGAAAACTTGTCACAATACTATCCATAGAGGGATTCATCCTATCCTTTGGATTGATTTGAAATAGGGGAATATGTTGATGTGCACAAGTACATAGTAAAATACCAATAAAAATAGGCATAAGTAATGTGAAATTATATGGAAGGAGGATTAAGGTTTTGTACTGGAGTTCATCTAGAAATTTGTGGGTTGAAAAAGGATGTCCATGAGTCTCATCCTCTCCTGAGATCGACATCATCTTAATGAATAGGAACATCATTGAAGTTACATGATCAAACAATCTAAGTGTAAATAAGGATGAATCATCAAGTGGATTAGTTAGTTCCATATTGAAGGAGTGTAATGAGTTCTCTATTTTTTCATTGTAGTAAACAAGGAGAGCCAGTGAGGCTGCTCCAAATTTTATTTTAAGTAGTAATCTTCTAGTAAATTTGGTTCACATGAATATTTCCATGCATGATCCTTGTGTTGAAATAGTGGGTGCCCTAGAACCAACTATGTAGTACTTTTGATTACTATATCATGTATACAATTATATATACAAGATGTTTTCTTACCATTACAGTGTAGATATATCTGCATCCACTACTTAATGGTAATGTCTTAGATTAATTCTCCTATAAAAAGGTTATTGAAGATCCCATGATATAATGAGAACCTCGAGATACTATGACATTAATCTTAAAAATATGTTCTATATCTAGATATATCTTACTAATTAGACAGAGTTGATGTTTGACTATCAGGTGTTGGGGGATCATAAACATTGAGACTTCATCTCATGAAGCTCGCACTTGGTGATCTCTTATAGTGAGATCATGAGGACGGACCCCCCAATAGGAACACCACATGTCTTGGTTGTAATTGGTTGTTCTTATCTACAGACATGTGTATTGATCTCCTAACATGATACCATTACCAGTGTGTACCATTTGATTGTGTACTTTAATGCAAAGAAAAAAACATTGTATGGATATTGTGTCCAGGTAGCTTGTGTCGGGTACATCATTGGTGGTCCGACATTGGTTGAATGGTCAAGAAGGGTTTTTTTGGTTTCAAGTTATGGAATTTGTATATAGCATGCCTAGTTGATCAAGGATGGTGCTATTTTCATAAGTCGTTGGCCAATGTAGTAGAAAGGTAAATCCATCTGGAAATATCAACAAATAATAAAACAATAAAAAGGAAGATGAAACATGTGTGCCTCATACTTTATGAGATATTTAATGACAAAGAGATTATAGTACACAATCAGTGTTCGTAGGTATGTAGTCATTGTTAGGACAATCCTTATCTATTTAGGGGCATGATGGTTTGATAGACTCTACTCTTAGTCTATGGATTTTATTCACTGCTATTTAGATAAGGGCCTAGTGGGTCCCTCACAATAACAAACTCAAGAATCCACCACTATTATGTTTAATAGTTATATTGCGCATGGTGGGCCCCACCACGGGGTCCGACTGTTGTCTAAGTTATCAATTACTGATAAATAAATAAATTCACTATTATTCAAATTTTGAGTAATTAGATTGAATTTATTGAATTTATTTACAATTTATGTAAATATGATAAAATATTTATCGAAGAAATATTATTTTAATACTCAGGGTTTTTTTTAATATTAGGCAGGATAACTAGTCGAGTTAAATGGATCAGTTTTTATCACATAATATATTTTATATATATTAATGTTATGTGATAAAATAATAAATAATATTGACACATATTAGTTCCTCATAATTATTTTAATAGTGGATGTTGAAATAAACGGGGGCTGGGAACCCAACTTGGTATTTGGAAACTCCACTATAAATAGAGGTGAGTCTCTCTTTCCATGTAACTATTCATTTATTTATTTAATGAAAACTAGAGTCACTATCACCTCTATCACTCTAGAGAGTGAGTCTTGATCCAAGAACTCAGATCAAGATCTTTCTAAAGAATCAATGGTATCTCAATGTGGTGATCATCAGAACGTCGAAGGCATCATCGAATCACTGCGCTAGCACCCTAAATTCGATGATCCACACTCCTGCATATTTTAGAAGTGTGTGTGGATGATCTATAGGGATATTGCTATGGATCCTTCAAGCGGCTATCACCGATGATGAATTTCAGTCGACTACGACTTCATATATGAAATAAGTATGTTATTCATTTTATTTTGTGCTCTTTATAATTTACACAATATCCTCGGACCTTACTGGGTCTTGGATCGTTAGTGATGATAAGTTCCATCATCTTGTCAATGAAAAATTTTAAAATCCCCAACCCATCGGTTTCCGCTATGGCCCCAGGACCAATCAGTGGTATTAAAGGAATCGTGTAGATTTTCTGATCCAAATGAAATTAATTTTCATAATGTTATGTAGAGGGTTTGAAATCAGACTCAATGATTCAAACCGTGTGTTGAATCAATTTGGAACGACCATGTTATAGGCATTTTAAATTTTTGGATAGGATCGAATTTGTAGTTTGATATCACCTATTAAATTTTATTCATTCTAAAGGGCTGATCATGTTTAGATTAGTTCATCAAATATAATTCTAATTATATGGAAATTATAAATTTTACAATTTAATAATTTTCATAACAATTTTACTTCATAATAATAATTATTTTATTATTATTATATTTAATAATAATAAATTTTTATTTTATCATAATAGCCTTTTTATTATTATATTAAAAGGCTAAGTAGCCTTTGGAAAACGGTTAATTGAGTTTTTTGGATAATATGTGGAATTCCACATATGAAGATAGAAAAAAGGGTGAGGTAGGGTTGGGTGGAACAGAATGAATCAAAATGAGGGAAAGTAAAAAAAGCAAAAGAATATTTTTTAAAAGGGATGAGGAGATAAATTTTTAAAAATAGAAGTTAAAAAATGGGGAGTTCACAGGGGGTCTGTGCGGACCCCCTTTCTCTTTCCTTGGCATGCCCCATGTGGGATTTTTTTTTTGTTTACGTTTTTCTTAAAATTTTTTTTCCAGAAAACGCTTCCGGCAAAACAAATTTTAAAACTGCACCTCAAAGGCGGCATCCGGGATGCCGCCTTTGCATTTCGGGGCAAGGCGGCATCTGCGATGCCGCCTTTGCGCTGCGGGTGAAAGGCGGCATCGCGGATGCCGCCTTTCTCTTAAAAATATATATTTTTATTTTTTAATTACATTTATTCATTATAATTTTTAATTACATTTATTCATTATAATTTTTAATTATTAATTAGTAATTATTAATAATTAAATATGTCATAATTAATTAGTTAATTAGTAATATTATCATTAATTATATAATAATTAATTATTAATATAATTATTACATATATAATAAATATTTAGTTAATTAGAAATACAATTAATAATTATAACTAATTAATTAGTAATTATTAATTATTAATTAGCTAATTAGTAATATAAATATTTATTATAATTATTCATTATAATTAGTAATTAGTAATTAATAATTATTAATAAGTAATTAGTAATTATTAATTAGTAAATTAGTAATATAAATATTAATTATAGCTATTCATTAAATTATTAATTATTAATTATTACTCATTAATTATTACTTATATAATAAATAATTAGTTAATTATTAATATAACTATTAATTATATAATAATTAATTAGTTAATTAGTAATATAATTATAATCTTTCAAAGTCACGTACTTGAAACAATTTTAAGTTTCAAGTAGGCGGTTTTGAAAGCTTATAAATTATTTTTCATTAACATTTTTTTGTAAATTGCTTTTGTTTTAAACTATTTTTTATATGTTTAATCCATGTTTTAAGTTTCATTTATATTGGTCTTCTATTTTATGTTTTATGGTCTTTCAAAGTCACGTACTTGAAAAATTTTAAGTTTCAAGTATGCGGTTTTGAAAGCTTATAAATTTCTTTTCATCAACTTTTTTATTGGAAATTTCTTTTGTTTTCAACTATTTATTATATGTTTAATCAATGTTTAAAGTTTCAATTATATTCGTTTTATAGTTTATATTTTACAGTCTTTCAAAGTCACGTACTTGAAACATTTTTAAGTTTCAAGTAGACGGTTTTGAAAGCTTATAAATTATTTTTCATTAACATTTTTTTGTAAATTGCTTTTGTTTTAAACTATTTTTTATATGTTTAATCCATGTTTTAAGTTTCATTTATGTTGGTCTTATAGTTTATCTTTTATTGTATTTCAAAGTGACGTACTTGAAAAATTTTAAGTTTCAAGTATGCGGTTTTGAAAGTTTATAAATTACTTTTCATCAACTTTTTTTTGGAAATTTCTTTTGTTTTCAACTATTTATTATATGTTTAATCAATGTTTAAAGTTTCAATTATATTCGTTTTATAGTTTATATTTTACAGTCTTTCAAAGTCACGTACTTGAAACATTTTTAAGTTTCAAGTAGACGGTTTTGAAAGCTTATAAATTATTTTTCATTAACATTTTTTTGTAAATTTCTTTTGTTTTAAACTATTTTTTATATGTTTAATCCATGTTTTAAGTTTCATTTATGTTGGTCTTATAGTTTATCTTTTATTGTATTTCAAAGTGACGTACTTGAAACAGAATCCCACATCGGAAATGCAGAATCTACTGCACAGTAAAGATAGAACCTGAATTCCACATCGAAAATGCAGAATGATTTTCAGGGCAAACCCTCTTATAATGAATAATTATAATAAATATTTATATTACTGGTTAACTAATTAATAATTACTAATTACTAATTAATTAGTTATAATTATTAATTATATTTCTAATTAACTAAGTATTTATTATATATGTAATAATTAAGTATTATATAATTGATAATTTTATTACTAATTAACTAATTAGTTATTATATAATTAACGATTAATAAACACTAATTACCAAATTACAAATTATATACTAATTAATTAGTTATTTCGTAATATAAATATTAATTATATACTAATTAAATAGTTAATTAGTAATAGAATTATTAATTATATAATCTGTAATTAGGTAATTAGTAATTATTAATGTTTTATTATTATGTTCGTATGGTTATATAAATATATATAAATAAAACCTAATTTACCCCCTCCTGAGATTCCACTCTGACCAACAAGTAAAAATAGTATTTTGATTTCAGTACACATAAAACATGTAAACAATAATGTACAATCAATGCATATGTCTGTGGCGAGGAGATTCCGTCCCACATGGTGGTCTGCGAATAGGACGTCCGCGTCGAGTGCGCAGTGGAGTCTGATGACCTGGAGAAGGCTGATCCTCGGGCACTGAAACGTCGACTGTCGCATCCTCCATCTGTGTGTCAGTTGGAGGAGCTGTCAACTGCATCTCGTACTGCCATTCAGATCCTTCTCCCACTAGGGTGGTAGAAGGACCTGCCTCCATCGCGGAGGGGAACGAAGCCTGTGATGGAGCTATACCCCAAGACGACGACGGCTCTAGAATCCAAGGCTGGGAAGGATCTGGAACCTAAGATGGAGAGAACTGCGGATATCCTGTCAGGAAAGACGGATCCCATGCCACCTGAGGCACATCCTGAATAGGCTGATCCTGGACTACTAGAGGCCCGACCTCTGCCTATGGAACAGGCGATGCCTCACGTGCAGCACGACGCTGTCTACGTCGCCGTGGTCGTGGCTCCTCAGCACCAGCAGCAGCTGGAGGATGTTCCTCTGGGGCAGGAACCTGCTGTCTCCGAGCCAGACGCGTGAAGATGCTCTCGGAAAGCGCATGAAAAGATGCCCTCGCCTCCAGCGCTGTAGCATGGACGGCTGCCCGGCTAAAGACCCCCTCCTCCTCTTCATCGCTCATGCGAACAAGCTGCTCTGTGTGACTTCCCTGTAAATAGATTCAAATGGAATTAGAAAATAATTCAATAAACAAAGTAATAGGAATTTATTAACTTACCATCCTCTGCATCTCTATGCCAGCTTGGGTAAGATACAGTATAGATTTTAGTCTATACCAGGGCGCATAGTCAACCTGCTCTGAAAGAGAGAATCGATTTGTAGGAACACCTTGAATACGTAACTCTGCACGTCTGTGCCAGCAGTCGATAAAACTCGCATGTACTTGGGACCAGTCATCATCCTGCCTCCCTGTCAGCTTCATCCCATGAAGCTTGTCTGTCTGTCTAGATGGTAATGGAATCGGCTGAGTACGAAAAAATTGGCGCATGACCCTGTCAGGCTACTTCCACTCAATAATATGAAAGTGAATGAGGGGCACTACAGCCATAGCATCCTCAAGACCAACAGTGCAGTATGCTGGCAACTGGTCCATAATACTCCAGTATGGAAGCCATGAAATCTGAAATGACAAGTGATTTTGTCAAAAAAACACCCAACTAAAAACCAAATTTGATGTTATTATTAAAAATGTTAGACAGTGATAGATTGTATATACATACCTGATCAGGTAAGAGACAGTCCAACTGTAGCCGATATACGCCCAAATGCTGTCTCGGAACCACGTCGAAATTGTGTCGCTGACACCACCTGTAAAATACAACGATAATGACAAATAATGAGAAATTATAGTCAATAACTCATAGTAGAATAAAAAACCAATAGAAATGACTTATCATACCAGCGTCCACGCGGAGCGTCATGCAGCACCTCCATCTCGACCGGTGGACCAGCAAGGTCAGGGCGGAATGATGGGATGCGCTCCCATGCCCACATCTGAATAAGGATGACGCATCCTCCAAGACCTGTACGGTCCCTATGGGATAGTCTGCATAATGATCTGTACGTGTATGCCAAGCAGGATGATCCCCAACTGTACGTCCCAACCCGATCAAAGTCCTCTAGTAGGGGTAGATACATCATATGCACGTGCATCCCCGAGTGATCAGTACACATGGTCCCACCAATGAGTCGTAAGATATATGCACGGGCGTAACGCATGACGGTCTGCTCATCATCATCATCATGTAAATGTGGAATCTGCGACTCCAACCAACGCATAGATATGGACGATCCATCTGTAGCCCTACGGTCGGACAAAATATCAACGCCTAACAAGCGTTGAGCAAGGTCTGGCCAAGCTGCACGAGTGGGTCCAATAACGGGTCTCCCCTGGATAGGAAGACCGAGAAGAACTGCGACATCCTCGAGGGTGATGGTCATCTCCCCCTTAGGCAAGTGGAATGTGTGTGTCTCTGGTCTCCATCTCTCAACGAGGGCAGCAAGTAGGTAATGATCTACAAATGTGAAATCTGATACGGCAAGGCCATAGAAGCCAGCACGGCGCAAGTAAGGTCTAATGGCATGTGGAGGCTCCATGTGATGAAAATGGTGCGCTCGACGCACCTTCACAAATCGATCTGGATGACCCTCTAACACGGCCTGCGAAATATGGGTAGGCTGCTGAGTGAGTAGTATGGTATCATCCATCTGCATATAAACAAAGAAAATGAGTCGTAAGTGTAAAATGTAAATATAACATTAATGGGTTAACTGACATACACATTTCAATATGGGTTAAGTGTTCCGCTTTCGGAGTTTTGAAATAAATTCTATTATTTCATATTCAAAGTTATTTCTTGAAAGCATGAATATTAATATGAAATAAGTTATGTTATCTAAAATATTGAGTCTTGAATTTGGTTACACATATTTTGGGGGAGCTTTGCGATTAACTACTTATGGATTGGATTAAGATAAACTATGTCAATTAGTAATGATGTTTTTAGAATTTATCTAATTGTATGTATTCAATATCTTATCCTAATTATTATGATACTATAAATTTGTTATAGAACAGTTTTCTAAAATATCCTGCATGTTTAGATTGGAGTTTAGGTTGGAGGGTTTAGGGTTAAAATTTTTAATATTAACGTCCGGAAAAACATGTTAATGGGTTAACTGACATACACATTTCAATATGGGTTAAGTGTTCCGCTTTCGGAGTTTTGAAATAAATTCTATTATTTCATATTCAAAGTTATTTCTTGAAAGCATGAATATTAATATGAAATAAGTTATGTTATCTAAAATATTGAGTCTTGAATTTGGTTACACATATTTTGGGGGAGCTTTGTGATTAACTACTTATGGATTGGATTAAGATAAACCATGTCAATTAGTAATGATGTTTTTAGAATTTATCTAATTGTCTGTATTCAATATCTTATGCTAATTATTATGATACTATAAATTTGTTATAGAACAGTTTTCTAAAATATCCTGCATGTTTAGATTGGAGTTTAGGTTGGAGGGTTTAGGGTTAAAATTTTTAATATTAACGTCCGGAAAAACATGTTAATGGGTTAACTGACATACACATTTCAATATGGGTTAAGTGTTCCGCTTTCGGAGTTTTGAAATAAATTCTATTATTTCATATTCAAAGTTATTTCTTGAAAGCATGAATATTAATATGAAATAAGTTATGTTATCTAAAATATTGAGTCTTGAATTTGGTTACACATATTTTGGGGGAGCTTTGTGATTAACTACTTATGGATTGGATTAAGATAAACCATGTCAATTAGTAATGATGTTTTTAGAATTTATCTAATTGTATGTATTCAATATCTTATGCTAATTATTATGATACTATAAATTTGTTATAGAACAATTTTCTAAAAAAGAGATAACAACATTTAGTTCACAATATGGGAATGTCACAATGAAGACAATACATCATTATGAATGAGATTGTGAAGTCGACCCAACAACGTTAGGGCATCGCTTCCGGTTATGACCTTCTTTATGACATATTGTGCATCGCAAACTCTGCCCTTGTTCTTGAGGCCAGTCCATCTCATTACGCATCCTACTCGCCTTTGGTCTCCCACGAGGACGTAACCGATTCATGTCAGGTATCACTATCGGCTGGCCTTCAGGCATTGGGAAATAACGATACTCCCCAATAGGTGTCCATGGTGCAGCATAACAGTTGGCAATGATATCCATCTGGTACACTGGATCAACATATGCTTCCCATGAGATGTTCACAGAGGCACATGCTGCGATGACGTGTGTACATGGAAACCGTAAGGCCTGAAATTTTCCACATTGACATTGCCTTGTTTCCAGTAATACCACCATTTTTTCACCGACGTGATTTGTGATGGGGTCTGAACGCTCTTGAACTTCAAATCGGGAGTCTTCTCTTCGAAATAGACATACGTGATAACCAGAAGCTTCTTCAATATTTTTTTCAATCTCTCGTTGAAAGTGTATTCCATATCTTATCCCTTGATGTATTCTGTCTGATGCTAGTTTTTGTCTATCCACAAAGTACTTCACGCATCGATATAATGTCTCTTGAACTAATGCGGTTATAGGTAGCTTGCGAAGTCCTTTGAAGATACCATTGATGCACTCCACAATGTTTGTCATCATGTGTTCGTACCTCTTTCCCCCATTGTATGCCAATGTCCATTTCTCTTTTGGAATCCGCATCATATAATCATAAACTTCTTGATTAGCCTGACGAATTTGTTTAAAACGTTCTTCAAATCGTCGTTGGTCCGACTCATATGCTACAAAACGTAGATGATATTTCACATAAATTGATTTTATATTTATATTGAAACAGTAAAACAGAATGAATAAAATACGTACCAAGCCTCGTGATTACCTTCTTCATCGGTTCGTTGTGGAATTTTTTATGTACATTGCTAGCAATGTGTCTAATGCAGAACCGATGATGTGCATTTGGGTATCTCCATGTATCAGGATCTGCATTGATTGCCTCATTAATTGCTCGATGACGATCAGATATCAAACAAACTCCCTGAATGTTGGTGAAATGGTTGCTGATACATGCCAGAAACCAACTCCATGATTCATAGTTTTCTTTCTCTACAATGGAAAAGGAAAGCGGAAGAGGTGAACAGTTTCCATCTTGGGTTGCCGCAATCAACAATACGCCCTTGTATTTTCCATACAGAAATGTTCCATCAATCTGAATAAATTGTTTGCAAAAACGAAATGCAGAGATACAAGGAAGGAATGCCCAGAACAACCGATGAAATTGAACACGAGATGGATCAAGTCGATTATCAGGAGACACATGTTCGTTTGTATCCAGATGGAAGACAACTTGGTTATGATGCCTCAGTATGGCTAGCAATTGCGGCAATACTCGATATGAGTCATCCCAATCACCATATACCTTCACAATTGCCTTCTGTTTCGCCATCCATGCCTTATTATAGGAAATCTTATAACCGAATGTCTGTAGAATCCTCTCTTGCACAAGGGATATTGGAACATCTTGGCATGTCCTAATCATCTCAACAACAATAGATGACACAAATTCTGCATCCAATGAAGTATGATCTTGTGTGAGACTTGGTTGAACGCAACTATGAGCCGCCTCAATCCTTGAGATTCTCCAACCTCCAAAGGTAATGTCTGGAATAGCCCTTAAGCGAAATCTACAATCATCCCCATACTTCACGCACCGTATAACATATTTACTACGGCATGATTCGTGAACTACATAGTTGAAGTTTCTCTCAATATGAAATCTCTTTAACGTGCTTTTTAAGGCATCTTTACTGGGAAAATTCCTTCCAATATATAAGGTTTTGTCCACCTCACTAAACCTATCTGGTACAACTCCAGGGAACTCAGTTGCCGGTGTGAGAACAGTATTATCGAATTCAGGCACACATGTCATTGCTTCTGACCAAGATGAAAATAATGGTGGATGATTTATTGACCGAGGTTGATGTACAACAACTGCATTTCTCAAAACCTCCTCTCTATCTTTTGTTGGTCCCTCCTCATCAGCACTGTTGTCGCCATCCGATCCATCATTACGAAACTCCTCATCAGAAGTCGGATTGACATGTATATCCGGAAGATCATTTAGGTTGTCCTCTTCTACTGCATCATTTGGAATAGGCTCAATGTCACGAGGTAGACTGTCTTCAACCACTCTTGTATTTCTACGTCTTTGTACAAGTGGACGTTGTTGTTGTACAGTAGCAACAACAACGTATAACTCCATCATGGTACCATCTAACCGTTGAGAAAATAAATTAACTGCTTGGACCCACTGCGCATCAGCAACCAATGGACAAGCTATATGCCACATTGTTGTTGGAAATTGCAAATGTCTATAGCTCATAGACATTATCTCTTGATCGGGTCCCAAATTTAAGGAAACATGAATTCTCTCTTGAAGGTCACTTATGGTAACACAATCCACTGTACTAACCACCGTAATTGGTTGTGTACTGTAAGAAGCTCCTTGCTCAGTTTGAATAATCTCCCCATAACAGTACACACAGGCATACATGGCTCTCTACGTCAAAAATGTGTTCTTTCATCAAAATTATGATAGTGTAACAAAATATTAACAATTATGTTTGACGATATGATGTTTATTATAATGTAATTTTATTGCGCCTTTCTATACCATAAACTATGCTACTGATGTTTCACCATATGATATTTATTAGAATGTAATTTTAGAGCGCCTTTTTATTTAGTTTGTTTGTTCTTCTTCATTTCACTTTATATGTTCATTAGTATCGTTAGCTAATCATTATATGAATTCATGTTTTAATCCTATGTTATTTATTAATTATTCTAAAATTAACTAATAATAACTAATCGTTAATTATTCTATTATTCTATAATTAACTAATAATAACTTTAATTTGTTAATTCTTATGTCCTTATTTGATTCTATAACATTATACTTATCATTTATCATTGATAAATATACTGATCATTAGTATCGTTAGCTAATCATTATATGAATTCATGTTTTAATCCTATGTTATTTATTAATTATTCTAAAATTAACTAATAACAACTAATCATTAATTATTCTATTATTTTATAATTAACTAATAATAACTTTAATTCGTTAATTCTTATATCCTTATTTCATTCTATAAAATTATATTTATCATTTATCATTGATAAATATACTGATTTGCTTTTTCTTCTCTTAGAAATTTTAGTAGTTTATAAAGAAAATATGAATCATCTTAAGCATATTCCCCGGGAGTGTCAAACCAGGATGCAGCAAGGCCCGTTATCGTGCACCAGTTCCCGTTCGAGTCTAGCTCGAAGCGGTGTTTTCGGGTTTTACCCCTATGTACATCTGTGCCAGAGCCACATCCACTTGTTTGTATCCAGACAGAAATTTAATTGCGTAGATAACCACATAATCTTTAAGCTACCAAAATTTCTAAATACTTAATCTTAAGTTAATCTTAAGTTAATCTATACTACCTAACAGTAATTATTTAAAACTATATATAACTAATTACAAAAACTAAATAACCAAATATTAAGAACTACCTAAACTGCTTAACAAATGAAAGATTTAAAACTAAACAAAATTAAATTAATTAAATAAAAACATTAAATTAAATAAAGAAACATACCTCTAAATGAAGCTTCGTAAAAGCTCGCACAGCAAAAAAAAAATTTAGAGAGAGAGAGAGCAAATTGGAGAGATAAGTTGCAATGAAGAAGTGAGGAGAGGGGGGGGGGGGTGGCCGCCCTTTTATAGGGACTTCAGGCAAAGGCGGCATCGCGGAAGCCGCCTTTCGCCTCTGCGTATGGCCAAAGGCGGCTTCCGCGAAGCCGCCTTTCGCCTTACCCTGAGCCGAAAGGCGGCCTCCTCCCGGCCGCCTTTGCCATGTCATCGATCCGGGCCAAAGGCGGCGCGGGGGAGCAAAGGCGGCATTGCAGATGCCGCCTTTGTGCGCTAATACAAAGGCGACATCGCAGATGCCGCCTTTGTAGCGTATTTTTAATTTTTTTTTTGACCTAGGCCGTTTTTCAGAATTTTTTTTTAAGAAAAACGTAAAAAAAAAAAAAATCCCCCCATGTGCATCGGCCTGCTCCCAGCCAGTGACCTGCAGCCGAATGTAGCCCTTTCCTACCTCTGCTCAGTGTCGTCCCTCCTCCCTCTAGTCTCACCGCTTCTCATCGGTGCTGCGCCACCATCCGCCACCCGATGGGTTGCGAGTTTTCCTCACCATCTTTCTATGTCGGTGCCTCCTCCCTCCTTTTTCCATCCACAACCTCTTTCAGCATGCCACACCGGACCTTCCAGACTCCCCTGCGAACTGCCCTCCACTAGACCAGCTAAGGTCGCCGAGCTCCTCCCATGCCGACAAGCCCCCTACCCTCCTTCCCTGCTCCTTCCCGCTACCCTGGTTAGACCTGCAGTTTTTTTGGCTTTCCTGCACCCACCTCTATCTTGATCTGCTTCCAGATGCCGTTGCCAGCCAAAACCATCGGTCACACTCGCCCGCCGTTGTTCGGATGCCTTACTAGCTTACTTCATAGCCAGCACAAAAGGGGCACCCCTCTTGTCAGACCGGGCCACTCCGGACAGATCCGACCGACCACCTTATGCCTAGTGTGCTTGGATATAGCCTCCTTGAGGCCCGCTAGGTGCCGCTGCTCCGGCGTAGTCCGCAACCTTGTCGGCGCTGCCATGCCACATCTGGTGTAGAGCTGAGATGTACTCTTGCTTTACTTGCATGTTTTTGCTGGATAGATTTACCCCGAAAAGGTCTGGGCAGATCTTGCCAACCTAAAACAAGTCCGGGTGGATCATCTTGGCCCAGGTTTCTCCAACAAATCCTGGAATAGACCTGCACAGGTTCGTCCTGACTTGCACAGGCCATGTATGGGGTTTTCGGGGCCTGAAAATTAATATTTATAATCATTTTAATTTCATTAAATTAAATTGATTAAATTGTTAATTTTTGGTTAATAATAATAAATTTAATAACCATGATATAATTTAATTTAATTTTTCTAATAAATTATATTAATTACTAATTTTGTTTGCAAAAAAATTAAATTAATGAATAATTGATAAATGATTAAATTATTTGAATTTATTAATTCATTTAATTTAATTAAAACACCCTCGTACTTATTTAATGCAATTTAATTTCTATCGCTCATTATTATACCCACCTACTGGTCTTGACCACCGACCCATGTATGTTTGCATTTATTTAATTAATTATTTAACTGCGTGCGATGTTTGTAATTAATTAGTTGACAATCTTCACATTGTTTATTTTTGGTTAAAATGTATAAGGTCATGAATGCCCAATTTTACCCAGTGTACATTTATATCCCTTGTTCCCCTCACCTGTACATGTGTATCTTTTATACTATGGATGAATACAATGAATAAAGTGATGTGGAACCCACCAAGATGATGTAGTACTCCAAGACGTGACATGGTCCACACCAAGACATGGAAGTACCCCGGATTACAAGCGGACACACATGATGGGGTGACCTGCATCAAGAGTCAATATTCAACTCAGGTATGATACCCCTAGGTCACTAAGATGATCAAGACCATTTAGGTTATAGTTTGACTTTATACATTTATTTATTATTTTATGCATTTATAAATGGTGGGATACATACATAAAATAATATACAATAAAATTCATAAAGAAGGGAAATATGTTTTTATATTAATGTTCATTTTTGAGCATTGAAACATAGATTAACAAGACTAATAGAAATGGATTACATTATTCGAAAGAAAAACAAAAAACCCTGACATAAATATTAAGTTCTTACCACCTTCCACTATTCATGTTTGAACAAAACTGTGGGTTTAGGATTCCAGTCATGCCATGGCTGGGGGTGTCTCTTAATACCCGGGAGTTATAATGAGAGTGGTGGGTTTACATAACTATGGTGGTAGTGAAAATTATCTATAGCTAACGTGCTATCATTTTATAGTCAAGCTTTGAGTAAATCAAGATTTGATTTTAGAAGATGTGAGTTCACTCAACAGATCAAAGAACCACAATTTAACGCGGTTGACCAACTAAAATCCTACCTTGAACCTTCCAAGTAGTGGCATAGCCATATATTTTATACTATAAATGGAATTTCAAGTATCCTTTCCACTAGAATACTCATGCTACAGAGTTTTCTAATTTTAGTATATAGGATTCCTAGAATTTGATAAAATAGTAGGATACAATTAATGATTAATCTAATTAGCGATGTCTAATTCAGTAATCAACATAAATGTACTAATCAGATGAAGTATATTTTGTAAAAATGGAAAGTAATACCACAATAAAACTGTGATAAATATTGGGAAAAGTTAATGTAAAAACTAGCTTGAATTTCAAATATTGTACATACACTTACTGATAATACTACTATATCGCAAAATTCAAGGTGCTTGTGTCCCAACCTGTTAAGACACCTCAGGAAATGAGGGTGTAAAATTTCTTATAGGAGACTTCTGAATTAAGCATATTATGGTTCTATCATAATTCTATCAATAAAATTTTTATGTTATTTGTGTTCTCTATATCACGACATGGATGAAATTTCAATAAGTCTCATATCCAAGATCATTGTAAGGAGAAAGTGAAGAATGTTTTGAATGTTATAATTACAAAGGATTTGTGTAAACTGGAAAGGCAGACTATGATCTTTTAGGAAATCTTATTCTTACACCAAATTACTCCAGTTTCTTTAAAGAGTAAAAATGAATAGGATGAAGTATATGCTTTATTACCTTTTATGTATGGTTCGCCAAGTAATAAAAAAATTAAAGAAAGTACCATCTTTTATTATTATGATAAATAAATGGGAAGACAATGAGAAATGGAAAATTACAAGTTACATCAAAAGCACCTTCTTACTATTATTCAAATAAGATAGGGTTGTTATTAAATGAGAGGTTATTTTCATCACATATAATGAAATAAATTTATCGAATTTTAAAAATGAAATGAACTAAAATACAAGAATCAAGTACCCACTTCTCATTTAGGTTTATTCATTAATATAAATTAATATTTTTAACATAATTCTGGGGTATTGAATGCAATATACCAATAACATTTTTTTATTTAAATAATGTAACCAAATAAGTATACAAAAATTATAAGTATTAAAGTGTCTTCTCCAAGTAGCTGAGAAAAGGTGATTCCTCAGTCAGCAGTGAGAAACACATAACTTCTAATTTCCATGTGAATGATTTTTGGTGAAAAAGTTGTTGAGTATAACCATAATATTTATCTCACATGACCTTTTTTTTCATAATGAGACATTATTCTAATTTTAGTAATGAATTTTGTTTGTGGTGTAACATACTCAACAAATAATTCAGACACACTTGAATAAAACAACACATGATGAATATAAAATGTAAGTCTTACCAAAATGTGGAAATATAATTCTTTTTCATGTAAAACTAAAAGTGTATGTTATTAGTAAACCAATTATGGTATTTAGGATCATCATAACTAATCACCTTTGGTATAATCGAGGTATTTAGTTTGGAAAAAGAAACCTTTTGAAATAAAGGTATGTCACAAGAATTTTGGTATTAGTTCAACATGTGAGTGTGAAATATTCCATGGGAAATATGGGGGTAAAGATACTTCAAAACATTAATTTATATTATTAAGGAATGTGATTGTGAAGTATATGCACGATCAAAAGACACGAGTTGCTTCATTTCGGTATGCCGAAGAATATCTTGACTAAGAATTTATCGATAATGATAATGTAGCATGGAGTAATTCTTAAACACACATTACCTTATCTACATCACGACATGGATGTTCATAAGGAGGATCGATTATGAATCTTACATGTTAACATTGAACAAAAAAATTTAGTGTGGAGAAATTTCTAAATACATATTTTATACATCAATGTTATGATATAAGTAGTATCAATGTTATAACCTCCAGTAACTTCCATCATATTTCAATATGTCCGTTGAATCTTTCAGTGTAAACACATAACTGATATGTCAACTAAAATGAAAAATGGATATCATACAAGTAATAGTATGATGAAAATCCACTATTTCGTTGGGAATCTGTAAAAGATGCAATGAATTTGTTAAGGAAAAACAAACAAACATGCATAAAGCTAAACACATGGTGAATCTATGTAAATATCCTAAAAGTTTCATATAGTATTATGTTAATCCCTATGATAGAAAATATGTGGTCAAGTGATAGTCTACATTTCTATATAAGGGTAAACATCTCTATCAGAGATAATGCGAGATGAATTGACTTGGACATAGTCAATGCTCTAGATTCACAAATAGTTGACATAGGAACAAGTTTCACAAGTTCATGTGGAAGAGGCATGTTCGAGTGACACAAACTATGCATCAAGGTTAAAAACCATGTTGATGGTTTTGAGTTTACTGCAGCCAGTGATACATTATTCATTAAGAATAATAATTCTTACCATTAAGCAGTATATAGAAATTAGCAAATATTGATAAGACAAATTTAGTAATGGATTACATGTATCAAATTGGAAGGGGATTATAAATTAAATATTGTGGTGGGTATTCATATGAATTAATACATGGATGGTAAAATTGTGGTACTAATAAGGCTACATTGGTAATATGAGGATAGTATGCCTAAATCCATTAGAATTTTACTTGTCATTGCTAAATTATTTGATCATTTAATTAGACATTGGATGTCAAGATAATCTTTTGTTGAAGGTGTCTATAGGATGCAACCAGAAAGGGATGATGACACGTTCAAATGCTAATGAAGGTTGCAAGTTACTAAAACCCAGTTTAGGATTAAAGTAAGCAACAAGATCTTAGAATAGTCATTTGGAATGAATCTTTTTCATATATCTATCAAATGTTAGGGGGAGTGAAAAAGCTCTCTAATATAAATATTTATAACATATATAGAATAAATTTTGGTCTTATAGTTAGTTAATACCAGAATAAAAGTGATTCTCGAGTGACTGACTTAAAGTTGCAACCTATGTTTTAGTGAACAAGATCTATCGATGTAGATCTAAAAGTTGTTTGGACGTAGTCAATCATACATATTTTGACATTGTATTGAAAAATGAATGTTGTAACAATTAAAGAATTTTTTTTACAATGTCACATTTATAATCTCTCTAGTTTGGAATGTTCAAAACATGGGAAGAGATTAACATGGTGAGTTGATATCCATTTTCATTAGCGATGGATAAGTAAAATATGTCATCATATATACAAGAACTGATATTTCCATCATATAATTTACAATATTCATGTATCAGTTGTATTCAAGAGCACTACAAGTGATGGAGTGAGAACTATCTAATTTTAATTCTTTATGTACAAAAGATATGTACCTAGTATATTAAGAAGAAGGTATACTAGTTTTTGTGGGACATAAACTAATAATACTTAGATAAATTTTTTCTAGTGTTGCAATTCGGAAAAGTGATGAGTAATTCATGCTCATAAATTCCAGTGGTATAAATACCTAAAAATACCTAGTATGCTACAACTTCTAAGGATGTAATGAAAAATTTATCAATTACAAAAATTTGTTCTAGTTCTTTAAATAACACCATGTATGTAAAGTATTATCATAATGAAAATTATGGTATTATTACTAGCCAAGATTTCAAGTTAGGACAATGTAAAAACTGGATATACACGAGGGATACCATCTCTTGATATGGTTTTCTCAAGGAGATATAGTCGCATATATAATATATGCCATGCGGAAAAAACATAGTTGGCCTAGTAGCTAAAGTCGTTACTCAGAAGAAACATGATCTTCATCATGTGAGTAGCTAATATGCATGTTTAGCAAGTTGGCTTCAGTGCTAATAGGAGTGTTGAAATAGTAGGTACCATAGACCCAACTATGCAGCACTTTTTGTTACTATATCGTGTATACAGTTATATATACACGATTTTTTCTTACCATTATAGTGTAGATATTTATGCATCCACTAGTTAAGCATAATTTTCTAGTTTAATTGTCATATCAAAAGGTTATAGTAGATCCCAGGTTATAATGAGAACCTCAAGATACTATAAAATTAATCTTAAATATATGATCTATATTCTAGATACATCTTACTGAGAAAAAACATTAGATATTTGACTATAAGGTGCTAGAGGCTCATAAGCATTGTGACTTCTTCTCATGAAGTTTTCAATTGGTGATCTATAGTGGTGAGATCATGAGGATAGAAATAACAGTAGGAACACACCATATTTTGGGTGTCATTGGTTGTTCATATCTAAAGACATGTGTGTTGGTATCCTGACTTGAGATCATTACTAGTGTGTACCATTTGATTGCATACTTTGTTACAAGGGAAAACCATGGTATTAAAATTGTTGCGAGGTATCTTGTGTCGGGTGTTTCATTGGTGGTATCACATTGGTTGAATGGTTAAGAAGGAATTTGTCACTTCCATGTTATGGAAGTTGCATATCTCTGGCCTGGTTGATCAAGGATGGTGCTACCTTCATAAGAAATTGGCTAAAGAAATATAAAGGTAAATCCATCCCGAAATATCAATAAATATTAAATAAAGAAAAAGGATGATGCCGCAATTGTGTGTACTACTTTATGAGATATTTAATGACAAAGAGATTATAGCACACAATAAATTTTTGTAGGTTGTTTGTCATTGCTATGAAAATCCTAATCTCTTTAGGGGACATGATGGGTTTCTAGACTCTGCTCTTGGTCTATGGATTTTATTCACCATTATCAAGATAAGGGCCCAGAGGGTCACACACAATAGTGTATTCAAGAATCCACCCTTTTCTATTCAATATGTATATTAGATAGTGGCACCCACTTAGGGTTTGAGTGTATTATTTGTTACTGATCACCAATAAATAAATAAATTCATTATTATTCAAAATATTAGTAATTAGATTTAATTTATTTAATGTATTTTCAAGTTATGTAAATACAAGAAAATATCAATCGAGCGAATATTCTTTTAATTTTCATGGTTCATTTAATATTAAGAAGGATATTTAGTCAAGTTAAATGACTCATTTTTTATCACATAATATTATATATATATATATATTATAGGTATGTGATAAAATAATAAATAATATTTAGGCATATTGATTTTTCATAATTATTTATTTAGTGGATATAGAAATAAATAGGGGTCGGGGCACCAAACTGGGTATTTGGAAACTCCATTATAAATATAAGTAAGGATCTCTTTATATGTAACTATTCATTAATTTATGGAATAAAAACCATATCCTCCCTATCCTCCCACTCTCTAGATAGAGAGACTCTCAATCCGAGAATTTGGATCAAGATCTTTCTCAAGAATTGAAGGTATCTCGATGCGGTGATAATCAGGACATCGAAGGCATCATTGGATCATTACGCTAGCACCTAGAATTTGACTATCGGTGCTCCTACACATTTTGGAAGTGCGTGTGGACAATCTAGAGGGATCATGTAATGGATCCTTCCAGTGACGATCACTGGAAACGAGTTTTAGTCGACCGTGATGCCAAATTTTAAATGAGTATGTTATTCATTTTATTTTTTTCTCTTTATAATTTACTCGAGATCCTCATACCTTACTGGGACTCGAATCATTGGTGACAACATCTTTCATCATCTCCTCAATAATTTTTTTTAAAATCCCCAGCCCCTCGACTTCCGATGTAAGCCCCGAAACCTATCACCTAGGATATAGAATAGCATGGGTAAAGAATGTGAAATTATCTCTTTCATTTACTTTATTCATCACCCATTGAGGGAGGGATATATAGAAATAAAAAAGTTATTTTAGGTTATAGTGAAATATCCAAATTAGAGAATGAATTACTTATACGCTGATTCACCCCATGTAAGGGTAATATTATCTAAATCATTCTTTAATTTTTAGTGCATTATCATAGTTTTGTTAGGTATTTGCCTGTATAAGCACGAGTCCTGTTGTTATTTTGTGATTGGTTTAAGGAAATACATGTTTTGGAGAGTTCACCATATGATGTTATAGGTTGTGAGCCTCATTTTATGTGATTTATTTAAATATGGAGGTTTTCATTTCAATTATTCCATGAGTGAGCATGGGTTGTTGAAGGTTTATTATGACACTAAGGCGTAAGAATTTTGGTCAACTCAATCCATTTCTTATGATGATAAATGTATCATGGACCATGTATTTTTCAATTTTTGTAGATGAAAGATAATAATGATAATATTTGGGAAGGCTGAATCAGATCGGTCACCGTTAAATGTCTCTCATAAAAGGAAAGGGAGTTATGTACATTTTATGATTGGTCACTGGATGTTTGAGATAGTGTCATATATGATAGTTCATGGATAATATTATGGATATTTGTTGAAGACTGAGGCTTATTAGGGGTGAGAAGTACTTTTTTGGGATATTTTTATTCCCCCCATCATAACGTGTTGTGAAAATTGGGGTAAATTTTATCCTTTTTTCCCAAAAGTATTCATGGGGAAAATAGAAAAATCTCCCATAATATGACCTTTGATTATTTTTTACAATCACTATATTTGTCCTAGAATAGGGTGTTTACCCTATTATAAGAGTTTTATTGAAATATGAGTCACTAATGTTTTAGAAAATTCAATACTTATTTAATTAAATATTAATTTGTTTATGGTATTTTTTCTGATTATTTCCTTCAAATAATGACTCTGATTGATATATTGTCTATTATATTTATTTTCAAAACAAGATTTTTTACTTGGAATGGAATAACCTTGCATTGGTTGCAGGTTCAGGCCTAAAACCATTTCCCATTATTTTGTCCTTTTCTTTTTTCTCTTTATTTCTATTTCACTATTCTGTCTTATTTCTTGTCTTTTTATGTGATACCATGGGGATCTCACAGTTTGGGCCTTTGGCGAAGACATGGAGAGTAATAGAAGATATAGACAGAGGATAAGGCACTACTTAAGGAGCTTTTCTAAGGGTAGATCAAGTCTTGATGAGTGTGTTCCATGGATTCAATGTGATGATTTTGTGGTTTTCACATAGTGGTAAGAATGTTTTATTTTTATAGTATAATTGAATGTATTTTATGTGTTTTAGTTTTTTTAAATACCTTTATGGGTTTTTGGGAATTTGGTCGTTGTTGATCTAGGATTAGTTAAGAAGAAATGAGGTTTTAGGTCCATTTTGGGGGTTTTCCGATCCGAAAATCCCATATATACGACATTTGTTTTGGGAACAAAAAATGTATGTTCTCCAAATTCAAGAAATAATTTTTTTGGGACTACGACAGATGTACTTTTGAGTACATAACTTATAGTGGAGACTCGAGGTGTGTCTGGTGAATGTGGTCACGTAGGTTACATGACCTGATATTGTTTGTGGTGCACATCCATTAGCTATATATTGTTCTTGGACAGACCTCGTGTGGGGGAACAAGGCCAGGTACATGGCTAGGGTACCCCTGTAGTACATTCCATGTACGGGTGGTATATTCCATGTAGTTCTGAGATGTACATGCTAAGTAGGGGATGAAACTAATGGGAAGTTACCATATTGGGGATACATTCCATATACTATGGAAGTGTACATCCTAAGTGCTCTGAGGCAAATAGAAAAGGAAGACCACTATGGGTATAGGCCTTGTATTTGATTTACACGTCCTACATTTTTTCATTCCTTGGTCAGTTTTTCTTATTTTTTACCCTAGAGTCATAATTGGACTTATGATTATTCCATTATGGAAATTGTTCTATATATATCATAATGGTGGAATCCTTTTCATGTTTAGTGTACATTTTTATGGTTTTCTAGATTGGTGAGTATTTTCTATAGGATTTCATTGAGGTTTGGTTTTAGAATCCTCCTAGGGGTTATGTTGTGAGATATGAGGCACGTGTGATAGTTGTAAGCTCGGTGATCATCCCAAATTTAGTGTTCCATGGAAATATAGTTGAGGTTATTTGGAAATAATCTCTTAGAGAGGATTATTTACAATCTGTAAGGGGAGAATATACTTTCCTAAGTGTTGGGACATGATGGTCAATGTTAGAGATATTAAGGTTGAGATCATGTGTTTGAGGATGAGATATATTGAATCCATTATGCTACATCGATGTTGATGGATGATGGATTTGGTTGGTAGTGATTGAGGTGCTGATAAGAGTTTGGGGGACTATTGATAATTCCATAGTGGGGTTTTTACTAATCAAGTGATCAGTGAGTTTCATTGTTTTTCATTAAGAATGCCAATGTGGCATTGTTTGTCTTCTGATAAGGACCCATATTGAGTCCTACTTTTGATGTGGTCATATGGTCCATAATTAACACCTTTTTTGTGTGAATTTATTTTAGATGTCTCTTTGGACATGTTATTGATTAATGAGCAGTTAGGGGTCACTTATGGTTGTTTGGGATGTCTCTATAGTGGGAATTCCCCATGCTTTTCGATGAGTTAGTGGAACCCCTCATAGGGTGTCCTGATAATATTGTGGAATTTAGTCTATTTGATTAGATATGGATGGGAATGAATTGAGATAATGGGGGTAATAGGGGAGTATCTAGCTGTAAATCACTTTATTCTATGACACTTGGGACAATTGGAGCCTTGAGTTTTGGTTTGGCACTATGGTGGGTTGTTGAGAGCCCGTGGTGTCAATTTGTTGGATACTGAGATATTGGGTAACGAGAAAGGCCTTGTGATTTTTTGTATTAGAGTTCATCGATGCTAATATTTCAACTATATAGATGGTGGGTGTGGGGATTGATCAACCCAAATTTGCTTCACCATTGGATGTGGTGTTTTTTGTAGTTTTTCTTAAATATATTTGTTTGATAATGACACCTTTAGAAAATCTTGGACCATGAGTTGTAATTACATTGTTATATTGTTCTATCCTACATAATACAGCTATAATTAGATGGTCTTAGAGAGCTTGGATGATCTCGATGAGTTCATCTGACCTCTAGTTGAGTGTTCACTTGGCTAGGGTGGCTTTAGGCTATTGAGGTTCCATGTCACACATGGGGTGGTTTATGTTGGCTGTGGCTGCATGAGTTCTCAATGGTCCCATGAATTTTGTTGTTACCCTAGGATAATATACAAATCCCTCCTTGTTGGGTTCATAATTTGTGCCTGATTTATTCTACAGGACATTCAATACTGGCAGGTTCTCTAGTTTCATCATCCTAGATATTCTTTTCACTAGTTCGAATCGTGTTATTATAGTCTTAGAGCCCGATAGACGCTATTTTTAATATGGGTTCCTATTGTTACACTATGGGGTTTGAAATTTGTTCCTTTAACCTTTAAAAAACTTATATCTCTTATGTGGATCTAGTGTACATGTTGGTTTTCATGTGGCTAGGTGAGCCATGTGTTATAAATCATTTAGTGTGGGCCAAAGAGTGATTACATTTAACTTGGGTGTTAGACTAAATCTAGAAATTAGTTACTTTATTAGTTTTTCTTTCCCCATTATTTTCATGATGTTGTTATTTATTATAGATGTTGTTATTAATTTTCTAAACTAGACATACCATGTGTACATGCGCTTATTGTGACTAAAGATTATAAGTCCACCAATGGGGGTGGTCGACTACGATTTATTTCTCACCACCTATAGATGCACCTTAGTGTACATGAAGACGTGATTTCTGATTTTAGTTTGGATAATAGGGTGTGTGATGGATGGTGTCAAGGGACAAAATTTCTTGATCAAGCAGATCTGTTTGTGCGGAGTCTCTTGATCATATAGCTGAATCTCGATCATTTTGGAGATTTGGGATGTGGTCAGACATGGTGTTGGTAGTATAGCATACAATATGTTTCTTAGTATCATTATTTTTTTATATGTGGTTAACCCAATAGGTGACTATATATTTTATTTTTTTCATGGTTAGAGTCTATGAATCTATATTTCATTTTATTTATTATAACATACCCATGTTTTAGCATATTTATTATTCAAACTATGATTTTATTCTTGTGTATAATATTGGTTATTTTCTACTATTATTGAACTCTGACTATAGGGTATAATATCCCAACTTCTGCTTTCAGACCCTCACTATCGGTTAGATTGCTCTTGTATTTTGGGAGGCGTGCTTGAGACCTTATGATGATACAGATTGGTGATGTGTTTGGTCGAACTGACATAGTTTATTACATATACATACTGAATTGGGTCTATATAAAGGTTAAATATAATTTAACATTATGAAGACACACTTTATAGGGGTAATGGTGGTTTTACCATTTAACCGTTTTTTTGTATTTTCAGGGTTACCCTTATAAAGAAGGTTTACGTAAAGGAAACCACCCTTTCCTTTATGCTGTAAATGGTTCATGCGAATTAGTAAACTAGGATTTTTCTCAAAAATGTTTTTAACATATAAAATAGCTTTAATGGATTATAAATTGTTTATAAATCATATTTAATGTTATTTTTAGAATATTTAATTTATATTGAATTTATGAATTAATTATTTAATTAGAAACAAATCATAATTAAATAGATGTTTATTAAAAATTTTCTCTTAAATATTAATTGTTAACATTTGAAGTACCTTTATAAAAAAAATATATGGAATAAATTATGATCTTGAAATAAATGTGTTTATTTAAAAATAATTAAAAATGATTTATAATGGGTTATAAATCTTGAAATAAGGCTAATATATAGAAGTGTTTATATTTAAATTATTCATTTTTTATGATTGATTAATTTGAGTTGCTCAAATTAAAAGGGATTTATTTTTTTATTATTTAATCTACATCCAAATTGTTTTTATGAATGATATGATCAAGGTTTAAATAATGATTAATTATATAATATAATACTATTGGACTATATATAGTTTATAATTTACAAAATGTAATGTAATTAAATTTAGAGTTCTATATAATTAATATTATGAAAAAATTCATATAGAAATTAATATAAAATGGTTTACACTCAAAATTATATAATTTCAATAATGTAAAAGATAAAATTATAAAAGTGTTTATAGTTATATTTTATTTTAAAAATTTTCAAAAATGTATATCTCATTTTAGAATATTATAAATATTCTTTTATTTAATGTTTATTTCATATTTTATTCATAATTATGAAATTTAGATTATTAAAATTTATATTTCAAAATTTATATGATAAATTTCTTCTTGTAACGAGTATTGAATTTTCATGTTAGTAATGAATACATAATGGATTTAGTTTTCCATCTACCTTCGACTTGGTTTTTAATTGATTTGAAGAACATGAATTTAGTTTTTGAGTATAGGTTATGTATATCATATTTTAGAGTTATGATGAATTCAATTATTTCTTAAATAAGTATCCATGACTAGATGGACCTGGGGTTGGACTACTAACCTACCAGGAGTGTTATTACTTGTCTTGATCGGTGAATGTGGTTGGCCATATATCACTCCAAGCTTACTCATGTGGATATTGTTAATATTATATAACTCCATTACATGAATTGTTCATGCACCTTATGCATATGATGAATTTGGACATTTATAAATATACTTGACTTTTTATTTTGGTTGAGTAAACAAACATGTGGGTTTTTCAAAGAGTCACACATCCTTATGGTTTGAACATATTGAATTATTGGTGGGAATATGATTCCAAACTAAAATAACCAGAATAATACATACATAATGGGAATAACATGAGATAATATGGGGAGATTAAAATCCCATTAAAACACATGGTGTTAGATTCCTTCCAAAGAATCACTTATCAAGATCTTAATCATCTTACTGGGTAGGTCAGGCAAAATCTGGGTGCCCCTAGATTATCTTGTCTTAAGAAAGAAAAGATACATGACATTGTAATGTCCTTGGGTTTTTTATGAAAAAGTTGGATACTCCTTGATTTTACATTATTATCCAATATTTAGAATTTTTTGTGGGTTAAACTAGTTAGAAGACCCTACTATGATTAGGTTACTAGAGGTATAGAGTTGAGGTTATACATATGATGTATTTTAAAAAGTGTTTCTCACTAGAATATCCAAGAGTCACATATGGTATTATTGGGATGATGTCCTACCTAAATATTTAAGTGGTGAGAGGAATTATAAATCAGAGTGATTCCATAATGGAGTATATATCTTGGTATACAAATAGATAAGATACAAAAAAGTGCTAATCATTTGAGTAGGATCCCATTTAATGAAATTTATTATTAAATGATTAATAATACATGATACTCATCTAACAAAAACATCCATTGAACCTAATATCATCATCATAATCATCTTCAAGTAAAAATTTATGATTTATCTTGATAAATATAATATTAATGTTTTTATCTATTATGAATGGAAATATAAAAAACATTCTTAAGTAGGATTGGTGATTTAAGAAAATTTCTGAATGAAGATTTTATGTATTGGAAGAGTTCCTTCCTCAGTAACTAAGTGTTTAAATTTTTCAAATAATCAATATTCTTATGGAATAATAGAGTGATTAATTAAAGGTTTCAAAATAATTAGATGATAAATGACCAAATGAATTATATTCCTCACACATGTACATAATATGATTGGAGTACATCAATGATTTATTGAATTTTAGTCTCATAAACCCAATATGATTGAGTATTTAAATTAATATTCAATATTATTGAATATATTTATTACTATATGATACTAAATGTTTCTTAAAAACAATACTAGTAATAGAAATTAGTTATATTATTTTAATATATATATATATGATATAAAATGTATAGTGTACAATGT
The DNA here is from genome assembly GCA_963277665.1 of Viscum album. NCBI lineage: Eukaryota > Viridiplantae > Streptophyta > Magnoliopsida > Santalales > Viscaceae > Viscum > Viscum album. The sequence goes on along the minus strand of OY728123.1, from coordinate 2,067,496,560 downwards.
TTTATATACATAAAGGTTAAATGATGATTAAAATTGAAGCATGAAGTTTTCTTTCTTGTAATGAAGAAAATTAGTTACAACCTTCACAACATGAATGCATTAAGTTTGGATAAACTTTTCATAAGATGTGTATTTTTATATAATTTATCTCTTTATAAAATCATGAAAATAATGGTTGTTTAAATGAAATAAGATGAGTGTTTTTAGTAAACATGGTTTATGATTTAATTATTATTTCACGTATTATTGATAGATAGAAAAAAGCATGTTTTAGTTCAGTAATTTATCATATTTTCATCTATAAAAGTATACTAACAATATGATTGAATTAAAATAATGTTTATATATATATAAACTAGGCTTATGATGTCTGTGTTATAAAATATTGTATAGATAGTACAAGTAGGTAAAATTTTATACCCATAAAATAAAAGATAGATGAAAAGTTCAACAATTGATCTTCAAGAAGCCTATCATGGTCATTAAAAACTAGGGTTAATAATAAGGAGGAGTAATACATTAATATGATCGAATTATCCAAGATATAACTGAAGGAGTTTAAATCCATGGATTTTCCATGTAAGTTATGAAGGTTATATAAATTAATTCTACAAATTTTAAAGGTATGTGATACTAAATATATATTTTAAAAAGTGTTGTAGCATGCAGGTGTTTAAAATCAAAGGAAAAATTAGCTGATCATTTAGTTTATATTCACAACACGACGGAAATAACTACTATAAAATGGATTTGAATAAAAATTATTTTACCAAGATCAAATTAATCTAATTAAAATATGAGAATATTTATCACATTTCTATTATATGATAAGAGAATATGTTTGATAATAAATATTTATTATGGAAACATGAAATTATTAATTTAATACACATGGTTTATGATTCATAGAATTCTATAACATTTTCATACAATATATGGATAAAAGTTTTTATCTAGGATAAAAGTGGTTATCTAGATGATTTTTAAAATATGAGGGAATGTGTTCCCACAACCAAGAAATAGTATAACTTAACAAATCTTTATTCTCAAAGGGAAATTTTTCTAAACACATATAATATCATGATATAAAAAATAGTTTATTTGTCAAATATTCCTACTAAAAAGGAAATAAATGTTATTTCACAAAACAAAAGGGTTTGTGTTGAATATCATTAAGATAACCTAAATAAAAAATAGTTTCTAAGTGAATAGAGTGAGTTTTTTTTTGAGTTAGAGAATTTAATCTTTATAAAATAAATGATTAAAAAAATATCAAGTAAATGTAATCTCCATTTAATATCCAAAATAATATGCAGTATGGAAGTAATGATAAATGAAAGAGTTATATTTTGTTAGCATATTAATTTTTTGTCACTTAATTATAAAAGAGTTTAGGTGGACTGGTAAAAAATATCACGAATTGTTAAATTAAATTAAGGAAAATTAATTGTGGAATAAGGTTATAAAAATGATGATTATGAAATTAGAAAAAATTTTAATTAAAAAATAGAAGTTTAAACCAAAACATTTGTTATTATGATGTTAAGAAACTTATAAAATCTAAAAATCACCCTATTTTTTGATAAGGATGTCTCGAGACATGTTATCAATTAGAATAAGACCTTTGTTTAATTTGGGAAGGGAATAACAGTTGTTAGAATTTTTTTATTAAATCTAGTTATCAAATATGGATCCTTACCCTTTCAATAACTTTGAGATCCTATATTTTTTGGAGCACTAAAAGTTATTACTTTTTCAAGATTATTGATCAAATCAAGAAACAACTTTCTTCAAGGAAATTGAAGTCTCTCTATATTGCGGGTAGAGACAATCTTGTTAAATTCATTGTTGTTTCAATACTAGTATATTCGTTTTTGGTTTATAAATGGTCCACCTCTTTACTCTAGCATCATAATATTGGAATCAAGAACATTATATGGAGTGGAAGTATTCTCAAAAGTAAATTGGTCACCATTAATTGGATAAAATGTTTCTTGTATATATATAAGGGTGCACCGCAGATTAAAAACATCAAGTTATTCAATCAATATTTTCAAGATTGATATACATAGAATATTATAAATTGGGATTCAATAGCTCTAATATATCTTAGAGTACGGATTGATAAAAATATGAAGAGGGAATTATTTTATAACAATGAATCTTCTATTTTATTTCCCATTAAATATTCTATCTCTAACATTATGTCTCACTCTAGATGGATAGATTGTAGGAAGTACACTATATATATTTGGATTAATAATTTGGTGGGAAATCCTATAATATCTTTGGTTGATCCTCATATAATTACTCTAGACACTTATATATCCATTCATAATTTATTATATCTACATAACATAGAGTTACATGAAAATTTCCATACTCTTCTGAATAATAATGTTTTTTTCTCATCACTAGGACACTATAATATCCAAACATTCCCAAAATGGAATACTTTATTCCATGAAATTTTATCATATTAATTTTTATTTGAATATTATTTTCTCCTTTAGTAAATGATATTATAAACCCTACATCAGGTCATCAAAATTGAACCTGATTTGGAGGATTTATCATCCAAGAATCCAAAGTGATGATTTCTTGTAGGATTTTGTAATTATATTATGTTCTAGGTATAGACTATGAAATCAACAAAGGGAGGATATATCTCAACTAATTTAATCTTATTCCACTGTATCCACACTCAATAAAGCCTTACAAAACCTATTTGAATATTCACTCCTAGATATCTATTTCCCCTCATATTTGATTCAATGCTAGTCATCTATCCAGGATGCTCCTCAACTCTCTAACCTATTCATGTATGGTATTGTATAAGTAGTTCATATCATTTGGATTAGCCAAAATGGTATAATCCACACACATAAACCACTTTCACTACAATCTACCTTTGTCCAGATCTTCACATCAATAAAGAGTCCAATAACATTCTAAGAGGTCACTACTATAATACAATAAAAAATTTAATTTTTATCTACATGTGTGGTGTGGATGGAAATTTCAAGTTGCATGCGGGTTTTTCTATGTTTTTTTGGAAATAACCACTTTAAGGATTGATTAAAGTGAATGTATATGGGGACTAAAAAGTTAACATGGGCCCTTTCATAAATGGTAGTGTTTTTTAGGACCACAACAGAAGGTATCTTGGATGATTATTTAGTAATTTAAACATCTCCACTTCCTTGGAGGATGAAATGATCAGTTATTTTTTGAGTTGGGTTTTTTTTGAAAAAAATATGAGACAATATCTAGATTGAAAGTGACTATAATATTATAGTTTAATCCATTCAGAATGGTATGATTTTCCTATCATGTAAACTCACTACAAGATGGATGGAATGTCTCTCATACCTCAAGAATCTTAACTAAGATATCACTCATACCTACTGGGAAGCTAATATGGTGGTATATGGAATCTACCAAAAAGGAAGTGACAATGGTCTCTCTTGGATAATTGATATTCTATCTGATATGCATTCCTTTTATTAAAAATATTCTACTAAAATATCTTCCATTAGACTTATGTAAACTCTTTTATTTTTTAGTTAATTAGCCTTCAAGCTTTATCCAATGCACCCCTTAGAAAAATTTTATTCCTATGTATCACCATTGTTAAAACTATTTTAATTCATATATTATTCTCACTATATAATTTATTGGGACACTTTAATCAGATAGTCATATAACTATTTGATGTGAAATAATTATGTTTTAATGATTAAAAAACCGAGAATGGGCAATAAAAATAAGTCTGATTAGGATGTTCCTGATAAATGATATGATAAACCAGATCTTGTGTTGGGTTTATTAAATATTACTCAAAGGGTTTAAGATTTGGAAATATGTCATATTAAAATTAAACCATCACATTATCATTTTTTCACAATAGTTTCATAAATGTATCTATTGATATATACTTTTTGAAGTGTAGTAATAATTTACCACTTGAACTATGGCGTTGAATTTATCCTGAACTGATGTTTTCTCTACAGTATTATAGGTTATGATTAGATTTTATGGTTAGGGTGAGTAGGATTATCATATAGAGATACCAAATATGATTATAAGGGATAAAAAAAATATCCTTATTTGTGTGCATTGGATAACCTACTATGTATACCACATAGAGTGTCATACATTTGTATTTGGTATATTAGGGGTGCATAGATCTTATATAAGTCCCCATTACCAAATATCAGGGAGATACCTAGAATGATAACTTTCATAATTTAATACCCTACATATATATGTCTATATATTAACATAGTAAATATGGGGGTGGATGGGGATATTTTTGATCTTGTATTTAGTTGGAACATAACCAAGATAAGATTTTCCCCCTCATACGATGAGTATGAAATCTGAACCCTCAATTGGGATAAACTGGGGGACTATGTGGTTGTGCCATGATATAGTATATATATATATTGATAAGGTACTTTTGATGTGATTGTTTATAACAATGAATGAAATGTGTTGTATTTATCTACCATATTAGTATATGCTTTGATAATTCAGAACAAATGAGCTAGCTATATGGGATTGGAATTTTTCATGTCCCATGGTCCCTCAATGTCTTAGAAGAAGGAAAAATAAGGAAAACTATGTGTTCATATGATGTAGAATATTGTTAAAAGGTATATAGGTACATGGTTTTTATGGAGATAATCCCAAATCACTTTATATCTTTATTAGTTTTGACACTTTTCTAGGGTCTACTCTTTTCTTACTTATATGGATTTTGATATTCATATTTGTTTTCATCATTATAAATATAACTACCTTTGCTTGTCGTACATGGACATTACATCAAATTTTTGGAATACTTAACACATGAAACAAATAGACAACCAAAGACCATATTAATTTAGTGTATTGGGAAATTGGGAACATAAACTTCTAACTTGGTGTAAGATCCTCAACATCTCCCATAATAATCTTCCCAATTTTTTTCCAACCTAAAACATTTCATTATATCCTATGGAAAATAAAAAATAAAAAACATGAGATATAATACTCATTAAAGGTGAAAATTGAGAACAAAAAATGAACCATAAACATAAAAATGTAAAAACATGAACGTAAAGTTTAAATATAAAAATCACGAGTCATGAAATAAACATTGACAGTACAAAATTCATAAATCATAAAGGAACATTAACCATGATAGAATACCATTTTCATAAAACATGTGATTGTGGAAAACTAATAAGCACGTAATATGATTTCCATAGTATCCAAGGCATTGTTTCCAAGACACTCATAGGGGGAATAGTCCATTACTGAATTGGGTTTACATACTATTCTGTCCATGTATTACTGAACCTGATTTACTTGTCGCACCAGCCCTGCATTACTAAATCATATTTACATGTCATTCCAGTCATGTATATCTAATGATATATAAATCTATATACAATTCATTGGAGGGATATATAGGTCCCACCAACCTCATAATGAAATCATTCTTACATGTTCCACAAAAACAGAAATCATTCATTATAGCATAACCCATGAAATAAAATGGGATTATTAAAAATAATTCCTCATAACATAATCCATAAATGATAAATGGACTTCATCAAAATAGTTCCATCATAAAAACAATCAAATAATAGTAATAATAGGGATAGTAACATTACCATAAGTCATCTTAGATGAAAAATAATTTTGATAAAAAACTTGAACTTAATTCCAGAGGAAATTATCCTTCCTTCTTCAAAAAAAATTTATTTTCTCAAAATGTCATGAAATTTTAAAATAAATTAATTTAATTTATATGAAATTTAAAATCCTCTGAAGTAATATTCATGGAATTAATTCATTATTAAAGTGTAAAAATCAGTTCATGTCATATTAGTAAAAAAATCCCCTCATACTTTTTTGGGAGAAGTGAAAAAGTAATTCGTATGGTAAATGAATGAAATATTCCTTAAAAACCATGTAATAAAAATAAAAATGGGTAAGAATAAATTTAAATATACATATAATAACAATAAAAATTTTATGAAAATTATTTTAGAAAACATGGACAAGGATGATAAATATACCCCAGAAAATACTTACGAATAAATAATCTCTGATAAAAATGTTATTGAATTTTTTCCCATACCTTGTACTTTTCGTTAGTTGAGGGTGTGGTCCCCTCGTGTATAATGTTTAAATAATGTTATTAAATTATACCAGGACTATATCCATATATATTATAACATATATGATCCTATTATTTCATTTTTTTAATATTATTTAAATATAAACATTATTTCTGGTGTTAACTTCTTCATTTTCCCATTATAGTTTTTCCAAGTAAGTCATGTTTTTTATAAATAGGATTTATTTTATTAATGAAATTGTGTTCATAATTATTATTTTCACTCATCATATAAATTTTATAATCATTCTTTAATTGTAAATGTGGAGAACAAATCTCACTGCGTCGTGAAGACATTTGGTCTTACGTACGCATGAGCGAAGGTATCATTCTATTTATGGTTAAATGGTATGTAATTGGATGGTATATTAATTTTAAATTATCATTTATCATGTTATATTATTTATTTAAATCCATTATAATCATCATTATACCCATCCTAATAAAGTATCGTTGAATAACAAATTACACAATGGCATGAAGACAGTAATTTGTACGTACGCACGCATGGTGATATTTTTATTCATATGATGGATAAAAGGAGGTATAAGATTTTAACATAATTATAATAAAATCTTAGCATGTATAATATACTGGAGTTATTACTTTATTATATAATCAATATAGAAATAGGAAGTATAAGAATAAAAGAAATTGAATTGAATTAGTAAAGCAATTACATGTTCTTCATTGGACTTCCTTTAGATATCTTCTTAGCGATAATAAGTATAGAATTTTTTAAAAAATAGAACCTAAAAAAAGTTAACTATGAATGTTTATAGGAGAATTTTTCTTGGTTTGGTTGAGCGATAAGGCCCAAAATGGTGTGAGGAAATGTGGGAGGAGATGACTTTTTATAAGAGAGGAGGATGGGCACTTTATAAAGGTATTGAAATATTATTTTATTATATAATTATTTTCAGTATCAAAATGTAAAAAACTCATTTAATATTCATATAATATTTTTATTGTTCTAAATCCTTTCAACCAATAGGTTTTAGACAAGTTCAGGTCTCAAATTTAACCTTATATTTTACCTTTAACCGTTACTTAACTAATTTAACTTTTACAACATCTTCATGTATATTCATACTATATGGTTAATATTACTACTATAAAATTCCAATATAACCTAAAGTGGTTCATAAATGACATGTTAAACATTATCTAAGTCCTTATCCCAAATCTCAAATTTTTAGTACTATTATATCAATTAATAAAAGAGTATTTTTTTTAAAAACTCATTTTTGTCAATTTTTATAGTATTCATACGATGGTTTTTTTAAAATACCTATCAACTTGATTATTTAGAAAAAACAACTTTAATTAAAAGGTAACAAGTAATAAACATTCATAAAGTTATTTTATGGCATAAAAGTTTCAAAATAAATTTATTTTAATATTTATAATCTCATTTATTTAAATCATTCATTAATAACGTAATCACTACATCATCATTGTGTCATAAATAAATTTATTTATTTCATGTATAATAATTATAAATAAAATACCATGATGTAGGAAATATTATTATCTTTCCAATAACTTTTTATAGTCGAATTTATATTATATATAACCCATATTTAAAATTATTTACTAAGAAGATACAAGTTTATGTAATATTTCTCTTTACATTAAATTAATTTTTATAAAATGTCATTTTCATATCCAAGTGGTTACATGGGGTCCCAAAATCGACCCAAGGATGCCCAGGGTATGACATATCTCATCCAATAGTATTATGAAACGTTCAATGGTATTTTAATATTATTATAATATTAATTTTTTACGCATATTTACCAGATTTACCTTTTAAAAATGGTAAATAAAATAATTATTGAAGTTAATATTCATAATATCCAAAAATAAAAGGTACCTATTTATACAGTTTGAACCTTCTAATTCCAGATATGGAATCCATTTTTCCATGTTAAAAATACATAACTTGCAGTAATTAATTTTAAATTAATTCCCGCTATCAAAACCAATAAGTGGGTTTTTAAGAAGTAATAATTGTCAAAATATTGAGATGTATTTATATCCAATTTAAAAGTGAAATTAATTAAAATTACTAAAATTGGATTAAATTATAAATATATAATCTAATTACACTTTAAAACCAATTAAAAATTCCATCTAAAAATATAAATAAATTAGTTGAAGAGGTATTTTTGAATTAAAATGCAATATTTTTCACTATTCATCAAAATATGAATTTCTTAGGTAACATACAAAAAATTTAACAAAATTAAATATTTTATGTCCCTATTTCAAAAAATATGTTTATTTTGTAAAATATAATATATAAAACTTGAAAAAATCAGATTTTAAATTGGCACGCCATTAAAGTGCGGTAAAACTACATTTTTTTAAAAATTATTCTTTTATCTGAAATAATTAAATTTTTTTATTATATCATGTTCTATAAAATACATAATATTAATTTTAATATCATATAAAATTCAAATTTTGGATAATAATTTTCATAATAGCTGTTTATATCTTATTGGATAATAATATTTTAATAATATATCTTTTTTTTGTGAATCTCGATATTGTGTAGAACACAAGATATCATGGAAGTAATTTCTTGTGTGTAACTTAAGACAAGAATAGTGTTTCATATACTACAATATAATACAGTGTTGCATATAGTTTAATATAATATTAGTGTAACATAAAACACAAGACACCAATGGAATTAAAAATAATCTATCCCATAAAATCTGAGGGTGTTATATTCTTCCCCCCTTAAAATGAATTTCATCCTTGAAATTCGTAGGGGTTGTAAATGGTTTTCTACTTGAATGTTTCGTTCATGGAAACCCACATTTTAAAAAGTAATACTAATACTTCATTTTAAAATGAAATTTAGAAACATAACAGGTACCCAAATTAACTCATCACTAGGTTTCCACATAGAAGAAACATATGTTAGAAGTGAAAACATGGATATGGAAGTGAAATATTACCATCATGTTTTGATGGATAGTGATAGAGAATAAGGTGTGGAAAAATTTAACTACCAAAAATCCATAAATCTACGATTATTTAAGGGACCATCTGATTCATCGGATAATATGGTACTAGGATAACAGTTTTGGTATTCAAGAACAATTTTATTAGAATAAATACTTACTTTATCTGGGTAAAATCTCACCATTGATCATTTCCTGGAAAATTTCCAATTCATCTCTAATTGAAATAAATGAAGTTGAATATGTAATTCTTGTAGTGTTACAAGATCATGCGATAGAATGATATGTTATTCCATCTGTCTCAAAAAAAACATAGGACAGGTTATCCAATATGATTTAGTCCACCTATAGGGAGATAATACATTATCTAGAAAAATTCAATCAGAATATAACTTATACTATCCATAAATGAATAATATTATAATCAATCCAAAAACAAAAAATATAAAACTTCAGAATGAGGGGAAATAAATCGACTTAACATTTGTCTCCCATATCTTACAAAGTAGTTCATGGTTGTCACATTCCAAACATGTGAATACCTTAATCATGAATTCTATTGAAACACTGTAATAACATGAATTCTGTCAAAATTAACTCTTTCCACGCAACAAAAAATACAAAAAAATTATATACTCAAAACATGATTTCACTTTATCCTTAAATCAGTCATGAGATCATTAATACTATCAAACATATCATTATCTCTTTGTCCCTTCATTTTTGGCATATCATGTACTTTAAAAAAAACATTTCCTAGTTACCAGAACCATATAATTATGGAAAATCATAGTTGAAAAATACAAATATTTTCTAATATTCCATAATACAATAAATGATATTCCACAAAACTATTTTGGAATCCCATTACAAAAACACTTAATTATTCCACCACTTCATTGTCGTACTCGACATCACCAATAATGATCGCATGTGAATTCTCTTTTTTTCATTTAGAGGTTACTGACATTGATCATCATTAACCCCTGGATCAGGGTATTGGTTATCATAATGCCCCATTTCCTTTCACTTGTATCATTGATGTGTTGGTGGTGCGTTCTCTATTGTATCTTCTCTATTCACATAGTTAGCACCCTTTTTCAAATTACATTAGAACTCAACTACTAAATTCTATTATTTTCCACACTTGAAACATTTTGGTGTCCCTTCAGTACAATCTCCTCCATGCGTCTTTCCACACTTTGAGCATAAATAAACATTCATCTTCTTTTCACCATTGTTTTTAGACATTCCCTTGAACTCCATCTTTTGTTTCTGATCAAAACCATGATATGGATATGTAACACCAAATTACAGTTCTATCTTGATAACAAAATTCAAATTAACATCGTAGCTACTAAAGTCTCTTATAGATAATTAACTTTGAATACTTTCTTTTAAGCCACTAAATAATCGATCAACTTTACTTTTATGTTGGTTGATAAAGCCAAAATCATACCTTGCAAGTCTTCTAAAATTCACCTCGTATGTACCAACAGATTCATCATCCTTTTTCTTAAGATCAAGGAACTCATTTTTAATATTTTTTCGAAGAATAAGAGGGAAGTAATTATTAAAAAATAAGTTCTTAAACTCATCCCACTCTAGGGATTCAATTCCATCTTGTGGCATTTTATTCTTAATTAGATTCCACCATTAGTCTACAACACCTTCTCAATGGTAGATAACCAAAATTATTTTTTCATGTTCTGAACAGTGAAGTATGGAAGATATTATTCAATGGTACTCATTGATTGTTCAGAAACAAGTGGATCAGAAGACCAACTGAAATAAGGTTGGCATTTCCTCATAAAGGACTCAATAAAATGTTGTTCCCTTATCGGCTCATTTGGGAGTCCAGAATGATTCATATCTTGTGAAAGTATAGAAATATAATTTTTCATTAAATCTCTCATAACATTTGGTTGTTTAGGAGTAAAATCATTGAATTTACCAGTGCATTGATCATTAACATAGTTCTTTCGGGTTCCAACTATTGTATAAAACCAAAAAAGAATAGTGTGAGAGGCATAAATCATTCAAGGAAAACAACATAATAAAGGGGGAGTACATTAAAAATATAACATCTTAGGTTTAATCCTATGTTATTCATGATCATTAATATAATTTTGAGACTATAACCTATAGTTATACATAATCTTAGGGACATCCCTAGACATACCATAGAAATATCTATAGGGATCTCAAAAAAGATTTCACATCCTAGTTTCTTAAGGTTTACTAAACCTTCGCTTTGATACCAACTATAATGACCAAACATGGCATACATGGACATTACATTATTTTTGAAGAATAATTAATACATTACACAAACAGATGCCCAAAGACCGTATTATTTTAGTGTCTTTGGAAATGTGGAACATAATATTCTAAAGTGGTGAAAGATCCTCCACATCTCCCATAAATATCTTCCCCTTTTGTTTTCCTACCTGAAACATTTCTTTATATACTAGGGAAAAGAAAACATAAAACAGTTGATCTCCAATGCTAGTAAGGGTAAACATTTAGAACATAAAAAAACCATAAACACAAGAATTTAAAAACATGAACATAATGTTTAAATATCAGAATCACGAGTCATGAAATAAATCTTGGAACTAGTTAAGGCATAGATCATAAAAGAACATTAACCATGATAGAATAGAATTGGAATAAAACATGTAATTATGGAAAACTAATAAACACATAATATGATTTCCATTTTAGAAAAGGAATTGTTGTCGAGACCATCATATTGGACATAGAACATTACTGAACCTGGTTTACTTTCCCTTCCAGCCATATATTACTAAACCCGATTTACTTTCCATTCAAGCCTTTCTTTAATAATCTAGATTTAATTTATATTCCTGTCATGTCTATCTGATGAGATATAAATCTTTAACCAATTCATTGGAGGGATATATAGGTCCCACCCATCTCATAATGAAATAATTCTTACATGTTCCACAAAAACATAAATCATTCATCATATCATAAACCATGAAATAAAATGGGATTCGTAAACATTATTTAATCATAAAATAATCAATATAAGATAAATATACTTCATAAAAACAATTCCATAATAAAAAATAAAATAAAATTAATAATAGGGATAGAAACATAATACCATGTAATCTTATATGGAAGATAATTTCGATAAAACACTTAATCTTAATTCTAAAGGAAAATATCCATTCTTCTTCAAAAACGATTTCTTTTTTCAAAATGTCATGAAATTTTAAAAGAAAACAATTTAACTGAAAATAAACCTGAAATATTGTAAAGTAAAATTCATGTAAATAATTATTTATGAAATTGTAAAAATCTGTTCAAGCTGTATAAGTTTAAAAATACATTCCTTTTGTACTTTTTTCTGAGAATTCAAAAACCAACTTGTATGGTAAACCAAAGAATGATTACTTCCAAACCGTATAGTAAAAGTAAAAAAATGGGTAAAAATGAAATTACCTATACATAGAAGTATATTAAACATTTTATGATTTTTTTAGAAAACATAGACATGGATGATAAATATACTCCCACAAATACTTACGAATAAACAATCTCAGATAAAACTGAGATTGCAAAATTGTCCCTTACATCATACTTTTTGTTAGTTGGTGGTGTTTTCACCTCTTCTATAATGGTTAAATAATTTTATTAAATTATAATAGGACCGTATCCATTTTTTTGATATCATATATGATCATATTATATCATTTTGTTAATAGTATTTTAATATTACCATTATTTCGGGTTTTAACTACTTCGTTTTCCCATTCATGTTTTTCCATGTAAGTCATGTTTGTAATGAATAAGATTTATTTAATTCATGAAATTATGTTTATAATTATTATTTTCACTCATCAAATAAATTTTATAATTATTCTTTAATTATTAATGTGGAGAAAGAATCTCACCGCATCGTGGAGACGGTAGGTCGTACGTATGCAAGAGCGATAATATCATTATCTTGATATTTAAATGGCATGTAATTGGATGGTATATTAATTATAAACAATCAATTATAATGTTATATTATTTATTTAACTCCATTATACTCATAGTTATATCCATCCTAATAAATTATTTTTGAATAAAATATTACACCATAGCGTGGAGACTGTAAGTTGTACGTATGCATGCATAGTGATATTGTTATTCATAGGACTGATAAATGAGGAATAAAGTTGTCTTGTAATTATAATAACATCTAAGAATTTAGAATATACTTGAATTATTACATTAGTATGGAATCAAATTAGAAATAGGATGTAGAAGAAAAAAAATAAATTGAATTGAATTTGTAAAGCAATTACCTATTCTTCATTGGACTTCCTTTGGATATCTTCTTAGGGAAACTAGGGGTGAAAATTTTCGAAACCTAGGACCTACATAAGATAACTAAAACTATTTATAGGATAATTGGTCTGGGTTTGGTCAAGATATAAGGTTCATGGTGGCATCCAAATGATAAATTGTATCATTTGTGTTAATATTGCACATAGTTATAATTTAATAAAATGTTTCAAAAGATAAAAAACATGGGAATTAAATGAATTTTTGGATTTTAATCTTGAATTATCCAAGGTATCAACTCATGTGTTTTAAACCTATGAGTTCATAAATTTATCACCAAGGAGAACCCCTGAGATTATTTTTTAACCAGTTCGATGTGATGGTAGTTTTTGTGTTCTCAGTTGAAACTCCCTATTAAATCATCTCTATCATTCATTAACTATAACTAATATGACCAAATCAAATCATAAGGGATGGTGAATCCCACACTTATAAATGTGATTCTTCTTGAACCTTTGATCTACTATAGAGGGGGTTGTCTTTGGATGCCATTTTTTTTATTTTTTAAACACATATGATGGTGAGTAAAGATGTTAAATATGAACTTAAGTGTATGGTAGTCTATTTTTTATATTTCGTAATTTTAGTTTTATAGGAAATTTTATATTTATTATATGCGAGATCCTGGGAAAAGGTATTAAATCACTTTAACATGATCTAATAAGTGTTTTTAGTATCATTCAAAACCATTCATAAGAAGATACATTTTGGTTCTTACATTGTTCCTGGTTGGGGATAGGAATTTAGGTCCAAGTATATATCATTGACCAATGATTGTATTTATAATAATAGGAAGTTGTTTTATTTTGGGACGTAAGCACCATAAATTGGGGACATAGATATCCATTTTGAGAAACCCCTCATTAAAAAACTATATAATATTTATTTGTTCTTTACTATTTATATTACATGCATCAAAATAAGAGATGGGAAATGAAAGTGAGATACATTCATTGAATATATGAATAGGTAAATAAGGGTGAAGGATCTTATTGGTGAATAAGTTACCATCCCAAATTCACCAACCCCAATTTTCTCCTTACCCATCTAATTTTAACATTTTGATTGTACACAATTAAATAATTGCAACAAAATATCCCTAGTCTAATGGATATAAGGATTCCTTATGCAGAACCACAAGAAGATTTCAATGTCAATGTATTTATCCTTTAACTTGATAGAGACCTAGACAATGTGGGATGTTTGGTACAATAAAGAAATCATATTCCAATATAGGTAAAAGGAACCGCTGTACTATTTTTATAGACATGAAATAAATATTTTGAAGGTGTATAATTATCCCATTCAGGGGAATTTTTTATCCCATGTGGGGGGGGGGGGGGGTAGTTCATTAAGTAAGGGAAGGATGGAGGGAGTGAGGGGAAAAATTAGTCTGAAGTATTTTGGCCGGTTTAGGTTGATATTCTATTTCAAGGCATGATCTGGTGTTCTATGTACCTCACAAGTTTCTATTCTTCATATGTCCACTTTTATTATTCTTATATTATTATTATTTACAGAATACGTAACATTATTATAGACATTATATTATACTCTTATTTAACAATTTTTTATATGGTTCAATCAATTATCTTCCACCTTTAAAATTAGTCTTTGCTATATGAAATAGAAGTGAAAACAGACTTGGTCGAGTTATTATAGGGTTTATAATATCTATGACGGTTGACATGAATCATGTTCATTATATTTATTCCCAAGATAGTGAGGGTGATTAAAAATAGTATATAGAAGTTCCCCCACACCTGATTAATTTGATGGTAAGAATAATTAAAAAAATTAATGGAGGTAGATATGTTGGGGTAATTTATATCTCATCACATCTACTAATGAATTAAAAGAAATTTCTTATATTATTCTTCCTACATTATTCTATGAACTTGTTTTCTGCTACAAACTATGCTGATAGGTCCACCACATTATTCACACTTCATTCTTTTAATATTCATTTGGGTCTCCCCCATGTACCTGGGGGCCAAATTCAGTCTCTATATAAAACACACAATGATTTTCTAGGTTTATTTATTGTATATGGGTCACATGTTTTTCTATTTAGATCCATCTCCAAACTACATTTTGTGACTTAAATTATAGATCTATGAAAACTTCTCTTGCATCTCCAACTCATATAAAGGGTTGTTCCAACTTCTCCCTATATTTGATTCCAAGTGTTGGTGCGCATGGTGTCCCATGATCATGATTCTATGGGCTACCTCATCCATCTAAACATGAATCGATCTCCTCTAGGGATTTCATTAAATGATTATCATAATATAGTAAGAAAATTTTATAGGACATTCCTATATTTTTAGAATGATTTTCATCATTCAATTTCAGTATTTTATGCATCTCCATAAAAGCCGACATGGTAGAGAAAATAGTGTAATAACTAGGTTGGAGAGGATTGTTTGGTCATGTCTTAGGAATTACAATACTTTGTCATTGCTTGGTGACTCCAGAGAACAAAATGATGAAGATTTTATTTCTATTAATATTTATAAAACCTCAATTAATCATAAATACTTTCAAGGATACACAGCTCTGGTTGCTGCAAATCCTAATTGAAACACACCGATAGTGTATGTTTTCTCTATAATGTAGCATCCACTTCCTAGTGGATACCCCAATTCTACTCCCATTTTTGCTGGTTGGGCTACATATTTAAGAAAATGTTGTTGACCACCACATTTCCTAATAGAGTGCACTTGATTATCACGACCACTCTATGAAAGTTATGCTAGTAGTGTACATATCCTCCTTGTGTATTCCTAGCAATGGGAAGTTCATTGGTTCAATATAAAATCTTACAATGTTGACCTCCTCAGTACATGATCCAGTGGTGTGAAACTTCATGGAATGGGGTGTTAGGAGTGAATAAATGAGATATGGTGAAGGATGGCCGGTTAAAATAATCAATTGAACTTGGTAACTGACTTCATATAAGGGAATATAATGGAATAAATACAATAGAGTTATAGATTGGGGAAGAAGGAATATGGAATAAGATGAAAGAGATAGAGTGGTAAAAAAGAAACTCATAAGGCATTTAACACTCCTTCCCAAGCCTCATGGATGAATCCCAATCCTATACTATCTGACTTTCTCTTCCCATCTATTATCCCCTCTCTCCCTTCATCCTTCTTCTATCTAAAAACCTTACAACACCACCCACCACATGTATAACAACTTTATCCATGGTAAATCAATTAACCCCTTCCAAAAAATTATATCAAAGATGTATAAACAAAAAATGGTTATATTTTCCCTTTTCTAGAATTTGATTTCTAGGTTCTCCCATTTGTTCCCTAGTGTGATAGTCTCTATCGGCACTAAATATCAAGACCCCCCTATTTAGATCACATAATGACCCTCACTATAAAATTATTAAACGTTTTTACTTCTAGAGGTAGATACATTTTGTAGGGGTACTTCCTTTATTAATTATCTTATAATGTTTAGAAGTAAACTAGTGGATGAATTTTAAAATCATGATGCATTTTTATGTGTTTTAGATTAAATTAGGGATTATTATTCTAAAAATAGTTGAGTGAAAATGTCTTATTATAATCCAATAAAAATATAAACTATCAACTAATTAACTTAAAAATTAACAATTTATTTATGTTTGCATCTTATTATTTAACAAAGTAAGACTATTTTTTATGATATGGAAATATATGGACTGTGAAAACGAGTATATAATTCATATTAAGAAAAATTAAAAATGAATAAATTTAGTTTTCAATTTACCCCTCTAATTATTCATCTTTTAGCTTCTCCTCTCCATGCACTGCAATTGGAAAGTCCTCTTCAGGTCTCTGAATAAGTGTTTAAACTTAATAAATCATTAAAACATCATTTATTTCATCTAATTCATAATCACTCACCATGTAAGTCAAAATATCTCTTGATTTAATAATATCGTCGTAATAAAAGTCAATATATGAATAGATTTTAGTTTATTAAAATGAAAATGAATTTAAAAATGAATTTCATTCATGATTATATTAACATCTACATTTATTATTCATATGGATTGCTCCTGGGAGTATATCTATGCTAAAAGGGGGAAATGTATCCTCCATTTCTCTTTAAAATACACTAGATCAAGTTTCGTAACCCCATTTTGATGATTGAAGACCATTTTATGCCATTCTATGTTTTTAATGTGGGTGGGTAATGGTAGGGAGAGTTTTTAAGGGATTTAGGAAGGTTTTGGGGCTTTTCTAAGGGTATATGGTTTGAGCACTGTTAATGGAAACCATGAAGAATCCCCAAGAAACCATGATAGTTGAGATATTGGGATTTTTTACAGTTGATGCACGATTTTTCTAACTATGTAGGGTCCCTCTTGAGGCAGTAGTAGGAGAATGGTTATCACCCAGTTTGTCTAACCTTGAGAACTGACCATGAACAGAATTAAAACCAAAGTTTTTAAAAATGGGGTCTCTCTGGATTTTCCCTAAAACACCCATTTCCTCTCACACTATAACCCCACTAAGTATTTTATCTTTTTCAAGGTTTATTTCACTTCATTCACTCACTTTGGAAGCAAATTGAAGGGTTTTTTGGTGTGGTAAAGGCGATTCTACTTAGGTAAGTCTCTTCTATTGGTAGTTTCTTGGTTTTCCTATGATCTAGTTTTTTTTCACTCTCTCTCTCCCTTAGTTTTATAGATCTACACCTCTCACATTTTGATCTATGGATTTTGATGCCTAAAATGTTGAGAGTTGGGATTTTTGATGTAAGGATAAGATATCTAAGGTGTTTTTGTGGACATTTCACCTGGAATTGTGGTGCGGTTGTGAATTGTTCAATTTAGATGAAACCTTAAGGTTGGTGGCTTCACTCTCATCTCCACTTTGATAGAACTAGAAGTCTTGAATTTAAAATTTAAGGGTGTTTCTTTAAATTTAATAATTTTATCTTGTGAGAAGATTATTTAACCCCCCATTTTGTGATGTTTTGTGGATTTGAAAAAAATGAGATATTATTGTGTAATGTGCTTGAGGTCAGATTTTAAAATTAAAATTTTAAAATCATTGGCATGGAGAATTTCAGGAAAATGATTTCCATAAATGGTTTTCAATAAAAGAGTTGTTTTATTGAAATGATAGTTTCAATATATATGGTTAAAGGTTTTTTTTCAACAAATGTTTATTTTATTGAAATGGTTATGGATTTTATTGAAATTGTTTATTTTTAAAAGAATTTTTTTCTTTGGAAATTGTGTGTTCATATGGTTTGGATATATATTTATTGTTATGATTATTGTATTTTGTGGTTTAATCATGGGTTGGACAGGATGAAAATTTGGCGTGAAGGAAAACCATCAAGAATTGTAATGTGGGCATGACGTACCACTATAAAAGGGTATAAGATTGGATGTGAAGTTCCATAATAAATTGTACCACTGATCGCGTGTCGAGAATTGTTAGTATGGTTGGGGTACGCATGCAGACATGTGAAATGTATTTTCTTTTTCATGTACAGATTGAGTAAGGACATGTTGGGATTATTTCAATTAAATTTTTTTCATTTGGGTGAAGTGCATTGGATAAGGATGTGTTTTTCTTGTTGGTTATTTGTTGAGTTGATTTAGTGGATTTATATAAATTGTTTTATATAATCTTG
Organism: Viscum album; assembly: GCA_963277665.1. NCBI lineage: Eukaryota > Viridiplantae > Streptophyta > Magnoliopsida > Santalales > Viscaceae > Viscum > Viscum album. The sequence goes on along the minus strand of OY728123.1, from coordinate 2,067,477,393 downwards.
ATAAATTTTTCTATACTAGTGTTGTGTGTAGGGAATTAATTTGGGGAAATATACTATGTATTGTTACTCACCCCCCACTTTGTAACTTTTCTATTTTTTCACATGTTGTACTCCATAACATAGGTAAAGGTAAATATTATCATTTCTTTAGTGGTTCATCATGACGCTTGGGTGATGTCGTTGTGTTTGGAGGGTGGATCTTAGCATGGAGTTGGGGAATTGGGTCATGGATTCTTTGAGTTCTGTTGTTTTGCCTTCTGCTTGGTAATCAGATGATAGTATTATGATAGTTTTGTTGTATTGGTCATTTAGTTATGTTGAGTTTTGAAACATTGTTGACATGCACAATTTATTTGTTTTGATATTGGTTAGTTTAGTTGGGTGTTTTCATTAAAAAAGAAATATCTTCTCCCAGTGTACATGAGGCTCTAGGAATTTATTTATAGCCTTTGGTGTCTTGGGATGTATCTTAAGGGAAATTATCATTCCATCACCTCCACAAGCCATTAAGGTGGGGAGGGACGTTACATGTGGTATCAGACTTTTCAGTCCTTGATGTACATGTAAAGTTGGTATTGTTTGGTATTGTCATTGGTTTGATGTCATGGAGTTGACATTATTTCTTGGTGTATTACTTGAGTTGGGATGGTATCAAGGAATAGGATTGTCTGAACATGAAACTCCTCGCATAAAAAGACATAGCTAAACCTCTTATGTTGAACTTCAAGTTACGAGGGAGTTGGGTACATATGTTTTTTGGTGACAATTATAGGATCATGATCTAATTATCAAGGTAGTAGCCAATGAGATGGGCATTAAGTTCATTGTAGAAATGATTTCCCACTAGGATTTAATATTTCACTTGAAATAATGATTTATGTTTTGATATAAATGTGTTTATTTTTGAAAAATCTGGAAATTGTGGTTAAATGTGCGGTTTGAAAAGGGAATGGTTGTGATATTTTGAAAATGAATTTATTTAAAAAACATGGTGGATTTTCAAAACATAGAGGGAACATGGTAAAATGGAAATTTAGAAAACATGATTTTGATAGGGTAGTTTGACTGAATTTGAAATTCTAATCCTTCGGTTATTAGAGAGTGAAAATTATGGTTCTTCTTATGTTGATAGAAATGGCACTGAGTTGGTGAAGTAGAGAACAACCATAGGATTCTACAAAAAATGTAGTTTCACATGTTCCCCAAGTGAACTAGTAGCTAGTTCTGAACATAGTGAAGGCTTTTCCATGTTATGGAAAGTGGGAAGTGATTCAATGAGCCAAGAAATATGGAAAAATCGGTTCAATTTCAAAAGTAGAGTCCACCCATTTTTTGGGTGATTTAGAACTGGAAATGGTGGAAGCACGGTTGAACAATATGAATCATATATTCGATTTCATGGGAAAACTAGTGGGGTTAAAAGTTAATCTAGCAATGTACATGTTGGAAGATATTTCATGTCAATGGTGGGAGTTGGTGGTCTTAACCAGAATAGGACATGTTATGACATGGAGGGTTTTGATGAATTGTTTAATAAACATTTATACCCTCATAAATTAAAAATTAAGATGACAATGGATTTCTTTTTCATGAATAAGGAGAACATGTCAGTGATGAGATATATATCTATGTTTATGAACATAGTATAGTTTTCATAGGAGGTGGCGACTAGTGCATCCTTAAAGGCACATATTTTTGAATCGGGCATGAGGTAAGAAATTCATTCCAAAATTATGATACAGTGTATATGTGATTACATTGAAATGGTCAATATAGAAATAGTGGATAAAAGGGATATATTGGGAACTATAGGTGGGGGAATCATGTTGGTACCCATAAGAAATAGTGGTAATTCTAATGCTAAAATCTAGAAGAAGAGGGAAACTTATTTATAGAGAGGGAGTATGGATTAGAATCTGATGGAAAGACTGGTGAATCTCCCTCTAAATCCTTAGATCAGGCCATGATTTTTTAGTGTGGTTCTACAGGCCACATGAAGTGGTATTAAACAACACAACCTTGAGTATGTAATAATTCCATGAATATGGGGCATATCTAGTGCTATGTTCATAATGCTATGAGGTCAGATGTTCATGACACTCCTCAAGGGTCACATGAATCATATTCCTTTATTGGATAGGGGAATAATCATACTTCACAAAATCATATCCGAGTTAGTCAGGATTATTATAGGAATACCACAACTTCCCAGCAAGGGTAGTTTTAGTAGGGTAATAAACAGCAGAGTGTGGAAATAAAATGGATGTTTGGAGTTGAGTAGGTTGTGGTGGATGCTCATTCAAGACCATCCACAGTTCTAGCTATGATTATTTTTAATTCTATCATAATGAAAGTGTAGTTTGATATCGGTGCCTCAAATTCTTTCATTTCTTCTCATGTTATTGATTTTTTGTGTTTAAGCGTGGAAATGATTCTTTCAATTTTCAAATATCACTAACCTCTTGGTGAAAGAGATGGTCATTCCTTCTTATATAGATCATGTTGTATATTTCTAAATGAAGTTGAGTTTATTTGGGAATTCTTAGTGTTTCATATATATTTATATGATGTAATCATGGGAATGGATTTCTTGATGATGTTTAAGGCCCATATCGACTGTTATGTGTGTACGATTAGTTTTAAAATGGTTCATTTCATTAAAAAAATTAGAGTGGAGTAGAATTAAAAGGAGGGTAAAAAAGGATTGTTGGAACTAGCAGCTGGCATGATATCATAGCAGTTACTCACATTATATTTGGAATTAATGGAAATAGTTGGGAGAAGTGATTTTTCGATAGTTGTTGATCAGTTTATGGATATATTTACTAAATAATTCGTAGGCTTACCACCCATGAGAGAAGTAGAGTTTATGATTGATCTCCTTTTGGAAACCAATCATATCTCACTTTAATCTTGCTATATAGAACCAGAAAAATTGATAGAATTGAAAGTGCAGTTAGAGGAGCAAGAAAACAAAGGCTTCATCAGGCCTAGAACATATCCATAGGTAACAAAGATTTTGTTTGTTAAAAAGGTAGATGGAACTCTTTTATTTTTTTTTATTATCATAGGCTTAACTAAGTTATGATAAAGAATAGATATCCAGTTCCATGCATTAATGATATGTTCAATTAGTTGAGGGGAGATCAGTAGTTCTCCAAGATTGACTTGCGATCATGATATCATCAGTTGTGGGTGCAGATGATATACTAGTTTATTCAAGGACAAGGTTGGAGGATGATAAACACTTTCTAGTAGTGTTATGAATTTTTAGAGATCATTCGTTGTATGTAAAATTATCAAAATGTGATTTTTTGGATACAATATGTTTGATTCTTTAGACATTTTATTTCTAAGAAAGGCATTTAAGTGGATCTAGAAAAGATAGATGTTGTTATATCTTGTAAACCATGAAAGAATGAATTTGAGATAAAAAAATTCCTGGTCTAGCTGGGTATTACCAATACTTTTTTTTGACTTCTCACGATTAGGTTTTCCAGTGAAAGCCTTAATAAGAAATAATGTTTCATATCAATGGAAAAATCATTTCAAAAAATTATTTGAATAGCTTAAGGATCATCTCACATCAGCACCAATATTGGTTTTTACAGAACCAGAGTAAGGGTATGTTGTGTATTGTAATGCATCCTGGTAAGGGATGGGGTATGTTCCAATGAAAGGGGATCATGTTGTTGCATATAGATCATGAAATTTGAGGTTTATTGAGAAGAACTATTGAACACATGATTTGGAGTTGTCAGTGGTGGTTCATGATTTTAAAACATGGTGCCACAATCTATTCAGTGAGAAATTCAGATTATATACCAATCATAAGATCATGAAGCACATTTTCCTACAAAGAGATTTTAATTTGAGGAAAAGGAGATGGATGGGGTATCCTAGTTGTTTGAATTTGACTTTATGTACACACGAGGTAAGACCATTAGGGGAAGAGGAATTAAGTTGGAAATCATACGCTCAAGTGGTGAAACAGTTATCAAATCAGTGGTAGTTGATATCAGTTATAGTCGACATGAGGTTGGAATGTAGAGATAAGGGTGATAAAGTTTTTTTCTTTATGGCCTTTTTAGTTCTTAATTTTTTTGGTTTAGTTAAAGAGGAGTGTATTTATGATTCATAGTGTGTGGCTAGGAGGTCAAAACTCAATGGTGGGGATACCATTGAGGGATAGACACTAGATGAGCATACAGTGTTGTGATTTCAGAATTATATGATTGTACCAGTGGGTTTTTAGGAGAAAATCCTTTGTTCTTATCACCATTACAAACGGGGTTCCCATACTGGAAATAAAAAAATGTATAAGTCATTTAAAAAACAATTTTTGTGGGATGGTATGAAAAATAAGTTTGTAGAGTTTGTTTTTAGATGCTTGACGTATCACTATGTTAAGGTAGAGCACCGATGGACATATGGTATGTTACATTCTTTACCTATACATATGTGGAAGTGGTAATAGATAATGATAAAATTTTCTATAGATATCCCAAGAACGATTCAAAAGAATAATTCTATATGGTAGATTTTTTAATGGCTAACAATGTTGACCCATTTCATCACGATCCTTCAATATCATACGGTGGAGGATGTGACCAAAATTTATATCCGGGAGGTGGTAAAGAGGCATGTTGTTGCAGTATCAATTGTATAAGATAGAGATAGGAGGTTCATGCTATGGTTTTGGAAATACTTACAACAAGACCATGGGACCCAGTTGATGATGAGAATGACATAACATCCTTATCTTGATAGAAAATATGAGAGGACAATTCAAATATTGGAAGATATGTTGTGGGCATGTGTGATGGATTTTGGTTTCTCTTGAGAAGATCACTTTCTGTTGGGGGGGGGGGGTTCTTGTGACACCAGGTGATGCCAAAAGGATTTTCTAGATACAAAGATCCATTTAAGGATTTAATCATGTTTCTAGGTCACGAAACATTCAATTTTATGAATCCATAACAGAATTTGGTTTCATTAAATATGAGTGTGAGCCATTTGTTTACAAAAGGTTTTGTTAGAATGTGGTCATTATCCTAGTAGTATATGTTGATGAAATATTATTTATTGGAAATGACATACCAGTATTAAAATCTGTTAAGGACTAGTTGAAAAAATGATTCTCAATGAATGACTTAGGAATTGCAACCTACATTATAGGGATCCATATAATTCATGATAGATCCAAGAGGCTTCTTGGACTAAGCTAAAGTATATATGTTGACAAGAAACTAAATATATTTTGTATGGAAAAATCCAAGAGGGTATTGGTCCTAGTGTCACATGGTTTACATCTATATATGAAAATGGGTCCTCAGACCCAATAGGAGAAAGATTGAATGACTAGGATATCATATGCTTCAGCGAGAGGATCAATCATGTATGCCATGTTATGTACTAGACTTGATGTTCCATATGCATTGATCATGGTAGGAAGATATCAAAAAGATCCGGGAGAACAACATGGAAATGATGTTAATACTATCTTTAAGTATCTAAAAAGAACTAAGGATGTGTTCTTAGTGTATAGAGGAGACATGAAGCTTATCATCAGAGGGTATTATGATGTTGGTTTTCAGTTAGATCTGAATGATTTGAAGTCACAATTAGGATACGTTTTCTATTTTAACGGAGGAGCTGTGAGCTAGAATAATTCAATGAATCCAACTATAACTGATTCTACAGTGGAGCATGAGTACATATTTTCTTCTATTACAACCAATGAATCCATTTGGATTTAGAACATTTTCAAGAAGCTTAATGTTGTAACTAGTAATAAATACCCATTCATACTATATTGTGATAATACTTTAGAGGTGGATCTTGCAAAAAGAGCTAATTTCACATAAACGGACAAAATACATACCCCGGAAGTATCTCCTCTTTAAGGATTTTATCAAATGAGTGATTTTTTAGTGAGAAAAGTATATACGTAAAAGAATGTGGTGGGCCCCTTGACTAAAGCCCTATCTCAGTAGAAGAATAAGTATCATGTGAGTGCTAGTGGAATGAAGGTCGTTAAATGTTGGCTCTAGGTGAAGTGGGATTCTGTTAGATTTGGTGCCCTAGAACCATATTCTTTAGTACATTATGATAAAAAATATTCATGTTTTTTAATATTTATATATTTCTTATCATATCATGATTGTTTTTCTACATAACATTTTTTATGATAATTTCCCAACAGTATCTGCCACACTAAAAGGTCATAGAGGATTCCTGCTATGATGAAAACCTAGAAGTGCTATGACATGATTCGTGAATATATATTCTATTGCGGGATGATATCATTTCACAGAAAAATGATATAGGCTATTTGGGTTGGAGACTCATAGGAATTTGAGTCACCTTCTCATGGTGTGCGACCTTGGAAATGTTCAAGAGGATATTATGAGAACAATACCCCCCAGTAGAAAATGCACATTCCTATGTGTCATTGGATGTTCTTATATATGGATGGGTACATTGATCCTTAGACTTTTAAATTATTATTAATGAGTATTATGATTTGTGTAATTAAAATTATTGATAAAAACCATGATGATATATGATCATAGAGAGGTAGGATATATTTAGTTCGTTATGACTAATATTACATTAATGATTAATTTGGGAAAGTATTAATCCCTTATATTCTTTAACGGAATATAAATTATCAGGCCCTTTTATAGAAATGATATATCCTAAATAAATCCATGGACTTTATGATCAATAGGCACGTTCAATTTTCAGAATGTCAAAGAAAGAGATCTCAAGCATATAAGTTGATGGCACTAGCATGAAACTTGCTGGATTAGAAATATTGTGATAAAGGGATTATATTACATGGTAAGTGTTCATACATGGAGACATGTAATTTCTGGATTAAATTATTTCTCCATGGGTGCCTTGGCATGCTTCTAGACGCTAATATTGGACATTAGGATGCTCCACCTAATGCCATTGGGAAAGAGGCCTAGAGGTTCACACAGTAAGTGAATCTAGAATCTCCGTAAAATAATTATTTATTTAACAAGATTATTAAATATTATTCCCATTCATGGTTTAAGAATTATTCATATATACCTGATTACATTTATTTCAACTCTAGCTATTTTAGAGAATGGATTTGTAAGTGGAATGTCTAATAAATATTTATTTTCTATTTTGGTGAATATAATATTTGTTTATTTATCAGAAAATAATGCAGTGATATTTATTTCAAAAATAAAAACTCATTATTCATGGACTAATAAATATCAAGGAGGATTGGCGGACCAAGTTTAATGGCCTAGTGATAAATAATAATATTAAAAATTATTTGATTAAATAATATTTAATTACAACTTGTAGGTTAAGAACATTTCATGAAATAATATTATTGTTGTTATTATTTGACACGGGGTTTCGCTATGATAGATGAAATAATTAAAGTCACTTGTTCATATTATTATTACCCTAGTCAATTAAATAAATGATTATATTATTTTCTCATTTATCTAGAGACCTATAAAAACAAATGGTTGTGCATAATAGATTGGAGAATAGATCTCAATCCTAGAGAGTTATTCTTTCTCCTGGAACGATCTCAAGAATAATAGTTATCATCCTACACCAAATCAAGGAGTACACATTGGAAGAGATTCTCAAGGCGAATGAAGGCGGACATCGGAAGTGAAATGATCTTCCATGCTTGCACCCAGAGACTCCTTCAACAATGTCCATAGATACATGGAACATGTCTGGAGCAATTCCAAAGGAATCATACTATTGGATTATACAATGAAATAATGAAAATCTATAGATCTCTGGAAGGATGCATCAATAAATACATAATTCCTTCAAGGTAATTCGTATTTCAATTAAATTAATTGTAAACTGCATGTGATGATCTCCTCTATCTTGGTTCTAGGTTTTCCGATCCCTTTTCTGTTACTTGATTCAATTTTTTAGGTCACATTGTTCATCATCAAAATAGACCTCATATTGATTGTCAATATCGACAAATGAAATGTTGAGAACCGTCCCTCCCACACTTCCTATGTTCCCAAAACCTATAATGTGTCACTAAAAGTAATCCTATATTGGATTGTTCCACATTTAATCTCATAAATATCATAAAAATGTACATATATTGAATTATTATAATATTCCTCTTAGATCTATCATTATAGATCATGATTCCAAGAATATATTCTATAATTCCTAAGTCTTTCATGGAGAAGAAAGTGTCTAACTAGGACCTAATGGACAATGTCACTAGCATTTTTTTCTAATAAGTATTTTTCATTTACATAAACTATTATGAAAAAAATATCACAAGAACTAACCCTCTTATAGACACATAGATCACATTCATTCTTTATTAAACCAAATTCAATTATGACTTCATAAAATTTAATGTTACCAGAACTTGATGCATAATTTAACCCATAAATGGATCTCTGTGACTTTCATAACTTGTTATCATTAATTTCAGTCACAAACCCTTCTGGTTAAGGAATATAGATATATTCCTGAATGTCACACCCTCCGTTTTTAAATAACATTATTTTTTTCTTTTATCTAGCTTCAAATTTTATTCTCAAGGCATGGGTCGAATCCAGATTTGGCTTCAGTGTTTTTGCAGATAAACGAATATATATATATAGATCATTTTGTTAGGGTTTTTCATTTATTTAATTATTTATTTATTATTATTATTATTATTTTTCTCTTACCCTTTTTTCCTTATATTTTTCTCTCTCTTTTTCATATCTTCCCACTTCCTCTCTCTCTCCCATTGCACCACCCTGCACAAGTCCAATTATTACTCTCCCTAGTTGTGGTAGACACTCCCCCTCCCCCTAACCTAGTTGCACAATACCTCCTCCCTTCTTCTCCTCTGGATATCCATTCCACCGTCCCTCTCTTCCTCCTAACGGACCATCTCATCCCACCATTCTCTATATGACAGACCGTTTCGCACTGGCTAAAGCCAGCATGCCTCCCTCTCCTAGTCGTCATCCCTTGGCCGCACCCCCATCTAGCATAGTTCACCTCTGGCACGACCCCCAGGTAGATTATTCTTCCCCAATCTAGAGTTTTGATTCTTGTTTCTTTGGGGTTTGATTTTTCCAATAATTAGGGTGTTAAATTAGAGTTTTAACATTGGGTATTTTTTTATGTTGTGAATTTGGGGTTTTTTCGGTCCCTTATGGTGCGAATTGGGTGAAATTGAAGTTTCTCACCGAATTTTTGGGGTTTCATCATCAAAGTTTTCTGTTTATATGTATAATCATTATTTGACCAATTAGTTTTTTTTGTAAATTTAATGCATTACCAGGTTAATAGGTGGGATGTGAAAATTGTTTTTAAAATTGTTTGATATGCTTTTAAATTTAAAGTATCATTTTTAGATGAAATTTAGTAATTTTCATGTTTAAATCATGTTGTGTTATTTGATTTAAATTTATAAATCTTAAAATTGGTTATTTAAATTATGTATTTGATTAGAATTATGTTTTTAAAGGTTTTTAGTGTGCATTTTTTTTAAAAAAGAAAAGGAATTTGGGTGTGTTTTGATGTAAGGCCATGTAGTTCTTCTTTGGTCAATTATTAAATATTTTAAAATGTTTTATTGAAAAATATTGGTGTTAGAACCAGGGTCTTCACATCATGATTTGTCATATGGTTTTTGTTTGTTGTCAATCCTCAGTGGAAGTTCAGAATGTTTACCAGCAAAGATATCATACCGTTCAAGCAGACAACAGTAGTGAAGATGACGCCGTTTCCCAGTGTTTTCCAAATTTTTGGGCCTGAAAAATCAAAAAATGAAGAAAAGTTTTTTTTTCAAAGAGACTTGCGCGCCGTGTACTTGAAGGAGAATAAACTTGTTCACCATATGTTTTTCATGATCAGAACATGTGAAAATGGCAAAGGGATAAGGTTCGTGCAAGTTTTGGGCTGGTCGTGCAAGTGACCTGCGCGCCGTGAAGATACTTGCACGCCAATGCCTTGGAGGATTGGGAACTTGCGCGTCTTTTGTTTTTCAAGTTTATATCTTCAAAATATGGAAAAGGAAGGTGGTTCGTGCAAGTTTGGAAGTTGGTCACGCAAGTGACTAGCAGGGGAAGAGAGCTGTGCGCCGAGACTTGCGCGCTGATGGTTGACTTGCGCGCCATCACGCAGGGGGTCCAGTTTGCCTATAAATACTGGACCACCCCTCCTCATTTCAAACGGAGTTCAAGAATTAGAGATTTTTCGAGCTCTCTTCACGCAAGTGGTTGTTGGGTGCGCGCAAGTAGAGGCTGCGCGCCGGTTGTTGGTTGCGTCACCAAGGCGGTTGGGGAGATAAAGGCGCAACATCGCGCAAGTTCGAAGTTGAAAGAGGTAGTGTCACGCAAGTTGTTTTGTGTCACTTGCGCGCCGAGATTGTGACTTGCGCACCAGGCTTAGAGAAGCACACCCGTGTTGTTAAAGTACATCTGTCCTCTTGAAGCTGCACAAAAGCTGGAAGATTTCCCGGTACGCTCAGCACAAATTGATATTCATCTTCTGGTGAGAATTAGACTTCAATAGAGCATCTACATACAACAGAGGATGCATTCTTATGTAATGATGAAGAGAACTTCATGTCTATAAACTGAGTGTGACTTCACCAACGACAGTGATCTAGGGGGAGACAACGGGAGTGACCCAAGGGAAGCAGTGAGCTATCCCTGAACCTTTGTAAAGGCAGCGAGCCTGGGACAGAGTGTATGTGCCCAAACCTCTGTAATCCACAGCTAGTAAAGATTAGTGGAATTGGGTACGACCGACAACTTGTCGGCGTATGCTCCTTGGACGTAGCCCTTAGTGGTGAACCAAGTAAAAAGTATTGTGTCTTCTCTATGCATGTGAATGTTTGCTTTCTAATCATAATCATCATACAGGTTCAACAAGTTCCTACCAATGTGGGAAAAAGATCCATCACATTAAAAGAAAAATTTGTCACCCTGATTCACCCCTCCCCTCTCAGGGTGTCCTGGGGTCCTTCAATTAGTGTTGAAAATCATGTTTTTATGCATCTTTGTTGCATGGTTGGTTCTAAAGTAGGATTTAAAACGAAACAGGTTGTATTTTTAGGGAAAACATTTGTCGTGTCATTTGTTAACTCTTTACAATCTACTCAAAGACTTATTATATTAATTTTTTGGTGTTAAAACCTTTTTTAATATTATTGATGAAGTGCTAGAATTTTAAATTTGTGTTTGACATGAAATTGGGTGTTTTCTGGTGTGACCAATGTTGCATGATTTGTGGTTTTTTATGAATTTTGGAATTAATTCATTAAAGGTCATTAAGACTATGAAATCTGGTTGAGTGTTCTATTGTTGGGAAATTTTCCTTAAAAGTAGATTTTGAATGTTTTTTTGGTGAAAACACTTGACGCGTTATTTTGAAATGTTTTATAGATTGTTTAGTTTTTTAATTATTTTATTAAATTATATGTGTAGTTTTGTGGACCTCGCTGCGATAGTTCTCAAATACAGGTGTTGAGGATTCCTATATGTAAATTCATAGGGTAAAACAGATATATATATATATATATGCCCTCTTTGTTCATATTACCTCATGGAATAGGGAGTATGTGCAATGAAACTTGGGTTGTATATATATATATATATATATATATATATATATAAATGCATGTGTGTGTATACGCTAAGGGCTGGTTCGAGTGGTCATTGAAAAATAGTGACATGTTTGAGGTAGGTTCCCTATGCTCTGATCATTATTTAGAATTTCCATTATTACTTATTTTTCTTTCTAAAAATGTGTTTTCCATTTTTATATGATATTCATATGATATATAAATATACATAATTGGTCATGAAATTTTAAAAATGGCCTCGCACTTGGTTATTATATTTTCTTTTAAACCTTTAAAAGTGAATAGTGTGAATTATTCTTGGTATAAAGCCTTAACGTGTGATTCTATGGTTCTTCATTTAGACCTTAAAAATGATTTTGAAAATTATTTTTTTGGCTTCTGGAGGTCTCATGACCTATGTGTAGGTTGAAAAAGGTGTTTTTGAATGTTATTAAGATTCATTTGGTTTGAACGTGGATTTAGTGTGTGTGTAAATATGGAAAAAGGTTTTTCTTATGAGAAATGGTGGTTTTTTTATTGTGTATTACAATTTCTAGTGTGTGCAAGTGAAAATGGTGATACATATGTGATGTGAGAAGTGGAAATGTAGCACATGGAAAACATAGGGTAACTAGGTGGGTGGACTAGTTCTAGAGTGCTAGTGATTCAGAGTGGTTCGCCCGTGCTTCACATATAAAGTCTAACGCATACAACACTAACTAAACATTTTTTATGATGTTGGAGACCACTAGGTTATAGATGTGTTTCCATAATATTTGATTGTGCATGAGAATGTATATTCTTTATGGATACTGTTACACCGATATGTGAGGTTACAAGTACCCACACAAGCTAGATGAACCTTAGGGGGTTTGAACACGGTGCTCACTTATGAATTAATGCTTATAGAGTGATTTCTGTTTCAATTTTTTCATGTGTGCTCCCTCTTTTGTGAAAACCATAATTGAATTAAAACTATTTACCTTTCATTTGGAAGTCTTAATGTAATCTTGGAATCTACATTGAAATATATTGGATTTGAAATGCTTTCTGTAAAGGTAAAACTTGTTACGTGAATTTTGAAAGAATGAAAAACATTAATTTATTATGTCATATTTTCAAACTAGAAAAATTGGATTTCTTTTTAAACATAAAGGAATAGGGTGTTTTTATTCCTTGGATTTCTTAATAAGCATCTTGGTGATCACACATACTTTACTTTTCAGTTTCAGGTTTTTCCAATTTTGGATCACTCTTGGAGTGAGTGTAGTTTATGTTTTATGGTGACCCACAAGGTCAAATGAGGTATGTCTCATTGATATTTCATTTCTTTTTTACAGTTCCTTTTTGTTTTATTGTATTCCTTATATCTATATATTTTGTTCAGTTTATGTCTACTTATTTATCTTCTATTTTGGGATAAATTGTTCCTAACTGGTTTATTTTCATGACCAACACTAGTTTCCAGCCTGTGGGGATTAGGAATGCCCTTTGGGCTATGTTGCAGACCAACCGGGGTGACCGGTTCATGGTTAACCCAGGTTGGTTCGTGAAAAAAAAAAACGGTTTCAGAGGAGTCCCTTGTTATTTGGGGTGTCAGGTAGCTTTGTGATTAGTTGGGTCAGGACTTGAGAGGTAGATGTGGGAAGGACGTCATGAACTTTTTCCCGTCCCGAGACACGAGTTTCCAGGGGTAGTCCAGGATTTGAATTTTCTTCTTTGGCTTGGTCTGTGTGGACGAGGGATGATAAATGAAGCGAGCCAGTGTTATGCAGTGGCTTGTGTTGAGTAGCAACCCATGTATGACCCGAGTACACTATTCAAGATGCTTAATGTGGTTAATGATTTCTTGGAGCATGGTTTGTTAAGCCATGTTACGAGTTAGGCATAGCCACTAGTCCATTATTTTTTGGTGTTTTGATGTGATTTATATTTGGTATTAGTTTTGACAGACTTGATGGGATTTAAAAAATTAAAATGGTTTATAGATAAAGGTGTTTTCAATAGGAAACATTGTTTTATAGTGGAAAAGTGGTTTTGAAAAGGAAATTGTTTTCTTTTAATAGAATGTGTCGTTTGAAACTGAAAAATGGGAGGTGTTTTAGAAGTTGTTTTGGGATCTTGGTAAAAAAAAATTGAATGTGAAATGGAAAAATTTTGGGAATTTGGAAATGTATTTCTTTAATGATAAGTGACATTTTCAAATCAGTTGATAATTTGTGCTCTACATTGGATAATATGGTTTTAAAATGAGATGTGTTTTAAATTAACCCTTGGTATTCATATAATGGATCACATATATAGAGAAGTACAAATGTGGAACAAGTATAATTAGTGGTATGTGTGGAGGGGTGCATGAGATATCACAATGTTAAATGTATATGTGAGCATTCATGGGATACCAATGGTGGAAATTTAAGTTGTTTGTTTACTGAAAAATGTTTTTCCAAAAGATAATTTAAATGTTTTTAAAAGTAATTGAGAAATTATTTAGTGTTCATTTTTCATGTTTGGTATCTTTTTTTCATGGGTTCTTGGTTTTGACATACTGAATTTTGTTTTGAATGGTGGTTTTTGTTTGAGCCTTAGTTTGTGATTGAAGTATGGATTTTTTTATTTATGATGAGTTTTAATTCGGATTTTTGCCTCTTTTTTTGAGTTTGGTGCCCAAAAAAGTGCCATAGGTTTCTAGTGAGTCTCTTCTAGTTGTTGTTTCTACCCAGAAATCTTAGAGGAGTGCTGAAATTGAATTCTCTTCGGTTATTTTTTGTCTTACATGGTGATCGTGATCTAATAATGTTAGAAAACTATCTTAGTGAAATCATTGACGTTTTTAGGTTATTAGAAAATCCCAAAGCTATGAGATTTCATGATGGTTCAGGTTTATTTGGAGGTTCAACATTGGATTGATGGTATAAGATGATCGCAGCGTTGTTGCATGATGGGATGTCTTGGAATGTGTTTAAGACAACTATTTTATGATGGTTTATAGTGGAGGAAGTGAAGGTGAGGAAAGAGGCAGAGCTCGTGAGTGTCAAACAATTCCAACAAACAGTCAAGGAATACATTGAGAATTTCAAGGGGTTGATTCCCTTTTATCCAGAGGTAGCATCGTGAAATTAGTTAATGTTTCTCTTGTGTGGCATCTTCACCCAGGGTTCTAGGACTGATCCTTTTTGGTGTTTATGATGGTTTCCCATCTGGTGATGAGAGTGAACCTAAGGAACCTATCTCAGAAAATTCTTCTTGTCAATAACTTCTTCTATTAGTTGGTCCAAAACCTTGTTTTATTCTGCTATGGATGGTTTGGGAACTTTAAGCCGCATTGTCATCATCCTCCGAAAGCTTGTCATTAGTGTGGCCATTTGGGACTCTTGGAGAGGTTCCTCTAGCAGCATTTCCAAAAAAATTCTCAACTAGAGGATTTCAACTCCTGAATTCGGGGAAACAGATGCTTCAATACATCAAAGCTCTAACCATAGGTCTCAGACTGAATCCTTTCACGTAGTCAGGAATCGTTGGGTGTGGGGAATCTTGGTATAACTTTTGTCTCTAGTGATGGAATGGGGATGGTTTAAATTTATCTATTCAAGCTCCCTCATCATTGAAGGTTTTGTTT
This sequence comes from Viscum album, assembly GCA_963277665.1. Taxonomy (NCBI): domain Eukaryota; kingdom Viridiplantae; phylum Streptophyta; class Magnoliopsida; order Santalales; family Viscaceae; genus Viscum; species Viscum album. The sequence goes on along the minus strand of OY728123.1, from coordinate 2,067,462,163 downwards.
TTATGAAAGTGTCTTAGAGGACTTTTTCTTGTTTTGGTCTTCGTTCTTTGAATACCCTACTTTGGTTATTAGAAGCCGTGGCGATCTCATTTTATTGTAATTCTTATAGTTTTTCCTCCTCAAATGTGATATTTGAAGGTTGTGTCCTTATGGTTGCGAGTCTCAAGATAATTTTTACTCTAATGTGGCAAGATCCTTTGGTTACATGCTCTTGTTTTATGATGTGCTCATTTTGGAGACACTTGTGTCTTGGGAAATAACGAATATGGGTTTTTTCTGTCATTTGGTTTGGGGTCTTTCATCAGGGACCCCATGTGGTGGGGGTTATGTAACACACTGATATTTTATGAGAAGAATATATATATTTTTTTGTCTTATGTTATATTAAACATCAAAAGAATCTTTCACTGCACACAACACTAGCTTGGCTTACGTTACACGCAATTGCGACCTTCCTCGATAGCGTGTGTAGTACACAATATCGGGTTCACTAAACAACGGTATATTGTTATAATATTATTATGGACTAGCCTTTATGAATAATATTAACTACATTTTGAATTTTATAACATTATTATTCATCTTACATATTTTCTATAACATGGTACGAGAACAAAATAATTATTTCATGTAAAATAAGTATTTTTCAAAAATGCAGTTTTGCCACCTTTTGATGGTGCACCCATTTTAAATCTAGTTTTTGACATGTTTATAAGTTCAATTTGACGAAATAAAATTCTCCTTGGAACCAGTATATAAAATTTTAATTTGGTTAAATTTTTAATATTATTCTGATAACTTTCATATTTTAATGAATAGTAGAAACACGCTATATTTTAATTTAGAAAAACTTTTTTCATCACAATAATTTATATGGTTAGATTATCTTATTAATTGGTTTTAAAGTGTAATTTGAATATATTTTTATCATTTAATCCAATGTTGTTCATTGGAATTTATTTCACTTTGAAATTGGACATAAACAAGTGTCGATCTTTTGATAGTTATTGTTTCTTAAAAACACGCTATCTGTTTTGATAACGGGAATTAATTTTAAAATTAATTAATGACACTTCTATTTTTTGAATTTGGAAAAATAGACATCATTTTTGAATTCGGAATATCAAATATATCATTGGCTGATTTTTTGGTATTTTTCTAAAAAACTTCAATTTTTGATGAATAGTGAAACCACATAGTGGTAGTTAAAAAACTGACTCTTTCATTTAAATGAAATTTTACAACTTCTATTAATTAAATTTCAAAAATACGACATACATGGTTGTTATTAAGAATTAAAATGTGGTTTAATAAGATGAAAATAATTTTTGGTGAATAATAACTTTTGACTTTTATTTACTACGGTTAAAGGTAAATAGGGTAATTCAAGGTTAAAAGAATATTATAATAATTCAAAATTACCTTAACACTTGTTCTAACATTATTGGATGAGTAGTGGCCGACCATGGGAATCCTTGGGTTGATTTTGGGACCCCATTGTGCTACTTGGTAGTGATAATGACAATTTGGATTAATTAATTTAATGTAAAGACAAAATTGACATTAACAATAATCTTTTGGTAATTAATTTTTATAAGGAGTTATATAATTTATCTTTTTGACTATAAGTATTAATTGGAAAGCTAAAAATATTTCCAACATGGTGGTTTTTTTTATAATTTTTAGACATCAAATAAATTAAATTATTTATGACATAATAATGATGCAGTATTTACCTCATTAATAAATGATTTACATAAATAAGACTGTAATGATTAAAATATTATCGAAAAAATTTCCAATTATGATTGGATGATTTTATTTCGACCATGAGTCATTTTATCTTTATCTTTAATAATTTTTGGACCTTTTGAATCCAAAGATAAGTTTATAATAAAATAATAGTTTCACACTTTCCAAAGGTTCCACTTTCCTCCCTCTCATATTTACACAACTTTGAGCCTTCAAGCTCAGCCAACACCTGCCCATTACCCTTCTCAAAACCCCTAGTAATATTCTAGAGGTCCTGGTCTTCTTCAAATACCAACATTAGTGCCCTAAGAGGAGGTTTCAAAGAGGCATGTCAAAGAAGAGGTAATATCCGTTACCGATTCTTTCGAATTTATTTCTTCTTCTACTTCCTCTTCTTTAGTTGTTTCATTATGAAGTAATAACATCAGTATCACTCATATAATGATATGTTATTATAAATATTAAACAACCCTATTTTAATTTTTATCCATCCTACGGAAAACGAAGTCACCGCCCGTGCGTACATACAAAATACCATCTCCACACCGTGGTGTAATCTGTTTTCCACCACCACCTTACTTGGATGGGTATAATGGTGTAATGAATAACTATATATGATTATTTTATAGTGATACTAATTCTGAAATAGTTTACATACACTTCAATATAATTCCACAATCATGGGAATGATATCATTGCTCGTGCGTACGTAAGGCCTACCGTATCCACAATGTGATGTCACTCGTTCTACATGATCTTCATTGAATAATGATTATATATATAAATTGAATGAATAAATATGATATATATTACAATAATAACATTCTTTAAATGAGGTATCTATAACCTAAAAATAATAATAAGAATTTATTTGACAAAACCTAAATAATAACATAAAGCAATGAACACCCGAATAATAAGTAGCAATGAAATATTACTAATAAGAACATAAGAATATGACCATATATGATATCATAACAATTAATATGATTCTATAATAATTGAATGACATTATTTAAATCATTATACATGAGGTTTGGATACGTACGAAGTAAATCGGACCTAAGGTAAGGGAAAATCTCGCAATCTCATTTTTATCTGAGATTGTTTATACTTTAGAATTTACTGAGAAATATTTATCTTCCACATCCATGTTTCCTCAATATATAATATTATTACTATCCTCCTAAAATTGTTTAAATCCTATTTTACACTTTGGTGAGTAAAATATATGAAAGTAATCTTTTTTTATTTTTAGTATGAGGTACTTTTTGACTTTTCCGGCCAAAGTATGAGAAGAATATTTTGTTAACTTATATGGAATGAATGGATTTTTATGATTTCATAGAACATTATTTCCATGAAGCTTCCTTTACAAGTTTTTAAGTTTATTTTTAATCAACTTATTTTAGTTTAAAATTGTATGACATGATAATAAAGGTAAACTGTTTTTGAATTAGAAAGGATATATTCCTCAAGAATGGAGTTCAAGTGTTTCATCAAAATTAATTTCCATATAAGATAATATAGGGTTCTGTTTCTATCCCAATTTTTACAATGATTTGATTATGTTATGAGGGAATTAATTTTATGATGTCCCTTTATCTAATATAGATTATTTTATGATGGCATCATGTTTAAGAATCCCATTTTTATTACATGGGTTATGCTATGATTTGTGATTTTGGGGAACACATAAGAATGGTCTCATTAGGAGATTGGTGGGACCTATATCTCCCTTCCATTCATTGGGAAAAGATTTATATCTCACGAGATAGACATGGCTGGAACGACAAGTTAATCCAGTTTAGTGATACAGGACTGGAACGAGGAGTGAAATCGGTTCAGTAATGGACATTGTCCGCTATGATGGTCTTGGCAATGAGCCTTGACTAATATGAAATGATTATCTATGATTATGTGTGTATTCCACAAAGTTTCATGTCTTAAGTTATGATTATTGGGATTACATTTCAATACTATGATTTATACCATGTTATGATATTATGATCTCTTTTGCAGGTTAAGATTTTCAAAATGTTATGTTCTTATGAATATGATATGATTGATATTTCTTTTGTTTACCCCTACTGAGAATTTGAGATCACCCTTTAGTATGTTTTCTTTTCCCCAGGTTAGGAATAAGGGTATTAAGTAGGATATACCAAAAGGGACTCTAGATATGATGAAATAAATGGGAGACAATTTAGATGATTTATAAACCAGTTGTTTATGTTTCCTAGTTTCTAAAGACACTATACCAATATAGTCCTATCATGGTTTTGTTATATGTTGTAATAAGTATGCTTCAATTCTGAAGTAATAACCATGTATGTAAATTATGGGTCATTATAGTTGGTATTATAGGAAAGGTATAGTCAACCTTTAGAAACTAGGATGTGAAAGCCGTAGTAAGAACTCTAAGGATATGTCTAAACATAGAACATAATATTAGTGTTTTAGAAATAGCCATGAACAACAAATGACAAGACCTAAATTGTGAAATTTTAATCTTGATTATGTGGTTTTCTTGTTATTATTAGTGTTTCTCACACTATGCTTCTTGGTTTTAGTCAATGGCTGGAACCTGAACGAACCATGTTAATGCTGAATGCGATGGGAAATGCAATGATTGTCCCCCCTGAGAAAACAAATGTTATGGGATCTGCAATGAAAAATCTTATAGCCATGCTCACACAACTTTCTAAAGCTATGAATCATGCTGTACTTCCAAACGAGCAAAAGAAGGAGCATCATTCTGTTGAATCCTTCATGAGGTAGCACCCACCTTCATTTAGTGGGTCTTCTGATCCATTAGTGGCTGAATAATGGATCAGTACCACTGAAAAGATATTTTCAGTTCTACAATGTTCTGAACATGATAAAGTCATCTTAGTAGTGTATCGTTTGGAAGGCGAATCTGATCAATGGTGTAATCTTATTCAGAATACGAGGCAAAGGGATGAAATTGAGTCCATGGAATGGGATGAGTTCAAGAACTTATTTTTCAATAAGTACTTCTCTCGTATTCTTCGAACAAAGATGGATATGGATTTAAATTAACTTAAGCAAAAGGATGATGAATCGGTTGGTACCTACTAAGAAAATTTTACAAGACTTTCAAGGTATGCTTCTGGAATTATTATCCAACCTGAGAGTAAGATCGATCGATTCTTTAGTGGCTTAAAACCAAGTATTTGAAGGGCGTTACCATAAGGGACTTCAATAGCTATGAGGAAATTGTTCGATGTGCTCTAAAGGTTGAGATGGATATTGGAGTAATCCATCAGTCATATGGGTTTGATAAGAAGAGAAAAATGGAATTCAAAGGTAAATATAAAGACCACAATGAAAAGAAGATGAGTTTTCCCTTATGCTCAAAGTGTGGAAAGAAACATGGAGGAAATTGTCTTAAAGGGACAAGTAAATGTTTTAAGTGTGGAAAAGAAGGTCATTGGGTAGTTGAATGTCAAAATAATGGGAAGAATATGTCTAATGATGCGAACAAAGAAAGGGATACAAAGAATTCACCTCTTACACTTCAATGTTTCAAGTTTAAGGAAATGGGGCATTATGCCAATCAATTCCCTAATCCAAGGGTTGTTGATGACGATCGACATCAAAAAACTATTAAGGCCAAAGACAAAGGAATGTCACATGCAATTTCTATCAGCGATGTGGAGTACAATAACGAAGTGGTGAAAGGTACACTTACCATCCAATCTAAAGTAGCAAATGTTTTATTTGATTCTAGATCCACCTACTAATTTATTTCTGAAGAATTTTCTAAGGGTATTGCCATACTACCTCAACAATTAGATTTTGAGTGAGCTGTGACAACTCTTAATGGCACAACAGTTGCATAAAAAGTTTATAATTCTTCTCCAATTGATGTTTGTGGGAAAGTAATTCATGAAAATATTGTGATATTTCCTATAGTAGAATTTGGTGTGATTCTTGGCATGGATTCTCTTTCTTTCTACGGATCTCATATCAATTTCCAAAGAAGGGAAATCACATTTAATATTCGCGATCAATCTACTATCATCTATTGATGCAAGGATGAATATAACCTTCCAGTGGAAATTTATTCCATATTATGGGTCTTGATTCCAATAAATGAAGGTTATTTATCTCAAATTGTTGGAGAGAAACTCATGATTAAGAATATTTCTATTATACGGGAGTTTGATAATGACTTTTTGTAGGAATTACCAGGTCTTCCACCAAATCGTGAAGTTGAGTTTTTAATAGAACTCATACCGGGTGCTATGTACATTTCAAAGACACCTTATAGAATGGACCCAATTGAGTTGCAGGAATTGAAGAAGCAAATCCAAGAGAATCTTGATAAGGGATTCATACGCCCTAGTGCATCACCTTGGGGAGAACCTGTTCTGTTTGTTAATATGAAATATGGGTCAATGAGACTTTGCATTGATTATCAAGAACTTAACAAGATCACTATCAAGAAAAAATATCCTCTCCCATGCATTGATGACTTATTTGACCAACTACGCGGACCTCAATACTTTTCCAAGATTGATCTTCATTCAGGGTATCATCAATTAAGGTTCAAAAAGGAGGATATACCAAAGACAGATTTCCGTACAAGGTACGAACACTATGAATTTATAGTGATGCCATTTGGTCTTACTAATGCCCCTGCAATCTTCATGGGTCTAATGAATAGAGTCTTTAGAAACTATCTTGATCAGTTTGTGGTACTCTTTATAGACAATATTCTTGTCTATTCAAAGAGCAATGATTAACATGAAGATAACTTGAGAATTGTATTAAAGACCTTAAAAAAGAGAAGATTTATTCCAAATTTACCAAGTGTGAATGTTGGCTTCAAAAAGTTTAATTTTTGGGTCACATAATCTCAAAATATGGGATATCTATTGATCCAGAAAAAACATAGGTTATCGAAATATGGTCGAGACCAACAACAGTAACTGAGATCCGAAGTTTTCTTGGTCTGGCTGGATATTATTGACGTTTTGTAAAAGATCTTTCAAGGTTATCTAATCCACTCACCAGGTTTAATTGAAAAGAAGTTCAGTTTTTTTGGATGGAGGAGTGTGAAGAGAATTTCAAAGAGTTAAAATGAAGGTTATCCAGTGCACTTGTGTTCACACTGCCATGTAGTGGAGAAAGGTTTGTGATCTATAGTGATGCAGCCAAGAAGGGACTGGGCTGTGTTCTCATGAAAAAAGATTTGGTGATAGCTTATGCCTCACGATAGTTGAAAATCCATGAGCAAAATTACCCAACTCCTGATTTGGAGATAGCCGCGGTAATCTTTGCATTAAAAATAAGGAGGTATTATCTTTATGGTGAAAGGTGTGATATTTATACTAATCATAAATGTTTAAAGTATATTTTCACACCAAAGGAGTTGAATATGTTCCAAAGAAGATGGTTGGAGTTGATTAAAGACTACAACTTCTCAATTCATTATCACCCTGGGAAAGAAAACAAGGTGGAAGATGCATTATGCTGACAAGACCATGCTAGCTTATCCATGAAGAGGATCACAAAAGATCCAATATTTATGGATTTACAAAGGATGGATCTTGGAATTATAATGGAAGGGAAAAAATATTATCTTTTTCAACTGAATGTTCAACCATCTGTACATGTGAAGATTAAAGAGGCACAAAAAGAAGATGTAGAGTTACAAAAGAAGGTGAGAAATGTTCCTAAATTCAACCTTGATTGTGATGAGATAATAAGGTTCAGAAATCAGGTTTGTGTTACTCCCAATAATTAAGGAAGGAGCTACTGGATGAGGATCATAGTTCTTCATTCTCTATTCATCCTGGAAGCATGAAGATGTCTAGGGACCTGAAAGAGTACTTCTGGTGGGATGGCATGAAAAGAGATGTTGCTGAATATGTCTCTCGATGCTTGGTTTGTTAGCCAGTTAAAGCTGAGAGACAGAAGTCTAAGGAGATGTTACAACCATTACCCATACCAGAATGGAAATGGGAAAACATCACTATGGACTTGGTCACTAGACTTCTGAAAACATCCAAAGGCAATAATGCTATATAGGTTATAGTTTATCATCTTACGAAGTCAGCACACTTCATTGCTATTGGAGAAGATTTCTCTCTAGATCAGTTTTCCAGTATATATGTGAAGGAAGTGGTATGATTGCATGGAGTACTACTTTCCATTATATCTGATCGGGATCCGAGGTTTACCTCGAAGTTCTGGAAAAGTTTTCAGCATACTATAGATACATAGTTGAGTTTCAACACTACTTATCATCCTCAGATAGACATTCAGTATGAGAGAACAATTCAAACTCTAGAAGATATATTAAGAGCTTTCTCTATGGATTTCAAAGGTGGTTGGGATCAACACCTACCTTTTGTGGAATTTTATTATAATAATAGCTTTCACTCCAGTATTCAGATGTCTCCTTATGAAGCTCTCTATGGAAAGAAATGCAGGACTCCAACTTGCTAGGATGAAGTTGGGGAAAGATATCTATTAGGACCTGATCTTGTTAATGAGATGGCCGAAAAGGTCAGATCTATTCTACAACACATAAGAGCATCTCAGAGTCGACAAAAAAGTTATGCCGACAACTGAAGAAAAGACATAGAGTTTGAAGAGGGTGATAAAGTGTTCTTACGAATATCTCCTTGGAAGAGAGTAATGAGATTTGGAAAGAAGGGAAAGCTGAGCCCTAGGTATATCATTCTTTTCAAAATACTGGATCAAGTTGGGAAGGTAGCTTACCGATTGGTGCTTCCACCGAATCTCTATCAAGTTCACGATTTGTTCCATGTATCTATCTTGAGAAAGTACATACCCGATCCTTCACATGTATTAAGCTCAGATGTTGTACCACTGGAGCAAGATATTTATTATGAAGAACAGCTGATAAAGATTCTGGATCATAGAAAAAATGTTCTACGGAACAAGACCACTCGCTTGGTGAAAGTTTTATGGAGGAACCACTCATTAGAATAAGCTACATTGGAGTTTGAGGATATGATGAGGGAGAGGTATCCTCATCTGTTTGTTACAAAGTGACGAATTTCGAGGGCGAAATTCATTTTAAGGGGGGTAGAATGTAACACCCTGATATTTTATGAGAAGTATATTTTTTTAGGTCTTATGTTATACATAACATCAAAGGAATCTTTCACTGCACACAACACTAGCTTGGCTTGCGTTACACGCAATCGCGACCTTCCACGATAGCGTGTGTAGTACGCAATAATGGGTTCCACTAAACAACGATATATTGTTATAATATTATTATGGACTACCCGTTATGAATAGTATTAACTACATTTTGAATTTTATAACATTATTATTCATCTTACATATTTTCTAGAATATGGTATGAGAACAAAATAAATTTTTCGGGTAAAATAAGTAATTTTCAAAAATGAAATTTTGCCGCCTTTTGATGGCACACCAAATTTAAATCTAGTTTTTGACATGTTTATAAGTTATATTTAAAAAACTAAAATTCTTCCTTTGAATCAGGATATAAAAATTTAATTTGGATAAATTTTTCATATTATTCTGATAACTTTCATATTTTAATAAATAGTAAAAAATGTTATATTTTAATTAAAAACAACTTTTTTCATCAAAATAATTTATATGGTTAGATTATCTTTTTAATTGGGTTTAAACTATAATTAGAATATATTTTTACCATTTAATCTAATGTTTGTCATTGGAATTAATTTCACTTTGAAATTGGACATAAACAAGTGTCGATCTTTTGATAGTTATTGTTTCTTAAAAACAGGCTATTTGTTTTGATAATGGGAATTACTTATAAAATTAATTAATTCCACTTCTATGTTTTGAATTTGAAAAAATAGACATCATTTTTGAATTTGGAATATCAAATATAGCTTAGGCTGAAATTTTGGTATTTTTCTGAAAAACTTCAATTTTTGATTAATAGTGAAACCACTTAGTGGTAGTTAAAAAACTGAATCTTTCATTTAAATTAAATTTTACCACTTCTATGAATTGAATTTCAAAAATCCGATATACATTTTTGTTATCAAACAGTAAAATGTAGTTCAATAAGATGAAAATAATTTTTGGTGAATAGTAACTTTTGACTTTTATTTACTACGGTTAAAGGTAAATAGGGTAATTCAAGGTTAAAAGAATATTATAATAATTCAAAATTACCTTAACACTTGTCTTAACCATATTGGATGAGTAGTGGCCGACCATGGTCATCCTTGGGTAAATTTTGGGAACTCATTGAGCCACTTGGTAGTGATAATGATAATTTGGATTAATTAATTTAATGTAAAGAAAAAATTGACATTATCAAAAATCTTTTAGTAATTAATTTTTATAAGGAGTTATATCAATTATCTTTTAGACTATAAACATTCATTGGAAATCTAAAAGGATTTCCTACATGGTGGTGTTTTTTAAAAATTTTTAGACATCAAATAAATTAAATTATTTATGACATGATAATGATGCAGTATTTACCTCATTAATAAATGATTTAAATAAATAAGATTATAATGATTAAAATATTATTCAAAACATGTCCAATTATGAATGGATGATTTTATTTCGACCATGAGTCATCTTATCTTCATCTCTAATGATTTTTGGACATTTTAAAACAGAAGATAAGTTTATAATAAAATAATATTTTCACACTTTCCAAAGGTGGCCCTCTCCTCCCTTATAAAAGGGCACCTCCTCCCTCTCCTCTTTACACAACTTTGAGCCTTCAAGATCTGCCAAATCCTGCACATTAATCTTTTCAACACCACTAGTAATATTCTAGAGGTCCTGTTCTTCTTCAAAGACCAACATTAGTGCCCTAAGAGGAGGTTTCAAAGAGGCGTGTCGAAGAAGAGGTAATATCTGTTACCGATTCTTTCAAATTTATTTCTTCTTCTACTTAATCTTCTATAGTTGTTTCATTATGAAGTAATAACATCAGTATCACTAATATACTTATATGTTATTATAAATATGAAACAACCCTATTTCACCTTCTATCCATCATACGGAAAACGAAATCACCGCGTGTGCGTACGTACGGAACACCATCTCCACGCCGTAGTGTAATCTGTTTTCCACCACCAACTTACTTGGATGGGTATAATGGTGTAAATAATAACTATATATGATTATTTTAAAGTGATATTGATTATGAAATAGTTTACATACACTTCAATACAATTCCACAATCATGGGAACGATATCATCGCTCTTGCGTACGTACGACCTACCGTCTCCACGATGTGATGCGACTCATTCTACATGATCTTTATTGAATAATGATTATATAAATGAATTGAATGAATAAATATGATATATATTACACTAATAACATTATATAAATGAGTTATCTATAACCTAAAAATAATAATAAGAATTTATTCGACAAAACATGCATAATAACATAAAGCAATGAACACCCGAATAACAAGTAGAAATGAAATATTACAAATAAGAAGATAACAATATGACCATATATGATATCATAACAATGAATATGATTCTATAATAAATCAATTACATTATTTAAATCATTATACAGGAGGTTCAGATATGTACGAAGCAAATCGGACCTAAGGTAAGGGAAAATCTCGCAATCTCATTTTTATCCGAGATTGGTTATACTTTAGAATTTACTGGGGAGTATTTATCATCAACATCCATGTTTCCTCAATATGTAATATTATTCTTATCCTCCTACAATTTTTTAAATCCAATTTTACCCTTTGGTGAGTAAAAGATATGGAAGGAATCTTTTTTCATTTTTAGTATGAGGTACTTTTTGACTTTTCTGGCCAAAGTATGAGAAAAATATTTTTTTAACTTATACTGCATGAATTGATTTTTATGATTTCATAGAACATTATTTCCAAGAATCTTCCTTTACAAGTTTTCAAGTTTATTTTTAATCAACTTATTTTAGTTTAAAATTGTATGACATGATACGAAAGGTAAATTTTTTTTGAAGTAGAATGGATATTTTCCTCAAGAATAGAGTTCAAGTGTTTTATCAAAATTATTTTCCTTCTATGATAATATAGGGTTCTGTTTCTATCCCTATTTTTACATTGATTTGATTATGTTATGATGGAATTAATTGTATGATGTCCTTTTATCTTATATGGATTATTTTATGATGGCATGATGTTTAATAATCCCATTTTTATTACATGGGTTATGCTATGATTTGTGATCTTGGGGCACACATAAGAATGGTCTCATTAGGAGATTGGTGGGACCTATATCTCGCTCCAATTCACTGGGAAAAGATTTATATCTCATGATATAGACATGGATGGAACGAAAAGTTAATCCGGTTTAGTGATACAGGACTAGAACGAGGAGTGAACTTGGTTCAGTAATGGACTTTGTCTGCTATGATGGTCTTGGAAATGAGCCTTGACTAATATGAAATGATTTTCTATGATTATGTGTGTATTCCACAAAGTATCATTTCTTATATTATGATTATTGGGATTACCTTTCACTACTATTATTTATCCCATGTTATGATATTATGATATCTTTTGTAGGTTAATATTTTCAAAATGTTATGTTCTTATAAATATGATATGATTAATATTTTTTTTGTTTACCCTTACTGAGCATTTGAGGTCACCATTTTGTATGTTTTCTTTTCCCAAGGTCGGGAAGAAGGGTATTAAGTAGGATATGCCAAAAGGGACACTAGATATGATGAAATAAACGGGAGACAATGTAGATGATTTATGAACCAGTTGTTTATGTTTCCCAGTTTCTAAAGACACTATACCTATATGGTCCTATCATGGTTTTGTTATATGTTGTAATAAGTATGCTTCAATTCTGATGTAATAACCATGTATGTAAAGTATGGGTCATTATAGGTTAGGTTTGTGTGAAGATTTTGTGGGTCAGTTTGTGTTGGGACCGTATTTATGCGGGATAATTGGATTAAGTTAGTTGGTCCTTAGATGATGGGGAGACCTACCATGAATCTTGTTGTGCCTTTTTCTAGAGTTTGTCTGTGTAGGAGTTTTTTTCCATGATGGCGGTTACCACTTTGGTTCAAGTTAGCAGTCACAGGGTTGTCCTGTGATGAGAGTCTCAATGTTTTTTGTGCTAGTCAGGTTCTTCTAGTGAGGGGATCCCTCCCCATTTCCTATGGGATCTTCTCTTTGATGTTTCCCTTATATTTGGTCAGGTGTGACTGATGGATTGAAAATTCACACCGAGTTCTTGATTTTGTGGTCCTTATTTAGTTTTGAACATGAGTTTGTTTCCTTGATTCGCTGGGTTACTTTCTGGGGGCAGAATGTTTTTGTGGCGAGGAGAATTGTCACACCCTCAATTTTGAAATAACTATATTTTATTATTTTATCTGGATTCTATTTTTGTTCTCAAGGTGCATGTCGAAGCCTGATTTGGCTTTGGTGTTTTTGCTGATAAATGTCTATATATATATATATTTCCTTTTTAGGGTGTTTCTTTTATTTATTTTTTTATTTATTTTATTTTTTTATTTATCTTATTTTCTCTCTATCCTTTTTCCTTATATTTTTTCTCTCTATATTTCCTCTATTCCCTCTTCCTCCCCCTCTCCTGCTTCACACCCCTGCAACAAGCCTTATTTCCCCCTCCCTGGTCGAAGGACACCCCCTTCCCTTGACCTAGTCATGCGACGCCGCGACCCTACTCTTCATTCGGCGAGCCATGTCACTGTCCTTCTCATCCTCCAGGTGGGCCATCTCGTCCCACCCTACTCTACACGATAAACCTTTTCGCACGAGCCGAACCTAGCACTTCTCCCTCTCCTAGCTATCGTCCCTTAGATAAACCCCCTTCCATCACAGATCACCTATAGCAAGACCCCCAGTTAGACTCTTCTTCCCATCACTAGGGTTTCAATTCTTGTATCTTTAGGGTTTTAGGTTTCCAGTAATTAGGGTGTTAAATTAGAGTTTTAATATTGGGTATTTTTATTGATCTTGTGGATTTGGGATTTTTTTGGTACCTTATGGCGGGAATTGGATGCAATTGAAGTTTTTCACCAAGTTTTGGGGGTTTTGTCATAAAAGGTTGGTGTTTCTTTTTATAATAAATATTTGGATAATTAATTTTCTTTGTTAATTTAGTGTGTTACCAGGATAATAGGTGGGGTGAAAATTTTGTTTTTAAAAAGGTTTGATATGTGTTTAAATTTAAAGTAGCATTTTTAGATAAAATTGAGTGCTTTTCATCTGTAACTCATATTTTTTTATTTGATATCAATTTATAAATCATGAAACTGGTTATTTAAATTATATAAATGATAAAAATGATGTTTGGAAAGGTTTTTAGTGAGAATTTGATTTAAAAAAACGAAAAGTGATTTTGGTGTGTTTTGACATAAGACCATGTAGTGCTTCTTTGGCCTATTTTTATACATTTTCAAATGTTTTGTGGAATGATATTGGTGGTTAAAAACAATTTTTTTATGTGTCCATGTTGGGTGGTTGGTTAAAAAAGAAAACTTTTAAATGAAACTGGGAGTTTATTTAGGGAAAACATTGTTTTTGTCATTTGTTAACGCTTTACAAACTACTCAAAGGATTTATTATATTATTTATGTGGTGTGAAAACCATTTTTGATAGCATTGACGAAGTTATAGAATATTAATTTTGTAGTTTGACATGAAATTTTGTGTTTTCAGGTGTGAACCATGTTGCATCATTTGTGGTTGTTTTTTGACTTTTGGAATTGATTTATTAAAGGTCATTAAGGCTACAAAATTTGGCTGAGGGTGGTATTGTTGGGAAATTTTCCTTCAAAATGGATTTTGAATGGTTTTTTTGGGTGAAACCCATTGATGAATTATGTTATAATGTTTTATATATTATTGATGTGTTTAATTATTTGGTTAAATTATATGTGTTGGACCTCTCTGCGATGGTTTTATGTTGCGGGTGTTGAGGATTTCTACATGTACATGCAAAGGGTTGGACCTACATATATATATGCCCTCTTTTTCAATATTCTATCATGGTGCGAGGAGTATGTGAAATGTATATATGGTTATATATATATGTATGTATAAATTCATGCGTGTTTATATGCCAAGGTTTGGTACGAGTGGCCATTGACCAATAACGACATGTTTGAGGTAGGTTCCCTATGCCCTGATCTTTATTTATAATTTGCATTATTGCTCAGTGTTCTTTTTAAAAATGTATTTTCCATTTTTATATGAAATTAATATTAAATATACATATATGTAATTGTTCAGGGTTGTTGAAAAATTTCCTCACACTTGGTTAGTAGATTTTCTTTTAAACCGTTAAAAGTGAATAGTTTTAATTATGCTTTGTATAAATCTTTAATGGGTGATTCTATGGTTTTTCATTTAGACCTTTTAAATGATTTCAAAAATGATTATTTTGGATTTAAAATTTCTAATGACTTATTTTTATGTTGAAAAAGGTGTTTTTGAATTTTATTAAGATTTATTTGGTTTGAAAGTGGATTTGGGGTCCGTGTAAATATGGGAAACAGTTTTTCTTATGAGAAATGTTGGTATTTTTATTCTGTATTCACATTGATAGTGTGTTCAAGTAAAAGTGGTGATACATATGTAATGGGAGAAGTGGAAATAGAGAACATGGGAAACCCAGGGTATCTAGGCGGGTGGACTAGTTCTAGCATGCTAGTGATTCAGAGCGGTTCACCCTATCTTCACTTAGAAAGTCTAATGCTTACAACTCCAACTAAACATTTATAATGATGTTGGAGACCACTAGGTTATGGATGTGTCTCCCTACTAGTGTCTCATCCACAAGAACAAATATTTTCTATGGTTACTCTTACACTGAGATGCAAGGTTCTATGGACCCACATGAGATTGATGAACCTTAAGGGTTTTGAATATGGTGCTCACTTATGACTTAATTCTTGTGGAGTGATTTCTGATTCAGTTTTTTCATGCGTGATTCATCTTTTATGAAAAATATTCTTCATTTCAAACTATTTACATTTCATTTTAAAGTGTTAATATAATCTTGGAATATACTTTGAAATATATTGGATGTGAAATGCTTTTCTTAAAGGTGAAACTTATTACATGAATTTGGAATGAATAAAAAATATTACTTTATTATGTCTTATTTTCATACTAGAAAAATTTGATTTCTTTTAAAGGTATGAGAATAGGGTTTTGTTATTCCCTAGATTTCTTACTGAGTATCTTGGTTCTCAGTCCTACTTTACTTTTCAGTTTCAAGTTGGTCTTGTTTTGGATCTCTCTTGGAGAAAGTTTAGATCATGTTATGTGGTGACCCATGAAGTTAATTGCGGTATGTCTCATTGCTATTTCATTTTTTTTCATTTTCTTTTTGTTCAGTTTTTTCCTTCTATTTCTATATTTTGTTCAGTTTATGGTTACATATCTGTCTTTTATTTTTGACCAAATCGTTCCCAATTGGTTTATTTTGATGCCTGTCTCTAGTTACCAGCCCGTGGGGATTGTGAACGCCATTCAGGCCATGTCACAGACCGAATCAGGTGAACGGTTCAGGGTCAACTTGGGTTTGTTTGTGACACGAAAGGTTATTGTTAAGGAAATCCATTTTGAAATTAATATTATAAATTTCATTTTCATAGTGATATTCAATGGAATATAATTCTAATTAATTTCTGTATAGAATTTGGTGAAATGTTTTTACCATAGTCTAAAAATTAACATTATTTAAACAATTTGATATCTATTTATTCCTTATATGTAATGGATTGTCTGTACCTGTATAGTTTCTTCTTGAATAGAAATATACAAAAAAAGTTATCTATATCCAATGGAGGATCTACCAAACCCATAATTGGTTTTGGTATATGGAATTCATTTTAGAGCTCAGATTTTATTTCAATTTGGTAGTTTTTTTGCAACATACATCTTCTTTATAGGTTGAAAGGTCATTATTATAAACTTTTAATGAGTCACCATCCTATTTAATTATAAAAACATATATTTTAGGTACTCTGACCATATCTAGGTGATGTATTTTAGTATTTTGAGGACACCATATAACGATACACTTAGTGCCTCAGAGTGAATGTTTGTTTTTAAAAATAGATTTAAGAAATGATTAGAAACATTCCACTCAAACATGTAACAAAACTATGTTATTTTCATACCGAAGATGACATAGAATATTTATTTCATATATGGATGAAAAATCTGTTTAGTATGTCTGTTTTTCTATTCAATTTTATCCCTAAAAGGATAAAGTAGGAATCACATGACTCATCATTGGTCTTACCATGTCTAATAAGGTGTAGCTCCTCCTATCAATTAAACTATTCTATTGTGGTGTGTATGGAGAATTAAGTTGAGATAAAATTTAAAACTCCCATAAATGATAATGGATGTGTTGATTAATATATTTTACACTATGGTATGAGAATTTTTTTAATCTTATTACCATGTTTGTTATCAACATTTTCTTTATATTTTCTGAATCTATTAAAGGAATATGATTCATAACTCATTCTATAGATATATACATATCTACTAAAAGAATATTAAATGTTATAAAGTAGGAGTACCACCTATGACTTCAACTAGAAATTGTTCATGAAAAATATTATGAATCCACTGAAGAATCTCTCTGGTGCTTTCACCTTTTCCACTAAATGGGGCCTTCTTAATTTTTTCATAAAAACTCAGATGATATACACCATTTTATTTTTATTGAAACGAATCCAAATATCAATCTCATTATAATATATTCAAACAAATTTTGTTTACATGACCTAGCATATGATTCTATAGTTGGGTGTGGTATGTGTTATGTGAAATATTTTTAATATCAATTTTTCTTACCTAGATTATGTAATAAAATACATAATGTCAATTATTAAAAAATATATTAAAATAAAAAACAAATTATTTGAAAAAAATGATGACTTATTCCAAAATTTGAAAATAAATCTATATGAATCAACTTTGTGTATAGAAATATATTTTTTTGTAACTAATATCACATAATAAAAATCTTTAAAAATCCATGTCATTTCAATCAGAAATGTTTGGTGCTATTCTCCATTGGGCACAACAACAAGCATAACTCTATTGGATGCTCAATAATCCACCTCACTATATTAAATCTTCTATAATCTACATGGTTCCTATATTTTAATATGAATTTTATCCCCTCATTATGTATCTAATACCTAATATATAGAAACATATTTATTTCACTTGATAACAAATTCACCTTAAGTCTCCATTTGCCTCTTTCCTAGGGTGCAGTTTTTATTCAAATGACCCTTCTTTCGATATATGAAACCAATATCATCATATTAACTTACTTTCCCCTTGATACTCCTCGTCTATTAAGGTAATTTTCAAGAATATTTTTACTTAGAGTTAGTCTTGAAGATATTTTCCTATACATTCCTCTTATTCACCATATATGAAGATGGTTTTTTGCAATACATGTCATTTTTAACATTATGATGAAGAGTGAGAAGATCTGGGAGAGACTTATATATATCATTTATATTTCAATTGAACTTGATAATTTCTAAGGTAATAATGAAAAAATGGCACTCCTATGCAATTCATCAAGTATTTCAAACCTTATAGCCTCCATGAACTCAATGTTGCCAATTTTTTTGACTGCATGTGGATAATTTCAGGCACATTTTCTTGGTTTTCTCATAACGATTCCCATGTAGATCTCATACCATCACTATCTGTATCTCTTAGGATAAATATCATAGAGATTATAAAGAATTATATAGGCATCAATATTCTCATGTG
This sequence comes from Viscum album, assembly GCA_963277665.1. NCBI lineage: Eukaryota > Viridiplantae > Streptophyta > Magnoliopsida > Santalales > Viscaceae > Viscum > Viscum album. The sequence continues at coordinate 2,067,443,612 of OY728123.1, read as the reverse complement.
ACACCTTGATATCTCTTAAAATAGATTAATATATTAAAAACTAAACATCAAGAACATCATTCATGTGTTTTTTGTATACAAATAACACCACACCGCTTACCTCCTAATCAAGTGGATTGGGGATTGAGATTTATAGAACATAAGAAAACTGTCATGGAACAACAAAAACCATAAGTTTATAAACAAATCATATATGTAACTATTAGTTAAGATATGGTATTTATTTAGAATTTATCATTAGGAAAATTTAGGTAAAAAGATATCATTATTTTACAACAATATAAAAGTATATTATTAGTAATTAACTTTATTTCACATTATGTGATACTTAATGATTTTAATTTTATTATGTCTACGGATTTTTTTATCAAGTCTCAATTGACGTCTCCCTTTAATTTAGAATTTCCAATCGCATTATACATTCTAGTGTTAATGATACATATTTCATTCGTTATTATCCATAATATTCCATGAAAACCATAAGATGGTGTTTAGGTTGGTGTTCTTTTCAACTAAGGAAATGTGGTTCCTTATTCTATTTAGTGGACTCCATAGGCCTTATATATTGAATTATATTTCCTCAAAATTTCTATTCATATTTGTATTTAACAAACTATGGATGTTAAATTTGATACAAGTTTTGATAAATTGACCCATCATCTTGGTTAGGACTCCCCAATAATCAATACTTCCTTTAACTATGACATGAAACGATAGTTTAATTAATGTTTTAATTAAAATATTAGAAGGCATGATGACATAACATTAACTTGAGATATTTTTTCGGTATGTAAACTTGCTTATTTTTTTCAATTTACATGCCTTGTTAATGTTAAAAAGCTTTTACATAATTGATTAACCATGTAATTAATAAAAAATTATAAAGAAGTCATTTATTTTTATTCTATATTTTTAAAATTATCCATTTATTTATGTGATTTCGATTTTACATATATAAAATAAATCATGTATTAGATATAAATGAAATAAAAAAATGGAATTATCATTATATTTAACTAGTGGTTTTTTGAGTGGGAAGTAAAAAAACATATACCCTAGGGGAAATAAACTCCTCAATCTGTTCTTGGATCAAGTTTCTTTATTCATCATTTTTCATCTGTATCTCATTGGTTTGGTTTCACTCTAGGTCCACCTTGAACCAAATCTATGATTCTAGAAACTCTGTCATTACAATTATTTTACTTCACTCATAGGTGCAGGGAACCAAAAATTGGGTTTACATAAATGAAACTATGGGCCTCAGACCTTTACATAAAAATGTGGGGGATGCCTAAAATGCCATAAATTTAATTTAATGAAATGTTTTCAAAAAATGTATGTAATTATTTATTTAAAAAAACCATACACAAACACATGCTAGTCTAAGATAATGATTATCCTCTTGGGAAACCAAAATTATTTAAAATGACTAGCCATAATTCATTTTGATTCATTATTTTGTTAATATAAAATTTGGGTGAATTAATCCATTTATTATTTGATTAATAAAATAGTTCATTATGAATAATATTCATCCTATGTCTCTAAGAGATATCCATATAATGTGAATTTAAGTAACTTAAATATATTAATATTATTTAAAATTAATTAAAATAAATTTACAAAAAACAATTGGAAGAAAATCTATATGTACCTATTTCAAAAAATCATCATATATTAAGATAATATATAGTCTACTTGAGTATAATTTATAATACTTTTTTTTTCATATAATTATATGCAATGTACACATTAATAAATGACACACAGAACACATGTTAATTAATGATTCATATAATTATTTTAATTCACGTGAAGTAGTTGACATATTATGAATTTAAAAGGTATGTAGCTCAAAATTTCACATAGATATTAATATATCATTTAATATATATATATATATATATATATATATATAACCTCTCATGTGTTGTGTACGAGTCAATAAATGAAACATGAAACATGTTTTATTGAATATTAATTGAGTAACAAATTAAATTTTAATTTTATGTGTAAACATATCGGGTACACGATGTATATAACTAGCTATACAATGTTTATCATACCAATTTTATGTTCGTGATATATTTCTAGGGGCTGGGCATGTATTTTTACTTGGAAATTTCTTTAACATGTGATGGGTACAACTGGTACATGTTAGGGAACCTCTTTATTACACGGTTGTTAGAAAATGCATGACATACCATGGACCCCATATTTTCTCCATGAAAACATGTGGATCACACAACATGTAAGCAAGGTATATGGTGTATAGTCCATCCAAATGTGTTTCAGATGGGCATAATCAATATGCGTTGTGAATTTAATGTATACCTTTTAGAATTAATTCATGGTTTTCTAAATTAATTCAAGATTCATCTTGGTTCACTGAAAATGGGTACACATCGTGTATCATCAAGTTACACACCGTGTGCTATTTGTTTATCTAGCCAGAACCCTTGAAACCTCCTGATGGATTGTTTAAGTGTTCTTTGTTAATTATTAAATGGATATGGATTATTTTAATGGTAAGAGAAGAGAATAAATAATATCATTAAAATCAGATTAAAATAATGAATTCATTTAAATATAAAATAGATTCTAACTACATAAGTGATAAATAATAAATAAATGATTTTAAATTGAACTTAACATGGATCTGATATGACTTGATGGGTTCAAATAAAGTGGAATCATATATTGGTTCTATAACTAACTAGGATTTTTTAGGATTCAGTATATCATCCACAATGTACATGTAATTAACATTGTAACCAACGAAAGTTATTTCTAAGTATATTATTTTTTTTCTAGAAACAAAAGGGGAAATATTTTCATGTTAATTTATAGATAATTTAATGTATAAGAATAAATATATCCTTGATTGTGAGATATTTTATCATTGATGACATTGATTATTTGAACCTAACAAGTGTATATTTTTTTCATGAGGACCCAAAGTATTTCCCCTCTTATAGTGATCCGAACACATTCCTTTGAAATCTGAATATCCTTGAGGAAACACCTATTACTAGTGAAACCTATTGATCATATTGAATATTTCACCATCCTTTTGACTTGATGGAATCTCTATTATGTTGTTTCCTTTACTTGTAACCATTGGGAAATTAAATAAAATTCAATGAATCATATTTATTTAATGAATAAATAAATACTCTATTCACAAAATGGTGAATAAATATTTATTTAATATTCACGTAACTAAAAATATATTTATTAAATAAATAAATAATTATTTATTACCATAAAAATATAAACATACATATAAATATTATATATTCTCATTATTAAAAAATTAATTTTTGAAAAATATTATTTTAATATTACCATTGATTAATAAAAGATAAATAAATATTAATTCTCTTTCTAGAGAAAAATATTTTTTTTAATTGTTATATATAAATAATATTTAATATAGATGGAATGAAAGAATTTGTATGTGCTCCTTTAGGAGTCTTCCTTATTGGTATTGGTAACTCATTCCAAATGTCTAAAAATATTTTATGAAAAAGGATCAAGGAACCCATAAAATAAAAATATATGTCGCAAGGGAGAAAGACACCTATAAACAATCCCTTTGTAACATAATATCATTATCTTGATATCACATCAATAAAGTTTCAAAATCATGCAAATAACTTATTTGATTGATACATTTTCCATTGCAAATATGATATTAACTCACCTATAAACTACGGATAAACAATATAATATGATTTTCTCTCTTAATGAACAGTCCAAGATACCAAATTCCACAAATATAGAAGGGGAAATCCATCATTAACTAATTCATTAATAACATTTCATTTGGAGTCCACCAAACAAAACCAATTTTATTGCGATCATATGTTATCATGATTTATATAAATACATAAAAGTTCATGAGTGATGACAGGAATAAATAATAATATAATTGTTTCGGTATCATTCCACATGATAAATGTAACACCCGGGACTTTTATGTGAAATATTTTGTTTTTATGTTATATAAATCATCAAAGGATTCTTTCACTACATACAACACTAGCTTGGCTTGCTTTACACGCAACCGCGGCCTTCCTCGATAGCTTGCGTCGTACGCAATACCAAGTTTCACTAAACAATGATATGCTATTAAAATATTATTAAAACTAGCCGTTATGAATAGTAATAACCACTTTTTGAAATTTTATAAATTTTATTTTTCAAAATGGACTTCATTTTTGGATTCGGAATATTGAAATTATCCTAGGGTGAAATTTTGGTATTTTTCTGAAAAATTTCAATTTTTGATAAATAGTGAAACCACTAAGTGGTAGTTAAAAAACCGATTTTTTCATAAAACTTAATTTTACTGCTTCTGTGAGTGGAATTTCGAAAATACGAGAGACATGGTTGATGTCAGTAATTAAAATGTGGTTCAATGAGATGAAAATAATTTTTTGGTGAATAATAACTTTTTACTTTTTTTTACCACGGTTAAAAGTAAATAGGGTAATTAAAGGTAAAAATGATATTATTATTACCCTAACACATGTACTAATTATATTGGACAAGTGTAATTCGACCAAAAACAATTTTAGGAATAAAATATGACCATTTAGGCCCACTTGGATTAGATTAGGACATTTATTATTAATTTATTTAAAGAAGGGTTAAAATAGTTAAAATCAAAGTTTAATAAGTAAATCATTTTTAATATGGGGTTATACATAAGATAAATTCTACTATAAATATTTATTAGAAAGATAAAAATATTTCCTACATAATTTTATTTTATTTGTAATTTGTAGACATTAAATAATTTAATTTATTTATGACACAATGATGATGCAGTAATTATCTTATTAATGAAATATTGACATAATTGATGTTATAAATACCCAAATAAATGTAATTTAGACTTTTTATGAATTAAAATAATTTTATAGGTTAATTTGACATGTTAGTATTAATTTAAGTAACTTTGTTCGAACTAATCATTCTGTTATGATTTTCAAAAAAATCAATTACTAAATAGTGTCAAAATTGACATAAAATATTTTTTAAAACAAATATTATATTGTTAATTGTTATTTTATTCCTAAAAATCTAAGGTTAGGCCGAATGACTTAGATATGGTTATATATATTAATAATAAACAACTTGGGGTTCGTTTGGCTTGATATAGTAAGTTTATTAACCTTATAGTGTAAGAAAACAAGAAGACACGGTAAAAGTTAAATTATCTAACTTAAATTTAAATCTAAATGATAAGGTTAAAATTGATACCTAAACTTGTCTAAATTATATTGGATGAGACGATTTAGACCCCTACCCACCTTATATTAGAAATATATCAATTTGGAGCTATTAAAAACCGAATTTGACTTTATAATAAATTAATATTTTTAGTTATTCCAAAGGTTCCCCTCTCCTCCCTTATAAAAGGGCACCTCCTCCCCCTCTTCCTCACACCACTTTGAGCCTTCACGCTCGGCCAAAACCAGCCAATTTCTCCTCTCCACTTCCCTAGAAACATCCTAGAGGTTCTGGTCTTCTTCAAAGACCTATTTTAGTGCCCTAAAAGGAGGTCTCAAAGAAGCACTTCAAAGAAGAGGTGATGTCCGTTACCAATTCTTTCATCTTTATTTCTTCTTCCACTTATTCTTCTTTAGTTGTTTCATTATGAAGTAATAAAATCAGTATCACTCATATAATGATATGTTATTATAAGTATAAAACAAACCTATTTCACCATCTATCCATCCTACGGAAAAAGAAATCACCGCGCGTGCGTACGTACGGAATACCGTCTCCACGCCGTAGTGTAATCTATTTTCCACCACCACCTTACTTGGATGGGTATAATGGTGTAAATAATGAATATATATGACTATTATAAAGTGATATTGATTCTTAAATAGTATACATACACTCCAATACAATTCCACAATCATAGGAACGATATCATCACTTGTGCGTACATATGGAATACCGTCTCCACGATGTGATGCGACTCATTCTACATGATATTCATTTCATAATGATTATATAAATGAATTTAATGAATGAATATGATATATATTACACTAATACCATTATGTAAATGAGGTATCTATAACCTAAAGAGAAGAATAAGAATTTATTCGACAAAACACGCATAAGAACAAAAAGTAATAAACACCCGAATAACAAGTAGTAATGAAATATTACTAATAAGAAGCTAAGAATATGACCATATACGATATCATAACAATAAGTATGATTCTGGAATAAGTCAATAACATTATTTAAATCATTATACAGGTGGTTCAGACACTTACGAAGAAAATCGGACCTAAGGTAAGAGAAATATCACAATCTCATTTTTATCCGAGATTGTTTATACTTTAATATTTACTGGGGTGTATTTTATCATCCACATCCATGTTTCCTAAATATATAATATTATTTCATTCCACCTACAATTTTTTAAATCCAATTTTACCCTTCGGTGAGTTTTTAGTAAAGGATATGAAAGGAATCTTTTGTCGTTTTTCGTACGAGGTACTTTTTGACTTTTCTGACAAAAGTACGAAGAATGTTTTTTTAACTTATACGGCATGAATGGATTTTTAAAACATTATTTCCAAGAAGCTTCCTTTACATTTAAAGTTTATTTTTAATCAAATTATTTTAGTTTAGAATTGTATGACATGTTAAGAAAGGAAAAGTGTTTTTTGAAGCAGAAAGGATATTTTCCTCAAGAATGGAGTTCAAGTGTTTTATCAAAATTATTTTCTATCTAAGATAATAAAGGTTTATGTTTCTATCCATATTATTACATTGATTTGATTATTTTGTGATAGAATTATATATTTATGAATTCCTTTATCTTATATGAATTGTTTTATGATGTCACGATGTTTAAGATTCCCATTTTTATTACATGGGTTATGCTATGATGTATGGTTTCTGATTTTTTGGAACACATAAGAATGGTATCATTATTAGATGGGTGGGACCTATATATCCCTCCAATTAATTGGGTAAAGATTTTATATCTCATGATATAGACATGGATGGAACGGCAGGTTATACCGGTTCAGTGAAACAGGACTGAAACGAGGAGTGAACTCGGTTCAGAAATGGACTTTTTCCACTAAGATAGTCTTGGCAAGGAGCCTTGAATAATAAGAAATGATTCTCTATGATTATGTGTGTATTCCACAAAGTTTCATGTTTTATGTTATGATTATTGGGATTACATTTCACTACTATGATTTATCCCATGTTATGATATTATGATCTCTTTTGCAGGTTAAGATTTCCAAAATGTTATGTTCTTATGAATATGATGTGATTGATATTTCTTTTGTTTACCCTTACTGAGAATTTGAGCTCACCCTTTGTATGTTTTCTTTCCCCAGGTCAGGAATAAGGTTATTAAGTAAGATATTCCAAAATGGACTATAGATATGATGAAATAAATGGGAGACAGTGTAGACACTTTATGAACCAGTTGTTTATGTTTCCCAGTTTCTAAAGACACTATACCTATACGGTCCTTTCGTGGATTTGTTATATATTGTAATAAATATGCTTCAATTTTGAAGTATTAACAATGTATGTAAAGTATGGGTCGTTATATTTGGTATCAGAGGAAAGGTTTAGTCAACCTTTGGAAACTAGGATGCAAGAACTTTAGTGAGATCCCTGGAGATATTTCTAAGGTATGTCTAGGGATGTCCCTAAGGTTAAGTATAAGTATAGGTTATAGTACTAGAATTACGGTAACCCAAGATGTTAGATATTGAAGTTACTCCCCCTTTATTATATTGTTTTCCCTAGCGTGATTTTTACCTCTCACACTATTCTTTTTGGGTTTTAGACGATGGCTGGAACCTGAAGGAACCGTGTTGATCAATATAATGGACAATGCAATGATTTTCCTCCTGAACAAACAAACGTTATGGGAGATGGAGTGGAAAATATTATTGCTATACTTAAACAAGCTATGAATCATTCTGGACTTCCAAATGAGCAGAGAAGGGAACAATATTTTATTGAGTCCTTCATGAGGCAATGTCCACCTTTTTTCAGTGGGTCTTCTGATCCACTTGTTTCTGAACAATGTATCAATACTATGGAAAAGATATTTTCAGTTCTTCAATGTTCTAAGCATGATAAAGTCATCTTAGCAGTGTATCGTTTGGAAGGTGATGCTGATCAATGGTGGAATCTTATTAAGAATATGAGGCAAAGGGATGAAATTGAGTCCATGGAATGGGACGAGTTCAAGAACTTATTTTTCAATAAGTACTTCCCTCGTATTCTCCGAAAAAATATGGAGAAAGAGTTTCTTGAACTGAAGCTAAAGGATGATGAATATGTTGGTACCTATGAAGAAAATTTTACAAGACTTGCAAGGTACACTTTTGGTATTATTATCCAACCTGAGAGTAAGATCGATCGATTATTTAGTGGCTTAAAACCAAGTCTTCGAAGGGCCTTATCCATAAGGGACTTCAATAGCTACGAGGAAATCGTTCGATGTGCTCTCAAAGTTGAGATGGAGATTGGAGTAACCCATCAGTCATATGGGTTTGATAAGAAGAGGAAAATGGAATTCAAAGAAAAATCTAAAGAGCACACTGAAAAGAATATGATCTTTCCCTTATGCTCAAAGTGTGGAAGGAAACATGGAGGGAGTTTTCTTAAAGGGAAAAGTAAATGTTTCAAATGTGGAAAGGAAGGTCATCGGGCATTTGAATGCCGCAATGATGGGAAGAAGATGTCTAATGATGCAAACAAAGGAAGGGATACACAGAATGAACCTCCTACACTTCAATATTTCAAGTGCAAGGAGATGGGACATTATGCCAATAAATACCCTAATCCAAGGGTTGATGATGATGGTCGACGTCAACAAACTCTTAAGGCTAAAGAAAAAGGAAAGTCACATGCAATTTCTATCAGCGATGTGGAGTATGATAACGATGTGGTGAAAGGTACACTTACTATCCACTCTAAAGTAGCAAATGTTTTATTTGATTCTGGATCCACCCACTCTTTTATTTCTGAAGAATTTTCTAAGGGTATCACCGTATTACCTCAACAATTATATGTTGAGTTAGCTGTGACAACACCCAATGGCACAACAGTCGCATCAAAAGTTTATAATTCTTCTCTGATCGAAGTTTGTGGGAAAGTGCTTCCTGCAAATCTTGTGATCCTTCCTATAGTGGAATTTGATGTGATTCTTTGCATGGATTGGCTTTCTTTATATGGATCTCATATCAATTTCCAAATAAGGGAAGTCACATTTCATATTCCAGATCAATCTATGATCGTCTATCAATGCAAGGATGAACATAACCTTACAGTGGAAATTCCTTCTACCTTATGGGTCTTGATTCCACTAAATGAAGGTTATTTATCTTAAATGGTTGGTGAGAAACTCAATATTAAGAATATTCCCAATTTACGAGAGTTTGATGATGTCTTTCCGGAGGAATAACCGGGTCTTCCACCAAATCGTGAAGTTGAGTTTTTAATAGAACTCGTACCAGGTGATTTTCCTATTTCAAAGACACCTTATAGAATGGCCCCAATTGAGTTGCAGGAATTGAAGAAGCAACTCCAAGAGAATCTTGATAAGGGATTCATATGCCCTAGTGCGTCACCTTGGGGAGAACCTATTCTATTTGTTAAGAAGAAAGATGGATCAATGAGACTCTGCATTGATTATCGAGAACTTAACAAGATCACTAACAAGAATAAATATCCTCTCCCACGCATTGATGACTTATTTGACCAACTACGCGGAGCTCAATACTTTTCCAAGATTGATATTATTTCAGGGTATCATCAATTAAGGGTCAAAAGGAGGATATACCAAAGACGACTTTCCGTACAAGGTATGGACACTATGAATTTATAGTGATGCCATTTGGTCTTACTAATTCCCCTGCTATCTTCATGGATCTGATGAATAGAGTCTTTAGAGACTATCTTGATCACTTTGTGGTAGTCTTTATAGACGATATTCTTGTCTATTCAAAGAGAAATGAAGAACACGAAGATCACTTGAGGATTATATTGAAGACCCTGAGAAAGGAGATGATTTATGCCAAATTTACCAAGTGTCAATTTTGGCTTCAAAAAGTTTCATTTTTGGGTCACATAATCTCAAAAGAGGGGATATCTGTGGATCCAGCAAAAACAGAGGTTATCGAAAGATGGTCGAGACCAACAACAGTAACTGAGATCCGAAGATTTCTTGATTTGGATGGATATTATCGACGTTTTGTGAAATATTTTTCACGATTATCTAATCCAATCACCAAGTTGACTCGGAAAGGAGTTAGGTTTATTTGGACAGAAGAATGTGAAGAGAATTTCAAGGAGTTGAAAAGAAGGTTATCCAGTGCACCTGTGCTCACACTTCCTTGTAGTGGAGAAAGGTTTGTGATCTATAGTGATGCATCCAAGAAGGGATTGGGGTGTGTTCTTATGCAAAATGATATGGTGATAGCTTATGCCTCATGATAGTTTAAAATCCATGAGAAAAATTACCCAACACATGATTTGGAGTTAGCTGCGGTAATCTTTGCATTAAAGATTTGGAGGCATTATCTTTATGGAGAAAGGTGTGACATTTATACTGATCATAAAAGTTTAAAGTATATTTTCACACAAAAGGAGCTGAATATGCGTCAAAGAATATGGTTGGAGCTGATTAAGGATTATGACTGCTCAATCCATTACCACCATGGGAAATCAAACAAGGTGGAAGATGCATTAAGTCAACAAGACCATGCCAGTTTATCCATGATGAGGATCACAAAAGATCCAATATTTATGGATTTACAAAGGATGGATCTTGGAATTATAATGGAAGGGGAAAAATTTTATCTTTCTCAAATGAATGTTCAACCATCTATACATGTAAAGATTAAAGATGCACAGAAAGAAGATGTCGAGTTACAAAAGAAGGAAAGAAATGTTCCTGAATAAAACCTTGATTATGATGGGATAATAAAGTTTAGGAATCGGGTTTGTGTTCCTCCCATCCCGGAATTAAAGAAGGAGTTGCTGGATGAGGCTCATAGTTCTTCATTATCTATTCATCCTGGAAGCACGAAGATGTATAGGGACCTGAAAGAGTACTTCTAGTGGGATGGAATGAAAAGAGATGTTGCTGAATATGTCTCTCGATGCTTGGTTTGTCAGCAAGTTAAAGTTGAGAGACAGAAGTCTAAGGAGATATTACAACCATTACCCATACCCGAATGGAAATGGGAAAACATCACTATGGACTTTTTCATAGGACTTCCTAAAACATCCAAAGGCAATAATGCTATTTGGGTCATAGTTGATCGTCTTACCAAGTCCGCACACTTCATTGCTATTAGAGAGGATTTCTCTCTGGATCAGCTTGCCAGGATATATGTAAAGGAAGTGGTAAGATTGCATGAAGTACCACTTTCTATTATATATGATTGGGATCCGAGATTTACCTTGAAGTTCTGGCAAAGTCTTCAGCATACTCTGGATACAGAGTTGAGTTTCAGCACTGCTTATCATCCTCAGACAGACGGTCAGTTTGAGAGAACAATTCAAACTCTAGAAGATATGTTGAGAGCTTGCTCTATGGATTTTTAAGGTGGTTGGGATCAACACCTACCTTTGGTGGAATTTTCTTATAATAATAGCTTTTACTCCAGTATTCAGATGGCTCCTTATGAAGCTCTCTATGGAAATAAATGAAGGACTCCAACTTGCTGGGATGAAGTTGGGGAAAGAAAGCTATTAGGACCTGATCTCGTTGATGAAATGGCAGAAAAGTTCAGATATATTCAACAACACATAAGAACAGCTCAGAGTCGACAGAAAAGTTATGCCGACAACCGAAGAAAAAACCTAGAGTTTGAAGTGGGTGATAAGGTGTTCTTACGAATATCTCCCTGGAAGAGAGTAATGAGATTTGGAAAGAAGGGGAAGTTGAGCCCTAGATATATCGGTCCTTTCGAAATACTGGATCGTGTTGGGAAGGTAGCTTACTGATTGACGCTTCCACCGAATCTCTCTCAAGTTCACGATGTGTTCCATGTATCCCTCCTGAGAAAGTACATACCTGATCCTTCACATTTACTTAGCTCAGAAGTTGTACCACTGGAGCAAGATCTTTCTTATGAAGAACAACCGATAGAGATTCTGGATCATAGCGAAAAAGTCCTACGAAGCAAGACCACTCGATTGGTAAAAGTTTTATGGAGGAACCACCAATTAGAAGAAGCTACATGGGAGCTTGAGGATATGATGATGGAGAGGTATCCTCATCTGTTTGTTACAAAGTGACGAATTTCGAGGGCGAAATTCATTTTAAGGGGGGTAGAATGTAACACCCGAGACTTTTATGTGAAATATTTTGTTTTTATGTTATATAAATCATCAAAGGAATCTTTCACTACACACAACACTATCTTGTCTTTCTTTACACGCAACCGCAACCTTCCTCGATAGCTTTCATCGTACGCAATACCGAGTTTCACTAAACAATGATATGCTATTAAAATATTATTAAAACTAGCCATTATGAATAGTAATAACCAATTTTTGAAATTTTATAAATTTTATTTTTCAAAATGGACTTCATTTTTGGATTCGGAATATCGAAATTATCCTAAGGTGAAATTTTGGTATTTTTCTGAAAACTTTCAATTTTTGATGAATAGTGAAACCACTAAGTGGTAGTTAAAAAACTGAATTTTTCATAAAACTTAATTTTACCGCTTCTGTGAGTGGAATTTAGAAAATCTGAGAGACACAGTTGATGTCAGTAAGTAAAATGTGGTTCAATGAGATTAAAATAATTTTTTGGTGAATAGTAACTTTTTACTTTTTTTTACCACGTTTAAAAGTAAATAGGGTAATTAAGGGTAAAAATGATATTATTATTACCCTAACACATGTCCTAATTCTATTAAAAAGTGAAATTCGACCAAAAACAACCTTAGGAATAAAATATGACCATTTAGGCCCACTTGGATTAGATTAGGACATTTATTATTAATTTATTTAAAGAAGGGTTAAAATAGTTAAAATCAAAGTTTAATAAGTAAATAATTTTTAATATGGGGCTATACATAAGATAAATTCTACTATAAATATTCATTAGAAAGATATGAAGATGTACTACATAATGGTATTTTATTTGTAATTTTTAGACATTAAATAATTTAATTTATTTATGACACAATGATGATGCAGTAATTATCTTATTAATGAAATATTGACATAATTGATGTTATAAATACCCAAATAAATGTAATTTGAGAATTTTTATGAATTACACTAATTTTATAGGTTAATGTGACATGTTATTATTAATTTAAGTAACTTGGTTCGAACTAATCATTCTGTTATGATTTTCACAAAAATCAATTACTAAATAGTGTCAAAATTGACATAAAATAGTTTTTAAAACGAATATTATATTATTAATTGTTATTTTATTCCTAAAAATCTAAGGTTCGGAAAAATGACTTATATAAGGTTATATATATTAATAATAAACAACTTGGGGTTATTCTTTCTTGATATAGTAAGTTTATTAACCTTATAGTGTAAGAAAACAAGAAGACCCGGTAAAAGTTCAATTATCTAACTTAAAGTTAAATCTAAATGATGAGGTTAGAATTGATACCAAAACTTGTATAAATTCTATTGGATGAGAGGATTTATACCCCTACCCACCTTATATTCTAAATATATCAATTTGGAGCTATTAAAAACCGAATTTGACTTTATATTAAAATAATATTTTTAGTTATTCCAAAGGTGCCCCTCTCCTCCCTTATAAAAGGGCACCTCCTCCCCCTCTTCCTCGCACCACTTTGAGCCTTAAATCTCGGACAACCCCTGCCTATATCTCCTCTCCACTTCCCTAGAAACATACTAGAGGTTCTGGTCTTCTTCAAAGACCTATTTTAGTGCCCTAAAAGGAGGTCTCAAAGAAGCACTTCAAAGAAGAGGTAATGTCCGTTACCGATTCTTTCATCTTTATTTCTTCTTCCACTTTTTCTTATTTAGTTGTTTCATTATGAAGTAATAACATTATTATCACTAATATACTGATATGTTATTATAAGTATGAAACAACCCTATTTCACCATCTATCCATCCTATGGAAAAAGAAATCACCGCGCGTGCGTACGTACGGAATACCGTCTCCACGCCGTAGTGTAATCTATTTTCGACCACCACCTTACTTGGATGGGTATAATGGTGTAAATAATGACTATATATGACTATTATAAAGTTATATTGATTCTAAAATAGTATACATACACTCCAATACAATTCCACGATCATAGGAACGATATCATCACTCGTGCGTACGTACGGAATACCGTCTCCACGATGTGATGGGACTCGTTCTACATGATCTTCATTTCATAATGATTATATAAATGAATTTAATGAATGAATATGATATATATTACACTAATACCCTTCTGTAAATGCGGTATCTATAACCTAAAGATAAGATTAAGAATTTATTCGACAAAACACACATAAGAACAAAAAGTAATAAACACCCGAATAACAAGTAGTAATGAAATATTACTAATAAGAAGCTAAGAATATGACCATATATGATATCATAACAATAATTATGATTATGGAATAAGTCAATAACATTATTTAAATCATTATACAGGAGGTTCAGACACTTACGAAGCAAATCAGACCTAAGGTAAGGGAAATATCACAATCTCATTTTTATCTGAGATTGTTTATACTTTAGTATTTACTAGGGTGTATTTTATCATCCACATCCATGTTTTCTCAATATGTAATATTATTTCCATACACCTAAAATTTTTTAAATCCAATTTTACCCTTCGGTGAGTTTTTAGTAATGGATATGAAAGGAATCTTTTGTCGTTTTTCGTACGAGGTACTTTTTGACTTTTCTGACAAAAGTACGAAGAATGTTTTTTTAACTTATTCGGCATGAATGGATTTTTAAAACATTATTTACAAGAAGCTTCATTTACATGTTTTAAAGTTTATATTTAATCAACTTCTTTTAGTTTAGAATTGTACGACATGTTAAGAAAGGAAAAGTGTTTTTTGAAGCAGAAAGGATATTTTCCTCAAGAATGGAGTTCAAGTGTTTTATCAAAATTATTTTCTATCTAAGATAATAAAGGGTTATGTTTCTATCCCTATTATTACATTTATTTGATTATGTTGTGATAGAATTATATATTTATTAATTCCTTTATCTTATATTAATTTTTTATGATGTCACGATGTTTAAGATTCCCATTTTTATTACATGGGTTATGCTATGATGTATGGTTTCTGATTTTGTGGCACACATAAGAATGATATCATTATGAGATGGGTGGGACCTATATCTCCCTCTAATTCATTGGGTAAATATTTTATATCTCATGAGATTGACATGGCTGGAACGGCAGGTTATACCGGTTCAGTGAAACAGGACTGAAACAAGGAGTGAACTCGGTTCAGAAATGGACTTTGTCCACTAAGATAGTCTTGGAAATGAGTCTTAACTAATAAGAAATGATTCTATATGATTATGTGTGTATGACACAAAGTTTCATATTTTATGTTATGATTATTGGGATTACATTTCACTACTATGATTTATCCCATGTTATGATATTATGATCTCTTTTGCAGGTTAAGATTTCTAAAATGTTATGTTCTTATGAATATGATGTGATTGATATTTATTTTTTTACCCTTACTGAGAATTTGAGCTCACCCTTTTATGTTTTCTTTTCCACAGGATATAAGGAAAGGTTTTAGGTAAAAAAAAGGAAGATCTTTATGGGAGATGTTGAAGATCTTTCAACACGATTAGAAGATTATATTTCGAGTTTCCAAAGACACTAAACTATTACGGTCCTTGTGTGTGTGTTTTTGTTATGTACTAAGTATTCCGCAAAAGTAATGTAATGTCTATGTACATTAAGCTTCAGGTCTCTACAATAAATGATAGGAATATCCAATAACACACAAACATGTGAAATTCTTGTTGTAAGGTATATTCCCATAGCCTCTCATCTCAGAGATTACGACGTGTAAATTTTATGATATCATATCTCATCTACTTATGAGTACTTAAACTCAATAATAAATATACAATGAATCCTATTAGAGAATTTTATCTGACCATAAAATTATATTTAAGAGTATTTTCCGGGAATTTCATGGTTCACATCATAGTGGGGAACTACTATGAACGTTTTGATTCGACAGATACTCTGGGAAAATACTATATTAAATTCTTGTAGAACAATGAATGATATGTAATAAGATATTTTATTAATTTCCTCTTCATTATATATATATATATATGAAATATATTTTTCCATCTATTAGTTATAGGACACCTACTCTAATACCTTCTTCTTATTTCTTCTTGTTGAATATGCTGTCACGCCATGATATAAGGGGGATACTTTATAAATGTCATGAGATTATGTAGACTTATGGGTTCACATATGGAGATGGGATATCATTTGGCTATCCATAATGATCTATATCAAACCATATGATGGTTATAAGATGATGTAGTGGCTTCTTCGGTGGAAGGTAGTCATTGTTTATAGTTCTTCATTTCAATTTCATATATTTCTAGTTTTAAAAGCCCAATGTTTATGGGATAATATATGTTTATGTATTTATACCAATATATTATGTGTTAATATATGCATTTATTTCCTTCAGATTTAATATCACCATCTTATCTCTTTTTATTAAATGTTTTCTATGTATTATTCTAATTATTTAGTTATGAAATATTATTTTATCTACCAAATTAGTGTGTTTAGTCAATATTTATGTATAAATATACATAAGACCTAGTTTTTTTTTATCAACCAAAAATATAAGATAAAAATATCTACACATAGCTAATTTAATCTGATTTAAATGGTACATAAAAACATCATGTAATGATTAAGAATTATATGAGATTGAAATTACTTACATGGGTAAACCTAAAATAATAGATAGTCAACTCCAAACTTTGTAGAACAATTCATAGCCTACAAACTTGTAAGAAGTATAACCCTAGGGAAAATTTACTCAAGAGAAGAAAAAAATTCATCATAAATCCAGAACCAAATAAGTATAATCTATATTCAACATAAAATAATTAACTAAAAATTAATGTCAAGATGCATAAAAAATAAATATTATATTGACATAACTAGCATGTAATGCAAGACTTGAATTTTTTTATTAGAATTATATTATCTAATAAACTAAATCAAACATGATAATTGAAAAAAACACACAATTTTTAAATATTAATAAAATAAATAAATAACCTTTAAATAAATGATAATTTTTTTAATGTTAAAATGAGACAAAATATATAAAAATTTCATAAATTAAATATATCTATAAACATTTTATAATAAAGATATATTTGTTATGGAAATTTCGATAATTATTTAATATAAAATCTTTATATTCTCTTTATAATAGGAATGTTTTATTTTATTCGTTATAAGTAATTTATTTTGAGTATATTATATAAATTATAAACATTTTATAATCCATTCTACATTTTTAATCATTTTACAGAATATATATATCATACAGAAAAAAATATTTATTAATAGATCATATCAATCATGAATGTTTTTTATGAGGTTTTTAATAATTTCTAAATAAATGTATTTTAAGTTAAACATTTAGAATTAATTATTTTGATGGATTAATTATTTTATTAAAAATAAACACTTTTTATTATGAAAATTTTTATAATTTATAATCTCTTTATAAATTAACCCTTTGTAATTATAAATAAACATATTAATTATAATCAATTAGACATTCCAAATAAATTTGGTAAAAGGGATTTAATATAAAAAATTAATATTTAAGGAATATTTATTAATAGAAATTTTATCATGAATTAATAATTAATTATAAACACTTTATAATTAAATAATTTTTAAACACATTATAAATTAATTAATATTCCAAAAATACACCTTTGAATTGTCTATAAAACTATTATAAATTATTAAATTAATTCATAATATAAAAATTGAAAAATATAAATTCCCCTTATAAAGTGAATTATATGATTTATTAAAGTCATCACCTATGAATAATAGGGTTATCGTTGAAATCATAATCAATCGTACTCTATGATTGATAATAATATTTCTCAATTTAATTTATTTTGGAATGACTATCAGCCATATTTTATGACTAGAAATAAATTACATTAATAGTGATATCATATATCACCGTTAACAATATGCATGATACTATTTTAAAGATATTATTGTTGTAACACCCCGAGCTTCCACGATATGCCTCTCTTTCAATAATGCAATAGCTTGCATTGTACGCAAGTTCGAGTTCTAAAACACCGCGACTAATCAAAGTAGCCGTTATGAAGAGTAATAACCACATTTTAAAATTATAGAAATTTTATATTTCAAAATGGACTTCATTTTTGTATTCGTAATATAGAAATTAGCCTATGTTGAATTTTTGGTATTTTTCTGAGAACTTCTAATTTTTTATGAATAGTGAAAATTACTTAAAAACAACTTTTTT
Organism: Viscum album; assembly: GCA_963277665.1. Lineage (NCBI taxonomy): Eukaryota > Viridiplantae > Streptophyta > Magnoliopsida > Santalales > Viscaceae > Viscum > Viscum album. Next base: position 2,067,425,021 of record OY728123.1, on the reverse strand, counting down.
AATCAAAATAATTTATAGTGATAAATTATACTATTTAGTGGTTTTGAAGTATAATTAGAATATATTTTTACCATTTTATCCAATGGTGGTCATTATAATTAATTTAACATTGAAATTGGACATAAACAATTGCCAATCTTTTGATATAAATTGTTTCTTAAAAACACGCTATTTGTTGTGACAGCGGGAATTAATTATAAAATTAATTAATGCAACTTATATGTTTGGAATTTTGTAAAATAGACATCATTTTTGAATTCGGAATATCAATTATATCTTAGGGATAAATTTTGGCATTGTTCTGAAAAACTTCAATTTTTGATGAATAGTGAAACCACTAAGTGGTAGTTAAATAACTGATTTTTCGTTTAAATGAAATATTACCACTTCTATGATTTGATTTTCAAAAATCCGACATACATGGTTGTCATTAAGAAGTAAAATGTGGTTCAATGAGATTAAAATAATTTTTTGGTGAATAGTAACTTTTAAGTTCTTAATCGCGATTAGAGGTAATTAGTGTAGTTTAAGGTACAAATAATGTTTTAATAATGTGAGATGGGCATGAAACTTGTCCTACTCCTATTGGATGAGTCATGGCCGACCAAGACAACCCATGGGTCAACTTGGGGACCCCATGGAGCCACTTTAGTTGGAAAATGACATTAATATATATTTATTTAATGTTAAAATTAAATTGACACAAACATGAGTTGTTTTACTAAAACAGTTTTTAAGTGGGGTTACACAAGTCCAAATTTTGACTATAAATATTCATTAGAAAGATAAAACTATTTCCTACATCATAGTATTTTTTTTATAATTTTTAGACATTAAATAAATTAAATTATTTATGACATAATTATGATGCAGCGATGACCTCATTATTTAACAATTTAAATAAAATGAGAAGATAATGCAAAATCCAAGACTTACACTTGTCCAAAGCCTATTGGATGAGGAGATTTCGAAACCTTATCACCTTAGCCTCGAATTATATAAGTTTGGGACCTTTAGAATCCGAAAAGAATTGTGAAATAATGTAATATTTCAATCTTTCCAAAAGTGCCCCTGCTCTCCACTTATAAAAGGCCCCCACCTCTCCCACCTCATTTACACTTTCAAGCCATTTGGCTCGGCCAAACTCTTCCCAAATACTCTCCCAACTTCCCCCTCTTACTCCTAGAAGCCTTACTTTGGGCAGAACTCTTCCCAAGGAAGCCTTTGTCTCAAATCAAAAAGAGTTACCCGATTTTGAGGTAATGTCTTCTCTAATGTTGTTTTGTTTCATTTTTCTTCTCCAACCCCTAAACTCTTTTTATTAATTTCTTTTGTAACAAAACCAGTATCCTAAATATACTAGGATGTTTTTATAAGAAGTATTCGAGCTACACTTACACACACCTACATCTAATGGTTAAAGAACATACGATTTCTGTGGATGGCGAATTTCTGCCTCATGAAACGATGATTGTTCAACACTCATATAACACCTTCAAAGGTGGCCATTAAGATGTCACTATTTTTATATATGATATATAATATGTTTATGTTTTAATTATGCTTCTGTATTTCTCATTTATGGCATACTTTATGATTTCCATTATGGGTAAAACGCGATAATTTCATTTTAGGAAGTGCGGACTACCGCCCCCTCAAAGTGATTTGAATCGTTAATGCCATATGTGGGATGAATAAAGGATGGAGTAAATGGTATTATACAATATATTATACTGGAATTATATTATATATTTATATCATTATGATTTAGTTCCATTAAATATGAAATTGAAATGAAAGTAGCGTTCATGCGTACGTACGGCTTACCGTCTCCATGAATGGTGCATTTCATTTCTTACCTCTAAATGTTACGTAATATTATAAATGAATGTATATACTGGATATATAAGATATATATGACATCTAAATCATGAATATTATTCTGGATATAATGGATATTCTACCACATGAACAACTTTTAATTATAAGAAGTTTATTGTTGACTCAAGTACCAAAGATCGACAAAACGACCGTTATTAACTTAAATAATTACATAATGTTCATAACATTGTAATAAGTGATATAAAAAGGATAATGAAATTGAAAATGGTTCTTAATAAGGTAGATATTAACTCTAGTTTATTATTCAGGAGGTTAAAGAACGGTTGTGTCAAGTCGGACACAAGGTAAGGGAACTTCTTAACCCAACTTCCATTCTTTGGGTTAATCTCCTACTTTCAAATTATGCCATGATATTATTATGTCCTATTTTGTATTTATAATTTCTTTATGTGTACCTATAGTGAATACACATAATAGATCTATTTTATTTTAAAAAGGATCTTTTAAGGACTTCTTCTCAATCCCCTTTCATTGAGGCATATTTGGTTTTATACACAACTTTCTTTTATATGGTGTATAAACCCCTTTGACTTTTACGTTTATTCAAAAGGAATATTTTTTTATACGAAGCGTTTTGATAAACGAAAAAAGGGAATGTTTTTCTTTCCGTACTTATGCGGCGACAACGACCTCTCCGACGCCGTGACCATTATTTGAGTTTCGGCTTCCTCTACAAGCCATCATTTTTTTTAATGAAAAATAAATACAATGTTTTAACTTTATTTTATTTTGGTATTGAAAATGGTTTTGAAAACGTTTTTATCAATGTGTTGTATTGATATCTTGTGATTGAAATGTGGAAATGTTATGTTTCCTTTATGCATGTTTTATGTGATACGATTATGTTATGGTTTATGATATGTTTAAACCTATTCATATGAGGAATGTATTGGACTTAATAAGTGATGGGTGGAGCCCGCTATAGCTCCTCGATGCATCGGTAGGTCTCATGAGACAACTAGACGTGGAATTGGCCGAGGCCCTTTCCCAATTTGATTTATGGTTTTGGCCGAGGCCTTAATCATTTTAGACGTCTTGGCCGAGGCCTTGACAAAATGTTTCAGAATGTCTGGCATTATACATTCCCTCATTATGAAAGTGGTTATTGATATTGCATGTGATTATTCGACCAGTAGAATATCCATGTGAAGAAGTGAATGGCATTATCTCATTTTACTTTTTCCATATTATGTTTAAGTTCAAGTTTAAAAGGATTTTGTTTTAGTTATACATTGCCTTAAATGTTAATGTTTATTTATGAAAGATTCCGCTATATTGTTAACCTTACTGAGCATCTGAGCTCACCCCTTTCAATGTTTTAATATTTTCCAGGATGTGAAGAAGTATTTTATGAATGACCTGCAGGGATAGTCCGAAGAGGATAGAAGTGTGGACTATGGAGACTATGTTATTATATTTTTTCACTTTGTGATGTAATGTAACATTTATGAATGTATCTAGTGTTTCCAAGGCTACTAAACTAATCAGTCTTTAGAGACTTGATCTTTTGTGATCATGCCAATGTTACGAAGTAATGCACCGGCTCTGGGTAGCTGGGGTCGGGGCGTTACAGTTGGTATCAGAGGCAGTTTAGTACTAACCTTGGAAGCTAGATTTAGATAAACTCTGATTAGAGCACATAGCCCAAAGATAGACTTTGAGGATTAGTATAGAAGAACTTCCTAGAATTTTGTTATTGTAGAGATTTTGTGAGTTTTCCGAGCAATAAATCCTTGTCTGGATACGAGCAGGTAGAGGCGGCTCTGGCACAGATGTACCTAGGGGTAAAACCCGAAAACACTGCTTTGAGCTAGACTCGAATGGGAACTGGTGCACGACAACGGGCCTTGCTGCACTCTTGGTTACGACACTCCCGGGGGATATGCTTAGGATAATTCTAATTTTATTTACAAACCACTATGAAGGGTTATGAGTACATACTTCCTCAAAGAAAACATTTCTTTTTATGATTATGGATTATATCCATAAATAGTTCAATTTATGTAAAGTGTTTAACAAGTATGGAATTATGTATTTTGATTCATAAACTAATCTAGTTTATGCCATTGTTTAGAAATGGCGCCTAGTGGAAGGAATGGAAACCGTATCAATGCACGAACTCCGTGTAGGGATTTCCCTCCTGCTCAAGATAATTATTGTGGATCTGGAGATACAACTGGTTCTGATCAACTTATTACCATACTGGGACAACTCACTCAGGTTATGAATAATAACCTTACTCGTATGGAGCACCCTGATCCGCAACGTGGAGGATCAATGCTAGATCGATTCATGAGGCAACAACCACCAAACTTCAATGGGAGTACAAATCCTATAGTAGCTGAGCAATGGATAAATTCCTTAGAGAAAATATTCCATGCCTTGGGGAGTAGTGAAAGGGAGAAGGTTGTCATGGCAGTTTACCGCCTCACTGGAGATGCCGATCAGTGGTGGTCACTGATTCGAAACACAAAGGAAGATGATGACGTATCGAATATGGAATGGAGGGAGTTCAAAGAGATTTTCTTAGAAAAATACTTTCCTCGTGACCATCAAGCAGATATGGAAAGGCAATTTCTGAGTTTGAGGCAGAAGGAGGATGAGAATGTCGCAAAGTATGAGGCTAACTTTACAAGGTTAGCGAGGCATGCTGCCGATTATATACGTAACCCAAGGAGTAAGATTGATCGTTTCTTTGATGGGTTAAAACCATTTCTCCGTCGAGATTTAGTATCACAATCCTTCTCATCATACGAAGATATTGTCTCATGTGCTATCAAGACAGAAAAGGAATTCTCTAAGTCTTATGACAACAAAGTAAAGCAAGAGAAGAAGAGAACGGGGGAACAAGAGACAGATAAAGGGAAAAAGGGAAAGAAGGAATTTCCATTATGTGATAATTGTGGGAAGAATCACCCTGGTACATGCCTAAAAGGAATGGGAGTTTGTTATAGATGTGGAGAAAAGGGTCACTAGGCTCGTGATTGCAAGGGAAAGAAAGAGGCTGTCAAAGTTGAATGCTACAATTGTAGGGAAATGGGGAATTATGCAAATGAATGTCCTAAGCGTCAAGTAAACTTACCTCAGAAAAGGCCAAGGGATCAAGGCCAATCTTATGCTGTGAATACAGTTGAAGCGGAATAATTAATGTATTGGTGCTTTTGGACTCAAGGATTATATTCTGGTTATAAGAATAATGTGATATATATATATATATGGATTGTACTGCAGTACTTTTTTATTTCAGTAAGGTTTTAATATGATTAAGGTAATCATATTTTTAGTATGTGACAATAAGAGAAACTTTTCTTTGTTTGGGGAATCTGATGTTACAATTGATTTTGGAATTAAGAGACCTTTTAGAGAAAGTCTGGACAGAGGTATTTTGGATAACTATAAAGGTTGGAGTGGATTAAGTTGATCTTTTAATAGTATTGTTTAAGGTTAAAGCATTTCTGAAGATTATTTTTGGAATATTATAATACTATAGTTTTAGGAAAAGGACAACCTGCAGGGTGGGAAATAACCCATCGCGTCGGACAAAGCTGCAGGAATCGAACCCACAACCATAGTGCGACAAGCCTTTATTTCCTACCACTAGCCTACAGGAAGTCCCTGGTTATTACAAAATAGTTTTACTAATCTAAATGGAATGTGTTAATATTTGGAACCTTATACAATTAGGATAAGTATAATATTTTTGAGTTCTATTATCTTTTTGAGTGAAAGATAAGTTGAAGGTTGAAACTCTAATTGTCAAGCATAAATATATATATATACCTATCTCTTATTCAATGAATAAATAAATTCTTAAACTTTAGTAAAGGGATATTAAAACAAAAAAATGTGTGATCCTAATACCTTATGTCTTGTTGAACTGATGATATTTTAAATCAACATAGATTGAAGGCTTTGAGGCCCTCAATTTGACAGTTGATTGTGATTGATGACCTCAATCACTCCCTACAAATATTTACGTTTTCCCTCCAATTATATGTCTTTAATTGCCACCAATGTTCTCCTAATCGAGATCATAATTGGGTGGTGACTTTTTCATTTCCCTTTCCCTCTTATTAAGGCTAAATTTTATTAATCTTATTTCCGATGTGGGTTTTCCACAAAGGTATTTTCTCTTTTCAACCTTTTATTTTCAAAGAAAAATATCAAATTGCGAGGACACAATTTATTGAAGGAGGGGAGAATGTAACACCCCGATCTTCCACGATATGCCTCTCTTTCAATAATGTAATAGCTTGCATTGTACGCAAGTTCGAGTTATAAAACACCGCGACTAATCAAAGTAGCCGTTATGAATAGTAATAACCACCTTTTAAAATTATAGAAATTTTATATTTCAAAATGGACTTCATTTTTGTATTCGTAATATCGAAATTAGCCTATGTTGAATTTTTGGTATTTTTCTGAGAACTTCTAATTTTTTATGAATAGTGAAAATTACTTAAAAACTACTTTTTTAATCAAAATAATTTATAGTGATAAATTATACTATTTAGTGGTTTTGAAGTATAATTAGAATATATTTTTACCATTTTATCCAATGGTGGTCATTAGAATTAATTTAACATTGAAATTGGACATAAACAATTGCCAATCTTTTGATATAAATTGTTTCTTAAAAACATGCTATTTGTTGTGACAGCGGGAATTAATTATAAAATTAATTAATGCAACTTATATGTTTGGAATTTTGTAAAATAGACATCATTTTTGAATTCGGAATATCAATTATATCTTAGGGAGAAATTTTGGCATTGTTCTGAAAAACTTCAATTTTTGATGAATAGTGAAACCACTAAGTGGTAGTTAAATAACTGATTTTTCGTTTCAATGAAATATTACCACTTCTGTGATTTTATTTTCAAAAATCCGACATACATGGTTGTCATTAAGAAGTAAAATGTGGTTCAATGAGATTAAAATAATTTTTTGGTGAATAGTAACTTTTAAGTTCTTAATCGCGATTAGAGGTAATTAGTGTAGTTTAAGGTACAAATAATGTTTTAATAATATGAGATGGGCATGAAACTTGTCCTACTCCTATTGGATGAGTCATGGAAGACCAAGACAACCCATGGGTCAACTTGGGGACCCCATGGAGCCACTTTAGTTGGAAAATGACATTAATATATATTTATTTAATGTTAAAATTAAATTGACACAAACATGAGTTGTTTTACTAAAACAGTTTTTAAGTGGGGTTACACAAGTCCAAATTTTGACTATAAATATTCATTATAAAGTTAAAAAGATTTACTACATCATAGTAGTTTTTTTATAATTTTTAGACATTAAATAAATTAAATTATTTATGACATAATTATGATGCAGCGATGACCTCATTATTTAACGATTTAAATAAAATGAGAAGATAATGCAAAATCCAAGACTTAAACTTGTCCAAAGCCTATTGTATGAGGATATTTAGAAACCTTATCACCTTAGCCTCGAATTATATAAGTGTGGGACCTTTAGAATCCGAAAAGCATTGTGAAATAATGTAATATTTCAATCTTTCCAAAAGTGCCCCTCTTCTCCACTTATAAAAGCCCCCCACCTCTCCCACCTCATTTACACTTTCAAGCCATTTTTCTCGGCCAAACTCTGCCCAAATACTCTCCCAACTTCCCCCTCTTACTCCTAGAAGCCTTACTCTGGGCAGAACTCTTCCCAAGGAAGCCTTTGTCTCAAATCAAAAAGAGTTACCCGATTTTGAGGTAATGTCTTCTCTAATGTTGTTTTGTTTCATTTTTCTTCTCCAACCCCCTAAACTCTTTTTATTCATTTCTTTTGTAACAACAACAGTATCATAAATATACTAGGATGTTGTTATAAGAAGTATTCGAGCTACACTTACACACACCTACATCTAATGGTTAAAGAACATACGGTTTCTGTGGATGGAGAATTTCTGCCTCACGAAACGATGATTGTTCAGCACTCATATAACACCTTCAAAGGTGGCCATTAAGATGTCACTATTTTTATATATGATATATAATATGTTTATGTTTTACTTATGCTTCTGTATTTCTCATTTATGGCATACTTTATGATTTCCATTATGGGTAAAACGCGATAATTTCATTTTAGGAAGTGCGGACTACCGCCCCCTCAAAGTGATTTGAATCGTTAATGCCATATGTGGGATGTATAAAGGATGGAGTAAATGGTATTATACACTATATTATACTATAATTATATTATACATTTATATAATTATGATTTAGTTCCATTAAATATGAAATTGAAATGAAAGTAGCGTTCATGCGTACGTACGGCTTACCGTCTCCATGAACGGTGCATTTCATTTCTTACCTCTAAATGTTACGTAATATTATAAATGAATGTATATACTGGATATATAAGATATATATGACATCTAAATCATGAATATTATTCTGGATATAATGGATATTCTACCACATGAACAACTTGTAATTATAAGAAGTTTATTGTTGACTCAAGTACCAAAGATCGACAAAACGACCGTTATTAACTTAAATAATTACATAATGTTCATAACATTGTAATAAGTGATATAAAAAGGATAATGAAATTGAAAATGGTTCTTAATAAGGTAGATATTAACTCTAGTTTATTATTCAGGAGGTTAAAGAACGGTTGAGTCAAGTCAGACACAAGGTAAGGGAACTTCTTAACCCAACTTCCATTCTTTGGGTTAATCTCCTACTTTCAAATTATGCCATGATATTATTATGTACTATTTTGTATTTATAATTTCTTTATGTGTACCTATAGTGAATACACATAATAGATCTATTTTATTTTAAAAATGATCTTTTAAGGACTTCGTCTCAATCCCCTTTCATTGAGGCATATTTGGTTTTATACACAACTTTCTTTTATACGGTGTATAAACCCCTTTGACTTTTACGTTTATTCAAAATGAATATTTTTTTATACGAAGCGTTTTTCTAAACGAAAAAAGGGAATTTTTTTTATTCCGTACTTATGCGGCGACAACGACCTCTCCGCCGCCGTGACCATTATTTGAGTTTCGGCCTCCTCTACAAGCCATCATTTTTTTAATGAAAAATAAATACAATGTTTTAACTTTATTTTATTTTGGTATTGAAAATGGTTTTGAAAACGTTTTTATCAATGTGTTGTATTGATATCTTGTGATTGAAATGTGGAAATGTTATGTTTCCTTTATGCATGTTTTATGTGATACGATTATGTTATGGTTTATGATATGTTTAAACCTATTCATATGAGGAATGTATTGGACTTAATAAGTGACGGGTGGAGCCCGCTATAGCTCCTCGATGCATCGGTAGGTCTCATGAGACAACTAGACGTGGAATTGGCCGAGGCCCTTTCCCAATTTGATTTATGGTTTTGGCCGAGGCCTTAATCATTTTAGACGTCTTGGCCGAGGCCTTGACAAAATGTTTCAGAATGTCTGGCATTATACATTCCCTCATTATGAAAGTGGTTATTGATATTGCATGTGATTATTCGACCAGTAGAATATCCATGTGAAGAAGTGAATGGTATTATCTCATTTTACTTTTTCCATATTATGTTTAAGTTCAAGTTTAAAAGGCTTTTGTTTTAGTTATACATTTCCTTAAATGTTAATGTTTATTTATGAAAGCTTCCGCTATATTGTTAACCTTACTGAGAATCTGAGCTCACCCCTTTCAATGTTTTAATATTTTCCAGGATGTGAAGAAGTATTTTATGAATGACCTGCAGGGATAGTCCGAAGAGGATAGAAGTGTGGACTATGGAGACTATGTTATTATATTTTTTTCACTTTGTGATGTAATGTAACATTTATGAATGTATCTAGTGTTTCCAAGGCTACTAAACTAATCAGTCTTTAGAGACTTGATCTTTTGTGATCATGCCAATGTTACGAAGTAATGCACCGGCTCTGGGTAGCTGGGGTCGGGGCGTTACAATTATTTGTTTTGTAAAATAGGTGGAAGAAATAAAATTACATGATATGTCGATTATCATATAAAATAATCAGAACAAACAAGTGGATATACTCAAAATCACTAATTATAATATCTCTATATCATAATTTTTGATTTACACTATCACACCCAAAATTTTAAAATGATTTTATTCATTTTTTATGGTGTCAGGTGTTTTTTCTAGAGTTTCGGTGAGTCCCGGATCAAAATTTTTAAAGTTTGGAGAAGTTTGCGGGTTTTAGGATGGTGTGCGAACACTGCGCGTCTTAGTGGAAGTCGTGCAGACAGTATGGTTACTCGTGCGGTCATAGCTGAAGTGAGTAGGGGCCACCGCACAACTCATGCACCGTCGACTGATCCGTGAGGGAGAAATGCGCAACCAACCACTAATAAGGTTAATTAAATTAGTAGGTTAGGAAACGATGTAATGAAACCATTCAACGTGACAATGCAGATATATATATATATATATTATCAGTGAATGTGTTATAAAGATTTGTTGTTATTATTATTTTTATTAAAGTTCGATTATAATTATTAGTATAAATAATGTCTTAAAATAAACTAGTAATGTTATTAAAGATTTAAAATTACCATTATTATTGTTATCAAAGTTTTATTCTTATTATTAAGATTTTATTCTTATGATTTTTTTTATTATTGTTATTATTAATTTAATTTAATTTATTTTTGTTTTTATCTTTATTTTATTTTGTTTGTTGCCTTTTATTTAGGTTTTACCGGTGTTCAGTATAGGTGGCGCCCCCCTCCTCCTTTCTCACCTCCCCATCATGAAGGCCTCACCCCACCGGCTACGCTGCCTCTCCACCATCTTGCCACCTCCCCATATGGCCACTACCCTCCGCCCTCCTCCATCATCTGACGACGCTCCCCCCTCTAGCGCCCTTTATTTGTGCACATCAGTGTGGTGTCATGTGCCTCCTGTTCCCCGTCTCTGCTCCACCCGGTTGGGCAAGCACCACCAGCGCGCCTACCTTCTTGCTACATGATCCCCCCACCTCTATCAACCGGTTTTGCGCACAACACCTACATAACCCTCCCCTCCTCTCTTCTGGCCTCGACCGACCACACTTCGGTCTGAACACCTCCCTTGAAACTACCTCCTCTACCTTCTCCTTCCCGTACAACCTGTTTTGCTTCCACCTTGCAGCCTCCACAATTGCGACACAGCAGGTCGTCCTGCTTTCTGACCCTATAACACGTCATCCCTCCCCCTACTCTTTTACGTGCGGTGCGAACCGATCCCAGTGCGACCCAGCCGCCCCTGCCCTCTGGCAGTCCGCTCTCTCCACCCAGTTTTCCTCCTTCCCTAAGGCGCGACCCATGCGCCCCTTCCCCTTCAGTAAGGGTTCGTGGAAATTTTGTTGTTTGAAGAGGGTTTAATGTTTTCTAAAATACTATTTTTTGGGGTTCAATATTGTTTGTGCAGGGTTTATTTATGCTTCTAGAGTATAGTGTTGAGGTGTGAATGTGATCGCGCACTAGTCTCGGGGGATCATTTCCATTTTGACTTCTCTTGAGGTATGATCCCCTTCGCGGGTTACCTTTCAAATTTATTATTTCACTGAATTATTATTTTATCACTACCCTTGGTTGTTACTTAGTGTTTTGATTTATTTATTATAGTTAATATTTTTGGTATGCGGTGTTTGGGTTCTGTTGCTTGATCTTTTGGTGTAAATTGTTTAGTAGTGCACCCCACCTTTTTTTCATTTAAGAATTTACTGGTTTGTTTTGCAAGACATTGGAGTTTTTTTTGAAACATTTTTTGGTCTTAGAAGTATAAATGTGATGTCGAGTTTGGTGATTGAACTTCCTTTAGTGGACTTTTGGATTACGGTTTCTAAAGTGGCGTGTGTATGGTTTCAATATGGATTTTTGTCATGCAGTGCTTTTTAATTATGTTATGAAATTGGTTTATTCGACTGATCAAGACGTGTTTTTTATGTTTGGGTTTGTTGGGGATCTGTAGTTGATCATAAAGGCGGTTTTGAATAGGTTTTGAGTATTTAAAGCTCTGAGTTACTTTTTGAAAAATGTTTCATAAATTTTAATGTTTTTTAGGAAATAATGTAAATGGTCAAAAGAATTTTTTGTATGTATATCGAGGTGGTTTTTTTGTTTTTTGTTAATTTGGATTGTTATAAGTCATTGTTTATGGGTTTTCAGTTGTTTTGTGTTTGTCGCAGCGCATTGGCAAGGAAAACCCACGATACTGTGGTCGCCGGCTTGCGTGTATTTGTGCGTCTGTGCGAGGTGTGACTCACCTTTGTGTTTGGACAACGAGATGAGGTATGTACCCCCCTTCACTCACCTTTAAATTTAGAATTTATTAATTTCTTGATGTTTTATTAATTTTAATGAATGAAAAATAAAATAAGATAATTAATTTTTAAATGATTATTTTGTGTGAAAAGAGAAGTTTATTTTATACCAAACACTTGAAACACGTTCTTGAAGAGAGGACACCCAGTATTGAAAGAATGCTTGTTTGGAATTTATATATAATTCAAAAAATTTGAAATGTATTTATAGTTTTAAAGATAAATGATTTCTTATGAACAAGTGTTTTGGGTTTTCTCGAGGAATGACGTTTTTCTTTAAAATTGATGAAGGCCCTTTTGACACTTTAATAAAATAAATTATTTTGGAAAACCCACTCAGGGGTGATCTTTGGCGTGCATTTATTGCGTGAGATGTATGTGATGTTTGTGCATTGTGACTGCTTGATTTACATTGTGGATGCACCCCTTTTTACCGCTTGTGTTGAAATGAGAACTTGGCATAGTAAGTGAATCTTATGGGAACGATTACTGCACTAGTGTAGATTACACACTGGCTAGTGGGCCCTAGTAAGGATGACACTCTGCTAGGGTATTGGGCCCCTCGGTTAGGCCATATAGGGCAACAACGGGCGTTAGGGCGTTATGATTTCATCGAGTGTAGGCATGCCTTCAGGATGAGTCACATGTATGGTACGTTCTGGATTGTTAACTAGCTCCAAGGTTCGACCCATGTTCTCTTTTAGTGTTTATTTGTATGTGGAAGAAGATAGGTCAAGTTCAGTTGTCGGCCCCGTGAGCCACTCTTTCCATTGCCCTTAGTGTGTGTTGTGTGTTGTATGTATTTTTCCTTTTAACTAACAACTAAAATTTGGATTTCTAAATTGTTCGCAAAAAGGATTAAAATGCAATTCACCTATTTCTTTCAAACACTAAACTTGTTTTTATATTAAAAAGGGAAATGGTCCGTTACATGTTTTAGAAATGAACATGTGTTTGGAAACCAGTATTTTATATAATTTAGTACAAACCTGGAATTGATAAATTCTTTATTAAATGGTATGTGCATTGGGAATATAATTAGTTGGGATTAGCTATTGAGTTTTAATACTCACGCCTATAGTGTTTTCCAGTTTTTAGTTTTGCTACAGGTTTGGTTCGAGCTTGCTCGCCATGGGTGAGAGTTGGTTGTGGACTTGTGATCAACTCTCGAAGTCGTGAGGAGTTTTGGTCGAGACCAGGTTAGTGTACTTTTTTTGTCGTTCATTCTATTCAGATTCATTTATTTACTTAGTGATGTTCTATTTTCTTTCCACAGCTTCATTTATTTTTATTGGGAGAAATAATTCCCTCCTGCTCTCTTTTGATGGCCTGGCACTTTTCACTTGCCCGGGAGGATCGGGAACGCCTCACGGGCCATGCCGCGGACCGGATCAGGTGACCGGTTTAGGGTCGACCCAGGTTGGTTCATGAGAAAATGGCATCAGAGTGGTCGGTTCTTGAGCGGACCTTGTTTTTCAGAGCGCCCATTGTTATTTGGGGGTGTCTTGGTAGAAAGAGTAGAATTGTCGGGACTCGAGGCGTACAGACGAGAAGGACGTCATGAACCCTTGCTTGTTCCAAACCTCGGGTTACCATGAGATGTTTCGATTTTCTATGTCTTTTGATTCTTATGGTTCATTTGGTATTGGGAAATGAAATGAGAGTTGGGAAGGTGACCTCCGTGAGCTCGTATGGTCTGGCAAGCCATGTGGAGCTGGGGACTTTACCCTAGAATGCTCTCAGTGAAGATGGTGTGACTGGCGTATGGCCACCAACCATATGTCTGGGTCACCCATCATCACTAGTTTCCCCCTAGCGAATCGTTTGAGTTTTTCTTCATTTTTAAAATTGTTTTCTAATGTTTTATTTTGGATATTGTGGAAATTTGAATTTGAAAAGGAAATGACCATGTTTTGATTATGTTCTTTGTTTCCTTGTTCCTTAGTGTTTACCCCCACGACAGTTTGATGGATTCCCAAAGTGCAACTTCGGGTGGTGTACCCCTAGTTAATCTTCCAGTTGATCAACCCATAGACTATGTTTTGGAGTTCTGGAAGTTGAACCCTCCTCTATTTCATGGGCAAGAAGAGCCTCTTGAGGCAGAGGAGTGGTTGCAGAAGATTGAGAGTATGTTTAGTTTTATTGGGCTGCCTGAGTCGTTGAATGTGAAGTTGGATACATTTATGCTTGAAGGCCCAAATTGGAAATGGTGGATGTTTGTGTCTCAGAATAAGCCTCGAGAAGATCTAACATGGGAGTTCTTCAAGTCATCGTTCATCCAACAACACTTCTCTGAGTTGACAAAGCTGAGGAAGAGGATGGAGTTGTGTTTTCTTAAGTAGGGCATTGAATCTGTACCGGAATTCTATCGACATTTCATAGACCTAGTTTCGTATGATCAGTGGTTTGTTGCGAATGATCCCGGGAAGGATTGACAATTTGAGTCTGGACTCTGACCTGAGATACAATCGAAAGTGGAAGAGTTCAACCTAAAAAACTTCTTGGATGTTGTGGGGCAAGAATTTTTGGCAGAAGCTGGGTTATCAGGAGGACTTGAGGTGGAAAATCCTCCAGTTTTGGGAAGCAGTGCAGATGATGGTGATAAGAATAATGAAAAACAGCCTAATGCTAGTGGTGCTGATAGAGTAAACAAGAGTCCTTCAGACCTTCAGTCATCTTCTTCACAGCGCAATGTCATGATCTTCCACCAGTGTGGTAGGCAGGGTCACAAGAGGCTGACGTGCTCGAGTGCTCCGAGACCCTGCCACACCTGTGGATGTTGGGGGTCACTTGTAGCGATTCTGCCGTGGTGTTTCCAAGAAGCACGCTAAATCTAGACCTGGCTCGTTGAAGGTCACCTCGGCCCGTCAGTGGGATTAGGGTGATGTTTGGGGACCATTTTTAGGTTTTCTCTTTGTAGTGTTTCTTGGATGTTGTAATCATCACTTGTAGAATTTTGTGATGTTTCCAGTTTTTTAGTTGTAAGAATGGTTGTGGCTGAACCTCTACGAAACTTTTATTCTTTATTGGAATTGTGTTTGGTGAAATTCTAGTTTGTGTGTTATGTTTGGAGATTTTTGAAGCCTGACTATGAGGAAAGAGATGCTTCAATCATAGGTGCTCCAGCCATAGGCCCCGGAGTGAAGCTGATGCGTAGTCTGGTGAACCCCAACGATGGGAAAAAGGGCCTTGGTTTAATCTTGGTCTTTAGTGCATCATGGTTCGTGCTCTTCTGAGGGTGTGAAGTTGTTAGGGTAGCAATGATGGTAGTTTTGATACTCTATCAGTTGGGCCCTTCCCTTCCTGCCCCTACCCTTTTAGTGGGGTTTTTGGTTTGTGTAGAAAGTTTTCAAGTTCGGTTAATCTCATCAGTTCTTATGGTGGGTAGACCCACAGTGGGTCTCACAAAGTTACCCTTGATGTAATTTAGAGTTTGCCCAATCATTATGGTGGGGAGTCTGTTCAGGCCTCCTTGTGTCAGTATCAGAGATTCTTTTCATGTATCTTTTGGTGGTAAGTGGTCTCGTGCAGAACCACCTCATTCGGGGTTCATCCTCTCGAGTAAATGTTGACATTGGAGTACACTCAACAGTTCTGTTAGACTAAGATTATGGGAATAAATGTCAGAGGTAGTGAAATTTGTTCGTTCCTTGGTTAAAATAGATGACTTGGATTCTTCTTAGTGACGATTAAGGAGATGTTGTTTTAAGGATGATCTGTGTGTAATAGGTTTTCAGTGTCTGTTTGGATCGATCAAATGGAAGCACTTTAACTTTCGTAGGTGGGTGACACTTCACGAGTTTTATCTTTGTGTCTTAATATTGTTGTGGCTTTCTGAGGGAAGAAAGCGTTATGGTGGGGATATTTTTCACACCCAAATTTTTCAAATGATTTTATTCCTTTTTTCCTTGGTGTCAGGTGTTTTTTTAGAGTTTCGGTGAGTCTCGGTTCAAAATTTTGAAAGTTTGGAGAAGGTTGCGGGTTCTATACTAGTGCGCGAACACAGTACGTCTTAGTGGAAGTCGTGCAGACAGTTTGGTTACTCATGCGGCCACAGCTGAAGTGAGTTGGAGCCACCACACAACTCGCGCACCGTCAACTGAGCCTTGAGGGGCGACCACGCAACCGCCCACCAATAAGGTTAATTAAATTAGTTGGTTAGGCGATGATGTAATGAAACCATGAAACATGAAAATGTGGATATATATATATAAATATATATAAATTATCAGTGAATGTGTTATAAAGATTTGTTGTTATTATTATTTTTATTAAAGTTTTATTATAATTATTAGTATAAATAATGTCTTAAAATAAACTAGTAAAGTAATTAAAGATTTACAATTACCATTATTATTGTTTTCAAAGTTTTATTCTTATTATTAATATTTTATTCTTATAAATTTTTTTATTATTGTTATTATTGATTTATTTTATTTTGATTTTGTTTTTATCTTTATTTTCTTTTTTTTGTTTCCTTTTTTTAGGGTTTACCTGTGTTCGGTACAGGCGGCGCCCCCCTCCTCCTTTCTCTCCTCCCCATCACGAAGGCCTCACCCCACCTGCTGCGCTGCCTCTCCACTGTCTTGCCGCCACCCCATCTGACCACTGCCCTCCTCCTTCCTCGATCATCTGACGATGCTCCCCCCTCTAGCACCCTTTAGTTGGGAACATCAGTGTGGTGTCACGCGCCTCCTGTTCCCCGTCTCTACTCCACCCGATTGGGCAAGCACCACCAGTGCGCCTCCCTTCTTGCTGCGTGATCCCCCCACCTCTCTCGACCTATTTTGCACGCAACACCCAAATATCCCTCCCCTCCTCTCTGCCGGCCTCGACCGACCGTGCTCCGGTCTGACCACCTCTCTCACAACTACCACCTCTCCCTTCTCTTTCCCCCACACCCTGTTTTGCCTCCACCTAGCAGCCCGCACAATTGCAACACAGCTGGTCGTCCTGCTTTCCGACCCTATAAGACCCCATCTGAGCCACCCCCTACTCTTTTACGTGCGGGGCGAACCGCTCCCGGTGTGACCCAGCCGCCCCTGCCGTCCGGAAGTCCGCACTCTCCACCCGATTTTCCTCCTTCCCTATGGCGTGACCCATGTGCCCCTAAACCTTTGGTAAGGGTTCGTTGCAAGTTTTTCCTTTGTAGAGGGTTTAATTTTTGCTAAAATCCTATGTGTTGGGGTTCAATCTTGTTTACGCAGGGTTTATTTATTCTTCTAGAGTATACCGTTGAGGTGCGAATGTGATCGCGCACCATTCTCGAGGGAGCGTTTCCATTCTACCTTGTGTTGAGGTATGATCCCCTTCGCAGGTTACCTTTAAAATTTATTATTTCAATGAATTTTTATTTTATCGCTACCCTTGGTTGTTACTTAGTTTTTTGATATATTTATTATATTTAATCTTTGTGGTATGTGGTGTTTGGGTTCCGTTGCTTGATCTTTTCGCGTAAATTGTTAACTAGTGCACCCCCTTTTTTCATTTAAGAATTCGATGGTTTGTTTTGCAAGCAATTGGATTTTTTTTTGAAACATGTTTTGGTCTTAGAAGTATAAATGTGATGATGAGTTTGGTGATTGAACTTCCTTGAGTGGACTTTTGGATTACGGTTTCAAAAGTGGCATGTGTATGGTTTCAAAATGGATTTTTTTTCATGTGGTTCATTTTAATTATGTTATAAAATTGGTTTATTAGACTGATCAATACGTGTGTTTTATGTTCGGGTATGTTGGGGATTTTCTATTGATCATAAAGGTGGCTTTGAATAGTTTTTGAGTATTTAAAGCTCTGAGTTACTTTTTGAAAAATATTTCATAAATTTTAATGTTTTTTAGGATATAATGTAAATCGTGAGAAGTATGTTTTGTATGTATGAGGAGGTGGTTTTTGTGTTGTTTGTTAATTTGGATTATTATAAGTCATTGGTTATGGGTTTTCAGTTGTTTTTCTTTTGTCGTAGTTTATTGGTGAGGAAAACCCGTGATACTGTGGTCATCAGCTTGCGCGTGTTTGTGCGTCTATATGAGGCGTGACTCACCTTTGTGTTTGGACAACGAGACCAAGTAGGTCCCCCACCGCAGTCACCTTTAAATTGAGAATTTATTAATTGCTTGATGTTTTATTAATTTTAATGAATGAGAAATAAAATAAGATAATTAACTTTTAAATGATTATTTGGTGTGAAAAGAGCCGTTTATTTTATACCGCACACTTGAAACTTTTTCTTGATGAGAAGACACCCAGTATTGAAATAATTCCCATTTGGACTTCAAACATAATTCAAAAAATTTCAAATGTAGTTCTAGTTTTAAAGATAAATGATTTCTTCTGAACAAGTGTTTTGGGTTTTCTCGAGAAATGAGGGTTTTCTTTAAAATTGGTGAGGACCCGTTTGGAACTTTAATAAAATAAATTATTTTGGAAAACCCACTCAGGGGTGATCATTGGCATGCGTTCATTGCATGAGCTGTATGTGATGTTTGTGCATTGTGACTGCTTTATTTACATTGTGGACGCACCCCTTTTTATTGCTTGTGTTGACATGGGAACTCGGAAAAGTAAGTGAATCTTCTAGGAATGATTGTTTCACTAGTTTAGATTACACACTGACTAGTGGCCCCTAGTACGGATGACACTCTGCAGGGGGATTGGGCCCCTCGGTTAGGCCATGTAAGGTAACACCGAGGGTTAGGGCGTTATGACGTCATCGAGAGTAGGCATGCCTTCGGGATGAGTTACATGTATGGTACGTTCTGGATTGTTCATGAGCTCCTAGGTTTGACCCATGTTCTCTTTTAGTGTTTCTTTGTATGTGGCAAACAATAGGTAAAGTTCCATTGCTGGCCCCGTGAGCCACTTTTTAAATTTCCCTTAGCATGTGTTGTGTGTTGTATGTGGTTTTCCTTTTGACTAACAACTAAAATTTTGATTTCTAAATTGTTCGCAAAAAGGTTTAAAATTCAATGCACCTGTTTCTTTCAAACACTAAACTTTTTTTATATTAAAAAGGTAAATGGTCCATTACTTGTTTTATAAATGAACGTGTGTGTGGAAACAGGTATTTTATATAGTTTAGTTCAAACATGGAATTGATAAATTCTTTATTTAATGGTATGTGCATTGGGAATAGAATTAGTCGGGCTTACCTACTGAGTTTTAATACTCACACCTATAGTGTTTTCCTGTTTTTAGTTTTTCTTCAGGTTTGGTTTGAGCTTGCTCTCCGTGGGTGAGAGTTGGTTGTGGACTGGTGAGAAACTCTTGGAGTCGCGAGGAGTTTTGGTCGAGACCATTCGTTCATTATTTTTATTGTCATTTATTTACTTTGTGTTGTTCTATTTTCTTTTCACTACTTCATTTATTTTCATTGGGAGAAATCATTCCCTCCTACTCTCTTTTGGTGCCCTGGCGCTTTTCGCCTGCCCATGAGGATCGGGAACGCCTCTCGGGCCATACCGCAGACCGACTAGGGTGACCGGTTTAGGGTCGACCCGGGTTGGTTCACGACATACACTACCTTAACAATACCATAAATCATATTATAGGAAATACTGTAGATATGAAATACTATTTTCATTTCATCATTTCCAAATATGATTTAACACATCTAGATATATGGGAAGATCTTATTCCATTTAAGGGATCTCAGGGAATTAATTGAAACTTTCCTGAACTAATAGAAGAAATCAATATCCTATCCCGAGATTTCTCATGTAAGAAATATAAAATAAAATCATATATTAGAGACAGTGACTGTTGTAAATGCATAAATTTTACCACAATATCCACAACAATATCTTATAAAACCTTTGAATATTCTTGATGATGATCTTTAATGTGGAAGTAGAAACACTCCCACATCTGCAGGTATCTATAGGCCTTGATAGATAATTTCAACCTTCAAAATATATCCATTATTCCTACATGGTGTGATAGTGTCTCATGGTGTAGAGGAATATATAGAGAAAAGATCTTTAGGATGATATATCTTTGGCCGAGCATCATCCATGGATTACTCCCACTTCCATATCATGATAGTGGAATTTAAAAATCTTTAAGGATGCTCCTAAATGATGATTGCATTAACTCTTATAATATAATTCAAGAGTTAATTTCTCTACATGTTCAAGAATCACATCCATGACTAAAACATGATTCCTATATTATATCTCATGAAAATGTCCCTTTAATAGTAGCTAGTATAGTAGAGTATCAAGTCTCAATCTTTTAACACCCCTCTTCTTGAAGTATATCATTTTTGTTCTAAATTAATAGTGCCTTATAATTAATGAAACCAATATCATTCAATGTAATATAAAACCACTTTCTTAGTGCTATTGTGGACACCCTATATTGTATGATATAACATTTACATGCATCTCAAGCATGAAGAAACTCACTTGGACTTTTAAATTTTCTTCAAATCATATGAACTAATGTAGATAGTTTTTTAATGATTCTCTAAACATTCCTTATGAACCAACCATCAATATTACCATAAAGAAGTTTAGGTGGTGGAATTATAATCATATTCATGATAATTATATCATATTATAATAATAAAATATGATTTCCCAAATATATATCATGAAAATAGGGCTTTAAGGAATATATATAATTTTAGTATGTCCCCATGAACTATGTTTTTGGAGATCACTAAGTAAAAAAATTAATAAGATGAATTTCAGTGCTTATAGGCCCTCAACAATAGATAATAAAATATATAATTTATCTTGATCAATAGATGTATCTAAAAAATTAGAAAAATTTATTTAATAATATTATTATTACATTGTGTGGTTATTATTATATAATCAATGTTTTAAAACCCTTTGATGCAATAAATATTTTACGGATGCTATCAATTTAAGATCTCATGAAAAATAATTATTATATAGAAAGAATAAAAATATATAAATATACTTATAATTAAAAATTAAAATTTATTTGGTTTTTGGGAACTAAATCCAATTGTCTATCAATCACATATTGTAGAAAATTATATAAATATATCACTTTCCCTGATATACTTTTTCTTCAAAATTGATTATTTTTTTATAAAATTTAGAAACTTATTATATAAATCATGACTTTTTATTTAATACCACATATGGGGTTTATAAGAAATATTTATTCCCATTACAAATATAATGATATAACAAAAATATATTTTTATAATATTTACCATGAGTGGATTATAATAATAAAGAATAAAATGAATAAAACATCTTTTATAATGATGAATAATATTATTTAAAATGCTTGATGAATATCCACCAATAGTAACTAATGGTCTTGTGTCTCTATAGCTATCCATAGATCATGTAAATATCCAAAATATTATTGTATTTATTTTCTTACACTCAATGTATGATAATTCTACATAAAAAAATAAATATATATATAGGAGATTTTTGACATGTTACACAAAGATTATTTCAATCATATAACTTGATTATTTTTTATTTGATCGCCTCTATATAATGCGTCATGAATTCTTCAAGTAATTAATAACTCTTTTAATAAAACACTTCTATCACTCAATTATATATTGAATATTAATTTTTACATTTAATTATTTTTTTTTCATTTCAAATCTCTTAAATATCATTTAATTATGTGAAGACAAATTTATAATAGTTTACATAAATGATGTAATGAATTTTTTTGTGATAAAAAATATCATATGATATGATAAAAATTATTAAATTTTATGAAAACTATGATTAGATTACTCATTGGTTTACATCCATCAAACATTTAACAGAACATGTTCTCTATTGGAGGATATAAGAATTCATAGTATGAGATATGGATATACTGCAATTTGATAAAATTTATATGCAATTAGAGAAACAAATATCTCCTAAAAATAAAGGAATAGTTTTACTAATACATATAAGTAGACTATTCACCCTAAATTATATTCACCAATTTAAAATATAAAATTATAAACATATAGTATTATACTTATTATTAAAACAATGAGGGGTAAATACCAAACTAGGGTTAGTGTTTAAATTTATTATTTTAAACCTTTATGTGATTTTTTCAAAACTGAATGTAAAATATCTTTTTTTTGTAGTTGAGTGTTATAAGAAAAAAATGAATCAATAAGGTTTAAAAAGATGGAAAATAAATTAACATTGAGAAATAGAGAAATGTAATTAAATTAGATACTCAGTAGGATATTAAATACTAATGTTATCAAGGTAATAATGATTGATTTAATTTATAAAATAATTATTCATCTTATAAAATTATAAAACCCCTGATTAAATATAATTAGATTTTTCCTGAAAATAAAATGGGTCATTATCAATTCTAGTCTCCCAAATATGGAAACTATATATAGTCTTACATCAGCTCTACTAACACATCACCAGTGTATCTTAATTATGTTATCACCATGTTAATAACCCATATTTATAGATCATAAACTATACTACCTTGACTCTCATAATGATACACAAATAGATCCATACTAAATCCATCAAATGGTTCTAAAACAAGATATTTACAAAGAAAAAGTCCATCATGAGAAACATAGTAGTATCAAAATGATAAAAATTGCATGTGTTAAATGTGTAAAATAATTTCGCATCAAATTAACTAAAATTTAGTGTTTTACATATCCATGAAAAATAAAATTTATATATTTAGAAATGAAAAATATTTAAATTTCAATTTTTTTAATATTCATACCAATATTTTTTTGAAAAATAAAATAGTTCTCCGTAAACTCTGATTGTATTAAATAAATAACCACACATTACAAGTTAATAGTTTTTTATTTTAAAAGAGATTCTATTTTAAAAAGGTGACCAATTTTGAACCACAAAATAGAAATGGAATTATTTTATTTAATTTTCCATTAAGTTCCATTAAATTTATCATAATTTTAATAGTTATGGACTCAAAATATTATAATAATTAACCTAAAAATTAATTGTATGTATAATTAACCCACAATGACATAATAAAAATATGATGGAAAATTTGTATTCAATAAATAAATAATATTCTTAATAAATTAAATATACTCACCTTCCATCATTCATATTTTAATTACTCTCATGATTATCCAGATATTAAGATATTATATATTTGAACTCCGAAAAATTAGATAACATGTTTTCCTTTTAATAAAAATTTCATGATTCCAATATGAAAATATAAATAATATTTCAAACCAAATATATTTTTTTAAAATTAAATAATAAATCAATTTTCACCACGTAAATTAATAGAGAAATAATAAAAAATTATCCATCTAGAATACCCAATTCAACAAAAAAAATTATTAAATATACTATACGAATAAAATGTAAATAATAATTAAAGATTTTTTTTTTCAAAAAATAAAAGGTGATCAAAGAATTCAATGTTTCTCACATATTTCACCCTACCCCATGCATAAAATCAAACATTTTTCTAAATATTGAATCCCAAGGTATATATACATATAAAAATAATGATTTACAATAAATTTCCAATTCAATAAATCAAAAGTGTGTAAAAAGAAAAAAATAAAATTAATGCCCAAAATCCATTATCATAGTTAAAGATCACAACCAAGTTCAATTGGAAACAAATGATATCATGCATAACATTAATTTATAACCATTAAATATACTGAATGTAAATTCCTAATCGATTTCCCCATAACTAATTAAGTATTTTTCAACAACAATCGGACAAAGTATGAAAGCGTTTCTAGAAACAAATCACTGTAATGTGAAAAAATGGATATATATTAGATTCAAAAAATGTATTTAGGAAAATATTATATATAATTTTAAATATAAAACCCACCAACTATTAGTAATAAAATATTATACTAATTTAAAGAAGACTCAATCACCTTATTTCATTTATAAGGAAGCTGGTTTCTTCCATTATATCCCCTATAAGAAAAATAGAATAATAATTAAATATATCATTGAAATTAAACCATATTAAACCAAATTTGAAATTAAAATATATGATAAATTAATCCCACTAATTTTATTTTATTTTAAAAATAACAATCAAAATTTTCACTTAATATATCCATTGAAATAGTTGACAAGGGAGACAAAATGTCACAATTCCTTTCTAAAGAAAAAATTATTATACATTATAATGAAATAATTGAATGAAAAATAAAACTACATAATATTTTAACATTTTACATTGGTATTGAATGTTTTTTATTATAATAAAAATAGTAGAAAAATAATAATGAAAGAATAAAAAACAATTTTATTGAATGTATGCAAATCATGGGTTGACATCAGTTCAACACTATGTTTAGAGTACTTGATTGAACATTTCATGGATATTATCCAAAATATTTAGGATTATTTACTTATTAATTCATGAAAAACCACATTTTTCATCCCAAATTTTATTTAGTAAAAAAATGTTCCAATTAAATATAAAAATTATATGTGAGTATCCATACCCCTGTAAAGATTAATACACATTTAAATCCACCATTTTCATTTTTAAATAGATTTCAATACCCCACAATTTTTATGTGAAAAAATATCATGTTTAATATTTTTAAATTTTGACATAGAATGTAAGGAACTTCCAAAGGTATATCAATATCCTTGATGAAAGCTAATTTTAAATCTACATCCTTATCAACAAAAAAAATTATAAAACTAAATTAAAGATGAAAATTAATTTCAGTGAGATACTTTACTAATTAATATTCAAAAGAATAAGAAACACTAGTATCATAATCTATGTTATCTACCATAATTTTCACACCTTAAATAATAATCTCATTAACAGTTATTTCTCAATCAGCTACTCATGGAGGGTCAATACTAGTAAAATTATAAACAAATTCAATTTGAACCACCATTTTCATAATTTCAAAAAATAAGTAATTAAAATTTTGTTTTAAAATTGTTGGAACATGGGTTTATCTAACATCATGTGGACACATAACACTACCTCCACATGATCTAAATTTTGGAATAATTTCTATACTAATATTCTTAAAATATACTTATAGATTGAATGTATTGATAGATTTTAATAATTAATTATATATCTGTATTGGTAAATGGATCCTCTCTATAATGTATACTATATGTTAGTATAAATTTTATTAATATCATAAATTTTAGTTTTAAATAATTTATATTATTTATTTCGGTCATTTGCAGCTAACATGAGATATTTGTTATGCATTGACTCCAATAAAACAAAATTTTCATTATTTATTTTAAATTTTCCTTATATAAAATGATTTTATAGGTGAGTTGAGATTTTTTAATTTATATTAAATATAAACTACCTAATCATCCAACTTATTGTCACTAAGTTATAGTTTAACAATAACCCAACTATGTTTTTTAGAAAATATTCTTTGATTTTCAATTATATCAACACATATATCATTGATCATTTGAACACAATTATGATAATAAAAACAATTTTATATTAAATATAAAATATCTATATTCATTAGTTTATATATTATAAAAAAAATTCAACTATATAACTAATGGTAGTTTATGATAATGAAATTGAATTATTAATTTGTTTATATAGTTTCTAATAATAACCAAATGATTCTCTATTTTATTGAGTGAATCTATTAATTAATTTAATATATGTCATTTGTTTTTTTAGTATATTTTTCTATTTATAACTAATTTTTCATTACATATAATTAATTATAATGTAAAAACCCAGTGAAAACATTAAAAAATTAAGTTGTAAACTTAAACATTATATATGTAAGAACAATGGTTAAGGGATAAATCCAAATGATTTTTTGTGTTTCTATGGATTCATAATAAACTATGTGATTGTTGAATAAAAATAATATGAACTAAAAATTAATTTATAATGATGTTCAGTGTTATAAGAAAATAGTCAATCTATAGGGTTTAAAATAGTTAGAATGCAATTAATACAAATAAATAGAGTGGTGAAATCAAAGAAAAACCAAACACAGTGGAGAAATAATCAATTTATTGGGGGAAATATGATTTATTTAGTATGTAAACTAGTTGTTAAACTTATAAAATTATAAAATCTATGATTAAAAAAAAATAAGTCACAATTGAGATAAAAATTTCATTTTATTAAAATGAAATTGTTCTTATAAATAGCATTCAATTCACATTGATAGAAAAATTCTAAATGATTGAAGTATTATTAGATAAAAAATTTGTTGGGCACTACTAGTGCATTAAAATTGGGTCATAACTGTCCTTTTTAATTTTTAATTTTTAAAAATCTAATCATCATGATAAATTTGAAAGAATAAATAAATAGAAAATCCTTAAAAAAATAAATAGAGTTATTATGGAAAATGTCACTAACTAGTTATATAATCCAAATACAATTATGATAAAAATATTTAATAGCATATAAAACATTTATTTCCCTGTCAAATTTTCATTTAAGATTATATAAGGTTGAAATGAGTAACTCGTGAGTAATATTTAAATTCTATGAAATATAAGTAAAAGTAATATATCATCACAAATCCTTATTTCCCCTAAAAAATTAATCCATATAGTATACTCATGAGAAATATAATCATAGAATAAGAAAATAAATAAATATTTTCTATATTAATTAATTGATGTGTTTTCTTTGTGTTAATATTTTACTAACAAAATATGGCCTAGGTCTGATTTATTCTTTGAATCTCAGTTCGTCTTAATCTCTCTACCATAATTTCACTGTAATATATTTCAATTCTATGGATATTTTATATTTTTATCTCCAAGAAATTAATCCCCCTCAACGTGGTACAAATTAACATTTTCTTTCATCCTGAATTCCCTTAGCAATCTCCAATACAATGCATATTCTATTTTCATTTTCTATATCAATTTTCCCTCTATATTCAATCCACTTTTGTATCACCTCATGTATCATCCTCTAAACTATCATTTATCAAGTCACTATTTCTCATAACTACCCATCAAAAATTAGGTATTGGTATATCTATATATATATATATCTTGTAATAATATTATATTCAACATCAATTATAACTTCACTAATCTAGTAACAGTATCAAAACTATCATCAAACATATCAATAGATTCTCATTAAATCTCCACTTAGATATCACAACCTCAAAATATTTGATATCTATCTCTACTATATGGTATCACCTGTCATTTTTAATTGATTTAAAATAACCTTGAATGGATCAAAATTAAATTCATGGAAATAAAAATAATAATTTATGGGTTTTAAATTATAAAATAAGACATATTTAATACATAAAAAACTATAGAAATATAAAACCCAAGATTGCCATACTATTCAAAAATGAGACCATGTATAAAAAATAATAAGTTTATGTACCTTACACTATATATGAAAGAACCTATATTAATCATATAGGTTAATTGAGATCTTTGAGGAATATACAAATGACTCTTTCCTCTATGGTGCATCCACGGATTAGAAGAATAACCCTACTCTTGAGTGGGATCCTCCTCATGACCATGATATACTCATATATCTCAATTGATAAGGTGAAAAACGTTTTCTTTAATAGGAGAATTCTATAGGAAATAAGGGTATATTTTTTATGTCCTATCACTATTTTATAGTTAACTTAAGGGTGATCCTATATTACCCTTTAATTTATAGGATTGTTGCGTAACATTTGAGTAATGTGTGTTCTTATAAATCTTTGTAACCCTATCACATCATTGAGTTCTCTAAAATGTTTCCACAAATGAAAAATTATCAATAAATGATAACTATGTATGATTCCATAATGTTATACTTGATAATTGAATATATTTATCAATCGAAGTGTGTTGTGAGAAACATTCAATATAATTGTTAAAAAACCCCCTCTTTAATATAATACAATTGTCTTAGGATGATGCAATATAAATCACCATGTAATATAACATTTTGTTCCTTTGTCTTCTATATGTTTTATTATACAACATATTTATACCATGTAGTGTGATACACCCATAATTATAATATTTTTTATATTTAATTTAAGTAAAATATCTAATAATTTCATACTTTTACTAATTCCTTATTGAAATTGTGTAATTTCAACTTATATTTTATTATATATAATAATTTATGAAATCATATCAAAATTTATTTTTGGATATCTTCCCAAACACTTTAGAAGACTATTTTTGACATCACATTGTAATATATCATATGAAATACCATATGAATATCCATTTAAAACTCATTTTGGATAAACTATAAAACATTTATTGAGAATCTCTCTGTGTTTTGTAAAACTCAGTCCTCTTTCAGACGACCAAAATATGTGACCCCAAGGGCCTTTGTAGCATTGAGAACAAATATAAATTACTGAATTCATAAATATTAGAAGAGAAAAGACTTTAGAAAAACATAATTGCTACTCAACCTAAAAAGGGATCTAACATGATCTATATCAAACACATGTATCTATATACATGTTTCCATTGGTTGTATCATATAAAAGTAAAACACCATTAATACTCAAGATAAAAATGGATTTGGCATGATCCCCATTAAACACATATATCTATATAAATGTTTCAATAAGGTGTATCATATACAATAATTCATTTTTATATGATCTAAAGTCTATGAAATTGAGTAACCACTGGACACATAGTTTTTCAATCCCATATAGATACTCATATATTCTTTATTATTTGTTTAAAGACTAAGCAAGTAGATCAATACATCATATGTCATTCACTTTTATGTATTATTAAATAACATTATCCTCACCCAATAGATAAAAATATCACATGTATTATCTAGGAACAAACATTTACTCTATTAATAAAACTCAATCAAGTGATAATATTCCATACTCATTACAAAAGAGGTTAATATTCATCTTGGTGAAGTCTCAACTGATGACACAATCAATACCATAACCAATAATCCCTTGATTATATAATCCTAAAGGATAGAATTAAAAAGTTATAAAAGTATGAATATTACCCTCATAGTTATCATGATAGCTACATGCACTAGGAATTCCCAATATAAAGAATTTACAACTAGTATACTAAATACAATGTGTGTGACACTCTACATTTTATACATGGGATGTAATCCAGCACACAAAATACATTTTGATCCTCAATAGAATATTTAAATATCTATATTAAATCCCAATCATTGTAACCATAACATTCTATCACAATATATAATACATCATAGAAAATAGTGGTTAGGGATAACTCAATGTCAATTATTTAGAGGATAATTATTATTTCACTTCACAGAATATATATAGTAAGATTGAAAATTTATGAAATTTAATTTTCCTTTTGTAATAAATGATACATTTTAAATCATTGAAATATTATTGATAATATTAATAAAACCATATATAATATTATATCTATTCATATATCATAAGATATTCCACCATACAAGCCTTAGGTTTGACACACTTTCTGGGTTTCTTTAAACTCATCATATCTATATATAATTATTTCATCTTAGACAATCTGATAAAACCCTTATACTAAACTTAGTTAGAGAGTAATATTGATAGAATATATATATATTCAATTATTTGAGTTTATAAATCAATGATTTAATTCCAAAATTTTTAATAATTTAACAATAATAATCAAATATTTACTTTAATGGAATATTTTGGAGTTTAATATAAAAATGGCATAAAATGAGTTTTATAGTTATTTTATTATTATTCAATTTTTAATTGATTAAAAGTAAAAAAGTTATTTTGGGTGACTGATGTATAAGTGGGTTGTTCTAAAAGACCAAAATTAAAAATGTTTTGAAGAAAAATGAAAAAATTTCAAAATATAATTTCAAAATTTTACCAGGAACTCAAAGTGAAGAAATGTAATATATGGGTACCGTGATGCATATGGGTTTTATTATTTTCATTGAGAATAAATTTAGTAAATTGTAAAAATTAAAAAAAATCTTAATTATGGTCCAAATGATACTTTAGAATTATTCTCATATGTAATAGTTACTCAATTAAAGACGCAATATAAGAATATAAAAGGGGGAACCTTTGAGTATTAGCCAACTGATATATAAGAGTACCAAAAAATACATAAGAGATTACACTTTAACATTATAGGATTATCTTCCTATACAAAAGAATCATTTTCATCATATATAATGAATAATATCTATCAATAAGAGGTTAGTATTTATGTTCCCTTGTGATACGTAAGGGTATTCTATATCCAAATGATATGTAATAAATTTTTATTTTTCACAACGTTGAAATAATTGATTCCAAATAGTTTTTCCATTTTAACTAAGGTGTGGATTATTCCTTGGTGAATGTTTTATTGAGAATGGTAAATCATGTTAGAAGTCAATATTTTCCAGACATTTTTGGTAAATGTGATAACAAGCTCTTCATGTAGAAGTAGGTCTTGGGAAAAGGAGAAGATAACATTGTTGAAATTAAAGTCATGATCAACGATGCAATTTTTGATGATTTTTTTAATGTAACACTTATGTTGAGGATTAACTATGAATATTAAACCATAAGGGATAATTCCTCATAACCATGTAAGATTATTGAATCTAAAATAATAGAACCCCTAGATACTAAATGAATCGGGATCATGTACTTTAGATCTCAGGACTGTTTTGCTGCTTTCATTATTATTTTCATTTTGTAGATTCTATACATATCTCCCTCTGATATCTCAAACTACATTCATAGATAACTCTCCTCAGTTTTGAGGATATGGTGAATAAACTAATAAACTATTATTCAGTAGTTAATATCAATATCCATTTTTAATTTTCTTTATCCTAAGTTACAGTAGTTTATAGCTAAACTCGTTAGATATGATGATGGCCAAATTTTACATTCAATCTATAATTCTTCTCATCTATCATGTTATTTAAATGATTCCCTTCACTATATTTTCTATTATATAATAGAGATGGGTAGTGTAGTTCTTATTGGTTCAGAGATTATCATCCTTGTGCAACGTGACTCTTCCCTTAGTTAATGTCTGACTAAGGGAATATATTGGGAAATAAAACTCTCAATTGAGGTTTGATAACCACATATAACCACCGATGGTTTTAGTAATTATTTAACAATAATTTCTTATGTTCAATAGTTTTTGATATTTGCAACACTAATAAAAATAAACAATTTCTATTATTACAACGGTATAATATTATAATAAAAAATCAAATAATAGAAAAGATAATAAAAAGAAATATAATTATCAAAATAAATAAATAAATGAAACCACAAGTAAATAAAATATTAAAAGGTTGAAATTCTCATCATCATGATCAAACATGAATATCATACTAACAAAGATAAATATAATATCTATACAACAAATTAAAAATATGATAAACATCTTGATGGTGAAATTAGAGGAAAGATATAAGATTTTAGTGATGTTTATAAGGCCATATGTAGGACTGTAATATAATAATTATATATATGATCATTGGTCATATAGTCATTGGATATATGACCATTGGATACATGATCATCATATATAAGTTTATGCAATAGGTACATTTAAATTGTGTAAATGTGTGTAAATAATAAAAAACATATAATTAACTTAAAATAACTATTTATAAAAGGAAATAAAAATATAATAAAAAAATAAAACAATTTATCATAAAAATATGTATTTTAATTCACAATATATTATTATTTTTAAAGAATTATTTTATGTGTTATAAAATTAAATGGAAGATTATAATACCATTTTATTGATAAAATTTAATTGTTACGTGATAAATAATTATTTTAAAATGTATGTAATTAAACTCATTTAATGTAGAAAAGGTATTTTTCAATCAATCGTATTTTATAAATGTCATGTATGCTATATAAATAAATTAAAATGATAAATTTTAAAAGTTGATCATAATAAAATTTAATGTTTAAATTTATAAACAAATAGACAAACAATAATTTAATTAGTAATTTATAAGAAATAAGATTAAGAAATTTGAATTTTTAAAAAAACATTCTTCTATAAAAACTATTATTGAAATATATTTTATATTCCCATTTAAAAGTTATATTTGTCATATTTATAAATTTAAATAGAATTAATTTAGCATTGTTTTTTATTTATCTTGTTAAAATTAGTTAAAAGGTATGATTTCATTTTTAGGAAAAAATATGCTACCCAAGTAAAAAAATGTGTTATTATGATAAAGTTAAAATAGGATAAAAATGTAAAATTAATCAATAAAAGATTAAAATAACTGTAAATTATCTATAAATTTTGTTTTTAAATTGATTAATGACCCATATCCATTATTTTTATATTTTGTATCCACTTTCTATTATTAATGACAACCTTACACATAAGTAAATGAGTATTTTTAGAAATGCCTCCCAAAAATAAACTAAAAAATGAATCTCATATACCCATACAATAACACTTTTTATCTTCATTTACCACTTCAATATTTACTCAAATTCTATCTCATAAAGTATTATTACAATTTTTCTAGGTAATAGTTCCAAGGACTCATAAATCGTTCATTCTGAAAGAACTCAGTTCTAGAATAAGTGAATTAATCAAAGTATCTTCATCCAAATTTTTAATTATAATGTCATATGAACTCTTTATAAATATATTTATCCACTATAATGACGTTATTTTAACATCATTATGATTATTTTAAATCTAAATTTTAAATATATAAATTAATACTCCTTATCTTTCATTTGTATAACATGTTCTAATTTAGATCAGTTCGACCATGTACATGAATGATAATATACGAACACCATTATTTTCATCATAGATGAGTATCAAATATTTCAAAAAAATGATTTTAAATAGTAATTTAAATTATGAATATGGTTCTTGGTTCGAGGTCCCCTCATGATGGTTTATGATTTTTGGATTGTGGTGTGTTAGCTCGTGGATCGAGATGGAATATGGTAGTTTTTGATTTTTTTTGGAAATTTGAACGTTAAAATTTTGGATGTTGAATGTGGTGTGTTCTAGTTGGTATGTGGGAAATTGTGACACTTTATTTATGGTTCCTACTTACCGAAAAAGTGTATATTTGATAAATACAAAAAATGATTTGTGGTGGTATAAATTCAATTCTCATCAACTATACCTATTACATACATCAAATACATATGGGATAGTATAAATAAATGAAACAAAATTATTCTAATACCATTAATAATATGGTAATGTTGAACTTGTTATCAAATAATGAGGATCTACATCACTATTAGGAAACTTGTGGAATAAAATAAAAATTTCTAACATTTGATGGTGAAAATAAACAATAACTAACAAAAATACGAAGAGTAAATGATTATAATTGAATAGAATAATAGGTAGTATATATTAATAATGTTCTAAAATAAGTAATTTAAAATTTTATTTTTATTATATTGGTGTATAAAAAACATTCATGGGAGTTAAGAGTAAAGGAAAAGGTTTCTTTTCCAATATCACATTGAAATCAAGATTATTTATATATAAAATTCCATTGATTTAAATTATATGATTCTTATACATATAATCTCACCTATTTTATTCTATGATAGATATATTTTTATTTTACCTGTGTTATCACAACTTCACATCAATTTGGATTATAATTCAATATAAAGGACACTTATAATTCAATATGACCTTATCTCTTATTTTTTTATAAAGAACATTTCTCCCCAATGTCTAGGTTTCCCATATTTTATATGGATTTATTCATCTATACATATTTAATTTGTTAATTTAATTTTATATTAATTTTTTTTTATTTTACAGAAGTGTGAAAAAAAATTATATACAATGTTTTCGACACAGTTACTTTCTCCAACCATTTACATTGGTTTTAATTATTAATCTTCCATTTCCAATTTATAATTAATCTTAAATTTAATCTTATTTAAATTCCAATATTTTTAAAACCAATTATTTATAAAATTTTTATTTTTTAAAATTTTTATTAAAACATAATGTATTTTTCTTATGATTTTCTATGAAAATTTATATTACTCTTAAGTTATTTCCATGAATGAAAATATCCTTTAATGTTTCTTCTGTTTCGATTAGGACATGTTTCAATGGAAACATCTAATTTTTTTATAGATTATTAATTTATATTGCTTTTGCTAACTCTTATGAATCTCATTTAATTCTTATCATTAAATAATACTATTATATAATTATGAATTATTTCATGTTCATCAACACACATACGTGTGAATTTTGATTATGTCATAGGTGGTCTCAGATTTATATAAGACATTAATGCATTTGATACATACTTACATCCCATGAGATGAAATTAAATGGATTGAAGAGTGTGGGAAATCTAAATTCTTTCGACTAAGATCATGATAATAGGGAGATAATCCTATAAATATTTGTTTCTTTACACATTTTGAAATTAAGAGGATGTTTGAATTTATTATTTAAGGAAATGTATGTTTTGATATTTGGGACTCTTATCTAGATTCCAAAAATTAGAATATATCTAAATTATTTTTTGGAAATGTTTCATGGACCAAGATATATATCAGGGTATCTAGTGGTAATTAGAGAAAATTCTTGGTAACCTCCTCCCCTTAATTGTTTTGGCTATAGAACAACGGTAATGTCGTGGCCTAAGGGTCTTGGAGGCATCCAACGAGACTGTGTTTTTGTTAGGAGATATAGGGCCATTCAATAAGAAGGGAGGCACTATTATGTTTTGGGAATTATTCCATCCTACATGAGTCCCCATGTTTTTTGGGTGTGACACCATAGAGGGAATTATTGTAGTTCCAAAAATTCCAAGTGTCTTGGGGGTTTTTTCTACTACATGGTGGGTCACATTGTAATGGTGTTTGGTTAGGGAGTGGTTACTCTACCTAGGTTGGTTTCACCATGAACTAGGATGGGTTGAACCACAACCCAGGAAGGGTTTCACTTCCATTGAGTAATGTTAAGGTAAAGAGATTCTACTTGGTGAATTAGTCATGTTGCGACCCTCCTGGTATGATTTTTTTAGCGGGGGTAGGATAGTATTTTTGGGTGTGTTAAAATTATAAACTCCTTAATATTTATCATAGTGGAAATAAAAGTGGGGGAGAATTATCTCCACCCATTATTCCTCTCCCATATCTCCCCTTTAACCATATTATTTTAAAGAGATTAATCATATAGATTTGAGGTTAGATCACTCAAGTTTTCCTCTTTATTCTATTCCTTTATTTTTACATTGATTTCAGTTCACCCATCTAGGATTTGGAGAAATAATTTAGCTATATCTTGGTAAAATATTATAGCTTTATTGGGATTTATTGTTTAGATTATAGGGGAGGATACAACAGGAGTTATTCAAGTCATCATTCAGTTTTTGGAACAAGGAATGTTTTCCCATATATTTAATTTAATTTTTTTGATATTTTGAGTGAAATTTTTCATTTAATGGACTATTTAATTTATATATGTTGAGTGGATTAAGTCTAAGAGTGTATGTATAGTGGACTGCACCTTATTTTTGTTTATCTTCGTTATGTCATTTGATGGGTTTGGTCTCAGTTATGACAATATTGGAATTTTGTTTTATGTGTTTAATTTATTAATTTGATGGAGTTTATTGAAGAGAAAGAAGCTTACAGACTATAAAGAGTTCATTTGATTCTTTAAATGGATTTATGGATAGTTGTTTGACATTAGTAGCTCTGAATTTACTAAATTTCTTATTATTTTGGTGATTTTATTTTTCTATGACATCATTATTATAATTTTATGCATGTTTAATTTTTTTGGTGATATATCCCCTATATTAATAAGATCTATTACTGGCCTAATATTCAATAATTATTTCATACAGTTCTAAATGGACGATATT
Organism: Viscum album; assembly: GCA_963277665.1. Classification (NCBI taxonomy): domain Eukaryota; kingdom Viridiplantae; phylum Streptophyta; class Magnoliopsida; order Santalales; family Viscaceae; genus Viscum; species Viscum album. The sequence goes on along the minus strand of OY728123.1, from coordinate 2,067,388,978 downwards.
GATGTATTGGTAAAACAATATTTAGTGACTCTTTTCTTCTCTAGTTGGTGTTGTGACTTTTATTTCAAAACAAAAGATGATCCCTTGTTAAAATTTTATTTTCAAAGGGGTTTGATTCAAATTGGTATTTTAAAAGAAAAGTGTTGATTTGAGAAATCATTGTTTGAAATGTTATTCCAAACCATAAGTGGATTTTCCTAAAGGAATGTTTTGTGGGATATTAAAAAATTCTCTAGCGCAGCTAATATGGAATGTGGTTCCCATATATGTTTTTTAAAAGAATATTTTTTTCGGGTTTAAAAGGAATTACACAAGGTACTGGTTGAGTTTGTTTGGTCAATTTGACCTCATGTGGGAGATTCTATATTTTCTAAAGCATGATTTATTGTATGTTCTTAATGGTTACCATTTCAGAGAGTTCTATTTTTTAATGATGATACATGTTATTTGTGTTTGATAGTGACTTATGTTTTGGTATCAATGTAACCGGTTCATCCAAAATGAGGTTCGTGACCCCTTAGAGGGTTGAGATAGACCTAAGGTACCTGAGTAGATTCCCTTATTGGTGAGATAAGGATGTCGGAATTTTTGGAATGTTAGGCATGTGTGGCTGAGATGGTCTGACGAGTTTATATTGTGGGTATAAATAGATAATGATATATTTGTGGCTTGAACATAAGGGACTTGCACCCCATGTGATAAGCTGGTGACCATGTGATACATGTTGTTTCCTTGTTGTTATTGTATATGTGTGTGGATTGATTATGTGATTATTGTGAATTATTTTAGATTGATACTGATAGTTGTTACGCTATCATGAGTAAGAAGGTAATGGATGTGGATATTGGACCCCCTAAGTGATAGGGTACAATATGAGATGTTATGAGACCCAACCCTGAGAGAGAGGTAAATGGTAAAGATGAACATAAAACCTACCATAAGTGAGAGGGTAATCGTTCTGATATTATGGTATGGACTTGTCCTTAGTGAGAGGTTACAGGAAGGGACTACCTTAAATGAGATGGTGTTGGTCTTTTTGTGAACCGGACCATGAAAATAATGTGGTGGTTGAGACTTGGTTCACCGAAATTGGGTTTTGGAATGAGGCCCACCTTGAGTGAGAGGGTATCAAACATCCTAGCTATGAACCCCTACCCAATGTCTTTGGGTATAGGTAGAGATGTGTGGCATGAGGTGACACCTTTCTTCTAGTATAGAGCGTAGTCATGTATGGTCATGTGTTTTTGTGGCCCAATTAGAACATGATGAATAGACATCTCTGCTTTTATATGCACTGCATATTAATTTTATGGGTCGATGTGCCACATGAGAATTACTTATACACCTTATATACATAAACATTCTCTTGATCATAGTAGAAACATGTATTTTTTAGGCATTTAATATTTTTAATAGGTTATTTAAATCACACCCCTACCCACTTACATGACATGGGTTTTGATGTATGTGGGAAAAACTAAAGGTTTTATTCTAGGGAATATGTATCACTTGGATTTGGACATATGGTTTATGTCATGCTGGTTTTAAATGGTTTGGATTTATAATTTTGGTTTATATGAGTTAACCTGGAAGATAATTTATCCTTTTAATTGTTTCTCCACACATATAGTTTCTAATATTCCATTTTCCATTTATATGGATTGATTATTTAATTTTTTTTATATTTTTTCATCTCCATGATATTTTATAATAATATATATAATTTTTAATATTTTATATTATGTATTTCTTGGGAACACTTGGATCCCTATTTATTGGTCCATTTAATTTGGGATGTTTGTTATTAGAATCGTTCATCTAGAATTTTTAGTATATTTAGAAAAAAACCCTTATGAATTTTTTAGGGAATAGTCTCTCCTCATTTGTTTTATCCAATATTCATAGGCCAGTATGCTCTGTAAAATTGGTAGGCAAGCATGATGTCATGGGAGGATCCCCACATAGGTGTTTTTTAGGCTATCCGGGTTGAGGGATTAGAAAATGGTATCGGTGCCTGTTTTTTGAAGTGTTAGTTTTTTGTTAAATGTGGATTTAGGATGTCAGAACTCATGAGGTAGACTATGTGCATGCCTAGATATTATGACATCAACTGAAACCCCATGTTATCTGTGTAATCCAAATATTGGGTCTTGGAACTCTAGTATGAGCAATGTATTGGATTGAGAATCAAAAATGGGGATAGGTGAGACATGGTATGAGTCATAGGGATCATCTAGGAGCTTGTGATTCATTTATGAATCACGATAGTGGCATAATTAGGGCATGACACATGGACCTAAAGGAAATATTGTTTGACATATTATTTCATTAGGATTAACTATTAATTAACAAAACATATACTACAATTAATATTTTCTTGATTACATAATAAGTTTTCATAAGATTAATATTTATTCTTGGGACTTGTTTAATTTATTGACAATGTAATTATTTGAATTCCATAAAGAAATGGGTTTTTGGGATTTTTCATTTTTTGGAAAACCCCCATTTAAAAGAAAACTTTTATGGTGGATCATGGTCTATGTGAAATTATTTTATAAACTGGATTTATTTGAAATGACTTGTGGGCCAGGTGATTTTGAAATAATTGTTTTTTTGGGTTTTGAGAAAATATATTAAAAAGGTTATAAGAATATGGAATTAAAATATTAATTGAAATTCAATTTCAAATTTTTTTTATTGAGGGATTTGTTAAAAAAAGAAACATATAGTCTATGGATTTTAACGATTTCAGTTCAAATTGAAGACCCTTGGATGCTAAGGGGAATTTATAACACTCGTGTGAGTTTTGGTGTGTGTAAAATGATTTGATTTAGTTAAAAAAAGAATTTAGTACCTATATAAACCGTTTTTGTTTAGGTATATATATATATATATATTCTCTATGAAAGTTCAATAAGAATGAATTTTCTGATGGGATAAAATTGCATTTTATCTTTGAACCAATATGTGAGTTTTTAAGTTTGTACCAGGGTTTGTTTGGAATTGTGGAAAATCAACTGGTATCTTTATAGACTAGGTTTCCATGGATTCCAGTGGTTGACTAGGGATTAGTTGTATTTTCAGATCATGCACTCAATGGGTATGTCATGGTTGTTTTAAAAAATTCTTATGTTATAGGCTCATGGAAAAAATGTTTTGATGTTGGGATCATGTTGTCAAATAAGGGTTTTTCATTTTGTGAGTTGGAATACATGAGGTGCCTTTTTGGTAGGAGATTCCTATGGTGGAAGACACCGTTAACCAAAATCTTTCATTGGTGGTGGATTATTATTAATGGGAATATCATAATCATATATATGAACTAGTAGTTGAAACATTAGTGCCTCAAGGTCTATTGGCGATGTTTATCACTATCTTAGTGTTGGGTATCAGTGTTTTGTGTTGGTGATGAGGTAGGAGTAGTAAAGACACATCCAATCAATGCGTTCAACCGTGGAAAGGATGTGAATAGTAGATATCAAGTAATTTGGTTTATCGAGGAATTGATATATACAGTCATATGGTTTGGAGAATTAAATCTTCCATTTATTTATAACTATCATTTCAGTCAAGGTCATGGATTTGGTGGAATCCATGACTGATCTAGAATAGAGATATGTCATTACTTGTGTGTGGTGTATGATGGTGTATTGGAGTTTGTTGAGGATTTGATAGTAAAATTACACTTAATGTTTATGTGACATCTATATGAGTTATCACATCATGATAGAGTGATCTCAGGATGCATTGGTGGGTGAGGCTGAGTGTTTTTAGGAATGTTGATCCAAGAAGAACCAACTGGTGCCATTATGTGGAATTACATGTAGTGGGATAAAAACTGAATCAAAAGTTTTTTAGAATTTTTTTTATTAATTTCATGAAGGAGGTGATGGTGGTTATTGATAAAGATGTGTGAAGTGTGATTAATGGGTATATTAGTTTTAAGTGAATGGTATATGATGGAGTTCAGAGTTGTTAAATATATTCTTATTGGGTGTTCAAGGATTTGATGAGGCATGTTAATAGTGTGTATATGATTATAGTTGGTCAATAATAATTCAATGAGAACCACCAGATATTCTCATGAATAATAAGAATTATAGTGAATATCTTGTAACTACTCATGTAATTATCTATTCTAAAATATGGAGGAATTTTTAATTTTTGGCCTATAGTATGGGTTATTTCATGAATTGGTACTTTAATTAGTATTTACAAAATTGTAACATATTTTGTACATGTTTTTGGATGTGGTCATAATCTCAAAGGACGCATTAGGTTATCGGGTGAGCATTAGGGCATTTTCAGCGTGACCTCTTCCACTTTGTTCTCTTGGAAACTAACCACCAGTCACACTACGACCCTTGGGTATCACTATGATGTCTTGCAGTTCGGGAGGTATGTAGTGATGTGTGAGGATCTGTGCTATTTTGGTCATCACACTGTTGGAGATGTGAGGACCATACCATGAAGCCCCACAGTTTTAGGGGTTGTTTTTCCACAATGCATTCCACAATAGTGTTTAGATGGTGGTTGGGTCATCTGCCAAGGGTGGTCACAGTGTGGCCAAAGAGGGATGTTATGTGATAGTGGAAATTAAAGGTAAAATCCATCTTCCTAGAATATATATCATATCACCACCCTCCTAGTCACACAACAATCAAATTAAAATGTTATTTTTTAAGGTGTGGGATGATCATTTTGAGGGATTTAGAATTTAAAACCCTTTGAAATTTCTCTTGTGGATGTGTGAGTGGGGGTGAATAAGCTCCTATCTCTATTATTCCTCCACCCATATCTCCCCTTATATCTAGTTAATTTACTAGTGTTTAATCTCAAGGATTTTATGAAATATTTCACCCCTTGTCCTATGTTTTCACTTCCTTTGTTTTCCATATAATTTTAGCCAGATCAGCTAGAGTACGAGGAGATTATTTAACCCGATCAATATGTTTGATGGTAATTTTTTGTTCATATTTTATGGGAGTTCTTGGGAGGATGTAATAATGTTTTTAGCTTTCATTTGGTTTAAGGAATGATACCATGTGTATTTATTTGAGGTTTTAGTCATTTTGGGTTACATTGGTCATTGATTTGGGTATTTATTTTGACCATTTTTTGTAGATTAGATTTTGATGTGTATACAAAGTACACCACACCCCTTTTCTCATGGTTTATTCTTAGTGATTTGTTTTAGTAAATTTGGCCTTGGGTATTCAAATATGAGATTTTGGTTTAAAATATTTGGTTTATTACTTATAATATGGTGGTATTTCTTGGTGAGAAAAGTATTTTAGACATAGAGGGGGTTTGTAAAACAATGGGATGGATTTATATATCACCTATTAAGGTAGGTTTTGTAAAACCCATATATTTTATCAATTTTTTTTTCAAATAAATTAAATTTTATCAAAATCTTATGTTACACGCGACACTGTGTTTTAGGAGAATGTGAAATACTATAAATATTATAATTTAAACTATACTTTTGTAAATTTATATTAAACATACTGATATGAATAAGAGTACACAAATTTAAGAAAATATATATAATTTTTTTATATATCAAGAAATTATATAGGTAAAAAATACCAAAATTTTATTAAAGTTTGTATATTCTTCGAAAATACCTTTTTCTCAGATAAATGATTTAGGTTGGATTCTATGAAAAAATAATAAAATTAATTTTTGATAGATATATAAAATTTATTTCAAAAATTTATATTCATTTTTTGGAATCAATATTTCAAAACAATCTTAGGGTGAATTTTTCAAAAAAAATTAGAAACTTAATATTTCAAAGATTCGTGGAAAATATTGATATTTATTAAAAAAATTGCATTTATTTTAAAGAAGTTACAAAGTTACATATTATTTAAAAAAGTTTTATAAGTAAAATAATTTAAATTATATATTTATTAGTCTAATTTATGTCATTGAAATAAATGTTTAATAGATATTTGACATTAAAACATTCAATACTTATGAAAAGTTTCTCTTTGGAAACCCACTTTTTCACCACATTTGTAGGTTTATTTTTAATTTAACCTTTTTCACTTATGTGAATGGAATTCGAAAAAATGGATCCCATATTTGGAATAATAATCATTAACAATATAGAAATATGTCAAAATAATTTTTTTCAAAATGAATAGTAAAAATAGTAAAAATTAATTTCCACATTTGGGGATAAAATGAGTTTACCCATGGTTAAACTAATAAGATAAGGGTTAAAATTCCCAAAAACATACCCAAATACTATTTTATATCCACATTTAGACACTAATTACCTCATTATCTATTTTTCTTGTGCTTATGGGACACTTTTCTATGAAGGTGGCCAATATAATAATTTACGTAAAAAACGAAAAAATATCACCCTCTTGCTATTAAATTTCAATTAAGAGGTCACATAGGCAAAATAGTAAGATGTTAAACAATATTGATTTTAATTATTAGAATAATTAAATTAATTTCATTGGGTATTTTATTTAACTTTTTAGTAATTATATAATTTATTTATTGCTTAAGTAATTCCAATGAAATAATTATTTAATTAATATAGAAAATAAATAAAGGTTACTAAAACAAATATATATAATAAATATTGAATTAACTGATCTATTACATGAATTATATAGACACATATTACAATATATAAACGTTTTAAAATAATATATAAAATTTATACATTTTTTGTCGGGTTTTTAAAGTCAAATTAAATGAATAGTGTCAAAATATTTAGTAATGTTTTTTTATAATAAATAATATTTCATTAAATGAATTAAATATAAGAAAAAAATTAACAATATTCCAATTTATTGGTCTATATTTAAAAATATAAATCATGGTTTATTAATGTACCAATTTTTCTTTTATATTAATTATAAATATCACTAAAATGTAAAAAACATTGTTATCAAGGTACCGATTAAAATAGGGGTTTTCATATTTCTTGTGATTGTGATAAACTTAATTTTCCACAAACCTAGGTTTTTTTAAATTGGATTTAATATTTTTAACAATTTGGTAAAAATTATCAAATAATCATCATTTTATTTCTAATCTTAAATGATAAAATTTCTGGATAAGAGTACTAGTTATCATAGTAAAAACTAAAATGGTAAATATAACGAGGTTTATAATCTAATGAAAAAATTATTAAAAGTAAGTTTTTTATATGTTTTGTAGTTTTGGATAAACCATATAATCTCTACAATATATTATTTATCATTTTTTGAGGCATTTTAGTTGATATTGATTCCCTATTGTTGAATGGATTTGTGCTTTTACAAAAATTTCTCTCCTCCTCAATTATTAAAATCACCTCCTCACTACACTAATTAATGCATATGAAGTCATTTTTCTAGAGAAAAACATTAAAATACATATACCCAACATCCTTATCCATGTTCTATAGATTTTTTTACTAAAGACCATCCTTAGGGTCCTTAATAATAGATCCAAAGGAGGTTGTTCTAAACGAAGGTAACCAACTTCAAAAAAACCTTTCTTTTTACTCATATAATTATCAAATTCATTAAGTTTTCAATAATTAAAATATATTAATAACAGTATATACCATTTTCATATTTGCTATTATGTTTTTTTAATACCCAATATCTATCTCCTCATCTATCAAATGGGGAATTAATCTATGTGTACGGCGGACTACTGCCTCAGGAACTGATGTTATTTGTTTTCCATCACTACATCACATGGATTGATATAATGTTTTTATATGAATTTTTTTATATTATTATATTAATATATTTTTAATGTCATATATACCTTCTCAATTTCCATTTTATGTGAATACAATAGTGTTTCATATTTATACGGTGAACCATTGTCTCACGAAGCAAAGTGATTCAATCTTAACATATGATTTAAATAAAAGATAATATGGATAAAATTAATTAAAATATGTGATATATATTTCATAAAAATTATTCTTTAAATATAATATAGTATTTAACTTTTTTTGTTTCATTTTTTGAGAAAATGGATACAACAATCTTGCCTACGTACATCCTACCGTCTCCATGAATGATGTATTTCATTTTATATCTCTAACATTTATGGATTACTATAAAAACATATATATTGAATATATATTATATTTATATCATTTTTTAAATCCTGTAAATTACATAAACATGATAAAATTAAATGTTATAAAAATATCAAATCAAAACATATATGAAAAACAAAGAAGAAATTAAACGAAATGTGATTTCAATAAGGAATTGTTAATAAACAGGTAATAAAAGGTCATAAGTAAATCATATATGGTGTGAAATATATAATTATGGTTTTATAATATATTTATAATAAAAATATATTTATTAAAATGTATTTTTTTAATGTGTACACAGGCTGTTGATACTTTAGGTATGAAACTTTTGTGTCAAATTTCCTTTTTTTTGAGACATATGTTAAGTTATTCACTGATCTTCTTTTACAAGATGTATATACTAAAACTTTTAAATTTTATTTATTTAATATAATTATTAAACTGATACCTAATGTTTCTATTGATGTTATTCTTTCATTGGTCTTATGATTCAATAGTTACCAAGTTGGTCAAGGTTTGATGTTAAAAACACTTTTTTTAACATGATTGATTACAATTATTATTTTGATGATGAAATATTATGATATATTTATCATTAAATTCAATAAATTTCATATCCTATAATTATTTTATGATAAAACATTGTTAAAATTCATTTTACTCTATTTATAGACACAATATTCCACAACAACTTTAAAAAAAATCAACATTATTTTTATCTTCAATCAGAATCACTTTTTCGTCCATGCATAAGTTTTATAAAAATATTTTTATGAATGCCTTTACAATTATAAAATAATTTTTTAAATATATTTTTTATCATTTTATAATTTTTAAAAAATTATTTTCAACTAATGTTCATGTCATTTTTTGAACAAGTCCATTTTATATTTTTCCAAAAATGAAAAAATAATCTTCATTTTAACATGTATGACATGAATGAAATTTATCAATGTCAATACTATCCAATGTTTTATATATTCATTTACATTTTTAAAATATTGTTTTCAAATAAATGTATTTACACAATGTTTATTTTGAATTTATATTTAAAAAGGTGATTTTCAAAGTGAAAAATGTTATTTACTCATGATATTATCCAAGAAATATTTCAAAATAATTTTCAATATAAGATGAAATCCATTGATCTTACTTAAGAATTAATAGGAATACGATCCAAGGAAACCATCATTATTATTTATTATTATTATTTATGTTTATAATGATAATATTTTTATACAACCCATTCATTTTCCATTGGTTATATTGTGATGAAATGCTCAAATATTTATTAAACACATTTTCGTTTTCATGGGTTATACAATGATGAAATGTTTGTAAAACCCATTTCTTGTAATGGGTTATGATATGGTGAATGTTTTAGGATCTTTTAGCATACAAATATTTATATTATGTGATGGTTGGGGCATATATCTCTCTATAAATCCTTGGGTAATGATTAAAGTTATATGAGTTCAAAGGGTATATAGAAGGTTACCCTAAACCTAAAGGAGGGTACACAAGATATTATCCCAATACCAAAATTAGGTACATTGGATGTTATCATAATTCTAAAAGAGGGCACAAGGGAGGTTCTTCCAAGATGTAATTAGGTAATAAAGTGATCAACCTATGCCTCACATGTTATGAATTTATTGGTGGAAATCCATGTCATAAGAATCTATATATTTATGTGTATGCCATATATATTTATCTTATGAAGATGTTATGATCTCAGGGCCCGTGTTCTTTGTTTCCTTTATGTTTCTTTTCTTATGATCTACATATATTTATTTCATTACTCAAGCTTATGATCTGTGATATTTAGGGAATGTTTTTTCAAATGTTATTCTCAAGTTATCATACAATTATGATCATGTTATATTAATAAATCTCTTATTTACCTTTACTGATCATCCAATATCACCATTTATTATGTTCACTTTCTCTAGGTTGTGAAGAATGATATTATGTATGATAGTTATAATAAAGGTTAAAGTTATTATGAACTTAGTGGGATATATCGTAGCTCACATATATATTAATGGTTTATGGGTCCATGTTTCCAAATAAACTAGAAATAAATGATTCTATCATGGATTTATGTATTATGTAAGAAATATTAATCAATAAAAATATAATATTTATATATTAGATGTTTTGACATATATAGGTGGCTTTGTATTTACAATGTCTCAAGTAATATTTGGTGATTTTAATTTCATGTTACATTGTTATTATTATTGACATAATGTTCCATTCCATGGGTGATCTCTCCAATAAATTGGAACACTATTCCACTGACCACATAGTCAATATAAACCATAGATCATTCTAAATTGTTTAATGGTGGTGCCTTGATTGAATGAGAGTTTGTTGAAATATTTAAGTTTTACTTGGTTTAATGATTTAGAATTAAAAAAAATTATTGTTGGAATCCTTGAAAAGTAAGAGTTGAATTGAGAGAGTCTCACATCAACCTCATAGTCAACATAGTATATGTAGCTTGTTAATCGATTTAATGGTGGCATGTTTGTCGAAGAAGTTTTTATGGACCACTATATGGTTTTATTAATATCATGAGTTGTATTAAAAAAATCAAGAGGTTTTCTTTTTTTAAATGATATTTAAAATTTATTTAAAGAGGATTTGGGTTCAATTTTAAAAAGTAAAATATAGAAGGTCTTGGTTGACTTATTTTAGTCTATTTCACCCTATCTAGGAAACACTCTATTTTATAAAAGGTGATTTCTTTTATGTTTTTAATGTTTAGGATTTACTATTATATTGTTTCTTAATAATTATGTAGTTTATGTGTGTTTACTGGTGATATTTTGTTTGTATCAAAGTACCATGTAGGTCCAGATAGAGTTTTTGTCCCCTTATAGGGTATATATTGGATTGATGAAACCTATAGGATTCCCATATATGCGACATTAGAAAAATGAGAGGCATGACATGTTAAGACCATGTAACTTATATTTTAATAGGTGTCTATCTTATGGAGTAAGAATTACGATGAGATATCCAGGAATAGTTTTTGAGGGACTAGAACCCCATAAGATAAACTAGTGAGCTTGTAAGAAGAGTTATGTGCTATAATTTAGTTTGTTTTTTGTATATGAATTCACTTATTTCTACCTATTTTTCTATTTTGAGATGTATTTTTGTTACCCCATAATGTGTGAGATGGAAGTGTATGTGGATAGTAGGAATACCTTTAATGGGAGGGGTTATCCAAGATGTTATGAGACCCTATCCTAAGTGAGAGGGTAGTGGTGGGGAAGTGATGAGACCCTACCAAAACTAAGAGTGATAAGGGGGTTGTTATTGAGTGTGAGAGATTCTCAGTTACTAAATACTTTTTTTAGGAGGAGGCACCAAACTATTATTAATGAATGGTAATGTGGAGAAACATTTAGGTAGGAACCTTATATGGGTTTTTCTATTTCATTGGAGTAGAATCATGTTTTTTAGTTTTTTGTTTTTAGTTTCTATAAGGGGTTTTAGTTGAGGTTATTGTAGAAAAGTCTTGAAGATTTAGATTTGTATTCACTTATTATTTACACATGTTCATTTTATTCCATTTTCACAGTAGTACTAAATTTATTGTTGAACGGTTTGTAATATTATTCTATGACAATCCTAATAAAAATACATAATTTTGTAGATTAAATGATCAATGTATATGGTTATATCAACATGGTTATATCATTGAGAGTAAGAACTGAATCAGAATATATTTTGTATATAACTATTCTTATTATTGTATTTCAATAGGGATAAATGTGATAATTGAATAAATTTAAACACAGATAGAATGGATGTAAAAAATTCAAATAGCTAAAACGTTTTAACCCATAGAGATAGGGGAGAATGAGAGAGTTATGGTAGATGGTTGAAGGATTAAAAAAAATCTACAAGAAAAAATTCTAATGATTATGGAATATTTCACATATAAAATTATTGAATATGAAAAAGTTTTTTTAGCTTTTAGTTCAACAAGCTGATTCTTAGAAGATTAAACTAGTCTAAGAAGCACTATTTAAATTTAAAACTCATCAAACATTTTAGGAAAGGCTCATAGGGGATATTATTAACTCCAATTCTTATCATGAGGTATAGGGAAATTTTTAATCATGTTCTAGTACTATTTTGATATTTGGTGAATGTGATGATCTCAGATCAATAGTCAGGTCTGGTAGTGAGTTACATAGAGAAGTAGAAAAATTACTATAAGATTTCAGTGTGTTGGTTAAAAATTTTAGATTCCATGTTTTTGTAAGATGATTTTTTTATATGGATTTATTCATTTAAAATATATTTTATTATAAAAAATTCTCATTACTATTTTTAAGAATCAATTAAAAAACTATGAATGGAGAGGAAAGTATAACACTATATTCTTTTATTATTAAAGATATGACTCAATCTGGAGTGGGAAGATCTCAAAGAATAGATATTTGAACTTTTTGTAACTACTCTAGAGAATTGTCCTTTAATGAAAAATAAATCCATAAAATAAGAAGAAAATGTGGAGGTTTATATCAATGAATTTGATAAATAATCCTTCTACATTTATGTTTTTCTAGATACATGGTATATAATATTGTTATTTAGAGATTTGCTGCTAGAAATTGAGACCACAATGGAAACTTATGAACTTATCACCAAGGTGAGACTTATCTAGTTATTAAGAAATATAGAGAGTGATTAGATTATCAAGGGAGTTATATGAGTACATGAATCATAGAGTTCTAGACAATATTTTTCATATGAATGTAATTTCAATGGAGGGTCGGTTGAACTCAATCTCATCCCCAGAATAGAGATAGGGGGTAGATTGTACAAAAAAGAGAGGAGGTATCACGGTCGATGGGGTTTTGAAATATTTCTCAAATTGAGTATGATTATTAGAAAGCTAAGTTTGTTTATTATTTATACCAATCCATATTTATTTTATCTCAAAAGAACCCAGATAAAGGGTTTTGACTCATGCTGTGGAAAATTATTGACCCTTAAGTAAAAAATAAAGAAAATGAGGATATAGAATATCTTGGATGTAAAAATGATGAATGAATATGATAATATCCATGCTATGTGTTGATCCTTAAAGAACTTTCTATGAGGGGTGTCCAAGGGGATACGATCAATATATATTAAAAGAATTATTTTTAGATTGTAAAAACTGGTGGTTTTTTTGTTCAAGCCATTATTCCACTTCCAAGTCACTATAAATATTTATAGCTATTCAAGTGGTCAAAATTAGGCCCTTCTATGTTTTTTTAGGAGTCGAAGAATGGAATTTTTTAATGGATTATGTCGGCCATTAATGGTATAGTTGGGAAGTACAATAATCAAAGTGATTATGACACATCTGTATCATAACTCAATTTAGGGATGGCATGGGTAGACATTTTGAGATATATTATTTATCATTTAAAAAAAATTCCATGTTTTTTGAATTTTATGTTCTATAGGTAAACGTAAATGGACTTTGGAGTAGCAAGGAATCTCCTTTAAAATAACAAATCATTTTAGCTAGAGGAATTATAATCACATGGGGTTACCCTTGGACACCTATAATACATGAGTTGGTAGAATAAAATTCCATTGAAATCGACAATGGTTGAACAATAAAATATTATAGTATATATTTTCTATAATATTGGAGGAACCCGAGGGTCTGACTCCCTAGCGTGAGAGATATCATGTTATATAGTTATGTGAACCCATTTGTTTGGTCCATTCCCAAACCTACAAAATAGCTTACCAAACAAAGGATGAACTAGAGAGAGGGAGGTTCCTGATTTTTTAAAAATGGGGGTAATCAATGAAATTAGATCCCTTATTATTACCCAATTATGTTCATTAAAAATTAAAAAGGAGGTCGAAACAGGTGTTTAGAGTATCGTGCATTGAAAATTAAAAATATTTGAAATATGTTTCCTAAATGCATTATTTATGAGGAAATTAAAGAATTATATGGGGCTATGTTTTACTAAAAATTAAACCTCTAATCATCTTTCGACCATGTTCATATTTGGATGGATGATAATGAAAAAATCTTTGTTTGAACTCTTGATGAAGCATAATTTTTTTGGTAATTCTATTTGGTCTAATTAATGCCTCTATGATGTTTCAAGCCACAAATAATAACCTTTTTAGATCATTGTTACATAGTTTCTTAAAGTATTCTCTTAGGATATAGTCATCTATAGAAAATATGGACATAACATATATGGAATTGGGACTAGGTTTTTAAAATCATTAAAATTAATCAGTTTCATGTCAACTAGAATAAATATTTGTTTCGTAAAATAGATCTTGAATATTCTGGAGGGAAAATTTCTCAAGAAGGAGAACCTATAGAATTAAAAAATCTATTATTTTGAATGACCTGATACCGAGTAATGTTAAAGAAGTTTTTATGTAAATTGGAATCACTTTATACTGTCATAAGTTTCTAGACTATGTGAATTTATCTAAATTTTTTTTGATCTCACTAAATAGAATATTTTTTATTTGGGGAATTAAGATCAAACTAATTTTCAGACATTGATGTGATTCTTTGTTATGGGTCCAGTGCATAGATTTAATGATTTTTTTGATTTTCAACCAATGAATTTTATGCCTCTATAGGGGTTTTGGGAGAAGTACTCATGCATGAAGGTAGATCAATATCATTTTACAATAAGTACATTTTTGAAGACATCTTAAAGAAGTCAATATATGAGATAAAATTGAATTATTTTAATGTTTCCCTTTTCTGTATTTTCCCTCATAAATATTAACGGTAAATACATTAGATAGTATTTTGGAGATCATTGACCATGTTCTATTGGGATTTAACACTGGATGATGCCTGACCATGGGATGTTTCTGGGAAATCGAACTCTCAATTGAGGTTTGGTAACCACATGTATCCCCTCATTATTTTAGTATGTATTTCACATTTAAATATTAAATTATTTTCAATAAATAATGATAATCACAACACCCAATTAAAGTGGACAATTCCATCTTTTACTATAGTGGTATATTATAATAAAAAAACTCATGGAAAAATAACTAAATGAAACATAATTAGTAAAATTACTAATGGAATGAAAGGATATGAAAAAAAAAAAAAAATTGAAATTATCATTATCATGATTATCCATGAAGATCATACCACCAATGACAATAAGAAAAATAATACAATAAATGAAAATAAGATAATCATTTTGGTAAAGAAATTATAGAGTATGATAAATTATTTTAGAGATATATGTTAGTTTATATAGAGTAATTTAATATGATCATTATTTATATGGTCATTGGATATATGGCCATTCGATATATTATCATCGGTTATACTTTTATCTAATAGTTAAATTAATTTACTGCATCTATTATTAAAAATTAAAAAATAATATAATTCATATATAATAAATAATTATCAAAGGAAATAAAAATATCATAACTAATTAAAATGATTTTTCTTGAAAATATTTATTTTTATTCATTAAATATAATAATAATTATTATTAATTTTATTATTATTATTATAGAATAATTTTATGTTTTTAAAAAATTTAGTGAAAGATATTAATAACAATTTACTGATATAATTTTTTGGTTACCAGATAAATAATTATTTTTAAAGTAGTGTGATCAAAATAATTAAATGTTAAAAAGATATTTTTCAAAGAATATTTTTTAAATGGGGTGTATTTTTATCCTCAAAAATTTAAATGATCACGTTTAAAGGAATATTCTAATAAAATTAAATGTATTAATGAATAAAAAATATGTTAAAAGTTATTTAATTATTAATTGATATATATAAACATTAAAGAACATTTAATGTTTAAGGCCTTTGCAACCTGTTCATCTACTTGGGACTACTCCAGATGAGGTTTAGAGCGTCAGTTTCATCAAGAAATTGCTATATGGATTTGGATGTTTGAGAGGGTATGGCTCTGACATCGGTATCGGGCCCGTGCTTCGTTTGCACGGGATAGCTTTCCATGCAGTGATGGCTTGGTGGAACTGGTCTTCATGTTTTTGATACTGGGTGGGGGATTTCCTCTGTAGTCTTGAATGTTTTTTTGGCTTTGAATTTTTTCTATAGGGACATGATTTTTGGTATTGTCAATAATTTAATTTGATTAATTATATTCTAGAATTAGAATTGGAATATTTACATTAGCAGAAGTATTATTTTTATTTTTGGAAAAAAACTAACTGAATTAAAAAAATTGAGCTATCATGATAAACGAAAAAAAAGTTAAAAAGGGTAAATTAATTAATAAAAACCTAAAATATCTCTAAATTTTTTATATTATTGTATTATTGATCTGTCAAAATTATTTCACTATTTTGGATCCACTTTCCATGTAAAATGACAACCTAAAATCATAAGAAATCTAATTTTGGGGAAACGCCACTCAAAACTCACTTATAAAAGGGTGTCGCATATACCCCTCCCATACCACTATTTATATTTATTTATCACTTTAATTTTTGATAAATTTACCTTTAAAATATCCTTATTAAACGTTTTATGGCTTTTAGTCTCAAGGATTATTAAAACATCTATTCCAAAAGAACATGTTTTGAGATAAAGGGAATCCATCAAAGTAACTTAGCTATCTTTTTCAATTAACTTCTCATATATACTCATTTTAAATCTTATTCTACATGCTAATGATATTATGTTAACATTATTATTCTTTTTTATTAAATCATATTATTATTACATTACTCTATATTTCTACTCATTCATTAGAATTACATGTTCTTCTTTCTGTTGGTTCAACCACCTACATTAACAAATTTATACCAAAAAAATTATTCTTCATAATATAAGTGCATCAAAAACATAATATTTGTAATATATACTTTTAAATATTAATTAAAGTTATTATTATGGTCTTGTAAGGGTGATAAAATGTAACAGTCCTTATAAAGTAACTTGTTATGAGTAAATTTTCATCAAACATGCTCATCATAAATTATATTCTCACAAACCATAAAAAACCTTCCATAAAATGAATATAAGACAATAAACATAATTGGTAAAAATATTCCACTAGAATTAATAATCTATTAATGATTAAATTTTTATCAAGGAATGTGGATCAACATCACTATAAAGAAACTTGTGTAATATAATCAAAATTACTAACATAAGATGATGAAAATATATAATAAAAAACTAATATATGTGTAATAAATGATTATAATTGCAGATTATAAAAGGTAATATATAAAAAATAAAATTTTAAAATATGTGAATAAAATTTTTATCTTTATTATATAGGTTGTTAAAGTGCTTCCATAGAAGTTGAGAGTAAAATTATAGGCTTATTTTCCAATATCAAATTAAAATCGATATTTCATATGTGAAAATTTCCATTGAATAATTGTTTTTGTTATTTATATCGAAAACCTCATATATTTTAATTTTCTAGAGTTATATTTTACGTTTACTTGTCTTCTTACCATTTCACATCAGTTTCGTACACAATTCAACCGAGATGATACGTATAAGTAGTGACATCCTTATCTCTAATTTTTGGTTTGAAATATTTCCCCTATATATCCACATTTTTACAATTTTTATGGATGTTTTTATTCCAAATTATTATATTGGTTTTTATCATTTTATATTTAATTTTAATTCATTTTAATGAAGTGTGAAAAATATTATTTTAATCCTTTTCACAACGGTTGTTTTCTCCTACTATTTTCTATAGATTTATTTACAAATATTTATTTACAAGTTTCCTTTTAACAACAAAATTAATTTTCATTTACTTTCACAGTATTTTTAAAAGCAATAATTTATTAATTATTTTTTTTAATTTATAAAAATGTAATTTTTGTCAATTATTATTTTCTATTTGTTTTTTTAATGGTCTTATAATGTTTTTTTTCATCAATGCCAATATACTTTATTGTTTCAAATGTTTTTATTTTGGATATTATTCTGTGAAACCATCAATTTTTCTTTTCTATATAATTAATTATTATTCCTTGTGTTGATTTTTGAGAAACGTATTTCATTATAATTATTAAATTATGCTATGATGGAATTATGGGTTATTTTATGTTCTTGAGGTCATGTATGTATGGTTTTTTATGATGTGAGAGGTTGGAATGAACTTCTATAAGACTCTCATGCATTGGATAAATATTTTATCTCTTGATATAAAATTTAAGGGGTTGGGTAGTTAATCCAATATGAAATATATCCATTAAGGTTATGAGGATAATAAGTGAAACATTTAACGATTCTTGTTGCTTCACATTGTGATGTTCAGAGGATGTTTGATCTTTGTATTTGGAGAGGAGGCTATTTCTTGGATTGGTATTATGATTAGGATTCCATGAATTCGAACTTTTTTTAGAGATTTTTTTTAAATGTTTCAATGTCTAGGAGATGTATCAGGTTATTGGGAGGGAACTGGTGTAGATATGAAGTGACCAACTCTAATTTTTTATTTTGGTTACAGGTCGTTGTTCGCAGCGTGACCCATGTGTGGTTGCGACCTATAGCGGGGGTGTGTTGCAGTTAGGAAAACAATAGTCACACTATAAGGAGGGAGGCCCCACACTATTTTCGATTCTATTTCGTGATGAATTAGGCTCCATTTGTTTTGTATGTTTTACTATAAGACCCATAGTTTTATGAAATATTATTTCAGAAAAAATTAACTTTTTGATAGCTATCATTACATGAAACATCAGGTTTTATTGAGTAGCAGTATACTATTAATATTATTCATTGAACAATCCTATTATAACCTAGACGTTAAATATGGATATATTCATAAGAATAATCACATTTTTAAGGTTAATTATAATGGTTTTAGATAAATAAAATATATTTATATATACGTACATAATTTTGGTAAAGTATTTATATTGTTAGAAAAAACATTTTTTACTATAAAAATGATTTTCATTTCTTACTATGAAAAAAATAATTAAATTGATATTAGAGAATTTTATAAAAATTATTTAAAAAAAATTAATTTTTGAATAAACATATCAAAATTATCTTTGGGTGAATTTTTGAAAATTTTCTCGAAAGATTAATTTTCCAGGATTTGTAAAAAATACTAATTTTTATGGAAATTTGTCATTTCATTTTGAGAAATTACAAAGTTACCCTATTTATTTTAAGAAGTTTTAAAATTAAAATTAATTCAATTATGATATAATTAATCCAATTTAGGTAATTTATATCATTTTCATCTTCATTTTCATTATTATAACCTTTTATACTTATGAAAAAGTTTCTTTAGAAAACCTTTTTTATCTTTGTGTTTGTAGTTGTTATTTTATATTCTATTCAGACACTTCTAATAATTGAATTTAATAGGATTAAATTTTTGGAATCAATATTTCTTATTTTATATAATCAGTTAAAATTAATTTTTTATTAAATATTAGTAAGAAAATAAATATTAATTACTATAGAAAAAGTTAAAACTGGGTTTTATATATTACATCAACATGTATCAAAATTAATTTTCAACACATAGAGGGTATTTATTTAATTAATTTTATTTAATATTTAGAATCACTGATTAAAAAATATATTGAAATTTTAATTTTATTTTTAGGCTTACAAGATAAATTAACTATGTAAACAAAAAAGGACTAGTTATTGTGGTGAAAACTAAAATAGTAAAATCGGGTAAAATTAAAATCGAAGGGGTTAATATTTTTAAAGCATTGGAATTTTTTGTTCTTTATGTTTTTATAAAACATTTAATCCTTACACTGAAATATTTATATATTTTTGAGCCACAAGGGTTGAGAGATACTTCCTATTATTGAATAGTTTTATGAATTTACAAAAATGACACTCCTTAGTTATAAAAGCCCACTTATTCCCATAAATTATTTTCACTCAAAAATTATTATGGTTTTGATAATACCTAAAAATACTCATACTTAATTCCATACCCACATTATAGAGGAATTATGTTTATTAGGAAACCCTATTGTGTAGGCTTTCGGTGCAAACCTAAGCAGGTTGTCCGAATAAGATCTATCATTTTTATTATAGAGTTTTGTATTATTTATTATTCCACATAAATAAATTAATAATAAAATCTAGTAATTTAATAACAACATAATATCTCATATATTTAAGTGTTATTATTTTATTTTTATAACCAATATATAACTCTTCTTCCATCAAATGGGAAACAAAACGGTTGATCGTTCGTGTAGTGGACTACCGCCACACGAACCATTTGAAATTTTTTCCTATCACCACCTGTCACTGATAAATATAATATTGAATTGAAAATTTGGAAATGATATAAATGAAATTATTATATCTTTTTAATTGAAAATATTCATTTGAAGGGAGAGTTAAATTATGGAATGACTGGTTCAAAGCTAATTTAAGAAAAAATTGCCAAAAATACACTTAAGGGAATTGGTTCAAAAAGTTTTACACCTTCAATAAGAAACATAGATCATATAAGTACATGTTTATGTGGAGCTTAAAAGTAACCTACTCGCATAATAATTTTATTTCTTGGATATCCAGTTCACAGAAGAATTCTATAATGCAGAACATTGATGGTTACCTTCACACAGTATAACACTTGTTTGAAGAACCTTGTTAGTTCTCAAAGATCATAAAGTTGGGGAAATCCTCTATATTTCAAAAAACTAATGTAAATTTCTCATATAGACCAATAAATAACCCTATTTTTTAATTTTAGGGGTACATGAACTCTCACCTTGAAATGAAATTTTTGAATTCATAATACTCAGAATATTCACTTGAAAAAGAATAAATGGTCCTCCAAATGAAGCAATCTTTAATGAAACTACCTCTTATGGGTTTTTAGAACCTCAACCCATGGTATAGATTCCTTTTGTGAAATTCCATTACCACCATGAAAAAAATATCTTTTTGGATCTTCGGGATTCACAATTTAACAATCCTTCATAAAACCATTCCTATGTGAACCAAGATATTACGTCGAGGAAGGGTCACCCTATTTCGTAGAACATACTATTTTTCAAGATCCCCTCCCTTAGCAAGACCCATGGACTTTGCAAAACCCCATTTTTTACAAATAAGAAACCTTTGTGAAGACCATCCTGTAAGCCTACTTATGGTTCCTCCTTTCACACAATACCCTTTCATGAATGTTGAGAACATGAGGCCCCCTTACCAATTCAAGACTAATCCTATCACACCTCAATTCTCTATGTTACTATTTCCACCTACCATTTTGTCTGCTCAATTTTCTCTATGTGTTTATTGGAACTCCACCTTACATGTTTCTAGAAATCATAGGTACCATAATTTCTATTTCTATTATGAAATTATTCTCTATTGTCTGAACTCATGTTTCCAACTTCATCACAGAAATGTCTACACCATTTCCACCCATATTCGCATGAGCAGTGTTCACGTAAGCTCTAAAGGTGGTGTCATTAAGGGGAAATATATTACCTTCTTGGTAGATTCCTTATGATATATATTCCTATATAATTGATATATTCCCCCAAAGGGTGTAAACCCCATCCATATCTAATCTGTATATCTGCAAACAACATAACATCACATCATAGTCATAAGATGTAAAAATTCATGACAATATCATCAACACATGACATAAAAAAATATCCATACCCTATGTGACTGAAATAATATATACCGTGGATTATCACTAGGGAATGAAACTCCCTTCACCACCATGGGGTGAAATACCTTTAATGAGAAACTTCTATGCATAAGCCTAACACTATCCACCCTACAATTGGTACAAAACATAACCCCTAGGACAGAACCCCAAAATCCAAGTACCTACCATGCATAAACCCCATCCAAACCATCTATTCCGTAAGAAGAAAATTGGAATCTTCATCATTTAATCCTAACATGATACCTCATTGATGATCCTTCCATAACACGACCATCCATATCGTGAGACGCATGTGTTTTGAACCTTATTTATCAAAAAGGTACTTCGACACATCTATGAGGTTTAATCCCAAAAAACAATTCTAAGTGTGAAATATTCCCCTTTGTGGGAACACTCCATTATTCAAGTTTGAAATATCCCCCCTTGGGGGGATACAATCCACTATCCAAGTGTAAAATATTCTCCCTGGGGGGGCACTCCACTATTCATGTGTAAAATCTCCCCCCTTGGGGAGTCACACACCATCTATTCCATGTATTAAATATTCCCCCCTAGAGGGACATTATCTATCATTCAATTGTTAAATATCATCCATTGGGGGGACACACTCCACCATTGTTGTGTGAAATCATCCCAAATGTGGGAAAAATTACAAAATCCAAGTGTGAAATTATCCCCTTTGGGGGAACACAGTCCACAAAATCAATGTGTGAAATATTTTCCAATGGGTCATAATAAACCACCATCTATTCCCACAAGATATTAAACATTCCCCTGATTATTTCCATAAGGAATTAAACTTATGACCTGATTCAAATTATCTACCCCATGTGATTTACATGGGATTATTGAGGTAAAAGTACTTGAAATACTTACAACCTTGGTGTCAGCTACCTCATGGATTCCTTAGGGTGGCTTAGGTTTTGTACTTTAGATTCCTCTCAATTGAGATTCCCCCTAAAAGGGGTGGAATTTATAGGTTTCCAATCTACCCACCATCCAGACATGTCCGATATTCAAAACATTACTACCTCATCTGACTGAGTCTCGCTTCCCAATCAAGACAGAAGTGGTGTAATTTACTGCTGTTAAACTTAAGATTGTAACTCCCAGAGATTTTATGAGGTATATTCTTTTAAAATCATTGATTTTTGTGTTTTACACTACACCATGATTAGATTGCTCTATACGCAACACCATATTATCTCAAATTTTACGCAACAATATACATGGCTGGTATTGCACACAATTTCAAGTACTTTTGATAGAATTGATTTCATGTAACACTGAGTATAGATTTTGTTCAATGTATAAATGAACTATGTTTTGATTATGTTATACACAACACCAAAAAAATATTTCACTACACGTAACACTGACATGTCTTGCGTTACCCGTAAGAGTTTCCTTCCTAGATATCTTGAATTGTATGTGATACTAAGTTTCAATAAACAATGATATATTATTAAAATATTATATAAAGTAGCTTTTATGGATAGTATTCACCACATTTTGAATTTTATATAACATTATCATTCATATTACACATTTTATAGAACATGTTATGAGAACAAAAAGAACATTTCGGATAAAAGAATTATTTTTTAAAAAATGTAGTTTTATTTCCTTTTAATGGCACACCCATTCTAAATCTAGTTTTTGACAATTTTATAAGTTAAATTTGACAAAATAAACTTCTTATTTAGAAGAGGAACATAAATATTTACTTTGGATAAATTGTTTATAATTTTCTGATAAATTTCATATTTTGATGAATAGTGAAAATATGCTATATTTTAATTGAAAACAACATTTTTCATCAAACTAAATTATATGGTAAAAATATATTATTGAACTGTTTTAGGTATAAATAGAATATATTTTTATATTTTAATACAATTTAAGTCATTGTCATTAATTTTACATTCAATTCATGTGTAAAAACATTTCTATCTTTTGCATTATTTTAAACAAAAACCCATTTTTTCCACAATGGGATTAATTTTAAATTAATTACTAAAAATTATATGTTTAGAATTTAAAAAAATGGATTTCATATTTAGAATCAGTAGGTCTAAATTATGTTATTGGGATACATTTAATATTTGGGCATTATGAATAGCAACTTTGGTAATTATTTGTATTACCAGAGTTAAAGGTAAATCATGTAATTAAGGGTAAAAATAATATTATAAAATTACCATAAAACATTAAAAAATTCTATTTTATGATAAAAAGTCGTCCCATATCACCTAAGGGTCATAATAGAATCATATCATGGACTTTTTTCCATGAAAATGATGTAAGTATTTTTAAAACAAAAGAAAGTGACAATATGTCACTCTCTTTAATCTTATAATTGTAATAATTTTAATTCAGTGATAAAAATCATAAAAATTCAAAAGTAAATATTCAATAGAAATAAAATTAAATTTTTTATATCATTTTTCTTTATTTATAATTTTTTGTGATTAATTATTTATTATTAATAATGACACAATAGTGATGTAAAAAATATTTTATTAGTAGAAATATCAAATAAATGGTTTTAAAAATATTAAAATAAATATCATTTGAAAGAATTAAACTTCTCCACAAGTTTTCTAGGTGACTATGACATGTTAGGTGTGTACTAAATATTTTATTTGAATTTATCTTTGGTGGGGATTTTATTTGATGTCAAATTAGAGAATAATGTCAAAATTGACAATATTGATATTTTATAAAAAAATTATTAAATTATTTTAAATCATAAATTTTTTTAAAACATACAGGGTGATAAATATAATGTCTAAAAATTCATAAATTATACCTTTATGGTTAATTAACACCACAAAATTAAATATTATTTAACATTAAATATTTAGAATGTTATTACCGCAATTAAAATTTAATACAATAACTAAGTGTCAATTAAAAAGATAAGTTTTAAATTGAAAAAATAAGTTGTCCAAAATACATTGGTTGAATATATTACAACCCTATATCATATCTTCTTTTAATTTGAGACACTTTTGAGGTTTCTACGTAGGTTTTTATTTTATTATAAATTAATATTTTTGAGAGTTTCATAAAGTGCACCTATCCTCTTATAAAAGGACACCTCCTCCGCCCTATTAGTGCCATCTTAATTATTAAATCTCAAAAAACCCTTCCCATTTATATTCTAAACTTTTCTAGTTACATTATAGAGATTATGGTCTTCTGAAAAGACCAACTCTAGTTCCCTAAAGGCAAATTTAAAGGAGGCATGTTGAGGAAGAGTTAATCTCTTATACCGATTCTTTCAAGTTTATATCCTCTTATACTCACTATTGTTTAGTTGCTCCATTATAAAGTAATAACATCAGTATAAATAATATACTGATATGCTATTATAAATATGAAATAACCCTATTTCACCTTCTATCCATCCTATGAAAAATGAAATCACTACGCGTGCGTACGTACGACTTACCGTCTCTACGTCGTGGTGTAATATGTTTTTCATCACCACCTTAATTGGATGGGTATAATAGTGGAAATAATAACTATATATGATTATTATAATGTGATACTAATTCTGAGATAATATAAACCATCCTCTTCAATAACATTAAATAATTATGGGAACGATATCATCGTTTGTGCGTACGTACGACTTACCATCTCCACGTCGTGATGAGATTCATTCTCAATGTTAACCATTCAAGAATGATTATAATGTATATATAAATAAATAATAATAAAATATATGACATAATAATGCTACTAGACTTATATATATATATATATGTGTGTGTGTGTGTCATTTACTTAATTCGATTCAATTCAATATGGAAATGAAAACCAAGTTTATGCGTACGTACGTACTACCGTCTCCCTGAATTGTGTATTCCATTTCATTTATCTATATATTATATATATATACTGCATATATGTGATATTTAAATTATTCTTTAAATTTATGAAGTATTTAAATCAAGATCTTTGTAATCATATGAGTAATAACAAGTCCAAACACGTATGATAAATTGAATGATTATTATCCAAAATATTGCTTTAACATGGAATTAACAAATGAATGGGTAATATAAAGTCACAAGTGAATCAAATATGATGTCATAAATATTATTATGGTTCTGTTATAAGCTAATAATATTTCTAAACCCACTATATAGGATTTTCTAACACATATCGAACAAATTGGACCTAAGGTAAGGTATAATTTTGCAATCTCATTTTTATCTGAGATTGTTTATACGTAAGTATTTTTTGGGGATATATTCATCATCCATGTCCATGTTTTATAAAAATGTATTAATAAAATCTATTTATTTTTAAATTCATTTCTATCCATTTTTTTCTCTTACTACTTGTTATGGAAGGAATCTTTCTTTTGTTTACCATACGAGGTACTTTTTGAATTTTCCAGTAAAAGTATGAGGAGAATGTTTTTTTAACATATACGACAAGAACAAATTTTTATGTATTTTTAATGTCTTAATTACAAGAAGATTTCTTTACACTATTTCAAGTTTATTTTTAAATAAATTATATTCTTATAAAATTGCACAACATTTTGAGAAAAAAAATTGAAGGAGAACGGATATTTTCCTTTAGAACTAAGCTCAAGTGGTTTATTAAAATTATTTTACATATAAGATAACATGGGGTTATGTTCCTATCGCTTTTATTAATTTGACTTGAATTTTATTATGATGGAATTATTTTTAAAAATTATTTTTATTAAATATGGATTATTTTATGATTAAATGTTGTTTAAGAAACCCATTTTACTTCATGGGTTATGATATGATGAATTATTTATGTTTTGGTACCACATGTAAGTATGTTTTCATTATGAGATTGTTGGAACCTATATCTCACGCCAATGTACTGGGTAAATATTTATATCTCATGAGATAGACATGGATGGAACATCAAGTAAATATTGTTCAGTAATACATGTCTGAAATGACAAGTAAACCCAGTTCAGTAATGGACTTCATCCAGTGTGGTGGTCTTGGAAGCAATGGCCTAGCTACTATGGAAATCATATTTTTTGATTAATAGATTTCCATAATTCCACATTATATTCCCAATATATTTTATCATGATTAATTTTCCTTTATGATCCATGCCTTACATACTTCCAAGATTTATGCCATTTCTCAAGATTTTGATGTTTAAACTTTATGTTCATGTTTTTATGTTCAAATGTTTATGGTTTGTTTTATATTCTCCATGTTTACCCTTTATGAGCATTTGAGCTCACCCTTTTTATGTTTTCTTTTCCCCAGGATATATTGAGTGGTTTTAGGTATGAAAACAAAAGGGGAAGATATTTATATGAGATGTTAAAGATCTTTCACCATGATTAGAAGATTATTTTCCGAGTTTCAAAAGATAATAAACTAATATAGTCCTTGGGTGTCTGTTCTTTTGTCATGTATTAATTATTCATCAAAAGTAATGCAATGTCCATGTACTTCATTATGGGGTCTCTACAGTTGTTATCATAGAAAAAGAGGTAGGAAGGAATCTGGTCATTGGGAACTCTCACGTGTGAGCGTTTGACAAAGCATGGCTCTCTGCCCAAGGGATTCATGAGGAAATGGCTGCCATTAGGGATGATGGTGTGTACTGCTCAAGGGGTGTATCCACCCATTGATTGCTCTTATATTTATTAATTCTTGTCCTCTAGAAATATTTCTAGATTGCTACAGGTGGTATTAGAGTGAATGTTTAGTCAACCATTGGAAACTAGGATGTGAAAACATTAGTGAGATCCCTAGAGATATTTCTAAGGTAAGTCTAGGGATGATCCTAAGGTTAAGTATAAGTATAGGTTAAAATTATAGAATTAATAAAATGATCATGAATAATCTAGGATTAAACCAAATATGTTATAGATTGAAAGTACTCCTCCTTGATTACGTTGTTTTCTTATTAATATTTTTTCGGACTATTTTTTTTGGGTTTTAGAAAATGGCTGGAAACTAGAGGATTCATGTTAATGGAGAATATGATGGACAATGGAATGAAATTATCCATGAGAAACCAAGTAAAATGGGGTTTGGAAGTAAAAAAATCATTATTAGTCCTAATCAGCAATCTCATAATATGATCAATAATCTTAACTTTGGTGAGTTTCCTGAAGTAGATAATAAGAGAAAGATGGAGTTTCATTGTGATCACAGAGAAAAGAAAGTTCAATTTTTCCCATATAAACCATTTGGGAAGTGATATCAAGGATAATGTTTCAATGGATCCGAATTATTTGTTAGGTGTGGAAAATAAGGACACAAAGCCAGTAATTTCAAAGGAAACGGTTCTGTTAACACAACGGACAAGGATAATGGTATTACTAAGACATAAACAACTGTTAAATGCTTTAAATATGGAATGTACAGACATTTTACAAATTGATTCCCTATGGGAAAATCTCATGAAGGGAATCCGAATGGTCATATGGGTAGTATTTATATAAATGATGATGACGAATCTATAAATGATATATGAGATGAAAGAAGTGTTGAGGAATAAAATGATGAAGCTCGATCAATTTTTTAATAAGGTTGTGGAATGATTTCATGTTCATGAAGATTAATGTTGTACAATTAATTTAATGGTACTATAGAATAAAGAAACATCTAAGTATTGTTATAATGTTGGTTTCCCTTATGTATTTGAAAGTATATTTTGAATGGTACTGGTAACCATTAATGGATATTCATATATTTTTTGAAAGCATATGATATGAGTGTAATGAAGGGATAAGGAGATAAGGAGTTGTTTTATAGTATTAATGAAATCATTACTAGTATAAGGACAAAGTGATATCAGGGTTTGAGTATATAGAATTTTTGGGATTTTGGTATGTGGAAAGTGTTAACTTTTGGTGGCATTCATGTTTTCACTAAGGTTATATGGTAATTAATTTTTCAAGAGAATAGATGATCAAGGTATTCACATGTTTTTAATGTGACCAAAAAGATATATCATATGATATATGGGAGATAAATAATAGTATTCACATGCTTGTTATATGACCTTTTTGGTAATTTTTTTCTTTGTACTATGAGATTGGATAGAAATATTTTGGATAAGCCTAAAGGTTGGAATGGATTATGTTGGACATCAGATATTATTTTTTAAGGCTAGAACGTTTTTTATATTATTTATGGAATGTTATAATTGTAACGCCCCGACCCCAGTTACCTAGAGTCGGTGCATTATTACATAACATTGTCATGATCACAAGAAAGATCAAATCTCGAAAGACCGATTGGTTTAGTAGCCTTGGAAATACAAGATACATTCATAAAGTTTTATATTACATAAAAAAACATCTTTTCTTCATATCCCCTCATACTATCCCTGCAGGTCATTCATAAATTACTTCTTCATAATCCTGGGAAAAATAAAACATTGAAAGGGGTGAGCTAAGATGCTCAGTAAGGATAACATTATATAAGAAGATTTCATAGATAAGAATAAACACTTAAGGCAGTATATAACTAAAACGAAAGCCTTTTAAACTTGAACTTCACCATAAAATGGCAAAGATAAAATAAAATAATTCCATTTACTTACTCACATGGATATTCTACTAGTTGAATGATCACATGAAATATCAATAACCACTTTCATAATGATGGAATGCATAATGCCAAAATATCATAACCACATAGCCAAGGCCTCGTGCCAAGACTACAAATAAGATTTTGTCAAGGCCTTGTGACAAGACACTAGTTTGTCTCATGAGACCTACCGATGCATCGAGGAGCTATAGAGGGCTCCACCCGTCACTTATTAAGTCCAATTCATTCCCCATATGAACATGTTTAAACATAACATAAACATTCGTATTTAAACTAGCATACGAAATGTCAATAATTTAACAAAAAACCATGAATGGTATTAAAATAGCACATCCACAGTCAAACATAACTCATTCAATACAATATGGAATATTGTGTTGTACCTCAATCGATAAAAATGAATGATATTGACATAGATGAAAATAACCATCAAAACTATTTGAGATAAATATCTCCCTTTTCTAGAAAACATTTAAAAGTCACACTATTTGTCAAGAAGCCATTTAAAAATAGATTTTTGAATCAAAGTGTCCCATACCACTTTGAAACTTTTAAAAGGAGTTTTAATTTTAAAACTTTAATGTCCATATAAATAAATCCTTAAAACCATTTTTAAAACATGGACATTAATGAGCAAGATTTAGAAGAATAAGTCTTTAAAACATTTAAAAATGGTATTTTAGTTAGAGTTTCTAACCAAAAGAGAGACACTTGAATACAAATAATTGAGGTAATAAAAACATTGTAATATCATGAGAATAAAGGGATTCATGATATACTATGTCAAAGTACATTATATACACCACATAAAAGTGATTTGGTGTATAACAACAAAGAAGTTTCAATGGAATGTAAATTGAGATGAAATCTCTCATAAAGGTCGTATCCTTAGGTTAAGGATAAATAAACGACTTAATTATGTGTGACAAATTTAAATACACTAAATATTATTGTATATTCAGTGTAAAACAATCAAGGGACATTCACACATATTCTAGTAAAAACAACACCAATGAATTGGATGTTTATCTCAACAAATTGAGATTGAGTAAAAATTACTCTTATCAAGTTCATACCGATGACTTGAGAATTTATAAATGGAGTGATTATGTGTATAAAAATTATATCCACAGAAATGGGAGTGTAAATTATGACATAATCAAATGAATAGTGATTCCACACATAATCTTGGAGTAAAATAATCAATGAAGTATGCGTAAAGCCGAATGAGTGGAAATTGAAATTTCAAATTCCCTTATCGATTTGGTAACATACAAAACATACACCCATGAAAGAAGGATCATACAATGATGATGTAAATATACATGAATTAAAGTATATTACACAATTAATACAAACATGGGCAGTACACACATCACATGTAATAAATAAGTGATGAACAATGGAATTCTCACAGAATTAAAAGTGAGATTAGAAACCCCTTACCTTGTACTTTTCCTTGATTGGGGGTAGGTTAACCTCCTGTATAATGTTGAAATAATTGTTATTAAATTATTAATGAATCATATACGTTAATATGATATCATATATGATCTTTTAACATTTCTTTGTTAATAATATCTTAGAATTATCGTCGTTTTGGGTGTTAACTTACTCGTTTTCTTTTATATGTTTTGTTACGTAAGCCATGTTTTTCATGGATAGGTTGTATATTATTGATATCCAGAATGACATAAAGTTCTTAAACATTATTTTTAAATCATCAAATGATAATTATACTTTAATGGATATGATGGAGAATGAATCTCATCACGTTCGTGGAGACGGTAGTCCGTACGTACGCACGAGCGACAATATCATTCTTTTGATATTAAAATAATATATAATTGGATGGTATATCATATATAAATAATCATTATCATGTTATATTTATTATTTAAATGAGTTACACATCATTATTATATCCACCCAAATAATAATATATTGAATAACAATTACACCACGACGTGGAGACGGTAAGTCGTACGTACGCACATATGGTGACATGTTATTCAAAGGGTGGATAGAATACTGAATATGGTTGTACCATATTTATAATAACATAACAGTATATAAAATATAATGGATTTATTATTTTATAATGGTAATAACAAAGAAATAATAAGTAGAAGAAGAAAGGAACTTGAAAAGGGGTGGTGAAAACATTACCTCTATTCGGGTTCTTCCTTTTGATTTGATCAAAAGGGATCCTTAGGTTGGCTTTCTAATAAAAATAAGGCCTCTAGGTTATAGTGAGGGAAGTTGAGATAGTATTGGGGTAGGGGTTGGCCGAACCAAAAGGCTTTGAAGGTGTGAAGAAATGAGAAGGAGGAGTTCCCTTTTATAAGAGGGGTGAGGGGCACCTTTGGAAAAGATAGAAATATTAATTTATAATAAATTCAAATTCGGTTTCTAATGGCTCAAAAGTTGATTATTCAAAGGTTAAGGTGGGTATAGGTCTAAAAAAATTCAACCAATAGAATTTATAATGTTTGGGGTTACTATATTAACCTTATCTTTTAGTTTTAACTCTTAGTTAATTAGTATGACATTTACCATGTCACTTTGTATTTTTATATTATATAATTAATAAACTTACTATATACATCCAAGAGACCCCCAAGTGGTCCATTAATGATATACCTATCATGATATAAGTCTCTTTGACAAACCTTATATTTTTAGGAATTTAATATCAATTAATAATATAATATTTGTTTTAAAAACTCTTTTATGTCAATTTTGACACTATTCGATAGTTGATTTTTGTGAAACTCATAACATAATTATTACTTCGAAAAAAGTCAATTAAATAAATCCTAATATGTCATATTATTGTATAAAATTAGTTTAATTAATTAGAAGTCTTAAATTATATTTATTTGGGTATTTATAATATCAATTATTTTAATTTTTCACTATTATGGTAATTACTGCATCATCATTGTGACATAAATATATTAAATTATTTAATGTCTAAAAATTATAAATAAAATATAATTACGTATTAAATCTTATTATCTTTCTAATGAATATTTACAATCGAATTTATATTATGTATAACCCTATATTAAAAATGTTGTCGTAAATAAACTTTGATTTTAACTCTTTTAACTCTTCTTTGAATTAAATAATATTAAATGTCCTAATCTAATCCAAGTGGACCTAAATGATAATATTTTATTCCTAAGGTTGTTTTTGGTCGAGATAAACTTGTCCAATAGAATTAGGAAATGTTTTAGGGTAATATTAATATCATTGTTACCCTTAATTACCCTATTCACTTTTAACCGTGGTAAATAAAAGTAAAAAGTTACTATTCACCAAAAATTATTTTCATCTCATTGAACCACATTTTACTTATTGATATTAACCGTGTCTCTCAGATTTTTGAAATTCCATTCACAGAAGCGGTAAAATTAAGTTTTATGAAAAATTCCGTTTTTTTAACTACCAATTAGTAGTTTCACTATTCATCAAAAAATGAAGTTTTTCAGAACAATGCCAAAATTTCACCCTAAGCTATAATTGATATTCTGAATTCAAAAATGATTTCTATTTTAAAAAATTCTAAACATATATGTTTCATTAATTAATTTTATAATTAATTCCCGCTGTCACAACAAATAGCGTGTTTTTAAGAAACAATATATATCAAATGATTGGCAATTGTTTAGGTCAAATTTCAAAGTGAAATTAATTCTAATGAACACAATTGGATAAAATGGTAAAAATATATTCTAATTATACATTAAAACCACTCAATAATATAATTTATCACTATAAATTATTTTGATTTAAAAAGTTGTTTTTTATTAAAATTTAGTTATTTTCACTATTCATCAAAATATAAGTGTTATCCGAAAAGTTCCAAAATTTCACCCTAAGATAAATTTGATATTACAAATCCAAAAATGAAGCCCATTTTGAGAGATAGAATTTATAAAATTTCAAAAAGTAGGTATTACTATTCATAACAGCTAGTTTGATTGGTTGTGGTGTGTTAGAATCTCAAAGTTGCGTACAATGCATGCCATTGCATTATTCGAAGGGAAACGTACCGTGGAAGCTTGGGGTGTTACATTCTCCCCTCCTTCAATAAATTGCATCCTCGCAATTTTTAAAATTGTGCTTGGGAATATAATGGAAAGTCCCACATCAGAAAAAGAGTTAATAAAACTATCACTTTAAAAGAAAGATAGAGAGGTTTAAAGGTCAACCAAGATAACCCATACACGGATTCCATGTAGGAAAACATGGATATGGATGATAAACTAAGTATCAAGTTCTGATGGAGAGGGATAGAAATCATGATCAGGAGAAAGTTAACAATAAGAAAACCACAAACTTGAGTTGGGACAAATGACCATTAGTCTCCTAGTAGGAAAGTAAACGGACAACATTTTTTTGTTTTAAGTTACATTACATAAGGATGAGGAATTTATTTATGATATTGACTAAGAATATAAAGATATATATACTTACATTGTAAGTAGAGTTTCATTCTTTAATAAATTTCCGCCACCAACTCATTTTTTTTAAACGATGAGTATTCAAGAAGACTTGGTCACACTGGAAGAGCTAGAATAAACTTCTATAGAATCAAATGATCTATGCAGGATAAACTATATATTTACATTGTCTTTAGAGATTAATCTAAACCAAAATGGTTAGTACAAGATCTAATGATCCCCCAAAAGGATATTCCTTGAGAGAAATAAACACTAATCTTAATTTCTAAAATTAAACCAACAATACCCCAAAGTTAAATAAATACCATTCAATAATCAATTTTCTTTAAAATCCTTTAATATAATCAAAACTAATATTGAAAACCAAAACTTATAAAGAATGTAGTCTTCCACGTTAAATTGTATCTCCAAATGACATTAATTACTCTTAAAGTCACATACTTAAACGTAATTAACCTAATCATTTCCATAAATAACCCAAATCATTATAAATCCACAATAAAAACATAGATAAAAATCCACCATTACTCCTCAAATGAAATCCCATACTACTCTATTTTCCTTTGGCATATAGTGTTCTCAACAAAGCGAACAACTTCCAAAATAACATTTATCACTTAATAACCAAATCATTTTCCTATACTAAGGGTATTCATTTGATAAGACATAAGATCCTAAATCGACTTATTATTGATCAATATAATAATTTAACTAAAAACAATTAGTCACACTATCCTGGGACTTCACGTAGTCCAGTGGTAGGCGATAAATCCCAATCGCACTTTCGTTGTGGGTTCGATTCCCACAGCTTTGTCCGACACGACGGGTTGTCACGCAGTCTGCGTGTTGTCCTTTTCAAAAACTATGTTTTATAAAATTACCCAAATGAGATAAATTCCTCAAAATAACCATA
This sequence comes from Viscum album, assembly GCA_963277665.1. Taxonomy (NCBI): domain Eukaryota; kingdom Viridiplantae; phylum Streptophyta; class Magnoliopsida; order Santalales; family Viscaceae; genus Viscum; species Viscum album. Next base: position 2,067,354,254 of record OY728123.1, on the reverse strand, counting down.
ACATAATTTAACCACAAATCTTATCTCATACCTTGCATTTTCATCCCAAATTATAATAACTTATAATTCTCTCAAACCCCAATGATCATATAAAACCAAATGGATATTTATACTATATCCACAAGAGAAAAGATAATTCTTCCATAAGTATCATTCTCACATGGCAAGCATTAGGGTTACAAATACAAGAGAAAATTATTCCAAAGTAAACCCTTCAAAAAGGATCACTAATAATTTTTAAACATTTATCCAACCATTTATTTCCACATAGATTCTTCTCTGACCAAAAAAATATCCTATAGAATAGGACATTTACTCTGGTAATGGCCAGATCCCCTACATTTACGGCAAATGACTGTAAATGGACTCTTGGGACCATTTTTATCTTCTTCCATAGTACTCTTCATTTTTCTTCGGCAATTCTTCACTTTATGTCCTTCCTTCCCGCATGTAAAGCATTTCTTTGTCCCATTGAGATACTTTCCTGGGTGTCTCCTTCCACATTTCCTGCATGATGGAAATTGAGGATTTCTTTCTCCATGGTCTCCACTACTGGAGCTCTAATCTTTCATCACCTTTCTCTTCTTTGTTGAGTCCGATAATTGGTTAATATATATATTGTTGATCATATTTTTGGAAAAATGATTTGGCATAAAGACGATATCTTTTATTCCTATCAACATTCCATTTTGTTGCTCATTGCCACCACCATTCCCACCTTGTACATCATTCTCAAAGTCACTATGACTTCCTTGGAATCCAGCCATTGACTAAAACCAGAAAGCATTGTGTGAGTAATAGTAGTCATACAATCATTTAGAGATTAAAATGTCACCATATTCTCAATTTGAAACACATTAGGATTTACCAAGTTCATTTACTCTCATATTATATATACAATACTTTAAATCAGTTTGTAAAGAAAATGTAAATTATCCTAAGCATATCCCCCGGGAGTGTCGTAACCAAGAGTGCAGCAAGGCCCGTTGTCGTGCACCAGTTCCCGTTCGAGTCTAGCTCAAAGCGGTTTTTTTGGGTTTTACCCCTAGGTACATCTATGCCAGATCCACCTCTACCTACTCGTATCCAGACAAGGATGTATTTCTCGGAAAACTCACAAAATCTCTACAATACTAAAATTCTAGGACGTTCTTCTATACTAATCCTCAAAGTTCATCTTAGGTCTATGTGCTCTAATCAGAGTTTATCTAAATCTAGCTTCCAAGGTTTGTACTAAACTTCCTTTGATACCAACTGTAATGCCCCAACCCCAGTTACCCAAAGTCGGTGCATTATTACATAACATTGTCATGATCACAAGAAAGATCAAATCTCGAAATACCGATTGGTTTAGTAGCCATGGAAATACTAGATACATTCATAAAGTTTTACATTACATAAAAAATATCTTTTCTTCATATCCCCTCATACTATCCCTGCAGGTCATTCATAAATTACTTCTTCGTAATCCTGGAAAAAATAAAACATTGAAAGAGGTGAGCTCAGATGCTCAGTAAGGATAAAATTATAGCAGAAGCTTTCATAGATAAGCATAAACACTTAAGGCAGTTTATAACTAAAACGAAAGCCTTTTAAACTTTAACTTCAGCATAAAATGGCAAAGATAAAATAAAATAATGCCATTTACTTACTCACATGGATATTCTACTAGTTGAATGATCACATGCAATATCAATAACCACTTTCATAATGATGAAATGAATAATTCCAGACTATCATAACGACATAGCCAAGGTCTCGTGCCAAGACTACAAATAAGATTTTGTCAAGGCCTTGTTCCAAGACACTAGTTTGTCTCATGAGACCTACTGATGCATAGAGGAGCTATAGTGGGCTCCAACCGTCACTTATTAAGTCCAATGCATTCCTCATATGAACATGTTTAAACATAACATAAACATTCGTATTTAAACTAGCATGCGAAATGTCAATACTTTAACCACAAACCATGAATGGTATAAAAATAGCACATCCACAGTCAAACATAACTCATTCAATACAATATGGAAGATTGTATTGTACCTTAATCAATAACAATGAATGATATTGACATAGATGAAAATAACCATCAAAACTATTTGAGATAAATATCCCCCTTTTCTTGAAAACATTAAAAAGTCACACTATTTGTCAAGAAGCCATTTAAAAATAGATTTTTGAATCAAAGTGTCCCATACCACTTTGAAACTTTTAAAAGGAGTTTTAATTTTAAAACTTTAATGTCCATATAAATAAATCCTTAAAACCATTTTTAAAACATGGACATTAATGAGAAAGATTTAGAATAATAAGTCTTTAAAACATTTAAAAATGGTATTTTAGTTAGAGTTTCTAACCAAAAGAGAGACACTTGAATACAAATAATTGAGGTAATAAAAACATTGTAATATCATGAGAATAAAGGGATTCATGATATACTATGTCAAAGTACATTATATACACCACATAAAAGTTATTTGGTGTATAACAACAAAAAAGTTTCAATGGAATGTAAATTGAGATGAAATCTCTCATAAAGGTCGTATCCTTAGGTTAAGGATAAATAAACAACATAATTATGTGTGAAAAATAAAAATACACTAAATATGATTGTATATTCAGTGTAAAACAATCAAGGTACATTCACACATATTCTAGTAAAAACAACACCAATGAATTGGATGTTTATCTCAACAAATCGAGATTGAGTAAAAATTACTCTTATCAAGTTCATACCGATGAATTAAGAATTTATCAATTGAGTAATTATGTGTATAAAAAGTATATCCACAGAAAGGGGAGTGGAAATTATGACATAATCAAATAAATAGTGATTCCACACATAATCTTGGAGTAAAATAATCAATGAAGTATGCGTAAAGCCGAATGAGTGGAAATTGAAATTTCAAATTCCCTTATCGATTTGGTAACATACAAAACATACACCCTTGAAAGAAGGATCATACAATGATGATGTAAATATACATGAATTAAATTATATTACACAATGAATACAAACATGGGAAGTACACACACCACATGTAATAAATAAGTGATGAACAATGGAATTCTCACGGAATTAAAAGTGAGATAAGAAACCCCTTACCTTGTACTTTTCCTTGTTTGGGGGTAGGTTAACCTCCTGTATAATGTTGAAATAATTGTTATTAAATTATTCATGAATCATATACATTAATATGATATCATATGTGATCTTTTAACATTTCTTTGTTAATAATATCTTAGAATTATCGTCGTTTCGGGTGTTAACTTACTCGTTTTCTTTTATATGTTTTGTTACATAAGCCATGTTTTTAATGGATAGGATGTATCTTATTCATATCCAGAATTATATAAAGTTCTTCAAAATTATTTTTAAATCATCAAATTATAATTATACTTGAATGGATATGATGGAGAATGAATCTCATCGCGCTCGTGGAGACGGTAGTCCGTACGTACGCACGAGCGACAATATCATTCTTTTGATATTAAAATAATATATAATTGGATGGTATATCATATATACAGAATCATTATCATGTTATATTTATTATTTAAATAAGTTACACATCATTATTATATCCACCCAAATAATAATATATTGAATAACAATTACACCACGACGTGGAGACGGTAAGCCGTACGTACGCACGTATGGTGACATGTTATTCAAAGGGTGGATAGAATAATGAATATGGTTGTACCATATTTATAATAACATCACAGTATATATAAGATACTGGATTTATTATTTTAGAATGGTAATAACAAAGAAAGAAGAAGTGGAAGAAGAAAGGTACTTGAAAAGGGGTGGTGAAAACATTACCTCTTCTTCGGGTTCTTCCTTTTGATTTGATCAAAAGGGCTCCTTAGGTTGGCTTTCTGATCAAAATAAGGCCTCTAGGTTGTAGTGAGGGAAGTTTAGAGAGTATTTGGGCAGGGTTTGGCCGAACCAAAAGGATTTTAAGGTGTGAAGAAATGAGAAGGAGGAGTACCCTTTTATAAGAGGGGTGAGGGGATCCTTTGGAAAAGCTAGAAATATTAATTTATAATAAATTCATATTCAGTTTCTAATGGCTCCAAAGTTTATTATTAAAAGTTTAAGGTGAGGATAGGTCTAAAACAATTCAACAAATATAATTTATACAGGTTTGGGTTACTATATAAACCTTATCTTTTAGTTTTAACTCTTAGTTAATTAGTTTGACATTTACCATGTCGCTTTGTATTTTTATATTATATAATTAATAAACTTACTATATACATCCAAGATACCCCCAAGTGGTCCATTAATGATATAAATATCATGATATAAGTCGCTTGGCCGAATATTAGATTTTTAGGAATTTAATATCAATTAATAATATAATATTTGTTTTAAAAACTCATTTATGTCAATTTTGACACTATTCAATAGTTGATTTTTGTGAAACTCATAAAAGAAGTATTACTTCGAACAAAGTCAATTAAACAAAACTAATATGTCATATTATTCTATAAAATTAGTGTAATTAATTAAAAGTCTTAAATTATATTTATTTGGGTATTTATAATATCAATTATTTTAATTTTTCACTATTATGGTAATTACTGCATCATCATTGTGTCATAAATATATTAAATTATTTAATGTCTAAAAATTATAAATAAAATCTCATTATGTAGGAAATCTTATTATCTTTCTAATTAATATTTACAATCGAATTTACCTTATGTATAACCCCATATTAAAAATGTTTTAGTAAATAAACTTTGATTTTAACTCTTTTAACTCTTCTTTGAATTAAATAATAATAAATGTCCTAATCTAATCCAAGTGGACCTATATGATAATATTTTATTCCTAAGGTTGTTTGTGGTACAGATAAACTATTCCAATCGAATTAGGACATGTGTTAGGGTAATATTAATATCATTTTTACCATTAATTACCCTATTTACTTTTAACCGTGGTAAATAAAAGTAAAAAGTTACTATTCACCAAAAATTATTTTCATCTCATTGAACCACATTTTACTTCTTGATATTAACCGTGTCTCTCGGATTTTCAAAATTCCATTCACAGAAGCGGTAAAATTAAGTTTTATGAAAAATTCAGTTTTTTTAACTACCACTTAGTAGTTTCACTATTCATCAAAAATTGAAGTTTTTCAGAACAATGCCAAAATTTCACCCTAAGCTATAATTGATATTCCGAATTCAAAAATGATGTCTATTTTACAAAATTCTAAACATATAAGTTGCATTAATTAATTTTATAATTAATTTCTGCTGTCACAACAAATAGTGTGATTTTAAGAAACAATATATATCAAACGATTGACAATTGTTTAGGTCCAATTTCAAAGTGAAAATAATTCTAATGAACACCATTGGATAAAATGGTAAAAATATATTCTAATTATACTTTAAAACCACTCATTAATATAATTTATCACTATAAATTATTTTGATTTAAAAAGTTGTTTTTAATTAAAATTTAGTAATTTTCACTATTCATCAAAATATAAGTGTTATCCGAAAAGTTCCAAAATTTCACCCTAGGATAAATTTGATATTACGAATCCAAAAATTAAGTCCATTTTGAGAGATATAATTTATAAAATTTCAAAAAGTAGGTATTACTATTCATTTCGGCTAGTTTGATTGGTTGTGGTGTGTTAGAATCTTGAAGTTGCGTACAATGCACGCCATTGCATTATTCGAAGGGAAACGTACCGTGGAATCTTGGGGTGTTACAATAATAGTATAGTTTTAGAAAAATTACAACCCATGGGAAGAGAAACAACCCGTCGCGTCAGACAAGTCTGTGGGAATCGAAAAAACAAATGAAGTGCTAAAAGCCTTTTTCACCTACCACTGGCCTACAAAAGTCATTAGTTAGTAGAAATTAGTTTTATTTTATTAATCGGTACGATCTATGAAGTATAAGTCCATTTTTGGAACCATAAACGATTAATATCACCATATATGGACTTATGTATTTTTAATAACTTTTGCTAACCTTTATTTGATAGAGACAGATGGAATGACCTGTCATTCTATCGAATGATCTACTAACACTTCAAGAATGACAAATTTTACTTCATTTCATTAAATAAGAGATAAAATGTAAATTTTTCAAGGCATGGACAATGGTGAGATTGTTCCAAAATAAAGTATATATTTATTCTAATTAAAAATTATTCATCATTAGAGAAAGGATCATGAAAGAAATTGTTATACTAGTACCTTATTATCCGATTGTAACGTACCAACCCCTGTTACCTAGAGTAGGTGCATTATTACATAACATATGCATGATCACAAGGGTTTAAATCCCGAAACACTTATCAGTTTAGTAGTATTGAATGTACTAGATGGATTCATACGTTTTACATTACATTATAAAATGAAAAGCTACAACAAAATAGTCTCCATAGGCCACATTCATATCCCTTAGACTATCCCTACAGGTCAGTCATAATATACATCTTCGCATCCTGGGAAAAATAAAACACAGAAGGGGGTGAGATCAGATGCTGAGTAAGGATAAAAATATAGCGGAAACATTATTAAATAAGAAATAACATTTAAGGCAATGTATAAGACTAAAACAAAATCATTTTAATCATAAACATAAGCATAATATGGAAAAGATAAAATCAAATAATTCCATTTAATTATTCACATGGATATTCTACTAGTCTAATAATCACATGCAATATCAATATCCACTTTTACAATGATGGAATGCATAATACGAGACTTCATAAATACATTGTCAAGGCCTTCTACCATGAATACAAATAATATTTTTTCAAGGTCTTGTTTAAATACACTAGTTTGTCTCATGATACCTACCAATGCATCGAGGAGCTATAAATAGATCCACACGTCACTTACTAAGTCCAATGCATTCCTTATATGAAAAGGATTAATTAAACATACCATAAATATTCGTATAAAAACTAGCATTAAAAATGTCAATACTTTATCCATAAACCATGAATGGTGTAAAAATAACACATCCATAGTCAAACATATCACAAAAACTTCAATAAAATATTGAAGTTTGTTATCATAATAAGTTAACTTCAAACAAGCTTAAAACCCATCAAAGGATGTTGACATAAATGAAATCAAAACTTTTTTTAGAGAAATATCTATTTCTTTTTTGAAATCATTCAAAAGTCATATAATTATAAAAGAAAATATTTATTTTTAAAATATTATTATAATATTATATATAAATATTCAATGATGTTGTAACGGTAGAAAATAGCCGCACCCTCCGTATAAGTTAAAAAAAATTCTTACCTTAGTTTTTTTGAAAAGGTCATAAAGTATCTTGTTTGGAAAACGACAGAAAGATTCCTTTCAAAAACATATATGGTCAAATAAGGGTAAAAATTACTTTAAACCATTGTCTATTAATTAGTAAAAATGTTTTGAAATACATTTTAAAGAAACACGGATGTGGACGGTAATGAGGTCCCAGTATATACTTAAGTAAAAACAACCTCAGATAATAAATAGATTATGAAATTAACCCTTACCTTGTACTTTTACTTGGTCAATGGTAGGTTAAACTCCAGTATAATGGTTATATAATTGTTATTAAATTATTCAAGAACTATATACATTAATCTGATATCATATATGATCTTCTAATATTGCTTTGTTAATGATATTTCAGTAGTATCATCGTTTCATGTGTTAACTGATTCGTTTTCCTTTCTATGCAATGTTACGTAAGTAATATTTATTATGGATATGATGTATCTTTTTCATATTCAGAATGCTATTAATTATTTAAAAATTATTTTTAATCCTCAAACGAAAATTATTCTTTAAATGATATGATGGGGAATGAATCTCATCGTGTTCATCGAGACGATAATCTGTACGTACGCACGAGCGAAAATATAATTATTTTGATATTAAAATCATATATAATTGGATGTTATATAATATAAACAGAATCATTACTATGTTATATTTATTATTTCCAGCATTTATACTCATTATTATACCCATCAAAATGATGAAGTGTTTGAATAACAAACTACACCACAACATGGAGACTGTAATCCGTACGTACGCACGTATGGTGACATTGTAATTTATAGGATGGATAGAATAATTAATATGGTTTTAACATTTTTATAAAAAAATCACAGCATATATAATATACTGGATTGATTATTTTATAATTGAATTAACAGTGAAAGAGGAAGTGGAAGAAGAAAAGAAGATGAAAGAGGTGATGAAATATTTACCTCTTCTTCGGGTTCTTCCTTTTTATTTGACCAAAGGGAACCTTAGGATGGCTTTATGACTAAATTAAGGCCTCTAGGATAAATTTAGGACAATTGGGAGGATATTTGGGCAGGTTTTGGCTGAGCGAAATAGATTTGTAGGAGTGAATTTGAGAGAAGGGGAAGTTCCCTTTTATAAGAGGGGTGAGGGCCACCTTAGGAAATGATTGAAATATTATTTTATAATAAAATAATTTTGGATTTCTAATGGATCCAAAATGATTTATTTCAAGGATAAGGTTAGGATGGGTCTAAAACCACTCAACCAATAGGTTTTAGATAGGTTTGGGTCACTATATTAACCTTATCTTTTAGATTTAACTCTTTGTAAAATGGTTTGACATTTACCATGTCTCTTTGAATTTTTATATTATATGGTTAATAAACTTACTATAAACTATTAAGAGAACCCTTAGTGGTGAATTATTAATATATATAACCTTATATAATTCATTTTTCTAACTTTATATTTTTAGGAATATTATATCAATTAATAATATAGTATTTGTTTTAAAAAATCAATTATTTAAATTCTGACACTATTTAGTATTTGGTTTTTTTGAATATCATAACAATAAGATTAATTCGAAAAAAATTATTTAATCAACAATAACATGAAATATTAACCTAGAAAATTATATTAATTTATCAAAAGTATAAAAATTACATTTATTTGGATATGTATAATATCAGTTATTTTAATCTTTCATTAAGAAGGTAATTACTGCATCATCATTGTGTCATAAATAAATTAAATTATTTAATGTCTAAAAATTATAAATAAAATACCAATATTTAGGAAATATTTTTATATTTTAATGAATATTTATTGTCGAATTTATATTGTGTGTAACCCTATATTAAAAATGGTTTAGTTATTAAACATTGAATCTTACTCTTTTAACTCTTCTTTAAATAAAATAATAATAAATGTCCTAATCTAATCCAAGTGGAACAAATAGGTTCATATATTTTTAATAAGGTTGTTTTTTTCCTAATTATACTTATCTAATAGAATTAGGACATGTTTTAGGGTAATTATGATAACATTTCTACCCTTAATTTCCCTATTTACATTTAACCGTGGTAAATAAAAGTAAAAAGTTAATATTCATCAAAAAATATTTTCATCTTATTGAACCATAGTTTACTTACTAATATCAACAGTGACTCTCTTAGTTTTTAAATTAATCTCACAGAAGTGGTAAAATTATGTTTTATGCAAATTTATAAATTCTCCTAGGAGGTGGGTAAAAGACGGTAAAAAGTATAATAATATTTTTATGTATCTAAACTCATTATAAAATGACTCCAATGAATTAAATTGAAAATATATTGGTATTATGTATCTACTTTTACCTAAAATAAATTTAAATAAAATAAATAATATTTAAATAAAAAGTTGGTTTTAAACAATAACTCAGTGTTTTTTACTATTCATCAAAAATTGAAAGTTTTCAGAAAAATACCAAAAAATCACCGTAAGCTAATTTTGATATTAAAAATCTAAAAATGAAGTCATTTTGAATGATAAAATTTATAAAATTTCAAAAAGTGGGTATTACTATTCATAATGGTTAGTTTGATTGGTTGTGGTGTGTTTGAACTCAAAGTTGCATACAACACAAGATATTGTATTATTCAAAGGAAAACATACCATGGAAGCTTGGGGTGTTACATTATCCCCTCATTATAATAATTTCATCCTTGAAATTTATAGAATATTACTGTATAAAAAGATTCGAGTGTTTCTTCATCATACGTTCCTCAGGTTCCCACATTGCCTCTTCAATCTTATTATTTCTCCACAAAACTTTCAACAGACGAGTCGTCCAGTTTCTCAACACTTGTTCTCTGGTATCAAGAATATTGGCAGGCTCTTTACAATAAGATAGATCAGGTTCCAGTTCAATTTCCTCATAGGTGAGTATATGCGTTGGGTCCGACATGTATTTTCTCAACAGTGATATGTGGAACACATCGTGAACTTTGGAGAGACTTGGCAGTATTGCCAAATGGTAAACTACATCCCCAATTCATTATAGAATTTCAAAAGGTCCAATGTACATGGGACTCAATTTATCATTCTTAACAAAACATATAACACCCTTCCGTGGATATTCCTTCAAGAAAACATGGTCTCCTACTTGAAATTCCAAATCTTCCTTCAGTTATCATCATAACACTTCTTGCCTACTTTGGGCTGCTTTGATGTGGGTTTGAATGACCTTCAACTTTTCCATTATTTCATCAACAAGTTCTAGGCCTACGAGTTTTCTTTCACCAACATCATCCCAACAAGTTGGTGTGTGACATCTCTTTCCATATAACACTTTATATGGTTCCATTTGAATACTTTAATGGAAGCTATTGTTATAGAAAAATTCTACAAGAGGTAAATATTGATCCCACATACCTAGAAAGTTAAGTGATAGAGATCTCAACATGTATTCTAAGTCTTGCATAGCCGTTCTGATTGACCATTGATTTGAGTGTGGTATGCAGTGCTCAAACGAAGTTCAGTATCTAGGGCCTTCTGAATACTTTTCTAGAATCTTGATGTAAAATGGGGATCACGATCAGAAACAATCGATAGGTGTACACCATTGAGTCTTACTAATTCATTAATATATAGTCTTTCCTGACGTTCACGTGGTAAATATTCTCTTATAGCAAGAAAATGTGATGACTTAGTCAGATGATCCACAATAACCCATATTGCATCATTTCTTTAAGGATTCTTTGGTAGTCCCATGACAAATTCCATCGTAATATTATCCCATTTCCACTCAAGTATGGGAAGAGGTTTCATGACTCCTCTAGAGTGTTGCCTTACAGCATTCACTTGTTGAAATACCATACATCTTGACACAATATCAAAAATATCTCTCTTTATGTTGTCCCACCAAAAACTTTTCTTCAAATATCTATACATCTTAGTGATACTAGGGTGTATAGAATAATTAGATCTATGAGAATCATCCAACAATTCCCTTTTTAGATCTGGTAAATCAGGAACACAATGTCTCTTCCCAAATTTCAAAATCTCATCTTCATATATGAATTCACTCAATCTCCCATCATTCACAACATTAATTTTATTTTGAAACTCCTCCTCATTAGTCTAAGAACTTTTTATACTTTCTAGTAAATATGTTTTGGAAACCATTTTAAAAAATATTGATGTTTCACCTTCCATGGTTATTCCCATATCCATCATTAATAGATCCATGAAAATAGGATCCCTTTCAATTCTCATCTTGTTCAAAACTCCATGATCCTTTCTACTCAAAGCATATTCCACTTTATTTTCCTTCCCATAAAGGTAGTGTATAGTGAAATCCTAATCCTTGAGTAGTTCAAGTCGTCACCTTTGACTCATGTTGAGTCCTTTCTATGAGAAAATATACTTCAAACTCTTGTGATCGATATATATCTCACATTTTCACCATAAAGATAATGTATCCATATCTTCAAATAAAAGATTACAGCTTCTAACTCAAGATCATGAGTAGGATTGTTTTTCTCATGAATATTTAGCCGTCGTGATGCATAGTCAATAACCCTATCATTTTGTATAACGACACAACCATGTCCTTTCTTTGATGCATCATTATAAATAACAAACCCATCATTCCATAATGGTAGAGTCAACATAGAAGCATTGACTAATCTTCTCTTCAATTCTTCAAAACATTCTTCACAATATTTTGTCCAAAAAAATTTAACCCCTTTACATGTGAGCTTGGTTAATGGGTTAGTCAATCAGGAAAAATTCTGGACGAAACGATAATAATTACCTGAAAAACCAATAAAACGGTGTACCTCAATTATACTTGTCGGTGTTGGCCATTCTTGGGTTGCCTTGATTTTTGAAGGATCAACAAAGATTCAATCGTTAGAGACAATATGGCCCAAAAAAGAATTCTCTTCAAGCCAGAGTTCATACATGCTAAATTTCCCACATAATTAATATCTTTTAAGAATCCTTAGGATAATGCGCAAGTGATTTTCATGATCTTCGTAGCTTTTTGATTATACAATAATATAATCAATAAATACCACTATATATTCATCAAGATATTTCTTGAAACTCTATTCATTAGATCCATGAAGATAAAGGGTGCATTAGTCAACCCAAAAGGCATTACTATAAACTCGTAATGCCCGTACCTGGTTCGAAATGCTATTTTCAGAATGTCTTCCTTCTTTACAAACAATTGATTATATCTAGATCATAGGTCAATATTTGAAAAATATTTAACTCCATGAAGTTGGTCTATTAAATCATCAATTTGAGGTAGGTGATACTTGTTATTTATTGTTATAGCATTAATCTCCCTGTAGTCAATGCACACCCAAATAGATCCATCTTTCTTCATAAAAAAAAGAATAAGGGCTCCCCATATAGAAACACAAGGGAGAATAAATCCATTATTACTCAGTTAATCTATTTGATTCCTTAATTCCACCAATTCCACAATGGCCATTCTATAAGGGGTCTTAGATATGGTCCATGAACCAGGAATTAAATCAATAGAAAACTCAAATTATTTTTCTAGGTGATGTGTAGTTAAATCCTCTAGAAACACATCAACATATTCTTGAACAATAGGTACATCCTCTATTTGAACATTCCTTTCCTCACCCTTAGTTATTTCATTCTCTTCCTCCCAAATAATTAAATTTAGTAGAGCTACTAGGGGCAGAGCTAGAAAAGAATTAGGTGGTGACATTTATGCTCTAAAGATAAGGTACTCTTTATCATTATCGAGAATTGTAACCTCCTTTTTCTTATAATAAATTTTCACATCATGGTTCTAAATCCAATCCATACCAAGGATTATATCAAATTAAATCATGGTTATGACGATGAGATCGGCAGATAAAGAACATTTATATGCCCTAATGGGAAATTATTCACAATCCTTTCTTGCAATGATACTTCCCTTAGGAGTTTTGATTGACATATCCCTTGTTAAGTCAAATTGAAAATATCTAATTTTCATTGAAAACTAGGAATATATGAAACTATGCAATGATATAGAATCAAATAATGAATTGGCTAAACTTGAGGAACCATTAAATTACTTGTCACTTCGTCTTTCGGAGTTTCAACCTTAGCAGTAGTTATCTCATAAGAATGGCCTTTCTCCGTTGGAATTTTTTGAGGTAATTTCCCTTGGTGCTTAGGGAATTCATTTTTATAATTCCCATTTTCTCTATAATTTTAGCAATCAACATTGACGGCCTATTTATTCCCCTTTCAATCACGATCTTGGTGGACTTTTTCACCACACTTGTAACAGACTCCCACTCCCTTTAGGAAAGTATCAGGGTGTTTCTTCTTAAATTTACTGCCATATGGAAATTGAACTTTTCCCTTATTCCCCTTATTTCCATTTCTAGAGAGTCCAGTAGATCTATTTTTCTCATGATTTTCTTTAAAGTCATAAGACATAGAGAATTCCTTTTCTATCTTGATAGCTCTTGAGACAATATCTTCATACGATAAGAATGATTACGAGACTAATTATCGACGGATAAATGTTTTTAACCCATAAAAGAAATGATAAATATTTATTCTTGGGTTACATAAACAATCTGTAGCATGCTTTTCTAACCTTGTAAATTTAGCTTCATACTTTGCGACATTCTCATCATCCTTTTGCCTTGGACTCGGAAATTTTATTTCCATATCTGCTCGATGGTCACGAGGAAAGTATATTTCTATGAAAATATCTTTATACTGCCTCCATTATATACTTGATGCTTCTTCATCTTCCTTTGTGTTTTGTATTAATGACCACCATTTATCTGCATCTCCTATGAGGCGATAATCTGTCATGACAACTTTTTCCCTTTCGCTACTCCCCAATGTGTGAAATATTTTCTCCAAGGAATTTATCCAATGCTCAGATACTAATGGAATTTTACTCCAATTTAATTTTGGTTGTTTTTGCCTCATGAAGTGGAATAACATTGATCCTCCATATTGTTGATCAAGGTGATCTATACGGGTTTGGTTATTATTCATAATCTGAGTGAGTTGTCCCAGTATGGTGATAAGATAATCATCACCAGTAGCTTCACCAGCTCCACTATAATTATCATGAGTAGGAGGAAAATCCATACATGGATTACGTGCATTGATACAGTTTCCATTCCTTCCACTAGGTGCCATTTCTATACAATGGAATACTCTATATTAGTTTATGAATCACAATACATATTTCAAAACTTGTAAAACAATAAACATAAATTCAATAGTTTATGGATATAATACATAATCATAAAAACGTTTTCTTTTAAGAAGTATATACTCATAAACACTTCATAATGGTTTGTACAAGAAATGATAATTATTCTAAGAATTTCCTTTGGGAGTTTTGTAACCAAGAGTGCAACAAGGCCCGTTGTCGTGCACCAGTTCCCGTTCGGGTCTAGCTCAAAGTGGTGTTTTCTATTTTTACCCCTAGGTACATTTGTATCAGATCTGCCTTTACCTGTTCATATATAAATAGGTATATTTTTCCTCAAAAACTCACAAAACATCTACAGTACCAAAATTCTATAAAGTCCTTCAATACTAATCCTCAAAGTCCATCTTAGGGTAATGTTCTATAATAAGAATTTTTCTAAATCTAGCTTCCAAGGTTTGTACTAAACTTCCTATGATACCAACTATAATGGCCCAACCCTAGTTACCCAAAGTAAGTTCATTATTACATAACATTGGAATGATCACACGAGATCAAATCCCTAATGACAGATCGGTTTAGTAGCCTTAGCAGTACTAGATGCATTCATAAGTTTTACATTACATTATAAAATTAAAATCTACAACAACATAGTATCCATAGGCCACACTCATATCCTTTAGACTATCCCTAAAGGTCTATCATAATATACTTCTTCGCATCTAGGGAAAAATAAAACATAGAAAGGGGTGAGCTCAGATGCTCAGTAAGGATAACAATATAGCGGAATCTTTCATAAATAAGAAATAGCATTTAAGGCAGTGTATAAGACTAAAACAAAAGCCTTTTAAACTTAAACATCAAGATAATATGGAAATGATAAAATCAAATACTTCCATTTAATTATTCACATGGATATTATACTAGTTTAATAATCAAATTCAATATCAATGGCTAGTTTCATAATGATGGAATGCATAATGCCAGACTTCATAACCACATAGTCAAGGCATTGTGCCAATACTAAAAATAAGATTTTTTCAAGGCCTTGTGCCAAGACACTAGTTTTTCTCATGATACTTATTGATGCATTGAGTAGCTATAGTAGGCTCCACACGTCATTTACTAAGTCTAATGCATTCCTCATATGAAAATGTTTAACCATAACATAAACATTCGTATTAAAACTAGCATAAAAAATGTCAATAATTTATCCATAAATTATGAATGGTGTAAAAATTAAACATCCAAAGTCAAACATATCACAAAGACTTCAATATAATATGTATGTTTTGTATCATAATAAATTAACTTCAAACAAGCTTCAAATCCATCAACGGATGTTGACATAGATGAAATCAAAACTTTTTTAGAGAAATATCTCTTTAAATTTTGAAATAATTTAAAAGTAATATAATTATAAAAGAAAACATTTATTTTGAAAATATTATTATAAGCTTGTATGAAAATCTTAGATGATGTTATAATAGTTTAAAATAGCTGCACCCTCCATATAAGTTAAAACACATTCTTACCTTGATTTTGTCGAAAAGGTCATAAAGTACCTTGTTTCAAAAATGACAGAAAGATTCCTTTCAAAAACATATAAGGTCAAATAAGGGTATAAATAAATTTAAAACATTGTCTATTAAATAGTAAAAATGTTTTGAAATACATTTTAATGAAACGTGGATGTGGATGATAAGGAGGTCCCAGTAGATACTTACGTAAAAACTACCTCAGATAATAAAGATATTGTGAAATTAACCCTTACCTTGTACTTTTACTTGGTCGGGGGTAGGTTAAAATCTTGTATAATGGTTAAATAATTTTTATTAAATTATTCAGGAACCATATACATTAATATGATATCATATATGATCTTCTAATATTGCATTGTTAATGATATTTTAGTAGTATCCTTGTTTCGGGTGTTAACTGATTCGTTTTTCTTTATATGATTTGTTACGTAAGTAATGTTTTTTATGGAAAGGATGTATCTTATTCATATTAATAATTATATTAAGTATTCAAAAATTATTTTTAATCATCAAAAGAAAATTAGTCTTGAATGGATACGATGGGGAATGAATCTCATCGAGTTCATGGAGACGGTGATCCGTATGTACACACAAGTGACAATATCATTCATTTGATATTACAATCGTATATTATAGGATGTTATATCATATATAAAGAGTCATTATCATGTTTTATTTATTATTTACATCATTTATACTCATTATTATACTCATCCAAATGATGAAGTGTATGAATAACAAACTACACCATGACGTGGAGATGGTAATTTGTACGTACGCACGTATGGTGACTTTGTCCTTTATAGGATGGATAAAATAATGAATATGGTTGTACCATTTTTATAATAACATCAAATTATATATAAGATAATGTATTTATTATTTTATAATGGAAACGACAAAGAAAGAGGAAGTGGAAGAAGAAAAGAACTTGAAAGAGGTGAAAAAATATGTACCTCTTCTTCGGGTTCTTCTTTTTGATTTGATCAAAAGGGCTCCTTAGGGTAGCTTTCTGACTAAAGTAAGGCCTCCAAAATTAATTTAGGACAGTTGAGAGGATATTTGGTAAGGTTTTGGCTGATCCAAATGGATTTGAAGGTGTGAATTTGAGAGAAGGAGAAGTTTTCTTTTATAAGATGAGTGAGGGGCACCTTAAGAAAAGATTGAAATATTATATTATAATAAAATAATTATTTTTTTTATAATTGATAAAAAAATAATTTATTTCAAGGATATGGTGGGTATGGGTCTAAAACCACTCAAAAAATAGGTTTTAGATAGGTTTGGGTCACTATATTAACCTTATCATTTAGATTTATCTCTTAGTTAAATAGTTTGACATTTACCATGTCTCTTTGTATTTTTATATTATATGGTTAATAAACATACTAAAAACTTCAAAGAGAACCCCATGTGGTTCATTATTAATATATATGACCTTATATAAGTCCTTTGGCAGAAAATTAGATTTTTAGGAATAATATATCAATTAATAATATAGTATTTGTTTGGAAAACTCAATTATGTCAATTTTGACACTATTTAGTATTTGGTTTTTGTAAAAATCATAACAACATGATTAATTCAAATTTTTTTTTTAATCAACCCTAAAATGACATATTAACCTATAAAATTTGAACAATTCATCAAAATTCTCAAATTACATTTATTTGGATATTTATAATATCAATTATTTTAATCTTTCATTAGTAAGGTAATTACTGCATCATTATTGTGTCATAAATAAATTAAATTATTTAAAATCTAAAAATTATAAATAAAATACCATTATGTAGAAAATAATTTTAAAATTCTTATGAATATTTATAGTCAAATTTATATTGTGTTTAACCCTATATTAAAAATCTTTTATTTATTAAACATTGAATTTAACTCTTATAAGTATTCTTTAAATAAAATAATAACAAATGTCCTAATATAATCCAAATGGACCAAAAAGGTCCATATTTTATTCCTAAGGTTGTTTTAGGTCTAATTATACTTATCTAATATAATTATGAAGTGTGTTAGGGTAATTATGATATCATTTTTACCCTTAATTACCCTATTTACTTTTAACCGTGGTAAATAAAAGTAAAAAGTTACTATTCACTAAAATTTATTTTCATCTTATTGAAAAAATTTTTACATAATGATGTCATCTGTGTCTCATTGAGTTTTAAAATTCAACTCATAGAAGTGGTAAAATTATGTTTTATGCAAATTTTCAAATCCTCATAGGAGGTGGGTAAAAGACGTTAAAAAGTTCAATAAAATTTTTATATATCTAAACTCATTATAAAATGACTCCAATGAATTAAATTGAACTTCTAGAGGTTTTATGAATTAATTTTTACCTTTAATAAATTTAAATACTATTAATAATTATATAAATAAGAAGTCGGTTTTCAACAATAACTTAGTGTTTTTCACTATTCATCAAGAATTGCATGTTTTCAAAAAAATACCATAAATTCACCCAAAGGTAATTTTGATATTCCGAATCAAAAAAATAAAGTCCATTTTGAAAGATAAAATTTATAAACTTTCAAAAAGTGGGTATTACAATTCATAACGTCTATTTTGATTGGTTGTGGTGTGTTTGAGCTCGAAGTTGCGTACAACACAAGATATTGTATTAGTCAAAGGGAAACGTACCCTAGAATATTGGGGTGTTACACCGATGAATACGATGGTCCCTTAAGTCATCACAGATTTATGAATTTTTGGTTGTTAACATTCTCCAAACCTTATTCTCTGTTATTATCCATCAGAACTTGATGGTTATATTTCTCTTCCATATACATGATTTCACTTCCCTCAACTGTTATCCTATGTGAAAACACAATGATGAGTTAATTTGGGTAACCATTACATTTATAACACTCCTTTTTAGAATTATGTCTCTGTATCCCTTTTTTTGATATGGGTTTCCATGAAATAAACTTTCAAGTAGAAAAATATTTATAACCCTGAAGAATTTCGAGTGAGAAATAAATTTTAAGGGGTGAAAATTTAAGACCCCGAGATTTTATGAGATAGATTTTTTTAATTTCATTGATTTATTATGTTGTACAATACACCAAGATTAGATTTCACTATATGAAACACCGTATTAGCTTGTAGTATATGCAACAATATACTTGGTTTGTGTTGCACACAATTTCAAGTTCTTTTGATAGAATTTATTTGGCGCAACAATGAGTATATATATTTTTCAATGTATAAATGAACTAAGTTATGATTATGTTATACACAACACCAAATAAATCTTTCACTACACATAACACTGTGTTGGCTTGCGTTACACACAAGAGTGTCCTTCCTCGATAGCTTGCGTTGTACGCGATAACGAGTTTCACTAAACACCGATATATTATTAAAATATTACATAAACTAGCCATTATGAATAGTATTCACGAAATTTTGAATTTTATATTACATTATCATTAATATTACACATTTTATAGAACATAGTATCAGAACAAAATAAATTTATCAGATAAAAGAAGTATTTTTATAAAAAAATACAGTTTTACCGCCTTTTGATAGAGCATCCATTTTAAATCTAGTTTTGACACTTTTATATGTTCAATTTGAATAAATAAACTTCTTATTTGGAACCTAAACAAAAAAATTTACATTGGATAAATTTTTGATATTTTACTAATAACTTTCATATTTTGATGAATAGTGAAAATACACTAAAATTTAATTGAAAAGAACTTCTTTCATGAAAATAATTTATATGATGAAAATATATTATTTAATTGTTTTTAAGTATAAATAGAATATAGTTTTATATTTTAAGAAAACATAAGTCATTGTTATTAATTTTACATTAAATTCATATGTAAAAACATTTCAATTTGTTTCTTTATTTTAAACAAAAATCGATTTTTCAACAACGAGATTAATATTAAATTAATTACTGAAAATTGTAAGTTTTTAGTTTTGAAAAATGGATTCTATATTTTGAATCATTAGGTACAAATTATTTTAATATGATACTTTTATTTTTTGTCATTATGAATAGTTACTTTGGTAATTATTTTTATTACCATAGTTAAAGCTAAATGGGGTAATTAAGGGTAAAAATAATATTTTAAATTTACCCTAACACATGAAAAATTATATTGGATGAACAAAAGTCGAACCATATCACCTAGGGTTCAGAATAGATTCATTTCATGGAATTTTGTCTATGAAAAGGATGTAATTATTATTAAAACAAAAGAAATTGACAACATGTCACTCTCTTATATCTTATAAGTGTAATAATTTTAATTTAGTGATAAAAATAATAAAACATCAAATGTAAATAGTCACTAGAAATATAATTAAATTTTCTATATAATTTTAATTTATTTGTAATTTTTATAGATTAATTAATTATCATTAATGATGACACAATAGTGATGTAAAAATTATTTTATTAATAGAAATATCAAATAAATGGTTTTTAAAATATTAAAGGAAATATCATATGAACTAATTAAAGTGATCCATGAATTTTCTAAGTAACTATGACATGTTAGGAGTGTATTAAATATTTTTCTTATAATTTATCTTTTATAGTGATTTTATTTAAAGTCAAATAAATGAATAATTTTAAAATTAACACTATTGATATTTAATGAAAGTAAAATTTTATTAAATTGTTTAAAAATAATAAAAATATTAAAAAAAATACATGGTGATAATTATAAGGTCTAATATTTAATAAAGTATAAATTTATGGTGGATTAACACCACAAAATCTAATATTCTTTACCAGTAAATATTTAGAATATTATTAAAAAAATTTAAATTTAATAGAATAAGTTAGTGTCAATTAAAATGAATAGGTTTAAATTGACAAAATAAGTTTTCCAATATTTATTGTTCGATGATATTATAGCTCTATCTCATTCCATCCTCCAATTTGAGACTCTTTAGAGGTTTTTTGGGTAGGGTTTGATTTTATTATAAATTAATATTTTTCAGAGTTTCTTAAAGCGTGCCTCTCCTCTATTATAAAAGGGAACCTACTCCCTCCCCTATTCACTCCATTTTAATCCTTAAATCTTGGCCAATACCAGACCATTTCTCTTCTCAACTTCTCTTGTTACATTCTTGAGGTTCTAGTCTTCTCAAAAGACAAACTCTATCTCCCTAAGAGTATATTTAAAGGAGGCATGTCGAGGAAGATGTAATCTTTTCTACCTATTCTTTCAAATTTATTTATTCTTCTACTTCATGTTCTTTAGCTGTTTCATTATAAAGTAATAAAATACAAATCAATAATATAATTATTAGTTATTATAAATATGAAAAAACCATATTTGATCTTCTATCCATCCTATGAAAAATAAAATCACGGCGTGTGTGTACGTACGTCTTACCGTCTCCATGTCGTGGTGAAATTTGTTTTTCACCGCCACCTTACGTGGATGGATATAATTAAGGAAATAATAACTATATATTATTATTATAACATGATATTAATTTTGATATATTATAAAACATCTTATGAAATACAATTCAATAATTATGGGAATGATATCATCACTCGTGCGTATGTACGACTTACCGTCTCCATGATGCGATGAGATTCATTCCCCATTTTAACAATTCTTGAAAGAATATAAAGTATGTATAATAAATAATAATGAAATATATGAAATAATAATTCTTCTGGATTTATGTGGGTATATATATATGTCATTTACTTCATTTAAATTCAATAAGGAAATGAAAGCAGCGTTCATGCGTACGTACAGACTACCGTCTCCATGAATGACGTATTCCATTTCATTTATCTATATTATATATATATACATACAAAATATATGTAATATATAAATCATGTGTTACATTATATATGTATGTAAATCATAATCTATGTAATCATATAAAGAATAAAAATTCCAAACACGTACGATAAATGAAACGATTATTACCTGAAACGTTGCATTAACATGGAATTAACAAATGAATGGGTAAGATAAAGTGGTGGGTGAATCATATAGGATGTAATAAATATTATTATGGTTCTTTTTCATGTTAATAATATGTATAAACACACTATACATGAGTTTTAGACACATACGAAATAAATTGAACCTAAGGTAAGGGATAATTTTGCAATCTCATTTTCATCTGAGATTGTTTATACGTAAATATTTTATGGGGATATATTCATCATACATGTCCATGTTTTATAAAAACAATTTCATAAAATTATTACCATTATTCTATGTATGTTTAAAATCATTTTTAACCATTTTTTACTTTTACTACATTATATGGAAGGAATCTTTCTTTTGTTTACCATACGACGTACTTTTTGACTTTTCTGGTAAAAGTACGAGGATAATGTTTTTTTGACTTATACAACATGAATGTATTTTTATGTATTCTTGAAATCTTATGTCCATGAATCTTCCTCTACACTATTCAATTTTTATTTTCAAACAAATTATTTTCTTTTAAAATTGTGTGACATTTTCAGAAAAGAAAATGATTTTGAAGAAGAAAGGATATTTTCCTCAAGAACTAAGCTCAAGCATTTTAATAAAATTATTTTCCATATAATATGACATAAAGTTAGGTTCCTAGCCCTATTATTTCTTTGAATTGATTTTTTTTATGATAGAATTATTTTTAAGAAGTTCATTTATCATATATGGATTATGTTATGATGAAATGAGGTTTAAGAAACCCATTTTATTTCATGGGTTATGAAATGATGAATGATTTTTGTTTTTTGGAACATATAAGAATGATTTAATTATGAGATGGGTGGGGACTATATCTCCCTCCAAGGTATTGGGTAAATATTTATATATCATGAGATAGAAATGGCTGGAATGACCTGTAAATCTAGTTCAGTAGTACTAGGATGGAATGACAAGTAAACCCGGTTCAGTAATTGACTTCGTCTACTATGATGGCCTTGGAAGAAATAACTTGAATAATAGGGAAATAATATTATATTCTTAATTTCTTGACATAATTCTATATTTTATTCACATTCTATTTTTTATAATTAATGTTCCTTTATGATAAATGCCTTACGTACTACCAAGATTTATGTCATTGATCAATATTTTGATTTTTTAACATTATGTTTATGGTTTTATGTTCAAATTTTTATGGTTTGTTTTATGTTCTCCATGTTTACCCTAACTGAATATTTGAGCTCACTCATTTTATGTTTTTTTGCCAAGATATAAAGAAAGGTTTTACGTAGGGAAAAAACGGTAAGATCTTTATAGGATATATTGAATATCATTCAACATGATTAGAAGATTGTGTTCTGAGATTCCAAAGACACCAATATAATATGGTCTTTGGGTGTCTATTTTTTCATGTATTAAGTACTCTAAAAAAATAATTTAATTTCCATGTACGTCATTCTTGGGTCTCTATAAATATGGCGTTGAGAGTGTTTTTTAAAAACGTGACTCTTGTCTATGATAAGGTGATGAGCTCTATGTAGGAATACATGGATATAAGAACCAACATAACATCATATTGTTTTGATCAAGGTTCTGACATCATAGATTAATGTGGTAGAAGTAACATACCTTTGGAAATTGGGAACTTGGTGAGATAGAGATTCATATATAAGATAAGTTGACCTTAGCAAAAATGTTGGAAAAAATAGTTACCTAAATATTAAAATCTTATCCTTCAAATATTGGGACTAGTAGCATTGGGGAACCATAATAATTTAATATCACTGAATTAAGATATTTTATTACATGTCCCACCATGAAAATAGTTTTCCCATAATGAAACTCTCCTATGAGTTGGGGAAAATGAAATTGTTCATCATTGGTCTATAACATCGTCAACATGAATCCGTCATCCATTTGAGTAATTTTGGACAATGTTGGGATATTGGGAATAACCTTCATTTTGGATGATTTTTTTGGTAATTCCTTGTACTCTACATGACTCAAGCTACACTAAATTGGTGACTTATGAACGGAAGATACAAGGGTTGTGGAAACATTGGGGCTTCAATTTTTCACAACTAAATATCCACTATGACAACCATTGTGTATTCATCTAATGGCCACCCATGCCTTGTATCTCAATCTGAGCTCATTCTGGGGTGGGTGATCAATTCGCTTATTTTAGAGTACTAGAAAGAATGGTTTATTCACACATGATATATATACCTCCAACCCATCGAGGAATTGATGTCTCACTAACACTACCACCCTCAAGCGAAACATAGGGGACAACATACCCCTGTTCCATTGGAGAACTACTTTGGGAGCTTCTCTTCAGAGTGATCTGACATATCACTCTCTTATTCCCATGAGGTAGGGGATGTTCAAGTTGTTCCAGCATGGAATAACACTTAGAATAGGCTTAGGAGGGCTCCCTCAAGGCTGCACTAATGGAATTTCCAAATGGTTCCACATGGAAATAATAAGATTGAATCCTTCTCTACTCTGTCATCCTTGTTCTAGAACACCCATCATTGGTGTTTTGGAAATATCGAGACCAATTCCCAAAAAGATAGATCTTTTTTAGCTCCTATGTCCCCTTTTATCACCAATATATCCTACAGGATCCCTACAATTGGGGAATGGGGATCTATCTTCTCCCACCTAATATTGAGACACCAACCACCAGATAGGGATTGTAGGTTGACTCTCTTAGTCACAAGGTTCATGAGAAGTCAGTATGATCCATATAAGGATGTGTAATACTAATGTGAAGGTCCTCCCCACCCCTCCACCAACCAATACAAAGGTCCCCCCATGCTGACGACGTGATCCTCTTGAAATAACCATATTGGGGAAGGAGGGTGAATACCTTACATGGGGTCAATGCACATGGAAAGTCTTCAACCCACATAGGGGAAATCCAATAGACTCTCATCAATCCTCCCTTAGAGAAGTCCCATGACATCAATTGTGGAACCTTGGGAAGAATAATTCCATCATTGAACACATGGACACCAAAGTGATGGATGAATCAATGAGGGTACCTTTTCCCCAATTTCCAAAGTCTAGGAAAGAATCCCATCTATTGAGGCTCACTATCCTGGGATATGAGGGAAAAAATATCCCCAGATACCTCTAAAGATACCTATAAGAGGGGGACATTATGTACTCATTTTATGGACTCACAGTGTAACCATATCTCTCAAATTTATTTTCCCACCCCTCATCCTTCACACAAGAAGTTAGAGAGATTCTAGTGTCTGGGCTGATTCCCTCAAATTATATTGAGCACTTTGATAAACCTCGAATAGATACTTCCACCCTAAAACATGAGGTATTGGTATAAACATAATCTTACATGGACATGATCATGTTGTTGGTTCCACACAAAAAAACCTCCTAGAACGTAGCTAATATTTGTCCCATGCAACACCCCATATTCTGGTAGATCAGCCAAAAACCATGCCTACATCAGTTCCATCTCCCTTATCTCGGCCAATTCCTATCTAGGATTGGGATGAACAAGAGAAGAACCCCTCTCCCGAAATTGATACAGATAAACTATAGGAGCTCTGGCCCATTGACCAGCTCTCAATTATGTTCTTGGAACTTGCATATCGAGGATTTTTCTTAATGGAATATCTCATTAAGGAAAAAGAATATCATTTTTCTGTATTATTTAGGTGATAATTAACCACCTCTGGGACTATCATCTGATGTACCTAGGAATCCACTATCACCTTGATGACATTCACCTGTACTGTAATAGTGTAAAAATCAGGTTACTCTCGAAAGCTCAGTATTTAGAGTCGCATGGTTATAGCTAGACTCTCTAGAAAACCTATTTTAAGATCCTTATTGTGCTCCACTGATTCATGGAATAGGAATATATATGTGTTCATATCTAAGGATGGGGTATTATTCTGCCCTCTATTTTAGACCTATCCTACAACTGTGATAATATTTAAAATCTATCCCATCTCTCAATGATGATGGGTCCTCTATTTCTACCACCACTGTGAATGTGGTCACCACTGACCTACCAGAGAAACATAGGAAGAGGGCCGCCAATGTGGGGAATGATAGGGAAAACCCTCTTGAATGAGAGAAATATTAATAGAATGACACCTATACATGAATCCATACTCATCATTGGAGAAAAAATTAGGCCTTAGAAGTTCCCCCAATGTGAAATTACCAAAATCCCTTCGGTATGTTGAAAAAGTAAGGGGACATTCTGAACCCACTAACCCATTTGAGATTTCACCAAAAGGACAGTTGGGCCCCAGGATAAATGTCTTGCTATAGGAGCATGAAAAGTATAGAAGACTCACCACTGAGGACATTGCTGAGTAGTTACCATACCCTAACAATACCATAAGGGACCCAGTCTCTCCCCTAGTGGGGCACCTAGTCCTAATTTATTAGATCCCCTAATTAAAACATTTTAGTTGTACATACCTAGTTAGGGATGAATCTAGGGGATATAGAAAATTACCTAGATATGAGTTCCCAACCCACTTGAGTAGTGTGATTATCTACCTTGGTATCAAAATTATGGTTCTCCTTTAGTTGATGATCCACAAACACCCAGGTGGCCAAAATCCCCCACCAAGATAACATGATATCTTCTCTCATCACACATATGTAGTCTCTGTAACACAATAGGTGGAAGTACAACCTGATGGAAATCCATACACATCATAGCTGGACCATGTCCAAGAATTTCTTGAGTTTGGTAATCATATCTTCACCCCATTTAATGGAATGGGTGACCCCCTAAATCTTCAAGACATATTTTCCTTATGGTGATGCCTAATTTTGGGGACTATAGACCACCAAAAGTAAGCCATGCTTAGATGATTCATTCAATCAGTGGAAGGACATGCGATTTTCTTGTACATCATGGATCCCACGAGATACGTTTGGAGTTGGGATAACCTCCATATATAGTTATTATACCATTTTAGCTCTAACTCACATAATATGATCTTATCCAACCTCTTAAAATAAAAATGAGGCCCAATGAGCGAGACTTTGACTTTGTTTCCCCGTAGAAAAGACTCACTATTCACTTTACATGCCCCTATCCTAAGAGTAGCTTCCCCCAATGGGCATGATGAGCATAAAAAATTTCCTATCCTCATCTCCTTGAACTACCTAGGAGTATTTTGAGAGTTCTTCAAAAAGGCTCATCATATATAATAAGCCTTGCAAAGGAATAATAAATAGTGACACCCATTACATCTTCCAACTCCCATGAGATGGAACATGAAAGAAAAGACTCCCAAAACTATGCATATAGAGGTTCCCATACCAGTAGACATATTATAACCTTTTCCAAATGATCCTTTCCAAGAATGACCTCATGTAGTGGATCCCTTCCCCATGAAACCTCACCATGAGTAGTTGCCTTGATGAGATAATATTTCTCTATCCCCTGTCAAGGCCATGATCCGATGATTCATTTCATGAAAAGAATAAATAATACCTATTTATTCAATGGTTCATAGGTCGATGGATATTTCCTATGTTTTCTAGAAAAGGAAACCTTAAATATACCAATGTGAAAGATACCATAAGAGGCTCGACTCACTAGCTTCCCCAACCATTTCCCATAATATAGGGTCCTCATAAACACCATAAAAAATAATTTGTATTTAATGAGTTTCTCTAGGACCAAGTAAATCATGGATTTTTCAAATAGGTCAATGTTATAACATAATTTAAATATTTATCTACTAACCTCGAAAATGAATTTGAATACTCTAAAAAATTGGATAGGTTCCCTACCATGGGATTCATAAGTATACTAATGTTTTGGCTCGCAAGATAGTCACTCATTATCATGGTCAAATCTGTGTCTGTTTTAGAAATCCAAATCATTGTTTTGTTTATTTACCTCCATTGATCGTTGATTAGACAAATGAATAATATTATTCAATTTCTAGGAATAAAATTTTTCTATTATGTAAGGGAAATTAGAGTCATCCAGTTGTGCTGGAACCCACTCATACCCTTTGAGACTTCATGCCTACCATGTTGGTAGATGCACCTAGGGTCGGCCCAACCATTAACTATACCACTGATGAGGAGTAGGAATATAACGCTATGAATTATTCTAATCTAGTGGATTTATTCCAAATGCATGATAGTGTGGAATTCGATGGGGGACCTAGTAACCTCTGGCCAATGTCATCAAAGGAGAGGTAGAGAACACACCAGAAGACAAAATGCTCAGGATAAAACTTCAAACTAGGATTTTCATGCTGCCAGTACTAGGCAGAAAGATTTGTGTAGAGACCAGAAAGACTGATCCTTATGGTAAAATATATCGAGTATTCCCCCATACCCAACTGTATTATGTGACCATGGTGGTCAGTCATGACTGCGCCATGATTATCCACATCTAGCTAGGGGCTTATCTCAGATGACTAATACTCAACTGGAAATTTTTAGATTAGACCAGCTAGTCGGTAGTAGAATAACACTTGTACTATATAGAACTTAGTGGTTCATCTGATTGAATCTAATATGGAAAATTACAAGGAATATCCCTCTAAAGAAAAAATGTTTTCCTAGAGAAGAAGTATGCTATTCAAAAGAACCTAATTAGCATACTCATGAGGATCTCCAATATTGATGCACATTGTTTGTCCAAGAAAATTCATGAGGCCATTTATAAATATTTTTAAGTCCCCATTAATTTCGTGGATTAAGTAGGTTCCGATGAGTCCCACTACAAAAAAAGAGGCCAAGTAAGAATAATGTCAAGCGGATATCCTGATTTTTGGAGAAGATAAAGGGAATAACTATTCATAGGAACAAACACCCAATGTATATCATAGGTCAATTCAATGGAATGGATATTCTACACTTCTTAGTGGACAAAGTCTTTAGTATCATCGTCATACCCACTATGACTATCCATAATTTGGTACTTATAGAATAATATCTGACTCCCTGAAACTTGACGATTCAAGAGTATGATTAGAGTTAGTTGAAGACCTGTGATTTTTTTCTAAAACCATAGTTTTATAGTATAACGACTTCACTTTTAAAAAATAAGAATTAAATTATGTTACTGGAATACTTAAACATTATAAAAACATATTCCCAAAGACCTTAGTTGGTATAATGCCTTTTGAAACATGGGAACATATACACAAGTACATAAGTTAGCTACATTATCTCCCACTAGGTTCTTTGGGACAGGCACCCATTTTAGACACATCCAACATAATACATATATTCATAGACTAGGGAAGGAAACATGAAAGGGGGTGAGATCACATTCTTAGTAAGCATAATCAAGGGAGTCATGTATGCATAAATATGAGAATAAGGGTATGAGAACATGATCATGAAAATAAAAGATTATACCCTGCATAACAAAGATCATATACATGAATTACAGTATAAAGCTTGGAAGTTCATAAAAAATGAATGAAATGGAAGTAAAGGACATAATCCATGAATGTATTAAATTGGATTAAGAAATGGAATTATGGAAACACATATGTATATACTGATTTCCATAGTATCCAAGGCATCAATTCCAATACCATCTTAGTAGACATAGTCCATTACTAAACCGGGTGAACCCCCATTCCATCCTAGTATTACTGAACTGAGTAAACCCTCATTCTAGCCTTGTATCACTGAACCAAGTAAAATCTTCTTCCAACCCTATATTACTGAACTGATTATAGCCTCATTCCCGCCCTTGGTATCTCATGAGATATAAATCTTTACCCAATTTATTGGCGTAATATATCGGTCCCACCTGTCACATAACGAAATCATACACAAATGTTCCACAATATAATAAATGAACATATAATCACCCATGAAATAAAATGGGTATCATTATCCTGAAAACATATCATAACCTCTAGAGAGAGACATGTTTCATAATCACCTCATCATAAACATAACCTGTAGAAATAAGCAGGATTCAAAAGTATATAACCCTTGAAAGATAAATGGGTTTCATAACATCATGCAATCAGAACATAATCCATTAAATGAGAGAATATTGATGGAAACATTGAATAATTTTCTTATAAAGGAATGAGTAATACCAATTGATGTTATCTTATATGGGTAACAATTTTGAAAGATCTTTTAAAAACATTTCTTGGATAAAATATCTTTTCTTCTTTAAAAAATGATTTTTTAACATTAAATTTTTTGAAAATTTGTTTATTAAATAATAGTTCTAAAAACTTATAAAGGAATATTTTAAAAAAATAAAAAAAATTAAAATACTTTTTCTTTAAAAATTATCTTGGAGTATCTTTAGAATAAATTTGTAAAAAGATTTTTGAAAATATGGTTTTTGAATACAATGAATTTCCGATTGAAGAGATAGACAAACAAATTTTACTAAAAACGTAATCTTAAGTACCAATGGTTAAAAAAATTGTAATAGAAATGATGATATTATGAATAAACATATGATAAGGAAAATCATGAATATTCTTGAGATATTTATTCAAATTAATGTTAAACATAAACAATCTCAAAAAATGATAAGATTGTCTCAATAAAGTCTTATAACATGGTTACATCAGATCATACTCTCCATGTAAGAAAATAAAATTACATGAAGTTTATGATATCATAAAAAGAACAATATTAATTATATAACATGTAAAATTTATTTATATACACCTCTAGAAAGATTGTAGGTTAATAACAAAACATGAGCCTCGAGGAAGACAAAATGAGACAAACCCGTTTTACCGATTTCACAACTTTTAAAAGTTAAACCCCATGAAATAAAGATCAATAAATGGATATGTAAATACCAAAAAATTTAGTTATAGGATACATATAATTCAATCATGTTCAGTATATACATCACACAAAAGTATTGAGTGGTGATTATAACATGAATCTCACAGAAATTAAAAGTGAGAAGAAATTCCCCTTACCTTGTGTCTTGACTCTCTCTATGCTCATAGAAGATTCCGGTATAATAAATTTAATTTTTTATAAATATTTTTAAAAAGTATATTGTTATATCTATTACCATATATTATTTTATTATGACCTTATATTACCCTATTGTTAATGATCCTATATTAAAGTTTCACTTTGGGTAATATTCTCTTTATTCTTCACACGTGTGTTAATTTGTTATATATTTGATCCTTGTACTTATATCGTGAATCCAGAATGTATAAAATGATATAAATATCAGGAATATTATGTATAATTATATTATAATAATATATTAAATAATTAATTATGTAATGGAATACACCATTCATGGAGACGATAAGTCGTGTGTATGCATTATCACTATTTTCCGCTTTTATTTTTGTTTTGAATGAATGTATGTAAATGGAATATGTATATATCTGTATATATATATGATTATTAAAGTTTAATTAATATATAATATATATCTTATAATTTCATTAAACCCATTCTTAATACATTCCATGAGGTGTGTGAACAAATCACATCGCTTTGAGGTGCGGTAGTCCACACTTCCTCAAATGAGATTATCGCATTAACACCAAATGGAAGGTAAAAAGATGTGTGTTAAAAAGGGAATAAAGAATATTAAATAAATAATAAATATATTATATTAAAAATATAAATATATTTTATATCATAATATTCACCATGATTTGTGGTAAAGGAGAAATGAGTAATCATTGTTTTGTGATGCAGTAGTTCGTCATACACATAAACAATATGTTCAACATCCATTAGATGGAGGTGTGTGTAAGTGTAGGTCAGGATATTTTAATAACAACATAGAAGTATATTTATAATACTGGTATCATTACACATGAAGGTTATAAATATATTTTAGGTGGTGGAGATGTAAAATAAAGGAAATGATCTTGATAGAAGACACTACCTCTTAATCGAGTAACTACTTTTGGTTTGAGTTGATAGGCTTCCATGAGAGGGTTTCATACCAAAGGGGGGATTTAGTTTCAAAGGTATTATTTTTGGGAGGAAATTTGGGCCAAGGTTTTCTGAACATAAGAGGCTTGAGAGGTGTGAGGAATGGGTAGATGTGGTGGCTATTTATAGGTAGGGAAAATGACTCACATGGAATTTTTAGAAACAAGTTAAGTGGGAACATGTTATTAACTAAATGAAGTCTTAAAAAACAAAAAAAACACAATAATGGATAGTTTATGGTCGAACTATGGACCAAAAATTGGAGTTGGACAAGTTTATAGGTCATTTGGGCCCTTAATTTTAAATTTTTGTCCTTAATTAAGCTTAATTTGGCCTTAAAAGTTGTAATTAATTTTAATCAGTATTACTAATCATTTTCATCAAAAATATTAACATAGTCTTATTAGAATCTATTAATTAGAATAAATTCAATGGTGTATATAGGATTTTTGAAATTAAAATCCCAAAATTGGAAAAAATAAGATTAGTTCTAATCCCGTAGAGGGGAAGAAATAACGAGGTTTTAAAGTAGGAAAAAGCTCAAAATTTTATTATGATTTTATATTTAGATTAAACTTGAAATTGATCCTAATTAATTTAATAGTATTATTAGATGTAATATTTATCTAATGTGACCTTAAAAAATATTTATAATATAATATATCAATAATAATTAATTATACAAAATGAAAATTTTAAATAAAAAGCAGTATTTTTAACTATTCATCAAAAAATGAAGTTTCTCAGAAAAATTATAAAAATTCACCCTAGGATAATTTGGACATTATGAATTCAAAAATGAATTTTATTTTATCCAATTAAATTTATAAATGTGTCTAAAATTACTGTCACTATTAAAAGCAATTTATTTGAGAAAATGATGTTTTTAAATATAAAAAGTAATTTACCAAAATCATATATTTTATTATCTATAAGTTTTATTTATGTAAAAGAGTTATAAACAATATTTGAAAAGTATTTTTTTAATATTAATATTACTAAGTTGATCCTATAGGTTATAATTATCTTATTTAAATAATTAAAACTATAAAAAAAGATATTTCGTAGAAACACAGTGTTGCGTGTATCGAATGCCAACTCAGTGTTACGTGCATTGTAAGCCAAGTCGCCAATATAGTGTGGCATACGAAAAGTAGGTTTAGTGTGAAAAAAATATTTTAAATAGTTAATTGTAATAAATAAATTAAAATAAAAAATTATTTGGAAAAACCAGCCCATTAAAACTCGGGGTGTTACATTCTACCCCCTTAAAATGAATTTTTTCTTCCAAAATCGTCACATGGGTAAAAAAAAGTGGGGATAATTATGCTTCATCATTTTCTCAAGTTCCCATTTAGATTACTCTAATTGGTGATTTCTCCACCAAACATTAACCAAGACTTTTGTCCTATTTCGTAGAACTTTCATTGATCGGTCCAATATTTCTATAGGTTTCTCCTCATAAGAAAGATCCTGCTCCAACGGTATGACCTATGAGTTCAGTACTTGTGAATGTTGAGGTATGTAAATTCTTAGGAGTGATACATGGAACAAATCATGTACTTCAGAGAAATTTGGAGTAAGTTCCATATGGTTGGATATTGTCCTCATATGACCAAGAATTTTAAAGGGGATGATATACCTAGGGCTTAGTATCCCCTTCATCCTAGATCTTATAACATTATTCCAGGGTGAGATTAAAAAAACATGGTTTTTCCAACTTCAAATTATAGATCACGTCGATGGTTATTAGCATAAATTTTCTACTGAAATTGATCTTCCTTGATATACAACTGAATGGTTCTGACCTTCCCTAACATTTTTTCAGAGATCTTTGGCCCTAATAGATTTCTTTCACCAACCTCATCACAACATATTTGATCTCTACATTTCTTGAAATATAATGATTTATATGGAACCATATAAATGATTGAGTGAAATCTATTGTTGTAATAAAACTAAACTAGAGGAGTGTGTTGATCCCAACCACCTTTGAAATCCAAAGAATAAGATCTCAATATATCCTCTAGGGTTAGAATATTTCTTTCAGACTGACCATCTATTTGAGGATTATTAGAAGTTATGAAACTCAATTCTATATAATGTTCTTTCTGAAGAATTCTCTCGAACATTGAGGTAAGTATTTGATCCTGATATGATACAATGGAACATGGTACTCTATAAAACCTTACCACTTCCATAATGTAGAACCACGAAAGCTAATGAAGGGAGAAATATTCTCTAATAGCAATGAAGTGTGATGACTTAGTAAGGTGATCAAATACCACCCATATATTATTAAACCCTTTAGAGGTTTGGGGTAGTCCAATGAAAATATGCATAATAATGTTCTCCCATTTCCGTTCTGGTATATGTAATGGATTCAACATCCCTTTAGACTTTTTCCTTTTATACTTAACTTGATAGAATACTAATCACCGAGAAAAAACTCCACTATTTCTCTCTTCCTGACAACCCATCATAAGTATTCCTTCCCTATTCGTATTCATACTTCTAGGGTGAATAG
The DNA here is from genome assembly GCA_963277665.1 of Viscum album. Classification (NCBI taxonomy): domain Eukaryota; kingdom Viridiplantae; phylum Streptophyta; class Magnoliopsida; order Santalales; family Viscaceae; genus Viscum; species Viscum album. Next base: position 2,067,319,805 of record OY728123.1, on the reverse strand, counting down.
AAAATGATAAACTATGAGATTCCTCTAACAACTCATTCTTCAAATCTGGTATTAAAGGAACACATACAGGGTTTGTAAACCTTCTCATTCCATCCCGATCAAGTTTAAACATAGGAATATTTTAAACCTTCGTTTGAAGATCCAATTCTTCCTTCTACACCTCCTTAATCTTCACTTGGATAGAGGACTGAAAATTCCTTTGAGAAAGATATTAATTTTCACCTTGATTCAGTATTTCAAGAAAAATCTTTTGAAAATATTGAATTATTGGATCTTTTCTGATCCTCGTCATGGATAAGATATCATGATCCTTTTGAGTCAAATCGTCGGCTACCTTGTTTGATTTCATAGGGTGGTAATGTATTCAAAAGTCATAATCCTTTATCAATTCTAACAATCTTTATTAGTGCATGTTCAACTCCTTCTGTGTGAATATATATTTCATACTTTTATGATTGGTATATATATCACAATTTTAACTATAAATATAATTCCTCCATATATTTAATGCAAAGATTACTACCACTAACTCCAAATCATGAGTTGGGTAAATTTTTTCATGAATATTCAACTATCATGGGGCATAGGCTATAACCATATTATTTTGCATAAGAACACATCCCAATCCATTCAAGGATGCATCGATATAAATTAAAAACCCTTCTCCGATATAGTGCAATTTAAGTACAAGTGAACAAATCTATCTTATCTTCATTTCCTTGAAATTTTCCTCACATTCAACTATCTAGAGGAACCTCACACCCTTCTGAGTTAACTTGGTCATACGATTAGATAGTGGTGAGAAATTCTCCACAAAACATCGAAAATATCATGCTAAACCAAGAAAGATACTGATATCTGTCACTGTGGTTGGTATAGGTTAACTTTCAATAGCCTCCCTCTTGGATGGATCTATTTATATATAATCTATTGAGATTATGTGACCAAAATAATTAATCTTTTTTAGAAAAAATTGACATTTTTGTAAATTTTGTATATAAATTATCTTTCTCAGGGTCATAAATACAATTCTCATGTTATTTTCTTTCTCTTACATTCCCTTTGAATAGATGAGAATATCATCTATAAATACAACCACAAAAATATCGAGGTAATATATAAAGACACTATTCATTAAATTTGGGAAGATAGCATGGGAATTAGTGAGACCCAAAGGCATCACTATATATTCCAAGTGAATATACATTGTAAGGAATGTTGTCTTATGTATATATTCCTTATTGACCCTCAACTGATAATATCATGAACGAAGGTCAATCTTGGAAATGTATTGAGCACCGTGTAGTTGATCAAACAAGTCATCAATACTGGGAAGAGGATACTTGTTCTTGATTGTGATCTTGTTAAAATCCCAATAATCAATGTTGAGTCGCATTGATCCATATATATTATTCACAAAAAGAATGGGTGCACCCCAAGTTGACACACTTGGCCAAATGAATGCCTTATCATTGTTTTCTTGGAGTTTTTTATTCAATTCCTATAACTCAATCAGGGACATTCTATAAGGAGTCTTTGAAATTGGTATATAACCATGTATATGTTATAATGAGAACTCAACTTCATGTTTTGGTGGAAGATAATAAAAATCATCCAGAAAGACATCCAAAAAATCTTGAACAATAGGAATATCATCTATATCGATATTCTCCCAAACAATTTTAGATAAACAACCCTTTTCAATTGTAATTAAGACCATACACTAGATTTAATCTCCATAGGATGTCCAAAATTATCTTCACATTGATGGATGATCATAGGAGGGTTGGAAATGTTGAACATAACTTCCCTTCCAAGAAAATTGATGTGGGATTTATGTAGAGAAAGCCAATACATGCCTAATATGACCTCAAATTTTTCCAAAGGAAGATTGATATGATTTGCAGGAAGAAAATTCCCACAAACTTCAATGAGAGTGGAATCATAAACTTGAGATAAAATCATCATACCATTAAAATTTACACTACTAATTTCACCTCTAATTATTTTGGAGGACTTTTAACACCCTTAAAAATTCATGAGATTTTAAAGAGTGGGTAGATCCAGAATCAAATATGACATTAGTAGTTCTAGAATGGATGGTGAATGTACCTTTCATCATGTCGTTATCACACCCCTCATCAAAAATAGTGACTGCATGAGATTTCACCTTATCCCTCAGCATAAGAGGTTGCTGATATCGATCATCATCACCAACCCTTGGGTTTGGGAAATGGTTAGAAAAATTCACATCCTTTCTACACATGAATAACTGAATAGTGGGATGTGCATTCTATGTTGCTTTTTCTATATTAGAATTTTGAGAAAATTTCTTCCCATCACCTTGATAATAAATTCCTTGATGGCATTCCCTTCCACACTTAAAACATTTATTAAACACCCTAAGTCAATTCCCTCCATGCTTCTTCCCACACATAGACCATAAATGAAAGTTCATGTTATTTTCTGCATGGTTCATAGAGATTCCTTTGAACTCCATCTTCCTTGTCTGGTCAAACCCGTGATATTGATATGTGGGTCCCTCCTCCATTTCATCCATAATTTCACATTGTACAATCTATTTTTAGCTACTCAAGTCTCATATGGAAAATTCCCTTCTGAGACATGTATTTAATCCACCAAAAACCTATCAACTTTACTTTTGGGTTGGATGATAATTCCTGAATCGTGCCTCACAAGTCTCATGACATTAGCCTTGTAGGTACCAAGAGACTCATCAACCCTTTGTTTCAACTGAAGGAACTATTTATCCATACTGGTATAAATAATTCAAAGTAAGTAATTATTCAAAAAAAAGTTCTTAAACTTGTATGAAATCATGGAATCAATCTCATAATAATGCCTCATATTATTGTTCAGAGTCCACCACAAATCTTCTTCGCCTTCCAAGTAATAAACAGCCAGAATGACTTTATCATGCTCTGAAAACTAAAGAACAGATCATATATATTCTATGTTGCTAATAAAGTTTTTAGAAAAAACTAGACCTGAAGACCCTCTGAAATAAGGTGGGTGTTGCATCATGAAAGACTAAACATAATTTTGTTCCATATTTTTCTCATTTGGAATCCCACCATGATTAATAGCTCGATCAAGATGTGTGTGAATAACAATGTGGTTTTTCATCTCAGCACCCATAATATTTGTTTGCTAAGGAGGATAATCATTGCATTTTCCATCACAATATCCATTAAAACTATTCCTTGAGATCCAAACATTGACTATAACCAAAAGCAAAGAGTAAGAAATAGTTATCATAATGAGGAACCACATAATCATGAAACATCACTTGTAGGTTGTCTAGCTCATGACATCGTCCTTAATCTATGACACCATTGGGTTTTACTTTGTTATAAATAGTCATCATAGGATAAAATTATTCATAATGGTTTGTGAATAGTTTTTGAATTCCAAAATCATATCCCTTGGGAGTGTTAAACTAGGTATGTAGAAAGGCCCATTATCATATACCATATTATCCCGAGTCAAGCCTAGAATATCTTGTTGGATTTTTTACCCTTATGTACATCTATTCCAAACTTACATCAACCTTTAGTATCTATACAATGAATTATTTCTTTCAAACCACTCACTTTATCCATTAACAAAATTCCATGACATTTTGTTATACTTTTCCTAGTCCTCAAACTTATCCCTTGACATGTTCCATAGGATTCTCACTAGTATTTTCTCATCCTAGTTTCCAGAGGTTAACTATACCTTTTCGGTGATACCAACTATAGTTACCCTCGATTTACAAACATAAGTAGAACATAACATTTTTTGAATAATTAAACATTATAAAAACAATTTCCAACCAACCATAGGTAGTATAGTTCAGTTGGAAATAGGGAAACATAAACACTGGTACATAAGTGAGCCACATTATCTACCACAATGTTCTTCATGACTAGAACCCTTCTTAGACACATAAGACATAATAAATATCTTTATAACCAGGGTATGGAAACATAAAAGTGGGTGAGATGAAATTCTTAGAAAGTGTAAACAAGGTATACATGTAAGCATGAACATGAGAAAAAGGATATGAGAACATGATCATGAAAATAAAAGATCATACCCAACATAACAAAGATTATATACATGAATCATGGAATAAATCTTGGCTATTAATAACACATGAATCAAAAGGAAGTAAAATACATAAGCTGTAAAATAATAACATATGAGTAAGACAAGGAAATTTGGAAACACATAAGTATATAATTAATTCTATAGTAGCCAAGGCATAAATTCCAATACCATATTAGTATACAAAGTCCTTTATTAAATAGGGTGAACCCTTGTTCCTTCCCTATATTAATAAATTATGTAAACCATCATTCTAGTATTGTATTACTGAACCGAGTAAACCCTCATTCCATAACTTTATTACTGAACTGAGTAAACCCTCTTTCATCAATATATATCTCATGAGATATAAATCTTAACCTAATTAATTAGAGGGAGATATAGGTCATGAACATCACATAATAAAATCATACATAAATGTGCAACAAGATCAAAATTTAACATATCATAACCCATGATATGAAATGAGTATTATAAACATAAAAACATGTCATAACATGAAGAAAGATACAGGTTTCATAATCACTTCATCATTAACATAACCCATGTAAATAAGTGGGTTTTAGAAGTATATAACCCATGAAAGTGAAATGGGTTTCATAACATCATTCTATAAAAACATATTCCATTCAATGAAATAATATGAATGGAAACATTAAATAATTTCCCATAAAGTCTTGAGAAACACCAATGGATTTTATCTTACATGGTAAATAACTTTTAAAGATCTTTCAAATAAATTTCTTGAGAAAAATATCCCTTTTTCATTAAAAATTATTTTTATAACATAAACCCTTTTGAAAACCTTTTTCATTGAAAATGTCATTGAAAAATGATAAAAGATGCTTTGAAAAAAATAAAAAAATAAAAAATCCTTTTTCCTTGAAAATTATCTTCAAGTATCTTTTTAAAACATTTTTGAAAACATTTTTGAAAACATGGTTTTTGAATACAATAGATTTCAGACCGAAGAGAGAGAAAATCTGATTTTACAACGAACATTATCTTAAGTACCAAAGAGTGGAAATAATGGTTCTAAAATGAGAATATCTTGAATAAATAGAGGATAAGGAAACTCATTGATATTCTTGAGAGATTTCATAAAAGGAATTATAAACATAAACAATCTCTAAAAATGATAAGATTTTCTCAATAAACTCTTATAACTTGGTTCCTTGGGATCATAATCTCTATGTAAGAAAAGGAAATTACATGAAGCTTAATATATCATGAAAAAAATTTGATTCATAATATAACATGTACAATGTCATTATATACACCTTGAGAATGATCTTAGGTTCATAACAAAACATGAGTCTCAAAGAAGACAAAATTTCATAACTTTTGAAAGTAAACCCCCATGAGAGAAGGATCACAAATTGGATATATGAATACCAATAAATTTAGCTTTGATATACCTATAACTAAATCATGGTTATTACATATACCACACACAAATAAAAATTAGTGATCGTAACATGAATCTCATAAAAATTATAAGTAAGATGAAATTCCCCTTACCTTATGTCTTGACTCTCTCCATACTCGTAAAAGATTCCTCTATAATAAATAAATTTTTATTATGAAACATTTATGGGAGAATATTATTATATCTATCACCATATATTCCATGATTATTACCTTATATTACCAACTTGTTAATGGTCCTATATTAAAGTTTCAGTTTAGTTAATATTTTCATTGTTCTTCACATGTGTCTTAATTTGTTAAATGTTTGATCCTTATACTTATATCATGATTACATAATTTTAAACATGATATAAATATAAGAAATGATTTATATAATTATATTATAATAATCTATATTATAATTAAGTACTTAACGGAATACACCATTCATGGATATGGTATGTTGTACGTACGCATGAACGTTGTTTTCTGTTTTTATTGTCGTTTTGAAAGAAATTATGTTAATTAAATATGTATATATATGTATGTATATGTAAATATATAATTATTACAATTGAAATTATATATAATATATATCTTATAATTTAATTAAACTTGTCTTTAATGCTTTCCATGTGGTGTGTAAATGAATCAATCTCTTTGAGGGGGTAGTAGTCCACACTTCCACAAAAGAGATTATCTTATTAACACCAAATGGAAGGTAGAAAGATGTGTGTTACAAAAAAAATATAGAAGATTAAATAAATAATAAATATAATATTTTACATATATAAATATTGTGTCCATAATAATTTCAACCATGATTGGTGCAAAATGAGATATGAACAATCATCTTTTAATGAGGGAGTAGTTTTCCATACACAAAAACAGTATGCTCAACATCGATAAGATGGATGTGTGTTTAATTTTAGGTCATAAAAATTTCCAAAAAAACAAACTAGTATATGTATAATAATGGTTTCATCTTAAAATAATAGTATAAATAGATTATAGAGGGTGGATAATGAAAATAAATGAATGGAGCTTGAGAGAAGATGTTACCTCTTAATCGGGTAACTCCTTTTGGTTTGTGCCAAAAGGCTTCCTTTAAAGGGATTCTTCCCAAAGGAAGGATTCAAGGTATAAGATAGAATTGTTAAGAGGAAATTTGGGTATGTATTTTCTTAACCTATGAGGCATGAGATGTATTAATAATGGTTAGACATGGAGGCCTTTTATAGGGAGGGAAAATGACTCACATTAAATGTTTTGAATCAAATTATGTGTTCACATGTTCTTAACTAAAAAAATTCCAACCAAACCAATAAAACACAATAATGGAAGGTGTGCAGACGAATTATTAACACAAAATGGGTGATATACATGTTTATAGGTCATTTGGTCCCATTATTTTATGGTTTAGTATCTAATTAAGCGTAATTTGGACTTAATTACTATGATTAATTTTAATCAGTTTTACTAATAATTTAGGTTAAAAAAATTAACATGGTATTTTTAAACTATAAAAAATAGGATGAATTCTATGGTGTATGTTATATTTTTTTAATTCCAATCATATAAGCAGTAAAATTATAATTAGTTCTAATCCTGTAGATTGAACGAAATAATGGGGTTTTAAAGTAGGAAAATGTTCAAAAGATTATTAAGATTTTATATTCAGTTTTAAAGTGAAATTGATCCTAATGAATTTAATTGTATTATTAGATGTAATATTTATCTATTTTAACCTTAAAAAATATCCATAATATCATTTAACATTAATAATTAATTAGAAAATATGAATTTTTTAACTAAAAAGTAATATTTTTTATTATTCATCAAAAATGAGTTTCTTAGAAAAATCAAAACACTAACTTAGGATAATTTTGAAATTCTGTATAGAAAAAATATGTTTATTTAATTAAATTAAATTTCTAAATGTGTCTAAAATTAATTTCATTATTAAATGCAATTTATTCAAGAAAACGATGTTTTTTAACATAAAAAGGACTTTACCAAAAATCATATCTTTTATTATCAATATGTTTTATTTATATAAAAAATTATAAAAAATAATTGAAAAGTAGTTGTTATTATTCATATTACTTTGTTTAACCTCTAGGTTATAATTATCTTATTTAATTAATTAAAACAATAAAAAGATATATTTCGTAGAATCTCAATGTTGTGTGTATCATACACCAACTCAGTGTTGTTTGTAGCATATGCCAAGTCACCAACTCAATGTGTTTTATGATAAGACAGTTTAGTGTGAAATTAATCTTTGAGTTAGTGCATTACAAGATATAAATGAAAATGTAAATTTATTCAGAAAAAAACCAGTCCATAAAAACTCGGGGTGTTATAGGTAGTTTGATATCAAGAAAAATGTTTATAACAGTATCATAGGATAATTCATAAAACATGCTTCTAGGAAGACCCTGAATATACATTCATGAAACAATTCCATATTTTTAACATCAGTGCATCATGTACTCCCTTGATTGTCATGTAGGAATACTCTTGTGAGGTATGCCCCCTTTTGAATCTTGTTAGGCCCACAATCTAGATGTTGGATACTAAGAAAGGTAGGGGTAAGAGGATTAGATCAATGGGGAAGAGCACATGAGTAACAATAAAATACAATGAAAACATTATATGGATCATTGGTAGATATGAAATATATCTTTTTTCTCATGATTAATCAGTTAGAGATGACGAAACAAGACCTGGGATTATTTAATCATCTCCAATAATGAGTTATCATAGATTACCTCATACTTATATAGCGAGAAATCCCATCTGATGCTAAAATACCCTACAACTATAAAGTATTTAGATATTCACTACCTAGCCACCAATCCATGGAATTCACACATGTTCTACAAACCAAGGCTGAATTAAAGAAGGATAACTCATAGTATTTATTCAATAATAATGGTGGAACATATATTTGGAAACATGAAGAACTTGGATCATCAGATTCTATTACCACAATAATAGCAGTACAAGAACACCTCATTAAAGATTCCTTATCTTTCGGATCATATACCAATTCTCTAACTCAGTTAGATTTCGTATAAGACTCACCTCCTCCCTTTCAACACCTTGTCTCAGATGATGAATATGACTTTGAATATTCCCCTCCTACATTTGAAGTGGGTGTATTTACCACTATCGACGAGTTAAAAAGGAAATCATCAGTACCCAGGAAGATATTAGGCCAACAGTGACCTGCACAACATTATCTTTAAAGGAGAATTTGTAGTATGTGGCCTTACTCAAATAAATCTGTTATTTATTCTCCAAGAGCTATAATGAGATGCTAGTGATAGAACCTCAAGTTTATATTCATCTTCTTGTCCTCTAAACTAGTCATCATGGGTTCAAACTACCCCCCATAAAATGAACCCCTATCACAGTGATAAGGTTGAGGCCAATGTTGACAACCAAATTAAATAAACATTTTTAGGGAGGTCATGTTATCTAAGTTGATAACCAATGTTGAACTAGTCCGGAAGAAGAATTTTTAGAATATAGTTTGTATCAAATTCCATCATCCTCAACCAACATTATCTAAAGGATAATTTTCCCCTTCTGATGACATAGTTATTGATTGATTTTACAACAAGATTTTGGTCCCTCTTATTCATGGATGGATACTTCAAGTACATTCAGATCCATATGTCTTTCAAAAATGTTGATTTCACCACATTCGGGTCACCCAAAGTGTATTTCATCTATCAGGTAATTTTATTCTTCTTAAAAAATGTTGGATCCACTTACTGGTAGGATATTAAATACATATTCAAGATAATTATGGGGACATTGGTCAAATATTATGTTGATTATTTGGTGGTCAAATACTACAATTTCTAGGACCATCTCAAGGATCTTATGAAAGTGTTTAGCTTCATCCAATCCTGAAATGTTAAGACAGACCCCTTGAAATGTGAATTTAGGGTCACCTCTAGAAAATTTATCAAACTTTTCATTAGATACAGAGTCATCAAGATTAAAGCAGATAAAATCAAGGCCATTAGTGATATTCCCCACCCGAGAAATCTCTGGGAGTTTTAGGGAATCAATTTCCCCTTATCCCACATACATTGATTGATTGTTAATCTTTCTAACATGTGTCATCCATTCTTGAGAATCATGATGAAAGGAACCTTTTACCAATGGTATGAGGACTGTTAAAATACCTATGATGGTATCATAGATTACCTTATATATCCTTCAGTTATGATGTCACCTATCTTAATAAAGTCTCTGGACCTTTATGTGGTCGCTCTAGAATAGTCCCTTGGTTCCCTTATAGACCAAAAAAACAATGATGGTGGGGAAAACACCATAAAATATATAATTCATGCTTTTCGACATGAAGACCAGATACTACTCCTTAGTGTAGAGTTTAATTATGCTTATTTTTAGTGCAATAGTTGTGAAATTATCTACAACATCATGTGATATAGTTGGTGTCTCGAATTGACCTGCTAAAGTATATACTAATTCACCCCATGATTATTGGATGATTAGAACACTAGGTAGGAATCCTCTAGTAGTTCATCATCAGGTTTTTCCAACATAAGGCTTTCAATATTGAGACACTTGCAAACAACCAAGCCGTACATCCAACAACTAAATAACTACACCAAGATTTTTATTTCACAGATGAAGCTACTATCTATGTGGATTTTGTGTTACCATATCAACAGATAAATTTCTATGGAACATCCCACAGTCCAACCAGTAAAAGTAACAATGACCCCAAACTTCACAGGGTAGGCCTTGGGATCATTATCATCACTTCGTAATTGACCGTCTTACCATACTCATTCATATTTTAATATGGATACTCCAAAAATGAGGTAGAGTTTCAGGCCCTCATTACTGGTCTCATATTTTCCCTCGATATTGATTTCCCTTTTTTACACTTGAAAGAAGACCCAGGTTAGTCATCATGTAGATAAAGGGTGACTACATAATCAAAAAGCAAGATTTCATTCCCCTGCTAGAATTCACATGTCAGATAATGTCCTAGTTTTCTTCCCAGTTGATGGTGACTCACATTCACTAGTCATATAATGGTTTAGATGATTATTTTAATATTTATCTAAATCTATCTTATAACACAACTAAATACCTTGTTATTTATACCGAACAACATAGAGTCATTTCCCCCACCACTTAAGATGATGTCAACCAACAGGTATGTCAACTAGATGTTGTAAAATCTACAACCTGAACTTCAGATCCCCTAGTAGTTAAGGAAATTCCCGATTAGATGACTCCCTTAATTAAGTATCTTCAACATGGATTTCTCCCACCAAAACTATCCAAGTGTTAGAAAATCTATCAACATTTAGTGTATTTTACCATCTTGAGTGGCCCTAACCTTCAATAAACACTCTAATTAAATGGGTTCTATGGAATTATACTCGGTTTCATCTAAGAAAAAAAGATACCTAATGTAATGGACTGGACCTCTCTGGTCCATTACATTTTAAAATTTGATGTGGTCAAACACGATGTGTGTTATAAAAATAATTTTTGATTATAATAATTGATAATGGTGGTGTAAAAATATTTGGTGTTAATTAGATTAAATGGTTTTAATTTAATCATTGTGAAATAAAACAAATAAAATTGAATGTATTTAATTCAATGAGGGTAGGTGCATGATTTATTTTTGATTTATTTAAATTTTAATAAATAATAAATTATATGTCTAATGGACATGTAATGGGAGGCTGCTCGGCGTTGACGTAATGGTGGTCAGACATGGTCAAAACGGCAAATGTCAAAAATAATAATTATTAATAATAATAGTTGGTGACAAGTTAATAAATTTTAATTGGGGATTTGTTATAATTATTATACAAAATAAGTATAATAATAATGTTTTCTTAAATTCTAAAATATCTGTCAATAAATATTTAATGATATTTAAACATCGAATTCAATGCCATGAGATTTGAGATATGAGAATAGATGAGAGATGATATTATTTACGATAATTGTGTTAAAAAAAATAATGATAAAGGTTTAATATGGGGCGTGATAGTTATGGAATAAAAGGGGAGGCGACACTTTAGGTTCGTGTGTGATAAAATTGTGGAAGAATAAATGAGATTGGAGAGAGAAAGAGTTTAAGGAAATAAAGATTTAAAATTTAATGAAATAAAATAAATAAGTTAAATTATAAAGGAAATCAATCAAGGGGAGGGGTGTGGTTGACATGGACTCAAAGAGGCGCTTTTTTTGGTGGTGCATGGATTTTGGATATGAGAAATTAAATTAAATTAAATTAAATTAAATAATAATGTAATTATTAATTTTGTTGGGAAAAACATGTTTAGTCCATAACTTCTTCGTGCGACCTCAGTTTTATGAACCGTCAGTGGTAGTGAGACCCTAACATCGAGACATAAATTATGAGTCCAATATTAGATGTCTTTTTTGGGTTTTCGGATCGGGTACCTGAAACACTCGTGAATTAATATATTTAATATTATTATTAAATCTTGACCCGTCATAACTCCCGTGTGCGACGTCCGATTGACTTCTCGTCAGTGGTGATGTGATCCTGTCATTAATACAATAGTTTCAAGTCTAAGTTTGGATATTAAATTATGGTTCATGGCTTGGGTCCATGAAACACCCAATAATAATAATATTGTTATTATTACGGGATCTTGTATCCAACGTATCTCCCTCATACGATGTTGGAATGGCGAACCGTCTGTGACATTGCAACCCTAAAATTATGATGGTAATTTTAAGACCAATGATGAATACCTTTTTATGACTCATGTCTTGGGTCAATAAAACACCTATTATTAATTGAAGTTATTATTATCATTAAACGGATTGAAACAGCGTGACATGTCATGTCTTGACAAGTCAAACAGAGCAACAGTTGTACGGTCATGTCGTGTATTCATTAATACACGCTGCGTCCCATTTTAACATTTCATTTCCTATATAAGAGAGGGTCACATGTTATTTACGGACCCCTCTTCTTCTCCATACGATGATGCTCCGGGATGACCCAGAAGCCTTCCTCCTATCTTCTTCATCCGGACTCCAGTCGTCGATCTATCGATGGTTGCGGGATCGTGTCGATGAGGCGAACATCATGCACATCATTTTCCCTCTTCTTCGACTTCCTCTTAGTAGTTTCCTACTGAGGAGATTGCTAATATTTGATGAGAATGACGTTCTTCAACGAAAAACATCTTAATGGTACATTCTACCTCGCTCTTATTCCTTCCTTGATATCCTCTTTCTGTTCCTCCTTTCCATGCTATGACAAGTGACATCTTAAACCTTAATAGAGTTTCTCTTGGTTGTTAGTGTAGTTGTGCCACAACGTCCATGAGAGGATGTAGTCGTCGGGAGGACTGATCGAAATACTCATGGTGGTTCTTCTTGTAGATGGACATCAAAACATGTTCATGTAGGGATCTTACCTTCTTCTCTCTCTCTTTTTCGCATCATACGGGGTGGGAATCCTCTTGTTTTCATGAGATACAGTTGAACTAGTAAATAAAGATAATAACTGGTTAAAGAATGGGTTTGGGGAAATTATGTTGATATTGTTGTTTTATTTCCATAAATTCTTATCCTTTTATTATGTTGTGAATTGAATAGGCTTATTCCGACTGAAAATCACGGTCGTTGGGGGCCTTTGCTTGCACAACTAAATGTTGAACTTTTTTTCTGTATTGTTTTTTGGATGGAATTTCATAGAATGTGAAAATTGGTTAATCATGTAAGGTTGAATGATTAAATGAATACCTGGAACCCTTGTATGATCACCCCGGTTAAACTAAATGAAAGAATGAATTTGTGGGTTCCAATTGGGGTTTTATTATGTGAAGGGGTGTTTTGTGGGTTGTTATGAAACGGGTGAGCAGTGGGGCTGCGATTGGATAGGTTGGGGGTTGACATTTATGATATAGTTGTGATGGGTAGTGGAGCTGTGGTAAAATGTATCAAAGGGATGATGATGTGGTATTATTATTGTTTCTGATGTGATGTGGTTATTGTGGTTGGCAGCAGGGCTGCAGGGATGGGTTGTGCATATGAATAAAAGTGGAGGAGTTAACTAATGAATTGTGGGGAATGGTAGTTGATTAAATATGGAAAATCAATGGAATTGATTAGCTGATAAAAGAAAATGGTATTGTGTTTCTTGTGTTTTCTCTAACATTATTTGTGGTTGACAGGGATATGTTTTACGAACGATTGATCTGGTTTGGTTGTTGATAGTTTCTCGGTAGTTAAGGAACTGATAAACTAAAACTGTTGAAACATGAAAAGCTTAATGGGGTTTGGGGCTATTTATTGTGTGCATACTTTCGAGGTAGTTGTACCGAGGCATGTGCTCAGATCGTTTGTGTAGAAGCCTTAAGATGGGTTGAGTGGTTGATATAATTATATAAATCTGTACTTTTTATGTTTCTTTACGCACCCCACCCATATTGAGCACTACGTTCCGAACACCCATGGGACAGGAGGGTGAGATTCTAAAACATCTAAAGGATGGATGGTTACTGCTCTTCCCTGTGCTCCCTCTTCTAGGTTCTATAGCCCAAGATCCTTTGGGCAGGTTACGACATATGTTTCCCAAGAGTCTTCGGGATGAGGATGTGATATGTTCCTAGGTGTCTTTGGGATGAGATGTGATGTGGTTTCTAGGTGTCTTCGGGATGAGATGTGGTTATGGCCGAGGATTGAGTGATGGTAGGATACTATGGGCTTCGTATGGCCAGGTTGCCGCACTAGCTCAGGAAGAGGGGGAAGCATCAGAATGTTAGGCATGAGGGATTGAGCAGTATTCAGTGGGAAGGTGGTGCGGGGTTCCCATACTTCGATAATATTACTATAATACTCTATTGACATGAGATATTTGGTGAGTGTGGCTTGTAAGGTTTGGTGGATAGATTCCTTGCTAGGATTTGGTTCCTTCTATTCTATCACAGGGCATTAGGATGTCTCCCGACCTGTGCACGATAGCTTTAGGTTTTAGTACTGAGTATACTTGTATTCTCACCCTATGTTTACTTTCAGGTTTTCAGAGGGACTTCATGGACCGTGAGGGACCTTGCTAGTTGGGCGTTGGAGTTTTCTAGTTACAGTTTTTGCTTTATTGTTTTTGGTATCGTACTTTGGAGCTTTTCTTGAACTTGTAATTTTGTTTCAGTATTGTATAAAACATTCATATGGGTTTGGTTTTGGGTTTATTTTCATTTACTTGTTCCTTTTCCATTTGGTGTTTGACTCATCCTATTTCTCGATCATAAATAATAAAATGGGTAATGCCTCCAATATTTGTGAAAACTCATACCCTTGGTGCTAGTCGCCACTCATGACAGAATGGTATTAGAGGATAATGATTGAGATATAGGATGGAGTCTAGAGTTAGGCACAATGAGGATTGCATGTGATGGTAGGGAAATAGTGTTGGCTGATCTTGGTGCGTGACATAGGACATGGAAGACCGGCTAGGACATGGGATTTTAGGGCCCCCCTGTGATCCGATGCAAGTACTCTAAGCTTACCAAATGACCAAGTAAGACTACATTGATTGCAGGGTAGATACCATTGGAAAGGTACATGCATCATCATGATTTGTGTTTTACATGATTAGGGTGTTCTGGGAATGAAATCGAAATAAATGATAAAATGAAACCTTTAGAAAATTTCCTTGCTACTTGGGATTAGGCGTTCTTTATTTACCATATAGCTATGACACCTATACGTCGTTCCAGGGTGACTCGAGCAGTCGAGGCCCAGTAGATTCAGATGGTCGATCAGCTGAGGATTGACCAAGAGGAGGAAGATGACTTGTGTCAGTGCATGTTTCGTGCTTTACAGCGACAGAGCTTGAAGAAGTATGAAGGTAACACTTCAGATATAGAATCAGAGAGTTGGTTTGGAGGAACTCGAGATCACCTTTGGGCAGATCAGTGCTCCATCCAAGTACTGGGTTCCTCTAGTAGTAAGCTAGCTGCGAGGAGTGGCGCATCAGTGGTGGATGCTTTACCTTGAGGAGGGGAAGGAGACAGAAGTTCAATGGGCCAACTTCGAGAAGGAGTTCTGCAAGGAATTTATTTCCTCAGTGAGGAAGGCCGAGAAGAGGCAGGAGTTGTTGTCTCTCCAACAAGAAAGCATGTAAGTGCGGGAACTAGGGGTCAAGTTCAAGGATCTCCTCCTTTTTCCCTGAATCTCTTTCCAGATGAAGATTCCTGAGCCAGACATTTAGAGGAGTCACTTCACCCCTCTATTTGGTGTGCGGTGACCCCTTTCACCTTACCAACGTACCTGTAAGTACAGAAGAAGGCATAGATAATCAAGAGGATGCACTCGCAAGTAGGTCCACCATGAGAGAGGAGTCCCCCAAGTTCGTCCAAGAAGGAGGCGGTCAGTAGTAGATCCCCAGCAATAGGACCTTCCATGTTTCGACCTGCAGGGAGCAGACTTTAGTAGGTCCCATACCAATATCACGATTTCCGCCCATTTTCTATGGTCCAGGGACCGAGGTGCATTACATGTGGGAATCATGGGAATCTTGGCTAGCATTTCCCTTTTCAGACTTAGTATTGAGGGACTGGCCAGGTTCTGCCCCAGCCCCAGTAGCAGTTCCCTTCCTGACCCATCGAGCAGCAGCAAGATCCAATCCCTCCAAGGGGAGCTGGAGCTGGGGTGTCCAACCACAGGTAGTTCCTCAGGGACCCCAACCGAGACGTGGTCGAGGAGGTGGACGTGAATAGAAAGGCAGAGGAGTGGGACGCGGACAGTTCCACACAATAGAAGCGACAACCCAAGAATGGCCATATATCGAGAGAGATGTTTTTGGTTTTACTTAAATTCTTTCGTTTATGTTTTGTTTAAATTCAAGAGCATCACACTCCTTTGTTGAAACTCATTCTCACCCATGATTTGGGTCTGTAAATTGTTTATCATGAGTCTATAATGATAAGTTGTTTCTCTCTTTCCTTTAAATTTGTGTGAGGAGTCCTAACATGTGGGGATAGGAGGACCTGATCCCTAATCAAGATGCATTAATTTGGATGCGATTAAACCCATGCGGGTGAGTCAGTGCCATTGAAAGAAGATAGTATCTTGACATGGGAGAAGTATTTCCCCAATCTATGTGTTTGGGTAGTGTGTTGCTTGTTTTCTGTAGTGTTGGGGGTAGTGTGTGTATGAGAAATCCTAAATTATAGGGGTGGTAGGACCTAATCCCTAATTGAGTCACATTAATGTGGATGTGATTAAACCTGGGTAGGCGAGTGGTTGTCACCTAAAGCGGATAATACCTCGACATGGGGGAAGGAATTTCCTGACTCACATAATTAGGATAGTGGTTGGGTTCCTGTTATGACGAGATCCCTGAGAGGTATTTTAGAGACCCAAAGCTTGACGTACATGGAAATTACAATAATTTTTCAGAATACCTAATACATAACAAAAACAAACACACAAGGACCATAATAGTTTAATGTCTTTGGAAAATTGGAACATAATCTTCTAATCATGGTGAAAGATCTTCAACATCTCCCATAAAGATCTTCCCCTTTTGTTTTCTTACCTAAAATCGTTCTGTATATCCTGGGGAAAAGAAAACATATAAAGGGTGAGCTCAAATTCTCATTAAGGGTAATCATGGAGAAAATAAAACAAACCATATATATTTGAACATAAAAACATGAACATAATGTTTAAACATCAGAATCTGGAGCAATGACATAAAACATAGCAGTACGTAAGGCATAGATCATAATGGAACTTTAATGATGATAAAATAGCTTGGAAATAAAACTTATAATTGTGACAAAACATTAAGCACATAATATGATTTCCATAGTAGCCAAGGCATTACTGCCAAGACCATCTTAGTGGACAAAATCCATTTCTGAATCGAGTTCACTCCACGTTTCAGTCCTGTAACACTAAACCAGATTAATGTACCGTTCCATCCAGGTCTATATCATGAGATATAAATCTTTACCCAATGCATTGGAGAGAGATATAGGTCCCACTCATCTCATAATGAAATCATTCTTACATGTGCCACAACATAAACATAAATCATTCATCATAACCCAAAGAATAAAATGGGTTTCATAAACATCATCCCATCATAACATAATCCATATAAAACAAATGGATGTCATATTATCATAATAAAAGTGAAACCATTTAAATCATAGAGACATTATACTTGAAACATACACATATGAAATAATTTCATCTTATATGTAAAATAGTTTTGACAAAACACTTGAATTGAATTGTTGAGGAAAATATCCTTTCTTCTTTAAAATCATTTTATTTTCACAAAATGACATCCAATTTTAAAAGAACGGATTTTGTTGAAAATAATAATGTAATCTTGTAGAGTATACTTAATGAAAATAAGGTGTTATAAAACCATAAAAATCCGTTCATGCTGTATAAGTTAAAAAACATTCTTCTCGTACTTTTTCCTGAAAAGTCAAAAAAGTACCTCGTATGGTAAAAAATAATGATTCCTTACATACCATGTAGAAAAAGTCAAAAAATGGGTAAAAAGACTTTAAAAATACATGAAACCATTTTTAAAAAATAGGTACATGAATGATAAATATAACCCCAGTAAATACTTACGAATAAACAATCTCGGATAAAAAACGAGATTGGAATGGTTATCCCTTACCTTATGTCCAATTGCATCTGTATGTGTCTGAGACTCCTGTATAGTGGGTTTAAAAATATTATTCACTTGTAACAGAACCATAATAATATTTATGATATCATATTTTATTCACTTATGACTTTATATTATCCGTTCATTTGTCAATCCCATGTTAAAGCAGCGTTTTGAGAAAAATTGTTTCATTTATCATCTGTGTTTTGACTTGTAATTATTAATATGATTACTTAGATCGTGATTAGATAATTCCTGAATATAAAACATGATTTATATATAATATATATTCATAATATAAATATATATAATAGATCGATAAATGTTAAGAAATACACCCTTCATGGAGACGGTAGGCCGTACGTACGCAGGAACGCTGTATTTCATTTCCTTATTGAATTGAATGGAATTAAGTATATGACATACATATATATGTACATACATCTAGTAGAATTATTATGTCATATATTTCATGATTATTTATTATATATACTTTATAATCATTCTTGAATTGTTAACATGGAAAATGGATCTCATCGCGTCGTGGAGACGGTAATCTGTACGTACGCACGAGCGATGATATCGTTACCATATTTATTGAATGGAATTGGAGTAGATGATATAATATCTTATAATCTTTATGAAATTATAATAATAATATATATTTATTCTTTACACCATTATAACCATCCAAGTAAGGCGGTGGTGGAAAAACTGATTACACCACGGTGTGGAGAAGGTATTCCGTACGTACGCACGCGCGGTGATTTTGTTTTCTGTAGGATGGATAGAAGGTGAAATAGGGTTGTTTAATATTTATAATAACATATCAGTATATAAATAATACTTATTTTATTACTTTATAATGAAACAACTAAAGAAGAGGAAGTAGAATAAGAAAGAAACTTGAAAGAGTCGGTAGAAGAGATTACCTCTTCCTCGACGCACCTCCTTTAAAAATCTTCTTAGGGTACTAGAGTTGGTCTTTTTATAAGACCAGAACCTATATGATATAACTAGATAGGATGAGAAGATGAATTTTCAGGGGTTTTCCAAGCTTCAAGGATCAAAAGGTTGTGAAGAGAAGTGGGAATGGGTGCCCTTTTTATAAGGGAGGAGAGGGGCACCTTTGAAAAAACTTAAAATAATATTTTATAATAAAGTCATATTCGGTTTATAATAGCTCCAAAATAATTTATTTCTAAGATAAAGTGGGGATGGGTTGAAATAATCACAACCCATAGGTTTTATACAAGTTTAGGTTATTATTTTAACCTTATCATTTAGATTTAACTCAAAGTTAAATAATTTAACCTTTACCGTGTCTTCTTGTTTTCTTACACTATATGGTTAATAAAATTACTATCACAAGACAAAATAACCCCAAGTGGTTCATTATTAATATGTATAAACTTATATATTTCATTTTGCAGAACCTTATAATTTTAGAAATATAATAACAATTTATAATATAATATTTGTTTTAAAAAATATTTTATGTCAATTTTGGCACTATTTGGTAATTGATTTTTGTGAAAATCATAACAACAAGATTAATTCGAAAAAAGTTAATTGAATAAATACTAACATGTCTTATTAACCTATAAAATTAGTGTAATTTATAAAAATTCTAAAATTACATTTATTTGGTTATTTATAACATCAATTATGTTAATATTTCATTAATAAGGTAATTAATGCATCATCATTGTGTCATAAATAAATTAAATTATTTAATTTATAAAAATTATAAATAAAATACCATTATGTAGGAAATATTTTTATCTTTCTAATGAAAATTTATAGTTGAATTTATCTTATGTATAACCCTATATTAAAAATTTTTTATTTATTAAACTATGATTATAACTATTTTAACTCTTCTTTAAATAAAATAATAATAAGTGTCCTAATCTAATCCAAGTGGATATAAAGGCTAATATCTTATTTCTAAGGTTGTTTTTGGTCGAATTAAACTTATCCAATAGAATTAGGACATGTGTTAGGATAATAATAATATCATTTTTACCCTTAATTACACTATTTACTTTTAACCGTGGTAAATAAAATTAAAAGGTTACTATTCACCAAAAAATATCTTTATCTTATTTGACCACATTTTACTCTTTGATATTAACCGTGTATCTCGAATTTTTGAAATTCCACTCACAGAAGCGGTAAAATTAAGTTTTATTTAAATTTTTAAATTCCCCTATGAGGTGGGTAAAAGATAGTGAAAAAGTTCAATAAAATTTTTATATATATAAAATTATTATAAAATGACTCAAATGAATTAAATTGAACTTAAATAGGTATTATGTATCAATTTTGACCTAAAATAAATTTAAATAAAATAAATAATTATTTAAATAAAAAGTTGGTTTTTAAATAGTGACATAGTGTTTTCACTATTCATCAAAAATTGAAAGTTTTCAGAAAAATACCAAAAATTCATTCTAGGCTAATTTCGATATTATGAATCCAAAAATGAATTCCATTTTGAAAGATAAAATATATAAAATTTCAAAAAATGGGTATTACTATTCATAACAGCTAGTTCATAATAATATTATAATAATATCTCCTTTAGTGAAACTTGGTATTGCGTACAACACAGGCTATCGAAGAAGGTCTTGATTGCGTGTAATGCAAGCCAAGTTAGGGCTTCCTGTAGTGAATTCTCTGTTTGGTGTTGCGTATAACATAATAAAAACATATTTCATTTATACATTAAACAAAATCTATACTTATTGTTGCGTAGAATAATTTCCACAAAATGAACTTGAAATTGTGTGTAACACAAGCCAAGAATAGTGTTGCATATAATGCAAGCTAATAAGGTGTTTCATATAGTACAAGATAATCTTGGTGTAGTGTATAATAGAAGACATCAAAGAAATTAAAAATAATATATCTCATAAAATCTCGGGTTGTTACATTCTACCCCCCTTAAAATGAATTTCGCCCTCGAAATTCGTCAGGGTTATAAATGGTTTACTACTTAAAAGTTTCTTTCATAGAAACCCACATCGTAAAAAGAAATACTAGAACATTATTTTAAAAAGTAAACTATGAAACATATCGATTACCTAAATGAACTCATCACTGGGTTTCCACATAGGATAACATAAGTAAAAATATGGATATGGAAGAGAAAACTAACCATCAAGTTCTGATAGAGAGTGGTAGAGAACATGGCTATGAAAAATCCAACAATCCCAAAGCCATAAATTTGTGATGATCTGAGGTACCATCCGATTCATCAGATATAAGGGCACTAGGGCAACATTTTTGGTTTTCAAGATCATTTTCCTAAAGTTGAAGAATGTGAATTAGAAGAAATACTTACTTTATTTTGGTATAATCTCACCATTGTTCGTTCCTTGGAAAATTTCCACTTCATCTCTTAAATAGATGAAGTTGAATTTTTCATTCATGAAGTGTTAGCAGATCATGTGATTGAATGATGGTTCATTCCATATGTCTCAAACAAAAGGTTAGAAAAAGTTATCAAAAATACATAAGTCCATATATAGTGAGATTAATCATATATGGTTCCTAAAATGGACTTATACTTTATATATCATACTTCTTAATATAATAAAACTAGTTTCTACTAACCAGGGACTTCTTTTAGGCCAGTGGTAGGCAATAAAGGCCTGTCGCACTTTAGTTGTTGGTTTGATTCCCACAGCCTTGTCTAACGAGACGGGTTGTCAACCGTCCTGCAGGTTGTCCTTTTTCTAAAATTGGATTATTATAACATTCAATAAATAATATTGAAAAAAGTTCTAGCCTTAAACAATACTGACTTATGTCCAACATAATCCAGTCCAAACTTTAGGCTTATCCAAAATACTTATGTCCAAGCTCATAGTATAAAGAAAAGAATTACTAGAAATGTCATCTGTCGAGCATGTGAATACCATCATTTATCCTCTATATATCATACGATATATCTTGTTGGTAAAATTACAAACATGTGAATAACTTAATCATGTATTCTCTTGAAAAATAAATACCCATTGACACTTAGTGAAAACATGAATGTTGTCAAAATTTAACACTTTCCACATACCAAAATCCCAAAATTTCTATATACTCAAACCATGATATAACTTTGTCTTTATATCAGTCATGAGCTCATTTAATTTTTTCTTTATAACTTCATTATGTGCATATCATCTTCTTTCCAAAAATATTTCAATCACTTTTAATGGTTACCAGTACCATATAATTATTTAAAACCAATACATAGATATTCCAAAATTCCACGATGCCATAAATGAGATTCCATGATACTATTTTGAAATCCCATTACATAAAATAATAATCATTACAAAACATCATTGTCATAATCAACGTCAAAAATAGTGATTGCATGTGACATCCATTTATCCTTTCCCTTAAGAGGTTTCTCATGTTGATTATCATTAACCCTTGGATTAGGGTATTGATTAGAATAATGCCCCATTTCCTTGCACTTGAAGCATTGAAGTGTTGGTGGTGTGTTCTCTGCAGTATTTTCTTTATTCACATCATTAGCAACCCTTTTTCCATTACTTCGACACTCAGCTGCTCGATGACCTTCTTTTCCAGACTTAAAAAATTTTCTAGTCCCTTTAAGACAATCTACACCATTCTTCTTACCACACTTTGATCATAATGAATCATTCATCTTCTTTTCACCATTATTCAGAGATTTATCCTTGAACTCCATCTTTTTTTTCTTTTCAAAACCATGAGATGGATATGTAACACCAACCTCCATTTCTACCTTGATAGAACAAAACACAATTTCCTCATAGCTACTGAATTTTCTTATAGATAATTCCATTCGAAGACTTGGTTTTAAGCCACTGAAGAATCTATCAACTTTAATTTCAGGTTAGATGACAAATCCAGATGCATACCTTGCAAGCCTTGTAAAATTTGCTTCGTATATACCAACAGATTCATCATCCTTTTGATTAAGCTCAAGTAAATCCTTCTCCATCATTGTTCGAAGAATGCGAGGGAAGTACTTATTGAAAAATAAGTTCTTGAACTCATCCCATTCCATGGATTCAATTTCATCTCGGGGCCTCGTATTCTTAATTAGAGTCTACCATTTATCTGCTTCACCATCTAAACGGTAAATAACCAGAATGAATTTTTCATGTTCCGAACAACAAAGTATGGAAAATATCTTTTTGATGGTACTGATACATTGTTCAGTAACAAGTGGATCAGAAGAGCCACTGAAAGAAGGTGGGCGTTGCCTCATGAAGGACTCAATAGAATATTGTTCCCTTATCTGCCCATTTGGAAGTCTAGAATGATTCATAGCTTGTGCAAGTATAGAAATAAGATTTTTCACTCCATCTCCCATAACATTGGTTTGTTCAGGAGGACAATCATTGCATTGTCCATTACATTGATCAACACAGTTCTTTCAGGTTCCATCCACCGTCTAAAACCCTAAAAGAATAGCGTGAGAGGCAAAAATCATGCTAGGGAAAACAACATAATAAAGGGGGAGTACCTTCAATATCTAACATCTTAGGTTTAATTATAATATCGTTAACGTAATTCTAGGACTATAACCTATACTTATACTTAACCTTAGGGACATCACTAGACATACCTTAGAAATATCTCTAGGGATCTCACTAAATTTTTCACATCCTAGTTTGCAAAGGTTAACTAGCCTTTCCTCTGATACCAACTGTAGAGACCCAAAGCTTGGCGTACATGGAAATTACATTAATTTTTCATAATACTTAATACATAACAAAAACAAACACATAAGGACCGTAATAGTTTAGTGTCTTTGGAAACTTGGAACATAATCTTCTAATCATGGTGAAAGATCTTTAAGATCGCCCATAAAGATCTTCCCCTTTTGTTTTCATACCTAAAACCTTTCTTTATATCATGGGGAAAAGAAAACATATAAAGGGTGATCTCAAATTCTCAGTAAGGGTAAGAATGGAAAAAATAAAACAAGCCATATACATTTGAACATAAAAACATGAACATAATATTTAAACATTGACATATGGAGCAACGACATAAAACATGGCAGTACGTAAGGCATATATCATAATGGAACATCAATCATGATAAAATAGCTTGGAAATAAAACTTGGAATTGTGGAAAAACATTAATCACATGATATGATTTCCATAGTAGCCAAGGCGTTGCTGCCAAGACCATCTTAGTGGACAAAGTCCCTTTCTGAATCGAGTTCACTCCTCATTTCAGTCCTGTAACACTGAACCAGATTAACTTACCGTTCCAGCCATGTCTATATCATGAGATATAAATCTTTAACCAATGAATTGTAGGGAGATATAGATCCCACCAATCTCATAATGAAATCATTCTTATGTGTCCCACAACATAAATATAAATCATTCATCATAACCTAAAGAATAAAATGGGTTTCATAAACATCATCCCATAATAACATAATCCATATAAAACAAATGGATATCATTTCATCATAATAAAATTGAAACCATGTAAATAATAGAGACATTATACTTGAAACATACACATATGAAATAATTTCATATTAGATGTAAAATAGTTTTGACAAAACACTTGAAATGAATTCTTGAGGAAAATATACTTTCTTCTTCAAAATCATTTTCTTTTCAAAAAATGACATGAAATTTTAAAATAAAGGATTTAGTTGAAAATAATCATGAAATCTTGTAGATTATACTTCATGAAAATAAGGCTTTATAAAACCATAAAATTCTGTTCATTCCGTATAAGTTAAAAAAACATTCTTCTCGTAATTTTTCCGAAAAAGTCAAAAAGTACCTCGTATGGTAAAAAAAAGAAATATTCCTTACATACCATGTAGTAAAAGTAAAAAATGGTTAAAAAAGACTTTAAAAATACATGAAACAATTTTTAGAAAACATGGACATGGATGATAAATATAACCTCAGTAAATACTTACGAATAAACAATCTCGGATAAAAATGAGATTGGAAAGGTTATCCCTAACTTTATGTCCAATTTCTTCTGTATGTGTCCGAGACTCTTGTGTAGTGGGTTTAAACATATTATTAACTTTTAATAGAACCATAGTAATATTTATTATATCATATATGATTCAAATACGACATTATATTATCCGTTCATTTGTCATTCCCTTGTTAAAGCAGCATTTTGGGCAAAATCATTTCATTTATCATTAGGGTTTTGACTTGTAATTATTAATATGATTACATAGATCATGATTACA
The DNA here is from genome assembly GCA_963277665.1 of Viscum album. NCBI lineage: Eukaryota > Viridiplantae > Streptophyta > Magnoliopsida > Santalales > Viscaceae > Viscum > Viscum album. Next base: position 2,067,294,338 of record OY728123.1, on the reverse strand, counting down.
TAATTCCAGAATATAAAACATAATTTATATATAATATATATTCATAATATACATATATATAATAGATCGATAAATGGAAACAAATACACCGTTCATGGAGACGGTTGGCCGTACGTACGCATGAACGCTGCTTTTCATTTCCTTATTGAATTGAATGGAATTAAGTAGATTACATACACACATATATATAAATAAATCCAGTATCATTATTATGTAATATATTTCATGATTACGTATTATATATACTTTATAATTATTCTTGAATTGTTAACATGGAAAATGAATCCTATCGCGTCGTGGAGACGGTAATCCGTACTTACGCACGGGCGATGATATCGTTCCCATATTTATTGAATGGAATTGGAGTGGATGATATAATATCTTAGAATCAGTATGATGTTATAATAATAATATATAGTTATTATTTACACCATTATACCCATCAAAGTAAGGTGGTGGTGAAAAAACTGATTACACCACGGCGTGGAGACAGTATTCCGTACGTACGCACGCACGATGATTTCATTTTCTGTAGGATGGATAGAAGGTGAAATAAGGTTGTTTCATATTTATAATAACATATCAGTATATAAATAATACCGATGTTATTACTTTATAATGAAACAACTAAATAAGAGGAAGTATAAGAAGAAAGAAACTTGAAAGAGTCGGTAGAAGAGATTGCAACTTCCTCGACGCACCTCCTTTAAACTTCTTCTTAGGGAACTGGAGTTGGTCTTTTGAGAAGACCAGAACCTCTATGATATAACTAGAGAGGTTTATAAGAGGAATTTTTAGGGTTTTTCCGAGCTTCACTGCTCAAAATGGTGTGAAGAGAAGAGGGAAGGGGTGCCCTTTTTATAAGGGAGGAGAGGGGCACCTTTGGAAAAACATAAAATATTATTTTATAATAAAGTCATATTCGGTTTATAATAACTCAAAATTGATTTATTTCTAAGATAAAGTGGATATGGGTCTAAATCCTCTCAACCAATAGGTTTTATACAAGTTTAGGTTACTATTTTAACCTTATCATTTAGATTTAACTCTAAGTTAAATAATTTAACTTTTACCATGTCTTCTTGTTTTCTTACACTATATGGTTAATAAAATTACTATAACAAGCCAAAAAAACCCCAAGTGTTTAATTATTAATATATATAACCTTATCTAAGTCATTTGGCTGAGATTTATATTTTTAGAAATATAATAACAATTAATAATATAATATTTGTTTTAAAAACTATTTTATGTCAATTTTGACACTATTTGGTAATTGATTTTTTTAAAAATCATAAAAACTTTATTAGTTCCAAAAAAGTAAATTTAATCAATAATAACATGTCATATTAACCTAGAAAAGTATTTGAATTCATAAAAAGTATAAAATTACATTTATTTGGGTATTTATAACATCAATTATGTTAATATTTCATTAATATGGTAATTACTACATCATCATTGTGTCATAAATAAATTAGATTATTTAATGTATAAAAATTATAAATAAGATACCATTATGTAGTAAATATTTATATATTTATAATGAATATTTATAGTAGAATTTATCTTATGTATAACCCTATATTAAAAATGTTTTATTTATTAAACATTGATTTTAACTATTTTAACTCTTCTTTAAATAAAATAATAATAAGTGTCCTAATATAATCCAAGTTGACCTAAAGGGTAATATTTTATTTCTAAGGTTGTTTTTGGTTGAATTAAACTTATCCAATAGAATTTGGAAATGTGTTAGGATAATAATAATATCATTTTTACCCTTAATAACTCTATTTACTTTTAACTGTGGTAATACAAGTAAAAGGTTACTATTCGCCAAAAATTATTTTTATCTCATTGGACCAAATTTTACTCCTTAATATTAACCGTGTCTCTCGGATTTTCTAAATTCCACTCACAGAAGCAGTAAAATTAAGTTTTATGTAAATTTTCAAATTCTCCTAGGAGGTGGGTAAAAGACGGTGAAAAGTTCAATAAATTTTTTATATATCTAAAATTAGTATAAAATAACTCAAATGAATTATATTGAACTTATATAGGTATTATGTATAAATTTTTACCTAAAATTAATTTAAATAAAATAAATAATTATTTAAATAAAAATTCGGTTTTTAAATAGTAACCCAGTGTTTTCACTATTCATCAAAAATTGAAAGTTTTCAGAAAAATACCAAAAATTCATCCTAGGCTAATTTTGATATTCTGAATTCAAAAATGAATTCCATTTTGAATGATAAAATTTATAAAATTTCAAAAAGTAGGTATTTCTATTCATAACGGCTAGTTCATAATAATATTATAATAATATCGCTTTTAGTGAAACTTGGTATTGCGTACTACACACGCTATCGAAGAAGGTCTTGATTGCTTGTAATGCAAGCCAAGTTAGGGCTGCATGTAGTGAAAGGTTCGTTTGGTGTTGCGTATAACATAATCAAAACTTATTTCATTTATACATTAAACAAAATCTATATTTAATGTTGCGTAGAATAATTTGCACAAAACGAACTTGAAATTGTGTGTAACACGAGCCAAGAATAGTGTTGCGTATACTGCAAACTAATACGGTGTTGGGTATAGTACAATATTATCTTGGTGTAGTGTATAATAGAAGACATCAAATAAATTAAAAATAATATATCTCATAAAATCTCGGGTGGTTACAGGTATCTTGCGGGGTGGTTGTTCAGACTTTTCCCCTTTTTATGGGTTGGTTTTTAATTCTCGAGGATGAGAATGTTTTTGAGAGGTATCTGATGTAATGGCCTAGACCTCTCTAGTCCATTACTTAGTAAAATTTTATGTGGTCAAACACGACATGCATTATAATAATAATTTTTGATAATAATAATTGATAATGGTGGCGTGAAAATATTATTTGTTGATTAGATTAAATTGTTTTAATTTAATCATTGTGAAATAAAAGAAATAAAACTGAATGTATTTAATTCAATGAGGGGAGGTTCATGATTTCTTTTTGATTTATTTAAATTTTAATAAATAATAAATTATCTGTGTAATGGACATGTAATGGGAGGCTGCTCGGCGTTGATGTAATGGTGGTCGGACATGGTCAACGTTGTGAACGTCAAAAATAATAATAATTAATAATAATAATTGGTGACGTGTTAATAAATTTTAATTGGAGATTTGTTATAAATATTATACTAAATAATTATAATAATAATGTTGGATTAAATTCTGAAAGATCCGTCAATAAAGATTTAATGAGATTTAAACTTTGAATTCAATGCAATGAGATTTGAGATATGAGAATAGATGATAGATGTTATTATTTATGATAATTGTGTTAAAGAATAATAATAGTAATGATAATGGTTTAAGATCAGGCATTAGGGGTATGTAATAAAAGGGGAGGTTCTACTTTAGGTTGGGGCGTGATAAAAATGTGGAAGAATAAATGAGATTGGAGAGAGAAAGAGTTAAAGAAAATAAAGATTTAAAATTTAATGCAATAAAATAAATAAGTTAAATTAAAAAGGAAATCAATCAAGGGGTGGGGCGTCGTTGACATGGATTCAAAGAGGCGCCTTTTATTTTAGTGGTGCATGGATTTTGGATATGAGAAATTAAATTAAATCAAATTAAATAATATAATAATGTAATTATTCATTTTGTTGGGAAAAACATATTTAGTCCATAACTTCTTTGTGCAACCTCGGTTTTACGAACAATCAGCGGCAATGCGACCCTGACTTCGAGACAGTAATTATGAGTCCAATATTCGATGTCTTTTTCGAGTTTTCGGTTTGGGTACCCGAAACGCTTGTGAATTAATAGATTTAATATTCTTATTAAATCTTCTACCCGTCATAACTCCTGCGTGCGGCGTCCGATTGACTTCTCATCGGTGGTGATGTGATCCTATCATTAATACGATAGTTTAAAGTTTATGTTTGGATATTAAATTATGGTTAATGTCTTGGTTCCATGAAACACACAATAATAATAAAATTGTTATTATTACGGGATCTTGTATCCAACATATCTCCCTCATACGGTGTTGGAATGACAAACCTTCTGTGACATTGAAACCCTGAAATTATGATGGACATTTTAAGACCAATGATTAATACCTTTTTATGACTCATGTCTCAGTTCAATAAAACACCTATTATTAATTGACGTTATTATTATCATTAAATGCATTGAAACCGCGTGACGTGTCGTGTGTTGACCAATCAAACAGCGCAACAGTTGTATGGTCACATCGTGTATTCATTAATACCCATTGTGTACCGTTTTACCTTTTAGTTGCCTATATAAGAGAGGGTCACGTGTTATTTATGGACCCCTATTCTTCTCCGCTCGACGACACTCCCGGATGACCGAGAAGCCTTCCTCCTATCTTCTTCATTCAAACCCCGATCGTCGATTTTTCGGTGGCTGCGGGATCGTGTCGGTGAGGTGAACATCGTGCACCTCATTCCATTACCTCTTCTTTGACTTCCTCTTCCCAGTTTCCTACCGAGGAGATTTCTAATATTTGACAGGAACGATGCTCTTCGATGAACAACATCTTAATGGTTTTTCTACCCCATTATTATTCCTTCCTCAATCTCCTCTTTCTGTTCCTCCTTGTCATGCTATGACAAGTTACATCTTAAACCTTAAGGGAGTCTCTCTTGGATGTTATTGCGGTTGTGCCGCAATGTCTAGGAGAGGAAGTAGTCGTCGGGAGGAGTGATCGAAATCCTCGTGGTGGTTGTTCTCGCAGAAGGACATCAAAAACTATTCAGGTAGGGATCTTACCTTCGTCTCTCTCTCTTTTGCGAATCATGCGGGGTGAGTATCCTCTTGTTTTCATGAGATAAGGTTGAACCAGTAAATAAAGATAATAACTGGTTAAAGAACGGGTTTGGGGAATTTTTTTGATATTGTTGTTTCATTTCCATCAATGCTTATCCTTTGATTATGTTGTTAATTGAATAAGATTATTCCTAATGAAAATCACGGTCGTTGGGGGCCTTTTCTTGCGCAATTAAATTTTTCCCTATTTTTTTGTATTGTTTTGTGGATGGAATTTCATAGAATGTGAAAATTGGTTAATCATGTAATGTTAACTGATTAAATGAACACCTGGAACCCTTGTATGATCACCCCGGTTAAACTAAATGAAAGAATGAATTTGTAGGTGTTGGTTGGGGTTTAATTATATGAAGGGGTGTTTTGTGGGTTGTTGTGGAATGGGTGAGTAGTGGGGCTGTGGTTGGATGGGTTTTGGGTCGGCATGTATGATATGGTTGTGATGGGAAGTGGAGCTGCGGTAAAAGGTATCAAAGGGATGATGTTGTGGTACTGGTATTGTTTCTGATGTGTTGTGGTTATGGTAGTTGGAAGCAGGGCTGTAGGGATGGGTTGTGCATATAAATAAAAATGTAAGAGTTAAATAATGAATTGTGGGGAATAGAAGTTGATTAAATACGGAAAATCAGTGGAATTGATTAGCTGATAAAAGAAAATGTTATTGTGTTGCTTGTGTTTTCTCTAACTTTATTTGTGGTTGGCAGGGATAGGTTATACGAACGATTGATCTAGTTTGGTTGTTTTTAGTTGCTCGGTAGTTAAGTAAATGATAAACTAAAACTATTGAAACATGAAAAGCTTAATGGGGTTATGGCTATTTATTGTGTGCATACATTCGAGGTAGTAGTGCCGAGGCATGTGCTCAGATTTTTTGTGTTGAAACCTTAGGATGGGCTGAGTGATTGATATAATTATATAAATATGTACTTTTTATGTTTCTTTACGCACCCCATCCATGTTGAGCTCTACGTTCTGAACACCCATGGGATGGGAGGGTGAGATTATCAAACATCTAAAGGATGGCTGGTTACTGCTCTTCCCTGTGCTCCCCCTTCCAGGTTCTATAGCCCAAGATCCTTCAGGCAGGTTACGAGAGATGTTTCCCAAGAGTCTTCGGGATGAGGATGTGATATGTTCCCATGTGTCTTCAGGAAGAGATGTGATGTGGTTACCAGGTGTCTTCGGGATGAGATGTGGTTATGGACAAGGATTGAGTTCCGACGGGATACTATGTGCTTCGTATGGCCATGTTGCGGCACTATCTCGAGCTTCGTATGGCCAGGTTGCGGCACCAGCTCAGGAAGAGGAGGAAGCATCAGAGTGTTAGGCACGAGAGCTTGAGCAGTATTTAGTGTGAAGGTGGTCTGGGGTACCCATACTTTGATTATATTACTATACTACTCTATTGACTTACGATATTTGGTGAGTGTGGCTTGTAAGGTTGGGTGAATAGATTCCTAACTAGGCTTTGGTTCCTTATGTTTTCTCACGGGGCATTAGGATGTCTCCCCACCTGTGCAAGATAGATTTTGGTTTTCCTACTGAGTATACTTGTATTCTCACCCTAAGTTTACTTTTAGGTTTTCATGAGGACTTCAGGGACCATGCGGGACCTTGCTAGTTTGGCGTTGGAGTATGCTGGTTGCAGTTTTTTCTTTCTTTTTTTGGTATCGTACTTTGGAGATTTTCTTGTACTTGTACTTTTGTTATATTATTGTATAAAACATGCATATGGTTTTGGTTTTGGGTTTATTTTCATTTACTTATTCCTTTTTCTTTTGGTGTTTGCTTCATCCTATTTCCCGATCTTAAATAATTAAAAGGGTAATGCTTACCATATTTGTGAAAACTCATACCCTTGGTGCTAGTCTCAACTCTGGGGCTTACTGGAGGCGGGACTCAGTGGTCATTATCTCCCTTTCACTATTTCCAGATCAGGAGGGGCATCTTTGGTGGGAGGGGGTCGGGACACCTAATCTAATGTAGGAGTTATATACTGGATATTGTGTTACCCATTAGGAAGGATTCATGCCCTCCCACTAATTTTGGAGGATGGGATACATCTGGCTCACCATGGTTCATGACTTCATTGATTATTCTAAAATTTTTCATGTATGTCAGATCTGTGACATTTTCAGGAGGCAAACATAAGTTCTTATCCACACCACCATGTACTCTTTCCCTTTTATAGTATGTGGACTCGACTTTGTGGGACCATACCTTCTAGTGAAAACTCAATTAAGGATGTTCATTTTGACCCCAAAATACATATTTTCCAATTGAGTAGAAGAAGTACCTAGAAAGGATGTGAATACCTGATCCATGATTGATTTCGTGAGCTCCCATATCATCCATCATTTTTTGGTGCCTCATGAAAATCTCATAGAAAAATAAAATAACTTACAGGATATTAAGATGAAGGAACTATTCGACAAGTTTGACATCCATTCCAACCACACATCTAACTAATATTTGTAGGATAATGGGATTATTGAAAAGATTAAGAACTCCCTCACTAATATCTAGTAGAAAATATTTCATCAAAAAAAAGATTTTGTTCAAAAAGATCCTTAATGACCTTGGGCATATCACACGACAACCAAAAATTATACCTAAGAGACCCCATACTCCCAGATGTATGGAACACATGTGGTTTTACCCAATAATGTTTGGTTAAAATTTCTTTGAATGTTTGTACATGACCAATAGATTCTATATAATATAGAATAAGTTTGTCTTAACGAACTAAAATCCCTTGAAGAAAATAGGATTCAAGCCTTGTATAACTTGGAGATGAACCAAATCCAGATAGTGGATGTGTTCCATAAGATGGTTCACCTAAAATCCATCCTCCATAGTGACATGCCACTAGATCATAGAATTTTGATGATACCTAGAATAAAAATGATTCAAAATTTTGAGACCAAATGGGAAGGACCATACGTTATCCATATAGTCTATTCCAATGTAGCGTAATATTTAATCACCATGGATGGAGAGAATAACACATCCCGAAAATGCCAATTTTCTCAAGAAATACTTCACATGAAAACCATGGTTAACAATAAAGTACCTTAAATTGCAGAAACTAGGGGTTGATATCTATAAACATAAACTAACAACATCTCCCTTGGTCCAAGCTGTATGAAATTAAAATTTTTGTGACTCCCTTGGTCCATGAACTATGAACCTAAACTATTTATATCTCCCTTGGTCCTAGAATTACTAAAATAAACAATTTTTAACACTTTTGGTCCAAAAATTATGACCTTAAACTATTTTTAGATCTTTTTTTCCAACCATTATGACCATAAAATATTCGGCTTCCCCATAGTATGAGTTGTATGATATTAAACTATAAAGACCAATGCACCTAATGAATAAAGATATATTTAATTCTATCCTATGAAAGTTTAGTAATTTATTATACACATCCATACTCTGGATCCTACCATCACTACTATTTTTTCCAACATATTGTTCTAGAATTTTAGGGTTTCCCTGAAACTCCTCTATATGGTTTTATTTTTTTGGATCTTCTGTGATAACTTATTTCAATATTTTTAACACTTAGATAAAAAAAATCCTCACATAAATCACAAATCATGAGAGATCATAGTCTATGGAAGAGGATTGGTGGAGTTACTGGTCCCCATGAGGATAAAATTATGTTTTGGTTTCAAATAATATGGTATGGTTATTTTAAATAATCTATCTTCTATATAGTGTTTTGGAAGTATATTTTTTGAATCTATAATTAGAATTGTGGATGAAACATGTCTTTGTTGGTGACTGTGGTTTAAAATAGATGTGGTTAGAGTAGAGAACATTAGTTACATACCCTGGATGGAAAGGGTTTAAATAAAATATATCATGATTTGATAGGTAAAGCCCTATTTTAGGTCAAAAGATTAATTTTTCATAGTAAAGTGGTCACGTTATTTTTAGGAGTTTGAGATTAATTTCACAATGGTTTTCAACTCAACCATGACTAAACCAAACGACTACATAGTTTTAGAAACAACACCATGATTTTTCACATATTTATTAAATATAAATTTACATATCCCCCTTTTATTTCATTTTTTCTTAATTTTTGTATGACCTTGGAAACTGATCGCAGATTATAAGGGTTCATGGAAATTCACTAGGGTATTTTGGGTTCTTTCTCTCATAAGATAAGATCCATATGACCTAAGGTACCCTTTTATCTATAGTATCCTCATTTTCCATTATTATTTTATCTTGGGGATACATGAGTAGTGCTTACTATATTATTGCGGATAAAAATTAATATGAGGTGTATGGATTCTAGATATTCCAGTGAACTATTGAAAAATAAAATCTTTTGATAATGGAGGTCTATCCTTTAGTGAAGTGATGTTTAAAGGGATAGTTTTAGATAAGTGATTTGAAAAATATCATTTTTAATTATCACTATTTTTAAAGATTTATCATTATTTAGATTTCTTTAGAAAGTAGATGAGATCTTTCTAATTATTTTAGAATAAATTTAATCTTGGATGGGGAATTTCTTTCACTATATATGTTATTATTTTCATTATTTATATGATTAAATTATATAATATAATTTTATTAAATTGTAGTATCAATGAGAATATTGAATTCTAATATGGATGTGGTAATTTAACATGTATATTATACATCGATTGGTGAGGTGGTTGTGATGTTTTGAAAATTAATGTTTGATTTATGAGGAATTTATTTTTGGATATGTCTATTGAAAATATAAATGTATGAATTTATTAAAAGTAATGTTATAATCTATGTTCTGAAAAATGAAATGAGAAAAAGAGGTTTTTGTGATTCATTAAGGTATAGATTAATGTATACGGTGATTTTTAATAGAAACTTAAGTGGAATAATCATTGAGATCAATAAATTACTTTCTATGTTAATTGAGGATTAATTATAAACTTGAAAATAAATATTAAATGGGAAGAAAAATGTGGTGGATTTTTAATTTCATTATGTTATTATAGGAATCAATATTTTTATTCCAAGCCCAAAGAATCTTGTCCCAACACATAATCCCAAATGGGGTTCCATCCTAAATATTATTCGTGTTGAGGAGATGTATCCCAGCATCATTATATGTGAGGCAACATGCTATGATAAAATATATATGGTTTTGGGTTATAGTAAAAAATCCACCCCTAAAATAAATGACAACACATTGTGGCCTCTCCATTAATAATAATCTACCATATATATTCACCATTTTTCATCATAAGGACATGGAACATAACTGTTGCTATCAGGATGTTTTTTGAAACTAAGTACCACCATGGATCTCTATGATCTAATAAAACTACCATCAAGGAAAAGTGGTGGTATACCATACACATCATATATGGGCTATACCATAGCTATAATACCAATTTTCATATTGTTCCCCTATCTCAGACCTTCTAGGGAAATATATTTAACTAAATGGGGTTCATTCATGAATATAATTAGTGTTTAGAAAGACTATTCCTTAAATATTATATTTTGTAAAATGTTCCTCTATAAAATTTTATTTTATTAATATATTAGTAAAGGATGGATCATTAAAACTTATGGAAAATTCATGGGGAGATAAATATGGATAACATGATAAAAATGTTGATAGTCATTGATTTTTTTTATTTTTCCTCCATCAATTTAACATATGAGATTATAAAAGAATGAAATAGAAATATAACAAGGATGATTGGATGTGAGGATGTTTTATTGAACTCTAAAAATCCCAAATTGATAATGGATAACATTATTATTTATCATATAATATTATTTGTATACTTCTCCTATCACTAGTTTGGTTTAGAGTGTTCCTCACTTAGTCTTATGTGTTATCCCTGGGTTTTTAAACTAAGTGTAATTATCTTTAAATATGGTACCAAAGACATGTTTTAATGTAGGAAAATAACAATGGTACAACCTAAGGTAGTACATAGTGGTGTATCAACCCCTTATCGGAATTCTCTAATAAATTCATTTTCAACACCTCAATTTCTATCAGGACCATTCTATAAGTGATTTTAGACATAAGTGTCATACATAATATATATAATGTTGATAACTCTATCTAAATATATAGTAAAAAACCAAGAAAATATTTGGGTAATATTTTAGTAGATCCCCTTACAAATACCATGTTATTAAGGATAATTATTCCATTTTTCTCAACTGTATGATCAAAATATTAATCTAAATTTGTTATCAATACCGTTATCATTAATAGGTTTTCTAAAGGAGAGTCATATTATTAAATTCCTTTTTATGGGGTTAAGGGATGTTTCATTATATGGAAAGATATTTCTTTTTCCTGAAATTTGATTTGAGAACTATATTATGAGATCCAATCCATAAATTGCGTGATTTGAAATTCCACCAAAGAAAACGTTATGTGATTTTATAGAAGAATATTAGCATATATGATAATTAGTGATGAGCCAACACATGATACATATCAATTATACTGCTAGTAGTTTCACATATATCTCTGATTCAAGTTATCAATGAGGTGATATGGCATTTCCAAAACAATTTCTAGATATAAAGGAATGAATTGAGAGATAATAAAATTTAAAAATTATATTCATCCATGAATAGTCAGTGTTTTATTCAGTCTCATTATGATTATCCACATTAGTGGTTGTTTTGAAATAATATTTTATTTTCTCATTTGGAATATGTGTTTGTTTATGTTAATAACCCTCAAGGCCCCATGATTAGATACACTAACATGCATAGTGAATGATTTCCTTATAATTTAATTATTCCACCATATGCATTGATTGAGTGGTTTTATCTTTTATTTCACCACATTTATATACCTATTGAATTCATAATCTTTACGATAATATTTTCTAATCTTTAAGAAATTATTTGTTCCATTGAGGAGGTATCAAGTATTCTTCTTAACAAAAATTTGAAATGTGGGAAGTTAGATTTTATTTTCATTATTTCTTATCTCATTTGAACCTAAAAAATTAAAATCCATATTTTATATCATATATCAATTTATATGGGACCATTCTATAAACTCTTTAACTAATTTTAAATCGCACTAAACCACTTATTTATAACTTAAACATTTGTTAATATAAATATTTTATAGATATGTGGATTAAAACAACTATTTAATTTATATACTTTTATATTGTGGTTGATAAAAAACTAGAGGTTTACATTGAAAGACATTTTAAATTCAAAAACAATACCACAATATATTCAATTTTCGTTATTAAAGTCCATTTATTATCTCTAAAAATTATTTTCAAGGGTTAAAGGAAAATAATTTTAATGAAATATGTTCATAATTTATTCCCACTCCATTGATTTAATTTCCTCTTTAGTATTTATATTATTGACAAATTCCCTCCATTGATCAACATCTCCTTATAAAAATTAAATTGTAAAAGTAAACATTTATTGATCGGGAAAACAAATAACAAAAAATATATTTCACATGTCATAGACCCATTATTCAATAATGTGGGGATAAAAAGATACGTTAAATGATTTGTTTCATTATAGTATGAAAGATACAATTTTGAATTTTTTACTTCCAAGATGATGGTTGACATTCTACATATCAGGGTTTATTATTAATTACATATAAAACGTTTTTAAGTACAACTATAATATTTAGAACTCTAACTCCCATTGCATTAGAAATAAAATCCAAGAAATAATTAAATTGTCCATAACATTGGGTTTTATATTTATTTCACTAATACACATAATTTTCTAAAATTTAAAATTTTAGAATAAACTGTAAGTCAATAAATTATGGATAAGAATATTATTCAATAGATTAAATCAATGAAAAATTATTAAATATTAAATCATTAATTTTAATAGAGGGTTTCATCCATTATTTAACCTAATACGCAAATTAATTAATCAGTTATAAAATACCAACAAATGTTAAACCTATATTATATTTGAGATTATTATGAATTTTTTTAAATAAACATAAAAAGTATTAAAGAACCAAAATTCAATAGGTTTTGCATCATGAGAAAATTAGTTTCATATATCATAAACACGTAGATAAATTTATACACTATTTAAATCCACAATCGTTATCCACCTATCATATTTAACAATATCCTTGTTACATGTGATTACTTAGGGGAATACAATAAAAAAATGGTGATATAAAAATCCCAACAATTGGAGTACTATTAGGAAGGAACAAGAGACATAAATCAGCTTGATTATATGGGTGATAATAATTATCATCATAAATTCATTGGCATAATAATGTAATCCTGAGATTATAGAATTAATTTTAAGGGAAAATTGTATTTGGAAAATTTATAAAAACAAAAAAAACATATACCTAACTCAATTATCACTATAAAGACATCATAACCTTATAGAAAAAGATATCTACATCATATAAGTATATAAAATTTTAGGAAAAGATAATATCATCATTTATAGGAGTGATGATATCATGATACAAAATACAATTCCCAATTAATTTTAATTATATATAATTAGAGTCCCATCAGTCACCTCATAACATGATCCTAATCTTTTAGGCCACATAGATGGGAAACCATTATAAAAATAATAATTAAATAAATCTATGAGAAAATATTCAATTTAATTATAATTTTATATAGAATATGTCAATGAAAAATATTATAGGTTTCTAATAGAATTTGGGATGAAATAATTTTGGAAGTTAATTGTTGTCATAAAATATCATAAGTTATGGAGTTATGCATAAAAAACTCAAGAATAATTAATGAGATTTTTGGAAAATAATGTAATTAATAAAAATCAAATTTTTATAAGAATCTATAATAATGAATAAAAATATATATAGCAACAATAAGAAAATGTGAAACAAAACTAAATAAAATTTTAAGGGATTTAGTGAATATTTAAAAGAAACATGGTCAAAATATAGGAAAAATGGAGGATAAAACCAAAGAAATATGATTGACTTTGAGAGTCCCCATACCTTAGGTATAATTTTATTTCACCATGTTTACACCTACTTTATAATAAATTTTTGTTTATTAAAAAAATAATATAGAATAATATTTTATTTATAAATATTCTTATTGATCAATTATAGTGATTGCAATTTATTTACTAAATTTTCCTTAATGATAAAAGAGCACGATGATATTTTTTTTTCTAAATTGTGAAATTGTCATTTTTATTTTAATAAGTTGATGCAATGTTATTTATCCATTTTTATATTTTTTTTATTAAGTATACAAAATAACATAGTTTTATATTATATATTACTTATAATAACTATTTGTGAATTCAATTATAAGTAAATAATTTACAGCTTCCCCATAGATGGTAAACCAACCATTAACATGACTTCGTAAAAGAGGGGGAAAACACAAATAAGACATATATTTTATAAATATTATATGATAAATATATAGAATCAAAATAACAATTATATAAGTTATTATATAAATATAATATAAAAAATTAATCCTTTAAAATAGTCATACATAAATAATTTTCATTGATCTTATAAGTAGTTTAACCACCCAATAACAAGACATAGTCAAAATGGAAAGTGTGAGAGATTTTTATTATACATATATTATAAATAACATTTTTATAGTAGCATAATATCACTACTATAATGTTAATTTACCAATTAAGTAGTTTTAAATAAGTTATTTTATTTGTGATAATGGTAATAGATGAATAGGATTAAGAAAGTTAGTAGGAAAAAAATAAATAATGTTTACCTCATCCTTTAAATTTATCATTTACTATGACATTAATTTCTAGGAGGATTGAAGACCAATGAGTTCATGAAATCTATAAAACTATAATGAGTCATAATAGAATTTAATTGGTTAGATCTTACGAAATGATAAGGATTTTGGAAGTGATTTTCCATGGAACTGTATGGGAATACTTATATTAGAAGGGGGTATTTTTGGTTAAAATAATGAAAAACTTATCATGTTCTGACCACAACTTGTTATAGTGGCCTTATTTTGGGGTATGAATAGTTTTTATTAAAAATACATGTTTAATTTATTTAAAACAATTTAAATATAATATAGTTGTTTATAAAAAATATAGGAAGAAAAAATGAAACATAGTTGGTTTAATGGAATGAATTATCTTTTTAGACATTCAAAATCAAAATTTATGTTCAGTAATTTAATTTTTTATTTTCAAATAATTCATTTATCTTGTTAAAATAATTTAAGTAAAATAATTTGAATATTTATTTTATAACATTATAATATTAATATTTTTTTTAATTTATACATGATTAATATTTTTCCCAATAAATTGTAATATTCCATAGCTAAGAGACTGATGAAAACATCTAGTTGTGGCCTCATCTAGGTCCTCAATGGCCTCCATCTCATTCCTTCTCCATCTAGATAGGGAGAGGGGCCTCTCGATCTTGAGTCCCCCAATTCTGTTTCTCAACATACAGATCCCGGGAAGATTCCTCCCTTCCCTATCATCGATATTTCCCCCAAAGTCCCCTATTTTGTTAAGGGTTTCCATATGACATTTTTATTCACTATGGATTTCACTAAAGCATCATACATTCATAAGAAATCTATGGTTGATCATTTAATTCAGAATCAACCATCTGTCGATGTCTTCGACCACTCCATCTATGATTCGTGGGGTTTGAAAGGTAATTATATTGTTGGGCTACTTGAACCCGACATCTTCTCGTATGATTTTAAAATGAGGGAGAATTAATAAATACATGGAAAAATAATAAAAAATACAGAAATAATTCTCGGTTATTCCTATTTCTATCATCTTTTGACTTCTATTTTAGGTGTGATCCTTCAACATCACCAACCTAGGTAAGTTTTTCTAGCCTTCTATTTCTATTTTGAAACCCTTATATTCTCTCGATGCTTGGAAACCTGGTCAGTATGTTCTTATGTTTTGATAATTGATTGTGATCTTTTTTCGACACTATTTCTCCATATATTGGTGTGGAAATTGATGTTTCTATACCACTAGTAGAATTTGTGTGGATTAAAATTGAAAATGAATACAAGATTAAACAGAGGGTTTGTTTTTAATTTTTGATCAATTTATTATCATCATATGGTTATATGGGTCATCTCAAATAGGTTTTTAGGAATGATAAAGTTGTAAAGGGTTTTATACCGCAACTCCAGTTAGTGAAGTTGAGGAAGCGGGTGTTGAATTTGTAAAATCATATACGGTTCTGATGTCTCTAGCATCGTGTAACAGACCATGTTTGGCTTATGTTGATAGAGTTAATAAGATTAATTCACTAGAATGTGCGAAGGGGTCCTTAGGGAATGATTCTGGTGTTCTTGGATCAACCATCCAGGGGCCTAGATCTTTAGGGTCCATGGAACTGATAAACCATAATTCCAATTTGGGGAATGCTTTATGTTTTCATATCCCCTAGTAAGTCCCTATGAGATAGGTACGTGAATCTTCTGGGTCTAAGACACATAGTTTTATTCCAAGACCGGTATGTATCTAGCTGATCCTCTTTCAAAACAAGTTTTCTAGTTATACAAACATATTAAATGAGGTAGAGGATCAAGGGGGATGGAAAATGGTGAGACACAAAAAGGCCATGAAGACAGGTCCATACCCTATTCAATAATCTCTAGAAAATGAGGTATTGTTAGTTGATAACCCCCAATATACATTATATTATAAGGTGTATGAGAACCTCAAGTGTTTATCTCAAAATATTCTTTTAAAAGTGAAGGTAAATCTTATCAATTTTGGAGACTATCTGGCGAATGATTAAAGAAATTCCATGGTTTTAGAACACTATTTGTACCTTCCAAAACTGAGGACTACCTAATAATATGTAAAGGTTATTAAATTTATGGATCATCATCAATGTTCCTTTAATGATCATGATAGAGATGAGATGGAAGGTTATAGTGACAAGGCCGTTGAGTCTAAAGGTGACAATCATGAAGATCCTAACTGGTTGGTTGATCTAGTTGCATCTAATGGTGTCTAGAAGAAGGAAAGTAAGGAGAATTCTAACCTAAAACTTCTACTAAATTCTAAATAAGATATAGAATATGAATATTTTGATATTAAAATTTCAACTGAAGAAGCTGATAGAATGTATAAAGGATCAATTTGAGTAGATATTAATGGAGTTCAAGTTTATTGGATAAACAAGAATATATATATATATATATATATATATATATTGGCTTTTCGAATCAATGGGGGAAAAATAAATATGGAATAATACATTTAGACATGGAAAATGTTTACCTACCACTTTGAGTGGATAATCAAAGACGATCCAGACATAAGGGTAATATCTATCATCTAGAGCTTACAAAGGGGGATCAATTCATAAAATTTAATGTTTTTTTGGAATATTTTTTTAATTTCATAGGCGGTTTGAATTGGGTATGACATTTTTGAGTTTCTCAAGTTCCCTCAAAATTGATTTCAAAAATAAAAATTTTAAAATGAAAAAAATAATATTCCATCAGTGAAGTTATTATTCTAATGCTCAAATTACTATTTCAACTATCATTTGACTATTCCAACATTCAAGTTACTCTTATAACTGTTATACTACAATTATAATTCTTTTAAATACCCCTTATTTATTTTATTCATCACTTGATTAGTTTTACCTCAAATTTATCAATTATTTTTATAAAATTCCAATCATATTTTTAATATATTGTTTTTTGTCATGTTATTCATGGGATTGATATTTATGGGAAACCATAACCCCCCTGAATATTCAAATTATATTTATATTATATATTTGGTCTATTTATTCAATTATAATATATTTTATTTTATAAAATGTTTTCATTATCTATATGCAGCTGAAATTTTCCCTCATACATGTTTATAGGAAGTAGTAAAATGGATATTTTCCTGAAATTTGTCATTATGACATGGAATCATAACATATCTATTATTTAATGTAAACTATATTTAATTTATTATATTTAATAGGTTAGGAAGGATTTATATTGTGAAAAAACATTATGTATTATAAATATTTTAAGGTAAATGTTATATCAATACTAGGATCATATTGTGTGTGCATAGTGGTATGAAAACATTCTGGTAGTAGTTTTTGTAACATGATTTTATAAAACATAAACTATCCACTATGTGTACTAAATTAATTTTTACTATCTAGATATTAATCATCATTTAATGTTGATGGTCTGTAAAATGAAAGGGTTTCTAAGGTAATTCTTTAATAAATTGTGAAATTTTGGTGCAGTGTAGTGAATTTAGGTCACTATAATCTTATTGTTTTTTGTAACTAAATGATATCATCTAAAATTTTAGGGCATGTCAACTACATTACATGAATAATACATCATTCAAGTGATGGATATATGTCGAAACACTATTGTAAGTAATGTGATTAATAATATTTTGGATGATAAATTTTTTGAATGTGGTATATGATAAATTTTAGTAAACCTCAATAAGACTTATATGTAAATGTAAATAAGTTAATAAAGATGTTAATTAAACTTGGACCTGAGGAAATAAAAGAATAAAATTTATTATGAAGATTCTTTATCGAACTGTTCCTATATTTTTATAATGTTACAATAATGATTATGATTTTTTATAAATATCAAATTCGATGCATGTAATATACTGAAAATAAAATGAAGAATGTGGTTGATATTATAAAAATAAAATACACTATTATGTATCTTTCAGTGAATCATCATCATTGAATTCAAAAAACAATTTCATTATATGAAAAAATAAATAATGTGATTAATAGATAAAACAAGATTCCACTTCACAAATTATTCATATAAGAATATAATGTGTGTTTCATACATAGTAATAAATATTTTTCATATATAAAATGTGGGTATTTTGTAAATCTAATTTCAATATTGGAAGATGAAATGTTTTTAACACATAAATAAATTTACTAACATCATGAAATATTTTCTATTTCACTATGGGTGTGATTTGATACACAATAAAGGGAAAAATAAAATTGTTTAAGAAAATGTGATCCTAATTCAGGCTAAGAAATGAGTATGATTACTAAAAAATTATTCCCCGATATTGTTAGATTAACACCCACTATACTAATAAAATATATCCAAAATATCTTATGACCAATGATTATTATTAATAGACCAAACACTACATAAAAAAAGAAGCAAGATACATATAAAACCATAAATAACAATATAATCTAAATAAATAAAAATGAATTTATAATTAATATAATAGTATATTATAATGTGTAGAACCCAATTAATTATAATAATACACAATATAAGAAAATCATGTGAAAATAATGAAATAATTAAATCTTATATCTTATTGAAAACTATAAGAAAAAACATGTTTGAAGTAAATAACCAAATAACATGTTTTTCTACATTACGTAAGTTTTCATGATTACAAATAAAACCTATTAATCTAACATTTAATTTATAAGAAAAAATAATAATCATTTCAAATAATACAATTCAGTGTACCAATCATCAACCATCTTCAAAAATTAATAATTTTTTTCATTCATAGATTCTTCATTAGAATGCACCATATTTGGTTTTATAATACAATTATCTCTCTCATATAAGTAAAATTAATCCATTTTTTTATTAATTTTTCAATCTCCCATTATTATGTATCCATATAGAGATATGCTAGATCGATTCAAGAATATAATGTTTTGTTATCTAGTGAAAAAATTAACTACTATCTCTCACTTGATGTGAAATTAAAAATTATGTGGCCACTATGTTACACACATGTCAATTTATTGTCTTAATGGGTGTACTTGTTTCTATGTAAACCTAAAAATCATTGATATATCTCCTAGATATGATAATTTTAATGGAATAAACAATGTGATGAGAATGAAATAATATATTTATTTGTTTATAAAACTATATAAAATCAACTACACACCACGGGTATAAATTGGTTGAATTTTAACCTCATGAATTACTATATTAAAATTCTAACAATGTAGTGAAAAAAATAATGAGTAAAAATTCAGGGGAAATAATCTACGAAATTTAATTGATCAGAAGAAAATGATACTGAATCTACTGCACTACATTTTAATATTATTGATCTAACCAAATGAAACTAATATTCACTAAAAATTTTATTAAATCCACATTATTTATATTCTTACATATTAATTGCTTATAGAATTTACATATTTTAGACATTTTTAATTCTTACAATTATAAAATTTTAATAAATCCTATTGGTTATAGATTGCATTCTTAGAGTTGTACAAATCTGAACAATTTCTTTTTAAATATTCTATATAAAACTATATAAGATCATAATAATGATTAGAAAAAATATAAAACCTAGTAATAAACTTGATACTATAAATAATATATACCAGTAAAAATAAGAACCCCTGTAAAATATAAGAAATTGTAATGAAATATGTACTTGTATGAAAACATAATATTATCCTTTACAAATATGAATAAATATGGTCGTGTGAAAAATATAAACTTTTAAAAAATGGGCTACCCTACTAATAAAAAGATATTTACTTATAAAAAGTTTGGACCTATATATTGAATTGTAATGAATTGTAAAAAAATATGATCTAATCTACTAAACATAAATAATAGACACTTTTTAGAACAAAAAAAATATACACCTCATTAGGATAAAAATGTGAACCAATATAAAAATAATATAAACCTATATGAAAAAATATAAACAAATTAGAAAAAAAAAACATGAAATTGTAATAAAATTTGAACCCAAAAATGTTGAATATTTAAAAATATGAACCCTGGTAATAAAAATATAATATTGATAAATAATATGAACAAATAAAAATATTAACCCAGGGAAAAAATTTAATCCAGTTAAAAAATATTAACCTTTTTAAATACAAACTTGTATAAATATGAACCCTAGTAAAGTATATAAACCTGTAGAAAATATGAACCTATAAAAAAATATATATGTGATAAAAAATATAAACCTATAAAAAACATGCACGTAAGGAAAAATTATAGGATTATGTTGAACTATGTGTGTGACTAAAAAAATAATGAATCTATAAAAATATAAACCCAGGTAAAAATATTAGATCCTATTAAAATATACTATCCTATAAAAATTATGTACAAATAAAAAGATAAACTCAGATATAATATGTAAAACATTAAAGAAATATGAACCTCTATGGAAACAAAATTATGGACCATTAAAAAATGAAAAAATATTGACATGTAAAATATTAACTGTAACGCCCCGACCCCAGTTACCCAGAGTCGGTGCATTATTACATAACATTGGCATGATCACAAGAAAGATCAAATCTCGAAAGACCGATTGGTTTAGTAGCCTTGGAAACAGTAGATATATTCATAAGTTTTACATTACATCATAAAATGAAAAACTACTACAACAACATAATGTTTCCACAATCCACACTATTAACCCCTCATAAAATCCCTGCAGGTCATTCATAACTTACTTCTTCACATCCTGGGAAAAATAAAACATAGAAAAGGGGTGAGCTAAAATTCCCAGTAAGGATAACAATATAGCGGAAACATTCATAAATAAGAATAAACATTTAAGGCAATGTATAACTAAAACAAAAGCCTTTTAAATATGAACTTTCAACATGGTATGGCATAAATAAAATGAAATAATTCCATTTACTTATTCACATGGATATTCTACTAATCGAATAATCACATGAAAAAATCAATAACCACTTTCATAATGTTGGAATGCATAATGCCAGACTATCATAACCACATAGCCAAGGCCTCGTGCCAAGACTACAAATAAGATTTTGTCAAGGCCTTGTGCCAAGACACTAGTTTGTCTCATGAGACCTACCAATGCATCGAGGAGCTATAGCGGGCTCCACCCGTCACATATTAAGTCCAATGCATTCCCATATGAAAAGGTTTAAACATAACATAAACATTCGTATTAAAACTAGCATACGAAATGTCAATACTTTCACCATAAACTATGAATGGTATAAAAATAGCACATCCACAGTCAAACATATCAAAAAACCTTCAATACAATATAGAAGTTTTGTATCATAATAAATCAACTTCAAATAATCTTAAAAATCGATCAAAGGATGTTGAAATAGATGAAATCAAAATTCTTTTTAAAGAAATATCTCCTTTTATTTTGAAATAATTTAAGATCCATATAAAATAAAACATTTTCTTTGAAAATATTCTTATAAACTTGTAATGGAAGCTTTGAAGATTTTATAACGGCGGAAAATAGCCGCACTCGCCGTATAAGTAAAAAAAACATTCTTACCTTAATTCTGTCGAAAAGGTTAAAAAGGACCTTGTTTTGAAAATGACCGAAAGATTCCTTTATAAACCACTTATAAAAGTAAAAAAGGGTATAAATGACTTTAACTCATATTCTAGTAAATAGTAAAAATGTTTTGAAATACATTTTTAAGAAACATGGATGTGGATGATAAAGAGATCCCAGTATATTATTACATATAAACAACCTCGGATAATGAAGAGATTGTGAAATAACCCTTACCAATTTGGTAAATTATGAAACATACAACTCATAAAAGAGGTATCATACAATTAATATGTAAATACACATAAATTAGAGTGTATTACACAAAGAATATAATTATGGGCAGTACATACACCACACAAAAGGTGATGGTGGCAATATTGCATGAATCTCACGGAAATAAGGAGTAAGATGAAAACCCCTTACCTTGTACTTTTCCTTGGTTGGGGTAGGTTAACTTCCTGTATAATGGTGAAATAATTGTTATTAAATTATACAAGAATCATATATATTAATATGATATCATATATGATCTTTTAACATTGATTTGTTAATAATATCTTAGAATTATCGTCGTTTTGGGTGTTAACTTACTTGTTTTCTTTTATATGTTTTGTTACGTAAGACATGTTTGTAAAGGATAGGTTGTATATTATTCATATCCAGAATGATATCAAGTCCTTAAACATCATTTTTAAATCATCAAATGATAATTATACTTGAATGGATACGATGGAGAATGAATCTCATCGCGTTCGTGGAGACGGTAGTCCGTACGTACGCACGAGCGACAATATCATTCTTTTGATATTAAAATAATATATAAATGGATGGTATATCATATATACAGAATCATTAACATGTTATATTTATTATTTACATGAGTTACACATCATTATTATACCCATCCAAATAATAATATATTGAATAACAATTACACCACGACGTGGAGACGGTAAGCCGTACGTACGCAGGTATGGTGACATGTTATTCAAAGGGTGGATAGAATACTGAATATGGTTGTACCATATTTATAATAACATCACAGTATATGTAAGATACTGGAGTTATTATTTTAGAATGGTAAGAACAAAGAAAGAGGAAGTGGAAGAAGAAAGGAACTTGGAAAAGGGTGGTGAAATCATTACCTCTTCTTCGGGTTCTTCCTTTTGATTTGATCAAAAGGGCTCCTTAGGTTGGCTTTATGATCAAACTAAGGCCTCTAGGTTGTAGTGAGGGATTTTGGGAGAGTATTTGTGCAGAGTTTGGCCGAACCGAAAGGCTTTTAAGGTGTGAAGAAATGAGAAGGAGGAGTGCCCTTTTATAAGAGGGGTGAGGGGCACCTTTGGAAAAGCTAGAAATATTAATTTATAATAAATTAATATTCGGTTTCTAATGGATCCAAAGCTTATTATTCAAAGGTTAAGGTGGGGATAGGTCGAAAACCACTCAACCAATAGAATTTAGACAGGTTTGGGTACTTATATTAACCTTATCTTTAAGTATTAACTCTAAGTTAATTAGTTTCACTTTTACAATGTCTCTTTGTATTTTTATATAATATGGTTAATAAACTTACTATATACATCCAAGAGACCCCCAAGTGGTCCATTAATGATTAACCTATCATGATATAAGTCTCTTGGCCGAACCTTAGATTTTTAGGAATTTAATATCAATTAATAATATAATATTTGTTTTAAGAACTCTTTTATGTCAATTTTGACACTATTCAATAGTTGATTTTTGTGAAACTCATAACAGATTTATTACTTAAAAAAAGTCAATTAAATCAATCCTAATATATCATATTATCCTAGAAAATTAGTTTAATTCATTAAAAGTTTCATATTATATTTATTTGGGTATTTATAATAACAATTATTTTAATTGTTCACTATTATAGTAATTACTGCATCATCATTGTGTCATAAATAAAATACATTATTTAATGTCTAAAAATTATAAATAAAATATCATTATGTAGGAAATCTTTTTAGATTTCTAATGAATATTTATAATCTAAAATACAACATATATAACCCTATTTAACAATTTTTTTTCTAAAAGATATATGCTTGTGTCATTTTTGTATTCATTTTAACTTAATTAAAATAAAGTGTCATTATCACTTACAAGTGGATCCATGGGGTCCCAAAATAGACCCAAAGATTCCCATGGTCGACCATGTATCAACCAATAGGGTTAAGACACGTTTTAGGGTAATTTAGTATTATTATAATATTATTTTTTTAACCCTTATTTACCGGATTTACCTTTAACCATGGTAAATAAAATATTTACCGCAGTAATTATTCAAAATGTCTAAAAATAAAAGTTACCTATTTACACAATTTAAACATCCTGATTCCAAATATGGAATCCATTTTCCTAAATTCTAAACACAGAAGTGGCAGAAATTAATTTAAAATTAATTCCCGCTGTCAAAACAAAAAGCGTGTTTTTAAGAGATAATAACTATCAAAAGATTGACACTCGTTTATGTTCGGTTTAATTGTAAAATTATGTCCAATGACCAACATTATATTAAATGGTAAAAATATATTCTAAATATACTTTAAAACCACTCAAATTCATAATTTATCACTATTAATTATTTTGATTAAAAAAGTTGTTTTTAATTAAAACTTAGTAATTTTCACTATTCATCAAAATATGAACGTTATCTGAAATGTACCAAAATTTCACCTTAGGCTAAATTCGATATTCCGAATCCAAAAATGAAGTCCATTTTCAAATATAAAATATATATAATTTCAAAAATTAGGTATTACTATTCATAACCGCTAGTTTGATTAGTTATGGTGTGTTAGAACTCGGTGTTGCGTACAACACACGCTATCACATTATTCAAAGAGAAGCGTACCGTAGAAGCTTGGGGTGTTACATTAACCCTTATTAAAAGTAGGTACCTATATATTTAATTGTAATAAAATATAAAAAAGATAAACTAATCTGATAAACTCAAAAAATAGATACCTGTATAAAATATAAACATCCACCTGTATAAAAGAACACATGTTTGAAAAAACAATATGAATGGATAAGAAACAAAAATGAACCTATAGGAATAAATGATCTTTTATAAAAATTTTAAAAAATAAAATTTGGTAAAATACATGAACCTATAAAAGAAATAACTCTTAAGGAAAAGAGGTGTGACTATAAAAAAAATTATAAACCTGAAAATGAATATACATACATGTTCGACAAGATCAAAAAATGAACATATCATAACCTATTAAATGAATTGAATAATTTAAACATAAAAAATATCATAACCTTTGGAGAGAGATAACATTTATAATCACTTCATCATAAACATAACCCGTGTAAATAAGTGAAATTCAAAATCATATAACCCATGAATGAGAAATGGGGTTCATAACGTCATTCCATAAAAATATATTCCATTTAATGAAATAATATGAATGTAAACATTGAATAATTTCCGAAAAGTCTTGAACAACACCAATGGATTTTATCATATATGGGAAATAATTTTGAAAGATCTTTTAAATATATTTCACTAGGAAAATATGATTTCGTCTTTAAAAATTATTTTTATAACATAAAACCTTTTGAAAAACTATTTCTTTGAAAATAGAATGGAAAATTAATAAACGAGGCTTTGAAAATAATAAAAAAATTAAAATCCTTTTTCCTTGAAAATTATCTTCAAGGATCTTTTTGAAAATAATTTTGAAAACATGGCTTTTGGATAAAATTGTTTTCCGACCGAATAGAGAGATGGTTTGATTTTACTAAAAATATTATCTTAATTACCAATGATTGGAAATAATGGTACTAAAAATTATTATATATTAAATAAATAGAGGAGAAGGAAACTCAATGATATTATTGAGAGATTTTATCAAAGGAATAATAAACATAAACAATCTCAAAAATGATAATATTGTCTCAATAAACTCTTATAACATGGTTACTAAGGATCATACTCTCCATGTAAGAAAAGGAAATTACATTAAGCTTAATATAACATGAAAATAATTATATTCGTGATATAACATGTAAAATTGAAGTATATACATCTTAAGAAAGTGTTTTGTTTCATAACAAAATATGAGTCTCAAAGAAGACAAAATTTTGTAAGTTTTGAAAGTTAAACCCCATGAGAGAAAGATAACATAATGGATATGTGAATAACCATAAATTTAGGATTAATATAAATATAATTAAACAAGGGTTAATACATACACCACACAAAAAGAATGACAGGTGATCACAACATGAATCACACAAAAATCAAAAGTGAGATGAAATTCCCCAAACTTGTGCCTCGACTCTATCTATACTCCTAAAATATTCCTATATAATAAATAAAAGTTTATTATAAATATTTTATAGAGGAATATTCTTATATCATTTACAATATATTCCTTGATTATGTTCTTATGTTACCCTCTTGTTAATGATTCTATATTAAAGATTCACTTCAGGTAATATTCTCTTTTTTCTTCACATGTGTCTTAATTTGTTATATAATTGATCCTCATAATTCTATCATGATTCAAAAATTTAAAACAGGATATAAATATCAGGTGTATTTAGTGTAATGATATTTTAATAATCCATATTACAATGAAGTACGTAATGTAATACACCATTCATGGAGATGGTAAGATGTCTGTACGCATGAACGTTGTTTTTCCTAATTATTGTCATTTGAAAGAAGGTATGTAAATTATATATATATTTATTTATTAGAGTAGAATTAATATATATTAAATATCATATAATATCATTAAAACAATCCTTAATACATTCCATGTGGTGTGTGAACGAATCACATCGCTTTGAAGGGGTGGTAGTCCACACTTCCACAAACGAGATTTTATTATTAACACCAAATGGAAGGTAAAAAGATGTGAGTTAAAAATGTAATATTGAAGCTTAAAAAATAATAAATAGAGTTTCTATAATATATGAAGCCATTATTGGTGCTAAAAGATATATGAAAAATCATCTTTACACGAGGCAGTAGTTTCCATACATAGAAACAGTATGTTCAACATCCATTAGATGGATGTGTGTGTAATTTTAGGTACTAAAATTTGCATAAAAAAATACTCGTATATTTATTATACTAGTTTCATCACACAATAATGGTATGTATATATTATAGGGGATGTAAAAATAAAATAAAGTAAATGAGATTGAGAGAATTTGTTACCTCTTAATCAGGTAACTCCTTTTGGTTTGTTTGAAAAGGCTTCCTTGAGAGGGTTTCTGTCCAAAGGGTAGATTCAAGGTAGAATAGAGGATTTTTGGGAGAAAATTATTGTGTGGTTGGTCTTAACTTAAGAGGTTTTAGAGGTATGAAGAATGGGTAGAGATGGTAGCCTTTTATAGGGATGGAAAAGGACTCACATTGAATTTTTTGAAACAATTATGTGTGTACATTTTCTTAACAGACATAACTCTTTACAAATAAAAAAAACTCAATAATTGATGGTATGTGGCCAAAATATTAACATAAAATGAGTGTTATACAAGTTTCATGGTCATTTGAGAACATAAATTTAGGGTTTAGTCTCTAAATAAGATTAATTTGTCCTTAATTAATGTGATTAATTTTAATCAGTTTTACTAATCCTTTTGGGGAAAAATTAACAATGTCTTATTAAACACTAAAAATTAGGCTGAATACAATAATGTATGTCTTATATTTAAAATTCCAATCACAAGAGCATCGAAATTAAGTTTAGTGGTAATCCCATAGACGGGACGAAATAATGGTGTTTTAAAGTAGAAAAAAGTTCAAAAGATTATTAAGATTTTAAATTCAGTTTTAAAGTGAAATTGATCATAATTAATTTAATTGTATTAATGGATGTAATATTTATCTATTTTTACCTCAATAAAATATTTATAATATCATTTAACATTAATAATTTATTATAAAAAAGGTAGTTTTTAAATAAAAAATAAATATTTTTCACTATTCATCAAAAAAAGATGTTTCTCAGAAAAATCCCAAAAAAAACCCTAGGATAATTTTGAAATTTTGAATTCAAAAATATTTTTCTTTTGTTCAATTAAATTTCTAAATGTGTTTATATTTAATGTCATTATTAAATGGTGTTTATTCAAGAAAATTATGTTTGTAAACATAAAAAAAGACTTTAATGAAAATCCTATCTTTTATTATCAATATGTTTTTTTATTTAAAAAAATTAAAAAAGAATATTTGAAAATTAGTTATTGCTATTCATTTTACTATGTTAAACTTCTAGGTTATAATTATCTTATTTAAATAATTAAAACAATAAAAATATATATTTTGTATAATCTCAGGGTTGTGTGTGTCTTACACCAACTCTCTATTGTGTGTATCATACACCAAGTCGCCAAATCAGTGTTGTGTATGACAAGTCGGTTTAGTGTGAAAAGAATATTTGAATTAGTTCATTACATGATATAAATGAAAATGTAATTTTATCCAAAAAATACAAGCCCATAAAAACTCAAGGTGTTATAGGTAGATTGATATCAAGAAAGATATTTATAAAAGTATCACAAGATAATTCATAAAACACGCTTTTGGGAAGACCATGTCTACAATTTCATGAAACAGTTAACTTTTTTTATCACCAGTGCCTCATGTACTCTTTTTATTATCATGTAGGAATACTCTAGGGAGATAAGTCCCCATGTGACTCTTTTTCGGCCCAAAATCTGGACGCTGAAACTAAGAAATGTAGGGGTAACATGTCTAAATCAATGGGGTTGAGCACATGAGTAACCCAATGATATAATGGAAACTTTAGTTGGCTCATTGGTAGATATGAAATATATCTTTTTTCTCATGATTCATCAGTTAGAGACCATGAAACTATACCTAGGGATTATTTCATCATCCCCGAGAATTAGTTATATTAGATTACCTCATACTTATATAGTGGTAAATCCCATCTGATAAGGGTGGAACTCATAGTTGGAAATGTGAAGAATTTGGGTAAGCAGATTCTACTACCATAATCTTAGTAGAACAAGAACACCTGATTAAGGATTCCTTATATTCCAGATCATACACCAGTGCTCTACCTCAGTTAGATGTCCTAGAAGAGTCACCTCCTCCCTTTGACCCCCCTTTTTCATATGATGAAGAGGAATTGGAATATTCCCCTCCAACAATTGAAGTGGGTGTATCCACCACTATTGATGAGTTAAAAAGGAAATCCACAGTACCAAGGAAGATATTAGGCCATCACTGACCTACACAACATTGTCTTCAAAGGATCATTTGTAGTGTGTGACCTTCCTGAAATAAATCTGTGATGTATTCTCCTAGAGATATGATGAGATGCCAGTGATATACCCTCAAGTTTCTATTCCTCAACTTCTCCTTCAAACTAGTCACCATGAGTTCATACAACCTCCTAAAAAAATAATCCCTCTCATGGTGATAAGTTTTAGGCCTAAGTTGACAACAAAATTAAATAGAACATTGTCAGGGAGGTGAAGTTATATAACTGTCTAACCAATGTTGAACCAATCAAAAAGAAGAATTTGTAAAATATAGTTTCTATAAAATTCATATATCCTCGACCAACATTATTTAAAGGATAATTTTCACCTTATTATGACATAATTATTGATTGATGTTACATATAGATTTTGGGCCCTCTTTTCATGGATGGATACTTCAGATACAATCATAACCATATGGCTTCAAAAATGTGTCTTCCACTGCATTCAGGTCACCCAAAGGGGCTTTCATCTGTCAAGTAATTTGTTTCATCTTAAAAAATATTAGACCCACTAGTAGGATATTAAATACATCTTCAAGATAATTCTAGATACATTAAACAAATATTACGTTGATTATTTTGTGTTCAAATATTACAATTTCCAGGACCATCTTAAAGATCTTAAGAAATTGTTTATCTTCTTCCACTCATGAAATGTTAAGAAAAATCCCATGAAACGTGAATTTGGGGTCACCTCTAGAAAGTTTCTCAATTTTTTCATAAGATACAAAGTCATTAAGATTAAAATATATAAAATAAATTCTATTAGTGAAATTACCCACCCAAGAAATCTCTGGGGTTTTTAGGGACTCAATTTCCCCTTATCCTACAAACATTTTTTTATTGTGAATCTTTTTAATAAGTGTCATCCGTTCTTGAGAATCATGATGAAATGAACCTTTAACCAATGGTATGAGGAGTGTCAGACTACCTATAAGTATATCATGGAGTACCTTCTATATCCTTCGGTTCTGATGTCACATATCTAAAGAAAGTCACTGGTCCATTATGTGACCCCTCTAGAATAGTACCTTGGTTCCCTTATAGACCAAAAAAACAATAATGGCGGGGAAAACCCCCATAAAATATCTGATTCCTGCTCCTCGACATAGAGACTCGATAATCCTCCTTAGATAAGAGTTTCATTATACTAGTTTTTAGTGCAGAAGTTGTGAAATTATCTGCAACATCATGTGATATATCTAGTGTATCGACTAGACCCACAAATGTATATCCTCATTCACCCCATGATTATTGGTTGATTGGAACACTAGGCAGTGATCCTTTAGTAGTTAATCATCAGGTTTTTTTGATAGAAGGCTGTCATTATTGAGATATTTTCAAACATCCTAGCCACACATCCAGCCTCTAAATAACTATCCCGTGATGTTAATTTACGAGATGGAGATATTCTTTATGTGGATTTTGTGTTACCATATCAGAAGATAAAATTCTACGGAACATCCCACAGTCCAACTAGTAAAAGGATCAACAACCCCAAACTTAATAGTGTAGGCCTGGGGATATTTATCATCACTTCGGCATTGATCGTCTTACCATACTCATTCCTATTTTCATAACGATACACCAAAAATGATGTAAAGTATTATCATATCATTACCGGTCTCATGTTTTCCCTCGATATTGATTTCCCTCATTTACACTTGAAAGAAGACCTGGGTTAACCATCATATAAATGAAGGGTGACATCATCATAAAAAAGCAAGAGTTCATTCCCCTGCTAGAATTCACCTTTTTTATTATGTCCCAGTTCACTTCGCAACCAAAGGTGAGTCACATTCACTAGTAATAGAATAGTTGAGATGATTATTTAAACACTTTATCTAAATATATTGTAGAACCCAACTATGATGACCTGGTTATTTATGCAGAACACTAGAGGGTCATTGTCCCCACCACTTCAGATGATGTCAAACAATAGGTATGTCAATTGGATGTTGGCACATCTACAACATGAAATTCAGATCCCCCAGTAGTAAAGGAATGTTTCGATTACATGACTCCCTTCAATGATTATCTTCATCAAGGCTTTCCCTCTCCACAATGAGTTGAGAATGATAAAATCTATCAAAATTTTGTGTATTTTACTATCTAGAGTGGCCCTAACCTTCAAAAAACTATTTTAAGTAATGGGTTGTATTGAATTATACTCAGTTTCATCTAAGGAAACAAGACACTTAATGTCATGCATGAGGTCTATACCAGATATTATGGCACCCATCAGGAAGGATTCAAGCTCTCCCAACAATTTTTGAGGTTGGGATACCTCTGGACCACCATGGTTCATGGATGGATTGAGTATTCTAAAATTTTTCATGTATTTTAGATTCTTTCCAATTTCATGAATCAAACATAAATTCTTATCAACACGACCATGTACTCTTGACCTCTTTCAGTATAGGGACGCAACATTGTGGGACCATACCTTCTAGTGAAAACTCAATAAAGGAAGTTCATTTTGACCATAAAATACATTTTTTACAAATGAGTAAAGCTGTACCCATCAAGAAAGTGAAAACCCGATCTATGATTGATTTTGTGATCTCCCATATCATCCATAATTTTGGAGTGCCTCATGAACATCTCATAGAAAAAGACAATAACATCCGTGCTATTAAGATGAAGAAATTATACACCAAGTTCAACATCCATTTCAACCACACATCTAACTACTATGTGTAGGATAAAGGGATGATTGAGGAGATTAAAATAATGTCACTATCATCTTGTACATAATAGTTGGAAAAAAAGTACAGTTTGATCGAAAAACTCTTAAATGCCATTGAGCATATAATATGACAACAAAAAATCATTCTTATGAGACCCCATAATCTTTAATGTAGGAAACGTAGGTGATTTTACCCATTAGGGATTATTTACCATTACTTTGAATGGTTGTACATGAACAATAGATTCAATACAATGTAGAAGAAGTCTTTTTTATTGAACTGAAATCCCTTGAAGAAAAGAGGATTCAATCCCTGTATAACATGGAGATGCACCAAAATCAGATAGTGTGAGTGTTCAATAAGATGGTTCACCTACAATCATTAATCCAGAGTGACATGCCACTAGATCAGATAATGTTGATGATACATAGAATAAAAAATCTTCTAAATTTGGAGCAAAAATGTGATGGACCATACATTATCTATAATGTATATTACAATGTAGAATAATCTTTAATAACCATAGATGGAGAGCATGGAACCTCCCAACAATTCTATTTTTCTTAAGAAATACTTAAAATTAAAACCATGGTTAACAATAAGGTACATTAAACTGCAGCAACTAGTGGTTGAGCTCTATAAACATAAATGAACAACATCTCCCCTTGTCTAAGTTGTACAACCTTATGTTTTTGTGACACCCTTGGTCCAAGAACTATGACCCTAAAATTCTAATACCTCCCTTGGTCCATGAATTATAAACTTAATTTATTTTAACACATTTGGCCTAGAATTATGACCTTAAACTATTCTTAGATCCTTTATTTCATGCATCATAACCATAAAATATATGTAATCCCCATAGTCTCATTTGTATGATATTAAACTATAAATCCCAATGTCCCCAGTGAATAATGTTATATTTAATTCTATCCAATTGATGTATGGTCACTTATTTTACACTTCCATAATCAGGATTCTACCATCACTACTATTTTTTACTACATATAGTTCTAAATTTTTCTGGTTGCACTAAAACTCCACCATATGGGATTGGTTTTTTGGATATTCGGTGACAACTTCTTTCAAAATTTCAAATATTAGATAAAAAAATTATCATATAAATTTAAAATCATGAAATATCATAGTGTGAGGAAGAGGATTAGAGGATTTAATCATCCCCACGAAGGTTAAAATTATGTTGGGGTTACAAATACTATGTTATGATTGTTTTAAATAATATATCTTCTATATAGTTTTTTGGAAATATATTTATTGAATCTACGTTTGGAATGGTGGATGAAACATGTCTTTTTTGGTCATTGTGATTTAAAAATTATGTGGTTAGAGTAGAGAAAATTAGTTTCATACCATGGTTTGAATGGGTTTCATAAAAATTTATCATTATTTGATAGGTAAAGCCCTATTTTGATCAAAATATTAAATTTTCAAATAAATGTGGCCACTTTAGTTTTAGAAGTTCGAGATTGATTTCACTATGGTTTTCAACTCAACCTTGACTAAACCATACGACTATATGGTTTTAGAAACCACAAGATGATTTTTCATATATTTATTAAATATGTATTTAATTATCCCAATGTTATTTTATATTTTTTCTTAATGTTTTTATGACCCTTGGAAGCTGATAGAGGACTATAATGGTTTTTTGAAATTCACTAGTGTATTTTGGGTTCTTTATCTCATTAGGTAAAATATATATGATATAAGGTACCATTTTATCTCTAATACCCTAATTTTCTATTATTATTTTATATTAGGGATACATGGGTAGTGCTTACTATATTATAGAAGATTAAAATTGATCCGAGGTTGATGGATTCTAGATAAGATAGTGAAACATTGAAAAAACATAATTTTTTTTATAATGGAGGTATATCATTTGGTGAAGCGATGTTTAAAGGGATAGTTTTAGATAATTGATTCCAAAAATTTCTCTTTTAATTATCACTATTAATACAAATTTATAACTATTTAGATTCATTTTGAATGTAGATGAGATATTCCTAATTATTTTAAAATAAATTGAATCTTTAGTGGGGAATTGTTTTCATTATATATGATATTATTTTTATTATTTATATGATTAAATTATTATATATAAATTTTTTAAATAGTAGTATCCTTGATAATATTTAATTAGAATATATATTTTTTAATTTAGGATGTATATTATACATCGAATGGTGAGGTGGTTGTGATGTTTGAAAAATTAATGTTTTATTTATGAGGAATTTATTTTTGGATATGTCTGTTGAATAAATAAATTAATGAATAGGTTAAAAGGAATGCTATAATCTATGTTCTAAAAAATTTAAATGAAAAATGGGTGTATGTGATTCATTAACATATATATTAATGTATACGGTAATGTTTAATTGAAAATAAAGTGGAATAATC
This sequence comes from Viscum album, assembly GCA_963277665.1. Lineage (NCBI taxonomy): Eukaryota > Viridiplantae > Streptophyta > Magnoliopsida > Santalales > Viscaceae > Viscum > Viscum album. Next base: position 2,067,259,771 of record OY728123.1, on the reverse strand, counting down.
ATAGAGATAAATAAATCATTATCTATGTTGATAGAGTATTTTGTAAAAACATGTAAATAAAAATAAAATGGGAAGAATAATGTAATGGATTGTTAATTTCATTGTGTTATTATAGGAATCAATATTTTTCTCCCATGACCAAAAAATCTTGGCCCAACACATAATACCAACTGGGGTTCCATCATAAATCAAATTCGTGTTAAGGAGATGTAGCTCATCATCATTATATGTGTGCCAACATGATATAATAAAAATCTATATGGTTTTTGCATTATAGTAAAACCTCCTACACTAAATAAAATGACAACACATTGTGGCCTCTCCATTAATAATAATCTACCATATATAATCACCATTTTTTATCATAGGGACATGGAACAAGATTGTTGATATCATGATGTTTTTTGACATAAGGTACCACCATGGATCTCTATGATCTAATTAATATAACATCAATGAAAGGTGGTGGTATACCATCCACATCATACCTGGGATATACCATGACTCTAATACCAATTTTCAGTATTTTTCCCCTATACCATACCTTCAAGGGAAAATATATTAACCCAAATGGGGTTTAGTCATAAATGTAATTGGAGTTTAGAAGGACTTTTACATAAATCATATATATTGGAAAATGGTCATCCATAAAAAATTATTTTATTAATGGATTAGTAAAGGATAATTCATTAAACATAAGGAAAATTCATGGGGGATATATATGGATAACATGATGATAATGTTTATGGTCATTGGTTTTTTTTCTCCTTCAAATTATTTTATGAGATTATGAAAGAAAGGGAAGAGAAACATAACAAGGATGATTGGGGGTGAGGATTTTTGAGTAAAAACACGAAATCTTAAATTGATAAATGATAAAATTATTATTTACCATATAATTTTGGTAGTATAATTCTTTTATGACTAGTTTTTTTAGATGGATCCTTAATTACTCTTATGTATTGTACATGGATTTATTAACTGAAGTGTAATTATTTTTAAATATGGTATCAAATCTAGGGTTTAATATAGATAAATAGAAATAGTATAGCCCAGGGTGATGCACAGTAGTGTATCAACCCCTTATGTGAATTCTCTTATAATTTTTTTCAATGCCATTATTTCTATAAGGACCATTCTATAGGGTATTTTAGATATAAGTGCCATACATAGTATATGTTATGTTTATAACTATATCTAAATATATAGTAAAAATATCAAGAAACTCTTTGGGTAATATATTAGTATATTTCCATATAGTTACTACATTATTAAGGATAATTATTTTATTTTTCTCAACCGTATGATCAAAATATTAATCTAATTTTTTTTCAATACCCTTACCATTGATAGGCTTTCTAAAAGAGACTCATATTATTACTTTCATTTTATAGTGTCAAGAGATGTTTCATTATATGGATTGATATTTCCTTTTTCATAAATTTTCATTGATAATAATATTATGTGATCCAACCCATGCATGGTATGGTTTGAAATTACACAAAAGAAAAAATTATGTGATTTTATAGAAGAATTTTCACACATACGCTAATTGGTGATGACCCAAACACATGAGAAGTATCAATTATACTGCAAGTAGTTTCACATATATCTCTAATTCAAGGCATAGATGAAGTGATATTGTATTTCCAAAAATATTTCTAGATATAATGGAATGAATTTAGAATTAATATAATTTAAAAATTATTTTAAACTATGAATAGTGAGTGTATTATTCATAATCTCATTATGTTTCTCCACAGTAGTGGTGGTTTGGAAATAATATTGTTTTATCCCACCGAATAGGTGGTTATTTAGGTTAATAACCCTCAAGGGCTCGTGGTTAGGTACACTAACTTTCATATTGAATGATTTCCCTATAGTTTATGTATTCAACCATATGCATTTATTGAGGGGTTTTATCCTTCATTTCAATATATTTATATACCTATTGAATTATTAATCATTATGATAATATTTTCTAATCTTCAATAAATTTAATGTTCCATTGATGAGGTATCCAGTATTTCTCTTAACAAAAACATGAAATGTGGGAAGTTAGATTTTATTTCCACTATGTCCTTTCTCATTTTACCCCCTAACATAAACATCCATATTTAATTTTCTTTACACATTTATATGGGACCATTATATAAACTCATTCACTAATTTGAAATCGTACAAGACCACTTATTCATAAATTAAATATTTATTAATATAAATACTTTAAGAGAAGTCATTTTAATACAATATTTAATTTATATACTTTTCTATCACGGATGATAAAAACCTAGAGGTTTACCTTGAAATCCTTGTGAAATGCCCCAAATATACCACCATAGATTCACATTCCTCTATTAAGGTCCATTTATTCTCTCTCCGTATTATTACCAAATGTACAAGGAAAATACTTGTCAAGAAATATGTTTATAATATATTCCAACATCATTGATTTAATTTCCTCTTTCATCTTAATATTATTGATAAATTACTTCAACTGATTAGCTTCTCCTTATAAATACTAAATTTTCAAAGTATCCTTTTTTTTATTGAGAAAGCGAAGAACAAAAAATATATTTTTCATGTCATAGACCCATTATTCCATAATGTGGGGTTCAGAAGATACATTAAATGAATTTTTTCATTATATTATGAATGATATAATTGATAATTTGAACTTCCTCGATGATTGTTGATATTCTACATGTCATAGTTTATTATTAGTTACATATGAAACGTATTTAAGTACCTCTATGATATTTTGAACTCTATATCCTATTGCATTAAAAATACTATCCAATAAATAATTGAATTGTCGATAACATTGGTTTTTCCCTTGATTTATCTAAGTACACATAATTTATTAAAATTTAAAATTTTAGAATAAATTATAAGTTAATAAATTATGGATAAGAATATTATTCAAAATAGTAAATTGAGGAAAAAAATTTATATTTGAAATAATTAATTTTATTAGAGGTTTTAATCTATTGTTTAACCTAATACCCAAATTAATTAATAATTTCTATAATATAAAAAATATTGAAACTTATATTACATATGTGATTATTATAAAAATTTTAAGATAATCATAATAAGTTTTTAATCACAAAAAATAGATAGGTTTTTCATCTTGGGAAAATTAGTTTCAGACATTATAAACAAATAAGAAACATTATAAACTATTTAAATACACCATAATTATCCACCTATAGGATTTAATAATATCCTTATTACATGTTATTACTAAGGGGAATATGTTAAGGAAATGGTGATATAAAAATATGTATAAATGGAGTATTATTTGGAAGGAACATGAGACATAAATCAGCTTCAATATATGGGTGAGAATAATCTTAATCATAAAGTCATAAGAATAATATTGTAATCATGAGATTGTAGAATTAATTTGAAGGAGAAATTGAATTTTTAAAATTTATAAAAACAAAACATCATATATATATAACTCAATTATCAATATATATACATCATAACGTTATAGACAAAGCTAACTACATCTGGTCAGTGCATAAAATTATAGGTAAATATAATTGAATCATTTATGGGAATGATGATACTATGAGACATAATACAATTACCAATTAATTATAAGTATATAAAATTTGAGTCTCATCGGTCACATCATAACTTTCTCAGAATCTTTTTGGCCACATAGATGGGAAACCATTATAAAAATAATAATTAAAAAAACCCATTAAAAAATATTGAATTTCATAATAATTTCATATAGAATATGTCAATTAAAAATATTATTGGTTTCCAATAGAAGTTGGTATGACATAATTTTGGAAATTAATTATTTTCATAAAATATCATAAGTCTTGTAGTTATGCATAAAAACACAAGAAGAATTAATTGGATATTTGGGAAATAATGTAATTAATATAAATCAAAGGTTTCTAAGAATCCATACTAATGAATAAAAATGTATATCTCTATAATAAGAAAATAAAATTTTTTTTAAGGGATTTAGTGAATATGTAAAATCAAAATGGTGAAAATACGGAAACACGGAGGATAAAACCAAATGAATATGTTGGGCTTTGAGAGTCCCCTTACCTTAGGTATAATTTTTTTCACCATGTTTACAGCTACTATATAATAAATTATGTTTTGTTAAAAAATTCATATAGAAAAATATTTCGTTTATAAATATTATTTTTGATCAATTATATTGATTGGAATTTATTTTATAACTATTCATTAATGATAAAATACTATGATGATATTTTTTCTCAATTATATAGTTTTCATTTTTATTTTAATATTTTGATACAATGTTATATATCCATTTTAAAAAAAATCATTAAGTATAACAAAATATCATTGTCTTATATTATATATTACTTATTATAACTATCTGTGATGTAAATGATAGGTAAATAATTTACAGTATCCTCATAGGTGGTAAACCGACCATTAATAGGACATTGTAAAAGAGGGTGGAAACTAAAATAACACATATATTTTATAAACGGTTTATAATAAATATACAGAATCATAATTAAAATTTTATTAATATATATAAATAAATATAATATACACCAATCATCCTTAAAGTTATTCGTACCTAAATAATTTTCATTGATCTTATAAGCAGTTAAACCGCCCAATAATGAGACATAGTCAAAAGACAAGTTGGTAGAGATATTTATTATAAATATAATAAAAATGATTTTTTATAGTAGATTAATATCAGTAATATGTTTTTAATATACCGATTAATTAGTTTAAAATAGGTTGTTTTTTGTGATAATGGGAATAGAAGAATAGGATTAAGAAAGGTGATTGGAAAAATTGATTAAATTTTACCTCATCCTTTAAATTTATCATTTACTATGACATTAATTCCTTGAAGGATTGGATTATTATATGTTCACGATGTCTCTAAGACTATAAGTACACTAAATAGAATGTAATTGGTTAGATATTGGGAAATTATAAGGATTTAAGAAGTGAATTTCTATGGGACTGAATGGGAATATTTATACTAGAAGGGGAAGGGTATTTTTGGACAAAATAATGAATAAATTATCATGTTTTAACCACAAATTATAATAGTGGCCTTATTTGAGGGTATTAATTGTTTTTTATTAAAAATACATGTTTACTGTATTTAAAAAAAATTAAATATAATTTATTTGTTAAAAAAAATAGAGGAAGAAAAAATTAAACATAGTTTGTTTAATGGAATGAATTATCTTTTTAGACATTGAAAATCGAATTTTAGGATTAGTAATATAATTTATTATTTTCAAATACATTATTTATCATATTAAACTAATTTAAGTAAAATAATTTGAATATTTATTTTATAACATTAAAATATTAATTTTTTTTTTCATGATTAATATTTTTTAGAATTAATTGTAATATTATATAGCTAGGAGACTGATGAGAACATCCAGTTGTAGAATCATCTAGGTCCTCCATGGCCTCCATCTCAATCCCTCCCCATCTTGAGAGGGAGAGGGGTTGCTCGGGCTTGATTCCCCCATTTCTTTTTCTCAACTTAAAGATCCGGTGAAGATTCCTTCCTTCCTGGTCATCGAGATTTCCCCCAAAGCCCCCTATTTGTTCAAGGGTTTCTCGATGATTTTTTTATTAAGTCCAGATTTCAAAAAAGCATCAGAAACTCATAGGCATTCTATGGTGGACCATTTTCTTCAGAATCGAGCGTCCATCGATGCTTTCAACCACTTTATATTTGATTCATGGGGTTTGAAATATCATTATATTGTTGGGATACTTGACCCCAGACATCTTCTCATCTGGTTTGAGACTAGGGAAGATCTTATCACTGCATGGACCAAAAAAACAATCCAAAAATGATTATCGGTTATTTCTATTCTGATGGTCTTTCGACTTCCATTTGAGGTGTGGTCCTTCAACATCACCAACGTAGTTATATTATCCAATCATTATGTTTCCATTTCAAAACCCATATATTCTCTCAATGATTGGAAACCTGGTCAACATGTTCTTATATTTTGATAAATGATCATGATGAATTTTCCACCTTATTTCTCCATGCATATGTGTGAAAATTGATGTTTCCATACAACTAGTTTAATTTTTGTGTATTGAAATTAATAATGAATACAAGATTAAACTGAGGGTTTGTGTTGAATTTTGGATCAATTTATCATCATCCTATGGTTATATGGGTCATCTCTAATAGGTTTGTAGGCATGATGAATTTGGAAAAGGGTTTTATCCCACAACCATAGTTTGTGATATTGGGGAGGCATGTGTTGAAATTATGAAATCATATGTGGCTCTGATGTCTATACAATCATGTAACAAACTAGGTTTGGATTATGTTAATAAAGTTAACAAAATTTATTCTCTAGAAAGTGCAAAGGGATCCTCAGGGAATGATTCAGATGTTCCAGGCTCAACAATCCAAGGGCCAAGTTATTCACGGTCCAAGGAATTGATGAAAAGGTATTCCAATTGAGAGAATGATTTAGGTTTTCAAATCCCCAGGTAAGTCCATATGATATAGGGACATGGCTCTTCTGGTTCAAAGACATAAAATTTTCTTCCTACACAAGAAGATATCAAGTCGATCCTCTTTAAAAACATGTTTTTTAGTTATAAAAATAGATTGGATTACGTAAAGGATCAAGGGGGGTCGACAAAGGTGATACACAAGAAGGCTATAAAGATGGGCCCATCCCCTGTTCAATAATCTCTAGAAAATGTGGCATTGTTAGCCAATACCCCCAGTCTCCTTCGAAGTATGAGGTGGATGGGGACCACTAGTGTTTCTCTCAAAAAAGACTTTTAAAAGGGTTAGTAAATATCATCAATGTTGGAGAATGTCTGGTGAATGATGGGAGAAATACCAATGTTTGGGAAGATTATTTATACCTTCCAAAACTAATGAATACCCAATCAGTTGGAAAGGGTATTAAATTTAGAGATCATCATCAGTATTCCTTTCGTGATCATGATGGTGATAAGCTGGAAGTTGTAAGTGACAAGGACGTTGATTCTAAAGGTGAAAATCATGAAGGTCCTAACTGATTGATGGATCTTCTTTCATATTATGATGTATATAAAGAGGCAAGGAAGTTGAATACTAACCGAAAACTTCACATAAATTATGATGAATACACATTGGATGAATATTTTGATATTAACAATTCAAAGGTGGAAGCTGATAGAATATATAAGGGATCAATTCGAGTTGATATTAATGATGAGAAAGTTTCTTGTATCAACAAGAAAATCCATCTTTTTTCTCATGGAATCAATGGAGGAAAAATAAATATGGAAGAATACATTTATACTTTGGAAAGGATTTCCTATCACTTCGAGGATATAATCAAAGGAAATCTAGAGACAAAGGTAATATCTATTTAATGGAGCTTACATAGGGGGTAAATTCAATATTTTTTAATGTTTTTCTTGAATATGTTGGTAATTATTATGAGGTTTGAATTAGATATAGTATAAAATCATTTTGTGTTTCTCACATTTCCTCAAAACATATTTCATAAATGAAAATTTAAAAATTATAAAAATAATATTCCATATGTCAAGTTATTATTCTTATGGTCAAATTACTATTTCAATTATCTTTTACTATTCTAACATTCAAGTTACTAATATAACCGTTATACTACCATTATAATTTTTGTAAATACCCATTATTTATTTTATTCATCACTCACTTAGTATTCCATCAATTTTATCAATGATTGTTAAAAAATTCCAATCATATTTTTAGTATTTTGTTTTTTTCAATGTTATTAATGGGTTTGATATTTCTGGAAAACTATAACCCTCTGAATATTCAAATTATATTTATATTCTATATTTTATTTTATCCAATTATAATATTTTTTATAAAATGTGTTCATTTTCTATATGTAACTTGAATTTCCCCCAAACATTTTCATATGATATAGTAAAAGGGGAATTTTCATGAAATTTTTGACTGAGATATGGAATCATAACACTTCTATTACTTAATGTAAACTCTACTTGATTTAAAAGGATGAATAGGTGAGGAAGAATCTATAAAGTAAAAAATAAATTATATATTTCAATTATTTTAAGGGGAATATTATTTGAATAACAGGATATTGTTGTGTGTGTATTGTGGTATGAAAACATTACAATATTAGTCTCTATAACTTGATTATATAAAACATAAACTGTCCACTATGTGTAATAAATTCATTAGTCATATCTAAATATTATTCATCATTGACGTTTGATGGTCTATAAATAGAAAGGGTTTCTTAGGTAATTCTTTAATTAATGATGAAATATTTGTGTAATGTGGTGAATTATGGTCACTATAATTTTATGGTTTTCCTAACTGAATGATATCATCTAAAATTTTAGGGCATGTCAACTCCATTACATGAAGAAGACATCGTTCAGGAGATTGATCTGTGTCAAAATACTATAATAAGTAATGTGATTTTAAAAATATTAAGGATGATAATTTTTTTAATGTGGTATATGATAAATTTTAGTAAACCTTAGTGTGACTTATAAGTGAATATAAATAAGTTAATGAAAATTTTAATTAAAGGTGCACTTGAGGAAATATTAGAATAAAATTTATTATTAATTTTCTCTATCAAACAGTGCCTATATTTTTATAATGATACAATAATGATTAACATTTTTCATAAATATAGAATTCGATGCTTATAATATACTAAAAATATAATGAAGAATGTGGTTTAAATTTTATAAATGAAATATACTATTATGTATCTTTCAGTGAATCATCATCATTGAAGTCTAACAACAAATTTCTCCACATGAAAAAACAAATAGTGTGATTAATAGATAAAACATAATTCCACTGCAAATATTATTCATATACGAATATAATGGATGTTTCCTACATAGTAATCAATATTTTTCATATTTAAAACGTTGTTATTTTGTAAATTGAAATTTATTAATATAATATGCAATTTTTTTAACACATAATTAAATTTATTAAAATCATGAAAGATTTTCCGTTTCACGATTGGTGTGATTCAATACCCAAAAAAGGAAAAAACTAAAACATTTTGAGAAAATTCATTCTCAATTCAAACCATGAATTATGCATGATTACTAAAAAATTATTCCCTAATATTTTTAGATTCACACACACTATACTAATGAAACATATTTAAAGAATCATATGACCAAATATCACTATTAAAATATTAAACACTACATAAATAGATAACCAAGATGCACATAAAACCATAAATACAAATATAATTTTAAAAAATATAAATCAATTAATAATTAAGATAATAGTATACTATAATGTGCAGAACCCAATTCAATATAATAATACACAATATAGGAACAAACATGTGAAAACAATGAAAAAATTAAATGTTATAACTTATTTAAAACTATAAGCAAACACATGTTTGAAGTAAATAATCAAAGAACACTTTTTTCTATATTACGTAAGTTTTCATCATTACAAATAAAACCTATGAAACTAACTTTTAATATATAATAAAAAATATTAATCATTTCAAATTCAACAATTCAGTGTACCAATCATCAACTAGCTTCAAAAATTAATAAAAAAATTTCATTCGTGGATTATTCACTAGAATGCACTGCATTTGGTTTTATAATAAAATTTTATCTATCAGATAATAAAATTAATCCATTTGGTTATTCATTTATCAATCTCTCATTATTATGTATCCATAGAGAGATACTCTATAACAATTCAAGAATAGAATGTTATGTTATCTTGTGAAAAAAGTAACTATTGTCACTTTCTTGATGTGAAATTAAAAATTATGTGTGGACTATGTTACATATATGTCAATTTATTTTCATAATGGGTGTATTTTGTTCTATGGAAACATAAAAACATTGATATTCCTCCTTGAAATGTTAAATTTTTATGGAATAAAATTTGTGATGAGAATGAAAAAATATAGTTAATTGGTTATAAAACTATATAAAATCAACTACACACCAAGGTTATAAATTAGTTGAATTTTAAGCTCATGAATTACTATATTAAAATCCTAAAAATGTAGTGAAAAAAAATAATGAGTAAAAATTCAGTGGAAATAATCTATGAAATTTAATTGATTAGAAGAAAATGATACTGGATCTACTAAAATACATTTTAATATAAATAACAGACACACGTATGAACAAAAAAATATATAAACCTCATTAAGTTAAAAATTTGAACCTCTATAAAAATAATATGCACCTGTAAAAAAATATAAAAATATTAATAGAAATATGAACTTTTTATAAAATTTGAACGCACAAAAGTATCAATGATCAAAAATATGAACCCTGGTAATAAAAATATAATATTGATAAAGAATATGAACTTATAAAAATATTAACCTGTCAAAAATAATTAAACTTTTTAAATAATGTTAACCTTTTAAAATACAAACATGTATAAATATGAACCCAAGTAAAGTATATGAACCAGTAAGATAATAATAACTTATAAAAACTTGAAATGTGATAAAAAACATAAAACTGTTTAAAAAATGCACGTAAGGAAAACATATATGCTAACGTTGAACTATGCATGTGACTAAAAAAACAATGAACCTATAAAAATATCAACCTAGGAAAAAAATTAGATCCTATTAAAATATATTATCCTAGAAAAATTTTGTACAAATAAAAATATAAACACTGATATAATATGTGAAAATTTAAAGAAACATGTACCTATATGGAAAAACATTATAGACCTTTAAAAAATATGAAAAAATATGGACATGTAAAATATTAACCCTTGTTAAAATTATTCACCTATATATTGTAGTGGAATAAATTATAAAAAATATGAACTACTCTGATAAAATTAAAAAATAGATACCAGTATGAAATAAAAATATTCACTTGTATAAAAGAATACTTGTTTGAAAAAAAATGTGAATAGATCTGAAAAAAATGAAATTGTAAGAAAATATGATCATTTTAAAAAAATTGAAAAAATTAAATTTGGAAAAATAAATGAACCTATAAAATATTCACTCTTAAGGAAAAGAGGTGTCTCTATAAAAAAATTATGAAACTGAAAAGCTTTAAATATAGGTAAAATATATGATACTATTGAAATATACGAACCTATAAAAATACACAAGGATAAAAATATGAAAAGTGGTAAAAAAATAATACCCTTTAAATAAATAAAATATTTAAAAACATGAATCATGCTTAAATTAATCAATAGGGAGAATAATGAGATGTAAGAAATCAGAGTAATAGTAGTAGAGGAAACTGATTTCATGGGATAGATGGGAATAAGATTTCATAAATAAATAACTTGGAAGGAGTGATGAATTTGGAGGCTTTCATGTATGAACACCTGCCTTCATGAATGTTAGAATCGATGTATAACTGTCTCTCTCGATTGATGATCACATGTTTTTTTAAAACAGAAAGCAACTAGGATTCATATAATTAAAAAATAGACACAAGGGTTACAAAAGTCTAAAGCATGGAATTTCACATTTATTTCTATAAAGGGAAGGGAGCAACTCGCGAGGAGTATTGGAATGATAGGTGAAATTGTCACCCAAGGCTCTCATGTTTACAAGGCAATCAGAAAGCTGATTGGATTCCCGGTAGACATATGAGATAATATAATGCATTAAAGCAAGTGTGTCGAGGAACACAATCCATTTAGAAGTAAGTTTCCAAGCCAAGTGAATTTTACCCATTTGAACCGCTTGAACAACTGTGATAGAATCACATTCAAACCAGATATTTGTCTAATTTTTTATTTGAGAAAAATAAACTACCTTGATGAGTACCATCATCTCCATATCAAGAGACGTAGCCAGACCACACGTACCATGACCCCCATTCAGAAAGTCACCATCATGATTTCTGAATACAAAACCTTTACCAGTAGGACCTGGGTTACCTCTCGAGGCTCCATCTGAATTGCATTTAATACAGCCTACAAAAGGATGTAACCATAAGAATTCTATTGTTCCGAGAGGCCTTGGATAATTACCTTGCGCATTCAGTTTTTTTAGAATATTGAAATCCCTTACTGTGTTGTGATAATTTTTTTTCATGTGTAATATTTGCTTGTTGAGCCGCCAGAATAATTTGAGAGAGCAGAAACCTATTATTAATCATAGAATTTGTGTGTCGGGCTTGATTTCTGCACTTCCCTATGAGATGAATGACTTCAGCACATGTAACAAGGAAAATAATACCCACCTGTTTGGATAATTGAATCCCTGGGAGTAGTAGCAACAAATACTCGATGTTGTTCGCATGCGGAAGATTAATCTCAAACCATGTGAAAACCGTGTTCCAGAGATAAGCTGTTGTTTTACATGACACGAAAAGGTGATTAACATTATCACACTGCGGATGACATAGGTTGCATCTGGAGCAGAGGGAGATCCCAACCCGCTACATATTAGTGACCACTGGCAGTTTATTGAGATGGAGGCGCCAGTGGAGAGTGGCTCGAAATGGTAGTATCCATTTTTTATTATAATTCGTAGCTCTAATACCTCTACCTTGAAGGAGATTATTATAGAAGAATTTGGAGTTCAAAATTCCATTAGAGCTCAATTCCCAAATAAGAATGTCATCTGCATCCAGAAAGTCATAGGAGGAGACAATGTTCGCAACCTGAGATGGAAGTTGATAATAATGCCCAAGCTAGTTTCGAATAGTAACATTGTGATTTGTAGAGTTCCGGAATCTCAACAATATCAATCAGTGGGGTACCTGCCTAGTTATCTCTCCATAATTAGAGGGAGGAGTTCCTACTGACCAACCAGTGAGACTGCATTTTAATCTTCTGTAAAGTTATTTTGAGACCTGGCCAAACTAAGGATTGTATGTAATTCATGTTTCCTACAATCATCCTTCTTATAAGTTTATATATGAGGAAATTTAGGGACTCAGATTCATCATTGATAAGACGCCAAAGGAAATGAGCTTGAAGAGATTGGTTGAAGAGCTTGATGTTTTTAATTCCGAGGCCTCCCATACTCTATGGCAAGCAGCAAGTCTTCCATGGGTCTGTTAAAATTTTACTTTCTAGAATACTTCCACTCCACACAAAGTTCCTCATGAGCGTGTCGATAGTATTAATGATGTATTCCATCCAGGAGTACACCATGAAGGAGTAAACAAGCATAGATACAATCACATGCTTAACCAGGAATATTCTCCCTGCCATTCAGGGTGTCTTACCCTTCCAGGTGGAGAGAGTTCTTATAACTTTTCCCACAATGTCAGTAAAATAAGATGTCTTGTATTTTCCAAGAAACAATGGAACTCCAAGGTAACTGAAATGAAGGGACCCCTCCCTTATTCCCATCTCATGAAACATGCTTTTCTTCCTTGATGCTGAGATGTTATTCCCAAAGAAAATGAACAACTAGCCCCAACTGACTTCTTGACCAGAAGATTTTTCATAATGAAGAAGAGTTCTATTGATATTTTTAAGGTTCTTTCATTCCCCTTGGGTAAACATAATGATATCGTCAGCAAAAAGGAGATGTGAGGGGGCAGAAATACCTCGTGCATCACAGATTTTTTTGACCTCTCCTTTGTTAAATCAATCAAGGATAATACAACTGAGATAATCCTCAGTAATTGAAAAAATAATAGCGGACAAAGGGCCCCCCCTGCCTCACTCCTCTAAAACATTTAAATTATCCTTCCGGAGCTCCATTAATCAAAATATAAATATGGGAAGAACTGATCAGAGCATGAACCCAATGAATGAATCTATTGTGGAAGCCGAACTCATGCAGAATTATTCCAATGAATCCCCAGTCAATAGTGTCAAAGGCCTTCTTATTATCAATCTTAAGAGTAATGTTTCCACCTCGTGTGGTCTTTGGAAGGAGATTAACACATTCAGAGGCATTTATAAGGAAATCTTGAATTCTTCTTCCTTTGATATAACCAAACTGGTTCCATGAGACAATTATATCAGAAATAGAAGTAAGGTGAATTGCAAGGATTTTGATGATGATCTTGTGGATAGTATTTATGAGAGAAACAGGCCAGAACTGACCAATATCACATGCATTCTCAACCTTAGGAATTAATGCAATGAATTGAGAATTAAAGCCTTGAGTGTAAAATCCTTCTGTAAAGAAATGTCTAACCATTATGTATACATCTTCTTGTATGACCTCCTAATAGAATTGGAAGAAATAATTAGTAAAACCATCCAGCCATAGCGAGTATTATTTTTTAAGACCAAAAACTACCTCCCTAATTTCAATATATGTGGGAGTTGAGATAAGAGAGGTGTTTTCAGTATCAGTGGCCAACTTTGGGATAATTCCATCAATCAAAGCTTCATTTATTGTGGGTCCATTGAAAAGATTCAAATATAAGGAGACAATGTGATTTGAGAGACTTCGTCTGTCATCAATTATAGAGTCTCCATCCTTCAGAAGAGAAAGATTCATGTTGACTCTTTTAGCTCATTGAAGTGCATTAAAAAATTTGGTATTCATGTCACCATCAGTAAGCCACTTGACTTTGAACAAATATCTCTGAATGTTTTCCTTGAGAAAAATTAGTTTCTTGAGCTCTGAGGAAACATTACTTTCCTGGTCCTCCTTACCAGGGAAGTTGTTGAGAGTAATTGATTATTGAATCTGATGAAGAGTTGTTTCAAGAGAATCAATTTCCTGATCAAGGAGGCTGAACTTATTCTTGCTCTAATGCTTCATTCTCTGCATAAGGACCCGAAGCATAAAAACATAGGAAAGTGGATTGTGATTGTAGTCTTGGATGGCCCAAGTATTTCTAAAAATCTGGGAGCAATCTAGTAGGGTGGTCCAAGCATTGTTAAACCTAAAAGGAAGAGGAAAATTTTCCTTCTCATCAATGAGGTTAACCAGAATAGGATGATGATCTGAATTATGTCGTGCAAGAGTAACACATGAAATGGTTTTCCATTCCTTGAGCATATGGATGTTAACAAATGCACGATCAATTCTTCTTTATCTAATTCCATTCAAATTATTTCTGTGCCAAGTTTACTTTTCTCCCAACAAATTAATTTTAGTCAGATTATAATCTTCAATAAAAACTCCGATATCCATGATAGAAGTGGTACCTGTTACATACTTGAGCTTTTCATATGCATGTAGAATGGCATTGAAATCCCTTATGATGATCCATGGGTCTGAGATGGAACATGATATATTTTTAAGATAACTCCATAAAGCTCTTCTATTAGTATAGTTGTTGGAGGCATAAGCCATTGAACATTGCATGTCTCTTCCATTGTATGTAAACCTGCATGTGAGGTCATGTTCATGCTCAGAAATAATATAAGGGTTAACCACATTTTTGTGAGGAAAGATCCATAATCTGTCATAATTATAATATTGAGTAGAACCAAACATTGAATAACCCTTTCCTTGAAGCAGAAAATTATTATTGTGTTGCCTGGTCTTAGGCTCAGAAATGCCAAGAATGTCAGGTTTATAATTTCTTATTAGTAGCCTAAGGGAACAAGTCATGCTGGGGTTGGCCAATCCCTGACAACTCCAGAAGAGTACCTTCATCTTGACTAGAATTTGGGGTTAAAACCCCCTTTTTCCCATGTCACAAGTGTCTTATGCCTCCCAGACTGTCTTAGATCCTCCTTCTTGGAGACAGAAGTGTTTTTTGTAGGAGTGGATCTAGTGTAGTCCTTGCTATCAACTCCATTTTCAGTTTTAAACTCTTCCTCAGAGGGAATGTATTGATTTCCAGATTTATTACAAGCCTCTTCCCTTGAAATAGTGGCCTCATTCATGTATTGAGTCGGGTTAGAAGGAAACTACCACAAAACTGGGCAAGGCCAGCGCCACCCCTTTATCAGCGCTTGTTTAGTAGCACTGATAAAGGGGGGCCTTTATCAGTGTTTTTTTAAAAGCGCTGATAAAGGGACGACTTCAAAAAAAATTAAAAAAAATATATTAATATATAAATATAGTTATATAGTTATATTGATATAAATATAATATATAATTTTTAAATATATTTTAGATAAGTATAAATATACATTTACACTTATTATACTTAAAATATAAGATATTTAGTGAAAATGGCTTATAAAAAAAATTTAAACAAATTTTTTAATTAATAATTTGCTAATTATTATGGAGTAATAGTCATTTAATAACAATTTTAAGACTAAAAAATAAAAAATAAAATAAAAAAAGATCCAAAATATGTTGAAAACGTAACTCGAACTTCAAACAGTCGCAACTTTTGATCCGGGTGTCCGTTTGAGCTCTACCGCATATCAAATCGAAGCCTTTGATGAGATCTACGTCGCTGTGAACATGCGATACCCAGGTCAGGCGTTTTCCGAGGCCAAAACAGGCTTATAAGGCCTACAAAAC
Source organism: Viscum album (assembly GCA_963277665.1). Taxonomy (NCBI): domain Eukaryota; kingdom Viridiplantae; phylum Streptophyta; class Magnoliopsida; order Santalales; family Viscaceae; genus Viscum; species Viscum album. Next base: position 2,067,243,377 of record OY728123.1, on the reverse strand, counting down.
TGAGTTTTTAGTCGGGGTACCCAGATTTTTTAACATTTTGTGGATTTTCAGCCTCGTTTAAGGGGGTATTATTGGCTTTTTTGGTGGGGAATAAATTTATTCCAAGTTATTACATTCATATTGATATTATTTATTTTAAATTTCATCATTTTTTATAATTCACTACTATTTATAATCAAATATAAAACTATATGTACATATTTTTTATATATTCACACCTAAAAATTAAATTTTTTAAATAAATAATTAAACATATTTACATATAAAATATATTAGATTTATCTAAATATTAACTAATATCCATTTTATTTAAAATACCAATATATGAATATTTATATAACTACTATATATTAATATAACTATACATATATTAATATAACTATATATATATAACTATATGTATATATATATATATAACTATATATATACATAATAATATAACTATATATATATTAATATAACTATATATATTAATAGAAATATATATTGCTATACTAATAAATATAACTAAATATATATATAAATAAATTGATATATCATGAATAAGAGAACAAATCAATATAGGGTAGTGGCAAAGGCTTTAGGTGCGTAGGGGGGAGGTCTCGATATCAAATCCGGGTAGAGGCACGGGTTCACGCGCAAGGGTGATTTAAATGGATAGCACTGATAAAGGGTGTAGGTGGTGCAGTCGGGAACTGGAGGTATGGGAAAGTTCTGATAAAGGGGGGATCAAGCGCTGTAAAAAGCCCTCCCAGAGATTGGCAGTATTTTTTAATTTTTTTATTTTTTTATTTTTTTTATTTTTATCAGCGCTTTGTTTTAGCACTGATAAAAGACCCCTTTTATCAGCGCTTTTTTAGCACTGATAAAAGGGTTCTTTATCAGTGCTTTTTGGAGCACTGATAAAGGGGACCCCCCCTTTATCTTCGCCCTCATTAATTGCGCTTTTTCTAGCGCTGTTAATGTCCATTTTGAGCGCTGATAAAAGCCATATTTGTAGGGCCATTTGTAGTAGTTGTCTATTTGGAGTAGTGGGCCATTTGTAGTAGTGGGCCATATTTGTAGTAGTTGGCCATTTAGAGTAGTGGCCCATATTTGGAGTAGTGTCTTGGGGTGCGTTTGGGTGAAATTTTATGGAATAATAAAGGATAGTGGGCCATGCATGGTTTGTTCATGGTTTGAAAGACCGTGAGACTAAGCCAGGCTAATCGTACGAAACTGGATATAGAGATCCTCCCGATTTACACACGGTTTGAAAAACCATGCCACCAAACAGTGCCAACCGTTCAGACCTAGATAGAGAGGTCAGCATGGTTGGTGAAATATATTTCCTAACCATGCGCCCCTACCTAGGAAACCTTACGTGTGAGATTTAATATCTAATTTTCATTTTTAAACCACTAGAACACCCTGAGAGTCCCATATTTTGACGTAGGCTCAGGATTGAAAATTTATAGGTGTTCCCAAAGACTTTTGGATGGATTACAAGGTGATCTGAACCCCGTTCTTTGAGATCAAAATCCTAGATTGAAGACCATCTCTCTTCCCAGTAAGTGGATTTCATCCTAATGCTTCTCTTGTTTTTTCTTGTATCTTTTCTAGATATTTTAAGGAAGATATCCCCCATTTCCATGGATCAAAACCTATGAGTTGAGATCCATAACTTGTATTTCAGATATTGATCTATATTTGAAAGATCTTGATTTCCTTTTATTTGTATTTTGGTTTATGGATTTAGATCCGAAGTTTGATCGAAAAAATTATACCACTCAGAATTTGGGGAGTTTTACATTGGGATAACATCCATCAAGAGGTAGGTGGTCTAAATTAAACTTCCATAGTCATGATTTATGATACATGAATGTGAGTTTATGATTTTCTAGATTCCCTAGATAAATGATTTTCTAAATTAGCGTAATTAGGAAAATAGAATTTAATTGAGTTTTACATGGTGGTTAATTGATAATTGAATCCCGGAAAAAATGAATGGGGGGTTTCCAAAATTGATAGATATTTTGGGGATTTGATTATGGGTTGTGATATTGAATTTGATAAATCAGATTGATTTGGGAAGACAATTAATTGGGGGAAATTAATTATGGAATGACATTGGATATGGATGATAATAAATTATTAGAATTAATTATGTTCCATGATGATGATCAAAGATAATTAATTGTGAGAATTAATTATGATAGGTTGAGATTTTATTTTTATAATGAATTGTGAATAATTAATTATGAAAAAGATAATTGTTTTAATTGATTAATTAATTGATGAATTAATTAATGGGTTATGGTCCTGGTTAATTGTTGAATTAAATAATTGACTTTGAAATGTTTAATTAATCATTGGATTAGTAATGGAATAATGTGGAAATTTATTGTGAATAAATGAATGATTAAATAGATGATATTATATTGGTGATAAAAAAGGAATTCTAGAACAATTAGAAGTTGGGACTTAGACATGGTGTTCCTCCCTAATAGATATCCAAGATTGAGATAATGGGGTGCTAGGCAAGATGACCTACACCGAATGAGAAAAGGGGTGATAGGAATGATGACCTACACTCAATGATATTATGGTTCTAGGCATGATGACCTTTACCAAATGAATGATAATAATGAATGATGATTCAACTGATAATTGGGGTGAAAAGCATGAGGACCTACAACAAATGATTAATAATAATGAGTGATGATTCAATGAGATTTGGGGTTCTTGACATGATGTTCAACACCAATTGAGTGATAATTATGAATGATGATTCAACTGAGATTTGGGGTGTTAGGAATGAAGAAACTACAACAAATGATTAATTATATAAAATTATAATTCATATGAGAAACATGAATAAAAACTGGGCCCAATGTGATGATAAATGATTAGATGACAATGTGATAACTGTTTAAATTTTGAGTTGTATTTATTTCTTGAAACATTTGTATGCACTATATATTGACTTGAGTTTTTTTAGATTCTGTTGGTGGTGGCCTAATGAGTTGTACTCACACTCTATTTGGATTGCCTGATCTTCACTTGATTAGACATTGTTATTAAAGGAAAAGATAAGGGAAATGCCCTAGGATAGTTTGTAGTTTGGGATTAGAGAAAGGGGGAGGGAACCAGACATGGTTCATGACCCGTTTAGGAGTCGTTGTGTCTTTTCCGTTAGTTTCATTGTAGAAAATTGTATTTGGCCTTGTTATATCATGCTTTACCTTTCAGTTGGGTTTTGTATTTTCATGATTCGATTATCATATGACATGGATTTCTTCTAGTTATTTATACATATTTTGACTTGGTTTTTGTTATTTACTTCGGTTGGAATTTATTATTGATAAATGAGGCTATACTATCCCCAATAATTATTTACCGGACCCCCGCTGTTAGTTGAAACATTCTAGCATATGAGGATGTGCGCCTGAGGGCATGTGGCCAATGGTTTGGGGCATCGTTCAGTGGCTCCAGTGTCTGGACATCACAAAGTGGTATTAGAAGAGTTTTCTTTTATTTATTCTTCTTTTGTCTTAATATTTTGGGAAAGGTAGAAAGGATACTAGGAAGAGTCAAATATTAGTAATGAGTCCATGCATGGGAGTTGCAAACCCATGTACTAGGGAAAATTTGAGAACTTAGGGTTGGATTATTGTGATTTCTATTTGTTGTTACAGTTGAATATTATTTCACCTTCAGTGAAGATCTTATGGTGTGATGTGATATTTGTTTTGAAAATTATTCAATTTTTATTTGTTGCCTTAAGAGGCATGATAGTTGAGTCTCCATGAATCATTCTAGGTACTCAGCATTGTTGTGACATGCATAATTCTAGGAACTCATGGGAAAATTGGTTATTAGTTTGTTTTTTAACATGAACTATTTTCCAATTTGGGAGATTAAAATAATAAATCAATATGAGAATAAATTGGTGTCTAATGAGAACCTTGATTGATGAATAGAGTATGATTAATTAATAAATTGTTAAATTAATTAATTTGAGATAATTTGATTAATTAATGATAATTTTTGTACCCTTATTAAAAAAGACCAAGGAGTAAGAAGGTTAAGGGTAGTGATAGGGCCTCAGTGTTTACTATGTGGCGAAAAAGGGGAAAGGGCATGTTGAAACTTGTGGTGTTAGTTTCTCATCTTACATAAATTTTACAAGGATATGTTATTTGACCTAAGGCGTGTGTTTGGACTTGTAGAGATATGCCTCCATGATGCTTATTGAGGGAGAGACTGAGGGGTATGGCCAAGAATAAACTTCTAAACAGAGAGCTTGAGGAAAAATTGGTGTAAGTTGATAAGGAATGATAATAGTTCTGAGAGAACATTGCTAGTGTCATGCAGTTCGTGGAGAGATACCTAGAGATGGTTCAGAAGAGAATTTATGAGTTGGCAAGGGATTTTTAGCTACAACACCCTAATACTTTTATTGGAGAAGGTGGACTCGAGGGAGATGAATTATGGATTGATTCCATATATAATATACATGATCATTTGGAGAATCCAGCATAGAGGAGGTTCATGTTGGCTGCTTATATGCTATGGGGTTCAGTAAAGCGCTGGTGGGACATTCAAGTACAATCTAGATAGACTGATATGATGTTATGGAAGGAATTTCTGGAGATGTTCTTGGAATACTTCTATCCAAACACATATATACAAGAGAAGGATTCAGAGTTTATGAATCTGACCCAAGGAAGCATGTCCATAATGGAATATGCTAAACGTTTCGCAGATTTATAGAATTTTTCTATAGATTTACTTGAAAATGAGGGTTATTAGGAAAAATTATTTTAGGATGGACTTATGTTTGAAATTAAGTCCCATATGAATATATTTAGGTTGAAGAAATTATAAAAAATTGTCAATCAGGCTCTCATATTTGAGGGGAACCTGAAAGAGGCTTCTAGTACTAGACAGGTAGCTAGAAAATCTGGGAGTGTGTCTTCTTGGAGTTAGAAGCACTGTCACGAAAATCTTAGTTGAGAAAGGGGAAATAAAGGTGGAAATTTAGGAGGAACAGTTGCACTATATCTTTATCAGGTGCTTTTTTACTAGTGTGGTAAGAAAGGAAACTATTTTACACACTGTTATTGACCACCAGTGGAGTGCCGGTTTTGTGAAACGATGGGACACCTATATATTTTCTAGATGAAGCAGTGGTAAGACGATGCTAAGGGTGCATCTTCTCAGAGTCAGAGTGTGGGAAGGGGGTCTTCTATAGAAAATAGGTCTTAAAGATAGTGTTCTATTGGGAGAGGTAGTAGAGGTTGTGGACATGGTGCTTTAGGTAGTGGGCACCTATCTTAGTAGATTCATGCTACTTAGGGGAGTTATATGACACCATAAGGAAGAGGGAAGAAAATATACATGAATTTTAGCCTACACATGTGGAGAGAGATGTTGGTCCATCGACTGTGAGAGTTATTATTATAGTATCTTCTACTTTAGCTAGTGACTTGTTAGATACTGGTGCCTCACATTCCTTTATATATTCAAACCTTCTAAATGTATTAAGCCTATAGGTGGAGTCTATAAGTGGGATGATGAATATCGACACACTGTTGGGAACACATAATAGTTATATCTGTATATGAAATGGGTATTTGCTAGAGATCGAAGTGTATTATTTCATTTTGGACATCTTTATCCGTGATATAATGGGTTTCGACCTAATTATGGGTATGGACAGGCTAGTCGCACACTGAGCCCACATAGATTGTTACCGTAGGTGAGTGACCTTCATATCTCTTGAGGGTGACCAATATGTTCTTCATGGAGAATGGGATATCCATGAAGGATGAGTTGGGCCAATTGCTTAGAAACTAGGAGATCTCATATACCAAGTTGTTAGTCTTTTGCTGGATTATGGGAGTAGTTCGCAATAGGTCCTTCCACTAGTAGTAGAACTGTTTTAGTATGTCTTTCTTGAAGACTTTTCAGGGTTTCCAATTGAGAGATATGTGGAATTCACTATTGACCTCATGCCGGGAACAGATCTGGTATCTACTACACCTTATAGAATGTAACCGACAGAGCTTCAAGAGATCAAAACACAGTTGGAGGATTTGGAGGATAATGGGTTTATCCGTCTATATAATTCTCCTCGAGGTTCACCTGTTTTGATTGAAAAGAAGTCAGACTGGAGTCTACGCTTATGTTTTTATTACCAGAAGTATAAGAAAGTGACTATAAAGAACTGATATCCTCTTCCACATATTGATGATCTATTTGAGCAACTGAAGGGGGCTTGTGTGTTATTGATGATCAATATGAGATCAGTGTGTCATCAGGTGAGACTTTGGACATCTGATATATCGATAACTGCTTTTAAGAAAATTTATTAACATTATGAGTTTTTCGTAATGCTGTTTGGGTTGGAAAATGATCCAGTAATTTTTATGGCCTTGATGAAAAGAATCTTCAATCCGTACTTAGATCAGTTTGTGGTGGTGTCTGTGGAAGACATCTTGGTGTACTCTAAGACTCTTGATGATCATGAACAACATATGGACATCATCCTAGTTACATTGAAGGATCATCAAATATTTTCCATGCAATCTAAATGTTACTTTTTCATTGATAGGGTATACTTTTTAGCGCTCATTATCTTGAAAAAAGGTGTGGAAGTGGACCCAGAAAAAGTACAGGCAGTGATTTCTAGGAGCTGACTAAGAATGTTTTTGATATCCTTTGCTTTTTGTGAATAGCTAGTTATTACATGAGGATCATACAATAATTTTCCCATTTGGAAGCACCACATACTGGTTTGAAAAAAAGGATAAAGTTTTATTGGATATGAGTATGTGGCAATGATTTCTAGGAGTTTATGAATCACATGACATCAGCACATATTTTGATCTTAACTGAGTCAGGTGAGGAGTATATAGTATATTGTGATGCATATGGGGTCAGATTCAAAGTTTTATTGATTGAAGGGGGTCAAGACATTACTTATGGGTCATAGAAGTTGATGCCACATGAATAGAATTACCCTACGCATGACCTCAAGTTAGAATAAGTGGTTTATGATCTTATGTGTTGGAAAAAGTATCTTTTGGGTAAAGAGTTCATTGTTTTGACGGATCTGAAAAGCTGGAAGTATATATTTTTATAGAATGACTTGAATATTCGATAGTGAATATGGGTGGAGTATATGAAGTCCTTTGTTTTTGAACTAGAATGTACTCTTGAGAAGGGGAATAGTGTGAATAATGCCTTGAGTAGGAGAACTCAGAATCAGTTGGTACATGAGTCGAGTACAGAGTTGAAGATGATGACATTAATGGTGGAAATTCATGTGGTAGTTTTGGAGAGTTAGGAGATGATGAATCTGGTCAATGAAGTAGTGGAGTATATACTCTTAATACGGATCATGGATGAGAACTATAAGGATCCATAGTGTTTAGCCTTGAGGGAAATCCTTGATGTTTGGGAGAAACCTTTAGATTGGACAATAGATGAGGATGATATCATCTATGTGAAAATTATGGTTCTTGTGCCTATGAGTATGTGAGATAATATCACGCGAGAATTTCATGATTCGGGGTGGGTTATACATCCTAGGGTCTCAAAAAGGTATAGTGACCTACAACAATAGTTTTGGTGGAAAGCGATGAAAAATGAGATAGCAGGGTTCATAATAAGATGTTTCACATATTAGCAGGTGAAGGAAGAGAATAAATGACCTGAAAGACTATTGTAGCTGTTACTTATTCTGAAATGAAAGTGGGATGACGTAAATATAGATTTTGGGGTAAGAGTACCAAAGAATCTTAGGAATAATTATTCTATTTGGGTCATTGTGGATCGACTAATGAAGGTATCACATTTCATTCATTTTAGGGAAAACTTTATAGTAAAGAAGCTGGGAGAACTGTTTGTGAGAGTGATAGTTCATTTACATGGGCTACCACAAACTATGGTTTCAGATCGGGATTCACGTTTTACTTCATGGTTCTAGTAGGGCTTATAGAAGGATCTTGGTACATAGGTTCTGTTATGTATGGCCTTCCACCCATAGAAATATGGGAAGTCGGAAAATACCATACATGTGTTAGAGGATATGTTGTGAGCATGTGTGCTTGACATTGGTGGTTCTTGGGAGAAGCACTAAGCATTAGTAGAGTTGTCCTATAAAAACAATTAACAGGAAACTATACAGAAGGAACCATATGAGGAACTTCATGGTAGATCTTTTATGTCCCCACTTTTTTTGTTAAAGGTGGGTGAGTCAGAGCTATTGGGAACAAGCCTTGTTCAGGATACATCTGATTAGGTGCATTTGATTCAGAAATGTATGGCTACGGCTCAAGTAGGAAGAAATTGTATGCTAATAAATGAGGATAAACCCTAGAGTTTAAAAAGGGTGATATTGTATTCCTTCTGGTGTCACCCAGATTGGGTCACTGCAGGATACAGAGGTTGGGAAATTTATCCCACATGTTTGTGGGACCATTTGAGGACCTGGAGAGAATTGGGATGGTGGCCTACAAATTAGAACATCCATAAAAATTGAGCACTATGAATGACATTTTCCATGTGTAACAACTAATACAATATCACCCTGACCATTCTTATGTGATACATGTGGAAGAGAATAACCATGAGATAGATGCGTCCTTCAAGGAGCATCTGATACGTGTGTTGGGCCATAGTGAGAAGTGTTATGGGAAATAATATGTTTTTAGTTCGTGTGTTATGAAAACATATAAGTTTTAAAGGGGATACATGGAAATGGGAAATAGAAACAAGGGATCAATGGCCTAATCTTTTTGACTCAGAATCTTAGAGAAGTTTGGGAGTGCCGCCTGAGGATGAGTTGTTATAAGGTTGGGAGATTGTAAGATCCCAGCCTTTTCTATATTTATATCAGGAGAATTTTTAGGTACCTTTTGAATTTTTAATTACCTTCATTTTGGAATAGTGGCATGGGGTGTGTTTCAGTGATTTTTTATGGAAGACTATAGTACATTGGGTTGTTCACAATTTGCGCGCAGTTTGACAAGTCGTGCAACTAAACTATTCCAAGCGTGCAAAAATAGACAGAGAGGTCCGCAAAATTTGTGCACATTTTGAAAAACCATGCTTCTAAACCCTAACCAATATGTAAACATAGATAGAGGGTTCTGAATGATTGGCGCATGGTTTTCCCTAACCATGTTCCCCTGCCCAAGAAACCATGTGCGTGAGATTTAATATCTGAATTTTCATTTTAAAACCACACAAAACCACCCTGAGACTCTTATATTTTGTTCTAGGCTTGGTCTGTAAAATTTATAGGTGTTCGGAAAGCCTTATGAAGGGAGTCCAAGGTGATCTAAACACCGTTCTTCGATATCGATAGCCGAAATAGAAGATCTGATCTCCTCTCGGTAAGTGGATTTCATCCGGATACTTCTCCTATTCTTTCTCTAATCTTTTCTATATCCTTTCATGGAATATCTCCCCCATTTTCATTGATCTAAACCCATGTTTTGAGATCTAGATCTATAATTTTTTAAATATATCTATATTTTAATGATCTTTATTTCCATTGATCATTATTTTGGTTTAGGGATTTAGATCTGAATCTTGATCGATGACGTTTTTCCCCTCGGATTTTGGGGATTTTCCATTGGGATAACATCCATCAATAAACTAAGGTAGGTGGTCTAAATAACAATCCCATAGTTATTATTTATTATATGTGAATGTTAGTTTAGGATTTTCTAGATTCACTTGGTAAAAGATTTCCAAAATTGGAGTAATTAGGAAAGTGGAATTAAACATAGTTTTCCTTAGTGGTTAATTGATAATCGAATAATAGAACAAATGAATGGGGGGTTTCCCAAATTGATAGATATTTTAGGGATTTGATTATGGGTTGAGGTATTGTATTTGAGATACTAAATGGATTTGGAAAGATAATTAATAGGGAAAATTAATTAAGTAATGTTGTCTGCTATGAAATATAATTAATTGTATAAATTAATTATGTGCCATGATGTTGATAAAAAATAATTAATTGTGAGAATTAATTACAAAAGTTTAAGATTTAATTTGGATAATTAATTTTGAAGAATTAATTATGGAAATAGAATTGTGTTAATTGATAAATTATTTGGTGAAATAATTAATATGATATGTACTTATTTAATTGTTGAATTAGCTAATGGACGTTGAAATGTATAAATAATTATTGGATTAGTAATGGAATGATGTGGAAAATTATTGTGAATAAATGAATGATTAAATGGATGAGATTTAGGTGGTGCTAGACATGGAATTCTATCCTGATTAGAAGATTGAACTTGGACATGGCGTTCCTCCCCAATACATATCCAAGCTTTAGATAATGGGGTGCTAGGTATGATGACGTATACGAAGTGAAAAAGGAGTGCTAGGCATGACGACCTACACTCAACAAAATTGTGGTATTAGGAATGACAGCCTATGAAAAATGAATGATAATAATGAATGATGATTCAACTAAGAATTAGGGTTCTAGGCATGACAACCTACACCAAATGATTAAAAATATTGAATGATGATTCAATGATATTTGGTATACCTGACATGAAATTCAATACCAATTAAATGATAATAATGAATGATGATTTAGCTAAGATTTGGGGTTCTAGGTGGGATGACCTACACCAAATTATTAATGATATTGAATGATGATTCAAATGAGAAAAAGGAATTGAAACTGGGGATAATGTGATGACTAAAGATTATATGACAATGTGATAACTGTTTAAATTATGCATTGTATTTATTTCTTCAGAAAACTACATGCACTAACTTTTGACCAGACTCATTTTAGACACCATTGGTGGTGTCCTACTGAGTTGCACTCAGACCCTTTTCAGGCCTCCTGATCAGCAACCACGAAGTCTTTGTCATTATAGGACAAGATAAGGGAAAGACCCTAGGATTGGTTGCAGTTTGGGATAGAATAATGTGGGAGGAAAACGAACATGTATTGGGACCCTTTTGAAAGTTGTTGTTTATTTACATTTAGTTTCATTGTAAACACCTGACATTTCCATTTTCATATAATGCTTTAACTTTTAGATGAGTATTGTATTTTCATGTTTTGGTTATCATATGACATGGATCTATTCTGGTTATTATACGCTTTCACACTTGGTTATTTTATTTTTCATTTATTGGTATTTATTTCTTATAAAAGATGGAATAATATCCCCACGACTGGTATATTAGTCCCTTGCTTCTAGTCGGAACCCTCTAGCATAAGGGGTGTTGCGCTTGAGGGCATGTGGCCAAATGGATCAGGGCACCGTTCAATGGCTCCTGGGTCGGGACGTCACATTAGGCTATCATGTTTTACATATCAATAAGAAATTTTGATAATAGGAGAAAGGACTAAATAAAAAAATAGTGTTTTTTTATTGGAACATTGGATGATGGGGTGCCGAGAAGAGGAAACATGTGGGAGGAGGTGGGAGGATAAGAATAAAGAAGAGGATGTGTGGATTGAGAGTGTGACGATAGTCTAGGTAGGGAGGATGTTAGTAAAATTTATTGTATGGATTATTATTGGGAGAGTAGGATGGAGTGATGTGAAGTAGGCGAGAAGAGTGCCAATAGGGATAGTTGGGAATGGAAAATTGGAAGGGGAAATAGGATACACAGAGAGAGCCAAATATATAGATATAAAGATAGATATGGATGAGCAGAGAGGGAGTGGCATATATGGGAGCATAGAGGGGGATGATGAAATGGGGTGGGAGATAGGGGAGTGGAGGGAGATCAATTGGAAATTGGAGGGTTAACGGAGGGAGGTAGAAATAAAGGGTAGATTGGCTGTAGAGGATATGACACTTGGATTCAAACCGCATACATTATAATGACCAATAGATGCTATACATTGTTTTCATAATGTGATTTTTTATTATGTAGTGGATAAATATTACACTAACCAATATATAAAAATACAACAAACAAATATATTAATAAATTACATTTTATAAAGTCATGTTCGGATCATTATAAAACATTCCTAAAATAGTGTTAAAGATCCCAAACTTGTGGGGAGTCTGCACCAAAGTCCCACTATCCTTGGATCAGTTTAGAAAAATGAGAGTAATTTCAATACAATATATACACCTAATTTGTATGAATCAATGTTATAAATTATAATTTAATTAACCCAAAAACTAATCGTAGTATTGGTTAAATGAAATTATAGTTTATGACATAACAAACATGTAAATCCTTATATGCATGGTATGCTATTTTTAGTATGTAGTTTTAACATTTAAAACAAAAGAATATGTTACATAAAAAATAAAACATTATAATTATGAATAAATATAAGTAGGGTGGATATAAATAACTGAATAATGCTAAAATTTATACATGAGATAAACATTTATAAAAAGATCATAAATAAAATAATTATAATCATTTTATAATTTATATATGAATTTATAGAAATTTTAACATAAAATATAAACACATTATATTTATATCACAATTATGAAAATTTCATATTACATTATACACATATGATATATATATAAATGATATTTTTTATATTAAAATAAATTATTTTCAATGAAATATACACCCTTAGTATTAATTAATATATATACATTTATTAATGTAAACTATTTTCATTAATTTTATATCATATAATTAATATTCACGTAAAACGTTATATTAATCCTTAAAATAAAATTTGGAATGCCTTAGAAAACTATATAAAATAAGGCATATAATATAAAAAATTCACATTATAGTTTTTGAATATTACATAAAGAAATATATATTCTTTTTTATTTATCCTTTTTTTTGAAATTTATAAATTGGTTATAAATTATATTAAAAATTTAACATAACCAATTTTTATTAACCTATATTTTATGACATCATGGATTTGAACACACCTCTTATTTTCCCAAAAAATATATAGTCAAAATACCCTTTTATATTCAACACGAGGAAAATGGAACCTTTTTAGAAATGGTTTTTAACATAATAAAAAAGAAAATTTTAAATAAATCATTAAACCATGCATTGTTTTTTTTTACCATTGTGGTGTGTTTTTACGATGTTGAAATGATTTCAAAACTAAACCAAGATGTTTTTATTCCATATAATTTGTTTCTAGTGTAATCTTATATTTGTATACCTTTGAAGAATTTCATGTCATTATTTAATCACATATGGGTTTTCTATTTGGAAATATTATTCTCCAACAAACCAAAACTATTTTATGTTAATATAAAAACCTATAAAGAGTTATTTTATGATAAATTCTTTTATTAAAACATTTTCGATAATTTGTTTTCCAGAAAAACATGAAATGATATCAAAAAAAAAATATAAACCATGTAATGGTTCATAAAACATGATGTTATTATTAAACAATGAAATGTTTTGATTAGTTTTCAAATTGAATATTTTTTAAATAGGTTATTTCATAGTTCTAGAAAAAAATAATTTTCTATATCTTCTTTTTAGAAATTATTAAATCAAAATGAAAATTGAATTTATTCGGGTAAAACTTTCTTCATTTAGTTGGAAAAAACATTCTATGTAAAGAAAAAATAAAAAATAAATTTTATTCCCTAAGACCAAAACATAATTGGTTTTAATTGAAATTTATAATTGAATAACATCAATATTGTTCTTCGTATAGTGAAGATAAAATTTTTCTACACACACTGTTAAATAATATCCCATGGAAGTAGTTATATATATTTTTTATGACTGTGTTTTTCATTGTGAAATTTCATAATATACCTTTTAAGAATAACATGATTTTTTATATCCGGTGTTTTTTTATAATAAATGTTAACAAATCATTTTCATATCTTCATGTACTCAAGTGATGAAAAATTGATATTTCATGCATATTTTCAAAAAAAAATCAATGATTTTAAATGAATTTTAATGAATAATTCCCATTTATATAAGTGTTTTTTTAAATTGTGGTAAATTATGATTAAGAAAATAAAAGTGTTTCAAATTTTCATGTTGTTAGGGGTTTGAAATTTTTTATTTATTTTAGAATTCTATTGAATTATTATTAAGGGTTTTTAATAACATTTTCATGAGTTCTCTAAAATATTTATGACCAACAAATTCATCCCTCAACCTAATTCTCACATGCTATATAGGAAGGTTCACTAGTGTCCAACCATCCATGTAGGTCCCAAGGAGGTCCAGCACAAGTGGCAGGATACATGAGTGTATCTGGCACATGTAGGACCCATTTGGAAGAAACTCTAGGAATTTATGTGTGGGATGATGTCTGTTCACATTGGAATGTGGTGGTCAAGCCCACGAGGGGGTTGCAAGAGTGCCACTCCCAGAAGAGGATGTCCACAGTGGCAGTAGGGGTCCTCTGACCCCATAAAAGACTTCACATACTCTAAGATGTGGTTAATTATTATATATATTATCACCTCCCACTATTGATATTCTGATTTGGGTTGGAAAACTATCTCACTTTTCATTTTAAAAAAAATATCAATTTCTTTTGAAAATTTTATTCTGGGACTGTGCTCGTACACAACGCTCCACTGTGCCCTGCGATGCTGACAGTGCCCAAGATCACTGGGCACCTCCCGCATCTATCCAGAACCACTATTACCACACATAGAATCTCAAGATCATGCTGGATCACCCATGATGATGCTCGGGAACACCACTGATCGCCTCCTACATAACCTATTATCTCTATATAGCCTCATTCGAATCCCCATCCCACAACTTCAAAGTCCTGAAGAAAAAAACTGTTGTTTCTGTGTCATCTTCCATACCACACCTTCCATATGGAAATTCCATCTTAAACTATAAAAAATTCAATTCATGACCATGGATCATTAGAAAACCCCCCACATATTTTATTCCACAATTAAATATTCAAACACCCAAATAATTTAGGTGATTTCGAACTCAAAACAACTTGGATCTCATATGGATTTTAATTTTTATATACTTTAATTGATTTAGATAATCATTATATTGATGGGAAGATAATTTTGAGTGTCCTTTCCATGCCTATGATAGGTTACCTTGGCCAATGCCAAGGGGGGATTAGGAACCCATGAGGTAAAAGCTCCAAGGTTGATGTGGAACTATATTTTTTGTTCCTCTGCATTGGTTTTTTATTTATTTTTTAATTTTACTTTATTTTATATTTTTAATGAAATTTTAATTTATTTTATTCAAAAAAATATAGTCGTAATTAATTTCTTCATTTTTTCCAGCCAAATTATTCATTCTCTTCCCCTTCTTCTTCATCTTTCTTTTGAATATTTCATTTTATTTTGTTTCTCACAAACTCTCTCTTCTATTGTTTTTATTTTATTATCTTCTTTCTCATCATTCCATCATAACCTCTTACACTAAAGAATGATGGGATAACCCAAGACTTGACTCAGTGGAGGTATGTTTCATTTTCATTCATTATGAGCTTAAATTTTTATATTTTATTTATGTTTTTGGTGGGCAAGGTGATGTTTGCGGGTGTAATGATTGTATACCATAAAACTAATCTAAAAATAATTTAAATTAATTTTTTTGAATACTTTCCATCCCGTGGACAAATAATAATCTCGTCATGTGATGATGCTGATCCATTTAGTGGATGAAACAATATATGATGGAGTCGGTTTATGGAAGGTATCACATTCTTGATTGAGGTGTTCCATGGACCTCCATTACAGGGGGAGGAAAATTAACATTGCTAACGGAATTAGATATTTCACACCACAAAATTATAGAATAGTATATTAAAAGTTACATTTCATAATTAATATAAATACTAAATTTAAACACTAATAAGGAATTGATGAAACCAATAAACCAAACCATAAAGGCCTAGATATTTCCCTTATAATCACAATGTGTTTATCATTTTATGTTAGTATAAGTTTAAAATTTTACTCTTAATTTCATTTGAATATTTTAAAATGTCATAAAAAACACAAACATTTATCAATGTTTTTATAAAATAATAAAAACAACAAAAAAGTAGTTTAGGTGAATTAGATTAAGTATGTGAAAAACTAAAAAACTCATCAAGTAATATGACCATGGTCAACCAGTATTCCGCACTAGGAAAAATAATTAAAATTTTTATTTTTATAATCCCCATGATAGGGGTTCATAAAAACTAATTCCATTTATGGGGAGATAATCAATAGTTTATTTAAATATTCTATTTTAACATTTTAGATATTTTTCATTACATTCAAAAAATCAATAAAACAACATTTTGTCCATAATGTATAAAAATAATTATTATTCCTCATAGAATGGAAAATCACAGGTGAAAGAACCTATATTATAATCATCCTAGTCTATAGAAGATGGCGGTTTTATTATTTCTAGATATATCAGTGTAGATCGAATAAAAATAATTGTATGAAATAAATTCAAGGAACTAATCCAAGATGCTAAAAATAATGTCAATAATCTAATAGTTGAAGGATTATTGAGAACATTAATTAATCAATAGGTGTAATTCATATAATTTTTTCAATAAATAGACAAGTCCCTATATAATTTTCATTGTTTCCTACAATGATTTCTGAATAATTTCTCTAGGTGAAAGAACTAATTGTTGATAAACAATTGTCTATGGGGTAAACTGTTTCTATTATTTCTAGACATGTGAGATCATTCTTTCAATCAAATAATGTAGAGAATAAAATCAAAATTTGATATATTCATTGAGAGAAGACATTAAGGAATATGTTTTTGAAGCAATATACCATGAACAAACTGATTTCTCCCATTAATTTTCTGAATTTTATCAAGTGGATAATGATAAAAGAGGAGACCCCTTAGTCTTACTTCAATTTTATAAGGATATCCAAGAAGTTGAGGGTGAACTAGAAGAATATAAACAACCCATCAATTTTAATAACTAGATTCAATATGACCAGGATAATATGGAGTGGATTAAATATCAAGAATAATTACATATTGAGCTATATGTGTGAGATCAATAAGATCTGGAAAACAAATTGAATAAAGGTGAGGTAAAACATGATCTCACAAATCCCTAAAATGTATAAGATCCAACACAACACTACTTGTATCTAGACATGGAATAGGATGGCTACACACATTTAGTGTAATTTGAAGAAAAGATGGAGGGTCCTGACTATCTACCTCCACTTTCTATCATCCTACACCAAGAGGCACTCACCATTGTAGAATATATTGAAATTGAACCAAATAAAGGAGTTGATCTAATATTAGACTCTATTTTATTTAATTATATTCAATATTAATTGAGTATTAATTCCCACTACATTGAATTTTTATATTCATTCAATACTTTTTATCCTTATAGGAAGTTGAAGAAACTCAACATTCACTTGTTGAGAAACACATAGAGATCCACAATTTTATTGAACATGAATGTGAGGAATCCCATGAATAAGTCCAAGTATAAAATCCTAATGAAAATAATACACAATATTATAACATGGAAATATTGGATTTTTATTTTTATTTAAATTTTATTCAATTAAAAATACCAACTTACTTTCTTTCTAGTCATTTAATTCATGCATTTCATGTTGAGACAACACTAGAATAGAAGTAGGAGGTTTCATAAGTAGAAACAAATAAAGATGATCATCCACAGTTCATTTTACCCCCTACATGCAATATGTACTTAGTTTTGAAATTATATATATGGTATACTCTATCCATGGTTCATTCCTTACCGAGATGGATGAGGTGAATGCTAAGAAAATCTAGATGTGGTGGTTCAAATACAAGAAGATACACCCACTATAAAACTATGGATAATATCTATTACTAACCACTATGTATAGTAAAAATATAGTTAACACATAGAATATTATAAAAAAAATTATATTTCTAGTTGACTAATAGGATTTTAATTTCATAATTATGATTAGTCCAACATTCAGTAGCACTATTAATATAATTTTTATCTTTAATGATTGAATCTTTTGTTTAACTGATTAAATATTTTTTGTAGGTTCATGATGGAATAATGAATCCACTAAAAATATGTAAAAGAGAATAATATTCATGGGAAAGGATGTTTTCTCTTATATTATTTATATTTTATCTCCCTGAATTTTTTTTTCTGAAAACATTTTTTGAGCTTTAAATTGAAATTTTCATGCCCATACTTTAATTTATAATTTACTTAACTTATCTAGAAGACACGAGTCTCTTATGAATCCTTTAAATCCAGGTTTTTTATTTCAATGGTAATGATATTTTTTTAGAAAAATAGATAATTAAATTATTAAAGTGAATCATGGATATTAAAATGAGGACACATGATTTGAAATAATTTATTGGTTAATGTAAATTAAATTTTAATATAATTTTTCTTGCTTTGAATTTTTAAAAATCACGAGAATTGATTTTTCTTATTATTCATCACTTGAGAGATTTTTTCAAATAAAATGTTTCATTCCAAATATTATTTCTTGAATTAGTGCTTTTTATTTATCCTCTCGAATATTTATTGAGTTATCTAGGGACATATAACCTTCTAGAACATTAATTTGACCTTGTGAAATTTATGAATATGAAAAAAAATTAAAATTATTGATGAATCTCTTAATAATATCTTATCCTTGAGAAAAGATTTTATATTTTTCCTTGTTTAGTCCATAGAGACCATGAATGACCTTGTTTGGGATCATTAATGTTTCAATCCATTTTTATCTATTCTTACCCTGATCTTAATATTTCTATGATATTTTGATGTTTAATGTGTTAGGGTGAAGGGAATCAGGATGAAAGGGATTAAATAAATTATAAATAAAAAGTTTTTGGGTGTTATCATTGGGTATTAGAAGGATTATTTTTTCCTTCAGGATACTTTAATTTTATACCTTATTTAAAAAAATGGAAAAATAGAAATTGGTTGTGATATAGAACAATAAAAAAGAACCATTAACAGACTGATTTTTTACTATCACATGTTAATACATGGTGGAAGTTAGGTTTATTTCTAAGAATAAATTTCAAAAAAGGAAAAAAAGTATTTTGAAAAAGAATAATAGTGTATAATAGTAGGGAAAAATCAAGAAGGTTCACATCATTCATTATGATTTATTTTAATGATGAACTTACTTTGATCTTGGGGAAAGTGGGAGTTTCTGCTATGAAGATTATAATGTCATTACACTTTCAAATTATATATCATTAACTATAGTTTAAGACATAAGCCTCTTATTTTATCCTTAATTTTTAAGACATCAAATCCTATCAATCCAAAGCCTCCATGTGTTATGAACCCTGATTGAAAATTCATCATGATTTCATGTTCTTTTTGTCTGTAGAATGTTGAAAAAAGTTCTCATTTACAATAATTTGTATAAGGATCATGTTCTCATGATACAAGAATAAGTATATTTGAATTATATCATTATTAATGAGTGAAAAGATTCTAAATTAGAGGTAAATCAAGATTTATCATGTTTGATAATAATAAATTGGGGAACTATAAATAATGAAAGGATACATTCGACCAATTTCAAAATAGAAGAAGAAAAATATTTTATTTTATTGTTTATTTGAAAATTGATAATTTAAAATGATATAATACATTGAATTTTAAAAATTAAAATGTTATTAAACACCCTTTACAAAAATTGAACATAATACTAAAATAAATCACAATAATAAAATAAATAAAAACATAAAAAGTTTAAACCAATTTATTTCCATATATATAATTTCCTGAAATTTCATAAAAAATTGGAATACCTGGGAATTACTCATTTAATTTTATTTAAAATTATTGAAAATTATTAAAAATATAGAAAAAATATCAGTGTTTCAAATACCCTCACACTAAAACTATGAGTTTCCTCAAGAATAAAATCTCAACATGGTATACAAAGGGAACAGATATTAACATTATTCAAATTTTAATGCAATGAAATGAAAGCGTTGTCTTTGTCAAATAAAAATTTCAAAATTCAATATCAAATAAGAATTTACCATCTCAATTTTATGTGGATATTTTATGTTTGAGGAAATGTATAGTTTATGTGTGGAGGTATTTGACACATTGTTATTTCATGTATATTTGTAAAAAAAATTCAATAATTTTAAATAAAATTCTATGTGTAATTCCATGTTATTCCAATGATTTATTAAATTGTTTGAAATTATGAATATTGAAATAAAATGGTGTAAAATGTTTATATTGAAAGGGATTTATAGTTTGTGATTTATTTTAGAATTTTGTTGATTTTTAATAAATGGTAATTAACAAACTTTTTAGATGTTTGATAATATAATTAAGACCTGTAGGGCCATCCCTCTACCTGAAACTCACATGCTAAATAGTCATTCCCACAAGAAGACACTGAACTATATCATTCCCAAGGAGAGACAGGACCAGTGGCAGGATGCACGGGAGGGATCAATCCTATGTGGGGCCGACGTTGAAGAAAGAACATGCACTCATAGGTGGGATTAATCTCATGCACACCAACCTATATTTGTCAAGCCCACAAGGAGGTGGGAGGAGTGCTTCACTATGATGGGATGGTCCATATTTGAGGCAGGGGTCCTTCGACCCCTGAACGAATTAAATTTGACTGAGATGCGGTGATTTATTTTTTATTAGAGTTCCCCCCACTACTATTATTCTTATGTGAGACTGTAAAAGTAATATATTGATCATTTTTAAAAGAGTGATTTTTTTCTACTCTTTGTTGCCTCAACTGATCTCACACACTCTAATACACTATGATATATCATGTTGTTGCCACTTGCTTTCACGACCCACCTCTTGTAATTATAGTGAACCACCATTTTCACGCTAGGAAGCATTGACTCAAGCTGGATCACCCTTGAAGAAACCATAGAACACCACTGATCACATCCTATACCTTTAATGATCAACATGGATATTCATTCTAATCCTTCTCTGGATACTTTATATGTCTGATGAAGGAAGCTACTACTTCTTGCACATCTACCATATTGTAGCCGCCACATCGAAATGCCCTCATATCCCATGAAAATCCCATGCACGAATAAATTTAAAGAGAAATATATATTATGGATTTGAGTCCATGGTGAAATATTCAAACACTTGAATTATTCTGGTGTCTCAAAACTCAAACCCACACGGGTCTCATGGGGGTTTTATTATTTTATAACCATTAAATAATTGGATAATATTTAAAAATATGGGAAGATAATTTCAAGGCTCCATGCCTTTCCTATAGAAGGCCCCATTTAACAACGCAAAGGTGGGATGAGATTCCAATGAGTGCTAATCCCTAAGGCTGATGCAGAACTGTAGTTTTTTTCTTATCTTTTTTATTCCCTTTTTTACTTTTTTTTATTTTTTAATGTAATTTAAATTTATTTTTCGTTGATATAATTTATTCATGTTTATTTTATTAAAGTGTTCCATCTAGTCCCTTATTTACCTTATCATTATTTTATTTTATTTCTCTTCTTCATATTCTATATTATTGGTTAATGTGTCATAATTTTCTATTTTTGTTTTATTTTCATTCTCTCTCTCACTTATATATTATTATTGTGTTATTTTTTTTTATTTTATTCACTTTGTTATTTTACCATCATAAAATCTTACCCAAAAAAATAAGGGGCTACCAGGATTCTTATCTCATGGGTGGTATGTGGCGTTTTAATTCATTAATAATTTAAATGCTTATGTTTTATTATATTTTTTGTGAGAAAAGGATATGTGGATGACTGTAGAGATTTTCCACCAAGATACTGAACTCAAACTCATTTGTATTATTTTATTAAATAATTTCCATCCCTTCTAGTAAATATAATATCATTATGTGATAATGCTGATCCGTTTAGCATATTAAATGACATTCGATGGATTCTGTTCCGAGAATGTATCACATTCTCAAATGAGGTGTTTTATCAACCTTTATTACATGAGGAGGCATAATAAATATTGCTAAAGTCATTCAATATTACACACTACTAAATGAGAGAATAGTTTCATAAGAGTGAGATTTCATAATTGAGTTATCAAACCTAATTTAAAAAATAATAATGAGAATAACAAAACACCTGAAAAAAACCAAAAATTCGAAGTTCTTTCTTTTCTAATAAATTTCTATTTAACATTGTATTTTAGTATATTTTTAATTTTCAATCTTCTTTTATTTTAATATTTTAAAAATTAATCAATACCAAGGAATTTATTATTATTTTATTATAATAATGAAAACAACAAATAGAATTAGTTTAGGTGAATTAGATTAAATATGTGAACAACTGAGGAAATCCTCAAGTGAGGTAATCCTGGTTAACCACATTATTGCATGAGGAAAACTAATTCGAAATTTTATTCTACTATATTATTAAAAAGACATGCGTTAAAATTGGTTCCATTTAAAGAGATCTAATTATTAACATTTTTTTACATTTTCTACTATTACATTTTAGATAGTTTTTATTTCATAATAAACAGAAAACAAATTTTTTTACATTATGAATTCAAATGATTTTTAATCTTCATGGATTAAAAAATCACAGATGTAAGAACCTATAGTAGAATGAAACTGTTATAAAGGAGAGGATGTTTCGCTTTATTCTTTATTTATTAGTGTAGCCGGAAGAAAAAGTATCATAGAGGAGCAATTCAATGACCTCATCCGAGATCTTAATGAGACCCTCAAGCACCCAATAGTTGAATGATTGGAGAGAGAGTTAACTGTACTATAGAAGTACTTACCAAGATTTTATCAATAAAGATCCAAGACAAAAGTAACATGTTTCTTGTTTCCTTACAATATTCTTAAAGACATTCCCCTGGTGAGAGAACCAATTTTTGAGTCACCAATTTATATATATTAAGGTGCTTCAATTATTTATCGATAAGTGATAGTATTTTATGAATCAGATAATTGGGAGTAGGTATTCATTGAATTAATATCTGGAATGGGGGAGGACCTGATGGAACATGTTTTTGAATCCATATCTTGGGAGAAATCCTAGTTCTACGATTTCATTATTACATATTATCATGTAGATAAGGGACAAGAAGGGCCCCCCTTAGTCCTCTGTAATTTTGATAAGGAGATCTAAGATGTTGAGGTCATAAATAAGGAATATCAAATTCCCAACAATTTACATAACCTGATTAAAGATTACCATGATGATATATAGTGGATTCAAGATGAAGAATACATACCCTTCGAGCTATGTTTGGGAGTTCAATAAGATATGGACACCAGCTAGAATGAATCTTAGGTAAAACTTGACCCCCATATAGGCTATAAGGTAAAAAATCAAGCACCAATCTACTTTCCTTTATCCATAGAATAGAAGGAAACCACTCATTGGGATGAATTTGAATAAAATATTGGAGATCCTGACTACCTACCTCAACTTTCCACCTTCCAACACCAAGAGGATCTAACCATTGAATAAGAAATTGAATTTTAACCTAATATAGGAGTTAAAATTATTTGAAACTCTATTTTATTTACCTTAATTCAATCTTAATATAGTATTAATTCCCACCACTTTGAATTTTGAGATTCAGATAATCTCATATATTATATAGAAGATGAAGAAGAAATTGGAAAAGTTGCTATTGAGGAACACATGTAGCTCCTAGATTTATAGAAAACGAATTTCAGGAATCCCATGAAGAAATTACAAGTAGTTGAGGCTATAGAAAACCAGACACAATCTAATCATATTTAAAGTTAGTATTTTTATTTAAATTTAAAATTTATTCATGTAAAAATACCTTCTTACTTTTATTTCAATCATTTAGTTCATGCAGTCCATGTTAAGCCATCAATAGAAGATCAAGAGGAGGTGTTGAAACTTCTTAGTAAGACAATAATACTATAAATAATTCCTACAGAGATTTCAAAATCTCAAGACAAATCTAAAAGAACAAAATGGCGTTAAAATGGTCAGCAACCTATGTGGAGGAGCTACGTGATAGACCTGCGATGAGAAGCTACACAGCAGAGCTACGCAACATGATGCTTTCTGTGAACCTACGCGAAGTATCTACGCAAAAGGTATTCATGGAAAACTTACACAGATGAATTCCTTTCGACTATCCCCACTCATTACCTAAAAATAGGACCCTTGGGCTCTTCAATGGCCAACAAAAAAGTTGGAAGAACTCTTGAAGCTCTAATTACAAATCTCTATCGGCCAGATCTCTCAAAATTTCTCAAGTAGCTCTCTAAAATCACGACAGAAGAGATAATTACATGGGATAAGAATGTATTTAAGTACTTTAAATGTTTTAATCTTTCATAGGATTTTTTATCCTATGTTAAGAACCTTTTTCATTAATCACTACGTCCTGCGTAGTGCAGCTATGTTGAGTACCTATGCAGCACATCTATGCGGGGTACCTATGCGGCATACTTAAGCAATATAGCTACACTGAATAGCTAAGCTGTATACCTACGTACAGGGCCTACACATCGTCTTTTAAACCCTCTTTATATCCACTCATGGTGGGGTACTTCTTTCCTTGGTTCCCTTATCTGAAAAGGACTATGTTGAAGACTCCACCAAATCCTCTTAACATATCAAACCTTCTTGAATGGTACATTAGTGTGTCTCCTATTTGGGTTTATATTTCAGTATTTAGAGGTTTCCTACATTTTCTGTTGAAATGCGGTTAGGATTTTTAATGTTTCTATGGGTTTTTATATCCGAAGTCACAGGGAATTTTCTCCCAAGAATAGTGTTGGAGAGTTCCTCGTTTAGAGGATTAGGGTTTGGTTCATGAATTCCCCTTCTCATCTCTAAAAATCAGAGCCTCTAGTTCCTAATAAACATAGTGAGGGTTATACTTGCTTTTCCATTCAGACAAAGGAGAGGTTTTCCCCCTCTCCTAGGATCCAATAATGGAACTCCCCCTGAGGTAATCCCCCAATATTTAGAGATTCGGGCCTCATGACCTCCAATGTCAATCCACATTGAAAGGTTTATTTCTCTGCGCCCTCTCCCACCATTTCCTTGGCCTCATCCACCCACACCGCCATAGGCCCATCCTCCTATATCAGTGGAATAGGAAAAGTGTGTGTGTGCCTTTATCAAATCTTGGACATCCTCTGGTTTCTCACACTGAGGATGACTCACGCAGTCCTATAGATTTGTCATGATCACAACATTTCCAAAAACACCTCATATTCTTGAACTACGAGGACTCTAATTCCCATAAAAAAATGGGATACATAGGAATCCTTTCTAAGTCCCAATATCCATCTCATTTCATCAATAAAAGGCATCCTTTTCTAGAAGTAATCTTAAATTCATTTCTATAAAAGGAATAGACTCTCTTATGAGACTTATTAAACTACATGGTCTTTGATTCCCATCCAAATGGGATACATAGAAATCCACTATGAGGTTCAAAACCAACATTTCAAAACAAACCTTTTCTTCATGGGCCATATTCCCAACAGGGTCTAATCCAACAAGGAAACCCATATTATTTCCATGTTACATAGGCTAATTAGTTATAATTCCCACACCACGTTTTGACAATGTACATTCCGCTTAGATGTCCTTAATACATGACATTAAACTGTATGGATAGGTCCTTATCACATGATCTTAAATGGTATAATGTGTCCCATTAAGTAGCATCAGACTATGAGGGTTTTGATTCCTTTTACAAGGAAACATAGGTAACCCATTTATGGGTACAGTCCCGACATCAAAACAAACGTTCGTCTCCCTAGATGATAATAAATTACAAAGTTCCCCACTGAGTGACTTAAAAAACTATTATTATCACAACAATGGTTGAAAGAATATCTCAATAGTATATGATAGAATACCATTGATGTAGAAACTTGAATACATAGAGATATCTCCATTAATGAAGAACCTAGAATACTTATAGATGATTTGATGTTTCACACATGATAATAATGGATTGAAAATTTCAAGGTAAATATATGTTATACTTGGTAAATTAATAAATATTCAAAAAAAATCTTAAATCTATAAGTGAATCCCATAGTAGGCAATAGTTTCCCCCCCCAAATGGGTTCTATGAGTTAGAACTCTCATCCTCTCAACGAATGTATTTTCTTATATATCTTGGGAGAAAAATTAATGAAGACATGCCTTTTGAAAGCATGTCCCTTTGGATAAAGAACTATTGGATGTCTTTAGTTCCATAAATAAATCCTATTGATACTTCCTAGATGTAGTGATTCCAAACAGGAACATATGTCTTAAGGGAGACACAATACAAAAATGGTGAACCCAATGTGAATACTTAACCAAGTTTATAGTGTTACCCATCTGTCATGCCCCAATTAATTGACAATGAAAGGATAGAAAAAGAAATCAATCACACATATATCCATCGAAAAGATGTTACTTTAATAAAGTTCATTGTTTTTTACACTTTTCTCAGAACTTCCTTCACTCCAAATGTCTTACTTCATGTTTTCACCTATGAATACCCCGACCTATACTTTTTCTAGATCCTCATCCACTTGAAGGATGTCATTAACAACATAGCATCTTCGACGTTGGGTCTGAAATGTATTCGTATGGGAATATCATTATCACAGTACTATCCCAACCTAGGAGGCTTCCCAACATTCTCTCTTTGTTAAAAACAACCCTCGATCGTCTGGTCAGTGACAAGTGGTGGTTAAGAAATAGAAGGTCCCAACCATCCTATATAACCATTTCAGTTCCTTATCCCCATAAACTAATAACCAGTCCCTCCCATACTATTGGGAGGTGTATCAAGAGGTCACTCATGGCCACAACTCAAAGATGCAGGGGTCCTTCATGAGGGCTCCCACCAACATTCTCCATCACCAGAATTATGCATCAGTAAACCCCCAATATGATGGGTGTATTTACTTCATTTTCTCATCCCAGGTTCCTCTGACCTAGGCATGCAAGGTGAACTTTTGGGGACAAAGTCTGTCTAACATAGAGCATGTTCTTACCTTTTTTCTTTATAGAGAAGTATGTCAACCTAACTTGGTGGAAAAAAATAAATAAACACATAAACACATTCATCCCAATCATGATGTCCAGTAGACTCATCTTGTAGTGACCAACCAATCCCACCATTTAAATCCACTGGAGTACCATGAGAAGAAACATACATCTACTTAAACATTATCTTCCAGTCTCTAGGCTCTTTTAAAGGGATTTAAGGAAGCCTTCCAATCAAATATAGTGGCACCTGGTAAGCAGGAACACACACCTACTTAAACTCACGAATTATTCCAGCAGTTTCATCTGTCAACATTTAAAGAAGTTCCTCGACCATGCATGGCAGAAAAAAAATTCCATGAACATACACCTGCCGACATCCATCATGCCTACCAAAAGTCTCATTTGGTAGCACCTGAAGAAGTCAGTTGGAAATATCCAAATACAATCCAGGGGAAGATTAAACTCTCTTCCTCCATACATGAGTACAATGAGTATCCACTAAAAATAAAAGGAGGAAAGGAGAACGAACATAAACCTACTCCTGATACGGAATAAACATATATTCCAATTCTGACTACTGAAGTCACCAAACTTATTTTAGCTATGGTGAAAGGGAAAACATAAATTCATTCTCATATTCTGGAAGCTTACCAAAATATCATAACAAAATCTTCATAAGTACTAGGGTAACAGACACATAATTATCTCCCTACACCTGGGATGACTCATCGGTATTCCATCCTGAAGAAAATACACACATCTATTCCAGTCTAAGAGGTTTATAGGGAATACTCTCCCATACCATACAGACAACTAAATAGAGAACATACACTCTTTGAATTTGGAGATAATCATCCCATTATAATGACCACTCCAAGTCAGGAACATACACTAACACATGACAAACACTTCTCACGGAAAGTGGCCACAACTACCTCTACAATAGCATCTAAGAAGAAGCATCTACAAACACAGTTGTAAAATCATGATCGAATCTGTGATCTAGATTATCTTAATACTGGAGTTCATGAAGACCTTCATAAATTTATCTATTGAAACTCAAAATCCTACTCTCCCATTACCAAATTATGGGAGTTGTAGCAGTAATTATAAAATTCCCCATTAGGCACTTCGTCATTAAGTCTTTCCTCATGAAAATTCAGTCAATCTAGAGAGCCTATCTCTATATGAGAGCCACAAAACCCTCCATGTGGCTGAATTACCAAGGCCAAAGAGGATTTATCCCTTGTTGTAATCAAACATGGTGGTCCTCTCCATGATGGAATTCTCTAGGAAATGTTTCTCTGTAGTAGTGTTTCACATTTTCAAGATAATCATATAATTGACAATGTTGTAATGTGAATTCCCTCTAATCTCAAGTAACTTTATAACATAAGGCTTTTCATGTCTGATTTACTACCACTAATAGGTGAAATACTTTCCCAATAAAAGGAAATCCTAAGGTGATGGTCATTCTCCGAACCTCTATTAGGTAATTTCCCTTCTAATATAGCAGAGTATAAATAAATTGGTCCCATTATTTGTATTAAAACAATAAAGAATTGTACACTATGGTCAAACAAAGTGGATACAACTCTAGAAAAAGATGACTAATATATGTTCAATATGAGAAAAAAATTGGCTAAGGTGAAATAAAAGTCACGTTCTGGCCTTTGGAAACCTATCATTACAACATTCCATAATTGATGTCAGAAGATTGCATTCATGATATTCGACATAAAATATGGAAAACTCTTCTTCATCTGAAAACCAAAGTATTACCATATAATTAATATTAAAGTCATTTAAAGGTAATATAAGTGTTTCAACACTAAATTGACATGGAATATCTCTTATTTTTTCAACA
The DNA here is from genome assembly GCA_963277665.1 of Viscum album. Taxonomy (NCBI): domain Eukaryota; kingdom Viridiplantae; phylum Streptophyta; class Magnoliopsida; order Santalales; family Viscaceae; genus Viscum; species Viscum album. The sequence continues at coordinate 2,067,214,561 of OY728123.1, read as the reverse complement.
TCCAAAGGTTTATAAATAGAATGGAACCCTTAAGCAAGCATGCCTCAATGCACTAAAGAGGATACACCAGTTAAGTACTGATACCCCGTCTGCTATCAGTATAAAAGGATGGGGTGCACATAGAGCATTGAATTTCATTGCACTCCAATGTTAGTAAAGCCTGCCAAAAAGTTGTCTCATGTAATGTTATTTACCATGGATAGCTATAATTAATAGATTTTGTGTATAATAAAAGATACACTCAAGAACATGCCTTGAAAATATATCATCATAGCCATTCCCAAAGACAGTAAACTATTGGGATACAATTGCATCAAGAATCTAAGAACATTAATCAAGCCTTCTGCTTAGAGGATTTCAACCATCAGATGGAACAAATGTCCAAAATAGATCAAGTGTGTTACATAATATGTGGTTTAAGTGATTTTTAGATAATGCACCTAGCTAATGTTTGAACCAAAATTTTCAAAATCATAAGAGCAGTTTCCCAAATCTCAGCTATAATAGTTCAAATTCCACTAATAATTGCAATTATGGAGGATTTTATAACTCAACATTTGAATTCAAAAAACATTGTTCGAAGGTTTGAGGAAGAATAATAGGAATTTCCCCATACTGTAGTGTTTTAGGATTTTTCACATCTATAATCCCCTCTTCAATAGAATTCTATTTTCTCTTGATTAGAGAAGAATCCAAAAAATGAAAACATAACTAAACTATCCAAAAATTCCCCTCAAGTTAGAGTCTGTCAAACAGTTCCTAGGAATTCATCATATAAGAGAAAAAAGGCTCATAGAGGACACATGAGGAGATGATCTTATAAAGATACTGATAGAATTCCATTAATTCATTACAGCTTAGTGAATGTCATTAATACAATTATAGAGGATCCTCAAGAGAATGAGTCTAGTTCAAGGGAGTTGGATGATGGTGTACTTATCCATAATATCATACACACTAAATAAAATGAAGGACGTGTGCATACCCGAAATTAGAGGCTTACCTGGAATCTAGGTATTCAATCAAGTAACCAACTCCCAACCCTTTGAAAGGTGTCTAACAAGGGGAATGGTAAAACTCAGATTATGTCTCCTTTTCCCCTGGGGGAGGTCAATCCTTCAACTTTAAGAAATATTTTCTCATGAAGAAGAGGATATAAAGGAGTTAAAAAGAGTCAATGTAGAGTTACTTAGAAAAAATCATTTCTGCTAGACATGCTTCCCATGCAGATCCTCAGTTTGCACGTCCTATATAAACTCCTCAATAAAGAGGATTTATTGAAACTAAATATGTAGATAATGAATTCCCTATATTGGGTACCTATCTAAGGAAAGATCAAACATATCCTTATAGGCATGTCCCCAAGGGTTATCCAAGAAAAATAACAGCACCACTACTACCAATGAATTTTATAGTCGTCATGAAAGCTCAAGATCCAAATACTATACCTGTACAGATTCCTGGTCATCTAGATATTCCTTAAAATATTATTAACACAATTGAGGCTTTAAAAACATGATTGGAAGATGTAGAAGAATGGTGTTCACCACTACATCTAGATGAAAGATTACCCTGAATGGCTGGATCTGATCCCTCCCCACCTACCTTTGTGAATAGAAAATTTATAGTATTTAATGGTTCAGGAGATATGGAGAAACACATAAAACATTTTGTTTCTCATTGTGATCCCATGATAGGGGAACCCTCAACAAAAAGAAGCATTAAAGCTCAGATTCTTTATAAAATCATTACAGGGTCCATATTTTGTATGGTATACAAGTTTGTAGTGTTGATTAATTACTATATGGGAATGCCTCTGTCAGAAATTCATTATCCATTTTAATATCAATGCTACTGAAGACAATAGTTTTTTATCATAAATATTGAAAACAATGAGAGAACGAATGAGTTTCATATATCATTTCTCGATGGAAAGGATTAACATATTCTTTAAATCTACCACTCCCTTGAGAAGAGTTGCTGCCAAATTATGTAGAAAATATGCATGATGATTTACGCAGACCACTAATCCCTATGAAATTCACATTAGGGTTTCGAGACCTTTCTTCAATCACAATAGTAGTGGATGATTCCATTGTGGGAACTAAATTTAAATCTCGTGTAATCCCATAAAATCTCGGATGGAGAACATAGAAAGAAGAGGTTTCTATAGTCACACTAAAACAAGCACATGTACATACTTCTACCTCAAAACCATCATTATACCGAAGGGATCCACCTCCCGAGTGTCTGCAATAAGGACCACTTCATAGATATGATCAATAAGATCATAGGTGGAGACAATTTTAGGAGTTAAAGAACAAATTATATTCTATTCGAAATGAAAAATTTAATGTTTACATCATTTTAGTTTTTGAGAACAATTTTGTTCAGTTTCCAAGGATGAAGAAACAAAACAAAAAAGGAGATGAATTTCTCTCAAATTATTTCCCCTTTCATCAAATATTGGGGCATCCCATTCCGAAGTGTTTTGTTCTTAAATATATCCTATAAAAATGGTAGTCTCTAGAAAAGTGAAACAACATTTTCATCAACCCATGTATCACATGTTACTACTATAGATCTAGATAAAGAAGGAGAATGGTAGGAAGTGAAAAGAAAAAAATTATAGAAGTATGATGATTGGATGTTTAGGAAAATGAAAAACTAAACTCATTCCATTATATGAAAACAATTGAAACAAACTAATGTTCCTTCAACCACTTCCTCTATATAAAATCCATCTTCATCAAAAGATATGTCCTCCAATAGTAAATACTCAAAAAATCCATGTGATTAGAATGATAAAGAGCACCCTGAAGAAGACAAGATCATGTTAAGGCCAAATTTGTCTATGACATAGGTAGAATTCATGCCATCAGTCTCAAAATCACAAGCACAACCCCTCTAAACAACACAACCATAACTGACTTATCAAGATGAATCTTAATCATATGAATTGTTGATCTCTGGTTCCATTAATAATATCCACATAATAGACCCCTATGAAAATGATGACTTTGGTTATGATGAACTTGAATTAACTATACATGATTGGGGAACTAGAGGAAGAATCCAAAGTTTAGGATATAGGGGAATATGTGGATATACTTGAAACCAATATTTTAACTATACCAGTTCTCGAACCGCTTATACAGCATAAAATCATGGGAGAAACCTTTAGCATGCTCAAAAAGAATAAGTAAATTCTCCCACACATAACAGGATCAGCCCTAACATGATTAACATGGGGGACTAATTTTTGGTTACACCATCATTCTCTCAGCATGTAGATAGTTCTAGTTAGTCTAATCTACCAAAATAACAAGTATTTCAAGCTTCTTCCCCAACACACGATACATCTACATTAGAAGCATCAACTTCCAAGGTGCAAGCTAAATTTTATCTCCATACTGTAAAAAAACACAGACCTTTTGACCAAAAGTATGATGTTTTGAAACATCTCACCCATTTATCGGCCATGTCGACAACTTGGATGTCTTGAATCTATAAAAGTATCTTCGAGAAGCATCTATTGAAATTTTTTAAAGTCCTCAATAGTTTGAAATTGAAGTTGCTACTACTGAGGTTTACCGTATATAGAAGAACCCTACAAAGTTTCATACAGTCATATCTTTTGTAGATGAATATGAGTATAATGTTGTACATGGACACATCAGGACCTTATAAATATCTAAAAATGTTAATGATACATACATCAGATGTTACTTCATTGATAATGGATTAAGAGTCAACCTCATTCCCATCCATACACTTCATAGACTCAGTTTCACTGAATCTGACTTATCTCCTTCTACTTTAATGTTTCATAGTTATGATAAGAATGAATAAGAACCACTATGAGAGATCACACTCAGAACATAGTTTGGTGATTTTGTATCGAATTTAGATTTCATGGCTGTCTTAAAGGACACAACCATCAACATTCTTCTTGGAAGGCCTTTTTTACATCAACATGCGGCTATTCCTTCATCATATCAACAATCTCTCTATTATTTCTTCAATGCTCAAATTGGTATGTTTTATGGTGACAAGGATCCATTCAAAACGTGTTTATCTCAGTATATTGAGGCTAAAGTTTATCACACAAAGGGAATGAGGGTTGTAACAAAAGATATAACAAGAATCAATGATCGGAATTGCCTAAAAATGATCCCATCTAACCTATTCAATCATCTATGTATATATTATGTGTTGAATATCAATCCAATCTAAAGGATATACCCAAATCCAAGAAATCGCCTAGTAATTTCTATAGTGTCAATTATGGAAATCGAGTCTGGCATCATGGGAAAAGTTATTGATGTACAGAGCAGTGGTGAAAGATTAAATAAAGATGTTTTCATTTCATCCACCGAACTACAGAAGGTCTTTGATTCATTAATCGAGTTAGAATAAGTTGTTGTAGTAATAAAGTAATATAAGGATGTTGATCCCCAGTCCCTTATCTTCTCTTCAATACTCTAGGGAGTCACTTCATTATCATTATGGTTAGAAATGGTTTGGTCTTCTTTAGGTTGTTCAGATACTGACTCCTCCCCTAGCTCTGAAAGTTTTCCTTCATCATCTACTCTGCAAAAATAAATATAATAATTTAAATGTAATGAACAAGAAGAAGAAGATATCAAGGATACTCCTCTAGGATTTGTGGAAGGTGTCACCACCACTATGGATGATCTCATAGAAATTAATCTGTGTATAGAAGAAGATCCATACCCCACCATAATTTGTGCGGCCATGACTTCTGAAGAGAAAGAGATGTATACCTATTTTCATAGGCAATATTGTTATATATTATCATGGAAATATAATTAAATTCAAGGACTTAATCCAGATGTGTCCACTCATAATTTGGATTTTCCTAAAGAGCATCGAGGATTCAAGCATGAAGTTAGAAGAACACGCCCAACTCATGCAACTAAAATTGAAGTTGAAGTCCACAAGTTTATCAATTATAACTTTGTTAGGGAGGTGAAATATCCAAAATGGATGGAAAACATTGTCTAGTAAAAAAAAATAATGGGGAAATTATAGTTTTCATTGATTTCATAGATCCTAATGGTCATTGTCATAAAGACATCTTTACTGTTATAATTACAAAACTTTTGATTAATGGAACAACTGATTATGAAGCTCTCTCATTCATGGATGGCTACTATAGGTACAATAAAATCGGAATGACCCTAGTGGATGAGGAGTCTACAGCCTTTAGAGCCCCTCAAGGTGTATTTTTATGTTATGTAATGCCCTTTTTATTAAATAATGTGGGTACAAAGTATCAAAGTTTCATGCACCATATCTTCAAACCCTTCTTAGAAATTTTTTTCGAATGATACATTGATGATCTAGTGTTTAAATCCATACAACATTCTGATCACCTGATTGATCTGGAGATCATATTTATAAAACATCGGTAACATAATTTGAAGATGAATCACTTGATATGCGCTTTTGGCGTAAACTAATGAAAATTCGGTGCCATCATTGTACTCTATAGAGGAATCAAATTTGATCATGATAAGAAAAAAACAATAAATGGATTGTCACCTCCTGAAAAATTTGAAATAATTAAGAGTAAATCATGGAAATTTGGCCTATATTTGACACTTTATCACCAATTAGGCAGGAAAGGGTTTACCCTTCACCAGATTCATGAAGACGGGAGTTACATATAAAATAACCAACGACTACTGAGAGGCATGTGATACCTTTAGTAAATATATCTGGATTCTACCAATATTAATGCCACCTGCTAATGGGAATCCACTTATTCCCTATGTGACAACATTAGAGCGATTACTATGTGCCTTCCCTACACAAAATAATGATGCTGGGAATGAAAATAGCCTTTATTGTCTCAGAAAAACTATGATTGAAAAAGAGACCCAACATTAGCGTATCGAGAAGTGATACCTAGAAATAATATTTACTATTCAGAAGAAGAAGCAGTACCTTCAACATCATGAGGTTCACTTGGTATCACACAATAAACCGCTCAAATTTATCCTCATTCATCTTAGGCTTACAAGACGGTTGGCATAATGGGACATTATTTTGCAGTAGTTCTATAACAAGTTTGTGCCTTATAAAGAAATAAATGGCCCAACCTTGGTATATTGTCTTACTGAATATCCATATGTAGAATACATATCTTTTATTATTGAACTTTTTTATGAAAAATCTTCAATATTCAAGATAATCCCCAAAACATGGGAATTGTACTCTAATAGTGCTTCCAGAAGTCCAACAGGGAAGAGAATGGAAAACCCTAACTCAGCAATGTTGGATTAGCAATTATACTTATCTCCTTAGAAAAGGTAATGTTTCCATATTCCTTATTGTTATCATAAGGTAGTACCAAATATGAGGAAGAATATTAATCTCTCATTGTGTGCGAAGAATTGGCACTACAGGTACATGTTAACTATCTAAAAGTGGAGGGTGATTTAGTATTGGTAATAAAATAGCTCAATGAGGATTATGCTATTAAAAAGGAATATTTAATCCATTTTTTTATTACATAAGAGGGTTAAGGGCTGAATTTACATCATATACAACATTTTCTTATTTCCTTTGATTACAAAATAGCCAATCTGATGCATAGGATAATGCATCAATTGCCCTGGAAGATCAAAACCAGGATGAAAAATTCATCATCATTTCCCATTGTCATGTGGTTTCACCATTCATTAAAAATAAAATGAAGGAAATTAATGAAATTATCCCTATTTCTAAGAATTATGGTCATACAAAGGATGAGTGAAACCCATCATTGAATATATTCAAAATAGAGTACTTCCACTAGATTGAGTTAGAAAAGAACTAATCTGACAATGAGTGACCAATTTCACTGTTTATGATAGTCCAGATCACTTGAAGATCCCTTACAAATGATGTTTCAATGGTGTCCTCTTCAGATGTATTGATGGAGAAGAAACTTATGTTGTCATGAAAGAAGTACATGAAGTATCTTATGGTGCTCAACAGTCTGGGCAAACTATTTCTGGTCAAATATGAAGGCCTGGATACTTCTAGCCTTCAATGATGTAGGATTGTATTGATTTCACCAATAAATTTCATCCTTGTCAAGGGCAAGAAAACTTCATTCATCAACCCTTGGATTTTATACATAAAACTTAATACTTATGTCCATTTTACACATCGGGAATGGATGTAGTATGACCTTATCCTTCAGCTATGACTAAGAATTTCAAGTATATTCTTAATGCTATAGATTTATTCACCAAATGGACTGAGGCAATAAATCACAATTAATTCAGAGCCAAAATCATTGTTAGATTTTTCAAAACTAATATCATTAGCATATTTGGTGTCCCTAATACTATATTGACAAAAAATGACACCAATTTCTATTATGTTGATGTAAAGAAATATATTAGGATAATAATATCAAATCCAACCATTCATCTCATTGTCATGCAGTGTCCAATTGACAGATAGAGGATTTAAAAAAAACTCTATAAAATATAATCCATTATATGGTAAATAAAGATAAGAAATATTTTTTTGATAAGGTTTTTCAAGATTTATGGTCTTATTGGACTACTACCTGTACTGTCACATAGGAAACTCAATATTCATTGGTGTGTGGAATAGAAGCAGTTTTTCCGATTGAAATTTAATTTAGCTCACTTAGAGTTTCAATATTTGATTAGTTATCTACATATGTATAGTCTCAAAAGATATTTGATGAGCTGGAATGATTATATGGAAAGAGATTTCATACTTTTCATCATTTGGAAGTCTTTCAGAACAAAATTTTACAAGATATTAACAAGAAAGTTCACCTCGTCTCATTTCTTCAAGGATAATTGGTATTTTTCCTTATGACTCCAATGATACTAGGAATGAAACATCCAAAACATGAGCTAAAATGGGACGGACCTTAGTCTGTACATAATTTATACTTTAATGGAGCTTATTTCCTAATATAAATTGATAAAGAACTTATTACAACTCCAACCAATGAAATATTCTTGAAGAAGTAATTTTTAAAATTTCAAACTTGATGTACTAACTGGATGACTCTAAACTGAATATAAAAAAGTTCTAATTTCAATATTTTAAACTGCATAACAACCATAAGTTCCCATACTACAAGATGTTAAAATGTATTGCATCATATGTCCTCGCTACAAGTCATTAAATTGTATGGTTAATGTTTTCTTTTTTTAACATTAGAAGCTTCCTTGTATAAGCATAACATACATCATTTATACTCTTTAGTTGAGCATGAGTTCTTTTTATCCATATTGTTGAATCAGATATTCATAGGGACTTCATTTCCAGAACAATGTGTGGATTGATTCTCATTCCAATGAGATACGTAGAGACACCTAGATCTCCAATATTGGGCCCAACTACTACCATAAAAATATTTATTTTCCTATTCTCCTCTTATATATGAACCAGATGTATATAGAGTACTCTTTTAGGATATATGATTTGACCTTCATAACATTTTTGCGGCTTAAGTTTAAACGTTCTTTTGAAATGTGTTAAAATCCCCCATCTCTCACATCAAAATCAATTTGTGTGAGAAATGAATGTTTCAATAACTACATGTTTCTTGATTCTAATCCATATGAGATACGTAGTGACACTTGGGTTTAATTACCTATCCCAACTGTAATGTTCATTTTTCTCATCATAATCACTTCATATCCTCGCTGCATGACTGTAAACTGCACAAAAAAATGTCTTTACTGCACGACATTAAACTGCAATGTACCCCAAGAACCATGTATGGATTGTTTCTCATCCCATTAAGATACTTAGTGATAACTAGGCCTTAGATATTATTCTCAAAAATGGGATAATTTTTATTTTTCTTTAACAAATAATTAACAATCTATGCGAGAGTTTTCATTTTGTGTTCTCTCCTTATAGATCCCACCAAGGAAACAAGAAATATCCCCATTTTACATATGAGTCAGATCTATGTAAGGGACTCTAAAATCATGGCCAATATTGATTCAAATATTTATCATGTGAATTGATAATTACACACTTTCAAATTTCACACTCTTAATGTTGAATACGTTTAGATATTTATAATACTTCTTATGATTATTTGGTGGCATAATTTCTGATACATGAGAACACTTTTACCTAAAAATGCAGTACGTTCCCCTACGTGGTCTTGCATAAAATTCACCTACAAAATAGGACTATTAGTCAAAAGATACCACTGTTTGGATATGTAACATATTCCCCTATTGGACCTGTATAATAAAATCCCCCATAACAGGTTTTTCAAAAAATGATAACTTCGTTCATCTTAAAACTATCTTTTGTCCCCTTCAAACATTGAAGAAAATATACAAGAATCTGTATCTTAAATCAGTCATCTGTGTATATCATTCCCATTACACTTCTCTAGATTTTAAAGTATTCAAGAACATGATTTACACATTTCCCTCTATATGTATTCAAAGAATATAGAAATAACCTTGTATCATTTGAATACAAATAATATATTGATTCTATTATATTTTGGTCATAGCTATATGACCTAAAACTACAGATTCCATACTTCTTTTTTCTAGGTCAGACCATTATAGAAATCATATTCCTCCAATTATTTTGAAATCTTAATTGGAAATACACTTTTTGTGTTCATATACCTTTACCCATAAATGAAACTATGAGCTATGTAAAATATGAATCCCCGTTAACTTTTTCAACATTTAGAAGTAGAATGTCAAAAAAATTAGATCTATATTGTCTGAATATGCAATATGTTCCCCCAATGGACTTTCATAAAATTTTCCTACATAACAGGACTGTTAGTAAAAAGATGCCACTATTTGTCTATACATCATATGCCCACGTTATCCCTATATAATACAACCCCATAACAGGTTCATCAAAAAATGGTAACTTTGTTCTTATAAAAGACTTACTCTAATTCCTTTATCCCTTTCCCCATATCATTATTCATATCCAGAAATTTCCAAATCAAATTTTACAATAATTACGATCCATACTTGAACATGGTAGTATGTTTGTTTTCAGAAAAATGATCAATAAATTGGAGACTCAAGAAACTTTGGTTAAAGATAAAGACCTTAAATTAAATCAACCCAATGTTCTTACTGAATGACTTAAAACATCACAGTATAATCTCCTAATTAAACGACTTAAAACTGTATAGCATGATATCAGAAAGCCCCATTTCTGACAAATTTTAACCATTCCTCACCCATCAAATTTTTGTAGATGTGGTTTTCCCATTCATGGCATATGTCAGCATAGATGAACCATTATTATTATAATCCATTTTCTTGAAAATACCACCCATTGTGTTCTTGAGTAACCTAAATCTTCTTTTCCCTTGTCTATCAACAATAAAATGTTAAATTCTCAAGATATCTTTTTCTTGACTATGAAATACATGCCTTTATAGTGCCTTTCATAAAATTCACATACATAATAGGCCTATTAGTGGAAATATACTATTGTTGGATATGAATCATATTACCTAGTTTGTATTTTATAATATAGCCCCCATAACGAGTTCATCAAATCAGGGTAACCTAATTCTTGTAAAATACTGCCGTTATGTTTATACATGTTTTAGATTTGGTGACCATAAAAATTATTACTCAAGATTCCCCTTGGAAGTGTTTAAATAATATTATATAAATTCCTAGCCCATGAGCCTTTTTTGGGATCTAATTTCAAAAATTTATGGTCATTGATATTAGACCTTAAACACTATCCTTATTAGTCTGACATGCATTTCTCCAAACTTCCATTAACAAGAGACATATTACTCACCAGATTGAAAACCGCAATGGGAACTCTAGAAAAAAGTGGATTCTTTTCTCACTAGACCTACATTTTTGTATGGTTTATGAAATATTGCATAATAAAATTCCAAAAGATACAATGTTTGTGTGGTTTTTCTATATAACCTGTAACGCCCCGACCCCAGTTACCTAGAGTCGGAGCATTATTGCGTAACATTGGCATGATCACAAAAGAGCAAGTCTCGAAAGACCGATTAGTTTAGTATCCTTGAAACACTAGATTCATTCATAAGTTTTACATTACATCATAAAGTAATACAAGACTAAAACAACATCTTGTCTTCATATCTCCTCATATTATCTCTTCAGGTCATTCATAAAATACTTCTTCACATCCTGGAAAAATTAAAACATTGAAAGGGGTGAGCTCAGATGCTCAGTAAGGATAACAATATAGCAAAAGCTTTCATAAATAAACATAAACATTTAAGGCAATGTATAACTAAAAAAATATTTTTAAACATGTACTTCAGCATAATATGGAAAAATAAAGTGAAATAATTCCATTTAATTATTCACATGGATATTCTACTGGTCGAATAATCACATGCAATATCAATAACCACTTTCATAATGATGGAATGCATAATTCCAGACTATCATAACCACATAGCCAAGGCCTCGTGCCAAGACAACAAATAAGATTTTGTCAAGGCCTCATGCCAAGACACTAGTTTGTCTCATGAGACCTGCCGATGCATCGGGGAGCTATATCACGCTCCACCCGTCACTTATTAAGTCCAATGCATTCCTTATATGAACAGGTTTAAACATATCATAAACCATAACATAATCGTATCACATAAAACATGAATAAAGGAAACATAACATTTCCACATTTCAATCACAAGATATAAATAAAACACATTGATATAATAAAACCATTTTAAATACCAAAATAAAAGAAAAGTAAAACTTGGTATTTATTTTTCATTTAAAAAAGTTATGGTTTGTAGAGGAAGCCAGAACTCAAATAATGGTCATGGTGGCGGAGAAGTCGTTGTCTCCGCATACGTAATAAAAAACATTACTTTTGTCGTTTAGTAAAAACACTTCGTATAAAAATATTCCTTTTGAATAAAAGTAAAAGTTAAAGGGGTTTATACACCGTATAAAAGAAAGTTGTGTATAAAAAAAAATATGCCTCAATGAAAGGTGATTGAGACGAAGTCCCTTACAAAGATCATTTTTTTAAAATAAAATAAATCTATTATGTGTATTCACTATAATTACACATAAATAAAGTACAAATACAAGATAGGAAATAATAATATCATGACATAATTTGAAAGTAGGAGATTAACCCAAAGAATGGAAATTAGGTTAAGAAGTTCCCTTACCTCGTGTCCGACTTCACTCGACCGTTCTTTAATCTAACGAATAATAAACTAGAGTCAATTTCTATTTTCTTAAGAACCTTTTTCATGTTCATTATTCCTTTTATATCACTTATTACCATGTTATGAACATTATTTAATTATTTAAGTTAATAACGGTCATTTTGTCGATCTTTGGTACTTGAGTCAAAAATAAACTTCTTATAATTACAAGTTTTTCATGTGGTGAAATATCCATTATATATAAAATTATATTCATCATTTAGATATCATATATATCCATTATATACATTCATTCATAATATTATGTAACATTTAGAGGTAATAAATTAAATGCACCCTTCATAGAGACGATAAGTCGTACGTACTCATGAACACTACTTTCATTTCTATTTAGTATTTAATGGAATGAAATAATAATGATATAATGGTATATTATAATTCCTGTATAATATCATATATAATATCATTACTCCATCCTTTATACATCCCACATATGGCATTGACGATTCAAATCACTTTGAGGGGGCGGTAGTCCGCACTTCCTAAAATGAAGATATCACGTTTACCCATAATGGAAACCATAAAGCTATGCCATAAATGAAAAATAAAGAAGCTTAAGTAAACATAAACATATTATATATCATATATAAATATTGTGACATCTTAATGGCCACCTTTGAAGGTGTTATATGAGTGTTGAACAATCATCATTTCGTGAGGTAGAAATTCCCCATCCACAGAAACAGTATGTTCTTTAACCATTAGATGTAGGTGTGTGCAAGTGTAGCTCGAATACTTATTATAACAACATCCTAGTATATTGAGGATACTGGTGTTGTTACAAAAGAAATGAATAAAAAGATTTTAGGGGGTTGGAGAAGCAAAATAAAACATAAGAACTCAAGAGAAAACACTACCTTTAAAACGGGTAACTCTTTTTGATTTGAGCTCAAAGGCTTCCTTGGGAAGACTTCTGCCCAAAGTGAGGCTTCTATGAGTAATATTAGGATTTTTAGAGACACAATGGGCAGGGGTGGGCCAAGCCAAAGGCTTGATATGTGTGGCTAAGGTGGACGAGGTGGCGGCCTTTTATAAGAGGAGAGGAGGGGCACTCTTGGAAAGTTATAAAAGGTTACTTTATTATAAAATGATTTTCGGATTTAAAAGAACCCAAAATTATATATTTAGAGGATAGGGTGATAAGAGTTATAAATCCACCCATACAATAGGTTTTTGACATGTGTAGGTCTTATATTTTATATTATCTTTTCATTTTATTTAAATCGTTAAATAATGAGGTAATCATTGCATCATCATGGTGTCATAAATACATTAATTTATTTAATGTCTAATAATTATAAAAAAAACAATCATGATGTAGGAAATCGTTTTATATTTCTAATGAATATTTATAGTCAAAAAGATTACTTTTATACCCCCAATTAAAAATTGTTTTAGTAAAATAACTCATGTTTGTGACATTTTTATTTTAACATTAAATAAAATGTTTTTAATGTCATTTTCCTACGAAAGTGGCTCCATGGGGTCCCCAAGTTGACCCATGGATTGTCTTGGTCGGCCAGGACACATCCAATAAGGTTAGGAAAAGTTTAAAGGTATTTTCATATTTTTATAATATCATTTTTACCTTAAATTTCACTAATTACCTTTAATTGTGATTAATAAAACCTAAAAGTTACTATTCACCAAAAAATTATTTTAATCCCATTTAACAACATTTTACTTACTAATGACAACCATGTATGTTGGATTTTTGAAAATCAAATCACAGAAGTGGTAATGTTTTATTTAAATGAAAAATCAGTTTTTAACTACCACTTAGTGGTTTCACTATTCATCAAAAATTGAAGTTTTTCAGAACAATGCCAAAAATTCACCCTAAGCTATAATTGATATTCCAAATTCAAAAATGATGTATATTTTACAAAATTCCAGACATATAAGTTTCATTAATTAATTTTATAATTAATTCCCGTTGTCAAAACAAATAGTGTGTTTTTAAGAAAGAATATCAATCAAAAGATTGACAATTGTTTAAGTCCAATTTCAAACTGAAATAAATTATAATAACCACCATTGGATAAAATGGTAAAAATATATTCTAATTATACTTTAAAACCACTCAATAGTATCACTATAAATTATTTTGATTAAAAAAGTTGTTTTTAAGTATTTTTCACTATTCATCGAAAGTTAGATGTTCTCAGAAAATTACCAAAAATTCAACATAGGATAATTTGGATATTACGAATCCAAAAATGAAGTCCATTTTGAAAGATAAAATTTATAAAATTTAAAAAAGTAGGTATTACTATTCATAACTTCTACTTTTATTAGTCGCGGTGTGTTAGAATCTTGAACTTGCGTACAATGCAAGCTATTGCATTATTGAAAGAGAAGCGTATCGTGAAAGATTGGGGTGTTAAATTCTCCCCTCCTTCAATAAATTGCGTTCTCGCAATTTGAAAATGTTCTTCAAAAATAAAAGGTTGAAAATAGAAAATACCTTTGTGGAAAACCCACATCGGAAATAGGGTTAATAAAAATATAACTTTAAAAGAAAGAAAGAGAAGTACAAAGGTCACCCAAGATATCCCATACCAGGAATATATGATAATATGGATATGGAGGAAAAACAAACCATCAAGGTCTGATGGAGAGTTGTATAAAACAAGAATAGGAGAAAGTTAACTACAAGAAAATCACAAACATGTGATTGGTTAAACGGTCATTGATTCCCCAATTGGAAAAGTTAACCGACAACATTTCTGTTTTAATTTACCTTTCATAAAGTTGAGGAATTTATATAGGAGATTTACTAAGAACGTAAGGAAATATACTTTCTTATCATGTAGACTTTCATTCTTTAATAAATTTTTACCACAAACCCATCTTTCACTCCCAAAGGTAATAAAACTCATAAATATTCTATTTATCATAATTGTATAAGGTTACAAATACTAACACATACAATTTAGATTAGGAAAACTATTTTGTAATAACTAGGGACTTCCTGTAGGCTAGTGGTCGGTAATAAAGGCCTCTCGCACTATGGTAGTGGGTTCAATTCATGCAGCTTTCTCTGACACGACGGGTTATCCCCCAACCTTCAGGTTGTCCTTTTCCTAAAACTATAGTATTATAATATTCCAAAAATAATCTTCATAAATATTTTAACCTTAAAAAATAATATCCAAAGTTCATCTTAATCCATTCCAACCTTTATAGTCATCCAAAATACCTCCATCCAGACTTTCTCTAAAAGGTCTTTGAATACCAAAATCAATTGTATCATCATATTCCTCAAACAAAGTAAAGTTTCTCTTATTTTCACATATAAAAATATGATTACCTTCATCATATTAAAACCTTAATGAAAACAATAAGTATTGCAGTACAATCCTTATATATATCACATTATTCTTATAACCAGAATATAATCCTTGAGTCCAAAAGCACCAATACATTAATTATTCCACTTCAACTGTAGTAACAACATAAGATTTTCCTTAATCCCTTGGCCTTTTCTAGGGTAATTTTCCCTGACGCTTAGGACATTCATTTTCATACTGCCCCATTTCTCTACAATTGTAGCATTCAACATTGATAGCCTCTTTATTTCCTTTGCAATCACGAGCCTGGTGACCTTTTTCTCCACATTTATAACAAACTCCCATTCCTTTTAGGAAAGAACCAAGGTGATTCTTCCCACAATTATCGCATAATGGAAAATCCTTATTTACCTTTTCCCCTTTATTTGTCTCTTGTTACACCATTCTATTCTTCTCTTGCTTTATTTTATTGCCATAATATTTAGAGAATTCCTTTTTCGTCTTGATAGAACATGAGACAATATCTTCGTATGACGAGATGGATTATGAGACTAAGGCTCGACGGAGAAACAGTTTTAACCCATCAAAGAAACGATCAATCATACATCTTGGGTTGCGTATATAATCTACAACATTTCTTGCTAACCTCGTAATGTTGGCCTCATACTTTGCGACATTATCATCCTATTTTTTGTCTCAGACTCAGAAATTTCCTTTCCATATATGCTTGATGGTCATGAGGAAAGTATTTTTCTAAGAAAATCTCTATGAACTCCCTCCATTACATATTGGATACTTTATCATCTTCCTTTGTGTTTTGAATCAATGACCACCATTGATCAGCATCTCCAATGAGGCGGTAAACTGCCATGATAACCTTTTCCCTTTCACGACTCCCCAAGGCATGAAATATTTTCTCTAAGGAGTTTATCCATTGCTCAGCTACTAATGGATTTGTACCCCCATTAAATGTTGGTGGTTTCTGCCTCATGAAGCGATCTAACATTGATCCTCCACGCTATGGATCAGGGTGCTTCATACGAGTAAGGTTATTATTAATAACCTGAGTGAGTTGTCCCAGTATGGTGATAAGCTGATCAGCACCAGTGGTATCACCAAATCCATTATAATTATCTTGAGAAGGAGGGAATCCCTACATGGAGTGTGTGCATTGATACAGTTTCCATTCCTTACACTAGGCTCCATATCTAAACAATGTCATAAACTAGATTAGTTTATGAATCGAAATACATAATTCCATACTTGTAAAACACTTAACATAAATTGAACTATTTATGGACATAATCCATAATCGTAAAAAGAAATGTTTTCTTTGAGGAAGTATATACTCATAAACCCTTGATAATGGATTTTAAAGAAAATGAGAATTATCATAAGCATATCCCCTGGGAGTGTCGTAACCAAGAGTGCAGCAAGGCCGGTTTTCGTGCACCAGTTCCTATTCGAGTCCAGCTCAAAGCGGTGTTTTCAGATTTTACCCCTAGGTACATCTGTGCCACAACCGCCTCTACCTGCTCGTATCCAGATAGGGATTTATTGCTCAGAAACCCACAAAAATCACTATAATACCAAAATTATTGGAATTTCTTCTATACTAATCCTCAAAGTCTATCTTAGGGCTATGTGCTCTAATCAGAGTTTATCTAAATCTAGCTTCCAAGGTTAGTACTAAATTGCCTCTGATACCAACTGTAATGCCCAGACTCTAGTTACCCAGAGTCGGTGCATTATTTCGTAACATTGGCATGATCACAAAAGATCAAGTCTCAAAAGACCAATTAGTTTAGTAGCCTTGAAAAACTAGATACATTCATATGTTTTACATTACATCATAAATTAATACAAAACTACAAAAAAAATATTTTCTTCATATCCCCTCATATTATCCCTTCAGGTCATTCATAAAATACTTCTTCACATCCTGGAAAAATTAAAACATTGAAAGGGGTGAGCTCAGATGATCAGTAAGGATAACAATATAGCGGAAGCTTTCATAAATAAACATAAACATTTAAGGCAATGTATAACTAAACAAAAGCCTTTTAAACATGTAGTTCAACATAATATGGAAATATAAAATGATATAATGCCATTTACTTATTCACATGGATATTCTACTGGTCGAATAATCACATGCAATATCAATAACCACTTTCATAATGATGGAATGCATAATGCCAGACTATCATAACCACGTAGCCAAGGCCTCGTGCCAAGACTACAAATAAGATTTTTTCAAGGCCTCATTCCAAGGCACTAGTTTGTCTCATGATACCTGCCGATGCATCGAGGAGCTATAGCGGGCTCCACCCGTCACTTATTAAGTCCAATGCATTGCTCATATGAACAGGTTTAAACATATCATAAACCATAACATAATCGTATCACATAAAACATTCATAAAGTAAACATAACATTTCCACATTTCAATCAAAAGATATCAATAAAACACATCGATATAATAAAACCATTTTCAATACCAAAAATAAAAGAAAAGTAAAACTTGGTATTTATTTTTCATTTAAAAAACTTGTGGCTTTTAGAGGAAGATGAAACTCAAATAATGGTCATGGTGGTGGAGAAGTAGTTGTCACCGCATACGTAATAAAAAAAATTCCTTTTTCGTTTAGTAAAAATGCTTCGTATAAAAATATTCCTTTTGAATAAATGTAAAAGTTAAATGGGTTTATACACCGTATAAAAGAAAGTTGTGTATAAAAACAATATGCCTCAATGAAAGGAGATTGAGAAGAAGTCCCTTACAAAGATCATTTTTTAAAAATAAAATAAATATATTATGTGTATTCACTATAAGTACACATTAATAAAGTGCAAATACAAGATAGGACATAATAATATCATGACATAATTTGAAAGTAGGAGATTAACCCAAAGAATGGAAATTGGGTTAAGAAATTCCCTTACCTCGTATCCGACTTCACTCGACCGTTATTTAATCTCATGAATAATAAACGAGAGTCAATTTATATTTTCTTAAGAACCATTTTCATGTTAATTGTTCCTTTTATATCACTTATTACCATGTTATGAACATTATGTAATTATTTAAGTTAATAACGGTCATTTTGTCGATCTTTGGTACTTGAGTCAAAAATAAACTTCTTATAATTACAAGTTGTTCATGTGGTAAAATATCCATTATATCCAGAATTATATTCATGATTTAGATATAATATATATCATATATATCCAGTGTATACATTCATTCATAATATTACGTAACATTTAGAGGTAATAAATGAAATGCACCGTTCATGGAGACGGTAAGCCGTACGTACGCATGAACGCTACTTTCATTTCTATTTTGTATTTAATGGAATGAAATCATAATGATATAAAGGTATATTATAATTCCAGTATAATATCATATATAATATCATTTACTCCATCCTTTATACATCCCTCATATGGCATTAACGATTCAAATCACTTTGAGGGGGCGGTAGTCCACACTTCCTAAAATGAAGATATCACGTTTACCCATAATGGAAACCATAAATGTATGCCATAAATGACAAATAAAGAATCTTAAGTAAAACATAGACATATTATATTTCATATATAAATATAGTGACATCTTAATGGCCACCTTTGAAGGTGTTATATGAGTGTTGAACAATCATCGTTTCGTGAGGCAGAAATTCACCATCCACAGAAACATTATGTTCTTTAACCATTAGATGTAGGAGTGTGTAAGTGTAGATATAATACTTCTTATAAAAACATCCTAGTATATTGAGGATACTGGTGTTGTTACAAAATAAATTAATAAAAAGATTTTAGGGGGTTGGAGAAGCAAAATAAAACATAAGAACACAAGATAAAACACTACCTTTAAAATGGGTAACTCTTTTTGATTTGAGCTCAAAGGCTTCCTTGATAAGACTTATTCCCAATGTGAGGATTCTAGGAGTAATATTGGGATGTGGAGAGACAAAATTGGCAGGGGTGGGCCGAGACAAAGGCTTGAGAGGTGTGGGTAAGGTGGTGGAGGTGGGGGCCTTTTATAAGAGGAGAGGAGGGGCACTCTTGGAAAGTTATCAAAGGTAACATTATTATAAAATGATTTTCGGATTTAAAAGAACCCAAAATTTTATATTTCGAGGCTAAGGTCATAAGATTTCTAAATCATCCCATCTAATAGGTTTTTGAAATGTGTAGGTCTTATATTTTACATTATCTTTTTATTTTATTTAAATCGTTAAATAATGAGGTAATTGCTGCATCATCATGGTGTCATATATAATTTAATTTATTTAATGTCTAAAAATTATAAAAAAAGTATCATGATGTAGGAAATCGTTTTAGATTTTTAATGAATAGTTATAGTCAAAAATATGACTTGTATAGACCCATTTAAAAATTGTTTTAGTAAAACAACTCATGTTTGTGACATTTTTATTTTAACATTAAATAAAAAGTTTTTAATGTAATTTTCCTACCAAAGTGGCTCCATGGGGTCCCCATGTTGACCCATGGATTGTCTGGGTCGTTAATGACTCAGAAAATAAGGGTAGGACAAGTGTAAAGGTATTTTCATATTTTTATAATATCATTTTTACCTTAAATTTCACTAATTACCTTTAATCGCGTTTAATTAAACTTAAAAGTTACTATTCACCAAAAAATTATTTTAATCCCATTGAACCACATTTTACTTCCTAATGACAACCATGTATGTTGGATTTTTGAAAATCAAATCACAGAAGTGGTAATGTTTCATTTAAACGAAAAATCAGTTTTTAACTACCACTTAGTGGTTTCACTATTCATCAAAAATTGATGTTTTTCAGAACAATGCCAAAAATTCACCCTAAGCTATAATTGATATTCCAAATTCAAAAATTATTTCTATTTTAAAAAATTCCAAACATATAAGTTGCATTAATTAATTTTATAATTATTTCCCGTTGTCAAAACAAATAGCGTGTTTTTAAGAAAAAATATCAATCAAAAGATTGACAATGGTTTAAGTCCAATTTCAAAGTGAAATTAATTCTAATGACCACCATTGGATAAAATGGTAAAAATATATTCTGATTATACTTTAAAACCACTCAATAGTATCACCATAAATTATTTTGATTAAAAATGTTGTTTTTAAGTATTTTTCACTATTCATTGAAAATTGGATGTTCTCAGAAAAATACCAAAAATTCAACATAGGCAAATTTTGATATTACGAATCCAAAAATGAATTCCATTTTGAAAGATAAAATTTATAAAATTTCAAAAAGTAGGTATTACTATTCATAACTGCTACTTTGATTGGTCTCAGTGTGTTAGAATATCGAACTTGCGTACAATGCAAGCTATTGAATTATTGAAAGAGAAGCGTATCGTGAAAGCTTGGTGTGTTACATAACCCTAGTAAAATCCAAACTATGGTCATTATTACCATTGTCTTGAATAAGAAAATTTCAACACCCCTATTCTTGTTATGGTAATTATGATTATCTGACATAACAGTTTAAGGTTAAAAAAATCATCATCATCACCTTTTATATTATAATTACATAAAGTAGGAATGGAGACATATATGATTGGAGATAAAATATGATTCATTCATATTGTAAAATCCAAGAAACATCCATAAAATGAAGAATCTATGTTATGTGTTAAAAGAATCTCCCATCACGAATATTCATCTATTGAATAGCCTCATGAGCCCTATTGGCCAGTTTTTGAGTTTGAGACTGTTGAGAAACTTCATCCTCCTCGGATTGAAAATTTTATTATTTGGAATTTGTAATGGTAGTTATCCCTTCCAACTGGGTTTCTCCCAATTGTTTGTTCAATTTCACATGTTTTTTTATGAAAATCATCAATTTTTTATTGAAGATTTATCAGCTCCTTTGTCAATTATTTAATTTTTGGCTCATTTTTATCGACCACTTACTATAGATAGCCTCTGCCTCTTCTACGTCAGCTTGGAAGCATTCAACATTAATAATTCATTTAGACTTTTCATGATCTTTCCTCACCTTATGTTCTTGCTTTTGTCAGTGAACGGTCTCTTTTATTTCATTAGATATTGGGCGATAATTAAATCTACGAAATCCCAATAGGCAAAATAGTGCAGGGAGTTTTCAAAAATTGGACAATAGCTCATCCAAAGGCTTCTCATAAATTATTTTTCATATATTTTTTCCTTGTCTTTTTATGTGCCACTCCAAGTGAAAACAAAATATCTAAATCAGAATTTAATTCACTACCATGTTGTACAGTGTACTATGTAAAAAAGTCACTTAAAGAGGTGACTTGCTCATATTATTTCAAAATAGAGGATGCTTCACCTTCTGCTAATGTCTGAGACAACACAAAATCATCACCTCCGATCTAGCTGTGGAATATTATAACACTAAATGGTAAATCAAGATCATTATTAGTTTCAGAATAATGGAAAAAATAGAGAATGATATATATATAAAATAACATTTACCCAATAATATGTCATCTGCTTGATAAGATTCACCCCCAATCTTCTTAGCTTCAGTAACTTGAGCAGATTATTCTTAAGGAGGGGAATTCTTCTGAGTTTTCCAAGATTCTATAATTGAATTCTCTAGAATGTCTCTCAACATGGGTTCCTTAGTAATTATTTCTCAAACTTCAGCAGAAAAACGATATAGTCGAATTCCCCATTATTGAAGAACCATCGTAACATTCTTTGTAGACAGAGCTGCATAAGTAAAACTTTGATGTGATGTTCCAGATAAAAGAAGAACAATCATGTATAGAAAATACAAGAATGATAATATATGTCCTATCAATTTCTCACAAAAGTCCCTAAAATCCTTGATGGAACTTGAAATATCAATGTTTGAAAGAAGGGAATCCATCATTTTAGTTCATGTTCATTGGAATATTGTAGAATTCACACCATTTAAGGTATCCAACAAATGTTGGTTGACACCCAAATTGGATCCTCTGACATTTTTTTCCATCATTTATTCAACTGGGGAAATGACATCTGATCTTTCCAAGTCAGGATCAACACCAGTATCTACTTCAGATTGCCCAGGATCTCTGATCCTTCTTCTGTAAGTATAGTAATATCAACATTGATTATTTTAGGATCCATTGACAAGGGAAACTAATATGAGATATATTGAAGATAATAATATTAGAAAATCATTTAATATTAAATAGAAATCTAGTTGATATTACCATGACTTTTATCTCTCTCAATAGAATCAAGAGAAGATGTAACTGCACCTTTTGATGTATTACTCATCAAGGTAAGAAATTCAACAAAATGAACATGTTCTTCTCTTGGGGTTTCTTTCTCTATTCATAAAAGATCACCTCTTAATCCCTTAATAGAGGAGAGATAGAGATGAAGATCCTATGAGAATATGATCTTGATTAACAAACTGTATTAATAAATTCATAATGCGAGAGGAATTTATAAATACTTAATTCTTCAACGTACACTTCAGACCAATATCATTTCTCTCTTTCATGTCTTTTGATAAGCTTGCGGTGAAATTGAAACATTCCTCTTAGTATTAGAAACCTGAGGTAGTGGCTGAGGATTTTCTATTTCCATTACTCCATACATCATTCTATCTCCTAGAGAATGTTTTGTAGTCTTTTGAGGATAATTTATTGTGTCGATGGAGAACCTGTAGGTATATACATTAGTGATCGGAGGACCTTTCCTGAGGATCCTTCCCTAAATTCAAGATTAAAAATGCAATTTCATCAATATTAATGATGGTGAAAGACAAAGAAGAATTAAAACAAAATAAAAAAATACATTATCAATATAAATAGAAATGTCCCATTATTTTTCAGTGTGATCAATTACCACTTCATGTATCCTTAGTTCCATTATATTAGATACTGATCTAGAGGCTGGGAATTGTTCATTAGTTGAATATATAAAAGTCTTTAGGTCTACAATATACTCATGTGAATCAGCCATGTTATAATCCAGATGACAATTAGAAGGTTCTTTAATGTCACCAAAATTTGGTATTCAAAAGCCATTTTGGGGGAATGCCCATGATTCCATGACTTCATAGGTCAAGATCTCCCAAAATTAAGTAGATGAAGTCTTAATTTAATTCAGCTTCGATATTGTCGGCTATGGAGAAAACTCAACACCCTCAGATGGTGAGCCTCTTCGGGCCTCCCTTCTTTATTAGAAAGGTCAGAAGATGGGATGTGAATCTCTTTTGGATGGAGATGGTTGGATCGCCACAATGTCGGAGGTATTGTTTCCCTTGACCTAGAATTCATAGTATACATTATGCGAAGAAGTTTTCAAGGTTGTAAAACTTCTGTTCCCTTTGAATCATCTCTTCATTTAGACCTCTTACCACAATTACTACGCAAAATAGTCATTATGGCCGCCACATGGTATATTTTTTTTTCAGAGCCTGCTGTGGGTATGAAGAAGCCTAAGAATTGGATTATCTATCTTCAAATTCAATTGATGAATTTGATAGAGGTAATGTAATTGATAATTTTGATGTCTCTAAATCCATAAAAATCCAAAATTGTCTCTCTACCATTGGGTGTTTCTTAGATCTAACATATGTGGGAGGAAAATTTTGTAATTGTTGAAGACATTTGAACTGGAGAGAAAACCGATAAGGGATGCAAGCCTCATAGAATATTTCACCATCAATCCTAGTTTATAATACACTCTCCCTAAATTCCATCATATAAGACCTCGACTCATAATTTTCTTCCTTAATGTCATTAATAAATGTTCCTATTGGTGGGTTACCAAAAGGGAATAAGAATAATTCTTATGATTCATTAAATCCCATCAGCACTACAATAGGTCTGATGTTATGAGGCTGAATACTATACACTTTATGTAAAAATGGTTTAAATCAACCATTAGGGACTCTAACTGAGTTCAAAATAGAATATGAAGAAAAGTGTGCCGCAATCCATCCCCACAACACATGGAATGTCCCTGTAAGCCTAAATAGAGCCTTCCCATTATAAAAATACAACAAAGAATAATAAATTATTCCCAATATAGGAGTTTCTGACCCAATATATTTTCCCTCTACCAATTTAACTGTGATAACAAAAGTCCCTGGCCTTACACCACCACCGGACTCACGGACTGGAAGCAAGTAAATGCTTAACCACCTATCAAGGAAGCCGGCTAAGCGTACCTTTTCATCAATATCATATTTGAAATTATATCCCCAGTGCTTGTAGTCACCACTCTCCAATGTGGTTCAATATGTTCCTGAGATACCGTGATTATCTATAGATGGACAAATAGTTAGATGTTCGCAGGTAGTACCTTTCTCTATTATAGTTTCTAAAAAGTCATCCAACCATACTATTGCATGAATATCATTCATGTCTAGGAAATTTCCTTGATATTTTGAATAAATCATGAGACAATGGTGGTGTTCTAGCAACATCACTCTATATTGTTACCAGTGGAATAAACTCATCATACATTTCCCTGAGAATTGGAACCCCAAATATTTTGTAGATATCCCATAAATTGATGCCAACCTCACCATGTGTCAAATGGAAGGTAATTGTTTGCAGACTCCATCAGCTCAAAAATTTAGGGATGAAGTCATTTTTATAAAAAAATATTTGTTCCATCTACACAACTTCATAAATGTGAACATCTGAGAGCTCCTTCCTGAATTCTACACAAGTTAGGCCTACCCAAAATGCCCACATCCATTTAGGGTTTAACTCCTCCTTTGGAACGAAGAGGCCATTCTTCCTTATATCCATTAGACTGATTTATTTGCGAACCATGAAAGGTTGAATCATAAAAATGTGTCCTTGGCTATACAACATGTTCTTTTATATCAGGAGTAGAACCACTATGGTGTAGGATACATCCAATAGGGAATGTTACCTCATGAACTATCATAATATTTTCTATAATATTAATTAAATGATAATTGGAGTACTGGAAAAACGAATTCATTAGAATTTATCTTTTAATATCCAGAATGTGGGAATCCTGCAAAATATCATGTCTGTAAAGGGGAAAATAAGGACTTTATGAATATCCCCATTAGTATGGAATTAATCCCTTCAGTAGCCATGCACTACTAGAAAAAAAGGTATTTGCAACGGGTCATTTGCGCCAGGATCCCGTCGCAAATTGATTTTTGCGACGGGGGCCCGCCGCAAATGGCCCGTTGCTGAAAACGGTGTCGCAACAACAATTATTTGCGACGGGCCCGTCGCTAAAGACTTTTTTTGTGACGAGTCCCGTCGCAAAAACTATTTAAAAAAAATAAAAAACTATTAATAAATTGTTTTAATGCATATAATAATAATACTATTTGCGACGGGCATAGTATCCCGTCGCAAATACTATAAAATAAATAAATAAATTATTAATAAATTATTTTAATTAATATAATAATAATCCAATTATAATTCAAAAATAAAAAATAATAAAATATTAATAAATGTTTTTAATTAATATAATAATATAATTATAATTCACAAATAAAAATAATAAATTATTAATAAATTATTTTAATTAATATAATAATAATAGAATTATAATTCAAAAATAAAAAATAATAGAATATTAATAAAATATTTAATTAATATAATAATATTAGAATTATAATTCATAAATAAAAAATATATTAATAAGTTATTTTAATTAATATAAAAATAATAGAATTATTTTACATTCAAATATTAAAATAATTCAAGTGTTACAAAAAAAATATAATTAAATTATAATATTATAAAATTTTAATATATATATAAAATTTAATATTATAAAATATAAATAATATTATTATTCATATTAATATTGTTATTTCAAAATATAATATTATTAATATTTTATAATGAGACAGAAACTACGAATAGAAAAAAAAAATCATATTTTGATTTCACAAATTTTATATCATAAAAACAAACTCTAATCTGAAGTAGGGGGAGGGGGGGAACTGCAGATGGTGGTGGAGGAAACTTCATCCCTAAAGAATGAGTGATTCGGTGCATGTACTTCATCTGCTCCTGATGCTGCTGCTGCCACCGACTCGTCTGCTTCTCGTACAGCTACTGCTGGCATCGACGCTCCTCATTATGCTGCTGATGCATCTGCTCCTTCTCCTGTCGGAGACTCTCTATCAGTGCAGTCTGAGATCGCAACTGATCCTCATACTGTGTAGCAGAAGAAGATACACGAGCTCCTCTCGAGCTGGACGCCAACATCGCAGCACTGCCATAAAATCTCCGGGAGTCAGTCGAGAGCTAATACCAACTACCCGGCCCTTCTCGAAGGCATACTGGGTGGCCTGCATCCATGCTGCCTCATCAAACTGACGGCCAGTGGTCTGATCTGATGACTCGGCCTGACTCTCAGGCCGGGCCTGTGACGCTGCAGCCTCATATGACTCCTGTAGTTGCAATTTAAAATTAAAATTGTGAATATATTATATGCAGTTAATTTTTAAACTTGAAAACAAATAATATTGACCACGATGTGATGCTGGCGATCACCTCTGAGCTCCCCAGTAGCAGGATCACTATACATCCTCCGATATACATCGTACTCCGTAATATCGTGGTGCTCGACACCCTATAAGAATAAAAAATAAACTGTTAATATTTATAGTTATATAAAATATTTATAAATAATGTACGTACCAGATGCTGTCTATGAGTACTGAAAGAACGACTCCCAGCTCGATGAGTCACCTCCTGTCTGCCCCGATTCTGCCTCCCCATCGATGATCTCCTCTGAAAGGCACCACTCAACCAGTGCGCACATAATCCATCCCATATATGGGATGAAATGTACTCTGGTCGGTGTGCTCTACATGACTCGTCAAAATCTGACACTCCTGCTTTCTTCATGACAGCTTTTCGTAAATTGTGCAAAAACTGACGAAGGCGATCACGCATGGCCACCTCCCATGCCTCGTGGATAGCGTCACACATGGTATCCTCAATCGGATACCATAAACCCTACAAATAAATCAAAATATCAAGTTAGAAATGAAATAATTTTCAAAATAAAAATTATTTATTTACGTACGTACCAACCAATGGCCGAACATGGCCTGCTGCACATCAATGGGAATCTGCTCCCATGTGGTCCATGACTGAGAGAAATAGTTTCACAAAATAGCGCTGCCATGTCCGACTGTTATATGCGGAAAACTGTAAAAATAATAAACATTTATTATGTTAATAGATTAATGAAATCTTAGTCAAATCCACAGGTTATCACACAGGTTATCACACCTCCGTGTGCGTGGATCAAACTCAAGACGTGGACGTCGCTCGGGGACGGGGTCAGGAATCATCAATCGTGCAAGACTGCGCCCCCTCAGCGTACTCCTTGGAGCACCTGCAGGCTGAGGGTCATCTGCCAGCAACTCATCCGCATCGAAAGACAGGTCAGCATCCGCCAACTCACGAAATGTGGCGTCGTCCATCTGAAACAGAAAATGTTAATGTTGTTAGAAAATAATTGATAATTACTATTATACATACATATATACATATTATGATTGTATATAAATACCATGGAATTCTATCATTGTTCATCTTCATCTTCATCTTCATATATGTCAATGTCATCTTCATATTCCTCCTCAACATCATCGATATCCATTCGAGTTACAGTTGCTGCATCTCTTACCATTTCAAATTCATATGTGACATCATTAACATCATCATCATCACCGACTCTTAAATGTGGGGTGCCGTCATCGATACTCATGTCTCTTTGTAAAAAAGATTGATTTTGAGTACTCTCTTGAAAAACTTCAATTCTTTGCACATCAGTGAAAGCACATTCACTTTGACTAAACTGATTGTCTCGAATTTTGATTTTTATTACACTCCACCAATCAGTCAAGTCTCTTGATGTAGCACAATACTTTGCGTAATAAACTTGATGTGCCTTTTGAGCCAATAAGAATGGTTCATTTACTGCGAGAAAACTTTTACATTTAATATCGATGATTCCATGAGTCGGATGAACACGCACGCCTCTCTCGGTATCCAACCACCGACATTTGAACATGGTTATGTAATGTTGTTCAAGATAACAGAGTTCAATGATTTCATCAAGTATGCCATAAAAGTCAACTTCATTTTCTCGATGATGAGATCCTCTCAAACTAACTCCACTATTCATTGTTTTTTTTATTCCCCATATGCATGTGTGTGAAATCGAAATCCATTCACCACATATGAATTATAAGTTTTAACAAGTTTGGAAGGTGGGTTACTCAATACGCACAGTCATTTGTCAAATTTTGCAGCATGTCGAGACACCTGAAAATTTGTGAAATAATTATCAATATAGTAAACTATACATTGAATGAGTTTCTAAAAGATAAAGAATTTATGTTACCAGTTTTTGAAACCACTGAGAGAAATTTTTTAGTCGATGTTCTTCGAGAGCAGCTGCTGTAATTTGTGGAATTTGTTTCCTGATATGATTATCATAAAACCTATAAAAACCAAAGTTATTTACTGTAACATAAATGATAGAATAAGTGATATAAACACTTACAGTACAACTGATCCCATCTCTTCACAGTTGAGCAGAACATATGTATGAGCTCTATGATGTTCATCATCTGAAAGCCAGCATTCACAAACTCCACCAAAACCAAGCTCTGGCTGGTTGAAAACAGATAATTGATTGTCAATTTCATCAATATTCCTCTCGTTCCGTCCCATTCAGTTGTGTTTTGAAGGATACTCAGATTCAAAATAATGGGAGCAGAAAAAAGATATTTCCTCTTGCAAATAAGCTTCTGCAATATATCCTTGAACAGATGCTTTGTTACGTACTTTTCTTTTCAATTTTTGCATGCATCTTTCAAATGGGTACATCCATCGAAACTGTACTGGACCTCCACATTTGGCTTCATATGGCAAATGTAACATCAAATGTTCCATTGAGTCGAAGAAATACGGCGGAAATATTTTTTCCAGTTTGCATATAATTACAACAACATCTTTTTCAAGTTTGCCTAGAGCATCATAATCTGCGGTAGCCACACAAATTTCCTGAAAAAAATGAGACATGTCTGTTATGGAATCCCAAATCACAGAATTCAACAGACCTCTTAATCCAATGGGTAGAAGTCTTTCCATTATAACATGACAATCATGACTTTTTAATCCAGTAATATGACCATTCTTTACACATCTACCCAAATTGGAAGCACAACCATCTAGAAGTCTCAAATCTACAATCCACTGACAAAATAATAAACAGTTTTCTTTAGACAGTGTATAAGCTGCTTTTGGTTTCAGTAACCTTTCTGTTCTGACATTCTCAAACAATTCTAATTCTGAACGCCTGCAAATTTGGGCAAGATCTAAACGTGCATTTACATTGTCTTTGCTCTTTCCTGGCGTATCCAAAACTGTATGAAACAAATTATCAAAACAGTTCTTCTCAATATGCATGACATCTAACATGTGTCGGACCAACAAATCAAACCAATATGGAAAATCCCAAAATATGCTACGTTTAATCCAATTGTGTTCTTTCCCAAAACCAGAAATTTTCTGTTGGTTTATTGTGGGACTAAAAGTGATGGGAGGTAATGAAAATACAACTGATTTTAACTCCGAACCTGATAACATTTTTGGAGATCCATCCCTTTCAACTGTTCCTTTTCTGAAATGAGATCTGTTTCTGCGAAAAGGATGATCAGCTGGAAGAAATCTTTGATGACAGTCAAAATAACAAGGTTTCTTTCCATGAATAAGCATAAATGCTTTGTTCTTTCCCATACAGTAAGGACATGATTTCTGACCATGTGTACTCCAGCCAGATAACATCCCATAAGCCGGGAAGTCACTAATTGTCCACATCAATGCTGCTCTTAGTATGAAATTATGTTTTGTTGCAACATCATATGTACTGACACCAGTACTCCACAATAAATTTAATTCATCAATCAATGGTTTCAAATAAACATCAATATTTTTCTTCAGATGTCCTGGAATTAGTAAAGTCAAAAAGATATATGGCTCCTTCATCAACATCCATGGAGGTAAATTGTACGGAGTTAAAAAAACAGGCCAACATGAATATTGACTACCATAAGATCCAAACGGATAGAAACCATCAGTGGAAAGGCCCAGTCGAACATTTCTAGCTTCTACAGCAAAGGATGGATGCACTCTATCAAAATGTTTCCATGAATCACCATCGGCTGGATGATTCAAGCTTTTATTGGTTGAAATATTCTCTTTATGCCATGACATCATTGTCGCTGTATTCTTAGACATGAATAAATGCTGAAGTCTGGATGTAAGAGGAAAATATCTCAACTGTTTTACAGGAATCAAACCAGACTTCCCGTGTTGTCCTTCTTTATATCTCAGTTGACCACATGTGGGACAACTATCCAACGACTGATTTTCCCCAGAATATAAAATGCAGTCATTTGAACATGCATGAATCTTCTGACAAGTAAGTCCCAAATTTCGAACCAGCCTCTTACTCTCATAGTAATTTGCAGGAAAAACATTTCCTTCGGGTAACAGTGTTTTGAGCAAAGAAAATATCTGGTCAAAACATGTTTTTGACATTCCGTTATCTGATTTGATAGCCATAAATTTTGCAACTGCTTCTAATTTTCTCATCTTGCAGCCAGGATATAATGCATCATCAACAGACCTCAACAACTCATAAAACTTAGACGGTGCCAACTCATGATTTGAAGCTATATCAGCCGAAGTTTCTTTATGTTGAACAGATGAACCTGCAACATCGTGTACTAAATCTTGAAACCGGGATGGATCTGGAATCAAGTCGGTATCACCTTCTCTGGAACTGCGTTCACCGTGTTGATACCAAAAAACATAATCTGGTTGAAAACCAAAACGCAAGAGATGTTCCCCCACTTTTTCAAACGTGCCAAACGTTCTCAATGCACATTTTCTGCAAGGGCATTTTATTTTTCCTTCTGAAACAAATTCTGGATTTGATGCCGCAAATGATAAAAAAGTATCAACACCCTCTACATATACTAGATTTAAACCAGAATTGTTTGGATTTCTACGTTGATTTATCCATATGCGGTCACCTAATAATGATTGTTGATGAACACGATGTTCCATATTTTTCTATAAAATATAAAATCATTACTGGTTTTGAATAATTTGTTAGAAAAAACACTCAAGCTAGGATAATTATATATTTTACATCATACATGACTGATTATTGTTAATGATTAATAATTATTGGTAATTATTACTAATTATTGGTAATTATTGGTAATTATTCCTAATTATTGGTAATTATTACTAATTATTGTTAATTATTGGTTATTATTGGTAATTATTACTAATTATTGGTAATTATTACTAATTATTGTTAATTATTACTAATTATTGGTAATTATTACTAAATATTGGTAATTATTACTAATTATTACTAATTATTACTAATTATTACTAATTATTACTAATTATTGGTAATTATTACTAATTATTGGTAATTATTACTAATTATTGGTAATTATTACTAATTATTACTAATTATTGGTAATTATTACTAATCATTACTAATTATTGGTAATTATTACTAATCATTACTAATTATTGGTAATTATTACTAATTATTACTAATTATTGGTAATTATTACTAATTATTGGTAATTATTACTAATTATTGGTAATTATTACTATTTATTGGTAATTATTACTAATTATTGGTAATTATTACTAATTATTGTTAATTATTACTAATTATTGTTAATTATTACTAATTAATATTAATTGTTACTAATTATTGGTAATTCTTACTAATTATTGGTAATTATTACTAATTATTGGTAAATATTACTAATTATTGTTAATTATTACTAATTATTGTTAATTATTACTAATTATTGTTAATTATCACTAATTATTGTTAATTATTACTAATTATTGTTAATTACTACTAATTAATATTAATTATTACTAATTATTACTATTTATTGTTAATTATTACTCATTATTACTAATTATTACTAATTATTGGTAATTATTACTAATTATTGGTAATTATTTCTAATTATTGGTAATTATCGGTAATTATTACTAATTATTGGTAATTATTACTAATTATTACTAATTATTGGTAATTATTTCTAATTATTGGTAATTATCGGTAATTATTACTAATTATTGGTAATTATTACTAATTATTACTAATTATTACTAATTATTACTAATTATTGGTAATTATTACTAATTATTGGTAATTATTACTAATTATTGGTAATTATTACTAATTATTGTTAATTATTACTAATTATTGTTAATTATTACTAATTAATATTAATTATTACTAATTGATACTAATTGTTACTAATTATTGGTAATTATTACTAATTATTGGTAATTATTACTAATTATTGGTAATTATTACTAATTATTGTTAATTATTACTACTTATTGTTAATTATTACTAATTATTGTTAATTATTACTAATTAATATTAATTGTTACTAATTATTACTATTTATTACTAATTATTACTATTTATTACTAATTAATACTAATTATTGGTAATTATTACTAATTATTGGTAATTATTACTAATTATTGGTAATTATTACTAATTATTGGTAATTATTACTAATTATTACTAATTAATGATAATTATTACTAATTATTACTAATTATTCGTAATTAGTACTAATTATTACTAATTATTGGTAATTATCAGTAATTATTGCTAATTATTTGTAATTATTATTAATTATTATTAATGATTACTAATTATTGGTAATTATTGGTAATTATTACGAATTATTGGTAATTATTACTAATTATTGGTAATTATTACTAATTAATGTTAATTATTACTAATTATTAATAATTATTACTAATTATTACTAATTATTGGTAATTATTACTAATTATTGGTAATTATTACTAATTATTACTAATTATTGGTAATTATTACTAATTATTGGTAATTAATACTAATTATTGGTAATTATTATTAATTATTACTAATTATTACTAATTATTGGTAATTATTTCTAATTATTGGCAATTATTACTAATTATTACTAATTATTGGTAATTATTACTAATTATTACTAATTATTACTAATTATTAGTAATTATTACTAACTATTACTAATTATTGGTAATTATTCCTAATTATTACTAATTATTACTATTTATTACTATTTACTGGTAATTATTGGTAATTATTGGTAATTATTCCTAATTATTGGTAATTATTACTAATTATTGTTAAGTATTACTAATTATTGGTAATTATTACTAATTATTACTAATTATTACTAATTATTGGTAATTATTACTAATTATTGGTAATTATTGGTAATTATTCCTAATTATTTGTAATTATTCCTAATTATTGTTAATTATTCCTAATTATTGGTAATTATTTCTAGTTATTGGTAATTATCGGTAATTATGGGTAATTATTGGTAATTATTACTAATTATTGGTAATTATTACAAATTATTCCTAATTATTACTAATTATTACTAATTATCGGTAATTATCGGTAATTATTGGTAATTATAGGTAATTATTCCTAATTATTGGTAATTATTTGTAATTATTACTAATTATTGATAATTATACCTAATTATTGGTAATTTTTCCTAATTATTGGTAATTATTACTAATTATTAGTAATTATATGAATAATTACCAATAATTAAGAATAATAACATTATTAAATTATTAGTATATTTTATTATTAATATTAAAATAATATAATTTTCTATATTATATACAATTCTCCTTTTATCTGTGTGTTTTCTTTCTCCACATACAAATAATACATATGTAGACAGAAAACATACAGATGAAAAAAGAATTGTATACATAATATAAAAAATTATATTATTTTAATATTAATAATAAAATATAATAATAATGTAATAATGTTATTATTCCTAATTTTTGGTATTTATTACTAATTATTAATATTTATTCTTAATTATTAAAAATTATTACTAATTATTCCTAATTACCATTAACTATGAACAATACTAATAATTTAAATTTTTTAAGTAACAAAACAATGTAAACATAATTAAATTACTACTAATTAAAAATAATTGAAACTAATAAAAAATTTAAAATGAATATTAAATTAAAATGAATATAAATACCTTGAAACTTGATCTGAGGTTGATCTCTGATCGTTCTTGAAAACTTCAAAATCAACTCCGAAGAAAAAAATTAAACTTGAGAAACGCTCAATTCTAGAACTAGAATTTTGAGAGAAGAAGAAGATGGAGTTTGAGAATGAATTGAAAAAAATGGATGGGGGTATTTATAGGTCAGATTATTTGTGACGGGTCCATTTGCGATGGGCTACCCGTCACAAATAATATTATTTGCGACGGTGCCCGTTGCAAATACCTTAGCCGTCATTTAATACGGTCAACGGTTAAATAGTTATTTGCGATGGGACCCGTCGCAAATAACCACCTGCCGACATACTATTTGCGACGGGGGAATATGCCCGTTGCAAATACCTTTTACCGCCGCCGGTTATTTGCGACGGGCAATAACCGCCCGTCGCAAATATGTTTCCCGCGATTTGGCGCGCAAACGCGCCAGTTCTTTTGCGACGGGGACAGCAATCCCGTCGCAAAAGGCTACTTATTTGCGACGGGCAAATACCCCCATCGCAAATAAGTTTTTAACGGGGCTATTTGCGATGGGATTTATCCCCGTCGCAAATAACCCGTCGCAAATACCCATTTTTCCCGTTGTGATGGGAGGGTACTATCAATAACTTCATAATAGTATGGTCTAACAATTTTCTTCATCTCATTTTGACGATCTTTATCTTCCTCAATGGCGGTCATCATTTAATCCATTTCCTGCAAAATAATTACCAACATCCACCTATTAGGATGAAATTTTGACCTAATAAAATTGAAAGTTCAACTTAATGGGATTTAAATATTTGGAAAGGGAACTTCTTTATGTAGGTCCTTCGATGATGTCATTTTCATATGTCCTTCGACAGGGGTCCTAATGAAAATCCTTCGATGATGTCCTTCTGCGTAGTTTCATCACTCAAATGGTTTCACCTTTATTAAATTTCAAGGAACATACATGAGATCACATCATGATAAGGAAAGACAATAAAGCTACGTAATGGGTGCAGAAAATCATATTGCCCGGGTGAAGAAAATTTCAAAGGATTAAACAAATTTATAGTCATCGTCGACCTACAAGGCATGCTAGCGTGATATAGCTACATAAAATACATATACTAATTAGCTATGAAGAAAACCAGCGCAGCTCAGAAATTACTTTATAGTCTTTTCCCCACAATATTACTTCGGGACTTGACCCTCTTTCTAATCGGATCCAATCTCAAGGGGGGGGGGATTTTGTTGACACTGCTTAGTAAGAAAAAAATTCTATGAAGATGTCCTATATATATATATTTCAAAATCTAACGAAAATGATTAGAGAATAAAAAGGAATAAAATGATTAGTGTCCTACATAGAGAAGCTACATGATAGACTTGCACAGAGGAGATACATAAAAGAGCTACACGACCTGATGCTTTCTATGCTCCAATGCAAAGGAGCTACGCGAAAGGTCTGCGCAGCCGACCTACAATGAAAAATTCCTTTCGACCAACCCCTATCTTTTCTTGTAAATAGAACCATTGGGATTCTCATTTGATAATGAAAAAAGTTGGATTAACTCTTGAAGCACCCATTGCGTATCTCTTTTTCCCAGATCCATAAAATTATTTTAGGTAGCCCTCTAAAACCACGAGAGAAGAGATAATTACATGGGATAAGTACTTCTTGATGTATTTTCAATGTTTGAATCATTAATGGAATTTTTTATCATATGTTAATCACTTTTTTCAATCATCGCTAAGGGTTGTTGGGTGCACCTATGTTGTGTACCTACGTGGCACATCTACGCGGGGTACCTATGCAGCATACCTATGAGTTATAGCTACAAGGAATAGCTAAGATGCATAGCCTGGAACAGGGCGTACACATCATCTTGTAAACCCTCTTTAAATCCAATCATGGAAGGGTACTTCCTTCCTTGGTTCACTTATATTAAAAAGACTATGTTTGAAGCCTCCATCAAAACCTCTTGACTTATTAAACCATTGGGAAAGAAACATCAACATATCTTCTATTTGTGTTTGTATTTTAGTAGTCAGAGGATTCTGACATTTGTTTTGAAATGCTGTTAGGATTTGTGGATTGACTCTCAATTTTTTATATCCACATTCACATGGACATTTCTCCCATGAATAGTGTTTTGGAGTTCCCAATTTGGAGGATTAGTGTTTGGGTCATGACCTCCCCTTCTTATCCCTAAATCTCAGAGCCTTTTGTTCCCAAAAAATGAGTGAGGGTCACACTTTCATTACCATTTAGAAAATGGATAATTCTCTTTCCCCTATTAGGATCCAATAAGGGCACTCTCACAAAGGTAATTACCTAATCTTCCACAAGTTAGACAGCTTGACCTCTAATGTCATTCCACATTGAATGGTTCATTGGTTCGTGCACTCTCCCACCGTGGGCTCAGGATCCTTCTCACTCATTTCCATAGGTCCGTCCTCTTCCATCAGCGGAGAAAGAAAATTGTGTGTGTACCTTATCTGAATATTTTAAATCATCTTGTTTCTCAAACTGAGCATGAATCATGTGGGATTAATGATTTTTCATGATCAGAACATTTTCACAAACACCTCATATTTTTTACTATGAGAACATTAATTTCCATAAAAAATGGAATACGTAGGAAGCCTTCCTAAGTCTTGATCCCCATATCATTTCATCTATAAAAGGTATCTTTTTTTGTAAGTAAGACCAAAATAATTTCTATAAAAGGACTATAATCTCTTATGAGACTTATTGAACTGCATGGGCTTTGATTCCCATCCAAATGGGATACGTAGGAAGCCTTTCTGAGGTTCAAAACCAACACTTCCAATCAACCATATTTTTTTGTTCCATATTCTTCAAAGTGCCTAATCTAATGTGGAAACCCATATTATTTCCACATTCAATGGGATACTTAGGTATAAGTCCTACATCAAGTTTTGACTAATAACATTCCACTTAGATGTCCTTACCATATGCCCTTAAATGGTATGGATAGGTCCTTATCACATAGCCTTAAAATCTATGATGTGTCCCATTAAGTAGCACCGAACTACGAGGGTTCTAATTTCCTTCACAAGGATATGTAGGTATCTCATTTATGGGTATGATCCCGTTATCAAAACAAACTTTTTTCTCCTTGGATGACAATAAATTCCAGAGTACCCTACTGGGTGGCTTAAAAAACTAGTATTATCATAACAACAGTTAAATGAATCACTCAATAGTATATGAGGGGATACTATTAATGGTGAACCTCGAATACATATGGATATCTCTATTAATGATGAAACTTGAATACATACGGATGATTCTAAGTTTCACACATGTTAATAATTGATTGAAAATTTCACAAGGAAACCTATGTTATACTTGGTAAATTAATAAGGATTCACAAGAAATATTTTAAATATATAAGAGAGTCTCAGAGTAAGCAATAGTTTCCCCCAAAAGAGTTTGATGAGTCTGACCTCCCATCAACTCTACCAGTGTAAGTTCTTTAGTATCATGGGTGAAAACCTAAGGAAGACCTTCCTTTGGAAAGCTGGTCACTTTGGATAAAGAACTATTGGATGTTTCTGGTTCCATAAATAAATCTATTGGAAACAACCCTGAAGTAGTGATTCCAAACTAGAACACACCATTTGAGGGAGACACGAAATAGGAGGTTTCACCATTGGATATAAAGAAGGGGGATGATCCATACTTCATCATACCCGCACATGAAAGGTATACTTAATTATAAAGGGGGGTATCTCATATACATTATCAATTGTTCATTCCTACCCATAAAGAAAAAATACACAAGTGGTGGTTAAAATACATGAAGATCATCCTACCATAATAATATGCATAACAACTGGTACCTCTCTCAAAAGGCACAAAAATTACGGGGCCTACATGTGAGATCATACCAAGATTTATCTTTATAATTACATTCAAGGATTTAAATATCATTCTTATGATTAGTCTAACATGATTCCACACTCCCTCTATTATTATGTAATTTAATTATATGATCCTTATGTTAAGATGATTAATCATTTTTTACAGGTTTGTGATAGCACAAGAAAATCCCTAAACAGTAGAGAGAAAACACTATTCATTGTTGGAATGGGAGTTCACCCTTATATGTTTTATGTTTAAACACACTACATTTTTTTTATAAAAACAGTAAATGGTAATTTTCACTCGCACACTTGTTTTTATACTTTACTTGAATTAACTATCAGGCATTATTCTCCTATAAATCATATGAATAACATATTTTATATTTTAGTGATAATGAAAAATAATAAGTCAAATGGATAATTGAATTATTACAGTGAATAACATGGATGGAATTCAAGGGAATGGTCCTCACAACCCTCGATGGAAGAAAGGGAAAAAAGGCATTAAGGATTCAGGGGAGTGGACCGTGGTTCAGGGGAACAAGTCTAAGGGACGCAAGGATTACTCCCACATTCCAAAAGCAATGGAGACTAGGTTGGCCAAGATGGGTAGAAACAAGGAAATCACAACCCTACAAAAGGGGGAAAGAGAAGTATCAATTATGCATTCAAGAGACAAAGAAGAAGAGTTTAGGGAGTTCCTGAAACTTATCCTTCACTCTAAGGAAGAATTACTTCAGCAAGCTATATGACCTAATGTCTCAGAAGAGGAGCTCAATATAATCTATGAACGAATGTTAAAAGTTGATACCATAGAGGAGAATGAAGTGTGGTTAGATAAACAACATAGAATACTGGCCCGAGGCTTCAATCAGAGTAAAATCAATTCAGAGTAATTTATTCAGACAATGGAAAGGATGACTTCTCACCTTGAAGAGATTATCAGAGTGGATCCAGATACCCAGGTTAGTAAACTGCACTGGGAACTCTATAGATTAGTTGGGACCAGTAATATTAGTCTGGTGTTTAACCATTTTGTGAGTTCTTTCAGCACGTAGTGGTGCCTTTTGTGAACATTGGTTTCCCATTTTTCCTAAAATTGGATGCATAATAAAAAAAATTAAATTTGGATGGCGTGTAAATGAAATCCAAGAAAAACAATTCAAGATTTAAATTTCTTTAATACTTAGTAATTGATTTTTTATTATTTTTTTTCCTTGAGTGATTATCTGAAATCAAATCTCCTCTTCCTGATAGGATTTATAGACTAATTACTTCCTATTTATTAGTTGGAATATTTCTTGGATGATCATGGTACATACCACCTACTATAACATCCATTTAAACTTATCAGTGTTATAACTATATGAAAACACATTAAAATTATTGAGGAATCTTTTGAAAATACCATATCATTGATAACAAATTTTACATAAATATTTTTTTTTGTCTACATAGGCTAGAAATGACCATGTTATGGATGGGCCATTTTCAAGACATTTTAAACCATTCCAACCATAATTTTAGAAATTTCATGATATTTTTAAGATTGAAGTGTAGGGGTGAATGGATTAATGATGAAAGAGATTAACTGTATTGTAATAAAAAAGTGTGGGGTGTTATATTTTGGTACTGATAAGGTTATTAATTCATTCATGATACTTTAATGTTTCCCTTATAGAAAAAATCGGAATGGTTATTTTACTTAAAAGAATAAAAAATCACCATTATTGTATAGATGATTATTATAATACATGGATAGGTAGTGGATTTGAGGTTTGTTTCTAATAATAATGTTATAAAATGTTAAAGAGATTAAAAAATTACTTCGATAAACAAAAAAGGAAATAAAATCATATCAAAATTCAAGATGATTTTTGTCATTAATTAAGCGTTATTTTGATGATGAACTTACATTGATCTTTGGGAAAGTAAGAGGTGTTACTTTGAAGGTGATAATAACATTACGCTTTCACTTTTGATATCATGCATCATACTTTAATAGATAACCATCCTCTTTGAGCATTAATTTATAAAACATAAAATCCTACAATCTAAAATCCCCAAGTTCATATAAATGATTATTTAAAATTACTCATGATTTCATGTGACTTTTATCTTTACAAAGTGGAGAAAAGAGTTCCTTTAAAATTATATGGATAAAAAACACGTTCTCATGATATGATCATAAATTTTTGTTAATTTTAGCATGAGTGATGAGTGAAAATATTTAAAAGTATAGGTAAATCGTGATTTTGAATTTTTTATATTAATTAATTATAGGAACATGAATTAATAAAAGGACAAGTTCCACCAATTTTAAAAAGGAAAATTAAAATTCAATGTTTGATTGTTTCTTTTAAAATTTAAAAGTTAAATTGATAATTTATTTGGTATTTTTATATTTTTATTTGACATTGATTACTATTTTACATTATTGATTTAAATTTTGAATAATGATAACATTGGTTCCCTTTTAATT
This sequence comes from Viscum album, assembly GCA_963277665.1. Lineage (NCBI taxonomy): Eukaryota > Viridiplantae > Streptophyta > Magnoliopsida > Santalales > Viscaceae > Viscum > Viscum album. The sequence continues at coordinate 2,067,173,491 of OY728123.1, read as the reverse complement.
CCATGTTGATATTTTATGATTGTGGAAATGAATAGTGTAATTGTGGCGGTGTTTTTCACAGTTGTACTTCATAAATATTTTAAAAAATTTATAGCAATATTAAATGAAAATAAATTAATAATTTACATATATTCAAATGTTTTATTTAATTTTGAAAAATTATAAATACCGAAAAAAATGGTTTAAAAATTTTATGTTGTTAAGGATTTGATTTTTTTTGTGATTTGTTTTCATATTATTTTCACTTTTTATTAATGGATTTTTAATAACATTCTCAGGTGATATATAAAAAATTAATACCAATAGGGACAACCATTAACCTGAATCTCGTACACCACATAGGCATTCCCACTAGAGGCCACCTATCCATGGACGGTCCAAGGAAAACTAAAACAAGTAGAAGGCTTCACTGGGGGATCATGACCATGAAGGGATCAGGGGATCAAAATTTTTGAATTAATAGGATGGATAAATCCCATGAACAATAGATCATGGATATTAAACCCCATGAGGATGTGGGAGGAGCGCTTCATTAGGATGGGGTGGTCCACAGTGGTGGCAGGTGTCCTCTAGCACCAAAATGACTTCACTACCACAGAGATGCATCATCATATTATTTATAAGAGTTATTCCAGCTACCATTATTCTAATGCGTGATTAAAAAATTATGTTTCAATTCAGTTGTTAAAATAATGAGGTAGTCCCACTCTTTCACACCTCATTTTCACTCACACAGCTTGCTCCACCATGCTATGCCACACTTTTGCAACATTAAATCACCATTAACATCCTAAAACTACCTAGAACCCCCATTTCTATGATCTTTGGGATTGTGTTAGATCACCTATGAAAACCCCAAGAACACCACTAATCACCTACTACATCTCAAATAATCACCATGGATCCTCATCTGAACCCTCATCCATCAACTTCAAAGGCTGGATGAAGGAAGATACTACTAGTTCCATGTCCCCCATCCCACACCATATATATAGAAACATTCATAGCCCATTAAAATCCTATGCATAAACAATGAGAAGGAGAAACCTCTACTCATGTATTTTAGTCCATGATGAAAAAATCAAATGCTCGAATAATTCAAGTGCTTTCAAACTCAAACCCACATGGGTATCATGGTTATCTTAAATTGTTGAAAATTTTGAAGATTTTGATAATCCTAATAGATGGGAAGAGAAGTTTTAGGGTCCTTGAATTTCCTATAAAAGGGTCCCTCAGCCGCTACCTAGGGGGTATAAGACACCCACGATTGAGAATTCCTAAGGCCGATGATGCACTAAAATTTTAATTTTTCTCTATTTTTTATTTTTATTTTATTTTTACTTTTTATATATTTTTAATGTAATTTAAATCTATATTTATTTAATAATATTATTGCATGTTTATTTTATATTACAATTCCACACAAATTCTTCAATATATCCTCATTTTTTCTTTTTTCTACTTTAGGATCATTTATTTTATTATTTATTGTTTTTTTAATTTTCTATTTTATTTTATTTTATGCTTCTCTATCTTGTATTATTTTTATTTTATTTTTATTTTATTCTTTTTTTCATGTCTCACCATCATTTCATCCTACCCTAAAAAATAAGGGCTGAACTAAAGGTTTGTCCAGAGGGAGGTATAGTATATTTTCATTTGTTCTATGCTAAAATTGTTATATTTTATTTATGTTATTGGTGAGAAAGGGTGATGTGCCCAAGTGGAGAGATTTTCCACCATGACACTGAAGACAAAATCATTTCTATTATTTTTTTTAAATTATGACAACTCAATATTATAAAGCTTCAATTATATGATCCAAAGATATTTTAAAATAAATTTATTTGAAAAATATTATTTTAATTTATTGTTTTTGAAATGTGATTTTTAATATGGAAAGGGTATTTTCCTTAATAATGTTTTAATGACTGTGTAATGGTATTTTTATTAATCAAAGACAACACCCCTAGATTTCACTTATCATTTACTAGGTATATGATAGAAGAGTGAAATCCTTATTTTTTCTCTAGAGGGCTTATTATTAAGAAGTATTTTTTTTTATAAAACATATTTTTTCCATGAGTTATTCCTTGATGAATTATATATGAAACCAATTTAATTTTCAAGGGCTATGATATGATGAATTATTTATGATATTGTGGCTCACAAAAATAAGTCTATTATATTGTGAGTATATTTTTAAAGAATATATATACCTTTAATTCATTGGGTAGTGATAGATGTGACATGAGATAAGAATGGCCAGAATGGGGAGTTGACCGAGTTATGTAAGGGAAAATGTTGAGTATAATAGTCTTATAAGTGAAAATGGACTACAATTATTTTTTTAAGAGTGAACATAATCCATAATTATAGTCTCGATTTTGATACTTGACTACTATGTAAATTATTTCAGTGCTTACTTCTATGAAAAATACTTATGTCTTATGCCAATTTTTTTTATCTCACGGCTCATGTTCTTTGATTCGTATATGATTAATTTCTTATGAACTTCAATGATTTATGACATGGATAAATATTATAATTTATGATATTTAAGGTATGATTTTAAACTTTTATTATCATGTTCTTATATTTTTATAAGCATGTTACACTCAAGTTAACATTAATATATCCACTTTTTAAACTTACTCAACATTTGATCTCACCCTTTACTATGTTTCCTTTTCCCTAGGTTATGAGGAGATTAATTATGTATTATATGTATAAGAATGATACTAGTTATGAAGATCATGGTAGAATATGGTATAGTTTACATTCAAACCACTAGTTTATGTATCCATGTTTCCAAAGATACTATACCTATAAAATTATAGTGTGGAAGATTCTATAATGCATTGAATGTTCTTCTAAAAGGATGTAATATATATGTATGGAAATTATGGGTCACTATACCTTGTATTAGAGAATGGTTTAATAAATATTTAGAAACTGTGATGTGAAATATTTAGTAAAAACCCTATGGATATGTCTAAGTACAAGAAAACATCAAAATGTTTTGATAATAATCAAAGATTATCTAGGTCAAACCTATGGTGTCTTATATCGAAATAAAGGTGTCGTTATTTAGATATCCTATAAATGATTATATTTTTTTCACTGTGGTTATTGTTTCTCATACTATAATAATTGTTTTTAGTCAATGAATTGAACCTGGAGGAATCATGATAACATAGATTATGATGGACTAAGGAGTGGTTGTGAATAAAATTGTTGATCACTAGAGAGGAAGATATTATGATTATTTGTCAGGTCCACTAGGTTAGATACATTTAGAGGGGGGTGAACTAGGTTATGATAGATTAAAACAACTACCCCTTTGATCATGTTTCATTGCAAGAAAAAACCCTATTCTCCCTCCTTCCCATTGCAGAGTATGAACAAATATTAAAGAATGCACAAGACGCATAAATTTTACTTGGTTCACCCTCACTAGTATACGTACAAGGAGCATACACAAGTGATTTCTTGATGTACCAAATCCATTATAAGTTCACTAGTATTCACAAGTTCGAAGTGGACTCATTGTCCCTCCCAGTTTACAACCATTCACAATTTGGGAAATCACTACACTCTCAACTGATGTGAGATCACTACTTCTTCAGAATATCCAATAATAGTTTATAGACCTGTAGGTCCTTTAATTATCTCTAATGAGCGCATCCTTCACTGCATGTAGATGATCTGTTGTATTCCAAATTTCATCCACCAATGAATACCCCTTTTCCACTGATCCTTGGGAAACACTCTTTGGAAATACCTTCACAATTCTCCCTACTTCGCAAAGCTCCCAATTTTGAAAATCTCAAACAAACCTTCACGAAGTCCAAACTTCTTTGGAAATCACACACCTTCGTAGAGCTCACTACTTCACAGAGCCCACTGCTTCACATAGATCAATCCTTTCTAGAGCATAATCTACCATAGAGCTCAAGCCATTGAAAAGTGATTTACTTCCCGAAGCTCACTGAGCCAAAAAAGAAACACACATCTTTAGTAGAGCTAGACTAGCCACTATAAGGATTCTACCTTTCGTGAAGCACACTACCTCTGGGAAACTCCTTTGCGATTTAAGAGTGACAATTTTTTCTTTAAAAACTATCTACTCTTCTCAAGGGGGTTGAGGCCAATATATAGGTGATTATACCGACTCGAGAACCTTTCACACAAAGTCAACGCCACATTAGTTCTAATTTCAATGCTCCGAAGTTCCCGTCAAAATTCTCTCTATATCATGAAGTACTAAGAAAATTTTTAGATTATAGAGCTCGATATAATCATGGAGTGTTCCTTTAGTTTTTTTTCACAACCATCATAATGCTCCCTCACAATGCTCTCTATCTCCATTGTTCATGAAGCATGTTTTAACCATTGAGCTCATCGTCTACATTCTTCCAGTCTCTGTGAAATCTATTTCAAGAATCCCATATTCGTGAAACTCATCAATTTTACATATTTTCATGACATATTCAAGGAAATACAATTTTATAAATACGCCCCAAATATCAAATTTTGGACCCCAATAATTTGAAAAACAAAAGAAAATGGGGCCAACTTGTATCTGTTATTTTATACTACCTCTATATCATTAATTTCATTGTTATGGTTCTTTTTCATAATGGATTTTCAACAACATCTCTGAAACATGATAATTCACCATGGAAACATACTTTCTCAACAAACACAGCCAACACAAAAATGATGCAATGTTAGCTTGAGATATTGTTTTCCCAACAATATCCCAATTTGGGTTTGTTTAAAACTCTTCTCATAATGATTATATGAATTTTGATACCTCAGTGAAACTCCTTACACGGTCTACCACCATTCGCCTCTTGCGATTAATATAACAATCAATGATTCACTCACCACATACTCTAATCCTATATGAGAAATGATCGGTGTGATCAGTAAGAGTAGTATGAAAAGTTTATCAATGAATCACTTCATTTCTGATACTGACCGGTGATACCATACTGATACCAATAAACATCTTTCATCACAAACCTCAGCTGTTCTGATATCTCTTCTTAGATCGATCACTTCTAGCATTATCAGATTTAATACTCTCCATCTATCTCATTTCTCCCCTTATCTCGCTACTCCACCTGTCAACTTCTCCCCACATCTAAACAAAGACATTATCTCCCCCTCAAAGAAGCAAACATTCTCCCCCTTTTTCAACAAACCCAAAGGACACTCTTTTTTGGTTTTCAATGTTGTAAATAACACAGATTAGCACATTAAAGAAAACACACCATACCTTGGGGAGAGGGGGATCCACATCCACATTTGTTTTGTGCGGGGAGTTGACTAGAAACTCAGAGCTAGTCGATGTCCCTCAAAAGAATATTTGGGTAAGGCCTTTATCAGAATGTATGAAACCTATAACTCTATAGGCACATAATCCAACTTCACACGTTCTTGTTCCACCTTCTCCTCGAAAAAATGATATTTCATCTCAATTTTTTTTTCCTTGAGTGATGAACTGGATTTTTTCTAAGATTTATAGCACTTGAATTGTTACACTTGATTCTGATCAGAGACTTCACTTCAATGACCATATCATGAAGCGGCTTCTTTATCCATAATAATTGTGTGCATGATTGAGTGGAAGTAATATTCAAGGCTTCTACAGTGCACAATGAATTGAAATCTTGATTATATCTTATCCAAGAAAAACAAAATCCATAAATATAGAAAGAACCTTCGGATGATGATTTTATATCATCAGCTGAACAGGCCCAATATACATTAGTATATCCCAATAACTTGAACTAAGATTTTCTATTATATATCAAGACAAAATCAACCATTCCCTTGACATACTGAAGTATTATTTTCACTAAAATCATGTGGCTTTCCTTGGTATTTCTTTGATATATATTGGATTTTCATGTGGTGAATAAAATTTCAGGCCTTGTCACGGTGAAGTACAACAAACTTCCAATTATTTTCCTGTATTCTATGATGTTAACTGCCTTGCCATCATCATCTTTGGACGGTTTCATTCAGGTAAAAACCAGGGACTTAATCACCTTGTAATTTTACATTCAAAATATCTTAATAACTTCTTTAGAATATTTTTATTAATAAATTGAAGTACCATTCCTTCCTTGTGTCACCTGTAAAACAAGGAAAAATGTCAGCTCACCGATCATTGACATTTTATACACTTTTTTCCTTAATTCAAAAAATTGTCTGCACTATGCTTCAACTGATCAACTGATTGTTATTTCATCGACATATACTAGAACCATCATCATTTGATTACTATAATTATTGAAATAGAAACTATAATCAACTCCACCATACTGAAATCTATGCCTTTTCAAATACTGATCAAGCCTTGAGTACCATGCTCTTGGTGCTTGTTTCATCCCATAAAGTTTTTTCTTCAAGTGACAAACTTTGTTCTCAACTTCATGAATGAGAAAACCATATGTCTGCTCAATATAAACTTCCTCTTCCAGAACCCCGTTCAAAAAGTGCAGACTTAACATCCATCTAGAGCACTTTGAATTTTCATTGCACTAAAATGGCTAGGAATAGTCTAATTGTCTCCATCCATGCAACTGGTGTGAATTTCTCATCGACATCTATACTCTCTATCTGGGAGTATCATTTTCACTGTAGTCGTGATTTTTTTTGAATCACTATTCCATCCTCATTCATCTTTTTGTGATAGACCCATTTAGCCCTGATGAAATTATTTTCTGCTGGCCTCAAAAAAATCTCCCAAGTCTGAGTTACTCAATCTGATCGATCTCTTCATTCATAGTTTGAACCTAGTTTTCATCTTCAGATGCATCGTCAATTCATTTAGGTTATACCTTTGATAATAAAGATATATTATATAGTGATTTCATTCTTCTTATATAAAGTAGATTAGACTGATCACCAGTGATATTTTTCCTTTCAATTTCAGCCTGAATCTTTGGCTTCTATATAGATACTGACATTACATCCTTTTACTCAACATCTGTATCTTCTTTTGAATCAAAATCTGCTACTTCTTCTCCCCCTTTGTTACTTTCCTCTTCATCACTTTTATCAAGAAATTTTTCAATGTTCTGTGTATTATTTTCTTCATTTTTCATAATAGATACATCATTACTCATAACAAATTTTCCCACCCTCCTATTAAAGAATTTATATGCTTTGAATTTTCCTCAGTAGCCAAATAATGTCTCTTCATCTCCTCGTGACTCAAATTTCATGTGTTTTTAGAATAAATATCTTACTTCCAAATATATAAAACTACTTCAATATTGGATTCATTTCGTACCACATCTCATATATAGTATTTCCTTCCTTCGGACACAATCGACCCCCATTAGAAATGTAGAACGATGTCGAAACTGCTTCCTTCCAAAATTTCTCTGGAGTATTTTTCGATGAAAAACTTTCTAGAAATTTTGTTGATGGTATTATTTCTCCTTTCAACCACTCCATTATGTTGGGTATTTATTACTAAAAAACATTATGCATATCCTGTGTTTCTCAGGATAGTCTTCCACTTTTATGTTTGAAAATTCCATACAATTGTCAGTATGAAACATTATAATTTTTTTCCAAGAATCCTATTAGATTCCATTCCATACTATTTTGGGAAATTAAACACATCATACTTATGCGAAATGAAAAATAACCATGCTATACTACTATAATCATCAATTAAAGAACGTAATAACAATTTTTGTCAATGGATCTTGGGGAGATTGGTCCATAAACATCTCCATGCACCAATTCAAGCACTCTTGTTGAATTTTATTCCTTTTCCATGTACATTTTTCTCATGATTTTACCTTGATGACATAAATCACATGTATGAGTACGATCATATGATAGATTTGGGAGGTCTCTAGTTTCATCAAACATTACCATATCTTCTAGGGATGGTTGGAATAGATGACCAAGTCATTTATGCCAGAACTTGTTTTCTTCCTCTCTGGACAAAAAGCACATATCTTCTTCTCCTCTTAGAAGGTATAGATTTTCCTTTGTTTATTTTCCCTATAGAACCACTGCACCATAATTTCCTTTGACAATACACTTATTCTTAGTAAACCTTATATAATTCCCTTAGTCGCATAGTTGGATGATGCTAAGAAAATTATGACTAAGTCCTTCTACTACCAAGACATCATTACGCCTCATCTCCTTTCCCCCAATATTGGCCTTCCCTGGGCCAATAATCTTCATAACATCATTATTTACAAACTTTAAAACTCCTTCTTTTCCATACATTATCCCTATAACAATATCCTTATTTTCTGTCATGTGGGATATGCAGTCACTATCAAGGATTCATATACTAGAACGGTCTAATTCCTTAAGGGAAATTTTTACCACCACTACCTCTTCATCCTTTTTCCTTTTGATCAATGCCATTGATCTCACAATCGGTGTAGTTTGAAAATATTGATCTTCCTTGGTGTGTGATTACCCAACTTCACCCTACAGATCTGCAAATAGATATTTCATTTTTAACTCACATATTGGTTTGTTGATTTGTTTTTTTCCACTATTTTGATTCATCCTTGGCACATTCCTCTCCATGGCTAATGTACAATAAATAGATATGTGCCCAAATTCTGCACACTAAAAACAGTGTCCCTTAAAGGATGCTCTATAATGTTGACCTCCTTTTGGCTGCCACTTTTGTTCTTGTGCCCTTCAGTATCTCTTGGCTATAGAACACACAAACTGTGAATGTTCCATATTTCCACAATAATAAAACCTGATATAGGGTGCATTCTTGTGTGTCACTACTGCACTGCTATTTTCCCCTTGGGATGTTTGAATATTCTTATTTTTATTTGTTCTCAATTCAACTTATAATCCTGGAATGGATTCTTATGATCTGACATCAACTTTCATGACTTTTTTTTTATCAAGACACACATCAGTCTTAACCTCTGAACATGATTTTTTCTTCTTTTATGTTAGACCACTATTATTCACTTCTAATTTTTCTTCCTTTTGAGTGATCTTCTTTGTAGATGTCATATTGGGTGTCATGATTTTTCCATGATCCTTAACATTTTTTTCACTAACTAGAAGCTTCACCTTCATGTTATTAGATAATTTTTATTTAATATGTCATTGTATTATTAAATCCATTGATCTCCATTTTGTGTTATTCAACCTTGATTTTATACTAACAAAATGATTCTATGACCACTGTGGTTGATGACTTCAGTTTCTCAATATCTTCCATCAACCTAGACTTCTCTTCCTCTTATTACTGCATATAGTGTTTGGCATCATGAACTACTTTGTTGTCTTTCTTTGTTTTGTCTCTCCAAACATCTATTGTTGAGAAAGTGTTGTTTTCAAAAATAAATAATGTTGTTATTTAAAGGAAGAGATTGTTGAGAAAAATACTCTCTCTATTTATGATAATTTTGATGCTCACAAATACCCTTAATTATTTTTTAATGATTTAATTTTTAAGAATATTGTATGAATTTATTATTCATTATATCATTAATTCTTGACAAAATATTTAGATTCTTGAAAAATGAAAATTAATTTCTAAGGTATTCGCATTTAGCGCGTTCTAGAAACACTATTTATGCTCTATATATTCGACATCTTCTTTAGCGCATTCTGGAAACACAATTCATACCCTATGTGGAGAAACATAGTGTAAGGATGAAATGCAGTGTATAATTTATGAGATAAGAGAAAAGTATGGCTAATCAACCATACCTTATCGGAAAAGTATAAAAAAGAACCCTACGTTAGGAAGGAACCCTATGTTTGGGATATTAGAAAAGTATGGAAGTAGAACCGTATGTAAGTGCTAAACATTACGTTTGTTTATCAAAAGTATGGTTTATTAACCTTACTTTTGTAAACAACCATACATCCTTAGAAAAGTATGAATCAAGTATCTTTCATTTGGAATCTTATAAAAGTACGGATCTTTTATCATCCTTACATTTGAAGAATGTGACATGAACCTTACATTTGTGATCAACCATACGTTGACAACCTTACGTGTGAAGGCTATGTCATCAAACTTACATTTATGATCTAAGTTATGTTCAGAGGATGCATACTGTACAACTCAACCTTACATTTGGCATCAGAGAGTTTAAAGTCGATATTATTTTGCAACGATCATCAGGCTGATTATTAGGATGATTTCAAGTTGGATTTAAAACTGTTTTTTAAGCGCGACTTTGACTGATTAAATCCCGTTTTTTCAATGGTTTAAGGATCGAATTAAAAGGATCTTTTTATGCCGAGTATTCAGGGAAGTTATGGCTACTTGTTATATTCAAATGTTTAAATATTGCGAGCCAAAATGAGACTTTTGAGGATCTAAGTTTGTAGGACAAGTGAACATCATTATTATATGAGCTTTTCTGAACATAAAAAATAAAAGTAGGTTTTGTAAAAATCAATCATTCCTAAAAAGGAAGAAAATAGAGACTATCAAAAACATAGAACTACTGATTCAAAGGAGCAACAATGCTATGTTTATTGAGGAAGAAGAATCACGATAGAATATTCACAGGTTCTACATCGAAGATATTCTATGAATATGCTACTTCTAAAGTTGTGAATTATATTTCTATATTTAATGCAACATGATTGACTCAAAATGACTCTTTTTTGAAGATAATTGTTTTTGAAGGTAACGATCCATCTACTGGCAATTTCATGCTGTTGCAATTGTGAAGAATATCTGGAAAGTATTTTCAAAGTACAATAATCTTTATTTTCTATTCTTGAGTGACTGGCCTCTTGTACTAAGCTGTGTTGGTTCTGTGAGTGAACCTGAAGGCTTTTTTTTATTTAGATTGTAAAGGTTTCAATTGCCTATACTCATTTGTTGAATGGTCTATTGAAATGAGGAACAGATTGTGAAAATAACCAAGCTTGTGGAGTAGAGCGTTGGTGGAGTGGACTAGGGGCCTTCTGTTCCCCGAACCACAATACATCGTCTATCTCTGCACTTCATATTTCCATTGCATTAATCAATTTGATTAAAGATAAAATATAGAACATGATCTCGTGAAGATTTCTGAAAAGACACAATTCACCCCCCCCCCCTCTTGTGTATATATAGTATAACCTGATCGAATAATTGGTATGAAAGGTTGAGCTTTCTGATAAATCCTTAAAAAGATAAAAGTGATTATACACAGAGCAAGATGACTGATACAAGAGAGGGAATTTCTATGGTCATAGAACCATACTTAAATGGAGAAAACTATGGATGCTGGAAGTCGTGAATGATTATCTATCTAAAAAACCTTTGATATAGAGTATATTCTAATATTCTGACTCCATATGAAATACCAGAAAAAACTGAGACATGGAGTGCAGCTACTGAAGCAGAATATGATATGAACTCAAGAGAAATGAATGCTATTATATGTGGTCTAGGACCTGATGAATTCGACAGATTATCTCAATGTAAGAAAACATGTGAGATGTGGAAAACTATTTTTGTTGCTTATAAAGGAACTAACAATATTAGGGAAATGATATATGCTACTTCTAAGATTAAATTTGATACTTTCAGAATGGTTGAAGGTGAAGTTATTACTCAAATGAGTGGAAGATTGACATAAATTTTCAATAACATAACCGCTTTGGGAGATCCCATTAAAAAAGATGACCAAGATTTAAAAGTACTGAGGGTACTACCTACAATATGGAATGAAATCTCTGTTGCAATAAGATAGTAAACACCTTTCAAAGACTTAACCATGACGGAATTTATTATAACACTAATGATGTATGAAGTTGAGATGAAAGATGAAGCTAATGAGCATAAAGTGTTTATAAAGAGAGATGACACAACCTTGAATGTGTCATCACATAGAAAAAATAGAAAGATGAAGAAAATTGTAAAAGTGAAATCATAAAGTTCTGATTTATCAAATTCTGATGTGAAATTGGCTCAGCTAGCCATAAAATTAGATAAATTCTATAGAAATAAGAAGGGATTCAGAAAAACCTTCAAAAAGTATGAAAATGAAGTCAGATGTTATGAATGTAAGAAAATGGGGCACATCATACCTGATTGTCCTCAGTTATAAGAAGACAAGAAATAGAAATTCTTCCAAAGAAATGATTTTGAGCATAAGGAAAAGAAAGTAATGAAAGATACATGGGGTATATCTGAAGACTCCAATAGCACTTCTGAATCATACTCAGAGAAGGAAGAAGTAAATCTGAAATCCAAAATTTGTTTCATGGCAGAAACAGATGAGGTACAATCTTACTACTCTTCTAACTCTTGTTTTGAATCTAGTTACTCTAATGAAAAACATTCAGCCCACTGCAATATGATTGAAAAAAATATGATTCTCTATTTAAGAATAATAAGTCTTTAAAGAACATTTATATTTCCATTTCTGATGAAAGAGATACAATGTTGAAACAATATAAGGAGTTAACTGAAAAGTTTGACTCAATTAACACAAACAATACAAATTATGAATCAAAGATAAAATCACTACTAACTGAAATGGAAACTTATAAAAATTCAACCCTTGATTTTACTAAAGGAGAAAATACTTTACATGGAAATCATGGAAAAAATGTCATTAAAGAGGAAAGATTTGGAATTTGGAGTAAAGCTGAAAAACCCAAGCTGTTCAAGAATTATTTTATTACATGTGGAAAAAGACTAAATTGTAATTACTATGGAACAAGGGGACATATTTCTAAAAATTGTTTCTTAATACAACCCCAAATAAGTGGTATTAAGATTTCTTTTGTATCAAATGATTTATTTGACTCTTGTGAAATTAGAAAAACAAAGCAAGTCTGGATTCCCGGATCTCTGCTGGCTAACACCCCTGGACCCAACAGAATATGGGTACCAATGAAAATTTTGTAAATGCCTTTGCAGGAAGCAGGTCAAAAAAACAAAGAGGACATATGGTATATGGATAGTGGCTTCTCATGGCATATGAGTAGAAACTCATCGAAATTCACTACACTGACACAAAAACATGGTGGACTAGTTACATTTGGTGATAATGCCAAAGGGAAGATCATTTTTATTGGAATAGTTAGAGATCCAGAAGTTATATCAATCAACAAATTACATTATGTTAAAGGATTTAAACACAATATGATAAGTATATCTCAACTATGTGATGAGGGTTATGCTGTTTATTTTAATAACAATTGTTGTTCTATTTTCAAAAATAAACTGCTTAAATTTAGAGCACCTAGAACTGACAATGTGTATACCCCGGATTTAAATTCCTTGTGTAAACAAAAATTAAACTTCTTAACTGCTAAAGTGAATAAATCTTTGATCTAGAATAGGAGACTTGGATATTGTAATTTATATTTTTTACATAAATTATCTAAGAAACAATTAGTTTCTGATATGCATTGTCTCAGATTTCAAAGTAATAGATTCTGTGATGCATGTTAACTTGGAAAGCAACACAAATCATCCTTCAAATATGTTAATAGAATTGCTACATTAAATCCTCTAGAACTTATCCATATGGATTTGTTTAGACCTTCAAGAGTAGCAAGCTTGACTGGTAAATTATATGTATATGTTTTAGTTGATGACTATTCTATATTTACATTGATTTTCTTTTTAAAATTTAAAAATGAAGCTTTTACTTTATTTGAATCTTTTTGTAAAACTATTCAAAATGAAAAAGGTTTTAAAATAATTTTATTAAGAAGTGATCAGGGTGGAGAATTTGAGAATCAAGAGTTTAATTCCTTCTCCTCAAATATGGTTATTAAACACACCTTCTCTGCACCAAGAACACCTCAAAAAATGGAATTATTGAAAGAAGAAATAGGACTATTTAGGAAATGGATAGGACTACGCTAAATGAATGCAATCTTCCTACCTATTTTTGGGAAGAATCTGGAAGAAAAGATTTCTATATAATGAATAGATTTTTAATTATACCTTTTTTAAAAAGACACCCTATGAACGTTAGAATAACAGAAAACCTAAAGTAAATTACTTTAATGTTTTTGGATGCAAGGTTTACATTTTGAACACCAAGGACAATCATGGTAAGTTCGATCTAGAATCTAATGGAGGCATTTTCATAGGATATTCAGCTACATCCAAAGCTTATAGATTCTTTGATAATAAGTTAATGATTGTTGAAGAATTAGTTCATGTGAAATTTGATGAATCTGGTCCCCTTGAGAAAAGGACAGATCAAAATGATGAATCTGACTCTAATGATAACATGAGACTTGAGAACTTGAAAAATGATTTTGAAAAAGATATAAATGAAATTCAGTCCAGTTCAGAAGAACATGATAATGATGAACCTATGAGTGTACTACCTAGATAGACTAGAACCCTAAAGAATCACCCTTTAGAAACTATAATAAGTCACTTAGATACAAGAATAAAAACTCGAAGAAATATAGGGAATCTTGTACAATTATCTGCCTTTCTATCCCAATTAGAAACCAAGTCTATAGAAGAAGCTTTACATGATGAAATATTGATGATAGTAATGCAAGAATAATTAAACCAGTTCAAAATAAATGAAGTCTGTAAATTAGTTGAAAGACCACATAATTATCCAGTGATAGGAACCAAATGGGTCTTTAGAAATAATCAAGATGATCAAGGAATAAAAACTAGAAATAAAGTTAGACTTGTAGAAAAAGGATATAACTAGGAAGAAGGTGTATATTATGATGATGCCTTTGTACCAATATCTATATTAGAAGCCATTAGAATCCTTTTATCCTATGCATCTCATAAGAACTTTAAATTATTTCAGATGGATGTTAAGTCTGCCTTTCTAAATGGTAATTTAATGGAGGATGTTTATGTTGAGAAACCTTCTAGTTTTGAAAATTCATAAAGACCAGATTCTGTTTCTAAACTTACTAAAGATATTTATGTCCTTAAATAAGCACCTAGAGCTTGTTATGAAAGATTAATCTCTTTTCTATTGAAAAATGATTTTACTTTTGGAATGACATATCCAAATTTTTTTTAAGAAAACTATAAATACTTATATTTTATTGGTTCAAATTTATATTGATGATGTAATTTTTGGATCAACTAATAAATCCCTTTGTCATGAGTTTTCAAATTTAATGAAAAAATAATTTGAAATGAGAAAGATGGGAGAATAAAATTTCTTTTTAGGACATCCAATTTATCAAAAAGATTTTGGAAATTTTTTGAATCAAAGAAAATACATTACTCATTTATTAAAGACATTTGGACTTGAAAATAGCAATACATATAAAAATCCTATTTGTACTAATATAAAACTTGATTTGGATGAAACTGGAAAAACAGTTGACAACAAGTTATATAGAGGTATGATTGGTAGTTTATTATATCTTACTACTAGTTGGCCAGATATAATGTATTCAGTATGTCTTTGTTCAAGATTTCAATAAAATACTAAAGAATCTCATTTAACTACTGTTAAAAGAATTTTTAGATATTTAAAAGGAACTATTTTTCAATATCTTCTTTATCCCAAAACATATGATTTTAATTTTATTTCATATTCAGATGAAGACATTGGGAGTTTTAGATTAGATAGGAAATGTACTTCGGGTACTTGTCACTTTTTAGGGAAATTCTTAGTGTCATGGTCAAGTAAAAAACAACATTCAGTTTCCTTGTCTACAGCTGAGGCAGAATATGTTTCTGCTGGAAGTTGCTGTGCAAAAGTGTTGTGGATGAAAAAAACTCTTATAGAATTTAGATAAAATTTTAATAATACACCTATTTTATGTTATCATACTAGTGATATAAATATTTAAAAAAATATTATTAATCATTCTAGAACTAAGAATATTGATGTCAGACATCATTTTCTAAGAGATCATGTTCTTAAAAACGATATATCTTTAAAATTAGTAAGTAATGAAATTAAATTAGCTGATATTTTTACTAAACCACTTCCCAATGCAAGGTTTGATTTTATTAAGGGTGAGCTAGGTTTATTTTATTTTAAATAAAGTTTTATTTTACTATTCTGTTTCTTTATTTTAATAATTTTTTAAAAAAATTAGTTATTTTTTTTCCAACAGAATTAGTTTTTTTCTCTTTTTTTCCCCGAGTAATAAAATTTATGTATATTTATAATCTATGTAATGATTAATGAAAACACGGGAACCAAGGCTGTCAAAAACCTTTCGAATTCTGAACTGTTTCATTTCCACTAAAACCCTTTTGAACCCTCCAAATTGCACCACTGCTTTTCAACCCTAATCTTCAAACCTCTAAAACCCTAACCTTCAAAACTTCAGAGATTCTCACATAAATGTTAATGAATAAGAGATATGATGAGGTCGAGACCAGCAATGTCAAGAAACAGTGCTTAGAAGGATAGAAAATCTTATAGGGAAATGTGATTGATCTAGAATGGATATTTCAGACGAACTTGTTGTTAAAACTAGCACTTTCATTTCAGAATCCCGAAAAGACCATCAATAGTGAGAACACAGAATTTTAGTATGAGGTAGGACATAGATATTTCTTTAAAACTGTTCAATTCAGTTTGGGAGATCATTCTGACACCACGCTGGCTAAGATAGAGGATAAGGATTTTTTGATCTCTTCAGTTGAAATTAGTAAGATACTAGACTGCCCCCATGAGGGAGTGTTTCATTTTTATTTGAAACATATAGAAGATTATGTGCATAAATTTGAATACATTATATATTTTTTGATTGGATCTACTAACATAAGGAAATTGTTAGTTAAGGATTTAGAACCAGATCAAAATATTCTTGTGAAATTTGTAAAAACAGGGATATCACCAAGAATGTCAGAGATGGAAAAGATATTGTATCCCAACATGTACATAATGTATCTTCTACTCAGTGATATAAAATTAAATTTTCCTAGGTACATGGTGAGGTACCTGAGTTACTGCTGTCATAGTGAACCATAATGAATTTCTACCCTTTTGGTATATTCATTTCCAATCTTTTGTTCAAAAAGGATATGGTGAGACCTGTGCATGCCAGAGTAAGATATCATCACTGTAATGTTTTCAATGCTGGAACTTTATGAAAAATTGGCTATTTCTAGAGAACATTAAAAGGGAAACTTTTTCCAATAGGAGTTGAGGAAGATGAAGATAGTTCTCAAGATCAGTCTGCTATCTCCAAAGAGGGACAGGCTGAATCAAGAGTAAGCACTACTGTAAGAAGAATAATATTTGAAACTAAAGACACACAAGAATAAAGAGGTCAGGAGGGCCTTCAGACTCAAAGAAAAAGAACTTTAAATGAGGAACTTGTTTCCCCTGTAATGACAACAAGAGATTTACTTTCTTAATTTTCTGTAAGAGAAGATACTATTGAAAAAGAAATAGAAGCTATTATTGAGAGGTCAGAACCAGTGGAAGGACCTCAGATTCAATTTGGAATTTAAGAAGAAGTTGAAAGAGATATTTAGGAACAGGATGTGGATATTACAGAAGATGACCCTGAAAGAATTGAAGTTGAAAGAATAGAACTAGAAACTAAAGCTACCATTGAACAAGAGGTAGTGCCTGGAGTAGAATTGGCTAGTCCTCAATTAGCTAAATTTGAAATTATTTAAGAGATTCAAATAGAAGAAGTGATTCCTGATATACAGGATGAAAATCCTTCAGAAGTACAAACAGAAGTTCTTCAAGAGGATTTTTCTGTGGATGAGTTTGGAAAAGACTCAGAGGAAAAATATGCGGACCAACTGGTTAGAGAAGAAAAGTAGAAAGAATATGTTTAATCCTTGACCCTAGTGTTGGTACATCCCTTTCATTCTGAAAAGGAGAATCTAGCACAAAGTACCCCTGAAACAGAAACTGCATATGTTGAATAAATTTAAACGAAATTGTAGAGGGTCATGCAAGAGAATGCTTCTCTGAGGAGAGCATTGCAAAAGGAACAACTAAAATTATAGAGGCTAAAAAATAGTATAGTTTCTAAGAAAGAAGTTGAAATTTTTAAGAAGGATATGCTGAATGCGGTTGAAATATTTATGTCTGAAATGGTTATGAAGTCAAATTTTTCAGATCTCAAATTATTTATGGAGACAAAATTTGCAACTATCAGGACTAGTGAATCTAGTGGATCACTTACTTCTCCTAATTTAATCATAAGGTTTCAGGATATCACAATTGCAATGAGAAACATGAATGATAGATTGCAAGATCTTCAATGCAATAGTGCTCCTTTATCAGTCTTGTTAGACAGTCAGAAATTTTTGGTCGATCAGCTCACTTTAAATGAACCAGGAATCAGATCTGTCGTATGTAACACCCCAAGCTTCTATGGTACGCTTCTCTTTGAATAATGTGATAGCGTGTGTTGTACGCAACACCGAGTTCTAACACACCATAACTAATCAAACTAGCCGTTATGAATAGTAATACCTACTTTTTGAAATTATATATATTTTATATTTGAAAATGGAATTCATTTTTGGATTCGGAATATCGAATTTAGCCTAGGGTGAAATTTTGGTACATTTCAGATAACTTTCATATTTTGATGAATAGTGAAAATTACTAAATTTTAATTAAAAACAACTTTTTTAATCAAATTAATTACTAGTGATAAATTATGAATTTGAGTGGTTTTAAAGTATATTTAGAATATATTTTTACCATTCAATTTAATGTTTATCATTGGACATAATTTTACAATTAAACCGAACATAAACAAGTGTCAATCTTTTGATAGTTATTATCTCTTAAAAACACGCTTTTTGTTTTAACAGCGGGAATTAATTTTAAATTAATTTCTGCCACTTCTGTGTTTTGAATTTAGGAAAATGGATTCCATATTTGGAATCAGGATGTCCAAATTATGTAAATAGGTAACTTTTATTTTTAGACATTTTGAATAATTACTGCGGTAAATATTTTATTTACCATGGTTAAAGGGTAAATCCGGTAAATAAGGGTTAAAAAAAATAATATTATAATAATACAAAATTACCCTAAAACGTGTCTTAGCCCTATTGGTTGATACATGGTCGACCATGGGCATCTTTGTGTCAATTTTGGGACCCCATGGATCCACTTGTAAGTGATAATGACACTTTATTTTAATTAAGTTAAAATGAATACAAAAATGACACAAGCATATATCTTTTAGAAGAACAATTTTTACATAGGGTTATACATGTTGGATTTTCGATTATAAATATTCATTAGAAAGATAAAAAGACTTCCTACATAATGATATTTTATTTATAACTTTTAGACAATAAATAAGTTATTTTATTTATGACACAATGATGATGCAGTAATTACTATAATAGTGAAAAATTAAAATAATTGATATTATAAATACCCAAATAAATATAATATGAAACTTTTAATGAATTAAACTAATTTTCTAGGCTAATATGATATATTAGGATTGATTTAATGGACTTTGTTCGAAGTAATCAATCTGTTATGAGTTTCACAAAAAATCAACTATTGAATAGTGTCAAAATTGACATAAAAGAGTTCTTAAAACAAATATTATATTATTAATTGATATTAAATTCCTAAAAATCTAAGGTTCGGCCAAGAGACTTATATTATGATAGGTTAATCATTAATGGACCACTTGGGGGTCTCTTGGATGTATATAGTAAGTTTATTAACCATATTATATAAAAATACAAAGAGACATTGTAAAAGTGAAACTAATTAACTTAGAGTTAATACTTAAAGATAAGGTTAATATAAGTACCCAAACCTGTCTAAATTCTATTGGATGAGTTGTTTTCGACCTATCCCCACCTCATCCTTTGAATATTCAACTTTGGAGCCTTTAGAAACCGAATATGAATTTATTATAAATTAATATTTCTAGCTTTTCCAAAGGTGCCCCTCACCCCTCTTATAAAAGGGCACTCCTCCTTCTCATTTCTTCACACCTCTAAAGCCTTTTGGTTCGGCCAAACTCTGCCCAAATACTCTCCCAACATCCCTCACTACAACCTAGAGGCCTTAGTTTGATCAGAAAGCCAACCTAAGGAGCCCTTTTGATCAAATCAAAAGGAAGAACCCGAAGAAGAGGTAATGATTTCACCACCCTTTTCTAAGTTCATTTCTTCTTCCACTTCTTCTTCCTTTGTTCTTACCATTCTGAAATAATAACTCCAGTATCTCACATATACTGTGATGTTATTATAAATATGGTACAATCATATTCAGTATTCTATCCACCCTTTGAATAACATGTCACCATACGTGCGTACGTACGGCTTACCGTCTCCACGTCGTGGTGTAATTGTTATTCAATATAATATTATTTGGATGGGTATAATAATGATGTGTAACTCATGTAAATAATAAATATAACATGTTAATGATTCTGTATATATGATATACCATCCATTTATATATTATTTTAATATCAAAAGAATGATATTGTCGCTCGTGCGTACGTACGGACTACCGTCTCCACGAACGCGATGAGATTCATTCTCCATCGTAACCATTGAAGCGTAATTATCATTTTATGATTTAAAAATGATGTTTAAGAACTTGATATCATTCTGGATATGAATAATATACAACCTATCCTTTACAAACATGTCTTACGTAACAAAACATATGAAAGAAAACAAGTAAGTTAACACCCGAAACAACGATAATACTAAGATATTATTATCAAATCAATATTAAAAGATCATATATGATATCATATTAATGTATATGATTCTTGTATAATTTAATAACAATTATTTCACCATTATAAAGGAGGTTAACCTACCACAACCAAGGAAAAGTACAAGGTAAGGGTTATTTCACAATCTCTTCATTATCCGAGGTTGTTTATATGTAATAATCTACTGGGATCTCTTTATCATCCACATCCATGTTTCTTCGAAATGTATTTCAAAACATTTTTTACTATTTACAAGAATATGGGTTAAAGTCATTTATACCCTTGTTTGACTTTTTATAAGAGGTTTATAAAGGAATCTTTCCGTCGTTTTCAAAACAAGGTCCTTTTTAACCTTTTCGACAGAATTGAGGTAAGAATGTTTTTTTTAACTTATACGGCGGGTGCGGTTATTTTCCGCCGTTAAAAAATCGTCGAAGCTTCCCATACAAGCTTATAAGAATATTTTCAAAGAAAATGTTTTATTTTATATGGATCTTAAATGATTTCAAAATAAAAGGAGATATTTCTTTTAAAAGAATTTTGATTTCATCTATGTCAACATCCTTTGATGGATTTTAAGATTATTTGAAGTTGATTTATTATGATACAAAACTTCTATATTGTATTGAAGGTTTTGTGATATGTTTGACTGTGGATGTGCTATTTTTATACCATTCATAGTTTATTGTGAAAGTATTGACATTTCGTATGCTAGTTTTAATACGAATGTTTATGTTATGTTTAAACCTTTTCATATGGGAATGCATTGGACTTAATAAGTGACGGGTGGAGCCCGCTATAGCTCCTCGATGCATCGGTAGGTCTCATGAGACAAACTAGTGTCTTGGCACAAGGCCTTGACAAAATCTTATTTGTAGCCTTGGCACGAGGCCTTGGCTATGTGGTTATGATAGTCTGGCATTATGCATTCCAACATTATGAAAGTGGTTATTGATTTTTGCATGCGATTATTCGATTAGTAGAATATCCATGTGAATAAGTAAATGGCATTATTTCATTTTACTTTTGCCATACCATGTTGAAGTTCAATTTTAAAAGGCTTTTGTTTTAGTAATGCATTGCCTTAAATGTTTATTCTTATTTATGAAAGTTTCCGCTATATTGTTATCCTTACTGGGCATTTGAGCTCACCCCTTTTCTATGTTTTATTTTTCCCCAGGATGTGAAGAAGTAAATTATGAATGACCTGCAGGGACATTATGAGGGGATAGTAGTGTGGATTATGGAGACATTATGTTTTTGTAGTAGTTTTTCATTTTATGATGTAATGTAAAACTTATGAATATATCTAGTGTTTCCAAGGCTACTAAACCAATCGGTCTTTCGAGATTTGATCTTTCTTGTGATCATGCCAATGTTACGAAGTAATGCACCGACTCTGGGTAGCTGGGGTCGGGGCGTTACAGTTGGTATCAGAGGAAGTTTAGTACAAACCTTGGAAGCTAGATTTAGATAAACTCTGATTAGAGCACGTAGACCTAAGATGAACTTTGAGGATTAGTATAGAAGAACTTCCTAGAATTTTGGTATTGTAGAGATTTTGTGAGTTTTTCGAGCAATACATCCCTGTCTGGATACGAGCAGGTAGAGGCGGCTCTGGCACAGATGTACCTAGGGGTAAAACCCGAAAACACCGCTTTGAGCTAGACTCGAACGGGAACTGGTGCACGACAACGGGCCTTGCTGCACTCTTGGTTACGACACTCCCGGGGGATATGCTTAGGATAACTCTCACTATCTTTACAAATCATTATGAAGGGTTTATGAGTATATACTTCCTCAAAGAAAACATTTTTATGATTATGGATTATATCCATAAATAGTTCAATTTATGTTAAGTGTTTTATAAGTATGGGATTATGTATTTTGATGCATAAACTGATCTAGTTTATGCCATTTTTTTTAGAAATGGCGCCTAGTGGAAGAAATGGAAACCGTATCAATGCACGCACTCCATGTAGGGATTGCCCTCCTGCTCAAGATAATTATAGTGGGGCTGGTGATGCAACTGGTGCTGATCAGCTAATCACCGTACTGGGACAACTTACTCAGGTTATGAATAATAACCTTACCCGTATGGAGCACCCTGATCCGCAGCGTGGAGGATCAATGTTAGATCGATTCATGAGACAACAACCACCAACGTTCAATGGAAGTACAAATCCCTTAGTAGCTGAGCAATGGATATTTTCCCTAGAGAAAATATTTCAGGCTTTGGGGAGTAGTGAAAGGGAAAAAGTTACCATGGCAGTTTACCGCCTCACTGGAGATGCTGATCAATGGTGGTCATTGATTCAAAACATGAAGGAAGATGATGAAGTATCAAACATGGAATGGAGGGAGTTCAAAGATCTGTTTTTAGAAAAATACTTTCCTCGCGACCATCGAGCAGATATGGAAAGGCAATTTCTGAGTCTGAGACAAAAGGAGGATGATAATGTCACAAAGTATGAGGCTAACTTTACAAGGTTAGCGAGGTACGCTGGTGATTATATTCGCAACCCAAGAAGTAAGATTGATCGTTTCATTGATGGGTTAAAACCATTTCTCCGTCGAGCATTAGTCTCACAATCCTTTTCATCGTACGAAGACATTGTCTCATGTGCTATCAAGACCGAAAAGGAATTCTCTAAGTCTTATGACTTTAAAGCAAAGCAAGAGAAGAAGAGACCTGCTGATCAATCTGGGAATGGAAATAAGGGGAAGAAGGGAAAGGTTGAATATCCATCTTGTGGTAAGTGCGGGAAGAAACACCCCGGTGCTTGCCTGAAGGGAATGGGAGTCTGTTACAAGTGTGGTGAAAAAGGCCACCAAGCTCATGATTGCAAGAGGAAGAAGGAAGCTACCAATGTTCAGTGCTACAATTGCAGGGAGATGGGGCATTATGCAAATGCATGTCCTAAGCGTCAGGAGAACTTACCTCAGAAAAGGCCAAGGGATCAAGGCCAGGCTTATGCTATCACTACTGCTGAGGTAGAAGCTCCGAAAGACGTGGTGGCAGGTAATTTAATGGTTTCCTCAAGTTTAGCAAATGCATTATTTGATTCTGGATCATCGCATTGTTTCATATCTTCCCAGTTTGCTAAGAAAATTAGATATTTCCAATTTGATTTAATAAGGGAGTTGTCAGTTAAAACTCCTAAGGGAAGTATCGTTGCAACAAAGTTTTGTGAATCAGTCCCCATTAGAGCACATAAATTTTCTTTATCTGCTGATTTCATTGTCATACCTATGATTGAGTTTGATATAATCCTCGGTATGGACTGGCTTTCGGACTATGATGCGAAGATTTATTGTAAGAAGAAAGAGGTTACGATTCTTGATGATAATGATAAGGAGCACCTTATTTTTAGAGTAGAATCGTCACCACCTAATTCTTATTTAGATCCACCCCCTGTAGCTCAACTTAATTCAATTATCGGGGAGGAAGAGAATGAAATAACTGTCGGTGAGGAAAGAAATGTTCAAATAGAGGATGTACCTATTGTGAAAGAGTTTGTAGATGTATTTCCGGAAGATTTACCTGGACATCCTCCAGAACGAGAAGTTGAGTTTTCCATTGATTTGATTCCTGGATCAAGGCCTATATCGAAGACCCCTTATAGAATGGCCACTGTAGAGTTAGTCGAACTAAAGAAACAACTAGAGGAATTGAGTAATAAGGGATTTATTCGCCCTAGTGTTTCTCCATGGGGAGCCCCTGTTCTTTTTGTTAAAAAGAAAGATGGATCTATGAGGTTATGTATCGACTACAGGGAGATCAATGCTATAACGATAAAGAACAAGTATCCCCTACCTCGTATTGATGATTTATTTGACCAACTGCATGGAGCTCAATACTTTTCAAAGATTGACCTTCGATCTGGATACCATCAGTTGTGTGTGAAGAAGGAAGACATTCCGAAGACAGCATTTCGAACCAGGTACGGGCATTACGAGTTTACTGTAATGCCGTTTGGATTCACTAATGCACCCTCTGTATTCATGGATCTGATGAATAGAGTTTTCAAGGAGTATCTCGATGAATTTTTGGTGGTATTTATTAATGATATCTTGGTATACTCCAAAACCTACAAAGATCATGAAAATCACTTGCGCATTATCTTGAAGACTCTGAGGAGGCATGAATTATATGGAAAGTTTAGCAAGTGTGAATTCTGGCTTCAGGAGATTTCTTTTCTTGGCCATATTGTCTCTAATGATGGAATCTCTGTTGATCCTTCTAAGACCAAAGCAATCCAAGAATGGCCAGCACCTACGAGTATAACTGAGGTACGTAGTTTTATTGGTTTGGCAGGTTATTATCGAAGTTTCGTCCAGAATTTTGCCCGATTGGCTAACCCATTAACGAAGCTCACACGTAAAGGGGTTAAATTTGTTTGGACAAAAGAGTGTGAAGAATGTTTCGAAGAACTGAAGAGAAGATTAGTCAATGCTCCTATATTGACTCTACCATCGGGGAATGATGGGTTCGTTATTTATAGTGATGCATCAAAGAAAGGACTTGGTTGTGTCCTTATGCAGAATGATAGAGTTATTGCCTATGCATCACGACAGTTGAAAATTCATGAACAAAACTATCCTACTCATGATCTCGAGTTAGCAGCTGTGATCTTTGCTTTGAAGATATGGAGGCACTACCTCTATGGTGAAAAATGTGAGATTTATACTGATCACAAGAGTTTGAAGTATATTTTCTCACAAAAAGAACTCAACATGAGGCAAAGGAGATGGCTTGAATTACTCAAGGATTATGATTGCACGATACACTACCACCCGGGGAAAGCAAACAAAGTAGCAGATGCTTTGAGCAGAAAAGACCATGGAGTTCTGAACATGATGAGAATTGAAAGGGATCCAATTTTCATGGATCTAGTGAAGATGGACATGGGAATAACCAGGGAAGGTGAAACATCAATGCTTTTTCAAATGGTTGCCAAACCATCTTTACTAGAAAGGATTAAGAGTTCTCAGACCGATGATGAAGAATTTCAGAAGAAGATTAAAGCTGTGAATGATGGGAGATTGAGAGACTTTGTGTATGAAGATGGAATTTTGAAATTCGGGAAGAGACTTTGTGTTCCCAATATACCTGATCTAAAAAGGGAATTGCTGGATGATTCTCATAGTTCCAATTTCTCTATACACCCTGGGAGCACCAAAATGTATAGAGATTTGAAGGAACATTTTTGGTGGGACAACATGAAGAGGGAGATTGCTGATTTTGTGTCAAGGTGTATGGTTTGTCAACAAGTGAAAGCTGGAAGGCAACAACCTGGAGGAGTCATGCAACCTCTTCCCATACCGGAGTGGAAATGGGACAATATTACAATGGACTTTGTCATGGGGCTACCAAAGACTCCTAGAAGGAACGATGCAATATGGGTTATTGTTGATCGTCTTACCAAGTCAGCACATTTTCTTGCTATAAGAGAAGATCTACCCCTGGAACGTCTAGCAAGACTATATATTAATGAAGTTGTGAGACTTCATGGAGTACCCCTATCGATTGTTTCTGATCGTGATCCCCGTTTTACTTCAAGATTTTGGAAAAGTCTTCAGAAATCCCTGGATACTGAACTTCATTTGAGCACTGCATACCACCCTCAGACAGATGGACAGTCAGAACGGACTATTCAAACCTTAGAAGATATGTTGAGATCTTGCTCACTTGACTTTCAGGGTATGTGGGATCAATATTTATCACTGGTAGAATTTTCCTATAACAATAGCTTCCATTCGAGTATTCAGATGGCACCATATGAAGCGTTATACGGAAAGAGATGTCGTACACCAACCTGTTGGGATGATGTTGGTGTAAGAAAACTTGTAGGCCCAGAACTGGTGGAGGAAACGGTGGAAAAGGTGAAGGTAATCCAAAATCACATCAAAGCAGCTCAAAGTAGGCAGAAGAGCTATGCCGATAATCGAAGGAAGGATTTGGAATTTCAAGTCGGTGATCATGTTTTCCTGAAGGTATCTCCGTGGAAGGGAGTCATACGTTTTGGTAAGAAAGGTAAATTGAGTCCCAGGTACATCGGACCTTTCGAAATTCTAGAACGAATTGGGGCTGTAGCTTACCGATTGGCAATGCCGCCAAGTCTCTCCAAAGTTCACGATGTGTTCCACGTATCTCTGTTGAGGAAATACATGCCTGACCCAACGCATGTACTCACCTATGAGGAATTAGAACTGGAACCCGATCTTTCCTATTGTGAAGAGCCCGTCAGGATTCTTGATACAAGAGAACAAGTACTGAGAAACCGGACGACGCGTCTGGTAAAAGTTTTGTGGAGAAATCATAAGATGGAAGAGGCAACGTGGGAACCCGAGGAACTTATGATGAAGAACCACCCGAGTCTTTTTATGTAGTAATACCCTAGAAATTGCGAGGACGCAATTATTTGAAGGAGGGGAGAATGTAACACCCCAAGCTTCTATGGTACGCTTCTCTTTGAATAATGTGATAGCGTGTGTTGTACGCAACACCGAGTTCTAACACACCATAACTAATCAAACTAGCCGTTATGAATAGTAATACCTACTTTTTGAAATTATATATATTTTATATTTGAAAATGGACTTCATTTTTGGATTCGGAATATCGAATTTAGCCTAGGGTGAAATTTTGGTACATTTCAGATAACTTTCATATTTTGATGAATAGTGAAAATTACTAAATTTTAATTAAAAACAACTTTTTTAATCAAATTAATTACTAGTGATAAATTATTAATTTGAGTGGTTTTAAAGTATATTTAGAATATATTTTTACCATTCAATTTAATGTTTATCATTGGACATAATTTTACAATTAAACCGAACATAAACAAGTGTCAATCTTTTGATAGTTATTATCTCTTAAAAACACGCTTTTTGTTTTAACAGCGGGAATTAATTTTAAATTAATTTCTGCCACTTCTGTGTTTTGAATTTAGGAAAATGGATTCCATATTTGGAATCAGGATGTCCAAATTATGTAAATAGGTAACTTTTATTTTTAGACATTTTGAATAATTACTGCGGTAAATATTTTATTTACCATGGTTAAAGGGTAAATCCGGTAAATAAGGGTTAAAAAAAATAATATTATAATAATACAAAATTACCCTAAAACGTGTCTTAACCCTATTGGTTGATACATGGTCGACCATGGGCATCTTTGTGTCAATTTTGGGACCCCATGGATCCACTTGTAAGTGATAATGACACTTTATTTTAATTAAGTTAAAATGAATACAAAAATGACACAAGCATATATCTTTTAGAAGAACAATTTTTACATAGGGTTATACATGTTGGATTTTCGATTATAAATATTCATTAGAAAGATAAAAAGACTTCCTACATAATGATATTTTATTTATAAATTTTAGACAATAAATAAGTTATTTTATTTATGACACAATGATGATGCAGTAATTACTATAATAGTGAAAAATTAAAATAATTGATATTATAAATACCCAAATAAATATAATATGAAACTTTTAATGAATTAAACTAATTTTCTAGGCTAATATGATATATTAGGATTGATTTAATGGACTTTGTTCGAAGTAATCAATCTGTTATGAGTTTCACAAAAAATCAACTATTGAATAGTGTCAAAATTGACATAAAAGAGTTCTTAAAACAAATATTATATTATTAATTGATATTAAATTCCTAAAAATCTAAGGTTCGGCAAAGAGACTTATATTATGATAGGTTAATCATTAATGGACCACTTGGGGGTCTCTTGGATGTATATAGTAAGTTTATTAACCATATTATATAAAAATACAAAGAGACATTGTAAAAGTGAAACTAATTAACTTAGAGTTAATACTTAAAGATAAGGTTAATATAAGTACCCAAACCTGTCTAAATTCTATTGGATGAGTTGTTTTCGACCTATCCCCACCTCATCCTTTGAATAGTCAACTTTGGAGCCTTTAGAAACCGAATATGAATTTATTATAAATTAATATTTCTAGCTTTTCCAAAGGTGCCCCTCACCCCTCTTATAAAAGGGCACTCCTCCTTCTCATTTCTTCACACCTCTAAAGCCTTTTGGTTCGGCCAAACTCTGCCCAAATACTCTCCCAACATCCCTCACTACAACCTAGAGGCCTTAGTTTGATCAGAAAGCCAACCTAAGGAGCCCTTTTGATCAAATCAAAAGGAAGAACCCGAAGAAGAGGTAATGATTTCACCACCCTTTTCTAAGTTCATTTCTTCTTCCACTTCTTCTTCCTTTGTTCTTACCATTCTGAAATAATAACTCCAGTATCTCACATATACTGTGATGTTATTATAAATATGGTACAATCATATTCAGTATTCTATCCACCCTTTGAATAACATGTCACCATACGTGCGTACGTACGGCTTACCGTCTCCACGTCGTGGTGTAATTGTTATTCAATATAATATTATTTGGATGGGTATAATAATAATGTGTAACTCATGTAAATAATAAATATAACATGTTAATGATTCTGTATATATGATATACCATCCATTTATATATTATTTTAATATCAAAATAATGATATTGTCGCTCGTGCGTACGTACGGACTACCGTCTCCACGAACGCGATGAGATTCATTCTCCATCGTAACCATTGAAGCGTAATTATCATTTTATGATTTAAAAATGATGTTTAAGGACTTGATATCATTCTGGATATGAATAATATACAACCTATCCTTTACAAACATGTCTTACGTAACAAAACATATGAAAGAAAACAAGTAAGTTAACACCCGAAACAACGATAATACTAAGATATTATTATCAAATCAATATTAAAAGATCATATATGATATCATATTAATGTATATGATTCTTGTATAATTTAATAACAATTATTTCACCATTATACAGGAGGTTAACCTACCACAACCAAGGAAAAGTACAAGGTAAGGGTTATTTCACAATCTCTTCATTATCCGAGGTTGTTTATATGTAATAATCTACTGGGATCTCTTTATCATCCACATCCATGTTTCTTCGAAATGTATTTCAAAACATTTTTTACTATTTACAAGAATATGGGTTAAAGTCATTTATACCCTTGTTTGACTTTTTATAAGAGGTTTATAAAGGAATCTTTCCGTCGTTTTCAAAACAAGGTCCTTTTTAACCTTTTCGACAGAATTGAGGTAAGAATGTTTTTTTTAACTTATACGGCGGGTGCGGTTATTTTCCGCCGTTAAAAAATCGTTGAAGCTTCCCATACAAGCTTATAAGAATATTTTCAAAGAAAATGTTTTATTTTATATGGATCTTAAATGATTTCAAAATAAAAGGAGATATTTCTTTTAAAAGAATTTTGATTTCATCTATGTCAACATCCTTTGATGGATTTTAAGATTATTTGAAGTTGATTTATTATGATACAAAACTTCTATATTGTATTGAAGGTTTTGTGATATGTTTGACTGTGGATGTGCTATTTTTATACCATTCATAGTTTATTGTGAAAGTATTGACATTTCGTATGCTAGTTTTAATACGAATGTTTATGTTATGTTTAAACCTTTTCATATGGGAATGCATTGGACTTAATAAGTGACGGGTGGAGCCCGCTATAGCTCCTCGATGCATCGGTAGGTCTCATGAGACAAACTAGTGTCTTGGCACAAGGCCTTGACAAAATCTTATTTGTAGCCTTGGCACGAGGCCTTGGCTATGTGGTTATGATAGTCTGGCATTATGCATTCCAACATTATGAAAGTGGTTATTGATTTTTGCATGTGATTATTCGATTAGTAGAATATCCATGTGAATAAGTAAATGGCATTATTTCATTTTACTTTTGCCATACCATGTTGAAGTTCAATTTTAAAAGGCTTTTGTTTTAGTAATGCATTGCCTTAAATGTTTATTCTTATTTATGAAAGTTTCCGCTATATTGTTATCCTTACTGGGCATTTGAGCTCACCCCTTTTCTATGTTTTATTTTTCCCCAGGATGTGAAGAAGTAAATTATGAATGACCTGCAGGGACATTATGAGGGGATAGTAGTGTGGATTATGGAGACATTATGTTGTTGTAGTAGTTTTTCATTTTATGATGTAATGTAAAACTTATGAATATATCTAGTGTTTCCAAGGCTACTAAACCAATCGGTCTTTCGAGATTTGATCTTTCTTGTGATCATGCCAATGTTACGAAGTAATGCACCGACTCTGGGTAGCTGGGGTCGGGGCGTTACATCGTAAATAAATTCATAGAGATGTTGTATTTATTTTTGGAGAAGGAAGAATGAATAAATGAGTTTTTCAGAGTCAACCTCATAGAAAAAATTCATATGACTCAAGAGAACAAGGATCTTATTATTGGGCTTGGTGATGGAATGATGAGAAGTCTCAGGGAGTAGCTATCAAAAATCAAGGAAGTCGTTCGAATTAGATAGACTCTATCTGAACCCTGCTGAAACCATGATTCATGTATTTATCAATTTTGTACTTTTAATGAAAATTAGTTTCATTATATTAATTTTTTTACTATATTTGTTTAACTAAGCTAGTAATCCAGATTCACTAATAGATAGAAAATTAATTACAACATTTACTTACTTTCAGTGCTATATTACTCTGTGTTATATTCCATATTTTGTCATTATTTTTAATATCACAAAAGGGGGATAAATTTGGATAAACACAACATTTTTGTCTAAATTTTTTGTCTGTTTCATTTTATATATTTTTTTATTATTGGGGGAGAAATTGAGTTAAATCTAATATTGTATTTATCTTTTCAAAATTCAAAACTATATGTTGTATTTATCTTTTCAAAATTCAAAAATATATGTAATTAATTTTTTTTGTAAGTTAATTTCATTGGTTATTTTATGGGGTTTGTGATCATCAAAAAGGGGGTGATTATTGAAAATTTGTTATTTTCAACAATACATAATGTTGTTATTTAAAGGGGGATATTATTGAGAACAATACTCTATCTATTTATAATAATTTTGATGCTCACAAATACCCTTAATTATTTCTAATGATTTTATTTTTTAAGAGTATTGCATGAATTTATTGTTCATTATATCTTTATTTTTTGACGAAATATTTAGATTCTTGAACAACGAGAATTAATTTCTAAGTTATTCGCATTTAGCACGTTCTAGAAACACTATTCATGCTCTTCATATTTGGGATCTGCTTTAGCGCATTCTGGAAACACTGTTCATACCCTACGTGGAGAAATGTAGTGTGAGGATGAAATGCAGTGTCTACTTTATGATATAAGAGAAACGTTTGGCTAATCAAACATACATTATCATCAAAGTATGAAAAAGAACCCTACATTAGGAAGGAAACCTATGTTTGGATATTAAAAAACTATTGAAGGAGAATCGTATGTAAGTGTTAAACATTACGTTTTTTTCTCAAAAGTATGGTTCATCAACCTTACTTTTGTAAACAACCATGCGTTCTTAGAAAATTATGGATCATGTATCTCTCTTTTGGAAGCTTATAAAAATATGGATCTTTTATTAACCTTATATTTGAAGAAAGTGACATGAACCTTACGTTTGTGATCAAGCATACATTGAAAACCTTACGTGTGAAGGATACATAGTCAACCTTACGTATAAGATCTACGTTACATTCAGAGGATGCATAATTTGCAACTCAACCTTATGTTTGGCATCAGAGAGTTTAAAGTTGATATTATTTTGCAATGATCAGAAAGCTGATTATTAGGCTGATTTCAAGCTGGATTTAAAGCTGTTTTTATGCGCAACATTGACTGATTCAAAGCCGTTTTTTCAATGGTTTAAGGATCGAATTAAAAGTATATTTTTATGTCGAGTATTCATGGAAGTTACGACTACTATGTAAATTCAAATGATTAAATATCATGAGTCAAAAGTCAACTTTTGTGGAACTAAGTTTGCAGGAGAAGTGTTCATCATTATTATATGAGCGTTTCTGAACAGAAAAAGATAGAAGAAGGTTTTCTAAAAATCAATCATATATTAAAAGGAAGAAAAACAGAGACTATAAAAAGCATAGACCTGCTAATTGAAAGGAGTGACAATGCTTTGTTTATTGAATAAGAAGAATCACAATAGTAGATTCAATCGTTCTACATCTAAGATCTACTTTGAATCTGCTACGGCTAAAGTTGTGAATTATATTTCTATATTTTCTACAATAGGATCGACTTAGAACGACTCTTTTGTGAAGATCATTATTTCTGAAGGCGCCGATCCTTCTATTGTCAAGTGCATGCTGTTGAAATTGTGAAGAACATCTGGAAAGTATTTTCAAAGTAAAAAAATATTTCTTTTCTATTCTTGAGTGACTGGATTCTCATACTAAGCTGTGTAGGTTCCGTGAGTGAACTAGATGGCTTTGTTTTGCCTTAGATTGTAAAGGTGTCAACTACCAGTACTCAGTTGTTGAAAGGTCTATTGAAATGAGGACTAGATAGTGAAAATCACTAAGCTCGTGGAGTAGAGCATTGGTGTAGTGGACTAGGGGCCTTCTGTTCCCCGAACCACTATACATCGTGTGACTCTGCACTTCATATTTCAGCTGCATTAATCAACCTGATTAAAGATAAAGGACAGAACACGATCTCGTGAAGATTTTTGAAAAGACACAATTCACCCCCCCCTCTTGTGTATATTTAATATAATCTGATCCAACATCTATCTCTTCAAGAGAAACCTCCAACTCATCATTCATATGAAATTTTACTTCAACTTCTTCTTCTTCATCAATGTCAGTTTCTTCCTTTTTCTAAGTAATATCGACAACTGCCACCATAGAATTTTCTCCATGATCTTTGCAGTTTGCTATCTCTTCAACCTCCTCAACCTCAGAATCATCTAAACTGTAAAATTCTTATGAAAGAAGAATCAGTTTCTTAAAGAAATTTCTCTTGAATTGTTTATTGCCTTTCACATAGGATGAAAACATCTTCTTGGGAATTTTAGTTTCATCCTCCTTATCTTCTTGGAAATTCATTGGGCACCATTCCGCAAGGTGTCCAATCTTTACACATAGAAAACATACTAGTGGAGGTTTATATTTGAAAATTCCTTTTTCTCTTAGTAGGTTTGAGGAAAGGAATTACATCAACTCATCTGTCTCTTCATCTTCCTTATAATCTTCAATGATGATCTTATTCCTAGCCTTGAATGCCACCTCTTTAGATTTCCCCTTTTCCACAATGTCATTATCATCATTTCTCATTTAATATGAAACAAGGCTACTGTACTGGTTATCCAATGTCATCTCTTTTGGGTATTTATCTTCCAAAAACTAAAACATTAGGATTGAACTGAGGTGGAAGTTTCCATAAGATGTGCTTCACGATCCTTATGTCTTCAAAAACTTCTTCAGGACATTGTATGTCTTCCACAATGATATTTACCCTACCAATGAATGTTTCAACAGACTCATGTGGGTTTATTCATATATCTTCATACTTTTTCCACAAAACATGGAGATTTTCCTCTTTGAGATTTTTATCTCCTTATAATATATTCAATGTCTTTTCCCACATAGCATGTTATGTTTTTCATGTCATCACTTTTTTATAGATATCATTGGATAAGGATACCCTAAAGTAATGATTCCCTTAGCATCAGCATTTGGTTCCATTATTTCATCCTCTGATAACACACAACTATTTATGTCAGCTAAAATAACATGAATCGCTACTATAATCACATCCATTTCCAATGATTGGTTGTAGTGTTTCATTTGATTCCTCCATAACCAAAATTTATTCCCATCAAAGATTGGAATAATTTAATGATTGGTGACCTCTATTGAAAGAGAATCACTGATATCAACCATTCCCTCTAATAACAATTTTTAGGTCCACTAGGCTAGATACCCAAATGGGGGGGGGGGGTGAATCAGTGTATGGTAGATTAAAAAAAATCCCCTTTTATCATATTTTTTTAAACAAAAACCTATTCTCTATCCTTCTCATTGTAGTGTATTAACAAATATTAAATCATGCACAGGACACAACATTTTTACTTGGTTCACCCTCATGGGGCTATGTTCAAGGAGAATACACCGACGATGTGACAATGTACTAAATCTACTATAAGCACTCAGCTGTTAACATGTTTGAAGGGGATTCACTGTCCCTCCAAGTTTACCACCATTCACAATTTGAGAACTCACCACTCTCTCAACTAAAGTGAGCTCAGTGCTTATTCAAATGATCCAATAATAGTTTACGTACTTGTATGTCCTTTCATTATCTCTAATGGGTGAATCCTTCATAGTATTTAGATGCTCTGTTGAAGTCCAAATTCCATCCACTAATGAATACCCTTTTTCCACTAATCACCTGGAAAAACCCTTTGGAAATAACTTCGCAAATCTCCATACTTCACAAAGCTCCCAATTTTGAAAATCTCAAACAAGCCTTCACGATGTCCTTACTTCTTCGCAAATAACTCACCTTGGTATAGCTCAATTCTTCGCAGAGCACGGTGCTTCACAGAGTACACTGCTTCGTGGAGCTCAAGCCTTCACAGAGCTTATTTCGTCACAGAGATCAAGTCATCACAAAGATATTTCCTTCGCAAATCCCAATGATCCAACACATGAACACACCTCTTCCTCATATCTAGATTAGCCACTATGAAGCTCCTACCTTTCACAAGCACACTGCCACCGCGAACCTCCTTTGCGATTATAGAGGTAAAATTTTTTCTTGAAAAACTCTCTACTCTTATCAAATGGGTCGAGGCCTATTTAAAAGGGATTCCACAAACTGAATATCCTTCCATGCATATTCAGTACCATATCAACTCATTTCATAAAGCTCCAAATTCCAACTAAAATTATCTCTATATCACAAATCACCACTAAAGTTTTTGGATCATAGTGTTTATCATAATCACGGAGCGTTCCATTAATATCATTGCAATGTTGCCGCAATGTTCTTCATCTCTACCATTCACGATGCTTGTCGTAACTGTAGAGATCACCATCAACATACTTCTAGTATCTGCCGAATCCACATCAGGAATCCCATCTTCACGAAACTCATGCCTTTTTCATATTTGGATGAGATCTTCAAGGAAAACCACTTATCCAAATTCTCATCAAATCTCAAATTTTAGACCCCAAATATTCGGTAAACACTAGAAAATGGCCACATAATGTATCTATTCTTTTGAACTACCTTCAAATCATTCATTTCTTTTTCATGGTTCTTTTTCAACATGGATTGTCAAAAACCTCTTTGTAACTTGACAATTCATCATGGAAACCTTCTTTTTCAACAAACAAAACCCACAAAAAATGTTGTAATGTAACCTTGAGGGATTGTTTCCCAACAATCTCCCCCTTTGGGTTTGTTGACAAGTCTTCCCATAATGATTCTATGCACTTTGATACCTCACTGAACTTCCTTCCATCATCTACCACCATTCGCCTCTTGCGATTCAGATAGAGACCAATGATTCAATCATTGCATACTCTAATTCCACATGAGAAAAGAATAGTTTGAGAAATAAGAGTAGTATGAAAATTTCATCTATGAATCGCATCATTTCTGAAACCAACCATGGATGCCATACTAATTCCAATAAATTACTTTCATCAAAAACCTCAACTATCATGATATATAATCTGTGATCGATCACTTCAAGTGTCATCAAATTTAATACACTCCCCATATCTCATTTCTCCCCTATCTCATCGCACCACTAGTCAGCTTATCCCCTAGTCTAAACTAAGACATTTTCTCCCACCAAGGAACTACAATTTATCCCCCTATCTTAATAAACCTAAAGGTCACTCCTTTATGGTATGAAAAATTGGAAAGAATGAAGATTATAAAATTGTGGAAAAACACCCCAAACCTCGGGGGGAGGGGGATCCACATAAATACTTTTTCAAGTGCGGGGAGTCGACTGGACTCCCAAAGCCGTTCGATGTCTCTAAAAAGTTACCATTGGTAAGATCTTTGTCAGAATGTCTGCAACTTGTGACTCTGTAGGAATATAATATAACATCACAAGAATTTATTCCACCATCTCATTGATGAAATTATATTTGATCTCAATGTGATTTTTCGTTAAGTGATGGACTGGATTTTTACTAATATTGATAGCACTTGAATTTTCACACTTGATTCTGATCAGAGACTTCACTTCAACAGCCATATCATCAAGTTCTGCTTCATCCACAATAACTCTGTGTAGGCTTGAGTGACAAAAATATAATCATCTTATATGGGTCTCAATGAAATGAAGTCTTTCTTTTTTCTTATCCACAAATAACACAATCCACAAAGATAGAAGGAACCTCTTGATGTTGATTTTCTCTCATCTGCTGAACCATCCCAATTTTCATCAGTATATCCCAATAACCCTGACTGAGATTTTCCATTATATATCAACCCAAAATCCATTATTCCCTTCACATACCGAAGGATTTTTTTTCACTAAAATAATTTTTCATTCCATGGGATTTCTTTGATATCTCGCTTCATAGAATGTGGTGAATAAAATGTCAGTCCTTGTCATGGTCAACTATAGAAAACTTCCAATTATTTGCATGTATAATGTGATGTTAACGGCCTTTCCCTCATCATCTTTGGACATTTTAATTTGGGTATCAACCAGTGTCTTCATCTCCTTTGAATTTTCCATTCCAAATCTCCTCATAACTTCCTTATCATATTTGGATTGAGAAATTAATGTACCATTCCATCCTTATGTCACCTCTAAACCATGGAAAAATGTCAGCTCACCAATCATTGACATTTTGAACTCATTTTTTATGAATTCATAATTTTTTTTGCACTGTTCTTTAGCTGATCCACCGAAGATTATTTCATCAACATAACCACCATCATCATACATTTATTACTTTCATTATTGAAATAGAAACTATAATCAACTCCCCCATGCGGAAACCCAAGTTTCTTCAAATACTAATCAATCCTTGAGTACCGTGTTCTTGGTGCTTTTTTCATCCCATAAAGAGATTTCATCAACCAAAAAACTTTTTTCTCATCTTCACGAATGAGAAAACCATCTGGATACTCAATATAAACTTCCTCTTCTAGAACCCCATTCAAAAATACAGATTTAACATCCATTATGAACACTTTGAATTTCAATTTCAATGAAATGGCCAAGAATAGTCTGATTGTCTCTAGACATGCAACTGGCATGAAAATCTCATCAACATCTGTACCCTCTATTTGGGATTATCCTTTCATAGTAGTCATTCTTTGTTTTGAATCACTATGCCATCTTTTTATTCATCTGGTTCTGATAGAACCATTTAGTCTTGATGACATTCTTTTCTATTGTACTTGAAAAAATCCCCCAAGTATGATTCTTCTTAATCTTATCTATCTCTTCATTCATATCCTGAACCATGTTTTCATCTTCAACTACATCAGAACATCATTCAGTCTCTACCTATGATATGAATGGTGTATGCTATAGGGATTTCATTATTCTTGTCTGAACTGGAGCTAAATGATCACCAATGATATTTTGCCTATCAATTTCAGCTCGAATCTTTGGATTCTGTGTAGATACTGACATTCCTTCCTCCTTATAATAATCTATATCTTCTTCTGAATTAGAATTTGTTACTTCTTATCCCCCTATGTTGCTATACTCGTCATCACTTTCATCAAGAAATGGTTCACTATATTTTTTATTATTCCCTTCATTTTCGATAATAGTCACATCATTACTCTCAACTACTTTTCCCAACCACTTATCAATGAATTTATAGTCTTTACTTTTTCCTGAGTATCCATTTAAATTCCCCTCATCTCCTCATGAGTCAAATTTCTTATATTAATCTTTATTGAGTTTAAAGCACTTTCAAGGATCCATACACTAGAATGGTGTGATGATTTGAGGGAAATTTATGCCACCATTACCTTCTGATCCTTTTTCTTTTTGATCCATGTTTTTGATCTCAGACTCAGTGTATTTTGAAAATATTTATCTTCCCCAATGTGTGATGGTCCATCTTTAACCTACAGAGCTCTAAATCGATTTTTCATTTTCAACTCACCTGTTGGTTTGTTAATTTTTTATTTTCCACTATTTGGATTCTGCCATGGAATATTTTTCAACATGGTTTATATACAATATCTATCCATTTACCCAAATTATTTGTACCAAAAAATAATTTCCCTCAAAGGATGTTCTATAAATTCAAGGTCTGTTTGGCTGCTACTGTTTTTCTAGTTCCCTTTGGTATATCTTGGCTATGGAACACACACACTCTAAATGTCCCAGAGTTAGAAAACAAGAAAACCTGATATAGGGTTCATTCATGTGTGTCACGTATTCACTTCTAGTTTCCCCTTGGGATCCATGAATATTCTTATTATTCTTTGTGCCAAAATCCACATTCAATCGAGGAATGGATTCTTGCAGTCTAACATTAACATTCATAACTTTTTGTTTTCAATCAGGCCCCACATCAGTATTAATGTCTGAACACGATTGTTTTTTCTTTTCTATAGGACACATATTCCCCACTACCAATTTTTCTATCTTTTGAGTGATATGATTTGTCGATTTCATATTGGGAGTCATGATTTTTCTTTAAACGTTAACCTTTTTCTAAAAACTGAAAAATTCTCCTTCATGTTCTTCGATAAGCGTGATTTGATATTTATTTGTTTTATTCAAGCCATCAATATAACTTTTCTATTCTTAAACCTTGATTTATTAATCACAAACCGATTCTTAATCATCCGTTGTTAATAACTTGTGTTTCTCAATTTCCTCCATCAACCCCGACTTCTCTTCTACTTGATACTATGTATAGTGTTTGGCTTCATGAGCAACTTTTTTGGATTTCTTTGTTTTGGCTCTCCAAACATCAATCTCTTCAAGAGAATCCCTTAACTTAGCTTTCATATCAACTATTCCTTAAACTACTTCTTCTTCATCAATGTCAGTTTCTACCTTTTTCTAATTACTACCGACAACTACCACAATAGCATTTTATCCTCAATATTTTCAGTTTTATATCTCTTCAACCTCCCTAACCTCAGACTCATCTATACTATCACATTCTTTGAAATAATATTCTTCTTCTTAAAAAAATTCTCTTGAAATTTTTATTGCCTTTTACATAGGCTGAATACTTATTCCTGGGAATTTCAGTTTCATCCTCATCATCTTCTTAGAACATCTTGGGGATCCTTACCACAATATGTCCAATATTTCCACATCAAAAACATACTGGTGGAAGTTTCCCTTTTAACATTACTTTTCATCTTTGTAGCTTTGAAGAAAGGAATTATATCACTTAGTTTGCCTCTAAATCATCTTGAGAATCTTCAATGGTGTGCTTCTTCATAGACTTGAATTCGACCTCTTAAGATTTAACCTTTTCCAAAACATCTTAATCATCATTTCACATTTAATATGCCCCAAGGGTGATGTGTAAGTTATCCAATGTCAGCTCTTTCGGGTCATTATCTTCCAAAACTGAAACATTCAGATTGAACTGTGGTGGATGTTTCCTCAAGATGCACTTCACAATCTTTATGTCTTCAGTAACTTCTCCAAGAACTTAGATGTCTTCCACAATGATATTTACCCTCTAAAATAATGTATCAACAGACTCGTTTGGGTTCATTATCATATCTTTATACTTGTTACATAGAACTAACATCATTGCCTCTTTGATCTTTGTATCTTCTTCATATATATTCAATAGCTTTTACTATATAGTATGTGATATTATGCATGAAATCACCTACTTATAGATATAATTGGATTGGGATCCCCCTAAATCATTGATTACCTAAGAATCCACATCCAGTTCCCCTCTTTCATCCTCTAATAACACACCACTTTTGATGTCTGCAAAAATAGCATGCATCACTATTGTAAACACATTCATTCACAAAGATTGGAAGTAGTGTAGCATCCAATTTATCCATAACTGAATGTTGATCTCATTTATGATTGGTGACCTTCATTGAGAGAGAAAAACTAATACCAACCTTTCCCTATGATATAAATTTTTATGTCCACTAAGCTAGATACCCTGAGGGGGGGGGGTGTGAATCAGGGTATGACCGATAAAAACAAATTCCCCTTTGACCTTGTTTCATTTTTAGAAAAACCTTTATTCTTTATCCTTATTGTTGAAAATTATGAAAAATTATTAAATCATGAACAAGATACTTCAATTTTACTTGGTTCACCATCATTGGGATACATCCAAAGAGCATACACCAGATATGTGACAATGTTCTAAATACGCTATAAGGGCATTACTATTTACAGGTTCAATGTAGACTCACTATCCTCCTGGCTTGCAGCCATTCACAATTTGAGAACTCGCTTCTCTCTTAACTGATGTGACCAAACTACTTCTTCAGAAGATCCAATCACATTTTACACACTTTTAGGTTATTTCATTATCTCTAATGATTACATCCTTCACTGTATGAAGATACGCTATTGAAGTGAAAATTTCATCCCCTAATTAATACCCCTTTATAACTGATCACTAGGAAACACCCATTGGAAATAATTTCACAAAGCTCCGTACTTTGCAAAGCTCTCAATTTCACATAGCTCAAACAATACTTTTTAATTTTTTTGCTTCTTCGCAAAGCACACACCTTACTAGAGATCACTACTTCACAGAGCACACTACTTCAAAGAGATCAAATGTTCGTAGATCTTAAGCCATCACAAAACTCATGCCATCATAAAGAGACTACCTTCAAGAAGCTCACTCATCCAACACGGAACACACCTCTTTCACGAATCTAGATTAGCTACCACAAAGCTCCTAGATTTCGCAAAGCACACTACCTCCATGAACCTTCTTTGCAATTTGAGTGGTAAAAAATGTTCATGAAAAAATCTATACTCTCCTCAAGGGGTTCGAGGAAAATTTATATTTGATTCCACTAACTCGAGAACCTTCCATGCAAAGTCAGTTCCATGTCATCTCAAATCGTAGAGCTCTAAATGTCCTACCAAAATTATCACTATATTGTGAAGCATCACAAAAATGTCAGGATCAGAGATCTCTTCATAATAGAAGAGAATTCCATAAATTTATTTGTGCTGCCGACATAATTCTCCATCACAATTATTTTAATCTCTATCGTTCACGAAGATTTCCATAACCACAGAGCTCACCATCAACATTCTTCCAGTATCTGATAAATACACATCAAGAAGTCCATACTTGAAAAAATCATCACTTTTTTCATATTTTGATGATATCTTCAAGGAAATCCATTTTTCACAATGCTCATCAAATCCCATATTTTGGAACCCAAAATCATTACAAACACTGGAAAACGACACCACCTTGTATCTGATCCTTTGTAATGCCTCCAAAACATTCATTAATTTGGAACAGTTCATTGTAAACATAAATTTTCAACGTCTCAAGAACTCAAAAATTCACCATTGAAA
Source organism: Viscum album (assembly GCA_963277665.1). NCBI lineage: Eukaryota > Viridiplantae > Streptophyta > Magnoliopsida > Santalales > Viscaceae > Viscum > Viscum album. The sequence continues at coordinate 2,067,131,408 of OY728123.1, read as the reverse complement.
CCTTCTTTTTTAACAAACAAAACCAACACGAAAATGTTGCGATGTTACATTGAAGGATTTTTTCCCAACATTATTCTTAATAACTTATCATGATATAGGATTAATAACTTTTACTATTACAAGATATTAGAATAACTAAATAAGATAATGATATTGATTTCTAAGAGATCATATAGTGGAAACCATTGAAGAAAAAATAGTCAATTTCTTTCTTGTCATGAATGTGGGAAGAGAAACAATTGGAAATGACTTAAAGGAAGCGTAAGAGGGTTTCTATGTGAAAATAAAGAAGATTGATAAATTAATTGATATAGAGTTCAATGTATTTAGTGTGGGTAATATGAGAATTATCTATATCAATGGCTTAATCCAAGGGTTAACTCTTAGAACATGGAAAGAAATATTCTCTGAAAGTAATTGAAGTAGAAGGATTAAAGTATTTTTGTTCTAGAAGTATATTTTACAAATACATTTTTATAAGAATCATGAATCATCAAAGGATTGTGTTAATTTTGGATGAATATTTTCTCTGATGTAAGATTAACATAATTATTATGAATGCCATAATATTTTTATGAGTTTAAGGGTTATCATAAGTTTAAAGTATTAGGCACTAATTTTGATGTTTTATGTGATGGGATTTTAATGACATTAATGAAATTTAGGGAGATGTTTTCATGGGATAAGGTATATATAAACCTTTGGGTAAATATTAATCACTATTTGAGAAGAATTATATTTTTATAGGATTGAAGGTATTGTTTACCATTATGTTTTATATGATATTTTATGATTAAGGATATTTTTAATGATGTTCATTGAATTTATGGGATTGTTTAAGAATTGGGTTAATATATTTTTAGTAAGAAGGACTACCTTTCATTTTTGGGAAGGCTGCGAGGCTTGATCCCATAATCGAAGGGTGAAAAGGGTTCAAAACATACCACTAGCCTACATGATGTATTGGTTAGTATGATTTTTTTAAAATTATATGAAAAATAATATTATTATTTTATTGTAAACATATTTTTTATTATAGAGATAACTACGGGATTGAAAATTGATTTTCTGATTAATGTTATTTTTGAAAAACATCACAATTTTGGTAACCTTATATGATTATTCTAAAAAAGTAAATAAGAGATTTTATTTTAGAAATAAAATATGAATTATATTTTAGAGTAATATATGATTTTTTTGTGTCTTTATGGTGATTCAAGTTTTAATGTAATTGACTATCATATCATGGATATTACATGATTAGGGAATATACATTTTTTGTATGATACATCAAGAGTTATTGATTTCATTTTGAGACAGATATTAAATTTATTTGGGATGAATATGTGATAATATCATTCTAATATTTCGGTTTCAATATTATTATAGTATAATTTGAATAATTTTAAGATAATTCATTTATTAAAGGATCTGAGTTGAAATTTGGGTGTTATTCTTAAGGATTTCTTGATTAATGTTTTATTTCTTTACATGATGGTTTATTAATTTTTAGAAAACGATTTTTATACCTATTTTGGGTTTGGTTAAGTTATAATGATAGGAGGAAGAGTTTTGTACCCTTTTGTTAATTATTTGATCTATCAGAAGTTATTTTTAATGCATCTAGAATTAAAAAAATCATTTTAGATATTCATTTCCTCAAGTAAGAGATGAATATTTAATTGATCAATCCATAACCAACATATGAAATTGTTCCCGTGAAATAAAAATTTATCATATAATTACATTTTTTAGTGTTCACTATATAATAGTAAAATAATCCCTCAGATTTAGGAAAAGGATATTGAAATGAATATTTCATCCTATTAACTTATTTTTCAGTGAATCAATGGTCCTTTTCATAACAATTTGGTTTCTGAGTTTTTGCTCATTAAATTTAACATTATCATTCACATTTTTTTATCAATGATCTCTTACTCTCTAAATAATTATTTGGATGTTACATATTTAATACATGTTTATATTTTCACTTTTATCCAATGTTCTCATATTTTGAAACTACGTTATTTGTTGTTACTTATGACCCTTATATTTCCATTACTCTATTATTAAGTGGAATTAATAATATATTATTTTATTATGTGGTATTTCAAGAATGGTATATTAAGACTTCAACCCATTACTATTAATACAATGTTCAAATTTAAAGGAAGGAACTTATTTATGTGGGTAGAATTTAACACAACAGGATTGTAAAAAATTTAAAACTATGCTCGATAGCATATAAAACACACAACATTAAGCCTAAAAAACCATAAAATATCATTATTTCAACATTTAGATTATAACATAGTTATTAAATTTGTGGTTATGAATTTGAATAACTAATATATTATAAATATATAAACTTAATACTCTATACAAAGGTATTGATTAATTCATAAGAAATAAATATTCAATTTTTAGTAAATTCATATTATGTTTGAAAATAAGTTTCCTCGAAACAAATGTTATTTATTTATTTTTTAGAATATATTTTATTAATGTTTTTCCAAAATTTTGAAAAATTATTTTAAATAATATAATTATTTTTTGAAATTGGCTTACCATAAAAGTTTTAGGGTGAATTTTTAAAAAATTTCTAAAAATATTTATTTTTTAATTAATGGTGAAGAATATTGACTTTTATTAAAAACTATATTTTCAAGAATTTAACAAGTTTCATTTTGTTTTAAAATTTATTTAAATGAAATATTAATTCATTAAAATAATTTTTAATCCAATTATGTTCATTGGGATCAATTTAATGGTAGAATTTTTTATAAAATAATTTTTATACTCAAATTGAAATATTTATTATTATTTTTTACATTTTGTTTTTCATTTTTATCTTAAATAAAATTATAACCCTACTAGATATTTAATTTTAAGAAATTAATACAATATTTTTAGTTAGGAGGTCCAATTTTTTGTAAATTTGTGACTTATATTTTTTTCAATATGATTTGTAACCATGGTAAATTGTTGTTACTATTTAAATGTAGAATGAGTTAATTAGTGTTAAAATTAACTGTTAAGGTCACCATTTTAACATCAATTCTTAATGGATGAAGGTAATTTTACCCTTATCACCTTATTATCAAACATTAATTATTTAGGAGGAAATGTTTCTATGAAAATGACCCATATAATATTTAAATCAAAGAATGTTAGATAACGTCGCTCTATTAGTTTTAAACGTCGATTATGTATTCAAATATAGGAAAAAGAAAGTTATTAATGAATATTAATAGTCATTTTTCTGAATGATGAATTTATATTCATTATGAAAATTTATTTATAATTTTTAGTGGTTATGTAATTAATTTAAATACTTACGAAATGCTAATAAATTATTTTATCAATTTATAAAAAATCATTTTAATTAGATTAAATGTAATATAAATTTAGTGATTCATAGTTTTCCATTAATTTTTTATATATATTTATGATATTAGTTTTTTATGGATTAGATTAAAATTTCTTCTTTGACTTTGTGTTATTAATGAAAAATTAAATAGACATATCCAAAATTGACATGACAAATATCTTATAATAAATAGCATTTTTTTGAATGATTTAAAATTTTTTCAAATATAATATTTCAATATGTGAGTGTAATATAGTTGGAAAAACACCCAAATTGAATTTATGATTCATTTTCCATTTAGGATAACATACAAAACCCTTTATGTTTAAAATAGTTATTTCCGTAGTTATGGTTAAAAATAAATAACAAAAGGTTTAATAAAAAAATATAAGACCAAAAATGACCTCAAGTACTATATAAATATAATTATATGAGGTTTATTCAACCTTATACACCTTTTAATCTTATTCATGGTTATTTGGAACTATTTTTAAGAGTGTATTTATTGAATATTAATATTTTAATAAATTATAATTGTGTCTTCCCCATCCTATATAGAAGAAAACCCATCCTTTTTTCCTTAAAACACATTACTCCATTTATATTTACCATGACCTTAAAAAATCCTATCCAATAATCCTTATCCACAAACTATAGGTGATTTTCTTCCCAAAAAAACCATTTTTAGGATCCTTAAGAAGATAATAAAGGAGTTATTTCAATGAATAAGTAATCACCATAACTAATCACTTTAATTTTTTTACTTCTTATTTACCTAATATAAATATATATATTTTATTATAAAATAATGAATTTATTATATTCAATACACTTATATGTTATTAATATTATTAAAAACCCATTATCAACCTCTTTCCCATCAAATGGGAAGTAAAAGTATCACCCGTGATTACACCCAGAATCCAATATCCAAGTAGTGATACAATTCATTTTCACCACCATATTTCAAGAATGGTTTTTATGATGGGTTATATATTTATATGTTATATTTATGGAATAATTATACTTTTTTATTTATAATAGGATATCCACCTTTTTACATCAATTGGAAAACAACAACGCCTCTCATGCGTAAGAGTGGATAACCACCTCCATAAAGTGATGTAATTTGTTATTAAATTCTATGTTACTTGGATGGTAATATGGATATATTTAATTAATGTAAATTATTTTTTTAATAAAATAATTATTATATAATTATGAATTGTTATTTACTTTTCTTTTGTTCTACTTGTTGAAAAGTGATAACAATGGTCATGCATACGTATGACCATTTGTATCCGTGAAAAGTAAAATTATTTTCTTGATAAATATCATTCTTAAATGAATCTAAAAATATATATATATAATGAATTTATATGATATTTATATCATGAATTTATTTCTGGATATTATGGAATCATGATCAATGTATATAGACCAATACTACCAAATCTAAATTCTCAAGAAAAATGAAACTATTACACCCATAAAAGAAAAGTTTTATAGGGAATTATTGATAAATAGTAACTTTAATGTTATAAAGTGGTCATATATGATATTATTTGTATAATAATTGATTCATGTATAAAATTATAATAAATAAGTATTTACTATATTGGAGGTTATAGAACATTTCAAGTAAGTAGAAGTCATGGTAAGTGTTTATCATCTAAAATTATCTTCTTTAGTTTGGATGTCATGTAATGAACCTATGTTTTTTATGAGGTGTATATGATTTCCATTGAAAATTTATATAATTGTTATCCTTATGTTAATGATATTTATAGTTTCATTTTACTTTATTCTTTCATGGGGGTTATGATTCAAATGTTTCAAATGATGTAAGGGTTTTAATATATAATAGCATTTCTTATGAGGATTGTTTGAGATTATGTTTTTTATCATGAATTTTATGATATACCTCTAAATAATATCATATTTTTCCATATCCTTTGGTTATTTTTGAAGAATATATGTTCCCATTTAATTTAACTCTCATTATGTACTAAATATATTGAAAGAATATTTTTAAAGAAAAACTGATTTCATCTATTTATTTAGTCAAAAATTCTTTTTCTTCATAGTTCATGTTTTGTAGAATAAATAAATTATGTTTTTTATATTATCAAATTAATGTTTAATGTCATTTTTAATTATTTTTTAATTTTTAAAAAATTGACTAAAATAAATCTTATTTTCATTTTCTAAATGAGTTACATTTTTCACCTTTTTAAAAAATGTGAATGAAATGTTTTCTAACTTATACATTATGAACATAATTTTTCTACATAATGACCACTATATAATATAAATATCTCATTATATATTTACAAGTAAATCTTTCAATAAAATTTTATTCACAATATTATGGGAATTTATTATTCTTGAGAAGTGATTTTTAAACTGGAAAAGGTATTTTCCTTAAGAATTATTTAATGATATTGTAAAAGTATATTTATTTATCAATGAAAACTACCATTGGTTTAAATTATGACATAAAAGGGATATGATCCAAGTTTTCCATCTCTATTATTTCTCTATATGGTTTATGATTAAGGTTTAAAGATTTCATGAAACCCATTTCTTTTCCATGGGTTATGATATGACGATATTTTCATTAAACCTATTTTTTCATAGTCTATGATATGATAAAAATTTTATGATCTTAAAGAACACATCTATATGAATTTCCTTACGTAAGTTGTGGACCTAAAATTATATAACAAAAAAAATAATTCGGTAAAAATATATATATCATGAGATAAATATGACTGTAATAGAGAGTGAACCTAGTTTAGTAAGGCACTTTTTCCACTATGGTAGTCTTGGGATTGAACCTTCAATAATAAAATGGTTTGGGGAGTGAAAAAAATCTACTAAGATAGTCGTAGTGGTGACACATGAAAAAAATGAAGTTATATTCTATAATTATGTGTATGCCACAAACATTGGTCTTATTCTAATATTATTATATCATTTCACATGTTATTTAATTCCTATATGATTCATATCTTATGAACTATATTTAATTATGAAATGAATCATTATTTTGATCTATGATATGAAGGGTATGATTTTTCAAATATTATTCTCATGTTCTTATACCCGTTGGCTCAGATTATTTTCAAGAGATCATTAAAATTTCACTTGATTACCCTTTATAAGAATATAATCTCATCTTTTCATATGTTTCCTTTTTTCCCAAGGTTTTGAAGAAAGCTATTAAGTATGACTATTCTAAGAAGGGTGCCTGTCATGAGGAAATTAGAGGGAAATGATTTAGTTAACTTGTGAACCAATTTTTTACGTATAATATTTTCACAGATAATTGAAATATACAATTATGGAATGGATTTTTACGTAATGTATTCAATATTAACATAAAAATAAGAAATATCTATGTATGGAAAGCATATGTCACTACAGTTTTTATCAGAGTATGTTTTTGTCAACATTTTCAACCATGATGAGAAAAAATTAGTAATAACCCTAGTGATATGTCTCGGTGTAGGATAACATTATAAATTTTTAATAATTATCATGGATAAGCAAGGTTGAACCTGAGGTGTCTTAGGTGGAAAGGAAGGATTCATGATTTTGTCATATTTTTAATGATTATGTTGTTTCCCACTATGATTATTGTTCCTCATACTATACTATTTGGTTTTTTTCAATGTCTGGAACTTGAATGAATCATGTTAACACTAAATTTTATGGTTAATACCACTGTTATGAGTAACCAAATTAGATTATTATCAAAGAGAATGATATTTATGATATTCCTAATCTGTTATGAAGATGTATGATTAATAACTTGCACCTTAACTAACTCTAAAACTAACCAAATAAGATAAGGGAAATTTTTGTTGAGAGATTGGATAATTGTGACCATGTATTTTTGAGGACTCAATTTCCATAATGATAGAAATGTGGAAATATACATTCTAAGGAATGTCTCAATGTAAGGGGAGGATGTTTTCGATGTTGAAATAAAGAACATAGAGCAAAAAAATTTCAATGAGTTAAATTTCCTATGTTTGGAGAACATGGTAATTTTTCGAGTCAATTCCATAATACAAGGTTAATCTCCTAGGCCAATGAAAGGCATATGCACTGAAAATAAATTATTTGAGTAGATTGAAGTTTTTATTTGTTAGGATTTAGGAATTATATTGTGGAATTATTTTAACCAATTGTATTTTTGTTGTAGTAATAATTAATCATTTAATGATGGAATTATTTTTTGAATCATATATTTCTTCATGTAAGAATAACTTAATAGTTATGGATACTTTCAAGGGTTTATGAGTTTAAGGCTGTTAAAAATTTAAATTTTTTAAACACCATTATTTTGACTTTTTTTCTGATAATATTTTAATGTTATTATTTCCATTATGGGAGATGAATTATTGGGATAGTGTATATGTAACCAATAGATTGAAATTGATTTTATTTTTTAGAAGAATTGAATTTTAATCATTTTAAAAGTTTTGATAACATTTCGGGTTTATATGATATTTTAGGATTAATGATATTTCTAAGGATTCTCATAATATTTTTATTGATGTTATAAGAATTATTTTGATATAATATTAGAAAAAAGGAAAACATATCACATTTAGAATTGTTGTAGGTATTGAAAACAAAAATTAAAGGTGATGGGGGTGGAACAACTACTATTTCCCCATGCGATGTCTTAGTACATATGAATTTTCTTAAAAATGATGTGCCAAATAAATATTTAGTTGTTTTTTCAATGAAAAAAAATTAGAGAAAAATATGGGATTGAAATGTTATTTGGAGATTATTTTCATATTGGAATAAGTTAACTATTTTGGGAACCTTGTATGATTAAGGTAAAAATAACATTATGGGATTTTATTTTTGGAATAAAGGTTGGATTATCATTTTCCTGAATATAATATTATAATGTTCATTTATGTTGATTTTGGTTAATTATGTAAATGATTATAATGTCTTAGAGATTAAATTATTAATACATATTATTTTTGGTATGATCCATTAAGAGTGTTTGATAGTACTTAGATATGAATTATCAATTTATCTTGGAAAAATATCTGATCAAATCATTCAAATATTTGGGTCAGTTTCATATATTTTGAATAGTTTTAAGTTTAGTTTTCTATTGAATGTTCTATGTTTAACATTATGATTTATTTTTTATAATTTATTGATTAATGTTTTATTTAGTTATATAATTATTTATTAATTCTGAGATTTATCTTATATTAATTATTAGGATTTTGGTTTATTTATTAAATAAGAGGAAGATCATGTTATCATTTTTGATTTATGTGATATATTAGAAGATAGTTTTTGTGCTTTGAGAGTAGAAAAATTCCAATTGTATATTCAGTTTTTACAGTAACAAATGAATTAGAAATTTATTGAATCATAATAGAGTGATGGAATTATAGTCATGAAAAAAAAGATATCAGGTAAGTATATTTTTTCTGTCTTCTCTGTCTAATAGTAAATGAATCCAGAACTATTAGTAAAATGATCTTGAAATGAAAAATTTATCCTATTACCTAAATATCTGATTAAATGATGGTATTTCTCAAACCTCTTTGGTTTATGGTTTTTTATTCTTTAACTTTCACATGATCATTCACTTTCTTATGATTAATGATCTCTTTTCCCTCTATAATTATTTGGGAATTACACTTTTATTTCATGTCTATATATTTACATCCCACCAATGTTATCCTATTTTTAAACCATGTTTTTTTTCTAATCTATATGAATTTTATATTTCTATTTTCATATTAACAAGAGGAATTTTTATTAACCCTTTTTAAGTGGTTGATTTATGAGATGGTTTTTTCAATGTTCAAACCATCGATTATTAAGATAAAGATAAAATTTTAAGATAAAAATTATTATGAACATGCCTGGTAATTATTATGATTTTTTTAAATATTAATTATATAAATTTTATAAATATACATTTTTTATCAATATATTAGATAATTGTTTTAGTTAATATAAAGAAACTAATTTCCAACCAAAATGAGTTTTATACATTATATGAATTAATTTACAAAATTTATTTAAAAGTTATATTATTTTAATTTAAAAATAATAACTTCATTTTTTAATTCATTATATCAAAATTAAATTTTGTTTAATTTTTTATAATTTTATGAAAATATGGATTTTTAAATGAATAGTGAACGATACTAATTTTACGTAAAATTTTATTTTCTTATCGATTATTTACAAATTCAGAAAATATTATTGATTAGGTTTAAATATAATTATTTTAGTTTGATTAATTATAATTCAATTATTTAATTTTTAATGAATTTTATACATTAATATGTTATAAAAATATTTTTTATACAAAAAATAAATTTTCTAAAAAAATATTTTTTATCGCGTTTTATCGCCTAAATTATAAATTATCTTCTGCCACTTCTATATTTTTAATAATGAAAAATTAATTACATATTCAAAATCAAGAAATATTTATTAAAATATGTGAATTTTATTTTTGGATATTATGAATTATAACCTTATTAATTTTTATTACTATGGTAATGGGTAAATCAGGTAATTGAAGTTAAAAATAAATTTACATGGACTAGAAATCAACCCTAAAACATGGATTAATTTTTTTGTATGAATATATTTTATAAATAATCATATAAATGATGGATATATCTTTTTTTTTTCTTCCATTTATAAAGGTATATTTCCTTTATAATAGTTAAAATAGTATAAATCCAAAATGTCACACTCTTACTTATAATAACAATAATATATCTTAACATAGAGATAAATATAGAATATGTTAAGTTATAAATATTCATTTAATGTCTAATATTTTTATCGTGGATAATTTATTTTTTAGTAAATAAACAATATACTTTAAATCTTACAAAACAGTATTGTAGTAATAATTCAATTGATAAAAAATTATAATAAATAATATGAAAAAGGATTGAAATAATATAATTTATTTAAATAATTTTTTTAAAACAATATTTATATAGTAATGATATATAAGAGATGTTTTGATGTATTTTATTATAATTCCTATACTGAATTGTATTTTTAAAAGTCAAATTAAATTAATAGTTCCTAAAATGGAACTAATGTTATTTTATAATAAATAATATTTTATTCAATTATTTAAAATTCCTAAACATGATAAATTTTGAAAAGTGAATATTTTATTGTCTCTGAAATCAACCTTGTTCATTATATGGGTTTCTTGACTTTTTATAGTAATTATATTAACCGCATTAGAGTAAAAAAACATTGATATCACCATAATAGTCAAAAGGGTTAACGAAGGGTAAACACAAAATAATAAGGGTAGAAATGTTATCCAAACAAATAAAAATTTTATTATGTGAGAGTATTTAAAATCATCATTATATTATAATATAATATTATAAATTTTGAGTCATGTTGACATAAAAATTATTTTTTGTTAACTTAATATTTTAAGAAATTTCAAGAGTATCCCTCCCCTATCTTATAAATGGGAATCTCTTCTTATCATTTATTAAAACATAAAACTCATTTTAGTTCCAATTATACCTCCCCAAATTCCTTCATAAAATCTATAACCATGTTTTAAAATCCTTATTTTTTTCATAATATTAATCATATAGGTTATATAGTGTTATGAAAATGATAAATTCCAAAGAAGATGTATTTTTTAACCGCATGTTTTAGATTATTTATTCTTCAACCTCTTTGAAATATTCTTTAACAAGGTTTATATAAATACTTGAGTATCAAAAAAATACTTATATTTTTTTAGGTTAATGTAATAACCTATATGCATCTCCAACTTCCATCAAATTGGAGTGGAATCCATCGTTCATGTGTGCGGTGGACTACCACCTTGCAAACCGATGTAATTTATTTCCCATAACTATCTCTCAAAATAGTTATAATGATGAAATTAAGGTAGAAATATTATATTAATGAAATTATTATCATTACGAAATGATTATATTTATTTTACTTTCATGCTGATCCATTCACTAAATTTTTTTGACATTGTTTGGGCTTATGTGTGGAATTCCTCCAACTTGAGGTGATGTGATTTATTTTAATCACACAATCAGTTAGATTTTAGAGACTCAGGATTACAATACATATATATTACATTATTATTTATTAATATTCATTAAATTACACAAAAAACATTCAGAGGACCATAATAGTTTTTTATCCTTTGAAACATGAAAAATAAAAAACTTGTTTATAATTAATCTACATCATATCCCAATATGTTATTCATTACTAAATTGTTTTTTATGAATATCATACATAATAAGTTTCTTTATATCTTGGTGAAAGTTAACATAATAAATTCTGATCTCAAATGTTTCTTATGGTTCAGAAAGGGAGATACATAATCAAAACGTTAACCAAAGGTTATGAAAACATGACCACAATGTTTTATAAGAATATCATACATATCAAAGATCATAATGTTCTGTCATAAAATAAAAATTTTTATTTTATAAGACATTCATTATAAAGAAATAAAATTACATAATCGAGGAGATTGTAAAAATAGTGTAAGACATAAAATTGTGGCGCATAAGCATAGAAAATATTTTGTTAAGGCTACCAACAAAGACATTCATAACATTTTAGGCTTGGGATAACCACACATGTACCTACTTTGGGATTTAGATAACCAGATGATCAGCCTCCTTTTCCGGATTTTTTCAAACCACTCATATACCCTATGATCTCATAGAACATTTATCATTACCCAATTCATTGGAGGGAGATATAGGTCTCACTCATATCAAAATAAAAACCATATTTATGTATTCCACACAGTCATAAAAAAATTAATCATATAAAAACCCATAAAATGAAATGAGTCTCATAAACATTTCATCATATCATAAATTATATTAAATGGACTTGTTTCATAATCATTTCATAATTTCATCATAACATAACCCCTGGAAAAAGAAGTAGTGTTAATTAAAATCTTTTCATCATAAACATAAACCATTAAAAAATATAATAAGAATTATTTCCTTAGATAATAACCCCATTAAATAATAAGAAAAATAAATTGATATCATGTTAAATGAAAATTTATTTTAAAAGTTCACTTGGAACATTTCTTTTTTGAAAAATAAATCTTCATTGAAAATGAAATTTTAAAACATAGATGCTTTGAGAATCCTTTTCTTTAAAAATAAACCTGAAAAATTATGATGAATGAATTAAAATCATTTTATACATTTCGTTATTAAAATATCCATTCCAATTCAAAAACACTTTTCAAAAAATAAAAAACTTTAGAAATAAGTTTTACAAAACACTGTTTTGGAATAAAATGGGGTTTCGACCGAAAAGGCAATTTTTCTAAAAAACATTTTTTTCTAAGATATTAAGTACATAAATAGATGAAAATGAATGAAAAATATGTATAATCATTATATAAACATAATATAAGAAAATTAATGTGTTTCTTGAGAGATAGATTATATAATTTTATCATAAAAAATCAAATTTATAAATAATCTGGATAAATGATGAGATTGTAATATAAATTCATTTCCACTTTCGTATCTTTGTACTATAAACCCCATGAAATAGTAACATAGAATGTAACATAAAATAAAAATATAATAAATTTATTTATTTTATTGCATGTCATAGGGGATTTATATATACCTCACAATATAATTTAGTTTCATAACATAACTTACGTATCAAAGAATGACAATTGAAAAAAAATCCATTACAACTCTTGTAATATTTGGATCATAATCCTCAATATATAATAAAATAAAATGATACCTTATATATAATAAAAATAATTAGATTCATGATATAAAATTTTAAAGTGGTAGTATATACACCACACAAAAGAAACGAGTGGTGAATTTTCATATGTCTCCTCAGAATAAAAGAGAGACTTGAAATCACTAATTGTAAGTCTTGAACTACTTCGTACAAGTTAAAACCTATTGTATAATAAATATAATTTTATTATAAATATATTAAATAACCACACACACATATATATATATGTTATAACATATATAATTTCATAATAACCTTTTATTACACATTTATTAATAATTCTATGTAAAAGTCACTTTTTGGGAAAAGAATGTTTGTTTTTCAAGTTTTTTTTTGATATTTTATTTTTAGTTTCCTTACTTGGATCACAGCTCCATAATCTCTATAATTTTAACCATTTTATTAATATAATATATATTTATTATATATGTATTGTAGTAACTAAAAAAAGATATATTTAGAAAATTAAATACACCATTCATGGAGACAATAGGTCATACGTACACATAAATGTTGTCTCCATTTTCTTGATATATTTAAATTAGTAATGATAAAATATATATTTTAATTATAAAAAAATTATTTTATATTTATCAAATATTTTCATTAACCATTTCCTTATCACCTTACATGTAATGCATGAACAGATCATATCTCTTCATGCGGCGATTGTCCACCAAACATAAGAGCGATGTAATTGTATTCCCAAAAAAATGAAAATAATTATGGTATGCGTGATATAAAAATTACATAATAATAATGATATCATTGATATCATATATAAATAATAAATCCAACATTAGTTCCAATCATTATATGTGATAATGGAAAAAACGAGTGACATCGGTTCATGAGGCGGTTGTCTGCCACACACATAAATGACGATTTCATAACCAATTTGATTGAAGTTGAGACGAATTTCTGTCATGACCATAAAATAACCAAATCATAGTATATTTATGATATTTTGGTTATTATATCATAATATTATAATAATAATTTAACTATTTAGAGGAATAAATAAAACAAAAAACTATTGTTGACAAACATTGCCTCTTCTTTGGGTATCTTGCATAGGTTTGAACCAAATACCTTCCTAGATTAGCTCTATGTACAAATTATGAATTATAGGATTATGAGGGTTTTTTTAGAAGTTATTTGGAAAGGTATTGGCCAAAAAATAGTTATATGGTGTTAATAACAGAGTAAAGGGGTGTCTTTTTATAAGTGAGGTGAGTGACACACTTGAAATACTTTGAAAATAATAAGTGTTCCCACAATTTATAATATAAAAATGTTCCAAAATGGATAAAATTAGAAAAATATACACTGTAAGGTAGAAATATGTCCATAAAATATATTTTATACAAGTGTATAGGTCATTTTAACCCTTATCCTTTTAGTTTAACACCTGGTAAACCCATTCTGTCATTAACCGTTGTAAATAATTTGTAATGAATTTACTATTAACATTGATAAAAAACTATGTTTACCTTATTATATAATATATATTATTATTATTCCAAATATAAAATCCATTTTTCAAATTTTTATTCAAATAAGTTGAAAAATATAATTTAAAATTAATCCTGAAGATATGGTATGAAAGTGGGTTTTTAAAGATAAAATGTTCAATAGTTTAGAAAGTTTTTATATCATGATTCAAAATGAAATAGATTTAAATAAACTAAATTTGATTAATGGATATATAATTCAACTAATATTACATTAAAATTAATTTCATATATAATTTAACTTTTTAAATAAATTAAATGAAAAGGCAGTTTTCATTTCAAATTTAGTATTTTTCACTATTAATTAATAAATGAGACTTTTCAAGAAAATACTAAAAATTAACATTAATTAAATTTCAATATAAATATTTCAAAAATATTGTTTATTTTATTAAATTAATTTTCCAAAATTTTCATTAATCAATTTTATTATTTTTTACAAAAAGTAATAATTGTTTTTCAGAAAATAACATTTTTGAAACATATATATACTCTATAAAAAATTGAGTACATTTTTATGAAAATGTTTTATTAATATAAAATCATTATTATTGGTATTTAAAAACTATTTATTTATATTCATATCTCTATGTTTAATGACTAGGTTTAAATGGTCAAATTTTTAAAACTATATTAATAATATATCCTAGATTTCTTATAAATAAGTGTTGTTTAGAACACATTATATCCCAATATTGTCTATAGATTAATATTAAGTATGTGTTTTATGTAATGAAAGCTATCAAATAAATTTAATATAGTTGAAAAAAAATAATTCATTAAAAATGAGGGTTTTACATTCAACCCTCCTTAAAATTAATTTCACATACTAAATTCTTCACTACGATACAAAAACACAAGTATAATTACATATCATCATACCCTAAAGATCCCATATAGCTTCATAAAATAACTTATTTCATCAAAAAGTCATTAACCCGGTGAGTGGTCCTATTTTGTTGAACATTATCTGTATGATACAGAATCTCCATCAATTTTTCCTCATATAAAAAATCATTATCCTTGGATATGGACTTCAAGATAAGAACATGTGAAGGGTTAGGTATGTACATCATCATGAAAGATACATAGAACACATCATGGACTTGAGTGAGTTTTGGTGTAAGAACCAACTGATAGGTTACCATCCTAACAAGATTAAGAATCTAGAAGGTACCGATCTACCAATTTATTAGTTTCACCTTCTTCTAAAAATTCTTAACCTTATTCCATAGAAAAATTCATTGTAACAAATTGTCACTAACTAAAAACTATAGATCATGCTGGTGATTTTCAGTATAACCTTTATACCGACTCTGAGTAGCCTTGACATGCCATCGAATGGGTCAAACATTATTCATTCATTTTTTTCATCTATCTCAGGTCCCAATAGCTTTTTTTCTCCAAATTCATTCTATTATATTAGAGATATACATTTATTTCAATATAGGTCTGTTTTGGGGTCTGTCAGAATGCCTGAATGAAATATATTTTGAAAGAAATATAAACTATATGTAGGTGTTGATACCATCCACCTTTGAAATCCAAATAATAAGATCTCAACAAATACTATAGGGTTTGAATTGTTATTTTATACTAACCATCTATTATAGTTTGGTATGTAGTGTTGAAACTCAACTAAGTGTCATGATATTATAGAAGATTTATCTAGAACATTTTGGTAAACCTAGAACCCTGGTCAGAAATAATGGAATATGGTACTCCATGCAAACTTACCACTTTTTTAATGTATATCCTGGGAATGTGATCAGGATTTAAGTATTCTGTGTATGAGATAAAGTTTATTGACATTGTAAAGCAATAAAATATAACCCATATTGCATTATGAAATTTAGACATTTTGGGGTGTTCAATGAAAAAATAAATAGTGAGATTTTCCCATTTCCATTCTGGTATGGTAAATAGATGTAACATCCCATTAAAAATTTATCTATCAACATTAACTCTATGTTATAGAATTAATTGAGGTAAAAATTATTTAATATATTTCTTCATTCCATCCCACAAAAAATACACTTTCTAATCTCTATTCATATTAATCATTCCTTGATGAATAGATAATGAAGAACTGTGAGCTTCCTCTAATTAAACTTTCTTCAATTATGGTATGGACGGAATAAAAATATGATTCCAAAACCTTATCATTCCATCATGATCAAGGTTAAACTCAGGATCATTTTTAACCTTATTTTGAATCTATACATCTTCATTCTATACCTATTTAAACATCAATTAATTAGATGGTTGAAACATAAATTAAGAAAGATAATATTTTCCCACCATTATTAAGATTTTAATATCCATCCTCTGAATATCTTAAAATATTAGATATTTTTTCATCCTCATCATGGATAATCTAGAACTATTTTTTGAATAAAATAATCAACCACCTTATTGGATTTATGAGTGAGGTAATGTGTTGAGTATTCATAGTCTTTATTAAAATACAACCATCTTCTCAACTGTATATTTAACTCCTTCTATGTGAATATATGATTTAATATTTTGGGATCTGTATATTTATCACACTTTTCCCTATAAATATAATGGCTCTATATATTTAATGGAAAAATTACCACAAGTAACACCAAATCAAGATATGGGTAAGGTGTCTCATGAATACTAAATTTCTATGAGGAATAATCTCTAATAAATTAATTATGCCTAAGAAAACTTCTTTATCCCTTATTATATGCATCATTATTGATTACAAACCCTTCTCCTCTAAATTTTAATATATTCATAGTTCCATTGACAAAAAGTCTCTATAGTTCATTTAACTTTTCCTCACTTTCAACCGCCTGGATGAACTTGTATCCCTTTAGAGTTAACTTTGTTATATTAATTTATAGACAAGGGAAATTTTACACAAACCATTAATAATATCTAGATAAACCAAGAAAACTGTGGATCTTAGTCACCATTGTTGGTCTATGCCAACATTCAAAAACCCTCATCTTTGATGTATCTATCGGTATACCCTATCTTGATAATATATGTCCCAAAAAAGAAACTTTTCACATCCAAAATTCACAATTTGTAAATTTCTCATATACTTTCTCCTTACATAGGGTCTTTAGTAAAAATCTCAAGTGTTCATAATGATTTTACTTTGTCTTTAATAAATAATAATATCATATACAAAGACAACCAAAAAACTGATCAATGTAATCTCTAATGATTCTATTCATTAAATCCATGCAGATATAGGAGAAGTTATTAATACCGAATGGAATCACATTATATTCATAGTTTCTATACAATGTATGGAATGATTATTTGGAGATATCCTCCTTTTGGAGCCTCAATTTATGATATCCAGAATAAAGGTTAATCTTGGAGAAGTACTAATATCTCTGTAGTTGATCAAACTATATATCAATACCAGGTATATGATACTTCTTCATAATTTTTAGTTTTCTAAACTCCGGATAATCAATGTAGAGTCACATTGATCCATATTTCCTTTAAAAAAGGAGGTGGTTCTCCCCAAGATGACACATATGTTTGAAATAACTCCTCATCTAGGTTTTCTTATAGTTTCTTCTTCAATTCATGAAACTCAATCAGGTCCATTCGATAGGGAGTCATTGAAATTGGTGTGAAACTAGTTATGAATTTTACTATTAACTCGACTTCTTTTTTCCATGCAAGGATAGGTACCACTTCTACAAAGACTTCAACAAACTGCCAAACAACAACAATATCAATGAAGTTGAGTTTCTCCCTAACCATAGGAGAATAACACCACTTTTGACTTTATTTTAAGTACAATACAATGGATGTGATGTCCATTAAAAGTTTATACTTATCTTCATATTTATATACTATCATTTTATGGTTTTGAATGTAAAATGTGACACCACTTATTTGAAAATTGAGGTGGTATTTATGTAGATAAATCCAATCAATATCTAATATGACATAAAATTCAACCACAGTAAGAGTGATAAGATTTATAAGAAGCACATTCCCAAAAATTTCAATCGAAGAGGAATTATATATTTATGATGATATTTTCATACTATTATGGGTATTCACTACTAATTCTATATCTAATTATTTGGGGAATCTTGATACCCTTTGAAAATTATTCATATATGAAATAATGTGTATATATATAATCAAATAACACATTATAAGTTTAATAGTGGATGTCAATCATAACTTTCACCGCATAATTATCATACCCCTTATCAAAAAACAAGGATCACATGATATTTTTAGTCTTCCTACAACTTAGGAGGCTAATAGAGTTGATCAACATCATTAACCCTCGGATTTGGGCACTTTTTATCATAATTCATAAAATCCTATAATTTTAAATACTAAAGTGTGGGAGTTCCATTCTCTGGATCATTCTCATTATTAATATCATTATAAAATATCTTCCCATAACTTCTTCAATAATCTTCATGATGACCTTCCATTCCATACATAGAACGTTAAGTAGTCTCCTTAATATAATTTCCTCCATTCCTATTACCATACATTAATAATAATGGAAATATCATACTATATTATCAATATATCCAATATATTCCTTTTAATTTCATCTTTACCTTTTTATCAAAACCATAATATCGATACATAATTACAACCATCAAATCTACATTTATAGAAAATCTAAAAATATCTTTATAGATACTGAATTGTTTTTTGGAAAACACTCTTTAATAACATGGTTTTAATACACTAAATAAAAAATCATCCTTACCTTCAAGATTGTTGATTATTCCAGAATCATGCCTCATTATTCTTGTAGAATTTTCCTTAGAGGTTCCAATTAATTAATCATCCTTTAGATCTAGCTCACGTAACTCCTCCATCTTTATATGTAGAATACTGAGAAATTACTATTTGAAAAAATAAGTTCTTGAAAATTTCCCAATACATGGACTAATTTTATTTTTTTCCTAGTATTATTGATAATATTACACTATTGATCATCTCCACCATCAAAATGGTAGATATACAAAATGAATTTTTCTTGTTCAAAACACTGGATGAAAAAAACATTCTTTTTTGTAGTACTGATCCATTTTAAAAAAAATAGTTTATCTAGAAACCCACTAAAAATAAGGTTAATGTTCCCTCATTAGGGAATAAAAAAATTTTCCCCTCATTCCTTTCAAATGGAATTATATCGTCATTCTTTTCATGAGAAAGTTGTGCAAGCATAAAATTTTTATTTTTCATTCCATCTCCCAAAAGGTTTGGCTACTCTCGAGGACAATCATTTAATTTTCCATATCACCCAATATTAACATGTTTCATTTACGTTAGATCCACTATCTAAAACTAAAAAACATAGTTTAACATAAAATAATCATAGGTAGGACCCACATAATCCTGAAAATCACTAATAGAATGTCTAAATCTTGAAACATTTTTTTTTAATTTATGAAACATTCTCTTTAATTTATGACATCTTAAGTCAATTATAGATCATTTATAATACTTATATAAGTAAATACTTTATGATATTTTGTAAATAGTTTGTAAATTTTCAAAGCGTATCCCCTAGGAGTGTGAAACTGGGTGTGTAGAAAGGTTTATTGTCGTGAACTATGAGGTGATCTATTCTATATCAATTCACCCTTTCCAAAGTTATCACCCCTAGAAGCATCTGTGATAGATCCATATGCACTAATAATATATATACAGGGATATAATTTCTTTTAAAACACATTATCTATACTTTACCAAAATTCTTGGATTTTATCCTATATTTTTAATAATCCTTAGAGTTATCCTTATTCATGTCCATAAAGAAATCACTATGGTTTTCTCATCCTAGTTACCAAAGGATAACAAGAACAAAAATTTTATGCCAACTATAAAAACCTAGACTTATTTTACATAGATATTAAGTTATTTTTTATGTCTAATAATTTCATTAACTAACACATGATAGAGGACTGTAATAGTTTTTTTGTATTTGAAAACATGGAAACAGAAAAAACATGTCCATATGGGAGAAACATAATCTTCCACTATGTTATTAATTACTGGAATCCTTATAATACATATCATACAAAATATGTTTCTTCATATAATGGGGAAAATAAATATAAGAAAGTGTGAGATCAGATTCTTAGTAAGGGTAAAAAATGGCGACACATAAACATAACATTTATAAAAGGGTATGAGAACCTGAGAATAAAATTTGAAAACAATACCTTATATATCAAACATCATAATATTAACTTATGGAATAACTATTGAAATTTCATAAGACATATTTTGTATGGAAATAAAAGAACTTGATCTGAGATATAATATAGTTCAAATTGGATATAAAATTGTAGTATAAATATAAGTATAAAAAATATTATTCCATGGATTCCCCCTAAAACATTCATGACATGTTATATATAATCTAACCACCCATGTACCATCCTTTTAAATCTTCAACTAACCACCTATGTACCCTATGATCTCATATAACATTTATCATTACCCAATGCATTGGAGAGACATATAGGTACCACCTGTCTTATAAGGAAAAGCATATTTATGTGTGCCATAAGATCATAAAACATTCATCATATCATAACCCATGAAATTAAATGGGTTTCATAAACATTTAATCATATCATAACCTCTATAAAATAGATATTTTTCATAATCATTTCAATATTTCATCATAGTATGAACCATGGAAAAATAAGTGGGTTTAATAAACATCTTTTCATTATTAAAAAAAACTATCCTGAAAAAGAATAAGATTGGTATCATTGTATCATAACCCCATTAAATAGTAAGTTATATTAATGTTTGTGATCATAGATGGAAAATGATTTTGAAATATAATTTGGAATATTTATTTGAGAAAAAATTACTTTTCTTTGAAAATCACTTTTTAAAACATAGAAGGTTTTCAAAATTCGATACTTTAAAATTAAAATTTAAAACATATAGAATGAATATTTAAAAAAAATGTAAAATATTTCATGATAAAATTTTATTTCCACTTTTAAAACACTTTTTAAAACATAAAATAATTTGGAAATATATTTATAAAACACATGTTGGAAAGAAAATGGTTTTTAGATAAACAACAAAATTTCCTTAAAAATATTACATTTTCAGATATTAAGAACATAAAGAGTAGAAAATGAATTGAAAAAATTATTCCCATGACATAAACATTGGAGAATAAAATCAATTATTTTATTTAGATATGGATAATAATATTTTATTATTAAAAAATAATCATAGACAATCATGATAAGTGATGAGATCGTAACATAAAATAAAAATCACTTTGGTATCTTTGAATCATGATCCCCATGAAAGGATAACGTAAAATGGATCTTAAAAATAATTATCATAAATTAATTGATTATATTACTTGTAAAATTGTTAGTATAAATAATTCACTAAAGAATAAAGATTCATAACATATCCTACGTCTCAAAGAAGGAAAATTGAGATAAAAATACCTTAACACATTGGTAATATTTTTAATCATAACTACTGATAAAGAATACCATATATTGAAATTTAAATATCATGAAAATAATATTATTCATTATATAATAAGTCAAATTGGTAGTATATACACTAAAAAAGAAACTAGTGGTGAATTTTCATTTATCTCCCATAAATAAAAGAGTAACTAGAAATCCCTTACCTTAAGTGTTGACTTCTTTCACAAATAATTGAAACTCTTTTAAAATAAATAAAATCTTATTATATATGTATTAAATAACCATAAATATATATACTATAACATTTATTATTTAATAATGACCTTTTGTTACACATTTGTTAACAATTCCAAGTTAATAACACGGTTTGGGCCATAACTGATTTTTTCATGTATGTTTTGTTTTTTTATTTTTGGTCCACTTACATTAATAATGGTTCCATAATATAAAACATTTACCCATGATATAAATAACATAAAATTTCATTATATATTTATTTATATTAATATTTAAAATATAGAGATAGAAAATGATTTACATGGTTCATGGTGATGGAATGTCATACGTACGCATGATCATTGTTTCTATTTTTTCAATTATTTAACTAAATAAAGTTAACTTTTATATTTTCATTATAGAATATTTTTTATGACTTAAATATTACATATTATCATTAAACCCATCCTCACTACCTTCCATGTAATTCATGATAGAATTACATCACTTTGTGAGGCGGTAGTCTGACGTACACACAACCAATGTTATCGTATTCCCACAAAAATGGTTTACACGAAGGAATGTGAGACAAAATAATTCCACAATAATGACAATATATTAAATAAATTATATAAATAATAAATCCATAATTGTTTAAAATCTTGAAAGGTTTTAATGTAAAATGAATTTCATTCAATCACGAGGCGATTTTCTGTCACAGACATGAACAATGGTTTTATACCATATTTGATGGAAGTAGAGATGTTTATCGGTAAATAAATTTACATTAAAAAATATTATGGATATATTGAGGTTCTTATATCATCTTTTTGTAATATTAATTGACTAATGTGGAAGAATAAAAAAATAAATAACTCGTTGATGAAAATTACCTCTTCTTCGGGAATCCTCGATTCAGTTGAACCAAAAGCCTTCCTAAGTTATATTTTTGTCAAAAATAGGGATTCTAGGATATAAAGAGGGATTTCAGGAAATAATTTTTGTAGTTTTTTTTTAATTTTTTTTATTTTTGAAGAATATATAAAATGGGGTGACCTTTTATAAGTTAGGTGAGTGGAAAACTTGTAATTTTTTAAAAAGAAAAAGTATAACGACGTTTTTACATGCCAAAAGGTTAAAAAAAGGATCAAATAAAATACTTAGACATGATTAGGTACAAATATGGCCATAAAATATATTTAATACATGTTTATAGGTCATTTTAACCCATGTCATTTTGGTTTACCCCCTTATAAAGTCATTTTTTATTTAACCACATTTACACATTTTTTCTTCTTTTTCAATTCATTGCTATCAAAAATTAAGTTTACCTTATTAAATAATATAAATTATTCTTATTAAAAATATGGAATCCATTTATACAAATAAAATTTTGATAATTGTAAATTTTCAATTAAAAAAAATACTACAGACGTGACAAGAAAGTATGTTTTTAATTAGAAACTTTTCAGATGTTTACAAGGATTTTATATCGAAATTCAATATGGAATAAAATATAATGACCTATATTGGATTAATAGATGTATAATTTAATTAATTATAGTTTAAAACCAATTTAAAATATAATTTAACAATATAAGTAAATTAAAGTAATGGTATATTTTCAATTAAAATCCAATATATTCATTATTCATAAAAAAATGTATCTTTTTAGAGAAAAATACAAAAAATAACCCTAATATAATTTTAATATTATAATCTAAATAAATCATTTTATTTTATAAAATTTATTTTATAATATAGATAAAAAATAATTTTAATATCTTCTACAAAATTAAATGAAAAACATTTTTTGAGAAAATCTTATTTTCAAAACAGAGAAATACTTTATCGAAAATTATGTAATTTTTTTAATATATTTTCTTAATATTAAACCATTAAAATTAATATTTAAAAATTTGATATTACAATTCAAATATCTAGGTTTAATGTCTAGGTTATAACAATCTCATTTTAATATCTATATTTAAAATATAGTGTGGTTTTGTTAAAAATCGATGTTGTGTATAAAGAATAATATCCCAGTCTTATGTAGTGCAAGATTAAATTTGTATTGTTTCTAATAGAATATATCAAAGAAATTTTATTTATTTTTAAATAATAATTCATAAAAACTTTAGGTTTTACATGGATGATATATATAATTTTTTTGAAAGAAATTTATATTGTATCTATGATATAATGTTAATTTTACAATAATAAAATAACACTTAACTACATTATTTAATGATCATAGAGAAATGGAAACTTTACTCACATGTACCTATGTACAGCCAACCCAAAGATTATAAAATAGTTAATTTTTAAAAAAATATCTATCATGACATTTAACGTATAATTAATGTATAAAAATTATGATTATGTCTTGATTATTATTCTATAGATAATGGAATTATGACCTCATTGAGAATATTCAATATACCCAATCAATTTTTAACTTATGAAAATAATATGATCAAAATTTATTGTCTAAATTTAATTTATTATGTTATTTAATATACCATAGTAATAGATAAAATAAAATTAACACTAACCATGAAATGTTTCTCAAGAAGGTAAATAATTACAAAATTATATTATTCAAAAAGTTAAAGAATATATATCATGACTCAAAATCAAGGTAAGGGAATTCATTTTAAGATTTCATTTTAATGTTTCATCTATAACACTATTTTTCTTGTACATCCATATTTGAAAAAAAAAATTATAAATTTTTTTATATGGGAATAAAATAATTATAAATTAAAATTTACATATCTTGTACTCCCTCTAAAACTATTACAAAATGAGTCTCTTTTTATAATGTTTTGGCCTTTATTATAAAAGGAAAAAGGAATGTTCTATTTTAATGTATATGGAGATAATAACCTTTCCCTCCATTGTAACAAATATTTCATTTTTTTATTCCTTTATAATCCATCAATTTTTATTCAACTAAAACCCATTATTACTTTTTCCTTGAGAATTTTAGTTCTGAAAAATTGTTTTAAAGGATATGTATTTATCAATGTGAAATTTTTTTTATTATGGGTAAAAATAATGTATTTATGAAGAAAGATTTTATGAATTGTATTATGGTTTATGGGAATTGTTTATGATTATGAGTAGAATTATTATAAAATAATGGTTAGTGAGACAACTATATATTTTCAATAAATTTTATAAAGAGATAGAGTTAAAAAAATTGGTTTTTATGAAGTGATTATTGAAATTTACCATGAAGGTTATTCTAAGTGTAAAAAGGGTGGTTAGTTTATTTCTAATCATAAAGGTTGTGATAAATGTTACTTTGATGTTTACCCCATTTTTATAAATGATATGAAAATGATTTCTAAATATTATATATTATTTATCTATTCATGATATCGATTTTTTGAAAATATTATGACCTTACAAGTTCACTAAATGATCTTATGTTATAAGAAAAGTACATGCCACATTTTAAGGGTGAAAAGTATAACATTTTGAATTTTTTTCTGATTTTTAATTACTGAATGAAATATTTAGGAGTTTTATTTTTTTCTTAAATATTTATTAGGAAATTATTTAAGTTAATATTTTTGAAAAGATGTTAAATTCTTTGGTAAAAAAATTATTTTGATAACCAAATATTGTTATGAAAATGAAAATATTTATAATTAATCATGAAAAAACGTTTTCATTCCTGATTTTTATATAACTTATTGAGAATTTTATTTTAATAAAATGTATTAAAATATTATTTACAGTGTTTAAGTATGAGTACAGACAAGTATGTGGTTAAGATATAATTAGTGAAGATACATCATGAAAAAGAAAACATGTTATATATTCAAAGTTATGTTTTCTGTTAAAAATGGTTTCCAAGTAGAAGTGTCCACATTTTAATATTTTGTTTCTATAGAATTTATGAACTAACTATG
Organism: Viscum album; assembly: GCA_963277665.1. Taxonomy (NCBI): domain Eukaryota; kingdom Viridiplantae; phylum Streptophyta; class Magnoliopsida; order Santalales; family Viscaceae; genus Viscum; species Viscum album. The sequence continues at coordinate 2,067,105,103 of OY728123.1, read as the reverse complement.
AACAACTCTAAAAATATAATATATTTTTAAATGTGAGAAACCGAGAAAGTGAAGTCTAGTTTTAAATCACTAGAATATGTAATGTATAATATTGGGTCTAAAATGTATGTATCAGAGTAAGTTTTAGAAACCATTAATGATTATGTAATGTTACCTAAATAAACTTAAAATATATTACTTTATGATTATATTGAAATAATATATAATTGTAAGTTAAAAAAGTTGAATATTTTATATAATGTCTATTTAAAATGGTTTTCCATAGAGTAAACAGGTAATATAATGTAGGTAGGCACCTATGGCATGATATCCTTATGATTTAGTAACCTAGAATAGTTTCAATTATAGTAGAGAAGCTTCAAATTTATATGTCTTAATTGACATAATCTATAAATGGTGATAATATCCATATAAGAGAAAAAATTGATCTACTACAGATGAACATTTAAATAGTGGAACATTTTATGAGACCACACACTTCGATATTTTTTGGATCTTCTAACCCAGTGGTATCTAATGGATGGATTAAATACATATAAATGAAATTATACATCCTCAGATGTTTTTTCATCAAATGTTTAGTATTTATATTAAACTTTTTGAAGGTAGGGATATATAATGGTGGTCAATTAGAAATAATATTATGGAAATTGTAGAGATTGATGCCCCAAAATGTATTGAATTTTTGAATATCTTCCTTGAGAAATATTTTTCTATTTAAGGTAGACTTATAATAAAAAATAGATTCATATAAATGATAAAAATAGAGTAATATTTAGTGAATGTGTATGAATAAAACATCATCTATTTGGAACGGTACATACTAAATTTTATTTATGATATTGATGGTATGATCATTTAGTTTCACTCATGAATAAAGCCAAAATATTAAAGGTAATTGTACTATATAGACTTTAAATGTTATCATAAACTTTTTATATGTACAAATAAGTGCATGTGTGGGTTTTTGATGATTTTTGATTTATTATAACTAATATATTCTATGTTCTTCTAAGATGATATATTTTGGAATATGGCTCATAATTGTAATGAATAATATCTTGGTGGTTGTATGACCTATTTTAATAAATATAAAGTAAAATGTTCTAAATATAATGATATGGTTCATTATGAACATTAGTGTTTGATAAAGAACACTAATTATGGGAATAAATATGACTATAAGAAAAAGTATGTGTTGAATCCTTCAAAACCACTTCAGTAGATGTTAGGGGATCAAATTATGTTGTTGTAGGTACAATGCTTATTTATTTAGATTTTTCTAATGTCTTGTTTGATTCTAGGTCTACACATTCTTTTATATCTATAAAATGTTCTGTAAATTGTGAATTCCACCTCATAAATTAATCAATAACTAATGGTAAAAACACTTTGGGGAAACATTTGGGGAAAAAATATAAAAATGTTAATCTCACTTTATGTGAAAATAATTTACATAAAAAACATGTTTTATTTCCCATAGTATGGTTTAATTTTATTATGTGTATCAATTAGATATTCATTTACCATAAAAATATATGTTTTAGAGCTAAAGAAGTTATTTTAAAAAATATATTATACTTCTATACATTAATGAATTCAGACCTTTGATAATATATAATAAAGTAAAGAAACCATTAATAGATGAAAATGAATGGTATCTTGTACATAATATTGAAAATAAATTTTTTTTTAAATTAATGATTTGTTGCTAGAAAAACTATACCTAGATGTTTTTATCTTATGTGTTTCCCAATTATGTACCTAAAGAGGATGTTGAATTGACCGTTGAATTATTTCCTAAGGATAAGACAATTAATAAACCCCCTTATATAATGGATCAAAAAGAACCTCCGTAATTGAGAATTATGTTTTATAAGTTTCTTGATAAAGGTTTAATTTATCCAATCACATCACCATGGGGTGAAAATATTTTTTTCATTGAAAATAAATATAGATCCATGAGGATTTTAATTGATTAAAGAACTTTTAATAACATTACAAATAAAAATAATTTTTTCTCATATCAATGACTCATGTTATTGGCTCTAGATAGATTAATTTTTTTCAATGGTGGACCCAAGGTCTTTCAAAACACTTTTCAATAATTCTTCTTCATATCCTGTTGAATGGGAAAAAATAAGTGTGAGATAAAATGCTGATTAATGGTTAAATATAGTGGAAGAAATCATGAATTAATAATAAAAATCAACATGGAAAGGTAATTAACTAAACACCCATTCAATTTATGTAACTTGACTATCATGATAAGATTAGGAACAATCAATATGGCATGGTAAAAAACTGAAATCTAATACATTTTAATCAATAACATAGAATAAAATGAACCCAGAGTTAATTTCCTAGATTATATCTCATCCATAATATTAATAATGGTGTTATTATTGATTTAATTTCATAAGTAGTGGTTGTCATGATCTTAGCCGTCATGATACCTCTACCGTCAAGATCTTCCTAATGATAGTTTAAAACTAATGGGTAAAAACCCATCTGATTTAGTTGACTGGTTTGTCTCATAAGACTTGTAAATGAATTTTGGGGATATCTATAAATAGGTACCACACATATCTTCATGTTCAAATCAATCCTCCTATATCGAATAATTTATTTAATTAATGAACCATGTTAATTATCATAAAATATTCATATTTTGTAAGGAATTTGGATTTATAAACATTTCCATGGATAAAAAATAACATTCAATGTAGTATAACATATGTAGAAATGATATATGGTTTAAATAATAAACATACCTATTCTAAATAATATATATAATTAGAATAAATTTAATGTAAAGTTATCATAGTAAAGTAAATATTACAAGGGGATGTTATTGAAAAAAAAATTAATCAATAAAGGGAATGTTAAGACTTTCTATGGTTAAAATAATCATAATCCACTAATAAAAAAATAAGGATAGTATAAATATAATAATACACATTTTATAAAAATTAAATGGGTTTTTCATTGATAAGTTGAAATACTATAAAAATATCATTGAAAAACATTTTTCAGAAAAATATGAGTTTTAATTTTGAAAATATTCATTTAGACCATAAATTTAAAAAAATATTTAGAAAATATTTTTCTTTGAAAATAAACCTATAAACTTATAAAATAACTTTTAAAAAAAACTATGTGGTCATGATGGTAAGATATTATAAACCTGTCGAGTACATTCAAAAAATAATTCCTTTAATATTGTTGGTAAAATCCAAACAAGCCATGTTTTGAAAACAACATGAATTTTTATTTCAAATAAAATTACTAAATTTTTAATATATTTTAAAATTTATAGAATAAACCATCGAAAAATAGTTAAAAACTTTATCTAAAACATTTTTATAAATCATAGTTTTGGAAGAAAATATTTTTTCGATAGATGAGAGAAATGAGGTCAAATTCTATAAAAAATAATTTATTGATTATTTAATGCACCAAAGAGAAGAAAATGGGAATATTACTTGAAAGTATCTTGAATAATTTGATTATAATAAAATTAAATGGTTTTATTAGTAAATATTCAAAACATTTTGTTCATCTAAAATTCAATAATAAATAATTTCGATTAGAATGATATTATGAAATAAACCCTCAAAATGAACATATATGTGGAATTGAGTATTACTCAAGGAATATATTTTGTGTATGAAATGTAAAAACAAATAAAAAATTAGAAATACAACATAAGGTAATCAAAAAACATTTTACACCTAATATTATAATATCAAAGATGATGAAGCAGTAATATAACCCAATGGAATGAAATTGAGTTGTACAATTATTTACCACTTGGTAACTCTTATATTAAATACCATTGGATGTAATAATTATAAATGAAAATGAAAATATAATTAAATTTTAATTGATCAAGTTATTTCATTTCAAAAATGAATTATATAAACAATATTAAATAAATTATGTGCATAAAATTACAATATGCCTTATTTATGGGAAATGGAGACGAAGTCCCTCACCTTGGGTCTAAATCGTCACATACATTATTTATCTTCCAAAATAATGAAATTATATTAATTTTTTTCTTAATAATATTTTATATTTTTATTTTTCCTGTTATTTTACATATTACCATGTTATATATGATTACATAATCAATTTGGATTACATCGTACGTTTCAAATATATTTTTCATAAGTGTCAAAAAGGACATTGGTAGGTTCACTATGGTCAAAGTGGTCATTAATTAAACATTTACATAATAATAATCATGTCATAATTATTATATTTTTACATAAATTAAAATTTTAATACCAATAATTTAATATGGTTATATGAAATTAAGTATAGTACGAACATGAAGATGGTAGGTCGCACGTACGCGTGAGTAACATTTCTCAATTAAAATTATCATTACATGAATAAAGTAAGTAATATTTTTTCATTATATAATTATAATAATATCATAAATAACATATTATAAATATAATTATATATATATTTTCCATTTTATTGTGGTGAAATGTGATTCACATCACTTCATGAAGGCAGTACTGAATACAAACACAAACAACGTTATCATCTTTAAGCGAGTAAAAATGTAAAAATAATGTTTTATGTTTTATGAAGGATAAATAATTAATTAAATTAATAATTATAAATTTTATATTAAATTAATTATTTTTAACTATATCCTTATCACCTTTCAGTTATTGTTTTAGTGAAAGACAAATCACATCGCTTCATGAGGTAGTACTTCGCCTAACATATGGGTGATGTTATCATATCCCCTATAGAATGGAAAGTATAAAAGTTATATATTATATAATTACAATAATGTTATAATTATTTTATAAATATAATATAAATATCATTATATATATCATCATATGGAATTAGTGAGAGGTGGTAATGGAAAAAATGAATGGCATCAGTTCGCAAGGCGGTACTCCGTCGTACACATGAATGGTGATTTAATAACACATTTTATGGAAGTGGGGATAATTTCGAGTAATCAACTTAAAATAAAAACTTATAATAATATTTAAGGAACTAATTTTATTATATAATCATATGTTAATAAAACTTTTAGGACATGGATGAAGAAATAAAATAAAAAAACTTGTTAAATAATGTCACCTCTTCTTCTAATAACCTCCTTAAATTTGAACCAAAAGCCTTCCTCGGTTTTATATTTTCCAAAAATAATGAATCTAATATGTGGAGATGGATTTTTTTAATCTATTTAAGTATTTATTGAATGAAAAAGGTTTATATGGTGTGAATAATGGAGAAGAGTGGTGTCCTTTTATATGTGGGGTGAGTGACACACTTGTAAAGGTATAACTATGTTTTTCAAATGTCAAAATGTTCAAATATTTACTATTATACATAATTATACATTATAATGTATATATATACCCATAAAATATATTTCATACATGTTATTAGGGAATTATAACCCTTATACTTTAGGTTTAACTCCTGATAAATCCATTTTTACCTTAGCTATAGTAAATAATATTTACTATTTTCATAATTCATTTTTAAAAAAAAAATTATTTTAACATAATAAATACTATATCATATGATTATTATAAATATTTAATGCATTTTTTCAAATTCTATTCAAATAATTAGAAAATGTTAATTAAAAATTAATCCTACAGTTGTGATGAGAAAGTGTGTGTTCAAAGAGAAAATGTTCAATAATTTACAATGTTTTTATATAAAAATATAATTTGAAAATGATTAAAATGAAATAAATTAGATTAATATATATATAAACATTAACTAATATTACATGAAAAAATTACCTTATAATTTTACTTTGTAAATTATTTTAACAAAAAGTTAGTTTTCAATTAAAATTTATTATTTTTCAATATTCATCAAAAAATGAACCATTTTAGAAAAATAAAAAAAAATACCCTTATTAAATTTTGATACTATAATTTCAAAATTAATTTTATTTTATGAAATATATTTATTATAAAGTTGAAAAAAAAGTATATTATGTGTGTGAAGTGTTACTAATCCATGTTTGAGAAAAAATATTGTTTTTTATAAAAAATAACTTTTTTATTTTAATTTATTTTTAATTTATTTCTCACAAATAGATATCCAATGAATTTTTTTCACATGTAAATTATATATATTTCATAATTTATTTTTTATTATTCATAAGTGATAATTTAATAGCTTGGTTATAACAGTATACTATATTAATGTCTAGGTAGACTCTAGTTTCATGTTCCACAAGCCATCACAAAGATAAAATTTAATGAAATATATTTCATGGGTTGTTAAATATTGGTTTTTCATGTCACATATCCTATAGAATAAATTGGTCTTATTTTATAATTTGTGGGTGTTACATTCTCTCTACCTAAAATAAATTTCATCATCGCAATTGAAACTTGATTTAGTGAATAAAGGGTTTGATAAATTATTTTGTTGAAAACCCACAACATAAAAAGAGTTAATAACAATCTTATTAATAGTACCGAAAGGGATGTAAAAAAGATCATATGAAATAACACATAACTATAATTATATATAAGATAAAATTGGAGTAATGTGAATATGTATACATGAAATAAAAACAAACATAATTATTGAGATTGATAGAGGTCTTGATCACAAGAAAGAAAGTGATTAATATAAATATAAGAAACTCAAAACCATAAATATGTGATTATTTAAATACCATTTGACTCATCAAATATGAATGTAATAGGCTACCATTTTTTTCAAAATCCATTACCTAAATTTGAGGAATTATTTTATTATCTTAGAATATTAGGGAATATACTTACTTGATATATCTAAAGTTCATAAAAACAATTTCATTATTTGATTGTGCTTTTATCAGTTAAAAATTAATATATTACTTAATGAAATGAATATCCAAAAAATATTTTTTATTTATGAAGCAGTAAAATTAACATTTAACATATTGTAATATCTATAATATAATGACAATTTATCCCTCTGATCTATAGTAATTATTATGATCAAATTGTTAGCATAGGTTATCCAATATGAATAAATATACATATGGTTAAGTAGCACATAAATCTATAAAACCTAATCTATTGTTAAACATAAACCATTTCATAATTGTTTTACCTTTTTACGTATAAAACAAATTTAGACCCAAAATATCAGAAATAAGGTCACTCAATTTCAAAAATAAACTTATCACTAATTCTCCAAACAACAAAAAGTAGATATTAATCATCACATACCAAACATGTGAATACATTCATCATGTATTCTATAAATACATGGTAATAACATGAATTACCATAAAACAATATTAAATCAGTTATAATTTATTATTTCTTATATAAAACTTATATTATTGGATATATTTCTTAAATCCAAAAATGATGTAAACTCCATCAATGATATAATAAACAAATTTATCAATAAATCATTAATTATTTCCAAGGTATTTAGTAATATCCCATTTACTTTATCCATGTCAATCATATTTTTATCTCAAGTTCATTATCTCAACGTCAAAAAAAAATTATGAATTACCTTCTCTCATTCATATTTCTTCCGAAAAGTTGATCATTCCACTGAATCATTTTTCTTGGGCATCAGTGTTGTTCAAAATACTATGTAAAATACTTAAAGGACAATTATTTCATTACAATAATTATATATTTAACAATTTTTATAAACAATATATAATTGATAAAAAGAATTAAATGAAATAATTATTGAGTTAGGATTGAAGAACATTAACCAGTACACTTCATCTTTGGTAACAGTATAAGATTGAGCATGATCTATTATCATTATTTGCGGTATTTAATTTTGATCCCCGAGACATTGATTGGTGTTGTTTCTGATTTTCTTAGATTTGAATAATTTTATATTGGAAATATTTTTATTTACATTTCAATGAAATAAATGGCGGCCTTTCTCACCACACTTTTATCACACTCCCATTCCTTTTAAGCAAGAATCAAGGTGTTTATTTCTATATTTATAACATAAGGTAAAATTATTCTTTCCCTTAATCCATTTATATATCATTTTGCATGACATACACTATTTCAATTTCTTCCCATAAATGTAATAATACTTATAGAATTATTTTTTTTATTAGCACATGATACACTATCCTCATATGATGATAATTATTGGGGGTCTCATTCTCTTAAAAATATTAACTTAATTCCATCAATGAGACAATCATTATTACTCTTTAGATTATGTGTAATGATGTGGTTCCCTTTCCTTAATCAATGAGAAATTTTTAAAATGATAGAATATACTAGATTAGATATTATTATTATGAATAATAATGTATAATCCCAAAACTAGTGAAATACTTAACAAAATTTGAAACATTTATGCTTGGGTCATATCACAATCACAAACATGGTTTATTTGTGGATATCTCTATTTTTAAAAACGTAAAATTAATTTATATATAAAATTTAAGTTATCATAAGAATATCTATTTTTAGGGTCAAACATGATGTATAGTACGGCTCATTTCATGCACATTCTGATGATCAAGTCAATCCCAATATTCCCTTTTCAGAGTTGTTTCCACTTGGTACATCTATTTAGAACCACATCCACTTGTTGTATGATGATAGAGATGTATATCCATGAAATACCACATAATATATACCTTACTAAAAAAATATGGTGTTATTATATATTTCTCATCAAATTTTATACAATTATTTCATCCCTAGTATATCATTTCTTAAATCTAGTGCCCAACATTTATACTAAAATTCCTCTAATAAAAATTTTAGAAACCCAACACCTGTAACTAGGAGCTGAGATATTATTTATTAAATTTGAATAATATAAATGGAATCATAACATGAGTTAACATAGGGAGTATTAGTTTTGGTAAATTGGATACATATATGATAATCATTTTAAATTGGTAATAGAAATTAAATCATAACACATAACAAAAAAATGAACTACATCTTTGAAAACTCTTTCCATGAATTTTTATTTGTATCCTGGGGAAAGTTAAAAAAAATAAGTCTGATATCAATTCTCAGTAAGGATTATGTATAGTGTAATATAGAATGAATCAAAAATAATAATCAACATGAAGTAGTAATCAACTATACACACATTCCATTTAAATAACCTGGCTATTATGTTAATATTGGTCACAATCAACATAGAAAGGTAAATAACTAAAATAAAGTACCATTTAATCAATAATAAGAATAAATTGCATCAAGATATAATATAAAATTTAATATCTCATAGATAATAATAATAACTATATTCTTAATGAAGTAATTTCTTAATTATTGGACTTCATGATCTTAGGCATCATGATACCTCTATAATTGAGATCATTCATCAAGGAAGTTTAAAATATCTAGGTAAAAGCTCGAATGATTTGGCCACCTAATTTATCTCATGAGTTTTATTGATGAATCAAGGGGATATCTATAATAGGCCCTACCCATATCAGTATTTCCAAATCATTCCTCATATATTGAATAATCTATTTATTTTGTGAACAATGTTCATTATCATCAAATATTGGTATGGACTAATGAATATAGATTTATCAATATTCCCAATATAGAAAAATAACATTCAATATAGAACACCATATTTAGAAATGAAATATAGGTTACACTATAAACATATCAATGATAAATAATAGATATATTTAGAGAAAATTTAATGTCCAATGATTACAGGAAGGTGAATATTTAAAGGGAAATTCAATGACTAAAAAAATGTATCCTTAATGTAAATTTCAATACATTCCTTGGTCAAAAGGATCAAAAATAGTTCGTAGAAATAATACAGATGGTATTGATAAAAAATATTCCAATTTTAGTAAAATTAAATGGTTGTATTCATTGATGAATAAAAATACCGTAAAAGATCATTGAAAATCATTCTTGATAAAAATATACATTAAATTTTAAAAATAAACTTATAAAACTAGATGTTCAAAAAAAATGCCTTGGAAAACAACATTTTAAACATATAAAAGAATATTTAAAAAATTGATTCTACATATTGGTAGGATATTTTTTTACATTACTAGTAAGTTTAAACATATACTCCATTAACATTTTTGGTAAATTCCAAATGATCCTTATTCTGGAAATTACATAAAGATTCCTTTAAAAAAATTAAATAAAGACTCAATATGGGTAAAATTTTAAAAATATTTTTGATAATATATTTAGAAAAACATATTTGCAGGCAAAATAAATTAAAGATCGAAGAGACAAATAATGTTGGATTTTCTTAAAAACATTTTCTCAATTATTTTATTTACCACATAGTGTAATGATAATATTGTTAAATGAAAATAACATGAATAACTCGAGAGGAAAAAAATCAAGGTTTTTTAATATCAAATGGTCGAATAATTTACTTCAAAAAAAATTCAAGAATACCTTATATTGATTTGAATGAGATTATAAAATAAACCCATATAATGATCATAATGTTGAAGTGGGAATTAATCAATGAATAGATTTTGTGTTTCAAATTTAAACCCACATAAAAAAAATTTAAATAAAACATACGATAAAAATTCCATTTCACCCATAATCTTATAATATCAAATTTTACAAAAACATAATATAACCCAATGAAAAAATAGAGTTATAAAACACTTTACCACATGGTAAATATTAATTAAAATTGCATGGGACAAAATAATTCAAATTGAAACTTAAAAATACCATGAATTATTAGTTAATCATGATAATTCATGTAATAGGGTAATAATATAAAATATGTAGAATAAATTAGGTGCATAACATTGAAATATGCATTAATCAAGGGAAATTGAGAAAAAGTTCCTTACCTTGAGTCTAAATCATCACATATGTTATTTATCTTCCTAAATAAGAAAAATATGTTAATTACATAATTTATTAAGGAATTTTTTTCATTTTATCATTAATTTTATTTTAGTTCTCACCATGTTATATATGATTACAAAATAAATTATGTTAATTTTGTATGTTTCAATGATATTTGGATTTTTTTAAATGACTTTTGTATATTGATGATGGTAAAAGTGGTCATTATTTAAACATATATAGAATAATAATTATGAAATAATTATAAATGTTTTATATAAATTGTACTTTTAAGAAAAATAATGAATATGGTTATGATAAGTAAAGTACATTACGACCATAGAGATGGTAGGTTGTACATACACATGAGTAACATTCCTATTTTTCAACTATCATTATAGAAAGGAGGTAAGTAATATTTAATAATCACATAATGTTTATAATATAATAAATAACATATTTTTAATATAATTATATATATTAGCAATGTGTTACGGTTATGATAAGGGAGTCGCAATGCTTCGTGAAGATGGTGGTCCACACGTACAGAAATGATGTTATCGTCTTTCAATGAGTGAAAAGAAAAAAAGTAAAATGGTGTGTTATACTTTCATAATGATTAATATTTCATTAATATTATAATAATATCATTTATACCACATATATTTATTAAATTTTTCTTTATCAAAATCTATGACAAAAATTAGTGAAAAAAATCACATCGCTTCACTAGGCGGTAGTTCATCATATACATGAGCAGTGTTATCATAACCCATATGGAATAGAAAGTAAAACAAGTTATATATAAAATAATTAATCCATAGTTGTAATTATTTTTTATATATCATATATATACTTTATATAAATCATCATACGAAACCATTATATGTGGTAATTGAAAAAAGGAATGACATCAGTTTACGAGGCGGTTGCCCATCGTATACAAGAATGAAGATTTTGTAACCCCTTTGATGGATGTGGGAATGGTTTTAAATCATTTCCATAATATAAAAAATAATAATTAAATGTAATATAAATTTTTAATTCTATCATAATTAATTATTAATAATTTAATTAGGTGGATGAAGAAATAAAATAACAATTCTCATTTAAGAATGTTACCTCTTCTTCATATAACCTCCTTTGGTTTGCATCACAATACTTCCAAGAATGGATTTATTCCAAAAATAAGGTTTCTAGGATAAGGGTATTGAATTTTGGAATTGATTTTGGTAGGTATATTTCGAATAAAAATGGTTTGAATGTGTGAAGAATATAGGATATGGGGTGTCCTTTTATAAGTTAGGAAAGTGACACAATTGTTATTTTTAAAAATAAAAATGGTGTACCGATGTTTTTTACATGCCACAAGGATGAAAAATGTATTATTTTTTACCCCTAAATAATATAAGGCATAAATATGACCATATAATATAATTTATCCCTATATTTAGGCCATGTTAACCATTAAATTTTCAGTTAAACCCCTGATAAATCCATTTTTACCTTAATCAAGGTAAATAATTTTTATTATTTCCTTATTCATATTTTTCAAAAATTATGTTCAGAAAATTAAAATAAATAAATTATTACAATTTTAAAATGGATCTATTTTACAAATTACATTCATATAAGTGTAATCTTATATTATAAAATTAAGCCCATAATCATGACGAGAAAGCAGGATTTCAAAAATAATATGTTCAAATGTTTAGAGTGAGTTTATAAAAAACATCAATATAAAAATGATAATAATGAACTAAATTGAATTGATGGATATATAAATGAAAATATTTTACTATGAACGCAATTTTAGATAAAATAATTTTAAATACATAATTTTAATGAAAGGGTAGTTTTTAATTAAAATTCATTATTTTTCACTATTCCTCAATAAATGAAACATTACATAAAAATCACAAAAAAAGTTACCCCAAGATAATAATTATATTATAATGTCAAAAATTAAGTTCATTTTATAAAATACGGTTTATAAAATTTGTAATAATAAATTTTATTTCTGTACGTGAAGCGCGATTGAACTGACTTTTATTAAAAAAAATATAGTATTTCAAATAAACTTTCTTTTTTCGGTTATTTGTTTCTTATTTTATTTATAATCAACAGATAACCAATTAATTTGTTTTACATGCATAAAAAATATAATTTTCATAATTTAGTTGTCATTATTCATATATGCTAATATAATGGTTAGGTTGTAATGTTATATTATAATATAATTCATTTAGACTCGGGGTTGTGTGTTTCATAAGCTTTCACTGAGACTAAATTTAAATAAATATATTATATCTGTTTTTTAATATAGGTGTTTCATGTGACATATGATATCAAATATAGTGTTATTAATTTATATTTTTATGGTTTTATATTTCAAGTATCAATAGCTAAAGATGAATTATGATGACATTTCAAAAAGTTAATTTGGACTATATATGAGAATTATGAGTTTGTTTTTATGAACACGGGGTTAAAATTCTCCCACTTGTTTTTATAGATATTATAAAGAATGTTTGTGATTATTTTTTATATACGTCTTTCTTGTTTTTATTATATTTTGGTTTATTATAATATTTTTTGAGGACCAGGAAAAAAATATATGGATTTCTCTAAACATTTTAAGAGAAAAGAATATATATGGAAAATTTAACAAATTTTATTTTTGGTAATAGAAGATTTCATTCCTGAGACACATCATAAATAATGATTGAATAAAATTTTACAGGGATAAATATAAAAAGGTTAATTAATAAACAAGACCTATAAAAGTTAATGAGATTCATACATTTCTTGGATTTGTATGATCTTACTAGGGTTTTATTGAAAACATTGGAGAGTTATCTAGACCACTCACTAAACTAAATCAAATAAGTGTTTTATTCTAATGGAAAAAATTATGTGATTATTATTTACAAGAACAAAACATGATATTGGTGAATGCTCTAGAATTTAATATTCCTTCCAAAAACATATACTTTTTCATCTATAGTGATGCTTCATTAAAAAGACTTGGTTTTATCCAAATACTGAATAACTAGGTAATTTCATATGATTCGGATTAATTAAAACCACAAAAGGAAAATTTACCTATACATGAAATTTAATAAGAATCAGTGTTTTATTCTTTAAAAATTTTGTGACATCATTTATATAGAGATAATTGTGAAATACATACTGATCACAAAAGTTGGATTATATATTCCTTAAAAAGAGTTGAACTTGAGATATTGGAGATGGTTAGAATTGATAAATGATTATTATTGACAAATTCATTTTTATCATATAAAAAAATAGATGATTATTTTATTCAAAAATGTAATGTTTTATTAACCATTTTACATTTGGATCATAACCCTTTGGTAATGATTTTATTAATTTTGGCCTTGACATTGTGCATGAATGATCTTATTATCTTTTTTTCAGGTTTTGATACCAAAAAACCTATTAGAAATATTTATTAAAGATCATAAGGAAGATTGTGAGTTACAAAAAAAAGAATAAGTGGTTCATAAGGGTATCTTACCTAAATTTAATATTGATAAAGATCCTGTTTTGGGATTTGAAAATAGATTTTTCATGATGTGTGACTCATAATTGAAGAGGTATTTATTATTTGAAGCTCATAGATCCCTATTTTCTATTCATCATGGTAGCGCTAAGATGTAAAAATATATTTAGGTGTATAATGGGTGTAACAGAATTAAAAGAGGACTGTTAAATGTATCATTAAATTTTTTTCATGTCAATAGTTTAAAGTATAAGTAAAATTACAAGAGGGGATTACCAATAATATTCCTATATAGAATTGAAAATTATTAAATATGTCCCAGGATTTCATATTGGGAATACCAAATACTTCATGAGGTAATAATGTGATTTGGTTTATTATTGATTGATTAACTTAATTCCAATATTTCAGTCCCTTTTGAGAAACTATTTTTTTATTGGATTTCTTTTCTGTATCTCCAGTTGATAGTAAAGTTACATGGAATTCTCCTTTTCATTATATATGATTATGATCCTAGATTTACATTAAATGTTTTGGAAATGTCTTCCAAATTCATTTGGTAATGAATTAAATTTAATTACTTTTTTTCATCCTCAATCTCATGGAAGGTCTGACAAAAACATTCACACCATGGAAGATAATATTTGTTCTTGTTTAATGGATTACTAGGGAAATTAAAATCAATACCTTTTTTGGGTGAGTATTTTGTATAATAAATTTTTTTATTCAAGCATATAAATGAGGCCTTTTGAGTGATTATATGGAAAGAAATGTTCCACTACATTTTTTTGAGATAAAGTTGGAAAATGAAGTTAATATTAATAGAATTACTAGAGAAAATTGTTGATCTTTTGAATGTCATTTAGAAACATTTGAGGGTGAATCTAATAAGGTATAAAAGTCATACAGGTAACTGGATTAAAGATCTTTCTTTTGAGGTAGGTGATAATATTTTTTTTTAATTTATTTCAATGAGAAAGTGTTTTGAATTTTGGTAAAAAGGGTAATTTATATCCAAAGTTCATTTGAATATATGAAATCATAGAAAACTTTGGAAAAATTTCTTATCAATTGGCCTTACCTATAATTTTATCTCATTTACACAATATTTTTCATGTTTCAATGTTATGAATTTTTTTTCCATATTATTCTCATGTTTTCTTCCCTCAGGTAGTTCAGTAAGAAGATAAACTTTGTTTTAAGGAATATACTATTTAGATTATCAAGAATAGAGAGAAATTATTTCAAAACAAGTTAATTCACTACATTAAGGTTTTTTAGATAAACCATATGGTTGATGAAGTGGTATGAGAATCTAAAATTTTTATTAGGGAAATATATCTTCACATTTTTAATAAGTAAATAAAATTATGGGGACACAATTTCAAAAATAGGGAATGATGTAACATAATAATTGGTGTTGATCTTATAAATTTTCATATATTTATTATATATATTTTTTGAGAGTTATATTCATAATTAAAATATTATACAATTTTTCAGTCAAAAGTGAAAAAATTGATTATACCCAAATTATGGTTTATACAATAAATAATGTTATTTAATATATTTATTTCCAAACTATATAATTCTTATTTGAGAAAAAAAACTTCATTTTTTAAATCATCATGTCAAATTATTTTAGGATGTATTTCTAAAAAATTTATAAAACAAATGATTTTTCAATGGATAATGAAAAATAATTATTTTATTGAAAAGTGTATTTTATTTTTGAGTATTTGTAATGCAATTTTTTATTTTTGATTAGTTTATAAAATTTAATTAGATAATTTTGATTAATAATAATATAATTATGGTATTATGACTTAATTTTATACATGAATATTTTATGAAAATATTTTTTAAAATAGGGATGTTATGAATAACTATTTTACACCGTTTTTTGTCATTTTAAATTGAAATTAAATTCTTCCACTTATGTGTTTTAAATTTTTTAAGATGGATACCATATTTTTAATTATGGGGTATAAATATTTTAAATTGGACCCTTTTATTTTTGGAAAATATAATTATTTTTTTACCACTATAAATGAAAAAATGGGTAATTAAAGATTAAAATAAAAGTATAATAGAAAAAAATGACCCTATCACTTGATTAATTTTTTTTATGAGTATATATAATCAATTATAATTCAATATTCAAATATATTGAATTTTTCCATTTACACATTTTTTTTCCTTTATAATATTTCATTGAATATAAATCTAAAATGTCAGAGTCCTAATTTTAATAAATATAATATTTTTAACATAGAGATATATATTGGATATTATAATTTATAAATAGTAATTTGAAAAATATATTATTCTTTATCATGGTAATTTATTATTTATTAGTGAAGAAACTATTGCATTAAATCTTATGAAATTCTGATGCAATAATTATTCAATTAATAAAAAACAAAATAAATGGTTTTAAACATATTAAATATAATTTGATTTGAAAGGATATTTTAGTTACACTATTTTTTATATAATAATAATATGATAGATAAGTGTGGAGGAATTTGTTTCAAATTAATTTCTTTTCTTGTATTTTTAAAATTCAAACTAAATAAATAGTTTCATAATTGTCAAAAAAGTTATTTTATAATAAAAATATTTTAGTAAATGATTTTAAATTATTAAAAATATTATAGTCATCAAGGGTAATGTGATATAGTTTATGAAATCAACCATGTCCCATTTATAGGAAGTTTTTTCTTTTATAGTAACTATATTAACCCCTTAAGAGTAAAAAGTACTGATATCATTGTACTTTTCCAAAAGGCTAATAAAGGATTAAAACAAAATGATAAGGATAACAATGTGATCCAAACTTATCCAAATTTTATTGAATATAATTTTCTAGAAACATCATCATCTTATAAAAAATCAAATTATTTCTCAGTCTGATGGAAATTAAAATTAAATAAAATTAATATAATATTTTAAGAACATCCAAAACTACCCATCCTTCTCTTATGAACAAGTACCTTTTAATCTAATTTATTTACACTTAAACAAAATTTTTAGGGATATCGTTACAGAATACATTTATAACATCCATCCTTATATTCTAGAGTCCTCATTCTGGCCATATTACCCGTTATAGATATATACAGTTCTTAAGATATGTGGAATTTCAAAATAAGAGGTATCATATTTAATGACATGTTTTAGTTGAATTTATTTTTCCACCTCTTCCAGATCTAACTTTACTAGTATTTTATAATAACATCATTATATTACATATAATTAGATATTATTATGTTAATATAATAAACTATATCAATTTATAACCTCCATCAACACCTCGATTGGATTGATTTAATTATGTATTTAATGAATATATATTACATTAATGATTTATTTATCATTATTAAAAGTTAATTCATCATTTTATTTCTTTAAATTTCATTCACTATAAAACGATAACATCATTCATGTATATGTGTGGATTACCACCTCTATAAAGCGATGTCATTTTTTTCATCACCACATCACAAATATGATTTATATATATAAGTATTTTTAATGAAATAATATTGTTTTTACAATATAATTATATTTCTTGAATTATAAAATAATACTTAACTTCTTTCTATAGTGATTGTTGATAAATGGAAATGTTACCCTTGTGTACGTGCAGCCTACCATCATCAACACCATAACATAGTTTATTTTTTATAACCATATACCCTTATTGGTTAAAAAATAATAATTTATATATATATAAAAGATAATTATTTAATGATAATTATTTTTTAGTTGATGAAATAATGACCAATTTGACCCTAGTCAACTTATCAAATCCATTATGGAATTAAGAAATGAATATAATCAAAACATCCGATGATAATTTAATTGATTAAATAATTAAATATAGTCTGCAAAGAGATAAAATAAAAGGAATAATTGAAATTAAATTTTCTAATCAAGTAAATAATTTTCCAATGTTTATTATTAGTGGTGATAAAGAATATACATAACTTGTCAGACACAAGGTAAGGGACTTTCATTTAGAAAACCTATTTTAGTGTTTCCCTTAAATGTACATTTTCTTCCATGTCCATGTTTTTAAAATTGTTTAAAGAATATAATTATATTGAATAAAAAACATTAAAAAGGAAATTTTATTTCTATTTCACTCCCTTTCATAGGTTATTAAAATTAATCATTTTATAAAAAAATTGACATTCTTCATAAAATTCAAAATAAATGTTCTATTTTAACATAAATGGTGAAAACAACCTTTCCCACCATACAAACTGATATTTAATGTTTGGTGTCATTTATAATATTTATGGTTTTATTAAAAAAGCATATTTTTCCTTTTTATAATAGTTTTAGTTTTGTAAATGGGTATAAATTAATGGAATATATCAGTATCCAAATACGTTTTCTTATGGAGAAAATAATGTTATATATGATGAATGTTTTTATGTGTTCTATTGTGGTTCATGGGAATTGTTTATAATGATAGGTTTTTACATTATAAACCATGTATAGTTAATCATATTATAGATCTTCAATACATTGTTCGAAGGGACAAAGTTAACTGGTTATAATTCTCTTATGAGATTATGTAAATTTACTAGGAATATTATTCCATGTGTAATAATGGTGGTTATATTATGTGTAACCATCAAGGTTATTCTAATTATAACCAGAAAGGTTATCCCATTTTAAAGTGTTATATTAAAATGACTCATAATGTTAATATATATTTTATATACATTTTTATTGATGTTTTGAAAAATATTATGATTTAAAAGGGTAATCTAATAGGAAAATGTTTTAATAGAAGTACATTTTTCTTTTTAAGGATAAAAATTATAACTTTTTGAAAAGGTTTTCATGTGTTTTTCATAACTAGAGGAAACCTTTTGAGTTTTATTTTTCCTTTAAAATTTCATTATAAATGTTTTATGAAAATATTTGTGTACAAAAGTTCATTTAGTTTTAAGAAAGTTTTTATTTTAAACCCCTTGGTTTATTTTAATAATTCAATTTTTTAAGTATTTATGGACTAACCATTTCGTTCTTTCTTTTTATATCCCTTGTTATTCTTTTTTGTTCTCACACAAAAATTTTAAAACATGTCTATAAGTTTTATGGATGATTATAGAAAAAGATGACGTCAAGATAAAATTTCTGAAGATATGTCATTAAAATAATACTTTTTATATCTTAAAATTTAATTTAATAGGGAAAAAGGATACTAAGTAGAATACCCACTTTTACATATATGGGTTTTTTATATAAAAATTACAACCAAACACTATACATAAAAGGTGTTTGAGATTGTAGGAAAGTGAATTCTTTTTTAAAGTCACTAAAATATGTAATATATATGGTCTAGTACCGATATTATTAAAGGGGTGTATAATGTAATACCATTTTGAAAAAAAAAATAAAACTATTCTTGATAGAATATATGATAGAAAATACTGATCATAAATGAACCATAAAATATTATAATTTAAAAATGACCATTATAAACTAGCTATTAAATTAGTGGGTATCCATATGATTAATTTACTTATTAAATATATGTAATGGTCTTAATCAATACCAATGTACTGAATAATTCATAGTAAATAAACATTCCGTTTTTTTTAATTCGCATTATTAATAAAAAAAATTCCTTCAAAAAATAATTTTATTTATTTTTATGAAAATATATTATATTTTTTTTTCAAATTTTATAAAATTTATTGGAAAAAAAAATCAAATCATCATAAACAAATTTATTTTAGGGTTTTTTTGATGAAAGTAAAAATAGGATTTATTTTTTATTATTATTGAAAAGTAAAAATTTTAATATAAACTTTTATTTCTCAAATATTTTAGAAATTTCAATTTAGTTTTTAAAAGTATTTAAAAGTAACAATAGTTATATTATAATATTTTTAATCAAATTAAGTTTCTTAGACTCAATTTTGTAATTAAAATTGGTATGAAAACATTTTTTAAAATTAAAAAATAAAATTTTCTAAAAAATTGTTTTCATTATGTTTTTAGATTTTATCTTAAATTAAAATTTTCCCATTATATATATTGAATATTGACAAATTAATACCATAATTGGAATTTGTAGGTTTAAATTTGAAAATAGGTATCTTATTTTTTTCATTATTAAAAGTAACCATTGTAATTTTTGTTACCACGATAAAGGTAAAATAAGTTAATTAGGGTTCTACATAAGTAATAAGGTCACCATTTTTCATCTTAATTATTATTTTATTAATTTAATTTGACCAATTTCCCATTATCCTTGAAATTTAATAATTTAAGATACCTTTTTTCTTGAAAATGATATGTATAATATTAAAAGAAAAGAAATATACAAAGTGTCTCCCTCTTAGTTTAAAATACCTTTTATGTGTTTCTATAAAGACAAAAGAAAGATATGAATCAATAATAATTATCATTTTGATAATAATAATAATAATATGTTAATGATTATAATTTATTTATAATTTTTTTGATTTAAAAACGGCCTTAAATAGTTCTGAAATGCTAATATATTATTTATTTATTTAATAGAAAAATAAAATAATTGATATTAATAATATGAAAAGTTATATATCTTCAATGGGCTATAGTATTGAATTAGTTTTTATATATAAATATAACATACAATTAATGTGTAAAAGGATTATATTTTAATTTGATCATTGTCATGGTCTATTTAAATAAAAATTAAATTAATATTTCTAAAATTGACATTAATGATGATTTATAGTAAAAACTATTTTATTAAATTATTTAATATTAATAAAAATCCTTTAATCATCCATGTTAGTGGAGTAGAGTATGAAACATCATCCATGGTATATTTCTGTCTCACAATTCCATTTATTATGGCATTCTTAAACATTTATGGATAAAATTGTTGTTAGTGTAATTAAAGTAAAAAATAATTCACAAAAGGATTAATAAAATTAGGTAATTTTTTAAATAAACAAAAAAACAAAGAAATTTAATTTTTCTGATGTTATTTATAACCTATACACTTTTCCTTCAAAACCATTTCAATTTAGAATCATTTTATCAAGTGTGAATCTATAATATTTTAATCTATTGGGAAATTCCAAGTGTGTCCTCTCCCTCCCTTATAAATGGACACCGCTCCTTCCACTTTCTTACAAACCTTTATGTCATATATTTTGAACATTACCTACCAAAGTCCAATATAAAATTCTTTATACACATTCTAGTGGTATGTGAATTTTAATAATATTATCTCTAGGATCTTTAATAATAGATTTAAAGGAAATCTATCTAACAAAAGGTAATCAACTGAATCGATCTATTTTCATTTTAATTCTTATTTAGCTCCTTAAAATTTATATAATTTATTATAAAATAATAATTTTAGGTTAACAATATACTAAATTATTTTTATTATTGAATCACAATTATCCACCGCTTTCTCATAAAATGATAATAGAATTTATCCCTCATGGGTATGTATGTCTTACCATCTCCACGTAGTGATACTATTCATTTTCCACTACCATATTTCATGGATAGTTTTGGTGATGGGGTTAATTTTTATAAAACATGCTTATGAAATAATTATATATATATAATTGTATTATCACATTACCATTTTTACCTTCCAATCCATTGGAAAATAATAACATCGCTTTTGCGTATGTGCATACTACCACCTCCACGAATCGATGTGACATATTTTTTATTTATGTTTTATAAGGATGATAATAAAAATAATTTTAATTATTATAAATTATTTAAATGATAAAATAATTATTTTATACTGGTTAGTTATTATTTACCTTTCTTTCGTTTCACCTATCGAAAAGTGAAAACAGTGTTTATGCTTTAATGTGACCTCCCATCTCTGTAAATTGTGTGAATCATTTTCTTATTTGAATATTTTATAGATTAATCTAAATATATATAATAAATATATAATGTATTTATTTTATTATTAAAATTATAAATATTATGGAACAAAATATGTCTTGGAATTTTATATATAAATTACTCACAAATATGTGTTGGAATTTTAATAAGGAATTTTAATAAGGAATCTCAATATGTGTTGAAATTTTAATAAGTAATTACTCACAAATATGTGTTGGAATTTTATAAATGGTTCAAATATGAAATTATATATATATGAATGATTTATATATATTTAAAATAAATTAATTTTTTTGATACAAGTTTTTATTTTTCATTCTATGAAAATAGAAATTTAGGTAAGGGTTTACAATCTAAAATTGTCTTTTTTCGAACATATGTCATATCATATAAATATATTATCTTTTCTTGTACAGAAATTTAAAATTTTATATATTGACTATGCTTATTATTATGAAATTTAAGGTTTTATATGAAGTAATAATTTAACGGGGCTTATGATTCAAATGTTACCAATGCTGTAAAGGTTTTATGTTATAATCTCATTGTTTCTCTGGATTGTTTATGATTATGTCTTCAATGATGAAAACTCGTAATATACCTATGAGAAAACTCATGAATTTTTATATACTCTAGTTATTTATAATTAATATATGTTTTCATGTCATTTTATTCTCTCTAAATACTTATGATACTCGAAAAATGTTTTTAAGGAAAACTGGATTCATTTCTCTCTTCGTTTGAATATTCTTTCTCATTAATGTATATGATTTTTTAATTTTTTTTCGAAAATATTTTTTATTAATCAAGAATAATTATTTTATGTCATTTTTAACCATGTTTTAATTTTCTAGAATTTTTTTAGAAAGATTATTCTTGTCATTTTCCTAAAGAGGTACTTTTTGACTTTTTATAAAAATGTAAACGGTTTTTTTAACTTATATGGAAGGAAAAATATTTACCACCATAATGAACACTAAATAATATAATTCTTAATTTATAAATTTCCAATTATATTTTCAAGGAAAATTATTTTCACAATATTTATTGATTTTATTTTTTTGAGATTTTATTTTTAAATTAGAAAGGGTGGGTTCCTCATGATTTTCTAATTTTCATATAATTTTATTTTTATTCCTCAAGGAAAATTATAATTGATTTAACGTAATAGGTATTGATGATATGATACATATGTACCATACTTATTCTTTATCTAGATAGTTAATAATTATGATGAAAAAATGTTTTTAAAACCTGTTTCATTTCTAGGGGTTATCTATAAAGAAAAGTTTAGAAAACCTGTTTCTTTTTTATGGGTTATGATATGATGAATGATTTCTTACAGAACACATCTATAATATTTTCACAATGTGATGGGTGGGATATTAATTATATATCACAATAATTAATTTCATAAATATAGACATCTCATGTTATAAATAGGATAATAATGAGAAGTGAATCTAGTTCATCAGGGGAATTTATCAACTTTGATAACCTTGTTAGTGAACCTTAAGTACTATGATGGTTTAGAGAGTAAACCTATTTCACTATTATAGTTAGGGAAGTGATCCATAAATACTAAATAAATTATTTTCTATGATTATATTTATTCTAAAAACTTATGTCTTATGCCAATGTTATGGTTTTATGGAATATGTTCTTTGATCCTAATATGATTCATAACTTATGAACTAATATGATTTATGTCCTCACTAATAATTATGATCCATTATGTGAAGGGTCCGATTTTAAAATTTTATGTTCATGTTAAAATACATTTATTCTTATGTTATACTCAAGAGATCATTGCGATCTCATTTGTTTACCCTTTATGAGTATCTAATAACACTCTTTCATAGGTTTCCTTTTTCCTAAAGTTATAAAGAATGGTATTAAGTATTATATGACTTGGAATGGTTTCAATTATGAAGAAAGTATTAGTAGATGATGTAGTTCACTTATGAACCAATTCTTTATATATCCATGTTTCCAAATATATTAGACATATAAGATTCTATATTGGATCATTATGTTATATATTTAATATTAATCTAATAGTATTCAATATCTATATATGGAATTTAGGGTTTCTAATAAAGTTAACTAGTCATTCCCCTTATCCAAATATAATATTTAATAACCTCTATAATATCTATATACTCATCCTTGATGGTTGATAATTAAAATTTATTCTATACTGTTTCTTTCCAACTAATAGAAAACTTTACAATAGTGAAGACATAACCTATCCAATATCATGTTCTATCAATATATCCAATACAATTTGTGTCTATATAGAATACTACATCAAACATTAAATCAAAAAAATTAAGGAAAAAACTATTAGTACCACATATATATATATATATATATATATATATATATATCTTTTGGGCTTCCTTCCAATATTCTTTACTATGATTAGCCATATATCTACTAACTACACAGATTTAATGAGATAAATCAAGAAAAGTTAATACATTGGATTACATCAAAGAAACAAAAACACTAAATTACGGAACTTGAGACATGTATTCAACCTTATCATAAGACTAGGTGAAAAAAGAAGTTACAATTATAAAATTTTTACCTGATGGAGTAGTTAGAGACTTTTAATCTTTATATTAAACTAGTCATGTACTTTCTAGATTTATTATTTCTAACTCAAATTAATGATTCCCATTTTTTTCCTATGAATCTCCATGCCAATAATTGTTTCTCCCTAATCATTCATTTCAAAGTCCAAATTCAGTAGATCTTTAAACTATCTTATCTCTTTCATGCACTTAGCTAAAATAAATATGTCATCAATAGAGGGAGTTATATAAACAAAAGAAACATCACAAAATTTCTTAAGATAAATTCAACTATCATAACCACACATTCAAAATACATTTGAATTTATAAAAGTTTCACACCTCACATACCACAATCTTGGTGAAGTTTATAGAATATAATTATATTTCATCAAAAATCCGACATAGTATTCCTTAACTGAAACTATAAAACACTATGGTTACTGTGTATATATATTCCAATAAAAATATCTATGGATACTATATTGATTCATATAAAATTTCTCGAACCATGTTTTCGATATGGCCACGATACCAAAAAAGACTAGTTAAAATATTAGTTACAATTAGGGAGAAAACATTTGTGAAGTAAACTCTTATAAATAGACTATATCCTTTAGCAACAAACTATGATTTATATCTTTATCCTTTAACTCTGATAAGTAATTATGTCATATTGAAAAACTATTTTAAGACAAATAAACTTATAACCCTTAGGAAATTTTACCATCTCCCATTTGTAAATTTTTAAAGAGACTACATCTCTTCTTGAATAACTAATATCCATATATATGAATCATTACATCTAAATAAATATAAATAACACAAATTATTTCATTATAGTTAATATCATCAACATAATATAGTGTATTAGTATCCAAATAAATCTCACTATACATCTACGGAGGTATAATATTGATTTTGGGCTTATCGTTGGCAATAAGATACCGTGATAGTGGAAGAGAAGTATAAATATCACCTAACATATCAAATTCATCATGAGAGGATGAATTTGGTGAAAAATATAATTAATAATATACTTTTATAAGAGTTAATGATATATTTTATCTCAAACCATCATACTTTGAGGGACTAGTCATAGAATCTTAATCATTTATTTTATTCCTACAAATAATTAATTTGTTTCCTTATGTAAACCAAAACAATAATCCTTTACCCCAGATCTATAACCAAGAAAGATTAAATTTATTGAGTTAGGTTCTATGATTACATTATCTACATAAGAATAATTAGTACAAAAAATATTTTCAAATCAGTGTATGATGAAAGGGTATCAGAACATCCCTCATTTAGAGTCTTCATTCTAATAATAGTTGAGGGATATTGATTAATTGACATACATGAAGTAAAATCATATTTATCCTAAAATGACATTGGTAAATCATATTTATAGGGCATACATCATACATTCCCTATAAATGAATTTTTGTTGCATTCCTCTGCACCGTTTTATAGTGGTGTATGAATAACTTGCAAATTTATTATAATTTATTAATCATTAAAAAATTAATTAAATTAATCAGAACAATATTCAAGGGAATTTTTAGGGTTAAAAAATTTCATTTATCTCATGGTTTTCTTTACAAACATAATTTTAAACTTATTAAATATTTCAAACAATTCATTTTTTTCAAGAATAAGACCCATAAAATTCTATAAAAATCACGAATAAAGGTTAAAAAGTAGATTCCATCACCTTAACGATGAACTCTATATGGTCAAAAAATATTAGAATGAATATCATCTATTGTTCCTTTGGAATTTTCAATGTCATTTCGAAAGCTAAAACTTTTATACATTCAAAATATATAGTGCTAACTAGATTCAAACCTGGTGGTACCCTAGACATTAATAAGACCACTCCTTATAAATTCAATCATTTAATTTTTTTCTCCTATTCCCATGTTACATATGTCATAATTTATAAATATCATGATCTGAAAATGGATTAAAATCAGTTTCATCATTATTGAAAGTCAAACCTTGAAGAACATAAAACTTTCCAAATATTTTATACCCTTTCATCCCACATGTGTTCATTTATTAACCTATAAAACACCACCTTAATAAGTGTACTTATACATATTTTAATCCATAATAAAAAAATTATTTTTTATCGATAACATGATTTAATTCATTTAAAGTTCATACAATGCGATAAAAATGTTAATTATAAAGGTTCTTACTCTATAAATCCACAAATATGGTTTATTTCTAATCAATAAAACAATTTTATCAAAAATATATATGTTTAAATCCAATATTGTTTGGGAAATATTTTAAAATTAAATTATGAATCAATAATACAATCATTACAATACTTTGATTCATTATAGGTAACAACAAAGAGTTTCTTTTCACTTTTATTATCCACTACTACACTGGCATAAAAAATATTTTCTACATTATTTACTTTAGGATTAACATGTATCTTATCCTTGTTATTTTTTTACCTATTGAAATAGTAAGATTTAATTTACCCATTTTTATTATAGTTATTACCATTTTTATCTTTATTTTGAAATATTGACATTCCTTTCTCCGAAGTAAAAAATTTAATTTCAATTGGTTTTTATTTAAAAAAAACCTCACATTGGGACTCAATCCCAACAAAAGATTATTTTATTTGATCATTAAAAAAGGAATCCTCACATAAATCATCTAAATTAATTTCAAAATTACTGTAGAGGATTTATTTCTAAAGGTTACATATGAAGGGGGTGAAGATATTAAATTTTTAATGTCAAATATTATTATTTATATTTTACCTTCATATTTTCCATTTAAAATACTTTTTTTTCAAATATCACTAAATTATATGAAATTAATGTACCTTTAAATGTTTTATGGGATAAATCCATTACATTAGATGCAACTTACTGGTAAGAATCTATAATAAACAAATTATTCTCCAATTTCATCTATAATGATGTGGTATTTTATCTTCCAAAAAATATTACAATATCAGGTTTGATAGTTATAGTTAGATGTGTGAGAGTGATTTAAAATACATGAATTAATTGTCCACTATTTTAAATTATTTTGGGATATTTTATAATCCCAATAATTCATCATCTCTGTCAATTTATGTGAGAACAACCCACATTTTATTCTTCAACATTAAAAATCCCTTTCTCTGATCTGTAATCAGAATATAAAACGTCATGGTTTCCATCATGATAATGAGAAATATGATCCTTAATGTAGATAAAATATTTTATGTTCCTTGGATTAAGAAAAAATAATTAGATCTTGGTTTTATTGGAATAAATTATTTGATACTTATTTTTTGGAATTTCATTGAATGAATAACCATGAAAAATAGTGAAAATGAAAATAGAACATATAAATTTAATGTGGAAAAACTAGATCATTGAAAAGAAAAAGCAGAAGTTTTGTTGAATCATTAATATGACATTGAGTTTTTTCAAAATGCATCTCTAGTATGAAAAAAACAAAAATATAGATAAAATTTCCTCCCAAGTGTAATAGAGATAATAATAGGGCATTGACAACATTTTTAGTATAAAGTGCATACTATTAGATGGGGAAATGTTTTGGATGGTTTAAATAAAGGGTTAATGCATGATATAAAAAAATCCTCTGGGATTACTGATAGTATTTTTTATTTTCTCATCATTTCATCTTTTTCTAACATAAACATTGTTGTGAAGGAAAAATGATAACATAATTTATTGAAAATGTTTTAAAAACATGATTTCATGCCATAAAAAGCTATTATCCAAATCTAAGATATCAACATACATTTTTGAAATTATATATAAATAAAAAAAACTATAATATTCTCTATGAAAAAACGCATTTTTAAATACATTTAACCTCTAAACATCATTATAAACATTCTATCTTCAATTTGACCATTCTATTGGGAGAAGAACCGGAATATATATGAAACCACCTAATTCGAACCTCTCAATATAGGATGTTATATCCATTGGAAGTTTAGTTCCCCAAAATTTCAAGAACAACAGCATGCCACACCTCTTAGACTAAGTGATGTGGAACACAGATAGCTTGAATGCACCCTGTAACTCCGTATTGATAGGCTATTGACAAAAAATTAAATATAAATACAAAAAAGTAATGAAGTATAAATGTAATGAATAGATTTCATTTTTACATGGTTAAAATTTTCATCTGATGTTTTTAGGAGAACACTACAATAGTTTTCTCTCACAAGTACACAGATTTACAACTATGACTTATAAAAAATTTGGATCCCTTAATAGAGTAATCATATTAAAACTTATAGTCTATATCAGTAGGTTTTCAAGTATATATTCATAACAAATTCCAACTTATCTTTCAATTCTACTAACCGACAACATTTTTTATAATCCATCTATTCGTAATAGTAACCACTAGGATTTGGTACAAAAGTTAAAATACATTATTGAATCTAGTAAATCAAAAGCATCATCAATCTGCAAGTCACCATGTCTCATAGTGATCCCATGTTCCACTAAACTCATCAAGACTTCTTCATGATATGTATACCATTAGAAAATTTTTCCACTACCCCTAATAACATTAGATGAACTAATAACTCATACTTCTCGTAAACTAGTCTTATAATCTAGAGGGGCTTTAAAATCCAAAAAATCTACAACTAGATAACTTCTTCATGGATCCATACTACACATTCAAAACAAAGAAAAAAATGAATTTCAAATCCCACTTCCACGCATATGTTGTTCTCTTCTATCTTCTATTGGTCACTATAATCTTAATAAGCTACAATACCACATCATACATGCTTGTATTATAACCATTGTACAAATATCATACAGTACTTCCATTTTATCAATATTCTATAGATCTAAATGAAAATCTTAATGAAACATCAAATTGTAATGATATTTCAACTGGATATGTTTAGTCCTCAAATAATACATGGTATTTTTTTCTTGTGATTTTTTCTATAAATATCATAGTATAGTAACACACACTCTTAGAGCGTGATATGTTTTTATGGAAGATACATCAACTAAACCATTTACTTAATTTCTTCTATTATGGATAAATATTCCACATATATAATAAAGAGTGAAAATAATAACTACAACTTGGAAATAAAATTAATTTCCTTTCCAATAAATGTAAACATAAAGATAATTATACTTTTTTGAGAATCTAAATCACACCAAAAATACGAATCTACAAAAAATTACAATGGTTCAGATATACCCAAATATAAGGTGTTATCTTTTATTTATTAAATATACTTGATCATCCACTAAATGAATTCCAAGTGTTCGGTCCCCATATTGACCAAATACTGGATAATTTATTTCACTAAATAAGAAATATCAAGGAGATTTAAAACTATTATATATATTAAATTTACAACTATTGATTTAAAAAATTAATTTTATCTCGCCTCATCATTTATTCATAGACAATGCCCCTTTAAAAGTGTATCACTCTCAACAAGTGTATTTAAAACTATCTTACAAACATTAATTCTAAAAGTCTCAATGACCTTCTGGATATAATCTTTTGGTGACAACACAAAACTATTCATACAAATATATCTTATAAAAACATTCATAAAATCTCTAATTCAATACCAAGATGCATTTTTTAAAAGATCTGAACAATTCTTACATCAAATACTCAATCCATTGAATAAATGGATGCACTAAAAGAATTTCATTATATTATAGGACGAGGATGAAAAAGTAACCATCTTTCCCCACCTTATAATAAAAAAATTGATCTAGGATGCTTCACATGAAACCCTTTCAACCTATGAAAGAATCTAATTTTTTCTATATATGTGGTTATTGTCTCAAGACATAGAGACTGTTTAATCTTATACCCCATGTTGATCATCCTATTAACCACAAAAATAGTAGATAGCTTCATGTAAACCTCTTCTTGAAAATCACCATGAAGTAATTCTATCTTAACATAAATTCTTTATGAAGACAAATCATTGGTATAAAATTTGTATATGAACATTTTAATGGTATTATATTTTACTATTAGTGAAAATATCTCAGATAAATTCACTCTATATTTCAATTGAAATCCCTTCACCACTATCCGAAATTTATTCATTTTGGTTCCATCAACACCTTACTTAATTTGGAAACCCATTTATTCTATATTTATTTATTTCCTCATGCTAGTTATGTTAGATCCAAGGTCTCATTTGAATAAAATGTGTATATTTTCTCCTCCATTTCTAGCATCCACTATGTAAAATCATTGAGTGATTCTTCTTCTTCAAAGACCTCAGTTTATCCTCCATCTGTTAGAAGTAAATAGTATAGGTTATGATCATATCTTTCTAATTGTAACTTAAAACTAGAAGACCTTCATAATTAAATATGAAATTCTGCCCCTTCAAATTTTTTATTTTTTTGTGACCAAACATCCTTTTTTTGGACTTCTCGGGTACTAGTTAATTCCCCTATATCTATTGAGAATTCATATAATTCAATATATCGTCTATCTTTAGATTATATTATGATAAAATATGGACTCACATGAGCTACAAAACTGTCATTGTACACTTCCAGATTAACCAAACTCAAAATTTTTGATTCATTTAACTACACTACAGACCCTTCTAAATTATTATCTCTCTAATGGAAACTCACAGTATATAGACCATTTTTAGAATTGATGATCATCAGATGATTTCCATCCCAAATTTGATAACTAAATTTATCATCTATATAGCCTATAAATAAATTATTTTGGTATTTATCCAAAATTTTATCCCTCTCCTATTAATTAGTGTGAAAATATGATTGAATTTAGAAAACATTAATATGATTAATTTACACTTGTTTATCAAAACATAAATACTCAAAAATATCATTGTATTCTAGGGTCTCTAGAATTATATTAACTAATTACAAAGGTCAATTTAGTGCCTCCACCTAAATTTCATTAGGTATTTCTATGTACATAATCTTACTATATGATTTCGCTATCAAAATTATGTTCTTTCATTCAACCACACAAGTTTTTCTTGATGTAGAAAGAATAGTTTTCTAATTTTATATTCCCCTATTCCGATAATATTTCCCAAATTCTATTCTATTTTATTGACTACCATTATTTATCCTAAGGCATTTCCACCTTCTTCTAGTCTCCCCCTCAGACACAGATTTACACTATATGAAAATTATAAAATAACTTTCGACTTTTAATTTAATAAATATACCCACACATTTATTGTTTCATCATGAATAAACATTAAAATGTATAAACATCCTCTATAATAAAAAACTAGGCATATCCCCCATTAATCAAAATAGACATGTTTAAGCCTAAAATTAAATGGTTTTGTTCAATTTGTATTAGAGGAAACATCCCTATTTTTTCCATTTATGAAAATATCATATGTTTATACATAGTTATCATTTAGAATCATCACACACTTTACCGCTAGGAAATTCATGTTCTTATAACTAAGATGACCAAGTCAATTGATCTATAACTCCAAACTTTTGGAAATTTCTATTCCATCCATAAAACATCAATCTAGATTTCAATTAACATAAAATTATCATCCTTAAATACTATTTCCACAAACATTGATCCCCAAATTATTTTTCATACACCATTAACCAAGTTCAAAAAATATTATTCTTCATTCAGTTGTCAAAAGGAAATCACATTTTTCCTTAAATAAGAAAAATGTCTTGCTTCATTCAATTTTAGGAAGTTCACATTTGGTATCCCAAAATTCAGATTAAACTCTATAAAAAATTAATGTCCTAATATTCCATTATATATAACTTTTTAAATATTCATGATACGTAATTATTTAGGAATCCCTACTAAAATTTGGAATAAAATGATGCTCCAAAATAAATAACCCAAGATTCTACCAAAATATTGACACTCAATATTAAAACACTATTATATTACAATGAATTTAAAGAATAAGAACTATTGATGATTTAATTTTTGAAACTCACTCTTTGGTGTTTTTAATATTAATTAAGATTCACCCTCTAACAACAATTCTAGGATTTAAGTCTGGGATTGGTATATTTACCTCTGTTATCATCACTATATTTTATTTATTTCTTCTAAATAATATTTTAATAGGGTGATAGTCCACTACCTTTATCATTTATTTCATAAATGGTAGGTTCTTGGACTTCCTCTACCTAAAATATTTATTACTAATGGTGTTTCTAATTTCCTCAAACTCTAATTTAGTTTTTCGGGTTGAAATACTTGTAGTAGTAACTATCTCCACCTAACACTATGGTAATAATGAAAATATAGTAAATTAACAAACAAAACCTGAGAAAGTGTCTCTCACTAGCTTGATCTTAATTCAGATCATGTAAAAATCATTGAAATGGTTTTTAGTTGCCGATACTTTGGAAAATATCATATCAAACAAACTATGCTACATAAACCCCTTGTTTAGAGTTTTTAATTTTCTAAAAATTTATGTTTGGGAAACCATAAATTATATTATTTTATTTATTTTCAACGATATTGAAAGAAATATTTTTTTACAATGGAATCCCCACTATTTTTACCACCACATGATCGATAAATTTTTATTAATATTTCCCTATATTATTATTCTTGAATCTATCTAACAGAACATCAATTCCCTTTTGAATGAGATAACCTTACATCTCCATCCTCTAAAATAAAAATTATATTATGTTAAACTTATCAATCTTGATATTTCCATATTTTGGAACCATTAACTTGATATAGTAACACACACTAAACAAAAAAAATTCATGGATAAATCTAAAACTATAATACATGAGTATGCTTGGATATAACCCCTTTCATAAGAAATGATTTAATACCTATTATCTGGAGAACAATAGAATCATATATGGAATAACTAGATTTAACCACACTGATAGAGGATTTTAAATGCACAATAAGTTCAACTCCAATGGACTTAATGTTTTATGGCATGCACACCTATATAAAAATGTTAATTGGTACTTAAGAAGCATAAATTCACCCCCCCAAATACCACACAGATAACACTTATACAAGAAATTACTTAAGAATACAAACAATAAAGGAAATAGGATAAGTAATGAATATTTGTAGTTTTTATTTTATTGTAGTTTTCAACCTATATTCATAGAAGAATATTTCAATATTTTTATTTCATTGGAAGTATAATTATTAAAAAATAGAATATTAAATCATATTGATCAATTAATCATGAAATCATATTGAAACACATAGTTCGTATCAGTTAGTTTTCTCACCCCATATTCATAATGAAGTCTAAATGGTCTCTTAATTTCATTAACCACATATATATGTGTGCATCAATCCATTTTCAACAATAATATCAGATAACCTATTGTAATCTTCAA
The DNA here is from genome assembly GCA_963277665.1 of Viscum album. Taxonomy (NCBI): domain Eukaryota; kingdom Viridiplantae; phylum Streptophyta; class Magnoliopsida; order Santalales; family Viscaceae; genus Viscum; species Viscum album. Next base: position 2,067,070,902 of record OY728123.1, on the reverse strand, counting down.
TTAACTATTTATATTTAATAAACCAAGTGAATCACCATTAACATAGGAACCCTGGCTCATTGTGTTCCACAACTAAAAAAAACACTAAAACATCCTATAAATAGGTTTTCCAATAGAGTAACTCCTTTCTTACCCTACTAAGTTCTTGAGAAATAAAAAACCAACATTCTGGTAAATTAATTTAGGAGAGTAATGAGCCCTAAAAATCTAAACATGCTACTTAGGATAACTAAAGTATTTTATAATCACTAACATTTATTAAAATAGGAATTAATATTCATCAAAAATCCAAAAACATCCCCTCAAATTAACTATCCTTAATAACATTTAATTTATTTCAAAATGTTTATTGTATTACATCTATCAACTTAACATGCTTTGAAAAAATTTCATATATAAGAATATATTGTATTGAATTATTTAAATTTTTATTAATAAAAGATACTGAATCAAAATAGTTAACGATGAATATAAATTAAATCATTTAATGTATAATTCATTGTTTTCAAAAATAAAATAACATCCTGTTTTTAAAATGAGATTAATAAACCTTTAATGAATATTGAAGAACTTCCCATGGTGATAAAAAATTAAATTTGAGATTATTTATAGTGTTTAGTAGGAAATAAAAACAATGCAACATCATTTTTGAAATTTTTTATCAATGATAAATTTCTTATGAGATGATGGAGGTTGTTGAGCTATATGAATTCAAATATAATTAGGGGATTCAAGAGGATTTGAAAATAATTTTTGAATTTATTTAATATAAAATGGAACATTTAATGAAAAATATGGTTTTAGGATTAATGAATATTCATGTATAAATATATGATCTCCATATTAAAAAAATGATTTTGTAATTTAAGTGACTTGAAGAATAATAATAATATCTCTATAGATAAAAAACAAGACCAGGTTGAGTGTGAGTGAAATAAGTGAGAAAAATATTACCTCTCAAAAGGAATTATAATATTATCATATAGGGATACTATTATATAATAAAAATAAGAAAAATGTATTATTGAGGAAGACCATTCTAGATATGAAATTTGTAATGGAATAAACATGATGAGTTAGAAAATTTAAAGTATATTTCATGGTTTTAAAATCTTTTTCACTAAACATGTAAGTGAGAATTGAATTTCTAGGATCACATGTGTGAAGAAAAATTCCAAAAATATAATATGAATTAAAAAATAAATATAATATTTTCCCCTAGATTCTGTCTCCTAAAATTGAATATCATCATATGCATAAAAATAAAGGTGGGAAAACATAAAAAATACAAACTACACATGTTCCCTATAATGGAATTGATGTTCAATGTTTTTTTCCTAGATTTTTTACATCTTTAGAAACATTTCATATGTGTGTAGGTAACATAAATAAATAATGATGAATAATATAAGGAATGTATCATGGGATTGAAAACATGAATAGATCCAACATGTGGTAAAAAATAAGATGAATTATATTACAGAACTGAGTCTATTATATGGATGTAGAGATCTATATATAAATACTATAATATTATTTATGTATATTATACATGACCAAGAGTGAATGAAGATCCTTGGTCATCCTATGTAATATTATGATGATAAGGTATGATCCTAATACCTTTCTCCCAGTATCTTTCCCTATATTCAATGTTTAAAGAAGGATAAAGAAAATGAAAATAAATCCAATAATGAAATTCATAAATTAGGGGATCACATTTATTATTTAATGGGATAAATCAATTAAGAATAAAAATTGTTGAATTTAACAATTTTCAAGTGTTTTCATTGAGATTTATAAAATCAAATAGGTATTTTCTATACTCATGGGTTGAAGACATATCCAAAGATAGTGGATGAATATCCTATTTTATTATGTAATATTTTATGTAACTTAATCATAATTATAAATATAACACTATATTTTGAGAAGTGATTATAAGGTAAATAATCCGATAAATGAATAAAATTTCTTTTCAATTATAAAAAAGAGAAGTTGTGATGGTTTTCCATTGTCCTGGGAGGAAGAATGGTGAATCATGAAGAATAATAATTTTGAGGGGTTCTTGGGATGAACTTTGAAGAATATATGGTAAAAAATATTGATCTTAAATAGTGTGTGACATATCTCATATGATAATATGGAATAAAAAAATTATATATTAAGATTTAACAAATTAAAAACATAAATTTCCATGTTCACCATAATAAAATTACATTCCACCTCTCCAAATTATGATGGGTTTAATTTTAGATGGTTAAATGTAATGAGGTAATGAAATAAAAAATAGGAAAAATTATAATGGCATCATAATATTATCCCCAATATCATGTGTTGACCTTAATATAAATTTTAAAATTTATTTTAATATTTTAATATTTACATGGGAATAATATTATCCATTACTCATTGAGAGATTTATTATATTTTGGAGAAAATTTATATAATCCTATATTTAAAATGTTAAGAAATAGTTTTTTATAATGTTTTTATCCAACATGCACATTTTGGTTAATAGAGACTCACATGAATATTCAACATTCCTAATGAGGGCATCCTCTCACTCACCTGGGGTGGAGAACATGTCACCTTCTTTTAGATGATAAGAAGGGATGATATCTAATCACACTATAGATATTTATTACTAGTTGTTGGATCTCCCATAGATTTAACATATATTAATAAAATCCACACTATTAATAATATCAGTCACCCTTATCTTGAATGTGATTGATTGAAACCATTCATTGATGAGAAAAACTATATTTATGAGTTGTTTTCCATATTATCACTTATTTATTGATTATTTTATGGTAAAAATATATACTATTTAGAAATTTTAAATTTATCACCATCTAGGGTGGGGTAATTATTTTTCCATTATGACTGGGCCCATTAAATAGGTTTTCCTTTATATAAATATAAATAAAATCATAAGACATATGGTTTGGTTCCATTTAATAAGGAACACCATACCTTTTATTATTATATGATAAGGACCATAGACGTTCCTCTTAAGGTAAAGCATCTTTAAAAAATTATATTCCTTTTAAGGTTGTGTAATAGGGAATAATGATGTTCGTTATATGGTCAATTGACCAAAACCAATTAAATACTTTTAATGGTTTTGAAATCTATTACATTTTTTCTTTCTATTAATTTTTATATGACAAGAACCATTTATATGTAGATTAATGTCGTTTTTGGGTGACTATACTGGCATGGATTCCTATACATGGTTTTCTATGGGACATACACTAAAGCGTCACTTTTTTGTTCAATATAAAATTTTGGTTATGTGAAGGATGATTTAGTCCTAAAAAATATTGGAGGCCCATTTTTATTCATTTATTATCTATTAGTAACTAGTTTCGAGGGAAAGGGTTATTGGATTCTTGAGTGGTGTGAAGTAGTGTAAGGAAAGTTTCATACTTATATCATATCTATAACATACCATATTTCATACATATATATATAGTCACTATAAATTCATTAATTTTCAAATTATTTCATTTATTTTAAAATAGTTAAGATAAATATATCATTTATATATATATAATTAACCCTTATGAATTTTTAATACCTCTATTACATACATGTTTATAAAATATGAATTGAAGTATAATGGTATACAATAAATAAAGTGTATACAAGATATAAAATAATAAATACTATATTATATAAAAAATGTTGAAAATTACTTATGGATAATTAATATACATGCTAAAATTTAATTTAATGTATTGGAATAATGAAAATAGAAAAAATAACATAACCTGTTTTTGAAATTCAGGAACATCGTGGTCCCCTAGAAATATCAAATCCATAAAATTCACTATAAACTGTAAATAAAAAATTAAGAATATGATTGGAATTATTATAAATGGAATCCTGAAAAAACATGATAAATGATGAATTAATAAAATATGACTTATTCATATTAATTAAAAAGCTAATATGACTATCACAATATTAAATCTAACCATCTGAATACTAATTTTATTATCAAAATAGTATCATGAATGTTAAAATAGTAAGCAGTCCATTAGAATAGTAATATGACCATTAAAAAATAAAAATAAAATGTAAATAATAATTTATGTAAAAATATTTAGTTAATATAAAATTAAATATACCATAAAAATTTAAAATTGAAGGAAATTATAAGTGTGTATTATTAATTTTTAAATTTAACATATTTTTTAAAAACTATTATTCTTTTAATAATTAAATATAAATTAAAGCATTATTTTGATAAAATAAATGTTATTTTTAGGATTAGTACACCAAAATTTTCACAGAGTTATTTTTTCTAATTGTCTATAAAAAAACAAAATATTTATGAATATTATAAAAAAATAGTTTTTAAACACTGATGTTTTATGATACACTACTGAAGTAAAAATTATCAAATGAATCATAAACAGGTTAACATAGTAAAAATATAGTAAATAAGATAAATGGTTTATATAGAAATAATAAACTCATTTTATAGACATAAAATAAAATTTTAAAAGACTTAAAAGATAAAGTATATCATTAAATAAAATTTAATTTTATATTATATTATTTTATACAAACTAATAAATTCAACAGTTACATGTTTTAAATACATAAAATCATATAATATTAATAAAATATAAATCATAATTTCATTGAAAGACACAAATGAATTCTTTACATTATAAAAAATAATTTATTCATTATTTTTTTCCTACAATACCCCTTCCCAAAAATTATAAATACCACATGTCCCTCCCCTTAGAAAATAAATTCCAAAATCATTCCCATTGTACAATTGCTTCTAAATTTATTTCACCTAAGAATCTTAGTATCCTTAGGTAATATTTGGTTTCATCCAACTCCAATCCCTTAAAATATTTGTTCTATATAAATTAAGAATATTCAAATATATGATAATCATTATATTTTTTTGTTTCACTCAATTTCATCTATTCTTAAGTTAATCAACAATCTCTTCTCAGAAAATAATATGCTGATTAATTAATGATTATATAAAATAAATATAAATTTTAATTTCCTTATAGATATATATTAGAAGCTATTTATAGTAAGCATATGATCTCTCTTCCTCTTGAATAATTTCATTTTAATAGATGGTTTACCATCAATGAGAACAAAGTTAATTGTTTTTATAGAACCACATATTTGGAGAGTTATTTTAGATTATATATAAATATATTTGTATTATTATTCGATAATTTTATTATAAACTATTTATAGTTTTTATTTATTACCTCTCTTGCAATATTTTAACATGTCATGTTAAAGGCCAGTTAACCACCTACAAGGACGTTAACAATTCTTTATTTATCACTACCTTTAAGTATGGTTATAATACCTTATTTATAATTTTTAAATATTTGATTTTAAATATTTTTAATATTATATATATAATTTGACTAATTTTTAAATTAAAAATGAACATAAAATTGAAGCAGAATAGGATAATTGAAGAAAAATGTTATCATCCATTTCATCTTAAAAAATATAAATATATAAATTAAAACAATTATAATGGATCGTGAAAAACATAATTGAATACTATAAAATAATTGATTAATTTATTAATAAATAATAGTTGGTTATATAGTAGTTTTAAATATAAAGAAACAAAAAATGAAACCAAATGTAAGGATTAGTCTCTCTTAATCATTCACATTAGATTATCAATATTTATTTAATAGTATTTTAATATATTTGTATATAATTTATACCCCAATTCTAAATATAGTTTGAATTATAATATTTAGTGTTTTATGATAAACTTTTATTGTGATATAAAGTATTTCAAATTATGTTATACCTTATATAACAATCATTAACCCACACTCCTAGATATGATACTAAAAACCAAATAATTGCATTTCTTTCATTGATACCAAAAATCATGACCCAACATTAGCCATTCAAAATAGTCAACATCAAAAAGATAATATTTTGTCACTTATATAATAAAGAAATGTTTATTCTTATAGTTTTATAGAATAACTAAGAACTCTAACATAAAATTACCCATGACTTTATGTGATAATTTATCCTAGTATACATGTATTTTTATATTTCACAACAAGTATTCAAAATACCTCATAATATATTTCTTACATGAAACCATTATAGAAATAAATAACATAACATCGCACATTAAAACCTGGTGAAATGTAAAACATAATAAGGGTGAGATCAAAATATTAGTAAGGGTAAACATAAGAATTAACAATTAATAGTCATCATTTGGAATAAGATAAGTATAAGGATATGATGACATAATCAAAGTGTTTGAGATTAATATAAAATAATTCAAACCCATAAAAACATGGATCACGAATCATGAGAAATTTTATAAATATTAAACATTAGACCATATTCATATATTTCAACAAACATGAACCATTTGAATGCAATATTTGATAAAATTATCCATTATAACCCATTGAATGAATTGAAAAACTTTGTAGGTGTCATGGAATATCAAACATTCATCATCTAGTAATGTAAAAATTATGATTCCAAAACTCTCCTATAAGTAACTTAAAATACTAAAAGTTTTCATACCTTAGGATATAATCATATTTATTCAACTTAATAATCTCTTAGGGTTAACTTTTAATAGTAAACTATCTCATCTTTTTAGAGTAAATTACAATATTTTACTCTGTTACTTTACCAAGGAATTGGAGGGCCGTAACCGACCCAAAAATACTCAATTTATAATTGGAAAACCCATAAATAGTACATACATATTAACATACAATATATAATTATAAAATCATTTATAACATTTCACTTCTCAAAATAACACCATTAAAAAAATTATTTAATCCTTTATATCATGATTAACCCAAGAAAAAGAAATAGATTCCATGATAATCTCATTAAAATAATCATAATTCAAAATAATAAAGAATATTTTTTTTGGAAAATTCCTTCATTTCTTTAAAATAAATCAATAAAAGATATATTTATAAATGAAAAATTCATTTTAATGAAAATTTAGGGGATTTAGTTGAAAATGGGGAAATTGTCATTTTCTATTGATAATATTTTACAAAAAAAAAATATGAATATTGGGGAAAGTATTTTCTTTGAAAATAAACATATAAATTTACAAAGTAATAATTAAAGAAGAATGTTTATGATGGTAGGAAAATATTTTCATGTCATAAACGTTAAAAATATACCTTTTTTAAACAGTTGTAAACAGAGTCAAAAGTGACACAAGTAGAAACTTTTATGTAATTTCATTTTTAAACCTTTTAAAAAATGTAAATATTCATAGAAAATAACTCTATAAAATCAATTTTGTTTAAAAAATAACATTATTGAATTTATTTAATGAATATTAAGGGGTTATTTGGTTAAAAGGCTTTACATATAATGAAGAACATTTTTAAAGAAAACCCCTTTACAAACATTTCAAACAAATAAGATTTGTTAAAGTAAAAAACATAAGACGGAATATAAAATATGATAATTATAAAAATATTAATGATATTATATGTCAATATTTTGGGTATACCCCATTTAAAGGAATTAGTTTCATTAGTCAAAATATGTCTCACAGAGTAATGTTTTAAATGATAAACCCTTATAACTTGTGTAATACTTGAAAACAAAATCCATTGAATGTAGAAGAATAATATGATTATGTAAGAACCATAATTTAAAACAATTAATATTTTTTTTAAACATTCATGGAATAATAATTAAACCATATAAAATAAATCATGGTGTATAATATGAATTATATATCAATGAATTGAATATGAGGGAATGAAATCCCTTGTATTGTTTAGAACATTTGAATCAATATATCATGAAAGGGATAAAATCCAATGTAAAATTATATCCTAAAGAATCGAATTTGATTGAAGAAACCCCTTACCTCGAGTCTCGACATGCAGTGTATGTCCTTTAACTCTTGTATACTAAACTTATATTAATTATCAAATTATTTAATAACATTTGTATTATTTAATACCTTTTCAATAAACCATTTATATCATTTCTTACAATGACATATTTTATTACTTAATTGGTTATGTCCTCATCAGGCATTCTGATGTAGTTCCATTCTTAATTTCAAAATGACTTATCTATGTTTACTATGGTTAAAGGGGTAATGTATCCATAATCTCCATAATAATAATAATAATATAAATACCTATTTTATAAAATAAATAAAAAATTAAAACCATCCGTGAAAGGAACACATGAAAATTGAATCACATCACATCATCGATTTCATAATCAACATGTACACACAAACAACTACAGTATTATCCAATGGATAAAAGGGTAAGAAAATAGATAAAATTATATATTTTCATAATGATATTTATACCATGAATATAAATTATATAAATTAAATACATCATTATAAACATTTATTATATTTTATTATGGAAAACAAAACACATTGCTTCATGAAGGTGGCAGTCCACATATACACACAAACAACGTTTTTATTCCACACAGGATAGAAAAAGAGTGGAATATGGTTAGGAAATTAACATAATAACATATCAGTATATGGTAAGTATTTATTTTATAACATTTAAAGGGTTATGTTAGATTTAAATGAGGTGGAGGTAGAATTAAAATGAAAATGCACATTTAAGATGATTACAATATCTTTGAAGAACCTCGTTTAGATCATTCATGAAGGAACCTAGAGATGGTCTTATAAGATTAAAAAAACCTATATAATGTATCTAAGAAATTTAAGATTTTTTTTTTCAGGTTCTAGTTATGATATGTTGATCAATAATTATAAGGATGATATGATATGTGGGGTCCTTATATAAGATAGAAGAGGGGAACCCGTGAAATTACTTAAAGTATTAAATTTATATAAATTAATTTTCATGTCAAAGTTGATCCAAAGTTATATATTAAAATATAGGATACATATATTTATGAATATTCTCATCGAATAAAATTTTGGTATGTTTAAGTGATATTTTAACCTATATCGCATACTTTTAACCCCATGGTTAACCCTTTTGAATATTTTTATGATATTAATTGTTTTACACTTTAGTGTTTTAGAAATTTACTGTAAATGGAGAAGTGAAACATAAGTGTAAAATGGTTTCAATTATAGACAATTTTCCATTATATCTTCCCATGATAATATTTTTATGAATTTTAAATCATTTACTCAAATATTGTCTAACATAAAATACCATTAATGTCATTTTATAGACTATTCACAATGTTGAACATTAAAGGTATCAACATATAAATGGAATTAAAATATAAACATTTTAAACATAACTAATATGTCATATTTATCTATAAAATTTTATGAACAAAATAATTTATCAAATATTTCATTATTTTTAATATTTTTAAAATAATTTACTTGATTTTTCTACTACTTTCACAAGCACTGTGTCAATGTTGCTTAAGTATTTAAGGTAATTATTTCATATCTACAAATTAAAAAAATTACCACCATAATAAAATTTCAATATATTATTAATAACTATTTAAGTCACTCATGACGTATTTTTCTCCCAATAAAAATGTTATAAATATAAAAACAATGGGAGGGACATTTTTCATTTGTTCTCTACATGAAATAATATTAGGGTAATTATCAAAGAAAAATGGAACCAAGCTTCCATATATTCAATTATTTTATTATGATATTTCAATGGAACTCATCCAATACAAATAATTCATTTGTTATATACATATTTTAACACCTTATCACATTATTTTGATCCTTAATTACTGTATTTACCTATACCGAGGTAACAAATATATATCATGGTTTCTATTCATAATGACAAAAAATAAATGGGCACTATTTAACAACTATGAAACTACATATTTTAAATATATAATATATTTAATAAAATTAAACTCTATAAGTAGTGGAAATTAATATAATATAAAAAACAAAACAAGCAACGAAAAACCTTTTTTTGAACAATTCGTATTAATCCAAAGAATGATCTTATATCCAAATCAAGTATAATATTTATTACTATGTAATTAAATTAATTATTATTAACTAATGGGGACTCATTTTACTTTAAGGTAAAATTAAAATCTTATTTTTTATTTTGGATTACTTTATATAATGATAGATTTACAAAAATCGGTTTTTTAACTATTCACATAAAAATAATTATTTTCAGAAAAATAACCAAAATATCCCAACGATAGTATTAGAATACAAATTTAAAAAATGAAATTTATATCCCCATGTAAAATTCCTAAAAATGGTTGAAATTTAGTATAATTTACATAAAAAAATATATAAAACATAGTTGTAAAGAAATTATAATTTTGATTAATAAAATGACTTTTGAAAATTGAGTACTCATTGATTGTGAATAGATAAATACCATTTAAGTAAATAAATTTTTTAAATAATTTCTATTAATATTCATATATCTAACTTAATTGATATGTCATAAAAATAACATATAAATATAAATGATTTATTTTATATCGTGATTTTGTTAAACCTCAGTGTTGCATATTATGTTTTTATCCAGCATGGTATTCTTTTAAACAAACTTTTTAGAATTTTATATTCTATCCCCCTTAAATAAATTTAACCCTCACAATTTTATTTTTATCCTCATATAAATATATTATAAAAAATTACCAGGTTTTGGATGAAAAATAAAACTACCATGAAAGGAAAAAAATATTATTTAAATATTCATTTGTTGAAACCCCACATAATAAAAAATGTACTATAAAACAAAATTTTTAAAATAGGATGTGGGAACATGCAGTTCAACTAGAATAAAACATAATTGTGTTCTTGTATAAGGATAATATTGGAATGTAATTATAATGTAATTTCCCAACCCCAGTAGCATGAAGCTAGTGCATTATTTTAGTAGATTGACATGATTACATGGAATCAAGTCCCAAAAGATCAATCAGTTTACCAGTCCTAGAAATTATATTACATACCAGAGCTTAACATTAAAATTTATAATCTAAAATATAGAATATATAATCATTTTATAAAACCATTATTCACCTACCTTAACCTTTTATATCAATCATAATAAAATTCTTGGCATCTTAGTAAAATAAATCATAAGAAAGCGGTGACATTAGATGCTTAGTGAGGGTAAATAATTCGGAAGAAGCTATAAATTTTAAGGTGAGATGTATAATAAAATGACGTCCTTTTAAACATAAACATGAACATAATATGGAAAAATAAATTAAACATTACCATATAAACATGAACATGGATATTCTACTAGTGAAATAATCACATATAATAACTAATTTCATAATGAGGGAATAAATAATGTCAGCCATAATAACTACTACATCAAGGCCTTGTTCAAAGATCATTCGCAAATATTCTATTGAGGCCTTATGCCAAGACACTGTCTTGTCTCATAATACCTATCGGTGCATTGAGTGGCTATTGTGGGCCCTACCTATCACTTACTAAGTCCGATGCATTCATCATATGAAAAGGGTGAAATATAACATACAAATTCATATACAAACTAGCATATGAAATGTTAATACTTTAACCATAAAGCATGAATGGTATAAAAATAGCACATCCACTATAAAACATATCATTACTCATTTAATAAAATATATAAGATTGTATTATAATAAATCAACCTTAGTCAAGAATAATATCTAGTAAAGGATGTTCACATAGTTGAAAAGGATCCGTAAAACTCTTTGAGAGAAATATCTCATTTTCATGAAATCATTTAAAAGTCACACAATTTATAAAGGAAGTCATTTAAAAGATATTTTTTAATTAATTTTTTCCATAACAGATTGAAACTTTTGAAAGGTATTAATATTTTAAAACAATCATGTCCATATAAATAAATCATGAAAATCATTTTGAAAACATTTACATTAATTAAATATATTTAGAAAAATAAACCATTAAAAGATTTAATATGAAGATATAGTTAACGATATCCTTCCATTAAACCTTAAATTATTCTTTTTGAAAAAATATTTATGAAATATGGACATGGATGATAAATATTTCCCAATAAATACTTACACATAAACAATCTCAAGTACAAATGAGATTGAGGAATTAACCCTTACCTTAGGTTCAATACTCCCCATACATGTCCAAAATTATTGTATAATGTGTTCAAAAATATTATTAACTTATATCAGAATCATAATAATATTTATAATATCTAATATGATTCTTTTATGACTTTATATTACCCGTCTATTAACAATTCCAAGTAAATGCAACATTTCAGGTAATAATCACTTTGTTTATCATACGCATTTTGACTTGTTATTCTTTATCATATTACTTAGATCATGATTTAATTACATTTATAATTTATAATATTTTATATAAATCATAAATATAATTATATATAATAAATAGATATATGAAATGGAATACACCGTTCGTGGAGACGGTAGGTCATACATACTGATGAACGTGGTTTCCATTTTCGTATCACATGGAAGTATGTGAATGATATATATATATATATATATCATCCCAGTAGAATTATTATGTCACATATTTAATAATTATTATTACTAATTATTATTATATTCATTATTGGATGGTGAACATGGAAGATGAGTCTCATCACGTCGTGGAGACAGTATGTCGTACATACGTACGAGCAAGATCATCATTTCTTTAATAGTAAAATGGTATGGAATTTGATGGAATATTAATTTTTTTTTAAAATATCATGTCATAATTATTATTTAAATCTATTATATTCATCTTTATACCCATAGAAATATTGTGTACATTAAAAAAATTTACACCACGACGTGGAGACGGTAAGTCGTACATATGCACGCATGGTGGTGTTGTTTTTCATTGGATAGGTAATAAGAGGAATATGGTTGTCCCATAATATTAAAAAAATATAAGGATATAGTAGATTCTGAAGTTATTATTTTATTATGGTAGAAACTTAGTAATATGAAGTATAAGAAGAAATGAACTTTTAAATAAGGAATAAAATGATTACCTCTTCTTTGGGTGTCTCCTTTTGATTTTCTAAAATGGACTTCTTTAGTTGGCTTTCTACCAAACGGTTTTCCTCTAGGATAAATGGAGGGAAGTTGGGAGGTCATTTGGGTAGGGTATAACATAGAAAAATGGATCTTTAGGTGTTAATTAAATAGAAAGGGTGGTTCCATTTTATAAGAGATGTGTGAGGCACTTTAGGAAAATCTTGAAATATTTATTTATTCTAAAATTATTTTCAGTTTATAATAGCTCATAATTGATTTATTTAGAGGATAGGATAAATATAGGTATAAATCCTCTCAACAAATAGGTTTTAGACATGTTTAGGTCATAAACGTATCCTTATCCTTTTGGATTAACCCTTAGTTAAATAGTTCAACTCTTATGATATCTTCTTGTTTTTTATACTATATGATTAATTTTGTTACTATAAAAGGAAAAAGGAACCTCAAGTGGATAATTAATGGAATTTGTAACATTATATATGTCATTTATCTAAATCTTATTTTTTTATTTTTATATCATTTAATAAAATATTATTTATTTTTAAAATTCATTTATGTCAATTTTGATACTATTTAGTAAATAGTTTTTTTTATGTCCTAACAACCTGATTCATTAAAAAAAAATTTATACACACTAACATGTCATATTAACCTAGAAAATTTGTTGATTTTATCAAAAGTTTCAATTTACATTTATTGTAATATTTATAATATAAATTATTTTAATATTTGGTTAATAATGTAATTAATCAATCATCATTGTGCTATAAATAAATTTAATTATTTATTTTCTAAAAATTATAAATAAAATACAATTATGTAGGAAATATTTTTATATTTATAATGAAAGTTTATAGTTTAATTTATATTATGAATAGCCCTATATTAAAATCGTTTAATTATTAAATTTTGAATTTAACAGTTATAACTCTCTTTTAAATAAAATACAATATATGTCTTAATATAACCCAAGTGGATCAAAAAGGATAATATTTTTTTTCCTAAGGTTGATTTTTTTGAAACACACTTATCCAATATAATTAGGACATGTTTTGGGGTAATTTAATATTATTTTAATATTATTTTACCTTTAATTACCCTATTTACCTTTAACCATAGTAAATAAAATTTAAATGCTATTATTCACCAAAAATTATTTTTATCCTATTTAACCACTATTTACTTACTGAAGAAAACTGTGTTTGTTAGATTTTTGAAATCCAATTCATAGAAGCGGTTAAATTACATTTTTTTTAATTTGTAAATGTGCATAGAAGGTGGGTAAAAGCTGTTAAAAAGTTCATTAAAAATTTATATATCGATTATTTTTATAAAATGAATCTAATGATTTATATCAAAATAGTATATTTTTCATGTATCTATTTTGACTTTAAAATAAATTTTAATTAAAATTATTATTTAAATAAAAAGTCAGTTTCAAACAATAACGTAGTATTTTTCACTATCCATCACAAATTTAATGTTTTCCAAAAAACACCAAAAATTTATCCAAACTTAATTTTTATGTTATGATTATAAAGAAGAATCTATTTTAAAAAAATTGAGTATATAAAAGTGTCATATATTTTATTTAAAAAGGGTTCTCCATTCAAAGGAAGAAAAACTGCATTTTTTTAAAAATAACATTTTTATCTGAAAAAAGTGAATTTTTCCTTATATTATGTCTAAGAAACACAAAATATGAATATTAAAATTATATGGGATATATATATATATATATATAATTAAAAATTTGGTTAATATTCTTCATAATCACTTTTTAAATAGCTAGTTTGATAGGTCGTGGTGGGCTTGAAGTTAATGTTTCATAAATCACACACTATTGAATTATTTAAAAAACAAGAGTACCTTTGATGCTTGGGGTGTACATTATCCCCTCCTTAAATAAATTTTACCCTCTAAATTTAAACCCGGGATTAAAAACTAGGGGTTCAAAATTTTAAAATATCATATGTGAAATCCGACTTCGAAAAATAGAATAATGAGGCCTCTTGTTTATAATTAAGAATAGTATGTATGAAGGTTATGAGAAATAAAAATACTAGGGTTCTATGTATGAAAAAGTGGATATAGAAGAAAATAAAAACCATCAAGTTATAATGGATATTGGTAGTGAATATTATTAGTATATTGTTAACAACTAGAAATCGATAAATCTACGATGATCTAAGGGACCAGTTGATTCATCGCAAAAGAAAGTACAAGGAAAACATTTTTGGTTTTATGATCCCTTACATAGTGTTATAGAATTAATTTAATTAATAGAGTAAGAACACAAGGAAGAATAATTAATTTACCTATAGAGTGTCATCCTTTAACTAATTCCTACAACAAACTCACCTTTCTCTTCAAAAGACAAAACTCAAAAATATTCTATTTATCTTAATCGTATAAGGTTTCAAATAAAAACATATACCATTTAAGTGAAGAAAATTTTTTATAATAACCAAGGAATACTTGTAGGCTAGTGGTAGGTGATAATTCCTTGTCGCACTTCAGATATGGGTTTGATTCTTGCAGCTTTTTCTGTCGTGTTGGGTTATTCCCTGGCCTGTAGGTTGTCCTTTTTCTGAAACTATAGTATTATAAAATTCCAATAATATTCTTAAAAAAGGATTTAACCTTTAACAATACTATCCAAATTTAAACTTAATCTATACCAGAATTTAGAGTTATCCAAAATACTTTTGTCCAATATCTGTTTAAAAGGTCTATAAATTTCCAAAATCAATTATAACATCAGATTCCCCAAACAACATAATGTTTCTCTTATTGTTACATAATGAATATTTCATTATATTAATCATATTAAAACCATAATGAAACCAAAAAAGTACTACAGTACAATCCTTATATATATATATCACATTCTTCTAATAACCAAAATATAATTCATGAATCCAAAAACACAAATAAATTAATTATTTTACTTCAAATTTAGTAACAACATAAGATTGAGCTTGATCCATTTTCTTTTTCTGAGCTACATTTCCTTGAAACTTTGAAAAATAAATTTGATAATGTTCCATATCTTTAAAATTATAACATTGTGAAAATTCTATCATTCCTATACAATCACAAGCCTATTGAACTTTTTCTCACCATTTAGAAAAATACTTATTCCTTTTAGGAAAATACCAGGGTGTTTCTTCCCAAAATTTCCAGATAATGAAAAATATTTCTTCCCTTTTCCCCTTTATCTGTCTCTTGATCCACTGTTCTCTTATTCTCTTACTTTACATTAATTTCATAAGACTTAGAGAATTATTTTTCCGTCTTGATAGCACATGAGACTATATCTTCATACAATGAGAAATATTATGAGGAAAATGCCTATTGGAGGAATGATTTTAACCAATCAAAGAATCGACCAATCGTACTTATTTGGTTAAATATGTAGTCTGAAGTATTCCTTGATAACCTCATGAAGTTAGCCTCATACATTGCAACATTCTCATCCTCTTTTTGCCTCAGACTCAAAAATTTCCTTTCCATGTTATCTTGTTATTCATGAGGAATATATTTCTCAAGGAAAATTTATTTTTACTCCACCCAATCCATATTTTATACTTCTTCATCCTCCTTTGGGTGTTGAAATAATAACCACCATTGATCTGCATCTCCTTAAGGACGATAAAATGCCATGACAAGATTTTCCATTTCATTACTTCCCAAAGAAAGAAATATTTTCTCTAGGGAACTTATCCATTGCTCAGCCACCAATGGATTTGTTTCCCCATTGAATTTCGGAGGTTGTTGTCTCATGAAGTGGTCTAACATTAATCCTCTATGGCGTGGATCAGGCTCCTCCATATGACTATGTTTATTATTCATAACCTGAGTTAGCTATCCCGAAATGGTTATAAGTAGTTCAGCAGCAGTTGTGTCACTAGCTCCACTATTAATATCTTGCATAGAATGGAAATCCATACATGGATTATGTACGTTGATATGATTTCCATATCTTCCACTAGGCTCCATTTATAAACCATGAAATACACTATATTAGGTTATGAATCATAATTCATAATTACAAACTAGTAAAATACTCAACATAAATTAGAAAATTTATGCATATTTAATCCATAATCATAAATACGGTTCCTGTTGAGGATATATTTACTCAAAAAACCATCATAATGGTTTTTAAAGAAAATATAAATTATCCTAAGCATATCCCCTTAGAGTGTCAAACCAGGTGTTCGATAAGACTCATTGTCATGTACAATGTTAACCTGAGTCATGCTCGAAACACCTTGTCAGAGTCTTTACCCTAAGGTACATCTGTTTTAGAACCATGTCCACATGTAGTATCCATAAAAATATGTACTTCTTAAAATATCCACTTAATCCATAATTTAAAAGAATTATATAGAGTTCTTAAATACTTATCCACAAATTATATCCTAGGGTTATGATCCCCAATCTAAGTTTTCTAAATATGTTTTCAATGTTATTGCTAAAATACCTATAATACCAACTATAATTCCCCAACCCCAAAATACCAGAGATGGTTCATTATTATAATACATTGGCATGATTACAAGGAATAAAGTCCCAAAGGACTGATCAGTTTAGTAGTCTTGGAAAATAGTTTACGTATGAGAACATAACATTACAATTTCTATCAAAAAATACAGCATAGATAATACTTTGATAAAATCATTATTCCCCTAGCCTAGCCATGCATATCAATCATAATACACTTCTTAGCATCCTGGGAAAATAAAACAAAATAAAGGGGTGAGCTAAGATGCTCAATAAGGTTAAATAATTCCACATGATCTATAAACTTTTAAGAAGATATGTGTAATAAAAACAGCAGCCTTTTAAACATAAACATGAACATATTATGGAAAAAATAAATCAATAATTACCATATAAACATGCACATGGATATTACAATAGTTGAATAAACACATGTAATAACTAATTTCATAAAGAGGGAATTCATAATGTCTGGCATAATAACTACTACGTAAAGGCCTTGTGCCTAGAACATTCACAAATATTCTATTGAGGCCTTTTTCCAAGACACTAGGTTATCTCATGAGACCTACTGATGTGTTGAGTGGCTATAGTGGGTCCTGCCCATCACATACTAAGTTCAATGCATTCCTCATCTAAAAAGAGTGAAACATAACATAAACATTCATATTAAAACTAACAAAAAAATGTTAATACATTAACCATAAAGCAGGAATGGTATAAAAATAGCACATCCACACTCAAACAAATCATAACTAATTAAATATAATATGGAATATTTTATTATAATAAATCAACATCAATGAAGAATAATAACTGGTAAAGGATGATGATATAGTTGAATATGATCATTAAAACTCTTTGAGAGAAATATAACTTTTTCAAGAAATCATTTAAACGTAACATAATTTATAAAGGAATTAATTTAAATGATATTTTTTAGTAAATGTTTCCCATACCACGTTGGAAATTTTGAAATGAACTGACATTTTAAAATAATCATGTCCATATAAGTAAATCCAAAAAATAATTTTGAAAACATGGACATTAATTAAATAGATTTAGAAAAATGAAACATTAAATTTTTTAAAATGATGATCTACTTAAAGATAACCTTTCATTATAAATTAAAATATTCATTTTGAAATATTTTTTATGAAACATGAACTTGGATGATAAATATGTCTTAATAAATACTTACACATAAACAATCTCTGATAATAATGAGATAGAGGAATTAATACTTACATTAGATCTGATACTCTTCCTACATGTCTGAAACTTCTATATAATGTGTTTAAACATATTATTAACTTATATCAGAATCATAATAATATTTATGATGTCATATATGATTGTTTTATGACTTTATATTACCAATTTATTAACAATTCCAAGTTAATGAAACATTTCGGGTAATAATCACTTTGTTTATCGTAAGTTTTTTTACTTTTTATTCTTGATCATATTACTTAGATAAATATTTTCATACTACCAAAATTTATAATATGATTTATATATTATAATTAAAAATATATATAATAAATATATATATAAAATGGAATACACCGTTCATAGAGACGGTACGCCGTACATACGTATGAATGTTGTTTCCATTTTAGTATCGTATAGAAGTATGTGAATGAAATATATGAAAATATATATAATAATAGTAGCATTATTATGTCATATATTTAATAATTATTAATAATATTTATTCTTATAATCATTCTTGGATGGTAAGCTTGGAAGATGATTCTTATCACGTCATGGAGATGGTAAGTCGTATGAACGCACGAGGGATGATATTGATTCATTAATGGTTCAATGGTAAGGAATTGGATGGAATATGAATTTTACATAAACAATATCTTGTTATATTTATTATTTAAAACCATTATATTTATCAAATACCCATCAAAATAAATTTTACATGAAAAAC
This sequence comes from Viscum album, assembly GCA_963277665.1. Lineage (NCBI taxonomy): Eukaryota > Viridiplantae > Streptophyta > Magnoliopsida > Santalales > Viscaceae > Viscum > Viscum album. The sequence goes on along the minus strand of OY728123.1, from coordinate 2,067,051,434 downwards.
AATTTACACCACAACATGGAGATGGTAGGTCGTACATACGCGTGCATTGTGGTATTATTTTTCATAGGATGGGTAAAAATAGTAATATGGTTGTCCCATAATTTTAAAACATCTCAGAATATATTAGATACTAGAGTTATGAATTTTATTTGGTAACATCTTAGTAAGAGGATATAGAATATGAAATGTGCTTTAAAATAAGGGATAAAATGATTATCTCTTCTTTGGATTTCTCCTTTTTATTTTCACATAATGACTCCTTAAGTTGAATTTATTCCAAAATTTTAGACTCTAAAATTAAGTGAGGGATTTTGGGAGTATATTTTTTCAAGGGTTTTCTAAGAAAAATGGATTTGTAGGTGTGAATTAAAGATAAATTGCGGTGCCTTTTTATAAGAGAGGTGAGGGGCACCTAAGGAAATTCTTGAAATATTAATTTATTATAAAATTATTTTCAGTTTATATTAGATCCAAATTGATTTATTTATAGGATAAGATGAGTATGGGTCTAAATCATTTCAACTAATAGGTCTTAGGTGAGTTTAGTTCATAATAGTTTTTTTTGTTTTGGGATTAACCCTTAGTTAAACAGTTTAACTCTTACCATGTCTTTTGTATTTTTATAATATATGATTAATTTAGTTACTATAAAATTCCAAAGAAACCACAAGTTTCTCATTAATGAAATTTTTAACATTATCTATTTCATTTTGATGAATCATATATTTATAGGATATTTATATCATTTAATAAAATAGTATTTAATTTAAAAACTCATTTATGTTAATTTTGACACTATTTAGTAATTGGTTTTTGTTAAATTCATAACAACTTGATTCCTTCAAAAAAAATACATTGAATCAACAATAAAATGTCATATAAACGTATAAATAAAATTATTTCATAAAAAAGTTTCAATTTACATTTTTGTATATTTATAATATCATTTATTGAAATATTTCATTAATAAGGTAAATAATGCATCATCATTGTGTCATAAAAATATTTAATTATTTAATGTCTATAAATTATAATTAAAATTTCATTTTCTAGGAAATCATTTTAGATCTCTAATGAATATTTTATAGTCGAATTTTTCTTATGTATAAACCAATATTACAAATGGTTTTGTTATTAAAATTTGAATTTAACACTTTTGAATCTTCTTTAAATATAATATAATAATTTTTACAATCCATACCAAGTGGATCAAACAAGGATAATATTTTTTTTCATAAGGTTTATATTTTCCAAAAATACTAATAAAATAGAATTAGGACATGCGTTGGGGTAATTTTATATTATTATAAAATTATTTTGACCTTTAATTACCCAACATACTTTTAATCGTGGTAAATAAAATTCAAAAGTTACTCTTAATTGAAAATTATTTTCATATTATTAAACCAAATTTTACTTACTGATGAAAACATTTTCTATCGGATTTTTGAAAATCAATTTACATAAGCGGTAAAATTATTTTTTATTCAAATTTTTCAAATGTGCCTAGTAGGTGGGTAAAACACGATAAAAAGTTCAATGAAATTATATATATCTAATCGTTTTATAAAATTAATGCAATGAATTACGTTGGAATATTATAGGTATTATGTATCTATTTTTAATTTGAAATATATTTATATTAAAAATAATTATTTAAATAAAAATTCAGTTTTAAATAATTACACAGTATTTTTCACTATTCATAAAAAATTGAATGTTTTCAAAAAAATACCAAACAATTATCCAAACTAAATTTTTATGTCCATTTTATAAGGAAGAATTTTATTGCATCAAATTAAATGTAAAAAAGTGTCAAATATTGGATTTAGAAAGGGTTCTTTATTAAATGGTAGAAAAACAACATTTTTTGAAAAATACTTCTTTTATTAGAAAATTTGAAACTGTCCTTATATAATTTCTAGGAAACACAATTTATTAATGTTAAAATTATATGAGATATATATAAAATTCAAAATATGGTTTAAACTATTCATAACCTCTTTTTAAATAGCTAGTTTGATATGTCATGGTCCGCTTGAACTCGGTGTTGCTTACATCACACACTATTGAATTATTTAAAAAGGAATATTACCTTAGAAGCTTCGGGTTTTATAGATAATATAAACATAAAGGAGAAAAATAACATCCAAGGAGTAATATAGAGTGATGTAGAACATATATATATAAAAGATAATGACCATACAAATATAATTTAGTTGGGGATAAAGATACCATCCATTCATCAAGCATGAAAGTAATAAGATAACATTCTTCTAAATATCTTATTCCTAGAGTTGAGGGATGCATTTACTATCAAGATATATAATGTGAGAAAATATATTTAAATGATTTGTTTCAATTACAAAATAATAATTTCATTATTTGGTTGTTCTTCAAGAAGGTTTTCAACTTCTATCACATCTCTTACTATAAGAAAAAAATTTCAAGATTAATTTTTTTTATTAGCACTAAAATAAACATATAAAGGTTCACATGAATAATAAATTAATATAAAGTCATTCCTTATGTCTCTTGATATTTACCAAAACCAAAATACGTAGCATAATATAATACAATATAAAAAATTTATAATACATCATATGAAGAAATAATAAATGTAACTCTAAAATTTCCATAATAACACCCATGGTTAGGCTTAGATTATTCCATAAATAATTAACTATAAATCACAGTTAACTTCAATGAAATCGAATTTAAAGAAAATTTTATCCAAAGAGGTTATCTCATACCTTTAATCTTATATCCCCAAAAATGTAATGGAATTATTATCAAATAATACATCATGTTAAATCACATAATACATTTAATTATATCTTGTACCTAAATTGAATAAAATATCTAAAAAAATATCATTAATCACTTTAAATCCTATAATCTAAAACTATAAATGGGTATTTTATGCATTTGATTCTATGATCTACATAAAATTTATAACAACATGATGATATATTTAACTATTAATTTTACCACATGTAAAAAAAATTTAATCTCCAAAGTGTGTAAACCCTCATATGATACCAACTATAAAAACCCTTAACCCCACATACTTAGATCCAGATATAAAACATAATATTTCAATTTTTGGATTTGATGATTATAATCATGACCTGATTTTATCCACCCAGAACATTGAACCTAAAATGGAATTTATTGGATCCTTTGCAAACCAAATCACCATTTTCATTAATAGTGTTATTGATCTATTAAAAACTCAGATATTATAATAATCATGTATTTATGTTTTCATTTTTCCTTTTATACCTTACATTTCATATTTTACAACAAGTCTTAAGAAAGTCCAAAAAAACTATTCACAAATGAATTTTTATAGAAATAATTAATTTAAGTTCATTCCTCATAAAAATAGGAAATGGAAAAAATAATATGGGTGGGATCAAATGCCCATTAAGGGTGAACATAAGTATTAAAAATTGAATGAAATCAGTGGGAATAAGTAAATATAATGGTATAAGGACATAATATATGTTAATAATAATAACATAAGATACTTCATACCCATAAAAAATTGATGATAAATTATGAGACATTGAATAAATTTTAAAAATAATGAAAAAGTCATATAATTAAATATTCTCTATCCATGTGTAAAAATATGTGAGAAAATTATCATTTAGAACTCATAGTATGCTTTGAAAATGGAGTTGGTATCTTGGAACATCAATCATTCCTCATAGAATCACATAAACAGGATAATTCTTATATTCTATTAGGAGTTACATACAATAGTTTACATTTTCATTTCTTAGTAGCTACTCATATTTAGTCTAATTCATCATCCCTTAGGAAGAACATAAAATAGTTAAACTATATTCTCTTAATAGTAACTTACAATAGCTAAATTGGTCCCTTTACCCAATGCATTAGAGGGCTATAATGGACCCACCTATCCTTGGTTTATAACAAAACCAACCTTAAACAACCCATAAAATTTTCCATGTACAATTTCATGAACAAAACATATAGAATGTTTTATTTTTCAACATATCACCATTGAAAAAATCTATCATTCCTTTTTAGTTTGAATAACCCATTGAAAATTAAATAGGTTCCTATACAATTACATTAATATAATAATAATCAATATAGATAAATATCAACGATGGTATCATTGGGACATGTCAAAATTCTAACATAAGAAAAAAAAATTATACTTCCACATATGATAAATATATTTAAAAGAACATTTAAGACATTATTATGAAAAAAAGAAAGAAACCCTCTCAGTTAGAAATTATTATAAAAAAATCAGAAATATTGGGAAAAATATTTTCAGTAAAAATAAACAAGGAAATATATAAAGTCGTATGCATGGAAAAATGTTCTTGATGGTTGTGAATTCAATTCATGTTAAAAAATTAAAAATAAACCTTGTTTTAAAATCATTGTAAAGAAATCCATAAGTTTCCCATGTGAAAAATGATAAGAATTTACATTTTATAAAATTTTAAAATATGTTCAGATATCATGGAAGATATATTTAGAATATCACATATGTTTATGAAATAACATTCTTGAAATAATATAAAGAATAAAGATGAATTGTTTGGTTATATGTTTTTAAGATAATTAAATGAAACATTTTTAAAAGCCAAACCATTCATGGCCTTTTAAAACCAAAAACCAATTGAAAGAAGTAAAATAACAAGGAACATAAAATTAAATGTTTATATAATGTTTATGAATATTATATTTCAACAGTCAGTGTCGGCACTATATAAGTGAATATAGGTGCATTCATAACAATATGTATCATAGATGGAAGTTTGAGATGAGGAACCCTTAAAACATTTGTAATACTTGAATCAAACATAAATTTAAAAGGGGAACAATGAATTATTATATAAGAACAATAATTTTAAAGAAATATTATGTAAAAAAACATTCATTTGGTAGTAACTACACCATATTAAATAAATCGTGGTGCCTAAAATTAATAATATCTCAACGAATTGAAGTAGAGACAATAGAACCCCTTATAAATTTGAGGACATTTTGATCAATATAACATGAAAAGGATAACTAAAAAGAAACATTTATTATCATGGTAAAATAATCATTCAAGATATAGAATCTCAAAAGGAATAATATACCACATATAAAATGATTTTGTGTCGTAATACAAGATATGTCTCGAAAAAATAATATTTTGATGAATAATCCTTAAAAAGATTTTACCATTTCTGTTAGAATGTAATCAATAAAGTGATTATATTTAATAGTTGTAAAAAAAATAAATTTAATTATAACATAATACAATTATAGGTTATATGATACATATTCGTTATAGAAAATTGTTAATGATGTATAGGAATAACCTAATGAATAGAAATTGAGTTCACCTTGATTCCAAAATTATTATTTATGTCCATTAACTCATATATAATACAATTATATTAATTATTTGGACATTTGAGAACTTTTTTTATTAATCCATTTTAATTAAACTTTTTATTTCATTTATTACAATATAAATTTGATTACTTAATTGGTTAATCAAATATTGGGTGTTTTGAGGACATTCAGTTTATAATTCCAAAATAATTTTGGGATGTTGGCAGTGTACAAAGAGGTCATGGTTCCATCATCTCAACAATAATAATATTTAAATAATTTTAATTTATATACATTAAATAAAATTTATAACTATCCATTAATATAATCAAGGAAAAATGAATCACATCATTTGGTGGATGTGGTAATCCACACGAACGCATAATCATTGATAAAATTTTCCAATGAATAGAAGGACCAAAAAATAGATTATATATTATCTTTTCAAATTTATAATAAATTTTATAATATCATATATATATATATTAATATGTCATTATAAACATCCATGAGTAATGGTGGTGGAAAATGAAACACATCAGTTCATGGAGTTGTTTGCTCACACATACACACGAACGATGATTCCATTCACAATAGGATGGAAAAGAACACGAATAATGTTATTCCATTAACATAATGACATATCAGTATATGGTACATATATATTTTATTATATTGGAATGAATAGGATGGAATTAAATAATGTATTAGTGATATAAAATGAAAATGCTCGGTTATGACTATTACATCCTCTTTGAAGAACCCCTTTGGAACTATCCAGAAGAACCCTAGTTATGATATTTTAAGAAAAATAGAACCGATATAATGTAGGTAAAAAAGTTATAAAATGATTTTCTAGGTATCCATTTATATAATTGTATTCATAAGTGTTAATAATATATGATATTTTCTGTCCTTATATAAAACATAATAGGGGAACCATTGGAATTACCTAAAATATTAAATTAATGTAAATTAATTATCATTTTCATGTTGCTCCAAAATAGTATAATTTAAATATATGAGATATATATGTTGTATTAATATCCTAAAATAAATTTTAGAATGGTTTTGGTGATTTTTTAACCCACATATCTTAGTTTTAACCCCCCCCCCCCCCACTCACCGTTAATCCTTTTGACGATTACAGTTATATAAATGTTTTTTTACAATTTATTACCAATGAAAGTTACATTAAAAGTAAAAGTGACTCATAACTGGAACATTGCTGAAATTATAAACAATATCCCTTTAAAAAATTTATATATATGATTTATATTAATTTTATATCATTTAATAAAATATTATTTGACATAAAATACCATTAATGTCATATTTGGGACAACTAACATAGTATGTATTTAATGGAATCAATATAGTAATGTAATTAGAATATAAATTTAAGTAAAATCAGTAATATGTTATATTTATCTAAATTATTTTGGAACACATTTGTAATGTCCCAGTTCAGGGTGATTCCCCGGGGTGCCCCGAACCTATTCAGTCACTTGGCCTCAAGCACATTTCCCAAAATTCCTGATGTTGCTGATTAGATGCGAGGGCCTTGTGTGTAATAGTGGGGAAACTATGACCTCATAGGCAGGTTAATGTAGCCAAAAAAAATTATATACAATAGAGGAAACTATGTCCAATTTTATTTAATAATGGATTTGTCTTTCAAAACTCCCAGGGGATGTATCATTGCAATAAAGGCATGTCAATTAGTCCCCCTCCAGACACCAAAACGTGCTTTAGTTTCTAACCTTATAATCATATCAATGACTGAATTTGGTATAATTCTCGGTATAAAATGGCATTCAAATTATGATGCAATGATTTATTATAAGAAGAAGGAAGTTACAATTTTTGAAAATGGTGTAGAATCGCTTGCCTTTAGGGTAGAAACTTCACCACCTGATTCTTATCTAGAACTACCCCCAATAGCTCTACTGAATTCAATACATAGAGAGAAAGATAAACCAATATCAAAGGGTGGGGGAAGAAATCTTCAAATTGAATATGTGCACATAGTGCAAGAATACATTGATGTATTTCTAGAGGATTTACTTGGACATCCTCCAGAGCGGGAAGTTGAGTTCTATATTGATTTAATTCATGGTGCAAGACCTATATCAAAGACTCTCAATAGAATGGTTACATTTGAATTAGTAGATCTAAATAAAAAACTAGATGATTTGAGTGAAAAAGGGTTTGTTCGACCTAGTGTTTCTCTTTGAGGAGCCACTATCCACTTTTCAAGAGGAAAGATGGATCCATGAGGCTTTTCATTGATTATAGGGAAACAAATGCTACTATAATAAATAATAAGTATCCCCTGACCTGGATAGATGATTTATTTGATTAACTTCATCTAGAAAAATAATTTTCTAAGATTGACCTTTGGTCCAGATATCATCACTAGCGTGTAAGGAAGGAAGATATTCCTAAGACAGAATTTCAGACCAGGTATGGGCATTACGAGTTTACAATAATGCCTTTTGGACTAGAAAATTCACCATCTATTTTTATGGATTTAATGAATAGAGTTTTCAAGGAATATCTTGATAACTCTTTTGTGGTATTTATCGATGACATCCTCATAAACTCAAAAAGATATAAAGACCATGAGAATCAATTGCGGGTCATTCTGGAAACTCTTAGAAGAAATAACTTATATGGGAAGTTTATAATATGTGAATTCTGGCTTCAATCAATTTCTTTTCTAGGCCATATTGTCTCTAAGGATGGAATCCTAGTTGATCATGTGAAGACAAAGGCAATACAAGATTGGCCCACACCAACAAACATAACTGAGGTACATGGTTTTATTGGTTTAGTAGGTCACTATCGGTATTTCGTTTAGAATTATGCCCGACTGGCTAACCTGCTAACCAAGCTCACACAAAAAAAGAGTTACATTTCTGTGGAAAAAATAATTTACAGAATGCTTCTATGAATTGAAAAGAATATTGGTCAATTCTCCAATTTTGACTCTTCCATCTAGAAGTGGTGGATTTTTAATATACAACGACGTATTAAAGAATGGGATGGGTTGCGTTCTTTTGAAAAATGATAAAGTTATTACTTATGCATTAATATAGTTGCAGAATCATGAGAAAAATTATCGAACTCATGATCTTGAGATAGCAGTCGTAATCGTTTCTCTTAAAATATGGAGGCATTATCTCTACGGATAGATATGTGAGATTTATACTGACCACAAGAGTTTGAAATAAATTTTCTCACAAAAAGAACTCAACATGAGGCAAAGGATATGGCTTGAGTTACTCAAATATTATGATTTTTCAATACACTTCCACATGGGAAAGGTGAATAAGGCGGAATATGCATTAAATATGAAAGATCATGGACATTTGACTCAAATGAGGATTGAGAGAGAACCTATATTTTTGGATCTACTAAAGATGGATATGGGAATTCTTAAGTAAAGGGAAACATCTTTCCTCTTTCAAATAATTGCTAAAACATCTTTATTAGAGAAGATAAAAATCTATCAATCTGATGATGAGAACCTGCACAAGAAAATTAATGTTTTCAAGGATGGGAGACTGGCTGACTTCTTTTATGAAGAAGGAGTTATGAAATTTGGGAAGAGTTTATACATTCCATCAGTACCTGAGCTAAAAAGGGAACTATTAGGCGATGCTCATAGCTCAAATTTCTCTAAACACCTATGTAGCACCAAGATGTATAGAGATCAGAAGGAATATTTCTGGTGGAATAATATAAAGAGGGAAATTTCTGACTATGTGTCAAGATGTCTAGTTTGTCATCAATTGAAGGTAGAGAGACAACATCCCAAAGGAGTGATGCAACCTCTACCTATTCTTATGTGCAAGTGGGATAACATTATGATGGATTTTTCCATAGGACAATCAAGGGAACTTATAAGGAATGATTCAATATGGGTAATTGTTGATCGGCTCACAAAATCAGCACATTTTTTTCTTATAATAGAGGGTTTTCCACTTGAGCGCTTGGAAAGACTTTATATTGATGAAGTTTTAAGACTTCATGGTGCACCTCTACTGATTGTGTCTGATCGAGATCCCTGGTTTACATTCAAATTCTAGAAAAGTCTCCATAATTCTTTAAATACTGAGCTTCATATGAGTACTACTTATCACCCCCAAACTGATGGACATTCTGAAAGGACTATTCAAACTCTAGAAGACATGTTGAGGTCATGACCTCTTGATTTCCAAGTTATGTGGGTTCTATACATTCCTTTGGTGGAATTTTCCTACAACAATAGTTTCCATTCTAGTATTAAAATGGCTCCATATGAAGAATTGTATGTAAAGAGATGCCAAAATCAAACTAGTTGGGACGAAGTTGGTGAGAGGAAACTTATAGGCTCAAAACTTATTGAAGAGACCACGGAAAAAGGTAAATACAATACAATCCTATATTAATGAAGCTCAAAGTAGGCAGAAGAGTTGTGATGACAACCAGAGAAAAGACTTGAAATTTCAAGTGGTAGATCATATATTTCTGAAATTATCTCCATGGAAAGGTGTTTTAAGGTTCGGTAAGAAAGTGAAACTGAGCCCCATGTATATCATACCATTTGAAATTCTGGAAAGAATCGGAGCAGTAGCTTACCATTTAGCAATGATCCCAAATCTCTCCAAATTCCATGATGTGTTCCATCGGTCATTGTTGAAGAAATACATGCCAGACCCAACGAATGTACTCACTAATGAATAAAATGAACTGGAACCTGATTTTTCATATTATGAAAAGCCTATTGGGATTCTTGACACAAGGGAGAAAGTATTGACAAATCAGAAAACTTGTCTTGTAAAGGTTCTTTGGAGGAACTAGAATATAGAGGAAGCAACATGGGAACTAGAGGATTTCATGAAAAAGAACCACCCACATATTTTTCATGAGTTTCATACCTAAATTTTCGAGGAAAAAATTTCCGAAGGAGGGAATAATGTCGCACCCCAAAATTTTTAATGTATGTTTCTCTTAAATAAATTTTAGTTATAGCCTATATTTCAAGAATCACTATGCCTATATGGAACAAAACATGTTTACTTATAGGAGATAGCCATAACCTAGCCATAGAACCTAAATTTGCCAGCTCTGTGATTTGAATTTTAAAAATCTAACATATACGGTTGTGATCAAGATGTTAATTAGAGTCTGATAGAATTAAATTAATTTTAGGTGAATAGTAACCTACCCATATGAATAGTAACCTACCCTTATAAAGTGTAACTTCTCCTTATGAATAGTTATATGACTCTTATGAATGGTATCCGTGCCATTGAGTGTATAAATGAATTTAGGCACCTTAAAAATGAAGATGAAAATTTAAAGTGTTTGTATTCTACGATTAAATAATTATTTTAATTAAATATTTAATTAATCATATATAGAATTTTTTTTTGAAAAATGGAATTCATTTTTGGATTCTACATGTCAAAAAATGGTTACGGTAAATTTTTGGGATTTTTCTGAAATACATAAATTTTTCATGAATAGTAAAATCTGATAGTTCACAATAAATGATAAATAATCGATTAATTGAGTCAATGATGATGATATGATAATGTAAGCCCAATTGGTTCGAAGTCACATGCATATATTACTATTCTGGGTCACCAAATACTCACTATTGGTTGTCTTGAGAGGAAATAATAAACTAATGAATTTTATATTAAGAAAACTTCTCTCCCCTCCACTATATAAAGAACCCATCTTCCCATTCTTCCACTCACACCACTCAAGCCTTGTACCTTGCCAATATTCTGCCCAAGACTATCTCTAAGATCCTCCCCCACTTATAAAATCTCTTAGCCTCTTCAAAATACCAAAACCTCTCCCCTTAAAAGGTTCTCAAAGGAGGAAGTCTCAAGAGGTAAATTCATCTTTCCAATTCCATCAATTCTTTTAAGTTCTTTTATTTTTGTTTCTTTCCTCACCATAATAGTATGATAAATCCAGTAACATACATGTACTGTAATTTTTTCATGCTAATGGAATATTTCATTACCTTCTCTCCTTTACCAACCATTTATTTGAAAGAAATAAAAGCACCGTTTGAGATGTGCTAATTTAGCATATTCAAGGACAACAATTTATCAATTTCTATTATAATATTTAATTCTGGTCATGAAACCATTTGTGTTATGGTTGAACAAGATTATAATATTTTTAAAATATCCTATATTTAATTATGTAATTCTTTTTACAGATTTTATTAAGTTAAGTAAAACATGTTCATTGTAATCAAACCCACCGTTTAGCCAAGAACAGTTGTCACTAAGGTTAAATATATAATAATTTGACCTCATTCTAAGTAACCAAATTAAATATAAAACCATGTATTCTCTTGGATGTTCACTAATAGAATATAAATTCATTTCTGGAAAACCACATCTATCTTATATATTTATCTGATCTTGAATATAAGTGAACTGATCATTTAAAACCAAGTAAACAAACGAGTCTGAACAATGCAATTGAACAATATAACTAATCAAAAGGCCTTGAATGAACTAAAAAGTGTTATAATAAATATTTTAAATATATAAGAGGTTATGTAATTATGAATTAATAAGCCTAATTTGTTTATTCAGGTCTTAAATAACAAGTCGAGAACACCTTCAAGCGTAAGGTAAGGGATATCTTAACTCAATTTCCATTTATTGAGTTACACATCTATGTCATTGGTTTTTTATTTACAATAATATGTTTGAATGAAATATTATTGTTCTATACAGTATATACACTTATATTTTGTGTATTTTTATTTGTCACACATAAATATTTCATTGATTTATCCTCACTCTAATGATACAATCTTTGTAAGGGATCCTCTCTCTCACTTTTGTTCAAGAATCTCCCCTATGTTGTGTCCTTTTGTTTTTAATTATTAATGATGGGGTATGTTTTCTCACCACCCCCATACTTCCCTTGTGACATATAAATAAGGTAATACCCATTTAACTCTCATCAATCCCTCTCAATAACACTCGTTGCCATGCCAAAATGTTTGTAAGCAGTTTCACATCTCACTTTCATTTATGTGGGATTTTCATTGTTTGCCACTTATTTCTTGTATGTGGTATATTTATACTACCATTTGATATAATATAACATGATTATCTTCATATTCATGTTATTCAATGATTAATTTGAGGGTTATTTTTTCTGGTCATATGATTTGACCGATTACATTGTGGTAAGGGCCTTTGTCTCAACTACCATTTTGTTGTGACTAACTTTGTATTGTGCACTTAATAATCCTTATTTGGTATACCTACGGCCCATTTGATATCACTTTTCATTTGAAATTTTATTTATATTAAATATCCATAATCTCATATCATGGATATGTTTATTGTCTAAACCTTATACCATTTTACATACGGTGTTTATTTGGAATGTTATTTTAGTTATGGAAATATTGAAGCATCTGTATACTCTACTCTATACGGATATAGAAAAGGAATATTGCTCTTGTATTGAACCAATTTATAAAGAATGCTTTGAACATGAGGTGGTGGGTGGGGCCCGTTATAGCCCTTCGATGCATCGGTAGGTCTCATGAGACAAATCAGTGGGCGACAAACCCTTCGAGTTTGTTTCCAAAAATCAGACGGGTTTCTACCCATATAACTAAACAGTTTTAACGGTATTATGGTTTCATGTGCCAGATATATGATGTCCAATTAATAATCATTTATCTTTATTCATTATTAGTTATTATTATTATCCATGAGGTTTTCACTATGAAAAAATATATGGATGTAGTTTCATTATCAGTTTATTAATGGCATTAGTTATTCATTTATTCACTATGCCATATTGATTATGTCAGATTGATTTTGATTCACTTATTATTTTACTCATGCATTCGCTATTTATAACCCTTACTGATCATTTCATCCCACCCATTTCATTTTTTACCTTCAATAGGTGATGAAGAGAAGGTCATTTGTTGAGGTCATGTTGTAGCAGTTTTTAGTTTTGCAATGTATTGTATCTTGTAACCTTTCTCAATGTAATTTGTGTTACATCTATGTATCTAGTTTTTTCTAGACTTCTAAACTGATTGTTACTTCAGGATTTTTCATTCTTTCTAACCATTCCAATATCACAAGTAATGCATTAGCTCCATCCTAGAGGGGTCGGTGTGTTACAGTTGGTATGAGAGGAAGTTTAGTAGAAAACCTGGAAACTAGAGTAGGAAATGTATAGTAGGGAACAAAGCCCTAAGGTAGTATTTGAGGATAAACATAAAATAAAGTCCTGTTATTTTGGTAAGAAATAGATTTTGTGAATATTTTAAGCAATATGTCCCACTATAGATACGAGTAGGTAGAGGCAGCTCTAGAACAGATGTATCTTGGGGTAAAATATGAAAACACCGCTTTGAGCTAGACTCAAAGAGGAATTAGTGCATGAAAATGGGCCTTGCTGCACTCTTGGTTATGAAACTCCCAGGAGATATTCTTTGGATAATTCACATTTTCTTTACAAGCTATTATGAAGGAGTTTAATGTAAATTTTTCCTCGAAGAAATGATGTTAATTAGATTAGATATGCATAGAATTTTAATCTATGTTGAGTGATTTTCTATTTGAGATTCATAAACAAATCTATTGTATCCCATTATTCAGAAATGGCGTGTAATAGAAGAAGGGGAATAAAAACTACTGGGTAAGGTATGGATCTTCTTAATGATAAAGTCAACATAGTCGATGTTGGAGAAAATCAGATCATGACCATATTGGGACAACTTACTTAGGTTGTAATGAATAACCATTCCACACTTGTGTTGGATCATTTCATGCGGCAGAAGCCACCATCTTTTAGTGGGACTACTAACCCAGTAGTTGCTGAGAAATGGATCAAGAACATTGAAAATATATTTATGGCATTAAGATGCAATTAAAATTAAAAGGTAGTATTGGTAGTATATTTTCTCAAGTTTGACGCTGATCAATGTGGTCCTTGATTCAGAATAACATGGAGGAAGAAGAAATATAAGATATGGAATCAAGCACTTTTAAGAAAATATTCTTCGAAAAATATTTCCCTCATGAGAAACAAATTGAAATGAAGAGGAAATTCCTTAACTTAAAACAAAGGGAAGATGACAGTGTGGCATAGTATGATGCTACTTTCACAAGGCTAGCCAGGTATGTCATAGATTACGTATGTTACTTAGTAGACAAGATTGATCATTTCATTGAAGGTATTAAGCCAAGTCTTCAAAGGGAACTGGCTTCTCAATCATTTTCATCATAAGATGAAATTGTATCAAGTGCCATCAAAACAGAGATAAATTTTCTAGATCAAATCTTTTCAAAGGGAACCAAGATAAGAAGCAGTACTCTGATAACAAAGGAAAAGGAGAAGAACCAAATAAGATCAAGGGAACAAAGCTATTCCCATTATGTAATAACTGTGGAAATAATCATCTCGAGAAATGCTTGAAAGGCATGGGAGTCTTCTATAGCTGCGGAGAAAAGGGTCATCGATCTGATGAATGCAAGGGGAATAAACAATTCAGTGTTATTCAATGATACAATTTCAGAGATATGGGACACTATGGAAATGAGTGTCCTAAGCTCTAAGGAAACATGCCACAAAAAATCCAAGAGAATAAGGGAGAGCCTATGCGATTACAACCGCAGAGGTTGAAGTTTCTAATGACATGGGGGCAGGTACTTTAATTGTTTCCTCAAACATAGCCAACATTTTATTTAATTCTGGATCATCGCATTCACTTATATATTCCTAGTTTTCCAATAAAAATAGATATGTCCAATTTGATTTAATAAAGGTGTTGTTAGTCAAAACTCCCAGGGGATGTATCATTGCAGCAAAGGCATATTTATTTATCCCCCTCCAAACACAAAAACATTATTTATTTTCTAACCTCATCATCATACCAATTACTGAATTTGATAAAATTCTCGGTATTTATTATCTGTAAAATTATAATGCGAAAATTTACTGTAAGAAGAAGGATGTTATAATTTTGGAAAATGGTCTAGAATCTCTTGTCTTTAGGGAAGAAACTTTTCCACCATATTCTTATCTAGAACCACCCCCCAGTATCTCTACTGAATGCAATACATGGAGAGGAAGATAAACCAATATCTATGGTCAAGGAAATAAATCATCAAATTAAAATGTGCACATAGTGCAGAAATACATTGATGTATTTCCAGAGGATTTACCTAGACATCCTCCAGAACGAGATGTTGAGATCTTTATTGATTTAATTCCTAGTGCAACACCTATATCAAAGACTCCCTATAGAATGGATACTATGGAATTAGTAGAGATGAAGAAACAACTAGAGGATTTGATTGAAAAATGATTTATTCGACCTAGTGTTTCTCCATGGGGAGGCCATATACTCTTTTTCAAGAAGAAAGATGGATCCATGAGGATTTTCATTGATTATAGGGAAAAAATTCTCTTACATTAAAGAATAAGTATCCTCTACCTCGGATTGATGATTTATTTGATAAACATCATGGAGCTCAATACTTTTCAAAAATTGACCTTCGGTTCGGATATCATCAGTTTCATGTAAGGAAGGAAGATATTCCTAAGACAACATTTCTGACCAAGTATGGGCATTACAAGTTTATAGTAATTCCTTTTGGAATGAAAAATTCACCCTCTGTTTTCATGGATTTATTGAACAGAGTTTTCAAGGAATATCTAGATAACTTTGTTGTGGTATTCATCGATGATATCCTCATATACTCAAAAATATATGGAGACCATGAGAATCACTTGCGGGTCATTCTACAAACTCTTAGAAGCAATAAATTATATGGGTAGTTTAGAAAATGTTAATTCTCGCTTCAATCAGTTTCTTTTCTAGGCTATATTGTATCAAAGGATGGAATTCTAGTTGATCCTGTGAAGATAAAGGCAATCCACGATTGGCCCACACCAACAAAAATAACTAAGGTACACAGTTTTATTGTATTAGTAGGTTACTATCGGCGTTTCATTCATAATTTTACCCGACTGGATAACCCTCTAACCAAGCTCACATGTAAAGGAGCTAAGTTTGTGTGGACAAAAGACTGTACAGAATGCTTCGAATAATTTAAAAGAAGATTGGTCAATGCTCCAATTTTGACTCTTCCATCTGGAAGTGGTGGATTTGTAATATATAGCGATGCATCAAAGAATGGACTGGGTTGTTTCCTTATGAAAAATGATAAAGTTGTTGCTTATTCATCAAGGCAGTTGAATACTCATGAAAACAAATTATCCAACTCATGATCTGGAGTTAGAATCCATAATCTTTTATCTGAAAATATGGAGGCATTATCTCTACACAAATAGATGTAAGATTTATACAGACCACAAGAGTTTGAAATACATTTTCACACAAAAAGAACCCAACATGAGGTAGAGGATATTGCTTGAGTTACTCAAATATTATGATTATTCAACAAACTACCACCCGGGAAAGGTGAATAAGCTGGTAGATTCATTAATTAGGAAAGATCATGGACTTCTAACTCAAATGAGGATTGCGAGAGATCCTATATTTTTCGATATACTAAAGATAGATATGGTAATTGTTAAGTAAAGGGAAAAATCTTTCCTCTTTCAAATGATTGTTAAACCATATATATTAGACAAGATAAAAATCTCTCAATCTGATGATGAGAACCTGCACAAGAAAATTAATGTTGTCAAGGATGCAACACTTGTTGACTTCGTGTATGAAGAAGGAGTTATAAAATTTGGGAAGAGGATATACATTCCATCAGTACCTGATCAAAAAAAGGAACTATTAGATGATGCTCATAGAAAAAATTTCTCTATACACCCAGGTAGCACCAAGATGTATAGAGATCTGAAGGAATATTTCTGTTGGGATAATATGAAGAGGGGAATTACTGACTACGTGTCAAGATGTCTAGTTTGTCAACAAGTGAATGAAGAGAGACAACATCCCAAAGGAGGGATGCAACCTCTACCTATTCCTATGTGGAAGTGGGATAACATTACGATGTATTTTCTCACCGGAATACCAAGGACACCGAGAAGGAACTATGCAATATGGGTAATTGTTGATCAGCTCAAAAAATCATCACATTTTCTTCCTATAAGAGAGGGTTTTCCACTTGAGCGCTTTGAAAGACTTCATATTAAGGAAGTTGTAAGACTTCATGGTGCACCTATATTGATTTTGTCTGATCAAGATCCCCGGTTTACATCAAAATTCTGGAAAAGTATCTAGAAGTCTTTGAATACTGAGCTTTGTATGAGTACTGCTTATCACCCCCAAACTGATGGACAATCTCAAAGGACTATTCAAACTCTATAAGGCATGCTAAGGTCATGATCTTTTGATTTACATGGTATGTGGGATCAATAAATTCCTTTAGTTGAATTTATCTAAAACAATAGTTTCTATTCTAGAATTCAAATGGCTACATATGAAGCATTGTATGGAAAGAAAAGTCGAACTCCAATTTTTTGGGATGAAGTTGGTGAGGGGAAACTTATAAGCTCAGAACATATCAAAGAGACCACGACAAAGGTGAAGACAATACAAGCCCATATTAAAGAATCCCAAATTAGTCAGAAGATTTATGCTGAAAACTAGAGAAAGGACATGGAATTTCAAGTGGGAGATCATGTATTTCTGAAAGTATCTCCATGGAAATGTGTCTTCAGATTCGGTAAGAAAGGGAAACTGATCCGTAGGTATATCAGACCATTTGAAATTGTGGAAAGAATGGGAGCAGAAGATTACCATATAGTAATGCCACCAAATCTATCCAAATACCATGATGTGTTCCACATGTCATTGTTGAATAAATACCTGCCAGACCCAACGCATGTACTCACCTATGAAGAAATTGAACTGGAACCTGATTTTTCATACTACGAAAAGCCTATTGGGATTCTTGACACAAGGGAGAAAGTATTGAGAAATAGGATGACTCATATTTTAAAGGTTATTTGGAGGAACCAGAATATGGAGGAAGAAACATGGTAACCAGAGTATTACATGAAAAACAACCACCACATATTTTTAGTGAGTTTCATACATAAAATTTCGAGAATGAAAATTCTGAATGAGGGAAACATGTAGCACCCCAAACATTTTATGGTATGTTTCTCTTAAATACATTTTAGTTATATCCTATATTTTAAGAATAACTGAGCCTATATGGAACAAAACATGGTTATTTATAGGAGATAGTCATAACCTAGCCATGAAACTTAAATTTGTTAGCTCTGTGATTTGAATTTTAAAAATCTAACATACACGGTTGTGATCAAGATGATAATTAGAGTCTGATAGAATTAACTTAGTTTTTAGTGAATAGTAACCAATCCTTATGAATAGTAACTTTTACTTATGAATAGAAATGTGACTCTTATGAATGGTATTCATGTCATTGAGTGTATAAATGAATTTAGACACCATAAAAATGAAGATGAAAATTTTAAGTGTTTGTATCTTTCGACTAAATAATGATTTTAATTAAATATTTAATTAATAATATTTAGAAAATTATTTTTCAAAAATGGACTTCCTTTTTGGATTCTACACGTCGAAAAATGTTTAGGGTGAATTTTTGGGATTTTTCTGAAATACTTGAATTTTTTATGAATAGTAATATATGATAATTCACAATAAATGATAAATAATAAATTAATTGATTCATTGATGATGATCTATTGATCTAAGCCCAATTGGATCGAATTCATATGAATATATTACTATTCTTGGTCATGGAATACTCACTATTGGTTTTCTTGAGAGGAAATAATAAACTAATGAATTTTATATTAAGAAAACTCCTCTCCCCTTCACTATATAAAGCACCCCTCACCCCATGTTCCTCTCACACCACTCAAGCCTTGTTCCTTGCAAACATTCTAACCAAGTCTCTCCCCAATATCCTCCCCCCACTTCCAAAAGCTTCTAGCCTTTTCAAAATACCAAAACCTATCCCCTTAAGAGGTTCTCAAAGGAGGAAGTCTCAAGAGGTAAATTCATCTTTCCAATTCCATCAATTCATTTCAGTTCTTTTCTTTTTGTTTATTTCCTCCCCATAATAGTATGATAAATCCAGTAAAATACTTGTACTATAATTTTTTCATACTAATGGTATATTTCATTACCTTCTCTCTTTTCCCCACCATTTATTTGAAAGAAATAAAAGCACCGTTTGAGATGTGCTATTTTAGCACATTCAAGGACAATCGTTTATCAATTTATATTATAATATTTAAGTCTGGTCATGAAACCATTTTTGCTATATTTGAACCATATTATTATATATGTAATATATCCTATTTTTATTTTTGTAATCCTTTTGTACATATGGTATTAAGTTATAAAGTAAAACGTGTTCATTGTAATCAAACCCACCATTTAGCCAAAACGGTTGTCACTAAGGTTATATATATATATATAATAATTTGACCTCACTCTAAGTAAACAAATTAAATTTAAAACCATGTAATATTCTATATGTTCACTAATAGAATATTACTTCATTTCTGGACAACCACATTTATCTTATATATTTATCTGAACTTGAAAATAAGTGAACCGATCATTTAAAACCAAGTAAACAAACGAGTTCGAACAATGAAATTGAACCTTATAACTAATAAAAAAAGCCTTGAACTAAAAAGGGTTATAATAAATCATTTACAAATCAAAGAGGTTTTGGATTTAGGAATTAATAATTCTAATTTTTTTATTTAGGTCTTAAATAACAAGTCAAGAACACCTTCAAGCGTAAGATAAGGGATATCTTAACTCAATTTCCATTTATTGAGTTACACATATATGTCATTATTTTTGTCTTTCCAATAATATGTGTGAATGAAATCTGATTGTTTTATACTGTATATCCACTTATATTTTGTGTATTTTTATTTGTCACACATAAATATTTCATTGATGTTTCCTCACTCTAATGATATAATCGTTGTATGGGATCATCTCTCTCACTTTTGTTCAAGAATATCCATTATGTTGTACCCTTTTATTTTTAATTACTAATTATGGGGTATGTTTTCTCACCTCCCCCATACTTACCTTGTGACATATAAATAATGTAATACCCCTTTACCTCTCACTAATCCCTCTCAATAACACTCGTTGCCATGCAAAAATGTTTGGAAGTGGTTTCTCATCTCACTTTAATTTTTGTGGGTTTTTCATTGTTTGCCACTTATTTCTTGTATGCAGTATATGTGTACTGAAATTTTATATATAGTAACATGATTCAATTCATATTAATGTTATTAAATGATTAATTTGAGGGTTATTTAGTTCTGGTCATATAATTTGACCGATTACATTGTGGTAAGGGCCCTTGTCTCAACTACCATTTTGTTATGAATAACTTTGTATTGTGCACCTAATAATCCTAATGTGGTGTACCTACTTTCCATTTGATATCACTTTTCATTTGAAATTATATTTATATTAAGTATATATAATCTCATATCATGGATATGTTTATTGTCTAAACCGTATACCAATTTATATAGGGTGTTTATTTGGAATGTTATTTTAGTTATGGAAATTTTGATGAATCTGTATACTCTATTATATATGGATATAGAAAAGGCATATTTCTCTTGTATTGAACCAATTTATAAAGAATTATTTGGAAATGAAGTGGTGGGTGGGGCCCGGTATAGCCTCTCGATGCATCGGTAGATCTCATGATACAAATCATTGGCGACAAACCCTTCGAGTTTGTTTCCAAAAATCAGACAGGTTTCTACCCATAGAACTAAACTGTTTTAACGGTATTATGGTTTAATGTGCCAGATACACGATTTCCAGCTAATAAGAATTTATATTTATTCATTATCAGTTATTATTATTATCCATGAGCTTTTCCCTATGACAAAATCTATGGATGTAGTTTCATTCTCATTTTATTAATGGCATTAGTTATTCATTTATTCACAATGACATATTGATTATGTCAGATTTATTGTGATTCAATTAATATTGTACTCATGCTTCCACTATTTTTAACCCTTACTGAGCATTTGAGCTCACCCCTTTCATTGATTACATTCAACAGGTGATGAAGAAAAGTTCATTTATTGAGATAATGTTGTTGTAGTTTTTAGTTTTGTTATTTATTGTATCTTGTAACCTTTTTCAATGTAATTTGTGTTACATATATGTGTCTAGTTTCTTCAATACTACTAAATTGATCGTTCCTTTTGGATTTTTTATTCCTTCTAACCATTCCAATATCACAAGTAATGCACCAGCTCCAGCCTAGAGGGATCAGGGTGTTACAGCGATCAACAATCGTGATAGGATGCTCCTCGAACGATGCACCCACCACTATGTCAACCTCCTCAGGTTCAAAAACATTAGACGGTATAAGAAGTAATGTCATAGATGGGAAATATTGAAGACATCATACATATCCCGATACCTCTAAGGTAACTCCAACTGATAGCCAACTAGCCTGACCCTCTCCAAAACCTAAAATAGTCCAACATATCTCAGTGAAAGCTTGCCCTGTCTCCCAATACTCCTGTGTCCCAACCTCGGTGTGACACATAGAAAAACCTGATCTCCGACATCAAACTCTATAGGTCATCTCTGTCGATCATCATAAGACTTTTGTTGTGACTGTGTAGTATCCATACTCTTCAGAATCAACACCACCTTCTCTGTGGTCTCCTAAACAACATGAGGTCCCAACATTACTCCCTATCCTGCTCCCATCCAACATAGGGGTGATCGGCATGACCAACTATACAAAGCCTCATAATATGTCATCTGAATAGTTTCTTAAAAACTATTATTTTAAGAAAACTCCACAAGATTTATGTGCTTCTCCTAATAACCTCCAAAATCCAGGACGCATGCTCGAAGCATGTCCTCCCGCACATGAATTGTACACTTAGATTTACCATCTGTATGGGGATGGTAGGTTGTACTCAGAAGTACCTGTGTACCCAAAGCCCTCTATAGTCCTTTCTAGATCTGATAAGTAAAACCACCATCCTTGTCTGAAACAATGGAGCGGGAAACTCCATTTCAACATAAAATCTCTCAGATGTACAACCTTCCCATCTCATCAACATGAAGGTCTTCTTGATCGACAAGAAGTGAGAAACCTTCGTGGTTTTGTAAATTACATCCTAAAATGAATAATTTCCTCCAGGAGACCTTGGTAAACCCATCACAAAGTCCATTTCGGCATCATTAATCTTCTACTCAGGAATGGGTAGCTGTAGCAAAACATTGCTGGTCGCTGATGCACCGCCTTCACCTGCTGGTAGGTGGAACACCGCATAACAAACCCAACAAAATCTCTCTTTATAACTGGCAAACAATACTAATGTTTTAGGTCTCGATATGTCTTGGGGACACCAGAATGAACTTCCCAAATTGAGAAATTAAAGTCCTGCATCTGCTCCACGTGTAGGTCTGCTGACACCCATACACGCCAATGGAAGTTGAAGATCTCAACCTCACCTTTGGTCTATCCAGGAATAGGTTCCTCCCCTGACATGATCTCTCATGGGACTAGGCCTTCAAAATCTAGTAGTTTCCTTATTCACACTCAATCAAGTAGAGTAGAGGTAACAACCACAGAATAATGAAATTTATACCCCTGTCTGTCGTGAACCTCCAAATGCATTTTAGAGAACATAGCCATAAGCAACCACCCACTACTAGCCTCATTAATGACATGTATATGAGTCCTCCTACTCAACGCATCAGCCACTACATTTCCCTTACCATGTGTGTAGTCAAGTTAAAAATCAAAGGACATAAGCTACTCAAACCACCTTTACTATCTCAAATTCATATTGTGCTGAGTGAAGATATACTTGAGAATTTTGTGGTTGGTGAAAACCACAAAATAATCTCCAAATAGGTAATGTCTTCAATAGTGTAAATCATGAACAACTACATCCAACTCAAGATCATGAATCGATTAATTCCTCTCATGTGGCCTCAACTAGAGAGACCTGCACACAACGACTCCTTCCCCCTACATAATCAAAACCCCCATCCCGATACCTGATGCATCACAATATACATCATAACTCTTGAATGTATCTAGAAATACAAGTATTGGTGATGAATTCAACCTCCCATTCATCTCCTGAAAGGATGACTCACAATAATCTATCAAAAAGTACTTCGTACCATTCTTATGCAGGCCCGATAGTGGTGATGCTATGTGTGAAAAGTCTTGTATGAAACACCTGTAGTATCCATCAAGCCCTATAAAATTTTTCACCTTAATGAAATTATTCGGATGCTCCTGGGAAACAATGGATCACACTTTCTTGGGATCTATAGATACTCCTATTTATAAGAAAACATGACCCAAGAAGTGAATCTGGTCCAGCCAAAAGTGGCATTTTGAGAGCTTAGCATATAACTAATGCTCTCTCACTATACTCAAAAAGATATCAAGATGGGTGTCATGGTCATGTCGAGTGTGAGAGTATACCAAGATATCATCCACGAAGACTACCATGAAAGAATCCAAGTATTGATGGAACTCTTGGTTTATCATTACCTTGAAAACTATAGGCACATTCGTGAGACTGAATGGCGTAACAACGTACTTGTATAGACCATACCTGCACCGAAAGGTTGTAAAAGGTATATCAAATAGTATAACATGAAAATGATGATAACCAAATCTAGAGTAAATCTTTGAGAACACCTAGGCATCATGAAACTGGGTAAAGAGATCATCAATGCTCAACAAGGGATGTCGTTTCTTTATTGTCGACTAGTTAAACTTCCCATAATCCACACAAAGTCTAAGGGTACCATCCACATTCTTTTCAGAATGGACAGGAAAACCCCAAGGAGAAGTATTGGGTCGGATGAAACCTTTTGCCTGCAACTCCTCCAAATTCTTCTTGAGCTATTGTAACTTTGGTGTAAACATCCTATAATGAGGATTGGACACTGGTGCCACTCCTAGCATGAGTTAAATAAAAAATTATACCTCTCGCTCGAGAGGAAAATCCTAAAAGACATCTAGAAAGACATCCTTAAAACGATACACCACTAGAGGAAAGTCCAACTATGATGTCTACTGGTCATCAAGATATAGATTAGAAATCTGTGCTGTAACGGCTCCTAACCGATGATGCCCAGGTCTTTCTCGGTTCACCTGGACATCCCATTCACCCTTGTGTAAAAAAACCACCCTCTGGTGATGTGAAACTCACCCTATGGCGATAAAAGTTGACAACTGCTTGGAAAGGAACTAACCAGTCCAACCCAAGAATGAAATCATAGCCCTTAATTTCTAAGACATAAAGGTCCCATGAGAAGTGATGCCCACCAACCTCTAGAGGGAACTCCATGAACTAACATAAACTAGCCATTAATTTCCCCAATAGATTTTCTAGTGTCAGGAAGTCAGCCAAAGAAGAGATATAGAGCCCAAGTATATCCACAACAGCAACAGAAATGAAACTATAGGAATCCCATCTATCAAAAAGCGAGGAATATAAAATTGAGACAACTAGGATCGTACCTCAAACTATATAGGGTCTGGGATCCTTCTCCTGCTGAGTCTGCTCCACTACAAAGGTATGGAATGTACCATGTCCCTATGATCCAGGAACTGATCCACCGTGTGGATGTCAAAAACCCTAGGTCGGACCACTATGACCATGACCTCCACCTTGGCCTGAACATCTTGAATAACTCTAGTTCTCAAACTGATGAGAAACTAGTGGTCCTGCTCTGGTACAAGGAGTCAAAATAAAACCCATATCACCATCAGGTGATGAGAAGATCTAACAGAAGCACTGAAGATGCCCCAAGTTGCCTCACAATTGGCACTCCACTGGGTCTCTCAGGTAATTTGGCCTTGTATGCCTTCTCTCCCTGCACCGATATCACACCACCTAGTTACCAAAAGAAGTATCATGCCTTCTACGATCTCCACGTATAGAATCTCTGAGGCACTTCATACTATCAGTGTGAGGGGTACCAACTCCGGATGTCGAACCACCCTGGCTCAAAGCTCTAGAATCCCTCATATCATGTTGTATGATCAGCGCATGATTGACTATATATGTGAAGAAAGTCAACCTAAAGATGTTCACCTGAGATCAGATGTCATTCTTGAGACCATCCTCAAAATTACTCACCTAAAATAAGTCATCACCTATTGGGATGGGTGTAAAGTGCAGTTGCACTGTGAATCGAGAAGAATACTCTACAACTGGGAGAGTAACCTACTTCATACTCATGAAATCATGGGCTCGGTCGGTCCTCAAAGTCTCTGGGTAAAAGAAGTCATATAAGGCATGCTGGAACTCATCCCAATCCATTATCTACTGGTGTCTGGCTAGTGAGATCACATCCCACCATCTCTTGGTAGAATCCCGAAGCATATATACTGTGAGCTTCACCCTACTCCCTTGAGGCGTCTCCAGATACTTGAAGATGGATATCATGGCTTCTAACCATGACTCTACAACATGAGGTCCTCTGTCCCCTGTGAAGTTGGGATGATGCTACCGCTGGAAAACTCATATCAACTTTTCCATAGAAGGGGAAGGATGCGGTACTCCAAGAAAGGACTGCATGAACCTCATGAATCCCTCTTATAACTGTGCATCATCACCTGTATATGAAATAATTGATGGTGCCAAGACTGGCACTACCGGAGGATCTATTGGTAGTCCCTCCTCAGCCATGTCTGGTGTCTGATCACTGACATATAACAAGCATACAACTGGAGGATGTATTGGTGGCATAACTCTATATGGTCAAGCACACACCTTAGTTAAATATTATCAAAGAATAAAACTTATAAGTACATGAAAGGAACAATAGAAGTAAATAATTAAAGTTCTTTCAAAACAGGGATACACGATGGGTATGTCTCCTACACGGTGTGTTACTTTAAGCCATCACATAGGAATGTACACCTACCAACCCTAGTCGGGTAACTCCCAATACACATTGTGTGTTCACCCAAGACATGACATGTACTTGAATTATTTTCCCCTTCCCGAGTTCTTCAACACGACTAACCTACACGCTTCTCTAAGAACAATACTAGACAACATGTTTTTTTGAGAAACGACATGTACTAAAAGAATTGCACCGACCCATGTTGTTAGTCACACATCCAGTTACACTGCTGACTCTACACGGCGTATTTTTTCAAGACACAGGGTGTACTAACTACCCATAATCCACTCATGTCATTAGTCATAAGTTCGGGCACATGGCTCTTAAGACACAACATGCACATAGGGTACACGACGTGTCCCACCAAATATTTCCCATCATCGTGTCTCTTCTCACACTGCCATTGACATGGTTATAACTACATGGAATGTACATAAAATACATGGCATATAATTAAGAAAAAAATTTCCTTCCCGAACATAAGGACACATAGTGTGTATTCTGCATTACACACCATGTATTTTGGGTTTTCTGGATAGTAATCCTAAAAAACTAATTCAGAAGCCCATAAAACACTGAAACCAACATCAAAGTTCCAAATTATTATCCATGGGGGACCATGCTGTCTGCGAATCAAATAATGGAATCATATTCATGTCATATACAAGGAATAAAAAGGTAATGATCTACCAAATTCTGATCCATGAGGGCCCATAACACCTCAAAAACCAAATTTTGGAACTCATTCAAACAAAACCTTACATATTAGAAATACCCTATGAAATAAAAGGTAATCAATCAAGGAGTCTATTACAACAGAATGCATATCAAGAACAAAATTTATAACAACAACATGCAATCAATAATTCCCCCTAAATGGCATGGTAAGAATACAAGACATGTGATCTCTAACAAGTTACTATATAATGCAGGAGATGGCATACCCTCATCTCATCGGGTTTCAATAGAAATATAACCTCAATAATGTCAAAAATAACATCAAAGAACTTTTGAATCACCCAATGGTGAAATCAAATCAACTATAGTGACTAGAAAAACAGAGACATTACAATAATCGAGGTAAATCAGCTTTTCCCTGTACACGGGTTAGCTACTCATGGACACAACTTATTACCAAGTACCTATTTCATCCTATACTTGGCTATCGGCTCCAAATAGTAAGTCAAGAAGAATGGAATTACTCTAATACCACTTTCTAACGTCTTGGTTATGGGTGCCACCCAGAGGTTCCCTATAGACGGTTGGTCACATTGTAACACCCCGAAATTTTATGAAAAATATTCTCTTTAATTTCACTAATGTCTTGTGTTGTACGCTACACCAAAAGGAGCTTGCACAACACGCATCCTTGACTTGCCTTGTATTACACGCAATCGCGACCTTCCTCGATAGAGTGTGTAGTACGCAATACCGAGTTTCACTAAACAACGATATGCTATTAAAATATTATTAAAACTAGCCGTTATGAATAGTAATAACCACCTTTTAAAATTTTAGAAATTTTATCTCTCAAAATGGACTTCATTTTTGGATTCGGAGTATCGAATTTAACCTAAGGTGAAATTTTGGTGATTTTCGGATAACTTTCATATTTTGATGAATAGTGAAAATTACTAAATTTTAATTAAAAACATGTTTTTCAATCGAAATAATTAATAGTGATAAATTATTAATTTGAGTGGTTTTAAAGTATATTTAGAATATATTTTTACAATTTAATACAATTTTGGTCATTGGATGTAATTTCACATTTAAACCAGTTATAAACTAGTGTCAATCTTTTGATAGTTATTATCTCTTAAAAACACGCTATTTGTTTTGACGACGAGAATTAATTTTTAAATTAGGTAATGCAACTGATATGTTTTGAATTTGGTAAAATAGACATCATTTTTGAGTTCATAATATCAAATATAGCTTAGGCCTAATTTTTGGTATTTTTCTGAAAACTTTCAATTTTCGATGAATAGTGAAACCACTAAGTGGTAGTTAAAAAAAACTGAATTGTTCATAAAAATTAATTTTACCGCTTCTGTGAGTGGAATTTCGAAAATCTAAGAGACACGGTTAATATCAAGGACTAAAATGTGGTTCAATGAGATGAAAATAATTTTTGGTGAATAGTAACTTTTTACTTTTTCTTACAACGGTAAAAAGTAAATAGGGTAAGTAAGGGTAAAGATGATATTATTATTACCCTAACACATGTCCTAATTCTATTGGATAAGTGTAATTCGACCAAAAACAAACTTAGGAATAAAATATGACCATTTAGCCCCACTTGGATTAGATTAGGACATTTATTATTAATTTATTTAAAGAAGGGTTAAAATAGTTAAAATCAATGTTTAATAAGTAAATAATTTTTAATATGGGGTTATACATAAGATAAATTCGACTATAAATATTCCTTAGAAAGATAAAAATATTTCCTACATAATGGTATTTTATTTGTAATTTTTATACATTAAATAATTTAATTTATTTATGACACAATGATGATGCAGTAATTATCTTATTAATGAAATATTGACATAATTGATGTTATAAACACCCAAATAAATGTAATTTGAGACTTTTTATGAATTCCACTAATTTTCTAGGTTACTATGATATATTAGTGTTGATTTAATATACTTGGTTCGAACATATAATTCTGTTATGACTTTCACAAAAATCATATATCAAATAGTGTCAAAATTGACACAAAATAGTTTTTAAATCAAATATTATATTAATTATTGTTATTTTATTCCTAAGAATCTAAGGTTCGGCCAAATGACTTAGATAAGGATATATATATTAATAATAAATAATTTTGGGTTCTTTTGGCATGTTATAGTAAGTGTATTAACCATATAGTGAAAGAAAACAAAAAGACACGGTAAAAGTTAAATTATTTAACTTAGAGTTAAATCTAATTGATAAGGTTAAAATAATACCCTAAACTTGTCTAAATCCTATTGGATGATATGATTTCGACCCATCCCCACTTTATCTTCGAAATAAGACCCTTTGGAACCATTATAAACCGATTTAGACTTTAATATAAAATAATATTTTGAGATATTCCTAAGGTGCCCCTCTCCTCCCTTATAAAAGGGCACCTCCTCCCCCTCCTCCTCACACCAATTTGAGCACTCAAGCTCGGCCAAACCCTGCCATTTTCTCCTCTACACTTCACTAGAATAATCCTAGAGGTCCTGGTCTTCTTCAAAGACCAATATTAGTTCCCTAAGTGGAGAATTCAAAGAGGCGTTCCAAAGAAGAGGTAATATCCATTACCGATCTTTTCAATTTCTTTCTTCTTCAACTTCTTCTTCTTTAGTTGTTTCATTATAAAGTAATAACATCAGTATTACTTAAATACTTATATGTTATTATAAATATGAAACAACCCTAATTCACCTTCTATCCATCCTACGGAAAAATGAAATCACCGCGCGTGCGTACGTACAGAATACCGTCTCCACGCCGTGGTGTAATCTATTTTCCACCACCACCTTAATAGGATGGGTATAATGGTGTAATGAGTAACTATATATGATTATTATAAAGTGATATTGATACTGAAATAGTCTACATACACTTCAACACAATTCCACGACCATGGGAACGATATCATCGCTCGTGCGTACGTACGGACTACCGTCTCCACGACGGGATGAGATTCATTCTCAATGATTAACCATTCATGAATGATTATAAAGTATATATAATAAGTAATAATGAAATATATGACATAATAATGATACTGGATTTATGTAAATTTATATGTATGTCATCTACTTAATTCCATTCACTTCAATAAGGAAACGAAAACAGCGTTTATGCGTACGTACGGACTATCGTCTCCATGAACGGTGTATTTCATTCCATTTATCGATATTATATATATATATATATATATATATTCTGAATATATATTATATATAAATCATTTTTTACATTCTGGATATAATTAATCATGATCCAAGTAATCATATTAATAATTACAAGTTAAAAACACGAACGACAAATGAGACGATTTTACCCAAAACGCTACTTTAACATGAATTTACAAAAGCATGGGTAATATAAAGTCATAAGGGGACCATATATGATATAATAACAATGAATATGATTCTGGAATAAGTCAATAACATGATTTAAATCATTATACAGGAGGTTCGGACACTTACAAAGCAATTCGGACCTAAGGTAAGGGAAATATCACAATCTCATTTTTATCCGAGATTGTTTATACTTTGGTATTTACTGGGGTGTATTTTATCATCCTCATCCATGTTTCCTTAATATGTAATATTATTTCCATTCACCTAAAATTGTTTAAATCCCATTTTACCCTTCGGAGAGTTTTTAGTAAAAGATATGAAAGGAATCTTTTGTCGTTTTTCGTACGAGGTACTTTTTGACTTTTCCGACAAAAGTACGAAAAATGTTTTTTTAACTTATAAGGCATGAATGGTTTTTTTGAAACATTATTTCCAAGAATCTTCCTTTACAAGTTTTCAAGTTTATTTTTAATCAACTTCTTTTAGTTTTAAATTGTATGACATGTTAAGAAAGGAAAAGTATTTTTTTAAGTAGAAAGGATATTTTCCTCAAGAGTGAAGTTTAAGTGTTTTATCAAAATTATTTTCCATATAAGATAATAAAGGGTTCTGTTTTTATCCCTATTATTACATTGATTTGATTATGTTGTGATGGAATTATTTTTATGAATTACTTTATCGTATATGAATTGTTTTATGATGTCGTGATGTTTAAGATTCCCATTTTTATTACATGGGTTATGCAATGATGTATGATTTATGATTTTGTGGCACACATAAGAATGGTATCATTATGAGATGGGTGGGACCTATATCTTCCTCCAATGCATTGGGTAAATATTTTATATCTCATGAGATAGACATGGCTGAAATGGTAGGTTATACCGGTTCAGTGAAACAGGACTGAAACGAGGGTTACTCGATTCAGAAATGGACTTTGTCCACTAAGATAGTCTTAGAAATGAGTCTTGACTAATAAGATATGATTATCTATGATTATGTGTGTATGCCACAAAGTTTAATGTTTTAAGTTATGATTATTGTGATTACATTTCACTACCATGATTTACCCCATGTTATGAAATTATGATCTCTTTTGCAGGTTAAGATTTCTAAAAGTTATGTGCTTATGTATATGATGCGATTGATATTTCTTTTTTTTACCCTTACTAAGCATTTGAGCTCACCCTTTTATGTTTTCTTTTACCTAGTATATAAAGAAAGGTTTTAGGTATAAAAAAAGGAAGATCTTTATGGGAGATGTTGAAGATCTTTCACCAGGATTAGAAGATTATATTCCGAGTTTCCAAAGACACTAAACTATTACGATCCTTGTGTGTGTGTTTTTGTAATGTACTAAGTATTTCGCAAAAGTAATGTAATGTACATGTACGTTAAGCTTCGGGTCTCTACACACATGGCCTCAAACACATTTCCCCAAACGCCAGAGGCTTCTGACTAGAAGAAAGGGCCCTGGGTGTGATAGTGGGAAAACTATGCAATCATTGGAAAAGTAACGTTGCAGAAACAAATAGATATACAATAGCGGAAGTAGTAATAACATGAAGTAAGTAAACAAATTAAGACTGAAAGAAATAACCAAATAGATCACACATATAAATGATGCATGATACATATGTATAGGAAAGATTCCAAACAAGTCACAATGTTGGAATATACTACTGAACAAATATACAAATAAAATTACTAAAATATAAGAGCATTGAAATCCTTAGCCTGGTCCCATGTTCTCCATATCCTCACTAGTCAAATACTTGAAGTAGAAGGGAAGTTTCCCTTATCTAGACCTGTAGCAATATAATTTGTTTGGGCCCAAAAGAATGACCCAAACAGGGTGTGAGACGAATCCCAGTAGATAACCACCCAAATATTCGTGCCTAACAATTAGTGAATATATATGGCATTCAATATGAAATATGAATAAATAAACAAGGAAGTAATAAAAAGTAAACAATCCTAAAATTTCAATCACATTCTTTTTCATTATAAGAGTATGCAGTTGAACAAACACAAGTAACACTCTTGGATGTACTCACAGCCTAACCGCTCTGGTTCATCTTTAAAATAGACTCTCTGAGGAAGAACTCACTTTTATTTCCCCCTATGGTCTTGTATCAGTAAATATAAACACCCTGAGGAAGCACTCAATGTTCAATTTCCCTTATGGTCTCGTAACGAGGAACTACAGAAGCTCTGGGGGATAAAAAACTCCATCCCCTTTATGGTCTTGCAATGTGAAGGTAAAAGGAAACTCTGGGGAAGTCCGGAACATTCATTCCTCCTATGTTCTACTACCCTAGGTTCCCAAGACCCAGTGTAAGTCAATCATGAAAAAAAATATAGAAACCAAAGTAAACCTCAAGAACTACTTGGATAAACAGTCTACAGCATATCACAACATTTCAGATAAAATCACTCTATCTTAATAACACTCAGAACAGAAATCAAAGTATCCAAATTGGAAAAGATTGACTAAATTTTCCATGTCAAATAAAACCTAGGAAAACACCTCTATAGAATGTAAAACAACCCTATTAACAATTAGGAACCTCTACTCAAGAAAACAAGACATAGAAGGCGTTAATATGGATATAATCCCTAAGCACATAATACCCTGAACATGGGTATTGGAACATTTTCACATATAACTCAAATACTAACTATAGAAAGGCACAAACCACCTACATCGACATTGTATGATTGATATACTCTAGTGTTGAACCTTGAGTCGACCTAGAATGATGTAGATCTACAAAAATGTCCATAACGTTAAACCAATGATATCTCACTAAGTATTTATTATGAGTTAACTATTACAAAAAAAATAGCTTGCACTTGAAAAACCAATGACCCACATGAACAACATGTGGGACAAAGGTTAACCAAATGGTAGGTAAATCAACCTGATATCCATGGGTTGTAGGTGAGAGAAGGCATGCAAAATTCCTATTAGGAGAAAATTGGAGACAAGGTGATGCCATTATTCAAGGAGGAATCGTAGTAGATACATGTCGACATAGGTTAGTGAAACGAAAATGGTGGGGTATATCTCATTACTCATAAATCAATTCCAAATGAAATGGAATATTTTATAAAGAGGATTTTATCAAATTAGAAAATATATTGTGAGTTATGAACTTTGGGGGACACTATTCATTCATTTAAAATTTTACACTGGTAACATGGCCATCTGATTTGATGAGACTATGTTATTTAATAGAGATTTCAATCATCATTAACCTCTAAAGAATAAATAATCTACATACCAATGGTTTTATATATTGTCAACAACTAGCTAATCAAATACAATTAATGATATTCATGGTCTCATAAAGATAAATTAATTTTAAATGTACAAAAAATAGCTTACAAAGGATAATTTCAGGATGGTTTTCATGTGATTAATAAGAAAAATATACTATCATGAATACTATTTCTTAAGAAGAATTCCATGTGATCCATGGATTATGCATGTGAAAGTAATTATGTGATAGGCATACTTTGT
Organism: Viscum album; assembly: GCA_963277665.1. Taxonomy (NCBI): domain Eukaryota; kingdom Viridiplantae; phylum Streptophyta; class Magnoliopsida; order Santalales; family Viscaceae; genus Viscum; species Viscum album. The sequence goes on along the minus strand of OY728123.1, from coordinate 2,067,017,503 downwards.
GGATAAAGCTATTATGATAGATCCTATATCATGGAGTCTTCCCTTGGGTTATCAAATGTTATAAGTTTTTGATGCACACATTCATACAGAAAGTGAAATAAAAAAATTCTAATACCATGAATTGATTTTGTAATGTTCTATGAGAAGTTAGTATGTGATGGAAGAATATTTTTTTAAAGAATATTCCATGTTATGAAATTTGGGTTTTAATTCTCAAATGTTAATTCTTTGGGAACCAAAATTTAAGTTGAAGGATATTTAAAGTCTAAGAATGAGAATTCTATGTGGTTCATGAAGTATTAAAAGTCCATTCCATTTTCAGAGAGAGGGGATGTTTTTTTCATTGTCTCATATAGTTTAAATTCTTGAAACATTTTTCATGATAACCATGTGTAAATCATGTGTTCTCTTTCCTATAAACATAGTATTAACACATAATTAAAGTGAAAAATTTTCAATTTTATGATAAGTGATTCTAATGTGGGAGATATTTTATTTTTCTCTAGTTTATTTATAAAAGAATTGTATTCTTTTTCAAGAAGGAAATAATTTTGAGTAGTAAAGCCAATGACACTCTTCATCAAGTATAAATCCTTGTAAATTATATGCTATGTGATTTTATGTTATTTAATGATGAAGGGTTATATGAATTATAGTTTTCAATAATTTCATAAATTGAGTGTCACCTACTATTTAAATTTTCAAAAAGAATTAATTTTTTTAATAATATATCTTGGAAGCATCAAGGAAGTGAACCAAAAGTACGTGATAAGTCAAATATGTTATTATATATTCATCTTATTTTCATGAGAATAATTTTGTTAAATATATGATAAATATTTAGTGGATTACTATTACAGATTCACAAATAAACTGTTGAGAATTCCATGCAATACTCATTCTATAATGAAGAATATGAGTTTTTAATATTGAAGAGATTTTATGCATCCCTTGAATTGATTTTATTGAGGTTTGGAACTTCATTATCATTAATAATTTACTAATAATTTGATACCACTAAGAATTATTTTAACATTCACTAATGAAAAAAGTCATTGATAATGAATCCAAAAGACAATTATAGGTTAATACTTTCACAACCGAGTATTCAGTAATGTGATAAGAAATGGGTCATACAAAATATGATACAATTAATTTTAAAGACCCATATAATAATTTTAATAATTATTTGAATATATTTAATTCAAATAAAATTGATGAAAATTCAGTTCACTAGTAGAAAAATATTACTATGAAGAAAATAATATCAATTTATACTACACGATCACCGCTGTTAATTGATATGATATTGTGAATGGGGTGTCTAACTTTTTATTAAATAATCTCAAGGATGGGGTGTATGAAAGGCCTATAATGATTAGAATATAATATGCATATACTATCCAATAAAATAAGGTATAATTATTGGTTGTTTGTGAATACAAATGGGATCAACTGGATTATTGAATACAATGGTGTATAATCATCTTTTTCCTTAACCATTGTAAACACTAATAAAATTATAATGAATAATACACTTCGAAGTCTCTAAATAACATGAAAACAAGTATTTCATTGAATCTATGCATGTAAATATTATTTTTTGTGTTCAGTATTATAAGTTCTACATATAAGGTGGGACTATGAGATAGTATTTAGTGGATCAAAAACCTTAATAATTTCATGAGGTTTAATTAAAAGGATATAATTCATTAAGTTACACCATATATTTAGCCCCTCCCCCACCCCTTAGTGATCCATCCCGACTAGGGATATTCATGTGGAATTAGATTAATGGTTCTTTTTAAGCATCCAGGATAGATATTATAATGTTCATAATTAATGAAATATATGAGGTACCTCAGAGGGATAAAAAGGAAGTTACTCTTGAGGATAAAAACCATGATATTTCTATCAACACACAAAATAATTGATATAAAAAATGGTTCTGGAGAAAAATATTATTATTAAGGGAGATATTCCACTAACTAAATGTATTTAATGTTTTATAAGTTTCAAAAAATATTTTTATTATGTATCATATATTGAATCGGGATTAATTTTTGATGATGTTGTACCAATACTTGATCATCATTTTTCATTCAAAAAATATCTAAAGAAGATTCCAATAAAAGTGATACATTTTATTAGTAAATCTATCAAGGGTATTCATGAGAAAAATTTACTAGTGGAAGAATATGATAATGTGATGGAATAGGCATTGGAAAAAAAGTCTTGTGTATATAAAACTCTCACAATACTCTTTAGAGAAAAAGATGAAAAATTTATCATTGAAATGGATGATTTACTAAAGTTTCTGAAGATTTTAAAAGTAATTCTTGTGATAAATACTTCTTTGATATTTATTTTATAGAATTTCTCTATGAATATGAAAAAATTATGAGTGTTTCAATGAATGTCATAGTTAATGAACTAGAGGATAAACAAAACCAGAACAAGGAATGTTGAAATTATTTGTAGGAATCAAGAAAATTATATGAAGAAAAAATAAATATTCTTAATAAGGATTAGAATGATAGAGTGAGATCATTGTAGGATGAAATAAATTCCTCAACACGATGTTCTTTGTGTTAGTGGTGAAATTAAATAACCGGGAGTCACCACAAGAAGGAACTACCAAAATTTCTAGAAATATATATTTTTCCACCCAATATTGTATTTGGAGTTATGAATAGATGAATATAATGAGATCAAAATGTCATAAAACTGAAGCATAAACCTGGAATAAGGTATACAATTACCTAGAAATATATATATATGTTCTAATGTTTTTTTAATTACTGGTATAGGTTTTTACCAAAAAATGGGAAAGTATAACTAGTGAAAAATAATCATCAACCCACCAAATAAATGTTGGTCAATAAAATCTATATGAAGATATGATCCATAATATGTTTCTAGAAGAGTGGTTTTTCCACTCAAAATCCTCAATGTTCACAATTAGTGAAATATAGAAACACTACAAAAAATTAATGAATAAGATTAAGAGGATATTTTTGGTGTTTCTAAATTTTTGAGAAAAATGAGTTAAAATGTTGGAATAATATATAATTTCAGGAAAATAATATAAATTCCTAATTTAGGGGGAGAAAATAAGAAGAATTAGAAAAAACAACATCAATTAATAAGAAACAACAGAAAATTAATCTGTTAATAAAGAATGAATTTAAATATTTTGATAATTTTAATGAATAATTTAATAAGAGTGTTCATTGTTATGATTAGTGTTGGTATTTACCAATCATGAATAAATCATTATTTAATATTAAGAGAAAAACATTAAAAAAAAATTCAATACAAAATAAAAGTAATTTATGTCACAAAAATAAATCAAAACCAATGTGGAACAAGAAGAGAAGTTAGAGATTGTTTCCAACATCCTTGGGAGAAAAAAACATTTTGGAACTAAAGGGTCTTAGATAGCCAAGGAGATGGAATGAATCAGGGCATGGATATTAATTTCAAAATTCTTATACCACAATAGATATTGACCATTTTATTATGAGGATCACTTCTTTTCTCTGTAGTTTTTATATTTATTTTATATGTTATATATTTATCTGATGATGATTCATAAAAAGTGAATCCAGAATTAAATCATAAGGAAAAAAATATTTTTACTTGGTTCACCCTCACTAGGCTTGGTCCTAGGAGCATAGAAAATAAATGTTCCAATGTACCTAATCCACTAAAGTGCTCTGTTATTGGTTTAAGATATGTTACTACTTCCTTGGATCATTATGCTTACAATTTTTCGAGTAGATAAACTATCTCTCTAGGACAACATTCCTAAAACATCCCAATTATAATCAATACATTATTAAGGAAAAACAACTAGATCATAGTATCTAGAAAAATATCTTCTATTTTTTTGGAATTGCACCGAATTTATGATATCTTCCTTTAAACATCACATTTTTTTCATAACCTTGATTTGAACATACCATTGAGACTTTTCCATGATTGGTAATGGAAAATCCTACTCACTTAAGAAATATTTTTAAGTGATGGCATGTATTCCTTTCACTTCATTGGATGTAGGTATAAATAAACTCTTTCTTTAAGTATTATCGAATGGTTCAAATCCTCAGTCTTATTATTATTATGAGCTCATATAGTAAAAATATATTTATCTTAGGACAATGATAGTGTATATATATTTTCACAAGAACCTAGAATGTTACCCATGTGTGGGGACAAGGTATGTAACCCCTTGTGTGAGATCCTAGTTTGTAACACTTGCATGAGATCCTAGCGTGATACCCCTATGTGAGATCCTATTTTTCTCTTGTGAATCACAATAATTTGTTTTATTCTCATATATAAAAAGACTCCATTATATTTTTTATAATCAAGAGACTCTATTTTGTTATCATAGAACATAAAAAAATTTCTATTCAAGTGGATAGCGATACTTTGCTTTATTCATGTGGATCTTGTGACATTGTTATGTACATGTGAATTGCAATAATCTAGTGTTAGACCTTGTTAAAGAGGTCCAAATAGTGTGATATCAACAGGTCCTTCCATAAAATCCAACACCCTATGCATACTTCTCTTGGAAAGATACTATCATGATATCTCTTCATAATGCTTTTTTTATTTATGCAAATAGCTTGATTCTAGTATAATACTTCATTCAGAACATGTGAAACACATACATGATTTCAATATCAAATAATCTTTTTCATCACATGAAACCTCTTCCTCAGAATTTTATTCAGATAAATATTTTAGTAAAAACTTCATCACTTCTTAATGATGGATAATTTAGTATTTATAGGATAAATTCAAATTCCTTAAGTCCAAAAATTACATTTAGCCATTTCTTCCACAGCCTAAGAAATCAGCGCCACGTGCTTCCTGTGATCAATTTACATGATGAAATTCTATGTGTCACAATTGATTCACATGATCATCACCATTGTCTTAAGGTACTTTTCATGATCACATCATGAGAACCAAAGATAATCATGTAGAAACCACCATTATCTTACATCACTTTGCATGAACTCATCCCGAGATAAAATGATAATCATGATATGTCAACAACATTGGATAGTATTTCTTTGTGAGATCCTATAATTATATTCAAATACAATCATTTTATCGTGTGATTTTTAAATACATCATGATATCTCTATAATGTATAGAATCTTTGTCTTCAAGTCTTTCCCATGACCTATTTGATAGATCCTCGACATTCCTTTTATTTCATCATGTTCTTATCATGATCTCTCCTGGATATCCTATAATAATCATGTGATTTCTTCATCTGCTTTGTGTGATCTCAATGTGAGATCATTTGACAATAATGTGGTGATTCACATGATAGATTCAAAAGATCAATTTTTTCATATGAACTTTTCATGATAACTTCAGACATTTATTCCCAATGAGAACATATTAGAAAATATCATACTATGAGGTTTGTTCAAAAATTCATGCTCTTCAGGATTACTTCAAACATCCATTCTCCCTGAGATCATTCTTGACATTCATATTCCATCAGATCAGTTCTGACATTTGCAAAAACTCTTCATGCCTCCTTTGAAAAACATTCTTTCTCAACAATTTCAAACCTTTTTAACAAACACAATTATCCCCAAAACACCACCAGAAGGGATTTTTTCCAACAATATCTCTCTTTGGGGTGGTTGACAATACTTATAACCTTTAAGAACCAACATGTTGAAAAATCAAGTTCACATGAATCCATTTTCCTTCCTGAACCCAATATATTTATCAATTACTTATTTAACACATACTATAATACAACATGAGTCATGATCGGTGTGAGAAAACATAGTAACATGGAACATTCATCTATGAAACACTTCATTCTTGAACATTCAACTCAAACCCATCTAATCACGAAAATATGTAAAACTTTATCCTTTTAGATCACATATTAACCTGCCCATGTATACTACTTGCAACATTAACCCAGAGGTGACGACCATTCATGATTATTATTTATTGTTAGACCTAATTTAGTATCTCTATATTTTATAAATCCCCTATTTCACTTTATAATTATCCATGTTTCACTCCCCATATCATCTTCTCCCTTGTATTGTAAAAACTTTTCTCCCACTTCATCAATGAACCTAGAGGAAACTCATTTGAGGCCTCCAACATAGTAAAGAACACATTTAGTACATAAAAAACATATCATACCTTAATAAAATGGGGTCCCATATCTACACTATTCAAGTGTGCCACATTATTTAAGGTGAAGTTATATTTTTTCAATATGATTTATCCTTTAAATATGATCTGGTTGATTTCTATGATTTGTAGAACATGAATTATCACAATGGATACCCATAAGAAACATTAAATCAATATAAAAATTTCTTATTTAATTAAATCGTGGATTCCTTTATTTATGAATTTACTTCCCCTTAGTGAATGATCTCCCAACATGAGATTTTCAATAATTTATAAAATCGTGAGAGAAGACACGTTATTATCTTATCTCATGAACGCCAGATAAAGAGAAATTAATCTCCCCCTTTATTTTTTCACTCATGATTAGCCCATGGGATGCCATTTATTAGTATTAGAAGACCAACGATTTATGTAAACTATTTTAAATTTCATGTTTAACTCTATTTATCATCTTTATATTAAAAACTTGATTTTTAATTTACTTTTGATATCAGATTTAAATTCATTTTTATAACTGCAGACTACTGAAATATTTCCATCAAATGAAATTACACATTAACATTGACTCATTAATAGATCCTACAAGCCTACTGAATTAAAAAAAATCTTACACACAAGAATTTAATCTAATAAAATCCAATTTTTTTCAAACTAATCAATTACTTCCATGGAATCAAGTAGTATGACTTTACTCAATTATTCATAGGAAACTATTTTCAGAAGCGTAAATTTTTAATAGAGTGGTTCTCAACATACCTTCATGAAAACCACTGACTTTGGAATGATAAAAATCACGAAAACCAATTATTAAACTTAATTCAGATGTTGAATTATTCTATATAATGCGGATGAATCTTATTGGAAATATTTTAAATCTTCACTCAGAGCATCTTGGTATCTTTAAAATAGTTATCTAATACCATGTTTCAAGAAAAAATGGATAATCATGAAATAAATGAATGTTTTGGATTCTCCCCCAATTGGTCTTCACTCAATTAAAAATAACACATTAATTGAGGTATGATACCAATATTGTAATATTCAATCGGAATTTGAACCACTGGATCATTCATTTATATCTTTGATAGATCTTCAGTTATAAATGAAAATCTTTATCACATAAGCTCCCTTTTATGCATTATTAAAATTAAAGATACAGATTTTAAAAAATAATTTTTTTGTGTAACACCACTTTTTAAATCTAATTCCATATGTGAATTTATTTATATTATATTATTCTGGTCTCAGGTATCCCTATTCAACTTATGCACCCATGATATTTCTATATAAAAAACCCATGGATTTTATCTCCCACTTAGTCATTCTATAATTTCAATATATATTATAAATATTTCACACATAGGGAGAGAGGTTCCTATAGAATCCTTAATAAGGGGATTATTTATGATCTTGATGGACCAACCCTTTAATAATTTCTTGAAAAACCCAGACTCTTTTTTTTCTAATATTCCAAATACTTAGCCAACTTCAACAGATCATGCCATATAACGAGAAATTAATTAAGTACAAGATTAATCTTATTAATGATATGTGGGATTTTCTTGATTTCCTATTTTTACAATTTGGGGTTTCAACCCACTAGTAATTGTTTTAATTTATTCTCCACATATCTATCATTTTTCATGATTCTTTCTCTGACCAGTAATCATTCCACAAGTCCTCTACACTTTCTTCATCCTCTTTTTATAATGACCTAGCCTTATACATTAGATAATCTTGAATTAAATAGATAATTCACATTGAGGATATTTTCAGGTTTATAGTTTTAGAGAATTAGGCCATAACTTGTAACATTACATCTCAAATATTACAATGCAGACACTTCTACTTAGTATCTATTTTTTCATAAAATAAAAATTCTAAAAAATATTCATGACTAGTTCCATATTTTAGAAAGCATTACTTTTTCTTTATTCCATCCTTGACCCTATTCATAATTATGTCCTGTGAAAAAAAATTCAAAAAATAAAGAAACTTAGGATGAGAATAAAAATCTTGGTAAGGGATATGCAAATAAGGAAAACTGTTAGTTTATCAAAAAAAATAAAACCATTAATACATCACCATAAGTAATACTTTTCACCTTTATGAGGTAGTAAATACCCTTCCTCGAATAAAAGATCATTTCTTACCCTTTTGTAATAAAAATATTACCATAAATCCCATAGAAATAACACATAAGATATAAAGGTAACTTGGGACATAAAGATACTTAAATGGAATAACCATACGGTCAACATCCACACATATCACAATATAGAATAGCCATACGACTGACTTCTATACCCAATTCATTGGAGGTTATAACGTAACCACCCATCCTAGTTTATCATGGAATCACCAATCATTTGGTTTATCAAGTAACCACCCATCAAATTTCCAAGTACCATTATAAAATCATAACAAATAAAATACTGAAAATATAAATATTTCAATAATAACATTTCATTTGAAATCAAAAAAAATATTTTACGATATTGAAATAATAAATCAATTTCAAAAAATATGTCCAATACCAAAAATCCCAAAAAATAGAATAAGGGGTTTCGTTTTCATTTAAAAAACATTAAGGCTTATAGAGGAAGCCAACTAATGATTACGGTGGCAGAGAGGTCATTGTCACTGCAATCATTAAAAACATTCATTTTTGGATTAGTGAAATTATTTATAGAAAAAATATTCCCTTTGAATGAAATTAAAAGTCAATGGGGTTTATTATATACCGTATAAAATAAAGTCGTGTATAAATCAAAGTATGCCTAAATGAAATGAGATTTAGACAAAATTTCATACCTCATGTCTGACTTGACCTGTTTGTTATTTACATTCCTATATAATAAACTTAAGTTAATATATATTTTCTTAAGAAAATTTTTCAATTTTATTATTAAATTTATATCACTTATTACCTTTCTATAACAATAAGTTAATTATTTGAGTTCATATCATACATTTTGCCGATGTTCAGAACTTGAGTAAAAAATGAACTTGTTATAATTATAAATTATCCTTGTGGTAAAAATTACATTATTTACAGAATTATATTAAATATTTAAATATCATATATATAAAATATATCCATTATATATATTAAATTATAATAGTACATAACCTTTAGAGGTAATAAAAGAAATGCACCGTTCATGGAGACTGTAAGCATTACGTATGCATGAATGCTACTTTTATTTATATTTCATATTAAATGGAATGAAAAATTAATGATACATAGATATATCATAATTCCAGTATAATATAATATATATAATTTCATTAAATCCATCCTTTATATGTCTCATGTATGGAATGAACGAGTTATATAACTTTGAGGGGAGGTAGTCTGCACATCCTCAAATGAAATTATCGTATTTATCCACTATGGAAACCATAAAGTTATAGCATAAATAAAAATACATGAGAATAGAAATAATATAATTATAAAGATATCACATAAAAATAATGTTAAGTCTTAATGGACACCATAAGTGGTCGTACGAGATAATTGAACAATCATCATTTCGTGAGGCAGCAGTTCGTCGTCCACAGAAACAATATGTTCTTTACCCATTAGAAGAAAGTGTTCGTATGTGTAGTAAGAATATGTTCCATAACAACAACCTATTTTATTTAATATACTAGTTTTTTATAAAATAGAGTAATAAAAAGAGTTTAGGGGTTGGAGAATTAAAATAAAAGAAAAGAACATAATGTATGATGTTTCCTTTAAATCGGGTAGCTCCCTTTGGTTTGAACCAAAAATAATTTTTGAAGTGAATTATGCCAAAGGTAAGGATTCTAGGTGTAATAGAGGTATGTTGGAAGCTTAATTGGTCAGATTTTTGAAGAGCTGAGGGGCTTGAGTGGTGTGAGAAATGGGTTAGAGGTGGGGGTTTTTATAAGGGGGGAGGAGGGGCTCCTTAGGAAGGTTTGAAAATATTATTTTATTATATAATTATTTTCTGTTTCTAAGGGTCAAAAACTCATTAAAGATGAAGATAAGAAGACTAAAGTTGGAAATAATATCATCCTATAAAAATTAGATTGGTTTTGGATATTTTATTAATTTTTATAATCTTATTTATTTAAATCATTCATTAATGAGGTAAACACTGCATCATTATTGTGTCACAAATAATTTTATTTATTTAATGTCTAAAAATTATAAAAAAATACCATGATGTAACAAATTTTTTTATCTTTATAATGAATATTTATAGTCATATATATCAATTACATAATCCACATGGAAATTGTTTTAGCAAAACAATACACGTTTATGATAATTTTATTTTTTACTTTAAATAAAAGTTATTAAAATTATTATCTTACCCAAGTGGCATTAAAAGGCCAAAAGTCTCACCCAATGATTTTATTGGTAGTAACTTACTCACCCAATAATGATAATACAAGTGTCATGCTAATTTTATATTATTATAATAATTTTTTTACCTTGAATTACCCTATTTTCCATTAACCGCGGTAAATAAAACTCAAAAGTTACTAATATCTAAAAATTATTTTCATCTTATTGAACAAAATTTTACTTTATAATAATAACCATGTATGTCTTATTTTCAAAATTCAATTCATAGAAGATGTAAAATTTCATTTAAATGAAAAATTCTGTTTTTAAACTACTACTCAGTGTATTCACTATTCATCAAAAATTGATGTTTTTTAGAAAAATACCAAAACTACAGCCTAATATATATTTGATATTCATAATTAAAAAATTATTTCTATTTTAAGAAATTAAAAACATAAAATTTTGATTAATTAATTTAAAATTAATTCATGATGTCAAAACAAAAAACGTGTTTTTAAGAAATAATAACTATCAAAATATTGACACTTATTTATTTCCAATTTTAAAGTGAAGTTACTTAAAATGAACAAAATTGGATTAAAGTGTAAAAATATAATCTAATTACACATTAAAACCAATTCAAAAGATAGTATAATTATTTAAATAAATTATATTAAATGGTAGTTTTGAATTAAAATAAATTATTTTTCATAATTCACTAAAAAGGAATTTTAACAGAAAATACCAAAAATTTACCCCAAGTAAATTTTGATGCCCCAATTCTAAATAAATATTTGATTTTGTGAAATAGAACATATAATAGTGTAAAAATTTTATTTAAAAAGGGTTCTCCATTAAAAGGTGGTAAATCAGCCTTTTAAAGAATATTAGAGTATTTATGCTTAAAATTAGATTCATTCACATTTGAAGCCTATAAATTTTATTAGATAAATGTAAAAAACATTAACAAAACATGTATAATCATATTTTAGTTAGTTCTATTAATTCCCACCAATACAATGGTAGTGATTTTACTTCCATTTTAAATAATATTATATTATTATTTTTCTGTATGATTTAGCATTGTGTGAAACAAAATATTTCAAAGAAACTCGTTGTTGTGTATCGGGTACGCCATAAAACATAGCATCCTCTTTAAATTAAACTTAATAATTAATTAAAAAATATTAATAAATATTAAAATGTCTTATTATTTATTCACTGAGGATGTTACATCCTTTCCTGTTTTGAAAATTGCATCCTCACAATATTTATTCACTTATCAAATATGTGGAGGTATTTATCTCTCATAGCATTTTCAGAATCTCACATTGCGTCTTAAACCTAATAGTTTTTTCCACAAAACCTTTACCTGATCAATTACCTTGTTCCACAACACTTTCTCTCTTCGTTCAATAATCAAGACTGGGGTTTACTCATAAGAGATATTTTCATCCAACTGAACAACCTCTGGGCTCAAAACATGATATGGATCTATCATATATTTTATCAACATTGAAACGTGAAAAAAATTGTGTACCAGGGATAAACATGGAGGTAAAACCACTCTATACACAATTGATCTATATTTCTCTATGATTTTGTAAGTTCCAATGAACCTCAGACTCAACTTTTACATCTTACCAAAACACATCACACTTTTCAATGGAAAACATTGAGAAAGAAATGATCACCTACCTCAAATGAAAGATCATTCCTTCGGTTATCTACATAACGTTTCAGCCTACTTTGAACAGTTCTTATGTTCTTTTAAATCAACTAAACTTTTTCTGCCATCTCTTCTACCAATTATGGTCCCATCAACTTCCTTTCATCTACTTCATCCCAAAAAGCTTTAGTTCTACATCGCTTCCCATATAATGCCTCAAATGGATCCATCTGTATACTGGAACGGAAACTATTATTATAAGAAAACTCAACCAAAGAATGATGTTGGTCCCAAAATCCCTGGTAATCCATTGTGCAAGCACATAACATATCCTCCAAGGTCTGAATTGTTCATTCTGAATGCTCATCAGATTGAGTATAAAAATTGTACTAAAATTTAATTCAATTCCAAATTATTTCTAAAGGCCTTTCCCAAAGTTAGAAGTAAACCTCGGATCACGATCAGATACAATAGAGATGGTAACTTCAAGAAACCAGAATATCTCTTTAACATATAGCCGAGAAAGTTAATATAGTGACAAAGTATCTTGAATAGGAAGCAAATTAGTAGATTTAGTCAATCAATCAATAATAACTCAGATTGCATTAATACCTCAAGATGTCTTTGGTAATCAGAAAATGAAGTCCATGGATATATTTTCCCATTTCCACTCTGGCACTGATAAAGGCTGAAGCATCCCTTTTTGAAACTATCTCTCTGCTTCAACCTGTTGACAAGTCAAACACTTCACATTAAAATCAGAAATATCTCTTTTCATTCCTTCCCACTAGTAATACTCCCAAAGAACTATGTACATATTAGTACTGCCATGATGAACTGAAAACGAATAACTATGAGCTTTACATAACAACTCATTATTCAAATATGAATCACAAGGCACACAAAATCTCTTTCCAAACCTCAAAACATAATCTTTCTCAACATTAAAATCAGGAAACTTACCCTTTTCAACCAACACTATGTTTTTCTAAAAATCATTGTCTTCCTTCTACGCTTGCTTAATTCAATCATATAGATATGATTTCACTGACACCTGAAACAAAGAAAAGTAATTTCCTCTACCAACAACTTCTCTACCAAAGTTTATCAAGTTTTTAATCAATGGATATTGTTCCAAACATAACATGGTTAATGAATCATTACTTTTTCGACTCAAATCATCTTCCAATTTATATTCATTTTCTGGATAGTAAAGGATCGTGAAATCATAATCCTTGATTAATTACCTCCATATCCTGTATCTCATTATAAATTCATTATGAGTGAATATATACTTTAAACTTTTGTGATCCGTATATATTTCACACATTACTCCATGAAAATGATTCCACCATATTTTTAAAGAAAAAAAACAACATTTAATTCCAAATCATGTGTTGGGTAATTTAACTCATGACGTTTCAACTGACATGAAGCATAAGAAATTACATGGAAATTCTGAAAAAGAACACAACCAAGTCCTTTCAAAAAAGAATCACTAAATATAACAAACTCACCACCTCTAGATGGTATTTCCAATTCTAGAGTACTCACTAATAATCTTTTCAATTCCTGAAAACAATCATCACAATAATTTTATCCAAATGAACTTAACACCTTTTCGAGATAACTTAGTCATTGGACTAGATAACCATGAAAAAATATCAAAAAACCTCTGGTAATAACCTGCTAAACCATGAAAACTAAAAATCTTGATTATATTTGTGTGTCTTGTCTATTCTACAACAACATTTGTTTTAGATGGATCAAAATCTATGGCATTTTTTGAAACAATGTGACCAAGGAAAACAAAATTTAACCAAAACTCAAACTTACTGAATTTCCCAAGTTGTTTCTTTTCTTTTAAGGATTGAAAGAGAAACCTTAAATGAATTTCATGTTTATATTTACTTTTGTAATAAACCAAAATATCATCAATGGACACAACCAAAAATTTATCCAAGAACTCACAGAGAATTCTATTCATAAACCCATGAATACAACAGGGGCATTGGTTAACCCAAAAGGCATAAATACAAATTCATAATGGCCATATCAATTATGTAATGCTATCATCAGAATGTATACTTCCTTTACTTTCAACTGATGTTACCCCGATCTCAATTCAATCTTTGAAAAATACTGAGATTCCTAGAGCTAATCCAACAAATCATCGATATGAGGAAAATGATACTTGTTACTAACAGTGATGTTATTCAATGCTCTATAATCATTGAAAATTCTTATTGAACCATCTATCTTTTTAACAAACAATATACGATCAACCCATGGTGATGTGATAGGTCAAATGAAACCATTATCTAATAACTCCTATAATTTCATCTTTTACTCTAAAATTTCAATTTGAGCCATTCGATAAGTGGGTTTTGAAATTGGATTAGCATCATGTACTAAGTAAATAGTAAATTTAACTTCCCGATCTAGTATAATACCATGCAACTCATAAAGGATAACATCATGGTACTCATTTACCATTGGCACATCATTAATATAAATAGTTCCATAATTTTCAACATTATGTGCAAGGTAACATTCATTTCCATATTTTACTAGTTTCTCAGCTTCCTGATATGTTATCAAATGTAAGGGTTCATTCTTGTAAACAAAATGAAAATCTTTTTGAAAAGAAACCTCGTTAGCTATGCATTCAATCTTATCATTATAAATAGAAAGCCTATCCATACCCAAAATAACATCAAACTCTACTAGAGGCAAAACAATATGGTTTTCAGGTAGATTCTTTCTGCACACAAGGACATAAAGGTTCTTATAATTTATTTGTGTCTCAATATTTTTTCCCTAGTGTTTTTACCATAAGTTTTTGATTCATATATTGAGATGGAATTCCCAATTTCATAAAAAACTTATCAGAAATGAAAGAATGTGTAGACCCTGAATCAAACAACACATTGACATAATTTTAACACACAAACAGTGTACCTGATATTACTTCATTCGATGGCCCAACATCTGACAAAGTAGTTGCAAAGTATTTCACCACCCCTTTTTGCTTATAGTCCGTCTTATTTACCTCAATTTAGTTCTTATTTGGACACAAATCTGCATAATGACCCATTTTATTGCACTTAAAACATCTTACGATTGGATTTTCATTTCCTGAATGATCATTTTCCATACAGATACGAGCAATATGACCACACTTACCACACCAGAAGCACTTTCCGGACATTGATAAACATTCTCTAGGATGGTTTTCTCCACACTTCTCAAAAGATGGATATTTAATTTTCTTACCTTCAGGCTTCTTTGATGATTTATTTCATTTTTCCTAACAACAGGACCACTTCTGTAGTTTACTCTCTTGGAACACCTCATCATCCTAAAACTCAATTTCTACCTTCTCATAACATATTAAAAGTTTTTCATTTCTTTTGAATTCATGAGAGGATAATGATCTTCAATATCGTGGCTTCAGTCCTGAGTAAAATTGATTTATCTTACTATCAAGATCTTAGATGATATTTAGAGCATACATTTCCAGTTGAGTGAATTTTTCTTCATTAGTGGCCACTGAGTCATCCTCCTACCTCAATTCTAGTAATTGTTATTCTATCCTATGAAGAACCACCATAGGAAAATATTCTTCAAGAAAAATACCTTTGAATTCATCCCAATAAAGAGAATCAATCTCTTCACTATCCCTGATATTTTTCACCATCGACCACCACTAATCATCTTCACTTTCAAAATGGTAAATAGCAAGCCTAGGCCTTTGATGTTCTGAACAACCCCATGAAATCAAAAATCTTCTCTAGTGCCTTAATCCACCCTTCTGCTAGTACATTGTCAGATGATATTTTGAATGATGGGGGATGTTGCCACATGAAATGCTCCACTACCAACGTGTTCCTATGTGGTTGTTTTGGATGATCTTGTGAATGGATACCACCACCATTTTTATCCTGAGTAAACTATTCCATCACTACAACAAACTGTTCATTTCCAATTCTGACCATCTTAGGTTGTTGATTTGGAAGGTTATTCTCCTCTGTATGCCTTCCCAACATAGCCTCCTTGTTTCCTCTAGAAAACCATTCTGAATATATAAATATCTTAGCCAAAGAAACAAGGTAATCTGTAAATGATATATAATTTCAATCTTACCATAAATTTGTTTATGGAAATTAATTTTAATAATATTCTAACTACTAAATTTGTCTAAACCAATATCTGATACCAACTATAAGGACCCAGCCTTAAACATTGCATAATCATGAATTAAATGGATAATTCACATTGAGGATCTTTTCAGGTTTAGAGTTTTAGAGAATTAGACCATAATGAATTATATTACATATCAAATATTACAATGTAGAAACTTATAATCAGTATCCATTTTTTATAAAATAGAAACTCTAAAAAAGGAGTCATGATTAGTTCCATATTTTAGACAGCATTACTTTTCCTTGATCCCATCCTGGACCCTATTCATCATTATGTCCTATGAAAATAATTTTAAAAAAAAATTGGGATGAGCCTAAAATCTCGATAAGGGATACGCAAAGAAGAAAAAAAGATAGTTTTTCAAAACAATAAGTAAACCATGAATAATTTATCATAATTAATACTTTTTCACCTTTATGAAGTAATAAATACTCTTCAAAGAATAAAATATAATTTCTTACCATTTTGTAACCAAAATATTACCATAAAACTCATAGAAAGAAAACATAACATATAATTTTAACTTGTAACATAAACATACTTAAATGGAATAACCATATAGTCGACTTCCAAACATATCAATAAATAGAATAGCCATTTGGATAAATTCCACACCCAATGAATTGGAGGTTATAAAGTAACATCCCATCCTGGTTTATCACAGAACCACCCGCCATTTTTTTATCATTTAACTACCTATACAATGTCCAAGTACCATTATAAAATCATAACACATAAAATATTGAAAATATAAATATTTTACTAATAAAATTTCATTTGCAGTCAAAATAAATCATTTAAAGATATTAAATTAATAAATCATTTTCAAAAACCATTTTCAATACCTTGACACCCAAAAAACAGAATAAGAGGTTTCTTTTTTCCTTTAAAAAACATTAAGGCATATAAAGGAATCCAACTAACGATTACGGTGGTGAAGAGGTCATTGTCACCGCAAATGTTAAAACAATTCCTTTTTGTGTTTAGTAAAATTCTTCGTAGAAATATTATTCCCTTTGAATGAAAATAAAATTAAAAGGGGTTTATTATATACTGTATAAAAAAAGTCATGTATAAATGAAAGTATTCCTCAATGAATGGATATTGAGACGATGTCCCTTACCTCATGTCTAACTTGACCCATTCGTTCTTTAATTTTATGAATAATAAACTTAAGATAATTTTTAATTTATTAATAACATTTTTCAATTTTATTATTACTTTTATATCACTTATTACCATGCTATAACAATTAGTTAACTATTAGAGTTCATATCAAACATTTTGTTGATGTTTAGAACTTGAGTTAAAAAAGAACTTGTTATAATTATAAATTGTCCATGTGGTCGAAATTACATTATCCCAAAAATGATATTAATGATTTAGATATCATATATATCATATATATCCTATACATATATATATATATAATAGTACATAACATTTGGAGGTAAGAAATGAAATGCACCGTTCATGGAGATGGTAAGCTGTACGTACGCATGAACACTACTTTCATTTATATTTCATATTTAATGGAATTAAAATTTAATGATACATAGGTATATTATAATTACAGTATAATATCATTAACTCCATCCTTTATAAATCCCCCATATTGAATTAACGAGTCAAATCATTTTGAGGGGGCGGTAGTCCGCACTTCCTCAAATGAAATTATTGTATTTACCCACTATGGAAACCATAATGGTATTCTATAAATGAAAAAAACAGAAACATAGAAACAATATAATTATAATATATACCATATATAAATATAGATTCTTCTTAATTACCACCAATATAGGTGTTATGAGATAATTGAACAATCATTATTTTGTGAGGTAGTAGTTCACCGTCCACGGAAACAGTATGTTCTTTACCCATTAGAAAGATGTGTGTATAAGTGTACTTAGAATACTTTTCATAAAAACATCATAGTATATTAAGGATACTAGTTTTGTTATAAAATAATGGAATAAAAATCTTATAGGGGGTTGAAGAAGTAAAATAAAAGAAAATAACATAATGGAAGAAGTTACCTTAAAATCGGGTAACTCCCTTTGGTCTGAACCAAAAGGATTACTTGAAGATCCTTCTATCTAAAATAAGGCTTCTAGGTGAAAGAGAGGGATGTCGGTAGATTAATTGAGTAGAGTTTGGACAAGCCAAGGGTCTTGAAAGGTGTGAGTAATGGGTTAGAGGTGAGGTATTTTTATAAGGGAGAGGAGGGGCTCTTTATGAATGTTTGAAAATACTATTTTATTTTATAATGATTTTCGGTTTCTAAAGGTCCAAAACCCATTAACGTAGAAGCTAAGATGATTCAGGTTCGAAATAAAATCATTGAATATAAATTGGAATGGTTTTGGATATTGTTTTAATATTTTTAATATCATTTATTTAAATCATTCATTAATGAGGTAAACACTCCATCATTATTGTGTCCTAAATAATTTTATTTATTTGATGTCTAAAAATTAGAAAACAAATTCCATGATTTAAGAAATTATTTTATATTTCAAATGAATATTTATAGTCAAATATATTAATTATATAACCCCACATTAAAATTGTTTTAACAAAACAATACATGTTTATGTTATTTTTATTTTTACTATAAATAAAAGTTATTAATATCATTATCTTACACAAATGGCTTTCACATACCAAAAGTCTCACCCAAGGATTTTATGGGTTGGCCATTACACACCCAATAAGTTTAGGACATTTGTTAAGGTAATTTTATATTATTATAATATTGTTTTTACCTTCAATTACCCTATTTAACTATAACCGCTGTAAATAAAAGTCAAAAGTTACTATTCACCAAATATTATTTTCATCTTATTAAACTACATTTTAATTACTAATAACAACCATGTATGTCAGATTTTTAAAATTCAATTCACAGAAATGGTAAAATTTCATTTAAATGAAAATGTCAGTTTTAATACTACCACTTAGTGTTTTCACATTTCATTAGAAATTAACGTTTTTCAGAAAAATACCAAAAAATCATCCAAATTTATATTCAATATTCCGAATTCAAAAATGAGTTATATTTTACCAAATTCAAAACATAGAAGTTGGAAAAATTAATTTAACATTAATTACCATTGTCAAAACAAAAAGCGTGTTTTTAGGAAATAATAACTATCAGAAGATTGACACATGTTTATATCCAATTTCAAAGTAAAATTACTTTCAATGACCAAAATTGGATTAAATGGTAGAAATATAATCTAATTAAACTTTAAAACAAATTAAAAATAATAATCAAACCATATAAATAAATTATATTAAAATTCAGTTTTGAATTAAAATACAGTATTTTTCATTATTCATTAAAAAAAATGAATTTTATTAGAAAAATACCACAAATTTTCCCAATGTAAATTTTGGTGTCCCGATTCTAAATAAATATTTCATTTTATCAAATAGAACATATAAAAGTTTCAAAAATTATATTTAAAAATGGTTTACCATTAAAAGGTTATAAATTGACCTTTTAAAGCATATTAGAATATTTATGCTTAAAATTAGATTCACTCATATTTTAAGCCTCTAACTTTTATTGGATAAATGTAAAAACAATTAACATACATGTATAATCATATTGTAGTTAGTTATATTCATTCCCTCTAATACAACATCAAGGTGTTAACTACCATTTAAAATAATATTATATTATTATTTTTCAGTATGACTTAGTATTGTGTGCAACATAAGATTTCAAAGAAACCCCTTGTTGCGTATAGGGTACGCCATCAAATATTGCGTCCCATTTAAAGTAAAATTAATATTTAATTCACAAATATTAATAAATATAAAAATGTTTTATTCTTTATTTACCTGGGGTGTTACACTATTATAGGGATCTTCCTCTTTTATCAGTTATCTGAGTCACTTCACCCTTTCTTATTGGGGTTTAATCCTTTAGTAAATATACATTATTCATAATTATAACTAGATTAGCTCCACCATTTTTCTTACAAGTTCATTTACACTCATTCACAGAGATATGTCGTGAGTATAATGTAGGATTTTTTTGGTACACATATAATTGAGCTCCTTGTGTTTTATCCAATACCTTAAACCTATTTTTCTAATTTTCAGATTTTATTATTGTATATGATTTCTCATTATATGCAACTATATTTGGGGATATTCCTTCAGGTTACTTTTTCCTTCCCTTATTTCATCCATCTATAATATCATGTCAAATTTCATTTATTAGAACATATTAAACATCTCATGTTAAAATCATACACTATGTCATCATTTATTGGTGGATATATTGATATAGCTAGTGTTATACTTCTAAAACATTGACTATAATCTTCATAACATATACTCATGGTGTGTCCCAATCATCCAAAATAATATAATTTGGTGGTTAAATTCTTCTCATAGATATTTCTCTCAAACATTTCCAAAATCTTCATCTTATTTTTATATTGAGGAATATTTCAATATTTAAAATATGAGATATAATACAATCCTTCAAAAAATCTGAAATACTAACATGTATCACACCAAAATTACACATATCATCATCACTTATTTTAGAAGTCTTTTTAGGCATGTTTCCAATACATACAAAATTTTTATTATATATAGAACAGTTCATGTCTCTCTTACTATCATTCATGGGAGATGTTCAATCATTTATAATACCAAATTTTACAAAACTCCATATATTTTAAGATAAGACAATCAATTTATTTATTTTCATTCAAAGTAATATACTTTCTTTTCATTTCATTATTACCTGTCGAAGTATAATCTAATAATAAATTAAAATAATCCTTAATTTTGTCTTTCACTTTGTCAATAGATAGATACACATATTTCTTGACAAATTCTAGATATCAAGAAGTTATTAAATATTTTTAAACCTTAATTAAACTTATGTATTAATTTATCTATTGATATTCTTCCCACTACTCATCTCATCATCTAATTCCCATGAGAGGATATCTGTCATGCCACTTTTCTCTATTATTTTAAAATTTATCTGATAAAAAGAATATTTAAAGTACCTATTATCTTATTGTAGCCTTTTATTTTCAGGTACAATTTCTAAAAGGTGTGTAGGGAGATCATCAATTTTGTATTCCAAATTCAAAATTTCTTCTAATTTCATATTATTTTCATTTTCACCATTTATGATTTTTTACTGTTCTTCAGCTTGGGAATCATTCTTATACCATATATATGGCCACTTTAATTAGTATTTTATTTAAAACATTTATCTTATTGAATTAAATTTAATAATATTGTATTCAAATTCTTTTAGATATATTTTAGTCTTCAAATTTCTCATTCAATTCCTTTTGTTACATAGAAATTTTCTTCTTTTTTCCTTCTTGGAATTTCTTCATCATTATTAGTTCTAGTATCACATAGAATATTAAGTTCTTCACTCACTCTTAATGCATAATTGAATTAGTATATATTATCATTATATTATTCATCTAAGCCTTTTTTAGTACATTTTTGGTTTCCTTCAACTGAATTACAATATTTCAATAGACACTTCTATAATGAGGAATATCATAGGTCTTCAACTTCTTCTATAATGTTGTTTCATTTTCCATGATAGACTGGGATATGAGAAAACCCAATCTTTAATTTCAATATATTAATAAACCATTAAGAGGAAAAAGTATCTAAAAAATAAACATAACCTCTAATACCAATTGTTAGGCATAAAAGAAACTTAGATAACCTAAGGGGGTGAATTGGGGTATATATATTATTTTCTAATATCATCGAATCTGACTGTATCATGACCTCTTTATTATGAGGGTCACTTATTTTTATATTTACCATTTATATTGATTATATAATTTCCAAATTTATATGATAATGTCTCATAGAAATTAAATTATGAAATATATAATAGGGGCATATAAATATTTTACTTCGGCCACCCACATTATTCTCATTCAGTGGATTATACAATATCAATGTACCAATGAAAAAAATCACAAAAAGAACACTATTTTTCGTTAAGGATAAATAACTTTTGTCTAGGATCACTACCCTTATAATGGTTGGGTTATATGACCTATCTATTTAGGATCACTTTCATAACACTTACCTCTTATTCTCACTGCTTTATATGGTAAAAAAATTGTCTCCCTGGACAAGTAATAATATGATATATTATTGATAGTTTCATTGAATGTGTGATTTTTGACATTAAAAATCGCATGATCATTAAAATACATGATGTTAACATCCCCACAAGCATTAATTTCCTATGATTGGTCTTAGAAAATCCTTCTCACTTTACCAAAATCCTCAAGATATGTCAATTATTCCTTTCACTAGCATGGATGTAGTAGAGAATAAACTCATTCGGCAAGTATCATTGAAGGGTTTAGATCCTCTCTCTTATTCTTCTTGTTATTAAAAATTTAGGTATTAAAATCATATTTATCATACGATAATACGGGTATGTATATCATTGTATAATAACCTAGTGGATTACCCTTGAAAAATACCATGGCATGTATCCCCTTGTGATAAATATTAGCGTGTAATCCTTGTGTGAGATCCTTGTGTGAGACTCGTTTGTGAGATCTTATTCTTCTCTTGAAAATTCCAACACTCTATTATATTCCAACAGATCGAAAGACTCTATTCTGTTAAGATAGATCATAAGACTCTATTATGTTCTCATGAATCATAAGACTCTATTTTGTTCACATATATCATGCAACTTTGTTCATTTCATGTGGACTATGTGACATTGTTATGTTCATGTAGATCATGTGATTATGGAGAGAAATCTTGTTCATGTTATTCAAGTTATGTGATATCAAAAGACCTTCTTATCCATGAAAACACCCTATGCATGATTTTCTTCACACGATACCATCATGAGACCCCTTCCAAATTCTATTTTCTGATTACAAAGATCATGTGATTCCATAATATGACTTCATTCTACCCACACAAAACAATTCCAAGATGTCAATCATGTATACTACATCACTTCCTATGAAACCCATCCTCTAAAAATTTCATAAGATGATTATTTAAATAAAAACTTCGTCAACTCTTAAGGATGGTTCATTGGTTATTTCTAGGAAAAAATACACCACCTTAACATTGAAAATTGTGGATATCCATCTACTCCACCAACTAAAAAATCTATATCACATGCTTCCTATGATCACTTCTCATGATCAATTAATAAATGTCACAGGTTATTCATGTGATCATCTCATTTTTATTCAGGCACACCATAAGATATCATTACGATATATCAATAGAATCATGTGTATAGTTCCATTTTCTTCTAGTGCATTGTAGGACCATGTTATAAGATAAAATGTTGATCATATGGTGTTCACGGTACTATCTTAAAATGCTTCACAAGATCCCATCATGCGACCCAAGGACAATAATTATGTTATATGGTCTTGAATGACGCCATGATATCTCTTTCAATTCTAGTTATTTATTTCTTAATGAACTTTTCAATATAACTCCATGAGATCCTCTAACAATCATTTGATTTCTTTATGAGATTCACATGAACTCTCTAAAAGATCCTTTGATAATCGCGAGATGTCTTCTAGTGCTTCGCAAGAAATCCCCAACAGATCCTTTGATCATAATTTGATTTATTTAGGTTCTTCAGATGATGTTAATTCAAGATCATCTGATAATAATTTGGTTATTTTCATCACTAATTTGTAAGATTAGTTTTGACATTCGTGCTCTATTAGAAAATATTAGACATTCTTGAACTATGATATTAGTTCACATATCCTCAATCAATGAGATTAGTTTAAAAATTCGTGATAATTTAGATCAGTTCATTCATTCTCACACCATGATGTTAATTCATATATGTAAGCTCCTCTATATTAGCTCAGAACATCATATTATGTGACATTAGTTCTGAAATTTTCACCAACTCTTCACACCTTATTTAACAACCATCCTTTGTGAACAACATAAAACTATGTCTATAGAGATGATCAACCATAAAAACCCACCATGTAGGATTTTTTCAAATAAAAAAATATCTTGAAAAATAACATCCCCTAGGAAAAATAAGGCTCAATTTGAAGAAGGGGAACATCAACAAAAATATATATAGAATACATATTATGGTGGAAGAATCAATTTCATAGGATTTTTCTTTTTATTTGAAAGGTATGGGTATAAATCATACTATTACTAGTGTAACAAGTCACTATAAAGAAATAGGTATGAATCAATGGGGATTCACGGTGAATAGGTATTAATGATTAGAATAAGCATGTGGAATAAGTATATTAGAAAATCTTAAAGCTAAGGTATCCATGACCAAATTTCCTGGAGAAGTTCCATATAATATTAAAGGGTTGAAAACTAGAAAAAAACTAGAAGTCATATACATCTGAAAAAAGAAAGGTGGGACACCCATAACGGCTGAAAAGAAAATGGAGTGATTCATAATTTTTTCAAATCAATTAAAATGGTATAGAAAAATGGAGAAAGATCAAATGTATGAAGCGTTTAAGAGTTAGTAGGTTATTAAAGATAAAATAGGATAAATATCATAATAATTCATCTACTGGTGACTATCTAGAGATTCAAAAGAATATCTACAATCAGTTTGAATAGGTTGGGAATGAGATGACTAATCTATCATCAATCATATTGACCCAAGAAGATATAATGAACTAATATATGAATGAAAAAGGAAAATAAATTACCTTGACATCTGATATGGACCACACCACTCTATATGAGGATGCTTTTAATGAATAGAATGTAATCATTCAAACAAGGTTGTATGATAACATGAATATAATTACTTCACAATATGAGAATCAAAATAGAAATAGTAGTCTAAATAAATATTCTCAAGTTGATATTGGAAGAAAATAATGTCAATGTTTTAAAAGAATCTATTAGACTCAATTACATTTATTAGAAAAAATAGGTCCCTCATAATTCAATTATATATATTATTTAATATGAATACATAATGAATTTAAGGAGATAGATTTATCCATTGAGGGGGATTGACTAGTTAAATTTATTAGATCATGGAAACATAGTGAATGTAGAACCTCTAAAAAACTTTGTAAAACTGAAATTAGAGGTATGAAATACTCTCTCATGTCACTACTCTAGATGAATTGATAATTATTAGCAAGGGGTAGTTGATATTAAGCTCCACAAGGGGGTTTTATATCTCTTTTCACAAGATTTTTTTTGAGATATGGGAAACCTATAATTTATTTAATGATTTTATTATTTAAGTATACCCAAAACATAAAGAATTGTGTTATCTTGATTTGGTATTAGGATTTTTATATTTTAAGGAAAACATTAACCACCTTGGTTATGAACTCTTGTTATCTATAAATGGTTTTCCAAAATATAATTATAATTGTATTACTAAACATTATATTCTATGAAAAACATGTGATTTCATAATTATCTAGAAAGTATCCAAGTCGATGCCTTAAATGATGATGGATAAGAGGATAATTTTCATGATATATGAAAAATCCCAATTCTAACTTTGGATTTATTGTAAATATTTTAGAGAAAAATACTTTATTTATAAATTTATGAAATAATAATAAAAAATTATAAATGGATATTGAAGCATACAAGTACAGGGTTGAATAATTAATATTTTATTTGATATCAATATAATATAAAGTTAATATATGAGGAAGAATTAAATGTATAATTGTAGATATAAATGAATTTTATTTCATTTTTTATAAATCACTTATCTAAGTAAAGATGTTTAGAAATGTTTGTCAATAATTCTTAAGGAACTAGTTTTCATGGTTTATAGAATATATATATAAGTCAACAGGATGATTAAGGTACTTCCATGTGTTAAAAAATGGATTAGGATTTGGATAAATTAAATAATTTAGTTGAATAATGTGAACACGGAGTTTCAATTTAATTGTGATGATTTTTAGACAATTCATTAAGTACTCAAAAAAATCTTCAACCATGTTGGGGATGACACATTATTTACAACATGTTGAATAAGATGTGTGTTATTGATTAAACATTTTATATTCTATGAAATTTTCTATTATTTTGTGAGTATTTTTATGAATACTAAAAAAGTATGTGTTTTCATGAAGTAACATACATTGGTTGTAGATGAATTTTAAAAACCATGAAAAATAATGTTTTTTCATATTCAATTGTTGAGAATATTATGTGTTAAACACTTTTTTAGTGTCCATGAAATTATTTTCATATCAAGAAAAACTAATGTACTTGTATTTGGTATTAAAATTTATTTATATATAATTAAGGAAAGGATTTGGAAAATTTATTTTAGTGTTACTTATAATTAAGTATGTGTTGGCATTATACAAAAAAATGACCAACCATTAGACAAAAAAGGAGACACATCAACCACATGTGGGATCATGGTCAACCATGTGGGAGGATAGTTGAAATAGATATCCATGGGATATAGTTGAGAGTGAGAATGAATAGACCTTATAGGGAATTCATGGGAGTCGAGGCGACACCAGATTGTTGCATGACATGGGGGAAAGTGTTTCTGTCATTAGTAGATGATAGTGGAGTCTTGTAATGGACCATTTTACTCATTGTAGATAGCTATATGAAATATAATATATTATAATGTGGATTCGTTCCACCATGAAAATCAACATGGGATGGATATTATTTTCACGAAATTGTTCACACATCTAAAAAGTTACACGTATATCATGGTTGTCTGATTTAACTATCATTATCTATCTAATCGATTCATCGATCATATTGATGTTCTGATGGATAAAACCTCTACATATGAAGGTTTTAACATTTTAATCAAATGGAAACTAATAAAAGACCATGAGAGATCATCTAGAGATTGTAAAGAAGGATAATGTTTCTATATAAAAAATATCTATACTATGGCTATTTTCAAATGGTTTTTTGTGAGTGAGAATAATAATATGTGATCAGGCATACTACTTGCAAATTATAATTCTACAGGACTCTTATGGAATTTTAGTGAAATATAGTATGAAATAATCATTATTTTTGTACGATTTTGTTATGAGAGAACATATGTGATGGATTACGCCATGTGGATAACCAAATTCATATAGTTTTCAATACACACATAAATACAAGATATGAAATAAATATATTCTCATGCCATGAATTGGGTATACAAATTTTGATGAAAGGTAAGTATGTGATTGAAAAATATGGATCATGAAATATGCCTTACTATACGATGAGGGTTGTGGTTTTTGAATATAAATTATTTTTAGAACAAAATTCCATCTGAAATATAGTTATATTATGCAAATGAAAAGGTGATGCAGTGCATAAAGTGTGAAAATTGTAAGTTCTTTAGGGTTATTGGTGTCATTTGTTCACTATCATGTATATTTTAATGGATAAACAAAATTAACATGATAATAATGTGTTATTTATGAGTTATCTAGCCTATAAATATAGGATTAATACTTGGTTATAGTGAAAATATAATAATTTGGGGGGAAGTGAATATCTATAATGGATTCATTTAATTTTCTCCAATTGAGTTCCACAAATCCTGTTTTTCTTTTCAAGAAACATAAAATTTTTATAATCAAAGTAATTAATTATCTTTGTGAAGGAGAAACCTTTATGAAGTATGTGTTATTTGTACTGAAGTGTTATGCAGATGAATTTTTATGATAATTATAGTTCTCTAGAATTTCAAATGATTATTTTTAAACATAACATCTCAATTTTCTCATACTGTGGGGAAATATTTTTACCATGGTCATTATTCACAATGACTAAAAGTAAAAGGTACCTATTTACCAAATTTGATCCTAAATACTCCAAATATGGAATCTATGTAATGCCCCAACCCAAGCCACTATGTTAGAGCTAAAAAGGCATAAGACCTCATGTGTACCTCTCTATATACGAGATGTTTCTAACTAGTAGTGAGTGTCTGAAATCTGTTTATGGGGAGACTATACTCTTATTATAATATCATAAAACTAAAAATATAGATAAAAATAAAGGATCAAAATAAACTAAGTAGAAGAATATTGCATCAGATGACATGCATGACTTATAGAAAAATATACAATCTCCTACTGGGGAAATACAAACTGATGTCTTTGTCTAAGAAGATAAATAAATCATGTATGAATGCAGAATTCCTTCATAGTCCATCCCAATTCTATTACCATCTCCATGATCGATGACTCAGTTGTTCTCCATAGGCCTCATTCTATTTCTAAAATCCCTATACATGATTTATACACAAACATAGAGATTCCCATGTAGGGTTTTAGTAATAAAACAAAGTAAGACCACCAATGAATCATTAATAAGTATGAACATGTGTAATAAATGAATTCCATGATAATAATAAATGTGAAAGAAATTAGAAAAAATCATATGTTGATCACAAAGGTACTAACCAAGCCATCATAATCACTGGCAGTATCTGTTTCATCTCCATGACAGGAGGATGATAACAAATGTTGGAAGTGATCAATTCCTAGACATTATGTTCATGACAAGTTACCTGGAACCAATAATGTGTTGATTCTTGGGACTTTCCATAAGGTTGAGTAGTGAACTTGTACTAAGTATTCTCTTGGTATTAAGTTCAATCATGTATTATCGATGTCTGCATGGAATATATTTTTACTCTATGATACAATGTTGTCATAAAAATACCATTTTTATAGGCCTATAATAAGCAATTTTACATATCGAGCACACTCCCCTCTCTGGGATAGTCATGCCTAAAAATACACCAGTCATTAGTTTCAAAAAAAATACCTCCAAGGCATGGAAAATATACACATCACGACAGAGTATAAAATGGGAAAGAATAGAATGTAATCATGGGAATATATCATTATCATATACAACAAATGATAAAAATCAATCATGCTAACAATATACTTTTACCATAATTATGGAACTAAGAATCAAAAATTATTTCCAGGGATATACACACAACAACAAGAAATATCCATAAAAATGGTCAACAAGATATGTCATCATAAAATAAAATATTGGAAGAAAGGGTATACAGGTTCCTCAGAGGTAAAGGAACTTCATACCCCAACATTGTTGATTTAAATGTTAAGGTTCATTAGAGAATCATCTCTGGAATCAAGTTTGTGTATTATTCTATTCAAACCACTCACCAAGGACTCTTATAATCGATTCAAATTATTATATTTCCAAAATGAATAAATCATAAAAAAATAATAGTATCTCTCCCCCATATAATTTTGGAAGTATAGATTTATTCGATATCATGTGTTAACCCCTTCACCCTCAAAGAATAATTATAAAACCACATGTGATAATATTATGTCCCTCTATAATAATCTGAGATAACTATATTGTGACTATTTATTATTAAAATATAATAATGTTGGGTTAATAGAACATAGAAATTCTTTAATAGTTTTCTAGAAATATTATGAATAACTAAATTAAAAAAATCACATAAAAATGATACTTATAAAATATCCCATTAATAAATGATACTCTCAATTATAGGCGATAAGGATAGGATTTTTCTACTCCGTGAATGATGAATAAAAACACGAAAATTACATGAAGAGGAAGTTCATATCATGGTTTAAGGGGTTCTTAGGCTACCCATACTCAAGATAATATCAAAACCTATGGGTAAAAAGGAAGGAATTTTTTTAATAAGTAAATTAATATATTGGTTCGCACCATTAATAACCAAAAATTAAATAAACCGTTTAATTTGTATTTAACATGAATTTGAATGATAAGTTTTTCAAAATTACTATAAATATTAGTTAATTATTTAAAATATGTCATGGATTTTTTTTCCCATGATTTTAAACATACAAAAATTATGAAACAACATTATGGGGTCAAACTGGGAAAACATAAGCTAAAAACATATTTTTAAATGATTATTTTATAAAATTTAATGAAATGTAAGGGTAACTTGGTTTAGACCTTATGAAAGTAAATTTTTCACATGAGGGTATTGGTTTACCCTTATGCATCACTCAATAATTAAGTATTTCCTTTAGGCAGCTCAAATCTACACTTACACAATGGGGGTCTAACCTTCCCAATCCTTTTAAATTCAAGGGATAACCTTACAAAACCCATATGAAACAATGATTAACATTACGCATAAATTTTTTACATTTATATGAGTAGAGGGTTTCTCAATTATCCCTTATTTATAGGATAATACTATATCCTACCCATATGCATTAGCTAGGTTATCTTTACATAACCATTTTAATTTTAGATTTACCCATACATAACTCCCAAAAAATATTCATCATAAGGGTAGAGTGTAATAACCATAACGTAGGCCATATTATATGCATAATGTAAAAAATATAGTTTAAATTTTTATAAAAACTTATAAATTATGACCAAAAGTTTTTTTAGAACATTTACAAAATGATAATTTTAGAAAATCCTACTCTAACTACTTATAAACCCTGAAATGTAGTTATAGTAGTCTTTCTCGAATAAAACATTCCATTGATCTCAAACAACAGAATCCAAAAACCATGTTTTTTCTTGGATCCATCCATGATTTCATTAGAACCAATAATGTGGTATTATATTTCCACATATAACGTTCTCAAACCTATATACAATCCCCAATAGGCCTTCCATGTAAGATACAAAAGGAACCATCTCAACATCCTCCTAGTAGATAACATATCTATGATTAGTGATATAACTCAGATATGAGACACATGAAACACATCATGTATACCTAAGTAGAGAAAATAATGATTGATATGGTATTCCACAATTCCAATCCACATGACGATCTCTAAGGGTGTAATGTATCATGGAGCTATTTTCCCTTTCATCAATGAACATTGATGGCCTATCTGATGAGTCACTCCTTCGAAAACTCAGTCAACTGTAGAAAACCCAAAAAGTATCCCCCTTCCATTAACATAATAAATATTCCTAATTTGTGTTATGATAAACCATTGGTAAATTAGTTTCACTCTCTTAGAGGTATCCTATGACATACCGTGCTTCATCATTTCTTACTCACCGGTCTCAAGTCAACAAAAGTGGTGAACGACATGTCCTACTATATAAAGCCTCATTGTCTTCCATCTAAATAAAATCCTAGAAAGTATTTTTGTATTTGAACTAAACAAGGGCCAAGTGATCTTCCAAATCTCCACTTAAGTCTAGAACACAGGATCATGAAATATCCTTTAAGATATGAATCTTCTTCTCTTAGTTTGTATCTTTCTAGGGATGGTATATTCTGTACAATCATAAATGAGTCCCAAAGACTTTCTTTCATCCCTACTAAAATTTTGACACTAAAAATTCATTTCATTGACATTTAATTCATAAGGTAACTCCATGAATGCATACAATCTCTTGAACATATAGCTTTCCTAGCTTATCAAGTGAGTGATTCTTGTGGAATAGTATGGAATAAGGGACCTCTATTAGATGAAAAATAATACCCAAATAGTTTAATAGATACTCGGGGTCTTTGGTAAGCCTATCACAAAGTTTGTTATGATTCTCAACTGCTTCTAGATGTGTATAGGTTGTTTCTAGAGAAAACCACCAGAGTGATGGTGCTCAGTCTTTATCCTATTAAAAGTAAGTAATTTGGAAAAAAGTCTTGAAATGTCCCTCTTCATCCTTGAAAACCATAACTATCACCCAAATTAATGGTATATATTTTTTAATACATGATCCACCACACACTAAGAGGTTTGGAAGACTCTCATTATCTTTTCTCTTGTATAAGTAAGGACTATAACACTCTTTTTCATAGGGATCACATTGTCATCATCCAATGACCACCCATGTATCAGATCGCCCCCTTCTAGTAGTTCCCACATTATATCACACTCTATGATAATATCATATCCAACTTTTACCGAGTTTACTAAATAATGTGTGTCCGATAATAGGAAACATGTCAACTATTCATCGTTTTTAGAAGCATCCAGCCTATAATCGAACAACATGCTTTACAGGATCTATTGTTCATCTAAATGTTGTTCACCAGGATCTTCAGCTACAAATATATTTTCTCTATGAGAATATAAAACAAATTTACATTTACCAAGAGTATAAGAAATATCAAATTCAAACACCTATATATACTATACCCAGTGCCTCTATCTATGATTGACATCCCACTATGTGAATATATAATAGAGGATTTTTTAGTTTGTGTACAAAATAAACCTTTCAGAAAAGAGAAAAGTTTCCAATACAAACATTCCTGGAATGAATCATACATATCCATGTCATAGATAGGGTATTTCTATACATATTCTCATAAAATCCAAGAACTATAAGCTACTATGTGCTACATTTTCATTTTTACTACCCCCAAACCAACTCTTGATGCATCATTGTAAATGGAATAACCAATACTTATATCAAGAACTATTAAAAAAGTTATGTAATAAAAAAATTCTTCATCTTAATAGAAACTAATTTACACAAGTATGACCATTGAAATTGCACCCCTTTATTTTCTAGTGATGTCATGATTTTTGATAAATGAGATAAATCTTTGATAAAATTCCATTAGTATCCCTCTAAACAAAGAATGATCCTCATCTCAAACACATTTTGGGAAATTGTATTAGAAATCACAACCTAAAAATTATCAGATTCTATGGATATACCTAACTAAGAGACCAAATACCCCATAAATGTCTCCACCAGAATCCCAAATTTACACTTTAACATTTTTTTGTAAAGATGATGTTCTTAAAACATGATTATGACAATCTAGAGATGTTTGGAATGATACTCTTGGGTCCATGAGTAAATTAATATATCATAAATGAAAATCACAATGAAAAAATATAAATATGGGTGGAATACCTTTTTAATGAGTTCCACGAACACTATCAATGCATTCATAATTCTAAACGACATCACTATGTACTCGTATAGCCCATACCTTCTCTAAAAATACATCATTGTGATTTCCCCAATCTAACATGAAACTGGGTATAACCTAATTAGAGATCCACCATATAGAACCACTAGGTTCCCATAAATGATAAAAGATAACTTTGACCCTTGGGAGAGGATACTGATTCTTGATGGTCACTTGATTTGGCTTCCTGTAATCTATATAAAACTAAATACATCTATTTTTTTCTTAGTGAAAAAACAAGTGCACACCATAGTGATATATAAATCATAATAAAACCATTATATTCTAAGTTCTCAACCTTTAACTTGATCTCAATCAACTTTGTTGACACCATACGATATGGGGGTATCATAATGGGCTTCATACGTGGAATGATATCTATATCGCACTCAAATCCTCTATTAGGAGGAAGGATTTTGAAATAATACAATAATACATCTTAAAATATATACCAAAACTGGAAGAAAACATAAAGGGGTTTTCAAAAATCTTGTTGAAAGTTCTAATATGTTAATCTGTGTCGTAATCATCTAAGGATAACTCATGTTAGGACGAACTCTACCGACTATAAATTCAAACTCACTGGCTATCATTATTTTATCTCACTTGGATGGTGCAAATGTTATGCATATTTGATAATAATTAATGTTGTCTTAAAATCTAGTCATCCAGGGTATGATAATAATCACAAAAAAAGTTTATCATCTCCAAAATCAAGAAGTCCCACAAATCTAGAAATTGAAAATAAATATATGAAAATATATACATCACTGAATATTATCTACTTTTTTTCCAATGGTTTGTTGTTGAAAATATGTAATGACTTAGATTTTATAAGTGATATTTCTTTCCTAAATATATGTGTGTAATATTATATTATATATTATTATACACATAAAAAACATAGATAAACTAAAAAAACATTATTTCATTAATATATATCATTAAATTAGTTATAAACTAAACATAAGAAAATTCCAAAAAAAATATAATGGGGAAAATTTTAAATAATAAAATTAGAATGATAACATTTGGATCCTTTTAATATTCTAAAATCATTTACCCCATGAACAATAATTTGAAAATAAAACACAATATTAATAAACCAATATACATCTTATAAAAGGATAATATAGAATATTCAGTTGAAATATAGTGAATGCTTAATGAAAAAAAGTGGGATTTACAGAGGGTGATATGATATTTGGAATAGTAATGTGACTATTAAAATAGTAACCGGACCATTTGAAATTATAACATGTTCGTTGGGAACACTAATTTGAACCCAAAATAATAAAATGTAATATAAATAATATTTATCAAGAGTAATTATAGAAAATACTGATCTTATAATCCCATAAAATAAATATCAAAATGAAAACTTATAGAAATTATAAGCACTTTTTTTAATAAATTTAATTTTAATATATTTTGTAAAAACAAAAAATTTCAGGTTAATAATTAAAATTATCTATGATATAAAATTGTTTTGATAAAATTAACATCATTTTTTGAATCATAATATCATAATTTCTCGATAGTATTTTTTTTATAATTTAATGAAAAGCATTAATTTTTTATTATATAGTAAAAATACTATTCTCCAAATACCACACGTTTTATGACATAATAATGACGTATTAATAAATTAATAAATCTTAATGTGGATATTAAAACCCAAAATAAAATTAATAATACCAATGGTTCATTTAAAAATAGAAAAAAAAAATAGAAACTTAAAATGTATTTTCCAAAGTCAAAAGTCAAACGTATTCCATTTAAATAACAATTTTTTCCTCATTTCACTTTCCTTTCTAAAAAACTAGTGAATGAAGTTTATAAATGGGATGAAGCCCATAAACAAATTTTATTTTATTGATATATGATTCATAAGGTCAAAAATGTCACTATTATACGGTCTTCCTTATATATAGAAAACCCTGCACACATCCATTAGAAAACCCCTCCCCCTTCACATACGAAATAAAAACCTCTGAAAAATAACATATCATAGGCCCCTTAGAACATTATAGATTTTTTGGTGTAATTAAACTCCAATAATTCAGGGATTCTAGTGTCATATGAAATAATTAAAATTGAGAAGAGGGTATGTTTTCATCAACTTTTCTTATCTCTTAATCTTCTCTCCCACTTTGTATTTATTCCTTTACAATGAAAATATTTTTGAAAATTAATTGAGTAGTATATTAAATTCATTATAATTATTTTAACCTGATTTAATGATTATTTTTATGATATATTTGTATATTATAGTTATGTTCCTCTTCTTTAGAAAATACCCCATCAATGGTCGGTTAACCATCCACGTGGTCTTTCCAACATTCTATTCATCACAAAAAATTATCGACGATCATAATAAATTATTTAAAATGTTTAAATGTATAAATATTTGTATTTTAAATAATTATCATTTAATATTAATAATTTATAAATAAAAATAATCTAATGTCATTAAATCAAATAAATATTCGTTATTTTCATGAAAAATGTGATATCAATACAATTAACCTTTGACAAGGGGATTTAAGAAAAAAATATAGAAAATATAATTGATTAAGTGAGCAAAAACATGATCATAAGATACTTTTTGTTCCATGTTTTAATAAACCTCAATTTATTATTCAAGAGAAATAAAAGCAACAAAATAAAGTGAGATTTATGGTAAGGGGATTCTCAAACCCAACACATGCATTTATGTTATTTCTTTTTTACATAATTTTTAGTATTGATATTTATATTATTTCATTAAAATTTCCATTAAATATTCTTACACTTGCCTTTTTGTTTACATACATGTTTTCACATTTTGGAAATGATTTCATAATTCGAAAGAAATAATTTTTTTAAATCAATTATTTACCAAAAAATATCATTGACTTCTCTTGAGAAGTTTCTCCTCCATCAAATAATAATGATACTTTATACAAATGTTTTTCCGTTTTTATTTTTGGAAGCCTAATGTTTAAACCCTAAATATTTATTTATGATGTCCTTCTGAAATTAATTCTTTTCCCTGTGTTTATTTCAGGACTAAAATTTTTCACATTTGATGTCAGATGCATGATTATAAAAATTTTATGATGTGATGAGTTGGCACAGAATTGTATATCCCCCATAAGAATTTGATAATGTGATATATCTCATGAAATTATATGAACTATTCAAGAACATGATGCTATATTTTTCCATAATTATGATCTTACCATTTATTAAAATATGTTAGGCGTGAAGATGATACAAGGTTTGTTCTTGTGTGGTATTTGACCATTGTGTTATGATGGATCATTATTGTAAATATAACACATTCCATTATTTTTCTTTCACTCGCGATTATGAAATTTATATTCATATTTTTATTATGGTAACTCATGTACTATTGATTCATGTCCCTCATTCCTCCCATATTATGACTTTGCCTCACCCCATTCATTGATGTATATCCTTATGTCATTATATATACTAAAGAGAATGTGAGAAATTTTATTAGAATAAAGATAAATTGTATAAATAAATTTAATTTTTTAACATGTATAAGTGATGTATTAGCCTAATTTTCCCAATAAACTAAACCTTTGGATCTGATATTGTATCATTGTTATGTTGTTTATCTTTAAAATGATATAACAGTAATTTTTTAAAAAATTAGGTCACTATAAAAGAATGTCCCAGAATATATTGACCAGAAAGTAATTTCATATAACAACTTCTACATATATAGTGGAATGGGAAGCACCAATATCAAACAAAGTGATAGATAATGTATAATAGAACAATAACATAAATCAAACAATAAACAATCCCTCACTATCATATGATGGAGTCTTATCCATGGTATATACTCATCCTACATTAGCTCCATGACCCTATCTGTGAGATGGAATAACCATCAAAGTCCTTATCACCAGAGTCTAATACCGATGACCCATGAAATATCCATGAGTCATAGATTGTTCATGTCTTAAAACCCTAAAAAAACCTTGGCCTCAAATATCTAGAGGAAAACTATGAAGATGCCCCATATTTCTTCACTTTAAAGAAACTATCTGAGGTGGTATGTATAATTTTAAATAATATTCTACCTTCCAATAATTAATAAATTTTCGATCACATTTTTGGGGTTCTAAATAAGTTATATTCTACTCCATCCTTATACCACTACCTAGTTGCATGTCCTTAGTCTTATTATTCCTATCACCAAAAGTGGTAATCATCGCAGTAGAATGAGGTCTTCCAACCTGATCGCTGAAGTTTCTAAGAATAAAAACTACTTGATCCTCCTAA
Source organism: Viscum album (assembly GCA_963277665.1). Taxonomy (NCBI): domain Eukaryota; kingdom Viridiplantae; phylum Streptophyta; class Magnoliopsida; order Santalales; family Viscaceae; genus Viscum; species Viscum album. The sequence goes on along the minus strand of OY728123.1, from coordinate 2,066,979,865 downwards.
AATACCATTTTTTTAGTCATGGAATTACATAAAACCATTGGGAATATTCTAATGAAAAATTTCCTAACATTTCATATGGAGTTCAGATAAAGAATGTTCTCAAACGTCTTGGTATTCTCAGCCTCACATCTAGAAAATATAGGATAAATGGAAAGTAGCTTAGGTAAAAGAGTTGATTATGTGGATACCATCATAGAGAACTTCTTCCATGAATTCCCACAGTCAATCTAGATTCAACATATTTAGAAACAATTCACCGAATAAAAGGTCCTAAAAGTCCTCCCAAATAATACGCTTACATTTACCAGCTTGTCCCATCATGAATCACCACCTCTAGGTATTTACTTGTAGCACGAACTAGGTTAACTTCACCTTCACACCCTCAAGTTTCTCGAAGAGGAAAAATACTCCCTCAATTATTTCTATTATATTTTCTATATCTTGTTACCCTCCAATGTCCTAAAAGTATAATGGATACTAAATATGAAAGTAACTATAATAGTTTTTAACGAACCTCAATTAAAATTTTCCCTAGGTAGGAATAAGTAGAATGACTCGTGACTGAGGTGTAGCTACTTCTTGCTCCTCCAGTGCAGTTGTAGGGGAATGCTCTGTTACACCCTCTTGAAAATATGGAAGTAGAATATGGGAATTCTCTCTAATAAGAGCATAAAGACCGACAATATTTTTTTGTCTCATCATACTCCCTTAGGATGAAATCTACTAAAGTATTAATGAAACATTTAGAAAAAAAATTCATTAGGAAAGATCCTAATAATTATATGTTATTAAACAAGGATTATCCTTGGATTCTATCCATAACCTAAGGTGTAACCCTTCTAGAACTAACCAAGGTCTCTATTCCTGAACATTAATCACAATCACATATATTTACGAGGCATAAATACATTCTACGGTTTAACTAATTAATTCAAATGCTTATATCATAGTAACATGGACACTAGATATATCACTCTCTCTAGAATACAGGTTTATCCTAGATAGATAACATAATGAATTAATCAAGTTAAATAATTAGTATACATCACCCAAAAAATATATATATATTTCATGTGAACCTATAAACCTCATCAAGACTCATAAATGTAACCAAATCCAATAAAAAAGTTTCAATAATATTGTCAATGTTAAGATATAGGTTGGTTACATATGAGCTGGTTGGGTACGTGGAAACTCCCATACCTAAGTACCATATAGAATGTCACCTTTTTACCATGTCACACATTAGTCAATATAAAAGAAGAATATTTCTCACTGATACCTTTTTGTAATTCCCTAAACTAAACCACCATGTCTGTTATAGAGATACACAAGTACTCATGCTCACCTCCACATAATAAAGAGGTTCCCAACTTGAAACAAGGGATTGAATGCCAATAGTGGGGGAGACAATACCCTCAATATCATATACTCACAATAATAATATAAATAAAATATAATAGTATAGGGTAAACAACATGGAAGAAAATAACATCATATAGAACACATGTCATACAAAAAAATAAATTTTCTCCTAGTGTGGCATGTCAACTATAATATATGTGAAAGTAGATAAATAATAAAGTATCACTATATAACTCCTCCTAAGTTCATATTAATTCCACTACTAGATCCATGATCCATGACTAATCTATCTACGATAGGTCCCTTTACTTGTATTGGATATTTAAAATTAAAATATGTCTACACATCAAGATGCCTGTATTGGGTGTGAGTAATAAAACTAAATACAATACTACCAATTTTACCTTAACAAGTGTGAAAATTCATAATAGATGTATTCCAGGATAAAACTAAATAATATTAAAAGGATAAAAAATCACATGTTGAGATCTTATGTGTTAACCAAGACACCATGAGCCCCGTTAATTCCCAACATGGCTCCATTTCATAAGGATGATCAAATATTTTTGGAAGTGGTCAAGGCCTATCCAAAAGGTTGGTGATCTGTAACATAACATCTATAAGGAATCAAGAATCAAGTCAGGCCACAAGGATGAAAAGTGAACATTTACTCAGTATCCTCAAGGGATTGAGTTCTGTGTTGGGCCACTAGGATACAATTATCATACAATATGAAACCACCATCATTATCAATGCCTCATGTGGTGTGAAATCTCTTTATAATATATATCCATACACACAATGGTTCACCTATCACAAGTATCGAAATAATTACTCAACGGAATTGAAAATATATACATCAATGAAAAGCGTAAAATGGGAATTATATCATATTATCATGAGAATATAGTAGTGACATATACAACATATGATCAAAATCCAGTATGGTACAAATATTTAGTAATAATAATCAGGGAATTAAGAACTATAAATGGTTCTAATTACTATACATACCCCCATAAGAAATCACTATTAAAAATTTTCACTAGACTGTGTCATCAAAACATGAAATAAATTTAATATAAGTTTAAAGGGGCCTCAAATTGGTAAGTAATTCTCTATATCATGTTTAAAATAGTCAACATAAAGGATCATCAAAGAATAGTCACCTAAATAGAGTTTATGTCTTAGTCAGATAAAACTTTTTACCAAAAACACCAAGAACTGATTCCAATTATTTTATTTATAGAAGAAATGAAAATGTTGAAAAAGATAACAAATTATCTTCCATACATAGTTTCCAAATATTCAATTTAATCCATAAAATGTGCTAACCATTTTTACTCAAATAATATTTTGAAACTACATGTGATTATATTAAATCTCTCTATAATAATCTATTATAAGAAGGGGTAATTATTTATTATTATTCATTTATAATTTCGAGTTAATACCATTTAATAATTCTTTACCCATTTTCTAGAAATCATTGGATATACTAAATTCAAATATTTCCAATGAAAATGATATTTCTAAAATACCCCCTTAAGAAGTGAATCGTATAAGAATATAGGATAGGATTTGTGTTTTTCCTTACCAAGAAGCGAGATAAAAAATTCTAGATTACTTGAATAAGACTTTTAGATCTTGGTTTATGGATTCCTTGGTTTCCCAGAATTAGGGGAATATCATACCCGAAGGCATGAAAGGTTTAGATATTTTTAAGAATGAAATGTTCTTACTAGTTCACAAAATCATGATCCAAAAATTAAATTAACAAATTAATTTTTCTTTTACTGAAATCATGACTACAAATTATTTACAAATGTCAATAAAAATGGTTCAAATATTTTTAATGAGTTAAAGATTTTATTTCCCAGGATTGTAAAATTTTTTAATCTTGAAACTATTTTAATGTTTTGAATTGTGAAAGAAAAATTAAAAATATTGTTTTAAGTCATTTTTTACCAAAATGAAATTTTCAAAAGGGTAATATGGTTTTACCCTATTTAGCTCATAGCTGTCATGTGGGGGTATTGTATTACCCTTATACATCCCTTATAAATTAGTTATTTCCTTTACACCTCTCAAACATACCATTATGGAGTGGTGGTTTATCTATCGGTATATTTTTAAATTTTAGAGTTACCCTTATACAACCCATAGAGAATGAGGATTTCATTTATACAGTAACAAGGTTACCTTTATGAAAGTTAATGGTTTCTAAGATGATTCATACACATTGATTGAAACCATTTCATACCCTTATATAACATCTAGGTTTCCATTACATAGCCATTATAATTTTAGAGTGACCCTTATGAAACACCCAAAAACAATCATGTTTAATGGTATACTGTACTCCTTGTTGTGTAGGCCATATTCTCTTTGTATGGGTAAAAATAAAGTTTACGAACATTATTAAAATTTTAATTTGAAGGATTTAAAAATTATGTATATATTATTTTTTTAAAATTTAAACAAATAATAATTTTATAATACATTTAATCAAAATTTGTTCCCACAAGTGGTAGAAAGTAATTTAATATAATAATTAAAAACACAATGAAAAATATTTTTTTTAAATTTGTTTTTAAAATAAAAAATGAACTTATAATAATATCAAGTATAATTATTACTCTAATGTAATTACTTAAATTATTACTAACTAAAGGAGACTTATGTTAATTTAAGATAAAATTCAAAACATAATTTAAATTTAAAATTACTTATATTTTCAGTAGTATTTTTAAACAATCGGTAACATTTCTATTCAGTTTATAATAAATATATTCAGAAAAAAATCCAAAAATCACCATAAAATAACATTGATATGTTAAATTCAAAAATAATATTAATTTTATAATTTAAAATAACAAAAAAAAATTATAAATTAATTATAATTTCAATTCATAAAATAAAATGAAAACCATTTGTGAAGAAAATATATATATTAAGTATAAAATGACTTTACTGTTAATTTAGTACCTATTTATTATGAATTAATTATCACATTTTCAATAAACAAAACCATTATAAATATTTTCAATAATGATGTTATTGATATTAATACCACCAATTTAATGTATAGAATATACCAGTCACATTGAAATAATAATATTTTTATATTATATCATCATTGGATTAAATCTTTATGTTTCATAATATATAAGATATAAAACATAGTAATATTTATGACTAAATTTTTGGGACATTACACATTACCAAGTTTTTAAGGAGATTTTCATTTCAATCTCACCCATTCGGTTTATGTCTCGTCTTCGAGATCTAAAATATATTTTTGATTATTTTTTACTAATATATAAAAGAATCCATATACATTTTTATTTTATTTTTAGATATTTATTAGTATGATTCCACATTCCCTCACTTATTGATAAATACTAATTATGTTATAAATCTATAAGGGGATTATCTCTCAATGTTTACTCTTTGTATTCTATCAATTTATTTAATCATATTCAAAAATCCATATACGTATTTTATACTCTGAGACCCAACTCTTTCTTTTGGGTATGTCTTCTCTTCTACCATATTTTCTCCTCGATTCTTCTTGAATCTCTTCTAAATTTATTTTTGTAGTTATATTTTTCTATTCAAGGGTTATGGATTCTTATAATTTATTTAGATGAACTATTGTATATATTTTTATTATTATTGATGAATAACTTATTCTCAAAGCATCTCCTCAATTCGTCATATATTTTTTATTCTCCTCTTTATAAACAAGGATATTTTATTTGAAAATTAAACACCTACATCTCCAAATTATTGTTTTCCCTTATTGTTATTGAAACCTAATAGTTTATTCATTGACTTATAATTTATGGAATCATTATGAAACCCATTTTTTCTCATGGGTTTATTTCATCTTTATATTTCATGTAAATCTTTATTATATATGGAATAGATTATTATTATCATTTTATGATGTGGAATATTTTTACAAAAAGTATAAATCTATTTAGTGTATTGGGTAAATTGATTTACCTTATGAGATTATGTCTGTTATGTGTGACTATGATGTAATGGTGCCTCACTCTCTAGGGATGCTCTCAGGCTCTTAGCTTTTCTCACCTTCTTCCTTCACCTCCTAGGGTTTCTCCCTAGTGACATTGGAACTTCTGTTCCGCTTTCCCACCCTGTTTTTATATTTCACTCTATTTTTCCTCGCCCTCTCCTGGTTCTTTCTTCTCTCTCTCTCTCTCTTAATGGGTCTGGTCTTCACTTTCCTTCACTGGCTCCATGAAGGCCTATCTCCTGCTGCCTTTCTACGCTCTGGCCTCGCGATTCCACTGCTCCTATTCAGGTCGGATCTAGATTGATGGGCACACTGAGGCTTTTGGATAGAGTTTTGGCGATGGAGGGTCCTCTCGGCGTCGCTTCTCTTCGTCATTTAGGGTTTCAGTCCCCCATTCTCTTTCCCTATTTGTATGTTTTTAGGGTTTCATCCCCTGGTTTCCCCTCTTTTTCTTCAGAGTTGTGTCGATGTTTCTTAGTGGTCGTCAGTGGCACGAGGTTGAAGACTGGTGATAATATCCTTGGATGGATCGCTGTTTTTTGGTCGGTTCATGGTTGTGGGTGCGTTCTGGTGGCTTTCGTCACCAAAGTTCTGTTGGTTTGGAGATGAGGCAATTGTTGCTTCAGGGTGCTCTGCCCATGGTGTATCCGTCGTGCTTCGGTTTCCGATGTCTACGGTGGCTCGGTGAAATTTTCTATGACATCGACGAAGGGTTTCTTTTCATAGAAGTGATGATTTCATCTTCTTCTGTGGTGATGATGGTATCTGTTGGTTCCTCTCTCAGAGAAGTGGTTGTTCTTCCCAGCAACGACGATTTATTTTAGTGGTCTTGTTCAGGGACGACGGTGGTGATCTCGACGACAATAGGGGTCTCGGCAAAGATAGCGATTTGATGGCTGCATATTCAGTGTAAGTGTGTGTGTCTCGAGGTGAAAGTGACAGAGAAGTGATGGTGGTCTGACTGCGTTTTGATTTTCAATTTTCAAAATGGTTTTCTCACTGGAGCCATTCTAGATTAAGATCGGTGACGAAACTGTGATGTTGGTTCCTTTTGATTTCTGATACAGGATGGTTGCGTTGGTCATTAAGTGACGATGGTTCTGTTATAATTTTTGATATTTCAACTTTGTAATGCTTGGTTTTGTGAGGGTGTCTTTGGTTGGTGGAATGGTTTTGTAGGTTAACACTTACACTCAAAAGTGGATTTTTAATATAATAAAAAATGTATTGGTGGTGGTGAATGTGATGTAAGATTTTTTTACATTCTATGAAATAATATTTTCAAATATATGTTATGATTAAACTTTATTCTAGATGAAGCACCCCAAACACTCACTATCATATCTGGTGATAAAAAATAGAACATAAATAGTATATTTTATATTAATTAAGACATCGAGAATATATAATACAAACAATTTACATTTTTTCCATAATTTGAATATTACATATCATGAATAAACAAACTAATATATAACAAAAAGGATTAGTATTTTTGATGATTATCTAGATATATGTCTTATTTCAAATTATTTTTCAACATGTCAAAAAATATTCCCCACACATGACTTATATAAAAACATAATACTACATATAAGTCCCTAGAGAAATGGGAAAACAGTAATGACTGACCTCAAATTCATAGTAATGGAAAATTATTAGTGATTTAAAGGTTACATCATAAGAAAATGATAAACCATGATCTTGCAAGAAATATATTATTAAAAAGAATACAAAATCAACATAGGTCATGGAAAAATGATAAATAACAAACAAATATCAATCATATATGATTGAAAAATAATTCAAAGACATGAGACAATAATCATGAGTCACGGTTCATGACATGGGAATTTAGAATAATATATAAATATGGAACAAATATGATAAGAAAATCATGCATCAACATTATGTATTAAGATAGTAATCAAAAATATTTGTAGGATAACCAAAATAACATAATATAGTAGGCTCATGATGAAAATCAAGGTGACTTTTTTTATTGGTATAACCACCTTTACACCTTATTCTGGCTTGGGGTAACACCTTCGGTACACATTTTGGGCTCGGGATAAAAACCCATGCAGCAAGAGGCTTGGGATAACATACCATGTACCCTTTTTGGGATTAAAATAACTAATGGTGTACTCTTAGGCTTTTTATGACAACTCATGTATCATTTGGTGATTTGGATAACCAACAGGTTACTCATGGGATTTGGATGACCTCTTGTATACCCTTTTAAGGTAGGTTTTTTTACCCTAGTACTCATGGTCTGGGGATAACATCATTTGTTCTATTATGGGATTGTGAAAACCAACTATATACCCTTGGTCTATGGATAACATCATGTGTATCCTTTTGTTCTTGGGAGAACCACCATGCTACACTTGGGTTTGAAATAACCTCCAATTTACCCTTGATATAGGGATAATATATCTTATATACTTTTAACCTCACAATATAAAAATCATTACCAATGCATAATAGGGATAAATAGGACCCAACCTTTCTAATAATGATAAAACATACATTTTTGTGATACATAAAATAAATCATACATCATGTCCTGGAAGAAAACCCATAGAATGAAAATGGGTTTCATTACATTTTAAAATAGTGTCACATATATTGACATCAAGAGTTATATTGATTAATAAATAAATTTAGTCTCCCAAATTAATTAAAAATTATATAGGATATTCATGAATGTTACTCTATCAAATTAAAATAAATTGAAGATATAATGGAAAATGTTAATAAAGTAAAGAAAGTTTTTATAATTTTTTTTATCATTTTCAGAAAGAGATAAAGTTTCGAGTCACATACAAGAATTCATTTTCACAAATTTGAGGGAGAATTTTTAAATCAAAAACTTAAAATAGTACCCTATAATGAAACCTTTAAAATATATAAATTTTATGTAAATAAATATGGAATGAAATATGAAAAATAAAAAGGTGAAAACAGATCAATTTGAGATATATTAAGGAAGAATTAAATAAAAACACACATTATTGAGAAATTTATAAAACAAAATTATAAAATTAGTATTGGATATAATATAAGACAATAAAAATTTATCTTTCAAATTAAATAAGGTAAAATATTTCTAGTGAGAAATAATATGGTCATGTATTAGAATGATTCATGTCCAAAAGTTCGAGATAAAATTATCTCCATTTATGAACATCCTTTCAATAATGTTGTTAACTAAAGTGAGATCAAATATTAATAAGACACGTAAAAAAATAAATATTCAGAGGGGAATAAAATAAATGGGGTTTAAGAGATAAATAAAAAAACGTTTCCCAAAATAGGAGCTCAAATATAAAAAATATTGATTCAAAAGTGAAATTGGAATGAAACCCTTTAATCTTTGGGGACTTTTGATAAAAACCCATTAAAATGGGGAAGACGAAATAAAACACTGAATATAGTAAATATAGACTAAATAATTGCATAACATGTCAAAGATGTAGTCTATACACCACATAAATAAAAATAGGTGTACAATACAAAACCTGTATCAATGAAATTAAATTGATTAGAAAGGCACTGACTATTAATAGTCTAATTTTCGGACATTTTCAAACCTCCTTAATGATATATCTACTTCTCATGATTACTTACTTCTTAATGAAGAGTTTAAGTAACTTTATTCAGACAATGGACTTCTAAAAATTGTAGTGTAATCTAGGAGAGGAAAATTTGGTAGAAATTAAACGTGGATTCATATGAGAAAAGTTTTTTAGTGTCGGTTGAACAGAGATACTATTATTACAAAAATTGAAGAAAATTTCCTTGAAAATTTAAATTAGGTTAAGGGGAAATATGGAATCACATGGGAGTTATGTGAGTTATGGGATGAGATATTATTGGGAATTGTATGATTATATATAAAAATAAATAATTTTATTCTAGAATATCAATATGTGATGTAATTTAACCCAAAAATTAAGCCACGATAGATTACCTATCTTTACCCCTTTTAACATTTTAATTATACACCATGGTAATTATATCATTACTAAAAATATAAGATAACCACTTTTATAAAATTTTATAATGATTATTAAAATTTTAGGATCAATTTATTCTAATTAAATTTATATCTATGATAAAATTAACTTTCCAATTAAAATAGAAAAATATATAGAAAAAACTATTTTTGTAGAAAAATGATTTTTTAAATAATAATCCTTATCATTCTTATCGACTAAAAATTTATTATTAGATTAGTTTTAATATATTTATTTTATATTTAATAAATAAATTATTTTCATCATTTAAAAAATATATAATTTATTTTTAAAATATAAATTATAGAACACTAATAATAATTTTTTTAAATTACCTTTTTAAATTTTTACTAGTAACAAATCTTACCACTGTAACTTATTTTTATGCTAAAAAATGAAAATTAACATATTACCTAAACATAAATTTTTTTAGAAATATGAAATCAATTTCATTTGATTCAATTAATAAAATTAATAAATTTTAATTTTAATTTTAATAAAAAATATATAATTCATATAAAATAATATTAAAAAATATTCATACATAAAATGAATTTATTCTAATAAAATTACTTTTAAAAATCATAGATGAAAAATAATTTATTTTAATTTTTATATTATAAATGCATTTAAATAGTATAGTTATTTATTAGTGATAAAGTTAATTTATTAAGATAAAAATACCTTGCACATGGAAAATAATTGTTTAAAAATTATAATTTTTTTCATTATATGATTTTATCTTATTTTATAAAAAAATTATAATAAATATATATGAATTATTAATTTGTTACTCTTTCGTAAAATAATTCATAAAATATTATAAATGTGAGAAATTTAGCTCTAAATTAAAAACAAATAGGAAAAAATTTGAATAAAACATTTTTTTAGCTTTTAAGAAATAAATTAGTATCAATTATATTTAATTAATTATTTCATTAATATTTTATATTTAATTTACCAATAATTAATTTTTATCAAACGATTTTTTTAAAATCATTTTTTAAAATTACAAATTTAACTTTAAATTCATATTTCATAAAACATCATCAAAATAAATGTTATCTTGATAATTAATTTGTGTCCTTAAATTGTTCATAGAATATTTTTTTATTTCAAGTTAATTATTTATAATAAAAATTTTCTTTTTTTAACATCTAAATAAACTTTAGATATGTTAACTATATGTCATAAATTCTGAACAGGTAACATGTTTACTAGTATTATACCCAACAATAAAGTACCCCTTTATAATGGTAATATAACATCTATATTACCTAAATTAACTCCTATAAATTTATTCCATTATAACATCACAAATATTAATTTTTTTTTTATGAAAAAAAAATCCATTCGTGATATTGTTATCAATTAAAGGTCTTGTTCTACTCATGTATATTCAAAAGAATGTAGATTATCAAGTGTATTTCTCAGTTATATAGGTATCATTTATTTTTATTATATCATTATAATTTATTCACATTTAAAATCTGCAATAATATATCATATGTAAAACTTGGTTTCATATACTTTTGTTGAAATGTTCCATCATGATTGAATAAAGTGTTGTTTGTCTGAATCATACATTGTATGACTTATTTTAATGTTTAAATCTATAGAAATAATTGAAAAATAGTAATTATAGATATTTATATTAAAATGAAATCTAAAAAATGAGGTTGTACATTCTACCCCTAAAATCAATTGTCACCACATAGTTGTATTTATATCACTCTAATGGAAATTGATAAGGATGTCCATAAGATAGACAATAAACCTGATATAATTTCTAATTATATATTAACCCTACTATCTTATATAGGAATATAAAAATAATATTTCCACTTATAATTTATATATAAATGATAATTAGTTTCTCCCCAACCATTTGAGCCAATTATACCTAATTATTAGCCATTAAAAAAACATATACATGAAGTGATTCCCACATGGATCTCATAGTTAGGCTTTAATCGATATATGTGCATAGGATGAGTTAGGATATGAAATGTAAATTCTATTTCCTAACAATTGATATGCCTTAAATATAGAGAGAGGAAATCAATTACCCAAACCACCTTAAATTCAACCAAAGGGAGAATAATAAGTTTTTCATGTTTTGAAGCCATGAAAACCTCACTTGAAGAAGAATTTTTAACAAGGAATTCAATAATAAGTCAATAAGTTTTCAATGAAAATCTAATTATTGGGGTGAAGAGTTGATTCCCTTTAAAAAAATACATGATATAAAGGTTTCGGTAAGACCGAAAACAAATAATGAATTTGTATTAATAGATTATTTGATTTGTCTAACTTACACCACTTATTTTTCATTTCCCTCTTTAGAAGTTGTTATTTAATAATAACTACCTTCATATCTGGAATTAATAGGTTACTAATGTTTATTTTAATCATTAACTATTAATTCGGTGCATTTTTTGGTGTAATATCTATACTCATTACAATTGAAGAATTATATCCTGGGTAGTGTATTAGCTTAATCACGCTTTTCATTCCTAATATTAATTCGATATTCTTTTTTCCAATGGCATTCTCTTTTATATTTGAAGTATTTCTCTAATATTACCAAATAATTCCCCCCCCCATTCCCACATATTTAATATCATTTGGGAATATAAATATTCTTTCTTTATTTTATTTTATCATTTGACTTTTCCAAAAAATATTAATTTCCTCCTCTTTTACCGAAAAACCATGAGAATAATTAGAGTTTATAATATTTATTTCCACATCAAGAGAAAATTGATTTATTTATTTATTACTACAAATTTTCATATATCCAATGCCCTTTTTGAGACCTACTTTTAATCCATTGAGGAAATTATTTATTTATATTTTTGAGTCAATGATAAAACCGAAAACATACATTGGAAGTATCTTGAAGCTTTCATCCTAAGCATCAATGGATTCATAATCTTTTTCCATCAACTCATGGAATTCTGTCACTAATATATTGTGAAGAGTTGGGGGATTTAGTTAAAAAATACATCGTTTAACTCCTTTGATTACATGGAATTTTTTTCTTCATATATTCTCTAGTTCATTATCAATTTCTTCCATTAGTATACTTCACCATCCAAATAATGAAAGGATAAAACATCATTTTCATGCTTCTATCAGCAGATAATAGAAAATATATTTTCTTTTTTGTTGATCCTTTTCATAGAAATTAATGGGTCAGAACACCTACAAAAGGATGGTGGATATTCCAAAAAAAAGTATTGGATGGTATATTTTTCTTTATTTGGTTTCTTTATGATCTGAATATGATTAAAGATATTATTTATAACCTGATTGATAATTACCATGATGTTTTTTACTCTATATCTAATCCCTTTTTTATTATAAAAAACATCGCTTTGTCCATCAAATCTATTTTTAACATAATTCATCCTAGTTTCAGTCATTGACTAAAACTTAAAATGATAACATGAGTAATAATCTTAAAAAATATAAGTAAGAGATCATTTCATAGGGGAAGAAAATTCTATAATATCATATATTATGAAACCTTTGACATTTTATGATCACTATATATATCTTTTGTTTCATCATAAGTAACATTAATTTGATTCTTATTATAATTCTTAACATAAACCAAAAAAATAATTAAACCCCATTCAGATACCAAAAACACCATTCCAAACCGAAATTCTCAGATCAAATGCTAAAAACATATGTTTTAAACACAATATCTGACACAAATTGATATGACATGAGTGTAAAACACATATAATTTAAATTATTATTATTATTTAAATTTTACATCTGATAAATCAAAACTCAACCCAATAACACTAAGCTTTAGTTTATTTGGATATTTGTTACAAATATGTATTATTTCATATTATTTATTTAACATCATCCTCAAAATTCTCCACACATGTCTTCATTTTAAACATAACCTGATGTAAAATTCCCTATGTAAATTGGAATCGAAAGTTGGAGTCATATAAAATTCAAAATATAGGAAAACATGTCAATGATTTTTAATGGTTAGATAAAAACCAAATGAGAAAAAATATTGATGATAGAAATATATGGTTAAAAATAACATAAAATCGTAACTGTTTTTCATGATTTAAGATAAAAGGACATATAAACTAAAATGACCCAACATATACCCTGTAACGATAATTCACACATAGTATTTTTGTGATAACCACTCAATTAACTCTTTAGGTTTGGGATAAACATCCATGTACCCTTTTTTAGATTGGCCTAACCACTTATTTACACTAAATATTCTTTGGAAAACACTTGATCCAGATTTGGATAACATCCTTTGAAAACATATTGTCTTATCATAACCACATATGTACCCTAGACCTTGTCACAGTCTCTTGTGCTCCCTTTTAGGATTGGTCTTACCTCCCATATACCCTCATCTTGGTATAACCTCTTATGTCCCATTTTGGACTTTATATATCCTATTTTGATCCCATTTAGGCTTGGTCTAACCACCCATGTACACTTGGGCTTGGGATAACCTATTTAGTAACCTTTTTGTATTGGGATAAACACTCATACACCCATAGTCTTGGAATAAAATCATATATACTGTCACGACCCATCCTCGGGGCCCGTGTCGTGACTACCCCAAGCCCGCCTTCCATAGGCCAGGGGCTGGCGACTAGCACCAAGGCGTAAATCCCAACAAAAAGGGAAGGCATTTCCTTTGAAAAGTAAACAACCACCACAGAGTAAGCAAGAGGAAAAGTAAACACTAAGTAAAAACTGTACAAGCTGTGCTGAAAGTAAAAGGGGCCGGAAATACAAGCCCAACTGTAACGCCCCGACCCCAGCTACCCAGAGTCGGTGCATTACTTCGTAACATTAGCATGATCACAAAAGATCAAGTCTCGAAAGACCGATTAGTTTAGTAGCCTTGGAAACACAAGATACATTCGTAAATGTTACATTACATCATAAAGTGAAAAACTACAATAACAAAGTCTCCATAGTCCACACTCATATCCTCTTCTGACTATCCCTGCAGGTCATTCATAAAATACTTCTTCACATCCTGGAAAATATTAAAACATTGAAAGAGGTGAGCTCAGATGCTCAGTAAGGATAACAATATTGCGGATGCTTTCATAAATAAACATAAACATTTAAGGCAATGTATAACTAAAACAAAAGCCTTTTAAACATGAACTTCAACATAATATGGAAAAAGTAAAATGAGATAATGCCATTTACTTATTCACATGGATATTCTACTGGTCGAATAATCACATGCAATATCAATAACCACTTTTATAATGAGGGAATGTATAATGCCGGACATTCTGAAACATTTTGTTAAGGCCTCAGCCAAGACGTCTAAAATGATTAAGGCCTCGGCCAAAACCATAAATCAAATGGGGAAAGGGCCTCGGCCAATTCCACATCTAGTTGTCTCATGAGACCTACCGATGCATCGAGGAGCTATAGCGGGCTCCACTCGTCACTTATTAAGTCCAATGCATTCCTCATATGAGCAGGTTTAAACATATCATAAACCATAACATAATCGTATCACATAAAACATGCATAAAGGAAACATAACACTTCCCCATTTCAATCACAAGATATCAATACAACACATTGATATAATAAAAACGCTTTCAAATCCATTTTCAATACCAAAATAAAATAAAATTATAACATGGTATTTATTTTTTTATTAAAAAAAAGGTATGGCTTGTAGAGGAAGCCGAAACTCAAATAGTGGTCACGGCGGCAGAGAAGTCGTTGTCGCCGCATATGTACGACAAAAACATTCCCTTTTGTCATTTAGTAAACGCTTCGTATAAAAAAGATTCCTTTTGAATATACGTAAAAGTCAAAGGGGTTTATACACCGTATAAAAGAAAGTTGTGTATAAAATGAAATATGGCTCAATGAAAGGAGATTGAGACGAAGTCCATACAAAGATCATTTTTAAAATATAATACATCTATTATGTGTATTCACTATAAGTACACATAAAGAAAGTAAAAATACAAGATAGTACATAATAATATCATGAAATAATTTGAAAGTAGGAGATTAACCCAAAGAATGGAAGTTGGGTTAAGAAGTTCCCTTACCTTGCGTCTTGTCCTGACTCGACCGTTCTTTAACCTCCTGAATAATAAACTAGAGTTAATTTCTATTTACTTAATAACCTTTTTCATGTTCATTATTCCTTTTATATCACTTATTACCATGTTATGAACATTATGTAATTATTTAAGTTAATAACGGTCGTTTTGTCGATCTTTGGTACTTGAGTCAACAATAAACTTCTTATAATTACAAGTTGTTTATGTGGTGATATATATCCATTATATCCAGAATTATATTCATGATATAGATATCATATATATCTTATATATCCAGTATATACATTCATTTATAATATTACGTAACATTTAGCGGTAAGAAATGAAATGCACCGTTCATGGAGACGGTAATCCGTACGTACGCATGAATGCTACTTTCATTTCAATTTCATATTTAATGGAACGAAATAATAATGATATAAATGTATAATATAATTCAAGTATAATATAGTGTATAATACCATTTACTCCATCCTTTATACATCCCACATACGGCATTAACGATTCAAATCACTTTGAGGGGGCGGTAGTCCGCACTTCCTAAAATGAAATTATCGCATTTTACCCATAATGGAAATCATAAAGTATGCCATAAATGAGAAATACAGAAGCATAAGTAAAACATAAACATATTATATATCATATATAAAAATAGTGAAATCTTAATGTCCACCTTTGAAGGTGTTATATGAGTGTTGAACAATCATCATTTCGTGAGGCAGAAATTTTCCATCCACAGAAACCGTATGTTCTTTAACCATTAGATGTAGGTTTGTGTAAGTGTAGCTCGAATCCTTCTTATAAAAACATCCTAGTATATTTAGGATACTGGTGTTGTTACAAAATAAATGAATAAAAAGAGTTTAGTGGGTTGGAGAAGAAAAATAAAACAAAACAACATTAGAGAAGACATTACCTCAAAATCGGGTAACTCTTTTTGATTTGAGCCAAAGGCTTCCTTGAGAAGATTTCTGCCAAAAGTGAGGCTTCTAGGAGTAATAGGGGGAAGTTGGGAGAGTATTTGTTCAGAGTTTGGCCGAGAAAAATGGCTTGAAGGTGTGAATAAGGTTGGAGAGGTGGGGGCCTTTTATAAGTGGAGAGGAGGGGCTCTTTTGGAAAGATTGAAATGTTACATTATTATACAATGCTTTTCGGATTATAAAGGTCCCACACTTATATAATTCGTGTCTAAGGTGATAAGGGTTCGAAATATCTTCATCCAATAGGCTTTGGACAAGTGTAAGCCTTGGATTTTGCATTATATTCTCATTTTATTTAAATCGTTAAAGAATGAGGTCATCGCCGCATCATAATGATGTCATAAATAATTTAATTTATTTAATGTCTAAAAATTATAAAACAATTACTATGATGTAGGAAATCTTTCTATCTTTCTAATGAATATTTATAGTCAAAATTGGGACTTGTGTAACCCCACTTAAAAACTGTTTTAGTAAAACTACTCATGTTTGTGTCAATTTAATTTTAACATTAAATAAATATATATTAATGTCATTTTCCAACCAAAGTGGCTCCATGGGGTCCCAAAGTTGACCCATGGGTTGTCTTGGTCGGCCATGACTCGTCCAATAGGAGTAGGACAAGTGTCAAGCTCATCTCATATTATTAAAACATTATTTTTACCTTAAACTACACTAATTACCTCTAATCGCGATTAAGAACTTAAAAGTTACTATTCACCAAAAAATTATTTTGATCTCATTGAACAACATTTTACTTCTTAATGACAACCATATATGTAGGATTTTTGAAAATAAAATCACAGAAGTGGTAATATTTCATTTAAACGAAAAATCAGTTATTTAACTACCACTTAGTGGTTTCACTATTCATCTAAAATTGAAGTTTTTCAGAATAAGGCCAAAATTTCACCCTAAGCTATAATTGATATTCCGAATTCAAAAATGATGTCTATTTTACAAAATTACAAACATATAAGTTTCATTAATTAATTTTATAATTAATTCCCGCTGTTACAACAAATAGCGTGTTTTTAAGAAACAATTTATATCAAAAGATTGGCAATTGTTTATGTCCAATTTCAATGTTAAATTAATTCTAATGACCACCATTGGATAAAATGGTAAAAATATATTCTAATTATACTTTAAAACCACTAAATAGTATAATTTATCACAATAAATTATTTTGATTAAAAAAGTTGTTTTAAGTATTTATCACTATTCATAAAAAATTGGAAGTTCTCAGAAAATTACAAAAAATTAAACATAGGATAACTTTGATATTACGAATACAAAAATGATGTCCATTTTGAAATATAAAATTTCTATAATTTTAAAAAGTGGTTATTACTATTCATAACGGCTACTTTGATTAGTCGCGGTGTTTTAGAACTCAAAGTTGCGTACCATGCAAGCTATTGCATTATTAAATGAGAAGCGTATCATGGAAGCTCGGGGTGTTACACCAACTGTAAAGTACAACTGAAAGGAAAAAAAGCAACTGAAAGGAAAAATTGCAGCGTCGAGCCGTCCTCTGGAAGTCCCACCTAAAGGGTGGGTACAGATAGCCTCCACTGCTCCTCGGGTCCACCTAACCGCTCCGAGTACGTCCCGCCCAGTGGTCCACCTCCAGGTACTGTCCTGCTCCGCACGCCTCCTCCACGATCAGCGTTGTCCGTCGTCTGCAACCAACACCACGAAGTGCGGGCATAGCCCGTGCAGGGGTGAGTATAAGCTACTCAGTAGGGACCCCGAGACCCCCGAAGGTCTCCCGAAATCCACAAAGGATAAGCCACGAAGGAGAGATACAATCACGAAGTAACATCTGACACGGCTTAGGTATATGCCCATACATATACCTAAGTCATCAATTCCCCGATCGGCTCCAACGTCCGAGCCCTAGAACAACCCAGTCCACACAGGAAAGCAAAACGCATACCCACACAGGATAGAACAACACAATCCACAAATGAGAGTAAACAGAAAATCCACATAGTATAGCTTAACACAATCCACAAAGGAAAGAAACACAAGATTCAGCTCACACAGGTATACTTCTTCGGATGACGAAAAGATGATCTCTGATCCATATAAGTCGTCGGACCCACGAAGGATCGATAGGTAACTAATCTCTGCAGTGACCCACACAGGATCGGACCCACACAGGATCGGGCCCACGCAGGACCTGTAGGAGTTGGCTCACACAGAACCGCTGAGTGTTGACCCACACAGGATCGGATCCGTACAGGATCGGGCCCACACAGGACCGGGCCCACGCAGGACCTGTAGCACTGATCCACGTAGGATCGCTGAGTGTATTAGTCGTCGCAGTCCGCTGAGGATCTCTGCACAGTCGTCGCCACAGTCCACTGAGGATCTCTGCACGGTCGTCGTCGGAGTCCACGGAGGATCTCTGCACAGTCGTCGCCGTCGAGGAAGCAGTCGCAGCCAGCACTAGGGTTCCCGCACACAGCAAGCTCGTTCGGGAGGGTCCGCTCCACGAGCCGAGAGGCTGATACTTCAACTGTCACGAAGTCCAGAGTTGATGTATCCAAAAGTTCTGCATCGTCAACAGGAACTCAACGCAACAGACGGCGCGTCGATCGGACGCCCGGTCTGAGAGTTATTGGCTTTTTCGTCCCTGGGGCCCGGTTGATTTTAAGGACAAACCAACCCAACCGTACTCCACCTGCGTCCAAACCTCGGGCGGAGGGTGCCAAAAGATCCGTCTCACAAAGAGGAACTCAACAAAGCTGACGGCACGTCAATCGGACGTCCGTGGCTCAAGATATGAGCGTTTCCGCTCCGAGGGCCCGGTTGGTTTCGTGCACGAACCAACCCGACCGAACTCAAAGTATTCCGAAACCTTGAGTGCGATATACCGAAACGACCGTCTCGATCCAAGGATCGTGTTGCCGCTGACGGCAGGTCGTTTGGAGGCCCGTAGTTCAAGACACAGCCATTTGAACGAAGTTTGTCCGAAGACGGGGGGTCCGGGCCCAGGCCGACCCGGCCCGACCCCCCCTGGTTGGCCCGAACCGGGTCGGGTCCGACCCGGTTGGCCCGGCCCGGCCCGGCCAGGGCCGGTCCGGCTCGGCTCGGCCGAGCGGCCGACGCGGGGGAAAGCCGCCGCCCCGCGTGACACTCCCGCGGCACCCGCGGGGTGTCGGCCAGACACCCGCGGGGTGTCGCGTAACAACCCCGTGGCACCCGCGGGGTGTCCCCCTGGACACCCGCGGGGTATCGCGCTGGACACCCGCGGGGTGCCGCCGCGCCGGTGACCCGCGCCACCACCGGCTTCCACGGGCCGCCGGAGTCGCTCCGGTGGCCCGTTTTCCTTCCCGTCTGCGCCGTTGTTCCTCCCGATTTCCGTTCTTTACTGCGGGATCATCAAACACCCATTTCGGCACGTTCCGTCGTCGCCCGCCAAATCCGCAAAACACGAAGAACGACGGAGGGTTGTCGGGCCGTGTTCGTTTGACCCGCACCCTCCGCGTTAGATAATAAAAAAAACAGCGGGAGAAATTGTTCAACACATGAACTGACAATTTTAATAAAATAAAATTGTTCATTTGAAACCGGCTCTTTAATTTTTAAAGAACGTTCACGGGAATATAAGAGGGGTATTCCAAAATTATAAAATCCCTAACTCGTTGATCGTCGCGCGCGGGCGTTCTTGGCGGAAAAGCTCATCGCGGAAGAGAGGGATCGTCGCGTCGTCGCGGGGAGGCGTCGCGTCGTCGCGGAATCTGGCGTTGAGTCGGCGAGCTCAATGGACCAAGAACAACAGATTTAAATTATAAATAATTAAATCTGTGTTTAAAACCAAAAAGGAAGGAACCTTGTGAGGAAACCCGAAATCACTCACCTCAACGGTCGGTGATCAGAGATCGGGGCGGAGAAGGACGTCTCGGACGGAAGCGTCGTCGATTTCCGGGTTCGGCGTTCTTCGCGTTCTTCGCGTTCTTCGCGTTCTTCGCGAGGGAGAAGAAGAAACTAGGATCCTCTCAAATCTTCTCCAAAGATTTTTGGTTGGTCTTATTTTATTAATATGCCAACACACGAAAACAGGTTAATAAACGATTGAATTAATTCGTTGAATTAATTCAACAAAAGAAACAGGCCATTTAATTCACGAAATAAACCGCCCAATTAAATGGTCTGTTAAGAATTTAGAAAACGCGTCAGTTGGCTTTCATTAAGATGTGTTTTCACGGGTGCGTTTCTTAGCGGAAAGAAACGGAGGGGCTCGTGCAGGCCCCACCTCACAAATATCATACCAAGGGGGTAGGATATTTCTGGATAGCATCCTATCCAGTTCAACTCAGTTCAAGCCGACTATAAGTGGCTTTAAGTGGCTTCCAAGTGGCTTAAGTGAAATAAAATAAAGTTGTCGCAAAATTATTTTATTTCTTAACTTTAAGCCCGAAAATTAAAAACCACACCCGAGCAAACGCAACTCCGGAAGAGGCGTTTCTAAACGAAAACCGGCGCTTTGATTTCATTGGTGCCCTCAGAATTCGATTCCGGGAACCGGTTCAAAAGTTAGAAAAACTCGCTCGCCCGTTCACTGAACATACCCGAGCCAATCTTCGGAAAATGATTCCGGGCACACCGGGCCTCAGAATCAGGTTCCGTCAGAAACTGCGCTCTGGTAAAATTCCAAAGAAAATTAAGAAAAAAATTTCCTTGAAATTTACGGGTCTTTACATTACTCCCACCTCAGGACTTTACATCCCCGTAAAGATACATCAAAAACTAGGGATACAAATGTGGGTACTGAGCACGCATCTGAGCCTCCCGCTCCCAAGTGCTCTCCTGGAGGTTCCTGTGCTGCCATCTGATGCGCATAAGAGGAATCGATCGCCCACGTAGGACCCGCTCCTGTCGATCCTCTATCTCCACTGGGACCTCCGCAAAAGTCGCTCCATCATCCACATCTAACTCCCCATAGTCAATGATGTGTGTCGGGTCGTGCACGTATCTCCTCAGCTAGGATACGTGGAAGACGTCGTGCACCCGGTGCAACTGAGGTGGCAGAGCCAGACGATAAGCCACCTCGCCAACCCTGCTGAGGACCTGGAAGGGTCCGATGAAGCGTGGAGACAACTTGCCGCCTCGGCCAAACCTCCTCAAACCACGTCGAGGTGAGACCCGCAAGAAGACGTGGTCGCCATCCTCGAACTCTAGTGGCCTCCGCCTCCTGTCAGCATATGACTTCTGTCGGCTCTGTGCTGTCCTCATCCGCTCCTGGATGACCTGGACCTTCTCTGTCATGGCCCGGACCATCTCTGGTCCCACAAGTGCTGACTCCCCAGGGTCTGTCCAGCACAAAGGGGATCTGCAAGGCCTGTCGTACAACGCCTCGTAGGGTGCCATCCCGATGGTGGAGTGGTAGCTGTTGTTGTACGCAAACTCTACCAAGGGTAGTTGGTCCTCCCATCTGCGACCAAAGTCTAGGACACATGCGCGGAGCATGTCATCGAGAGTCTGAATAGTCCTCTCCGTCTGACCATCCGTCTGAGGGTGAAAGGCGGTGCTCAGACGTAGTCGCGTCCCGAACGCCTCCTACAACCCCTTCCAAATCCGGGAAGTAAAAAGAGAGTCCCGATCGGAGACGATAGTCAATGGCACACCGTGAAGTCGTACAATCTTCTGAACGTAGAGACGCCCCAAGATCTCCACTGAGCCCTGCTCTCGGATGGGTAAGAAGTGTGCCGACTTGGTGAGTCGGTCAACAATCACCCAAATGGAGTCGTGACCTCTGGAAGTGCGTGGAAGTCCAGTCACAAAGTCCATAGATATCCCATCCCACTTCCACTCCGGGACCTCCAAGGGCTGTACCAAGCCTGCTGGTACCTGATGCTCTGCCTTCACCTGCTGGCAGGTGAGGCACCGTGAAACGAACTCTGCCACAGCCTTCTTCATGCCCGGCCACCAGTGTTGTCGTCTGAGATCCTGGTACATCTTCGCCACTCCAGGATGTACCGCCAAAGGAGAAGTGTGATACGCTCTCAGCACCTCCTCTCGTAAAGCGAATAGTACCAAGGTACGTCCTCTGAAAAGGACATCGTGCTCTGCTCCAAGGGAGAAACCATCAGGTGCCTGTCCCGAGGATATCTATGCACGCCGTGTCTCACAGTCAACGTCCCCACGCTGTGCCTCTCTGACCCGCTGAAGAAGTGGAGGAGAGACTGTGAGAGACTGAAGGAAGGCTGCTCCGTCTCTATCCATGAAGGATATCTGCAAAGCGGCTAGCTGCTCTGTCACCTCCTCAAGTAGCTGGATGCTCGTCCTCCTGCTGAGGGCATTAGCCACCACGTTCCCCTTCCCAGGAGTATAGACTATCTCAAAGTCATAGTCCTGGAGGAACTCGAGCCATCTCCGCTGTCTCAGGTTCAGGTCCTTCTGAGAGAAGATGTACCTGAGACTCTGGTGGTTAGAAAAGACTGTGAAGCGCTCACCCATCAGATAGTGTTGCCATGTCTTCAGGGCAAAGACCACTGCTGCCAACTCCAAGTCATGGGTAGTGTAGTTCTGCTCATGAGGCCTCAACTGACGTGATCCGTAGGCAATCACGACCCGCTCCTGCATCAGGACACACCCGAGTCCGGTCCCTGATGCATCGCAGTAGACTATGTATCCAACTCCCTCCTCAGGAAACCTCAAGATAGGTGCGCTGGTCAACCTCTGCCTCAGCTCCTGGAAGCTCTGCTGACATCTGTCTGACCACACGAAGGGTTTCCCCTTCTTCGTCAATGCTGAGAGTGGGGCCGCAACTCTGGAGAAGTCCGGCACAAATCTCCAATAGTATCCGGCTAGGCCCAAGAAACTCCACACCTCTGTCACGCTCTTGGGTGGCTCCCAAGCTAGCACTGCCTCGATCTTCGCGGGATCCACTGCAACTCCCGCCTCAGAAATGACGTGCCCCAAGAAGTGGACCTCACATAACCAGAACTGACACTTCGAGAGCTTTCCATAAAGCTGGTGCTCTCGTAGTGTGTCTAGTACAACACGCAGGTGGTAGGCGTGCTCCTCCTCCGTCGTCGAGTACACCAAAATGTCGTCGATGAAGACCACGACAAATCGATCAAGGTATGGCTGGAAGATCCTATTCATGAGGCTCATGAACACTACTGGAGCGTTGGTCACACCGAAAGGCATAACCATGAACTCATAGTGGCCATACCGACACCTGAAGATCGTCTTCTGCACATCCTTGTCTCGAACTCTAAGCTGATGATAGCCTGACCTGAGGTCTATCTTCGAGAACCACCGTGCTCCCTTGAGCTGGTCGAAGAGGTCATCAATCCTGGGTAGCGGATACTTGTTCCTCACTATCACCTGATTCAGGTGATGATAATCGACACACAGTCGCAAGCTCCTGTCCGACTTCTTGGCGAACAAAATCGGGGAAGCCCAGGGAAAAACACTGGGTCGAATGAACCCCTTGCCCTGCAAGTCCTCCAACTGTACCCGCAGCTCTCGAAGATCAGCGGGGGCCATCCGATATGCTGAAGTGGATATCGGGGCTGTCCCGGGGTACAGGTCAATATAAAAGTCTACCTCTCTGCGAGGAGGTAGTCCTGGAACGTCGTCGGGAAAGACGTCCGCGTACTGATCCACCACTGCAGGAAAACTGGGACTCCGCACGTCAACTGCTCCCAGGATGAGGCTAGCCAACTGATGAGTGATGGGCTGACCTCTCCTCTGTGTGAGTCCATCCTGTGCTGCTAAGGCTCCCTTCTCGCCGGTGAAGGTGAACCTGCTCCCGTCGGTGCGCACACATCGCACCTTGCGCCTAATGCAGTCAATCTGAGCATGGACCGTAGATAACCAATCCATGCCCAAGATGACATCGTAAGGCCTCGACGCTGCTACAAGAAGATCCCATCCGAAGCTCTCACCTCTTAGAGTAAGCTCACACTGTCGGCACCAATGCGTAATCGTCGAGTCTGCTCTCGTAGGAGTCTCTAGCCGTAAGGATCGAGCCAACGGCTCTATCGGAATCTCCGAGCTCCGAACAAGGACAGTGTCTATGAAAGAGTGACTCGCTCCTGTGTCTATCAGAACTGCAGAAAGGGTGGAATAGACATAGATCGTACCTCGAATCATCTCTGGCGCACCGTGGTCATAGGCCTCTGCTGCCTGGAGCTGAGCCTTTCTCTGCCCGCCAGCTCCCTGTGGTCGGGGCGGGCCTCCTGGTGGTGGTGGTGGCAGAGCCTCAAAGCGTCGCCCACCACCTGCTGCTCGGCCATCTCCTCTGCCTCGTCCGCCTCCTCCCTGCGGACCGCCACGGTCGACCCTCTGCCTCTGCATGGGTGGTCCCTCCACCGTCTTCTGACCCTCGGTACGACGGGTCGGGCAGTCACGATCCATGTGGCCCCGCCCGCCGCACTCGTAGCACTGCCTGCCTCTCGGAAGACTGGCTCCGGGCTGGGTGCCCTGCACTGCTGAGCCAGTGTCCCGAGGTCGCCTGCCGGAAGGTCTGGTCCGCCTGGAACCCTGAGTCATCCTCCGGCTACCAGCTGCCGAAGACTCCGCTATCTGCCGCCCTGCGGTAGGTCTCGCTGTGGACTCAGCCAAGAAGCTCTCGATCAGAAGGGCTCGCTCCAGTACTCCTGCCTGGGTCGGGATGCTGAGGGAGATCAGCGATGCCCTGATCTCATGTCTCAAACCCTTCTCAAAGGTCCGGGCCCGGAAGAAGGGGTCCCGTACCATGTCTGTCGAGTACCGAGAAAGGTCGGTGAACCTCGCCGCGTACTGAGCGACCGTCAAGCTGCCCTACCGCAGCTGAAGAAGCTCCTGGATGCGCACCGCACAGAGGGTGGTCGGGACGAACTCTGAGCGGAAGAGGCTCTCGAAGTCCGTCCAGATGAGGGTGGCCTCATCGTGTACCTAGAGCATCAGGCTCCACCAGTGTCCGGATGCTGCGTGCAGTAGGCTCGCCGCGAGGATCACCATGAGGTTTGCTGGTGTCCTCACTAGCCTGAAAACTCGAACGACCGCCTCCAGCCAGTCCTCGGCTGCCTGGGGGTCCGACTCCCCACGGATCCTGGGTGGTCGCTGGCGCTGGAACTCGTGCAGATCTTCGAGGCGTCGTGCATCGTCATCTACCAGTGCTGGAAGCATCGGGGGCTCGGCGCGTAAAGGTACCGCTGGTGCCTCTACTGTCAACGGGCCCTATACCGAGGCCTCGTCGCTCGGCGGGCTGTCGTCGCACACTACTCTAGGAACCCTATCTGGCTGCTGTCGTCGTGCCATCCTGAAAAGGAAACAAGTGCACCATGGTCAGAACAGTATACCTGGTGAGCTGACACAAGTAATCACAAAGAAAACTTGAAACACACATGCAATCAATATTTTCATGCATTAAGTCGGAAACCAGAAGTCAGGGTCCTGGTGTATGGATACGTCGGCCACTGCACCAACACTGGACTCCCTGGACTGATAACCACACTTAATACGCTAAACACTATTTCTTCACATAGAAGAAAGATCAGAGTCTGCGGTAGAACCGACCCCTCTGATACCAATTTGTCACTACCCGTCCTCGGGGCCCGTGCCGTGACTACCCCAAGCCCGCCTTCCATAGGCCAGGGGCTGGCGACTAGCACCAAGGCGTAAATCCCAACAAAAAGGGAAGGCATTGCCTTTGAAAAGTAAACAAGCACCACAGAGTAAGCAAGCGGAAAAGTAAACACTAAGTAAAAACCGTACAAGCTGTGCTGAAAGTAAAAGGGGCCGGAAATACAAGCCCAACTGTAAAGTACAACTGAAAGGAAAAACAACAACTGAAAGGAAAAACTGCAGCGTCGAGCCGTCCTCTGGAAGTCCCACCTGAAGGGTGGGTACAGATAGCCTCCACTGCTCCTCGTGTCCACCTAACCGCTCCGAGTACGTCCCGCCCAGTGGTCCACCTCCAGGTACTGTCCTTCTCCGCACGCCTCCTCCACGATCAGCGCTGTCCGTCGTCTGCAACCAACACCACGAAGTGCGGGCATAGCCCGTGCAGGGGTGAGTATAAGCTACTCAGTAGGGACACTGAGACCCCCGAAGGTCTCCCGAAATCCACAAAGGATAAGCCACGAAGGAGAGATACAATAACGAAGTAACATCTGACACGGCTTAGGTATATGCCCATACATATACCTAAGTCATCAATTCCCTGATCGGCTCCAACGTCCGAGCCCTAGCACAACCCAGTCCACACAGGAAAGCAAAACGCATACCCACGCAGGATAGAACAACACAATCCACAAAGGAGAGTAAACAGTAAATCCACACAGGATAGCTCAACACAATCCACAAAGGAGAGAAACACAAGATTCATCTCACACAGATATACTTCTTCGGATGACGAAAAGATGATCTTTGATCTATATAAGTCGTCGGACCCACGAAGGATCGATAGGTAACTAATCTCTGCAGTGACCCACACAGGATCGGACCCACACAGGATCGGGCCCACGCAGGACCTGTAGGAGTTGGCTCACACAGAACCGCTGAGTGTTGACCCACACAGGATCGGATCCGTACAGGATCGGGCCCACACAGGACCGGGCCCACGCAGGACCTGTAGCACTGGTCCACGTAGGATCGCTGAGTGCAGTAGTCGTCGCATTCCGCTGAGGATCTCTGCACAGTCGTCGCCGCGGTCCACTGAGGATCTCTGCACGGTCGTCGTCGGAGTCCACGGAGGATCTCTGCACAGTCGTCGCCGTCGAGGAAGCAGTCGCAGCCAGCACTAGGGTTCCCGCACACAGCAAGCTCGTTCGGGAGGGTCCGCTCCACGAGCCGAGAGGCTGATACATCAACTGTCACGAAGTCCAGAGTTGATGTATCCAAAATTTCCGCATCGTCAACAGGAACTCAACGCAACAGACGGTGCGTCGATCGGACGCCTGGTCTGAGAGTTATTGGCTTTTTCGTCACAGGGGCCCGGTTGGTTTTTAAGGACAAACCAACCCAACCGTAATCCACCTGCATCCAAACCTCGGGCGGAGGGTTCCAAAAGATCCGTCTCACAAAGAGGAACTCAACAAAGCTGACGGCACGTCAATCGGACGTCTATGGCTCAAGATATGAGCGTTTCCGCTCCGAGGGCCCGGTTGGTTTCGTGCACGAACCAACCCCGCCGAATTCAAAGTATTCCGAAACCTTGAGTACGATATACCGAAACGACCGTCTCGATCCAAGGATCGCGTTTCCGCTGACGGCGGGTCGTTTGGAGGCTCTTAGTTCAAGATACGACCATTTGAACGAAGTCTGTCCGAAGACGGGGGGTCCGGGCCCGGGCCGACCCGGCCCGACCCCCCCTGGTTGGCCCGAACCGGGTCGGGTCCGACCCGGTTGGCCCGGCCCGGCTCGGCCAGGGCCGGTCCGGCTCGGCTCGGCCGAGCGACCGACGCGGGGGAAAGCCGCCGCCCCGCGTGACACTCCCGCGGCACCCGTGGGGTGTCGGCCAGACACCCGCGGGGTGTCGCCCTGGACACCCTCGGGGTGCCGCGTGACAACCCCGCGGCACCCGCGGGGTGTCGCGCTGGACCCCCGCGGGGTGCCGCGGCCTCCGTCCGCCGGCGCCGCCGCGCTGGCGACCCGCGCCACCACCGGCTTCCGCGGGCCGCCGAAGTCGCTCTGGTGGCCCGTTTTCCTTCCCGTCTGCGCCGTTGTTCCTCCCGGGTTCCGTTCTTTACTGCGGGATCATCAAACACCCGTTGCAGCACGTTCCGTCGTCGCCCGCCAAATCCGCAAAACACGAAGAACGACGGAGGGTTGTCGGGCCGTGTTCGTTTGACCCGCACCCTCCGTGTTAGATAATAAAAAAAACAACGGGAGAAATTGTTCAACACATGAACCGAAAATTTTAATAAAATAAAATTGTTCATTTCAAATCGTCTCTTTAATTTTTAAAGAACGTTCACGGGAATATAAGAGGGGTATTCCAAAATTATAAAATCCCTACCTCGTTGATCATCGCGCGCGGGCGTTCTTCGCGGAAAAGCTCGTCGCGGAAGAGAGGGATCGTCGCGTCGTCGCGGGGAGGCGTCGCGTCGTCGCAGAATCCGGCTTTGATTCGGCGAGCTCAACGGACCAAGAACAACAGATTTAAATTATAAATAATTAAATCTGTGTTTAAAACCAAAAAGGAAGGAACCTTGTGAGGAAACCCGAAATCACTCACCTCAACGGTCGGTGATCGGAGATCGGGGCGGAGAAGGACGTCTCGGACGGAAGCGTCGTCGATTTCCGGGTTCGGCGTTCTTCGCGTTCTTCGCGTTCTTCGCGTTCTTCGCGAGGGAGAAGAAGAAACTAGGATCCTATCAAATATTCTCCAAAGATTTTGGGTTGGTCTTATTTTATTAATATGCCAACACACGAAAACAGGTTAAGAAACGATTGAATTAATTCGTTGAATTAATTCAACGAAAGAAACAGGCCATTTAATTCATGAAATAAACCGCCCAATTAAATGGTCTGTTAAGAATTTAGAAAACACGTCAGTTGACTTTCATTAAGACGGGTTTTCACGGGTGCGTTTCTTAGCGGAAAGAAACGGCGGGGCTCGTGCGGGCCCCACCTCACAAATATCCTACCAAGGGGGTAGGATATTTCTGGATAGAATCCTATCCAGTTCAACTCAGTTCAAGCCACCTTTAAGTGGCTTCAAGTGGCTTCCAAGTGGCTTAAGTGAAATAAAATAAAGTTGTTGCAAAATTATTTTATTTCTTAACTTTAAGCCCGAAAATTAAAAACCACACCCGAGAAAACGCAACTTCGGAAGAGGCGTTTGTAAGTGAAAACCAACGCTTCGATTTCATTGGTGACCTCAGAATTCGATTCCGGGCACCGGTTCAAAAGTTAGAAAAACTCGCTCGCCCGTTCACTGAACGTACCCGAGCCAATCTTTGGAAAATGATTCCGGGCACACCGGGCCTCAGAATCAGGTGCCGTCATAAACTGCGCTCTGGTAAAATTCCAAAGAAAATTAAGAAAAAAATTTCCTTGAAATTTACGGGTCTTTACATATACCCTTCGTATTGGGATAACCTCATGTGTAACCTTTTGATATAATGAGATATAAAATTTTACCAATGAATTAGAGGGCTGTATAGGTTCATCAATCAAATAATGAAAAAAATACTAATTTGTGAGAAATAAACTAAATCATACAAGTGTTCGATGGGTTGATAATAGAATTGAATCCACCAAAATAAGTATAAAACCAACTAGATATTGATTATGAAGGCTAATCCATAATAGATCAATTCTTTTAATATAGTAAAAATAATCTAAGAAAATTCATAAAAATAATTTTTGGAAAGTATTTTTAAAAAATTTTAAATATAAAGTTGAGAGTCACTATCAAAAAATTATTTTCTTAAAGGATATATGAATACTTTTTAAAACATCACTTTATAAGAATACCTGATACTATAAACCTAAAAAGAAATAAAGATATTATAAAGAAATCTAGAGTGGGAGTTAAGATATATAAATGTGAAAATATATCAATTTTTATTCTTTTTAGGTATCATTAAAGAAAAACCCACATCAATGAAAATGTTAAAAAAACATCATTATGAAGAGTGTTAAATATAATATGGAGAGTACTAATGAAAATACACATTTGTGTTTCAAAATATAAATAGAAAATATTTCTACGGAGAATTAATGTGAGTATTAATGAAAAATATTATTGAATGAAAGAAATATATAAGGTTGTATCCACTATAAAACATAATTTCAGTTAGGTTTCCAACCAGTGGAATGTGAAGTGGTATTAGGACCCATAAACCTAAAAAATATCCACATTATAATAAACTATAATGGGTTTTAAGAGATAAATAACAAAAAAAATTCTATAAATATATTTTCATACAATTGCAATATCAATTCGAAAGTTATTTTTGTATTAAACCGTTATGGATGTGGTAATATTTCAATCAAACCCCATTTAAAAAGTGACCATTAAAAGAAATTCAAATACCACTAATATAAAAAAAATCATGATATAAAATATCAAATGGGGATTACCTACAGTATATAAATTAAAATGTATGTATAATAAAAAACATTTCATAAATTATGGATATTAGGATGGTAACCAATTAACTTAGATTTAATCCTAGTAAGATATTCTCTAACCACATTAATGAAATCACTCTTTCTCATAATGAATTCCCACATAATGAATGGAATAGGCCTCATAATTGTGACCATATTAATTAAAATGTGGGATAGGAATCTTGGAAATGAAAATTGATACATGAATCAAGATGTATTTTATGGACAATAGTAATTTTATGTGGGTGGAAGATATATCATTTTATAAGTGTAATTGGGGGAAATTCCCTTGGAAACTAATGTTAGGTGAATGGTAATGGATAAATCACATGGGGTTAGGTGAATTATGTGAGGAAATGTCTGTATTAATTGTAGTACTATCTCCAAAACCAAAAAAATTTCATTCGTAATGTTTATATATCAAGTTAATTAAACAATATTTTTACCAAGATAATTTACCTATTTTTTCTCTTTTTAACTTGTCTGATTATTTAAGTTGGAAAATATTATTTTAATGAAAATACATAATGAACCCTCTTTTAAAATATTTGTGTCATGATTCTAAATTCTGAATCCATTTACTCTAATTAAATTTATATATATCCTAATAGTATCTTTAAAATTAATCCAATATATGTATAGAAAAAACAATTTTAGAAGAAAAATGGTTTCTAAAGATTAATAATTCTTATTAATAATAGTTAAATGAGTGTTAATATTTTTTATATGTTTAAAAAATTAATTAAACTAATCAATTAATATATATAAATTATATTTAGTTAGATAAAAATTACAAAATACATATAAATAACAATTCATTGAAAATAACTCTCTTACCTTTACTGTTATAACGTAATTTCACCTTAGTATCATGTTCTTATGAATTAAAAAGGAAATTTAAATTATTTAATAATTTGAATAATATAATTAAAAACATTGAAACCATTTAATTTTATTAAATTTATAAAGGAGATACAAATTAATTTTAACTTAAAAAATGCATAACAAATAAAATAATAATCATTAAGTAGAAAATAAATTTTATACAGAAAATGATTTGAATATTTTAACATTAAATTTTAAAATATGTATATTAAAAATAATTTATTTTTATATATATAATATTAATAAATTTTATTATTATCACTATTTATTAGTTATAAATTTAATTTGTTAAGATAAATACATGTTACATATCGAAAACAATTCTTTGAAAATTATGTTTTTTTCTCATTAAATGATTTTATCTTCATTTATATATAGTTGGAAATAAATAAATATTATTAACTACTCATTTATTTATATCTATAAATAAAATATTTCATATACTATTTCAAATTTGAACAAATGTTCGTTAAAAAAAATAGTAATAACAATATTTTTAAGTAAAATATATTTATTTAACAAAAATAATTAAATTAGAGTTAATTATAGTGACCTAATTATTTATTTTTTTGTTTTTTTTTTGGTAAAAATCATTATTTTTTATCAATCCATTTTGTTGAAATAATTTACTAAAACTAACAATTTTTATATAAATACATATTTTGTAAAACAAATCAATAAAATAAAAGGTATCTTCAAAAACTATGTGGTTTCCTTTAATTTTATCATATAATAATTTATTTTATTTCAATAAGAATGTTCATAATGAAAATTTATATTTTTTAACATCTAAATAAAAATTATGTTGATTCACTATATGACGGAAATCCCAAATTAGTAACAAGTTTAGTAGAATAATTTCTAAAGACAATATAATCATTTATAACAGTCATGCTACCTGTATAACATCCTATAAATTCATTTCATTGTAATATTACAGTGCAAACATATTATTCATATAGATTTAATTTTGGGTTTTATAACATGGTTTATCTATTTAGGTTTTTTTTCACTGTAGATTTATTTCTACTAATGACGACTCTAAATATTAGATAAGATCCATGGTAATTATTAGTTATAAAGATATTATTATTTTCAGATTATTTTTCCCTAATAATATATACAAATTTAAGAGATGTAATCATTCATGGTATATAATATATGGTTTCCTAAACTTTTGTTATAATATTTTATTATGTTTGAATAAAGTGTTGATAGTTGAATTCAAACATTGTATAACTTATTTTATAGAAAAAATATATTGGTTGAATTAAAACACATTTTTAAATATTATAGACATGTTTTTTTTAAAAACTTCCAGAAACCTATGGTTTTAAAATATCCTCCCCAAAATAAATAATCTTCTCACATTTTTAATTTTCTCTCATATATGAAAATAGTTAAGGGTATCCATAATATTGATAAGGATAATGATATATTTTCTGATGATATATTAATCTTACTAACTTATGTAAGGCTAGGAAAGTCATCTATAACCTCATAATTTACATATACCCCACAATTAGTTTCTCCCCAACCATTTTAAATAATTATATTTCATTATTTGGTATTAATACCTATATAACGGACGTGATTCACAGAGGGATCTCACTGTCATCCATTCATCTATAGATAATTATAGGTTGATTGTCCATAAAAAAGTGGCATTCCTATCTTGAAAATTAACATGAACACTGTGTAGAGAAAGACTATCCTTTCTAATATCACTCAAATGTTAACCAAAGGTAGAATAATAATATATTTAGGAGGAACCACCCCATAAACCTCAAAAATAGAGGAGTTTTAAAGATTTGATTTAATAATAATACTAATAGTTTTCATTAATAATATAATTGTTAGGGTGGAGAATTGATTCTCTTGAAAAATATTCAAGATATAAATGTGTGGGTAGAATAAGAGCCAAATAAAACTTTTTTAGTTATATAGTTGATGATGAGTGTAACTTACACTACTTCATTTTTTAGACAAATTAAAAGGTTGTGATTTCATATTATTTTCAAGTATCCCTTGGATTATGTGGTTAATAATGTTTATTCTCATCATTATCCATTGGTTTGGTGAATTTGTTACCATAATTTCTTGAATCATTACAATTTAATCATTAGAGTTTAGTTTGTGTATTAGGCTAGTCACACTATTCATTCTTCAAATCCATTCAATATTTAAGTGCATAATTAAATTATCTTCTAAATATTAATATTTTCCCGTTTACTTTAACAAAATTCCTCCCATGATTTTTCTCATATATTTTTTAATATAGGAGTATGAATATTTTTCCACCATAGATTTAATCATTTGATTTTCCATAAAATATAATTCCTCAAACCAAAGAATTTAATGGGAGTCTCAAATCTGAACTTCCACATTGGGAGCAATGTGAATGATTTCATTATAGCTAAAAAATTTCATAATATCAAATGTCTTTCAGATATGTGGTTTTTAGACAATAAACAAATGATTGATTTCGATTTTAAGAATAATTATAAAACCAGATAAATTATTTTCAAGTAATGTGAATTTTTTTCTTATGTTCCAAAGGATTCATCATCCTTTTACTTCAAATCATGGAATTCTATCTCTATTTAGGTGTGAATATTTTGAGAAAAATAATTATTGTAAAACACCGCATAAAAGTTCCCCCCATTTCATTGAAATTATTTATTCTTTTGGACTCATGCACTTTATCAAATTCCATCATTGGTTAAATTCAACTTCTAATAGAGAAATGGTTAATATAAATTTTTTATTATTTGAGTAATGAATAATATAAATACTATTTTATACTATATTGATCCATTGCTTGGAAATTAATTGGTTAGAAGAACCAGTAAAGGAGGGTTGATATTGCTGCCTAAAGTACTTGATAGCATATTTTTCATTTGTAGTGCATTCAGGATCTCAACAGGATTTTGGATTCTTTTTATAACCATTCATAGAACTTCCAAAACGTTTTCCACTCTATATACTATTCAATTTAGTTACATTTTGGATAATCTATCCTCGGTCCTCACACCAATAGTTAAAATTGTTCCTCTAAGTTCTATCCATTGACTAAAAAATGTTAGTGTGAGTATTAGGAACCAGTAATCAGAGTAATCAATCATATTATAAAGAAAATAAATCCAATAATTTCCAAAATTATAACACCTATGACACATTTGGTTCATCCGACATCCCTTTTGTTTCATAATATGTTTTTTTTATCTCGGTTCTCTTCTACTTCTTAACATAATCCCCAAAAATATCTAATCCTCACAAGATACGAAAAAATGATCCCCAAACCCACACTCTTACATCTAGAAAAAAAAACAAACTTTACTCCCAATATTTTATCAAAAGTGAGACATCCTGAATATTATATATATTTATAGATTTATTACTATAATTTAAAAATTACATCCCAAAAATATTCCCATAATCCCATAACCCAAAAGATTGGTGTCTTTTGAGATTATATATATATATATCATTCCACGTTATTTCATCAATGTAACTCAAACAATTATCCATACATGAATACATTCTAAACATTAAATTTCATATAATTACTTGGTAAAATATTAGAATAAATAAAGAGTGATTTCACATTCTCTAAAAGAGAAGACATATAAATGAATTATAAATTTTAGATCATTATAAAATGGAAAAAATGATAATGTGATAAATATATGATTAAAAATATCATATAATCACAATATATTTTCATAAGGAATCATAGAAGGACATATAACCTCAAATGAACAAAAATATACCATTGAATAAGAATTAAAATTCAAGTTACAAATCATGATCTAGGTGCATGACACAAGAATGTGGAATAAAATTGAATTATGTATTGAATATGATTATATAAAAAGATAATATTTAATACCAATACAATCCTCATACAATGGTATAGCTTAACCATCTTCCAATAATATAGTAGGATCTCAATAACTAGTAGTATTACTTTTTTGGCTTGAGATAACCACCCATTTTCTCTTTTTGGTCTTAGGAAAACCCCTTATATACCACATTTTAGGATTAAACTAACCACATGTGTACCCTTAGGATTGGGATATCATCTTGTGTACCCATTTTGGTGTTAAACTAAAAACCTATGTACCCTTGATATTTGGATAACCTATTGTGTCCTCTTTTGGGCTTGGGTTGACCACCCCTATACCCTATATCTTGGAATAACATTTTGTGTTCCCTTTTAGGATTGGGATTCCCACTTGTATACCCATGGCCTTATGATAACCACTTGTGTACCCTTTTGGTATTGGCCTTTCCACCCATATACCCTTAGTCTTGGGATTACCTCCTTTGTACCCTTTTTGTCTTTGGCTAACCACCTTTACAACCTTGGGCCTGGGTTAACCTCTTATGTACACATGGACATAAATTAACCACTTCTTTACCCTTTAAATCTTGAAAAATACAAAGAATTAAAAATATATTGGAATTCCATATTAGAACCCTCCAATTAAATAATTATAAATTAAACATATGTGTTCTATATAATTTCAATCATAGATAAAAAACCCTTAGAATTAAAATTGGTTTCAAAAAAATTCATCTAGTGTCGCATAATATGACCTCAAGAGTTATATATATTAGTACCCAAAGTCAATATCCAAAACTAAGAATAAATTCACTTATAGGAAGTTCATTAACATTACTCAATTGTAGATAAATCCTATGGATATAGATTCTAAAATGGAAGTAAATAAATTATAATAGTTTTTGATGGATATATTTATCATTATTATAAAAATAAAAAGTTACAAGCCACATTTAAAAAATATTTTTTGAGATGGTTATAGTAATAATTTTTAAAAACCCAATTTAATAGAGTACCCAATATTGAAACCTTTGAAATAATTAAATTTTATGTAAATAAATATTGATTGGAAGATAAAATATAAAAACATGAAAATAAATATTCTTTTTATATTTTTATTCATCATTAAAAAATATAAATTGATTAAAAATTAATAAATATCCCTTCATAAAATAGATAAAGAGATGTATGGAGAATAAATAATCACTACTAGAAAATATACCTATAGGGACAGTTTTTAGAGAATCATGGGTATAGGTTTCTTGGAAAAAACAATTTTCGGGAAAGACCTATACGAAATTTTCTCCTAAGACAGTGGGTATAGGTCAACCCTATAGCGATGGTCTTCAAAGAACCATAAGTATAGGTTTCAGGGGAATTTTTTTTTTCTGGGAAGACATATACACAATTTTCTAAAAAACCATTGGTATAGGTTGGGATCTACCACAGTTTTTGTAAAATGTACAAATAACATTCTCATAGGAAAAAACTGACCTATACCCATGGTTTGACGAAACCGTGGGTATAGGTTGACCAATTATTTTTTCATAATGAGAAATATAATATATATATATATATATATATATTTCATGTATATAATAACATAAATTTTGTTATAGAGTAGTGTAAAATGCATTGGACTATAAGGGGGAGGTGTTGGGATGCATTTCCAGTGGGTATTTTTTTTAAATAAATGATCTATATGCACAGTTTTCCAAACCATGTGTCTAGGTATTCACATAAGAATTTCTTATACCAAGGATTTAAAAACTATGGGTATAGGCCACCTATAACAACAACATGGTACACAACGGTTTATAAAACTATGGGTATATCCTATACCCACAGGTTTGGGCTATATTAATGGTTTTTAACCGTGGGTATAAGTAAAATTTTTAGTAGTGGATATAATAAATTTTTAAAGTAAAAAATAATATGGGGAAGCATTTATGAAAAAGATATGTATATAAATGAGAAAGTTTCTCGAATAAATGGATGAGATAAGGTCTTCTCAATTTCTAAACATCATGGTGGTTAGGTTGTATTCTAAAGAGAGATGAAAAACTAATCATACATGTATACCATTGATGTGAGTGGAGTTTTCAAAATTTAATGACTTTTATTCATCGAAAATACACCTTATTTAAGTTTAATTCTTGCAGTCTCTATCATATTTTAAAATTATAACTTAATTGAAAATATGATTTAAATAAGGAATTTGTTGATGGCTAAATATTTTCATTTTAATTTTGAAGTTACTCTTAAGGAAGTTTTTTCTTTAAATTTGGAATTAAATACTTCACTAAGTAATAATGTGAAATTTTATTTGGTAGAAAACTGAAAAGGCCAAGAGTGACCAAGACATCTGTAGTCACTGTGCTTACCATAGGTACTGAAAATATCATGACCCATGCATAAACAAGTTCTCATGGTAGGCATGGTGACCATGTATTAAGCCTACCAAAATCACTTATCGTGGTCACCTGGCCACCTTATTACACCCTATTATCATGGTAGGGATACCAACCATGATTTCCAACATATGACTATATATGATATAAAAATCTGCAAATGCATGAAGAGATGACCTCATGAAATAATTTTATTACCACGCCACCACTTTCATGGTAGGAATACCAACTATGAGACCCCTTATAAAAATACATCTTAGTGTTAGGACAATAACTGTAGAATTCATGGTTAACATTTATATTATAAGATTCTCCCACCAGACCATGCTTATACCTTCCCTGCATCCATTAAAAGAACATGATCGTATTCCTCCTCGGAAGATCATCAAACCATAAATCAATACTTGCTGAGGTTTAGAGGTCAATATCAATTCTATAAAGGAAGATACCACACCCGTTCATACACCTCCATCATAAAGAAAAATTAGAGACAACTACCCTGTGGATTCCACATTCGGTTACCACCAAGAAATTTGATACAATGATGGAGTGTCACTACTTTACCAAAATATTATTTGTTGTAATATTCTTATATTTTAGATCTGCATTAACTGAGGAGGGGATCTAGCTGATCTCACCACAAGCTAATACTCTCTTTCCAGGGAGCTTCTGAGGGATCTCTGGTAGTCAATTCTGTTACAAATGAAAATTATTTTTTCTAACACTAAATCTGCATGAAAAAGAACTAGGAACCCATGGGAACTTGAAGAAGATGAGGAAACAGTGTTTTCCATTCTATTTAAATAAACCCCCTCCACCATTAAATAGAACTAATATTGGGTATGATCTTTGAGTATGAGGTGAATATAAAGATTCATTCTATGGAGAAGATATAATTCCATTGATAAAGAAATGGTTGGCCCACATCATCTAATGATGGGATAATCCAAGTGTATATTCTTGAATGAGAGACATATCATGGGTAAAATAATTCAACCAAGGCATTGTGAAAAATAAAAATCCCATAATTAAAACCCCATGCCCACTTTTCATTACCCACTACTATGAAGAATCATATTATTCCTCCCCTAAAATGGGAATAATGAAATCCCATAGAAAGTAAACCTACTCCCTGACATTCATAAAATCAAAGAAGAAACCCATGCCTCTAACAAGGAGAAAAGTTTTCCATGATCTATAAAAGTAATTAAATCATCAGAAGATACAGATATATGAAAAAACTATAAGGTAAAGAACATATTATAAGATATTTGTATCCAAATCTCTTTGTAATTTAATTTTCATTTGTAACACTCTAATGATGTCACATTAAACCCAATATTGTTCTTCCAAGGATAATCTCCCCACCAACAGTTGACATATTCTACTCTTTAAATGTTCCAACTCATCTATAGAATTTTCTTGTACTGATACTAGAGGTTTCACAAATAGTATTTGCTTTATGTTCTTCTTACTACCAGGATTGAACACATAAAAATACTCTTCAATTAAGTATTTTACTTCTGATAGCCAATTGTGAGGTAATTCAAGGTAAAATAGGGATATCCAAATATTTTTCTAGGAAAGGGTTTGTAAAAAAATTATTATTTTATTTCCTTACAAGAATAATAATTCCATAGTTTAAGTATTCAATTGGATTCATTTGATGAGATCATAATAAAAAACCAATTGAATAATGATTCAATAGGCTAGTGAGGAGATAATCATGGGTTCGACGACTACTTCCTAACATTAATTTAAAATAAACATCATTTTATTTATTCTTTATTTAAAAAAACGTACCCATGGAATAAAATTTAAACACACTCATAACACTAACTTCTTTAGGGAAAATCTAAGTACCACTTTAACTTGATGTTTTTTAAGTTCAAATTTTGATTTACTGAGCACCCCATAACAAGAGATCATCAATATTTACACCACTGCTGGGAAATTATAGTTTTTTTTAATTTGTAAAAATATAGTTTTCATATTACTAGATCTAGTTATTCCCACCTCAATAGTTTAATAAAGAGGTTTAGAGAACTATGATTACCAAAATCAAAACATTAAGAAATTTAGAAAAATAGGAAAGGGAATTATTCATCCTTATATTAGCTGTATCTCCATCCTTAGATTTATCATCCTAATAATATTTAACAGAAATTAAAAAGATGGAAGTCAATTTATTTCAAGTTGATAGAACATTGAGATAAATGTATGAACTTTATTTTAATATAAAAAATCGATAATTATAATTAAATGATAAATAGTAATGTGAACTGAAAACTAGAATGATTGGGATATTACCAAAGTTTAAAATATTAGCTAGTGAAGACCCCAATAGGAACATAAGATAATTTAAAGTGATCTAAAATTGACTTATAACCATAGAAGTTACTGATGATCATATAATATGGAAGGTATTCAACTTTTCACTTGAAAGAGAAGCTAATGAGAATTTCTATAACCTCTATCCAGGAAAATACAATGCATGGGAAGAGCTATATAAGATGTTCTTCCAGAATATTTTCCCTACTTCAAGAAGTTCCCAACTTAGAAAAAAAATTTACACAACTAAACAAGAAACAAGATAAACTCTTGATATGTTATGGGATAAATTTAATAAGCTAACCACCTCATGTCCACACCATAAATATGAAGAATATCATTTCATGTTATTTTTGTACCAAGGATTAATAGAAATTAACCAAAACCTACATGATGATTATTTAGGAGGGGCACCAATTGATAGGTCCCCAGATAAATTGAGATAAATCAATGAATTGATCTCACACAATGTCCAAACTTTTAGTACCCAAACTACAACAAGAGGATTACATGAGATGAAAAGTTCTTATTCACCTTTGTTAAAAAATAAAATTGAACAACTGACTTACCTTGTGGGGAAATTAGCTATAAAAAAGTACATGAATTACCATTTATCACAACCCAAAGGTCCTTCCAATTATGATACTCTTGTTAAAATTTTATTTAAGGATATCATAATGTTCAAGAAACTAAAATATATGATACAGGGTTCCAAGGAAAATTACCAAATAAACCAAGTGGAAAATAAAGATTTAGATAATTCCGCATGCACCAATTTGGATCTAGAAGCTAGAAGACTAAAATAAAATCATTTCAACATATTTATCAACAACCTTTTAAAACCCCCAATAAAAATACATAATTTCCAACCATATATAAGATAATATAAAGGAAAACCACAAGGACCATCCATGAAAGACATTTTTAGAATTGAAATAAAATCTAAAAAATAACCAGCACACCCCTAACACCAATCAAAGATCATAAATAAAATAATTAAATGATAAATTTGGCCAACTCTTGACCAGAATGAATAATATGGTAGTACAAGTTACATGAAATATTTATACACTAAAAATTCAAAATCCAAAAAAAGGTACATTCCATTACCTTGAGAACTACAAAAGAACTGGAAGATAGTAAAGGATCTCCCTATGAAATTGAAAATGTATTTGTACAACATCAAGAATCTGATAAATCTACACTAGGAAAATAAAATGACTAAGTGTCAAATAAAGAACCATGAAATGATACAAGAGATATTATAGAAGATCAAAATATACCCCCATTTCCTAATGTAATGTGATAACCAATAAAAACAAAGGTGGAATCATTATAGAAAAGATATGCTAGACATTTTCAAAAAGGTATAAATCAATATCTCCTATTGGAATCCATTCGATAGATTCCAAGGTATATATAATTCATTAAGGATATGAACTATGGTAGGAGGATAATGAAGAGGTATAAATAGTTCAGAATGTTTATGTTCTTATTACCACTCTAATTATAAATAAAATTTCAGGATCTAGGTACTTCTTCTTTTTCATACACAATTGGAAAAATCACTTTTTTCAATGAATTCTTTGACTTGGGGGACTCAATTAATGAAATTCCAGTATTATTTTTTATATATGGGAGAACGTAAACCCACCTGTGTGTTAGTAAAACTTACTAACATAGACACTACCTATCTGGTATGAGTATTTTAGGGTGACCTGGTAAGTGTACAAGGGTATCGTTTTTCTGATGTCTTCTATGTTCTCAACAAGGAAGATGGTTATGGTATAGATGATTCTCCTATTATTCTTGTCATATACCTTCTAAAAATAAGTAAAACCATCATAAATTTAAATAAAGGAACCATGTCCCTGAAATTTGGTGAGGATTAAGTATATTTCAATATACATGATTCAATGAAACATCCACATAATTACTATTATATTTTCACATTAAAACATTTTTAACTATCATATTATTATAGAGAATAAATTTAAATATTTTATGATATAATAATATTATGAGAATCTTTGAAAAAACATAGCATACTAGAAACATCTATTTTTGAAATTGAACTTAACCTAGATATAATTCTAAAAATGGATCAAATTGAAGAATTTAATGAAAAATATTTTTAATGATCTACTAAAAAATGATACTAACATATATGATTAACATGTACAGGTATCTAACATAGAGAAAAATTAATGGAAAACATATCTAAAAAGACCATGACTTCGGACTAATTTTTCCCCCATCTTTTTAAATATTCCTTTTTAAAATATAATAAGAAACATCAAGTCATAATTTATAATAATTTATACCAGAACAAGAGAACCAAAATCTAAAAATACTATAAAATAATGGTAAAATCATAGGATAGAAATTGGGGGATATTCTAGTAATAAACCCCGTATAAGGTCCACAAGGTTAAATACCCTCATAGGGGGTAAATTGGGGTATGAAAGATTAAAACTAATTCCCCTTTTGATTTTGTTTCATCCTTAAAAAACATCTTTATTTCTCCCTTAGAAATATATGAATAGAAAATAAATAATGAATGGGACACGTCAGTTCTACTTGGTTCACCCTCTAAAGGATACATACTAGGAGCACAGGACACAAATGTCTCGATGTACCAAATCCACTAAAATCACAATGATTTTTATAAGGTTTAGGATATATCACTTCTATGCCCAGGATAACTTGCATTATAAGGTTTTGGGTCTGGTCACGACATTCCCAAGGTTCACTGCCAATGTCTCTTTCTCTAGCTCACTTCCAGTGGAATGTATCATTGTCTTCCTCTTACTTCACTCAATGCTCTTGGAAGGGAACCCAAAAAAAAATATGTACTTATAGGTCCCTTCATTTTCATGAATTCTACATCCTAAACTGTAGGTATATGCTCTATTCATGTTATACCTTCATCCACTATTTAATACCATTTTACCACAGATATACAGGGAAACATCCAACTTTCTCACAAACTTTTGTTGACTTGTATGATACTGTAAGAATTTTGGGAATATTCTTCATTTTAATAGATAAAACATATTTCACACTATACCAAACCTCCATGACATAGACTTTTTACCCCCAACTCACTTTTAGTGTGAAAATCCATTCTGGTGCACAAATTTTGAGTAACTCTCTTCTTTCACACTCTCACTAATTTCTTGACTAGTGATTTGATTCTCTCTAATTTTATATATTCTTCTAATGGTTGGGGAAACCATCCGTTTATAGTAATCTTTATAACCCTGCACTTAAGGTGCAGATCTTTCCCCTAGACAAACTAGTCTGTTCACCCAAGCTTCTTCTGTGTAACTCACCTTGCAGGCTTCTCTATAACTAGTGTACACCTCTTTACTTTTCTATATATTGGTGTTATTATTTAAACATATTAATGGTAAAAACGTTATAATTATCCTTGACACTAGAATGAAACATGCTTTTCCAAATGTGATTTTCTCCACTCTCCAATTTTTAGTCCCAAAAGTTTTGCAGACACTGGAAAACGACACCATGTTTTATACGTTATTTTGGTACCTCCATCAGATCATCAATTACTTTATCATGATTCTTTGTCAACATTTATTTTCAACAATATCGTTGTATCTTGACAACTATCCATAGAAAACCTCTTCTTTAACAAACAAAACCAACCCAAAAATTCTTCTATGCTTCCTTAAGTGAATTTTTCCTAACACCCTACCACCTGCATGGAAATATTTTTGTGGAAAAGGGATCTATTATAGTAACAAAACCCTATAGGTGACTATGCCCAATATCAGAAAATAGTTAGTGAGTTTTTATTGACTATATAAATTAATCCATGTAACTAGAAAAGACTATATACTTATACCATTTTTAGAAAAAATACAAGAGAGACTGGCTAGAAAATAACATAATTTATTCCTTGACGGTATTTTTGGATATTTCCAAATCCCCAAAGTACCATAGGATTAAGAAAATACAACATTTACATTCCCCTTTGGTAAATGTTACTACCAATGGATTTATTTTAGTCTCGGAAATTCCCCAGGTACCATTCAATGTTACATGTTAAGAATTTTATCATATCATGTTGAAATTTTATAAGAGGTATTTCTTGATGATTTCATTGTGTATGGGTCTAGAATTAAAAAAATTGGATTTTTCTATGAATTTTTTTACAAATATTTATTGAGAAACTACTAGTTTTGAGATTTGAAAATGAAATTTTATTTGTAGAAAAAGGATTTTTATTGGGACATTTTACTACTAATAAAGTAATTGAATTTGATAAAGAAAAAGTGGATGTTATTTCTACATTACCTTACCCTACAAATTTTAAAAAATTAAATCATATTTAGGCCATAAAGGGTCCAATTGTGATTTATTAGGTAATTTATCAAAAAAATTCCCCTAACTAATTTACTCAAGAAATAAAATCCCATTGTTTTTTATGACCCATAGAGGATATCCTTTGATAAATTGTTAGAATTTTTTACCACTGACCCATTAATATACCCACCAGATTGGAGTCAATATTTTTAGATACATTGTGATGCCTAAAATAGAGATATAGGGTTCATGTGGTCTCAATGTATTGGTAGGATTCCACATGTGATAGCCTATATCTCACAAACCCTAGACACTACCCAGATCAACTACACAACAACAGATAATGATTTTTTTTATTTTTGTATGTTCAAAAATTGTTTTTTATCTTTTATAAAGTATGGAAATTTTTAATTCAGATCATACATCATTAAGATATTTGATTAATAGGACTTGTAAAAATCCTAGGATG
This sequence comes from Viscum album, assembly GCA_963277665.1. Classification (NCBI taxonomy): domain Eukaryota; kingdom Viridiplantae; phylum Streptophyta; class Magnoliopsida; order Santalales; family Viscaceae; genus Viscum; species Viscum album. The sequence goes on along the minus strand of OY728123.1, from coordinate 2,066,935,001 downwards.
GTAATATAAATTTCGGTGATGCATGAATTTTACCTTCATATTAATGAAAAAATATATGTGAAATATAGTGGTTGAACACATGGGAATAATACCTCACATTGGAATGGTTTATCCATCCTTGAAAACTTTCTTGTATGTTTGTTTAGCTAGTGAGTAATTGTAAAAACTAACCCAAGTTCCCATGTATACTAATATAGTGAATTTTATGGTCACATCCAAGGTACCATATTTCTTCTCTAATAACCTAACTGTTAAATTTAAAATATGAATTGGAACAAAATATTTGGGAGAAACCTACTTGATGGAAAACATGTAATGATAAAATCATTAGAATACTTATTCCTGAGGAAGAAATATATTTTATAATTTCTTTTTTTTACACACATGCTTGTGGGTGATATTTTGTACATAAAAGAATTGTATCAAAAATTTTGGAAGCTAGAATTTTTTTCCTTACATTTTTAAAAATAATTTTGTTTTTTCTAAAAAAATAAAAAAAATTCTATTTTACTGGTAGAATTTGAAAAATGAATGAAATTCCCCAAAATACATTTATTTTTTGGGGAAAAAGTTAATGTATGTGGAATTAAATGTATGAGTCTATTTCCCCTATCATTTTGATTTTATTCTCTATTTTTGGTAGGGGACTATGTGTCTACATGTTTTGAATCCAAAGTAACTAAGGATATTAAATAAAAAACTATAATTGAATTTCTAAAATAAAACATTTTTTTGGTTTGTAATAGCCAAAGATTTTATGAGTGGACAAGAAACGTATTTTTTTCAAAAAAAAATTGGAATCCATCATGATAAAATAATGAGTACAACATAAATCATCCACTTTTGACCATCCAATGGAAAATAGATTGGAATAAGTTTCCAACATAGAGTTCAAATGGATCTTGGGGAAGAATGTACAACCCAACCACAAGGAATTGAGTAATAATGTAGAAGATGCATTTTAATCATAGAGAACTAAATAAAAATCTCATTAGGTATGTCTCCTAAACAGATTTTTTTATAGAAAAGATTTCCACTTTACTATTGAGCAACATCAGAAATCATATTGGAATGTTTGATGAGTAATAATAGAATTTAGAAATGCTTGAGAAAAAATAAATATTTAATTAATAGAGCTTAAGGAATTCTTGAAAAAGGTATATGAGAACTCATTTTTGTACAAAGATAAGAAATAAACATAACATGTAAGTTGATACAAAAAATAGGATTTAAAGTGGGAGACAAAGTACTTCAGTTTTCTTCAAGGATGAAACACTTCCCTGGTATGATTTATTCTGAATGGATTGGTCCATATTTTTTAATTAACACTTTAATTATTTTTACAATTGAGATTAAATAAATCAATTCAAATAAATCATTCAATTTTAATGACTAACAACAAAATAAGTATCCAGCAAAATTTTGGAAAGAACCTATGGAGGATTCTAGACCTCTCCTTGCTACTGAATATTAAACACTCTCAGGTTGTTTATTTCCTTAATTTAGTCTTGACATTTATTTAATTAATCTTAATTCTCTTAAAAAACTATACTAAATTAAAAAAAACTATATGAGAAGATAGTGTGGGGGAAGAGAGCATCTGTAGTTTATAAATAAATAGAAAACTTTTTCTATAAATATAGTAATTTAAGTTACACTTTTTTATAGTTATTTTTTTAATGTGTCACAATTTTTAATGGAATTCATGACTACCCTTATAAGTTTAAAAATAACATGATAGAGTTGAAGGAGTTCATAAGTTATCTAATTGTGATATTTTAAGTGATTTTTGAGTGATTTAACCACTATTTTATGAACCATTTTTAAATATAATTAAGTGATTCAGTGTGAGTGAAAATATTTATATGGGATCATTATTATAACATTAATTAAATGGAATTTTTAACTTAATCAGACAGAACATAACCTCCGTGAGATAAACACCTTAGAGATACAAGTTAAATGAAAATGATATAAGTCATTTAAACCTGGAATAAAATGGTCAATTGGGAGCCCATAATGGATCTCTAAGAAAAGGGCACTAAGTTTAGTTTTGTAATTATATAAATTCATCTCAATAGGTGTTATATACAGTGCATTTCACAAAATTATCTATAGGAAAAATATATTTCCAAATCATTTTGTAAAAAATTAATCAATTTTGGTGAGGTTAATATTTCACCCATAGAAAATTGGAAAATTTACTTATAAAACATTCATTCAAGTTGTTTTAATAATGATAGAAATAAAACTATGGTTTAGGAAACATAATACAGAGGGGTAAATAGATGTGATTTTGGTTAAAAACATTTCTCCCACTCAAATCTAATTCGATCCACTCATAATTGAAACATTGATTGAATTGAAGAAAGGTATTAGTTTGACTAAAAAAATGAGGCATGATAAGTTGACCATCAGATGAGTCTTTCTGTTATCTCTTCTCTCACTGTTAAATTTAATTATATAGTATGATCTTACTTTATTTCACTTTTTAATTTGAATTCAATAATAAAATTATTGAGATTGAAATACTCTAAGTGTGGGGGAGTGATGTGACCTAGAATTTTCAACATTTAATTACTTTTATTAATTGAAAATACTACTTATTATAGTCTAATTCTCTAGTAAATAGTTTGTTTGTTGACATTTAGAAATTATAACATAATTGTAAATTGGATTTAAATATGTTCTGTACTAATTAATACATATCTTGAATTAAATTTTGAATCCATGATTATGAAAAAAAATTCTATTAGGGTGGAATTTAATATCGCACTATGAAATATTGTGAAATTTTTCAAGGTGGAAAATTGAAAAGTCCAACATTGACCAAGACATCTAGATTCATTATGATTATCATAATGCTGATAGTATTATGCACATTTCATGAACCTACTATCAAGAGATACATGGTTCCTATGACTTATATCTACCGTAAGAATAAATCACAAAAACCTAAACACCTTACCGCACCCTATTTTCACAGTTTTCATACCTATCGTGAGTGACAATAAATGACCGTATATGATTTAAAAACCAAAAAGGTAAAAAACAGGTGATTTTATAAGGAAATTTTATTACCATACATCACTCTCATGATAATAATTCCTACCATGATACCCACTCTCAAAGAAAATATTGTGGTCAGGATACTGACCGTGGAATTCATGTTAAGAATTCTTACAATAAGAGTCACCCACCATAGTTTGTCTCTATCTTCCCTATAGCTATAAAAAGTACTCGAGCCTCAAATTCCTCTGAAGATCATGGACCCCTCGATTAATATATGTTGAGATCAATAACCTAGGGGAAAGTCTAATAAAAAAATACCACCACCATTTATGCACCCCCACCTAATGAAAAATACGATGACACGTGCTGTACAGATACTACCTTCTACTACTTCCCCTGAATTTGAGACGATGATGGAGTGGATCTACATTTCCAAGAGATTTTTGGAAATACTGTCCTCCCATTTTATCTCTCCATTGATAAATGGATAGATCTATAAGAGTGTTTAATGAGTAAAGAATCCCTTCCTATGCAGATTATCAAGGGGATCTAGTACTCCATTATGTAGTAAAGAAAAATTATTCTCATTAACACTAAATGGGAAAGACAAAGGACCTGGAGCCTGTCGGAACAAGAAGAATATAACAAAACATCATTTTCCACCATGTTTAAATAATCCCCTCAACAATTAAATATAAATTCTATCGAGTTTGAGTTCCAAGCATGTGGTGGGTAGAAATAAACATTCTATATAAAATTTATAGTGCCACTAACAGAGAAATGGTTAGCCTTATCTGCCTAATAATTGGGGAATCCAAGTGAAAATTTTGGTTGAAGTGATGTCTTTTAGCTAAAATAATTCTTCCCTATCCCTATGAAAATAACAAATCCCACAATTAAAATATCAATACCACTTTCCTTTCCAAATAATGTGTATCATATGATTATTTAACCCCAAAAAGGACTACTAAACAGGACTGTGGAAAGAAAACATACATTTTAACATTACTAAAGTAAAATAAGAAACTAGTGCCTCTCACATGGATAGAAGTAGACCATCATCCATATAAGAAATTTAATTAGGGGGAGATCAGGATATATAAAAAAATTGGAAGCTTAAGAACTTATTCTAGAAGGTTTCCATCCATTACACTTGTGTAAATTAATTTTCCTTTGTAATAGTTCGATGATGGAATAGTCAACCCCTTATGGTAAAGCCAAGGAGAATATCCTCACTACCCCCCAATTTATGAATTCTTCTCCTAAAATTTTCTAACTAATCATTAGAATTTACTTGTACTAAAATTAGATGTTTCTTGTGAATTATAATTTTTATGATATCCTTAATTTAGAGATTGCACACACAACAATCCACTTAGATTAAGTCCTTTTCAAGTGACAGAAAACAGTGTGGGTAATTCAAGTGTAAATGGAGATATCCAAATACCGAGCTGGGAAAGGTCAGGGAATATAATAATTATTTTATTTCTTTATCAAATCCTAAATTTTCTGGTTTATATAATCATTTGATTTCAATTGATAATAGGATATATATAATCAAATTGAATAATGATTCATAATGTGGGTGAGGACATAATCCAAGGTCGGACTACTACTTCCCTAACATTATTTCAAAACCAATAAAGTTTTATTCACTATATCATTAATAAAATGAACCCACAACATAATATTTAAACATAATCATAACAATTCCTTCTACAAAGGCAATCTGAGACCCACATTTACTACATATTTCTAGGATCAAATTTTGTTTTTCTAGGAACCCCATGAAAGGATCTCATCAACCATAGAAATACATGGTTGAGAAAAAATAGATATCTATTAGTAGATAAGGAACTATAATTTTCCAAAAATAGATGTTCATGCATAAGAAATATTTATTCAATAATTACATTATAATGAAACAATAATATATTTGGTAAAATTTCTAATAAAAAACCATTGAAAAAGAAATTTAAATACCATGAATACAAAGAGATATTATAATGGAATATCTTGAGACTCCTTGATGAATTTGGTCTAACTGATAGGACCAAAAACTATACACAAGCCACATTGTGGAATTTGACATGCTATTATTGTAGTGTGTGACTAGAGACACTAATATGTTGTTTTTTTAGGTAGGATATGATGATGGAAAGACTAGAGGGGGTGAATATCCCTTTAGTAAATTTATTAGATTTATTAATAATTAATTTTAGAATATGATAATTTAAAATTATTGAGAAATTATACCATAAATGAATATGAATAGCAGATATGGGAAGTGTATATGAATGAAAAAAGAGAAAAACACATATATTTTTATAATAGTTTATACCATAAAAGAACATTCTCTACACTTCACTCCCTAGCCAATGGAATATAATGCCCATTATGAAAGAGAGTGATATTATTTAATAAAGGATAAATACAAACTCATATTTTTTAACTAGGATGAATCCCAACCCAAGAATTTGGGTGGTGTATCCCCAAACCAAAAAACACATAGGATTTTTCCAGATTAGATAGGAACTAAGGATTTCTACAAGGAGAAACCCCAACATAAGTATACTTTTTTCTGGTCAAGAAATCATAACCAAGGAACAACCTTTGGTAAGGTAACAGAACCACATACTAATTTTGATTGGTGGAGTAACCTGTTGTGTGAAATATGGAAGTGGAAACAACTCGACCTAGCATATAATAAATAAATACAAAATTACAGAATAACTATAGAGTTATAGAAATAAATTTGTAGATGAAATAGTTGATATAGGACCTTTAAATGGATTTGAATGATGATTTCTGGTCATTCCAACAATGTTATGGTATATATATTCAAAGTTAATGAATTCAAATAATATTTTTTCTTTTATTGAGAGTTATTCACAATGGATATAAATAGTTTAGAATCATATTACTTTGATAACATAATAGTATGAATTTATGAGATATCTGGTCAACATTTTCAATAATTTTCCCTATTCCATGAATCATTTAGTCCTTTAAATACATTTTTATTTGGACTATACACTCAAGAATGCATTCCAAATAATAAAAGCAATATAGTTAGATTTTTTGAAAGAGATCAAAACTAGAGAAATTACCATTTCCTAATAACCACTTAACATACATCCATTATTTAAAACAATGAATAATAATTAAAACCATTTTTAATACATATATTAAATAATTTAAAAATTCAACATAATAATAAGTCAATGAATGATCCCATGAAAATAGAATGTTTTAATTTGATATATGTAATTCCAAAGCATTCCATTTAATACATGTATTGTTATGAGGAGAATATAAAACAAGTAGTAGAAATAAGATACATTAAAATAAGATTTAATGATATTAATATCAACTACAATTAATTTATAAAAAATTTAATCAAATAAATAAATATAAAATATTATAAATTACTTTTTGATTTTCAGGCAGAAAGTTCCATGAATGAAAATAAAACAACCTTTGATCTTCATAAAAACATGGTTCAAACAATGAAAAACACATCACATGAGTTATATATAATTAATATTAATTTATAATTCCATTAAAATAATTTAAATCTATGAAATAAATATTTATTAAATTTAAATAATAAAAAAATTAAAATAGAGAGAAATTTCCGGTAAAATTTTCATTTAACTATGTAATTAAATTCATGTAGGTGATTTTTTCTACATAAAAAATTGAACATGTAAGGGAGTCTATATAAGATATTAATGTAATAAAATTAACATATAATAATCTAAATAAGTGGTTAATTTAATGGATTCACATAAGGGAATTCATCACATAAGTGATTCATGTCTGCAAATTCCACAAAACTGTAAGCAGATTAAATTCTAAAATTTTAGATCTAAAACAGACCTATATAAATGAAGAAATAAATTTGGGTCCATTTTAATTATATTTATACCAATTTATTTATCTTTACAATTAATAAATAATAACCTTAATAAGAGTATTAAATATAATTTTGTGATAAAAAAACAGAATCAATATAGTTCTGAAAAAATGTAGAAATGAGACTAAAAACATTAACTAAATTATAAACTAATTTAACACATGATAGGTATCAAATTAAAGTTTCATGTATTCCAATTAAAATTATATAATCTTCTAATATTTTTAATTAAAGGAATCTCTCAATTTGGAGTTTTTGGCCAATGATATGGTCAAAATAAAAATTTTATCCAAATATAGAAAATCATCTATGTGGATTTCAAAATGGTTATGTGAATTTCAAATCAACTATGTGGATTATTAGTTGGATATGTTGTGAATAGTTATTTCTTTATATAAGAACTATAAAAAACATTCCAAAATAATATTTTAATGTACCAATTGACTTATTTATCCTAGGAACACTTCATGAAACATGTAGAACAAGTCTTAAAAATAAAAACAAAAATCAAAATATAATTTAACCAATGAAATATTATGATAAATTAAAGATTAATCTTAGTTTAATAAAAATAAATTTCAAATAATTAATAAATTTAGCAGGGAAAAACAATGAAATCATTTTAATTATCAATACATAATTTGGTTCAAGGAGTAACTCAACATCCCCCCTCGTAATTAAAAACTGAGTATAATTTTGAAAATAACTCTCTATATTTAAAAATATCAAAAAGAAAAGGATTGAAAAAAAATATATTGAATGTTTTAATCTAATGATATGTAGAAAAAATAAATTATGTGCAATGTTTTTTCAATCATGCAAATTTTTAAAACAAGTACAAAATATCCATGGTAATGTCATTCATGGTTAAAAATAAAATTAAATACAGTGAGTAGAATTTTCAAAGTTGATAGAGAACCTAGAATTATAAATCTTATAAAAAACAAGGTTTTATACAAACTGGTCTTTTAAACATTATGTTAACATCATTTAATTTTAACTATTCATTTTAAAATAGTTAAATAATGAACAAATATGTATATAATTAAACCTAGAAAATTTTAAAAATATATTCAGGATTTCACCGATTTCAGGTAAATCCAAAGAAAAAAATCATGTATATAAACATTTTTATTCTACCCCTAAACACATGAAAATATAAAACTATAAATCATATTCTATAAATAATTAATTAATTTAAAATATCCCCATGAAAGGAATATAAATTTATCTAATAGAAGATCTCCCCCTTAATTTATACTTTTTTATAAAAAAATTCTACCAATATAAAATGATTTGATAAAAAATTTAACAACACCTTTTATCTCAATAAATTGAAACATTATTTGAAGATCTTCCACCATTATATTAAACATTGAAGTTAATGTGTTAGATTTTAAAAAACATAAAACACAAAAACGTTTTTGTATGAATCATATTTTGGGTATAATTAGGTTTGTAACAGAACCATTTGTTACGAAAGAATAATTAAGACATTTATTGTGATTTACATGAGAAGATAAATTCTTAGCGATAAAGGCTCTAGAAATACCAAGAGACCAAGGAAATATAACCTGATAGAACATTCAACATCATAACGTCTATGAAACTGAAATTTAAATCATGTAACTTTATTAACCTTCTCTATTGAAAACTTAACCAAATTGGTCTTATAAAACATAGCAATTTTTTTATTATAACCAAATACATATTTATCTCTATTTAATTTCATCATAGATACCATCTTGTCATATTTTTACTTACCATTGAAAAATTTAGAGAGATATTCTATAAAATTTATAATTTCACTTTTTAAATTTACTTTTTTTCATAATTATCAATTACATCCCAAACTCATCTTTTATAGATTTAGAAAAATTTCTCAAACTGTGATATTCATTTTCAAAATTATAAACATTATTCCCCATAAAAATACATTTTCTTTTTATTCATTTTAAATTTCAAGAATAATATTTTCTAACTTTTCATTTTATAAAATATGATTTTTTTTATTCCTTAAAATCCTTCTTAGGATACTTAGTCACAATTTAATAATTATTTGAAATATTTTCAATTTATAATTTAAATTAATCACATAAATCACATAGTTATTTAAATTTAGAATTATCACAACCATATCTAGAAGAATTTTCAGAATTTCAATAATAATTATAAGAATAGATAAAATTATTTATTTTTTCTATTAAACAAAAACCAGAATACTTTACTATATCATCAAAAGGGTCTATTACCTAAGGATGTCTTCCCATTAAAGAAAGATTACTAGTCATTTATAACATCTAAATTCTTTTCCATAGTCTAATTAATCAGTACATCTATAACTAGTGTGATAATAAGTTTTCATTTCATTATTTCATTATTATAATTACCTTCTTGTTTCAACATTGGACACTCGTGTTTGGTGTTTTGGGGTTTCTTTTATTCAAAAAATAATAATATTATACTTACCTTTATTAAATTTTCATTTAAAATATTTTTTGTACCTATTTCTTTTCCCTTCATCTTTTTCGAAAGTATAATTTTTATTTATAATCCCCTGAATGAATTTAAAAATGTGAAATATATCATCATCCTTATCTGACCTAGAAAAATTAAAGGAATAACTAAAATAATTGGTAGAAACATATTAAATTCAATGTAAACTCTACTTTTCATATGAATCATGCTTTTTTTCTTTAATTTAGTCTTGTATTTTAATAAATACCCAACGATCTAATTTAGTAATTGTTTCAAAAACAATTAACTTGAATGGATTCTTTCCTTTAATTTCAATTATTTAGTATAGATCTATGTACCATTTCAAATATCACTTCAAACTACATGGTTTAACTATGTGTGACTATAATGTTGACGATCTTTTAGAATCTTTTGAACATCTCATTCACAATTTCATGGTTATACATTCTTAATACATAAAATCTATCCCTTTAAAATATGAGTTTATTCTCCATAATTTATCTTCTCCTTGATGAGTGAATTTTAAGATGTTACAAAATTCAAAAGTAGTGTTATAAGTACATATATTACTATACACATTTCTTCTAGTAGATCATTAATGATAATTCATTACATTGTAATTAGAGAAATATTTTTTAGCATCATTTTTAGTTAATGATTCATGTTCAACTTCTATTATTTTATGTCAATCCATGGTAATCAAAAAATTTATTCCCATATATTTTGAAATAACATTATTCAATATTCCAAATATCGATGATCAATTCCATTGAAATGAGCTGGTATCAATGAATTTATGAATTTAAAATCCTAAGTTTCCATCAGTGAAATATATATTTCCTTGTTATTCATAAAGATTATGATACATATTAGATAAAATAAAAATTTAAATTAAGTTAGGATAATTATTTTAAAATAAAATAGAGAAAAAATAAAGAATTCTAAACTTTTATCCCATAGATACCATGTGTTAGGAATCGATAAAAATGACATAGGTAAACCAACCGTATGAAATATTAGTGTCTAATATAAATTTTATGTCTGATTTGATGATGGTATAAGAAATAAGGGGATTAATAAGAATTTTTTAAAATTATAAAGGTTATTAAAAAGTATTTTTAGAATATAATCGTATAAAATTTTTACACAATTTTTTCTTAAAAGAATATGAACAGTTAATGTGTGAATCTTGTATATAGAAAATAAAAAGAGAATAAAAATGAAATTTTTATATTATCATAGATCTTAAATGATGTAACTCTAAAGTTTACACCCCAATATATGGAATATGGAACACACTATGAAAGAGAGAGAAAATTTTACATGTGAGAAATCTAAAACCAATTTTTTACACTGGGATGAATCTCAACCTATGACTTTGTAAGAAGAATTCCCAAACCTGACAACACATTGAATTTTGATGGAGCTGATAGAAACTCAGGCTTTCTAAAAGTCACATCCAAAAATTAATTGTACTTCCTTTTAGTTAGGTATGAATAACCAAGGAACATCGTATTGGTAATGTATCAAAACTATAGAATGTTTTATAGGTGGTATAATCATTTGTGTAAATGATAATGTGTAGAAAACTCTACATATCCTAAAATAAATAAATACACTAATTAAAAAATCATTGGAGTGTTGTAGAAGTAAAATTTTCGAGAAACTCTTGATACATGCCCATTTAATGGATTTTAATGTTGAATTAAGTTAATTTCATCAAAGGTGCAGTATGTCTCTTCAAGGTGAATGATGTTTAAAACTATTTCCTTCTCCTATGATATTTCACCAAAAATGATGTAAAAAATTGACCATTATATTACATAATTTATGTAAGAGTATGAACATATTAGATATACTATTATCAATGTCAAAAAATTTCATTTTTAAATCTTGCTTGATTCCATTAAATAAAATTTTCTTGAACTACATAGTTAATCAAACTATTAGAATAATAAAAGATATAAAACTGTATTATTAGAAATATAGGGAAATTGAGAAATTATCATTGCATAATAATCACAGATTTCACGTCCATTATTAAATACAATAGGAAATAATTAAAACTAATTTTAAATGATCTTTTAAATAATTTAATTGGTATCTATAATAATAGGTTAATGAATGACCCCATAAAAATATAAATTTTGAATTTGACATATGAAATTCAAAAACAATATGTTTAACTCATGAAGTAAATATAAAGTGAATATCAGGGAATTAATAACACTAAATTGATGATATTAAAAAATATTTAATGAGTTTAATATAAACTAATTTTAATTTAGAATCAATTTAATCAAAGAAAAAAATATAAAATAATAAAAATAAATTTTTGAGTTTCAAACTATAAATATTATCTGTTAAAACATAAGAGCATTAAATTTTCATAAAAACTATTTTAAAACAGTTAAAAATACATTGAATTGTTTCTAAATAACTAAAATTAATTTATGAAGTCATTAAAACAATTTGAATATGTAATATAAATCTACATGAAATTAATATGTGAAAGAAAACATAAAACAAAGAATAATTTCCTATTGGATTTTCATTGAGTTACATAGGAATATTCATGTAGTTGTTTTTAGATATGTATGAATATGTACCATGTAAGGGAGTCAACATAGGAGATTCACATAATAAAATATACATATTTTAATCTACAAAGGTGATTCATGTAAGGGATTCATGTAATGAAATTCACCACATAGTTGATTCACATATGTGATTTCCTAAAAACTCTAAACAAATTGAATTCTAAATATTCATATCTAAAACATTCATTGATAAAGGACTAATTATATTTGTTTTTTATTCAATTATATTTATAAAATTTATTACTCTTTTTAGAAAATCAATAATCACATTAATAAGAGTTCTAAATATCATGTTATTATTAAAAAATGAAACAGAATACCTTTAGAAAACTATAGAAAATAGACTAAAAATATTTTATAAATTCTAGACTAATTTAAGTGATAATAGATATCAAATAATAATTTCACGTTTTCAAATGAAACATTTTTAATAATCTTATCTTTCTAACAAAAAATAATCACTCAAAATATCTACATATATTTAAAAATGATATGTGGATTTCAAAATGTCTACAAAGATTTCAAATTAGTTATGTCGATTATGAATTGGCTATGTTGTGAACAAATATTTTTCTATATGATAAATAAAAAAAATGTCTAAATGTTATTTTATGATCCCAAATTCTATACTTACCCTGTAAAAACTTCATGAGACTTTTATAATATTTTTTAAATAATCAAAACATAAAATATAAATGTAATATAATAAATGAAAAGGTATGATATAATCTATATTAAGAAAAAATTAATAAATATGAAAATAAAAAATATTAAGAAATTAAAAGTAAATAAAACAATGAAATATTTCTATCTCTCAAATCAAAATGTGGTTCAAGGAGACACTCAACAATTATATATATATTGAATTATTTTTACTATGATACTATTGCACAGTGTACTTAATGTGAGGTACATTGATCTATAGAAACATAGGTTACAAAAGTATTGGGTTTCTTTATAATACCATTTAAGTTCTAGTTTCTTTATTCATCAAAATATGATATTCACCCTATAATCATGCTCCTAAATTTAGTGAAATTTTCCCCTCCATGGACATAGGGATCATTTCTTGAACAATATAAATCAACGTGTTCTTTAAATTATTCATGTTATTTTTTATTCATTTTACTCTATTCTTTGGAAAATTATATATCATTTATTCCCCCATGTGATTCTACCAAAAACTATACCAGGGCATGAGTTTGAATGATTGAGTACAGTTTTCATGAATTGAGCTATGGTAATTGAATAAAGAAAGGTGAATATTGATCATTTAAATGAAACTGGTTATAGTTACTGGAAAACGTAAATTGGGGACTGCCACTATTAGAAAAATATATAGTTTCTTCTTCAAGGTGAAATCCCATTGGAGATAGAGAAAAATGAAGTGGGACCTACTCGATCGACCTGTTCTAGAAGTTTTTCAACTTGAATAAGAAAAAAATATGGTTTTTAACATTAATGAGGATAAAATGAAAGATATGTTTGATAAAGATATCATGGATATATATATGAGAATCCTTATAAATAAAACAAGTGTTCTAAATGAAATTAATATTAAATTTAAATATAATTAAATGGAATATTTTTTATGATCAGGTCAATGAATTGGACACTATCACAAGACAGTTTTCATCAATGGTAGTTATGCCAGATGGTGAGATTTGTGAACTCTTTTCACTATCTTCACTAACAAATTTCAGTGAAGGTACTGTAACATCTGTGAATAGTTATTTGAGATGTATAATGTTTATATGTAATTATGAGTGATACTTGATTCTTATTGAGGGTATTTGGAGAAAATAATTAGGAATATTCTTTGGTTATTCACTGAACATGGAAGGATGAAGATTATATGTGTAGTGATATAATCTTATATGATGGTCAAAATCAAGGTTAAATTGATGATACAAGGAAGAGGTGTCTTTTCATAATTGCTATGATCATGGGAAAAAAGGACACACAAAAAAGGATTGAAAAGTAAAATAGAAGAGACATGAAACCAATACAAAATTTAAACAAGATGAAAGAATTTATTATGTGTTGTTTTTTAGAATATATAACCCTATGTAATATTGATTTTATATTCATGTCATATTTACATTCCTATTCAGTAAATAGTTTCTTTAACAATTGTTTTTATAAAATTATAGAAATGTACATCTTGTGGATGATGAATGCATACAGATGTAGGGAAGGGAGGTGTGTTGATTAAAACAAAAATTGGGATCATTCTAGAATTAAATATTATATTTTATTTCCCTATAAAAATAATAAATAATAAATAAATTTGGAAGCTCGATGATATAGGTTTTATAACCACGTTCACTAGTAGTGCATAAAATATTACTAAGGTATATATAGTAATAGCTCATGGATTAAATAATTGAAAAGTTTATAATATTATAGATATTTTCATGGATATGATTGAAAAAAAATGTTGGGGATTCACAAATTTTTTTTTGTAGTCATAGCGACATGATTAAAAAAAAGATAAGGGTGATTGAAAAAAATTTGTTACCTCATATGAAGTCAGTTTATTTCATCTTATGTGAAGAATTAATATTTTAAAAGTTAAAGAAGGTATCTTCAACAAAATGAGGTAGAACACCGATGGTTGAGAAGCAATAAATGGTGCACGCTGTGTTTTAGGGTCTGATACCTATAAATTACCTAGTAGTGTCACTATATTGTGTGACATTTGTTGACAACATTAAAAGGATGGTATGGTTCTACTTTCTCAAAATAAAATATAGTGCATTTATCATGTTTTAGAAGTGTATGTCTATACTAGAAAATGAGTCATGGTCAAACATAAAATTATTATGTTCTAAAAATAGAGGAGTGTATAGAAATTAGGAGTTCAAAAAAAATATACTAATACTGGAATTCAATGGGAGAATACACTTCTAGGAACACCATAGAATAATGGTTTGGTTGAAAGGATGAATATAAACCTGAATGAATGTTCACGGATTTTGTGGCTCAATAGAGGGTTACCCAATAAATTTTGGGAAGAGGAGGTTAATATGGAATCATATCTCATCAATATGAGTCTATATGTACCACTGGGAGAAGGTATACAGGAGGAATAATTGTCAATAAAGGAGTTAATATTATCATTTATGATATTACAGTTTTTTGGAATTTTTGTAAATACATGATAACACAAGGTGTATGGTTTATTTTAAGTCTAAAACATGATACTTACATAGTTATGGTCTTAAGGAGTTTCTTTATCAGTTTTTTGATGATAAGAATAAGATGGTCATTAGAATCCATTACATGATATTTAAATAAGGTTTTTTATACATTAATGATCATTTAATTGAAACTAGATGTGAGAATAATGAATCAGAATGATGGAATAAAGTTAACCATGAAGTTTTACATAATAATTTGACATCAAAATCAATAGATTCCACTCCTAAAGTGGAGTTGAGGGGATAAAATTTTTGAGAAGTAATGTGAAGATGTATTAATCATCCTTCCACTATTTTTTATTGAATAATGTTATAGATATAGAATTTTTTGATGAGAAATTACAGTTAAAGGATTCGAAAACTTGGAAGTTGGATATAAAAAGGATATTTCTTCATTACATAAAAATAATACATCAGATATAACAAATTATCTACAAACGAAGAATGAATTTAATGAAAATTAATTTTTAGTGTAAAATAAGAACATATTGGTAAGAGTATGTATAAGCTAAGGATATTGCTGAAAATATTTCATCTTATGTAATGTGTAGATATTCCTAAAATTTTCTCACGTTTAGTGAAGATTAACCCCTACATGGTGGTTTTTAGTATTATTTCATTAGAAGATTTACATCCTCAGTAGTTTGATGTGAAGGTCATTCTCCTTTATGCATATTTTGGGGAGGAAATTTATACACATTAATTATAATTATATGATTATTTTGGAAAGGAATACCTTTCTTATAAACTCTAGAAGATCTTAAATGGGTTAAAGAAGACACCTAGATGCTGGAATAGGTATCATAATTAATTCATGAATGAAAATATATAAAAATGGTTCCACATGGATCAATTTTTATATTATAAGTCTTTTAGTGAGGGATATATTATATTTCATATTTATGTAGATGACATGCTCATTATAGGTTCATTTATCTAGATGATTAATGAGCTAAAACGGTATCTGTTTGTGGAGTTTCAGATGATTGTTCTCAGAGAACCAAGAATGATTTTGGGGATAGAGATCAAGGGAGACTGAACAGTAGGAAACTAGTTGTTATCACATGCTAACCTCAATGGAAATGATTTATTGAGATTAAGTATTCTTCAAATAAATCGAGTTTATGTTCCCCAAGATATCCATTTCAATAGACATAGTAGAAAACCACAAAGACGATAAAATATGTTGAGTTCATGGAAAAGATTCTATATGCATAAACTATTTGACTCTTTATATATGTCATAGTATGTACTCAACATGATATTTATCATATAGCAGGATTTGTGGGAAGGTACATATATAACCCCAAATGACAATATTGTGAAGATTTGTTATGGATATAGAGTTTCCTTAAGGGAATAAAGGAAGTATCTAAGTGATTATGGAAAATAAAGTCATTAAAGTGGTATATGGATACGATCCAAGGAGGATATGTTGATAGTAAGAGGGGTAACATGTGTTATGTTTATAAATATTAGTGAACTGTAGTGAGATAGATATCTCGTTTTTAGAGGTTGGTGGTTTCATACAGCACACTTAAAAGAACAAATTTTTGTAAAAAAATTAAATACATAGATGGTTTGGATGAATATATTCATGGAGTATCTGGGTAGAAATTGCCTAGGTAATGTATTGCATAATGATAGTTAATGAGTTATTTGTCTTTTAAAGAACCTAGTGTTTCATGCCCAAAAAAATATTATTCATCTAAAGTAAAACTTAAAAGAATAATAATATAAAATATTGTTTTGAAATTATAGAAGATTATTCTAACTAATAATCTAGTAGATATAATGACATTTTTAATGGTGATTAAGAAATTAAGGAACTTGTGTGCATATATTGGTCTTGTTTAATGAATGAACAATAAGAAGAAGAATATAGAAGAACACTATATGAGAAAAGAAGGAAATATATATTGAATTTTATGAATCGTTATCTTGAAATTAAATTTGTAATGGGAAGAACCCATTGGTCTATGAATATGGGGGAGCTCAGATTAAGTATGTTTTCTAAGTCAGTTATATAAGAAAAATTTCATATGCATGATCGGGCTCTAAGTGAGACATTTCTAGAATGGTATATCTCAATCCTCTTAGATGAATTTGTTCCAACCACTAGTTGACTGAACTATAGCTTTGTGAAATTATATCCACTGAGAAACTTTAACATAGTGGACTTAAATTACATTTTTTGGAAATATAGTAATGTAGGTTTTTGTAGCACTGTGTTTCTTTTGGAGCTTAGTCAAACTAGAGTTTTTGTGTCGGTGAAACTCTAATATTCACCTAGTGATTATCCCCTTGAACATAGTGTAATTTATAACTCTCCATGAAAGTCGGGATCGTTTCTTAAATGATTTAAATCTATATTCTTTCATCTTATACTTATTATTTTCTTGTTTTCTCTATTTTACTATCTACTTCTTTAAATCATTAACCATTTACTTCCCCATACATTTACATAATAAGAGATTCATGATGTAATATATCAAAGAGGAAGGGTATATACCATAAGATTGAAAATAAATGGATAATACAAAAAAGGTATCAATGAAGGGAATATGATATGAAAACCCCTTAACATGGATTCCCTCTTAGCAGGGCATGTCCTAACTTCTTTAACAATATCACACCTTCTCATGATGATTTCACTCAGAATGAAGGTATTAGGAAACCTTCTTATTACTAGAGGCTTCCAAAAATGGGAGAGGAATCTAAGGGATATAAAATGGTTAGTGATTCATGAAATATTTAAAGAATAATAGTGTTTAGGATTTTTTGTAATACAGATAATTTTATCCTTGAAAGTGGTGGAAATTTCCCTAGAATCTGAAGTCTGATGAAGGTTAAAGATAGAATCAACTTGGATTTAAGTTAGTTAGGTGAGAAAAGGTTAGTCAATATTTTAGTATTAAATACTAAACATAAAAATTATTCTAAAACTTCTATATGGAATTTCAATGAAATGAAATTTTATCAATGATAGATTTCATGTTTTTAGCACTTTTAACTTATTTACTTATTTACCATGGAAATTATTTTTTACTACAAATATAATACAAAAACTCTAAATAAATTCAATGTGTTGATTATATATTTTGATTATATTTAATATAATTCAATTTTAGGATATTATAAAATTAAATTTTAGATTAAAACAAAATATATATAGAGAAATTTCTTTTTAAGAGAAAATACTTTTAAAATAAAAAAATCTTTATTCTTATTTATTTTAAATTAATTTACAAATTCTTTTTAAATTTTTTTTTATAAATTTAAAAATTAAATTTTAGTCATCATTTAAAATATATCAGTTTATTTTATTTAATTAAATTTGAACAACACTTATAAAAAATAATTCTTTGAAATAACCATTTTAGATTTAATGTGGTCACTAAAGTTTTCCTCTTTAAGTAGTTTTTATTCATTAAAATGAAATTTTAATTATTTCATAATTTATGTATTTTGATTTAACATATAAACTCTATTTAATTTTATATAATTTATAAAATGGATAAAAATGAATTTTATTATAAATATACATAAAATATAAAAACAAATTTGGAAAAAATCATTTTCAATCATAAAATGAATTTATTATCAAAATATTATATTTAACGAATATAAATGAAATATAATTAATAATATTATTTATATTATCAATAAAACATATTAAAATAATTATTTTTCATTTTTAATTAAAATTTTTAATATAGAAATGCATTAAATATAGAAGACAATTCATTTAAAAGTATCTCTTTTTATAACTAAATGATATTATCCACATTTCTAAAAAATATATAATAAATATATTTTAATGATTACTCATTTTATTTTATTTATAAAAAAATGTCATTAAATATTCCAAATTAAATAAATTTTTCTTTTAAATAGAAACATATAACAAAAAATTCATTTAAATAAAATATTTTTGTTTAACAATAAATATTTAAATAATTTTTCATTAAAGTTTCTTAAAATTTTTATATTATTTTTTTAATTCAATATTCTTTCATTTTTTAAAATAAAATTTTTAAAATCATTCTTTAAAGGTATTAATTATTTTAAGTAAAATATTATAAAAAATTGATAGAATAAAATGTATCTTCATAGATTAATTAGTAACCCTTAATTATATCACTAAAATATTTTATTTTAGTTCACTTAAATTATTTATAATGAAAAGGTCATAAAAAAACATAGGATACCCCTACTATTCTTACTAATATAAAAGCTCAAATGGATTTCTAAATCCTCACATGCTATATAAATAAATTCTAAATTTAAAAAATAAAATAAAAAAAATCAAAATAATCATCCAAAACATGGAATAATTGAGAATCAATATCCGTAAAAAAAATTAATGTGATGGTAGCCCAAAGGACTATACAAAATAGGGTGAGATATTACCGGAACCCCAAAATGAAATAAAAAATAAATCTATATATATTTGTATGACATAAGGGTTAACCTCCCACAATATCACCACTATAGAACAACTAAAATCTGCATGAATGTGTACATACAAACTCTATGTGACACATTTCATTAACCTAATTATGACAAAAAAATTATTGTTTACGCACATTGCATTTATGTAGGGTGTGAAAATAATATATGAGTAGGGTATCACCAATAATTCAATCAATATACATTGTTAGACAATAATTAACATGATAGTTTCAAAGAAATTAAACAAAACATGCTTTTGGCATTTAAAAAAAGAATAAGAAATAACTAAAGAAGAAAAAACCAAGAACGAAGGGAACCCCTATGGTAAATAAGGTCGGTTCTCATCCTAGGTTCCTCATACTCTTCATGATTGAACCATTGGTAACATTTCTAGAGTCCCACTGGTAACCAAATCCATAATATAAATTATTCTTAGGGACATCTAGTAGTCCAAATTCTAGGGTGGTAAAACATTTAACTAGCATTCGTATCTAGGCCATCCAAACAAGTTAACTAGTTTTCCCATGTTTTATAACCATTTCAAAAAATTATCTTTCAACATATAATTAATTTTATCATAAAAAAACTTTTATCTCACTCCCTTTGAATTTAAATAAAAAAATTGAAATCAACCCAAAACACCATAATTGTTATCAAAATACCCATTTTTAAATAAAAATAATTATAAAACGAATATAAAAATTAGTTGAGTATATTCTGTTCATAAAATATTGTCACAGCCTAAAATAATCTACCTTTAACCAAAAAATCCATTGAAACTAGTGAAAACCACTCAAATCTGCCTATAATGGAAATAAGGATCCTATAAAAGCAATAAAAACCATAAATGATGAGTCAAATCCATAAAAATCACCCAATAAAAACTATAAGTTGACTTAACCTTGTGGAAGAGAGAAATACAAGTTGGAAGGAAGAAATTATCAAATGGAAAGAAGAACCACTTACCTTGGATTTTATTGGCATATATTTCCAAAATCCAAAAAAACATTACTGTAATAGTGAAGGTGGTGTGTTTTTCATGAGTAGAAGGGAGATTAAGGTCATGGGGGAGATAAAAGGTTTTTAAAAAAATTGATTTGAATAAGGTTATAATAATATTTTAGATTTTTTTCATTAAAAAAACTATATCGGGGAAAACTATAGTGTTTCCTAGGGATTAGCACAAGGCTTAACTCTCAGGAAAACCTATACAGAATGGCCCCTTGGGTTGCAATGTTGTATTCCCTTAGATGGAAGTTGGTCCAGGACCTTACCTCATTCCTCTAAAGTGTATTCATATAGGTTTTGTTGTGGTGTCCCTCTACTATACACCCTTATGATGTATCCCTTTGGTTGTACCATATCTAAACTCAGGGAATCACTATCATAACTAACAAACCTATACGGTATATTCTTCAATATATGGAGTAGAAACTCCCATGTAGGAACCTATATGGTGTAGCACCTTTGGAAACTCCACATCCCCACCCTATAGAGTGATCTACTATGTGGTCAAGTGTACACATTATAGTCTCCTATAAATAAAAAAAAGACATAAAATTCAATGATCTATTAAATAAAGGATCAAAAACTAATGTTAAACTTAGATACATAAATACAAATCTTTCTCACTTAAAAACAGGCATTGTGGGTTGGATAATTCTTCACACAATATCAGGTTTTTGTCCCCAAAAAGTTAATCAAAATCATTAATAAGGAACATGTGATGCCGATTCTCCTTAATAAGTGATTCTTTCACCCATTTATCATGAGAGTAATTCCCATTTTTTCATATCTCCTATCTATTGGAATATATTTCCCATAAAGAAATTTATTCAAGGATTAAATAATATGAATCATCCAATTATTCATGGATACATCATGTTAGAACTTGATATTCACCAAATTAAAAAAATAATATGTATCCAGATTAAACTTTTTTAGTTAGGAAATATGAAATATATTTTTAATTAACATTAGTGGAAAAGAAAACTCTAAATGTTATGTCACTTTACCAATTCTATCAACAATACTTAAAGTCCCAATGAACAAACACCTTTAATAGGGCTTTGAAAAGGAAAATTATATTTTCTAGTGAAGCACAGTGGCTGACCAGGATTGTCTCACTTGATGATATCCCCAATTTTTTCAAATAATTCATATAATATAGATAAACTATGTATTTTATATTGTTTTTATTATTTTATGAAAAAAAATATTAAATATTCTTGGGTTTTTTATTACTTTATAAAATTTTGAAATGACATGCAGTATAAAAAACTAAACTAGCATTCAATATTTAACAGATTAAGTAAAGGAAAAACAAAGTTGTTTCATAATCATATTTGGGTTCAATCATAATTGTCCTATATTTCATTATTTTAGTTAGATAATAAAAATATGAAATATTATGATGTATTACAATTCTTTTTATTTATAAATTATGAAATATTTTATTTCCTAAACAATCTCAGTTATACCTCCTCCTATAATCAAGGTTGATGACACACCTTGGTCAAGGGTTTTCCATATTCTAGTACCCAACTCTATTAAAGACAATTCACCAATTACCTAGATCAACTCCATCATGTAAAGAGTTAAGAAATTAAAAGAGGGGGAAACATTAAACAAATAATATAAATTGATTGAGTTTTCATGTTATGTGGGTGAGCCACCACCTCAGGGACATTCATATCACCCATGAATGCTAATTATATCTAAAACAAATTTAAAATAAACATTAAGAAAAATTCAAATACACCTTGACCTCCCTCAGTCTAAGCC
The DNA here is from genome assembly GCA_963277665.1 of Viscum album. Classification (NCBI taxonomy): domain Eukaryota; kingdom Viridiplantae; phylum Streptophyta; class Magnoliopsida; order Santalales; family Viscaceae; genus Viscum; species Viscum album. Next base: position 2,066,912,550 of record OY728123.1, on the reverse strand, counting down.
TTGGGTCATCCTCCCATTATCAAGAGTTAGATATCACATTTGTTCAAAGAGGGAAATGATGGAGAAATAAAATGAAAATAATAAAAGAAATAATAAGAAAATAAAAATAATGAGGATGAGAGAAATAAAAGAATAAAATAAAATTTTGGGATAAGAGAGAGATATAATAAAATTTAATAGAATAATAATAGGGAGTGGGAAGAATAAAATAAAAGGGAACAAAAATAAGGACGATAGAATAAAAAAATAATGCTAAAATAATAATAATAATAATAATAATAATAATGAGAGAAGAAGAATAATAGTGGAAACAATTGAATTAACTTCTTGAATTTATTTAAAAAAATTAAATTAAAATTAAAATTGAAAATAAAACATAAAACCAAAAAACAAAAAAAAGAATCAGAAATGCGGAAAGAAGTACAGCATCTGACAGTGACACCCCCTCAGGTCTTCTTTCTCTAAGGTAGTGGGCTTCCCCTTTTATAGGTAGCAAGGCTGAGACCTTAGAATCCTTAGAATCCTTATGTATTAGGTCTTAAAAAAATCCAAATCTGAGGAGATCACCTTTCCTATAACTCTATGAATTTGAAATGGTAAACACCCATGGAAACTAGGTGTTTGATGTTTTTTTGCATGGATGTGAGTTGTGTGACTTCATAAATTATTCATGGTCATGTGGACATGAATGTGTGGATGCGGGACCAGTAATGGTGTATTCATGGTAATATTTCCATATGGTTCATTGACATGGCAGTGGGAGAGGTGGCAGCGGTGCTCCTCTTCTACTCCATCCTTCAAAGTTGCCAAAGGATGCTTGAATTGGAATTCATGGGATTGGTCGAGTACTAGGAGATGATAAGTGGTTTTTGAAAGGAATGATAGTGGGAGATATATAGAGCATGGGATTATGATGGTGTATATATTAAGGATTATACTATGCTACAGTAGTAGTAGGTCTAGATGAAAATATTGGCATAGATGTAGCATAGAAGAGAAGCGGTCGTAGTGCAGTAGAGTGAGATGGGGGTGAATAGTAACCCATTAAAACCCATCCCACACTGAAATATGGGATTGGAGGGTGGGAATTTATAAGACATGATGAAATGATCACTTTGAAATGAATTTAATGGGGTAATGGAGGATGGCCCTTGCTACCTTGGAGTAAATCACCCGGGTGAGGCTCTCCTCCTATCATTGTGTGGGCTCGACCAACACAAATAGGTGCTTGGGATTTAGACTACCTATGAGGCCCCTATATTTCATCCCCATGATCCCCAGTACATCTTCTATATTCCCTCATTCAACCTTGTTCCTTGGGCATGATCTTTAAGTGGGGTTGCTTTTCCAGCCGTCCCCTCTTGGGGATGTCAAGGTGTGTGGATTCCTCTGGTTGAGTGCTATCCCTTGGCCTATATTTTTTAAAAAATTCAGAAAATTGTAAACATAATAATTAAAATTTAAATATTAACAAAAAATATCATCCATTACCTTATAAAAATATTTATAATAAAAAATAAAATTAAAAAATACTCTTCAAATCGACTTTTGTTATAGATTAATAATTTCCAATTTTAAAATAAATCATTCAAATATTAGTAAATTATATGAGAAATTCATTTAAAAACATCAAAAATTGATTCAAAAAAATACACCAAATTTGATACTGTCAAGTACCCCCAGACTAAAACCATTATTTTCCTCATGAATAAAATATCAACATGGAAGACTAGATTCCACCAATGTTGTCAATATTCAATTATAAAAGTAATAAAATAAATTAATTATCAATGTTTAATTGAATTTTTAAAATTCACTTAAAACATCAATTCAATTTCTCAAGTTTCATAGAAAAAATCAGATCAAGAATTTTAATTTTTACCATTTGAAAATAGAGAAATGTATCTTCTCATTAATTCAAGTTCCTTAATTCATTATTATTAAACATTTAAAATTATGCTTTACCTCACTTCTAAAACTTTCTCTCCACACCCAAGATAAAATTTAAGAGTATATTTTTCTCATATCATGAAAACATGATCCTTATCCATAATATTGTAAATAAACAACATTACCAACTTTGAAAAGACAAAATGAGCATAAAATCATGAGGGATTTAATTTAAGGATCAAAATAATCTGAGGCTTAATGTTATTATGAATTGATATTTTAAAATTAAGGCTCAAATAAAAGTCTTATCTCTTAAGTATAGTGTATGAAATAAAAAATTAATGTTAAAAATAATTCTTCCCTTCAAACTAGAAACTACCAACTTCCCCAAAACTCAAACTAAAGATCATGATATAATTGAGTATAATGAATGATTTGTGTACCATTTTCAAATTTTTCTCTACATTTATACATTTTTTTCTTTTTTAAGAAACAATTTAATTTTCTTCTTTTTTGAATGTTATTCTTAGAATAAACATCACATCCACCTCCTAACCACATATAAAAAAAATAATAGGTCATGTACTGTGATTTTATATTTTCCAAAATAACAACCCTCTTTTCTAATTGTTTGGTTCTTTTGGTTATTTTCTCATTATTCTTTATTGAAGAGGGGAAAACAATAAAGACTGTAATTAATGGTTCAATAAAGTTTCTCGGTACCCACAATTTTCACCTCCACACTTCTTCATTACAATGAATTTTAACTCTTTATTCATGATTTCCTTAACCCCCACACTTCAATTTTAAAATATCATGAAAATACTAAAAGAAGGGTATGAATGAATAAAAATATATTGAAACATGGATCATTCTAATGATAATAATTCATGGTTTAAATGGGATAACAAAAAATTGATGAAAATTTGGTGTTTTAAGGATAATATATTTTCAAAGGATTCATCAATAATTTTGTATATGGTTTTGTATAGTTATATTTCTAAAAGGTTCAAATGAAATTTATGGTCAGTGGAATGTCCTATCATCACTCAAGAAATATACTCAAGATAATATAAGAAGTACTTGGTTTTGAAATCCTATTGGGAATGGGAAATATGTTATTGGACAATAACTCTATGAATGATTAATAATTGAAAATCAATTAAAAATAATTTCATCAATTTAATGAATTAAAAATTATTTTGAAATTTCATTTATATTCATCAATATATTCGCTCAAATCATGAGTTCTTATTTCAATATCCATGCTTTTTTTTAATCATATAATTTTTATATTTTTCACATTAAATATTAATAACATTGAAATATAAAAAATGAAATCACATGATTCCTAAGAAAATTTTATCTCCAAGATTAGTCATGTAAAGAATATATATATTTGGGCCTGAAATTTTATATTTTAAAGCTCAAAACGTGTTTTCATAAAAATTTATAAGGAGTTTAAAAAATAAACACTAATTATTAACTTCCTTTCCCAAGGATATTTATTCTTTTTCCTCTAATTTTTAAGGCTTCCTTATGAAATCATGGTCCCATAAGGTACAATTAGCAATTAAAACTCATGGAACATGTCAATAAAGCTAAAAAGATAGATGGAGTTGGATTCATGTTGTACTACTTACTAAGAAAAAAATTGAAATCTAAATTCCTTTAATGAACATGAAATGGATAAGTCTTGGTATGATCCCCCATGTAGAACCCAAATATTTATTTACTATATATGGAACTAATATTTGTTATCCATAGATTGATGGTGGATGTAGATTCATTTATTTGAACCACCCCACGCAAGCACTTGAGCTTTTAACTACTAGTGTAGCCCTGGGATTTTATCCTTGCAGTCCCCTATGCACATGTTTGATGCCCTCGTGCAACTATATTCCCTAGGAATACTCTTATGAAGGGGGTTCTTGGCTATTCATCCCCTCTTAAGGCTTGATAGATGGCTATCTTCCCCCTAGTTGAGGTCTATCACTTAGACTATATTTTTGGGACAACTCTTGTAAATTGTAAATATAAGAAGTAAAACTTCAATCTCAAAAACATTATCAACCAAAACCTAAAAATATTGTTTATAATAAAATATAACATTAAAATAACCATTTTAATAAAAATTATTCATATATTAACAATTTTCAATTTCCCAATAAAACATTGAAATATAGGGGAATTAGATGATAAATTCATTCAAAATAATTGAAAATTATTTAAAAAATTCACCAAATTTGAGTATTTCACCTTCCATACATTGAATCAAGCATACCCTAAATCCCAAGTTACCCATTAACCAAATAATGTGATATTTTTAGAAGCATTGTGTGACTAATCAGAAAAATAAAGGGACAGGTCCAATGATATGCTTAATACTTGTGGAACTCTTACTTATCACTAATCACTACATAATAGTCCGAATCAAAATGGTCATCTCCTAGACAAGGCTTAGTCAAATTGGGGAAGTATCTCCCACCTATATCTAGTATAAAGTAGAAAAAAATAAAATACCTTGATGTTCATCTAAGTTCCCCATATTTATTGATGACTGAAAACTATTATTATAAGTAAATTTGACCAGTTCAATATAGTTATCTCATGATCCACTAAAATTCAGATAACAAGTGAGGAGCAATTTATATAGAATTTGGATTACTAACTCCATATGACCTTTTTTATATAGATAATAGTCCATTCTCAACATAACCAATGATCTTTTCCCCTCATAATTGACCGTCCAAAATTAAGAGGAAATTTGGGGTCTTTATTTGGATAATAGAATATGGAACCCCATATATCCTCATGATCATTTGAACCTAAAACATAACAAGATTTTCTACCTTAATGATGTACTTGATTTGATTTATGTTAGTGGAAATTTTTATCCAATCATCCCTGACCTATATTTTACTATTACCTTTAGGGGTTCGAGGATGCTTGAAGATGATGTCCATGGAAACCTCATAGCACATACAATTTGGCATTGGAAGAGGATGAAATACATATGAAGGAATATTATTCTCAAATTATATCTATTATCAATTAAAACACTAGGAAATGAAGTTTTTTATATCTAATCTCATGATAGGTTAATATAAAGTCTAATTAAAATTATATAACATCTTATCAGTGCATAGTATAATATCTTACTGGGGTCTATAGAAATCCACTATCTTCATATCCTCATAGAAAAGAAAACAATTATTGATTTTGAAACTCTAGGAAACCCTTGTTTTAATAAGACCACTAAATGATGGTATCCTCACCATTTCAAACTATTTTAATTAACTGGAATTTCCCATAAACGACTTGGTTTCAAAGAATATGTTTGAGGAGGGAAGGTGATAATTTGATACTAGAAATATACATACTATATTTTTCAACCATTTAATTTAGATACTTCATAGAAAATTGTCCCATCATAATCTATTAATCATTGGACTCATTGAGATCCTAAGAGGGGAACATCCAACTAAGAGAATCAACTATCACTTTTCCATTTCATGAAGGGTATGAGATATCAATGTCAAATACCGAGAGATATTCAACCTTCCACCATTATTATAGATTCACTTCATTGTGGGAGAAAATATTTCTCAAGTATTTATGATTAAAATAGATCATGAAATATTACCAAATAAGATATTCTCCCTTGAACTTTATGGAATGCATCCTGGTTATGTAATCTTAGTTATTGGTCATGTGATAATTTATGTTTGGTCAATGTCAATGAGAAACATAAGCCACAAAATGATCACTCTATATAAGAACACACCATAGGCATGTACCTTTTTCATCATAGTATACCACATAAATTTGGATGTCATATTCTGAAATCATAATTAGATATTATTTTTAATACTTCATTAACTCATCCAATAATACCTTACACTTCGGGTTCAGTGAGAGCTTCACCCATTTTTGGTTACTGTTGTCAAGGGTGATTTAATTGGGGAAAATTATTTTATAAACCACATGTAATATCATTTCAATGAAAAAAATCTTGTAATCATAAAACTATTCTTATGATATTCTTAAGAAATCATGGACTTGAACTTCTTAAGATCAATATATTACCCTATTTTGAAACCACATGTCAGATAAACCTTCTCAATTTAATATAGAAACTACAACTAATTAATAAAAGAGGTTTCGATCATGAATGTTTCCCTTAAGAAAACAAGTGACCCACATGCTCCTCCTCTATCTTTGAATAAATCATTTTTTAATCCAAAAATACCATGATGAAGGTATAGATATATTCATGGAATATTCAGTATGTGAATTCCATTAAAATAATATAATTGTATGTCTACACAAACTCAATTACTATATATTAAAAGTGGTGATGCTTTCTTTTAAAGAATAATTTAGACACAATGATCTCTCTATCCTGGAGTTGGTGATATCCTGAATGATGATCAATCTTGAAAAAAAATTCTACCTTCAATTAATCAAAAAAGTCTTCTATTATAGGATGGGATATTTACTCATAATCGTAACTTGGTTCAATGTTCAGTAATCGATGCATTAATGGATGGTCCTATCAAAATTTTTCGAAAAAAATAAAAATATGGTATCCCATTGGGACACACTAGGGAGAATGAATCATTTTTCATTGAAATTATTTTGTCTAATCTACAATGTTATCAACTCTATGTAGTTATATAATACATTGTGAGATATATCAGATGATTCTCTTACAATAGATCAATTTAAAACTTTTTAAAAATCAATCTGAATACCCTGGAACAATAATACTGAAGTTCGTATTGACATGGATCAAAAGGTATTATAAATTACCATTGGATTAATTCTATCACCTAGCATAATATCATGATCAATATGGAATATTTTTTCCTTAAAATATGGAAGGATAATAAAAAAATTATCATTATCAACACTCCCCAAGTAGAAAGTAACAGAATCAAATAGGTAAAACAAACATTATACATTGCATCATTAATTAACATAGCATCTTCCAAGATAATTTATTACTTATCTCCCATGTAAAAGGTGGATCACATATCCACTAGTCACCTTCGTCATTCGAGGTTCTAAAGTCTAATAACACCCCCACCTCCAAGTGTCTATTTCATTTTGATTGGACCTGGAATAAGATAACATAAAAATACCTAAAGGAAAAGGTAGTGTGTAAGATAAATATCTTAGTTGGTTCTCACAAAGTGTTCCATTATTAACTCGATAATAATAAATCAAATATGTTTTCTATTTAATTAAACCAAGTCATTTAATCACATTTAAATATTTTAAAATAGAATATGATTTTAAAACAAAAGGATCAAGATGTATCAAGACCAGATTAAATGAAAATTTTATATTGAAAATCATATAAGTAAATATTTAGAATGAATAAAACAGTTCTGTAAAAAAAGGATTTTATAATGAAGTTAAACCAAGAAATAGGGTTTATAATAACTGTGTTTTATTAGTTTATAGAAATTGGATCCTAACACTTCCCGATTAGCAGCACGGGTCAAGATAGTTGTGAACACTCACATCAAAAAACTATTAGGGGATCCTATAATGGTAAATCAATATACACCCCAATATTGGATCCCATTCTGGGAAATCATGCCTAAAATCATCTTGTTAGTTGTTTCATCATCAATCCATTACTAGGGAGTTAGAGTCCAAGAATGTTTATCCTAATCAACCAGAAAATTACCAGTATCACATGTGCTTCAATCAATTAGATAAAATTCATCACATTTCAATAAAATTATAATTTAAAATTCAAAATCCCAATTTCACGTTTAATATTCCATTTTCCATTCAGAACAAAGTAATAGGTTTTGAACATTTTATTCCTTTGAAAATCATTATTCATATAAATAAATTATTCAAATATCATTCAATATATCAAAATTTCAATTAAATCTCTTAAATCAATCCATATTTTTCAAATCCATCCCACAATTTCAATATCATTGAAATTGGGTTTTTTCACAATTTCAATTCCATTTTAAAACATATATAAAATCATTCATCTCTAGGTTTTAAAATCAAATAAAAAATAATTTCAAATCAATAAATAAATTTATGGTTGAAATTGTAGGGTAAAATAATATGGAAACACATATCTTTGATTCAAGGGATAAAATCAACACCTGTATTGGGAATGATAATAGAAAATGAAGGAAATAGAGATCCTGAAATAAAACCAAGAACCAAAATTCATAAGATATTTGATTATATCCATCAATTATATGATGATATATCACTATTAAAATATGAGAAAAGATGACATCAGTGGAATTTAAATGGTGGAAGATTCACTTACTAAAAGGAAATCTAAAAATATCACCAACACTTTGATACACAAAGAGAAGTGGTTGAAGGATTTAAAATCACATCATGGGTCTCTTAAAGGAATAAGGAATTGTATTATGGTTGAATGGGGTGTTTATAATATTAAACAGGGGTCATGATATTTTTAATTATCATTTTGGGGGAGATAAAAACTGCACCCATGTTTTCTTGGTTTGTCTAAATAGTTAGTAGTTATAGTGTTCTCTAACCATGCACCCCTTATTGGACTTTTGGATGGGGTAAATGGTTTGGTTGAATGGTTAAACTAACCACGTATCTACCATAAAAACCCTCAATATACATGGGTTTATGGTTTGAGCGGATGGCTTTGTGGGATGGAAAAACAATACACCCCCTTCTGGTGGATCAATAAAGGGAAAATATTTCCAGGGGAAAACCATATAGTTTTCCCATAAAATATTCCAATAGTGCATAGTCTTATGGGATTCAAAAAACTGTAAAACCCCCCCAATGTAAGACTCAATCAATTAATATTGATATCATGTGTTACTAAGTACTTAAAACAAGGTAATGGGATGTTACAATATCCCCACCATAAATAATTTTAGTCCCCATAATGTCTTTCAAGAAAATTTTATATCAAAGAGATGAAGTCACTTATATATCATCAATTCCTCACTCTCTTAAATCCCATGTCACTCAAAAAAAATGATACCATAGAATATAGACAAAAGGTATCATCTTCCCACATAGAACATTTGTCTCAGAATCAATAATCATAAAGTGATTTTCAGTCACAGATAAATTGGGTTTAAAATCAAGATCTTCCTAGCTCAAAATATTAGTAGGTTCAGAAATATACATAATTATCAACTATACATGAAACATGTTGTTTTTTGTCATCAAATGTAGTGATGAGGCTAATCAGTAAGCTATATTACCAAATAATTAAACAACCTCAATAGAATCCACAAACCTTCACACACTATTTCCTCATTTCCCAAGACGTTGTTGACCCAACTGAGGTGAAGCTCTCCATAGCACAAGGTCAAAAACTAAAAACTCTAGTGGTCATCAATGAATTTAATCATTAGATTTATACCTAAATTGTAACATAAACACTATCTAATGAATCAACTGAATAATTATAGTAACCTCTTGGACCAAACTTGATCGAACCAAGGATACTTCGCCAATCTATGACCAACATAATAGAGATCTAAATGTTCAGATATATATGGCCTCAAACAGATCCATTTTGAAAGAGGACTATTAGATATTGTTAAATGAAAACTCAATTAGTCTCAATTGCACATCCCAGGATCCATTAAAATTGGGAACACAAGCATGTAACATGTGCTCAAAAATAATTATATATCAAAATGTCTTGGTATTATTCTTTAGATGATATTCCATACTCAAATGTACATGAGATAACATTGCCTCATAGAGGCCTCTCTCAAATTAAGATGTAATATGGGGTTCCCTATTAGAGACTATAAATGATTGTACTCCATGAAATATTACAATATCATGAACATAAAGGCCTTTTATCTCCTAAATTTTTTTTATAACATGAATGGGTATAATTTTAGTCATTTTGGATACCCTATCGACCACAACCCATATCACATTATTCCCTCATGGGGGTATGAAAAAACCCAACCACAGTGTCTATAGAAATCTATCCCACTTCCATGTCGGTACCAAAAGATGCTAAATAAATCCAAAGGTTTATGGTTCTTGACTTTAACCTCTTCGAAGGTATAATAATGAGAAACAATGTCCGTGATTTCTCAAATCATACCTATCTAAAAAAATATCACCACATATCATAAAACATATTCACTATTCCAGGTTTCATTGCCCACTAGGAATTATGGGAATCACCCGTCATAGATTTTCTCAAATGAAAATGTATAGAATTCTAGTTCCAAAAACATAGAATACCCTCCAAAGAGAACAAATTATCACTAATGGTCTCCCCACATAAAAAGTAGTCCTTAACACCACAAAATTATTCATCAAGATACTACTCCTGAAGAACCATCTCAAAAAGTGGGTATTTCAATAGTACACATCCACCAAAAAAACCTTTATCTCATTATCCATGACTTCATATTGAAACTATAAAAATATATACATCATATTCTATGCTTACAGTGACTTTTTAATATCCTAGGTTTGAATTTTCCTTCCCAAAGAATCAAAAACAATATTACCCTTTCCATGGGATTAGCCAATGTTGAAATCAAATGATTTTAGGTGCACCACCCAACACCTTTGTTAGATGTTTATATCTTCTTTAGAGAATATATTTCAAGAACTTTTGTGTTCTGAATAAATGAAAATCCTTTATCTGAAAAGTTAATATTGATAACTCTTAAGGGTATGCGTCATTGATGTGAATTCAATTTCATGGATTGTATAGTTATTTTTTGTGTTCTAATATCTCTAGATCCATAGGCTACCATATGGCCACCCTGTATAAAGAAAAAAACAAATCATAATCCTGATGCATCATAGAATACGACATAAACCTACCTAGACTATAAAATATTCAACACTATAATAGATGTCAAAATATATTTCATTTCATAAAAATAACAATGAAATTTCACATCCCAAAACAATTTCACTCCCCTTCAAGTGAGAGCATTTATTTTAGAAGATGCTTTGATAAATCTTTAATGAACCTATGATACTACTCTAATAAGCCCAAGAATCTCTAAATCGTAAAATTATTATTTGGTTTCTCCCATGTAATAACAATTTTCTCCTTATCAAGATAAAGTGTCATACCATTTTCAATATTGTGTCTCTCAAGAACATCACTTTTCAAATTCCTAAATTACATTTCCCAATATTTATGTAAAGTATGTGAACTCTCATTATCTATAAAACATAATTGATGGGTTGTGAACAATCCTCCTCAGTTTAGGAGTAAACCAAAATATCATCCATGAATACTAACAAGAATATTTAGAGATAATCATTTAGTAACATGTTCATCGGTGCCATAAAACCCGTAGGGGAATTGGTTAAACCAAAAGGTGTAAAAAGATAACTAAATTGCACATACCTACATATGAAAGACATATTCCAAATTCCCAAATATTATAATCTCAACTGGTGATATCAAGATCAAATATCAATCTTTGAGAATCACATATCTCTTTTTAGATAGTAAAAAGGATCATCAATCTATAGTTACAAATACATGTTCAATATTATAACATGATTGAGTTTTGGAAAATGAACACATAGGTGAAGTGAGTCATCATCTTTCTTCATGAAGAGAAAAGTTACCACCCATGGCATCACACTCAGGTGTATGAAACATTTCCCTAATAGTTCATCCAAATAAGATTTTAACTCAGTGAACACTTTTGGTGTCATATGGTAAGAAGAAATAGACACTAGCAGAGTACTACGAAGTTAGAAAATTCCACCTATTTTACTAGTGAAAAGACAGATAAATCATAAGGAAATATGTACCGAATCTCAATGATAAATGAGGGATATTATCACTCAAATATTCTCACTCCAATTTGAAATAAAATACTGATATTAAAATACCCAACTATGTAAAAGGTAGTTCATATCTACTCTTCCATGGGTCACATTCTCCCTCAAAAACACATCACACCCCATCTAACATAGTAAATGAGACCATATAAAGGTTACAGTAAATTGGGTACATATGTTCAACTGGAAAATACATCTTGAAAATGATTTCAATATGTTTCATGATAAGTCCCAGTAAATTCCATTCAACCTCAATGGCTGATGAATATAGAACATAAGTAGGACACTAGAAACCCTACACTTTCTTTATTTATAGTGTAATAATAATATCCATCACATAAGAAAAAATATATATAGGAAGATTTTTGTATATTCATAGTATGAGTTGATATAAAGAAGTTTAATGTGCCAATATCAAATAAAAAGTCAATATAGATGAAGCTAAAATGATGGTACCTCTCACTATCGCATGAACCATATCTTTATCCTCTAGAGACTCCTCCATTTCATGAAGAAGCATTGTTATAGATTCTTTTGGATATATACCCTCTGTAATTGAAGCTTATGAATGAACCTCAATACATGTAGGTGCTGATGATCCTATTCCACTGTATAGAATAGAAGATATATGATATAAATTTTACAAGTCACCTGATCATCCACACGAAGTATATATCTTGGGTTTATTAGTGCAAACATTTTTTGAATGACGAACCGTACCACACTAAAAGAAAGACCTGGAATATTATAGTAACTACATGAGGTATAGATGATTCCTATTGACTACAACCACCACAAGACTCTTCACATTTTTTATTTTTTTTAAAGGAACCTATGGAAATTCCATTGGTAGAAAAATGAACTCCCATTAACCCAGACATTTTAGATTGGCCAGGCTCATCCATCAACACTTTATCTATCATGTCTACATAAGAAGTGATTTTATCAAAAATAGTTGATATAAGATTTTATTAACAACACCTATATAAAATATTCTGGATTTCAATGTCACATATGTTCTACATAGTGAGAACCATCTCCAAAAACGGTTTGCATACTACATCACGATCATATCACCCAAATAAGGCTAAGTAACTCTATGGATTTATCCAAGACCATCGACTCAATGTATAAATATTAAATTAAAATAACTCTACAGACATTTTACATCATTTAATTATGCTTATTCACTATCTCTATCAAATACAACCATCTCCTACCATGTCCTTCTAGTTTGAAGGTAACACATTTCACTTTACTTGAATCTAGAGATTCCAAGAACTCAATCAAAATATCTATCTGTGTAAAATAATCATCATAAAATTAAGGATCAATTGAGCCTTTTAAAACTAGTGGATTATGATGAATGGACCCTTGAGTATGATCTCTCAATTTATCCTTTATAGGTTCCACAATTGGTTCTTAAATAAGAACATGTGCAGGTACCTATCCCAGAGTTTGGATATCACAGACCACTATTCTAGAAATATTTTGATCCACTAGAGGATTCTCGTTCTATGGTTCACCCACAAGTTCAAAATTTAACTTATTCATAAATCTTATCTAGGTTAAGATTATATAAAAAATAATTATACAACATGGAAGCATCATCCTGGATACTTGGATTTTTAACTCAAAAAATAGATATAGGAATATAAATTCCATTAAGAAGAGTTCATAATTGTTATTTTTTAAATATATTCATCTCAAAATAAAGTAAAATACTAGATTTATATAAAAAAATTATTCAAAGAACCAGTTACCAAGCACCCCTGGTGAGTTATGGATCTTTATGATAAGTGATCTCGCAGAACTTGCTCATAACTACCTCCCCTATCCCAAAGATCCTACCTCATGTCCACTTGCACAACCCAAACTATATATTATCATAAAGAAACTTACACAACCTACACCTTTGATACAACCTTTTCATGACCCAACTTGAATACCCTAGTACACTAATACATGATCTATAATGGTGAAAATCGATAGAGGTTTTTAGAATTTCCATTCCATAGTGACAATTAAATTAAAAAATCTATTTCAAGGATGATATGTACAAGACTATCTCAAATTTTGATATGTTGAATAAACAAGAATAAAACTAAAATAATTACTCTCTCTTCTTCCTATTGAGAGTAGATATTTTCCTAACATAGTGCATGAGATCAGAAGGAAATTTTATATATTTCACAAAACAAGAACATATAAAACATTAAAAGTCCAAAATATCAAATCATCTAGTATCCATGAAAAATTTTAATATAATGGAACCTCTAACTATCATAGGTCTTACCTCGCACTCTATTGGTTCCTCATCCACTGTGTAAAATGGATTTGACTCAGAATATGATGGTTGCATTCCACTACCCCAGACTAACTAAATCTACCAATAGAACGATCCATTATTCCCCCACACCCATAAGAATCATATCCCATATATCTAGAAGAATAATATGACACTATATATCATATAAGGTCTTGAGAGCCTACACCACTCTAAGAAGGAAGGGTGGACTAGAAAAAAAATATATAGATATCACCCTTATGTTCTCATGAATGAAAAATTTTGGGTTATATTTTACATTAATACCGCAAGTGGACAGGGACTCCATAATGTTTTATGATATAAGACCCACCATATCCGTAGTATATAGATGAGTGTCTAGGTAAATACTTAGAGATACTACCACTACTCTTCCCCTACTCTTCATGCTTTCAATTATTCTTTGTGAAACAAGATCCACCTTCGATAATAATAGGAGGAACTTGTATAAACCTATATATCATATCCTAATAAATCTCTAGTATTAAATAATCATAAAAACCAGTATAGGTGTTGATTTAAAAAAAAGACTTGTGACTGAATGTTGGGTTGAATAAACAACTCAAATCACTTGTCTTTCATCCCCTTATTTCAAGAAATTTCTAGATAAGAGTGAACTAACAAGATAATTTGTTTCAAATACTCCACGTATAATCAATTTTCATGCTAAAGTCACATAAATTCCAATGATTTATCTAATTACAATTTGTTGAGGTAAATTGTCAAGTGAAGATAAATCTGAACATAATCCACTATAGATTCTCATGTTGGTATACTTGAATTATTGACTCCCACCATTTCTAGTTGGTTCCATCATGGTTGAAGCTAGAATTATTCAAAATAATACTGTATAGGGTTTTTAGGAATATAAAATATCTTCATGGTATTATCAATCCAATTATCATCGTCATCAGGATAATTTCTTCCTCAAAAATAGGTAGTCTAATTGTTGGGTATTCTTGAGCTCATTCCTTCTCCGCAACTAGATAAGATTCCTAATCCTAAAAGGTTGTAGAAACTACCTAGAAATAAATATCCTGGACAACCCAATCCA
Source organism: Viscum album (assembly GCA_963277665.1). Classification (NCBI taxonomy): domain Eukaryota; kingdom Viridiplantae; phylum Streptophyta; class Magnoliopsida; order Santalales; family Viscaceae; genus Viscum; species Viscum album. The sequence goes on along the minus strand of OY728123.1, from coordinate 2,066,897,446 downwards.
CTGCATTAATTAGATTCAGATTTGGTGGTGTTTTGGATCATGTAAATTTATATTCATCTCCCTGTAGAGGATTCATAGGACGTATTCCAGTGGTAATAGTGCTATATGAAATCAATAAAAGTGGAAAACCATTAAAACTAACAATAAATCCTCAGAAAATACAATAATAATCATTTCAAACCATAAATACCCAATAAAATCACAAAAAAATGAAATCCAACCCCCTAACCTTCCCAAAATCATGAAAAGCATACACATTCCATGACCCATATAACCTATCCAATAAGAAAAGTTATAACAAATTATTAATCAAACCCACAATTAAAACATTCCCAGATAACTCAAAGGGGAACACTAAGATTTTTGGATAGAGACCCCCTTTACATAACATATTTGACCCCAAATAATAAAAGTTATTCCTATAAAAACTACCCATATAACATAGACTTAAAACACCTATCCTTAATACTAATATTACATTAACCAACATGAAAAATCATTCAACTAGTAACTTGAGATAGAATATGGGAAATACCAAAGGGAATTCCTAATACCCATGAGATGGAAACTAGTTTCTAGGAATCTAGAATCTTCTTATGGGAATATTTTTCCCAATTAAATCATCAAAAACATGTAAATAAAACATCAAACAAACCAGAATAATCCTAAATCAAAATAAACCTAAAAACTTGACATAAATAATCATTTATTTCTATAAAACAAAAAAAGGTATAGGATTCGAATTGTCTATAAATAAGATGGGGAGATTAAACTAGAACATTAAAATAAAATAAAAACAAATATATACATCAATGTGTTACATGGGAGTTACCCTCCCATAATTTCACCACCATATCTCAATCAAGATCTACTAGGAAGAGTAATCACTACCTACCTGTGAAACCTAACATTTACCCAAGTTTGAAAAAACAAGGTCTATAAAGCGTGTGATCATAAGAGCCCTATAGGGTATTACTAATCATTCTATAAATAAAAATAATTTGATTTAAATAAAAATTCTACTATAAAAAATTTTAAACCAAACTTTTTTATGAAATACTAAATAAAAAATGAATAATAAACAAGTAAACAATCCAAAACCAAGGACTATGGGTAAAACTGGGATAATTAAGGTCAAGTCTCATCTAAGATCCTCATACTCTTGATGATCTAACCATTCATAATTCTTTTGATCTTTGATCCTCTATGGAGGACTACTCTAATGTCCTAGTAGTAAAAACATCTTTAGTAATAATTATTTAGTTAAATTTTTGTCATATTCCAAATACTAGGGAGGGAGGACCTTTTCCTACTATACATTTCCTAGTAATTCTAACTCATTACCTAGGATTCCCATGTTTTATCCCATTTCAATCAATATACTTTCTATATCCAACTTTCTTTATGAGGAAAACATTCCATCTCACTCCATTTCCAATTCAATAAAAATGAAAAAAATTAAATCCACCCAACATGCCAAAATGGTTCTTAAAATATCCATTTATATCAAAATAATTAAAAATAGTTTAAAAAATCAAGTAAGTATATTTATTTCATCAAACAATGACACAATATGAAATCTCTAATGGTTAAAAAATCCATATACCTAGAAACTAGTGGAAACCACTCACCTAAGGTAGAAATATCATTCATATAGATTAAATACACTAAGAATAGAAAGAGGGATCCTACAGAGGCAAGAAAAAAAATCCTTAATTCAAAACCGACATAATATAAATCCTCGGACAAAACATCTAGGTCACCTTTACCTTGGGGAAGAGATAAATCAAAGTGATATGGAAGAAAATATCCAGAGGATAGAAAAATAAACACTTACCTTGGATTTTCTTAAAGTATCTAGACAAAATCCCATAAAATATTACACTAATAGGGATGGTGGGGGCACCACAAAAGAAAGACAGATTGGGACCTGGTTATGCAAAAAAATAGATTGATAGGCTTTAATTAAAAGGACGGTATAATGATAATTTCAAGTTTTCAAACTTTAAAAAATCCAAAATGGGAACATTATATAACATAAGTCAGGGTACAAAGTTGTGCCTCTCTATTGAAAACATCGACAGTACATCCCCATGGGTTGTTTCATGGTATGCCTTCAAGATTTGAAGGTGTAAGGCCCCTACCCTAGGTCTCCACAGAATTATCTTCTTGGTTGTGTCTTGGGGTACCTCCCTTTTATACCCTTACATCATAGTCCCTTGGATTCATCATCGAGAACCTCAGGGTGGCACAACCCCACCTCCCAAGACTCCATGATATAGTCTTAAATATATGATATATCTGTTACTAGATACGTACCTCTGCGGCATAGCCTCTTGATCCATTCCATAACTTCACCCTATATAGTGCTCTACAACATAGCCATATTGGTAACATCAGATCTACCTAAATAAAAAACAACTTATGGATCAAAAATATAAGTATCACTAAATTAAATTACAAATAACTCATTATAAACATTAATAGATAAATAAAAAGGTTATTCACCTAAAAATAGACCCTATAGGTGTGACATTAAATGTATATTTCATAGCATCTAAATAAACTTTAGGTATGTTAACTATATACCAATGATTCTAAATTGATAATGGGTTTACTAATATTATACCGAATGGATATTTATTACTTTAAAATGGATATATATAAGATATGTTAAATATATTACCTCTAAAAAATTCATTCCATTCTAACATCAAAAAGAATATTTCTCATTCCTATAGTTTTCATTTTATATTTTACAACATGATTTATACATTTAAATTTTTTTATCATCGATATACTTTTACTAATGGGTATTCTTAAGAGGAAATATTGACCATGGGATTCCCCAATTATAAATATATTATTATTTTATCTCTATTTTCCCCATTTCAACTTAGGAACTTTTATGTTATGTATTCATTCATTGTTTACATTATTTCACGAATTTTTTTTAAATATCCCAATATGATTGAATAATGTGTTATTAATATGATTTATAAATTTTATAAGTTATTTTCATATTTAATTTTTATAAAATAATAACAACATATTTAATAGTCGTATGTATATAATTTAAATTTTAACCTAAAACCTTGGGTGTTATTCTGGATTTATTAACATTCTATGAATGGGATAAGTCTACAATGTTTTTATGTTTCACTATATTTATTCCACATTCCTTTCATGGATATATCATTTTTCCATATTATATTATTTTGACTCATATTTCTATTATGATCCTATGTTTCACTAGATGACCTCATGGTACTCCACTTTCTTATTCAATATTGTGTCTTTTGAGTATCCCATGTTTTTATTCTATGGATTCCTTGGTGATATATTAGTATCAAATATTGATTATGTTTTCCATGCATCCCTTTCATTCCCATTACTATGATTTTATCTCACCCTTTCTTTGATCTAGAACCCTATATGATCATGTAACATATCAAAATATTAATTTATATATTTTCCTTCAAATACTTATGTGATCAATATCTTTCATCATGCACAAAATCAAAATAAAATGAACCATGTAACATTATATAACCATTAAAATGTTTCGATATAATTAGAATATGTAATTATAGTTATCCACATTATGATATATATATATATATATGTAAAAAAAATAGTGTTAATGCAATGATAAAATTTAATTCATATATCAAAATAACTAATAAAATTTAGTATGTCAAAATTTGGTAAGCTGGTAGTCTTATATATTTAGTAACAAATTAATTACCATGGTAAAATTTTAATTAATATTAATAAGTTTTAAAATGGGTAACCTAATGTTGCTCGAATTTTACTAAAAGAATTTGAAAACTAGTCCTTCTACAATACCTATTTTAGAATTAAAATTCATACCTTATTTTCTTATAAACATTTCCCTACCTAAATCACCTAACTCTCATGAAATTTCAAACTTAACCCTTAATTAGAATTCCTTTTCAATTGTTTGGCCTTCTCTTTCACTTAAATGAGATCACTTCCACCAATTTCAAGCCACACCCCTTATTAAAAATTCCATTAAAACAATCCCACATAATTTCCCAGAGATACCTTCAACGCATTTAGAAACTCCTATCCTCAACAAAGTTCCTCATGTCCTTTATTTAAAAAGGACACTTCAATTAAAGATATATATTCTCAATTTAAGTATAAGTTACACTTTATCTTTTTTTATAATTCTCATCCAACCCCTCAAACCCCCATTTTATTCATATTCATATAATTACATGAATAAAAATAATATAATAAAATGGCATTATATTTCTAGTGTAACCATTATTCATTCCCCTCCAATTCAATAGAAAAAATGAAAACAATGCTAATGCGTGTTTGCAGACTACCGCCACCATAAATGACAGATTTCATTTTTCATCACCATTATTCAAGTATGGTTTTAGAAATATATATATTAATAGATATATTATCTATTTCAAGATTCATATCTAGGAAAAATAAATTAGTAATTCAATAAGTATTATTGTCAATAATATTTCATTATAAAACTAACCGCCTAAAATGAACATACTAAGAGGGAAATAAATTTATTTACAAGTGTAATTTTCATTATCATTTACCATATTCTTAGAACTTTTACCAACTGTAATTCATCACCTTAGTAAAATATAAACAATTTTAATATAATCTTGTGATAACAACATTATAATAGAATAATCTCTTCAATAACCATACTCATACATATATTATGACATTTCTTATTAGATTAGTATAACCCCCAGTATGAACCATGAAAAATAATTAAATTAATGATGGATTTGAAAATTTTATATTTGATATTAATAATTAAATAATTAATTTTTTGATTTCTATAATAGATATATAAACATTTAATAACTTAATTAAGAAAACATTTTTTGTTTGTTATTGTAGGGTCCTGAAAATTCCACAAGGGGGAAATCTGATTTCCCCAAAACTTGGAAGAGGACCGAACCGGTCCGCGTACCGGCTCCCAACAACAGTATGTGTCCAGTTTGGCGAACCACCCTCCCGCTGATGCAATCATCCGTGAAATGGAGGCGGAATCCCCTCCGTGGCCGCGAAGCGGGACAGACGTTAGGCCGGTCCACTGCCGCGAGCCGCCAGATCTACGGACTGATGTCGTTCGCGTAACAGAGGCAGAGAGGTGCACGACCATGAAGAAATCCCTTGAATCTCAGTTCAAAGAAATCGCTGGTTAACCGAGTCATTCGCGGTTAGGGATTCCTTCATGGGATTCCGCAAAAAGTGTCGTGTTCCCATCAATACTGCCTCTTCACAACTCTATAAATAATCATCGAGGGGAACCAAAAATTAAAAGGGGACGGACGGGTGAAAACCCATGGGGAGACGCTAGAGAAACCAGTCCGCGAACCACATGTGGCCAGCTCCTCCGCGGCCAGCCCATAGCAACCATTTCCTTTGCAGATAGTCCCCCCGTGGCCACCCCCTTCGCGGACCAGTGTCGTTCGTGAAATGGAGGCGAAAACCCCTCCGTGGGTGCAAAGTAGGATGGGCACCAGACCCTTTGCAGACGCCCTTTGTGGCCATTTCCTTCGCATCCATATCATCTGCGGAAAACCTCCTTCACGAACAACCTCCTTCACGGACGGTCATCCTTCGCGGACGGCCTCCTTCATGACCTACTCCCTCGTAGCCATATCCTCCATGGACACCCTTCGCGGACAACTAAACCGCGAACCACATGCAGCTCCCTCGCGGCCAGTCCTTCGCGGAAAGCTCCTCCGTGAACAGTCCCTCGCGGCCAGCTCCTTCGCGGCCAGACCCATGCGGAAAACCCCATGCACTCATTGGTCCATACTGCGGGGCCTGCACCCCTACACCCCATGCTCGGGGTTAGTGTAGAGCTGCAGTCCCGGCCCTCCGGACCAGTCCCTTCGCTACCATCACTGACCGCCATGAAAAATGGAGTCACACGGCAAACTTTTCGGGCTGGGTCAATAGTATTTTACATTGCACCCTTGCACCACCCCAACATCTGTCCTATAAATTTCATTAGTTGAGATACTCCTCATGACTCTCCTATAACCCCATTACCTAGATCATATGCTAGGTTTATCCAGAAAGGGCCTCCCTTGCGTAAGTCCCACACCAACCATTGCTAGGTCCCACCTACCTTATTGTCCTAACCACATGACGTTAAACTGTATGGCCATCATCCTGAACACATGATGTTAAAATGTATGGCCATCGTCCTGACCACATGACGTTAAACTGTATGGCCCTCATCCTGATAACATGACGTTAAACTATATGGCCCTCGTCTTATCCATATGACTTTAAACTATATGGAAATATTCCTCTATACATAACTATAAACTGTAGCATTCCCTATGTGCCAAACATGGGATGCCTCTTTCTCCAGACAAGAGATAACTTTTTCCCCAAGTATAAGATGCTTCATGCCATGTTTACAGTGGCATAATCTCAAATGCGCTGGAATCCATTCAAACATTCCATCACTCCACCTCATGCTTTGTGTGTCCTTCATTCGGATCTTCATTCCCTTGCATGTTTAAAGGGGCCCCCTAACAGCCTGGCCTCATGCCGCATCGGCTCACCTACCATCCTGGGCCAACGCCCCGAAAGAATTTGGACAACACTTCGAGATAGGTCCTGTGTTTCGAACACGGTCAGCAGTCGACCCTCATTTGTTCGTCCCCATTTCAGGCTAACTTGATGTTAATGATGTGTTTCAAACATGGTCAATAGTTATCCTCCATCACCATTCCACCCTCATTGTGTTCTGAATGTCGGGCATGTAATTCACACTTTTCATCTCCCTTTGTTTGGACTGATTCCAACGCCCTTGGTGTTATCCGGCTTGTGCACTTGCGCATAGGAATTGGTCCCCATTATATTACTCAACCCACTAATGGGTTGGGATTCCATCATGGTCAGACATGAGAAATACACCATGGGTGTCCATCTCAGAGTAAGCCCCAACTTTATGGGTCGCCCTCATGCATAAGCCCCACTCCACTTCTCACAGACACACCTTTCACGAGGTGATCCTCTGGTCCCTGCTGCCTCTTGTTTCTCACATCGAGCATGGCTCACGTGGGCTTAGAGTAAGCATCGACCATGACATCCTCTTTTGGGCCTCCTCAGAGTGTAATCCCCAATCCATCGCCCTGGGCCTCCTCAGAGTGTAAGCCCCAATCCATCACTCTGGGCTGCCTTAGAGTGTAAGTCTCAATCCAATGCGAACTACAAGGCCTTTGATTCCCTACCACAGGGATACGTAGGAAGCCTCCATGAGGTTCAAGCCCGATCACCAATGGACCCCCATGTCCACCTTCACGTCAGTTCTCTGATGCTCCCCATTTGGACAACGTGGACTTTGATCCCTATCCTTTATGCAAGGTACGTAGGAAACCTCCATGAGGTTCAAGCCCAAAAACCAGTCGATCCGACTATCTTCACATCGGTTCAACGCGCCACTCCTAGTGCCACCTCAATGAGTTCCGACTCCACGGGGTCATTAATCTAACGAGGGATGGTAAACCTCAGGCCTAAATGATTCTGAACCCCCTGCATCCAGTTGACCATTGCCCTCCAGGGTTAAATCCGTGGATACTATGTTTGGGTATAAACCAAAGATTCACGAACATATGAATATGTCTTAAATCTATAAGAGTGTCCCGGAACAAGCAATAATTTCCCCCCAAAAAGGTGTGATGAGCCCGACTTCCCATCCTCTTGACCAATGTGAGTTCTTAAGAGTCGCTGGTCATACAATACGGCGAACTCCTACCTTTGGAAAGCAGGTCCACGCATCATCGGATATGGAACAATTGGGCATTTCGAGACTGAAAACCCTGAAACAAAAATGGTGAACCTGACGTGAATCTTTAACCAAGCACGACAGATTTAACCTAATTCTACTATGTTCCCCCTTTTACTCGCAAGTAGGTCCAAGCAAGGTCATTAAATACGAATGGGATCATGGGATGCTGATTTGATGGGTTTGTTGTTTGTATTTGTTAAAATATTTTACAGGTACTACACAGAACAACCTTCGATCCAATGGAGTCCCGAAAGAACTCACAAGTGTGTGCTTCTAAATACGCAATGACAGGACTTCCTCACCTACGGAGGACCCCGTCACCCACACAGCGTCTTCAACACTGGGTCTCGGACACGCTGATCCGAGAGTACCACTTGAACAGTACTCTCCCAACGGTGGAGGCGGTCATGCACGCCCTCCAATCCTCCAGAACTCACCAGTCACCTACCCAACAATGGCCACAAAGGCAGATCCAGACATCCCATGTTGCTATCTCCAACCGTTTTGGGAGTCTATCCCTAGAACGGGAAAATGTGTACCTCCCTTATCTTAGGGAGGCGGACGAGGTGGACGTTGAGGACTTCATCCCCACCAAATGGGGGTTTCGCTCCAAGGCCTACGTCGGCAAACGCCATCGCGATCGCGTCGTGATTCAACATCCTTGCTCTGAGGAGGATGTATCCCCAAGGATTCAGGCCCATGCTCCACAAGTTCCGTCCCCTCGGACCGCCCGACGAGGTCGGAAGATGTACAATCAGGGACCAGTCATCTCACTGGTCCCTGAGGAGGAGATCTACGGCCCAGCCACAGAGACGTACCACGAACAGGAATCTACACCTATTCTCTCCTCCTGAGCCCTCCATCCAGACATAGAAGCTTTATACGAGTCAGTGTGTGTCCCCGCCGAGCTCTATCAAGCCCGTCGCTCATGCAGGATAGAACTTAGCAGGCATGCACCTCTCCCTACCCAAGGTCATGAAGCCCACCAGCTTGACGTGGTGGCGACCCGGTGCCTGCAGGACTAGCTCCTAGCATTTTCTTCTGACGCCCGCCATCCTGATATGGTGGTGATCAACAAAGCTCACCACCAATATGTGGTGCCAAATCATAGACAGGCACGTCTCCCCTCTAAAAAAGGGCACCAAATCAATATGGTGGGAAACCAATATATGCAGGGCCATCTCCCTGCGGATGCAAGTAAAGTCCGCCATCCCGATGTGGCAGCAAACAGAGAGACAAACCGGCATATCCCAGCACAGGGGCAGATTCGTTCACCTGTCCCGACATAGAAGAATTGTCAGTACCCACTGACCACCAGAGGACCGGAGTAGGATATTCCTACTCTAATACCGGAATGGGCTTTCATACCCATTCCAGCCAAAGGTGTCTCTCTACATATCCTGGAAAAGATGGAGGATCATGTATCAATCCCAGATCATATCTTGCGGACTTTTCAGAATGTAATTGCATCAGCGGCAACAGAAAGGACTCAGGCCCTTGAGCATGTATCCCCAATTGAGGCGACTCATCTAAGAGATGGGATAGCCTCCTCAGAGCAGATTTGCATCCCTTCTTCATCCCAGGAAGGTCGTCGGCCATATTCCACGATGCAAGGGAAACCGGATCGAGAAGCTTCACTCGTTCCAACTGGGGGACACCCGTCCATCACAGTGGATGCTCCAAAGTAGAAGTATATCCCTGCTAAAAGTCAAGATTTTCTTCGGCGTATCCTGGAAGCATCACGGGACCCAATTAGACAGGGACCCAAAGGTGAAGTCCGTTGTAAAAATCATATGGTCCTCGCTGCCCGCAAAAGAGCGCCCCGAATGCGCCAAAGGCAGCTAGAAAATAATGATGGAGTTCATGACTCCGCTCTGCTAGAAGTTGGGGTTCCCAATGCCTCTAAGAACACATCACAGGCTAAAGAACCTTCCCACCCATTACCATATTATGGGAGTGGCAGTAGCATTTGTGAAGGTCCTCCCCGCAATGTCGCTACCAGTAGCTCTGAAGGTCCTCCCCAAAGACCTCGTGGGGGCTTCCCCCGTGGGCATATAACGATAGATCACGAGAGCTCATCTTTTTATGCGAGTCATGGAAACCCTCCACGTGACCAGAAGATCGAGCAGCAAGAAGGTCCCCCACTTGTTGTGTTCCACCCTGAAGGTCCTCCCCAGGGTATACACTGCAATCACACTCCATGCAGTGGGACCACATATTATTATAGTAGTCCTCGCTATCATAGTCACAACAGCGGAGGCCCTCCCCGCAGTGACGTCTCATCGCGACAAGAATCCCCCCCCCCTGTCGTGTCCTGCCCTAAAGGTCCTCCCTAGGGGTTATGCTACAACGACACTCTGTGTAGCTGGGAATCAGATCACGGTGGTAGTCCTCTCCACCCTTATAACGGAGGTCCTCCCCATAGAGACGTCAAGCAACAAGAAGACTCTCCCCTTGTTACGATACATTCTGGAGGCCCTCCCCAGGATGTATCCTGTAGATATTCTCCCTACGGCAGTAGTAATGGTAGTCCTCGCCATTTCCACAGTTGCGATAGTAGTCCTCGCCACCATGACCGCCATTGCAAAGGTCCTCCACTCATTGGCCCCAAGAAACAAGAAGGTCCTCCCATTGTCGCAGTGTGTCCTAAAGATCCTCCCTAGGATGCACATCGAACGTCAAGCCATGACGTTCATCCTCACCATGATGGTAGTTGTTGCGAAGTTCCTCCCCGTAACGACGCTACGCAGCCAGAAGGTCCTCCCCTTGATGCGACACTCCTTGGAGGTCCTCCCCAAGGGGTTCCTCTATGCAGTGAAGCGTCAAGCAGTAATGGTAGTCCTCACCATTACGGCCACCATTGCGGAGGTCCTCCCCATGATGACATATCAAATCGATAGGAAGGTCCTCCCCCTGTAGAATCAAGCACAGAGAAGCCCTCGTATGTCGAGGCACTCAGAAGGATGGGATCAAGAATGTCAGATTCCCAGTTAGTCCCCGACGACATCCTTCTGCAAATAGGAGATGGTCCAGGGCCGCGTTCATCCTCTAAACCCCCTTGGAATCTCCCAAAAAATGATTCAACACCTACTAGTACCACTACCTCTGACCACATTGGAAGGGAGCATCTCAGTTGGGTGGACCAGGTAGAGGAATCACTAGCGGAGGAGTGTGCCGATATGCTGCACCTGAGGAAACGACTGGCCAGGGATGATATACCAGTTATGTTTTGGCCTATGACCACCTCTCAGTTTGACATACCGAGAGAGTTTTCGGAAGAATGCGTGCACGACATCCGCCATAATATATGGACAACCCTCCGCCGACTAAAATCAAGCTTCCTGCCCTACGATGGGTATGTAGACCACATCAAGACAATAGGGGACCTATTGCGTCACATCGACCTAGAAGCTCTTCCTTCAGCAAGGCAATAGAGACCCGAGAGGCGTAAAGGAAACATGGAGATAGCCTTCCTTCGTGCGCTGCACCATCTGTGCCGCCTCATCGGTGACGCTCTGATGGGAGTCCATATCAGGGGATGGGGAGAATATGGATCTCTGCATTTCAATATGATCCCCACCCAGAAGAACTTGTTTTTTGTGGTGTCTTGCAACGTCATCACGTCAATATGGTAATCGAGTGGTCTCTCTATTCAAGAAAGGAAACACACTTAGCAGAGTCAGGGCTTGAGTAAGTCCAAGAAGTGTCAGGACTGACGGGAACAAGCCATTCAAGAACTCCTGAATCCGGCCACCGAGAGCATACAAAAGGCCTCTCGCCTAAGAGGGTACAATCAGTGATCTTTTCCTGCCTCCCCAGAAGGGATTTATTCACAGAAGAGCTCAGCACCAAACCCAGTTCACCCCCGAATGGGGGCACACAAGATCAGGTAGGTAGTGATAGCCGCAGCCACTGCCTCAATCCAGGTTCAACCCCAGCCTGCGGGGCTGGGGGAATTTTTAACAACAAATTCCCCCATAAGACCAATAAAACTAGGAAGAGACTCAATGTCCAAGGAACGGAGACAACCCCATCCCTCAGGGATGGGGGCATTATTACCCCCTCAATAACAACCTACCCCACGAGAGTCATTATTCTCTCGTATAGGGAGGACAATCAGAAGGGGAGGTTCCCATCCTATCCCATCATTTGAATCATCATCCCCTCCAAGAGGAAGGCGCACCGTAAGGTTGCATCAAAGGACTCTCTGCTTCACCCTTCTTCAAGAAGTCCAAAGGCAATCCCAGGTTATGAAATGGAAGTCCAGCAGAATACGCGGGAGATCCTCTTCCTATTTGGAAGATGACCTCCCCTCCACCCCACGATATTCATTCATCAATGCCATAGATTCTAACCCCACGGGTAGCACCAGAGATACTGCAAATTAGGAGGGATCAGGAGACGATGGTTCTGGTCAGGCTGTGAATCACAATGAACCACTAGGTTTGCACACCCGAAACCAGAGGGTCACCCTAAATATTACCATCCTTCTAGCCAACCCTCCTCTTCCTACCTTGTGAGCTTCCAACAAGGATAAGAATAAAGTACTGGTTACCCTTAACTCTCCTCCTTCTCTCGACAAAGATGATCCACTCACTCTTGAAGAGAGATTCGCTCGACAGGAATAGGAGATGAAAGAATTGAGGTGGTTTAATACCGAGCTACTCCAGAGGAAGTGCCTTATTGAAAGTGCATCCCAGGAGGAACCACATCATGCACTCCCAGCAAGTGACCTCAAAGGCTAAGGTTTTCCCCAACAAACAAAACACGGTCAAGGCTCCTGTCCAACGAGGCGCCCAACCCATCCAACTACCTAAACGTAGATTCGTATGAATACCAGGACTTCTCTCCACTCAGGAAGCAACTGAAGTGAGTACACCTGAACCCTCCAAAGGTACCATAAATGGCACATGTACCCCTTGTTCCGGCCAATCTGGATCCTCAGGAAATACCTCGGGCTATGCCTGCCCAGGACCGGGACAAACATGATGCAAACCAAGGTCTCAAAAACACCATCGAGGAACTAACAGCTCGATTGGAAGCGATGGAAGGTCTATGTGCTCCTGTGAAAAGATCCCCTATAGCTGAAGCGTCCACTGTCACACTCAAGTCGGCCCCTGTTCCCACTCCACCACTCAGGCCTCCACCAAATCGTCAAGGGCCTCCTGCATATCAACGGCCACCTCTGCCTAAAAGGGATGATCAGAGAGGACCGAATCGAATCCAGTTTGAGGAACCAAGACAAAAAGTATACTCATTCTGGGATGATCAAGTTCGCGGCTACTTCATTGCCACCATGAACTACAACTTGATCCGCCTTCTGGAGCCGAGGAAACCTGAAGAGGTCGATCGTGATGACAGGCCAGATTACTGCCCCTACCATCAGATGTTAGGGCATGGTATCTGAGAATGCTTCATCTTCAAAGACCTCCTGCAGAGGATGGTAGACTCCAGACAGGTCGAGCTGGGACCACCCCCAGCACATGTGGCATGTATCTGTACCACCGACTCCGACAAAGAGGAGGGGTGGTAAAACGTCACCAGCATGCAGGGGAAGAAATTTGACAACTGGATGAATTGTAAGACTATCAACTGAGCCTATGTCATACTTCAAGATCAACTACAGCAGCCGGTGTTGCCACCAACAGCCCCTGACGCCGCACAACCGACAGCATCAGGCTCACAGTCCACTATGATCTGGTCTTCCAGGCGTAATAGAAGGAGGAAACAATCTCAAGAGAAGCAGTCCGTGACGGGGTCAAAGTTAGTCCCGACCCTGGCAGATTATATGCCCTTGAATTTGGCGCCACGGGCACTGACCCACCAAATGGAACCATCAGGGAGAACCGACTAGGTTGACCTATCAGAGGATGAAGAGCCAATATTTGGTTCTATTAACATCATCCATCTTATGGAATCATTCCCTGACGAAGGGTATGGTTACGAACCCGATTTCCCTGCACGAGGAGCCGGGAGGAGGAATCGCAGAGGTAGGGCATACCAGGGGAGGCGTAGCCGTGGCCGAAACTAACCCTACGGTTGGACCCCAGCCCAAACCGTTAGTATCGCAGAAACCCATGGGAGATCCCATCAACAGACTCAGTAAGAGAAATAATGCCCCTCCACCTCCACAAGCATCCAGTCTGGCCCTGTTGTTTTGTGATACCCACTAGAGGAGGAACAAGTGTCTGGACACTTAGTGAGCACAAACAGACTGGACGGGCCAAGTCCACAAAACGCGGGAACTCCATCGATATCCAACAATGCGGCTAGTCCCTCCTCGTCAAATGCTCCAGCCCCTAAATCACCCGCTAAGACTCTCCTGCCAACAGAGAATCATCGGCCGCTGGAGCAGAAATACGATATCCTTATGTCGCTGACATCGGTACCAGCCAAGATGTGAATCCTTGATTCCCTAAGTTTGTCAGCAGACCTCAAGGAGGCTCTTATAGAAGCTTTGATCAGCCACCAGGAGTTCCAAGCCAAGGTAGCTGCTGCCAAAATTTACCGGATGGAGACTGACCCGGCTGAATGCAATGTAGTGATTTCCTTCACCGATCAAGATGAAGATTCCATCATTCAAGGACACATCAGACCACTCTATGTGTCCGGCACACTGAATATTATAGAGATCTGGAAAGTCTTTATAGACAATGGCTCTAGAGTTAACCTCTTTCCCCTACGGACACTCCGTAAGTTGGGATACAGTAAGGACGACCTAATTCCCTCAACCACAACTCTATTGGGTTATGACAAGAGTGAACAGAAACCAATGGGAAAAATAAAGCTGAAGACCCATTTTGGTGACCTGGTAGCCTACACGGAATTCCTGGTGGTCCAGCAGAGCACAGAATTCAATGCCCTGCTGGGAAGGCTGTGGCTCCATAAGCACATGGCCGTTCCTTCATTCTACCACCAGTGTATCAAGTACTGCATCAATGGACAAAGTGGAACGTTTCACACCAACAAGGCCCATTTAGAGATCTCCGAGTCACATTACGTTGACATCTGGCTCTATGAGAAAATGTAAAAGAAGACTTTGGTCGATGGTGTCGACTGGATCCCCGCTCCAAATGGCCTAGAAATGGTTCATGATGACCCCCTAAGGAAGCTTGGAAGAGATTATGTCTTTCCCATCAACCATGTTGAGAGTAGGAGTTCAAGAATGGACATGCATTCGAATGTCCTCAGGACTACAACCATGATGGCCGAGCACGACAATGAGGGAACATCCGCCAACCCTCGATTTGGGGACGAATACTCAAGAGGGGATGCCCATGATGCCTCTCTCTCAAACCCTCTAAGGCTTAGACTAGAAGCTCTATACTTGACAGATCAAGAAGATGAGGAATTTGGGGAAGAAGCGGGAGAAGATCTCAGGGATGCACCTCCTGCATTTGAGAAAGGTATCTCCACCACGGTGGACGAGCTCAAGGAAATAAATCTGGGTACCGAGGAAGACCTGAGGCCTACTCTTGTTAGTGCAACCATGTCCCCCGAGGAGCATGAGGTATATATCACCTTCTTAAGGTAACATCGGGATGTTTTTGCCTGGAATTACACAGAAATTCCTGGACTCGATCCTGAAGTGGCGACGCATCACCTAGGTCTTCCAGAAGACCACTGGGGCTACAAACAGGCCTCTAGAAAGACGTATCCCTCACATGCCCCGAAAATAGAGGCTAAAGTCAATAAGATCATTTAAGCAGGCTTCATTTGAGAGGTCCAGTACCCCATTTGGTTGGCCAACATCATACCTATCAAGAAAAAGAATGGTCAAATATGCATCTGTATTGACTTCAGAGATCTCAATCAGCATTGTCCGAAAGTTGATTTCCCGGTCCCGATCACCCAATTATTAATCGATGCGACGGACGGGTATGAGGCTCTATCCTTCATGGGAGGCTATTCTAGATATAATCAAATCAGGATGGCCCAAGAAGACAAAGAATCCACTGCCTTCAGGGATCCTCAAGGGGTATTCTGTTACAGGGTTATTCCCTTTGGTCTCAAGAACGCTAGCGCCACATATCAGCATGACATGCATCGGATCTTTAAACTGTTCCTGGGGAAATTTGTTGAATGTTACGTGGATGACCTGGTGGTCAAGTCCAGACAGCGCTCGGATCACCTATCAGACCTTGAGACCGTCTTCAACAAACTCCGACAGCATTGCTTGAAGATGAACCCCTTGAAATGCGCCTTTGGGGTTACCTCAGGGAAATTCCTTGGCTTCGTCATACGCCATCGTGGCATCAAAGTCAACCCTGAGAAGAAAAAGGATATCCTTGGCCTGCCACCTCCTCAAAACCTCACTGAGTTGAGGGGATTCCAAGGACACCTAGCCTATATTAGGCGGTTCATATCCAACCTGGCAGACAAATGTTTTCCCTTCACCCGGTTAATGAAGAAGGGGGTCACGTACCAATGGACGGGTGACTGCCAAGTGGCGTTCGAAAACTTGAATATGTAACTTTTAAGCCCAACAGTTCTAATGCCCCTAGTTGAAGGAAGACCTCTCATCTTGTACGTGACATCCTTAGAGCGGTCACTGGGAGCATTACTCGCACAAAAGAATGATGCCAGCAGTGAAAACATTCTTTATTACCTCAGTCAAACCATGATTGATGCTGAGACTCGATACTCAAATATCGAGAAGAGCTTTTTGGCCTTCGTCTTCACTGTTCAAAATTTGTGACATTATCTAATGCAACATGAAGTCCATCTGATCTTGTGGAGTAACCTGTTTAAGTACATCCTCAGTCGCCCGATGCTAACCGGATGCCTATCCTGATGGGCGGTCATCCTGCAACAGTTTGACATCCGGTTTGTGCCTCAGAAAGCCATCAAGGGTCAGGCATTAGCAGATTTTCTAGCAGAGCACCCTTTCACAGGGACCACTGCACCGGACGTCGAGCTACCTGATGAAGACATCTTCTCGGTTTGAGAGGAGTTCTAATCATGGGAAATTTACTTCGATGGCGCATCCCGAAGCCCAACTGGGAAGAGGATGTATGATCCCAGATTCAACAAAGTGGGTTTGGGAATAATAATCATGTCCCCAGAAAAGTTTGTCTTGCCATATTCCTTCCTCCTACCAGAAAGATGTACAAACAATGAAGAGGAATATCAACCTCTCGTTTTAGGCCTGGAACATGCACTCCAGGCACAAGTACAGCACCTTAAGGTAAAATGTGCCTCAGAACTGGTCATCAAGCAAGTCAATGGTGACTATGCTATTAAAAAGGAGGATCTAATCCCCCTGTTTGACCATGTCTGAGGGTTAATGGTGGAATTCTCCACATAACCCACATTGACCTATATTCCCTGGTCTCAAAATTCTCAAGCTAATGCATTAGACAATGCGGCCATAGCCCTAGCTGACCCAAGCCAGGATGAAACAGTTATTAGTATTTCTCACCATCGAATGGTATTGCCATTTGTTCAGACCAAGACAGAAGAAATCCATGAAGTCAGTCCTGTCCCCGAGCCATATGCTCCTGCCACTCGCTGGATGACCCCCATTGTAAACTACCTTCAACGGGGAGAACTTCCATCAGACAGGGCTGGACGAGAGAAAATACGGAGAAGGGAAATCAACATTGTCCTATATAGTGGCGCGGGTCAGCAAGAGGTCCTCTAGAAACGAGGCCTCGATGGAGTGCTCCTCATATGAATTGACAGAGAAGAAACCACCGCCGTCAAGACTAAAGTGCATGCCGGAGCGTGTGGGGCACATCAACCAGGGACCAAGCTTTCCCATTAGGTTCGAAGGCTTGGGTACTATTGTCCCACAATGGCACAAGACTGCGAGTGTTTTACCACAAAATGCCACTCATGCCAGATTCATTCCAACTTCATACACCAACCCCCAGAGTTACCTTATCAAGCCAAGTACTCTTGGCCTTTTTTCATCTGGGGAATGGACGTCGTGGGATAGTATCCTCCCGCTACGGCCAAACAGCTGAAGCATATCCTCACGGCAACCGACTTCTTTTCCAAATGGGCAGAATCCATACACCTCAAGGAATTCGGGGCAAGAAATACTTTCAGATTTTTGAAGACCAATATCATCACCATATTTGGTGTCCCTCATACCATACTGAAGGACAACGGCACCAAATTCTGCTCTGCTGAATTGGAGAAACTATACCACAAGTATGGTATCAAGGCTAACCACTCATCCCGCTACCATGCAGTGGCCGACGGATAGGTAGAGGCTTTCAACAAGGCCTTGTCCAACATTCTCTAGAAAATGGTGGACAAATATAAGAATTCATGGCCGGATAAACTCCTCCATGCATTGTGGTATTATCGAACCACAATCTGAACCGCTACTCGGGCTACCCCGTACTCGTTGGTGTACAACACAGAGGCGGTCCTGCCCATTGAACTCCAACTTACCTCACTCCGTGTTTCCATCTGTGATCAATTATCTGATGATGAGAAGTCTGAAAAGTGGTTAGGTGAATTGGAATTTCTAGATGAGAAGCGGTTGCACACTTTGCACCATCTGGAGGTATACCAGAACCGGATCGCATGAGCATCAACAAAACGGTTCATCTTCGGTCTTTCTTGGAAGGAGAATTAGTGTTGGTCCTCCGGACCCCAATGATACCTGGAAAGAAGCCTCTAAAGATGGAGCCCAAGTGGGAGGGACCATACATTGTACAAAAGGTCTACTCCAACGGAGCATATACCCTGATCTCCATGGACAGACAATCTACAACCGCTTCTACAAATGTGAGATTCCTGAAGATGTATTTTGCATAATAACTAAAGGTGTATTATTCATTGTCCGAATAGCATGAAAATAAACTGCCAAACTCCAAATGGTCCAAACTCTATGACCTTAAACTAAGAGAGTTACATCCTTACCGCATGACGTTAAACTGCACAGAGTTCGTCCTCACCGCATGACATTAAACTGTGTGGAGTAATTTCTTGCCGCATGATGTTAAACTGCATGGAATCTAATCATATCCCTCATCCTCACCGCATGACGTTAAACTGCATGGAGTATGTCCTCATCGCACGACATTAAACTTCATGGATAATAAAAGTTAAAAATGCCTTCTGCCCCCGTGTACGGACTAGACCTATATGGGGGTGTATTCCCCGTCCTCACCGCATGACTTTAAACTGCACGGATTTCAGAGAACTACGTACGGATTGATTCCTGCCCTCGCAGGATACGTAGTGACGCAGGGATCCCCTATCCTAGCCCAGCCACTCCCAAATAAAAGCTAAAAATTCCTTCTTCCCCCCGTGTACGGACCAGACCTGCCTGGGGTGTATCCCCCGTCCTCACCACATGACGTTAAACTGCATGAACAAGAATTTTTAACAATGCCCCTCTCACCCTATGTATGGACCAGACCTACATGGGGTGTACTTCCTTCAGAGAACTATGTATGGCTTGATTCCTGCCCTCGCAGGATACGTAGTGACGCTGGGATCTCCTATCCTGGCCCAGCCACTCCCAAATAAAAGTTAAAAATGCCTTCTTCCCCCCATGTATGAACCAAACCTGCATGTGGTGTATCTTTCGTCCTCACCACATGAAGTTAAACTGCACGGATAATAAAAGTTAAAAATTCTCTCTCCCCCCATGTACGGACCAGACCTACACGGAGTGTACATCTTTCAGAGAACTACGTATGGATTGATTCCTGCCCTCGCAGGATACGTAGTGACGCCAGGGTTCCCCGTCCTGGCCCAGCCACCTCCAAATGAAATAAAATAAAAAGTAGACAATTTCCCCTTCCCCCGTGTACGGCCCAGACCTGCACGGGGTGTACTTCTTTCAGATAACTATGTATGGCTTGATTCCTACCCTTGCAGGATACGTAGTGATGCCAGGGTTCCCCATCCTGGCCCAGCCCCTGAATAAAGTATAAAAATTCCCTTTTCCCCCATGTACAGACCAGACCGACACAGGGTGTACTCCTCGTCCTCACTGCACAACGTAAAACTGCATGGATAACAAGATTCAAAAATTCTCCCTTTTCCCCGTGTATGGGCTAGACCTTCACGGGGTGTATTTTTGCGTCCTTGTCGCACGATGTTAAACTGCACAACAATAATGTTAAAAAATGCCCCCTTCCCCCGTGTACAGACCAGACTTTCACGGGGTGTATTCTTCGTTCTTACCGCATGATGTTAAAATTCACAGAAGTCATCCTTACTGAATGGCGTTAAACTGCACGGAATTCGTCCCCACTGCACGACGTTAAACTGCGCAAACCCCCCTTTCCTTTCACATAGGGTCACCTTTTTTCCTTACAGCATGAAGTTAAACTACATGGATTTCGTCCTCACCGCATGACGTTAAACTACATAGACTTTGTCGCGACCCACCCAAGACGCATGGTGATGCGAGATGGAGATACTACTTGCACATTTGGATGCATCCTCTCCATACATCAGACTCCATGACCCGGATAATTATGGATCTTCATAACCACTCATGTCCATCAGAAGTGGAAAGTCATCGACCCGTGGACACCTTTGCATGACTATGCATACCATTCCCTCAGTGGCTCTGCATATTGATAGCCCCTGGCACGTCTACAAAAGGCAATATTTCCTCGGGCGACACTCTTCCTAGTTCCGTATTCCTACCGGCCTTAGTGCCCCTGTATCACGTACCCCGATCCAAAAATTAATGGAATAGTGGTTTACAAGTTCATTCCCCTTTTCACATCCAAGTGTTGCTAGGGTATCCCTATCTGGCTAGCCTATGTGTCTACCGATGGTTCACATATTGACTTGAACATCAATCCAGGACTAGGCTACTTTGACTCAATGGAAAATTACCGTGAAGATGTTTCTTGTATACTAGGAAACCATTATCCCCACGTGTCGAACTCTGCACTGTGAGAAATCACGAATTCTCACAACCATTCATGGCCATCAGAAGTAGGAAGTTATCGACCCGGGGAAACCTTTTTACGACTATGCATACCATGCCCTCAGCGGCTCTGCATAATGATAGCCCATGGCTCATCCATCAAAGGCAAGATTTCCTCGGGTGGTACTCTTCCTAGCTCCATACGCTTACCGGCCTCAAAGCCCCCATGCCACACCTCCTGATCCGGGAAAACTCAAAGTTGCAGTTTACAAACTTCATCCCCCTCCTTATTCCAAGTATATCAGAACATGTTGACTTAGTTATCCTTCGAGTGACTGTAGTAATAGTCACCCAATGGTCTGAGCTCTGTGACTGCTAAACTAGTATTACCTCATCCTTACCGTATGACGTTAAACTACATATAGTAAAGGTACACCCCTACGTGCAAAATAAATCAGTGCAGGGAGCTCTCTAAGCTTTAACAGCAACCAGAGCCGAATATCACTGACATGCCATGACATTTCCTTCCCCGATGATAGACTTTGTGGCCCAGACAATTTTGAATCTTCATAACCATTCGTGGCCATCAGAAGTTGAAATTCATCGACCTGGAGACACCTTTGCATTACTATGCATACCATTCCCTCAGCGGCTCTGCATATTGATAGCCCCTGGCCCATCTACCAAAAGAAAGATTTCCCCGGGCGATACTCTTCCTAGCTCTGTACGCTTACCAGCCTCAGAGCCTCCGTGACATCTCTCATAATCCAAGAAGCCCCAGAACCATGATTTACACCATCAACCCCCCTCCACGTCTTGGACATGCCAGGATACTCGAGCCCAGTTATATTATAATCAAGAGTGGCCTTTTTAACTACTTCCTTACCACACAATGTTAAAGTGCACGGTCAATCGTCCTTACCACATGACATTAAACTGCATGGTCAATCATCCTTGTTGCACGACATTAAACTGCACAACATTGGCAAAGGAAAGAAAAATTCCCCTCGTCCTCACTACATGACGTTAAAATGCACAACATCCTTTAATAATTATCTTCGTCTTTACCGCATGACACTAAACTACACCGTCAAACCCGCCACGGGTTCAGTAAGGAACAGAGGCTTTTCTCTGTCCTTCAGTGCACGGGTCAGACCAGAACAAGACACCGTCTCACACCCGCGTGATAAGGGATTACTTCACCCATTCTCAGGAAGTTTAGTCTAGATGTTTCCCCTGTATCCAGGCACCCTCTCATCAAAACCCATACTCTATACTCAGAAAAAGATGGACCCTCATAAGCAACCCCTAGTGATCCCAAATATCAACTTCCCTGAAGTTTCTTGGCTATTCGGGGAATACAATCATTGACCTAAGGACACCTTTGCATGACTATGCATACCAGGACCATAGCGGCTCTGCATATTGATCGACCCTGGCCCGTCTACCAAAGGTAGGATTTCATTAGGCAATGCTTCTCTCCGTACACCTCTTGGCCTCCGAGCCCCCATGTCTATCCCGGGATTCAAAAACCCTCTGAGTTACAGTTTACCATCCTCTTTCACAACCCTTCCTGAATATGGTGGAATGTCTCTGACATGATTATCGAGGAACATGAGAAGTCATTCCATTCCAGATGATGTCCCTGCTGCATGACTTTAAACTGCGCCAATCCCCAACCATCCTTTATGCTAGATAAATGCGTAGTACAGGAACCTTTCTTCCACACTCCTGATTGATACAGATGTTCTCAAAACCTTTAAAAAGTCACATACCCTTTCCGAGCCAGCCCTGGTGATTTTCATAATTCTTCAAGCCACCCATGGTGGTTTCCATAAGCCGAACTTTCATGAAGTCCTATGGCCATCAGAAATGGAGAGTCATTGACTTAAGGACACCTTTTCACGACTTTGCATACCATGCCCTCAGTGGCTCTGCATATTGATCGCCCCTGTCCTATCTACCAAAGGACAGATTTCCTTAGGCAATGCTCCTCTCACCTCTGCACGCCGATACGGCTCCCATGCCTTGAGACATACCCTGCGTGTCATTCAAATCTAAACACACTCCGTCCACATGTGTCTGAAGGACACTGAGACATCTTTTAATCAACCAAACCTCATTGGGGCCCTTGCACCCACCATAATTGGTCAATGCTGTTCAACCTAATACTTCAGTAATGATAGTCTTGACACCAGGACTTTAAACCGCTCACAAAAATATGCGCAAATCCTGTTAGGCCGAAAACCCAAAAAGGGTGACCTAAGAAAAAGTCGGGCCATACCCGCTGGGCCCAAATTGAATGAGCCCAGGAAAAATTAGGACATTAACAGAAAAGACAAAAAGTTTGTGGGGGGTTTTTCTACAAGACCCTAGAAATAGTCAAACTGTGCTCGCTGAGTCCCTTGGCTCAGGAAAAATTTAGACCATTATCCAATCACTCATCGATTTTCAAGACCACTCTACATTGAAATGGCCTCCTCTTCATTCCGATCGGACCCCATTCCAATGGGGGGCATTTGTAGGGTCCTAAAAATTCCCCAAGAGGGAAATATGATTACCCCAAAACTTGTAAGAGGACCAAACCAGTCCACGTACCAGCTCCCAGCAATAGTACACAGCCGGTTCGGCGAACCGCCCTCCAGCAGATGCTGCCGTCAGTGAAATGGAGGCGGAAGCCCCTTTGCAGTCGTGAAGTGGGACGAACGTCCGGCCGGTCCACCGTAGTGAGCCGCCACCTCCGCGGACTACTTTCATTCGCAGAATAGAGGTGGAGAGGTGCATGGCCGCAAATAAATCCCTTGAATCTCGGTTCAAAGAAATCGCTGGTTGTTCGAGTCATTCGGGGTTGGGGATTCCTTCATGGGCTTCCGCAAAACGTGTCATGTTCCCATCAATACTGCCTCTTCATGACTCTATAAATAATCACAGAGGGGCACCAAAAATGAAAAGGGGAAGGACGGGTGAAAAACCATGGGGAGAAGCTGGAGAAACCAGTCCGAGAACCACATGTGGCTAGCTCCTCCGCGGCCAGCCCATAGCGACCATTTCCTTCGCAGATAGTCCCTCCATGGCCACCCCCTCCACGGACCAGTGCCGTTCACGAAATGGAGGTGGAAACCCCTCTGCGGGCACAAAGTAGGACGGGTGCCAGTGATGTTATTAATCTTTTCATGACTTATTATATACTCCCTTTACTGATTTTATATGAAATGTGCATAATTTGTGTGAAATATTAATGTTTTAATATTAAGTATAATTTTTGAGCATTTTTAGAAGTAGTCCAATTGAGTCAGTTTAATGTTTTTATAATAACAATCACTATAATGATCCAAATTGTGTGGTAATTGTTTTTTAGTATTCTACATTAAATATAAAACATTTCATTAGAAGGTACCATGATCCAATTCTTCCATTTGAAGGGTAATATGGTCCTCACAAACCAAACCAAAGAGTTTGTGAAGAAACTGGACTATTCATGAAGATTGATTTACTTGGATACATGCAGAAGTTCAAATTCTATAATTCTCCCCCATAGTTCGTGGAACAATTAAAGAAGTCTTTTATAAAAATTCCAGGGCCACAATCTAAGAACAAGGGGCCCAAATGAAGCTTTAAAATCCATCCCACCATTCTGGCCAAGAATTAAAATCAGTATATTATGCATGACATATCTCATGATGTAAGAATCCAATCGGGCTGAGATTTTGAAGTGTGAAAGAGGAGATATAGGTGGCCGTCTTTGTTGAATAAATAATTCAGATTTGAAGGAATATTCATATTCAAAATCCCTTTCACATATTGGACTTTAAAAAGATTGGATTGAAATGGACAGTTTAACTGTGTTTAATCAACTGGCCATAACCTTTGATCCTTAAGTCCAAATGACTCCAAATTTTGAGAGTAGTCTTCCAACTTTATTATCCACAACTTTGAATAAGAAGATTGCTCGATATTTGGCTGTCTGAATAGCCAACTTGGCAATGAAAGTGGAAGGAAAGATTGGGAATGCAAACAGTCCACTCCTTGGGCTATATATACTCTCCTCTTCTCTCCTTGAGAGGGGTTGGAATTTCAGAAGAGAGGATAACATATTGGCATGACCAAAGACTTGAAAAAGGCTTGGGAGGATCTTCCATACTCACGTTTTCACTTTAGAGATCTTTCCTCCTCTCTTTGTTTTCACTTACTTTCGTGTTCTTCGTTTTTGTAATTTTGTAAGTTATTTCTTTTGTAATTCTGTTTTAATGCAAGTTTATTCTTAAATATATCTTATTTTCATCCACCTTCTGTAGTTTAATATTTATGTTCTTAAAATAGTTTAAATTCAGTTGAATCCCTTTCCCTTCTTTTGCTTCCTCATTCAATCGAAAATCCTTTTTTAAATATCATCATCGTTCGTGTGTGTGTGTGTGTGTTCGACGCAAAAATCTTTTATTATCCCTTTCTTTATCTTATCTTCTTAATTTATCATCATAATAATTATAACCAGATTAGTAATAATTTTAATGTATGGGTAAATCTTTAATTGGGGAGAGTTATAATTTAGGTTTGTTAAGCGATTGAGAGATTTTGCTCGACGAAAGTTCTTTAAATTAAGATTGTGTATGTTGAACTTTATATATCATGGATTAATGACATGTTTTGTTTAATATGTAGATTACATGGATTATTGGAACCAAAAATACACTAACATAAACAATTAATGGTATTTATTAGAAACCTAAGTTAAGTTACGGCTTGGATTAAAGCTTTAACACTTGGGCATTCCGATCAAAATCATCTTGTGACATGGGTATTAATTTAATGCAATATAAAGAAAAGCTCAAGGATATCACAAGATTAACTACCTAATGATGAACTCACACCAATCTTTATCAATTTATTAAATCAAACATAATCCATAAATTATTTCATAAGCTCTGCAAACAAACCCCCCAATCAGAATACAATCAACTAAAAACCAACGACTATTTCAAAGTATCATCGCCGAGGATTCGACCCGAGTGCTGCTATACACATTAGCAGAGCACCGGAACTTTAACCGGTCAATAGGCGATAATCATCCATGCATTTCAAATGGATTTGTTTTCGGGGATGGTGCTTTATGTAGTCATTATTTTCTGGTTATTGTAAAAAAAATCCAAAAAAAACAAAATTTAAAAAAAATTGAAAACAAAACACAAAGAAAAACCCGTCTTCCTCTTAAAAATCATAAACTGAAAAAAAATACATATAAAAATCCATCTTCCTCTTTCTTCCAAAATCTCTCTGAACTCCTCATAGCCTTCCCAAAAATCCCTCTGATTTTTTTGACCCTGAAATTGAGCGAACACTTCACCAACTTTGGAGGAACATCAGAGATACTCAAATAATTCAAGAACCAGTCCTCATCCAACCAATTGAATTTGAAATGGACAATCCTAGGGAAAAAAACCCTTAAAGAACTCGATGCCCCTGATATGAATTAACAACCTCTTGGTATTCAATATCCAAAAATAGAAGCTGAATTTGAACTCAAATCGGGTTTGATTCATCTTTTCCCTCATTTTCATGGGCTAGCCGGTGAGGATCCACATCTCCACCTTAAAGAGTTCTAAGTGGTGTGCTCTACCATGAAGCCTCAAGGGGTTTTTGAGGAACAAATAAAACTCCGAGCATTTCCTTTCTCCCTAGCTGACACTGCTAAGTCATGGCTCTACTACCTTCCTCCTGTTTCCATAACCACATGGAATGATATGAAGCGACTCTTCCTAGATAAATTCTTTCCTGCTTCTCGTACTTCTTCTATCTGAAAGGAAATAAGTGGTATTCGTTAATTACCAAGTGAATAACTCCATGAGTACTAGGAGAGGTTAAAAAAGATTGTTGTAACCTTTCCACATCACCAAATCCCTGACCAACACTTGATCCAATACTTCTATGAGGGGTTATTGGCTATAGAGAGAACTCTCATTGATGCTGCAAGTGGTGGTGCTCTTGTTGATAAAACTCCTACAGCAGCAAGAGATCTCATAAGTAACATGGCTGTAGACACACAACAATTCCATACTTGAGCACACGATCATGTAAAACAAGCCCAAGATAATCAATCCATAGATCCAAACAAGATGACCGAGTGGATGAGTGAACTTACAGGTCTTGTGCGACAACTAGTTGTGGCTACTAAATCCCCAGCCTCATCTTCTCCACAATCAATGTTTCCTGGACCTGTCAAAAACTATGGAATCTACAACTCTCTATCTCATCCAACTGACACATGTCCACAACTTCACGAGGATCAATCTGATTCATCTGGACCAATGGAGCTCAATGCAGCATATGATCAACGGAACAACAACCATCAACTATCAGGTCAGTTTGTTAGAAACTTCAACCAACCTCACTCTGAGCCCTTCTCTTCTTCTTATAACCAAGGTCTGAGGTATGGTAATCCCGTCTCTCACCCCCCTCAATTCACTCCTCAAAATCCAAACCAATTCCAATATGGTCAAGGTGGTGGTAACTTCCATCAACCTTTTCCTTTTGTTCCTCAACCTCAAAGGAACAATCCTCCTCCTGGATTCCATTATCATAGTGAGACTTACCAATTCCAAAACTAATACAATCGATTTCCCAAGAACCAAAATCAAGGAAATCCCAATCCAGGACAAGCCTCTTCTTCCAGGAAACCATGGGAATGTGCAGTGGAAGATCTTTCCTCCTTCACCCGTTCTAGCCTTAAAAACATTGAAACTCAAATAGGTCAACTTGCATCCCACCTCAGCCAGCAACAACAATCAAATTCTTCTCAACTCCCAGCTCAAACATTACCCAACCCCAAGGGTAATGTAAGTTCAATTGTACTTAGATCAGGAAAGAAACTTGCTATGCCTCAAGATAAATCCACAAACCCTCCTTTGAATGTTGACCTAGAAAACAAAAATAAAAAGAAAGTTGAAAAGGAACCTCAATTCATTCCCTCACCTCCTTCCATTCAACATAGGAATCCAATTCCCTTTCCCCGAGTTGTTTCTAAACCAAGGAAGTCCTTTGAACCTGATCCTGAAATGCTTGACATGTTTAGACATGTTGAATTCAACATTCCCCTCTTAGATGCCATAAAATAAATTCTTAAGTATGCCAAGTTTCTTAAGGAATTGTGCACCCACCAGAGGCAACTTAGGACCTTTGAAAATGTTTCCACCCAGCAGTCTATTCCCTTAAAGTGCAAAGATCCAGGGGCCTTTACGGTTCCATACCAAATTGGATGTTCGAACTTTGATGATTCACTCATAGACCTAGGAGCCTCAATTAATGTCATGCCCAAATACATATTCTCCAACCTTGGTCTAGGTCCCTTACATCCAACGGGTGTTTTCGTTCAGTTAGCCAATCGAAGGACATCCAGTCCTGAGGGAATAATTGAGGATGTCCTTGTCTGAGTTAATGATCTTATCTTTACTACTGATTTCTATGTCCTTGACATGGAAGGTGAGATGAACTCTTCTCGATCTCCCCTAATTCTAGGAAGACCATTCCTCATGACTGCGAGAACCAAAATTGATGTCCATTCAGGAATCTTATCTATGGAATTTGGTGACCAAATGGTTAAGTTCAACATTTTTTAATCCATGTGATACCCATTAGATAATCAATCCATATTCTCTATCCATGCTTCCGAAAGTCTCTCTGAGAGTGTGTAGAATCCTAATCCAACATGTTCTTCATGTTCTACTAATAGAGGAGTTTGTGAATATTGCATCCTCATTAACCAAGTCATAAATGGAGAAATTAATGTTGACATTACAAATGGAAACTCCATTGATCTAAAGGATCTTGAAAACTCTTTGGAATCTCATGTCACCTCTAACCTTCAATTCACCAACATGGATGGTAATGATGAAAATGTACTAGAATGCTCATTTTTTGATTCAGATCAGTTTATCCAACATTAATCATTTCCTATCCATGATTTTAAAAATTCTTTTATATGTGAGGTGAACCCTAAACAAATGTGTTAATCTTGTCCTAATGAGAGTGAAGGTTGTGAAATTTGTTCCCTAATTAATAAAGTGATCACTGGTGAGGTTAAAATTGACCATTCTTTGGCGAAAAATATTGAAATAAAGGATATTGAAAATTTTATTCAGTCTTATGACTCCACAGATCCTCATTACTCTACATTGGTAAGTGATGAAATAACTAAGTCAAAAACAATTGGGATCTCATACTCTTCTTTTGTGCTAGCTGATCCTTACATAATTGAACCATCAGAATTGAGCCATCTTCCTGAATTTCCAAGTATAGAGAACTATCACTTTGTGGATAACATCATTCCTCAGGTTGAAGACCAAAGTGAGGATAGAAATATTCTCTTTCCACCCCCATTGAATTGAAAGCACACCAACAAGGATGGGAAGAAATTATCCAATGAATCATCAGGCCTCCCAAAGAAAACGTTTTTCTGGAAGCACACTGGAGTTGAGAAAATATGATAGCCACCGTCAGACTATGGGTAGTCCACTGCAACTGTCTAGCTGTAGACAAATAAATGCAGCACTTCATGGGAGGCAACACATGTTTTATTTTACTTTTATTAAATTTTAATTTCTTTTTAGTTTTTCATTAGATGAATAATGAATTTTCTTTTTCAGGTAACTTCCCACTGTCCTAGAACCACCTCGATATCCATCAGATCCCCAACTTCTATAGTCGACCTACCACTAGATGGAGATGGCGACCCGCTAAATCCAAACCAGGGGGTGCCTCTTTCCCTTTAACTCTCTCTCTATCTCTTCCTCTCTCTACCTCTTTCTTATTTTTCCTCTCTCTTTAATTTTTTTTACCACTTTCTTTATCAAACCCTTTTTTCACTTTCTCTTTTGTGTGGGTGTATCTTTATAAAAAAACAAAAAAATATAAAAACCTAAAAAAATAAAAAAAACCAAGAAAACAATCACTTAAAAAAAATACAAAAAAATTAAAGAGTCATGCTTACTCACCATCGAGTTTTGAAATTTTGTCCAACCATTTTGGGGAGTTAACAGACATGTTTTCATCTCAAAAATTTTTTATTTTCATCATGACTTTGGATAATGAATTTTGTGTCAAAATTAACAAAATTTGAATGCTCTATTTTTGATTTGGAAAATTGTTTTCCCGAACCGTGAGGAAAAATATTTGCTT
The DNA here is from genome assembly GCA_963277665.1 of Viscum album. Lineage (NCBI taxonomy): Eukaryota > Viridiplantae > Streptophyta > Magnoliopsida > Santalales > Viscaceae > Viscum > Viscum album. Next base: position 2,066,867,603 of record OY728123.1, on the reverse strand, counting down.
TCATGCCAAGGCCACCTATGGCCATCTTTTCAAAATGTGTGTTTTAACCCCCATTTGTTAGTCTTGAGTTTTTGGACCTTCGAGCTGAATTTCCTTCCTTAGTGTGCATTAATATGATAGAGGCATTTTTTGAACCACATGAGAATCACAATAGCCAAATAGTCTCCCATTAACCATACATTAATCCTCCTTTTGAAATCCCCTTAGATCCTATTAAAACATTTTCTTTGATAGCCACATTAAAAGCCTAATACCTTTTCCAACCCAATAGAAACATGGATTTTCATTGCATATTTTTTTGAAATTTTAGTGTGAGGGGAATGGATTTCATTGTTTGGGTACCCTATTATTGATTTTAAACGAGTTATCATCTACTTGAGGGAAAGCATCCATTTCAGTGTGGGGGAGAGGTTTTCATTCAGTGTGTTTTGGGGAATGTAATATGCTTCCATTTATGTAATTTTGTAAATGTTATTGACGAGTGTTCAAAAAAATTCAAAAATGATGAAAAAAAATCAAAAAAACCAAATATTGCAAAAATGGGTTGTGTCTTGGGTAGGTCAAAAATCACTCTTTATCAACCTTTTATCTTGTTATAACTATTACAATTAGTGTCATGAGGAGATCAAAAATGGGTTGGGATATGAGTGTGAGATCTATTTCAATGTCTACTTTCAAAAAAACAAAGAAAAAAAAGAAAAAAAGAACACTTGAATTATATTCTTATATCATTGGGAGAAGTTTTGTGGTTTGTAAATATTTCATCTTCTCATCCCCTTCATATTTTCTTCCTATGTTGTGTCTTTCTTCACACAATCGTTCCCTTGTAAATATGTGTTTTCATTTCCTTCAATGTTTTATTTCAAAAAAAATGTGCATTGCTTTTTCTATGTTGGTGTTTTACCCCTCTTCTTCTCTCTTGGACATTATATTCCTACCATCCCATAGCCACAGAAAAACCCATTAAAAAGTCCTCTTGATTATTTTGCACTTTGTATACGGATTTTAAGCTAAGATCTCTTTTCAAACTCTAAGACTTTCACTTTTGGTTGGTGAAAGAGTGAACCTCCACAAATGAATTTTATCATCTTGAGAGGTGTGAGTTTTGAGTGTCCACATTTTCCATTTCTAAATTTGAGCATGAGAAAATTAATTAGTTTTGGAACATTGTTTCTGTAACAACTTGTGGTGGAATTCAAAATGGATGAGTGAAATAGTCTAAACCTCCCCTGATTGGAGAAAACAAAATTTTAATATTTTTTGGTGAGTGAAAATTATTTTGTCATGTTTTTATATTTGTTGCACATGAGGACATGCACAAAAAATATGTGGGGGGGAGTTGATGTTATTAATATTTTCATGACTTATTATATACTCCCTTTACTGATTTTATATGAAATGTGCATAATTTGTGTGAAATATTAATGTTTTAATATTAAGTATAATTTTTGAGCATTTTTAGAAGTAGTCCAATTGAGTCAGTTTAATGTTTTAATAATAACTATCACTATACTGATCAAAATTGTGTGGTTATTGTTTTGTAGGATTATCCTTTAAATATAAAACATTTCATTAGAAGGTACCATGATCCAATTCTGCCATTTTAAGGTTCATATGGTCCTCACAAACAAGACCAAAGAATCTGCAAAGAAACTGGACTATTCATGAAGATTGATTTACATGGATACATGAAGAAGTACAAATTCTATTATTCTCCCCCATAGTTCGGGGGACAATGCAAGGAGTATTTTATAAAAATTTCAGGGCCCAAATCTAAGAACAAGGGGCCCAAATGAAGCTTTAAAATCCAGCCCAACATTCTCGTTGAGAATTAAAATCAGTATATTATGCATAACATATCTCATGATGTAAGCATCCAATAGAGCTGAGATTTTTCAGTGAGAAAAGGGAGATATAGCCGACCTACTTTGTTGAAGAAATAATTCAGATTTGAAGTCATATTCATATTCAAAAACCCTTTTACACTTTGGAATTCAAAAATACTTGATTGAAATGGACAGTTTAACTTTGTTTAATCAACCGGCCATAATGTTTGATCCTTAAGTCCAAATGACTCCGAATTTTGAGATTATTCGTCCAACTTTATTATCTACAACTTTGAAGAAGTATATTTCTCGATATTCGGCTGTCTGAATAGCCAAAATGGCGATGAAAGCTGAGGGACAGATTGGGAATGCAAACAGTCCACTCCTTGGGATATAAATACTCTCCCCTTCTCTCCTTGAGAGGGGTTGGAATTTCAGAAGAGAGGAGAACATATTGGCACGACCAAAGCCTTGAAAAAGTCTTGGGAGGATCTTCCATAATCAGGTTTTCACTTGAGAGACCTTTCCTCCTCTCTTTGTTTTCACTTACATTCATGTTCTTCGTTTTTGTAATTTTGTAAGTCCTTTCTTTTGTAATTCTGTTTTAATGAAAGTTTCTTCTTAAATATCTCTTATTATCATACACCATATGTAGTTTAATATTTATGTTCTTAAAATAGTTTAAATTCAGTTGAATCCATTTCCCTTCTTTTTCTTCCTCAATCAATCGAAAATCTGTTTTTAAATATCATCATTGTTCGTGTGTGTGTGTGTGTTCGACGCAAAAATATTTTCTTATCCATTTATTTATCTTATCTTCTTAATTTATCATCATAATTATTATAACCAGATTAGTAACCATTTTAATGGATGGGTAAATCTTTAATTGGGGTGAGTTACAATTTAGGTATGTCAAGTGATTGAGAGCTTTTGCTCGACGAATGTTCTTTAAATTAATATTGTGTATGTTGAACTTTATATGTCATGGATTAATGACATGTTTTGTTTAATATGTGGATTCCATGGAATATTGGAACCACAAATACACTACCATAAACAAGTAATGGTAATGATTATAAACCTCAGTTAAGTTACGGCTTGGATTAAAGCTTTAACACTTGGGAATTCCGATCAAAATCATCTTATGACATGGGTGTTAATTTAATTCTATATAAAGCAAAGCTCAAGGATATCACAAGATTAACTAACTAATGATGAACTCATCACAATATTTATCAATTTGTTAAATCAAACATCATCCATAAATTATTTCATAATATCTGCAAACAAACCCCCCAATCAGAATACAATTAACTAAAAACAAACGACTATTACAAAGTATCATTGCCGAAGATTCGACCCGAGTGCTGCTATACACATTAGCAGAGTACTGGAACCTTGAACGGTCGATAGGAGACAATCGGCCATGCATTTCCGCCATCCCCTTTGCAGACACCCTTTGCGGCCATCTCCTTCGCGTCCATATCATCCGCGGACAACCTCCTTCGTGGACAACCATCTTCGCGAACGGCCATCCTTCGCGGACGGCCTCCATCGTGGCCTGCTCCCTCGCGGCCAACTCCTCCACAGACACCATTTGCGGAAAACTAAACCTCGAACCACATGCAGCTCCCTCGCGGCCATTCCTTCGCAGACATATCCTCCACGGACAGTCCCTCGCGGCCAGCTCCTTCGTGGCCAGCCCCATGCGGAAAACCCCATGCACTCCTTGGTCCACACCGTGGGGGCTGCGCCCCCGCCCCCACGCTCAGGGTTAGTGCTGGGCTGCGTTCTCAGCCCTCTGGGCCAGTCCCTTCGCTATCGTCACTGACCCCCATGAAAAATGGAGTCGCACCGCGAACTTTTAGGGCCAGGTCAACAGTATTTTACATTGCACCCTTGCACCACCCCAACATCCATCCTATATATGTCATGAGTTGAGTTAGTCCTCATGACTCTCCTATAACCCCATTACCTAGCTCCTACGGTAGGTTCATCTAGAAAGGGGCACCCTTGCGTAAGTCCCACACCAACCATTGCTAGGTCCCTCCAACCTTGTCATCCTGACCACATGACGTTAAACTATATGGTCATCGTCCTGACCACATGATGTTAAACTGTATGGACATCGTCCTGACCACATGATGTTAAACTGTATGGCCCTTGTCCTGACCACATGATGTTAAACTGTATTGTCCTCGTCTTATCCATATGACGTTAAACTGTTTGGAAATAGTCCTCTCTACATGACTATAAACCGTAGCATTCCCCATGTGCCAAAAATGGGACGCCTTTTGCTCCAAACAAGAGATACCTTATGCCCCAAGCATAAGATGCCTCATGCCATGATTACAGTGGCATAATCTCAAGAGTGCTGGAATCCATTCAAAAATTCCATCACTCCACCTCATGCTTTGAGTGTCCTTCATTCGGATCTTCATTCCCTTGAATGTCTGAAGGGACCCCCTAATGCCCTGGCCTCATTCCACATCGGCTTAACTACCGTCCTGGGCCAACACCCCGGATGACTTTGGACAACACTTCGAGACAGGTCCTGTGTTTTGAACACGGTCAGCAGTCGACCCTCATTTGTTCATCCCCATTTCAGGCTAACATGATGTTAATGATGTGTTTCAAACATGGTCAACAGTTATCCTCCATCACCATGCCACCCTCATTGTGTCTTGAATGTCATGCATGTAATTCACACTTTTTATCTCCCTTTGTTTGGACTGATTTCAACGCCCTTGGAATTATCCCGCTTGTGCACTTGCGCATAGGTGTTGGCCCCCATTATATTCCTCAACCCAACAATGGGTTGGGATTCTATCATACCCAGACATGAGGAAGACACCATGGGCCTCCATCTCGGAGTAATCCCCAACTTTATGGGCCGCCCTCATGCGTAATCCCCACTCCACTTCCCATGGACGCACCATTCGCGAAGTGATCCTCTGGACCCTGCTGCCTCTTGTTTCTCACACTGAGCATGACTCATGTGGGATTATAGTAAGCATCGACCATGACATCCTCTTATGGGCCTCCTCAGAGTGTAAGCCCCAATCCATCGCCCTGGGCCTCCTCAGAGTGTAAGCCCCAATCCATCACTCTGGGCTGTCTCAGAGTGTAAGTCCCAAGCCAATGCGAACTACGATGACTTTGATTCCCTACCACATGGATACGTAGGAAGCCTCCATGAGGTTCAAGCCCGATCACCAACTGACCCCCGATTCCACCTTCATGTCGGTTCTCCGACGCTCCCCATTCGAACTACGTGGACTTTGATCCCTGTCCCCTAGGCAGGGTACATTGGAATCCTCCATGAGGTTCAAGCCCAACAACCGGTCGATCCGACTATCTTCACATCGGTTCACCGCGCCACTCCTAGTGTCGCCTCAATGAGTTCCGACTCCACGGGGTCATTAATCCAACGAGGGATGTTAAACCCCAGGCCTAAATGATTTCGAACCCCCTGCGTCCAGTTGACCATTTCCACCAGGGTTAAATCCGTAGATACTATGTTTGGGTATAAACCAAAGATTCACGAACATATGAATACGTCTTAAATCTATAAGAGAGTCCCGGAATAGGCAATAATTTCCCCCCAAAAGGGTGCGATGAGCCCGACTTCCCATCCTCTCGACCAATGTGAGTTCTTAAGAGTCACTGGTCAGACCATCCGGTGAACGCTTACCTTTAGAAAGCAGGTCCACACGTCATTGGATACGGAACCGTTGGGCATTTCAAGACCGAAAACACCGAAATAGTTATAAATTACCAAAACAATATCATCATTAACTTCATCATTATGAATAATAACTAAAATAAATTTTAAATTAAATTAAAACATTATAAATATTAATATGACATTAATTACATTACCATTTATTATATTATAATGAGAAAAATTAGAAGAATATTGAATAAAAATACTATTATAATGAAACATGTTTAAAATGGTCATGATTACTCACATGATATTGAAAATTGATAATAACTAGGTGATATACATATATATAATAATTTTAAATTATGTTTTTAAAACACTATAGATATAATAATAACTCTGAAATTTGTTTTTAAGATAGTTATTTTTGTTCTACACTATATTTAAACGCTTTTTTGGAAGTCAAAAATTAAGGTAAGGGGTTCTTTGTCTCAAATTTAATTTCATAACACTTATCCCATATTTTCCACAATTATAAATTCTATATGGTGTCATTTATATGTAAAATTATCCTTTTAATTTTAAATTAATTGGATATAAAAATATAAATAGAGTTATTTCCATTATTAAACTCTCAGTTTTCAAGCATTACTAAAGATGTAATGGATCTTGAATAATAAAAATATCTTTTTTTTAAGTTTTAATACCTCTTCTTGAACATTTTACTGCTATTTATGGTTTCATCCACCATAAAATTCTATTACATGAAACTATATCTAACTGTCTAGGGAAAATTTCTATTTAATTCAATGATTTAACTATCATAAAATTCATTCTCAAAAATTGTATCATTATTGAGAATAATTATCATCCACTTTAACAATTATTTCCCCTGTTTTTCTATGTTTTAATTACCACCAATGGTATTCTTTATATTTTTAAACTCAATTATGTTTTATCTCATGTGACATTAATATTTCCATACTTCTATTTTTAAATGTAAATTTTATTGCAATCTTTGCGATCTGGGATTTCCAAAATGATATTTTAAAGTATTAAAACAAATTCCTTATATAATTTTTTTTCTTTATCATTCACTACAAATTTCATTTTTAAAATATTTTTTAATTTTTTTAGACTATTATATATGTTTTTTATGTAAAAGTTTTCAAAATATTTCACTGCACCTTTTTCAAACTAAATTTTGAAAGTGACCTATAACATTGTTATTTTATTAAAATATTAAAAAAGCTTCTAAAATATATTCTTAATATTTTTTTATGGGAACACATAATTTCACTGTTAAAAACATCCTTTCATTTAATCTTACTTTCCATGTTTTAAATTTTTTCAAAATAAACAAAATTTATCATGACTTTAAAATAAAAATATATATTTAATTTTTTTTCAATTTGATTTTATAAATTATATTGAAAATATATTTTCCTTATTTGTGGACATCCTTTATTTATTCCTATAATATTATTTAATTATACCATCAACCTCCTTTGTCTCAATGATTTTTTTAATGTTTTATGTTATCATATAACTCATATAATTATAATTTTAATTATGCTTTTATGGAATTATGTATGATTTTCTTATGTTGAACTCACAATGTTTTACATATGATCAGCGTACCTTGATAATGATCTAATCCATTTGGTAAAGAACTAAAATCAAGAAATTACATGTTTTATAATACCTCTAGAATATTACATATTTTTTTATGATACCATGTTGGAAAACCTTGGTAATGTAAGGAAGTGTGTACCTTGATAGAACTCAAATGAACTAACTAAAGAATGAATCACTAGAGTTGGTGTGTTCATGATACCTTCCCAGTAAGCCTTGATAATATTTTGAGATGTATTTTGGATCATATTTGGTAATATTTTATTATAGAACCTTATTAATTACCTTAAGTGTTTTTATTATAAAATTATCAGGTTAATTTTATACCCACATACCCATATTATATCTCATGTACTTATGACAATGTTATGCCTACTATTCTTATGTCAATGTTATTATGATTTTTCCCAAGTCTTAACCATTATATGATCTAATTTCATTTATTATGCTTTACAGTGCGTTTTATCTCACCCTATTCTTACATTTTCATTTCCCATGGTTACAAATAAAGGTAATATATATTATTTTTCTATAAGGGTATCTATTTTGGACGATTTTTTGCAGCCATTGAAATATTTTTATGGTTGATCGGTAGCTTATATAGTGGGAAAAGTTCTATAATTTTAAAAATATCTATTTTTTTCATTAATATATTTTCTTTATTCTCTAAAAATATAAACCAAAAAGGTCTTATTAATGTATGTAATGCAATATTGTATTTAATCCATGTAATTATCTCACAATCATGTCTATATGGAATCATGGTTGGTATCAAAGAAGGGTTTAGAAAAAAAAATTAGGTTATGATATTAGTTGATGATAATTTTAAGTGCTGATAAGGTATGTTTGATCATAATTTCAATGGTATAGATAACTCATTTTGTTAGTTGTGGTAATATTTAATATTTGAGGTACCAGGGTAATTGATCAATAGTGAAAACCCTATAGATAATTGTATGGGGTTAGTCTGTGTATAGGATGATATCTAAAAGTTTAGGTAAAGTAGATGTTGTTTTGTTCCCCTAGAAATTATATCCCTATTCAGACATTAGAAATTGGATGCATTTATGGAGTTGATGCACCTTATCATAATCACCATAAAAAATTCAGTTGAGTATTTACTCAGTGTTCACCCTACTGCATGATGAGTGGGCCTAAGAATAAACACCTAGCTTGACACTCCTAATATATATGCTTCATTTAATCACATTGTCTATACAAGAAATAATAAATGATACATCATGTCAAATAATTAGTTTAAGGAAAATAAGGAAAACCGACCTAAAGAACACTAGATTGAACCAATAGTTACTTATGTTGAACCAAAGGATAATGTAATAATTTTGAAGTGTAGGAAATTTTGAGGATTAATTTTTCATCATACTATAATTAAATTTTAGTGTTAGTTTTTTATCACACAAGTTAATTCCTTTTGATATTAGTAATGGATAAATCTTGAAGGAATCACATTAGAATTTTTTACCAAAGAAAATTTGTAGATTATCCTAATGACTAGCCTAATGAGATAATAAATGAAGTGAAAAATATTGAGATTAATCCAAAAAAACCTATATGGAATTATGATTATTAATGTGATCATTTTTGAATTCCAAAAAGGAACAAATAATGGAAAGATGAAGTATCATGGATGTTTGGGAAATAATGTTTATTTTTTTGACATGTTAGGAGTATGGGAAGTAACACCAAATTAATGTCTAAAAAGTAATGGAATATGCTTTGTGGGTGAAAAAGGGACGGCTTAAAGAAATAATTTTCTAAGTAAAATGAATCCATTATTTAACAAGATGATGGAAAAAATTTGTTCCCTAGTCATAACATTGATATTAAGGTAGATTCCTCATTTAAAAATATATCTTGAATTATGCATATCTTTTATATACATGTAAGTTATATTTTTAGTGATTGGTAATATAAAATTGTGATGATGAAATTAATTTCATGGGGAATAATGTAGTACTCTTAGATTTTAAATTGTATATTTTTCATTAAAACGTAATGTGCTAAACAGCTTGCTTCACATGAAAAATCGAACAAAAAAATCATGGAATGTTATAAAACTATTAACATGTATCCATTGAATTGAATGGTGAAATTTGAGGTATCTACATTATGAAATATATATATATAGTGGTAATGTATTTATAAAAATAAATTGGTATAACTAATTAAAAAATACAATAATTTTGTGCAAAAAATATATTTTACTAAAAATTTCTTCTGTGTGGACTATTAATTTTATTATATAATAGTTAATTCATGATTTTTCTTTGAAATTTATGGATAATATATACAATAAAATAAGTTATAAATCATTCAATAGTTGTTACTAGTAATGTAATGATTTTATTTTATGCTTAGAAGATACATTTATCCAAAAAATGTATTATGTATTATTCATGCTTATATTAAAATTAATTTTTCCCACTTTTAAGAATTAAATATGATAAAATGATTTTAGTGTTTTTAATAACCATTATAAAATTAATTAGAGGGTTTAAATTCATTTTTATAAATAATTTTTTGGGGTAATTATTTGTTAGTATGGAAAATTAGTTATTTTTTAAGGAATGATACTTTTCTTCATATTATGATATAAAATCAAACTGATATATTTTTAATAGGGATCTAATATTATGCTTAAAATATATAAAAATAAAATAACACCCATTAATGTTTTATTAAATTTTACATAATCTTACAAATAGATAATTAATAAACATTATTTTTTCATCAAAAACTGATTTCAACACATTAGATTAGTTTATTTGAAGGTTAAATTTCTCATATATAGAAAATAAATTAGAAAACATTGATTCCAAATTTTTATTCCACACATTTTACATTTGTTCAAAGAGTCATATTATAATGTTAGTACTAAAACAATTACTACGTTTAAATTTTAATCATTATTAATAAGCGTTAAAATGGGTAATCGGTGTGGCTAGAAATTTACAAAATTAATTTGAAACATAAACCATATAGAATACCTTATTAGTTATAAAATTCATACCTACATTTCTCACCAACAGTTCCCCAATAAATCACATAAATATCATGTAATTCCTTTCTTACCCCTTATATATCATTCTATTCTAATGATTTTTCCATATTTTTCAACAATAAAATTTCCTAACTTCATCCTTTTTCAAACCACACCTCTATCTAAATATTTCCATTGAAATATATGAGTTTTACTTCCCTTATATTACGTATACATTTTTGGTAGCCTTTATCCTCAATAAAGTTCTTCATGTTTTGCATTTTAAAGGATTCTTTCATAAAATATCCAATTCCCAACATAAGTATTATGTACCTTTTAGGTTCCTTTATTTATCCTATATATAAACCCACCTATAAACCCATTATAAAAATATTTATATAATAAAATCAGTATAAATAATTTACTATAATATTATTATATAGATGTTAACCATTAGCTCTTCCATTCCCATTCAATGAAAAAATGAAATCATTTCTCATGTGTGTGTGTGGACTACCGCATCCATGAATGAAACATTTTGTTTTTCATCACCAGTGTTCTAGTATAGTTCTTGAAATGGGTTTATTTAATGGATAATTTATTTATTTTATATATTATATTCTTTAAATATAAAATTTTCATTCTATAATTAATATTATAAATATGTTGTCATTTTAAAACTAGCTACCTAAAATGAACTTACCGAGAGGGAAAACGATTTATTTAAAATTGACAACTTCTTTTTTATTTAACATATTATTATAAATCATAAAAATTATAATAAATCACCTTAACAACATATAAATAATTTATTTATACATTTTTTATAACAATATTATAACCATATAATCTCTTTCATATCCATACTCATACTTAAATTATAGGGTATTTTTTATTGGTAAGTTTAATTACATACGTGAAAAATGATATAAATTTATATCAAGGATGTATTTAGGATACTTATTATTGGATATTAATGGGTAAAAATGTTTCTTTTTTTTTGAAATATTAATATATAAAATTAATATATTAATTAAGATAACAATGATCTTTGATAATAAATTTATAAAACAACCTCATAAAATATATTTTCATCATGAATAATACAAAAAGACATATGAAATTAAATTATAACATAAAAAATAGTTACAAAATACTCATTATAGTACCATTTAAGATCATTGAATAACGATCTTTGGAAGAGGAATGAATACAAACCTCGTTATTACCTAGCTAATTAAAATTGATCAAGAATACTCAAACCAAATATTTAAAATAAATAATAAATAACTAGTATACATATAGATAATAATTATAAATAAAGTTTATAAAAAGTTATATATAAGGATAATATTCTAAAATTTGTGATTTGGATTGTCATATTTTCTATATAGATTATTTAAGAGGTTTAGTATAATTCAATAATTACGTGAAGGGGTTCTTTGTCCAAAATTTAATTTCATGATAAATATTTCATATTCTCTACCATTACACACTTTATATATCATTATTAATTCCTAATAAAAGTGTTTTTCTATGAAATTAAATGTATAAAAAAATATAAATTATGTTCCTTCCTTCATTGGGATTTCAATTTCTACTATTTCTAAATCCATAATGAATTTTGGTACCATGAAATCTTCTTCTATGAGTTATAATGCCTCTTATGGAAAGTTTATCTTTTATTCTTGGATTTTCCCACACTAAATTTTTATATCATTGTACATTATCTTCCTATATATTGATAATTTATTTTTAATTCACATATTATTCTCTAATAAAAATATTTCTCAAAATGTATATCATTCATGAGAATAATTCTCATCCTCTTTAACAACAGTTTCCAACCTTTGTCCATATTTTCATTCATTCCAATGATTCCATTTATATTTGGAAACCCAATTGTATTTCATCTCATGTGACCTTATTATTTTATGTCTACTCTTCTCAAATTAATGTCTAATTACAATTCTTAGGATATGGGATTTCATCAAGGAAATTTTAAAATAATAAAATGGTTTTCTTTTAATAATAGTTTTCTATATTGTCTACTTCACATTTCCTTATGATAACATTTTTGGTATTTTTAAAGGATATATTTTAAAGGTTTTTTAAAGTAAAATTTTTATAAAAAATAACTACACTTATTTGAAATTAACTTATTGAACTAAACTGTTACATTTCTTTTTATGATAATATTATAAATGTTTTCTAAAATATGTTTTTATGTTTTTCTTCTATGTGAACACATAATTTCACTATTAAAACCATTACATTCATTGAATTTAATTTCTATGTGTCAAAATGTTTTTATAAATAAACCAAATTTATAGTAATTTTAAAATGGAAAGTATTACGTCCTATATTTTTTCAATGTGATTTATCCAAGTATATTTAAAAAGGTATTTTTTATCTATGAAAACAACATTTATTCATCCCAACGATATTATAATATGATATCATCCACTTTGTTTCTCTAGATAGATTATTCTCATGTTCTGTATTATCATTTAACCCATTTCCTTATTGGGATAATTATACATTGATTGATTTATTCTTGTTTTTTATAGAAAACATAATGTTAGACATAAAATGGTTGAAACCTGATAGTGCTTCAATGTATAGGGTAATGAATTAATATTTATAAATAACATGTTTTATGATAACATGGAATCATTATTTCATAATATCATATGATACCTCAGGGAAAAATATAGTAATTTATGGGAGGGTTTACCCTAACAGAACACCATTGCATTGGGTAAATAATTAATTTACAAAGATTACATGTTTCTGATACCTTGGTAGTATGCATTAGTGGACACCTAATAATTTTTAATTTATAAATAAGAAAAAAGAAAAATAGCTTACACCAAGGTGGTTAATGGGGTCTGTAATAGTGCAACCCAAGTGCATTAGCCCGAACAAAATGCATACCCTTAGAGGGAAAAAAACCAAAACTAGAAAAAAAATATAATCTGGCCATCCAAAGACACTTTTGAATCCATGGTGTTTTTAATAATATTTCCCTCATTCCAGGTATAAAGGTTGGACATCTGATCATTCAATAGATTCTTGCACCTTCTAATAGAGTACTCAATAAGCCAGGGTTGGGACCTTTTCCAAACTATTCTTTATAAACTATCAACATGTTAGTTTCAAATTCCCAAAGTGGAATATTCTAATGAACACATAGAGATAGTCCAGTGATAAGATAAATGGCCTCCTCTTGAAAAGAATCACCGCTACCAAATGAAGCAGAAAAATCTTCCACAACAAAGCCACTAGGATCTCTTAACACTCCACCCCCACGCATTAATCCCATGAAACATTATCTATCTATATTTAAATTGTTTCCCAATGGTGGAGGCTTCCTTTTGACCCAGTTCCACTGTGCATGTAAAACAATGGTGGTATAATGGTTCAAGGGAAGGAGGGCCATGATTGAGGGTCCATTCACCACATCCTTACATAACCTGCTAAAATCCAATACTAATGTCTTAAAATTTAAGAAGTATACCCAAAATATACCTTATTCAATCCTGGTGTTTTATATCATTTAGAGAAGACAAGATAACCCAACACCCTAATATAAAAATCAAGCCTCAGAAATTCTTCTTTGGGAATGGTCTTTTCGCACCCTAAAACCACAGCTGAAGAAATGAATCTACAAAAGAAACAATGCATGACTACTGAGAAAAATGAATGAAAAAATATCATAATTCCTTCTCCCATTCATTATTGAGAAATATGTGAAATGTGGAATCATAGTTTAGTAATGACCAGTAGTAGAATCTCGAGGACAAGTTGATCCCTCTCCATTGAATGCTCTCCTCAATTGGAAAATCCTTGTTCCAAACATACCAAAATAGGGAAAAGAACTTAGGATGGATATATTTTCACCAAAAAACTCACCCCACAGATCTTGTATAGAGGGTACCAAAATAATTGAAAGAAAATCTTTGATATAGAATATACTTGAAGTAGATCTAGGAAAAACACAATCATCATATTCATGAGACAGCTCTATATTATCAAAAAACACTCTTCTAGATATCATCCAATGTGGTATTGATGAAGAGAGGATGAGGACAAGCATCTATGAAACTGATATCATTAGAAGGGTAGTACAAGAACCCGAGAACATTTCTTAACCTCTTCTAGAAGTAAAATATCAGCTCACCATTACCAATAATCCATTGAGAATTTTTTTGAAGTATATATAGATAAGGCCAGACCATCTTATGTATCCTTGAAGTCTTGAATATTTACTAGAACCCATAAATTCCATAGGTACATTTCATATGATTTCCCTATAAATATCTCCCCTTAATAACCTTATAAGAAATTTTTTCATGAAGTCCAACTATGGTACTAGAAAAACTCCTAAGGTTAATACCCCCTTCACTAATGAATTTGGCTAGTCAACTCTAGGAATCCCTATCAAGCTTAAATTCCAAGTTTCCATACCATAATAAATAAATCATAATTTTCTCTATTTTTTCAATTACCTTTTTAGATCCATTTAGGTGGATAGAATATGCATTGTTATAGAGGATTAAATTGAATTAATCAATGAGATTCTCCCCCCAAAAGATAAAAAAAAATATTTTTCAATTAAGAATGTACCCCAAAATAATCTCCACAAATAAATCAAAATTATTAATAATAAGTTGGTGAGGAGACACATAATCCCCTAGGTAGTTCATAGGAATGTCTCCTTTCTTCATTCCAAGGCTGGATTCCAACACACTTATTCTCATCTCTGAGCTTTTATTTGAAACAAAGAAATTGATTTTCTCCTATTTAAAAACTTGGACACTGAAATTGAAATAAACATCAATAAATTCATTTATCCCTTGAAATGATCTCATACTACCATTTTAAAAGAGGATAGTGTCATTTGAAAACATGAGATTAGATATACCTCTACTCAAATGCTTATTATAAAAGGGAATAACCTTTCCTACCTCAATGAAATGAATAAAATACCTACTAAGGGAGACTTGAGCAATGATAAAAAATGAGGGTAGAGGGGATATCCCTACCTCAAACCTCTTACTGATTTGAAAAAACCGGAACTATTTCCCATAAATTAAGTTGACACCCATGGAGATCTAAAACAGCGAAAAGGAAGACCAATAACCCCCTTATCAAACCCCAAACTTTTGAAGGACCCTGATAAGGAAACTCCATTCAACTATATCATATTATTTTCTCATATCCAATTTTATTTCCACATTTATACCCATAGATTATATATTGCTATCACTAATCACATCATGTGATAAAGCAATAGCCTCTTGGATGTACCTTTCTTTCACAAATCCTTATTGTTCTTCAACCACCCAACTACGAATGTTAAATGATGTCTTAGTGAACATCCTTGGTAATATATTTATTACATAAACTTAGTTACGATTATTGGTGATATGTTATTCCAATTATCCATATGTTCATGTTCTTGGGTTATCCCCAAAGTATTTTCTGTGATATATCCCAATTTCATTGTTTACCCCTTTCTGAGAGCTTCATCTCACCCCTTTATGAAGTTTCTATTTCTCCCAGTTGTGAATAAAAGTAATACATATTATGTGTCTAGTATTGTATATTGTGTGGAGTATTTTTTTGAAGATGTTAAAATCTTGTTATGGTTGAGTAGTTTCTTATATAGTGGGAAAACTTATCGTTAATTGAAAAATTCATTATTGTTTTAGTTAATGTTTTTTCCTAAATCACGAAAACAATAATCCTAAAATGTCTTGGGAATGAATGTAATGAAATTTTTTAATTATGTAATTTAATGAAGATATGGTAACATCTGTGGGGCGTAAGAGATTTCATGTATTGATATGGTTTAATTAAACATATATAATTTTAATGATGAAGGGTTTTATATATTCTATTGGGTATAATGTATTTTGATTCAGTAATATGAACCTAGTTCCAAAAGACACTAACATTAGGACTATAAGAATGTTTGGATGTAATAAATATTCATGATATGTATGTATAATATGTGTGAGTTTCACTTGATCTTGATGTGTAGGTCTGGGGGAATCTCATTTTTTATCAGAGCAGAGTTTATTTTTTGGAATTAGGATATCAAGAATTTTTGGTACAAATCCATAGGTATATAACTTTTAGATTTTGACAAATATTTCATGTATATATTTTATAAACAAATAGGGTGAACATTTAATAACCATGAATATTGGGTAGTATCACTAATTGATAAAAAAAATCTGTAATTATTTTGGTCAAAAACCATAGAGAAAACATTAATAGGTGATTATCAATGAGAAAAATTGTATCAACTTGGTCCCGGTGATAGCACAGACACCCATTATTTGACATGGATTTTGGGTATTGGCCTGACTGGTACCACTAGTTTCCCCCACAGACTTCTGGTCCCAACCTTGTGGCCGATCCACGTGCCAGAAAGGGTTATCTGACAATTGATAATCCCTGCAGGCCAAGACATGTCCTTTCCAATGTGTTTTTTCCTCACTCACACTCACCCTGGAAAACATCATAAATGCTCACCCATTCTGATCACTACTCCAAGCCAAGCATGTTTAACTATGGTGTTCTAAATAGGTAGGCTCCAGAAAAGGAAGGTGCAACTTGTTGACATGAGTCATATCATTTAGTCATTTAGCCTTTTATCATTCTAGGGTGTTACATTCACACCCCCCCCCCCTTAGAGCACAATGTCCTCGTTGGGGGTCGTACATCTCAGCCCAGGTAATCCACTATACTTAAGGTTGGGTACAAATCTCTGATACCAAATGTAACAAATGGTTCCTGATGATAGAACATACACCCCTCCTTTAACATGGTTGTTGGTTCTTGGCCCACAAGGTACCACTAGTTTTCCCAAAGACACGTGGTCCCCACACTGGGGTCCACACACATGCCTGAATGAGTCATCTGACTAAGGAAAAACCCCACGGGCTAACACATATCCTTTCCAGTTTGATTTTTCCTCACTCACACACACCCTGGGAAACATTTTAGATGGTCACCCATCCTGATCACTAGTCCATGCCAAGCATGCATAACAATGGAGTTCTAATCTCATAGGCTCCCAAAAAAGAATGTGGATCTTGTTGACATTAGTCATATCATTTAGTCATTTAACATTTTATCATTATGGCTGTTACATTAATTTTTAAACCCGAGTTTTATTTATTACCTTAGTTTCAACTCGGGTCGAGTTTCGGGGGAGTCCCTATTTATATTTTTTAATTTTTGTTAAGAGATTAGTGATTCAGGCTTGATTGCACCGGTCGCATGGGCAGTGCACAGTCTAGAGACAGTGTGGCCAACTCGAGGACTGGTGCACGGGCCACACAATTATAGTATTGAAAAAAATATATTGGATTAAAGCAATTGTGAAAACAAAACTAGGACAAAGTCTATTAATAATTAAAATATTCACTGTATAATTGATGTGAGTAATTTTATTATAATTATTACGAGTTCTATGAATGTCAAAAAATTTTAATATTATGAATTTAAAAATTGTATTTACATTATGATTATTGTTTTTATTATAAATATTATAAATAAAATCAACATTGTTATTGAATTTTGCTACTCTTATTATTACAAAAAAAATTACAATCATTATTTTTATTAAAGATGCTTTTAATATTATTATCACTATTAATATTATTTATATTATTAATATTACTAAATTTTTTATATATATTATTTATATTAAAATTAAATCACCTCCATAATTATTTTAAACTACATTTATTAATATTATTATTGGCACCCTCACCGTGATTTTTTTGTTAATATTATAACCATTTAAAATCAAATAACATTTATTATTAATTTTAACATCATATTATTATTATGTATAATACAATTTTTTATTATTACAATCTTTGTTAATATTATTAGGTTTTGGTTTTTAATTTTTATTTCCTTTTTTTCAGGAGTCTTCTTCTATGCAACTCTTCTCCCTCCCTTGGTCTGGGGGGCACGACGCCCTGACCACCCTATAACTTGGCATGCATTACCTCCTCCACCCAGCCGACCCCCTTTGCATCACCTCCAGTGTACAACACCCCCTCCTTCCTCTTGCTACAGTGGGCCTTCTCCCAGCGTCGCCGCCGTCACCTATGGTCGCCTGTTCAGCCAGCGTTTTGCCCTTCTAGCGCAGCTCCTCCGGTGATGCTATCTCTCCCTCTCTATCAGCCTTCCCTCTACTGGTTCCCCTTCCAGATATCACGTGTTTCCCATTCCACCTTACTCAAGATTCCACATGCACCCACCGACCTAGCGTGCCTCTGGCTCAATGCGTGACGCCCCATGAACCCCCAGTCCAGCCACGCAGTGCCCCTCAACCCCCTCTTCCTGCACACGCAACCCCTCTGGTTGTTAATTTCTTCCTCTATTTGCATTGAGGTTCTTCTGAAACTAATGTGTCAACTCTTATAGTCGAGTCCTGATTTTTACGTTCAGTTTTTTCGTGCGAGGTTGGCTTTAGCTTTCCGCGAGTGCGGCGTTTATGGTGTTATCAGTGTTTTACACCGATTCCCGGATGTTCTTCTTCAGTTGAGGTTGGATTTATTTTCTTTTTTTTCTCCTTTAAATTTTGAAATAAATTGATTTCTTGTGTTTTCATAGCTTAAAAATTATATAATTAGTTTAGCGTGTGTTGTGATTAATTATATTGGTTAAAATCTAGTTTTTAAAGAGGATTTAGTTAGTATTTGATACATTTTACTAGGTTTATATGAAATAAGGTGTGTTTTGATGGAAACAAAATTTGTGATGTTTAATATATTTTCATGAATTGTGCAATTAGTTTATTTGACTGTGTGAGTCTTGTATTTTCTATTCTGGTATGTTAAGAATGTTTGGTTGATCCTAAAAGATGTTTTGAAGGGGTTTGGGGTGTGTAAAGTTGTGGGATAGTCTTTGGAATAGTTTTATAAATTATAAGGTGGTTTAGTAAATAGTTTAGATGGTGCAAATTATATTTTGAAAGCATATCGAGGTGTTTTTTGAACTGTTGTTCATTTGGAAAGTTTTAAGTTGGTTTTTATGTGTTTTTAGTTGTTCTTCGGTTGTTGCTGTGTGTTGGTGAGGAAAACCTGCAATACCGTGGTCATCAGGTTGCACATTTTTTGATCAAGTGTGGGGCATGTCCCATGGTTGTGATCAAGCTGCAAGTCGAGGTAGATTCCCCACTGCACTTGCCTTTGGATTCATAATTTTTTAATTACTTGATATTTCATCAATTTTTGATAAATAGGAAATAATATTAGATAATTATAAATTATTTTTGGAATAATTTTTTGCTGTGAATGAAGCTGTTTATTTTTATGCATTGAACTGATATTATTATTATTATTATTTTCTTGATAAAGTGTAGCAAAATAGTTGAAAATTCATGTTTAGCCTTTGGACTTAATTCACAAATTCTCAATTTTGGTTCCAGCTTGATTAAATTTTCTTTACTGATGTGTGAACAAATGTGTTGGTTTCTTTTGGGAAATGATGTCTTTTTAAAAGTTAAATAAGGCCCACTTAGATCTTGAAAAAAGTGAGTTGTTTTAAAAAAACCCCTTTAAGGAACTGATCCTTGGGGTGACTTACGTGTGATTCGTTGTGTAAGTTGTTGTGTGTGATTCTTTTTCTTGAGATAGGTTGCTTGTTTGTTATTGGTATTCACCCCACTTAGTACTCTCTATGGCAACCTAGCATAGTAAGTGAATTTTCTATGAATGATTGTTGCACTAGTTTAGAATACACACTGGATATTAGGCCATGGTATGTGGATACTTTTTTTATCGTTGTTATGGGATTGGGCCCCTCAACTAGGCTAGGTAGGGAAATGGTCTGGTGTTATGGAGTTATGACATCATTTATTGGGTCATGCCTTCAGGATGAGTCACATGTATAGTATGTTCCAGATTGTTTTCGAGATCCTAGGTTTGACCCATGTTTTCTTTAGTACTTATTTGTATGTGACAGATGATTGAGGCTCTTAGTTTGGTTGTTGGCCCCTATGCACTTCTTTTCCATTCCCATTGTTTTGTGTTGTGTATTTCATATGGTTTTCCACTTGTTTAACAACTAAATTATGGATTTTAAATCGTTTTTGAAAAAAAAAATTAAAATGTAATGAACCTTTTCCTTCAAACCTTAATAATGTTTTAAATTGAAAACAGGTAATGGACTGTTAAATGATTTAGAAATTAAAGTGTGTGTGAAAACCCATATTTTATATAATTTATTTTAAAATTTAATTTATTAAAATTCTTTATTTTATGGTAGTGCTTTGGGAATAGATTTTTCAGAACACATACTGAGTTTTAATACTCATGCCTATAGTTTTTTTTTCAGTTTTTTTGCTTTTTTTGCTAGTTCGACTCGAGCTTGTTCGCTATGGGAAAGAGTTGATTGTGGTTCGAAGAGTTTCTCTCAGGGTCATGAGGAGTTTTCATCACGGTCTGATTAGTGTGTTTTTATTCATTGTTCTTTCTTTTTTGTGTCATTTATTCACTTTGCGTTGTTCTACATTTTATACTGCTTCATTTATTTTCATTCAGAGAAATCATTCCTATTTGTTCTCTGTTGATTCCCAGGCACTTTTTTTCATCCCGAGAGGATTGGGAACACCTCTTGGGCCTTTACAAATATTGGATTGGATTACCGGCTCAGGGGCAACCCGATTTGGTTCATGAAAAAATGGAATAAGAAGAGTTTGAATTTTAGTGGACCGTGCTCGTAGAGAACCAATTATTATTTGGGGTTTTCATGGTAGATGGAGAAGGATTTTTGGGCTCGAGGTGCAGGAATGGGAAGGACTTCATGAACCCTCACTCATTTTCAACCCCGGGAAACCATGGGATATTTGGTCTTGTTGGTGTCCTTTGATTCTTGTGAATTGTTTTTTGTTGTGAAATGAAATGGGAGTTGGGAAAGTAGCCCTTTGATCTCACAGGGCCTAGAAAGACAAGAGGATCAGGAGAAATTTCCCTAGAATGCTCTCTATGACAGTGGTATGATTGGTATATGGCCACAAACCAAGTTTCTGAGTCACATACTGACACTAGTTTCTCCCTTGTGGATCATTTGAGTTTTCCTTCATTCCAAAACTTTCATTGAAAAATCATCTTTTTAAATTATGAAAAGTTGAATTTAAAATGTTAATTTCCATGTTTTCACGCAAATCTTTGTTTCTATATTACTTATTTCCTGCCCCCATGAATTTTTGATGGATCCCAATGGTGTTGATTTAGGTGGTTAATATTTGGAAAATACTCCAGTTGATCAATATATAGACTACATCGTTGAGTTTTGGAAGTTGAACACTCCACTCTTTTATGGTCAAGTTGATACTCTAGAGATGGAAGAGTAGTTACAAAGGATTGATAGGGACTTAAATTTCCTCGTTCTACTTGTAACATTATAGGTAATGTTATCTAACATTATGCTTGAAGATCCATCCTAGACATGGTGGAATTCGGTGACTCAAAGAAACCCTTGGTAAGATATTACCTAGGACTTCTTTAAGTCTTCATTCACCCAACAGTATTCCACTGAGATTATGAAGATGAGAAATTGGATGAAGTTGTGTGGTCATTATCTGGGTGTTTTATCAGTGATAGAATTATACCGATGCTTCTTGGACCTAGTCTTATATGAACCAGGGTATGTAGAAAATGATCCCATAAAGCCTTGACAATTTGAGTTTGGGCTCCGCCCTGAATTGGAGTCGAAGGTGGAATAACTCAACCTAATGACATTCTATAACATGGTGAGGAAATCCTTTCATGCATAATTGGAGTTAGAAGGGGGACTTGGGATGGGGAATCTTCCTCTAGCCTTGGGAAGTAGCTCAGAGGTTAGAAATATGAAGAATGGGAAGCAGCCTGATGATGGTGGTAGCAGTAGGGGAATTAAAAGGCCTTTAGACCTCCAGTCGAACTCTTCATAGCACAATGTCACTATATATCATTAGTGTGGAAATAAAGGTCACAAGATATTTGGAATTTATAGATTTCTTCAAGAACCTTCCACCCCTGTGGATGCTTGGGTAACATGTAGCGGTTTTGTCGGGGTGTTTCCAAGAACCGTCGTGAAGCCAGACCCAACACATAAAATGCCACCTCAACCCAACAGTAGGAGTAGGGTGATGTTTAGGATATTTTGGGGTTTTATTTTTTGTAATGTTTCTTGTATGCAATAGTTGTGTCTGGTGACATTTATGATGCTTCTTTTTTTCGGTCGTAATAATTGTCGTTGTCGAACCATCTATGAAACATTTATTTTAATGGAAGTGTGTTTGTGAATTTTTTATCTGTGTTTTCTATATGAGGGTTTCTAAATCCATACTACAAGCCAGGATATGCATCAATCATCATATCTCTATCCATAGGTCTCAGAGTGAAGCTGGTGTGTAGTCAGGAGAAACCATGTGATGTTAAAAGACCTTGGTTTAATATTTATCTTAAATGTTCCATTGTTTTTATTTTTTTAGGGGTGTGAAGTTATTGGTATAATAATAGGTGTGGTCTTGATACCCTATCAGTTGGGCCCTTCCCTCCCCTATCCTTAAGGTGGGGGTTTTTGGTCTATGTAGAAATTCTTCAAGTTTGTTTAACCATGTCAATTCTTATGGTGGGGAGACCCACCACGGGTCTCATTGAATTCAGAGTTTTCTTGTTTCTTATGGTGGGATCCTATTCTGGGCCCCCATGTAAGTATCAAAGATTCATTACTGGAATAAGTTTGGTGGTGGGTGGTCTCGTATAGATCCACCTAATTCTAAGTCTTTTCGATTAGTGAGTGTGGGTACGGGTGTGTTCCCAGTGGTTTTGTCGGGGTAAGGTTGTAATGATTTTCACCAAATGTGGATTGTTTTCTCTTGGATGTTTTGGGTAGATTGTTGAGTTCTGTTTGATTATGTTTATAGTGTACGTATTTTAAGTCTGTTTTGAGAGTTTTGAATGTACCATGTCTTTTGGACCGATCAAATGGGGGTGCTTAAGCTTTTGGGGACGGGTGTCACTTAAAGCGGGAGTCTTTATTAGTCTCATGATTTCTTCTTATCAACCTCTCTCTTATTGGTGGTGTTTTGTTATCTCTTCATTTTTATTCTTTGGGATTCTCCTTAACCTATAATACAGTATTGGTATTTTTTGGGGTATGGCCTTGTTATGGCTTTCCATAGGTGGAACGAATTTTTATGGAGACAATTGTCACAACTGGGTTTTATTTTTTCTTTGGATTTATATAGGGTTGAGTTTTGGGGGAGTAATTATTTAATTTTTTTATTTTTATTAAAATATGAGTGATTTGGGCATGACGGCACCGAGCACATAGGGAATGCACAGTCTGGAGACCATGCGATCAACCTGAGGACTCGTACTCGGGCCATACAGTTGCATTATTCAAATAAATGGAATGGGTTAAAGAAATTGAGAAAACAAAACTAGGAAAATGTCTACTAATAATTAAAATATTCATAGTATAATTAATGTGAGTAATTTTTATTACAATTATTATGGGTGCAATGAATGTCAATAAATGTTAATATTAAGAATTTAACAATTATTGTTACATTATAATTATTATTTTCATTATAAATATTATAATTAAAATCAACATTATAATTAAATTTTGTTGCTGTTATTATTACTAAAAATTTCATTGTTGTTATTTTTATTAAAGTTGATTTTATTATTATTATCATTATTAAACTTATTTATATTATTATTATTACTAAAGTTGTTATGAATATTATTAATATTAAAATGAAATGAAATATATTATTATTTTAACCTCTATTTTATCATAATTATTATTGGCACTCTAAACATAATTGTTTTATTAATATTATAACCATTTAAAAATAAATAAGAGTTATTGTTAATTTAAACATCATATTATTATTATGTGTAATAAAAATTATTATTATTACTATAGTTATTAATATTATTAGTTTTTGGTTTTTAATTTATATTTATATTTATTTTATTTTACCTTTCTGTTAGGGTTCCTCTTGTTCCACGCGACTATCCCCCCTTCCCTTAGTCGGTGGGGCATTATGCCCTCACCCCCTATGACTTATCCTATACGACCTCTTACACCCAACAGACCCCCTTCGCATCACCTCCAGCATACATCGCCCCTTCCTTAATTCTGCTACAATGAGCCTTCTCCCAGTATTGCCACCCCCACCTCCGGATTCCTGTTCCGCCAGCATTTTCCCCTTCTAGTGAAGCTCCTCCGACGACGCTTTCTCCCCACCGACCTTCCATCTGTTTGTTCCACTTCCATTCAGTTCACATGTCCCCTTTTTCCCTAATCCAGCCACCACATGTACCCCCAACCCAGTGCGCCTCTGACTCAGTGTGTGATGCCCCGCAAACCTCATGTCCAACCGCACAGTTCCACCAAACCCCTTTTCCAGCATGTCAAGCCCCTCTGGTAGTTAATTTCTTCATCCTTATGGCTTGAGGTTCTTCCATGTCTAATGGTTCAATTCATAGAGTCATGTTCTGATTTGTGCATTCAATGTTTTTGTGCGAGTTTGGATTTAGCTTTCGGTGGGTTTGTTTTTGGTGTGATCAATGTTTCACACTATTCCAGGAAGTTCTTCTTTAATTGAGGTAGGTTCCCTTTTCTTTTCTTTTCTTCATTATGTTTGTAAATACTTTGATAACTTTCTTTTTTCGTTTTACAAATATTAGATAATTAGTTTAGCATGTGTTTTGATTAATTATATTGGTACGAATCAAGTTTTTAAAAAGGATTTAGTAAATGTTTGATACTATATACTATGTTTATGTGAAATAAGGTGGGTTTTGATGAAAACAAAATTTTTGTTGTTTAATATCTTTTCCTGAATTTTTCTATTAGTTTATTCTACTTTGTGATTTGTTTGTTTTCAGTTCTGGTATTTAAGAATGTGTTGTTGAGCATTAAATATGTTTTGAAGGGGTTTTGGGTGTTTAAAGTGGTGGGTTATGATTTGGAATTGTTTTATAAATTATAAATTAATTTAGTAAATAGTTTAGATGGGGAGAATTATGTATTGAAAACACATCGAGGTGGTTTTTGTGCTGTTTATTAGTTTAGATTTTTTTTAAGTCAATTTTTATGTGTTTTTAGTTGTTGGGCAGTTTTTGCAGCGTGTCAGTGAGGAAAACTCACGATACCATGGTCAGCAGGTTACACATACTTGTGGGCAAGTGTGGCGAGTTTCTAGTGGTCATGATTGAGATGCGAGTCAAGGTAGGTTCTCTACTTCACTCACCATTGAATTAGGAATTTATTAATTACTTGAAATATTGTGGATTTTCAATAAATGGAAAATAATATTAGATAATTATTAATTATTTTTTGAATAATTTTTTTCTTCCAACGAAGTTGTTTATTTTTATGCATTGCATTGAAATTTTTATTATTATTATTTATTGATGAAGTGTCATAACATAGTGAAAATGATATTTTGGTCTTTTAAATTAATTCACAAATTTTCAATTGTGGTTCTGGTTTGACGAAAAATGTTTTCTTTTGATGCGTGAAAAAATTTATTTGTTTCCCTAAGGAAATTATTTCTTTTTAAAATTTACATGAGGCTCGTTTGGCTCTTGGTGAATGTGAGTTTTTTAAAAACCCTTCTGGAACTGATCCTTGGGGTGTCTTAGGGATGATTCATTGTGTGAGTTATTATGTGTGATTCTTGTGATTGAGATTGGTTTCTTGTTTGATGTCGATAGTCACCCCACTTAGTACTCACCATGGGAACCTAGCATAATAAGTGAAATCTCTATGAATGATTTCTGAACTAGTTTAGATTACACACTGGCCAATGGCTCATAATAGGTGGATACATGGGTTATCATTGCTATTGGATTGGGCCCCTCGACCATGCCTGGTAGGGCGATGGTTGGGCTTTAGGGAATTATGACTTCATTTAGTCGGTAATTCCTTCAGGATGAGTCACATGTATATTATGTTCTAGATTGTTTGCGATATCCAAGGTTCGACCCATGTTTTCATTAGCACTTTTTTGTATGTGATAGATGATTATGGTTCTTATTTTGGTTGTTGGCCCCATTTTGCTACTTTTATATTTTCCTTGTTGTGTGGTGTGAATTGCATATGGGTTTCCTCTTGTTTAGCAAATAAATTTTGGATTTTAAGTCATTCAGGAAAATGTTTTTAAAATGTAATTCTCCTTTTCCTTAAAACCAGAAACATATTTTTAAATTGAAAAAGGGTATTGGAATGTTACATTCTTTAGAAATGAAAGTGTATGTGAAAACCCATATTTAATATAATGTAGTTCAAATTTTAAATTATTAAAATTATATATTTAAAGGTAGTGCTTTCTGAATAGATTTTTTTGTACGCCTATTGAGTTTTAATACTCATGCCTATAGTTTTTTTTTTCATTTTTAGTTTTTTTGAAGGCTCTACTTGAGATTTTTATCCATGGGAGAGAGTTGATTGTGGTTTGGATAGTGACTCTCAGGGTCATGAGGAGTTTTGGTCATGGTCATTTTAGTGTGATTTTGTAGGTTCTTCTTTCTTTTTCATGTTGTTTATTCCATTTGTGTTATTAAACCTTTTTTTTCTACTTTATTTAATTTAATTGGGAGTAATCATTCCCATTTGTTCTCTGTTGATGCACTAGCACTTGTCACTAGCCTAGGAGGATCGAGAAGGCCCCTTGGGCCTTACTGCGGATCAACTGAGGTGACTAGCTCAAAGTCGACCTGAGTTGGTTCATGATAATAATTTTGTAGATATAGTTTCATTAAATGGGTATAATTTAACATACCATAATTCATATATATATATATATATATTGATAAATTTTATCCCAGATAAATATTTCTATAAATTTCAAATTTATTCCATTTCTTTTAATATAGTTGAAATGAAGCTATAAGTAATATATATATATATATATATATATATAATTACCCCTTAACTATTTTTCATTCCTTGACTACATACTTTTTAAAAAATATATAAATTAATGTACAATGATATACCAAAAATAAAGTGTGTGTCGGACATAAAAAACACTACTATATTGCATCAATCTATAACATTACACATGGAGAATAAATATACTCCATAAAATTGAAATTAGTTTTATTGGATAATAAAAATAAAAAATATCATAACAATAATATTAATTTCACAAAATTTGTGGCCCCCTAGAATTATCACGGTCACAAACAACGTTATAAATGAAAAAACATTATCATTATGAATGGATTTTTTTATAAATGATGTATATAATCTTGATGAAACTAAATAATTGAAATTATAATTATTTATTAGAAGTACAAATTCATTATGTCTATTAGAATGGAAAAACTGACCATTAAAATATTAATCTAACTATTAGAATTATATCCAAGTAATTATAATTGTAACATGAACAATAGAATAGTTAAATAATCATTATAATAAATAATTTACATGTAAATAATATTTTATATGAATGATATAAGAAAATATAAATATAGGGATGTCATTAAAATTGGACACTCAAGGAAATTATATGATTTCAATTTTAATAGTGTATTTTAAATTGTTTTATTAAACCTGTATTTTTTTATTAATAATTAAATTTATCAGTGTTAAAAAATTATTTTCATAAAATTAATTTAAATTTTTTAATCATCATGTTGAAATTTTTTAGGATTTATTTTTGTAGTAATTTTATGAAAAACAAGATTATTTAGTCGAATAGTAAAAACCCAATTTCTAAAATACCGATTATTTGATGTAATTTTGATGTAAAATTAATTATTCCTAAAATATTTATAAAAAAAGATTTTATATGAATAATTATTTATTTATAAATAATCAACATAATTTTAAAACCAAAAAATTAAATTCTGAGATAAAAAAAGATAATGTATATCATTCAAAACATATTTTTATTTTTTTATTACTTTAACTTGTAAATACTAGTAAATTAAATTTGGTTATGGATTAAAAGTAAAAAAATAAATTCAACGTAATCAATTAAAAATCATAATTTCAAGTAAACCTCTTTCTATTAGTTTTTTTAGAATAATACTGTATTCATTAATTTTAGCTAAAATACCCCTCCCCTTGACTACAAATACCCCTGTCCCTCCTCTAGAAAAACAAATTCTTAAATTATTTTCATTACCTATTATCAACCTAATTGTCTTCTCACAATTATATTATGGTATTTGGAAAAATTTTGGTGCCATTCAACTACAATCCCTCAAGGAATTAGTTTCATTGGAAATGAGAATCATCCAATATGAGGTAAACCTTATAATTTTTTTTATTTCACCATACTTATTATATTATTAAATTCTCCCACACCCATATATAAAAAAATAATTTATTTATTAATTAATAATTTTATAAATATTTTATAATTTTTTTTATACATCTATAAATATATTATAAAGTATTTATAATAAGTAAATTATCTCTCTTGGTCTCTTTAACAAAGCCACGTTAATGGTCAATTTTCCACCTATTAGGAAGATGATAATTATTTTTATGTCTCCACCAATATGGACAGTTAGTGTAGATTATATATCAATAATTTTGAATATTATACCACAATATTATTATAATCTATTTATAATATCTATGTATTAACTCCCTTTCTCTCATTTGATATGTCTCATTTCTATTCGGTTAACCACATATGAGGAGATAGTCAATTATTCACTTATAACTACCTTCATGTCCAGGGGACATACCTTATTTAAAAAGTATAAATATTTTATTTTTTATATTTTTAGAATTCTATAGGAAATTTGAAAAAAAAATTAAATAAAAACAATCATAATATATAAATTGAAATAGAATTGGATAATTAAAAGAATCATGTCATTGATTATTTCATCTTTAAAAAAAGAATTAATGAAAAAACAATTAACAGCTATAATTGATTAATAATATCATAAATTAAGGTTATACACATCTAGATTCATGTTTTAATAAATATTAGTTGGTTATATATGAGGGGTAAATTTGATGAATCAAAAATAAAACATACGGTAATGGGTATTTATCTCAATCTTTCACATAGATTTACCCTTCACTGTATAATATTATTTCAAAAGTGTTATATGTATTTTAAACCCCAATTCTCAAAATAATTTTCTTATTGAACATTTTATGGATTTATATAACCTTTTCATTTTGATCTCACATATTTTTGATTATTTTATACCTTACCAAGTCCATATTGGAATTTTCATCATCTCTTTTGGTTATTTCACCTATTAATGATATAAAATATTTTATGATTCATATATACTATCATATAAAAGTCTTTACAGTTCTTCGGACCCACACTCTCAAATCTGGTGATATAAAAATATTCTTTACATACTGGCTTGGATAACATCTGATGATTCTCATACATAATTATCCCATAATTGAATTAATTAAATAAAATATTATATTAAATACATTCCCAAGAACTTTTAGGTTTTAATATTTAGAGAATGAAGGAAAAATAATATAATTAATCATATGTTATTCTAAACTAATTGAAATTTTCCCCACTATATAAGAAACTATATAATCCATAATAAGTCTTCAACATCTCCTAAAAATTATCTCTAAAATACATTATATTATACATATCATGTGTAATAACATTCTTCGTAACCTAGGTAAATATAAAATAAGAATGGATGAGCTAAAATTCTTAGTAATGTAAAACATATAATAGATGCAATAATTTCATCAACATGTAATTTGTATTTTAGGATGGAATAGATAGTAAAAAATAATTCCATGATAGAATGAAATAAAAATTATTATATATCCATGGATAATAAATGAAATGAAAAAGATCATATAAATGATAATAAATTGTTCCTTAGTGATGAAATGTTTAATGTTTGATAGTCAATTCCATACCATAGGCCAAGAAATCCTGAGCTTACATATCCGGATCTTACCATAAATGCCATGTGTTTAGGAAATATCTTGTTATGGGTGGGAATACACCAAAATAAAAAAACTGTTTTTTTCTTATGAGAGCTACCAATGCATCAATGGGCTATATAATTTTAGTCCCCACCTATCACTTTTTTAAGCACAACGCATTCATTATATGAGATAATGAGTAAAAAAATAAAAAATCTACTTTTCAAATAATAATATATATTTGAATAAAAACATATATAATTCCAATAATTTCTACATAAAAATAAAAGGGATAAAATTATCATAACACATCTAAAAAAGATATTTTACATTTTAATAATAAATATAATCAAATTTATTGAGTAATCAATAAAAATATGTTATAAAATAATAATTATACATATTTTAAATAGTTTCCCAATCAATAAATGTAACATATTTCCATGTAATCATCCCTTAAGTTGAAATTTTATGGAGTAATGGTATATTGTTAACTAAATAACTCCCCTTATTAAATCGACATCTAGATTCTAGGTAAACACCCTTCGATCAAGGGAATGGTAGATATACTTTTCAAAATGAAATTACATTATAAGAAAAGTTATTCCAATTCATGTTGGATGGTTAGGCATGAAAAAATAGTGATGGGACATATCCATGATTTATGATAACATTGAAAAATACAACAAAAGAAATAAGGTATATGGTTAAAATTGAACATACCCCAAACATAGAAAAGGAAACTCATAAGAATGTTTCTATAGATGAAAAGACCTTGTAAAATAATTCTTATAATGGTATCACAAAAGAAGGGATAAAAAATAAAATTGTTTGATACCACAACTTCAACCCACAAATTTATAAATATAATATTTAATTGAGAATAAATAATGTTAAATAAATTACACAAGTGTAAATCATTTTGATTTTGAAAGTAAATTTTAGGTGAATAGTTAAAATTTATTTTAGAAAACATTTTTAAAATTTATTTAAAATAAAAACATAAATATCGCTTTCAAATGAAAATTTTCAGAAGTTATGTAACGCCCCGACCCCAGTTACCGAGAGTCAGTGCAATATTACATAACATTGGCATGATCACAAAAGATCAAGTCTCAAAAGACCTATTAGTTTTGTAGCCTCAAAATAAAAGATACATTCATAAGGTTTACATTATATCATGAAATGGAAAACTAAAAGAACATTGATTCAATAGACAACACTGAGATCCCATATTCTATCCCTATAGGTCAGTCATAAAATACTTCTTCACAACCTGGGAAAAATAAAACAGAGAAAGCGGTGAGCTCAGATGCTCAGTAAGGATAACAATATAGAGGAATCTTTTATAAAGAAGAATAAACATTTAAGGCAATGTATAAGACTAAAACAAAAGCCTTTTAAACATAAACTTCATCATAATATGGAAAATATAAATCAAAATAATTCCATTTACTTTCTCATATGGATATTCTACTATTTGAATAATCACATGCAATATCAATAACCACTTTCATAATGAAGGAAAGCATAATGTGAAACTATCATAACCACATAGTCAAGGCCTTGTGCCAAGACTACAAATAAGATTTTGTCAATGCCTTATGTAAAGACACTAGTTTGTCTCATGAGACCTACCGATGCATCGAGGAGCTATAACGGGCTCCACCTGTCACTTACCAGGTCCAATGCATTCCTCATATGAATAGGTTTAAACATAACATAAATATTCATATTAAAATATTCTTAAAAGTAAAATAATAATAAAAGAAAACATTAACTTTGAAAATATTCTTAATAGCGTGTAAGGTAAGCTTCGATGATTTTATAACAGTGGAAAATAGACGCACTCGCTGTATAAGTTAAAAAAGACATTGTTGCCTTAATTATGTCGAAAAGGTTAAAAAAGAACCTTATTTGGAAAACGATGGAAATATTCCTATATAAAAATCTTATAAAAAGTCAAAAAATGGTATAAATGACTTTAATCCATAGTATATAAAATAGTAAGACTGTTTTGAAATACATTTTTAAGAAACATGGATGTGGATGATACAGAGGTCCCAGTAGATAATTACATAAAAACAACCTCGAATAATAAAGAGATTGTGAAACAAACCCTTACCTTGTAATTTTCCTTTGTTGAGAGTAGGTTAACCTCATGTATAATAGTTAAATCACTGTTTTTAAATTATACAAGAATCATAAATATGATATCATATATGATCATTAATATTTCTTTGTTAATAATATTTTATTATTATTGTCACGACCCGTCATCGGGGCCCGTGCCGTGACTACCCCAAGCCCACCTTCCATAGGCCAGGGACTGGCGACTAGCACCAAAGGCGTAAAATCCTGTTAACTAGGAAGGCATTGCCTTTATAAAAGAAAATAAACACCACATAGTACAAGCGGAAGCAAAACACTAAGTACAAAAGAAATGCTGAAAAGTAAATGGGCCAGAATACAAGCCGAAAAGAAAGTACGACTACAACCGAACAGGGTACAACAGAAAAAAGACAAACAGCTGGAAGAAGGAAGCAGCTCCTGGGTCATCCTCCTTGGATCCTACCTGAATGGTAGGTACAGATAACGCAGCTCCTGGTCGTCCACCACGGATCCTACCTGAAGGGTAGGTACAGATAGCCTCCTCCACGCTCTCAGCCGTCAAATTCCTCTGAGTGTCATCTCTTCATGTAGTCCACCTCCGGGTACTGACTTGTCGTGTAGTCCACCTTCGGGTACTGACTCGTCCTCGAACACTCGGCCTCCGTCAGCACTGCCCGTCGTCTGCAACCAACACAACGAGGTGCGGGCATAGCCCGTGCAGGGGTGAGTATAACGATACTTAGTAGGGACCCCGATACCCTCAAGGTCTCACTAAAACCAACAAGGATAACCACAAGGAAGATCTCAACAGATAACCTCTACTTAGGTATATTCCCATACATATACCAAAGTTATCAAGTAACCCATCTCAATCCTGAGGAAACACAAGGATTGTGAATAAACGGATAACCACTACCCAGGTACATGCCCATACATATACCTAAGTTATCAAGTAACCCATCTCAATCATGAGGAAACACAAAGGTCATAGACTCAGCTCAAACCAGGATTTTCATTATTGAAACCATAACTGTTGAAGAGCTCCGTCTCTGGAGTGTACAATGGTCCTGTCATGACTCTGAGGTACTGCTCACTAACCTAAGACTGCTGAAGTACTCCTCCGGTCGAGTACTGCTGGTCAGCCACCCAGACACAGTAGTGCTTCCCGCCGAGGTATGTCACCCAAACATAGTAGTGCACACCCCCTAGTAGCCTGCTGAGGTACTCTCCGGACGAGTACCACTGGTCTGCACTGTCACACAGGTAGTGCTCCATCCACCATGGGTCTGCACCTCAGAAAGTAGTGCTCCGTCCACTGGGCTAGTCGACTCACTCCAAGTCGAGTCGGTCAAGCAGTCGTCAGGTCTCAGCCAGCTACACGGTCTCCGTACTCCGCACGCTCGTCACTGGGAGGGTCCACTCCACGATCTACAGGTCGATACTCCAAGTATCTCAAAGTCCCACGAAGAAGTATCTCAAAGGACCGCCTCGTCATAGGGATCTCAACGCAATAGACGGCGCGTCAATCAGACGCCCGATCTGTGAGTTATTAGCCTTTTCGTCCCAGGGGCCCGGTTGGTTTCGTGAGCGAACCAAACCCGGCCGTATCTCAACTGTACCCCGAACTCTCATAGGGTATATTCATAGGAACCGTTTCTCAACAAGATCACCAATGCCGCTGACGATTCGTCAAACGGACGTCCTGTCTGAAAGATATCAGCTTTTCTGTTCCAGGGGCCCAGTTGGATTTCGGTGCGATCCAACCCGGCCACTATCCATCTGCATCCAAATCTTGGGCGGAGGATGCCAAAAGTTACGTATCGTCAACCGGAACTCAACGGAACAGACGGCGCGTCAATCGGATGCCCGGTCTGAGAGTTATTGGCTTTTTCATTCCAGGGGCTCGGTTGGTTTTTAAGGCAAAACCAACCCGACCGTACTCCACCTACGTCGAAACCTCAGGCGGAGTATGCCAAAAGATCCGTCTCACCAAGAGGAACTCAACAAAGCTGACGGCACGTCATTCGGACGTCCGTAGTTCAAGATATAAGCGTTTCCACTCCGAGGGCCCGGTTTGTTTCGTATCCGAACCAACCCGGCCGAACCCCAAGTAATTTGAAACCTTGAGTGCGATATACCGAAACGACCGCCTCGATCCAAGGATCGCATCCCCGCTGACGGCGTATCGTTTGGAGGTTCGTAACCCGATTTATGGGCATTTGAATCCAAACCGCTCGGTAACGGGGGTTTCGGGCCCGGGCTGTCCCGGCCCGCGACCCCCCAGTTGGCCCGAACCGGGTCGACCCGCCCCGGACAGGGTCGGCCCGGCCCGGCCTGGCGGACCGGCCAGGCGCCGGTCCGGCTCAAGGCAGCGCGCTGGGCGCACTGCCAGCTCGGCCTTCGGCCGAGCTGATTGAGGAAACGGGGGGGGGGGGGGGGGGGGCTGCCCCCCTTTGTTAAAACGCGGCCCGGCGGCGCGGCAGCGCGGAGGCGCGGCGGCCTAGCCACCCGCGCGCTGGCGGTCCGGTGCGCCGGCTCCCGACGCCAGCTGGCTCGGCCGTTTGGCCGAGCCGTTGTGGCTCGCAGGGGGGGCGCTGCCCCTCCCGATTCCCGTAACCGCGGCCCCTTAATTGGGGCCGCTTGAAGACCCGGCTGGGGGAATTATTTCCCCCGGTCTCCACTACCCGGCCGGCCCGCACTGACCGGTCGGTTCCGCCAGCAAGGACCGGCGACGACCGGTCCTTCCTTTGCCGACACCGGCGGCCCGATGCCGGCCGCTGGTCATCTTGCTCCGCCGCGGCCCGGAACCGGCCGCAGACCTTGTCGTCCGGCGCGGTGCGACGACACCGCGTCCCTCCGCCGTGGCCCCGGTCTGGCCGCGGCGCCTTTGTTTTTCTTTGACGCGGCGCGACGGCGTCGCGTTCTTGAATTCTTTCCACGGCGCGACGCGACGGCGCCGCGCATATCCTCCGCATGAAACCGTGTGGTGGGAAGGCACCACGCTTTCTCGTACCAACCATAAGAAACCAACACGAAAATAAGGAGGAGGGTCGGCCGTGTTTGCGTGGTCCGACCCCCTCGCGTTATTCGTTATCATTTGGTTTCAAACCACAAAGTTCAAATTCTAAAACAAATGGTTTTTAACCACGAAGATCATTAAGTCGGAAATCTCGAACAAATATAAATAATAACCCTCAACTTCACGAACAATTAAATAAATAAAAACCCTCAACATCAAACCGCTTGATCGGACGATCCGCGGATCAACCCGGTATTGGTTGGTCCGCGCTCGTCGTTCTTTTCTCAAAAGATAAAAGAATTCCCAAAAATAAATTTCCATACCTTGTGAATTGACGTCGCACGTCGGGTATCGCGGAGAATGGTGTCGCGGCGTCGGACATAGATTCCGTGGACGTCAGGGTGCGTCCGAGGAGGAAACGACGTCTCCTCACTTGTCGCTATAATGAAGAAGGGAGGTACGTTGTCGTTGGAGATGATCACCACGATCGGCGACTTCTCCCTTGTCGAGGAGGAAGATAAAGACGGAAGAATCCGGGACGCCGAGTCCTGTAGGTCGTGGGGTCGATGTTCTTCGTCGGAGAAGAACCGTTCTTCACGTTCTTCGTTGAAGACGAAGAAGATCTTCAAGTCTCTCAACGATTCTCCCAAACCTCTCAAGAAACAAAGAAACTAACCAAAAATAAATTAAGCCCACACTTAATTTATTAACACAACACCAACCTTTGGAATTCAAGAGTTTGAATTTCAAAAACTCAAATTAAACTCACTTATTAGTGTCATAAGTTATAACTCAAGTTCACATCATTAATTGTGAGTTGGGGGGTTAGAGGATATGAAGGGGTGGGTTTCGTGTGGGCCCCACCACCCTCTTAACCTCCCAAGGGAAGTTGGGTAGTTACCCAACTTCCATCCAATGGATAAAAACACTTAAGGAAAATAAAAATTGAAGTTAAATTTTTATTTTAACTTTCACAATTTTTTTTAACAACTTACCTCGTGTAAATGCAACTCCGGAATAGGCTTTCCTAAGCAAATACCGGCGCTGTGGTTCCATCGGTGCCCTCAGAATTTGATTCCGGGCACCGGTTCAAAAGTTAGAAATTCCCGCTCATTCGTTCACTGAACGTACCCGAGCTAAACTTCGGAAATTGATTCCGAGCACACAGGGCATCGGAATCAGGCGCCGTCAGAAACTGCGTTCTTGTAAAATTCCAAACAAAATTAAGGAAAAATTTTTCCTTGAAATTTCCGAGTCTTTACAATTATCGTCGTTTAGGGACTTCACATACTCATTTTCTTTTATATGTTTTGTTACATAAGCCATTTTTGTTATCCGTAGGTTGTATCTTATTCATATCCAGAATAATATCAAGTCCTTAAACATTATTTTAAATCATCAAATGAAAATTAGACTTCAATGGATACGATGGGGAATGAATCTCATCGCGTTCATGGAGACGGTAGTCCGTACGTACGTACGAGCGACAATATCATTCTTTTGATATTAAAATAATATATAATTGGATGGTTTATCATATATAAAGAATAATTATCATATTATATTTATTATTTACTTGATTTAAATATCATTATTATACCCATCCAAATAATGAAGTATTGAATAACAATTACACCACGACGTGGAGACGGTAAGTCATACCTACGCACGTATGGTGACATTTCATTCAAGGGATGGATAGAATAATAAATTTTGTTGTACCATATTTATAATAACATCATAGTATATATAATATACTGGAGTTATTATTTTAGAATGAAAACAACAAATAAAAAGGAAGTGGAAGAAGAAAGGAACTTGAAAGAGGTGGTGAGATTTTTACCTCTTCTTCGTGTTATTCCTTTTGATTTGATCAAAAGGACTATTTAGGTTGGCTTTCTGACTAAAGAAAGGCCTCTAGGATGAATTTAGGAAAGTTGAGAGGGTATTTGGGTAGGGTTTGGATGAACCAAAAGGCTTTTAAGGTATGAATTTGAGAGAAGGGGGTTCCCTTTTATAAGTGGGGTGAGGGGAACCTTAGGAAAAAATTAAAATATTATTTTATAATAAATTCATATTCAGTTTCTAATGGCTTAAAACTGATTTATTTCAAGTATAAAGTGGGTATGGTTCTAAATATACTCAACTAATAGGTTTTATACGGGTTTTAGTCACTATATTAACCTTATCTTTTAGATTTAACTCTTATTTAGTTTGAAATTTTCCATTTCCCTTTGTATTATTAAATTATTTGATTAATAAACTTACTATATACTTCCAAGAGAACCCCAAGTGGTTCATTAATGATGCACCTATCATTATATAAGTCTTTTGGCCGAACTGTAAATTTTTAAGAATATAATATCAATTAGTAATATAATATTTTTCTAAAAACTCTTTTATGTCAATTTTGAGACTATTTAATAATTTATTTTTGTTAAAGTTATAACAACTTTATTAATTCGAACTAAATTCATTTAAGAAATCCTAAAATGTCATATTAACCTATAAAATTCGCTTATGTCATCAAAACTTGCAAATTATATTTATTTTAACATTTATAATACCAATTATTTGATTCTTTCATTAATATGAAAAATACTGCATCATTATTGTGTCAAAAGTAAATATAATTTTTCAATGTCTAAAAATTATAAATAAAATACAATTATGTAGGAAATCGTTGTATCTTTCTAATTAATATTTATAGTAAAAAATATAATATATGTAACCCTATGTAAAAATTGTTTTTCTAAAAGATATATGCTTATGTTATTTTTGTATTTACTTTATCTTAATTAATATAAAGTGTAATTATCAAATAAAAGTGGATCCATGGGGTCCCCAAATCGACCCAAAGATGTTCATGGTCGGAAATGTATCATCCAATATGATTAGGACTTGTTTAACGATAATTTTATATTATTATTATATTATTTGGTTATCCTTATTTACCTAATTTACCCTTTAACCACAGTAAATAAGATATTTACTGAAGTAATTATTCATAATGTCTAAAAATAAAAGTTAACTATTTACACAGTTTGGAAATCCTGATTCCAAATATGGAATCCATTTTTCTAAATTCATAACACAGAAGTGGCAGAAATTAATTTAAAATTAATTCCCGCTGTCAAAACAAAAAGCGTGTTTTTATAAAATAATAACTACCAAAAGATTGACACTTATTTATGTCAAATATAAATGTGAAATTACTTATAATGACCTAAATTGTATTAAATGATAAAAATATAATCTAATTACACTTCCAAACCATTAAAATTCATAATTTATCACTATTAATTATTTCAATTTAAAAAGTTGTTTTTAATTAAAATATAGAAATTTTCACTATTCATAAAAATATGAAAGTTATCAGAAAAGTACCAAAAATCCACCCTAAGCTAATTTCGATATTCCTAATCCAAAAATGATGTCCATTTTGAAAGATAAAATTCATAAAATTTAAAAAAGAGGGTATTACTATTCATAACAGCTTGGTTGTTTAGTTGTGGTGTGTGTTAGAACTCGAAGTTGCATACAACACACGCTACTGCATTATTCAATGTATTATTCAAAGAAAATCATTCCGTCAAAGCTTGGGGTTTTACATTCTCCCCTCCTTCAAATAATTTCGTCATCAAAATTTCTAGAATATTAATGTGTAAAAAGACCCGGGTGGTTCTTCATCATAAGTTCCTCAGGTTCCCACGTTGCCTCTTAAGTCTTATGGTTTCTCCATAGAACTTTTACCAGACGAGTCGTCTGGTTTCTCAACACTTGTTCTATGGTATCAAATTCCTGACGGGCTCTTCGCAATAAGACAGATCGGGTTCCAGTTCTACTTCCTCATAAGTGAGTAAATGTGTTGGGTTAGTCATGTATTTTCTCAACAGTGATATGTGAAACACATCATGAACTTTGGAGAGACATGTCGGCATTGCCAACTAGTAATCTACAACCCCAATTCGTTTTGGAATTTCAAAAGGTCCGATGTACTTGGGACTCAATTTTCCCTTCTTACCGAAATTTATAACACCCTTCCATGGAGATACCTTCAATAAAACATGATCTCCTACCAGAAATTCCAAATCCATCCTTCGGTCGTCAGCATAGCTCTTCTGCCTACTTTGAGCTGCTTTGATGTGGTTTCGGATTACCTTCACCTTTTCCATCGTTTCCTCCACAAGTTCTGGGCCTACGAGTTTTCTTTCACCAACATCATCCCAACATGTTGGTGTGAGACATCTCTTTCCCTATAATGCTTCATATGGTGCCATCTAAATACTTTAATGGAAGCTATTATTATAGGAAAATTCTACCAGAGGTAAATATTGATCCCACGTACCTTGAAATTCAAGTGACCATGATCTCAACATATCCTCTAGGGTTTGAATAGTCCATTCTCATTTTCCATCAGTTTGGGGGTGGTAGGCAGTGCTCAAACGAAGTTCAGTATCCAAGGCCTTTTGAATAATTTTCCAAAATCTTGATGTAAAATGTGGACCGTGATCAGAAACAATCAATAGGGGTACTCCATGAAGTTTTACAACTTTATTAATATATAACCTTCTTAGACGTTCAAGTGGTAGATCTTATCTTATAGAAAGAAAATGTACTGACTTGGTAAGATGATCAACAATGACCCATATTTTATCCTTCCTTCTAGGAGTCTTTGGTAGTCCCCTGACAAAGTCCATCGTAATATTATCCCATTTCCACTCAGTTATGGGAAAAGGTTGCATGACTCTTCCAAGCTGTTGCCTTCCAGCTTTCACTTGTTGACAAACCATACATCTTGACACAAAATTAGAAATCTCCTTCTTCATGTCGTCTCACCATTAATGTTCCTTCAAATATCTATACATTTTGGTGCTCCTAGGATGTATAGAGAAATTGGAACTATGAGAATCATAAAAAAATTCCCTTTTTAGATCAGGTATATCGGGAACACAAAGACTCTTCCCAAATTTCAAAATTCCATCTTCATACACAAAGTCACTCAATCTCCCATCATTCACAGCTTTAATCTTCTTTTGAAACTATTCATCACCGGTATGAGAATTCTTTATCCTTTCTAGTAAAGATTTTTTGGCAACCATTTGAAAAATTATTGATGTTTCACCTTCCATGGTGATTCCCATATCCATTATTACTAGATCCATATATATAGGATCCTTTTCAACTCTCATCTTGTTCAAAAATCCATGATCATTTCTACTCAAAGCATCTACCATCTTATTTTCCTTCACCGGGTGGTAGTATATCATGAAATCATAATCCTTGAGTAGTTCAAGCCATCTTCTTTTCCTCATGTTGAGTTCTTTCTATGAGAAAATATAATTCTAACTCTTGTGATCAGTATAAATCTCACATTTTTTACCATAGATATAATGTCTCCATATATTCAAAGCAAAGATTACAGTAGATAACTCAAGATCATGAGTAGGATAGTGTTGGTCATGAATTTTTAGCTATTGTGACGCATAATAAAAGGACCTATCATTATGTCTAAGGACACAACCAATTCCTTTCTTTGAAGCATCACTATAAATAACATACCCATCATTCCATGATAGTATAGTCAATATAAGAGCATTGACTAATCTTCTCTTTAGTTATTAAAAACATTCTTCACACACTTTTTTCCAAACAAATTAAACCCCTTTTAGTGTGAGATTTGTTAATGGGTTAGCCAATCGGGCAAAATTCTGGACGAAACGTCGATAATAACCTACTAAACCAATAAGACTGCGTACCTCAGTTATACTCGTTGGTGCTGGCCATTCTTGGATTGCTCTTGTCTTAGAAGGATCAATGTAAATTTCATCCTTAGATACAATATGGCCAAGAAAAGAAATCTCCTGAAGCCATAATTCACACTTTCTAAAATTCCCATATAATTCATGTCTTCTAAGAGTCTTCAGGATAATGCGCAAGTGATTTTCATGATCTTCGTAGCTTTTTGAGTATACCAAGATATCATCAATAAATAATACTACAAAAATCATCAAGATATTCCTTGAAAACTCTGTTCATTAGATCCATGGAGATAGAAGGTGCATTAGTCAATCCAAAAGGAATTACTGTAAACTCTTAATGCCCGTACCTGGTTTGAAATGTTGTCTTTGGAGTGTCTTCCTTCTTCACACACAACTGATGGTATCCAGTTCAAAGGTCAATCTTTCAAAAGTATTTATATCCATGCAGTTGGTCAAATAAATCATCAATTTGAGGTAGGGGATACTTGTTCTTTATTGTTATAGCATTGATCTCCCTGTAGTCAATGCACAACCTCATAGATCCATCTTTCTTCTTAACAAAAAGGACAAGGGATCCCCACGGAGAAACACTAGAGTGAATAAATCCCTTATTACTCAATTACTCTAGTTGTTTCTTTAGTTCCACTAATTCTATAGTGGACATTCTATAAGGGGTCTTTGATATGGGCCTTGATCCAGGAATTAAATCAATGGAAAACTCAATTTCTCGTTTTGGAGGATGTCCAGGTAAATCTTCTGGAAACAGATCAACATATTCTTCCACAATAGGTACATACTCTATTTGATCATTCCTTTCCTCACCCACAGTTATTTCATTCTCTTACTCCCCAATAATTGAATTTAGTTGAGCTATTGGGGGTGGATCTAGATAACAATTAGGTGGTGATGATTCTGCTTTAAAGATAAGGTGTTCTTTTTCATCATCATAAAAAAATTTAACCTCCTTCTTCTTACAATAAATCCTCACATCATGGTCCGAAATCCAATCCATACCGAGGATTATATCAAACTCAATCATGGGTATGACGATGAGATCAACAGATAAAGAAAATTTATATACTCTAAAGGGTATGGATTCACAAAACATTGTTGCGATGATACTTTCCTTAAGAGTTTAAACTAATAACTCTCTTGTTAAATAAAATTGGAAATATATAATTTTCTTAGCAAACTAGGAAGATATGAAACAATGCGATGATCCAGAATAAAATAAAGCATTTTCTAAACATGAGGAAACCATTAAATTGCCTGCCACTACGTCTTTCAGAGCTTCAACCGCGACAATAGTGATAGCATAATCTTGGCCTTGATCCCTTTGTCTTTTCTAAGGTATGTTCCCCTGATTCATAGGAAATTCATTCGCATAATGCCCCATATCCCTGAAATTCTAGCATTGAACATCGGTAGCTTCTTTATTCCCCTTGCAATCATGAGCTTGGTGGCCTTTTTCACCACACTTGTAACAGAATCTAATTCCCTTCAAGAAAGTACCAGGGTGGTTCTTCCTACATTTACTACAGGATAAATATTCAACTTTTCCCTTCTTCCCCTTATTTCCATTTCCAGAGTGTTCAGTAGATCTCTTATTCTCTTTCTTTACTTTAAAGTCATAAGACTTTGATAATTCCTTTTCTGTATTGATAGCACATGAGACAATGTCTTCATACGACGAGACGTATTGTGATACTAATTCTCAACCAAAAAACGATTTTAACCCATAAAAGAAACGATCAATTTTACTCCTTGGGTTACTTATATAATCTGATGCATGCCTCGCTAACCTTGTAAAGTTAGCCTCATAATTTGTGACATTCTTATCCTCCTTTTGCCTCAGACTCAGAAATTTCCTTTCTATAGCTGCTCGATGGTCACGAGGAAAGTATTTTTATAAGAAATGATCATTAAACTCCCTCCAATCCATATTTGATACTTCATCATCTTCATTTGTGTTTTGAATCAATGACCACCATTGATCAGCATCTCCAGTGAGGCGGTAAAATGCCATAACAACTTTTTCCCTTTCACTACTCCCCAAGGCATGAAATATTTTCTCTAAATAATTTATCCACTGCTAATCCAATAATGGATTTTTAATCCCATTGAATGTTGGTGGTTGTTTCCTCATGAAGTGGTATAACATTGACCCTCCACGTTGTGGATCAGGGTGCTCCATACAGGTAAGGTTACTATTCATAACCTCAGTGGGTAGTCCCAGTATAGTGAGAAGCTGATCAACACCAGTTGCATCTCCAGCTACACTATAATTATCTTGAGTAGGAGGGAAATACCTACATGGAGTTCATTCATTGATATGGTTTCCATTCCTTATACTAGGTGCCATTTCTAGACAATGTCATAAACTAGATTAGTTTATGAATCGAAATACATAATTCCAAATTTTTAAAACACTTAACATAAATTGACCAGTTTATGGATAAATTCCATAATCATAAAATTGATTTATTTGAGGAATAATATACTAATAAACCC
Source organism: Viscum album (assembly GCA_963277665.1). Lineage (NCBI taxonomy): Eukaryota > Viridiplantae > Streptophyta > Magnoliopsida > Santalales > Viscaceae > Viscum > Viscum album. The sequence goes on along the minus strand of OY728123.1, from coordinate 2,066,824,135 downwards.
TTCATAATGGTTTTTAAAGAAAATGAATATTATCCTAATCATATCCCCCAAAAGTTTCGTAAACAAGAGTGCAGCAAGGTGTATTGTCGTGCACCAGTTCCCGTTCGAGTCTAGCTCAAAGCGGTGTTTTCGGGTTTTACCCCTAGGTACATATTTCCAGATCCGCATCTACCTGCTCGTATCCAGACATGAATGTATTTCTCAGAAAACTCAAAAAATCTCTACAATACCAAAATTCTAGGAAGTTCTTTTATTCTAATCCTCAAAGTCCATCTTAGGTCTATGTGCTCTAATCAGAGTTTATCTAAATATAGCTTCCAAGGTTTGTATTGAACTTCCTCTGATACGAACTGTAATGCCCTGACCCCAGTTACCCAGAGTCGGTTCATTATTACATAACATTGGCATGATCACAAAATATCAATTCTTGAAAGGCCGATTAGTTTTGTAGCCTTGGAAATACTAGATACATTCATAAGTTTTACATTACATCATGAAATGGAAAACAAAAACAACATTGATTCCATATAAAACACTGAGATCCCATAGTCTATCCCTATAGGTTAGTCATAAAATACATCTTCACATCCTGGGAAAAATAAAACATAGAAAGGTGTGAGCTCAGATGCTCAGTAAGGATAACAATATAGCAGAAACTTTCATAAATAAGCATAAACATATAAGGCAATGTATAAGACTAAAACAAAAGCCTTTTAAACTTAAATTCATCATAATATGGAAAATATAAATCAAAATAATTCCATTTACTTTCTCACATGAATATTCTACTATTCGAATCATCACATGCAATATCAATAACCACTTTAATATGATGGAATGCATAATGCCAGACTATCATAACCACATTGTCAAGGCCTTATGCCAAGACTAAAAATATGATTTTGTCAATGCCTTGTTCCAAGTCACTAGTTTGTCTCATGAGAACTACCGATTCATCAAGGAGCTATAGCGGGCTCCACCCATCACTTACTAAGTCCAATGCATTCCTCATATGAACAGGTTTAAACTTAACATAAACATTCGTATTAAAACTAGCATACGAAATGTGAATACTTCCTCTATAAAGCATGAATGGTATAAAAATAAAACATCCACAGTAAAACATATCACAAAACCTTTAATAAAATATGGAAGTTTTTAATCATAATAAATCAACTTCAAATAAGTTTAAAATCCATCAAAGGATGTTGACATAGATGAAATCAAAACTATTTGAGAGAAATATCTATTTTTTAAATAATTTAAAAGTCACATAATTATAAAAGAAAACATTTATTTTGAAAATATTCTTATAATCTTGTAAGGGAAGATTTAACAATTTTATAATGGTGGAAAATATCCGCACCCGCTGTATAATTTAAAAAAGACATTCTTACCTTAATTTTGTAAAAATGGTTAAAAAGGACCTTATTTGGAAAATGACGGAAAGATTCATTTATAAAAATATTATAAAAAGTCAAAAAAGGTTATAAATTACTTTTAACCATAGTATATAACATAGTAAGAATGTTTTGAAATACATTTTTAAGAAACATGGATGTGGATAATAAAGAGGTCTCAGTAGATACTTATGTAAAAAAAACCTCGAATAATAAAGAGATTGTGAAACAAACCCTTACCTTGTACTTTTCCTTGGTTGGGGGTAGGTTAACCTCCTGTATAATAGTTAAATCATTTTTATTAAATTATACAAGAATCATATATATGATATCATATATGATCTTTTAATATATCTTTGTTAATAATATTTTAGTATTATCGTTGTTTCGGGTGTTCACTTACTCATTTTATTTTATATGTTTTGTTACATAAGTTGTGTTTGTTATCCATAGGTTTTATCTTATTCATATCTATAATGATATCAAGTCCTTAAAAATTATTTTTAATCATCAAAATAAAATTAGTCTTGAATTGATATGATGGGGAATGAATCTCATCGCGTTCGTGGAGACGGTAGTCCGTACGTATGCACAAGCGACAATATCATTATTTTGATATTAAAATAATATATAATTGGATGGTGTATCCTATATAAAGAATAATTATAATGTTATATTTATTATTTACATGAATTACACATCATTATTATACCCATCCAAATAATAATATATTAAATAACAATTACACCACGACGTGGAGACGGTAAGCCGTACGTACGCACGTATGGTGACATGCCATTCAAGGGATGGATAGAATAATGAATTTAGTTGTACCATATTTATAATAAAATCACAGTATATAGAAGATAGTGGAGTTATTATTTTATAATGGAAACAAAAAAAAGTAAGTGGAAGAAGAAAGGAACATGAAAGAGGTGGTGATATTTTTACCTCTTCTTCGGGTTCTTCCTTTAGATTTTATGAAAAGGACTTCTTAGGATGGATTTATGACTAAATTAAAGCCTCTAGGATGAAGTTAGGGAAGTTTAGAGGGTATTTGGGTAGGGTTTGGCCGAACCAAAAGGCTTTGAAGGTATGATTTTGAGAGAAAGGGGGTGCCCTTTTATAAGTGGGGTGAGGGGCGCCTTAGGAAAAACAAAAAATATTATTTTATAATAAATTCATATTTGGTTTCTAATGGCTCCAAACTGATTTATATCGAGGATAAGGTGAGTATGGGTCTAAATACTCTCAACCAATAGGTTTTAGATAGGTTTTAGTCACTATATTAACCTTATCGTTTAGATTTAACTCTTAGTTAGTTTGACATTTACCATGTCTCTTTGTTTTTTTATATTATTTGATTAATAAAATAAATATATACTTCTAAGAGAACCCCAAGTGGTTAATTAATGATTCACCTATCATTATATAATTCCTTTGGGATATCATTAGATTTTTAAGAATATAATATCAATTAATAATATAATATATTTTTAAAAAACTCTTTTATGTCAATTTTGACACTATTTAAGAATTTATTTTTTTAAAGTCCTAAAAACATTATTAATTATAAATAAATTCATTTAAGAAATCATAAAATGTCATATTGACCTATAAAATTCTTGGATGTCATCAAAACTATCAAATTATATTTATTTTAACATTTATAATACCAATTATTTGATTCTTTCATTAACAAGGAAAATACTGCATCATTATTGTGTCATAAATAAATTTAATTATTCCATGTCTAAAAATTATAAATAAAATACCATTATGTAGGAAATCATTTTATATTTCTAATAAATATTTATTGTCGAAATGATAACATATATATCCCTATGTAAATATTGTTTTTCTAAAAGATATATGCTTATGTTATTTTTGTATTTACTTAAACTTAATTAATATAAAGTGTCATTATCACTTACAAGTAGCTCCACGGGGTCCCAAAATCGACCCAAATATGCCCATGGTCGGATACGTATCAACCAATAGGATTAGGAAACGTTTAAGGGTAATTGTATATTATTATTATATTATTTTGTTACCCTTATTTACCTGATTTACCCTTTAACGACGGTAAATATAATATTTAGCGAAGTAATTATTCATAATGTCTAAAAATAAAAGTTAGTCAATTACACAATTTGTAAATCCTGATTCCAAATATGGAATCTATTTTTCTAAATTCAAAACAAATAAGTGGCAGAAAATAATTTAAAATTAATTCCCGCTGTCAAAACAAAAAGCATGTTTTTATGAAATAATAAATACCAAAAGATTAACACTTGTTTATGTCAAATTTAAATGTGAAATTACTTATAATGACCTAAATTGTATTAAATGATAAAAATATAATCTAATTAAACTTCCAAAACGTTCAAATTTATAATTTATCACTATTAATTATTTTGAATAAAAAAGTTGTTTTTAATTAAAATTTAGTAATTTTCACTATTCATCAAAATATGAAAGTTATCAGAAAAGTACCAAAAATTCACCCTAAGATAATTTTGATATTCCGAATCCAAAAATGAAGTCCGTTTTGAAATATAAAATTTATAAAATTTCAAAAAGTGGGTATTACTATTCATAACGGCTAGTTTTTTTGGTTGTGGAGTGTGTTTGAACTCGAAGTTGCGTACAACACACCCTACTACATTATTCAATGTATTATTCAAATAGAAGAGTATCGTCGAAGCTTGGGGTGTTACAAGTTATCATGAATTTTTTTGAAACCATTTACTAAGAAAATTAAAAAAAAAGTTTTCTATTGGAAATTTGGATCCAAAGGATAAAACATTTGATTATGAAAGGAACCGTTTTTACATTTAATATTACCATTATTGAAAACTCACATCGTAAAAGGAGTAGAAAAACATTACTGAATTAAAAATTATTTTTCAAAAATGGAACTGTAAAATAAGATATAAAAAATATTTTTGTGTTATAACCCAAGAATCAAATAATTACAATCGAGATAAAACTTTTATACTCAAAGAAAGAAATTTGAGTTACTAATACCCCTTACTGAAAACATATCCTAAGATGTGAGAAATATTTTTCAGAGGGTTTGTGTGGTAGGGATTTATATTACTCAAAATATGATAGTATAGCACATAATATAATCATAGGGAATAATACATCAAAATTATATTAAAATATGTACAAATTAATGAACATAAATCAATAAATGAATGTTGAGTTACCAAAAATATGTACTGTTGAGGAAGTGACTTAATCAATAGCCACATGGATAAAGGCACATGATTTGATGAGGAATTAAAATAAAATATAAATATTATCATAAAAATAAATTCATTTTAAGTAAATACACTATACAAATAAAATATGGAGAAAATAATGTGTTAAGTCTTAGATAATTAGAATTGAGACCAAGAAAACTCTTACCTCAGTCATGATTAGTTCTTCCCATATACAAAACATCCTGAATAGTTAAATTATGTTTATCAAGCATACACCCATGAATATTATTCATAGTTATATCCATTTTTTAATATTTATTTGTAATCATTCTATACATACATATATATATATCTGTGTGTATATATTTGTCAGTTATTACCTATTTTCAAAATTAGGTGTATGTAATGTTGATCCCTTTAAACAAGTTTCATAAATATGATGTTATTATTTATTATTATTTTATATTTAATATTTAAACTATCATAAAATATAATATAATTTATGTTCTATGATATTTATAATGTTATAATTTCCTTCCATGTATGTTTTTGTTACAATCCATGAAGATGAAATCAGGGATGACCATGTTTTGGTGATTCTAAAGATATGAATGGTGTTTTTTTATTAATAGTTTTAATAATAATTTTACTATTATAGGGAAAAAAATTTATTCTCATATTTATTAATATTATGTTACTAATTAATTTATCAAATTCATTCATCATAAAAATTCATAACATTGTTCAATATTGTGGTTAAACCGACCCAAACATGAACATTCTATGAGTAATGGATGATTGTGTAGTGGGTTTTTTATATCATTATACTAGAAGAATATTTATAATATTTAGTTTTTATTAGTTTCATGTTTTATAATTTTATGGAAGTAAAGTGAGAAGTAATGGATATGAAAATATTACATAATATAAATAAAATATTTTCCTCTTACTATGCCTGTTTTAAATGAGCGAAGAAATGATGATCATTTATTGATCATGTCATTAATAGAATCTATAATTTTTAATACAATATCCTTAATTATATACTAAATATAATATTTATACATTAAAACCATTCTCAGGACCATCCATGTATGTAAGTGTTGAAAATAAAAATATAAATCAATCATTTCATGGAGGTTGTAGGCCACCTGTACACTTAAATAATGATTTAATTTTCCATTGAATGGGGAAGATGAGTAATATGGTTTATAATTTAATAAAATAAAATATTTCATCTATATAATTCTTATATATTAAATTAATTTTTATGACCATCCTAGTAAGATAGTGAAGTAAAATTAAACATATTGTGTCATGGTGGCGGTAGTCCGCACAACAAACGAATGACTATTTTTGTTTTTCTTATTCAAAAATGGAAAGGTAGTTAATTATTATACCATAATTATTATAACATACATGTATACTAATGGTACTTATTTTATCATCTTAAAATGGTGTAATGAAAGTTTTGGAAAAATAATTTCATATAAAGAAATAGAGATGAGAAATGCATGAATAGATATTTGAACCTCGATTCGTAGATTATCTCCTTAGAAAAGGGGTTTAAGCCTTTAACGGCTCTTATTTTGATAATAACATAACCTCTTGAAGGTTAATATAATTTTTTTTAGTGATTTATGGTCATTTTAGGCTTAAAACGTATTATTTTTGTGTTAGGGGAATGATGGGTGCAGTTCCCCTAATATAAGTGAAAAGGGATATAATTTTTATAAATACCCCAAAGTACTAAATAATGGGACGTAAATATTAAATAAATTACATCTAAAATTGATAAATAATCGTTTTAGGGGGAGATAAGTTCTATAAATTCAATAACCACATAGTATAATTCATGTTTTTAACATGCTTTATACTTTTACAATAGGTTAAACCATTTTAACCATAATTTACTCATACTTCCATAACTGGTTTTTACCTATGAAATATATCCATTATGAATAAAAATAAAATTTTCCTTAGTAAATAATTTAGACCTATAAATTATAAATAAATTTTAAGATATTAATTTTATAAAATTTATAAAAAAATAAATATATATAACTAAATATATAATGTATTTAAAATATTTTAATGAAAATATTTTTTCCTAAGTTATAAAACATTTGATATAATATTGTAAAATAGAATCTATAATTTAATGTAATTATTTCACTTATGAAATAAAATTTTTTGGTAGAAAAAAAATTAAAATTTTATATGACATATGTGCATAATAATAATGGTATTTAATCATGGTTTGTAAAAACAGATTGCGTAATTCACCTTAATCTAATATTTTTTAGAAAATACCAAAAAACATACTTAATGAAATATTAATATCATGAATCCAAATTTAATGTTCACCATTTCAAATTAGAATTCTAAAATTCGCAAATTTAACTTTTGAATAAAATTATAACATAAAAGGAAAACCCTCTTTTATTAGAAAATAACATTTTCAAATATTAAATATTCTTATTCTTATTTCACGTAACTTATTAAATAAATTTTTTTCACCCAATTATTCATATCAAATATATTTTACCATCAATAATAATATAATTTTATAAATTCATATATAATAAAATGAAAATTTTTAGATAAAATAAATTTTTAATCATATAATGATTTTATTAATTAAATTTCATTCAAATTAAAAGATGTATTTATTTTATTTCTAAAAGTATTTCATAAATAGGTTACTCCTAATAATTCCCATTAATTCAACAGATAGGTATTAATGGTCAAACATAATTATTATTTTTTCTAAATAGATTTTGGATTCATTTATGTTTGATCTTGTATGTGGAGAAAACTATCAAACATGTTGAATTAGTTAAATGTAGTCATATATTAAAATCTCAGTGTGTTAAATTATACATCCCATAAAAAAATTTTCACAACATAATTAATTATTAGTTGCTAGTTAAATTAGGTGAGGGTATACTTAACATATTTATCATTCAATATATAACTTCAAATATGATATCTTCATTACACTCTTTGGTTATATCAAGTTACTTATCCTTCCTCAAACAACATTAATCATTCTAAAAACCATATACCAAAGTATGCTTACACTCAAATAATATATTATCAATAAAATTACTTTCCCAAAACCATTTTAATATCCAATACATTAAACTATAATGATATTATATATTATTATAAAATTTAACTCTATCTTTTACCCTCAAATGTATTAATCACTAGATTATAAATTCATAATCTAATAAATTATATCATAATCCCAAAAATATGATAAAAACCCAATAATACCATTGATTACTTTTTATTTAAATCACTAATCAATTTCAATAAAATCTATCTCATTGTTTCTCAAAATCATTCGACCCTTTATTACCTCAACATCGAGATTATATTAATCCTAAGAGTTATTCTTACTTCAATCATGAATTATTTAATAGTTATTATAAAAAATACAACCTTTTCAAAAATTATATTTTGAAGGTTATTTATTCCATTAAATATATTTTTAAAAACATTAAATAATAAATACTCATGAAATATCATTATATGTTTCACATAAACCTCAATGTTTATAGAATATACTAGAATATCATCAATAAATATCACTCACTAATGAAAATATATATGTGAGTATCGCACACTAATTACTATTATGATATAATCCTCTAAACCATATGTATGATGAGGAAACTCACAGTTTCTTTTATAACTGGTATGTAATAAGGTTTTCAACCATTTAAGCATGATTCCTTATTCAGTTATAAGCCATATTGGATTCAAGATACATACCTTTCTCAACATCATTTTCAGTATCATGTTTCAAAATAAAAAACTAAAGAAAAATTATCAATAAAATATGTTTAAATGATCATATGAATTTGAAAAATTCATCCAAATATGGCTTCTCCAATGAAACTGTAATTTCATCCTTTGATACATCTACTTCAATATAATTTTCTTTATGTTAGTTAATATTAAACTACATAACTAAATCCATAATTAATTTGAAAATAGACCCTTTATAATTGTTTTTAAAGATATATTTATTAACCAAATTATATCGGTAAGAAGTTTCTAGGATGGTCTACAGTCTTAGTCCCATTCATCATAATCTATAATAAAGACTGATTCAATACTCAACCATCATTTCTCAAGTTGATTACTCCTGGTTACATCTCTAATATATCAGAATCCACATTCAAATATCAATAAAATGTTGCATTTATAAGGAAAACCACAAAATAAATACTTTAAAAAATCATCAGGATGTCATCCACTTCATAGACTAATTCTATGTATTTTCATTAATGTTTCCTTATCCTAATCCCTAAAAAATGTGCATTATTACGTTTACATTAACTCATATGATATCCCAAAGGGTTACCAATACCTTCAAAATATTGATTTACCATAACCTACCAAACCATTAATTATACTAAAAACACCATAATATTTAATGTTATCTAAACCATTATCTGATACTAGCTATAGCACCCCAGACCCACACTCCCAAATCTAATGTCTTTAACATATACTTTACATACTGTCTTCAATACCAACTATATATTGTTTTAAATCACTATTCAAAAATTACATGACCTAAATAAAATATTTATTGAATAATTTACCTTATGAATTTGTGAAATAGATTCTCAAGAATGGGTGAGCTCAAATTCTCAGTAAGTGAAAACATACAACAAAGGAAATCAAGGCATACATATTATTGTAGGAATAGATAATAAAAAATAAAAACATAATAAAATGAAACCAAAATGATGATATATCCATTGAAAAAATGGAAATTAAAACACCACATGGGTAACAATTAATGGTACCTTAGAGAGGAAATTTATAATTTCAATTATCCAATTCTATGCCCTAAGCTAAGACATCATGATCTTAGACATGATTATCTTACAATTATGGTCCATTTTTTAGAACATATTCTTTTCCAGTATGAATACACCAAAATCAAGATACATTTTTATCTCATAAAACCTACTAATTCATCTATGGGATATGTAATGTTTGGCCCCACCCATTACTTATTTAAGTACAATTCATTCATAATATAAAATAATAGGTAAACAATATATAGTCAACTTCTTCAAAAATAATTATTATTGGAATAACAATATATGGAATGTCAATAACTTTATCCATTTCCATAAAATGGATATCATGGTAATAAAAATACAAATAATTAATTTGGATCGTTAAAAAAACATAATTAACATCCATGAGAAATCATTATTCATCATTTTCGAAATAACAATATAATTATTTTCAATAGTTCCCATATAGATAAATGGAATATATTTATATGTAAAAATCTCTCAATTTGAAACCATACGAAGTAATGGTATATTTTTAAGTTAGTAATTTTCCAAATAAATATAAATATAGCATCTAGGATAACACCCAAAAATAAAAGGACTAGAATGCCTAGTATTTACAAACAAAATTCATTGGAAGAAATGTTATGAACATTCCCAGTATATGGTTAGGAAATAAAAATTTAGCGATATATCATATTCATAATATAAATATATATTACAATATACATCCAAAGTATGATGGTGGATAATTCAAAAATAATATATTCCTAGTGTAACAAAGTAAACTCATAAGGATGTTGATATAGATGAAAACATCATTGTAAAAGGATTATTCAAATGGTATCACACGTGAAGGGATTGAGAACTGAATTATTTAAAATCATGAGTTCAATCCCTCAAATAATAAAACCATTTGTTATGAAATAAATCATGTAACATAAATCCCATGTGTGTAAAATCATTTGATTATAAATAATTTTTATTTTAAATTTTATATCCAATAATTTTTCCATGAAAATTACATAAATATTTTGATAGTAAATGTGGACCTAAAATATTATACATTTGATAATGAAATGATCCTTTTTATACTATTTGTTACATATATAGATAAACCACATTGTAAAATGGGTAATAACCTTTATTTTTATGAAAACATTTTTCCCATAGAGTATTTAAAAAAAACATTTAAATTATTTTAGGTTGAGAGAATCCAATAATTTAAGAACAATGTTCATGATAATACTTTTTAACTTAGAGAAGGATATTTGAGCTACAAACATCACTTGCAGGTAATATTTCCCAATTAGTGAGAAATTTATGTCAAAGAGTTTATGTTATTATAATATATATCCTTATAAAAAATGATATAACATCACATAATAAATTAAATGGGAAGAATACAAACAAATTATATGAAATAAATTCAATAAAATAATCATAAGTTAATGACTTATATTTGAGTTACTCAAAGTCATTACTACTGAGGAAACAACTAAATCCGAAGACACGGGAATAAAGGAACATTATTTACCTAGTAAATCCCCTAAAATGAAAATATTTTGATAAAAATACATCCATAGTCATAAATACAACATACCAAGAAAACATGGTGTGAAAAAAATATTATGTATCAAATTAATAGAATTGATAACAAGAAAACCCTTACCTTGAATCTAATTCATTTTTAACTTGCACCAATCATCCAGATTAGTTAAATTATGTTTTTAAGTACATATCAAGGAACATAATTCATAAATTTTTACATTTATACTCAAATTTTATAATCAATGTATACAAATATATATTAGTTATTTTTTATTTATTTTCAATATTGGATGTTGGTAATCATTATCGCTTGGAAATGGTTTCATAAAAATGGTGTTGGTATTTTTTCACATAGTTCTCCGTTCAAAGATTATTTGTTCTATTGAAATTTAATTTACATTTTGGTTTTAATGATATAATTTTGTTCCATGGTATTTTTAGTTATTATCCCTAAAGATATAATCAACTACGACCATGTTATAGTGATGATTAATAAATCAAAAGTGTTTTATTAATTAATGAGTTTAATAATAATGTTACCATTGTATAACCATAAAGAAATATTTATTTACAAATTTATACCATATTAAACTAGTGATTAAGTTCCCATAGTTATCCATGATATGAAATCTTATCATTGTACAATTAGGTTGTTAAACCAACACAAGCATGAACATTCCATGAATAATGGATAACAATGTGGTGGTTTATTTATAATGTCATTATATAAAAATCATAAAGATATTATTTCATGTTTATTATAGTTATATATTATAATTCATTGGAATTATAAGAATAAGTAAGGGATATATTAGGAATAAAATAATTTATTCTTAGTATACATGTTCAAAACAATTGAATAAAAGATAATAATTTATTGATCATATCATTTCTAGGTTATCCAATTTTTCATAGAAAATATTTAATTATATCATAAAATTTATTTCTATCAATTAAATCCATTATAAGTACAAACCATATAAGGTGATTTTGGAATAAATGAAAATCAATTGTTCCATGAAGGTAATAGTCGATACTTTCATGTAGATGATGATCTCATTTTCCAAAGAATAGAAAAAAAATGAGAAATATGGTTTATCATTTATAAATTTAAAATATTTCTTTAATATAATTATTATATATTAAGTACCCTATTAATACATTCCTTTTATTTTAGTGAAGTAAAATTAAACCTTATGTGTCGTCGATGTGGTGCTCAACACAACATATGAACGATGGTTTACATTTTTCTTAACAAAAAAGGGAAAGGAGCAGTAAGAAATTTATATCGAACATCTTATATTATCCCCTTTGAAATGTGGGATAAGACATTGATGTATGGTATTTGTTTTAAAAAAATAGAACCTGTTGAACGTGGGTATAATTTTTAGGAGATTTTATGATAGATTTTGGTATGAAATAAGTGGGTTTTTTGAAAAGACGGATTCATTAATGTCGAAGATCAGTGGACATACAAATGAAAATCCATGAAGGGAAATGGTCCAGCCAGAGCTGGTTAACATCATAGGGGCCTAAGGCCTCCAGATGATGGGAAGAATTGGTTCCTTACCTTTCAGTAAAGGAGAATGTGCAGATTGAGAATCCTTGACGGAGAGAAAGGATTCGCCTGATGAGGGATCCAAATGACTGGAGGCCACCGTTGTTGAAATTGATAGCATTGATAATGGTGAGATAGTCTGAATCGAGGTTGATTTTATCCCATCCGTGATCCTTGGCGAGCATCATACTTGCAAGGATGGAAGTATCCTTGGCCACCACAAGTTCCCAAAAATCATATTCTGATTCATGTTTGGCTGTAACGACTTTCCCCTGATGAATCCTGGCCAGGATGCTGAGGGCGACCGGCCCATCCTTGGGGAGAGACACATCCACATTAATATTAAGAATCCCTTCTCTTGGTGGACACCAGTGGGAGGGAAAAGGAGGGGTTCCTAAGGGATTTTTTGTCCATTGTGGTGATTCCAGCACTCAATCCACGAAAAGGCCCATTCAATCCCGAATTCGGGGGGTCTGGGAATGTGGTAAAAAACTTCCTCGTTGAGACATACCCAAATGATCCCGGCCAGGGTGAAAATAGAACCTGCTTTAGCCGACGAGAAGTAGGAGCACCATCGCATCAGGAAAGATGGGAGGTTAGAGGCCATGGCCAGTGAAGCGTCTAAATCAGAGCCCCATTTATTCCAAATTTCCTGAGCCCATGGGCACTAGATGATGGCGTATAAGGGAGATTATGGGACGTTCGTGCAGAAAGGGAAAGATTCGTCACTTGAAATATGTCGGAAGATGAGAAGTCTCATAGTAGGAATGGTGCTCGTGAACACCTCCCACCAAAAGTGGCGGATCTTTTTGGGGACGTTGAGTTTCAAAATTGATTTCCAGGGTCCCCCATCCCAATCTACTGATTGATTACAAATGGCGAGCTGGTATCCTGATTTCACTATGTAGGCACCCGAAAGGTTGTTGATCCAGAAGGTATGGTCGGGGCCTATGTCTGGGACCGAGGGGGTACTCAAGATAAATCTTTTTTCTCTATCATTGAACCATGAGTGAATCTTCTCTAAACACTATCATGGACCCTGATCAGAAAAGAGGCACCTGATTGTGGCATCCTCAAAACCTGGTTGGGAAGGGGATGCAGCGCGCATACCTTCCTCGTCAATCAGCCAGGGATCGGTCCAAATGTTAATAGTTTGGCCATTTCCAATCCTCCAGCCCATCCCTTTTCCTAGGAGACTTTCGTCCCCAAAAATGCTTCTCTAGAGGAATCTTGGATGGGGACCAAGAGAGGAGACATGGAATTATTTGTGGGGAAAGAATTTGGATCGGAGTACATGCGCACAAAGATATTATGGATAGTTAATCAGGCGCCAACCTTGCTTAGCCAGTAATGTGTCATTGAATTGAAAGAGATTCTGGAATCCCATACCTCCCTCAGACTTGGGTTTTCATAGTTTCTCCCAAGAAATCTAGTGGGTTTTATTCCTTCCGTTATTCTTCCCCCACTAGAATTTGGTTTTTCATGTGTGGATCTGATTGACAACGGCCGCCGAAAGCTTTAACAGGGACATAAAATAGCTGAGGATAGACTGGATGACAGCTTTAACGAGGATCTCCTAACCGGCTTTGGAATTTTTTTTGGGGTCCAGCCTTGAATTTTCTTCTCAATCCTATCCATCAAGGATGTAAAGATTTAATTTTTAGAGCGGTCAATTACCATGGGGAGCCTGAGATACTTCTAGTGTTTCTCGACCAAATGGATGCCTGCAGATTCACATATTTCTTCTTTCATGGAAGGAGGTACCCCTGCACTGAAGGAGATTTCTGACATTCCGTGATTGATTGACTGACCGGACACCATCTCGTACTGTTGGATCACATGGATGATTACCCAGAATTCATTAGTGGTTGATCTAGAGAAAAGGAGGTAGTATTCGATGAAGAAGAGATATGAAACCAGTGGAATTACATGGAAAACCTTTTCCCCATGTATATAGTTAAGGGATGCAGCCCTGGAAATTAGGTTAGAAAAAAATCATCCACCAAGATAAAGAGAAAGGGGGAGAGAGGATATCCCTGGAGAAGGCCTCGAATGGGGAAAATCCTCAGGTGATCTCCCCATTGACATTGATTCGGAAAGAGACGGTCAAGACACAGTGTGTGACCGTATCTACCCATTTAGAGCAGAAGCCCATTTTCAGCATTACGACTCTAAGGAAGTGTCATTCAACTTTATCATAGGCCTTAGTCATATCTATTTTCTAGGCCATGTTTCTTCTTTTCATGGTGGAGCGTGTTATGAATTAAGTGGGTTTGATTTCATGGGCAATTGAGGAGTGAAGTTCCTCCTTTATAATTGAAAAGGGATATAATTTTTCTAAGTACCCAAAACTCTGCAATAATGGAAAGTAAAACTAAATTAAATTAACTCCAAAACTGATAAATAATTGATTTATAAATACATAATGTCAACAAAGTCCTAAAAATCATATTAGAACACATGTTTTTGACATTTTTTATCCTTTTTTAAGGTTATCCCATTTAACCTTCATTGACACTTTCTATAGTAACTATTTTTTAACTAATAAATATATAATTTTGAATTAAAATAAAATTGTATTTATTATATAATTTGGGCCTACTAATTCCAAATTTCAAATATTTTTTAATCATATTAATTTCTTAAAATTAATGAAATTTAATTTTAAAATACTACATCTATAATGTTTTAAAAACATTTTCATGAGGAAAATAATACTTGAGTACTAAAATATCAGATATATTTTTTATTATATAGAATCATACTTTTTAGATTTATAATGTCACTTATAAAATAATTGTGTTTTATAGAAAAATGTTTTAAAAACATATATGACAAACTTACATATTAATAATATCATTTAATCATGGTATTTATAAATACAATTTATTTCATTATTCAACTTAAAATCAATTTTTCATAAAATGCATAAAAATTTATCTTAAGAGAAAAATACTATGATTACTCCAAAAATAATGTTCACCTTTTCATATTCAAATTTTAAAATTTATATATTCAAATTTTGTATAAATTCATAAAATATAATGAAAATCGTTTTTATTGGAAAATGATATTTTTAAAAATAAACTATTATTATTATTATTTCACATTATTTACTAACTATATTATTATTAATCAATCAATCATTTAAAATATATTTTATCATCGTTTATCATATGATTCTATAAATTCATGTTACATAAAATTAAAATTTTTATAAAAAATTTATTTTTAAACATAAATTGATTTTATTAATTGAATTTCATTCACATTAAAAGTTTTTTTAGTTTAATTGTATATATATTTAAGAAATTGTTTCCTCCTACTAATTCCCACTAATAAAATGGTTAGGTTTTAATGGTCATAGTTAAGTATTTATGTATTATCTAAATATATCATAGTTTTATTTGAGATTTGTGTTATGTGTGGAGCAACCTATCAAACACATTTACTTATTTAAAGGTATTCATATATTAAAATATTAGGGTGTTGCAGTCTCTATATAAATTTGTATTTTAATTTTATTTATTTAATTGTATGATTATGAATTCCCTTATAGATTGTGTGATGTGTTGGGCTTGATTCCATCATATGTAATCGATCTCGGTTGACCCCATGACCTCAAGAACACCACCCCAGATGCGAGAGACTTCCTTTTAGCAGTGAGGGTCTATAATGATATAGTGGGAAGATTATACCCCCTTTATTATAATAGATAACATTAGTAAATAATAGCTATATAGTGGAAATGATATAACATCAAACATAGAAACCAATCAGTGGGAATAATAAACCACCCAAATACTAATAAACAGTTGTAATTGAGATAGTTTCATATACATATGATGTGTTTTCTATCCAAATTGACCACACATACATGGAAGACATCATACATAAAATACATATATAAAAACATAAGAAAAAGACCAAAATTATCTCCATGACCATCCTTAGCACTGGCTCAGTTCTCTACTCCAATTCTTATACATAGTATTAAAATTGAGCATCCATGACTGGTAACTAACCTTTATCCCTACCTCAATACAAGAAATCTGTTTGGGTACCAATCGGTGGACCGAATAGGGTGTGTGTAAAACTCAACAGTCCACCACCAATGGGGTATAATATAAGTCCATCATGTGAATATAATCTATAATAGTCTATAGTATATAAATAAATAAGGTAATTAATAATTGGAGTAATACAATCGAATTTACATGCATGGGGCTATGACAGTTCTCAGTATATAAATGAGGATAAAATTCATACATGAAAATAAACTGGGTTAAATTTACCATCTTTGGGATGCACCTAATATATCAAAGTATCATAACTATAATGTTTCATGAACCCATGTCCAATGACCAGTGCATCCACATTGATTCTAAGGATCTTATCTAAGGTAAACATAATAAATTATTGATTAGATCCCATATAGATAATTTGAAGTGGTCCATGTCTTAGGACATCATGTCAGATCAATGGATATAATCCATGGTATCCTAATTATTTAAAAATAAATTTAATCATCGGTTACATGCAAATGAATTCATGTATCTAATATGCAGATTGATCTTGAGGCAGATGAAACACTTTGCAGTTTCATCAATTAATCGATTGGTATCTACTAAGATTGATCTAATTATTACTCATTAGAAATCAATGTATTACTCAAGGATGTCCACACCTATACAATGATGAAACTATATAAGCATAGTCAAACATAGTATATAAGGATTATCAAAAGTTCATGTTAATGTTAATTCTCTATATTAATTATTTTCACTATATTCATTTCATTAATGAACTCACTTAAACTTGAAAAAAGGGCCATGTTAATTTATTTTCAAAATATCAAACCATTTAATTCATTCAAAGCATTCACTAGTAATTGGATACTATAACACACCCATGTGATATTTAGTCACAATATATGAACGAATGCAGTATAAATTTAATCAAACCCACAAAAAAAGGGGTAGTTCGAGTGGAGTTCATCCACCTCTAACCATGGGAAAGGATATAAGGGATATAAAATTTATTGTTCAAACATTAAATTTATATAGTTACAAATTTTAGGATAAATTTTTGGAAATTAGAGCATGAGTCATAACATTGAAATGTTATTAACATCTTGAAATTGAGGAAAAGGTAATAGGACACTTACCTTATAAGGGTAAAAGATTCTTCATATAGTATCAACCTTTAATTTTGGATGGAATTAGGGAAATTTGAGAAATTAGAAAAAATCATGAAAAATGTGGTATATTAGGTTGTATAGAATAAATGAATAAAATGTTGATAGAAATAGATAAAATAAGGTATCATGGTGTTAAACATTCCTAGGGGGTTCCAGCATGATGATCAATAATCGAATAAGATTCCAAATGAGGGAGATCCAAAAAAAGACTATCAGGGAGAAGAAGAGTAGAGATCAAATTCTCCATAGATCTGTAAGAATTAATAATGAAGTTGTGGCATAATGTTTATAAGGATATAGATAAAAATGGTAAAATAAATATTTTTTATGGGGTGCTGGTTTGGTCGTATAGTTATCCAAACTTTGTGTCAATAGTGTGGTGTCTTCTATATGGGAGGCCACACATTTCACGACCATGGTAAACAGTTAGAGAAACTATGTTCATTTTTTACATTCTTACTATCTAAAGGAACCTCTCTCGAATGATTCATGTGAATGGATAGAAAACCACAAATAAATTTGCATGTTACCTATACAATAATATGAAGGTTTTGAACAGCCTTGCATCTTCAATTGTGTGGTTTACCTAACCATTCTCCTCCCTTAATAGGCCTCATGGTTGAACAACATGGTTAGTATTAAATATATACCTTTAATTTACCTCAATGAATTCCTCCAAAAACCTAAACTCTGGGCTCCAAACCAAGCCTAAACACTCCTAAAACCACCATAAACCTCAAGGTTACATCCATTTATGTAAAATAAAAGGTTTTCTAGAAAATAAAAAGATCATAATACAATGGGAAAATGGGATCTTACCACCTCACCTATCTACAACAAATCATCCTTGAGTTTCTTTAAAGGTGTTTAATATGCATCCCATAATAAATCCATCCACTAAGCCCATATATCCGCCTCTCTCCCATATGTATCATCATATGCATGATTTTCCTTCCATAACCTCTATTATAGAGGAACTAACCATTGTTAAATAGTTTTTATGTATTGATCAATGATATAAATAATATATTCCTCATTAAAATAAATAGTTTCTAATTTGAATTCATCATAATCAAGAAACATGGTGTGGGACAGAATGATAAAGATGAATTTGGAAGATATAAAAGATGTCATGCATGTCCTAGTACCTCAAAGGTAGTCGTATATGATAGGCTACCAACTTAACTCTATCCAATAACGCGAATAATCTAATGAACCTGGGTTGTAGATTCTATTGTCTCTATAACCATCGATGACTCAATCTAGCCAAAATGTGCAATAATACCTAGTCTCTTGCATTGAATGATAGAGTTCAGTGATGTTAATACACATGAGGATTCTACTGAGATTGATCTATATCCATACATTACTTGATAAAATTAACCTATTTTTATGTCTCTTGAATGAGATAAGGTCCCATAGTGCTTCATCCCCAACCTCTAAATAGCATATAGGTGATCAGTATGACCTACCATATAGGGAATCACATGGTTCCATCTGTATAGTCAGTTGGAAACAGTAATTATAAGAGAACCAAAACAATGGTAAGTGTTTCTCCTAAGAACCTCAAAAATTGGGGATTAATTTCAAAGGAATATTTAATTACACCTGTATAGTAAGCATGGATTGACTATCAGTCTGAGGGTAGTATGTTATACTTAAAATTACCTAATAATCCAATGCATTCTATAACCAATTCTAAAACCAAGAAGGGAATAGGGATTGCATTTTCTATATGACGGTACATAGAACCTCATAAAGACATATAATCTATTAAGCATACATTTTTTCAAGATCAACCACTGATATGGACTCCATGATAGGAAATTAGTGGGTGGACTTCATCAGTTTATCCACAATCACCCATATGTCATCACTGCCTCATGGTGATTTTGATAATCCCATAAAAAATACATAGTGATTTCATTCTATTTCCACTATGATATGGATGAAAACAATAAAACAATATCAGGTTTTTGGTGTTTTTCCTTCACTTATGTATAATTGGAACACTTACTAAACATAAATGTTATCTAATTCTTCATACTAGGCCACCTATAGTTGTAGTGTAGGTCATAGTACAAATTAGTTAGTCTGGAATGTAATGCCCATTTAAAATATTGATATTATCACATAAAATCCCCTCAAATTTATATAGGAACAGAGACATATCCATGGAGTTTTAGGATCTCATAATCATAAACAACCCAAACATGCAGTGGTTATACATGTAATTGACTTTAAATTAGGACAATACCTTAGAAATTTAAAAGATTCCCCCACTTTAACCTATACAGAAGAGATAAGGTCACTAATAATGCTATAATAAGATACAATCTATGACATTACTAACCAGAAATATGAATTTTAGGAAAAATATTCATAAATTTCTATTAACTATTTTCTTCCTAAATTGATATCATCTAAGTCTTTTGTATTATATCTTAAATACATACATTACCCCTGCCTACAATGTAATAAAGTTAAAAGTTAAAATTATTAAGTTATTAAACCCATATTTTTTTCTATGGTTCAAGTCAAGATTTGTGAATATATATATGTTTATATATATATTAATTTTTTCATCCTTATATATAATAAACCATTCTCCCAATAAATAATATCTCCAACAACATATATCATGAACAATTGCTTCTAGCTCGAGATCATGAATTTGGTAATTGTTCTTGTGATGTCTCAAATATCAAGTGCCACATTCCATGACTTATTACCGGTGAATAAAAATTGTTCAAAATGCAATTACTAATGAATCTTAATAAACTATATATCCTATTATTATGTCAAGTAAAATCTAGATCAGTGATGAGTTTAACCTTCTATTCAAATCTTCGGTGGCTATCTCACATGTTTTAGACCACTAAACATAACACCATTATTGGTCAATCCTATATGAGATATTATAGGGCATAAAAGTTTTTGATTAAAATTAGTTTTCTATCTAGTTATCCCTAATAATATCAGTACATTGAAAAAATTCTTGGGATACTCCCAAGAAACTATGGCTCTCACATTATTTGGATTCATAGATACCCCTAACATTGATATGACGTGACCTAGGAAGTGAAATTTATCAATCTATAAGCACAATTTTTTAGAATGTAATATAACTTATTCTCTATTAGTTTAGTCAAAAATATGTTAAGGTGTTTGGAATGATCATTTCAATATTTATAATATACTAAGATATCATCCATGAAATGTTCCAAAAAAGAGTCCAAGTATGAGTGGAAAACCTAATTCATCAAATCCATAAAGATAATCGGTGTGTTTTTAAGACTGAACTAAATTACCAAGCATCCATATAGGCCATGTTTTCTTTTCAAATTAGTATGTGGTATATACAATGGCCTAAACATTACCTGAGATAATGAGATCTCAAATAAATATTCAATAATACCATGGTTCCCTAGATATAATAAAAAAGTTCATTTATATGTGTAAGTGGGTACCTATTCTTAAACCTAAGATTATTCAATGACTATTATTACACAAAGAATAAAGAGGTTCCTATAGCCATTATTTGTAAAAAAACATGGTTGAACCCCAAGGAGATGTACTAGGCTACATGAAAATGTTTTCTTCAATTTCAACTTATAGCCTCTTTATTTCATGAAGCTATGTAAGATCCATCATGTATCGAGGAATGGATACTGGTTCTAGTCTTTGAATAATATTTACAGTGACCTCTACCTCTCTCTCAATAATATTTCCATAAAATCCATCATGAAAAATATCCCTAAATCACTCCACACTAGAGGAAAAATTTTATCTCATACTCATTGAATGCTAAGAAAAATACTCGAAATATGGGTTGATACTCTTCCCATACCACAATTCTTAAGTCCATCTTGGTTAAAACATCACATCTCATTCTCCCTTATAAACATATATGTCTCCCTAAAGGGATATGAAAGACACCCTCTAGTGATATAAATAAATTTGGGTTAGATATAAAAATGACCAATCCATCCCAAGAATTACATCCAATACCATCATCTAAGGATAAAAATGTTTCAAAAGAAATGGTATTTTTTGATCTCAAGGGGACATTCATTTCATTAGTGAATGATTTATAACCATAATCCCAATATGGCATCAAGACTCATTACCCAAAAAAAGTTCTGAATATATATCCTAAGACTTTCCATGATTGTAATAGATATAAATGAGTGTGAAGCTCTTTATCTAAAGAAAAAGGATTCTAATGTTGATTCTTCAAAGATTTTAACTTTCATTGTAGATAATCCAACACTCTTCTCCTTGGGTATAGGCTTTTCTCCATGTAACTGGACAAATCCACAAGCCAGTGTTATAGCCTAACCTCCTTGATATAGTCTAGTTTGTTGGAGGTGATCATCATAATTATATATTCCATGACCCTAAGCACTACCTTGTCAGGATTGTTCGATTATACCACAAATTCATACCTAGAATAGAGCCACTGACCCATTTTCCAAAACATTATACTAATGTAGAACCTATTCCATTAAAAACAATGGAAATAACCTAAAATTATTTGTATATGGAACATACAGCTACATTCATGACACTCCATTAGTATCATGTTACATTGGGGCCTCATATGACTCTATATTCCACACTGATTGAATACCACACAATTGCCTAGGATCATATTATGACTTCCATAGAGATCACAAAAAGTCTCAATGTAATGATTCCTACCACTAGATGATGCATTGCCAAATCCAAAAACTAAACCACCATTCCATGTACATTCATATTCTCTCTGATTATGCTCGGAGATAAAGGTCAAGTTCACAACATTAAAAATAGTAGTCAGTCATAAGATTTTCACCTGAGATCGGATGGCCTAATAGATTGCATCCTCAATTCATATCACTCTGGATATCTCAACACAATTAAAGGTTAGTGAAAGGTGATAAAGCTTAGTGATGTGATTTGAATATTCCATGACAAACATAACACAGTTCTCCAGGTATATAGACTCACTAGATTAATTATCTCTCAGAGCCTCTAGAAATAAGTAGTCACAGAAACTCGATTGGTACTCCCTATAAACCATTCCTTAGTGATGACCTATCTAGTTTAAAATATCCCACCATCGCTTGATGGATTCACATATCATATAATATTCATTTTGGACCTTCCTGCCTAAAGTATCTACAGATTCTCAAAGATAAAAAGAATGGCCTCTATTCATTTTTAGTGTTGGTTCCCTAAAGAAAACTTTTGTATACTTTATGATATTTATGTATTCATTTATTTGAATATTAATAAACTACTAATCACATCATGAATACTCTTTTCTATGACATAGTATGTGATAATGTCCTAATAGCATCTATCTCACTTAATGGGAATAATTGTTCCCCTCTATGATGATAACCTAGAAGTTTTGTGACACTATTTTTGAATATATGTTCTACAGTCGGATGATATAATTTTAGGGACACAAATGATACAGGATGTTAGGGGTGGAGACTCATAGGACTTTGAGGCACCTTCTCTCTTATATTCTCCTTTTAATCTCTAGTAGGACGCTATGAGAATGAGACCTGCAAGTATGAAATCCACATTTCTATGTGTAATTGGATGTTCCAATCTACATATGTGTTTATCAGTCCTTAGAAATTAATATTATTATTAATGAGTATTATGAGTCATGCACTTCCATATATTGATGAAAACCCTAATGACAGATGTTCGTGGAGAGGTAGGATATATTGGTTGCATCATGAGTGATATTTCATTAATGAACAATGCATGAAAGGGTATATTCTTTATGTTCTTTAACAGAAGTTAATATCCCATACCCTTTGATAGAAATCATATATACCAAATAAATCCATGTCCGTGGTGATCAATAGGAAAGTTCTATTTCCATAGAGTCAAAGAAAGATATATAGTTCATAGCGGTTGATGGAACTAGCATCAAACATGCTTTATTTGATATATTGTGATAAAGGGATTATAATACATAGTAAGCATTCGTGTGAGATGAAATGTTATTATGACATTAATTATTTCTAGGTGGGTTCCTTGGCGTGTTTCTAGATTCTAACATTGAAATTTAGGATGCATCACCTAATTCCACTTATAAAGAGGCATAGAGGGTCACACACTAAGTGTATCTAGAATCTTAAATAAATAATATATTATTTTTTGTTATTTAACCTATTTAATAAATATTATTCTCATACATGGTTAAATAATTATTAGTATATATATTATTTATCGCATATAAATATTTTTTTATAAAATATAATATTTATTCATTTTTTCCTAAATAATGCAGTGATATTTATTTAATAAATAAGTAGACATTATTCAAGGAGTGATAAATACTACAGATTAAATTCACACCAATTTTAATGTCCCGTTGAGAAATAATAATATTGAATATTATTTAATTAAATAATATTTAATTATAATTCAAAATATAATTTCATTTATAGAAATACTGATATTAGTATTATTATTTGACATGCTATTTTTCAAGGATTAAATAATTAAATAAATAAACTTATGAAGTTATATTATTTTATCCCTATAAATATAAATACACAGTAATTTTATTTTTTCCAAAGTCAATTAATTTTTTTGGTGATGAAAAACATATTTAGAGAATCTTCTCAACCCATGAGATATCCCTTCTCTAAGAACATTACCTATAATGGGGAGAAATCATCCTTCATCAGATCAAGGATAATAATTTGGAAGCGGTTTTCGAGGTGATCAAAGGTGGATGATGAAAGTGCACAGATCATCAGTGTTAGAAACCAGATACTCATTTGGAGATGTCTAGAGATTCCAAGAATATGTATGGATCACTGCTAGAGGAAATCTACAATTGGTTTCTACAATAAAATGACGTTGAACCATAGATCTACCACTAATTAATCAATAAAAAAGAATTACATTGATGTAATTCTTATTTAATTAAAATGATTATAAATAATAGTGATGATACCCTCTCTTTGGTTATGGAATGATTAATGCTTTCTATCTTTGATTTAATTCCATTTACCATAGAATTTAAACATCATATAGATCTAGGATTGACCATTGATCAGGACAAAAGCAATTCTAGGAACAACCCATTGCATGATTCTTCTACACCTGGAACCTATTTGTGGTATCAGAGCATGGAACAAAATTATTTATAAATTTTTAAATATTTTTGATAATTTATTCATTTTAATTTAGTTTTTTAATACATGTTTAATCATTCTTTTAATCTGAATTTTGATATCGGTTTCTACCTACTTCATTTCTCATAGATCTAATCGATACGTTTAATTTTATAATTAAAAAAAATGAAGAAACTCATCTGGAGGTGCCAATAATTCTGGCTGGATAAAACAGAATTACAAGATTTTTAATTGAAATTAAAAGATGTGTACTCATGGTCGAAGCACCAAGAGTTAATTTATAAATTAATCAAATTGTGGGAATTTATGACATGCGGTGTAGATAATTCTTACATCACGTGTTGAATAGTAGAGACTGGTGCACATTCAGCCGGAGTGCACACTATATAGCCCATATACATGGCGTGTAGTCCCTTTGGTGTAACACCCTGACCCTAGTTACCTAGAGTTGGTGCATTATTACATAACATTTTAATGATACAAGGAATCATGTCCTGAAAGACTGATCAATTTAGTAGCCTTGGAAGTACTTGATACATTCGTAAGTTTTACATTACATCATGAAATAAAAACATCAAAAAAATTTCCCCCTTTTGAAAAAACTTATATCCTTAGCCTATCCCTATAGGTCAACCATAAAATACTTCTTCACATCCTGGAAAAAATATAGAAATGGGTGAGCTCGGATGCTCAGTAAGGATAACAATATAGCAGAAACTTTTATAAGTAAGTATAAACATTTAAGGCAATGTATAAGACTAAAACAAAAGCCTTTTAAACAAAAACTTCAGCATAATATGGAAAAGTGAAAATAAAATAGTTTTATTTACATATTTACATGGATATTCTACTATTCTAATAATCACATGCAATATCAATAGCCACTTTCATAATGATGGAATGCATAATGTCAGACTTCATAACCACATAGTCAAGGCCTTATTCTAAGACTACGAATAAGATTTGGTCAAGGCCTTGTGCCAAGACACTAGTTTGTCTCATGAGACCTACTGATGCATTGAGGATCTATAACAGGCTCCAACAATCACTTATGAAGTCCAATTCATTCCTCATATAAAAAGGATTAAACATAACAAAAACATTTGTATTAAAACTAGCATACAAAATGTCAATATATTATCCCTAAACCATGAATGTTGTGAAAGTAACACATCCATAGTCAAACATATCACAAAACCTTCAATACATTATGGATGTTTTGTATCATAATAGATCAACTTCAAACATGCTTAAAATACATCAAAGGATATTGATATAGATGAATTCAAAACTTTTTTAGATAAATATCTATTTCTATTTTGAAATCCATTAAAAGTTATATAATTATAAAAGAAAAAATTTCGTTTGAAAATATATTATAAACATGTATGGGAAGCTTCAATGATGTTATAATGGTAGAAAATAGACGCACCCACCGTATAAGTTAAAAAAGGCATTCTTACCTTAATTTTGTCGTAAAGGTCATAAAGTACCTTGTTTGAAAAATGACAGAAAGATTCCATTAAAAACATATATGGTAAAATTATGGTATAAATGACTTTAAACAATATTTTAATAAATAGTAAAAATGTTTCAAATTACCTTTTTAAGAAAACACAGATGTGGATGATAAAGAAGCCCCAGTATATACTTACATATTAACAACATCGGATAAGTAAAGAGATTGTAGAATTAACCCTTACCTTGTACTTTTCCTTAGTCGAGGGTACGATAACCTCTTGAATAATAGTTAAATCAATGTTATTAAATTATAAAAGATCTATATGCATAAATATAATATCATATAGGACCCTCTAATATTTCTTTGTTAATAATATTTCAGTAGTATAATTGTTTCGGGAGTTAACTGATTCGTTTTCATTTATATGCTTGGTTACATAATCCATGTTTGTTATGGATAGGATGTATTATATTCGTATACTAAATGATATTTTGTTCATGAACATTATTTTTAATCATAAAATTAAAAATTATTCTTGAATGATTATGATGGGGAATGAATCTCATTGCGTTCGTGGAAACGGTAATTTGAACGTACGCACGAGCGACAATATCATTATATTAATGGTGAAATAATATGTAATAGGATGGCATATCATGTATAAAGAATCATTAACATGTTATATTTATTATTTTCATCAGTTATATTCATTATTATACCCATCCAAAATAATGAAGTGTTTTAATAACAAACTACACCCCGACGTGGAGACGGTAAGCCGTACGTACGCAAGTATGGTCACTTTGTCATTTACAAGATGGATAGAATCGCGAATATGGTTGTACCATATTTATAATAACATTACAATATATAGAAGATATTGTATTTATTATTTTATAATGGAAACAACAAAGAAAGAAGAAGTGGAAGAAGAAATGAACTTGAAAGAGGTGATGAAATATTTACCTCTTCTTAGGTTCTTCCTTTTTATTTGATCAAAAGGTCTCCATAGGTTGTCTTTCTGACCAAAGGAAGGCCTCTAAGATGAAGAGAGTAAATTTGGGAGGATATTTGGGATGGGTTTGGCCAAGAAAAATAGCTTTGGAGGAGTGAAATTAAGAGAAGGGGAAGTACCCTTTTATAAGAGAGGTGAGGGTCACTTTAGGAAGAGCTTGAAATAATATTTTATAATAAAATAATTTTCG
Organism: Viscum album; assembly: GCA_963277665.1. NCBI lineage: Eukaryota > Viridiplantae > Streptophyta > Magnoliopsida > Santalales > Viscaceae > Viscum > Viscum album. Next base: position 2,066,796,564 of record OY728123.1, on the reverse strand, counting down.
GTTTTTAATGGCTCCAAAATGATTTATTTGAGGATAAGGTGGGGATGGGTCGAAAACCTCTCAACCAATATGTTTTAGATAGGTTTAAGTCGCCATATTAACCTTATCTTTTATATTTAACTCTTAGTTAAATAGTTTGTCATTTACCATGTTTCTTTGTTTTTTTATATTATATGGTTAATAAACATACCATTTATTTAATTCTTTCATTAATAAGGTAATTACTGCATCACCATTGTGTTATAAATAAATTTCATTATTGAATGTCTAAAAATTAAAAATAAAATTATGTAGGAAATATTATTATATTTCTAATGAGTATTTATAGTTGAAAAGATAACTTATATAACCCCATTTAATTTTTTTTACTAAAAGATATATGTTTATGTCATTTTTGTCTTTACTTTAAATTAATTAATATAAAGTGTCATTATCACTCTCCTGTGGCTCCATGGGGTCCCAAAATCGACCCAAGGATTCCCATGGTTAGACATATATCAACCAATAGAAATAGGATACATGTTAGGGTAATTTAATATTATTATAATATTATTTTTTAACATTTATTTATAGTATTTACCCTTAAACCATGGTAAATAAAATATTTATTGAAGTAATTATTCATAATGTCTAAAAATAAAAGTTACCTATTTACACAATTTGGTCCACCTGATTCCAAATATGTAATCTATTTTTCCAAATTCAAAACATAAAAGTGGAAAAAATTAATTTAAAATTAATTCTTGTTTTCAAAACAGAAAGTGTGTTTTTAAGAAACAATAATTATCAAAATATTGACACTTGTTTATGTCCAGTTTAAATGTAAATTTCAGAAAAGGACCTAAATTATATTAAATGATAAAATTTTAATCTAATGATACTTTAAAACCACTCAAATTTATAATTTAATGCTATAAATTATTTTGACTAAAAAAGTTGTTTTTAATTTAGATTTAGTATTTTTCACTATTCATCAAAATTTGAAAGTTTTCAGAAAAGTACCATAATGTCACCCTAAGATAATTTGAATATTCTGAATCCAAAAATTGAGCCCATATTGAAAATTAAATTTATCAAATTTTAAAATGTGGGTATTACTATTCATAATGGCTAGTTTCATTGGTCGTGGTGCGCTCAAACTCGGTGTTGCATGTAGCACAAGTTATTGAATTTCCTTGAATAGATAATGTAATATGAAATCTTGGGGTGTTACATTCTCCCCTCCTTAAATAAATTTCATCCTCACAATTTAAAATTGTTCTTCAAAAATAAATAGTTAAAAATAGAAAAATAACATTGTGTAAAACCCACATCGGAAATTGGGTTAACAAAATTTAATCTTAATAAGAGGGAAAAGGAGACGAAAAATTCACCACCAAATTATGATCTCAATTAGGGGAACATTGGTGGAAATTAGAGACACATAATTGGAGGAAAAACATAAATATTTATAGGGAGTGATTGAGGTGATTAATCACAAACAAATATAAAATTGAGGGCCTCAAAGCCATCAATATAAAATGATGTAAAATATCATCAGTTCAATAAAACATATGGTATTAGGATAACACATTTTTGGTTTTAATATCCCTTCCATAATGTTTAAGAATTAATTTATTCATAGAATAAGAGGAAAAAGAATATATATATATATACTTGACAAGTAGAGTTTCATCCTTTAACTAATTCCTACCACAAACTCATCTTTCAATCCAAAAGATAATAGAATTCCAAAATATTCTATTTATCCTAATTGTATAGGGTTCCAAAAATAATTAATTTATAATTCATTTTTCCGACTATTGAAAAAACTACATAATACAACCTTAGACATCATGTATGTCAGTGGTAGGTGATCCACTCTTGTCGCCCATCGGTTGCGGGGTGAAGTCTCACGGCCTTACCGGATGCGACGGGTTGTTGCCCGACCTCCGGCTTGTCCTTTTTATAACAATCAATAAATAATCTTAAGATATTATTTATCCTTTATAATAGTATACAACTTCAAACTTATTCCATTCCAACCTTTATACTTATCCAAAATACTTCTTTCAAAACTCACAATCCAAAATTTATAAGGAAGGTAAAAAATGAAGATCTTTTTACCACGTAATAACATATGAATACCTTCATCATGTATTATTTTAAAACATGGTAACACCCAGAATTACAATAAAACATTATTGATTACATTCATGCTCCCATATTCCTCATACTTGATATATTTTTTATATCCAAAATTTTTGAATATTCCAACAATGATGGAATAAAAAAACCATTAATCAGTTCCAAGGTAGTTAAGAATATCCAATATAATTTATCCAAATCAACTATCTCTTATTCCAAAATCACTACCTCATATCATGACCATATTTAGGTTTACCATTCTTCCAACCATGTATTTTCTAAAAAATTTAAACTGAAACTGTTTCACTTTACTTGGTACCATACAATCTAAAATCCTGAATGAAATAGTACTACAATACAATTCTTATTTATTTTCATAAGTCATATAACCAGTACATAGTTGATACAACACTCAAATAAAATAATTGTTTAATAACAACATAATAAAACTAGTCATTCCTCTTCATCTGTGGTAGTATCATAACTTGATTATTATCCGATAGAATCTTTTGGGGCATACTATGATGATTTGGACATTGATTCTAGTAGTGTCCCAACTCCTTGCAGATGAAGCATTGTACATTTGAAACATTTTTCTTACCCTTGTAATCACATTATTGGTGTCCTTTTTCTCTACACTCATAATAAACTCTCATTCCCTTTATGCATTTACCTAGGTGATTCTTTCCACAGTTATCACATATGGGAAAATCCTTCTTTTCACTCTTCCCTTTTTTCATCTTTTTTGCTAACATCCCTTTATTCTCATGCTTTCTTTCAAAGCCATAGGACTTAGAGAATTATTTACTTATCTTATTAACACATGATACTATTTCTTTATATAATGAGAATACATGGGAGACTATTTACCTTTTAATGGTTGGCTTAATACAATGAAATATATGATCTTTCTTAATATTTCAATCTTGTGTATTTATATAATTATCATTCCTTATACTATGAACCATTTCTAAACAATGGCATGCACCGGGTTAGTTTATGAATAACAATGCATAATTCCAAACTTGTAAAACACTTAACATAAATTGAACAGTTTATGGATATAATCCATAATCATAAAAATGTTATCTTTGAGGAAGTATATACTCATAAACCCTTCATAATGGATTGTAAAGAAAATGAGAATTATCCTAATCATATCCCCCGGGAGGGTCGTAACTAAGAGTGCAACAAGGCCTTTGTCGTGCACCAGTTCCTATTCGAGTCTATCTCAAAGTGGTGTTTTTGGGTTTTACCCCTAAGTACATCTGTGCTAGAGCCGCCTCTACCTTCTTGTATCTAGACAGGGATATATTTCTTGGAAAAAACTCAAAACCTCTACAATACCAAAATTCTAGGAAGTTCTCCTATACTAATCCCCAAAGTCTATTTTAGGGTAATGTTCTCCAATCAGATTTTTTCTAAATCTAGCTTCCAAGGTTTGTACTAAAATTCATTTGATACCAACTGTAATGCCCTGGCCCTAGTTACCGAGAGTCATTGCAGTATTACTTAACATTGGAAAGATACAAGGAATCATTTCCCGAAAGACCAATCAGTTTAGTAGCCTTGGAAGTACAAGATACATTCGTAAGTTTTACATTATTTCATGAAAAAAAACATCAAAAACATTTTCCCCCTTTTTAACACACTTATATAATTATTATATCCCAACAGTTCAGCCATAAAATACTTCTTCACATCCTAGGAAAAATAAAATATAGAAAGGGGTGAGCTCAGATGCCCAGTAAGGATAAAAATATAGCAGAAACTTTCATAAATAAACAGAAACATTTAAGGCAATGTATAAGACTAAAACAAAAGCCTTTTAAACTTAGAATTTAGCATAATATGGAAAATATAAATGAAAATAATTCCATGTAATTATTCACATGGATAATATACTATTCGAATAATCAAATTCAATATCAATAGCCACTTTCATAATGATGAAATGCATAATTCCAGACTTCATAACCACATAGTCAAGGCCTTGTGCCAATACTACACATAATATTTTTCAAGGCCTTGTGACAAGACACTAGTTTTTCCCATGAAAACTACCGATTCATTGAGGATCTATATCGGGATCCACCCATCACTTACTAAGTCCAATGCATTCCTCATATGAAAAGGTTTAAACATAACATAAGCATTCGTATTAAAACTAGCATACGAAATATCAGTACATTATCCATAAACCATGAATGGTGTAAATATAACCCATCCATAGTCAAACATATCATAAAACCTTCAATAAAATATGGATATTTTGTATCATAATAAATCAAGTTCAAACAAGCGTAAAATCCATCAAAGGATGTTGACATAGATGAAATCAAAACATTTTTTGAGAAATATCACTTTCTATTTTGAAATCATTTAAAAATAGAATAATTATAAAAGAAAAAAAAATTTGAAATTTTTTTATAATTTTGTATGGGAAGCTTTGATGATTTTATAATGTCAGAAAATAGACGCACCTGCCGTATAAGTTAAAAACAAGACATTCTTACCTTAATTTTGTCGAAAGGTTCTTAAAGTACCTTGTTTGAAAAATGACAGAAAGATTCCTTTCAAAACATATATGGTAAAATAAGGGTAAAAATGACTTCAAACCATAGTCTAGTAAATAGTAAAAAAAATTTGAATTACATTTTTAAGAAAACACGTATGTGGATGATAAAGAGGCCACAATAGATACTTACGTATTAACAACCTCAGATAAGTAAAGAGATTGTAGAATTAACCCTTACCTTGTACTTTTCCTTGGTCTAGGGTAAGTTAACCTCCTGTATAATATTTAAATCATTTTTATTAAATTATAAATGAACTATATACATAAATATTATATCATATATGACCCACTAATATTGCTTTGTTAATAATATTTCAGTAGTATCATGGATTCAGTTATTAACTGATTCATTTTGCATTATATGTTTGGTTACATAATCCATTTTTGTTATAGATAGTATGTATTTTATTCATATACATAATGATATTATATTCATAAACATTATTTTTAATCATAAAATGAAAATTATTCTTGAATGTTTACGATGGGGAATTATATCATCGTGTTCGTGGAGACGGTAATCTGTACGTACGCACGAGCAACAATATCGTAATATTGATGGTGAAATAATGTGTAATTGGATGGTATATCATATATAAAAAATCATTAACATGTTATATTTATTATTTACCTCAGTTATATTCATTATTATACCCATCCAAAAAAATGAAGTGTTTGAATAAGAAACTACACCACGACGTGGAGACAGTAAGTCGTACGTACGCATGTATGGTGACTTTGTCATTTACAGGATGGATAAAATAACTAATATGGTTGTAAAATATTTATAATAACATGATAGTATATATAATATACTAGAGTTATTATTTTAGAATTTAAACAACAAAGAAAGAATAAGTGGAAGAAGAAAAGAACTTGAAAGAGGTGTTGAAATATTTACCTCTTCATCGAGTTCCTCCTTTTGATTTGATCAAAAGGGCTCCTTAGGTTGGATTTATGAACAAATAAAGGCATATAGGAATAGGGTAGGAATTTTCGGAGGAAAAGTGGGCCATTTTTGGTCAATAAAAATGGCTTTGGAGGTGTGAAATTAAGAGAACGGTAAGTATCCTTTTATAAGAGAAGTGGGGGTCACTTTTGGAAAATCATGAAATATTATTTTATAATAAAATAATATTCGATTTAAAATGGCTAAAAAATAATCTATTTATATGTGAAGATATGGATGGGTCAAAAAAACTCTCAATAAATAGGTTTTATATAGGTTTAGGTCACCATATTAACCATATCTTTTAGATTTAACTCTTAGTTAAATAGTTTGTCCTTTACCAAGTTTCTTTGTATTTTTATATTATTAGGTTAATAAACATACTATAATAAAACAAGAGAACCCCAAGTGGTTCATTAATGATATAAATATAATTATATAAGTTCTTTGGAAGAAAAGTATATTTTTATGACTATTATATAATTTAATAATATAATATTTGTTTTAAAAACTTCTTTATGTTAATTTTGACACTATTTAGTATTTTGTTTTTGTGTAAGTCATCACAACTCGATTACTTAGAAATAAATACATTGAATCAACCATAACATGTCATATTCACCTATAAAATTAGTGTATTTCATAAAAACATTTAAATTATATTTATTTTAATCTTTTTAGTAACATTTATTTGATTCTTTCATTAATAAGGTAATCACTGCATCACCACTGTGTTATAAATAAAATTAATTATTTAATGTCTAAAAATTATAAATAAAATAAAATTAAGTAAGAAATATTTTTATATTTCTAATTATTATTTATAGTCGAAAAAATAACTTATATAACTCCATTTAAAAATTGTTTTACTAAAAGATATATGTTTATGTCATTTTTGTCTTTACTTTAAATTAATTAATATAAAGTGTCATTATCACTCTCATGTGGCTCCATGGTGTCCCAAAATCGACCCAAGGATTCCCATGGTAGGACATGTATCAAAAAATAGAAATAGGACACATGTTTGGGTAATTTAATATTATTATAACATTATTTTTTACCCCTATTTACCGGATTTACCCTTTAACCATGGTAAATAAAATATTTAACGAAGTAATTATTCATAATGTCTAAAAATAAAAGTTACCTATTTAAACAATTTGGACCACCTAATTCCAAATATGGAATCCATTTTTCCAAATTCAAAACACATAAGTGGTAGTAATTAATTTTAAATTAATTCCCTCTGTCAAAACAAAAAATGCGTTTTTAAGAAATAATAACTATCAAAAGATTGACACTTGTTTATGTCTAGTTTAAATGTGAAATTATATACAATGACCTAAATTAGGTTAAATGATAAAAATATAATCTAATGATACTTTAAAACCACTCAAATTTATAATTTAACACTATAAATTATTTTGATTAAGAGTGTGGTTTATAAATAAAATTTAGTATTTTTCACTGTTCATCAAAAATTGAAATTTTTCAGAAAAGTACCAAAAATTTACCCTAAGATAATTTCGATATATTGAATCAAAAAATGAAGTCCATTTTGAAAATTTAAATTTAAAAATTTTCAAAAATTGGGTATTACTATTCATAACGGCTAGTTTCATTGGTCGTGGTGTGCTCGAACTCGGTGTTGCGTGTAGTACAAGTTATTGAATTTAATTGAAGAGATAACATACTATGAAATATTGGGGTGTCACATTTGGGTTAGAGATGAGATGTGTATTCCATACACAAACTACCTTATAGGTGATCGTGTAACACAAAGTAAACATGGTGCGTGGCCCATTGGACACGTCGTGTAGTCCAAATTTTATAAGGTATGTTTTACATGACAAAATCCTAGGTGTGTACCTCGGATAGACGGTGAAGGGTGCCCACACCATGAAGATTTGATCTACATGCCTTGTATTTTTACCAAATTACAAATATTCATAATTAATTTATCTTATAATATAATCCTTGAGACATGTATTTGAGTTGGGTCATAATGATAGGACATTCCATGTGAGAGGTTTTAAAATACATAAATGTTTAAATGTTTAATTAATATCTACATAATGTTCAGATCTACATATCATATATTAGTTGTATTACGATTTTTTACACTATGTGCATTTGAGCATAGAATGTGACTAAAAAATCATGTAATTCATGTAATCATCCATAAATTAAATATTTTGAAAGTATGTGATAATTAATCTATTCCATATGTCACTAGAGTAAAACATTATACGAGTTTAATACATTATGGGTTGAATCAGACAGGTATTCAATGTGTTTCACCCAAGGTACATTTATGTACAAAGATAATTTTAATGGAATTTATATAATTTGTTTAAAATTATAATGGCTGAGAATCTCAAGGAAATTTAGATAAGAATTAATATAATAGGATTGATTAATTAAAGACAATAATAAATTGATTTGAGAAATATTTATCATAAATAAGAATTATTCAGAATTTAATTGTAGTTTTATTAAATGCATAATTTGTTACATTCTAGTGGATGATCAAGAGAACATGAGCCTCATCCCGGTTGGTGAGGACTCTTAAGTGCATCCAGGAAACCCGGGATCAAATCCAAGAAGAGGAATAATTTCTAGGGGTATTATAGCAGTACTGTAGTAGACTCTAGTAGGAACTGTAGCAGAAACTGTGTAGTACTGTATCAGTTATTGTAGAGGTATTATAGCAGGTACTGTTTGGCACTGTAACAGCTAGGAATTTTCCCCTGTTTGGGTCTTCGGGCCACAGATTTGGTCCCTGAGTCCCTTAAGGCCTTCGGGCCACCCAAGTCATTGGGCCAGTAAGGCCTTCGGGCTACCTCAAGGCCTTCAGGCCACCTTGAAGTGCTGATGGAAACCAAACAACCTATAAGGAACAAGATCTATAAAGAGGATGAGCAAGGAGATTTCACCATAGTAAAAGCTAAACGAATTGGAAGAATGAGAGTGTATGGAAACTGCCATCGAGAAAAGCTTGTGCATGTACGGGATAGCCTAGCCAAACAGCCATGTGAAGGTGGAGAGCTGATTTCACAATGAATATGCTAGGGAGGAGCATTTCCAAGTAATTATTATAGGATTTATGTAATGTTTGAAGCCTACGAGCAATGAATTCTTCTAAGGCCTACGGGCCATGTTATACTTACGCCTACAGGCCTTGTACGGGTTCCACCTCACCCCTTGAAAATTGGATTTTCAAAATCAATAAAAAATGAAGGCCTTCGGGCCATTTGTTGTTGTTAGTGGATGATCAAGAGCTAGAATATACATTTTTTTCATGTGATTGGTTCCATTTAATTTATTTATAAATTATATTATTTTTATGCATTCCTTCTATCATTATTATGTAGGTTTTTCATGCCCATGGTTTCTTTTTTGTAAACCCCCTTTTTTCCCTCACCTATGCCTGAGTAAAATGAATATGTAATGGATGGAGAACCCAAGCTAGTGGAGGAATTTAAAGAATGGAATCAAGGCGAAACCAATCCAATGAGATACAAAGGTGGACAGGAGGAAAGATGTAAACACGAACCTCAATTAGTTCAAGGTGTTTCTCCCCTAGGTCAACAGTTAGTATATCAACCACAAGATTAACTAACCATTAGTGTAAGCTCATGATCATACCCTTTATTTTATTTCTATCAGTTGCATAGTTATTTCATTAAGGATGTATTTCCATGATCAAGTAATTAATGAATTAATAATCATGTAAGATGGAACTAAAATAAACATTTTTATGAGTAAATATTATCTAATACATGGTTAATCACATAAGTAATCCTACTTAATATTAACAGGAATGAGATAAAGATAATCATTGGAAAAATTTCTCATAAAGGGATAAAATCCCATAATAAAATATTAAGTTGGTATAGCCTTCCATTACATAGGTTAGAATCGAACCATATTTCAAAGTGTTTGACCAGCCAATGTTGGGGTGATTTAAATTATTGGGGAATTCGAAAATGAGGTTTTGGGTTAAATTAACATGGTTCACATCAATGGTTGAAATCTAAAGCATGTATTGTTGTAACTAAGAGGAAAAGGATGAAGAAATCTAAAAAAATGATTTCAGGATTGGGGTGTCCACCCAGAAGATCAAGGAACTATGAGTTAATGTAGTTGGAATTTGGAATGACTGCCTAAGACAATTCATGTTTCTTAACCAATGAAAGTTAGGGTAATGAAATGGGGAATATGGATCCTTTCTACTAGAATATATAAGAAATATTTTATTACAAATTCAATGGTGATGGATATTGGGTTTCAATAAAATAGTTGCAGACTAATAAATATAATTTTTTTATTTGCCTATACTTTTTTAGTTAAATTACTAAATCAATTATTATCTTATTTGTAGAAATATCACCAAAAAACACATCAAAAATTTCACTATGATCCATAGTTTAAATGTAAAACCTTCTCACTGGCACAAATCTCCAATAATGGAAAATATATTTATGCCTAATCCTTTTCCATTAAAGGAAATTGTTTGTTCTGGAAGAACCTTTTCCGGTTATGCCTCGAAATGAAGCAAGTGATGAAAAACTGCCTCTCTATGAGAAACATCTGAATAATGCTATATATGTGTAGTGATTCATGTTATCATTCATGTACAATGATATTTTGAAGCAACATGGTGATATATATGCCTATTTCATGATGTCTCACCTATGGGATCTCTATCAAAAGAAGGTAAGAAAATAGATGTACAAAATCTCTAATGCTTTATTCACAACTAAGATTGGAGAATCTCCACCAGTTGGGCCTCATGTCATCAAAATTATTGAATACATTGAACTCTTGGAGATCTATGGGATCAAATTCTTATTTGAGTTTTATACAAAGTTCATACTTTCATCACTGCCCAAACCTTATCTAACTTTATTATGAATTATAATATGATCATTAATATAAAGAGCCTTTCAGAACTCCTAACCTTAATTATCCAATTGGAAATGTACATTGGGTGTTGAAAATCAATGGTCCTTGTAGTGAATAAGAAAAGTTAGAACAAGGAAAAGGGTCCCAAGACATATAAATTTTCTAAAGATCCCAAGAACCGTATATCCAAGAAGGGGAAGATCCAAAGGCAAGACTAGGAAAAGGAGGCAGTGTGTTTTGCATCTGGCAAGGTAGGCCACTGGAGGAGGAATGACTGTAAATTAAATTTTTCTTTCAAAAACACTTTTGAGGAAAAATTTGGAATCCTAAAATAAAATCATACAAAAGTAAATCCAAATAAAGACTATAAGAACTGTTTTTCCTGTCATGACCCGTCCTTGGGGCTCGTGCCGTGACTACCCCAAGCCCGCCTTCTATAGGCCAGGGACTGGCGACTACCACCAAAGGCGTAAATCATGATAAATGGGAAGGAATTTCTTTTATAAAAGTAAACAAAACATTACAGAGTACAAGCGGAAGTAATACACTAAGTACAAAAGAAAGTGATGAAAAGTAAGTGGTCCAGAATACAAACCCAACTGAAAGTATAGCTACAGCTGAACGAAAGCACAACATAAAAGAAAAAAAGCTGGAAGAATGGAAGTAGCTCCTGGGTCGTCCTCCTCGGATCCCACCTGAAGGGTAGGTATAAATAACGTAGCTCCTGGATCATCCACCACGGATCCTACCTGAAGGGTAGGTACAGATAGCCTCCACAATGCTCTCACCCGTCAACCTCCTCCAAGTGTCGTCTCATCGTGAATTCCACCTCTGGATACTGACTCGTCATGAGGTCCACCTCCGGGTACCATCCAATCCTCGAACACTCGGCCTCTGTCAGTGCTTCCCGTTATCTTCAACCAACACAACGAGGTGCAGGCATAGCCTGTGCAGGGGTGAGTATAACGATACTGAGTAGAGACCCCGAGACCCTCAAGGTCTCACTAAATCAAACAAGGATAACCACAAAGAAAGATTTCAACAGATAACTTCTACTTAGGTATATGCCCATACATATACCTAAGTTGTCAAGTAACCCATCTCAATCATGAGGAAACACAAAGATTATGAAATCAACGGATAACCACTACCCAGGTATGTGCCCATACATATACCTAAGTTATCAAGTGACCCATCTCAATCAAGAGGTAAACACAAAGTTCATAGACTCAGCTCAAACCATGATTTTCATTAACGAAACCATAACTGCTGAAGAGATCCGTCTCTGGAGAGTGCAATGATCCTGTCACGACTCCGAGGTACTGCTCACTAACCTAAGACTGCTGAGGTACTCCTCCTGTCGAGTACCGCAGGTCAGCCACCCAAACACAGTAGTACTTCCCGCCGGGGTCTGCCACCCAAACACAGTAGTGCATCCCCCCCAATAGCCTGCAGAGGTACTATCCGGATGAGTAACGCGGGTATGCACCCAAACATAGTAGTGCTATGTCCGCCATGGGACTTCACCCAAATAAAGTAGTGCTCCGTCCACTAGGCTAGTCGACTCACTCCAAGTCGATTCGGTCAAGCAGTCGTCAGGTCTCAGCCGGCTACACGGTCTCCGTAATCCGTACGCTCGTCTCCGAGAGGGTCCGCTCCACAAGATAATGGTCGAACCTCCAAGTATCAAAAATTACCATTAATAAGTATCTCAAAGGACCGCCTCATCATAGGGGTCTCAACGCAACAGACGGCGCATCAATCGGACGCCCGGTCTGTGAGTTATTAGTCCATTCGTCAAAGGGGACCGGTTGGTTTCGTGTACGAACCAACCCGGCCGTATCTCAACTATACCCCGAACTCTCATAGGGTATATTCATAGTGAATGATTCTCAACGTGATCACCAACACCGCTGACGGTTCGTCAAACGGACGTCCGGTCTGAAAGTTATCCGCTTTTCCGTTCTAGGGGCCCGGTTGGATTTCGGGTTCAATCCCACCCAGACACTATCGATCTGCATCCAAAACTCAGGAAAAGTGTGCCAAAAGTTCCATTTCATCAAGAGGAATCCAACAAGGTCGACGGCACGTCAATCGGGCGTCTGGAGCTCAAGTTACAAGCGTTACCGCTCCGAGGGCCCGGTTGGTTTCGTGATTGAACCACCCCGGCTATACCCAAATTTCTCCAAACCCTTGAGTGTAATATACCGAAACAAGCATCTCGATCCAAGGATCGCATCGCAGCTGACGGTGCATCGATCAGAGTTCTGCAGCCCAAGTTATGGGTAAAAGACCGAAAAGGTCTATGAATAGGGGGTTCGGGCCCGGTCTGACCCGGCCCGATACCCCCTGGGTCGGCCCGAACCGGGTCGACCCGACCCGGGTCCGGGTCCTTCCCATTAGGGCACGACCCTGCCCCACCGGCGCGGCCCGGCCCGGCTAGGGCACGGCCCGGCCTGGCTCGCTCAGCCTGGCCAGCGTGGCCAGGCGGCTCGGCTGTAATGGCCGAGTAGAAGGGTGTGGGGGGCGCGCTGCCCCCTGTGTGTAACCGTGGCCCCCATGTGGGGTCCGCTCCTATTGGCCAGCATGGGGTTATGACCCCCAACCCTTCTCGGAATCCATCCGTCCCGGTCCGGCCGACGGATTACTGCTGCCGCGGGACCGCCGGGGTCCCGCCCTCTTGCTCCAGCGCCGACGGCCGGAAGCCGGCCGCCGCTTCCTGCTCCGCCACGGCCAAAGGCAGCGGCCTTGGTCTGACCGAAGCGGCGCGACGGCGCTGCGGCCCCGCTCCGTCCGCGGCCTCTTCGACGTTCTCCGGCGCGGCGCGGCGGCGCGGCAGCTTGTTCGATTCTAACGGCGCGGCGTGACAGCACCGCACTTCCTCACCCATTCTCTATTATTTTCCGCGCGGTGCATCGGCACCGAGCTGCCTTGTTAGTGCCGCAAATAAATCAAAAAAACAAGGGGGGAGGAGGTTCGGTCGTGTTCGTGCGGTTCGACCTCTTCTCGTTATTGCGATAACAGACAGCCCAATTTGAAACGAAGAAAGGCGACAGAAGTAATCACGAACAAACAAAATAACCCCTAACTCGAATAAATCGTCGAACGAAGGTTCGTTACAGAATTGAACGTCACGGAAGAGGGTGTTGTGGAAGGAGAGGGTCATTGGCATCGCGGAATACGTCATCGCGTCATCGATCTCTGAGGAAGGCATCTCTCATCGTCATCCTTCGTCAGAGGTTGGCATTCTTCGTTGGCGACGGTGCGTTCTTCGCGTTCTTGAAGGAGGAAGAACACCCTTCAGAACTTAGAGCTTTCCTCTCCAAATTCTCTCACACCACCAACTATCCTTCCACGAAACAAGACTTAGTCTTATTTAATTAACACACAAGCCAAAAAAAATTCATTTGAAATTCAAATGAATCCAAGAATTAATTACTTGAAAAACCTACTAAATTAATGAGTTGACATTATTTAAAGGGGGTTTTCTTTTTTAGAGTTACAAAATTAAGAGGGAAAAAGTTATGAACGTTAGGGGAAGGTGAGGGGTTGGGATTGTGTGGGCCCCAACCCACCTTAATCCTCTCAAAGGTGGTTAACAACAAGTCGGTCCCACCCCCAACTCCCTTACTTAGGATATAACCACATAGGAGAGGGGAAGGGTGTTGTGACTCAAAAAATAACCACTTAGGAAGAAATAAAAATAAAATTGTAAAACAATTATATTTTTATTCCTCACACTTTTTTTTAACAACTCCTCCAGAGTAAACGCAACTCCAGGAAGGGTCTTCTTAAGCAATTACCGGCACTGCAAGTTCATCGGTGCCCTTGGATTTCAATTCCGAGCACTGGTTCAAAAGTTATAAAAACCTGCTCGTTCGTTCACTAAACGTACCTAAGCCTAACTTCAGAAATTGATTCCGGGCACACTGGGCCTCGGAATCAAGCACTGTCAGAAGCTGCATTCTTGTAAAATCCCAAAGAAAATTAAGAAAAAAATTTCCCTTGAAATTTTCGGGTCTTTACATTACTCCCACTTCAGGGCTTTACGTCCCCGTAAATCTTTAACACAAACTAGGGAAACAAAAGTGGTACTGAGCACGCAACTGGGCCTCCCGCTCCCATGTGCCCTCCAGGAGGTTCTCGTGCTGCCAACGAAAGCGCACAAGAGGAATTGACCGTCCTTTTAGGACCTTCTCATGTCAATCCTCAACCTCTAATGGAACCCCGCAAAAGTCACCCCATCGCCAATGATGTGGGTCGGGTCAAACACATATCTCCCTAGTTGAGATACGTGGAAGTTGTCGTGCGCCTGGTGAAACTGAGGTGGATGGTTCAAACGGTAAGCCACCTCACCTACCCTACTGATGATCTGAAAAGGTCTGCTGAACCTCAGAGATTACTTTCCACCTCGGCCATATATCCATAGAACCCATCGAGGTGAGACCCGTATAAGGACGTCGTCGCCATCCTCGAACTCTAGAGGCCTCCCTTTCTTGATTAGAATGGAAAATCAAAACTCCTGCTGCCACGAGGGTAAGGTTGGCCAACTCAAGAGTGATCGGCTACACCCTCCTATGCATGATTTTATCTTGTGCTGTATGGGGTTTCCTTTTCGCTGACCAAGAAACAACACATCCCAATGTTGTAGATAAACCACACCTTTTCCCCTAATACAGTTAATCTATATATGAACTGTGGATCCAATCTATACTCAGACCAACATCGTAAGGCCTCGACGCTACCACCAAGAGATTCCAACCGAAACTCTCACCTCGAGGGTCAGACCACACTGTTGGTGTAAGTGTGATTATCGAGTCTCCTCCCAAGGTATCTCCAGACGTGAGGGTCAAGTCTACAGATTACCGGAAACTCTAGGTCTGGGACAAGATTTGTGGAAGGAAGGAATTATTCGTATCAACATCTGTTACTACGGCAGCTAGTAGTGGACACATACTATCCCTCGAATCATTCTTAAAGCCATTGGGTCACTTTCCTTGACCGGATGCAGCTACTCTCTTCCACTGCCCTCCATCTCCCTGAGCCTGGCGGGGACAACTAAGGCGGGTGGTTGTAGCATGTAAAAATGTACACCACCACATGCTGCTCTCCTAGATCTGCCTCCACGTCTGCTACTTCGCAGAATAATATCTCTTTTAAGATTCCTCTTATTAAAACATTTAACATGCCCGAGTCTCTAAGACTGGTGTTAGTTTCTCATTTATTACTGCACTATGCAGTCTTCATCCGCTCCTCAATGATCTGCACCTTCTTTGCCTACGACCTGAAAGAGCTGCTAAGATTTATCCTTTTCCGAAAAGAGAAACTCAGTCTCATCCCCTGGATTAACAACACCCATTGCCAAATACAGTCAATCCTGACATGAATTATGCTTTCATGCCATTGATGACGTCGTAATGCATCGACGTTACTACCAAGAGATCCAACTGTCACTCTTGCCTCCAAGGGTCGAGCCACGCTATCGGCATCAGTGTGAGGTCACTGGGTCTCCTCCAGTAGAAATCTCGAAATTGAGGGTCAAGTCAACAGTTTTTAACTGGGACCTCTCAGTATCAACTGAACAAAAGGACAGGATCGAAAACACCACAAAGATAAGTTTCTCTTTATTACTGCATCTCATAGTACAAAGACACACATACAACAGAAAAATGGAACTAGAAGTACCAAGAACAAAAAGTAATCCACTAGTTCCACTCCTGTCCATATGCTCCCAGAGCTCTACTGCCTTGTCCACTACTCGGTTTTTTCTCAAGCACCCGCCGCTGCTTCTGCCTCGGTGGCTCCTCCAACACCCGCGAATCAACTGTGCGGGGAGTCAGACAGTCACGTGCCAGGTGACCCTTCCTGCTGCATTCATAACACTTCCTACTCCTCGTACAGCTAGCTCTGGTCCTCTTAGACCTCTGCATCATCTGTCTACTTCCTACAGATGACTCAGTTACTGGTGGAAAATCACACGGTAAAGGCAGCATCTCCTGAACACGCTCGGGGTGTAGAGCTACTGGTACAAACTCCACCCTGAAAAAGGTCTCAAAGTCTCCCCATGTGAAGGTCATCTCATCGCAAAACTGGAACAAGTGGCTCCACCACCTGCCTGCTTCTGCCTGAAAGAGGCTGGCAGAAAAGATCACCATGAAGTCTACTGGCGTCCCTACTAGCCTGAAGACTCTCACCACAGCCTCCAGCCAATCCTCTGCCGCCTGTGGGTCCGTCTCTACCTGGAACCTAGGTGGACTCTGGCGCTGGAACTCATGCATTGCGCTGAAACGACATGCACTCTCCGCTGCTAGGGCTGGTGGTATCGGTGGCCCAATGTATGGTAGTACTGCAGGTGCCTCTACTGGAAAAGGGCCCTGTACCGAGGCCTCATCGCTCGGCAGGCTGTCAGTACGTACATCTCTCGGGGCTCTAGCTAATCGTCCGTGGAAAGGCATCCTGAAAGAAACATACATGACATGGTCAAACGATTATACCTGATGAGATGACCTGGTTTGATCTGACTATTAAAAACTTCTAGAAACACACACGCAATCGGTGTTTTCGTGCACAAAGTCAGAAATCAGTTATCAGGGTCCTGGTGTATGGATACATCGGCTGCCTGCACCAACACTGGACTCCTTGAACTAAAAACCACACTCGGTACTATTAACACTGTCGCTTCACAGAAAGAAAATATCAGAGTTATATGTTCTACGGTAGAACTGACTCCTCTGATACCAATTTGTCACAACCCGTCCTCGGGACCCGTGCCATGACTACCCCAAACCCGCCTTCCACAGGCCAGGGGCTGGCGACTAGCACCAAAGGCGTAAATCCCGATAACTGGGAAGGCATTTCATTTATAAAAGTAAACAAAACATTACAGAGTAAAAGCGGAAGTAATACACTAAGTACAAAAGAAAGTGCTGAAAAGTAAGTGGGCCAGAATACAAACCCAACTGAAAGTACAGTTACAATTGAACGAAAGTACAGCAGAAAAGACAAACAGCTAGAGGAATAGAAACATCTCCTGGGTCATCCTCCTCGGATCCTACCTGAAGGGTAGGTACAGATAGCGCAGCTCCTGGATCGTCCACCATGGATCCTACCTGAAGGGTAGGTACAGATAGCCTCCACAATGCTCTCTCTCGTCAACCTCCTCCGAGTGTTGTCTCGTCGTGAAGTCCACCTATGTATACTGACTCGTCGTGAGGTCCACCTCTGGGTGATGTCCAGTCCTCGAACACTCGGCCTCTGTCAGCGCTGCCCGTCGTCTGCAACCAACACAACGCGGTGCAGGCATATCCCATGTAGGGGTGAGTATAACGATACTCAGTAGGGACCCCGAGACCCTAAAGGTCTCACTAAATCCAACAAGGATAACCAAAAAGAAAGATCTCAACAGATAACTTCTACTTAGGTATATGCCCATACATATACCTAAGTTGTCAAAAAACCCATCTCAATCATGAAGAAACACAAAGATTATGAAATCAATGGATAACCACTACCCAGGTTTATGCCCATACATATACCTAAGTTATCAAGTGACCCATATCAATCAAGAGGTAAACACAAAGGTCACAGACTCATCTCAAACCAGGATTTTCATTAACGAAACTGTAACTGCTGAAGAACCCCGTCTCTGGAGAGTACAGTGATCCTGTCACGACTCCGAGTTACTGCTCACTAACCTAAGACTGCTGAGGTACTCCTCCTGTCAGGTACCGTAGGTCAGCCACCCAAACACAGTAGTGCTTCCCGCCGGGGTCTGCCACCCAAACACAGTAGTACATCCCCCCTAATAGCCTGCATAGGTACTCTCCAGAAAAGTACCGCAGGTATGCACCCAAACTCAGTAGTGCTCCATCCTCCATGGGTCTGCACCCAAACAAAGTAGTGCTCCGTCCACTGGGATAGTCGACTCACTCCAAGTTGAGCCGGTCAAGCAGTGGTCAGGTCTTAGCCGGTACACGGTCTCCGTACTCCGTATTCTCGTCTTCGGGAGGGTCCGCTCCACGAGATACTAGTCGATACTACAAGTATCAAAAATTCCCACGAAGAAGTATCTCAAAGGACCGCCTCGTCATAGGGGTCTCAACGCAACAGACTGCGCGTCAATCGGATGCCCGGTCTTTGAGTTATTAGCCCTTTCGTCCCAGGGGCCCGGTTGGTTTCGTGTACGAACCAACCCAGCCGTATCTCAACTGTACCCCGAAATCTCATAGGGTATACTCATAGGGACTGTCTCTCAACGTGATCACCAATGTCGCTGACGGTTCGTCAAACGGACATCCGGTCTGAAAGTTATCAGCTTTTTCGTTCCAGGGGCCCGGTTGGATTTCGGGTTCAATCCAACCTGGCCACTATCCATATACGTCTAAACCTCGGTCGAAGTGTGCCAAAAGTTCCATCTCATCAAGACGAATCCAACAAGGTCGACGACACATCAATCAGACGTCTGGAGCTGATGTTATAAGTGTTACCGCTCCGAGGGCCCGGTTGGTTTCGTGATTGAACCGACCTCGCCATACCCAAAGTTTTCTGAAACCATGAATGTAAGATACCGAAACGACCATCTTGATCCAAGGATTTCATCGCAGCTGACGGTGCGTTGATCGGAGGTCCTCACCCCATGTTATGGGTAAAAGACCGAGAAGGTCCATGAATAGGGGGTTCGGGCCCGGTCCGACCCGGCCCGATACCCCCCAGGTCCGGGTCCGGCCCATTAGGGTGCAGCCCGGTCCAGCCTGGCTCTCTCGGCCTGGCCAGTGTGGCCAGGCGGATCGGCCATAACGGCCGAGCAGAAGGGTGCGGGGGGGCGCGCTGCTCCCCTGTGTGTAACCGCGACCCCCATGTGGGGGGGCCGCTCCTGTCGGCCAGCCGGGGGTTACGACCCCCGACCCTTCTCGGAATCCGGCCGGCCCAGTCCGGCCGGCTGGTTGTTGCTTCCATGGGACCGCCATGGTCCCGCCCTCCTGCTCCGGCGCCGACGGCCGGAAGCCGGCCACCGCTTCCTCCTCCTCCGCGGCCAAAGGCCATGGCCTTGGTCCGACCGGCGGGGTGCGACGGCGTCGCGCCCCTCCGCCGCGGCCCCGCTCCGGCCGTGGCCTCTTCGACGTTCTCTGGCACGGAGCGACGGCGCTGCACTTCCTCTCCCATTCTCTATTATTTTCCACCCAGTGCATCGGCACCGCGCTGCCTTGTTCGTGCTACAAACAAATCAAACAAACAAGGGGGGAGGGGGGTCGACTGTGTTCGTGCGGTCCGACCTCCTCTCGTTATTGCGATTACAGGAGGCCCAATTTGAAACGAAGAATGGCGACAGAAGTAATCACGAACAAACAAAATAACCCCTACCTATAAGAAATCGTCGAAAGAAGGTTCGTTGCGGAATTGAACGTCATGGAAGAAGGCGTCGCGGAAGGAGAGGGTCGTTGGCGTTGCGGTAAATAGCGTCGCGTCGTTGATCTCTGAGGAAGGCGTCTCTCACCGTCGTCCTTTATCGGAGGTCGGCGTTCTTCGTCGGCGACGATGCGTTCTTCGCGTTCTTCAAGGAGAATGAACATCCTTCAGAATTTAGAGCTTTCCTCTCCTAATCCTCTCGCACCACCAACTATCCTCCCATGAAATAAGTCTTAGTCTTATTTAATTAACACACAAGCCAAAAAAAATTCATTTGAAATTCAAATGAATCCAAGAATTAATTACTTGAAAAACCTACTCAATTAATGAGTTGACTTTATTTAAAGGGGGTTTTCTTTTTGAGAGTTACAAAATTAAGAGGGGAAAAGTTATGAATGTTAGGGGAAGGTGAGGGGCTGGGCTCGTGTGGGCCCCACCCCACCTTAATCCTCTCAATGGTAGTTAACAACAAGTGGGTACCACCCCAAACTCCCTTACTTAGGATATAACCACATAAGAGAGGGGATGGGTGTTGTGACTCAACACATAACCACTTAGCAAGAAATAAAAATAAAATTGTAAAACAATTATATTTTTATTCCTCACCCTTTTTTTAACAACTCCTCCCGAGTAAATGCAACTATAGGAAGGGTATTCTTAAGCAATTACCATCACTAAGAGTTCATCGTTGCCCTTGGATTTCAATTCCAAGCACCGGTTCAAAAGTTATAAAAACTCGCTCGTTCATTCACTGAACGTAACCGAGCCTAACTTCGGAAATTGATTCCGGGCACACTGGGCCTCGGAATCAGGCACCATCAGAAATTACGTTCTTGTAAAATCCCAAAGAAAATTAAGAAAAAAACTTCCCTTGAAATTTCCGGTTTTTTACATTTCCCCATTGACTACATAGTTATGCCAAGTCTCCACCATATATGACCGGTCGACAAGTTTCCCCGCACAGAGTTGCAAAGGTCCGGTACCAATGGAAAATTCATACCCTCTTGTTCATCCAAATCTGATCGGTCATTCGAGATGAATGATTCATGCTCTGTATCCCCAACTAGAGCTAATCCTTTTAGATTCATAGTTTCTTCCACAATAAAAATTCAAAAGAAATCACCAAAATCCAAAAAACTTCCTCAAAACCCACCCATTTCAGATTTCAAAGGCCACTTCAAAACCAGAAGGCCACAAAACTCCAGTAAAACGATAATCACTATAGATCTCTCTAAACTAGCTGCTTGAACTCACACCCCAAAGTACAAAGAAGACAATCGTGTTACTCCACCTTGAAGATAATGGAGGAATCTTGGAACCAAAGTATAGAACCAAGAAATCATAACCAAGACGAATCACCAGTGATACCAGATCTCGGTCCCATTGTTTCACCTTCACCATCGTCCCAAAAACTCAAGCATTACCAATAAACTAGCCCAAGATATCAATCAACAAAACATGATAGAAACAAACCACACGACCATCCTTGAAAATACTAATTTCATCTAGTTCAGTAGGTTAATGTTCCGGAGGATAAAACATGTAGGAAAATTGGAAGGCTGTGAAATTTTAAATCTTTGAATCCATGAGAATCATGAACACAGACTACCTCAACCCTGAACTCACCTTCATTAGGACCAAAACATGATTATTGATATGAAAGAGGCAATGTAAAGATCGGTTTCATCGCATCTTCCATGCGCAAGAAGAAATGTCAACACCCAAGGAACATGAACAGAAAAAATGAAACAGAACCCCAACAAAAGAATGAAAATTTGAGATGAGAGAAACCACCATCAGATCAGAATTAAATCCACCGAAGAAGAACAACCTACAAAGCTGCGCGAAGCTGAATCAATCCATCCAGAATGGACACGCCGCCGTGTATGAAATCAAAACTCAACTCCAAAATAACATGGCCACAGAAAATGTTGTCACAATGGTGAATAGATCTTCTCAAAATAGGAATTGATTTTGATGAAGAGTTGCTCGAAGATGAAGTCCCTAACCACCGTAGTTGAAGTCATCCACTGTCCAAAACATGAAACCTGAAACCCTAGTAAGGAGACCCTGCAGAAATAGAAACCTAATCCGCTGTGAATTAAGCCAGCTGCTAACCCAACCACAATGCCCTAGCAGGAAGGCGCCGTCAATACAAAAACCATATTTGAGATGCCACGAAATAATCCATCATCCATCCGATATACAATGCCTGAAAACCTTGCAGGATGATGCCCCCTTTGTGGGGAAGAGAAGAGAGCTGCAGCCGAAGCCTCCCACTGGAAGATAAATTGCACCCAAAGGTAAGTAAAAGTTAATGGTGTGTTTGTTATTGAGTGAATTTTTTGTAATTTTTACACATATGGTATTAAAAACATCTTGTGGTGATCACATTTGTATCCAAATCCAGAAACCAATTAGATTGTAGAAGATTTTTGGAGAATAGGTGGATCTTTGAGCTACCAATGGTGTGAGGCTGGCTTCTCTAGCCATTCGTGACTACCAACTTTCTTTTCCAATGATGATGATTTTGGTTTTAATAGATTGTTATTATGTACACACTGTTACTAAGAACATAATTTATGTTTCATGATTACATACTTATGGGTTTATTTTCAAATTTTTAAATAAAAGTTATTTCTTTTACAAGGACAACACCTGTTATGGTATGGCACATTTAAATAACCATATTTATATATTAAATTTGGGATACCAAGTGTTGTAAATCGGTAAAGAATCATGTTCACACGACTCATATAACACCCAATTGTGGCGTCACTGTATAGGTCAGGTAAATGAGAAGCATGTGGCCATGCTCTCTTAAGATGGTTATTTAGATTCTTTTAAGCTAAAACCACTTGATATATTTCATTCTTATTTTCAAGGAAAATGAAAAAACCACCATTTGGTGGATAGGTTTAAAGGAAAACATGCCTTCTAGGATTGGTACACACTGATGTGTGTGGAACATTTTCAGTAGAAGCTGGTGGTGGATATTCTTACTTCAAATGTTTTACTGTTGACATGAGTAGATAAGGATATATCTACTTGATGGGGTATAAGTCTGAGAAATTTAAGAAATTCAGTGAATTCAAGAATGAAGTAGAGAATAATCTTGGTAATAATATAAAGAATCTTTTATTGGTTCAAGGTGGTGAATATATTTACCATGATTTCATCAACATTATAGGTGAGTTAGGGATTAAATTTCAACTCACTCCACCTTATACACCTCAATGTAATGGTGTTAGTCAAAGGATTAACTGTACCTTGTTAGAAATGGTAAGATCAATGATGAGTCATGAAGATCCACCATTATCCTTTTGGGTATATGTATTATAAACTGCCTCATACACATTAAATTGAGTACCAAAATAAGTGGAAAATAGATTTTCCTTTGAGTAATGAAATGGAAAGAAATCCATTGTGTCCCATACTTGTGTGTGGGGTTGTGAGGCATCTGTTATGGACTTATCAGGCAAAAAACTAGCACCCTAGGTCGTGAAGTGTATCTTTATAGGGAATACTAAGGAAACAAAGGGTTACAACCTATATGACCCCTCGAACAAGAAAGTTATTTTCCCCAGAAAAGATGTCTTTCTTGAGAGAGAGAACATCCTCAAAATGGATAGTAGGATCAAGATTGACTTCGATGAAGTTGATGCACAAGATACAAAAGAGTTGGTACTTGAATAGATTCTACATGTCCCCATAGAATAAGTAGTTCATAAAACAGAAGTACAATGTATGAGTGTAAGGGAGGTAAGAGAATGACAGATATATGGTTTTCTAGTCATCAAATATGGTGATTCATTGTTGGCTGAAAATGATGAACTTATCTCCAACAATTATGTAGTAGAGAACTTAGAAGCTACAAGATGGAAAGAATACATGAATTATTAAATGGATTCCATGTATCAGAACCAAGTATGGGTTCTAATGAATGCACCATTTGATGTAAATCCTATTAAATGAAAATGGGTATTCAAGAGGAAAATGGAAATAAAAGGTAAATTAAGTACCAATATATTAAGGATAATTTCTAAATTGTCTAAGTAGTGTCCAGTAATTTACTACGATGAAACATTTTTGTTATTTTCCATTTTTAAAAACATTTGAATTCTACCTTTTATAGCATCTTACCATGACTATGACATTTGGAAGATGGATTTTAAAACTGAATTCTTAATGGGAACCTTCATGAAGATGTCTATATGACACAACCAGAAGGGTTTGTGACAATAGGTGATGCCAAAATTATTTTCACATTACTGATATCCTTTTATAGAGTGAAGTAAGAATCCAGGTCATGAACATATGATTCGATGAATCCATAAAATAATTCCGTTTCATTAATAATGAATGTAGGCAGTGTGTTTACAAGAGGTTTATTAAGAATGTAGTCATAATCCTTGTAGTATATGTTGATGGAATATTACCTGTTGGAAACAATATAACAATCTTCGAATATATCAAATTCTTCTTAAACAAGTGTTTCTCTATAAAAGACTTAGGTGAAGTAGACTATATTCTAGGGATCAAGATCATTCGTAATAGATACAAGAGGCTTCTTGGACTATGTAAAAGTACATATATTGACTATATACTAAAGATATTTATTATGAAATAATCGAATAGGGGATTAGTTCTTGTTTCACATGGTTTACAACTTCATAAGAAAATTTGTCCTCTAAAACAACAAGAGAAAGTGAGAATGTGTAATATACCAAATGCATCTATGATAAGATCAATCATGTATGTATTATTATGCATGAGACATGATGTTGCTTATTCACGAAGCATGGTAGTAACAAATTATGCAGCTCCAGGAAAAGAACATTGGACTACTATTTACACTATCCTTAAGTATTTGAGAATAATTAAGGATATGTTCTTGGTGTATGGAGGAGACTAGGGGTGGGTCAATAGAGGTTATAATAATGCTAGTTTTGAAAAATATCAAAATGATCTGATGTTACAATCAGGATTTGATTTCTGTCTCAATAGAGGAGTTGTGAGTTGGGAAGAGTTTAAAGAAGCCAATTGTCACTGATTCTACATTGGAATTTGAATATATAGCAGCTTATGATGTAGTGAATGAATCTATTTGGATATATAAAATTGTATATAATAATGATGTGGTGCCTAGCAGTAAAGACCATATCAAATGGTATTTTGATAATACAACAGTGGTGGCTCTTGAAAAAAGAGTAAGGGTTATTGTTGACGCTCCTTTCCATCACAGAGTCTAACGAATGAAAAAGGGGAATACCTTAGCATAAAGAGATTCATCCTTTGAAGAAACATCAAAAATTGGCAAAGGCATGAAGAAAGATTTTGTTAAGAATGGTTCGTGCGGGTTTCATCATGGTCGTGCAGGTATACCTGCGTGCCACATATTAGGCGTGCAGGTGACCTACGTGCCCTATCTGATTTTTCCCAGGGTCTTCAGTAGCCAATAAATACCCATTGTGGGCCCCCCATTTCAGGGATGAAAAATCCAAAAACTCATATTTCAGCTCTCGGTGCCCTAGTCTCTTCTTGAAGTCTTATGAACACTTATAAGGTAATTTATTACCTAGAATGGAAGATCTATAGAGGGGGAACAAGGCCTAAGTGTTGAAATTCATCAACACTTGTGCGCCTAAGTGTCTAACCCTTAAGGGAAATGGTCACACCTGTGCACCGCCTTATCTCTTCACCTGAACCTGCACGCCACCCTTTTGTAATACTTTCGGGATAATACTAAGGGCTTCAGCCAAGTCTCTCCCAAGTATTACCCTATGGGTTGACCGGCGTGCAGGTCCACCTATGCCGTGCAGGTATACCTGCGCGACCAGTACCTGTGCGTCCAAATAGGACCTGCGCGCTTGACTCTTTTTGTGTGCCCCTCCTGTCTATTTATTTGTTTTATTCAAATATACATCTCCTCTTCAAGATTTAGCCTTCAGGATCCTCCTCAAATCTATTTATGGCATGATTCCTTGGTTGGCTTCCTTATCGGAAAGGAATTTGTGGAACATCTCTCAAAACCTAGTGATTTACATATCTTCATATCACTAAGGTGAGAGATTTCATTCATTGAACCTCATCCTTTAAGATGATAAGATCTTAACCTGGGAATCCTACTTAGGAGTAAGCCCCAAGTCCCCTATACCTGGGCCTTATTTTCAAGAATAAGCCCCAGTCTTCATGTTCCCAAATATGGGCATCCTCCTTAGTAGTAATCCCCAGTTATAAGTCCCTTTAACCTGGGACTCCTTCTCAGGAATAATCCCCAGATTTAATTTCTCCGAATATGGGCATCCTCTTCAAGAGTAAGCCCCATGTTCCAAATTCCCTTAACCTGGAAATCCTCCTTAGAAGTAAGCTCCAGTTCTCAAGTACCTTTAACCTAGGCCTCCTTTTCAGGAATAAGCCCCAGTCATAATTTCTCTTAACCGGTCTTAATTTAATTTTTATTTGGGCTTCCTTCTCAAGAGTAAAACCCAATCATAAGTCCCCTCTAACTTGGGAATCCTTTTCCGGATTAAGTCCTAAGTTAAGTATCCAAATCTCCATAAAGGACATGTACATTTATGGACCTTGTTCCCGAGTTTCTTCCCTGAGGTAAATCCTAATATTCATCTATCTGGGCAGTCATACATACATAAGCCCCACATCATTTCTTATGATTGCATCTTTCATGGCACAATTGTCAGGTTTTACCAATACCTCTTGTTTCTCACACCGAGCATGACTCACATGAGCTTAGATCATAAAAGTAATTATGACATCCTGCTTTGAGCCATCAACATTATACGTGAGTTAGGGATTAAATTTCAACTCACTCCACCTTATACACCACAATGTAATGGTGTTAGTCAAAGGATTAACTGTACCTTGTTTGAAATGGTAAGATCAATGATGAGTCATGAAGATCCACCATTATCCTTTTGGGTATATGTATTACAAACTGCCTCATACACATTAAATTGAGTACCAAAATAAGTGGAAAATAGATTTTGCTTTGAGTAATGAAATGGAAAGAAATCCATTGTGTCCCATACCTGTGTGTGGGGTTGTGAGGCATCTGTTATGGACTTATTAGGCAAAAAACTTGCACCCTAGGTCGTGAAGTGTATCTTTATATGGAATCCTAAGGAAACAAAGGGTTACAACCTATATGAACCCTCGAACAAGAAATTTATTTTCCCCAGAAAAGATGTCTTTCTTGAGAGGGAGAACATCCTCAAAAGGGATAGTAGGATCAAGATTGACTTCGATGAAGTTGATGCACAAGATACAAAAGAGTTGGTACTTGAATAGATTCTACATGTCCCCATAGAATATGTAGTTCATAAAACAGAAGTACAATGTATGAGTGTAAGGGAGG
Source organism: Viscum album (assembly GCA_963277665.1). NCBI lineage: Eukaryota > Viridiplantae > Streptophyta > Magnoliopsida > Santalales > Viscaceae > Viscum > Viscum album. Next base: position 2,066,769,222 of record OY728123.1, on the reverse strand, counting down.
TAAGAGAATGACAGATATATGGTTTTCTAGTCATCAAATATGGTGATTCGTTGTTGGCTGAAAATGATGAACTTATCTCCAACAGTTAGGTAGTAGAGAACTCAAAAGCTACAAGATGGAAAGAATACATGAATTATTAAATGGATTCCATGTATCAGAACCAAGTATGGGTTCTAATGAATGCACCATTTGATGTAAATCCTATTAAATGAAAATGGGTATTCAAGAGGAAAATGGAAATAAAAGGTAAATTAAGTACCAATATATTAAGGATAATTTCTAAAGTGTCTAAGTAGTGTCCAGTAATTTACTACGATGAAACATTTTTGTTATTTTACATGTTTAAAAACATTTGAATTCTACCTTTTATAGCATCTTACCATGACTATGACATTTGGAAGATGGATTTCAAAACTGAATTCTTAATGGGAACCTTCATGAAGATGTCTATATGACACAACCAGAAGGGTTTGTGACAATAGGTGATGCCAAAATTATTTTCACGTTACTGAGATACTTTTATAGAGTGAAGTAAGAATCCAGGTCATGAACATATGATTCGATGAATCCATAAAATAATTCCATTTCATTAATAATGAATGTAGGTAGTGTGTTTACAAGAGGTTTATTAAGAATGTAGTCATAATCCTTGTATTATATGTTGATGGAATATTACCTGTTGGAAACAATATAACAATATTCGAATATATCAAATTATTCTTAAACAAGTGTTTCTCTATAAAAGACTTAGGTGAAGTATATTATATTCTAGGGATCAAGATCATTCGTAATAGATACAAGAGGCTTCTTGGACTATGTAAAAGTACATATATTGACTATATACTAAAGATATTTATTATGAAATAATCGAATAGGGGATTAGTTCTTGTTTCACATGGTTTACAACTTCATAAGAAAATTTGTCCTCTAAAACAACAAGAGAAAGTGAGAATGAGTAATATACCAAATGCATATATGATAGGATCAATCATGTATGTATTATTATGCATGAGACATGATGTTGCTTATTCACGAAGCATGGTAGTAACAAATTATGAAGCTCCAGGAAAAGAACATTGGACTATTATTTACACTATCCTTAAGTATTTGAGAATAATTAAGGATATGTTCTTGGTGTATGGAGGAGACTAGGGGTGGGTCAATAGAGGTTATAATAATGCTAGTTTTTAAAAATATCAAAATGATCTGATGTTACAATCAGGATTTGATTTCTGTCTCAATAGAGGAGTTGTGAGTTGGAAGAGTTTAAAGAAGCCAATTGTCACTGATTCTACATTGGAATTTGAATATATAGAAGCTTATGATGTAGTGAATGAATCTATTTGGATATATAAAATTGTGTATAATAATGATGTGGTGCCTAGTAGTAAAGACCATATCAAATGGTATTTTGATAATAAAACAGTGGTGGCTCTTAAAAAAAGAGTAAGGGTTATTGTTGACGCTCCTTTCCATCACAGAGTCTAACGAATGAAAAAGGGGAATTACTTAGCATAAATAGATTCATCCTTTGAAGAAACATGAAAAATTGACAAAGGCATGAAGAAAGATTTTGTTAAGAATCGGCCGTGCGGGTTTCATCATGGTCGTGCAGGTATACCTGCGTGCCACATATTGGGCGCGCAGGTGACCTACGTGCCCTATCTGATTTTTCCCAGGGTCTTCAGTAGCCAATAAATACCCATATTGGGCGCGCAGGTGACCTACGTGACCTACCATTGGAAAGTAGGTCCAAATGGATATAGAATCATTGGATGTTTCTGGTACTATGAACAAACCCGTTAGAAACTGATTGGAATGTTTAAACCTTAAACCAATGAGATCATCCCCAATTCTAGAGGAAACAAAAACGGTGAACCCGACGTGAATCCATAACCAAGTTAAAATGATGTTTTACTTATTTGTTAGGACCCTATTTAATCTCAATGAGAGGTCCAACAAAACAATCAATAACATATGTTCTCATCCAAAAGATGTAGTGGCCATACTTATCATGATTATGTTTTTTATATCAAACATGCACTCTTTTCCAAAATCATCTGCGTTATAGAAATGTCTTCTCTAAATTTCACACCTGTGAATACCTCTACTGTTAATGCATCGACCGCTACTCCTACTGGAACTTCATATGCTCTGAGGACGACATCACCTACTCAGCGTCTTCAACACTGGGTATCAAATGCACTGGTTAAGGAATATCGTCAGCACGAAACCATTCCAACTTTGGAGGCTGCTCGACAAGACCTCCATGTTAATAATTTACCCTGGTTGTCCGGATAGCGACAACCAGCGATCAAGAAGCAGGCAGTGCCAACCACTGTCTCCAACCATTTCTGGTCGTTATCCCTGGAACGTAACAACCAGTCCCTCCCATACTACAGTGAGGTTGATTAGGAGGTCACTCAAGGCCTCCATTAAAATATTCACGAGTCCTTCTCAAGGACTCCCACCAACAATCGCTGCTAGACTCGTGCATTAGAGCACCCTCAACAAGATGAGGGTGTCGTCTCCAGGAGTTCGGCTCAGGTTCCTCAAACCCGAGCAGGCAAGACGAACCGCTAGAGGTGAAATCTGGTCAACAATGAGAAGGTTCTTATCTCTGCAATCTCCGGAGAAGTCCACCAACCTTACTTGGTGGAAAGCAATGAGTGTGCACACACACCCGTCCATTTTAATTCCGTTGTCCCGCAGACTCGTCTGGCAGCAACACGCCATTCTTTCCAGGAAATTCTAGTAGAGTACTATAGAAAGGAACATACACCTATTCAAAAATTATCAGCTAGTCAACAGGCTCGTCTGACTACATATGATGAAGCCCGCCAACCCAATGTGTTGACAACTGGTAAACAGGTACATACACCTGCTTACACTCATCAATCCTGCCAGCAGTCTCATATACCAGTATTGAAGGAAGTTCATCAACCACGTTCAGTGGAGTGCAATCAACAGGAACATACACCTGCCAATATTCATCAAGCCTTCCAACAGTCTCATTTGGTAGTACCCAGAGAAGTCAGTCGGAAACCTCCGACGACAAATTTGGAGCAGACTCAACTCTATGCCCCTAGGCATGAGTACTATCAGAATTCACTAACAGAAAAAGGAGAATAAGAGCAGGCACATACACCTACTCCAGATACGGAATGGACGTATATTCCCGTTCCAACAGCTGATGTCACAAAGCACATTCTAATAATGGTGAATGAGCAGAAGCAAATCCCCGCTCATATTCTGGATGCCTATCAGAATATTATAAAAAATTCAGAAGCATCACAGGGAAAGAAATACAAATCTATCCAAACCAGTGGAGTGACTCATCAACATGTCACTCTGGAGAAGATACACACCTCTGTTCCAGTCCAAGAGGGTTGTGTGGAATACTCCCCCATGTCATACGGACAACCAAGTCAGGCACATGCACCTGATTTGAGTGGAGATAATCAGCCTAACCTGACCATTTCTCCTAAGCAGGAACATACACCTGCCCATAATAAGCACTTTAATCAACAAGTGGTTCCTAAAGTGAGTAATAAGGCATCTAAGAAAAATACGTGTTCCGCACAGTCAATAAATCAAGATCCAATCTGCAATAAGGCATTGCTCAATGCTGGAGTTCTTGAAGCACTCAGACAATTGTCTCTTGAAACTCAAGATTCTAATATTTCATTTACCAATAATGGGGACAATAATTCCAAAGGTCTGCATCAGACACTTCCTCATGAATTCTTTCTTCATGACAGTTCGATTGATCTCGAAGTATCATATTCAGATGAGAGCCAGAAGAACCATCTGTGTGGTCAGAAAATCAAGGAGATAAATGTTTCATCTTTTGTTGTAACCCACCATTGTGGTCCTCCCCATGATGATTAATTTAACTGTGAATGTCCTCTCTGCAGTAGTAATTCACATTTCCTAGAAAATGCTCCAATGGAAAATGTAGTGACGAGAAAGCTTTATTATCTTGAGGCACTTGAAAATGTGAAGCCAGTCATGTCTGATGCTTTACCGCTAGCAGGTGAAATACTTTCTCAATCAGAAGATAGCCCGGGGTGTAGGTCATTCTCTGAACCACCCCAGGGTCATTCATCTTCTAGTTTGATAAGTGAATTATCTAACAATCTTGTTGAATTTTATTAAGCAAGAAGGAAGCACCACCTCTGGTCTAATCAGGTAGAAGAATCTTCATTGAATGATAAAGTGGAAGGGATGAATATGAGAAAACAACTGGCGAAATTTGAAGTGCCGGTCATGTTTTGGCCTTTGGCTGACTCTCAGTATGATATTCTAGAAATGTTGACGGAAGATTGTATTTACAATATTCGTCTCAACATGTTGACGACTCTTTTTCAATTAAAAAAGAAAATATTATCTTATGTGGAAGAATCTTTTTCAATTGAAAAGTAGCAGAGAGCCCTTCAGCGTTCATGCCTTGGCGCACTAAGAAGATTGCACCAATTAATTTCCAATTTCCCATCTGGTATTCATATCAGGGGATGGGGTGTTCATGGAGCACTGCATTTCACTATACTCTCCAGTCAACAAAGCCCACCAAAAATAGTCTCTTGCAATGTTATTTCCTATGGCCGGCCACATTCAATTGGCTTTGTTTGTAATCAAAGGCTTGATCAGGAACATGCCTAAACTAGTTCTTCCCAAACTCAGGCATACAAAGAACAAGTTTTCCAATTACTCTTGCATCAGGAAAATGAGAATATCGAACAGGCTTCTCATTTAGAGCAGGCACATCATCAAGTGAAAGAATTGTCAGAAATCATCTAGCATTCATTTGAGCCAGGTGATTTGAGTGGATGTAGGTTGATGCATCCAGCCAATTTCTGGACTAAGGTCTGCAAAATCAGGAGAGATTTTAAGAAAGTCTCAGATGTAGCAGCTCAAAACCACCCTAGCTTTCCAGACTGGGGACTCTTTTAACCCAAACCTCGAGATCAATAGATAGGATTTGAGGAATTGAGCTGGAATATCCCCAATCCACCGGACTATGGACTTTGTCAAATCCTCAATCTCTTCCTCAGAGAAAGTCAGTCTTCTCTCAAATAGGGAAGAAGTCACAAGAGGAGCGCATAGCCAAATTATCATGAGACTCCCTCCAAATTACAGTTCTTCAAGAAGTTCCTAAGGGATCAAATCAATAAAAGGAAATGTCTCATCAAGGACATGGAAAAAGATAGTATCAAGGAAATTTTGATAGAAGGGATTCAATGTGTTATGCATCAATTAATGTCATTAATGTCATTGTTGCTGATCCTCCAGAACATGAATCTCATTCAGAGGGATCAGATCAAGAAGTTCCTACTCAAGAAGTTGTATGCACATACACAAATGAAGAAGGTGTGCATACACGAAATCAAAGGATTACTCAGAATCTAGGTATTCCTTCAAATAATCAACTTCCCCCTCTCCAAAAGGCATCCAACAAGGGGAAAGAAAAGAATCAGGTTACATACCCTTCCTCTATAGAAGGACAATCACTATCACTAGAGTGAAGATTCACACAACAAGAGGAATAAATGAAGGAATTGAGGAGGTGTAATGCAGAACTACTTGAAGGCAGTCTTCCTCCTAAGAGTGCTGGAGTCAGTCAGCTAAGGAAATTTATTACAGTTACTGAGATGGATCAAGAATATCTTCCTTTATCAGTACACCCTCACAGTTCTAGTCTTATGGGTCATACGCAACAACAATTGGTGGTTCTACCATCAGTTGTTGTACCAGCAACCACACCTATCCAAACTCCAGTTATTGCACCTGCTCAGGTCCAAGCTCAACTGAATGTTTCTCAAAAGTTAATAACTAATATTGAGTCATTAACAGCTCGGTTGGAAGCTACGGAGGGAAAACGTGCTCATATTCAACCAGAAAAGAGAGCTTACCCTGAATGGGTTGATGTAATTCCTCCCCCATAAAATTTTGCAAGTACCACATTCCCAATTTTTAATGGTTAGGGAGACCCAAAGCAACACTTAACACATTTTGTTTCTTGTTGCGATCATAGGATGGTAACCCCTCATCAACAAGAATCAATTATGCTCAGGTGTTTTGTACAGTCATTACAAGCACTACGGGAAAAAGGGTTTATTGTGACGGGTTATTTGCGACAGGACATATTCCCGTCGCAACAGGTCCAACGAAAGGCTTATTTGCGATGGGAATATATTCCCATAGCAAATAACTCATCATTTGCAATGGGGACAATGTCACCATCACAATAGGTTTGGCGTGGATTTTGTGTCAAATCGCGGGAAAAGTATTTGCAACGGGTGGCAACTCCCCGTCGCAAATACCCTACCACGGTAAATACTATTTGTGATGGGTAAAGCCGCCCGCCACTAATGTTATGTCGGTCTATAAGTATTTTCGATGGGACCATCGCAATAAACGTTTCACGGACGAGGGTATTTTCGATAGTCCGTCACAAATACTTATCGACATACATAACATTAGCGACGAGCGGCTTTACCCATCACAAATAGTAATTGCGATGGGACTTTCGTAAATAAGTAAACAGCAGCAACGTCGGATTTACCCATCACAAATAGTATGTACCACGTCAGGGTATTTGCAATGGGAAACTCTGCCCATCGCTAACTTTATGTCAGCAGGTAAGTAATTGTGACGATTCCCGTCGCAAAATCCTTTTTAAACACCGAACGTAATTAATACGGGCGACAGAAATTTGCGACGGGACCCGTCGTAAGTAATCCCGTCGCAAATACGTTAACCTATATATACCACCAACCATTTTAGTTTTGAAAACATTCAAATCTTAATCTTCTCATCTCTTCTCCTTGAAGCTTTAGTTTTAATCAGAAAAAATTTCGATTCTTTTTGCGATCGGCGGAAGGCAATCAAAGGGGTCCATAGCTTCAAGATTTCAAAGGTATTTACGTTTTATTTAATTTTATATTTATTTCATTTTTTTTATATTAATTTTAATTATTGTTCTAATTAAATTAAATTTAAATTAATTGTTGCAAAAGGTATTTGCGGCAGGAAAATAGGACCGTCGCAAAAGGTATTTGTGATGGGGCCATCACAAATAGTTATTTCGAAATAACTATTTGCGGTGGGAAAAGAGGCCCATCACAAAAGGTGTTTGTGATGGGCCCGTCGCCAATAGTTATTTCGAAATAACTATTTGCGGCGGGTAAAGATACCCGTCGCAAAAGTTCTTTGCGACGGGCCCGTCGAAAATAGGTTTTTTAAAAATAACCTAAGAAGTATTAGTGACGGTAATATTTCCCATCGCTATTAATATTATTAGCGATGAGACCCTCACTAATAGTTTTAATTGCGACGCCATTTTCCGCAATGGGTTATTTGCGATTTGATATCGCCGCAAATAACCCGTCGCAAATACTCCGATTTCTTGTAGTGAAGGGCCTGCTTTTGTCTGGTATACAAGATTGAAATCCCGATCAATTACCAGATGGGAGGAACTCCGCCAAAGATTCCTTCTTCAATTCAGCTCAATGTTGCCAAAGACAACAATTTTTTATCTTAAAAATTGTAAGCAAAGGGAGAATGAAATGGTTTCAGATTTCATTGCTCGCTGGAAGGGATTAACATATTCCCTAAGCTTAGCACTCCCTCAAGAGGAATTGTTGCCAATCTATGTGGAAAATTGGCGTGATGAGTTACACACACCATTGATCCCTGTGAAATACACAAGAGGGTTTTGATACCTTACTTCGATCACTCAGCATATTGGAGACTCTCTTACCAAGACTAAGGATAAAACTCATATAATTCCATCAGCTCTAGGAAGGAGAATGGGTAAAGCAGAGACTGCTATAGTTATGCTTAAACAAGAACCTGTAGCTGATTCTACTTCAAAACCTTCATCTTATCGAAGGGCTCCTCCACCAGAGCATCAACAACAGAGGTTGTTTCGTCAAAATGATCCAAGAGATCAAAGAAAGAAACAATTTGAGAATCTGAAGAGAAAAGTTTACTCTTTCCGAAATGAACAAGTTCCCGGTTACTTCATTTTGGCTCTGGAAAATAATTTGGTTCAATTTCCAAGGCCCAAAATGCTGAACAAGGAAAGAGATGAAGATCGTCCCAAATATTTCCCATTTCATCAGATGTTGGGGCAGCCCATTCAAGAGTGTTTTGTCTTCAAAATACTCCTGCAAAAAATGGTCGACTCGGGACAAGTAAAACTAAAAGGTACTTCAGCTCAGGTAGCATGTGTTACTACCACAGATCGAGAGGAAGAAGACGAGTGGCAAGAATTCAAAATCAAAAATGCGCAGAAATATGATGATTGGATGGTCAGGAAAACGATCAACCGAACTCATGGCATTTTGCGAATGCAATTGAATAAACCAATTGTGTCTTATTCTATGAATGCTACAACAAAACCTCCTTCATCAAAAGAAAAATCCTCAAAGGGGCGTCATAATTCAATGAAATAAGAGCAGTCCGAAGAAGATGAGATCGTGTCAAAGCCCAAGTTGTCTTTGACTTTGGATGATTTTATTCCATATACTTCAAAGTCACGGGCACCGCCCCACCAAATGGACCCGCCTAAATTTACTAATCAGGAAGAGTATTCATCAGATGAAGAGTTGATATTTGGTTCTATTAACATGATTCACTTAGCAGATCCTTATGCTAGTCACAGAGTTAAGCTCGATGAGCATGAATTCCCTGTTTCAAATAGAGGGATTGAAGGGAGTTTCAGATGTCTGGGATACAATGGAACACATGGATATACCAGAAGAAACTATTTCAATTCTACCCCTGATAGACCTGTGTATGCAGCAGGAACTCGTGGCAGAGCTCTTCAGCGAGCTCAACAAAAACAAGAAAGTTCTTCCACACATGACAGATTCATTCTTGGCATAGTTATTCTGGAAGATCAATTAGAGGTTCCATCTTCTTCCTCTCAGCAAGTAAATAGGCCAAGGGGGTCTAATCTTCCAAATCCATGAGTATTTCCAACTCCTACCCTAATACAGGAAGCATCTACATCCAAAGCATCAACCTCTAAGGTACCTACGAAACCACATATTTCTGTTTGAAAATGCAGACCTTTGGATCAAAAATATGATGTCTTGAAACATTTGGCCCAAGTACCAGCCAAGTTATCAATTCTGGATGCCTTGAATCTTTCAAAGGATCATCAGGAGGCACTCATTGAGGCTTTGTCAAGTCCTCGGGAGTTCGAATCTAAAATTGTTGCAGCTGAAGTCTACCATGTAGTGAATAATTCTGCAGAATGCCATGCAGTGATATCTTTCACAGATGAAGATGAAGATGATATTTTGAATGGGAATATTAGACCATTGTATTTATCTAGCAAGGTCAATGATATAGACATCCGAAAAGCTTTCATTGATAATGGTTTAGGATTCAACCTCATCCCCATTCGTACACTTCGTTGATTGGGCCTCACCGAATCTGATTTATCTCCTTCTACTTTGATGTTGCAAGGATATGATAAAAATGAACAAGAATCTCTGGGTGAGATAACACTCAGAACTCAGTTTGGAGAACTTGTATCTAATTCAGATTTTCATGGTTGTTTGTCATAACACAGCTTTCAACATTTTGCTTGGAAGACCTTGGCTACATCAACATGCGGCTATCCCTTCATCATACCATCAATGTCTCAAATATTGTTTCAATGGTCAAATTGGGACATTTTATGGTGATAAATCCCCATTCAAAACATGTGAATCTCAATACATTGAGGCATAATTCTATCACATGGAGGGTAAGGTGAAATTCAAAACAAGGGACGTTACCAAAGTTAATGCTCCATATGGTTTGGAAAAGATTCCAATAAACCCAATCATAAATGTGAGTACAGATTATGTGTTGCCTATCAGTCAAATTGACAGGATAGACCCAAATCCAAATACTCTTATGGAAACTTCCATAATGTCAATTATGGAAATCAAGCCAGACAGCATGAGAGAAATTAGTGATTCACCAAGTAATGATAAAAGCTCAAATGGATATGTCTTCATTTCATCCCCTGAAATCCATCATGTCTATACTTCTCTAACTAGGCCATAAGAAGTTATTACAATATTAGAGGTGAACAATGATGTCGATTCTCAATCCATCATCTCCTCTTTATTACCCAAGGAAGACCCTTCATCATCAACAGGGTCAGAAATGGAAGCCTCTTCTTCAAGATGTTCAAATTTTAACATCTCTCTAGATAATGGAAATTATGCTTCATCATATACTAAGCAAGTTGAGGTAGAAGAGATAATAGATGTTGAAGAAGAAGAAGAAGATATCAGAGATTATCCTCCAGCATTTGAAGAGGGTATCTCTACCACTATGTATGAACTCAGAGAAATAAATCTGGGTACAAAAGAAGATCCACGCCCCACGTTAATTTGTGCAGCCATGACTCTTGAAGATCAAGAAATGTATATTTTGTTTTGGAAGCAAAATCGAGATATATTTGCTTGGAACTATACAGAAATTCCAGGGCTTGATCCTGATGTTTCTAATCATCATTTGAGTTTTCCAGAAGAACATCGAGGATTTAAGCAAGCTGCAAAGAAGAACACACCCAACTTATGCTTCCAAAATTGAAGCTGAAGTGGATAAGCATATCAAATCTAACTTCTTCAGAGAAGTTCAATATCACAAGTGGATGACTAATATTTTCCCTCTGAAAAAGAAGAATAGACAAATTAGAGTTTTCATTGATTTCAGGGATATTAATCGGTATTGTCCTAAGGATGATTTTCCAGTTCCGATCACAGAACTCTTAATTGATGCAACGACTGGCTATGAAGCACTTTCCTTCGTGGATGGATATTCAAGATATAATCAAATCCAAATGGATCTAGAATATGAGGAATATGCAACCTTCATATCCCCTCAGGGTGTGTTTTTCTATCAGGTAATTCCCTTTGGCCTGAAGAATACTGACACAACATATCAGCGTGCCATGCACCGTATCTTCAAACCCTTTTTAGGGAAATTTGTTTAATGTTATGTGGACGATTTAGTGGTTAAATCCAAACAAAGTTCTAATCACTTGTCTGATTTAGAAATCATATTCCACAAACTTTGACAACACAATTTGAAGATGAACCCTCGAAAATGTCCTTTGGGGTTACCTCAAGAAAATTTCTCGGCTTTTTTGTATGCCATCGTGGTATCGAAGTCGATCCTGAGAAGAAAAAGTCAATCCTTAGTATGTCAGCTAATCTAAATTTTAAATAATTGAGAGGAATTCAAGGACACTTGGCCTATATTCGGCGTTTCTTTGCCAATTTGGCAGGCAAAATTCTACCCTTCACCAAATTGATTAAGAAGGGGGTCACTTACCAGTGGACTGAAGAATGTCAAGAAGCATTCAATATTATCAAGAAATATATCTTGATTCCACTGGTATTAATTCCACCTATTGAAGGAAGTCCACTTATTCTTTATTTGAAATCTTTAGAGAAATCATTGGGTGCCTTCTTTTCCCATAAGAATGATGCTGGGAATGAAAACATCCTTTACTATCTCAGTCAGACTATGCTTAAAGCAGAAACCCGATATTCAAGTATTGAGAAGTGATGTCTAGAATTAATCTTTACAGTTCAGAAATTGAGACACTACCTGCAACATCATGAGGTCCAATTGGTTTCTCTCAATAACCTTTTCAAATTCATCCTTAGTCGTCCAATGCTTACAGGACGTCTGGCAAGGTGGGCAGTTATTTAGCAGCAATTTGATATCCAGTATGTGTCTCAAAAGGCAATAAAGGGCCAAGCTATAGCTGATTTCCTTGATGAACACCCTTCAGTAGAAGATACATCTTTAGATATTGAAATTACTGATGAGTAAGTCTTTTCTATTCAAGGTAATCTTCAAACATTGGAAATGTACTTTGATGGAGCTTCTAGAAGTCCAACAGGGAAGAAAATGGAAGATCCTAAATTCAACAAAGTTGGGTTAGGAATTGTACTTATTTCCCCAGAAAAGGAAGTGCTACCCTTTTTCTTCTTATTATGGGAAGGTGGTACAAATAATGAATCATAATACCAAGCTCTCATTGTAGGATTGGAGTTGGCGCTTCAGGCATAAGTGAATCACTTAAAGGTGAAAGGTGATTCTGACCCAGTAATCAAACAAGTCAATTGGGATTATGCCATCAAAAAAGAAGAGTTAATCCATTTGTATGATTAAGTCAGAGAGTAAATGACAGAATTTCCTTCGGAAACGAAATTTTCTTATGTCCCGCAATCACAAAATGCCAAATATGATGCACTGGATAATATAGCCACAACTCTGGAAGATCCAAATCGGGACGAAACAATCATCAATATTTCTCACCGTCGTACAATTTCACATTATGTTCAAACCATAATAGAGGAAATAAATGAAATTAGTCCCATTTCTGAACCATATGGTCATACAACAGGATGGATGACACCTATCAGGGAATACCTTCAAAATGGAACACTCCCACCTGATAGAGCTGAGAAAGAACAAATCCGGTGACGTGTGGTCAATTTTACTCTTTATGACATCCCAGATCACCTAGAGAAAATTCCCTACAAAAGAGGTTTTGATGGAGTTCACTTCAGATGAATTGATGGTGAAGAGACAATGGTTTTCATGAAATAAGTACATGCAGGAGTTTGTGGTTCCCACCAGTCTGGACATAAACTGTTTGATCAAATTCGAAGGCTTGGAAACTTTTGGCCTTCAATGATACAAGATTGTGTTAATTTCACAAAGAAGTGTCATTCTTTCCAAGTACATTCCATCTTCATTCATCAACCCCCAGATTTTCTTCATACAGCTAAATACTCGTGGCCATTTTCCACATGGGGAATGGATGTAGTGGGACCTTACCCTTCAGCTACAGCCACGCAGTTTAAGTATATTCTTACTTCTACTGACTTATTTTCCAAATGGGCAGAGGCAATACCTCTCAAAGAAGATAGTTATAAAAGCATTTTTCGCTTCATCAAGTCTAACATCATTACCAGGTCTGGTGTCCCTCATACCATATTGATGGATAATGTCACCAACTTCTGTTCATCTGAGGTAATGAAGTTGTATCAAGAATACAACATCAAATCCAACCATTCATCTAAGTATCATGTAGAGGAAAATGTCCAGATAGAAGCCTCCAATAAGAATCTTTCAAATATACTACAAAATATGGTAGATAAAGATAAGAATTAATGTCCTGATAAACTCTTTCACGATTTATGGGCTTTTTGAACCACCACCCGCATTGAAACGCGGTCAACTCCATATTCATTGGTATATGGAACAGAAGCAGTCTTTTCCATTGAAGTTCAATTACATTCACAGAGAGTAGCCATTTGTGATCAGTGAAAAATCTCAAAAGATATTGGATGAATTGGAATGATTAGATGAGAAAATATTGTGTACCCTGCATCACTTGGAAGTCTATCAGAATCGAATATCACGAGCTTTCAACAAAAAAGTTTGTCTTCGTTCATTCATGCAGGGAGAATTGGTATTGGTTCTCAGAACTCCAATGATACCAGGAAAGAAACCTCCCAATATTTAGCCAAAATGGGAGGGACCTTACTCAATACATAAGGTTTACTTCAATAGAGCTTATTCTTTAATCTCAATGGATGGAAAACTCATCACAAATCCAACCAATGTTAGATTTCTGAAGAAGTATTTTGTATGACACAAATACATCATTTCGGTCTATGCATATGACCTTAAACTATTTGCACCATCATCAAACATGACTTTAAACGGTGTCATTGTACAACATGATGTTAAACTGTGTCATCATCCAACTTGTCGTTGAACTGTATTGTCCCTTTTCATCCAACATGACGTTAAACTGCGACGTCCTAGCTACATGACGCTAAACTGTACAGAATTACCTTATGTCCAGCAAGATGTTAAACTGCATAACCATTGTCCTAGCTTCATGATGCTAAAATGTACATCACCCTAATGTCCAAAATGACGTTAAACTATGAAAAAGTTCAAAACACGTCCAACATGATGTTAAATTGTGTCCCCATTGTCCTCACTGCAAGACATTAAACTACATAGCCATGCATCCTTGCTACATGACACTAAACTATACAGCACCCGTACTTGCTATATGACATTAAACTATACATCCCCTCCAATGTCCTCACTACAAGACATTAAACTTCATAGTCATACGTCCTAGCTACATGACGCTAAACTATACAACACCCTTTTTTGTCCTTACTGCATGTCATTAAACTGCATAGTCCCCAATTGTCCAACATGAAGTTAAACTGTGCTCAGTCCCTTATATGTCCTACATGACATTAAACTGTGCATCGTTAGGGTTGTTGCTACCTCTTGTTTCTCACACCAAGTATGACTCACGTGAGTTTAGAGTAAACGTCAAAAATAACACCTTATCTGGGCTGCTAACCATCCGTAAGTCCCAACACCAGTTTTTAGGTCATTGTCCTCAAGAACAAATTAATTACCCATTCATTATTTAATCGAACTACGCGGACTTTGATCCTTTCCTTATAGGCCGGGCACGTAGGAAACCTCCTGAGGTTCAAGCCCAAAACCAATCTCTTCACATCGGTTCACCTCCGTCTCATACGATGTTGATTCGTGAAATTGCCCCTAGAACCAATATTTTTTACATTGGTTCACCATCATCCATTCTATATAACGTAAAACTATTCGCACTTTTGTCATATATGACAATAAACTACAACATTATTTGACACCCTCACCTGAGAGGGAATCATTATTTACATTGATCTATAAATCATGTTATATTCCAAAGAATACGTGCATACATGGAAATTCTCAAACCTTATCTTGAATTAAACCATCATTGCACTAAAGTCCCCTTTCACCCTTCATATGTACGAACCAAATCTATATAGAGGGCATTTTATGAACTACGTGTGGCTTGATTCAAATTATTATGGGATACTTAGGAATATTCGAGCGTCCCTCGAATCCAGCCCCAAGTCTTTGGGCCTAACCCCAAATTTCACTTTGAGTCCCTTGGCTGAAAAGTCCCCTTGTGAAAACATCAATGTGGTATGAAAACCCTGGTCTTCATTCACATCAGGTTTATAACAAACACACATTTTGTATTCCTTATAATGGTCCGAGTTTTATGACCCTAAACTAAGATATCTTACACTCTCATCCCACATGACTTTAAACTATATTTCAAGAACTACGTATCGATTGATTCCCATCCTTATGGGATATGTAGTGAATTCCAGCACCTCAATTCAGGACCCAGCCATAACATAATTATGGTTAGCATTGTTTTGTGTATCTCTGCATACATGGAATAATGCCCATTCTGATGTGCCATACTCCTAACCTTAAATAATTCAAGATCTCCATAACCCTTTTCTTGACTTCTGGTCACAAAATTTCTAATACCTGATAATTCTTTTGCTTGACTATGCATCACATGCCCTTAGGCGGCCTTGCATAAGTAGTCTACATAACAGACCTGTTAGCCAAATGATGATATTATTTGACTATGCAACCAATGCCCTTAGGTGGACCTGCATAATTCAACCCCCTAATGGGTTTTTCAAATAATGGTAACTTCATTCTTGGGAAGAAAACCTCTTTTTTCCTTAGTTGTCTTAACGACAATATGTAGGGATCTGTAGAAAATACCCATCCTTAATATATTTGTGCCATACTCTTTTTCCTGATCTGAAGGTATTCAATTCTATGATTTATATTTCCCTTCCCTACATTTGGGTCAGACCCTCAGAGGAGTGACATTCATCCAATTCTTAGACAATATTGATTGGAAATATCCTCTCCATATTCAAGTACCCCTCTCTATACAGTAGACTCTATAATTTGGAAAATATGAATCTCCATAAACTTTCATTGGCTTTTTAGCAGTAGAAAAGTAAAATCTCTGAGAGTTTTTTGCTCGACTATGCAGCACATTCCCTTAGGAGGCCTTGCATAAGTAGTCTACATAACGGACCTGTCAACCAAAAGATGATATTATTTGACAAAGCAGCTAATGCCCTTAAGTGGCCCTGTATAATTCAACCCCCTAACGGGTTTGTTAAATAGTGGTAACTTCATTCTTGGGAAATACTTCTTCTAATGCCTTTTAGCCCTTTTTCGTATCATTCCTCAGATTCAAAATTTCTTAAGTCATAGTTTATATGTTTTCCCCCATAATTGAGTGTGGTAATATGTTTTCAGATAAATTATCAAGGAATTGAGTCGATTTTAATCCATTCGGTCAAAGCTATTTCGACCTTAAAAATTAGCCTTTTTATGTCCGACATGCATGAATTTAAACTACCCACAAAAGACAAGGGAAATATGAATAAAAGTCATGTCTGAGCTCACTAAACATACATTTCTTATGATTTAGGTAATATTGAGAAATTAAAAAGATTCAAGTTTTGTAGGGTTATTTTTTATAATCATATTAAAAATAAAATTATGTTTACTAGGCCCATTGGCTTAGGTAAAAATTTAAAGCAGGTAGGAAGAAAATTCAGGCACAAATGATTGAAGATGAAAGTATTATTCATTGATGCACAAGAGTTAGAAGGACATACATAGATTGGAGTCTCTTCTCTTTTTCGAGAATTACAAAAGGTTGTCAACGTAACTCTTCACTTAATTCACGACATCCAGAACTTCATCAGTAGCCACTTGAAGCTAATGCACTCGACCAACATCACTCTTTTCAGCTTGATGGACTGCTTTCTTGGAATCTTCAATGGATTTCATACCATTCGTTTTAACTCCTTCCAATGAATTATTAAGCTGGTCAAGTTCCCCAGTAACAGCATCTAACTGTTGCTGAAGGTGAATCTGTTGGATGACTTTATCCTTGATTTTATGCTTCAACTCCTTTAACTTGGTAGCAAGATCAGCCCCAGCTCAAGACACCACAACCTCAAATTAACTGATATTGGCTGCCAGCCTAACCCTGGTCAGGTCTTGACGGTACCTCGGCTCCTGATGCCTCCTTAAAATTACATGTTTCACCGTGGCATGGATCTCTTGATATCTATAACCGCCAAGTCCCAATAGAAAAAAAAGGATGACAGTCGCGGGATTTTCAATGACAGCTCTTCAAGAGGCACTTCAGATATGATCTTCCATATGTTCTGCCATGCCTTGCATTGTAAAAATTGGAGCACCTTTTGTACCTCCGGGTCTGACTCAACATCATTGTCACAGGGGAGAATATAATCCAGGATTAATGCACTTATGGAAGTACCTTGTTCTTCTCCTTTACCCATGACCCTTGTTACTCCACTTTCTATTCTCATTAGGGTGGAGGTTGAGGCTTCACCTCCTGATCTAGCCATTGAAATTGATGGCCCTGAATAATCAATTGAAAGATTTGGTTAGTTTCAAAGGATAACAAAAGTTGATTAGTTGTCTTGAAAATTAAGTACAACCACAAATTTTGTTATCTCTTACCCAACTGTAGATCAACAACAGGAGAAGGCTCCTCCCCATCTTTCCTAGCTTCAACAGGATCTTTAGGATGAGCTTGAGGAAGCTCTACTAGGTTCAGCTCCACTGGAGCCAGTGTCTCTATAATAGTAGGGTTGTCTGTACCCCCTTTAGGCATTGGCAGTTCGGCACCTTGTTCAGATGGAACTTCACATTTGAACCAATCATGGTCAGAGATGTAATAAGAAGTTATTTTAACAGGACGAAGGATAAAAATCACGTCCAAAATCCTCTAAATTACATGGTAATTTAACTTGATCTAAAATATCTTCAAAAGATGTGCCAATTTTCATCATTTCATCTAATGATATCTCGGATTCATGGTTAGTCTCACCAGTGAGAGACTTAGATGTATCTACTTGGTAACCCACATCCTGTAGCCTCTGACCCTGGACAACTTCTTTAGTTAAGATTGCGGCATCATTTACAGTGGCCTCCAAATGATCTAGTGCAAGGGTTGAACCTAAAGTATCACAGAATGGAAGTCAGTCAATGTTTCATTCAACATTTTATGAAGCATTGTTAATTTACCAGAAGAAGGATCTTATCTCGTTACAGTGGTAGTAGGAGTGGTACTGGGAATAGATGCTGGATCCTCTTCATGAGTAGCTAAGCTAGCATGAACTTGTGATTTTTCACCTGCACCCTCCGTTGTTCCTAAAGGAGGGTCATTCCTCTCCCTCAAAGGGTAAACTGAAGAAGACCTTTCAATCCCAAGAAGTATGAGAAACCGTTTTATGGGTTAAGACTCATGACTATCCGAAGGACTTACCACTACTGATGAAACATTTAGCTGTGGACTTCCTCCTTCGATGATTTTTCTTCTTTGTTTTTTTGGGAGTGTTGACATTCTCCTGTCCAAATACAGGTATTGGAGAGTGAAATGTCCTTTCTAATTTTTCATCCATGGCTTGTTGGCCTGGAGATATCTCACCCAGTTCACGAGGAGATTCATTAGCCCCGATGGCAGTACCACCAGGGATATACTGTGGTGAAGTAACCTCATCAGTTCCTTTGTTTTCAAGCTACAAGATGATGAAAATAACTTCCATGAGTAACAAATATTTGACTAAAATCAAGTTGCAATGAAAATAAGGAAAGAAACTTACATCTTCAGGAGCCATGTAATCGTGCCACTCCTCATCTCCAAAACCACCAGTCCCCTCAGTAGTGCCATGATCTATCATTTCCTTCACCCACATGGTGACAAGAATTGAATGGTCGATAGAATATATGAGCATATCCAGCTCTATGATGTAAGACCGCACTTCATCGGGATTATCCTCGAAACAGATATCAGTAGAAGCCCGAAGATTCTCTATTATAGGGATGTGTAGCCTTTCACATAAATCCAGACAGGCGGTTTCAGTATTGTAATATAAACTCCACCATGTCTAGACAGCCTCTGGTCGTAAATATTCCGCATGTGTACCAGAAGGCTGCGAGGAGGGTCCTAAAATCTTAGACTTCATCTTCTTCCCAGCTTCCGCAACTATGGATAAAGGATAAGAAAATAAGACTTGTTCTCTATAAAGTAATGGTGATTAAATTTCCCCAATGAAGTAACTCACTAGGAGTTGATGGAGTTGGTCTCTTGATTATGACATGGGAATTATATCTAGTATGAGGCCTCTTTGCCGCATGTTGTGCCTCATCATCCCCATCTTGGGAATTTTGTGAATCACCTCTTGGGTATGATGCTATCCAGTTCTCAGCATACCATGTAGTCAAGTTACTCGCCGCTTTATGAACTAGTAGATCAAACACTACCCTGGTCTTCTCCATATATTTATCAACCATAGTTGTTGGGAAACCATCGGATGCTGCTCTGACCTAACATGCACATGAGGGGATACAACAGTTTGTTGTAGACACTTGAATTGGCATGCAAATCTGTATAGAGCATAGGCCTCACATATAATCTCTCCATCAATATTGGTGGCCAATACACCATCTCTGCAAGCCAGTATGTACGAACTCAATTCTAGATCGGTGATTCCATAATCAAAAAACCGCCCGACTGGAGGGTTTCCATAATGAAAGAAATTGAATTCCTTGTACATGCTTAGCGTCACCTTTATATCATAGATGTTAAGAGCTAACGGAGGAACTCCAGAAAATGCTTGCACTGATGGCCTGAAAGAATTTCCAGGAACCTATACTCTATTCTGTAAATTATATTTCCTGAAATGAGTGGAGATCCATCCCCAAAGAACATGGAATGGTCCCACTATTCTCAAAGAATACTTACCCTTAAAGATATGGAGTAAGATCTTGTGAATCTTCACCAAAATGGGGGGTGGCCAACCCAACCATTTTCTTCTCAGCCAACTTGGCTACCACAACAAAGGTCATTGGCCTGATGCCTCCCTTTGAATCCCTGACTGGAAGAAGATAAAAACTGAGGCACAAGGCTAAAAATCCCTCCAGACGGGTCTTTTTTGGGATTCTTTGACCCTCTCTGTACCCCCACTTATCAAATTATCCTGCTTCTAGAGTCGGCCAGAATGTTTCAGGAGCACCCCTCTTCTCTATTTTGGGGAAAATAGTAGGACAAGTACAGGTGGGCCACTCCACCTCCTTCATGGTAAGAAACATATCCATCCACTCCTCTGGATGAATATCCTTTCTGGAAGGAGTTATGGAGGTCTTGGAATTCTTGAGCTTGTAGAAGATTTTCAATAACTCCCGAACAAATGCCGAAGTCTTCTCAGAATCATTCCAAGTCGCCTTGGGGGTGATGAATTCATCATACATGTCACCCAGAATTAGATCCCCTAAGATCTTATAGACATCCCACAAACTGATTCCTTCTTCTCCATGATTCAGATGGAAGGAATTGGTTTCTGGGCTCCAACGGCTGATTAGCTCTGGCACAAACTCATCATTCCTATAGACATATGTCTGCCCACCCCAGACGGCTTCATATATTGCAGATCGTTTCAAATCCTTGACAAAATCTATATAGGTTTGTCGTACCCAGTATGCCCACATCCAAGTTGGCTTCACACCTCCTCCAGGATGGAAGTCCCAACTCTTCTCCCAGCCTTTGGATTGATCCATCTGGGAATTTCAGACAATTGAAGGATAACAATGTGGTTGCAGCTCAGGCTTGTGAGGTTTCAGATCTGGAGCATAAGGGTTGTGATGCATCATATAGGCCTTCTCCATTGTTCCAGTATTTACAAATGCTCCTCCACTTGATATATTTGTTGAATAAAAATTGGTGTAATTTTGAAACTAAGAATGTGGGATATATTTCTTTGCCTCTGGAAATATTGACATCTTGTAAATGACCATGCCCATACAGAGGAAAGTAGATGCTCTATGGAAAATTAAGATTATTCTTCTTCATGTACTTGGCCAAATCTGGGAGAGTGCTGTCACAGATATCATAGTAATCATGGCCAACAATGTTCATCATATCATCAATCTGCTTGCTCTCCAGTTCATCAGTCGTTTCAATTCTTCTAGGATCCATTGAATCTGCACAAAGGTCGAATAAATTAACTCTTAAGTAAGTTAATTTTTCATAAAATTTGTGAAGAAATTCTAAAAAATTGATAATGCATTAAGGCGCGCATGTCCAAAGTTGGGGCGCACGTGTAACTGTGTCGCGCAGGTTTTGGCGCGCATGTATCACCACGCAGGTCAAAATACCTCTGCAGTTGCGTGACACAAACAAAACCAATGAAACCGCAGAAAATCAGCAACCTACATGACGAGAGCAACCTGCGCAGCGAATGCTCGAACTGTTCAAATCCCGATGCTTTACGTGAGAATGGCCGCATATTTATAGGCCAGACCGCAGCCCTGTGCGCCGAAGCCTGCGCGCCTCTCACCTGTGTGCTGCTATCTGCGCGCTCAAAACTTCCGCACCACCCTTCCTTGGTTTTCTTCTTTACCTCAGAGTCACATCGTCATTCCTTTTGGATCCAACTCTGAGCGGATACTTTTTTTGATGCTCCCTTCCATCATAGAGTCTAATGACTAAAAAAATGGAATAGCATTGCAAAAGGAGATTCATCCTTTGAAAAAACATTAAAATTGACAAAGGCATGAAGAAGGCTTTGGTTAAGAATGGGCCGCGCAGGTTTCATCATGGACATGCAGGTATACCTACGTGCAACATATTGGGCGCATATGTGACCTATGCGCCCTATCTGATTTTTGTCCAGGGTCTTCAGCGTCCTATAAATACCGCTTGTGGGCCCCCCATTTCATGGATGAAAAATCCAAAAACTCATATTTCAGCCCTCAGTGCCCTAGTCTCTTCTTGAAGTCTTCTGAACACTTCTAAGGTAATTTCTTACCTAGAATGGATGATATAAAGAGGGGGAACAAGGACTAATTGTTGAAATCCATCAACACATGTTCACCTAAGTGTCCAACCCTTAAGGGAAATGGTCACACCTGCGCGCCGCCTTATCCCTTCACCAGAACTTGCGCGCCACCCTTTTGTAAGCCTTTAGGTATAATACTAAAGGCTTGATCCAAGTCTTCGACAAGTATTACCCTACGGGTTGACGGCGCTCAGGTCCACCTGTGCTGTACAGGTATACCTGCATTCCCAGTACCTGCGCGCCCGAATAGGACCTGCTCGCCTGACTCTTTTTCGGTGCCCCTCCTGTCCATTCATTTCTTTTCTTCAAATCTACATCTCCTCTTCAAGATTTATCCTTCATAATCCTCTTAAAATCCATTTATGGCATGATTCCTTGGTTGTATTCCTTATCTGAAATGAATTCTGTGGAACATCTCTCAAAACCTAGTGATTTACTTATCTTCATATCACTAAGGTGAGAAATTTCATTCATTCAACCTCATCCTCTAAGATGAGAAGATCTTAACCTAGGAATCCTCCTTAGGAGTAAGCCCCAAGTACCCTATACCTAGGCCTCCTTTTCAGGAATAATCCACAGTCTTCAAGTTCCCAAATATGGGAATCCTCTTTAGCATTAAGCCCCATTCATAAGTCCCTTTAAACTGGGCCTGCTTCTCAGGAATAATCCCCCGAATTAATTTATCCGAATATGGGTATCCTCTTCAGAAGTAAGCCCGAAGTTCCAAATTCTCTTAACTTGGGCATCCTCCTTAGGAGTAAGCCCTAGTTCTCCAGTCCCTTTAACCTGGACCTCCTTTTCAGGAATAAGCCCCAGTCATAATTTCCCTTAACTAGACTTGATTTACTTTTGATTTGGGCTTCCTTCTCAGGATTAAAACCCAATCATAAGTCCCCTCTAACTTGGACATCCTTCTCAGGATTATGTTCTAAGTTAAGTATCAAAATCTCTATAAAGCATATATACCTTTATGAACCTTGTTCCCCGATTTATTCCCTATGGTAAATCCTAATATTCATCTATCTGGCCAGTCATACATACATAATCCCCACATCATTTCTTATGATTGCATCTTTCATGCCACAATTGTCAGGTTTTACCAATACCTCTTGTTTCTCACACCGAGCATGACTCACGTGAGCATAGATCGTAAAAGTAATTATGACATATTTCTTTGAGCCATCAACCATGCATAAACCTCATACTTCCCGACTTGAACTATGTGGGTTCTGATTCCTTTTCTAAATAAGGATAAGTAGGTAGCCCATCTGTGAGTACGATCCCAACTCTGAAATAATCTATGTCATTCTGAATGAAAATAAACTTTACTTGCCCCGCCGAGTGGATTTAAAACTAGTATGGTTGTCATAATGACCAAGAGATTATATATAATGTGTTGAAGGATACCATTGACTAAGAATCTCTAACAAATACAGATGATTCTCTATCGATGAAGAACCTTGAATATATATTAAAGATTATCTAAATATCCTACATACTAAATAATTGATTTTCAGTTTAAAGGAAATCTCATTTTCATACTTGTTAATTTAATAAGGATTCACGAACATAAGTCAAATCTATAAATAAAGTCTCAGAGTAGACAATAATTCCCCTCAAAAGTTGTGATGAGTCCGACCTCCAATCCTCTCAACCAATGAAAAGTCTTAAGCCTCATCGGTTCACAACTAATGAGCACCTACCTTTGGAAAGCAGGTCTAAATGGATATAGAATCCCTATATGTTTTTGTTTCTACGAACAAACCCATTAGAAACTGATTGGAATGTTTGATCCTTAAACCAATGAGGTCATCCCCAATTCTAGAGGAAAGAGTTACATGAACCAAGAAGGTATATACTTAGAATGTACCACCTCTTGAGTGATTTCAATTAGAGGGGTAAAGTTGTAGTAAGTAGAGTACCCACATTGAAGGATGTGGTGGACCCTTAACTAAAGGCCATTTTTAGAAGAAGCATGAATATCATGTGAGAGCTAAAAGACTGACGATTATTAGCAGTTGGCTCTAGTGAAAGTGGGAGACTATTGTAGTTGGTTTCATAGATCAAATATATTTTTATTTTATGATAAACATGTAATCATTGTTTAAAATTTTAATAAACTACTTATCATATTATGATTGTTCTTCTATATGAAAAATAAAGTGATAATTTCTTAAGATTTGTTTTTTTACTAAATGTTCATAGTAGTTCCCTACTATGATGAGAACCTAGAAGTTTTATGAATCTATTCATGAAAATAATTTTTTATAGCTAGATGATATCATTTGAAGGATAGAAATGATGCAAGATATAATGGGTGGAGACTCAAAGGACTTTGAGGAACCTTCTCATGGTGTACATCCTTGCTAATATTCAGTATGATATTATGAGAACGAGACCCGCTAGAAAGAAATAAACATTTCTATATTTAATTGGATGTTCCTATCTATGGATGTGTGTATTGGTTCTTATACATTAATCTTATTATTAATTAGTATTATGATTCACACACTTAGATATATTGATGAAAACCATGATGATAGATGTTCATGGTGTGGTATGATATGTTGGGTGCGTCATGAGTAATATTGCATTAATGAATAATGTGTTAAGGGATTTATCCATTATATTATTTATCATAAGTTAATATCTTGGGAAATTTGATGGAAATGATATAACCTAAAAAAATAAATGTCCATGGTGATCAATAAGAAAGTTATATTTCTGGAAATCCAAAGAAAGAGATATCGAGTATATAGGTTGATGGCATTGGCATGCAACATGCTCGATTTGAGATATTGTGATAAAGGAATTATATTAAATAGAATGATTTCATATGATATGAAATTTTTTTGAGGCATTAAATTCTTTATCTATGGGTTCCTTGGCATGTTATTAGATGCTAACCTTGTACTTCATGAAGCTTCACCAAATGCCACTAAAAATAGTCTTATAAGGTCACATAATAAGGGTATCTATAATCTTAGCTAAACAATATATTATTTTTTATTATTTGACAAGTTGAATTAATATTATTCTCAAATTTGGTTTAATAATTATTTATATATATATTCTTGATCACATATAAATATTTATTTATTTTTCAGTCAATATAATATTTTATTATTTATTGGTGAATCATACAATGATATTTATTTAATAAATAAATTGTCATTATAGAAGGTCCGATAAATATTATTGATGAATGGTGGATCGAGTTTAATATTCTATGGAGAAATAGTAATATTGAATATTATTTTATTAAATAATATTTAATTATTATTCACAAGTTACGTACATGTCAAGAAATAATATTATTTTTATTTTTAATTGACATGGGGGTTTTCTAGGATTAAATAAATAAATAACGGATATTGAGCATTTATTTTATTTTAACCCTAGAAATATAAATTCCTATTTATGTTATTTTCTCAAAAGCCAATTCATTTGTCTTAGTGGTGTACAATGGATTTGGAGAATCCTCTCAAGCTTAAAGATCTCCCTTCTCAAAGAAAGCTCCCAAGAATCGAACAAAAAATCATCCTCCACCAGATCATGGAGAATGTTTTGGAAGATGTTCCCGAGACGATCAAAGGCAGACGATGAAAGTGCAAGATTCATCCATGCTAGTACCTGAAGACTCCTTTGGTGGTGTCTAGATATTCTTGAAACATGTGTGGATCACCACTAGAAGAAACATACACTTGTTTTCTACATCAAGAGAATGGTGCACCGTTGATGTATCACTAATTCATCAATGAAGAAAGAATTCCTTTAAGTTAATTATTATTTAATTAAATTGATTATAAATAACATGTTATGATCCCCTCTCTTTGGTTCCTGTGTAAATAATTTTGTCTATATTTTATTTAATTCCATTGATCACGATGAATAAACATCATTTAGATCTTGTATTGATCTTCAATAACGAAAAAAAAGAAATTTTGGGCACCTCCCATCACATGATTCCATTATGCCCAGAACCTACATCCATTACTCAATATCCTGGGGAACTATGTTCTAGGGAAGGTAGTTGGATGATAATAATTGAATAATTTTTGTCAAATATGACATAGAATTTTGCAATCATGTATCTCTCTCCATAAAATATAATAATCGAAGGAACCCCTCCCAAATTTGAGTGATAGATCCCATTGTAGTTATAAGAGGTGGTAATATTAGATTTTTTTTCTAGTGGAACTATAGCTGGTTCAAGTCCCACCATTCGAGGAGCATAGTCCTCACCACCTTCCCAAAATTTAACCTAATTACCTCATGGAGGAATATATATTCTATTCCCAAAACATGCCATAAAATTTAAAACATGATAGAAGGTCCTACTAATAGAAACAAAATATGTATAAATCCTCAATACATAATAAATACACTAACCGAACTACCCGCTACTATGGCAAGGTCAAGGGATAAATTTAGAATGTTGATCACAAAGGTTATGTTATATGTTTTGTTAATTACAAGTTATAATTGGAAGCACTCTATAATTTTATAGTGTCAACACCATTTAATAGAAACCATTTACTAAAATTTTTAAATTCCATAACTTATTATATACATTTATACCAAGGTCCAGTTAGATGAGATACCATTCCCAAGTTATAAAGGCATGATCTTTATAGGTTCAATTGCAAATTCATGTAACTACAACTAGAATGTAATATATCGAGTATCAAGATGTAACAAGTACATAACTATGGATAAATTACATGTATTTCCATTCCCAATTTATAGTGATGCAAGTTTTATAATTAACATTTAGAATCCTTTTAATTGCAACCAACTAATGTTTCAGTACATGTAACTTCTATTTCTTGGCATAAGCTTACGGTAATTATTTTGTTAAGGTTCCACAATCAATCTATGTGGGAAAAAAATTCTATGTTTGATGAAAACACATTATTCAACCAATTAATTTCTCCTTGAAATAATGGTGATCATGTTTACAAGTATATAAATCAAGGAAATGAAAACTCTAATACAACTTTGAGAAGTCTTGGACCCTTTTCCCTCATATGTAACTGAACTCGGTTATCCACTTGACCGCAAGGGTGTCTCTCTGAACACTATAGGTTATGGAATATATATGAGGGTATATGGTGGTGTGGTTTGGAAACAATATTTCATTTATCAAAGTAGATCACAATGGAAAATAATTGAAAAAAAAACATAAATGAAATAGTAGTGAAGCATAACAATAGATTAGTGGAAATAATGAACCTACCCAAAGATAATAAAAATATCTAATAGAATTAGTGTCATATAGATATCATTCCATGTCTATAAAAATGACCTAGCATACATGGATGTAGTCATATATATAATTTAGGTATTACAACAAAACAAAAAGACCCAAACTATCTCTATACGCATTCTGAGTACTATCTTGGTCCTCAAATCCCATACTATGACCAAGAATAGAAATCATGTTCTCATAGCTGGGTTATTACCTTTATCCTTACCATCATCCATGAAATTGGTTGGGGTACCTATTGGAGACCCAAATATGGTGTGAGTAAAACTAAGCAGGCCACCACCAATGGTGTCTAATAAATGTCCATCATATTCTTATTATCTACTATATTGTGAAATATATATATAATTCAGTAACCTATAAATGAATGAGTGATACAATATAACTTACAATTATAAGATATGAGAGTTATTTGTTTATAAATGAGGATAAAATATATACATGAAATAAAACCAGATAAAATCTAACAGTTTTATTATACGCTAAATATATCAAAGTACCATACCTATAATGGGCCAAGAACCCAAGGCCAATGGCCATGAAATCATCTTTGAGTATGGGGATCTCATCCAAGGTAAAAATAGATAATAATTTATTAGATCCTAAGGATTTAATTTTATGTGTTCTATGTATAAGAACATCATGCATGATCTAATGAGAAAATCCATGGAATCCTAATTTCTAAAAAATTCAAGTTAATCATTGATCACATACTGAGTTATTCATATTTATAAGACATTGACATATACCAAGGGTAATGCTTCACATGGAGGTCGCACCAATTTATTAGTTGTGATTCTATGAGTTTGGTTAAGGAATTATTCAATTTGAATTTATATCTTACTCAATAAAGGCTACACCTATATAGTGATCTAGGTCCATAACCATAGTCAATCATAGTATATAAATTTGATCAAGGGGCCAGTTAATTTCCCTAACACTGATCAATTTAATCCACCATGTTCAATTCATTAATCAAAAAAATACAAGTGACATAAGTATCCATGTTAATTTTCATTCAATATTTCAATCCATTTAATTTATTCATTACTTCCACTAAAAAGTGAAAATATCAACACACATAAGGGGTCCTTTAGACATAGTGAAATAATTATAGTTGAAGATTTATTTTAACTCACCCTAAGAGGTTGTTCAAGTATAGTTCATCCACATCCAACCACGAAAATGTATCTAATAAACATCATGTTTATGGTCTAAACAATCTATTTAATGTATTAACAATTTTTGGAGGAACAAGGTGAAGGTTTGGTAAGTGAAATAATGGAAAGAATTTAAAAGAATCATAAATTTCATGGAAACTTAACAAACCACCTAATAGAGATAAGTAGTATACTCTTAACCTAGTATTGAACACTGTTTTGTGTTGGAATTATAGAATTTAGAGAAACTAAGAAATTTCATGAAATTAGGGAATATTAGGTTTTATGGAAACAATTCTAAAGATAGTAATACAAATAGAGAAAATAAGGTAATTGAATGTTAGGTATACTTATGGGGATCTTATGTAATGAACAATGATCAATTAGACGTCGTATGAGGGAGAGCTATCAATTCCTATGTGATAGAGGAAGAGGATAACTCATATGGTCTGTTTCTAAGAAGGAATAATGAATGAAGAGGTGGGAAAAGGGTTAAAACGAATTACAGAAAAGGGTGAAATCATTATTTTTAAAGGTATGCATAGTTTTCCAAACCATGAGATAACCATAAGGTGTACTTTTATGGAATTCCACAAATATCACATCCATAGAGAACAGTTAGACAACCCATGTGTAGTATATGCATACCTACTTCCCAAAGGCACCCCCATCATATGGTATAAGTGCATAGTTAAACAAACCATGTGAGTTACCACTATAATACATTATAGTTTTATCAAAACTATGTGGAGTCTATTGCATGGTGTTCTTAACTATTATCCTTTCTTACTAGGTTACATGGTTGAGTAGTGAGGTTATTACGAACCTTGTTTTATCCTTGCACCATAGTTTATTCCTCTCAAAACTAAGAATTCAGGATCTAGACTAAGCCCAAATTCTCACAAAACCTCAATAACCCACATAAGAGAATCCATTTAGATAAAAAAAGGTTTATATTGAATATAAAAGGATTCATAAATCAATGAAAAAATAATAATCGTATAGGTAGATCAATACTTCTTATTTTAGAAAAAAATTAATGTTATTATCTCTTGATCATACTATTTATATTATAACTCATTTTACAATACTATTAAAAAGTGTATATAAATATTTTATGCTCAAAGTTTCATATTAACTTTCATAATGATTTTTTCTTGATGTTTACTTTCCTATTCATTGAAATATAAAACAATTAATCCCATGTGGAACCCTTCACAGTTCATAAGGGGACTCATGAACCCAAATCATTCTCTTAGGTCTATCTCCTCCTCCTCTAACATTTCCTCATGAATGTTTTAAAATATATTCTAAATTTATTTTCCTTTTCATTCGCATTTTTCTTTCGGGGGTATGAATGCCTTTATATTACACTGACTATGCAACCATGGTGCTTATTTTTTTATGCATTTGACAATCATTTTCTGTTTCAAAGGAGTTCATCCCGTAACATGGAAATTATGGACTATTTGTTATTTTTCAAATTTGGAATTCATTTTTTTGAGGAGATAATGAATTTACCCTTACATAGATGAATTTATAGTTGAGTCCAAACTATGGAGATCCTAGGGGAAGGCTTGTGGGACATTTTGTGTTTAAGGGTGTGGGTGAACAAGTTATGGATTGTTTGTAAAACAATGGAATAAGTGTTAAAATCATCTATATAATTTGAAAATATCATTTTCCAAGGCTATGAAATGGGTTTTCCAACTGTGAGAGGTCCTATGTAAACCGTTTAAGTATGTATTTGTCCAAAAAATGACCTACACACGATTGGAAGATGGTTTGAGATAATGTGTGACCTATACAAATTTATTTCCTGATGAATTTGCAAAAATTTATTTTCTTGGTTTTAACCCTCCAACCCTTCTATATTTCTCCCTTTCATTAGAAAATAACATGATAATTTACCATGGGAGTCTTATCCCTTCCCCTATCGATTTTGATGGATTTTCCCCTTGATTTCTATTGAATTTATTATGGTAAGTCCCTATAAACATCTTCTACCCTATCTATCATTTTCTCTTGATTTCATTTCCTCACATAAACACTAAAATCTAAGATTTGTAGAATTATTTCTTGATTTATATGCTATTTTGAAGTTTTTAATGTGTTATTTAAGTTTTGGGAAGCTTTTTTAAAGGTTTGGTGGGTTTATAAGGGGGTTCTAGATTGCTAGTGTAACAAAAGCATCACTACCACTATGGTGGTGGCTAGAGTGCACCTGTAAAGAACTTGTACACTATATATAGTTCCACCATGACCAGTATAGTGAAAGGGTCAGGAGGTGGCTTACTAGTGGTCACCCTGTACACCACATTCAACCAGTCCACTATATAGGCATGGTGGAGTTCATAGACCATCCAAAACACCTAGAAATATTGCACTAGGAATGTTGAGGTCAGTGTGTTAGGATTTGGATGAGGTTTGATCAATATCACCATGGACAGGGTAAACCTCCACCACACCATGGTGTCACTTGGTTGGGAAATGTTAAAGGTTGACTTACCAAATATGTTTTTTAGAAAGTCATTATTCCAATTTAGGTAAAATTGAAGATCTTTATAAGGGGGTTTTAAATGAAGGTTTAAATCAACTATAACCTCTATTAAGTCTTATATTTTTTTTAGATCAATGGTTCTGAGTTGGATGAATTTAGTAATATATTTGACCTATTTTCCTTTTTAGGTTATCTAGATACCTTGATTTGTTCTATTTATTATTTCTTTGTGTTCTGTTTCTCTCATCTTAGTTCTTTTTCTTCTTTTCTAGGTGATTGGATAAATGGAGATAAAGGTTTTATTTCCTCAATTTTTATGTGAGAACCATAGTGTTATGTTATTCTCTTTGACTACATTGATCTAGAGGTTGTGGATTTTTTTGGTGATATAAGATCTTTGTTTTATTACCTCCTCGAGCAGATGTTAGGGATATCTTCCTCATTGGGTTTTAATCCCATAAATGTTTACATGTAAACCCATGTTTGAGTTAGTTTATTCTCTTTATATCATATTTTTAGTTAACCACTTATGTTATGTTTTTCTAACTTTTTTTCTAAAATACTATTTGAATAATCTAGGTTTTTCTTGATATGAGTGCATAAATGGATTTTTTTAAACATTTGGTTTTCACATTTTTTTGTAGAATAAAAATATTTTTGTTGATTTAGGAAATGTTTTGTTAAAATGGTTTTCAAAGAATGGTTTTGATAGAAAATGGTTGTTTGAAATTTTTTGTGAAATGTTATGAGCCCTTTCAAATGTTTGGACATATGAAGCACATGGTAACATTTGGTACCTATGAGTTATTTTAGTATTTATACTTTTTTTTGTTAATATAGGGACTTTACTCAAGGGGTGTTCCTATGTCCTTTTGGCTATTTTTCTAGGGACTTGTTTATCCAATGTGGTAGGGGGATAACACCTGGGGTGTTTCCCTATTACCTTTTCCCTATTGGTCTAGGGACTTTTTGAATTCACTAATTATTAATTTAATTATTGAGGTATGATAGACCAAATTATAACTAACCTATTTTATTATAGGGGTGTTTTCCAATGTTAAATTTTTTTATCACTGATTTTTACATGAAAAAATAGTTCATTAATTTATAAAAAATGTATTTGAAAATTTTCTTTTTTCTATGTTATTGAAAATCTATTTTAAAATAGTGAAAAGTGAAAAAAATAATATTATTTTGATATAAATGTGAAAAATATATTATCATTAAATGTTTTGAATATATTTCCCATTTTGGGAATATTTGATATATTATTATTTTTTAAATATTGGGAAAGATACTACTAATATTGTTTATCCCCAACCCTATACACTCCTACAAGGGTGTGTATCCATTATTTTTAATTGAGTAGAAAAGGGTAAGACAAAAAATGAGGTAGTGATATTTCATATTATCAAGGCAAGGGAATCTGGTGGCGAGGAGGTTGGATGTTTCTCACATATCACATAGAGTTCTTATCTGTGTTTTGTGTTGCCTTTGGTTTTGTTCTTAGACATGTACTTTGGTTCCGATTTTTTTCCTTAGTTGTATCTCTATAACTATTGGTTTTCTGGTTATATAATAGTTACTTCTTGTTATCTTTCCTTTATTGTAAGCCATTTTGGTTATTTCAGGTTTGGAAAATCACTCCTACTAGTTGGTATTAGATATTTGGTTGATATTCAGTAACCCATGTTGATTATGAAGTCTTTTCAGGATTTTTCATTGTCCAGTTTAGAGCCTATTTAGATGGGTTTTCTTGGTTGGGTTATGAGAATTTGTTATAAAAGGTAATTTTACCCTCAAATGTTATTATCATGGGATATTTGGTAGGTATAAGATAGAATTGTTACAATTTAATGGGTATATATCAAGATATTTACTGTATATATATCATTTAAACGATCCTTATTTCACGATGAGATGTTCAATTATGTTTATCCTTTATTGGGTTTGGATCTATATCTATGTTTATAATAATATTCATTATTTTTAAAAAGGGGTTTATTCATTTTTTTAGTATCATTCTGTTTTTATATATAAATTCATTCCTAAGAGATGCCTTCCTGCAGTTCCTCATTATGGTGTATTGGGAAATTATACTTAAGGGAGTCATCATATTGATCAGAATATCAACAAGGCTGTCATGTGGGAAGTTCATGTTATGGATAAGAATGTATTACCTATTCAGAACAAGACTAAAGAGGTTAAACCATGATCAAAAGGAGACAAGGGTCGAGTGAAAGAGTCTGTATCCCAAAATCCCCCATATTTTAATGGTAATAATGAACCAAATAATGTGAAATACTATCTATATAATATTTATCAATTGTTTGACTTCCTCAAGGCACCTGAATCTGTCAAAATGAAGTGTATGACTTATAAGATTGAGGATCCTAGAAATAGGTGATGATAATCTATGGTTTAGGTGAATCATCACATGGTATTAGGGTTTAATGAATTTAATACCAACCTTTTTAAATTGTTTTTTATGGAACCCTTGATGATGGAAAAGTACATAGAGTTCATTTCCTTTAATTATAGAGTATGTTTAGTGAAAGATACACAAACTATTTTGCAATGTTTTTTCTCAAGATTTGGTGATGAATTTTAAGTTGAAGTATTAGAAATAACATGATGTATTCAAATATAATATTTGATCATAGGTTTATATTTTGAATCCCAACACCTATGCTGAGATGGACGATCAAGATATGATGGTAGTGCTTGATTTGGTGGGAAAAGAAAGGTTTTAATGGGTTCCCCTTCCACCCATTATAAATTTTAGAGGAACATATAGTGATAATAGAAAGTGCCATGATAATTGCAATGGTGGTAGAAGTACCTCTCAGTAGTGGTATCTTTATATTCCATCCATGGTGGCTAAAAGTTTACTGTTGACCTACTACTAGTGTATAAGTATAGGGAACAATCTAAGGAATTCCTCCTTACCTCTAAAGTGTTATAACGTATGTGGTATAGGGGTTTATATGTAGAGATTAAGCCAGGGTCTTTCCATGCCTTGATATGGTTATGTGTCATCAGCTCCAAAAGGAACTATGGCATACTCAGAATCTTAAAAGTCAATAGTGTTGTATGTGTAGGCCTCCAGGTTGAATCCATATCATGAAGTGTAGGAGTTGATGATGGAAGCTGAAGTCATTTAGTTACGTTGAGAGAAATAATTCTTATTATATCCATAATAGAAACTGATTAGTTTGATACTGGTTCCCTATATACTTATTTATCTTACTATTTTGTGGATATTTTGAAACTTCTACTGGAATTTAGGTCTTATTTTATGTATATGAAAACTTATATTGGTAAGAGGAAGGAGTACGGTCTTAATTATCCTTTATGTTCTCTTTAGACAGCTTATTTTCAGTTATTCTATGACTTTATACTTCATACTCAAGATATTTTCAATGATATCTTCGAGGTGGATTGGTTTATATCTCACCTAAATAAGATTTATTATTTTCATAATATTTTTCCTTTTTTATTGATTTTTTCTCCTAGATATTTGAGGGAGAGTGGGATATAATGTCCATTTGTACAGGACTTTATCACCTAGAGCTTAGGAGCCTCTTGTCTACTGATGTGGTTAATATGGATGATTTTTCTTCCCATTTTGAACTTCTCTTGTTCTTTCCAGATTCTATTAAGTATTTCCATGAGAAAATCTTTTTTTACTACTCTAAAATAGAGGTATAGTTCTCCATAAATCCAATATAGGGTACAAAATAGATTTATATAACCTCTTTTCATATGAAACCTATTCAGTTTAAATATATTATGATCCAATTTTTTTGACCTGTTGGAGAAGGCCTCTGTTCATCCTACTATTTCATTGTGGTAAGCCCCTATGATCTTTTCAAAGTAGGATTATGGTCCTTTGTGCCATTTCATAGATTATAATAATCTAAATTAGGGTAAAGGTTATGAATAAGTGTCATTATCCTTGTGAGGATGAATTTATTATTTCTTTAATGTGGAAACATTGTTTTTGAAAGACCAGTCTTCGGTTGAGTTATCTTGAGCTTATAGTTAAGTATTAAAATATCCCAAGGACCACTTCAAAGATCAGTTATGGATAATATTAATATCTCATGATTCGTTTTAGGCTAACTAACACTCATTTAGTGACTATAGATTTTATGAAATGGATATTCAACAAGTATACTTATTCATTTATTGGGCCATTCATAGATGATATCCTGGTCTATTCAAGAATTGTGAAAGTGTATGGGTACCATATTAATTTAGTTTTTCAAATAATAGGTGGTAATAACCTTTATAAAATGTTGTAGAAATTTTATTTTTTGATACAGTAGGTTATGTTATTGGGGAACATGATTTCGAAATATGGCCTCTCAGTTAATCCTAAAAAGGAAAAGTTTTTCTAGTCCTGAGAAGAATCAAAAAACTATTTTTAGATATGAATCTACCTAGGAATATCTAGGTATTATTAGTGGTTGTTAAAACACTCCTCGATGTTTTCATCACTTTTGATTTTTATTTCCATGAAACGGATCAAATTATCATATTATTTTAAGTTCAATTCATGTTTTGATGAGTTAAAATAGCATCTGATATAAAGTCTAATTCTAATTTTACTAGAACTTGATAAAATATATATGGTTTTTTGTGATGTTATAGGAACTATAGTAGGATTCATTCTTATGCTTTATTATCATATGGTGGTTTATATTTCATGTTATATTCATCTATATGAGAATAACTATTTTACTCATGACATGGAACTCATAACTATTATAAATTATATCAAGTGTTTTTTACACTACATTTTAAGTTAGAAGTTAACAATATATTTTTATTAGAGATATTAAATTATATATTTTCTCAGAAGGACCTAAGCCTTAGTCAAAATTAATGGGTAGAGTACCTCCAGACATTTGACTTTCACATCACCTAAACCCATGGGATGGGGAACATATTTCTTTATGATCTCAATAAGAAATTTCCATCCCAATATTTCATGGAATAGAAATAGGAGTGTATATATATGAGACTTATCAATCAACTACATTTGGATGTGTATGAGGATGAAGTAGGTATGATTATAATCGGTGTTTAGTCAACATGATCTATCCTTAAGTCGGTCAAATTGAATCAGCAATAGGATGACGAGATAAGAGGAATAATGTAATCCTATTATATTAGGGAGACTGTTATAGGTTATTCTATCCCCTCCCATGAAATCCTTCACTTCATTAGTCGGTTCTTCATCCCTTCATCCGAGAGAATATTTTTGATGCATTATTATGATTTTTCTTTATGGTTTGTTTTTACAACAACTAAAAAGATATATTTTGACATGATATGATGTTTATGGTGTCTAGTTATAAATTGAAACATCTTTTACTATGTGTATTTATGTTACACCTGTTAGTAGATTAAAAAGAGAACCTGAATCCTTACTGTTTACTTCAACCTCATTTGGTTTTTTTTGCGTAAATAGGATGATGTATATATATAATTTATAGTTTTATTACCATGGACTCCCTAAGGATATGATGTTATTTTGGTGGTGATTGGTTAGTTGGATAAACCAACTCATTTAATTTTGATTAGGGAAACCATTGAGGTTGAATATATGTCTAAGTTATATGTGTAGTAAATCATATGGTCTCATGAGGTCCTCTCTACTGTTGTCTCCAATAGGGATCCAAGGATTACTTCTTGATTATATAATTGTATCTAATAGGTGATGGGGGGTCAAATATTCTTGATTATAGATTATCATCCACAAAAAGATGGCCAAATAGAGTTTTCTATTCAAATTCAGGAGGATCTGTTTCATACTTGAGTCTTGGATTTATGAGGATCATGTGATATCCATATATAAATATTTTAGTTATCTTAAAATAATAGATATTTTTCATATATATTAATGGTTTATTATAAGGCTTTGTTTGGTTTTCCATAAATTTTACCTCTTTGTTGGTTATAGGTGGGAGTGACCTATTTTGTAGGTCTGAGTATCATTCATGAGATGTTGGTGATAATCTAGGATATATGTCGATGTTTGGTTATAACTTAGAGTCAAAATAAATTTTATCTATATAATCATCCCCTCCTATTGGTGTTTTATATTTGTGAATGGTTCTTCCTAAATGTTTCTCCTCAGTTAGGCCACTATCAGCTCAGAAGGCAAGGGAAGAATGATCCCCAATTTATTAGATCATTTGATATCTCTGAGAAGATTTGATAGATATATTATCAACTATAATTATTTGATCAGTTGATGGGTCTTCAATATTTTTTCCATATATCTCATATTAAGAAGTATCATCATGATCCTTCCCATGTTCTAAATTTGAAGGATGTTCAGTTAGATTTATATGTTTTAGTTTTGGTGTAGCCAGTAGAGATAATTGACTCTCAGAATAATGTTCTACCTGGGAAATAAATTAAACAATTCAATGTTTTATTGTAGGATGAATTATATCCTCATGAATCCTTGAATCATTATTTGTTGACGAGGTAGAAATGGGATCATCTCTTTTTAGAGCATCCTTTTGGTAGAAAATAAAGTGTTGTGGTGGAGTGGTTGTGAAATCCCAACTTAAGAAATTTTCTCTTTTGAGCATTTGAATGTTACCTAATCTGTTAACGAATCTTTGTTAAGACTTTGGTATCTTTAAATGTATATTTCTTGGCTTATTTTTCAACACTAGAAATACCATAGCTATGGTGGATGTCATGGCATACCTATGAGGAACTTGTGTATGATGGATAGAGCCCCCACACCTCGTGTAGGGAGTGATCAAGGTCACAAATCACTAGTGGTCGCCTTATGCTCTAGGACCAATAAAGTCTCACTATAGGTGTGGTGGAGGTTAGGGATGGTATAAAATAATAGAACCTTTTCCTCTAGGGTGTTTTGAGGTCGGCATGTTGGGTTCCTGATGAGGTGTGGATGAGGCCACCATGATCATGGTGAACTACCATCATGATGATCTTCCACTTGGGGGGGAATTTTTAATTAATGGACATTTTGGACTCCCCTTTTGTGTAATTTTTAATTATTTTTGAAGGATACTCCAAGGATCCTTATGAGAATATTTTTAATTTTATTTTTGACACGTATTCATCCTCTATAAAGTCTTTTATTTATTTTTTTCATCGAAAATCTTCAATCAGATGAGTTTTGAAAGATATTTGGTCTTTATATTTCTTTAGGTTATCTAGTTCTCTCGATATATTCATTTTTTAATGTTATGTGTTTGGTTCCTATGAAATTAATTTTTTTTCTTCCTTTATTGGAGATCACAGTAATGGAGATAGAGGTTGTATTTCCTTGTTCATTGTGTATGAACCATTATGGTATGTTCTTCCATTTATCACCTTTGATCTTGTAGATGAGGATTTATAGTTCGAAGATGTGATAATATTTTTTTGGGACACCCTCTTGACATTTTTAACACATCTTCCTCATTTTTTTCATCCCATCATCATTTACATGTGAACCCAAGTGTGTGTTAGGTGGTTTCGTCTCTACCCTTTGTTTAGTGAACCACGAATGCTCTATTTTTTTAAAAAAAAATTCAAAAATATTACTTTAATTATACTTGGTGTTCTTGATATTCATGTATAAATAGTTTTTGATAAAATTTTGTCTCCAGTTAATTTCTTAAAATAATGAGGTTTACGAAGTATCATGTAATAGTTTGTGAAATTGGATTTTAAAGCATGGTTTTAATAGAAACTAGGTTGTTAGGAAATGTTTTGTTCATTTTTATAAGTCTTTTGAAACATTTTGACATATGAAATATGTGGGAACAATTAGTACCTAGGATGGGGTTTAATATTTTTAATTACCCTAATATATATAGGGGGTTTACTCATGGGGTGTCCCTTAGATCCTTAGACCATGATTTCAATGGATTTTTTTTGTTTCTATTGGGGGTTCCCTTGGCCCTGTTGTTCTAGGGAATCAATTAGTGCACTAAGTCTTGACATGATTATTTAGGTATAATAGATGTAATGCCTCGACCCAGTTACCCAGAGTCTGTGCATTATTTTAATACATTGGCATGATTACAAGGAATCAAGTCCCGAAGGACTGATAAGTTTAGCAGTCTTGGAAAAATAGATCACATACATGAATGTTACATTTTCACTTTAAGACGTAAAAAAAAACATAAATAATCTTTATGAATGCCATTATTCCCTTGGCTTAACCCTGCATATCAATCACATTACACTTCTTGGAATCCTGGGGAAAATAAAACATAGAAAGGGGTGAGCTCAAATGCTCAGTAAGGGTAATCAATATAGTAGAAACTTTCATAAATAAGCATAAACATTTAAGGAAATGTATAAAACTAAAATTACATTTATTTGGATATTTATAATCTCAATAATTATAATTTTTCATTAATTAGGTAATTACTGCATCACCATTGTGTCATAAATAAAATAAATTATATAATTTCTAAAAATTATAAATAAAATACCATTATGAAGGAAATCGTTTTATCTTTCTAATGAATATTTATAGTAGAAAATCCAACATATATAACCCTATGTAAAAATTGTTGTTCTAAAAGATATATGCTTATGTCATTTTTTGTATTTATTTTAACTTAAATAAAATAAAGTGTCCCTATCACCTACAAGTGGCTCCATGGGGTCCCGAAATCGACCCAAATATGCCCACGTTAGGACATGTATCCAACAATAATGTTAGGACACGTTTTGGGGTAATTTAGTATTATTATAATATTATTTTTTAACCCTTATTTACCAGATTTACCCTTTAACCATGGTAAATAAAATATTTACTGATGTAATTATTCAAAATGTCTAAAAATAAAAGTTACCTATTTACACAATTTGGACATCCTAATTCCAAATAAGGAATCAATTTTTCCCAATTCAAAACAAAGAAGTGGCAGAAATTAATTTAAAATTAATTCCCGCTGTCAAAACAAAAAGCGTGTTTTTAAGATATAATAACTATCAAAAGATTGATACTTGTTTATGTCCGGTTTAATTGTGAAATTATGTCCAATGACCAAAATTGTATTAAATGGTAAACATATATTCTAAATATACTTTAAAACCACTCAAATTCATAATTTATCACTATTAATTGTTTTGATTAAAAAAGTTGTTTTTAATTAAAATTTAGTAATTTTCACTATTCATCAAAATATTAAAGTTATCTGAAAAGTACCAAAAGTTCACCTTAGGCTAAATTCGGTACTCCGAATCCAAAAATGAAGTCCATTTTGAGAGTTAAATTTCTAAAATTTTAAAATGTAGGTATTACTATTCATAACGGCTACTTTGATTGGTCGTGGTGTGCATTAGAACTTGAAGTTGCATACAAAACACGCTACTGTATTATTCAAAGAGAAGCGTGCCGTGTAAGCTCGGGGTGTTACAATAGACCTAACTTTTCCAAACATATGTTATCCTAGGTGTGATCTTCATTGAGAACATATTTGTTTTTTATATGGATAAATGATTCAGGATTTGAAAAATTATGTATTTGAAAATGATCTTTGATTTGTGTTATAGATATTATTTTTAGAATTGTGAAACTGGTAAATTATTAACCATTATTTTGATATAAATGCGTAAACATATTTATCATTCCCTGTTTTTCATATATTGAGTACATTGGGTTTATTCGACAGAGATGTATTATGGAATACTTGGGTGGGATCCTACCAATCTTGTTTAGCTCATACCCTGTACTGTAACGCCCCGACCCCAATTACCTAGAGTCGGTGCATTATTGCATAATATTGGAATGATATAAGGAATCATGTCCCGAAAGAATGATCAGTTTAGTAGATTTGTAAGTACTAGATACATTCATTAGTTTTACATTACATTATAAAATGTAAACTACAACAACATAGTCTACATAGGGCACACTCACATCCCTTAGACTATCCCTGCAGGTCAGTCATAATAAACTTCTTTGCAACCTTGGGAAAATAAAACATAGAAAGGGGTGAGCTCAGAAGATCAGTAAGGATAAATTTTTTTCAGAAACATTCATAAATAAGAATAAACATTTAAGGAAATGTATAAGACTAAAACAAAAGCATTTTAAACTTGAACTTCATTATAACATGGAAAAGATAAAATCAAATAATTCGATTTACTCATTCACATGGATATTATACTATCCTGATAATCACATGTAATATTAATAACCACTTTCATAATGATTGAATACATAATGTCAGACTTCATAAACACATAGTAAAGACCTTGTTCCAAGACTACAAATAAGATTTTTTCAAGGCCTTGTTCCAAGACACTAGTTTGTCTCATGAGACCTACTGATGCATCGAGGAGCTATGGCGGGCTCCACCCATCACTAACTAATTCCAATGCATTCCTCATATAAAAATGTTTAAACAAAACATAAAAATTCATATAAAAACTAGCATACGATATGTCAATACTTTATTTATAAACCATGATTGGTGTAAAAATAACACATCCACAGTCAAACATATCACAAAACCATCAACACAATTTGGAAGTATTATATAATAAATCAACTTTAAATAAGATTAAAATCCATCAAAGGTTGTTGATATAGATGAAATCCATAATTTTTTAGAGAAATATCTCTTTCTATTTCAAAATCATTTAAAATTCATAAAATTATAAAAGAAAAAATAATTTTGTAAATTTTTTTATAATCTTGTAAGGGAAGCTTCGATGATGTTATAATGGCGGAAAATAGCTGCACCCGCTGTATAAGTTAAAAAACATTCTTACCTTAATTTTGTCGAAAAGGTCATAAAGTACCTTGTTTGGAAAACGATGGAAAGATTCCTTTCAAAACATATAAGTTCAAATAGGGTATAAATGAATTTAACCCATTGTCTAGTAAATAGTAAAAAAAAATTTGAATTGCATTTTTTAAGAAACCTGGATGTGGATGATCACTACTGGAAATCCAGCATTTCCCAACGGTTTAGAACCGTTTGGAAAGGCTGTAGAACTGTTGGTATATGTTATACCAACGGTTCTGCAAACCGTGGGGAAGTAAGCCATTGGGAAAGGCTTTTCCCAACGGTTTACACAGAACCGTTGGGATAGGTCAGAAAAAATCAACCTATCCCAACGGTTCTGCCAAACCATTGGGAAAGGCCTTTCCCAACGGTTTGGCCCGTTGGGAAATCAACAGACAATTTTCTTTCCCAACGGTTTACAAACTGTTGGTAAAGGTTTTTACCAACGGTTCCATGAACCATTGGTAAAAACAACCCTGCAACAGGGTATCCCAACGGTTCCTTTAACCGTTGGTAAAAACAGCTACATAGAGCCTATGCCAACGATTTGAAAACCATTGGCATAGGCTTTGCTGTGCAAATTGCACAGCAGCCTGCAATATGCACAGTAGGTCTGGTTTTTGGGCATTTTCAATTCAATTTTCAATCCAATTATGCCCTCGTTTTCAATTCATTTTTCAATCCAATTATTGTACCTGTAACACATATAATGCATTCATATAGAGAACATAACAACACATACAAATAATGAAAACCAACCAACCAACACATATAATGCATCCTGAAAATATACACATCCATAATTAAAGTAGAATTCATAACATAATTATAAACATACATAATTCATTTAGAATTCATTTTAAAATTTAGATGACAATTATATGTGGAATCCGAAATTCAATTCATAATTTGATCGGTTTTTTCTATACCATATATTTTTACCTCAAATGATGTCCATTTTAAACAAAATACATACACCTGAAGTGATATCGGCCACACCGCACCTCATATTGAGGCAGGGTTGACTCGTACACATCACATTTGACCCATGGATCGTTGTGCTAAATTATCGACACAATCCGAATATGTTTGGTCGGTTTTCCGTATGCCAGTTGATGTTTTTTCACTTAAAATGACTTTCTTTTGAAACAAAAGACGGACACTATGAGTGGTGCCGACCACACCACGTCTCCAATTGATGCGGGGTTGATTTGTACACGTCACATATGACCCATGGATCGTTCTCCTAAAGTTTAAATGGAAACCGAATGCGTTTGGTTGGTTTTCCGTATGTACTTAAAATGTTGTCCATTTTAAAAAAAAGAGTGACACTTAGACTAATCTTGAACACACCGCGACTCAGATTCATCCCAGGTTGGCTCGTACATGTCACATATGACCCATGGATCATTGTGATAAATTATCAAAAGATTACGAATGCGTTTGGTCGGTTTTGCGTATGCCAGTTGTTCTTTTCATTTATAATCATGTCCATTTTAAACAAAAGAGACAGAGTTAGAGCGGTGTCAGCCACACCACGTCTCGGATTAAGACGGGGTTGACTTGTACACGTCAAATATGACTCATGGATCGTTGTTCTAAAGTATCGATAGAATCCGAATGCGTTTGGTTGTTCTTCCGTATGTCAG
The DNA here is from genome assembly GCA_963277665.1 of Viscum album. Classification (NCBI taxonomy): domain Eukaryota; kingdom Viridiplantae; phylum Streptophyta; class Magnoliopsida; order Santalales; family Viscaceae; genus Viscum; species Viscum album. The sequence continues at coordinate 2,066,726,018 of OY728123.1, read as the reverse complement.
TTGATGCCTTTCACTTAAAATGACGTCCTTTTGAAACAAAAGACGGACACTTTGAGTGGTGTCAGCCACACCGCATGTCGGATTGAAGTGGGGATGATTCGTACACGTCACATAAGACCCATGGATCGTTCTCCTAAAGTTTCAACGGAAACCGAATCCGTTTGGTCGTTTTTCCTTATGTACTTAAAATGGTGTCCATTTTAAACAAAAGAGAGTCACTTAGACTTATCCTGGCCACACCGCGACTCAGATTCATCCCGGGTTGGCTCATACACGTCACATATGACCCATGGATTGTTGGGATAAATTATCAACAGATTCAGAATGCGTTTGGTCGGTAATCCGTATGTCAGTTGATGCTTTTCACTTAAAATGATGTCCTTTTGAAACAAAAGACGGATACTTTGAGTGGTGCCGGCCACACCACGTCTCCGGATTGAGCTGAAACCACCGTGCAACATTCTAATTATTATTCGTGATGTGTACGCGTATACGGCACGTCAATCAGACGTGCGGTTTACGCGGTACGACTCAATATTCGTGTTTTAAGTGATGTGCGCGCTTCGTAAACGCGCGTGAGGGGGGTCCAAAGGGGCCAAACGAAGTCGGAATGGCCTGAAATCAGAAGAAAAATACGGGAGAGTGATTTATGAAGTGGTCGAGCAGAAGGCACGTCAATCGGACGTGCCGTGTGCCCGCGGTGACCGACAACGCAGTTCTGGTGTCAAAAACGGCCAAAACGGGCGTCCAACGGTTAAATTCATAGAAGACGACCTCAGATTGAGCTGAAACCACCGTACAACATTCTAATTATTATTTGTGACGTGTATGCGTAGACGACACGTCAATAGAACGTGCGGTTTGCGTGGTACGGCTCAATATTCTTATTTTAAGTGATGCGCGCGCTTCGTAAACGCGCGTGAGGGGGGTCCAAATGGGCCAAACGAAATCAGAATGGCCTTAAATAAGACGACAAATATGGGTGAGTGATTTCTGAAGTGGTCGAGCAGACGGCACGTCAATTGGATGTGCCATGTGCCCGCGGTGACCGACAACGCAGTTCTGGTGTCATAAATGGCCAAAACGGGCGTCAAATGGTCAAATTCATAGCGGATGACCTCGTATTGAGCTGAAACCACCGTGAAACATTATCATTATTATTCGTGATGTGTACGCGCAGACGGAACGTCAATCGGACGTGCGGTTTGCGCGGTACGGCTCAATATTCGTGTTTTAATTGATGTGCGCGCTTCGTAAACGCGCGTGAGGGTGGTCCAAACAGGCCGAACGATTTCGGAATGGCCTGAAATCAAACGACAAATACGGGTGAGTGATTTATGAAGTGGTCGAGCAGACGGCACGTCAATCAGACGTGCCGTGTGCCCGCGGGGACCGACAACGCAGTTCTGGTGTCATAAATGGCCAAAACGGGCGTCAAACGGTCAAATTCATAGCGGACGACCTCGGATTGTCCTGAAAACACCGTGCAACATTCTAATTATTATTCGTGATGTGTACGCGCAGATGGCATGCCAATCGGACGTGCGGTTTTCCCGGTACGGCTCAATATTCGTGTTTTAAGTAATGCGCGCGCTTCGTAAACGCGCGTGAGGGGGGTCCAAACGGGCCGAACGAAGTCAGAATGGCCTGAAATCAGACGAAAAATACAGGTGAGTGATTTATGAAGTGTTTGAGTAGACGGCACGTCAATCGGATGTGACGTGTGCCCGCGGTGACTAACAACGCAGTTCTGGTGTCATAAACGGCCAAAACGGGCGTCCAACTTTCAAATTCATAGCGGACGATCTCGGATTGACCTGAAAACACCGTGAAACATTCTAATTATTATTCGTGATGTGTACGCGCAGACGGCACGCCAATCGGACGTGTGGTTTGCGCAGTACGGCTCAATATTCGTGTTTTAAGTGATGTGCGCGCTTCGTAAACGCGCGTGAGTGGGGTCAAAACGGGCCGAACAAAGTCGGAATGGAATAAAATCAGACGAAAAATATGGGTGAGTGATTTCTGAATTGTTCGAGCAGACTGCACGTCAATCGGACGTGCCGTGTGCCCGCGGTGACCGACAACACAGTTCTGGTGTCATAAACGGCCAAAATGGGCGTCCAACGGTCAAATTCATAGCGGACGAACTCAGATTGAGCTGAAACCACCGTGAAACATTCTAATTATTATTCGTGACGTTTACGCGCAGACGACACGTCAATCGGACATGCGGTTTGCGCGGTATGGCTCAATATTCGTATTTTAAGTGATGCACGCGCTTCGTAAACGCGCGTGAGGGGGGTCCAAACAGGCCAAACGAAGTCGGAATGGCCTGAAATCAAACCAAAAATATGGGTGAGTGATTTATGAAGTGGTCGAGTAGACATCACATCAATTGGACGTGCCATGTGCCCGCGGTGACCGACAACGCAGTTCTGGTGTCAAAAACGGCCAAAACGGGCGTCAAATGGTCAAATTCATAGCGGACGACCTCGGATTGAGCTAAAACCACCGTGAAACATTCTCATTATTATTAGTGACGTGTACGCATAGACGGCACGTCAATCGGACGTGCGGTTTGCGCGGTACGGCTCCATATTCGTGTTTTAAGTGATGCGCGCGCTTCGTAAACGCGCGTGAGGGTGGTCCAAACGGGCCGAACGATTTTGGAATGGCCTGAAATCAGACGATAAATACGGGTTGGTGATTTATGAAGTGTTCGAGTAGACGGCACGTCAATCGGACGTGCCGTGTGCCCGCGGTGACCGACAACGCAGTTCTGGTGTCATAAACGGCCAAAACGGGCGTCAAATGGTCAATTTCATAGCGGACAACCTCAGATTGTCCTGAAAACACCGTGAAACATTCTAATTATTATTCATGACGTGTACGCGCAGATGGCACGCCAATCGGATGTGCGGTTTGCGCGGTACGGCTCAATATTCGTGTTTTAAGTGATGCGCGTGCTTCGTAAACGCGCGTGAGGGGGGTCTAAACGGGCCGAACGAAGTCGAAATGGCCTGAAATCAGACGACAAATACGGGTGAGTGATTTCTGAAGTGGTCGAGCAGACGGCACGTCAATCGGACGTGCCGTGTGCCCGCGGTGACCGACAACGCAGTTCTGGTGTCATAAACGGCCAAAACGGGTGTCCAACGGTCAAATTCATAGCGGACGACCTCGGATTGACCTGAAAACAACGTTCAACATTCTAATTATTATTCGGGATGTGTACGCGTAGACAGTACGCCAATCGGATGTGCGGTTTGCGCGGTACGGCTCAATATTCGTGTTTTAAGTGATGCGCGCGCTTCGTAAACGCGCGTGAGGGGGGTCCAAACGGGCCAAATGAAGTCGGAATGGCCTGAAATCAGACGAAAAATACGGGTGAGTTATTTTTGAAGTGGTCGACCAGACGGCACGTCAATCGGACGTGCCGTGTTCCCGTGGTGACCGACAACGCAGTTCTGGTGTCAAAAACGGCCAAAACGGACGTCCAACGGTCAAATTCATAGCGAACGAACTCAGATTGAGATGAAACCACCGTGAAACATTCTAATTATTATTCGTGATGTGTACGCGCAGACGGCACGTCAATCGGACGTGCGGTTTGTGCGGTACGACTCAATATTCATATTTTATGTGATGCACGCGCTTCGTAAACGCGTGTGAGGGGGGTCCAAATGGGCCGAACGAAGTCAGAATGACCTGAAATTAGACGACAAATACGGGTGAGTGATTTCTGAAGTGGTCGAGCAGACGGCATGTCAATCGGACATGCCATGTGCCCGTAGTGACCGACAACGCAGTTCTGGTGTCATGAACGGCCAAAACGGGCGTCAAACGGTCAAATTCATAGTGGAAAACCTCGGATTGATCTGAAACCATCGTGAAACATTCTAATTATTATTCGTTACGTGTACGTGCAGACGGCATGTCAACCGGACGTGCGGTTTGCGTGGTACGGCTCAATATTCGTGTTTTAAATGATGCGCGCGCTTCGTAAACGCGCGTGAGGGTGGTCCAAACGGGCCGAACGATTTCGGAATGGCCTGAAATCAGACGAAAAATACGGGTGAGTGATTTATGAAGTGTTCGAGCAGACGGCACGTAAATCGGACGTGCCGTGGGCCCGCGGTGACCGACAACGCAGTTCTGGTGTCATAAACGGCCAAAACGGGCGTCCAACGGTCAAATTCATAGCTTATGACCTTGGATTGACCTGAAACCACCGTGAAACATTCTAATTATTATTTTTGACGTGTACGCGCAGACGGCACGTCAATCGGACGTGCGGTTTGCGCGGTACAGCTCAATATTCGTGTTTTAAGTGATGCGCGCGCTTCGTAAACGCGCGTGAGGGGGGTCCAAACGGGCCGAACAAAGTCGGAATGGCCTGAAATCAGATGAAAAATATGGGACAGTGATTTCTGAAGTGGACGAGCATACGGCATGTCAATCGGACGTGCCGTGTGCCCACGGTAACCGACAACGCAGTTCTGGTGTCATAAACGGCCAAAACGGGCGTCCAACGGTCAAATTCATAGAGGACGACCTCAGATTGAGCTGAAACCACCGTGAAACATTCTAAATATTATTCGTGACGTGTACGTGCAGACGGCACATCAATCGGACGTGCGGTTTGCGCGGTACGGCTCAATATTCGTGTTTTAAGTGATGCGCACGCTTCGTAAACGCGCGTGAGGGTGGTCCAAACGGGACGAACGATTTCGGAATGGCCTGAAATCAGACAACAAATACGGGTGAGTGATTTATGAAGTGGTCGATCAGACGGCACGTCAATTGGACGTGCCGTGCGCCCACGGTGACCGACAACGCAGTTCTGGTGTCATAAACGGCCAAAACGGGCGTCAAACGGTAAAATTCATAGTGGAAGACCTCAGATTGACCTAAAACCACCGTGCAACATTCTAATTATTATTCGTGACGTGTACGCACAGACGGCATGTCAATCAGACCTGCGGTTTGCGCGGTACGGCTCAATATTCGTGTTTTAAGTGATGCGTGCGCTTCGTAAACACGCGTGAGGGGGGTCCAAACAGGCCAAACGAAGTCGGAATGGACTGAAATCAGACGACAAATACGGGACAATGATTTCTGAAGTGGTCGAGCAGACGACACATCAATCGGACGTGCCGTGTGCCCGCGGTGACCGACAACGCAGTTCTGGTGTCATAAACGGCCAAAACGGGCGTCAAACAGTCAAATTCATAGCGGACGACCTCAGATTGAGCTGAAACCACCGTGAAACATTCTAATTATTATTCGTGACGTGTATGCGCAGACATCACGTCAATCAGATGTGCGGTTTGCGCGGTACGACTCAATATTCGTGTTTTAAGTGATGCGCGCGCTTCGTAAACGCGCGTGAGGGTGGTCTAAACGGGCCGAACGATTTCGGAATGGCCTGAAATCAGACGACAAATACGGGTGTATGACAACCCTGCTTTATTTACATCTTAAGCATGCTTTATTACATAAAACTTCACTTGATACAACAAAGAAGATCGAGAGGTTTAGTGTCTTTGGGGCTTAGGATCATTACATAAAAACTTTAAACTTGAAATACAACATCTTTATTGAAAACTTCCTTTACATGACCACTACATTCCTTCGTACTTAGCATTGCATGGGATAACCTGAGGACATGCATAAGAAAAGGGTGAGCTATAAAGCCCAGTAAGGGAGTAAACAATGAATAACATGAGGAGTGAAATACATGTTAGGCAATAGGCATATCAATAGAGCATAATAGAATCATGAACATAAAGGCATGATAAAGCATGATAATCATAACATGGAAATGTGGCAACAACACTTAACATTGAATTAGCATGAGCCAAGGCTCATTGCACATGGAGCATGAGTAAACCCTCATTGCACTTGAAGCACGAGTAAACCCTCGTTGCACTTGAATTAGCATGAGTCAACACTCATTGCACATGACGTATCATGATACTATACTTTACCCAATGCATTAGAGCGCTATAAAGGGTGCACCCTTCTTAAACATTTCATTTCATGCATAAGTGTGCCACATGGATCATAAAACATGGATTCATAAAACATAATCATTTCTTCCACGATAAAGGAAAGTGGAATTCATACATGAAACTTTATAATCAATATGTAAATGTGCATAAAGGTGAATACCCTTGATGGAGAAATGGGCATGGTATTCACTACACAAAGACATTGGCTTAGAAAATCGGTGCGATTTTGGCAGCGTAACGGCGTGACATAAGAATTCATAAAAAAGGTTGATGAGAGAGAAAGGGGTTCCTCATCATATTTACATGTAATGGACAGTAAGGAGATCATATATATACATGTCCCAACAATAGAAATGGAATTTAGATTCATGATACAAAAGTATTGCTTGAATGTAAAAGAAGAGAGAGAAGTTCCTTTCGAAATTTCGGCATAGTAACGGGTGTACATGGGAGGCATTTAATGAGAGAGAAAGGGTTCTCCCATCATTAAAACAATAAGAGGGAAGTATGGGGGAGGTGCGAAACCATACCCCAACATTCATAATTGAAATAAAAAGGGAAATACAACTTAAAGAAAATTGACAAAAAAATGAGAAAGAAAGAAAACCCCTTACTTGGAAGTGTGCTTCCAAAGGCTAGAGAGAGGCTTGTGAGAGGCTTGTTGGGAGCTTGGGGAACCTTAAGAGGATTATAGAGAGAGTAGGGAAGAGGTTGGACGAACTTCAAGGGCTTTGAGTGAGGAGGAAGTGGGAGCTTGGGTGGGTTTATATAGGAAAGGTGAGAGAATTCTTTATTATTTAGGTTTGGGACCCCTTATATTAAAATAATCCAAACCACAAAACATCCCATGGTATTTGCCCATGGTTTCTGGAAAAGGAAAGAGGAAAACAATATTTTACAAGTCCAAGGTCCGAACTTATTAAAAAATTAGGTTTTCTTATGTGGATGTGAGTCACACTCCCATGGAAATTAATTTAAAAAGGCAAAGTGTTGAATAAGTCTTGAGGGCTCCATTAATGCTTTGAAAAGTGAGTAAAACAAAACCAAAACCTCATTATTTTAATGATAAAACATATATTGGCCGAACATAAGGATTATGGTATTTTATTACATCACCATTGAGTCATTATGATGTCATAAAACACATTATATATTTAAATGGTATTTAATTTTTACCCAAAAATTTGACTGTCTCAGAAAATTTTGAAAAATTCACCGTTGGATAATTTCGACGTCCTGATTCCAAAAATAATATTTATTTTATCTAAATAATTTTCTAAATATGTGAATTTTCAATTTTAAAATAAAAACTGACATTTATAAAAAATTCACGGGTTTTGACAGAAATGGCTTTCAAACCTTAATAAAAATTTTAATTGCATTCATAAAATTATAAGATCATTTATATTTAATAAAAATTAATTTAATAATAATAATAATATTTTATTAAAATATTATTTAATTCAAAAATCCTTTAATTTAATAAAATATAATTCTTAATTAAATAATAACTAAAAACACCATTTGTACTTTAAAAACTAATTACAATGTATCAAAAATGACTAGAAATTATATTCATTATTATATACAAAAAAAATAATGTACATGAACATGGTGCTACTTATTTGTTACATAACCCCTTAAAATAGCCGCATAAGACCTAAGGGTAAGGTGTGCGATGGTGACAGACTCTTGGGGTTGCTTGGATAACATCGCTCGAGTGGTAATCTCTATCAACTTCCATTTTTCCCGTAGACGATCACGTTCGAGCTTGACTTGATTAAGCTAAGCTTGGGCTTGGTCAAGGGAAAATCCCAAAGACGCCACCTCTTTTCCGAGCTCCGACAAATGGGCTTCGTAAGGGGCAATTCTACTAGATGAGGCCTTCGCTTCCTTTGTCTGTGTAGAAAATTGGTTCGTTAAAGCCTTATATTTAAACTACCCAGATGATCACTGTTCAATGGCTATAAAAGTAACGGTCACAAATATTAAAGTAAAACTAAAAACGTTGATATCTTATAAAAACATTTTTCATAAAGAAACATTTAACTGGATCAAGAGGCATTTTCCATTAATGAAATTTTGGGTCGTTACAACATTCCCCCCTTAAGAAATTTCGCCCTCGAAATTTTCATTTTCCCACACTAAAACAAATGTGGGTAACTTAGCTTCATCATATCCTCCCACTCCCAAGTTGCTTCTTCAAACTTGAGGTTTCTCCAAAACACCTTGACGAGGGGCATTGTCTTATTTCGTAGAAATTTTTCTCTACGATCTAAGATCTTCACTGGTTGCTCCTCATAAGAAAGATCGTCTTCTAATTGTACCACCTCGGAAGAGAGTACATGTGAAGGGTCTGGTATGTACTTCCTTAAGAGGGATACATGGAAGACATCATGCACCTTGGCCATAGTAGGTGGAAGTGCTAGTCGATAGGCCATAGCCAAAACACGATCAAGAATCTCGAAGAATCCGATGTACCTTGGACTTAACTTCCCTTTCATTCCAAACCTCATGACCTTCTTCCACGGAGATATGCGTAAAAACACCATGTCTCCGACTTTAAACTCAAGGTCTCGTCGACGATTATCTGCATAACTCTTCTGTCAACTCTGGGATGCCTTGATATGCTGCTGAATGGTTTTCACCTTCTCCACCATTTCTTCGACCATTTCTGGTCCAAGCAGCTTACGTTCACCGACCTCATCCCAACATGCCGGTGTTCTACACCTTTTCCCATACAGGGCTTCATATGGTGCCATTTGGATGCTCGAGTGGAAACTATTATTATAAGAGAACTCAACTAGAGGAAGATGTTGATCCCATCCTCCTTTAAAGTCCATTGAGCACGCTCTCAACATATCCTCAAGTGTTTGGATAGTCCGCTCGGATTGGCCATCAGTTTGAGGATGATAGGCCGTACTGAAGTTCAGTTCAGTATTCAGAGCATGTTGAAGACTCTTCCAAAACATAGAGGTAAATCTTGGATCTCGGTCAGACACAATAGATAGTGGTACTCCATGAAACTGTACCACTTCCCTGATATATATCCGTGCCAGTTGATCCAAAGAGAAATCCTCTCGAATAGCAATGAAGTGTGCAGTCTTTGTAAGACGATCCACAACAACCCAGATTGCATTGTTGCCTTTGGATGTCCTTGGAAGTCCAGTGACGAAGTCCATGGTGATGTTCTCCCATTTCCATTCTGGTATGGGCAATGGTTGCATCATCCCCTTAGACTTCTGCCTCTCTGCCTTCACTTGCTGACACACCAGGCACTTTGATGTATATTCAGCGATCTCCTTCTTCATATTATCCCACCAAAAGTTTTCTCGGAGATCTCGATACATATTTGTGCTCCCTGGGTGAATAGAGAAATTTGAACTATGTGCATCATCACAAAGTTCCTTCTTCAGCTCCGAACGTGATGGAACACATAGTCTTTTCCCAAACCACACAATTCCTTCTTCATTAACATGAAACTCTGAGGATTTTCCCTTTTTGATAGCTTCCACTTTTTCTTGGATTCCTGCATCATCCTTTTGAGCATCCTTTAACCTTTCCAAAAGAGATGGTTGAGCAATAATTTGTGAAAGGATTGATGATGTTCCCTTCTTTATGATTCCCACGTCCATCTTCATAAAGTCTAAGAAGATTGGATCCTTCTCAATTCTCATCATTGATAGAATTGCTTGATCCTTTCTACTTAGGGCATCTGCCACCTTGTTCGCCTTCCCAGGGTGGTAATGTATTGAACAGTCATAATCCTTGATGAGCTCTATCCATATTCTCTGGCGCATATTAAGCTCTTTCTGTGTGAATATATATTTAAGACTCTTGTGGTCAGTATATATCTCACATTTCTCTCCATAGAGATAATGCCGCCAGATTTTCAAGTCAAAGATCACCACTGCCAACTCCAAATCATGCGTTGGATAGTTTCGCTCATGGATTTTCAACTGCCTTGAGGCATAGGATATCACTTTATCATTCTGCATCAGCACACATCCTAAGCCCTTCTTCGAAGCATCACTGAATACCACAAAAAGCTCCCCACTTGTGGGTAAAGTGAGCACGGGTGCAGTGATAAGCCTCCTTTTCAACTCCTTGAAGCTTTCTTCGCATTCATCACTCCCAGCAAACTTTACTCCCTTTCGAGTTATCTTGGTAAGAGGGTTGGACAATCGTGAGAAATTTCTCACAAATCGTCGATAATATCCAGCTAACCCCAAGAAGCTACGGATATCAGTTACCGATGTTGGCCTCGGCCATACCTCAATTGCATCTGTTTTGGAGGGGTCCACAGATATCCCATTGCTTGTGATGATATGACCCAAGAATGAGACTTCCTTCAACCAAAACTCACACTTGCTGTACTTTTCATAGAGCTTCTCCTTGCGCAAAGTCTCTAGTACAGTTTTTAAATGCTCCTCATGGTCCTCCTTGGTTTTGGAGTATATTAGAATATCATCTATAAAGACTACCACAAATATGTCTAGGTAATCTCTAAAGACTCTATTCATCAAGTCCATGAATATTGCTGGAGCATTGGTGAGTCCGAAAGGCATTACTATGAATTCATAGTGCCCGTACCTTGTACGAAAAGCAGTCTTGGGGATATCTTCCTTCTTCACCCTTACTTGATAATATCCCGACCGCATGTTGACCTTGGAGAAGTATTGTGCTCCACGCAGCTGATCAAACAAGTCATCGATTCTTGGGAGAGGATACTTGTTCTTTATCGTGATTTTGTTATGTTCACAATAATCGATGCAAAGCCGCATTGAACCATCCTTCTTCTTGACGAAGAGGACTGGTGCACCCCATGGTGATGCACATGGGCGTATAAACCCTTTATCTAGATTCTCCTGTAGTTGTTTCTTCAGTTCTTCAAGCTCAACCACAACCATTCTATATGGAGTCTTGGATATTGGTAGCGCCCCAGGTATAAGTTCAGTTGAGAACTCAACATCTCTTCTTGGAGGAAGACCAGGAAGTTCCTCGGGAAATACTTCAGCGAATTCCCTCACAATAGGCATTTCTTCAAGGGTGGTTTCTTCCTTGGACTTAATCATCTGAGCCAGATATGCGTGCTCATAAGGCAGTAATATCCATGCTTGAGATGATGGAGCTAAAGGAGATTCATCTTCCTCCTGACACTTGTAAAGAATCGGGGGTCGATTCTCCATATGGAGTGTGATTCCCCTCTCCCGAAAATTTATGTTGGCTCTATATAAGGAAAGAAAATCCATGCCAAGAATTGCATCAAATTCCACCAAAGGGAGTATGACGAGGTTCACCGGGAAATTCAATCCACAGATTATAACAGGGGAGGACTTATACTCATGGGATGCAATGATTGCCCCATTTGCCGTACTCACCGACATCTTTACTTCCATGATTTGTGGTGGTGCAGGGATTATTCTACTAAACATTTGAGATATAAAAGAATGCGTAGAACCTGAATCAAAAAGTACGTTCGCTATTCTTGAATGAATAACTAGCGTACCTGTCACCACTTCGTTGTCGGGGTTCACTTCGGCAGAAGTGATGGCAAAAGCTCTTCCTTGCTGTCTTGGAGGTTGTTGATTGCCTCCGATAACCCTTGGATTAGGGCACTGATTCGCAAAATGACCCGGTTCTTTGCATTTGAAGCATTGAACAACTCGTTGAGGTTCGAACGGAGCGTTCCTCTCCTCTGTCGCAGCCGCGGGTCCTTCTTGCTGACATTTAACAGCTAGGTGCCATTCTCTTCCACACTTGAAGCATTTTCTTGTCCCTATAAGACAATTTCCAGGGTGATTCTTTCCACACTTTTGGCAAGTGGGGTGCTGGAATTTCTTAGCTCCGTTGGATTTATCCATCGGACCACCAGCATTAAAGTCCACCTTCCGCTTCTTGTCCCCATGATACCCCTATGATTCTCCGATCTCCATTTCAACCTTGAGGGCACATCAGACAATTTCCTCATAGCTGTCGAAGTCACGGATCGCTAATGCTTTCCGCAAGCTAGGCTTCAGCCCACCAAAGAAGCGGTCAACCTTGCATTCGGGGGTAACGACAAAGCTGGAAGCGTATCGTGAAAGCCTTGTGAAGTTTTCCTCGTACGCTCCCACAGATTCCTCATCTTTCTACTTGAGGGAAAGGAAGTCCCTTTCCATCTTAAGACGGAGGGTGCGTGGAAAATATTTATCGAAAAACATCTTCCGGAATACCTTCCATTCCAAAGCCTCGATCTCCTCCTCAGGCTTCGTATTTTTGATCAACGTCCACCATTGATCAGCTTCACCATCCATACGATAAGCCGCGAGGAGAACCTTCTCTTTTTCAGAGCATTGGAGGATGGAGAATATCTTCTCAATGGAGTTGATCCATTGTTCAGCGATTGTGGGATCAGATGATCCACTAAAAGTAGGAGGCCTTTGTCTCATGAAGCTTTCAATAGCGACTTGTTCTTTCTTAGGGGGGGTTGAACGTTCCTCTTGACCAGTGTTTCTATTCAGAACTTGAGTTAGCTGAGAGAGAAGCATGACAAAGTTCGCGATTCCCGCTCCCATTGGATTGGGCATCTCATAAGTACAATCATCACACTGATCTTCACAACGGTTGTTAGCCCGAGTTCTCCTATTACCGGCCATTGGCTGGAATAAAAGAAAGTTAGGGGTAATGCATAACGGTTAATCCAAAGACAAAAGTTGATGACTTATAAATAAACTTTAATCTCTTTAACTCATGAGTCTATAGGATTCAATCCAGGATTTTCATGATCTTCCTTCTAAAATATATTCTTAGGGGCATTTTTCCTTTAATAAGGGTTCATACTATGATTGTGAATTCATCAAAACATATCCCCCGGGAGTGTCGTAACCAAGAGTGCAGCAAGGCCCGTTTTCGTGCACCAGTTCCCGTTCGAGTCTAGCTCAAAGCGGTGTTTTCGGGTTTTACCCCTAGGATACATCTGTGCTAGAGCCGCCTCTACCTGCTCGTATCCAGACAGGGATGTATTTGTTTGATAAACCACTTACTTAGTATTTACCAAAACATAGGGATGTTTTTATTATGCTTAGTCTTGTATCTAAGGCTTTACTAGGGTTTCCTAATCCCAAAAATAACTAAACCTATCCTCTGATACCAACTATGACAACCCTGCTTTTATTTACAACTTAAGCATGCTTTATTACATAAAACTTCACTTGATACAAAAAAGAAGATCGAGAGGTTTAGTGTCTTTGGGGCTTAGGATCATTACATAAAAACTTTAAACTTTAAATACAACATCTTTATTGAAAACTTCCTTTACATGACCACTACATTCCTTCGTACTTAGCATTGCATGGGATAACCTGAGGACATGCATAAGAAAAGGGTGAGCTATAAAGCCCAGTAAGGGAGTAAACAATGAATAACATGAGGAGTGAAATACATGTTAGGAAATAGGCATATCAGTAGAGCATAATAGAAACATGAACATAAAGGCATGATAAAGCATGATAATCATAACATGGAAATGTGGCAACAACACTTAACATTGAATTAGCATGAGCCAAGGCTCATTGCACATGGAGCATGAGTAAACCCTCATTGCACTTGAAGCACGAGTAAACCCTCGTTGCACTTGAATTAGCATGAGTCAACACTCATTGCACATGACGTATCATGATACTATACTTTACCCAATGCATTGGAGCGCTATAAAGGGCGCACCCTTCTTAAACATTTCATTTCATGCATAAGTGTGCCACATGGATCATAAAACATGGATTCATAAAACATAATCATTTCTTCCACGATAAAGGAAAGTGGAATTCATACATGAAACTTTATAATCAATATGTAAATGTGCATAAAGGTGAATACCCTTGATGGAGAAATGGGAATGGTATTCACTACACAAAGACATTGTCTTAGAAAATCAGTGCGATTTCGGCAGCGTAACGGCGTGACATAAGAATTCATAAAAAAGGTTGATGAGAGAGAAAGGGGTTCCTCATCATATTTACATGTAATGGACAGTAAGGAGATCATATATATACATGTACCAACAATAGAAATGGAATTTAGATTCATGATACAAAAGTATTGCTTGAATGTAAAAGAAGAGAGAGAATTTCCTTTCGGAATTTCGGCATAGTAACGGGTTTACATGGGAGGCATTTAATGAGAGAGAAAGGGTTCTCCCATCATTAAAACAATAAGAGGGAAGTATGGGGGAGGTGAGAAACCATACCCCAACATTCATAATTGAAATAAAAAGGGAAATACAACTTAAAGAAAATTGACAAAAAAATGAGAAAGGAAGAAAACCCCTTACTTGGAAGTGTGCTTCCAAAGGCTAGAGAGAGGCTTGTGAGAGGCTTCTTGGGAGCTTGGGGCAACTTGAGAGGATTCTAGATAGAGTAGGGCAGAGGTTGGATGAACTTCAAGGGCTTTGAGTGAGGAGGAAGTGGGAGATTGGGTGGGTTTATATAGGAAAGGTGAGAGAATTCTTTATTATTTAGGTTTGGGACCCCTTATATTAAAATAATCCAAACCACAAACCATCCCATGGTATTTGCCCATGGTTTCTGGAAAAGGAAAGAGGAAAACAATATTTTACAAGTCCATGGTCCGAAACTATTAAAAAAATTAGGGTTGCTTATGTGGAGGTGAGTCACACTCCCATGGAAATTAATTTAAAAAGGCAAAGTGTTGAATAAGTCTTGAGGGCTCTATTAATGCTTTGAAAAGTGAGTCAAACAAACCCAAAACCTCATTATTTTAATGATAAAACATATATTGGACGAAAATAAGGATTATGGTATTTTATTAAATCACCATTGGGTCATTATGATGTCATAAAACACATTATATATTTAAATGGTATTTAATTTTTACCCAAAAATTTGACTGTCTCAGAAAATTATGAAAAATTCACCGTTGGATAATTTCGACGCCCTGATTCCAAAAATAATATTTATTTTATCTAAATAATTTTCTAAATATGTGAATTTTCACTTTTAAAATAAAAACCGACATTTATAAAAAATTCACGGGTTTTGACAGAAATGGCTTTCAAACCTTAATAAAAATTTTAATTGCATTCATAAAATTATAAGATCATTTATATTTAATAAAAATTAATTTAATATTAATAATAATATTTTATTAAAATATTATTTAATTCAAAAATACTTTAATTTAATAAAATATAATTCTTAATTAAATAATAACTAAAAACACCATTTGTACTTTAAAAACTAATTACAATGTATCAAAAATGACTAGAAATTATATTCATTATTATATACAAAAAAAAATAATGTACATGAACATGGTGCTACTTATTTGTTACATAACCCCTTAAAATAGTCGCATAAGACCTAAGGGTAAGGTGTGCGATGGTGACAGACTCTTGGGGTTGGTCGGATAACATCGCTCGAGTGGTAATCTCTATCAACTTCCATTTTTCCCGTAGACGATCACGTTCGAGCTTGAATTGATGAAGCTCAGCTTGGGCTTGGTCAAGGGCAAAGCCCAAAGACGCCACCTCTTTTCCGAGCTCCAACAAATGGGCTTCATAAGGGGCAATTCTACTGGATGAGGCCATCGCTTCCTTTGTCTGAGTAGAAAATTGGTTCGTTAAAGCCATATATTTAAACTACCCAGACGATCACTGTTCAACGACTATGAAAGTAACGGTCACAAATCTTAAAGTAAAATTAAAAAAGTTGATATCTTATAAAAACATTTTTCATAAAGAAACATTTAACTGGATCAAGAGGGATTTTCCATTAATGAAATTTTGGGTTGTTACAGGGTGAGTGATTTATGAAGTGGTCGAGAAGACGGCACATCAATCGGACGTGTCGTGTGCCCGCGGTGACCGACAACGCAATTCTGGTGTCATAAACGGCCAAAACGGGCGTCCAACACATTTCGAATGCGTTTGGTCAGTTTTTCGTATTTCACTTTTTTTTTCACTTAAAATCTTATGGAAATTCATATAGAATATTTTTATATCATATTTATTATGGATTGCATTTTAGTTGATCGTGCTATGAAACATTTCAGAGCTAATGAAATTAAGGAAGGTGGAGGGGCTGTCCGGGGGGCTGTCCGGGGGGGCTGTCCGGTGGGTGTCTGGGGGGCTGTCCGGGGACCAAGGAGGAGGGTGGGGGGGCTGTGCAGGCTCTGTCCGGGGGGTGTTTGGGGGTTGTTCAGGGGGTTGTCCGGGGTTGTTCAGAGGGCTGTCCGGGGGTTGTTCAGGGGGTTGTTCAGGGGTTGTTCAGGGGTTGTTCAGGGGGTTGTCCGGGGTTTTTCAGGGGGCTGTCCGGGGGGTGTTTGGGGGGTTGTCCGGGGTCCAAGGGGGAGGGTGGGGGGGGGGGGGGGGTTGTCCGGGGGGTTGTCCGAGGGGCTGTCCGAGGGGCTATCCGGGGTCCAGGGTGGAAGGTTGGGGGCTGTACAGGGGCTGTCCACGGGGCTGTCCGCGGGGGCTGTCCGGGGGGGGGGGGGGGCTGTCCGATGGGTGTTCGGGGGGCTGTCCCGGGACCAAGGAGGAGGGTGGGGGGGGCTGTGAGGGGTCTGCCTGAGGGGTGTTTGGGGGTTCTTCAGGGGGTTGTCCGGGGTTGTTCAAGGGGTTGTCCGAGGGTTGTTCAGGGGGTTGTTCAGGGGTTGTTCAGGGGTTGTTCAGGGGTTGTTCAGGGGTTGTTCAGGGGGTTGTCCGGGGTTGTTCAGGGGGCTGTCCGGGGGTGTTTGGGGGGTTGTCCGGGGTCCAAGGGGGGGGGGGGGTGGGGGGGTTGTCTGAGGGGCTGTCCGGGGGGCTATCCAGGGTCCAGGGTGGAGGGTTGGGGGCTGTACGGGGGGCTGTCCGCGGGGCTGTCCGGGGGGTGTTCGGGGGGTGTTCGGGGTCCAAGGGGGAGGGGGGGTTTTCCAGGGTCCAAGAATGAGGGGGGTTGTCCAGGGAGTTCACAAACACACAACCACTAAAAGACAAAAACATCCATAAAAACAGACAATATATAAAAATAACTCAACTCCAATACTATATTACGAGCCTAGATAAAACCAACAACTAGAATAGATTAGACATCAAATCTCAGTAATATAAGTCAAAAATGTAACGGATAAATATGTCCCACATCAGCATCACCATCACCATCATCATCATCATCATCACCCTCGTCATCGTCCTCCTCATCGTCCTCACCCTCCACAACTCCTTCCTCCTCGCCTTCGCCCTCCTCCTCACCCTCCTCATCTCCCTCCTCTTCCGAATCAGACTCCTCGCAATCATCATCTTCAAGCTGGACATCAGCCTGACCACCATTGGAACTGCCACCTGGTGCACCATATATAGAATGTATCGACGACATGTATTCATCAATCACTGGGCTGGCCTCTGCTGGAAGTGTTGGACGTAGAACTTCAATAAATTTCATAAATGCACTGTTTTCCCTAGAAGACTGTTCTGCCGTCTCTGTGGCCCTTTTCTCAGCCTGTTCTGCCTGTGCCCTAACTTTCTGCAGCTTGGTGGCACTACAACTCGTACCTGAGGCAGGCCAATACCTCGTCAGGGCTATCCTAGGTCGGCAGCGTACTCTGCCAGAGTGATCCTCTCCCAATACCTGATGTAAGTGATCAGATGGACCAAAATTGTCCGCTTCTTGGGCATCGAGGGCCTCTAAAGCATACTGTTACAAATATAAATATATTATTAAGTTACGAAATAGATATCAAAATATAAAATCAATAGATTAAAACTTACAATCTACTGCTGAGTCGCTTCGTTGACAGCACTTCCATCCTTTTTTCGTCTAATCGAGCAAAACAGTTTTGCTCGAGGCACACGTCCTTCAATATTTTTGTACTTGCCTCTACAATGACATTGAAAACAAAAGTTATATAAAAACTTTAGCAAATGATTAAATAATTGGGGAAACAAAAGAAAATGTAAGTCGTAAAGAAAACTTATAAACAATTGTCATACCTGCTGCCTCTCATGATCCGGCATCGTCGTGCGTCCCAGTGTATGGAGGTATTTTTTTGCATGAATGTTTTTTTATTTTTTCCAGATGATTCCTAAATAAAATTCGATAATTCAAAGGATAATATTAATTCAAAACTTGAAAGTTATTATTTAAATACCTCAAATGTAATTCATACCTTAAACTGGGTACTCATCCAATGAGTAATCATCTGACGATACTGCTCTATAGGACAATCATCAACGACTGGTACCGCCTCTAACTCAGTGCCAACTCTAGCACGCCAGCCAATATACAACTCATGCTTGTAGGCTTTCCAAAGCTCGCCTAAATCCTTTAGACGTTCTAGTCGTGCACCCTCACCATCAGGAAAATTAAATCGAAGTTGAAATCAAAATATTAATTCATATAAATACAAAAATAATTCATGGCATTAAATACAACAGATTTTTTTACCCATATCTCTGCCCAAGCTCTATCTTTGACCTCATGTGGCAAATGTCTCCACGACAGCGGGCTGACGGGAATGATGTCAGAGTATTTGGAAAGCATCGCCAGAAAACTCCGACATTGCTGCCCTGTTTTCTCAACCATCTGATTGTCTTCATTATATTCCACCATAACCTTTGTGCGACGGTTCCACACCGAACACATGCGTGTACGGCCCCGCCCCTGCCTCCTGTCAGTAGATGTATCTGTCATGAAAGAAAAACAAATATTTTATCAAAACATGTTATAATGAAAATAAATATTGCTATAAAAATTTGTTAGGGTTTTATAAATATACCTGCGCTAGTATGATCAATGAGTGGCGCCGGATCTACAGAACATGATGGAACACCCTCTGGTGGAACAGGAGTCGAAGATGATGGAATATAAAAGCTCGGAGAGACAGAAGTAGAAGGAAAAGAATATGGAACAGCTGTATGACCTGATGCTGACTGGGGAGTGGGAATCATCATGGGATGTGAAAATGATGGCGCAGAAGATGCAGAAGGTAGCGAAAAAATGGGAGGCCTAAATACCCCATGTGTCCCTAACGACACACCGGGATCAGAATGTGGGAAGGCTGAAATGTCAGTGGGAGGGGCAGGGTCTAGTCGGGCATGCGCAGCTCTACGTCCACCTCTGGTACGGACCCTCCTCGTACCACCAGCCTGAGTACTAGGACCAGTACTAGGCTCCTCGTCGAATAACTGTCGACGTAATGGTGGATCCTACAAAAAAGTTTACAAAAAAAATTTATCACATGACATTATATATTCTGTAAATATATATATATATATATATATATATATATATATATATATATATATTTGAAATAAAGTACTCACTATAGGCACTAATGGTGGAATGCCCATCTCCTCCATCCGACGATTGTTCTCCGCCAATTTTTTTCTCCGTCTCTCTTCAATTGGCTGCATTTCCTGCATTTGAAAAAAAATGTAATTAATTAGAAAAAGAAAAGTAATGTGTAAACCAGAAAACTAAATATATGAGGGAATGAGGGGATTTATTGGTAATTTAGCTATCAATTGTTTTAGAAGAGCTTGAATTAATTTAATAAAACTTACAAGTTGTAATGTTCACCAAGTTAGAAATATTGTTTGATTTGGTTTGAATACAGTTCAATTCCAAATTAGAAAATGCAATTCAAATAAAACAGCAACCGATAAACATTGAAAATTCACATAACGGTCAAGTCAGCTAAAACATATTTGTGATCAATACTAAATAAATATGAATATTACCAACCTTAACAACCCAACTCGAGGTAAACCAAAAGAATTGAGAACATGGATGAATGATTCTATATATTTCCAACCACAAATTCAGGTTCACAATCAACTCTGACAATTGAGCTATTGGAGTCATCAAAAGAAATAAATGGATTGGTTCCAATGGCAATAGGGACAGTGTCAATTCCATCATCAGCATCATCAAAAATATGTCTTGGAATTACTTCAACTATGACACCAAATTCAGGTTGAAGTTGATCTTTGACATAAAAAACTTGTTTAGCCATTGATGCCAACACATATGGTTCTTCGGTTGCAAGAGTGTGGGTCATATTAATTACTCGAAATCCAAAATCATCAATAAATGTGCCATGTCTCATCATCGAATCAAACCAATGGCATTTCATCATTGTGACTCGTCCATGAGAGTAATAATCCAATATTATTATTTTCTCAACGACTCCATAATAACCCACATTTTCAAGTCGCGATCTACTATCTGTTGCACTGGCATAACAATCTGTTGTGGAAGTAACCATAATACCATCATGTTGTGTTCTCATGTTTTTGGCTCGTTCAGTGACAATAAATCTGTACCCATTGATAACAATTGATTTACAGTCACGAACCACGGTATTAGGACCAAAATCCAAAGCTCTTATTTCCTCAGAGACAGAGTCAGCAGACAAACTCAATACCTGCAATATAAATGATAGTTAAACTTAAGTAAATATTGAAATAATTAATTTAAACAGTAATATTTTTACCTTCAATTTTAACCAAGCAGAAAACTCTTTGCTATGCAAAGTCTCTCTCCTTCTCAAAGATAAAGAACGATGCTTCCTATTTATCATTGTTTTATGTTCCCTGTAGATAAAAAAATATGAATAGTTTAATAGATATATATGTAAGATATACATATTCAATTTTGTTACCTGATATAGTCATCGAACAAATCACAGTTGAACAAAACTGTGCGATGTGCCATCTCCCGCTCTTCAAGGCTTAATGTCTTCAATGTATATGATCCGGGAATTCCTCCTGTTTGAGGAAGTGATAGAAAACTGCGTTTAATTTTCTCATATTGTTCTTCTTCATTTCTCATTGGTCTGTTCATTCTTTTAGTAAGATTAGAAAAATACATTGAATAGAAATCCATACATTCTTGAGCTAAGTAACCGTTCACGATAGAACCTTCAGGATGATTCTTGTTTCGAACATAAGACTTTAATGTGAACATATTTCTTTCAGTTGGATACATCCAACGAAAAGAAACAGGTCCTCCGAGAAGTATTTCAGTTGGAATATGGACAGTCAGATGTAGCATGCATGTGAAAAATAATGGGGGAAATATTTTCTCCAACTCACACAAAATTAATGGGGCATCTGTCAACATTTTTTACAAGAAAGACTTGGACAACTTCTTAGCACAAAGATCTCTAAACAAATGGCACAACCGAATAACACCCACCCTTACATTATTGGACAAAAGATGATGGATTGCTATTGGAAGCAACTCATGCAGTAGAACGTGATAATCATGAGTCTTCAAAGATTTTAGCTTCAACTCTCTTCTGTTGACCCGTTTAGATATGTTTCTTGAATAGCAATCAGGAACTCTAATAGTCTCTAATACTTCCAAAAATTGTTTTTTTAGTAGGTGTCATCACATAAGAAGCACATGGAAGTTTCCATTTATTTTCACTGATACGCACATGATGCAATTCTGGTCTGATTCCCCAATCCACCAAGTCACGTCGAGATCGTAAATCATCTTTTGTCTTCCCCTTGACATTTAGAAGAACTGAAAGCAACATTTCACATATATTCTTTTCAATATGCATTACATCTAAGCAATGACGTAGCAAATTGGTTGACCAATAAGGAAAATCAAAAAATATACTCATCTTCCTCCAATTGTAACAGGTTTCTGTGGAAACATTCTTTCTCTTTCTAGATTTCATTTGACCCTTCCCGAACGAAAAACTGAAATCTTTCAATTCATTAAGCACATCATTTCCAGACATATGCTGAGGTGGATCATCGGTCTCTATAGTATTATCAAATCTTCGACGATTCATTCTATATGGATGATCCTTTGGCAAAAATCGTCGATGTCCCATAAAACTGAAACTACAACGATGTTTCAGTCTTCTGGATTGTGTATTCTTCATACAAACTGGACATGACAGTTTTCCCTTCGTGCTCCATCCAGACATCATTGCATAAGCCGGAAAATCATTGATCGTCCACATAAGCGCAACACGCATATGAAATATGTCTTTCGAACATGCATCGTATGTGCGCACACCCACATCCCAAAGAAGTTTCAACTCTTTTATTAAAGGTTACATGTATACATCAATATCAATGCCGGGATCAGAAGGACCAGATATGAGTATACTCATGAAAGTGAAAGATTTTTTCATACACAACCATGGGGGAAGATTATAAATGTGTATAAAAACTGGCCATGTGCTGTGCGAAGTAAGCATCTGCCCAAACAGATTAAAACCGTCGCATGAAAGACCCAGCCTCACATTACGCATGTCAGCTGTAAAATCAGGATGTCGAGCATCAAATCTCTGCCATGCAAATCCATCTGCAGGATGAACCAACTCATCATTAGTCTTCTTTCTCTCGGTATCATGCCATCTCATTTTTATTGATATGTCATCAGACATAAAAAGATTCTGGAGTCTGGGGATCAATGGAAAGTGCCACATTACTTTCTGTGGAACGCGGGATGGTGTTCCATCAGATTTTGACTTCCAGCAGGATGTGCCACATTTTATACATTCATTTCGTTCAGCGGTTTCTTCCCATAATAAACTGCAATCTTTCAGGTAAGCATGAATTTTGTTTCTAAAATCCAAGTTCCTCAACTAACTTCCATGCCATATAGTGGTTTGAGGGAATATCTGCATCATCTGGAAGTAAATCCTGCAAGAGGGTAAGAATGTAATCGATTGCTATATTAGAAATCCCATACATAGTTTTTCCATGAAACAATCGGATTAAAAATTCCAGCCTTTTCATTTTATCGCATTGTCGATATACTGGAGTCGTGGCAGCATCATTCAATTTTTTCACCCTATCAATATCATCATTTTCACTAGATGCATCAGTTGTCCTCATATTGACGTCTTCTTGAGTCGAAATCCTTTCTTTTTCATGATGACGAATAAACGGAAACTGATCATCTAACAAATTCTCCATTCCAGTCCTTTCATTTCGATCATCACCAATTTGAGATTTCATTTTCTCCCCATTGTGATACCACACAAAGTAGTTTGCTTGAAAACCATTTTTGGTTATGTGGTAGCTGACTTCTTCACGACTCAACCAAGGTATACCAACACAATTGGAACATGGGTAGTGTATGCGACCACTATCTGAAGCATTGTGAAATGAAAAATCTATAAAGCTCTCCAAATTGTTTTGAAAATCGCTTGAGATACGATCAGTTTCATACATCCAACTTCTGTCCATTCTGTAAAAAGAATTCATATAAGTCATTTTGTCATAAACAATTCAATAGGATTGAACTTTAATAGAAAATACATTTAAGTAAACGATAAAGGAAGAAAATAATCATGGTATCAACTACACATGTGAAAAAAATATACTAATGTGTTATTGAAAAAATGTAAAAAACCAACAAGAACTTAATGTGTTATCACATCAGAGCATGCCTCATCCCATAACCATATTAGTAGGGTATCCTCATATGCGATTTACCTTTTTGAATTAATATGCACTTCCTCACCAGGTACCTGAGTAGATTTCATAGATATAATCATCTCACATCCTGTAAGGCTTCCATTATGTATGATCTGCAGAATAATTTGAGTGATCATGAATCATGCATGGGATCTTCCCATGATCACTATAGATTATGAGAAGGAATTATGATAGGTCACGTGAAGAACATCAAACACATATTTTAGATAATTTGAGACATAATATAATAAAATAATGTATAAATCTATGGAATTTGGGATAAAAGGTTGGTTGTCCACGGGGGTCGATGATGTTCGGACGGGGGGTTCGCGAGAGCATGGCCACCCCCTGTGGCCAGCCCACCCACCCCCCCTGGACAGCCCGTACCCCCCTGGGATAGCCCCGCCCACCCTCCCAAACAGCCCACACCCCCCTCCCCTGCAACCCCACCACCACCACCTAGACATACCAACCCCCCTGGACACCCCACACACCCCTCCCCCACCAGGACACCCAACCCATACCCCCAAGACAGCCCACAACCCCTGGACAGCCCCGCCCACCCCCGTGGACAGCCTTTCCCACCCCCGTGGACAGCCCCGCCCACCCCCGTGGACAACTCACCCACCCCCGTGGACGCCCCCTACCCCCTAGACAGCCCAACCACCCCCGTGGACAGCCCACCCACCCCCCTCGACACCCCTTCTCCCTATGTACAGCCCCCCACCCCCTTGGATAGCCCGCCCACCCTCCTGGACACCCCTACCCCCTGTGGCCAGCCCACCCACCCCCCCTGGACAGCCCACCCACGCCTCGTTGATAGCCCAGCCACCCCCGTGGACAGCCCGTCCACCCTTGTGGACAGCCCGCCCACCCCCGTACCCCCCCTGGATAGCCCCGCCCACCCTCCCAAACAGCCCACACCCCCCTTCCCTGCAACCCCACCACCACCACCTAGACATACCACCCCACCTGGACACCCCACACACCCCTCCCCCACCAGGACACCCCACCCAGATCCCCAGGACAACCCACACCCCCTGGACAGCCCCGCCCACCCCCCCTGGACACCCCCTACCCCCTAGACAGCCCAACCACCCCCGTGGACAGCCCACCCACCCCCCTCGACACCCCTTCTCCCTATGGACATCCCCCCACCCCCCTTGGATAGCCCGACCACCCCCCTAGACACCCCTACCCCCCGTGGCCAGCCCACCCACCCACCCTGGACAGCCCACCCACCCCTCCTTGACAGCCCGGCCACCCCCGTGGACAGCCCGTCCACCCTTGTGGACAACCCGCCCACCCCCGTACCCCCCTGGACACCCCTTACCCCCCTGGATAGCCCCAACCACCCTCCCAAACAGCCCACACCCCCCTCCCCTGCAACCCCACCACCACCACCTAGACATACCACCCCCCTGGACACCCCACACACCCCTCCCCTACCAGGACACCCCACCCAGACCCCCAGGACAGCCCACACCCCCTAGACAGCACCGCCCACCCCGTGGACAGCCTTTCCCACCCTCGTGGACACCCCGACCACCCCCGTGGACACCCCCTACCCCCACAATCCATTATCCAAAACATATCAAATTGGTTTGAACACAATCCATAATTCCCACAATCTATTATCCAAAATATGTAAACGTCCCAACTCTGATTTACATGTTTTGAACACTCTCCTTCCAAACATAGAATACAAAAACATTAAAGAAGTCTTCACAAACACAAACAATATCCTATGTAGATATTAATTTCAATAATCAATTAAACCACCAACACCTGGAAAAAATCTATTCATTAAAACAAATACAACAATATGGTTGAGATCAAATTTTACCTATTCGTATGGGGGTGTACCTGTTGGGATAGGGGGTGCTAGTGTTTGGATTCGCGAGAGCATTGGAATCGGATGGGGTTCGCGAGAGCACTAGAGCGAATAGATTAGGGCTCTGTCCGAATGGGGAGAGGAGATCCCGATCTGCAATTTGGGGGAAACCTTTGCCAATGGTTTATAAAAACCGTTGGCAAAGGCACACATTTCCCAACGGTTCCAGTGAACCGTTGGGAAAGGTGTGAGTTTTTCCCAACGGTTCCACTGAACCGTTGGGAAATGTGTGATTTTATCACCCTTTCCCAACGGTTACAGTGAACCGTTGGGAAAGGGTCCACCGAAATTCTCTTTGCCAACGGTTTTCTTAAACCGTTGGCGAAGGCTCACTATACCAACGGTTTAAGTAAACCGTTTGTATACTGCCATTGGGAAAAGACTAAATTCCAGTAGTGGATAAAGAGGTCCCAGTAGATACTTACATAAAAACAAACTCAGATAATAAAGATATTGTGAAATTAACCCTTACCTTGTACATTGCCTTGGTCGAGGGTAGGTTAAACTCCTATATAATGGTGAAATAATTGATATTAAAGTAAAAAAGAACCATATAAATTAATATAATATCATATATGATCTTCTAATATTTCTTTGTTAATGATATTTCAGTAGTATCATCGTTTCAGATGTTAACTGATTCGTTTTCCTTTATATGATTTGTTACATAAGTAATGTTTGTTATGGATAGGATGTATCTTATTCATATTCAGAATGATATTAAGTCTTTAAACATTATTTTTAATCATCAAATGAAAATTATTCTTGAATAGATACGATGGGGAATGAATCTCTTCGCGTTCGTGGAGACGGTAATCCGTACATACACACAAGCAACAATATCATTATTTTGATATTAAAATCATATATAATTGGATGGTATATCATA
This sequence comes from Viscum album, assembly GCA_963277665.1. Lineage (NCBI taxonomy): Eukaryota > Viridiplantae > Streptophyta > Magnoliopsida > Santalales > Viscaceae > Viscum > Viscum album. The sequence goes on along the minus strand of OY728123.1, from coordinate 2,066,699,793 downwards.
TATAAATAATAATTATCATGTTATATTTATTTTTTACATCATTTATACTCATTATTATACCCATCCAAATGATGAAGTGTTTTAATGACAAACTACACCATGGCGTGGAGACGGTAATCCGTACATACGCACATATGGTGACTTTTTCATTTATAGGATTGATAGAATAATGAATATAGTTGTAACATTTTTATAATAACATCAAAGTATATAGAAGATACTGGAGTTATTATTTTAGAATGGAAACAACAAATAAAGAGGAAGTGGAAGAAGAAAAGAACTTGAAAGAGGTGATGAAATATTTACCTCTTCTTTGGGTTCTTCCTTTTGATTTGATCAAAAGGGTTCATTACGATGGATTTATGACTAAAGGAAGGCCTCTAGGATTAAGGGAGGCTAGTGGAGAGGATATTTTGGAAGGATTTTTCTGATCCAAATGGATTTGAAGGTGTGAATTTGAGAGAAGGGGAAGTTCCCTTTTATAAGAGGGGTGAGGCGCACCTTAAGAAAAGATTGAAATATTATATTATAATAAAATCATTTTCGGTTTCTAATGGCTCCAAAATGATTTATTTCGTTGAAATAGTGGTGATTGGTCAAAACAATCTCAACTAATATGTTTCAGAAAGGTTTGGGTCATCATATTAACATTATATTTTATATTTAAGTCTTAATTAAATAGTTTGATATTTACCATGACTCTTTGTATTTTTATATTATATGGTTAATAAACATACTATAAACTTCCAAGAGAACCCCAAGTGGGTCATTAATGATACACCTATCAGTATATAAGTCCTTTGGCCAAATCATATATTTTTAGTAATATTATATCAATTAATAATATAATATGTTTTTTTAAAACTCTTTTATGTCAATTTTGACACTATTTGTAATTTTGTTTTTTTAAGTCATAACAGCATGATTACTTCGAAAACAATTCATTTAATCAACCCTAACATGTAATATTGACCTATAAAATTAGCAAAATTTATCAAAAGTTTCAAATTATATTTATTTGGTTATTTATAATTTCAATTAATTTAATATTTTATTAATAGGTTAATTACAACATAATCATTGTGTCAAAAACAAAATTTAATTATTTAATGTCTAAAAATTATAAATAAAATACCATTATGTATGAAATCATTTTAGATTTCTAATGAATATTTATAGTCTAATTTATATTATTTATAACCCAATATTAAAAAAATTTAGTTATGAAAACTTGAATTTGACACTTTTAACTCTTCTTTGAATTAAATAATAATAAAAGTCCTAATCTAATCCAAGTGGACCTAAAGGATCTTATTTAATTCCTAAGGTTGTTTTTGGTCGAATTATACTTATCCAATAGAATTTGTACATGTGTTAGGGAGATAATAATATCATTTTTACCCTTAATTACCCTATTTACTTTTAACTGCGATAAATAAAATTAAAAAGTTACTATTCACCAAAAATTATTTTCATCTAATTGAACCAAATTTTACTTACTGATATCAACTGTGTCTCTCGGATTTTTGAAATTAATCTCACAGAATTGGTAAAATTAAGTTTTATACAAATTTGGAAATGCTCCTAGGAGGTGGGTAAAAGACCGTAAAAAGTTCGATAAAATTTTATATATCTAAAATCAATATAAAATGACTCCATTGAATTACATTGAACTATATAGGTATTATGTATCTATTTTTACCTAAAATAAATTTAAATAAAATAAATAATTATTTAAATAAAAAGTCGGTTTTAAACAAATAACTCAGTGTTTTTCACTATTCATAAAAAATTGAATGTTTTCAGAAAAATACCAAAAATTCACTCTAAGATAATTTTGATATTCCGAATCCAAAAATAATGTCCATTTTGAAAGATAAAATTTATAAATTTTCAAAAAGTGGGTATTACTATTCATAATGGCTATTTTGATTGGTCATGGTGTGTTAAAACTCCATGTTGCGTAAAACACAAGCTATTGCATTATTCAAAAAGAAACATACCATGGAAGCTTGGGGTGTTACATTCATTCCTCCTTCAAATAATTTCATCCTCGAAATTTCTAGAATATTACTGCATAAAAAGATTCGGGTGGTTCTTTATCATAAGTTCCTCGGGTTCCCACGTTGCCTCTTCCATCTTATGGTTTCTCTATATAACTTTTACTAGATGAGTCATTTGGTTTCTCAGCACTTGTTCTCTAGTATGATGAATTTTGACAGGCTCTTCACAATAAGACAGATCAGGTTCTAGTTCAATTTCCTCATAGGTGAGTACATGCATTGGGTCAGGCATGTATTTTCTCAACAGTGATACGTGGAACACATCGTGAACTTTGGAGAGACTTGGCGGCATTTCCAACCAGTAAGCTACAACCCCAATTTGTTCTAGAATTTCTAAAGGCCCGATGTACCTGGGACTTAGTTTACCCTTCTTACCGAATTGTATAACTCCCTTTCATGGAGATACCTTCAAGAAAACATGATCTCCTACATGAAATTCCAAATCCTTCATTCGATTATCGACATAGATCTTCTGCAAATATTGCGTTGTTTTGATGTGGGTTTGGATAACCTTCACCTTTTCAATCATTTCCTCAACAAGTTCTAGCCCTACAAGTCTTCTTTCACCAACATCATCCCAACAAGTTGGTGTGCGACATCTCTTGCCATATAACACTTCATATGGCGACATCTGAAAATTTGAATGGAAGCTATTGTCATAGGAAAATTCTACTATAGGTAAATATTGATTCCACAAGCCTTGAAAGTAATGTGAGAAAGATCTCAACATGTCTTCTATGGTTTGAATAGTCTGTCCTGATAGTCCATCAGTTTGAGGGTGGTAGGCAGTGCTCAAACAAAGTTCAGTATCCAGGACTTTCTGAAGAATTTTCCTGAAACTTGATGTAAAATGGGAATCATGATCTGAAACAATCGACAGGGGTACACCATGGAGTCTTGAAACGTCATTAATATATAGTCTTGGTAAATGTTCAAGTGTTAAATCTTCTCTTATAGCAAGAAAATGTGCTTTCTTGGTAAGACGATCAACAATGACCCATATTGCATCATTCTTTCTAGGTGTCTTTGGTAGCCCCATGAAAAAGTTCATCGTAATATTATCCCATTTACACTTAGGTATGTGAAGAGGTTGCACGACTCTTCTAGGCTGTTTCCTTCCAGCTTTCACTTGTTGACAAACCAAACATCTTGGCACAAAATCAGAAATCTCCCTCTTCATGTTGTCCCACCAAAAATGTTCCTTCAAATCTCTATACATCTTAGTGATACTAGGGTGTATAGAGAAATTGGAGCTATAAACATCTTCTAATAATTCCCTTTTCTGATCAGGTATATCGGGAACACAAACTCTTTCCCCATATTTAGAAATCCCATCTTCATATATGAATTCGATCAATCTCCCATCATTCACAGATTTAATCTTCTTTTTAAATTCCTCATCACCAATCGGAGAAATTTTTATCCTTTCTAGTAAATATGGTTTGGCAACCATTTGAAAAAGAATTGATGTTTCACCTTCCATGGTTATTCCCGTATCCATCTTTACTAGATCAATGAAACTAGGATCCCTTTCAACTCTCATCTTGTTCAAAACTCCATGATCATTTCTACTCAAAGCATCTTCAACCTTATTTGTCTTTCCTGGTTGGTAGTGTATTGTGAAATCATAATCCTTGAGTAGTTCAAGCCATCGCCTTTGCCTCATGTTGAGTTATTTCTATGAGAAAATATACTTCAAACACTTGTGATCGATATATATCTCACAATTTTCACCATAGAGATAATGTCTCCATATCTTCAAAGAAAAGATTACAACTTCTAACTCAAGATCATGAGTAGGATAGTTCTGTTCATGAATTTTTAGTTGTCGTGATGCATAGGAAATAACTCTATCATTCTACATAAGGACACAACCAAGTCCTTTCTTTGAAGCATCACTATAAATAACAAACCCATCATTCTCTGATGGTAGATTCAAGATAGGATCATTGACTAAAATTCTCATAAGTTATTCAAATCATTCTTCACACTCTTTTTTTTCAAAACAAATTAACCCCTTTAAGTGTGAGATTTGTTAATGGGTTATCCAATTTGGAAAAATTCTAGAAGAAAGGTCGATAATAACCTGTTTAACTAATAATAATATGTACCTCAGTTAAAATCGTCGGTGCTAGTCATTCTTGGATTGCCTTGGTATTTGAAGTATTAACAAATATTCCATCTTTAGAGACAATATGGCCAAGAAAGGAAATCTCTTGAAGCCAGAATTCACACTTGCTAAACTTCCCATATAATTCATTTCTTCTAAGAGTCTACAGGATAATGTGAAGGTTATTTTCATGATCATCTAATCTTTTTGAGTATACCAAGATGTCATCAATAAATACCACTAAAAATTCATCAAGATATTCCTTGAAAACTCTATTCCATAGATCCATGAATACAAAGGGTGTATTAGTCAGCACAAAAGGCATTACTGTAAACTCGTAATGCTCGTACCTAGTTCGAAATGCTGTTTTTAAAATGTCTTCCTTCTTCACAAACAACTGATGGTATCCATATCGAAGGTCAATCTATGAAAAATATTGATCACCATGAATTTGGTCGAATAAATCATCAATGCGAGGTACATGATACTTGTTATTTATTTTTATAGCATTGATCTCTCTCTAGTCAATGCACAACCTCTTCAATCCATATTTCTTTTTAACAAAAAGGATAGGGGATCCCCATGGAGAAACACTAGGGATAATAAATCCCTTGTTACTTAATTCCTCTAATTGTTTATTTAGTTCCACTAATTCCATATTGGCCATTCTATAAGGGGTCTTCGATATGGGCCTTGAACCGTGAATTAAATCAATGTAAAACTCAATTTCTCACTCTGGAGGATGTCCATGTAAATAATCTAGAAACACATAAACGTATTCTTGCCCAATAGGAATGTCCTCTATTTGAACATTCCTTTCCTCACCAATAATTGAATTAAGTTGAGCTAATGGGTGTGTATCTAGATAAGAATCAGGTGGTGATATTTTTGCTCTAAATATAAGGTACTCCTTATCATTATCGAGAATTGTAACCTCCTTCTTCTTACAATAATTTTTTGCATCATGTTCTGAAATATAATACATACTGAGGTTTATATCAAATTCAATCATGGGAATGATGATGAGATCAGCAGATAAAGAACATTTATATACCCAAATGGGAACTGATTCACAAAACCTTGTTGCAATGATACTTACCATAGGAGTTTTTACTGAAAAATCCATTATTAAATCAAATTTAAAATAATTAATTTTCATAGAAAACTGGGAAGATATAAAACAATGCAATGATTTAGAATCAAATAATGCATTTTCTAAACTTGAGGAAACTATTAAATTACCTACCACCACATCTTTCAGAGCTTCAACCTCAGCGGTAGTGATTGAATAATCTTAGACTTGATCCCTTGGCATTTTTTGAGGTAAGTTTCCTTGTCTCTTAGGACATTCATTTTCATAATGCCCCCATTATCTAAAATTGTAGCATTCAACATTGACAACCTCTTTCTTCCCCTTGCAATCACGAGCTTGGTGGCCTTTTTCACCACACTTGTAACAAACTCTCATTCCCTTCAGGAATGTACTGGGGTGTTTCTTCCCACATTTATTGCAGGATGGATATTTAACTTTTACCTTCTTCCCCTTATTTCTATTTCCAAAGTGTTCAGCAGATCTCTTCTTGTCTTGCTCTTCTTTAAAGTCGTAAGACATAGAGAATTCCTTTTCTGTCTTGATAGCACATGAGACAATATATTCACATGACATGAAGGATTGTGAGACTAATGCTCGCCCTAGAAATGGTTTTAACCCATAAAATAATGGATAAATATTACTCCTTGGGTTATGTATATAATATGTTGTATGCCTTTCTACCCTTGTAAATTTATCCTCATACTTGGTGACATTCTCATCCTCCTTTTGCTTCAGAGTCATAAATTGTCTTTCCATATCCGCTCGATGGTCACGAGGAAAGTATTTTTCAAATAAAATATCTTTAAACACCCTCCATTCCATAGTTGGTAATTTTTCATCTTCCTTTGTGTTTTGAATCAGTGACCACCATTGATCTGCATCTCCAGTGAGGTGATAAACTACCATGATAACTTCTTCCCTTTCACTACTCCCCAGAGCATGAAATATTTTCTCTAAAAAAATTATCCATTGCTCAGATACTAATGGATTTGTACACCCATTAAAAGATGGTGGTTGTTTCCTCATGATGTTGTTTAAGATTGATTCTCCAAGTTTTGGATCAGGGTGCTCCATACGGGTAAGGTTATTATTCATAACCTGAGTGAGTTTTCCCAGTATTGTGATAATCTGATCAACACCAGTATCATCACCAGCTCCACTATAATTATCTTGAGTAGGATGTAAATACCTAAATGGATTACGTGAATTGATATAGTTTCCATTCCTTCCACTAGGCGCCATTTCTAAGCAATGGAATACACTAGATTAGTTTATGAATCAAAATACATAATTCCAAACTTGAAAAACAATTAAAATGAATTGAATAGTTTATGTATATAATCCATAATCATAAAAAAAAATTTTCTTTGAGGATGTATATACTCATAAAGCCTTCATAATGGTTTGTAATGAAAATGAGAGTTATCCTAAGAATATCCCCCGGGAGTGTCATAACCTAGAGTGCTACAAGGCCTATTGTCATGCACCAGTTCCCATTTTGGTCTAGCTCAAAGTGGTGTTTTTGGGTTTTACCCCTAGGTATATTTGTGATAGATTTTCCTCTACTAGATCATATCTAGACATGGATGTATTTCATGGAAAACTCATAAAATCTCTATAGTACCAAAATTCTAGGAAGTTCTTCTATACTAATCCTCAAAGTCTACATTAGGGTAATGTGCTCTAATAAGAGTTCAAATAAATATAGCTTCCATGTTTTGTACTAAAATTTATTTGATACCAATAATAATGCCCTGACCTCAGTTACCCAGATTCAGTGCATTATTACATAACATTGGCTTGATACAAGGAATCATGTCACGAACGACTAATCAGTTTAGTAGCCTTAGAAGTACTAGATACATTCATAAGTTTAAAATTACATTATAAAATGAAACCTACAAAAACATAGTCTCTGTAGGCCACACTGATATACCTTAGACTATCCCTATAGGTCAGTCATAATGTACTTCTTCGCATCCTAGGAAAAATAAAACATAGAAAGGGGTGAGCTCGGAAGCTTAGTAAGGATAAAAATAATTTGGAAACTTTCATAAATAAGAATAAACATTTAAGGAAATGTATAAGACTAAAACAAAATCATTTTAAACTTAAAATTTGGCATAATATGGAAAAGATAAAATCAAATAATTCCATTTACTTTTTCACATGGATATTCTACTAGTCGAATAATCACTTGCAATATCAATAGCCACATTCATAATGATGGAATGCATAATGCCAGACTTCATAACCACATAGTCAAGGCCTTGTGCCAATACTAAAAATAAGATTTTGTCAAGGCTATTCTCCAAGACACTAGTTTGTCTCATGAGACCTACCAATTCATCGAGGATCTATAGCTGGCACCACCCGTCACTTACTAAGTCCAATGCATTTCTCATATGAAAAATTTTAAACATAACATAAAAAATCATATAAAAACTAGCATATGATATATCAATACATTATCCATAAACCATGAATGGTGTGAAAATAAAACATCCACAGTCAAATATTTCTCAAAACCTTCAATACAATATGGAAGTTTTGTATAATAAATCAACTTCCAATAAGTTCAAAATCTATCAAAGGATGTTGACATATATGAAATCAAAACTTTTTTTAGTGAAATATCCCTTTCTATTTCGAAATCATTTAAAAGTCATATAATTATAATATAAAACATTTATTTTGGAAATATTCTTATAAGATTGTAAGGGAAGTGTCGATGATGTTATAATGGCAGAAAATTGTTTCACCTGCCGTATAAGTTAAAAAAATTATTACCTTAATTTTGTCGAAAAGGTCATAAAGTACCTTATTTGGAAAACGATGGAAAGATTCCTTTCAAAACATATAAGTTCAAATAATGTTATAAATAAATTTAACCCATTGTCTAGTAAATAGTAAAAAAAATTTGAAATAAATTTTTTAAGAAACATGGATGTGGATGATAAAGAGGTCCTGGTAGATACTTACGTAAAAACAGCCTCGGATAATAAAGATATTGTGAAATTAACCCTTACCTTGTACTTTTCCTTGGTCGAGGGTAGGTTAACCTCCTATATAATGGTGAAATAATTGTTATTAAATTATAAAATAACCATACACATTAATATGACATCATATATGATCCTATAATATTTCTTTGTTAATGATATTTTAGTAGTATCATCGTTTTGGATGTTAACTGATTCATTATCCTTTATATTATTTGTTACATAATTAATGGTTTTTATGGATAGTATGTATCTTATTCATATTAAGAATTATATTTTGTCTTTAAACATTATTGTTAATCATCAAATGAAAATTAGTCTTGAATGGATACGATAGGGAATGAATCTCATCGCTTTCGTGGAGACGGTAATCCGTACGTACACACGAGCGGAAATATCATTCTTTGCATATTAAAATCATATATAATTTGATGTTATATCATATATACAGAATTATTATCATTTTATATTTATTATTTAAATCATTTATACTCAATATTATACCCATCCAAATGATGAAGTGTTTGAATAACAAACAACACCACGACGTGGAGACGATAATCTGTACGTACCCACGTATGGTGACTTTGTCATTTATAGGATGGATAGAATTATGAATATGGTTGTACCATTTTTATAATAACATCACGATATATAGAATATACTATAGTTAATATTTATAATGGAAAAAACAAAGAAAGAGGAAGTGGAATAAGAAAAGAACTTGAAAGAGTCGATGAAATATTTACCTCTTCTTCAGTGTTATTCCTTTTGATTTGATCGGAAGGGCTCCTTAGACTATCTTTATGACTAAAGGAATGCCTCTAGGATGAAGGCAGGACAGTTGAGAGGATATTTGGGCAGGGGTTGCCTGAGCCAAATGGCTTTGAAGGAGTGATTTTGAGAGAAGGGGTCGTGCCCTTTTATAAGAGGGGTGAGGGCACCTTAGGAAAAGATTGTAATATTATTTTCAGTTTCTAATGGCTAAAAATTGGTTTATTTAGATGAAAGAGTTGGGATGGGTCGAAAAACTCTCAACTAATAGGTTTTAGATAGGTTTGGGTCATCATATTAACCTTATCTTTCAGATTTAACTCTTAGTTAAATAGTTTGACATTTACCATGTCTCTTTGTATTTTTATATTATATAGTTAATAAACATACTATAAACTTCCAATAGAACCCCAAGTGGTTCATTAATGATACACCTATAATTATATAAGTCCTTAGTCTTATATTTATATTTTTAGTAAAATTATATCAATTAATAACATAATATTTGTTTTTAAAACTGTTTTATGTCAATTTTGAAAATATTTGGTATTTTGTTTTTGTTAAAGTCATAACAACATGATTTCTTCTAAACAATTATTTTAATCAACAATAACATGTCATATTAACCTATAAAATTAGTGTAATTCATAAAAAGTCTCAAATTATATTTATTTGGTTATTTATAATATAAATTATATTAATCTTTCATTAATAAGTTAAATAATGCATCATCATTGTGTCATAAATAAATTTAATTATTTAATTTCTAAAAATTATAAATAAAATACCAATATGAATGAAATATTTTTATCTTTATAATTAATATTTATAGTCGATTTTATATTATTTATAACCCTATATTAGAAATGGTTTAGTTATAAAAACTTGAATTTAACACTTTTAACTCTTCTTTGAATTAAATAATAATAAAAGTCCTAATCTAATCCAACTGGACCTAAAGGATCATATTTTATTCCTAAGGTTGTTTTTGGTTGAATTATACATATGAAATAGAATTAGGACATGTGTTAGGGTAATAATAATATCATTTTTACCCTTAATTACCCTATTTACTTTTAACCATGGTAAATAAAAGTAAAACGTTACTATTCACCAAAAATAATTTTCATCTTATTGAACCAAATTTTAATTACTCATATCAACCGTGTCTCTATGATTTTTAAAATTCAACTCACAAAAGAAGTAAAATTATGTTTTATACAAATTTGTAAATGCTCCTAGGAGGTGGGTAAAAGATGGTAAAAAGTTCGATAAAGTTTTATATATCTAAACTCATTATAAAATGACTCTGATTAATTACATTGAACTTTTATAGGTATTATGTATCTATTTTGATCTAAAATAAATTTTAATAAAATAAATAATTATATAAACAAAAATTCGGTTTTAAACAATAACTCAGTGTTTTTCACTATTCATCAAAAATTGAAAGTTTTCAGAAAAATACCAAAAAATCCCCCTAAACTAATTTTGATATTCCAAATCCAAAATGAAGTCCATTTTAAAATATAAATTTTTAAAATTTTCAAAAAGTGGGTATTACTATTCATAAAGGCTAGTTTGATTGGTCATAGTGTGTTAAAACTCCAAGTTGTGTACAATGCAGGCTATTGCATTATTCAAAGTGAAACGTACTGTAGATGCTTGGAGTGTTACATCCACACTCCCACAAGGGTGTGTAGGCCTTGTTTTATATGGTGTAAGAAATGGTAAGGAATCAAAGTGAGGTAGTGAGGATTCATGTCAGCTAGTCATGGGTAGCTATTGGTGTGATGCATGAATGTTTCCCATATATACCATGGAGTTGTTATTGTTATTTTGGGTTCCCTTTAGTTTTTTTGTTGAACATGTTATCATTGGTTTGTTTCCTTTGTTTTATTGCAGTCAATGTTTTTTTAGTTATGGAATATTTCATTTATGTTATATTTATATTATTATATTTAATATTTGTTTTTTAGTGTTGGGATATTCATTCCCACTAGTTATTTTTTGATTCTTGGGTGACAATCACCATATGGCGGTATTGGGAGCACACTTTGAGTCTTGTCATGGTCTAATTAAAAACCTATTTTTATTATTTTTTTATGTTGATTTGTGACATTAAAGAAAGAAATTGTGATTTTCGGACATTGATAATGGGGGTTTCATTTTTAGGTATTGATAAGGACATATTATATCTTGGAATGATGTTTTATATTGATGTGGATTACTTATTTATTCATTTCCATTGAACCTGGGTAGGTGTTTCTTGGAAGTAACCTTTTTTTACATGTTGTTGAATGTTTTTTGTTTTTAAAGTGTTTCTTTAATAATATTATTTCAATATGGGTGTCTATAATGAAAAAAGGGTTTCATTTAAATGTTGTTAACCCATGGAATGGAAAGGGAATTCATGATAATTTTTTTTAAATATATAAATATATTTCAAAAAATTATGTTTTTTTAAGAGGTTTATGATAAATAATTTATTTTTTAAATACACCTTTATATCAATTGATTTTCATACTAGTTTTTTGAAGTGGTATTAGGTGCTCAAATAATTTAATGTATTTTTTTCATTTTGAATCATGTGTTTTAACCCATGTTAGTGTTATCTAGAAAACGTTTTATGGCATTGAAAGATTTTAAAATTAATTTAAATGGATGTGTGGATTTCAAAATTCGTTTCAAGAATTGTATCATAAAATTGATCTTAAGTATTGAATGATACATGTTTTGGAAAAATTTGGAGTTTTCTTGGAATTATAGGCATGTTTTCAAAAGAAAATGACCATTTTTAATTTTATGAAAAATGGTTTTAAACAAAAGGTGTAAGACCCTCTTGGACCCTGTGTGATTTTTAGGCCTATGGTGTCTTGTGATCTTATGGTGTGATGTTTTATATTGCTACATATTTATATGCCATTTTTTAAGATGCGATTTGGGATAATTATTGTAAGGGTGTGGTAGGTGAGTTTGGAGTTATTTAAAATGTTTTATATTTTACTTGTAACAGTTCAACTGTGTTCACCTTTATTGAGTTGTCATGGTAGAACATGGGTATTAGGGTAGGTAAGTTATGTGGTTGAAGGCCTGATATAGGGTTTTAAATTATAACGTTCTATTTTCCAATGGACCGAGAGATCCCCAAGCGAGGACATACCTCATGGGATCATGAAATCCCATTATGATATTTTTCCCAAGTGATCGAGTTATCTCTTGGAAGGTTTAGACTGGGGAAGACTAAGATAAATTCGAATTTATTTTTTGTAAAAATGGTGATTTATGAACCTAGATTAATTATTTCACACTAGATAATATTGGTTAGGGCTCATAAGTTAGATCTCATGACACTAGAATTAAATTTAGGATCATTTGTGAGGGTTTCAACATTTGGTTTGATTTTATCCTCTTCTTATTGGATTAGTTATTGTAACATATTTACCAAATTGTTTTCATTATTATCATGAGAATTTGATTTAGTGGTGAGTGTTAGTTTATTTCCTTATTCTGCATGTTATGGTTTACATTTATCATGTATTGAAAAGGGAATTGTGAAATATTATAAAGGAAGGAATGTTCAAGTTGTATTTTAATGTTTTTTCAAACTGTTTAATTTATGAGTTTTAATAGTGTGTCATTTTATAAAAGGTTATTTTCAAAATAATTTTTAGTGTTATAATGACTAATTTGAAATGTTTTTTTAACTTCATCTTGTCTGAGTTTCAATGGTGTTTTTTAGGCCATCATGTCTTTTTTTACTTGAAATATGTTTTCAATGATTATTTTAGGAAACCATCTGAAATTATAACAATATTTTCAGTTTTAAAAAGTGAATTTTAAAATAGGTGTTTATCAAATTATTTTCTAAAGAGGGGATTTAAAATTTGTTGTTTTTAAAATTAGTATTCAACTAGGGAAAGGTATTTTTCATGTAATTTTTTCATTTAATGATAATGAATAAGAAATAGTTCTAACATAATTTCAATGAGTTCCTTATTTCCTTATGTAAATTCTTATGAAAAATGTATATTTTTCTACATTGTTTCAAACTTGAATTATTAGGATTAAATATGAGAGTGTCTTATTAGATTAAGTATGTGGAAACCTATTTGTCTATTTAGATCACACACTCATTTTTATTGTTCTATGTTAATTTCATTTTGATTATCCCATAATTGGATTCATGATAGAGATGTATTGTTTAGATGGTGACTGTAGGTCACAAGGTGGCCTGTTGGATCTTTTTTGGGGATTTCCTTTTATATTTTAGTTTTGTAATGGTAATTATGAATGATTTATTTTATAATTTAGATTTATTTTTATTATCTCTCATTATTTATGTATTTATTTATCAATGATATATTCTTTGTTGGTTTGGTTATTTCATTATACTTATCTCCAATTGAATGGTTTATTAATTTGTTTCTTCTAGTTACTTATATTTTATACTAAGGGTACAATCATATCCAATGTCTATTATGGGATTCCAAGGAACTATTTTCTATCAAGTTGGGATCAAGAAAAACCATTGGGCCTTATGAAAGTTAGGTTTTAGTGTTGAGATATTTGAAACCCTGGGATTGATTGATTAAAAATGGTATCTAAAGAGGTTATTAGTGGGGATTAAGTATTTAAATTCTTTATCGAAATTTATTAGTTGTTTTTTTAGAGATAAGGATGTCATAAATCTTGTGGTAGGTGTGGGGAGAGTGTTGCAAGGGATTTCTTTCCCTAAGCCTCGTGATAAAATGGGTAGTCCGAATTATTTTTTGGATTTTGGATTTATTTTTTATGGTGTTGTTTGATTAGGATTTCATGCCTATGGATTTTTTTTATTTAATAATTAATTTCATGGATTGAGATTCTTGGGGGGGGGGTCATTGCTTGGTGTTTAGGATAGAGATAGAAAATGGATCATTATATTATGATGGATTATAGAGACTAACAAAACATGTAGAAACCAAATTCTTAATGTTTTCTATGTTATAGTGACAACATCATGATTTTCATGAAGCTGGAAAACATGTGTGCAAGTCAAGAACAATTCAACAACCAACTTGATTTTTCTATTTTTACCCATTGACTTATGGTTTTCAAAGTGTGTTAGGGAAATGGGAAATGGGTCAAGGTGGATCTAGTTATATGTTTACATAATTGTTTTTTATTTTTGGGTGAGGCTTTTGTCATTCCATTGTTCATGTGATTTCACATGTGAAATGAATTTAGTTTTCTAAGCGTGATACCAGTATTTTATGATATAAATGTTTTCATATTTAAAAAAAACCTTGTAGACATTTTCGTTAAATTATATTTGTTTATTGAAATTTTTTAAAACGGTTGATTTAATTTTTGATAGTTGGAATTTTTTTTTAAGTTTTATTGTTTTTTTAATCAAGTGAAGAAGGAGTTTGAATATTTGGTTTATGGTTTTTAAGGAAATCTATGATTTAAAAAAACAGACTGTGTGGCTGGTTTGGGTTTTTTTCTCTATAACATGTTAAAAATAGATAGTGATTTTTAATTGTTTCAAACATGAAATAAATTTCTTTTTTGAAATATGGTTGTGGGGTTTAGATCTATTTTTTTTTTAATTTTTTTAAAATAGTTTTTAAAATCTTTTAATGTGACCTCCTTGGTTTTAAAAATTACTTTTTGGGACTCTATGTTATAGGACCCTTCATTTTTAAGATAGGTGTTTCTAAAGAGATTTTATTCTTTTATTAAATCATGTGTTTTGATTTTTCCCTTATTCTAATTTCAAAATAGTTTAATGTAAGTTGTTTTTTCCATTATCTGATCTTGAGAATTCTTGATATGATTCAAAAAAATATATATATATTGAGCTATTATAGCACATTATTTAATGTAAGCCTTCAACAAATATCTAGTGTGGAAGTAGAGATTTTTTTTGGGTTATTTACACCTTCCAATTTTATCTTTTCCCATGATTTTGAGTGAGTTATGCGTGTTTTATTCTCTTCTATGTAGTATTTATTGGGTTTTTAAATTCTATGTTTATGGACTGAATTTTCTTGGGAATAGATTAATCAAAGTGGCATAGTATGTGAGATTTTTTTAATGGTTAAACCATAGTGGTTAAATTTTCATGGAGGCTCATCTGTGATATCTATTTTAATATGTTTTTATTCAATTTTGAGATATTTAGGTCATGGTAGTAACATTATTTGGCATACCATTCATGTGATTCATTATGTCTCTTTTCAATGATGAACAATTTTAGAATTTATTCTCCCTAAAACTGGATTAGTTATGGCTTGAAGAAATTTTTTTCTTTGGATCATCTTTATGAGAATAAATTGTTCTATGGATATTCATGCCTCATTTTCTGTTGTTTGTTGGGTTGATTTTATATATTTTAGACACCAATATTGTTTTTTATATTTTGTTTGTGCATGGGAAAACCTAGAGTTCTTGCATGGATACCTAGGGGTGTAGTTTCATTTTCGGTTGAACTGTGGGTGATGTCAAGCTATGTTTTCTATTGAGATGACCACAAGAAACTATTCCATTGATTTGGATCTAAACACCTTCAAGGATTACTGTGGAACTAGGGTTGGATCCTTGTCGTTTGTTGATAAGGTGTGTTCTTCAATGATGTTCTCCTTGGTTTTGGGATACCATGGGTTTTGTGATCTGGTTTTGAGGTCCTTTAAGATGCTTTGAATTTTACTTCCTTCATTTGGTAGTTTTCTGCCAATTTATTATGGTTGGATGTGATTAGATGATATTAGTGATTTCATTTTTAGATATTTTGGGATTTTGGATTTCTTGTTATATCATCTCATTTTGTAAAAAGTGTTTGTTGGTTATTCTGTAATTTTATATTAATTTTAAATGATGAGTAAAATTTTTCTAGCTATCCAAATTCTTAGAGATTCCCATTGACATGTTGTTGGTGAGTTATTTATGGTGATGTTGTGTGTTGTGTAAGGAATCATCCATTATTTTGAAGGATTCTCATTTATTTTGAGAAATCATTTTAGAACTATTCTCCACCCGTCCTCTGCTTAGATCTGATAATTTCTAAGGGTGGAAAGTGGAATTGTAGGGATAATTGTGCCGCCCAACATGAAATTACTATGTTTATTTTATTTTATTTTATGTGTTGGAGGGGTTTTTATGTTTTTTTGAAGGTATGACCTAAAACATGAAACTTTTGGAGTATTTCTTACCATATATGGTTTGCATGTACATTTAAGAGGAAAATATGAATTTACCCTTATGTAGTATAATTTCTAGTTAAAAATTTTCTATACATGCTTTGTCTACATGGGTGGTTCATTATTCATTTAAAATAATATATATCCTAGGGAAAATAATGTGGGTACTTTGGTGTATTAGGGTAATATAATACATCTTGAGAATGGTTTGCTAAACCCTATGACAAGTGTGAGAATTGGCACTGTTATTTCATAACACTAAATAACATGGTTTTAAACTGATTTTAACAGTTATATTGAGTCTCAAGAAACCTGTGAATGTGTATTTTGTATATGGATTAACCTTCTAATGGTTTCCTCATTTTTGTAGACCGTCCCACCTTCCCAAATTCTTTAAAACATGGATTTATTGTAATTACCTTGGTTGATTTTAACTCTCCATCCCAAATTTCATTACCCCTATCATTAAAACAAAAAATGAATATATCCATTGGGTGTATCCAAACTCTCCATTACATTTTTATGTTCTTTCCTCTTGGTTTAAAGCATGATTTATTTTTTAGTAAGTCCTTTTAATCCAATTATTATCCACTATCTATCATTTTCACTACTTTTTAGTCCCTCCAATTAATCCTACAATTAAGAAGGGCTAAAACTTAGGTTTATGTGACTTTAATCATTGTATTTTTGAATATTATGTCTTGGGAAGGACCTCTAATATCTTGGATGGGTGTTAGATATTGAGGAATACATCATCTACCCTGTTTTCCAATAAACTAGGGTCAGTGTTTTGTTGTCACTTTATACCCTTGAATGGTTTTTTGGTGTTAAAGTGTTTATTTGTTATTTCTATGCCAATTTGAGTTTTCATGATGAATAAATGGTGGTATCCAAATGGTGTTAACCCTTTTAATAAAATTTTCTTCCATGCCAAGTGTTTGTAAAAATTATCGACTCAGTTTTTAAAGTTGGTTGGTATTTTAAAAGTAGTTCATGATGTCATATAGAGTTTTTAAAATGCGTGTTTTTGTAAACCAAATTTAAAACCAAGTGTTTGAAGTATTTTTATGTTTTCAGTGTAGTTAAATTGGGTTTTTCATTTTTAAAGGGTTGGAGTAACCCATTCTAGTGAATTCTTGAAACTTTTTTCTGGATTTGAATGATTTAAAAAGTTATTTTAATATATGTTTTTATTTTCCAATGGGTTTTAAGAATTATTTTATCCAATTGATCCCGTTATTTTATTGATATGAGTTATATTAATGGTTTCATTTATAGTTTAATTCCAAGTATTTTTTTAATTAAATATTCTCATTAGGTATTTTATAAAGATTATGTTTTCATAATAGGTGTGAGACTCTCTTGGTCCTCGTGTGATTCTTGAAAGCATGTAGTGGATTGTGATGCCATGAGGAGTTGTTTTTTATTTTTGTATCTTAATATTTAATTTTTTAAATGATTTTATTTGGGATAATTCTTCTAATAGAGTTATAGGTGAGATATGAATTATTTCAAAAGTTTTATATTTAACTGGAGATGGTTCATTTATGATCACATAAATTGACCTATCATGGTAGACCTTATGTATTAGAGTTGGTTCCACATATAGTTAAATACATGAATTAGATTGTTAAATAGTTAGGGTATATTTTTCATTAAATTTAGAGAGTCCATGGAGAATTTTCCACATTGGATCAATAAATCCCGCAAATTGGTTGTTTTCTAAGAGAATGAGTGAGATCTTAGAAGGGTGGGTTTGGGAAGATCAATATATCTTACAATGTTTATCATGAACAAAATATTATTAGTGGGAATGAAGTGTTTAATTCATGCTAGAGACCATTTATTAGAGCCAATTAGTTATAGTCCATGACACTAGGATGCTATTTAGGATCATTCTTGGGGATTTCATCTTTTTCTTTGATTGTATATCCTATTTCTATGATAATTTATTTATGCCTAATTATTTGTTTTTTATTTATAATTGTGATTTTACTCTGAAATATTGGTGCCTATTTTTTTGATTTATTTATTCTTTATATTATGTATTACATTTTGAAATATTTTTAAAAGGATTTGTGAAATTTTTTAATGAAACTAATTTTAAAGTAAAATTTTAATGTTCTTTTATAATATTATATTTATGATTTTGAATGGTGATTTATTTTAATGTCAACGTTTTTTAAGAGTTTTGGAGTGCTTTTATGAGGAAGTTGAAGTATTTTGTTTTGAATCTCTAGTGTGTGTGAGTTTCAAAGTCATGGTTTTTTGCCACAATTCATATTATTACTAGGAAATTGGTTTTAAAATATATTTTTAAGAAACCTTTCAGAATTGGTAGGATATATTGAGTTTAAAATTTTCAATTTTAAATTAATGATTAAATATGGGATTTTAAAGTGGTAATATAAAATAGGTGGTCAGAAAATAGGCTTCATCCAGGGAAAATGGTTCCCAATTGATTTTTTTACATTAATAAAAATAAAGAAAACGAGTTTCATCACAATTGGGACGTGTTTCTTATTTCTTTATATAAAATATTATGAAAAAATAATAATTTTCTACTATATTCCAAACTTTCATTTATGAGACATAATGTAAAAGAAACAATTTATATTATGCTCCTAGAAACCTACATGTTTTTTTATCTCATGCCTATATTTATACAGGTCTATGTTCATTCTAGTTTGATTATCACAATCTTTGATTCCTAAAAGATATTTTCTTTTTAATAATTATTGTTGGTTACATGGTGGATAATTGGTGTTGGTTTTGGGGTTTTATTTTCGCTTTTGGTTATATATTTGTTAATTGATCTATTTTATTTTATGCTTCATCTTTAATTGTATATGATCCCACTGCAAATTTATTTATTTATTAGTTGTATATTAATTGATGGTTTGGTCATTCAATAACACATTTTTCTATTTGTATCTTATATTAATTTTTTCCATTTTATACTTATATTATTTCTTTATGGGTGTTTTATTCCCCATGTATCTTTTGGGATTCCTAGAAACTAGCTTCCATCCTATTTAGATAGAGACAATAGTGGCCCATAATTTCCATAAATAGATAATAAATTTTTTACATGATTGTTAAATAAATAACATAACGATCTATATAGTGAACCATACATTTCTTATATATATATTACATTTTTTAGATGAATATTCGATTCATAACATATTAATCCATTGATGAATTGTATAGGTCGAGTTCCTTTGGAAACTTGTAAATATAAAAAAGTTGTTTATATATGATCTACATTGTATCTATATAATTTCATCACAAAAAAAACCATTCATAGACATATCATACTTAATTACTTTCTTCATAACATGGGTAGAGGAAACATAAGACTGGGTAATATCATAGGTTTATTAAGGGTAAACAATGGAGATAGTACCATAACATAATCATAAGTGTTTGGGAATATGAGCCTAGCATTTTAAAAAATATACCATTAATAACATAAATCAGAACTCTTGATTCATGGAATAAATTTGTGTAATTCATAATAAAAGAATCATAAAGGAATCAAATAACATCATCCATTATATCATAACATTATCATAATACATAAGTTTATTCCATAAACATAGACATTGAAAATCATTTTTATAGTATCAATGGATCTTTCCAAAGAATATCGTAGTGGAATGGGTTTAATCCTCAAACCATTTTAGTGGTAAAGGTTCACTCCCAAGACTATCATAGTGTATAAAAACCGTTAAATAACTAGTTTCTCTCTCCATTCATGTTATGTTTACCTCATGATATATAATTTGTTACCCAATGATTTATAGGGATATATAATTTTGATCCCACCTGTCACATAAAGGTAATAAAACATTTTTGTTATAAAACATCATAAAACATTCATCATATCACATTTCATTAAAATAAATGGGTTTTATTAAAATTTAATCATAGTATAACCAATGAAAAAATTTTGTTTCCTAAACATTTCATCACTTCATCATTACATAACTCGTGGAAAAGGAACACTCTTCATAAATATATTTTCATCATAAAAATAAACCATCCAGAAAAATAATAATTATGGTGTAAATAGGTAATATCCTTGAAAATCATAAGTTAAATTAAGGGTTTTTTACTTTTAAGAACATGAATACCATTACTAGATCATTAAAACATTCTTGAGTAAAATAGCCTTTCAACTTTGAAAATAACTTTTCAAAAACTATAAATTCACCCAATATTTTGAAAATAAATTTCATTGAAAATTTCCAAGGAAACATATAAAATAATCTCTATTGTATTTATTTCTCATTATGGTGGTAATTCCATTAATTTAATATAAATAGAAAATAAAAAATTGATTTCATATTTTTGTAAAAAAGAAAAAATTACCCCATTCTGAAAATGACAAGATGATTACTTTTAATCCATTTTTTAAAATTGAAACACGGATAAAAAATAATTTCAATTTTTTAGAAGAATATAAAATCCCATCTTTAATGAATTTCTCGAAAACATGTATTAGGATGAAATAACCAGGTTAAAATAATATTAAGGAGTTTCTTGAGGGTTATATCATAATATTCTATTATTGAAATATTACCAATAAACAATCCCGATAAAAAAATGAGATTATGACATAAAACCCTAACCATTATGGTAACATTTAAATTAGAATCCCTGTCAATAAAACAACCTTAGATAGAAATTTAAATCTAAATAACTTTCATATAACTCATCATGAAATATATTCCTGGGTATTATATGACAAATATAAAAGAAACAAATGGTGAATAGTACATGTGTCTCACAAAGATAAAAGTGAGATGAGAATTCCTTACCTCAGGTTCAAATTCCTTATTGTGCATTAAAACCTCCTATATAATAAATATTGATTTATTAAATGTATATTATATAGTTATACTGAAACATATCATACAATATGTTATTTAATTATAGAATTTCCTCACCTTTTTATTAGAAAATATTTATTAACATAACTATTTCAAGAGATATCTACTTCATTTTTCATGTATGTTTTGGTTTGGTAGTTTTGGTCCTTGTACATTTATCAAGGCTGTATTTTCTAATTTTTTTGATAATGATATAAATATCATATATAAACATTTTATAAATTTTAATATTTATCCATAAAATTATTGATTGAAAATTGAAATACACCTTTCATGGAGACGGTACGGTGTACTTTTGGATGAATGGTGTTTTCACTTTTTTATAAGTGGAATGTAATGTAAATGAATATAAAATTTATAAAATAATTATAACACTATATATATATGGTCATTAAATCCATCCTTATTAATTTATGATTAAAATATAAATTAAAATGAATCACATCGATTAATGGAGGCGATAGTCCATACCTACGTAAGAGCGATGTTATCTCTTTCTAATGGTTTAAAAGGTAATAAATTAGAAATTTTATTATCATTGATTAATATTAATTAATTTATAATAATAATATATAAACATTAAAACCATATTAAAACCCATCCATGAAATAAGGTTGTTGAAAATTAAGTTTATCTCTATATGGAGATGGTAAGCCGTATATACGCACAAGTGATAATATCCCTTCCCATTTCGTGGGATTGAGGAAGGAAATTTTTTGTTTCATAATAATAATAAAATTTATGTATATTTACTATAATATATTTATTTATTTATTAATAATATAACCAATTTATATTAGGTAAAATAATAAATAAAAATATTATTATTTGTTAAGGTGATTTTATCTTATTTGAAACAACTCCTTTAGATATTCACTTAAATATCATATGGTCAGTATTTTTTGAATACCTAAATCTCTATAATGTTTATAAGAAATTTTAAAAGGTATTTTTCTAGGGTATGTTAAATATATAAGGATCAAAGTGGTGTGACGAAGATAAAGGAAGAGTACCCCTTTATAATTGAGGGGAGGAGAACTCTTGGAATTTATTAAAGGGTTAAAAATATAATATAGTAATTAAATTAAAAATTACTTCAAAATGGATAGGAATTAAAATATAAGGATGGTTCGGGTTTAAATACCATCGACCAATAAATTTTGGATAGGTTTTTGAGCCATTTAAAACCTAATCCTTTTGATTACCCTTAATAGAAGTGATGTAAGTTTCACACTTAAAGGGTCGTCATTTTAATTATAAGGTAGAAATTAATTGGTTCATAAATTGTGAAGGGGTAACAAATTTTATCATATATTATCCACCATATTCTATTTTATATTTTAAATTATTTTCAAATAATTTGATAAATTATTATTTTGGATAAAATCTTATTAAATTCAATTTTGAAACTATTTATTTATATTTACATTAAAGACACCATGAAAGAAATGAAATTAAAATATAATCTATTTAAAAAGAAATAATATTTTATATTTGTCTATAAAATTGTGGGAAAACTATAACTCATTAGAATAATATTACATTTATTATATTTTTATATCATTTATTTTTTTATAAATTTAATAAATATTGTATCAGCATTGTGCAAGCATTTAAGATAATTATTTAATACTCACTAATTAGAAATAAATATCCATCATGAAGATAATTTCTCTATTCAAGAAATAGGGGTTAGATTCATTCACCACTATATTTTGACTCAATGTGAACTCATAAGATATATTTAAAAGTAAAAGAGTGACATTTTGTATATTTATTTTCTTTAAATATTATATAATTAATTTTTGGGGAAAAGTTGACATTTAAAAATAAATTTATAAATTAATGTGGTAAGGGTGTAATTAATTTAATAAAATAATTATTGGAATAAAAAATTATGACTTTTATCACTTAGTTTAAACCCAGATTAACATGGTTTATCATTGGTCAAGGTAACAATTTTTCCAAGATTTTTGTTAATATTGACTAAAAATAAAAGAGGCATATTATAAAAAATAGAAAATAATAATTCAAAATATGTAATAAATATTATAAAATAAAATACCTATAAGTGTGGGAAATTAATTTTAAGTATAATATTTCAAAATGTTTCAAAAAAACATTTTAAAGCAAACAACGTGGATTATTTTTATCCCATTATTAGAAAAAATTATTAAATGAATGTTAAGAAAATTTATTAATAATATATATATATATTATTAAAATGATTCACCAATAGTGATTGATTTAATTTATTATGACAAAAACAACACTTTACACATAAAATATTTTTTCAGAAAAACATTTTTTTATTCCCAATTTTATTAATTTTTTTTATAATTAATGGGTTACCAATGAAATTATTTTACAAATATTTAATCATAAATTTCTATAATTTAATTTTTATAATTAATATCTTCCAATCCATAGCTTGGTGATAACTTTCACATTATAATATTTTAATAGTATATAGTGGTTTGTTTAAACTCGGTGTTGTATTGAACAAAAATTATCAATGATTTTTTAAAATAGAATTTTATTCTAAAATCACGGGGTGTCTCATTATAACCCAATTAAATTAATTTCACTCTTTAAATATATAACTCTAATATAATAGAATTAGTATATCTCAGTTTCATTACTTCCTCATGTTCCCAATTAGCTTCTTCCAATTTTTGATTCCTTGAGAGAACATTCAACATGTGTGTAGTTCTGTTCCATATTAATTTATATCTACAGTTCAAGATTAATTATGGTTATTATTCTTAACAAATATCATTCTATAGTGGTAAGACCTCTATGTTCAAAACATGTGATGTTTCATGTTTGTACTTCCTCCAGAGACAAACTTGGAACACATCGTGATCGTGGAAGAGGATCAATAGAAGCACCAAACAGAAAGCTATTATCCATATTCAATCACGAATATAAAAAGGACTGATATTCCTAGGGTTCAAAGTTTCTTTTTTATGTATATCATAAATTTATTCCAGGTAAAATTCCACAAGAACACCTTCTCACAAACCTCAAATTCCAGATTCTATAGATGATTTTTAGCATGAATGTATTGTCGAATCTAAGCTACATTAATGTAATATTGAATGGATCTAACTTTATATACCATTTAATCAACTAGATCATGTATCAATATATTTCTCTCACTAATTTAATCCCATCATTTTGGAGTTTTATACTTTATTCCATAGAGGGATTCATAAGGATCCGTTAGAATGCTCGAGTGAAAGCTATTGTTGTATGGAAACTCAAATAGAGGGAGGTGTTGATCCCAAAAAGACTTTCAAAACCATAGAACATTATTTAAACATATTCTATAGGTTTTGAATCAATCTTCTGGACTGAACATCTATCTATGGATGATATTCTACAATGAAATTCAACTCTATATCCATTTCCTGCTGAAAAGTCTTCCAAGACTTTGAAATGAAATTAAAATCCTATGATGATATATCAAAATATAGTGCTCCTCAAAAACTTACCACTTCCTTAATATAAATTCTGAAAATATTATCAAGATAGAAGCCTTATTTTTAGTAATTAATTATACTGACTTTTTAAGGTCATTTACTATAACCTAAATGACATTGTGTCCTTTAGAGTTTTTGGGAGTCTGCTGATGAAATCCATAATGATTTTTTCTCAATTCCATTTTGGTATATGTAATGGTAATGACAACCCATTGGAATTATGTCTCCAAAACATTACTTTATAACATAATAATAATATAAATATAAAAATAAAAATATCCCTCTTCATGTTATCAAATCATAAATAATCTTTTTTTATCTCTATAAATCTTCGAGATTATAGAATGAATATAGAATGTTAAATTATGAGCGTCATCCAATAGACCCATATTCAAATATTGTATGAATAGACACATACATGGTTCTTAAAATTTATTACCCCAACAAAATAAATTTTCATTTTAAGAAAATATCTCACCTTCTTTTATATCTCTAAATTTTCCTTCTTCACCTCATTAATATTCACTTGGATAAATGGTTGGAATCTCATTTGAGAAAGATAATATTTCTCCCCCTCTTTAAATATTTCAATATTCATACTTTTAAAATCCATATATTTTGGATAATTTTTAATCCAAATGATAGAATAGATATCATGATACATTCAACTTAGATCATCATTAACCATGTTTTCTTTCCCAGGGTGGTAATTTAATGAGTAGTCATGATCTTTTATCAGCTCCATCCATCTTCGTCGATGAATATTCTAATATTTACATGCGAAAATATACATTAATATTTTTTGATCTATTTATATATATATATATATAACACCATTTTCTATAAATACAATTCCTTCGTTTCTTTAATAAACAATTTACCATAGCTAACTCCAAATCATGATTTAGGTAATTTTGTTTTGGAACCTTCAATTGGTGTGAGGTATAAGATATCTCCATATAATTACACATGATATTGCATCCTAGAATATTATTTCAATCATCGCAATAGATTAAAACCTATTCTCTACTATAGGGTAATGTAAGTACAGTTTCACTGACTAAGCTTCACTTCATCTACTTGAAGTTTTCTGCACATTGATTTCTACGAAGGAACTTATCTCTTTTTCAAGTTAACATTGTAAGTGGATTTGATAGTGGATATAAATTTTCTACAAATAACTTTTAACATCTATAAAAACCATAAAAACTATAGATCTCAGACAGAGTGGTTGGTTTCAGACAACATTCAATAACTACTATCATTAAAGGATCTACTAATATACCCTCACTTGATATTATTTGAACCAAGAATGAATATTTCCAAAGTAAAAATTCACACATTATAGATTTTTCATAAATATTATACTTATTCAAGTTTCTAAAAGTAGACCTAAAATTATCTTCATGATAATTCAATATATAATAGTATCATCTATAAATACTACCATAAACTAATAAACATATACCTTAAATCCTATATTCAATAAATCCATGAAGATAGTGTAGTAATTAGTAATAAAAAACGGAATCATTAAAATTCATAATATACACACCTTGTAGGGATTTTTTTCTTGGGTATATTCTTCTTCTTGACCCACAATTTATAATATCCTAAATGATGGTCAATCTTATCAGAGATACTGATCTCTTTACAGTTGATAAAACAAGTCATAAATATGGGGTAGAGTATTCTTTTTCTTGATTATAATTTTGTTATGTTATTTATAATCAATTCCAAGTATAATGGGTCCATCATTCTTGTTGAACAAAAAGAACTTGTGAACCATGTGGTGACTCACTTGGCCAAATAAATCACTCGACAATATTCTCAATGATTTTCTTCATTAATTCATTGAATTCATCCATTTCCATTCTATATAGAGCCTTTAAAATAATTGTATCACTATGTATGAGTTCTATTGAAAATTCAACATCACGATTTAGTGGAAGACCATGAAAATATATTGTAAATAAATCAACAAATTCCCATATAATAGGAATATGTTTGATTTCAATTATCTCCAAAACCATCTAAGATAAACATTCATTTGGAATATAAATCAAGTACAATATAATATATGTGATTTACATCATAAATTTATATTTATTTTATCATCAATAGAAAATCATAAGTTTTTTCAGCATATCCAACGTTCATTCCCTTCCTTGAAAGTTAATGTGGTATTTATTTAAAAATATCCAATACATGCCCAAAATCACATAAAAATAATCCAAACTGAGAATAATAATATTTATAGGAATTACATTCCTATGAACTTCAACCAGAGAAGAATCAAAGACTTGAAATTCACTCATCATACCTTTAAGAGTTTTCACTAATAATTCAACATTTATTTATTGGGTTCATACTTTTATACTATGAGTAAATTATTTATATATAAATGAGTGAGAAGAACCATAGTCAAATAAGAAATTAAGAGTTAAAAATGGATGGTAAGTGTTTCATTCCCCATGTTCTTATTGCATCCCTCATAAGTAATAGAGATCACATAATAAATTACTTTTATCTCAACTTAAGAGGATGCGAACATCAATCATCATCTTTAACCTTTAGATTTCCGAATAGGTTACCATAATTCACATACACCTTCCATTGGAAACACTAGAGTTTCAAAGGTGTATTTTGCGGTGATTTAACTCTATTCATATAATTATTTAACTTCTTCCCATATCTTTATCATCTGATTTCCTATTGTCCTTCCCTTATATAGTTCATACATTTAATAGTCAACTTAAGAAAATTTACACTATGTTTCCTTCCACTCTTCGAGCATAAATAAAATATCATATTCTAATATCTATGTTTTTTAGAATTTCCATTGAATTCAAACATTCTATTATTATAAAAAATATGAGATGGATGGGAAAAATCAATAAATATTTCTATATTGATATCTCATTAAATTATTTATTCATAGATAATGATGTCTCTTTTTGATAACAGCCTTCGTAGACTTTTTTTATCCAATTAAGAATAGAACATGCTTAATTTCTTGTTAGATGATAATACCAAAAGCATACCTCACAATTCTTATAAAAGTTTTCTCATAGTTACCAATTAGTTCATCATCCTTCCACTTTAACTCATGGAATTTCTTCTCTATATTCATAAAAAATATAAGAGGAAATTACTTATTGAAAAATTATCTCTATAAATCAACACACTCCATGGAGTCACTGCATTCATGTTTCCAAATATTCTTTATGAGAGTCCACTATTTATCAAATTCATCTTCAAAATGGTAGACTGAAAAAATGAAATTTTCATCTTCCAAACACTGGAGAATTGATAATATGTCTTCAATGGTACTGATCTATTTCTCAAAAATAAGTGGGTCAACGAAACTACTTAAATAAAGTGGGAATTACCTCATGAAGGTCTCCATAGAACATTGTCCATTACTATTCTCATTTATAATTTACACATGATTAATAACTTAAAAAATTTGTCGTGATCATAGAAATGAGGTTTTTTTTCTATATTCCATTTATTTTTGTTTTTTAAGAGGAAAAACTTCTAATTTTTCCATCACAGTGATCGTTAGCATGATTCCATTGGGTTCTATATATTGACTAAAACCAAAGATCTCCATCTTAACCATTATAATCATAGTTAAAATCACATAATCATGAAATATAATTTATTTAACATATAAACTAGGATTCCTTCTTTTAAATCAATGAGAACTTATATTTAACCTATATAATTAATGATAATTACAAAATATTTTGAATATAGTCCCATTATTATACTTATTCCCAAGGTTCTCAATGATATTTATTCATCTTAGTTTCAAAAGGTTAAATAAACCTGGATATGATAAAACTATAGAGAATCATATATTATATACATAGAAATTACATATTATTATATAAATATTCAACACACAACATAGATATATACTCTAAAATCACATAGTTCTACTATGTTTTGAAACATGGAAAGATAAACAACTAGTTCATAAATGATGTACATCGTCTCCCACTATGTTATTCATAACGAGAAACCCTCTTATAAATATTAAAATTAATAACTTTTATTATATCCTTGGTAAAGGAAACATAATAAATGATTATCTCAAATTCCCAGTAAGGGGGGAAAAGGGAATTATCAATATAATCGAAGCGTAAGGGTTTATAAATATGAGCATCATATTTGAAAAACCATACCCTCGCTATCATAGATCATAATATTGATTAATTTCATAAATATTTAAAGTTCATAAGACATTAATCATAAAGGAATCAAATAACATGATCTATGAGGGAATAAAATTAGCATACAAAATAAGTTTTTTCCATACACATAAGAATATAAAATCCTTCCCATAGTTGTTAAAGGTTACTATAAATACTATTATCGTTGACTTGGTTCACCCTGAAAACAATCATAGTAGTCATAGTTCACTCGAAAATATATCAGTGTGGATATATTCTCTTACTAAACATGGTTCAAACCCCATTACAGTCCTATATATCCCATGATCTATAAATCATTACCTAATCCATTTGAGGGAAATATAATTCTATGTACACCGATCACTTAATGAATAACATAAATATGTGCACCACAATATCATAAAAAATGCTTCATATTAACCACCATGAAAATAAATTATTTTAATAAAACTTTCATCATAATATAACCCATGAAAAAAATTGGTTTTATAAACATTTAATTATTTCATCATAGCATAACCTAAGGAAAATGAATGGGTTTCATAAAAATAGTGTCATCACAACCATAAATAATCAAGATAAAGAAAATTGATGGTATAATTTGATCATATCCCTATAAAATCATAAATTAAATCAAGGTATGATGTCTCTGATGAATAGAAATAAAATTACAATATCAATAAATCATTATTGAGGAAAAATACTTCCCACATTTAAAATGACTTTTCAAAAAATATAATTTCACTAAATATTGCTAATATAATTTTTTTTCAAAATATCCTTGGAAATATACAAAATAATATTTATAGTATTGATTTGTTACACCCAAATAACAAAAAATATTTTCCTTTTAGAATAAATTAAATTTTGTTTCTATCTTTCTTTATTTTCAATAGTAAGTTGGATTGTATTACAAATAACACTGAGTTCCTTAGATAGCGTATAAGTCACGCAAGACCAATAATATAAGTTTATATAACATCCCAAAACATTATGATATTTTAAATATCATGTTATATATTCATTAATGTTTTTATATTCATCTATTTTATTTTAAGGACATATGATAAGAACATGTCCTATTTTATACATAAAAATCTTTTTTTTAAAATCATCTTTTCCACCTTTTAATGGTGGACTATTTTCAAAATAAATTTTTTCCATTATAAAAATTTTATTTGTCAAAATAAAAATTATTTCTGAATTTTTAATTTAAAAAATATCTTCGGGTAAATTTTAGTTGTTTCTCCGATAAGTTTCATTATTTGATGAATAGGGAAAAATACTACATTTTGGTAGAAAACTATATATTCATTTGAATAATTATTAATGTAAAATAATATTTTAAATTGTTTTTAAAGTGTAAATATATCAATAATAAATTAATTAGTACAATTTAGGTCATTTAAATCAATTTTATTTTTAATTTAGAGATGAAAACATTGTTATTTTTTGACAATTTTCACTTTAAAAACTCGCTTTCTCACCACGTTTGTAGGAATATATTTAAATTTAATTTTTCCACATATGTGAATTGAATTTTGAAATGTGTATATTTATAGTTATATTATGTATAATATTTGTAATCAAATAATATAACATTACTTTTTGACAATAATAATTAGTGAAAGTAGTTCAAATTTATTATAGTGATTAAGGTAAAAATTAGATTACTTTGTGGTTAAGTCATAATGTTAGTGGAAACATGACTGAGAAACGTATCAAATACCCATTGAATGGAAATAGTTTCACCCTTATAACCTTAATTTATAATTTTATGACTTTTTTTGATAAAATTCTTGTACGTTGACCTTTATAATAAGTTAAGTGATGAAAAAGACCAAAAAGGAACCTTCTTTGCCTTTAATATCTATAAAGATATAAGATAGGTGAAGAAACAACCTTTGTTCATTTATAATTATTTTTTTGAAATATATATTATCTTTTTTCATCATAATTATTTATCTATGTTTTTTATAGATGAATTAGTTACTTAAAATGCTTAAGAAACACCAATACATTAATTAATTAGTTAATTATTAACTAAAATAAATGATACTAAAAATATTAAAAGTGGAGTAAATTAATTTAATTATGTTATTAAATTAATTTTTTAGATTAATATATCATGTTACATAGGTTTTGATTTAATAAAATCAAATTCCATCATTGTATTGATATTTTCAAATTAAGTAAATAATGTTATAATTGATGTTAAAGATATTTTTGTAATAAATGACATTTTATTAAAATATTTAAAATTACTAAAAATATTATATTCATCCAATTTATTTTTAAATTTTAATAAATATCAAATATAGTATATTTATGGGATAATTTATCTTTTATAATAAAAATATTTACCCTTAAATAGTAAAACATTATTAGGATGGTTTGGGTTAAAGCGATGTTTTGGCGCATTAAATGTGCGTTTGTTCAAATTAATTTCCAAAACACAAGAGATTTTTATTTTTTAAATTGGATATCATACATATAAATAATTTGGAATATATTTCCTAAAAAATTAAACTTTAATTTTTTTTATCATGTTTAAATTACCTTGGTTATAAAATTAATTACCCTAGTGAAAACCCAAAAAGGTAAATATAGAGAATCTTATAAAATAAGGAAACAAATGGTAAAAATAATTTTCTTATTAAGTGTTTGAGATTTTTATTTGAAATTAGTTAACATTAATCCATTAATTTTCAATTTTTATGCCACATGATGTAATTCACACCACTTGATAGTGTTTACCTTTTAAAAATTACAAGAATGTCACTCCCCCTCCACTATAAAAAGGCACTCACCCCATCACTTGGTCATACCTATAAAGCCATTTTCTAATCCAAAACCTTCCCAAAGAAGATCACAACATCTCCACCCTCATTCTAGAATCCTTATGTTGGGTATAGATCCAAAAAAAGATATCTTTTGGTGTAAACCAAAATTCGTTACCCGAAAAAGAGTTAACTTTCTTGAACAATTTTATTTACGTTTCTACTCCTTCAATTATTATTGTATCATGCTTACATAATAAGTTCTGTATATTAAATATGATGATATATTTTTTTATATTATTTATACATATAATTTCACAATCTTCCATCAAATGGGTTATGCAATCATCATTCGTGTGTTCGAAGGACTACTGCCTCACAAAATAATGTCATATGTTTATACACTGCAACCTTTTAATTTTGGAATAAAAATAAATTAATTGTTTATGAATTATATAAATTATATTTATAATTTATTTACTATTATTTATTTTATTTTATAATCCATACCTTCATGCTTTCCAATTGTTGGGATTACAATAATAATGTTTTCGGACTTCTGGACTACCTCCTTCTCAACAGAACATTATTCATTCATGCATTAATTTGAATGTATTAAGGATGGTTCTAATTCAAGTATGTGATAAATATGGAATTAATATGGTACTTTAATTATAATATACATGTATATAATTTACATTTATTAACTTTAATGCCAAAATGAAAATGGAAACAACGTTCTTTCAAACATATGATCTATCATCTCCATGAATATTGTATTTCATTTTCTATCTCTAGACATAATGGACTAATCTAAATACATATATAATTAATAAAAATATATATATAATTTAAATAATATTTTACAATCTAGATATAATTAAATCGGGATCTAAATAATAGGAACAAATATAACAAGTCAAAACATACTTGAAAAAACTATCCAATTAACACTAGGAATAGTGAAGATAATGAAAGATTATTAACACACCAGCAATAAGTTTTATAAGAATATCATATATGACATTATAAATATTTTTATTTTTCTTTCATAAGTTGATAACTTGCTTAAAACCATTATATTGTAGGTTAAATTGAGTTCTGTCAAAAGGAATAGTAAGGTAATGGATTTAATCAAAATTTATGTTATATTGCCACATGTTTGTTATTATAAACTAATTCACTTGTTTTTTATGTATGTACTGTACCATTGAAATATGAAATCATTACTAATCAATTATTATAGGTATTTCATGCTTCAATTTTAAATATTTCATCCATGGTATTTTGATTTAAAAATTATCAATTTGTAAAAGTTATTGAACAATATCACTTTATTTTGTGATTGTTAAAATTATCTTAAAAATCACTATATTATAAATAATTTTAATTATAAATTACATTCATATTATATATCCATATTATTGTGTGGTGGATATGATTATTTTTTAAACTCTATTGCATTTTTATATATATTTTTACTTTGAATGTTATTTGATTAACTAGAGATATATTGATTAATCTGTATTTTTTATTCATTATGAAAATTTGATGAAAAGGAACATTTTTTATGAATTAAATAGATTATTATATATATGATGAATGATTTTAAAATATAATACATGGGTCGACTACTAGTTAATAAAATCCCCTCGATGCATCGGTAGTCCCATTAGATTAAATAAATTGGACAAGCACTTCAAATTTGTAACAAGTACATTTTAAATAGCCAAGGGAATGGTCTTGAAAACAGATTTATGGTCATCCAAGACAAATCTGTTTGTACCCATTGTGTTTTAACTCATACTTTTATAGTTATTAAAGTTATAGGTTTCATTTTCCTCAGAAACTGACTTCATATAATTATGCATTGCATTTATTCTAGTTATTACTATCCAGAGGATTTACACCATGAAAAAATACATGGATGAATTTTATTCTTATTTTATTGATTAGATAGAAGGTGTGTTCAATTTCATAACATTCTATATTGATTATTCTCATTGATTCATTGTTATTTCCGCTGTACATTACCCCTACGGATCATTTTATCTCACCCTTATTTTGTTTTCTTTTCACCAAGATTCTATGAAGTGTACTAAGAATGATATTTAAGGATATTCTAGATGGAATACATTTATTTTGTAAAAAAACATTAGGTTGTAATTTTTTTATTCATTTTAAATACAAGAATCATTTATTTGTCTAGTTTACCAAGATGACTAAATGATTGGTCCTTTGGGATGGGATTCCCTGTAATCATGTCAATATAATCATAGAAGGCATTGGATCTAGGATTTTTGGGATCTGGTCCCTACATTTGGTATTAAAAAATATTATTAGAAACATTGAGAACTAGATTTTTGAAAACGTATATTATCAAACACAACCATGTCATAGACTTTGAGGATAATTATAGAAGATAATTCTAAATAAATCATTTTTATTATTATTAGATTAACTACAATGATTTTTTTCAATTTATATTAAGTATTTTAATGTTTTGGGATTATAAATTATGTTTTATAATGATATGAACTAATTTCATGTATTTATTCATTTTGAAATTTAATATAAAATAATTAATGGGAACCTCACCAATGCACATGATACAAATAGTAAGAAGGATTATATCTTTTATGGCCTTAAAACAAATATTTCAAATGGAAATAGTCTCCCAAGAGTTATCATCATATGATGAAATAATAACTTTTTCTAATGAAACAGGTAAACAATTATCTATTTATTATGACTTCATAGTGAGGTGAAAGAACAAGAGGATAGACGAAAAAATTAGGATAAAGGAATGAATGGAAAAATTATTTTCCCACAAGTTATAATTGTCGAAAGAAACAATCTCGTACATGAAAAAATGAATGGTAGTTTAATACTAGTGTTAAGATAAAGGAGACTGTGCTTTTTATTTCATGTGTTGGAAAAAGTTTTAAAATGTAAAATGCTTATACTATAAGAAGAGAGGAAAATATATAAATCAATTTCTGAAGAATCAAAGGAATATACCCCAACAGAGACTCAAGGATCATGGTCTAGCTTCTTCTACTAACACAGACAAAGTGGAATGATTAATATTCTTATGTTTAGATTAAATAATTATGTAATTTGAGTATTTTATAAATAATGTACCAATTTTATGAATTATGAATATTTAAGGAATGTAATGGAGT
This sequence comes from Viscum album, assembly GCA_963277665.1. Classification (NCBI taxonomy): domain Eukaryota; kingdom Viridiplantae; phylum Streptophyta; class Magnoliopsida; order Santalales; family Viscaceae; genus Viscum; species Viscum album. The sequence goes on along the minus strand of OY728123.1, from coordinate 2,066,665,017 downwards.
ACTATTTCATTATGTATTTGAGAGAATATGTTTAATGGTACCAAGAAGGGTGATTTAGTGCAATGTTTAACTATTTGGAAAACACATGGATGAGGGAAAGATAACCCTTAATAAATTCTTGATACTGAGATAATGATGTTAGAATAAAAAGATGACTAATTTGGATAATATAAATTGGATAGTAGCGAATACCTTGGAATTAGTTAATGGTTAACTGAAAATGTGGTTTATTCCATCATTAATCGAGTTTACAACATTTTTGGATTTAAGGAATATATCTAATAATCCATTTTTTATTTAATCAATAAGTTATAATTAATATTTTAAATAATATTTTGTGGTAAATCAAGTTATTATCGAATTTTGAGAGAATACATGATGAAGGTATTCACATTTTTTGTTTGTGGTGATTCAGAGCCACTTAATTTTGTTTGGTAAATTCAATTTTCCAATTTAGTGGCCTTGTTTTTAAAGAGTTAGATCATAATATTTTGGAAACTTTAACCATTTATGAAATTGTTTAAATTAATATTCTGATGAGGTTTTAGAGATTAATATTTTACTTCATCATATAATATATCTTGTTCTAAGAGATGAAATAGAAATAGTTCAAATGCATGACTAAAGGATAAGATAGTTCTTATGTAATAAAAATTTATCAAGTAAGTATATTTAATTATATTCTTAGAGTGTGAAATAATTCCTAAATTCTAGGAAAATGATCCTAAATAAAAAAAAATCTTATTATCATCATTTTTAATTATAGCAATGAACTTTTTTACACCTATATGGTTTATAGACTTCTGGTCGATAACCTTCTCTAGATCACTTACTTTCTTGCGATCAATGTTCTCTATCACTCTTCCTTAGAACATAATGGTTATATTTTTATTCTATGCCCATTTTTTGATTTTTTAACTAGGATATAATACTTTGGAAAATAGTCACATGATCATTTTACTTCCCTATCTATCTTATTAAGAGTATGTTTTATTAACCCTTTTATGATGTGGGTTTTTGAATAATACTATTTTCAAATATCAAACCCTCGATCACCAAGATCAAGTTTTAATTATGTTGACTTAGTATATTTAAGTATAGGAGAATTAAACACCCCAATACATTACTATATTTTCCTTTTAGAATAATTTTTTTTCAAGCTTTCTTTATATGCAACACTAAGTTGGCTTATGTCAAAAATAACAATGATTTCCTTCAATAGTGTACAATACGCGCAAGAAAAAGTTCAAAAGTGTATATAAAATCCTGATACATTATGATATTTTTCTATATTATATATTACATAATTATTTTACATTAATCTTATATATTATGTGGACATATGATAATAACAAATCAAGTTGTACGCAAAAAAAAGTTTTGTTTTTCTAACGGCGATTTTTTCACCTTTTAATGGTGAATCTATTTTGAAACTAAATTTTGACCATATTATCCATTTCATTTTTCAAAATAATATTAATTTTTGAATTAATAATTTCAAGAATATGATTAGGATGAATATTTTTTATTTTAATAAGAAGATTCTTTTTTTGATTAATAGTGAAAAAAATTGTGTTTTAGTTGAAAACTGTCTTTCTATTTAACTTATTATTAATGTTAAATTATATTTAAATTTGTTTTAAAGTAAAAACATATCACTAATACATATATTAATACAATTTAGGTCATTTTAAGCATTTTTATATTGAATTTAGATATAAAAATATAACGAAATTCTAAACATTTTTACATTAAAACCCTGCTTTCTCTCCCCCTCTACAGGATTAGCTTTAAATTTAATTTTGCGGATTATGTGAATTGAATGTGGAAAATTGGATATATATAGTGGGAATCGGTATAATAAGTATAGTTTAAAAATATCAACTTATTTTTTGACCATAATAAAAAGTGAAAGTAGTTAAAAATAATTATAGTGATTAAGGTAAAAATGAGTTTACTATGTGGTTAAATTTAAATATTAGTAGAAAAATAACCTCAAGATTTGTACAATACCCATTGGATAGAAATATTTAGCCCCTTTTAACCTTATGGAATAATTTTATGACTTTATGAGATAGTATTCTATTAAATTGACATATATATGAAAATATGTAAAGAAAAGACCAAAAAATGAACCTTTCTTGCCTTTAATATCTACAAATCCATGCGATATGGAAAAAAACTACCTTGGTCGGGTTATAAATATTTTTTTAACTATAAATTATCTTATTTAAAAATTATAATATATACATAATTTTTAGTTAATAATTAGTTACTAAAAATTCTTAAGAAACCTCAACGTATTAATTATTTAGTTAATAATTAATTAAAACAAATTATACTAAAAAAATTATATCTGAAATAAATTGATTGAATTATTGTCTCCAATTAATTATTTTGGATTAATATATAATGTTATATAGGATTAAACTTCATATATTTAAATTCCATCACACTCATGATATTTATAAATTAAGTAAATAATATCAAAACTGTCATTATTGTTATTTTATAATAAGTGATATTTTATTAAAAGATTTAAAATTAATAAAAATTTATTTATTAAGGCAATTTATTTTTAAAAGTAATAATATATAAAATATATTGTATTATTGAACCAATATATCTTTTATAATGAATATATTGACCCAAAAATAATAAAAACATTATTATCACGATTCTAGTTAAAGTAATGTTTTTATGTTTTACCTAGGCTTATGTTAAAATTAATTTCGAAAACACTTAGGATTTTTTTTTAATTTTATTTATTATTTATAATTAATTGTTTTTATATTTACTAATAAATCACACTTTATTTTATTCTTAATGGTTAAATTACCTAGGTTAGAAAATTAATTACCCAAGTGAAAACCAAAAAAGGTAAAAGTATGGAAAATTTGACGTTAAGGAAAAAATGATAAAAATACTTTTATTTTTTTTGGAGGTGTGTATAAACAATAATTTCACATTAATATTTTTTTTTAAATTTTTTGGGAACATTGTGTAAGGTAGTCCACTCAATATTGTTTACCTTTTAGATTTACAAGAATGTCGCTCCCTCTCCACTAAAAAGTAACACCCACCCCACTCACTTATTCACAAATATCAAGACATTTGGTTCGTAAAAAACCTATCCAAATAAATTCTCAAAATCCATAATCTCATCATATAATCCTAAATTTGGGTATAAATCCAACCAAGGAAATATTTTTTTATAAACTAAAAGGAGTTACCTAAAAAAGAGAAAATATTTTTCAATGAGAACTTTTGTTTTATTTATTTATATACTCCTTCAATTATTCATATATAATGATTATATAACAGAATAAATATATTTATTATACTAATATGTTGTTATTATAAGATTTATATATATAATTTCACACTCATCCAATAATTGGTATACACAATCCTCACTCGTGTGTATGGCAGACTACCACCTCACAAACTGATATCTTTTGTTCTTCCATTACCACCTTTAAAGGTTCGGAATAATGATGGATTTATTATTTGTAAATGATATATATGATATTTATAATTTTTTTACTCTATAATTATTTCATAATACATACCATCATTATTTTTTTGAATTACTAAAACATCATTTTTGGGCGTGTAGACTACCACCTCTCCCATGTGATGTTATTCATTCACGCCTTAAAAGGAATGTATTAATGATGGTTTTAAATGAAATATGTGATAAATATTCAATTAGTATGATAATTTATTTATAATATACGTATATATCATTTAATTTTCCTTCTTTTAATATGAAAAGAAAATAAAAAACAACTTTAATGTGTTTGTACGGCCCACTGTCTCCATGAACAATGTATTTCATTTCTTATCTCCAAATTTAAAAGATTAATTGAAATAAATATATAATGAATATATATAATATTTTAATAATGTTTTAAATTATTTATATGACTAAATAATGATAAAAAAATGGTGACCAAAAAAATAAGTCAAAACATAGTAAACAACTAGGAAAATAACACCTGAAACAGTGAAAATAATGGATGGTTATTAAGAAATGGCTAATAAGACATTATAAGAAGATCACACATGATATTAAAAAAATAATTATGGTTCAGGTATAATTTAATAACTTTTTTAAAACTATTATACATTAGGTCAAATATATCTCCACCTAAAGGAAGTGTATGGTAAGGGATTTCATCTTAATTTACATTCTATTGAATCTTATTTGTTATTATGAACCTATTCACTTATATGTGGTGTATATAATACCACTTTGACATATAATTTCATGATTAATTCATTATTCATGGAATTTTATGTTTTAATTTTAATTATTTAATCCATGGGATTTTTAATTTAACATTACCAAAATGGTAAAAGTTATCGAACAATGTCACTTTCCTTTTTCATTTCTAACTTTATATTGAAATAATCACATTACGGTAATCATATTTCACTAAGAATTAAATTTATCTTAAAATAAATAATATTTTATGATTTATATGATTATTTCTTATACCCTATTCCATTTTTACATAATATGTTTACTATGAAAGTTACTTGATTAACTGAGGAAATATTTATTAATCGGTATATTATATTCAATACAGATATTTGATAATAAGGTACAATAATTCTATATTAAATATATTATTCAAAATATGAGGAATGATTTGAAAAATCCTGAAATGTTTTGGGGACTATTACATTCAAGACCCTCAATGCATCCATAATCTCATGGGACAAATTTAGTGGGACAAACCCTCCACATTTCTAACAAGTACATTGTAAAATATCTTGTGAAACATTTTGAAACTAGAGTTATGGTTATCCAAACCTAATTGATTTGTACCCAATATACATTAAACTATCTTTGGAGAGGTCTTGATAGTTAATGTTTCATATTATAGGGAAACATGATGTCCTTTAATTAAGAACAGTCTTCATTTAAGTTATTATTATCCTGATGATCTCCACTATAAAAAAAATCAATGGAATCATTTCATTAAAAGTTTATTAATATGATAGAATTTTTGTCTTGTTTTTTACCATTCCACATTGATTATGCTCCTTGATTAATTATTACTGCCAATTTAATTTTTCTTTACTAAGAATTTTATCTCACCCTTATTTTGTTTTATATTCCCTAGAATATGAATGTGAATTCTTGGAATGAGTTTCAAGGATTATGATAATTTTATATTGTTATGTATTTTGTTTTTTTATTCCTAGTGTAAAACGGGTTCCATATATGGAATCGTATTTGAAAAACTGTTAAACTTGTCTATCATTTAGGATTATATTCCTTGTAATCATGCCAACATAATAAATTAAGGCACTATATCTTGTAATTTAGGGTCTAGGAATTAAATTAATATTCATTATGGTATGAAATCTTGTTCATGATATATAAGTTAAAAGAAAACATTGTTTTCACAGTATTGTCAAAATTTAAAAAGTACCTCGTTTAGATAAAAACAAAAATATTTCTCTTAAAACCTTTCTTAAAAAGTAAAACATGGGTAAAAATGAAATTAAAGAATCATAGTAGAATAGTAAATATATTATTTAAAACATTTTTAGAATACATAGATATGGAATTAAAAAATTTCATCTGAATAGAGAAATAATTTTGGCCTTCATTAAAAATGTTAGTTTAGTATCCTGAGTTCATAATTTGGGGATATTTAAAGAAAACATGAATTATAAAGAATTAAACATATCATAAAAAATTTCATGTGTATCTTGAGATATATATTATAATAATTAATCGTCATAATCCTAATCATAAACAATCGTGACAAACAATGAGATTGTGTCATAAAACCCTTACTACTTAGGTGAAATTTGAATCATAATCCCCAAGAAATAAATAAACATAGATATATATTTAAATCCCCATAAATTTCATAATAACAATCATAAAATACATTCATGTTAAATATATACCCCACGTAAAAGAAATAAGTTGTGAATATTCCATGCATCTCACAAAGATAAAAGTTTGACAAAAATCCATTACCTCATGTCTGACTTCTTTCAAATGTGTTCGAACTTCCAATATAATATATATAGAGTTACTATATATCTATTATAAAATGATAATAATATATTTCATTCTATATATTATTTAATTATAACATTTTATCATCTGTTTATTAACAATTATTTAATAAAATCATTATTCCTAGTGATATCTTCTTCGTTTTCCATGAACGTTTTGGTATAACAATTTTTTTTCTTTTACTTTGATAATGGTTCTAAAATATAAAGAATATTAATAAAGATATAAATGGAATATATAATAATTATATATATATATATATATCTAGATTCATCCATAAAATTAAGTATAGAAAAATTAGTTAAACCATTCATGGAGATGGTAGGTCATACGTACACATTATGGTAGATATGATATTATCATTAATAAAGTATAATAATGTCATAATTATTATATATAAACATTAAAACCATCACAATAACCATACCTTAAATATGATTATGGGAAATTAAGTGTATCTCAATATTGATACGTTAGGTCGTAAATATACACGAGCTACAATTTTACATCCTATTTTATGGGAAAGAGACTGGATACAAGTTGTTTAATAAAAATAATAATAACATTTATATATATTAAGGGTCATGAAGTTATTTTTTTATGAATAATATTACATATTTAGAAGAGGAAAAGGAAAAATTAAAGAGAAATAGGTCGATTAAGGTGATTAACTCGTCTTTTGTACAACTCCTATATATATTGTTATAAGGATCCTAGGTTTGGCCTTTTTAATAAGTATAGAACATCTTAAATGTATATAAGGAAGTTTATAAGGGATTAATACATGGTATATTTGATCAGCAAGGCTCAAAGTTGAGTGAAGAAGAGAAATGAGGGGTACCCTTTTATAATTGAGGTGTGGGGAACCCTTTGGATTTCATAAACGATTAAAAATATAATAAAATGATTATCTATCAAAATAATTCCAAACAACTATTTATTGAAAGATAAATTTGGTTCTATTTGAACTAACATTATCCAATAAAAGTTGAACTAGATTTTTTTGTCATTTTAGATCATAATGTTTTTATTAACCTTAACCACGGTAATGTATTTTTCACTCATTAAGTGTTATAATTTTGATTATATGGTAACAATTGGTTAAAAAATGGCCAATGGATAATCTTTTAGACCATATCTTATCCACCTAGTCAGATTTCAATATTTTCATGATTTTTAAATAAATTAATAAAATATTACTTTTATATAAAATGATTAATGTCAATTTTGACACTATTAATTTATTTGGACTTTAATGACACTAATAAAAAGTTGAAATTCCAATATAATATTTTTACACATCACTAATATTTTATATTTGTATATAAAATTCATGGAACACAATAAATCACCCAAATTATATTACTTTAATTATTGTTAAAATAATTTATTTAATTTTTTATTAATTGAATAAATACCATATTTGAATTGTGCAGGAATATAATGTAATTATTTAATACCAAAAAATAAATAATAAATTACCATGATTAATATAATTTAATTATTAAGAAATTGAACATTTATATTCACTCACTAATTAATGTTTTTCATTATTTAACACATAAGATATTTTTAAAATTAAGAGAGTGTCATTTTGTAGTTTTCTTTGCTTTAAATATTATGTAAGTCATTTTCAATGAAAAGTATCCATTGAACAAATCAATTTCAATATTAAGGTGCTAAAGTTATAATTATATTTATCCAATAATGATTAGGATAAACAATTATGGTTTTATCGCTTAATATTTTCCTAGATTAAAACAATATACCCTTTACCAAGGTGATAAATTTTATCATAGTTACTATTCATATTAACCAAAAATAAAAGTTGTCTATTTAACAAATATTAACCTCTTTATTCCAAATATCTAAATAATTTTATCAAATTAAATAATGATAAATTTAAGAAATTTATCTCAAAAATAAGAGTAAAAAACACATTGAAACCCAATTTTCATAAAAAATACATTTGTAAGAAGAAATCATGGTTTATTCTTATCTCTTGCATAAAAAATATTAAATGAATGTTAAAAAAATTATTGAATATATAATATATAAATTCTATTAAATTAAACCTCCAATAGTGATTAATTTAATTTTTTAACATAAAAAATAAATTGGTCGCATAAATATAGTTTTTTAGAAATTTATTTTTATTTTATTTTTTTAATTAATTGGTAACCACTGAATTCATTTATACATATGTGAAAATATGTTATTCATAATTGATTTATTTATCTCTATTCACACCCAATAATCCAACAACTATACAATAACTATCAAATAATAAAATTTTAATAGTATATAGCTGGTCATTTAAACTCGTTGTTGTGTGTAACACATTTTATTGAAGAAATTATTCAAAGAGAAATTTTTATAAAATTTTGGGTGTTATATTCTACACCCCTTAAAATTAATTTCATAGTAAAAATTCTTCAAATTTATATAAAATTTTTTGATATCTCGGTTTCATTACCTCCATGGGTTCCTAAGTAGCATCTTCAAATTTTAAATTCCTCCATATAACTTCCACAAGGTGAGTAGTCCTATTCTTTAACACATTATCTCTACAATTCAGGATTTCAACTTTTTTTCTTTAATAATAAATATCATGCACTAGTGGTATGAATTTTTAGTTTAGTACATTGATGTGGCCTTGTTTTACATAGTTTTCCGCATCATTTTTACTTAATTTTTAATGATTTAATTTATTATTTAAGAACTGTTACTAAATAAATTTACTTTTGTTTTTTTATAATTAAATTTGTTAATTAATCAATTTTCATAATTAATTATGTAATATTAGTCTATAAAATAGTTAATTTTTATTTATTTATTTTTATTCTCATTTATTTTATTATTTTAATTTGTTGTATTTATTCTGCTCCCTATATAATAATATGTTTCTTTTGATAAAGAATCATTTAATCATCTTATTTTTGTATTAATAAACTTAGTTTTTAATTTAATATCTTACACTTTAATTTAGTTTCCTAAAAATATATTAACTTCATTAATTAATATGTATAATCAACCTGATAATTTGTTAAGTTAAGAATTTGAGTTTAAATTAAATGAAATAGTGCGATTTTTTACTTTAAGTATTCACATAGTTAGTTAATTAATTTTTTTGAGTTTTAAAACATTAATTATTTAATCATAAGTATGTTGTTTTAATTTTTTTGTTTCATCATTTGTTATTTTTTTTAAACAGTCATCGATGTTGTTGCGCATCGGAACCGGTCACTTATTGACCAACGGTGACCTTTTCTATTTTATAGCCATTAGTAACCTTTTATTATATACAACAATGACCTTGTATTTTAAACTAATGGTGACCCGTAATTTTTTATAACTATGAGTGACTTGTTTACTTTTAATTTTCAAAATATCGATGGCCTTTTATTTTACTGCATCGGTAACCTTTAATTTTTCTACATCGTTGACCTTAATATTTTATAAAAATTATCAGTGACCTTACCTTCCTTTTCTCAACCAACAGTGACTCTTTACGTTTTTCACCAATAGTGATTTTTTTATTTAAAAGCTAATGGTGAGCCTTTAATTTTGTAACCATCAGTGTCCTTTTATTTTATAACTATCAGTAGCCTTATTTTTATACCACTCAGTAAACTCTTGCAGAGCTTCTCATCCCACCTTTCATCCCTTGCTTCTGTCACCAATTGTGAGAATACGACGCACTTCCATTTTCTTTACATTTCCTCACTCCTTCCAAAATCTCACCATACCTCCTCTGTCTCGCATCCGACACACCTGCACCATCACCACCTCTGCCTCGTTCTATCGATCACCCCACTTCCACCCCTGTTTCTCATCATACCAACAAGAACCCCTACCTCCCCATTTACACTTTTACAAAACCTCCTATATTTATACCAAAAAATATAGATGGCACAGTTTCAAACAAGAAACTTACACAGATTCGAAACGGAAATTTAACAACAGTTTGATTTCCAGATCTAGGTCACCAAACCTCTAAATAAAGTTTCTACGTGGTGCCTCTATCGCTGCTGGATTTATTTCTATGAGTCGAGCCGAAGCCACCACCTTTCCCATCCATTAATTCTTTAGAAATATTTTTACGTTTAATTTCTATTCTTGATTTGTTTTTGGGGTTTCCTATAAATTTTGGTGGAAATGGTGGGTTTTTAAAATTTGGGCCAAACCATGAGCCCATTTCCAGATTTAAAAACTAATTTTGTTTCATTTATAAATACTTCAATTTTCATAATTTTTCATCTATTTTAATTCATAAATGGCCTCCCCTAACCAATTAACACTTCCAGGTAAATTGTTAGCCTTTAGAAAACCATAATCATGGTGAATTTGGGTTTTTATTTATGGTATCGGGTCTTCCAGTAAGCCCATTTTGTATTTTAAATGATTTTTAATTCTATAATATCTCCTTAATTTTGTATTTTTTTTGGTAATTCCACTTCCCTCTCTAATAAAATATCCCTATGATCACTCCCATTGTTAGTTTCTCATTTTTGGAGCTCATTTGAACTGTGAATTAGGGAGATCCTTATTAATCTTTCTCAAATCAACGATATTTGAAGAGGTAAAATGATTCTTTCGTAACACCCTCAATTTTCATTATTTTCCCCCATTTCAGTCCCCACGTGACCTTATATGATTCCTTAGATCCTTAATACTAGTTTTTGTTGTTGGAGATTCATATTTTGCTGGATTTAGGGCAATCTCTTCAATATTTCTACAAGTAAGTCTTTCTCTCTTTGGTTTCTTCTCATTCCTTAGGGTTTCATTCAACCTTTATTGAGTTATAAAATTTCTAGAAGTTAGGGTTCGTGCCTAGGGTCTAAATTCCCATATTTGGGGTGAAATTTTGAGGTTTTAGGATTCTTTTAACTTCTTTGAGGTGTGGTGGTGGTGCGGTTGATGTTTCTCACCAATATTTGAGGGTTTCGACACTTTCAGTAGGTGATTCCATGTGTGATCATTTCAAGATGAGTTAGTTTTCTTGAATTAATTATTTTTCATATTCCTCATATTCTTTGTGTTGTTCTAATACTATTTATGATGGATTTTTTTAATAATTTAATTTTATAGTTTCATTTGAGTTTGAAATTGGGTGTTTTACATGTGTAACCCTTGGGGTATTGTTTGGGTGTGTTTGATAACATTTGAAATTCTTGTAATAAATATTTTTGGGATTCTAATTCTAATTTGGTAGGGTCTTGGTGTGCCTTTGGGTTTAAAAGAGGGTCTTATAATGGGTTTTATGTGTGAAACCGTGTAATACCTCTTGAAAGCGTTTTATGAAAATGTGTGTTTTTCATGTGCATATTTTGTGGTATTATTAGATATGATTTTATATTACTTTAGATTTGTTAAATAAATATTTATAGGGACACCAATTCTGGTTTGGATTGGTATTTTTTTTGATTTTCTCTTGGAAAGAGGACTTGGAATTGAGTTTTATGGGCCAAACATAGTTATACCCTTTGGGGTGGTTTTATGATAATTGTAAATGATTTAATGAGTTACACAAAGTGTTCAATGGTTTCTTATGTACTGTTTTGGTGGTATTATTTTCATAAAATTATTTTTTGAAATATAAAGTGGTTAGTTTTTTTTTCAAACTGTTTTTTAATGTTTTTTAATTTTTCGAGGTGATTTATGAAATTATGATGTGGGTGAAAAACATATTTTCGAGCTATTTTGTGTGAGTGTGATGTGAAAAATGGACATTGATTATGAAGAGAGTATTATGTAACATGTTAGTGGGATGTTAAGTTATGTTTAGCATTTTGGTAAGTATTTTATAAAATTTTTAAAAGATTTTTTGAATTTTGAAAGATGTGAAAAATGTGTTGTGGGCTATTATGGTGTGAGTTTGATTTCAAAATCAATTTGAATGAAAAAAGTGGAATTTATGACCTATGTGATGTACATGTGGGATTTTTGGTGAATGTTTGATGTGTATGGGATATTTGTGTGTGAAAATTATTTTTCTTGTCTTTTTGAACTTGTTTGAGCACAAGAGGGAAACCTGGGTATCTAGGTTGGTGGATGTGTACTAGTATGCTAATGAATCTGTGGGGTTTGGCCTTAGTTTCACGCAGTAAGTTTGACGCTTATAACACTAACTAAATTATGATGATGATGATTGGGTACCATTAGCTTATGGGTATGTCCCCTACTTGTGGATCGTGCATAAGAATGGATATCGTGATGGTTACTCTCACCGAGATATGAGGTTCCTGGGACCCACAATGAGCTAGCGCCTAGGGGTTATTTCCTATTGCTTGTGCACATTAGTTACTTTGTGCTTACCATAGGCATATGGTATGGTTGGCTGGAAAATTCAGTAGTGTTGAAATTATTTTTAAAAGTATTTATTCTTAATGATACCCCACTTGAAAACTGTTTTAATTTTTAAGTTGATTCTTTTAGAAAATGTAACTAGAATTTCCTGTTTATGAAAACTTGCCAGCTTTTCATCTTTGAATTTTTATCACACGGAATCTCTTAGTGGTGTTATCCTACAAGTCATTTCATCACACCCTAATTACACCCTTGGGTTTAAGTAGACTTGGTTATTTTTTTATCATAGGTTGGGTATAGTTTTTAGTGTCAGTGGTTTGGGTTTTTAGCAGGTCCTTGGTGGTAAAGTCTTATGGAGATGGATTGAGGGCGGTGCCCCTTGCCATGAGGGTTCTTGGGATGTTTATTTTTGGGTTTGTGCCTTTGTTATAGTCTTGATGATTTTTTTTAAACTATGTAATTTAGTTCTGAATTTTTTTAAACTATTTTTTGGTTTGAAAATCCAGATTCTTTTTATTGGATTCATTTATTGTTTTGACTTTAAAAACATGGGTAAATTGTTCCCAATTCTCATTTTATGATACTCGGTCACTTTTTCCAGCCCTTGGGGATCATGAATGCCCTTATGGACTTATCATGGGCTGGGTTTAGTTATGGTTTTGGTGGTGACCAGATTTGGTTCGGGACAAAGTGGTATCAGAGGAGGTTCATGTTAGCTCTTTGGGTCATGTTATTTGGGGAAGAGTCCGGATATTATAGAGTTCGGATTGTCGGTACATGGTATTATTGTTTTGGGAAGTGTTCTTGATCACCACATCTCATTATGGGATTCATATTTCCAAGGGAAGTTGGGATTTATCTACGTCCTTTGGTTTTCTTGGTTTGATGATGATTTGGGGAAATGAAAAGAGAGTTGGTTTAATGGTCTCAGTGAGCTCGTAGAGCCCAGAAATCCATGTGGAGTTGGGGATATTCCCTAGAACACTCTATGTGATGGTAAAGTGATTTTAATATGGCCTCCAACCATATGTCTAAGCCACCCACTGAAACTAGTTTCCTCTCGCATTGTCTTGTATTCTTTAGTTTTGAAATCTTGGAACTTTGGTTTTAAAGTGACTTGGTTTTATGAAGCGTAAAGTTTTTGTGAAATTTATTTCAAATAAATAGGGAATGGTTTGATTTATAAAATGGTGGAACTGAATTATCCGAATTTTTTTGAAATTTAAAATGGTGTGCTTACTGAAGGACCCCAGGACACCCTGATAGGGGAGGGGTGAATCAGGGTGACAACTTTTTCTTCTAATGTGATAGATCTTGTTCCCACGTTGGTAGGAACATGTTGAACCTGTATGATGAAAAAGATCAGAAAGAAAACATGCACATTCATAGAGAAGACACAACCCTTTTTACTTGGTACACCACTAAGGGCTACGTCCAAGGAGCATACACCGACAAGTTGTCGGTCGTACCAAAATCCACTATGCTTCACTAGCTGGAGAATACAAATGTTCGGGCACAATCACTCTATCCCAGGCTCAATGCCTTTACAAAGGTTCAGGGAAAGCTCACTGCTTCCCTCGGGTCACTCCCGTTGACTCCCCCTGGCTCACTACCGTTGGTGAAGTCACACTCAGTTTATAGACATGAAGGTCTCTTCAATAGATAGACATGAAGTTCATCGTCTCCTGTTCAGCATGAGACTTTGCTTGCATCAAAGTCCTGAGTTAATGCTCTGTTAAAGTCCAAATTCCAACCACTGATGAATACCCCCATTTCCCTTGTCCACTGGGAAAACCACCTTTGGAAAAGGCCTTCGCAAAGTACCCTACTTCGCAAGGCTCCAAATTTTGCAAAGCTCAAACAAGCCTTCACAGAGCCCCTGTCATTTCGTGAAGCTCAATCGCGAAGCACTCTCACGATGCTCCAGCCTTCGCAATGCTTGGCTATCGCGAAGCTCCTGCCTCTTCACAAATCTCACTGAGCCAATGCGGGGCGCACGTCTTTCTCGGAGCTATAATAGCCTCCGCGAAGCTCCTCTTTCGCGAAGCCCACTGCCTTCGCGAGAGACCTTTACGAACCGAGAGCAAACGACTTTCTTTGAAATTCTCTCTACTTCTCTTTAGGGGGTCGGCCTCTATTTATAGGTGATTCCACCGACCCTCGACCCTTCTGCACGAATTCAACACCACGTCATCTCAAATCACGAAGCTCCAAAGATTCCACCGGAATTCTGTTCAAATCGCGAAGCACCATGGCACTTTGCCGTTCGCGAAGCTTGATGTAGTCGCGAAGAATCACCGTCAACATACCTTCGCGCCTTCGCTGCGAAGATTCCTCGCAAATCCCTTCTCCTCCATGATGCGCTTCAACCTCTTCCATTCGTGAAGCTTGACGTAATCGCGAAGAATCACCGTCATCATTCCTTCGCGCCTTCGCCACGAAGCTCCCTCGCAAAGCCCTGCATCATCACGAAGCTCTCCAGCCTCTGCCGTTCGCGAAGCTTGACGTAATGGTAATGACTCACCGCCTCCATTCTTCTGGTATTCGTGAAACCCAGTCCATGCATCCCATATTCGCAAAACTCATTCCTTTTCCATATTAAATTATGATCTTCTTGGAAATCCACTTTTCACGATGCTCACCAACCTCCAAATTTTGGAACCCAAAAATTTGGCAAACACTGGGAAACGACGCCACCTTCAATACTGTTGTGTACTTGAACGGTATGATCTCTTTGCTGGTACACGATCCGAACTTCCATTGATGATTGACAACAAACACAAACCACACTCCAAATCATGCATATAAGACCATGGTTCCAACACTTACACCTCTTTTGAAAGCAGGAACTATATTGAAGTTGGTTTTGAAAAAGTGTTTCAAATAAAGTTTTCTTAACAATCCAAGGGTGTTTTAATGGGATGATATGTTTTGAAATTTATGTGAATAACTACAATGTGAGTTCTTATATAAATGGTTATATCTTTCTAAAAATATTTGTAGAATGTGAATTGGTATTTTGATCATGTGGTTAGCGATTTTGAGAAAAAGGATGTCTTGGTTGACCATTTTGGTTTTGAAAAGTAGAAAGAATTTTGGTTTTATCTTTTGGTATTTCCCTAAGAGAACAAATGAATGGGGTTATATGGGATGATGGATGGTTGATTACATGACTATATGAGTGTCAGGATGGATATAAGGAGGTTAGTCGGTGTGGCACAGAAACATGCATGTGTGAAACATATGGGGTATTATTGGTGGATACACTAACCGCATAACCATTTGATTTCAAAGAAATATTTTTAAAGAAAAAAATAATGTCTTGATGAATTGTTTGGGATGGTTTATATTATGTGTATTTGGAAAATTTTGATGTTCTAGGATTTTTTTAGTCTATGAACCTCTCCCGTTCGAATGGTGGTTTGGGTTTGTGTTTGGTTAGTAAGCTGGGTAGAATGACCGGTTAGTAGTATCTTATGAGATATGTTTCGGGAAACCTTTACGATGGTTCCATTCATGTGTTTGGATATTCTTTTTGGAGTGTTTTTACCAATTAACCTTCTTGGTTGGGTCCTTGGGTTCCCTCATTGGATATGGTACACCCCCATTGAGGGTTAATGCACAACTAAAGTGCAACCCAGATTGTTTCGCCATTGGAAAATCCTCTAATAGATCAATATAAGGAATATTTTTTTTATCATTGTTTATTGAGTCTATAAACATTTATTTCATTGATTTTTGGATCCTCTTTTAGCGGTAGAGTTTATGTTGATGGTTTTAAAAGACCTTAGTTTCTTAATTTTCTTGGTTCGTCAAAGGTGGAAGTGGTCTGGGGTTGTTGGTGTGGATGAGTGTCTCGATGGTGTCTAAGAGGGCCTCTGGGTTCTTTATAGTTTCTTTGAACTAGTAGTTCATGTTAGACCACTAGCTTTGGGAATCTAGTCATGAGAGTCTATTGTGGCCACTTTCTGGAGTTGTGTGTTGTTCAGGGACATGGCATAAGGTCTCATTCCTTGTATTTTTTCTATCAGTCACAATGGTCATGTTCGGTGATACCTTGTGATGTCATGTGCTTGTTTGACTGTAAAGGTGATGGTTGTGCAATCCTCTGAGAGTCTATGTTATGTTGGTAGTATGTCTCCCTTGGAAAAATTTCAAAATCCACTGTTTCATAGGAAGGTGTTTATAAGAAGCCCTTCCTTCTTTTTTTCTCACCCAAATAAATAAGGTGTGATGTGTGTGCATCTTCTAAGACATTGTTTCAGTAAAATGTTGGGTTAGGGTAAAGTGAGTTTGGAATGTGTTAGTTCGTGGTAAACTTATCAGGGATTGTGGTGTAGTTGTTTGTATCACCAGAATAAGAAATTCTGTTCAGGTGGTTTCCAAAGCCTAGCTACGAGGCCGAATATGCTTCAATCATTTGAGCTTCATCCGTAGGTCCCGGAGAGAAGCAAGCACATAGTCAGGGGAAATCCGAAGGTTGTTCAAACACTTGTACAAAGTTTTATCCTCAGTATGAATGATTGGAAGAGTTTAAACCTCTGGTTTCATCATCTTGTTCCAGTTGTTCTTGTTTGGTGGAAGAGGTGGGAGGACCATATTTTTATGTTGTATCATGAGTTCATACTTTCCCACTTTGGTTTCGACTGGGTATTTGGATAAAGGTTTGAAGTTTTTCTAGATAGGTTTATTGCATGGTTTGTGCATGGTTAGTAGTGACTATGTCCCAGAAAACCATGTCGATAGAAGGATCCCCACGGTTAGCGCACGGTTTCCAAAACCATACGGACTAATAGTGAGACCTTCCCAACTCTTCAAATTTTGGGGTCTTTCTATACTGGATCGTGTTGGTCGGTTAATATGGTTGGTTCTTATGGTGGGGAGACCCAATATGAGTCTAATATAAGTTCTATTGTAATGGTTTTATGGAATTCTAGCCCTGGAACCAGGGAGTCCATTCAGGCCTCTACTAGTTAGTGTCCTGAATCTATCTAGGGAAAATATAAGTTGTCTCTTATAGTGGGGATCCCATTTGTGTCTCCCCATACTTGTAACTTAGACTGGTCCTCGGTCTTAGACTGGTGGTAGGTAGTCTTGTTTGAAGCTATCTAACTACCAACATCTTCCTGGGGTAAATGTTTGGATTGGAGAGTTCCCAATAGTTTATTTAAATCAAAGTAAGTTTAACCTTTTTCATTGTTGTTGTTCGTCTGGGTATATTACTTTAGTATTGTTCATATAGTGTTTCAGGAGTTTACTTTTAGGGATAATGTCTGAATTTTCTTGATAATTTTAGGAAAATGATTTAAGTTTTGCTTTGTGAGATTATTCCTTTATTATTTGATCACTGGAGGTTTTTTTTGCCTTCCAGAGGCAGATTGAACTTGGCCAAGGAATACATTTCTAGTCTATCTGTTGGGTTTGGTTTTTTCTTTTGGACTTATTGTGGCTTTTTTGGGGGTGTAAAGCTTTATGCTGGGGATAATTTTCACATACATGACTTATTTAAAAGGAATTTTTTCTTTAATTTACATTATTGCTTTGTTTTGGGGGTTTCCTATGAATTTTGGTTGAAATGGTGGGTTTTGAAAATTTGTGCTAAACCATGAGCCCATTTCCAGATTTAAAAACCAATTTTGTTTCTTTTATAACTCATTAATTTTCCAAATTTTTTTATCCATTCCAATTCATAAATGGCCTCCCCTATCCTATTAATACCACCATGTCAATTTGGATCCTTTATAAATCCATAATCATGGTGCATTTGGGTTTTTATTTAAGGTATTGGGTCTTCCCGTAAGCCCGTGTTCTTTAAATATTTGTTTTAATTATTTAATATCTCTTTAATTGTTTTATTTTTGGTTATTCCACCTCCATATCAAATCCAATATCCCTAGTATCACTCCCATTATCAGTTTCTCATTTTTGTACCATATTTGAACCGAGACGTAGGGCGATCTTTCTTTATATTTCTCAAATCGACCATATTTGAAGAGATAAAATTATTCTTTCATAAAGCCTTCAATTTTCATTATTTTTCCACCATTTAAGTCCCCACATGACCTATTATGACTCCTTAAATCCTCCATACTAGTTTTTGTTACTTGTAGATTCATATTTCAGTGGATTTAGGGCGATCTCTTCAAGATTTCTGCAATTCACTCTTTCTCTCTTTGATTTTTTCACTTTCCTTGGGATTTATTTCACCCTTTCTTGATTTCTAAAATTTCCATAAGTTAGGATTCATGCCTAGGGTATAACTTCCTGTCTTTTCGCTGAAATATTGAGGTTTTAGGTTTCTTTTCACTTCCTTGAGTTGCGGCGGTGGTTCGGTTGATGTTTCACACCAATATTTGAAGGTTTCAACACTTTCAGTAGGTGATTCCATGTGTGATCATTTATAGATGAGTTAGTTTGCATGAATTATTTATTTTTTATGTTCCTCATATTGTGTGTGTTGTGTAAAAACTATTTATTATGTATTTGGTTAAGAATTTAATTTTATAGTGGCATTTTAGTTTGAAATTGGGTGTTTTCCATGTGTAACCATTGGGTATTGTTTAGGTGTGTTTTATAACATATGAAATTGGTGTAATAAATCTTTTTGGGCTTCCAATTATGATTTGGTAAGGTCTTGGTGTACCTTTGGGGTTAAAATAGGGTCTTTTAATGGATTTTATGTGTAAAACCATGTATTTCCTCTTGAAACAATTTTATGAAAATGTGTGTTTTTCATGGGCATATTTTGTGGTATTATATGAGGTGATTTTATAATACTTTATAGTGGTTAAATAAATATTTCTTTTTCTGTAAATTTTGATTTGGATTGGTATTGGTGTGATTTTGGCTTTGAAAGAGGATTTGGAATTGGGTTTTGTGAAAAAAACATAGTTATACCCCATGGGTTGGTTTTATGAAAATTATAAATGATTTAATGAGTTACACAAAGTGTGAAATGGTTACTTATGTACTGTTTTGGTGGTAGTATGTTCTTAAAATGAGTATGTGAGTTAGAAATTGGTAAATTTTTATGTCAAACGTTTTTATAATGTTTTTTAATTTGTCGAGGTGATTTATGAAATTGTGATGTGGGTTCGAAACGTGTTTTCGGGATATTTTGTGTGACTCTGATGTGAAAATGGACATTGTTTATGAAAAGCATATTATGTAACATGTCAGTGGGATGTTATGTGATTTTTATCATCTTGGGAAATATTTTATTAAAATTTTATAGGATTTGTTGAATTGTGAAAGATGTGCAAAATGTGTTGGGGGATATTTTGGTGTGAGTTGAATTTCAAAATCAGTTTGAATAAAAAAGTGGGTTTCTTGACTTGTGTGATGTACATGTGGGCAGTTTGGTGACTGTTTGATGTGGAAGTGATATTTTCATGTGAAAATTATTTTTCTTGTCTTTTTGAACTTGTTTGAGCACAAGAGGGAAACTTGGGTATCTAGGTGGGTGGAAGTGTACTAGTACGCTAGTGAATCCATGGGGTTTGGCCTTAGTTTCACGTAGCTAGATTGATGCTTACAACATTAACTAAACTATGATGATGATGATGATTGGGGACCACTAGGTTATGGGTATGTTCCCTACTAGTGGCTCGTGCAAGAGAACAAATATTGTGAAAGTTACTCTCACCGAGATACAAGGTTCCTGGGACCCACAATGGGCTAGTGCCTGGGGTTATTTCTTATTGCTTGTACTCATTAGTTACATGGTTCTTACCCTCGGTATATGGTATGATTGGCTGGAAAATTCAGTTTTTTTACATTACTTTTAAAAGTATTGATTCTTAATGATATCCCACTTGAAAACTATTTTAATTTTTAAGTTGCATCATTTAGAAATTGTTACTTGCATTTCTTGTTTATGGAAACTTGCAAGCTTTTCATCTTTGAATGTTTATCACATGGAATATCTTAGTGGTTTTATCCTACTGGGCATCGGATCACACCCTACTATCACAACCCGTCCTCCAGGGCCCGTTCCATGACTACCCCAAGTCCGCCTTCCATAGGCCAGGGGCTGGCGACAAGCATCGAAAGGCGTGATTCCCTAAAATTAGGAAGGCATTGCCTTTAGAACCTGTAATCACACGCAACTATGTACACAGCAAGATACGAACACAAGTAAAATGAATAGTAAACAGAGTGTGTATAGTAAGTAAAAATGGTCCAGAATACAAGCCCAACTAGAAAGTACAAGAAACAGGAAGTACATGTAAACTGGAGAAAAAGAGGAAGAAAGTTGATGGTTTATCCTCCGATGTTCTTACCTGAAGGGTAGGTACAGATTGCCTCCTCAACACTCCATGTCCGTCTGTCTCCTCCGTGTACCGACTCATCGTTATGTCCCCCGTCAGGCATCATCTAGTCCTGGTACCCTCAGTCTTAATCAACATTTTCTTCCATCTATACCAAACACAACATGGTGCGTGCATAGCCCGTGCTGGGGTGAGTATAATGATACTCATTAGGGACCCCAAGACCCTCAAGGTCTCACAAAATCTAAAAAGGATAATCCTCAAAGCTTGAAGTAAATTGTCAACCCTACTTAGGTATATTCCCATACATATACCTAAGTTATCAAGTATACCCATATCAATCTTGTGGAAAAACAGGGTCCAACCTAAAATCCCAAATCTCAACTATTCCACAATGGAAGGAAAACCACAAAGGAAAGTAACACACAGGTATGCCACACAGAAGAATACCACCAAGGTATTACCACCAAGTTAAGTAACACATAGGTATGAAATCAGCTCACACCAGGTGTTTGTTAGGAACAGTAGTAGAGATGATTAGATGTAACTACTGAATCATCTTACTCTATTAAGAGGCGGACCCACATAGGATCACTCGGTGCTGACCCACATAGGATCGCTCGGCGCTGACCCGCATAGGAACGCTAGGTGCTGACCCACACAGGATTTCTCAGTGCCGATCCACACAGGATCTCTAGGTTCTGACCCACACAATATCACTCAATGCTGACACACAGGATTGCTCTTCATTCTTCATGTCACAAGAAGCTACAGGGTTCCCGCACTATGCTTGCTTGTCTCCAGGAGGGTCCGCTCCACAAGCAACTGGTTGATACACCAACTACCACGAAGACCCACGATGAAGTATCTCAATGGTCCACCATGTCATAGTGGTCTCAACGCAACAGATGGAGCGTTAATCGGACGCCTGGTCTGTGAGTTATTAGCCTTTTAGTCCTGAGGGTCCGGTTGGATTCGTGCTCGATCCAACCCCATCGTACCTCAACATTACCCAAAACTCCAGTGGGGGTATACCAAAGGGACCATCTCACTCCAAGGCTTAAAGATCCATTGAAGGTTTGTCAAACGGATGCCTGGTTCCAAAGTTATGGTCGTTAGAGTGAAAATCTCATAGCTGGTCTGGGTCTGGTCCGACTAGGTCGGACCAACCCGGCCCGACCCGTTCTGCGTCGACCTGGCCCCTTGGGTCTGTCCCGGCCCGCTGGGTGGTCCGGTAGGATACGGGGCTGCGAGGGGCCGCAGAGGGCCACAAAAGCAGTGCAAGGGAGCAGGGGCCGTAGAGCAGAGGTGCGGAGGTTGTGGGACCGCGAGTTCGTGGGGGCAGTTCGTCCACGGATGGTGCGAGGCTGCGGGGTGGCTCGTCTGCGAGGGTACCGTGATGGAGTGGGGCGGCTCGGCCATGAGGCAGCTCAACCGCGGATGGCATGAGGCTTCAGGGCGGCTCAGCCGCAAGGGTGCCTCAGGGGCACGGGACAGCTCGACCGCAGACGGCATGATGCAGCGTGGTGGCTCGGAGGGTCGCAGGCGGCGTGGGTAGGCCTCAAGGTGGTGTGGAAGGTCGTGGGGTGGTGCAGCGAGGACGTGAGATGGTGCGAAGAGGCTAAGAGGCGGCGCGACGAGGACTCGAGGCAGCGCGGCAGGCCGCGGGCAATATAGTGGTGTGGGGCGCGGAGGCCATGGGAGGCAGAGTGTCGTGGGGAGCGGAGGCCACTGACGGCGGCACCGGCCACAGACGGTGGAGCCATGGGCGGCGGTGGCCGCAAGGCAGCACTATTTCCTTCTTCTTCTTCTTTGCGATTGATAGCTGTTCTCCTTCATCGCGATGAACAAAAGAATTATCCCAATAAGTTCGGAGAGGACGATCCATGTTTATTTGGCCCGCACTCTCCGCATTAGAATGGTAGCAAGCGGATATAATACTTTAATCCCAAGAATATCAAAAATGGGTAAGGGAAAATAATTCAAACACCCTCCCTACCTTGTTTGATTCATCAGTAGAGATCGTGAGGAAGGAGATGACATTGTTTGTGATAGATAGACGTCGGTGACGTCGACATTCCCTCGATCATCAGTTCGTTGACGTTGAAGACATTCATCATCAACGGTTTTACCAAGGAAGATATCGAAGTCAAATTTAGCCTTCTTCATTGTTGTTCTTCATTGGAGAGCTTCCTACCAATTCTCCAAGTTTCTCCCTTTTTCCAAGATTTTCCCCCAATTCCACCAAAAATAAATTAGCCAACATTATAGAATATGTTGGCATAATTTAAAATTGGAATAATTAATTAATTTAGTTGGTGTATTAATTAAAGGTGGTGGCATAATTAATCAAGGGGAAGTTCAAGAGACTTCCCCTCTTTTAAGTGGGTGGTTCAAAGAGGTTTAATCTCAGGTGGTCCCCACCACCATAACCTCTCATGGGAGGATTTAGGTTCGGTGGTCCCCACCTCCATAACCTCACGGGGTGGTTTAATTATGGTGGTCCCCACATCTCATCATCCATATGGAGTTTCAAAATAAAATAAAAATAAAATGTTACAATATTTTATTTTATTTTATTCTCTCACGAAAAAGTGAAAATATAACTTCCACCCTCGATCTACTTCGGTCGAGGTGAAGGTATCCTTAAGTGAATACCAGTGATGTGAGTTCAATGGTGTCCTAGATGATCTGCACTTTCTCTGTGGTAGCCCGCACCATCTCGGGTCCCACTAGTGTTGACTCCCCTTGGTCAGTCCAGCACAAAGGTGATCTGCATGTTCGCCCGTATAATGCCTCGAAAGGTGCCTTCCCAATGGTGGAGTGATATCATTTGTTGTATGCAAACTCCACCAAAGTAAAGTGATCCTCCCAGCTACAACCAAATTCGTGGACACAAGCATGCAGCATTTCCTCGAGGGTCTAAATGGTCCTCTCAGTTTGGCCATCCATCTAAGGATGGAAGGTAGTGCTCAAACGAAGCTACATCCCAAAATCCTCTTGAAACCCCTTCCATATCAAAGAAGTAAAATGCGCATCACGGTCGAAGACAATCGTCGAGGGTACTCCATGTAGCCGCATAATCTCATGCACATAGAGACATCCCAATCTCTCTACTGAACCCTGCTCTCTGTTCGGTAGGAAGTGGGCCGACTTGGTGAGTCCGTCGATGATCACCCAGATTGAGTCATGAACTCTAGATGTACATGGATGTCCTGTCATGAATTCTAATGATATCCCATCCCACTTACACTCTGGGACCTCTAAAGGCTGAAACAATCCTACTGGTACCTGATGCTTTTCCTTCACTTGCTGACAAGTGAGGCATCGAGAGACAAACTCTTATACTGATTTCTTCATTCTCGGCCACCAGTGCTGTCGTCGAAGATCCTAGTACATCTTTTCCACTCCTGGATGTACCGCTTGAGGGGATGTGTGGAACTCCATCAACACCTCCCCCTGAAGTGACACTGGTACCATGGTACGTCCTATGAAGAGGATGACGTGCTCCCCACATTCATAAAATCCTTAAGGTGTATGTCCTGTGGATATGTGAGCATGTCGTGTCTCGCAATCAGCATCCACACACTGCGCCTCCCTGACTCACTAAAAAAGTGGTGGAGTAACTGTAAGAGACTGAAGAAAAGCTGATCCATCTCTATCCACAAAGAATATCTGCAAAGCGTCTAGAAACTCTGTCGCTTTGCCTAACAACTCTATACTAGACCTCCCACTGAGTGCATCTTCAACAAATTTCCCCCTCCCAAGAGTATAGACTATCTCTAAGTCATAGTCCTGGAGGAACTCAAGCCAATCTCTATGTCTCAGATTCAGGTCCTTCTGAGAGAAGATATACCTGAGACTCTTGTGATCTGACTAGACTGTAAAACGTTCGCCCATCAAATACAATCTCCACATCATCAAGGCGAAAACCATTGCAGATAACTCCAGGTTATGGGTAGCGTAGTTCTTCTCATACTGTTTCAGCTGTCGAGAACCATATGCGATCACTGCTTGCTCCTTCACCAAGACACATATGAGCCCGGTCCCTGATGTGTCATAGTAGACTACAAACTCTACACCCTCCTCTGGAATCCTCAAGATGGGGGAACTAGTCAGCCCTGCTTTAGCTCCTAAAAACTCCACTGGCATATCTCTGGCCACACGAAGGGTTTCCCCTTCTTCGTTAAGTGGTGCTGCAACTCTGGAGAAATATGGCACAAACCTCCGGTAGTATCCAACCAAACCTAGAAAACTTCGTACCTCTGTCACACTCCTGGGTGGCTCCTAAGAAAGTAAAACCTCAATCATCATTGGATCAACTGAAAATCCAGCATCCGATATGACATGTCCCATAAAGAGCACCTCTCAGATCCCAAACTGGCACTTTGAGAGCTTACAATAAATCTGGTTCTCTCGGAGTTTGTTCAGTACTACCTGCAAATGATAGGCATGCTTGTCCTCAGTAGCCAAGTAGATCATAATGTCGATGATGAAGACTACTAAAAAGCGATCAAGGTATGGCTAAAATATCTTATACATGAGTCCCAGGAACACTACTGGAGCATTGGCTATGCCAAATGGAATAACCAAGAACTCTTAATGGTCATACCGACATCTGAAGGCCATCTTTTTCACATCCTTATCTCACACTCGAAGCAGGTGATAGCTTGATCTGAGGTCTATCTCTGAGAACCACTGTGCTCCCTTCAGCTGATCAAAGAGGTCGTCAATCCTTAGAAGTGGGTACTTGTTCTTCACGGTCACCTAGTCCAGGCACCGATAGTCGACAAAAAGTCTCAAGCTCCCATCCCGCTTTTTGGAGAACAAAATCGGGGCTTCCCAAGGAGAAACACTAGGTCGAATGAACCTTTTCCCATGTAAGTCCTCCAGCTGTACCCGTAGATCACGAAGCTCTGCATGAGCCATCCGATACACTGGTGTAGATATCGGTATCGTCCCTCGGTACAAGTCAATGTAAAATTCTACCTCTCTGTGAGGAGTTAGACCCAGAACATCATCAGGAAAGACATCTTTGTACTGTTCCACCACTATAGGCTAATTTGGACTCTCCATATCAACCGTTCAGAGGGTAATTCTAGCCCACTGATGAGTAATCTTCTACACTCTCCTCCAGGTAAGTCCATCATGTGCTGCAAAGGCTCCCTTCTTGCCGGTGAAGGTAAACCTGGTCTCATCTGTGTGGACACACTGAACTTTGTGCCTAATATAGTCAATCTGAGCATGGACTGTAGATAACCATTCCATACCCAAGATGAAGTTGTAAGGCCTCAACGCCACTACTAGGAGATCCCAGCTGAATCTCTCGCCACCTATAGTAAGCTCACAATGTTGAAACCAGTGCATAATCGTCGAATTTTCTCCTGTAGGAGTCTCAAGCCGTAAGGATTGAGCCAACAGCTTCGTCGGAATCTCGGAGCTCCGAACGAGGGCAGTGGCAATAAAAGAATGATTGGTACCTATGTCTATAAGTACTACAGCTAAGCTGGTGTAGACACAGATCGTACCTCGTATCATCTCCTGAGCACCGTGATCACAGGCCTCAGCTGCCTAGAGCTGAGCTTGCCCCCGTCTACCCACTCCCTGCGGTTGGGGTGGACTTCCTGGTGGTTGTGGCGGTAACATCTCGAATCATCACCCACCACCAGCTGCACGATCAGCTCTTCTGACACGTCCACCTGCTCCATGTGGACCTCCTCGGTCGAACCTCTTCTTCTGCCAGAGCGGTCCTTCAACCGTCTAATGACCATACATATTGAGGGTCGAACAGTCATGAGCCATGTGACCCTGCCCGCCGCACGCGTATCACTGCCCGCCCCTGTCATGATTCTATCTACCTCGGGTGCCCCACACAACCGATCCTGAGTCATGTGGACATCCACCTATAGTTCTGGGCCTCTTGGACCTCTATTTCATCTGTATTCTTCCATCTAGAGAAGAATCCGCTACGTGATGACTGGTGGTGGATCTCGCTGCTAGTGACTGCTCAATAAGAAAACTCTCCACTAAGAGGGCTCCCTCTAACACCCCAGCCTACGTCGGGATGATGAGTGAGATCATTGAATCCATGATCACCTTCCTGATCCCCTGCTCGAAGGTCTGGGCCCTAAATAATGGGTCCCACACCATATCAATGGAGTAGTGTGAGAGGTCGGTGAATCTCGTAGAGTACTGAGCCACAGTCATGCTGCCCTGCAGCAGATGTAGTAGCTATTGTATGCGCACTGCGCGAAGAGTCGCTGGAACAAGAACTGCCCAAAAAAGATCTCAAAGTTTGTCCATAGAATCGTCGCCTCATCATGAACTTATAGAATCAATCTCCACCATCTTCCTGCTGATTCCTATAGAAGGCTGGCGGTAAGGTTCACCATGAGATCTGTTGGTGTCCCTACCAGTCAGAAAACTCTCACCACGACCACCATCCAATCCTCAGCCGCATGTGGGTCTGTCTCTCCCCTGAACCTAGGTGGCCTCTGGTACAAGAACTTGTGCAACGCGCTCAAGCGGCGTGCACCCTCTATTGCTGGGGCAGGTGGAATCGGTGGCCCAATGGGTAAGGGTATCGCCGGTTCCTCCACTGGTGCCTCTACTAGAAGAGGGCCCTGCACCGAGGCCTCATGGCTCAGTGGTCTATCAGTGCGTACAACTATTAGAACCCTTGCTGGATGTCTTCTTGGAGGCATCATGAAAGGAAACAGGTGCGCCATGGTCAATAAGTTATACATGGTGAGAGTAATCAAGAGATCATAAAGAAAAATCTTGGAAACACACACACAATCAGTGTTTTCGTGTACTGAGAGTCAGAATTCAGAATTCAGGGTCCTGGTGTATGGACATGTCGGTCACCGTACCAACACTGGATTTCCTAAACTTATAACCACACTTACTACACTTAACACTATTGCCATTAAAAATATCAGAAACCTATGTTCTACGGTAGAACCGACTCCTCTGATACCAATTTATCATGAACCGTCCCATGGGTCCTGTGTCGTGACTACCCCAAGCCCGCCTTCTGTAGGCCAGGGGCTGGTGACTAGCACCGAAAGGCATAATTCCCTAAAACTAGGAAGGCATTGCCTTTATAAACTGTAATCACATGCAACTATACACCCATAAAGATACGAACAGATGTAAACTGAATAGTAAACAGAGTGAGTACAATTAGTAAAAAGGGTCCAGAATACAAGTCCAACTAGAAACTACATGAAATTGAAAGTATATGTAAACTGGTGAAAAATGGAAGAATGTTTTTGGGTCATCCTCTGAGGTTTCTACTTCAAGGGTAGGTACAGATCTCCTCCTCAGCACTCTGAGTCCGTCTGTCTCCTCCTTATACCAACTCGCCGTAAGGTCCTCCTCTGGGCGTCGTCTAGTCCTGGTACCCTCAGTCTTGATCAACTTTGTCAGTCGTCTACACCAAACACAATAAGGAGTGGGCATAGCCCATGCAGGGGTGATTATCACGATACTCAGTAGGGACCTCGAGACCCTCAAGGTCTCACAAAATCCACAAAGGATAGACCTCAAAGCATGAAGTCAGCTGTCAAACCTACTTAGGAATATGCCCATGCATATACCTAAGTTATCAAGTATAACCATTTCAATATTGAGGAAACACAGAGTCCAACCCAAAATACCAAAGCTCAACTGTTCCACAAAGGAAGGAAAACCACAAAGTCAAGTACCACACAGGTACGCCACACAGAATAATACCACCAAGGTATTCACATGATGGAAAGTACCACACAGGTACAAACTCAGATCACACCAGGTATTTCATAGGTATAGTAGTAGATATGATTATATGTAACTACTGAATAATCTAACTCTGTTAAGAGGCAGACCCATACTGGATCTCTCGGTGCTGACCCACACAGGAGCGCATGGTGCTGACCCATTCCGGATCACTAGGTGCTGACCCACACAGGATCACTCTGTACTAACCCACATAGGATCACTAGGTGCTGACCCACACATGATTGCTCAATGCGGACCCACACATGATCGCTCTTCATTCTTCATGTCACAACAAGCTACAGGGTTCCCTTACTATGCTAGCTTATCTCTGGGAGGGTCTGCTCCACAAGCCAATGATCGATACTCTAACTCCCTCGAAGTCCCACGGAGAAGTATCTCAAATGTCATCCACGTCATTGGGGTCTCAACGCAACATACAGCGCATCAATCGGACGCCCGGTCTGTGAATTATTAGCCTTTTAGTCCCGGGGGACCAGTGGGATTCGTGCTCGATCCAACCCGACCGTTCCCCAATTTACCCAAAACTTTAGTGGGGGTATACCAAAGGGACTGTATCCCTCCAAGGTTTATAATTCCATTTACGGTTTGTCAAACGGATGTCTAGTACCAAAGTTATGGCCATTACATCGAAAATCTCATAGCTGGTCTGGGTCTGGTCCAACCCAGTCGGACCGACCCGGCCTAGGTCGACTCGGTCTGGGTCCGACCCGGGCCGCTGGGTGGTCCGGCAGGTTGTGAGGGCCACGAGGGGCCGCGGAGGTCTACGGAGCGGTGGCATGGAGGTCATGGGGCTGCGAGGCCATGGGGCGGTTCGTCCGCGGACAACACGAGGCCGCGAGGCAACTTGGATGCGGTGGTGCCGCGAGGGCGTGGGGCGGCTTAGCCGCAGAGGGTGTGAGGTCGCGGTACGGCGCTGTCGCGGGGGTGCTGCGAGGGTGTGGGAAGACTCGGCCGCAGACGACGCGAGGCGGTGGGGTGGCTCAGAGGGCCGTGGCGTCTCAAAGGGCCGAGGGCAGCGGTGGCCACGAGGTGGCATCGTTGTCTTCATCACCTTCATCGTGGTTGATAACCGTCCTCCTTCATCACAAAGAACAGAAGAATTATCCCAAGATATTCAGAGAGGACGGTCCATGTTTTTTTGGTGCGCACTCTCCGCATTAGAGTGGTAGCAAGCGGCTATAATACTTGAATCACAAGAATATCAAGAACGGATAAGGTAAAATAATTCAAACACCCTCCCTACCTCGTTTTATTATTCGACGGAGGTTGTGAGGAAGGAGATGACGTTGTTGGGGATAGACGGACGTCGGTGATGCTGGCGTTCCCTCGATCGTTGGTTCGTTGACGTTGAAGACGTTCCTCGTCAACTATTGTCCCGAGGAAGAAGTCGAAGTCTATGTTGGCATTCTTCATTGGAGAGATTTCTCCAAAATTATAGAATATGTTGGTATAATTTCAAATTGGAATAATTAATTAATTGATTTGGTGTATTCATTAAAAGGGGGTGGCATAATTAATCAAGGGGGAGATCAATAGAGTTCCCCTCATTTAAGTGGGAGGTTCAAAGGGGTTTAATCTCGAGTGGTCCCCACCACCATAACCTCTCATGGGAGGTTTTAGATTTGGTGGTCCCCACCTCCATACCCTCAAGGGGAGGTTTAATTCTTGTTGTCCCTACCACCCAAAATCCACAAGGAGTTTCAAAATAAAATTAAAATAAACGGTTACACCTTTTTATTTTATTTTATTCTCTCACGAAAAAGTAAAAAACTAACTTCCACCCTCGACCTACTAAGGTCAAGGTGATGGACTCCTTAAGAGAATATCGGTGCTGTGAGTTCAACGGTATCATCAGATTTCAATTTCGAGCACCGGTTCAAAAGTTACAAAAACCTGCTCGTGAGTTTACGGAACGTACCTGAAAAAAATGTTCATAAATTTATTCTGGGTACTCTGGGCCTCAGAATCACACACTGTCAATTTTCATGGACTCATAAAATTTTAATTTAATTAAAAAAAATACATGGAAATTCTTGGTCCATACACTTTCATACACCCTTGGGTGTACAGAGACGTGGTTTTTTTTGTCATAGGTTGGGTAATTTTTTTAGTTCCAGTGGTTCGAGTTTCTATCAGGTCCTTGGTGGTGAAGTCTTGTGGAAATTGCCTGAGGGTGGTGCCCCTTGACATGAGGGTTCTTGGGATATTTATTTTTGGTTTCGGACCTCTGTTATAGTCTTGGTGATTTGTTTTAAACTATGTAATTCTATTCTGAATTTTTTAAAAAGATTGTTTGGTTTGAAAAATCCAGATTTGTTTTATTAGATTCATTTGTTGTTTTAAGTTTATAAAAATGAGTAAATGATCCCCAATTCTCATTTTATGATACCAGGGAAATTGTTCCATACCAAGGGGATCAGGAACATCCTTCGGGAATTTTCACAGGCTAGGTTTGGTGCCGGTTTCGATGGATACTAGATTTGGTTCATGGCACCACCGCTACAAGATGTTCTTCGTCGTTCTGTGGGAATCTGGGAGGAACCGAACCTGATGTCATAGCCCTGAGGCCGAGAAAGGAGTTGGTGAGAAACTGAAACCCACTACTATTGTTTCAGGGTATCTAAGAGGATTTGCGCCACAAAATGTCCTCTTACTTTCGGTCATCCGATGTCTCTCCACCAAAGCACTGCCACTGGATTCTGACCACCGTCATCGCATCAGTTTGAGGAGGTTGAACTGCCACCATGATTAGAGGGAATCACACCTAAAGAATCTGTGTTTCCACTGAAGTTGTGCCACTAGAGGGAGAATAAGGGTCCGTCGTCGGTGCCTGGCCTGTCTCAGGAATCTGAAGAGACCCCCACCAAGGGTTGCACCGATTGGGGGGCGAGGAGGAAGAAGTAATAATTTTTTTTCAAAATGAAACTTAATTTAAAATTAAACTAAAAAATAATAACAATTAGTAAAATATTTAATAATGTTAATTATAAATAATTTATGAATATGAGATAATTAATATTAAAAAAATTGAATTATTGAATAAATTATCTAAAATAATTAATAAATTATATTAAAATATTAAAATTATATTAACAAAATAATATAAATTTTAATTATTAAAATAAAACAATTTTATTATAATAAATTAAAATAATAATCTAAAAAATAAATTATTAACCTTAATAATTAATAATGTGAATAGGTTCATAATTATAATTTAACTTTTTAATGTAATTAATTATTATAGTAAATATTTAAAAAATATAAATAATAACATATGTAACAACTTTTAATAAAGTAACTAAAATAAACAAGTATGATTATATTTTAATTAATAACAATCAATTAGAATCTAACTTATTATTTAAGTAATTCTTTATTTTGACATTTCTTTTTAGCTGATTTAATGGTCCTCTATTTTATATTTTTAGGTTCAAACATAGTCCTTAAAATGTTCAGGTGCTTTCAATTAGCTCATTGAGATGTTAGTTATAAGGGTAAAGCTAGCGTGACATGTTAGTCATGAAAAAACACACGTGCGTGGTGCACAAAGGAGGGACACTTTGAGTCAGTGGAAAATAGGGGGTGACATGCCGCTTATGACAACAAGGTTTAAAAAGAAAATGAAGTTGGAGAATTGGAAGGAGTTGATACACATTCAGTCATCCATGTCTGAGCAGAGCAAGAACAGATGGAAATTCTTGAACCACTTCCTGGTGTTTAAGGAGTTGTGGAGAAGAACATCATTTGGGGAGTTCTTTTTTCCCTCGTGTTCTATTATTTGTACTATGTTTTCTTATGTTAAAATTGTTGTATTGATAATGAACATGACTATTGGCTAAATCATTTAGTTCAGGGATAAATTGATGTTCTGCTGGTTATCTTTTAATTTTCTTTTTCACTTAATCATTTCGATGTATTCAGTATTGATCAGAGAGATCAATACTGAATTCATTAAATTACTTATACCACTAGAACATAATTTTAAATTTTCACAATCAATTTGAGATATTGATCATGGAAACATCTTTCACAACATAATAAATTCTTAAGATTTCAGAACTTATGGTGAGTTCGTCCTGATGTCATTTTCAAATAATGACTATCATAGTTGATCTATTTTAGAGTGTCAAACATTGAACTTGATCAAACTATCTGAATTAACTCTTGGCGAGGGAAGTAAGTCATTCTCTTTAAATAGTGGTATACTGCAATAACTTTTATGTGAATTGGAATACTTTTAAAAATAATAGAACGAATAATTTTTCCCTGATCGATTTAATTTGATAGTTCATTTATCAATGTTCTTAATATTTGGTGTTCACTATTTTCAAACTATTTTATGGTTCATCATTTTAGTCTAGATCAGAAACATAAAAAAGTTGTGTTACATACTGCATTATAAAAAAATAAAAAGTAAGAAAATATGAAATCTATCCAACTACTGCCAACAGTGGGGTCTTTTTGAAGGTTTTTAGAAGAATAGTGGTCATAGTCACCTTCCCTCTAGGTTTGACCCTACTTTCCACTTATATAGTAGTTAGTAGGATTATAAATTGTAAACATTGACTCATTTCAAAGATGGTTGGAATAAAGTTTGGGGAATCATTTCCGGGGAAGGCATGAGGCATTAATTTTTCTAAAAAAGTAAAAGAATCACATATAAAAAATCTACTAAAATTGAAAAAAATTGAAAACTATAAAAGCATTTCCTTCATTTTATACTGAATTTCTATTGTTTTCTATATTTTTGAGCTCCTGTTTAGTTCTACTATTATGAAACATGAATTGTTGATATACTTTGTATAATAACATGACACTCTACTGTTAGTTTAGATCAAATGAACTTAGAAATAGACAAACATCTCACTGCTCTAAGAAAGAAGAATTAAAACTGTAATGGAGATCATAGACAATAGGGTTACTACACCTAATGAATTTCATAACCATACATAACTCTTAGAGGAAAATGAGAGTCCTCAGATGAGGTAGTTCCTACTTCCTCAAGTTTCATGCAATCCATATTTTATTAGTTTATCTTCCAGAGCCCGAAACGATGAGCTAAAACAGTATCACATTTCACAACTACCTGTATTTAATGGACTATCTAATGAGGACTCTCTAGCCTTCATTATAGATTTTTACAATATTGTGTAGCAGTTACCGCTTCTAGGACTTACAAAGAATGAGTTAATAATGGGAGGAATTCCCTTTTTCCTAAAAGGGAATGCTAGGAATTGGTTTTTAAGCTTATATGAGAACATCTCTGTGAATTGGGTTCCAGTTTATAATTCATTCATTATGGAATTTTATCCCCAAAGACTTAAGGGTGAACTGAGACAAAAAATCACTAGTTTTTATCAAGATGATGGATATTATTTTCACAACACTTGGGATAGATTCCGGGACTTTCTTAGGTAGTGTAACCATCATCAAATCCCATCTCACCTTCTCATGGATACTTTCTATGAAGGGATGTCATCCTCTAGACAAAATCTAGTTGATCTAGCTTCTGGGGGTAATTACATTGACAAGAATGATGAAGAACTTATAATTTTTTTTAATAATATTTCCTTGAATTCACAACATAAAAATTCAAGAAAGAATAGATTTAATATAAATGTTAATGTCAAAAATGGTTCAATGAATGAAACTCAAACCCAACTTGCTGACATCACCAACCAACATCAATATTTAATAAACCATAACTCTAAGAAAACTATTAATCAACTTGGATGTCAAAATAGTAATCAATATTTAAGAGAACCATGTTCACAATGTAGAATTTTTGGACACACTGATAACTACTACCCTATGATTGATATGCCTACCCAACAACAACAAAACTCAAACATTGTTAACTATGTTCCTAGAATTCCTCCTAAAGAATATTCATTTTCAAAAAATTATAATAAATTTTATAAGAATGATCCAAATTTATCATGGAAATATCAAGGCCTAATTAAACAATCCACTATGCCTAACAATCAGAATCATCCATGACCAAACATTGAAAATAAAAAAGGGGTGGTTCTTCAAATGTACAAGGAACCAATGATAATAAAATTTCATATAATCTTGATTTAATCATGAAAAAAATTAACACTCAATAGGAAAGATATATTACTTAGCTAGCTATACAATAAAATCAATATGAGTTAGATAAAATGAAAAATGTTGTGAGAATGCAAAACATGATAACAAATTTAGGCCAACTTTCTAGGGATTTTTCATCTAGGAAAAAAGGTAGACTTCCAAGCACAACTGAACATAACCCTAGAGAGAATTCCATGGCTGTTATCACGATAAGTGGGCTGAATAATCAAACTGTTGCTGAAAAAGACACTGATAATGCCCAAAATGAAAATTTTCTTGAATTTGGTAATAAAAATCTTCTTCGCCCACTTGCTAGAAATTCACAAAAAGCTGTATAAAATGATCAAAATCTAAATTTATCATCTGAATCACAAGATAATTTGTTTTCTAAAAATCATAGGAATAAAGGTAAATAAAAAATTTAGAGAGGTGAGGGAAATTCCCACTTTCCTTAAAAAAAGATCCCCACCCATCCCTTTCCCTGAAAAGGTAAAACCTCAAAGTAATACCAGGGATGATCTTCTTCAGTTACTTGGTATCCTTTCCAAACTTCAAGTAAATATTCCATTCATGTAATCGATAATCAAAATTATATCTTACATGAAATATCTCAAAAAATTGTTTCAAACAAAAAGAACCTAGATAAATTTCCTACCTACAATCTCACTGAAGAGTGTTGTGTTGTACACTAGAAGAAAATCCCACCTAAATTGAATGACTCAGGTAGCTTTATCAATCCTTGTACCCTAGGAAATTCTGATCAACTCAACTGTTAGTGTGATTTAGGTGCTAGTATTAACTTTCTCTCATACTCACTATTTCGACTAATGAGGTTGGGTGATATTCAACCTACCACATTCATAATGTAGTTAGCTGATAGATCTTTCACTCATCCTATGTATAGGATAGATGACCTTCTAGTTGGGGTAGTGAATCTATTTCTACCTATAGACTTATTACTATTAGATATGGAGTGTGATCAAGAGGTTCCCATCATCTTGGGTAGGCCCTTCTTGGCCACAAGTGGTGTTGTTATTGATGTTTCTAAGGGTCAAATTATCTTCAAAATTTGTGAACAACAAGAATAATTCAATGTGTTTAAAAATGTTAAAGGAAATTTTTTTTCTGAAAACTGTTCAATAGTAGAGTCCTTTGAATATGAGAACTCAATTGGAAACTCTGAAGAATCTGAAAACCGATCCTATGCTAAATAAATTAATTTTGAAGTAGAATTTTTTTTGAATCTATCTTAGAAGTACAAAATTCTGCTCAAACACCAAATTTGGAAAATTTTATAGAAATAGACAACTGTTCAGTTTATACTATAGGAGAGTCCTCCATATCTAAAATTAGGATCTTTTTGAGTGAATTTTAGGGTGTTTCTGTTATCACTAACCATACTGATCATTTTGATGATGATGAGGGAGGACTTTTGACGCAATTAGATGATTCTTCTCTAATAAACTTATTGAATTATCATCTGGAAAATTTGGACAGTGTGTTGTTCATTTCGAGCGACAATACTATTAATTCTATGTCTGATCTAGAAATTGAAAATCATTCATCATTCAATACTCCTTATAAGAGATATGTTAATGATCATGGACCTCCCAAGCCTAAGAGTCTTCCTTCCGGTGTAGAACCACCCACTCTTAAACTAAAACCAATCCTTGCTCATTTGAAATATTCATTTCTAGGTGAGAATTCAACTTTCTCTGTCATAATTTCTTCAGAACATAATGAGATTCAAGAAGAAATATTTTTGTGTGTGTTGAAAAAGTTTTAATTTTCCATAGGCTGGACAATAGATAATATAAAAGGTATTAGTCCCTCATTCTGTATGCATAAAATTATTATAGAGCCTGACCGTAATCCTATAGTAGAGTGTCAAAAAAGGATGAACCAAAACATGAAATAAGTTGTGAGAGTATGTGATTAAGTTGCTTGACATTAGAATCATATATCCCATCTCTGATAGTTCTTGGGTCAGCCATGTCCAAGTTTTCCCTAATAAGGGAGGTTTCACTATAGTAAAAAATGAAAAAAATGAATAAATCCAATATAGGAAAGAAAAAATGGAGAGTCTGTATAGATTATAGGAATCTTAATTCATCCACTGGGAAGGATCATTTTCCATTGGACTTCTTGGATCAAATTCTTGAGAGGCTTTCTATAAATGAATTTTTCTGTTTCCTATATGGGTATTCTAGTTACAAACAGATTCTTGTTGCTCTAGAGGATCAGAAAAAGGCCACTTTCACATGCACCTTTGGGACATTTTCTTACAAGAGTATGCATTTTGGGTTGTTTGGAGCTTCATCCACCTTTCAAAGGTATATAATGGCTATCTTTTTAGACATAATTTAGAGAATCATTGAAGTTTTCAAGGATTACATTTCCATTGTGGGAAGTACCTTCGATACCTGTCCTTGAAATCTTAAATTAGTTTTGGAGAGATACATGGAAACCAACCTTGTGATTAATTGGGAGAAGTGTCAATTCATGGGCACAAAAGGTATAGTACCTATTCATAAGGTGTCCAAGAGAGGTCTGGAGGTTGATTAAGATAAATTTGAAGTCATTCAAAAATTTCCACCTCCTGAAAATGTTAAAGGTGTTAGAAGTTTCCTAGGCTATGACGGTTTTCATAAAATAATTTTCTAAAATAACTAAGATCTTGTGTTATTTTCTGATCAAGGATACACCTTATAACTTTATTGAAAATTATTTGAAATAATTTAATCTACTTAAATAAAAACTCACTACATCACATATTATCACTACACCTGACTCGAAACTACCTTTTGAACTTATGTGTGATTCTAATGATATGAATGTAGGTGTTTTAATTGGACAGAGGAAAGATAAGAAATTATATGTGGTATATTATTCTAGTAGACTGCTAGATGATGCCCAAAATAATTACACCACTACTGAAAAATAATTTTTATCTATTGTTTACTCTAAAGAATATCAGGAAGTACTTGTAAGGCTCAAAAGTTATCATTTTTATTGATCAGTCTACTTTGAAGTACTTGCTGTCTAAAAAAGAATCAAAACCCAAGATGATAAGGCGAATTATGTTGCTATAATAGTTTCATTTAGATATTACTTATAAGCAGGGAGATGAAAATATAGTTGATGACCACCTATCTAGGATTCCTCTAACTCAATCAGAATATCCTAGGGAAATAAACTTTTTCTTCCTAATGAAAAACTACTCCCTATTTCTACTAGGAAATATTCTTGGTATACAGATTTTTCTAACTTCATGGATGCATTTTTCTTTCCAAAAAATATGTCAAATAACCAAATATAGATATTCATTTTTGTGCTTAAATACTATCTTTGGGATGATCCACTGCTATTTTGGAGATGTCCTGATGGTATCCTTAAGAGATGTCTACCTGAGGAGGAGATGTTGTCTGTCTTAGAGAGTTTTCATTCATCACCTTTGGGAGGTCACCATGGTGGTGAAAGGACTACTTATAATGTTATAAAATATGGATTCTATTGGCCTACTCTTTTTAAGGATTCTAGGAAATTTGTAGTTGGTTGTGAAAATTGTTATAGGATAAGAAATGTTAGTAGGAAATATGACTTACCCCAAAAACGAATTCTGGAAGTAGATATATTTTATGTTTCGGGATTATATTTCATGGTCACATTTCCATCATATCATGGGAATGATTATATTCTTATCATTGTAGATTATGTGTCAAAGTGGTTTGAGGTTGTTTCACTGTCCAAAAATCAAGCCCACTCTATAATAAATTTTGTGAAAAAGAACATCTTTACAATATTTGGAGTTTCTAAGGACATTATCATTGATAATGGAACACACTTCAAGAAAAAAAAATTTAATGCTTTGATGAAAAAATATGGTTGTGTTCATAAAACTGGTACTCCTTATCATCCACAGTCCAGTGGAAAATTAGAAATTTCTAATAGATAACTAAATAAACTTGAGAAAAATGTGTCAACCTCTAGGAAAGACTGGACACTTAAATTGGTTAAATCCTTATGGGAATATAGATCTTCTTTCAAGACCCCAATAGGTATGTATCCTTATAGGCTATTGTTTGGGAAACGATTTCATTTACCTGGGGAGTTGAAACACAAGTTTTATTGGGCAATTAAGGCTCTGAACATTGATTTTTATAGTGATGGTTAGAGGAGATTACTTGAGTTGAGTGAGCATGATGAAATTTGGAGAGAGAGTTATGATAATTCGATAATTTATAATGTGAGGACTAAAATCATTCATGATTCTATCATTCAAGCCAAAGAGTTCAAACATGGAAAAAAGGTCTTCCTCTTTTACTCTAGACTCAAACTCTTTCCTGGAAAACTGAAGTCCATGTGGTCTAAACCTCTTACTATTATGAGAGTAGTTAGGAATAGAGATTTTTAAATTGTAGGTGAAGAAAACCAAACCATGATGGTTAATGGGTAGAGAGTGAAGCTTTATTTTGAGGGATAGCCAATGGTCTTGGATTCTTTCACTGTGCTTCAGAACATATCTAAAATATTGTTTGGATGAGGACTTTAAAACTTAGAACTGCATGGGAGGCGACCAATGGTTCTTTATGTCTTTTATTTGTTTCATTTTAACATTGAATAAAGTGTTGTTTTTGTGCTATGTTTTTTTTGAAATGCATGTTACTGCTTTCTCTTCATTAACTTGTTCTATTTCATAGTTATGAAGAATCTAATGTTTTGTCTTTTAAGGAGTAGAATTTTCTTATAAAAGCTTTATTGATAAACTTTAATTTAGGGAAGCAATCTATCCTTTAGTTTTCACTCTTTTTTCTGATCCTTGTTCACCATAATAAAATTTATTTCAAGTCACACTTATTACTATCGATGAGTCATTTACAGACCGATGCACATGAGCTACCGATACACTGCTTTTGGTGACTCATTAGTGCAACTATAAGTGATTCATTGATAGTATTTTCAGTGATACAATGATTGTTATTTTAAAAATTCTTCTTGAATTAGAAAATTCCGCTATATGTTTTCTGGGCAATCCGCTTCATGTCATTCATATTAATAAAATTTACTACATGTCAATTTCTTTTAAAAAATTATGATTGTTCCTCCTTACTGAAAAATTGAATTTCAGTGTTGTTAAAATCATTCCACTACTTCAACTTAAGTGTTGGGGAGGTGCATGCAGAATAAGAATTTTTTTATTAAATATTCTTTAGGTTGGGGTGTTTTAGCATTCATTCTTATGCCCCATCAAATACATATTATTGAACTCAATCTATTTAAATGCATGCACACAATACACTGTTCACTTACATATCACATGTTACTTTTGAGCTATATTGAATATTATTCACTTGACTAAATTATAATACATGTCTCTGGATGTGAGCCTTATATTAGTTTATTCATTGCAAGAAACAATATTTTTGAACATCAACTAGACCCTTTATACATTTCTTCTATCTATTGAAATAAAAAATCTGTTTTTAACTTAAACTATATAATTGTTCTACTCCATATATAGATGTCAACATTGGGGAAAAGGTTGAGTTTTATGTGTGGGGGAGGGGTCCAATTCTTGACTATGTTGAACTATGTTAAATAAGAAGTCCATCAATTCCCACTACAACATCAATCTTTTTGTAAAAAATTGAAACTTTTTTTAAAACATGTGTAATGTTTTTCAAAAAATTCCCAAATTTTAAAAAATTCTTTTAATGATTTTATGCTTGCTTCTTTCTTCAATTAGGTATTTCCTAAAGATGTTGCCTATTTTGTAGTTATGTTGTGCTTTGAGTATGAAATTAATGATAATGGATGATTGCTGGGTGATCTCTACATTGTGATTTAATGGACATTTTGGTTTAGGGACTACCTTTGAATGTGATTTAGGCAACATGTTGTGCAATTATGATCATAGTTGCTGGAGCTGGAAGTTTGACTCTATCTTAGGGGCTTAATTATTCTTCTATTATTTTATTACAAAAGTTAATCACTTTTTTGATATAGCATAAATGATTTTTTATATAAATCTTTCGAAACTAGATTAGTCTGCGCATCTTGGATCCCACAGTGGAACTCTGATACCCTAGATGTTGGGTGTGTTTTTGTTTACTATAATTCCTATGTACAACTTGAATAAGGGAATTTCAAAGTTTTTAGCACTTGATACATTTCTTAGGAAAAATAAATAGAGTGTATAGGGTGAAATATGAGTTCATTAAGGTGAGGGGAATGATGAACGCTAGATGAAGAAAAGATAATTGTTTTATAAATAAGTCATTTAGGTTGTATCATTAAGGTGATTCACAAAAAAAATAATTATTTTTGGAACTTAGGAAAGAGTCATTTTGGAAAGTTCTTACTGTTATGTTCTTATCTCCACTGAATTTTAAATTTCTTTCACTCTTGACGTTAGGTTTTATGCTTGGTTTGGATTGGATCATTAAGTAGATTCTGGCATGAGGAATGAAACATTCATTGACAGTTGGTTCATAGTCTTATGGATTATCAATAAGAATTCACTCGAGGAAAGACTTGATTTGAAAATCATTTTTCAAAATATTTTTTTCAGGCTTCTGTCCTCTATTCTTAAGTGCTCGTGAAAATCCGATGCACTTCCATTGTCATCACACTCCCTCCTTACTTCAAATATATCACCATCGCTCCTCTGTCTCGCATCCGATACACCTGCACCAGCACCACCTCTGACTCGTTCTACCGGTCATCCCGCTTCCACCCATGTGTCTCATCATAACAACAGAAACCCCTGCCATGAAATTTCCACTTTTCGAAAGCCTCTTATATTTCTCTCACTAAATACATATGCAACAATTTCAAACTAGACACTTACAAAGATTCAAAGCATAAATTTAACAACAGTTCGATTTCGAGATCTAAGTTGCCACACCTCTAAATGAAGTTTCCATGTGGCGCCTCTGTCACTACTGGAGTCATTCCCACGAGTTGAACTGAATCCACCAACACTGCAAGACGTTCATCTAGGTTTCCAAGACATTCTGACCCATGTCGCCACACCAGTCCAAGGAGGTTGAACCGCCACCATGATTAGATGTTACCGCGCCTAAAGAAGATGCCTTTCCAGTGAAGTTGCGCCGTCAGAGGGAGAATAAAGGTCCGCCGTCAGCGTCGAGCCTGTCTCGGGAAGCCGAAGGGAACCCCCCACCCTCACCTAGGGTTGTGCCGATTTTTTAGGGGGGAGGGGCAGAATTTATAAAAAAATTTAAAATAAAACTAAAATTAAAATTCAACTAAAAATAGTAACAATTATAAAAGTATTAAAAAATGTTAATTATAAACAATTTATGAATATAAGATAATTAATATTAATAAAACAGAATTATTAAATAAATTAACTAATATAATTAATAAATTATATCAAAACAAAGAAATTATAATAAATAAATAATAAAAATTTTAATTTTTAAAATAATTTTTTTATAATAAATTAAAATAATAATCTAAAAAAAAATTATTAACCTTAATAATTAATAATGTGAATAGGTTAATAATTATAATTCAACTTTTTAATGTAATTAACTATTATAGTAAATATTTAGAAAATATAAATAATAACATATATAAAAACTTTTAACAAAGTAACTAAAATAAACAATTATGATTATCTTTTAATTAATAACAATCTATTATAATATAACTTATTATTTAAGTAATTGTTTATTTTAACTTTTCTTTTTAGTTGATTTAACGATCCTCTGTTTTATATTTGCAGGTTCACACCAAGGCCTTAAAAACGTCTAGGTGCTTTCAAATAACTCACTAGGAGTTAGTTACAAAGGTAAATTTGGCATGACGTGTCAATCACAAAAAAACACATGTGTGTGGTCCACAAAGCAGGGAAACTTGGAGTCAGTGGAAGACAAGGGGTGACATGCATCTTATGAGAGGCGGATTTAAAAAGAAAAGAAAGTAGCGGAATTGGAAGGAGTTTATACATATTCAATCATACATGTCCGATCAGAGCAAGAAGAGAGGGAAATTGTTGAACCACTTCCTAGAGTAGAAGGAGTTGAGGAGAAAAACATCATTTAGGGGGTTATTTTTCTCTCATGTCCTAGTATTTTTACTCTATTTTCATATGTTACAATTTTTTTATTGATAATGAACATGACTATTGGCTAAATCATTTTGATCGGGGATAAATTGATGTTCTGCTGGTTATCTTTTAATATTGATTTTTCACTTAATCATTTCGATGTATTCCATATTGATCATCGAGATCAATACTAATTTCATTCAATTGATTGTACCCCTAGAACTTAATTTTGAAATTTCACAATAAATTGGTGAGATTGATTTTGGAAACATCTTTCCAAAGTTAATAAAATCTTAATATTTCAGGACTTACGGTGTGTTCGTCCTGATGTCATTTTCAAATAATGACTATCATAATTGATCTATTTTAGAACAGTGAACTTTGAAACTGATCAACCTATCCAACTTATCTCTTGGAGAGGGTATTAAGTAATTCTATTTTTTTTAAGGTGGAACCTTTTTCAAAAGACCAAAGAAAAGTTTATTAAAAAGAGAATCTTACAAGAGTCGAAAAGATGGGCTCATATTACGATATTTCACATGAAGAGGAAAAAGGTTGTCTGGAAGATCCTCCAGCCAGGTTATGTCCTGTGCAACCCCTTTATTGGCGAGACCATCAGCAACCATATTTGCCTCACGATAGGTATGGGTTACAATGAAATTGGTGTCAGGATGAGAATGGAGACAATTCATCCAATGCGTAGTAAGAAACCATGTTAGGTGAGTCATTATATTCTAAATGTCATTCCTCATAGTCGTAGAATCACTTTCAATCCACAAGTTGTTCCAACCGTAGTGTATGGAAAAGGAGACTGCTTCAATCACACTCGGCATTTCAGCTTCCAAAGAGGTTTCAATTCCATATCCTCCACAAAATCACCAAATGATTTGACCAATATGGTTTCTGTAGATGGTGCCACACCCTGTGGGGCCTGGATTTCTTTTGGAGGCATCATCAACATTGATTTTAATCCACCCAGGGAGCGAAGGACTCTAGAAAACCTCAAAAGTTCATCTCGGCTATCTAAAGTGGGAAACAACCCGAAGACGTCATAGAACCATAAATTCACCCACCAAGTTGTCACACCACCCTTTCTGAATTAATTTAGCTTCACGCATAGCGATGATAATATGAATTTTACCTGCATTGATGTTCAAAAGAGAAATTGTTGTGAAAAAAACAATTTTAATCATACCAGATTACATGAAGAAGCTCTGCAACCCCAGTGAGAAATAAGTTTTTTATTTGTCGGGAGCTTTGAAGTTCCACGTATTGTTTTTACTATGAATTTATAGAATCAATAATCGACCATCTACTATCAAAGATGTCAAAAATATAGTTCCAAAGAGCAGTGGCAGTAGCACAAGACAAAAATAGATGGTCGTTATCCTCTCTATTTTGATTACAGAGATGACATTTAGAACAAACTTGGATCCCAAAAATTTGCACACAATAATTAGTGGGAACTCTGTTATAGTCAATAAACCAAATAAGAGTGAGTCTTGATGGATTAATCCATGACTTATCGGAGAATTTAATACACTTAAAGTCACTTTCAGAGTTATGAAACGAGTGGTTGTAGAAGATTTTTGAATTTAGAAAACTATTGTGAATGTGTTCTTATGTCAGAAAATATTCTGAGATAGCAAAATAATAATTATCAATTATTTTAACAACATTATCAGGAAGAGTATCAAAATGTGAGTTGAGAACATTATTGATAGTGTCATTAATATTTTCAAGAAGGTGGTCAGGAGGAATTAATGTAATTAGAGGAGTCTCAGTCCAGTTATCCAACCAGAATTTCATGGTGGAGTTTCTCGTGACCATCCGTCTAGAATTGTCCGAAATATAGGCATACATGTTTATGACGGAGGTCCAAATGGAAGAGTTTAGGTATCCCTTGATACCTCCCCTCAATCTATCTAGGAACCTATTTTTGATGAAATCAATTGATGATGTATCATTTTGAATTAGGTTCCAGGTGAGTCTGGCATGAAGGGCCTCATTAAAGAGTTTTATGTTTTTAATACCAAGACCTCCCTTGTCCAAAGGCTTACATCAAGTAGCCCAGTGTATAGTCACAAGCTTCCTATCCAAGGTGCTTCCAGTACAAACAATTTTTTTAATATGAACATTCATTTTTTTGATAATACTAGCCAGCCACTTATAGACCGTCATAGAGTAGACCAATTTAGAGACGATGGCCTATTTGATAAGACAGATTCTCCCTGATATGGAAAGAGATTTACCATTCCAAACAGAAAGGTGACTAATAATTTGATCAATAATACTTGAAAGGTATCAATATTTGGTTCTACCCAGAATATTGGGACCCCAAGGT
Source organism: Viscum album (assembly GCA_963277665.1). Classification (NCBI taxonomy): domain Eukaryota; kingdom Viridiplantae; phylum Streptophyta; class Magnoliopsida; order Santalales; family Viscaceae; genus Viscum; species Viscum album. The sequence continues at coordinate 2,066,620,093 of OY728123.1, read as the reverse complement.
AATTGAAAGGAATTGTCCCCTCTTTAATGACAAGCTCGTTAATGACATATTTTTTTTCCTATAAGCTGTAAAGTTCTTACCAATATAGATGGAGGATTTTCTTTAACCAATGACTTGACCCGAGAACTATTTATAATGATTCAGAGTTGATTTGAGAGTTATGATATTTTTCATATCACCTTTAAGAAACAGAATGATGTCAGCAGCATAAAGAAGGTGAGTGGGAGCATTCAAATTTTTGTAATCATGAATAGGTTTATGTTTATTTTGGTCAACCAGACAGGTGAGCAAACGACTTAAATAGTCTTCCACGATAGAAAATAGGATTATAGATAGAGGGTCACCTTTTCTGACACCTTTGGTTTAACTGAAGTATCCTCTAGGAGATCCATTTATCAGGATGGAAATGTGGGATGAGAAAAAAAATGGTTTTGATTCTCAAAACAAAGATATTATTGAAGCCAAATCCATGAATAACTTTGAAGATAAATCCCCAATCTATTGTATCAAAGGATTTTCTTATGTCATGTGGAATGGAAATATTACCACCCTTGTTTATATTGTTCAAAGTGTTAGTGCATTCAGAGGTGAGACAAATGCAGTCTTGGATGGATCGACCCTTGACAAAACCAAATTGATTCTAGGATATGCTTTTATCTGTAATAAAGGTGAGTCTATTTGTAATCAATTTGGTGATGATTTTATAGAGTGTTGATAAGGACTATGGGTATAAAGAGGTGAATTTTAGAGTAATTTTCAACCTTGGGGATCACGGTAAAGAATTTGGTGTTCAAACTATGTGGTAGGCTCCCACTAGATAAAAAATGATTAACAAGTTTGCAAACATAAAACTAGATGATATCCCAATATTTCTAGAAGAATACATTATTAAAACCATCCAGACCTGAGGCACTATCAAGGTAAGTCATTCTCTTTAAATGGTGGTATACTGCAAAAAAGATTATATGAATTGGAAAACTTTTAAAACTAGTATAATGGATAATTTTTCCCTCAGTGATTTACTTTGATAGTTCATTTATCAGCGTTCTTAATATTTGTTGTTCAATGTTTTCAAACTCTTTTCTGCTTCATCATTTTAGTTTAGATGAAAAACCTAAAAAATTTGTGTCACTTAGTTCATTATAAAAAAATAAAATGTAAAAAAATAAGAAATATGTCCCACTGCTAACAACAGTGGTGTCTTTTTGAAAATTTTTAGAAGAATAGTGGTCATATTCACCTTCCCTGTGGGTTTGACCCTGCTTGCCACTTATATAGTAGTTAGTAGGATTAGAAATATTAAACTTTGACCAACTTCAATGCTGTTCATCATCATAAATATGATGGATAATGCATGTACTTACTTGGGAGAGATACATGGAAGACATCTTGCACTTGAGAGTGGTTCGGTGGAAGAGCCAAGAGATAATCTACCATCCTTACTCAATCAAGATTCTCAAAAGGACTAATATAAATAGGGATCATATTTCCCTTATTTTTGAATCTCATAAACTACTTATTTAGATAAATTCACAGGAACCCCTTCTCATTAACTTTAAATTCTTGATTCCACCAAAAAATTTCGATATAACTTTTCTATCAATTCAATGCAGCCTTGGTGTGTTTTTGAACGGTTATAAATTTCTATACCATTTCCCCAACTATATTAGGTTCCAATATAATTATTTATCTGACTTCATCCTAGTGTGATAGAGTTCTAAAATGCTTTCAACATTGGGCTTCATAAAGATCCATATGAATGCTTGAGTGAAGGATATTGTTGTAAGAAAAAACAATAAAAGGATAGTGTTGATCCCAAATGCCTTTGAAATCTATAGAAAAAAGATTGTAACATATCCTCTAGGGTTTTAATGGTTCTATTAGACTAGCCATTTTGAAAGGGATGATATGGAATTGTGATTCTTAGCTATCTATCCAAATCCTTCTAAATAATTCACCAAACAAATGAGGTAAACCTGGGATCCCGATAAGATACAATATAATGAGGTACTCAAAGTAACCTTAACACTCCATTAATATAAGTTCTAGAAATATGGTCAGACGAGAAGTCTTATCTAATAGAAATTAATTGTGATAACGTTTTAAGGGCACATGAGCCTTAGCCCGGTTGGTAAGGACTCTGCAAGTGCATCCGGAAGACCCGAGATCAAATCTAGGTGGAGACATTATTTCTAGGGTACTGTAGCAGTACTGTAGCAGGTATTGTAGTGGGAACTGTAGCAGGTACTATTTGACACTATAACAGCCGGGAATATGCCCCCATTTGGGCCTTCGGGCCACCGATTTGGTCCTCGAGTCCTTTAAGGCCTTCGGGCCACCCAGACCTTCGGGTCAGTAAGGCCTTCGGGCCACTTCAAGGCCTTCGGGCCACCTTTAGTGAATATGCAAACCAGACGACCTGTAAGGAACACGCTCTACAAGGAGGATGAGCATGGAGCTTTCACCACAGCAGAAGCTAAAGGGATTGCAATAATGAGAGGGTATGACACCTGCCATCGGGACAAGCCTTTGCATGCACGGAAATGCCTAGACGAACATCCATGTGAAGGTGGAGAGCTGATTTCACGATGAAGATGCTGGGGAGGAGTAGTTCTAAGTAGTTAGTCTGGGTTGTATGTAATGTTTGAAGCCTACGAGAAAATGAATTCCTCTATGGCCTATGGGCCATGTAATACTTACGCCTACGAGCCTTGTGAGGGTTCCACCTCAACCCTTGAAAGGTGGATTATCAAAATAAATAAAAAATGAAGGCCTTCATGCCATTGGAGGATAAAGTTTTAAGGTGACTGACTACAACCCAAATAGCATTCTGTCCTTTATAAGTTTGGGGGAATATGATGATGAAATCCATGGTGATGTTATCATATTCCCATTTTGGTTTCGGAAATGGTTGTAACAACCCAATAAAATTTTATCTCTTAGCCTTAACTAGCGAACTTCTTAAGAACCAAGATATATACTCAGTAATATCTCTATTCCTATTTCCCAAAAAAATACTCTTTTAAATCTCTAAATACCATTTCACTTCTAGGATGAATAAATATTGATAAATTATGAACCTCATTTAAAAGATCCTTCATTAAATAAGGTGTTGATAGAACACATAAAAAGATTCTAAACCTTATCATTTCTTCAAAGTTAAGGTAAAACTATAGAAAATTCTCAACATCTTCTATAGCTCTACATTTTCCACATACTCCTATTTAATCATAACATATATAGATGGTTGAACACTAATTTGATAAATATAAAATTTCTCTCCTCCCTTCAAGATTTCAATATCCATCCATTTAAAATATAGAAGAAATGAATCATTGTTTATCCTTATCATAGAAAATATAACTTGATCGATTCGAATTAGATAATCATCTTCCTAGTTCTCTTTACTAGGGTGGTGATGTATTGAGAAGTCATAATCTTTATTTATCTAAAACCATCTTCTCCGGTACATATTCAACACTTTTTGTGTGAAAATATACATTTAACTTTTATGATCAGTATATATATCATACATTCCTAGGTAAATATATTTCCATAATATATTTAATGAACATATTACCACTTCTAACTCCATATAATTACTTGGTTAATTTTTATCTTGAAACATTAATTGACATGATAAATAATCTAGAACCATATCAGTATATTGTAGAAAAAATCAATGTCCCTTCTTTGATGTGTCATTATAAATTACAAACCTTTTTCTGGTAATTTTTAATGTAAAAACATGTGCACTGGAAAATATTCCCTTCTATTCCTTGAAATTTTCATCACATGCATCTTCCTAAATGAACTTATATCACTTATATGATTACTTGGTATTCGGATTAGAAAGTAAAAATAAATTTCCCACAAATAACCTAAAATATCAATCAAAACTAAAAAAACTGGGGATCTCAGTCATAGTGGTTGGTTTGGTACAATGTTTAATAACTATTATCTCTAAAGGACCCACTAATATACCCTCACTTGAGACTATATAACCTATGAACAAAACTTTTCACAGGCAAAATTCAAATTTGTTAAAATTTTCCACAATATTATCTTTCTTTTGGGTTCTCATAACAATCATTAATTGATATTCATGCTCTTCCTTCATCTTAAATATAAAATAATATCATCTATAAAGACTACCACAAACTGATCAAGGTAGTATATAAATAATATATTCATTAAATCCTTGAAGAAAATGGGGGAATTGTTATAATAAAATGGAATTACTATAAATTCATAATGTACATGCCATGAAATTTTTTTAACTTTTATATATCCTCCTTCTTGACCATAAATTTCCGATAACCATAATAATGACTAATATTAGAAATTTATTGAGCTCAATTCAGTTTATCGGTCAATAAAAACATATGGGGTATATGATACTTTTTCTTCATTGTGATCTTTTTATGTTCTCGATAATATATGAAATTTTTTATTAATCTATATTTCTTATTAACTACGTGAATGGGTGAACCCCATGGTGTAACACTATGATGAATGAATTCCTCGTAAATATTCTCTTACAGTAGGTTCTCTAGTTCCTAGAACCCAATCAAGGTCATTCTATATGGAATCTTTGAAATATTTTTCATACCCAATATAATTTCTTTTGATAATTGAAATTCACTATTTAGTGGATGTCCAGGAAACTATTTTATAAATACATATATAAACTCTTGTAAAATATGAGTATCACTAATATCAAGTTTTTTCCCAACCATCTGAGATAAACAACCATTTTGAATAATAATATTGACCACATAATATACATTATTCCCATTAGAAGTTCATATTTATCATGGAACCGATTGAAATTTGTAGGACTCCAGAACATCATGAGAGTGGGGTAAATAAAGGTGTCTAAATTTTCTTTTAAAGTGATAGATTTTGTTCCCACATTGGTAGAAACTTTTCAAACCAGTCTGATAGAATCATGTAGTAATTAAACATTCACTTATATAGAGATAAAAAAATAATATTACTTGGTTCACCAATAAGGGGTAGTCCAAGGATCATACACTGATAGTGTGTCTGCCATCCCTAAATCCACTAATCTTTACTATTTATTTAGTATAGATGTATAGAAAAAATCACTTTGTTTCACACACACTTCCTTTAAAATATTTTTGGGATATCACACTGCCTCCCTCGGATCACTTGATTCGAATCCCCCTATATCATTTATTTGGGTGAATTTTTACTCATATTAATGACTTGAAGGTCTCTTAATTAGATTAGAATTTATGTATTTGTCCCTGACTGTCATGAGAGTCTTCTTCTACCATATACCAGAGTTGCTAAACTTAAAATCACCATTCACTTAAAATATATGTTAAAAATTTCTATTCTTGAATCTTCTATACTCTGTGAAACCCCATTTATGTTTCAAATAAATTCAAACTTTCTAACCCACACACTTTTTCGAAGCTCATTCTCCAAGATTCTTCAGGAATCTAACTTACTCCATCAAGAAAACTACTTTCATGTACTACCATGTCATCATGGAATAACCAATCCTCCTGAAACTTCTTTTTTCTAAGATACTTACTCATTGGTCAAGACCAAGATAGTATTCTCATATTTCTCTGGCTCACAATGAATAATTGATTCATTAACCTCTAAGAATTTTGTGAATTCAAAATAATTTATACCTTTCTTTAATTATTTTTAATTTCAAATTAAGTGGGGTTGTCCACCTATTTATAGGCCTATCACTTCATGATGATCCCAATATCTTAAAGGATTTTCATGAAACTCAATAATAATATTAAAAAAGATCTTATATTCATGAATCTCTAGTTATATTTACCACATTCATTAAGATTCTCATAGTCATGAAGAATCACCATCAACCAATCACACACTTGTGAGGGTTTTCATACTCATGAAGAACATTATATTTCCCTAAAACGTTTGCAAAGATCCACACCTTCATGAAGATCAACCTTTTGAAACACCCTATGTTTTCAAACCCAAATCATAAAAAAACATATACATTTACCATACTTGGTTAGGGTCAATCCCAAAAAAAACTACCTTTCATAATGATTTTTACATCCCTCAGATTATGAGCCCATAATTTTTAAAAATGTTGGGAAATAACGCCGCCATCAACCCTGTATTCATCTTTTACTATAGGATCACTTTACTTGAAAACTCCATGATCAAACCAATGTAGATTGACAATAAAAAAACTAGGCTCCATTTCCAGAAATATAAATTTATGGTTCTAACAATCTCCCTCCTTGATTTTGTTGTAAATATATAGATAAAAACAATAAATCACCATACACTGTCAAAACCTGAAAGGTAATAAATAACTCATCTAAGAATTTGAGTCTACATGGGAAATTCTCAGTGTAGAAAAAAACAGGGGATGCACGAAGATAATTTATTTCTTGTTTTTTATCTACTTTCCCACACATTTAATTCCATTGAAGAATACTACACCACTTGAAAAAAAATTATCCACAAAATCTCTATCTCTGTTAGCACCAGAAAATTCCATAATTCCTTATATATTCTAATAACAAAGAATAATCCAAAATTGAGATTACCTATAATATATCTCAGGATTATTTTAACTTCTCTAAAATGATTTTCCTTTCGAGAACTTTGCAAGAGAGCTGATAAGAATGATTCAATGATGATATATGGTCATCTTGTATAGTAGTATAAAAAGCTTCAAATGCTTTTCAAGTTTTATCCCAACCAAAATCAGAGTTGAATTTGGATTGGTTTCATTCATGTTGAATTTATTTTGATGCTCTCTTGAAAATTTTACTTGTGGAATGATGGTGTAATATTTTTTCAATCACTTTCAACCCCAAGAATTTTTTGAGTTCCCCAATCATAGAAGTTTACAATTATTATTTCATGTTATTTGAATGTTTTCCCACTTAACCCTTTGTGCTTCCACAAAAAATTATATCATCCAAATACACAAGCACCATAAATTGATCTTTCTTAGAATTATTCATATAGATAATATGGTAAACATATTCTATTTTAAATTAGATATTATCAAGTTAAGAATCCAATTAATAATACCATGATTGTGGTGTTTTCTTCATATTATGGAGTTCCTTCTTTAATCTGTAAACATACATTTCATCATTAAAAATAAAAAACTCACTGATTTTTCAATTTAGACTTCTTATTCAAGAACAGTATTTAACTCTTCCATTTTTAAATCCATCTAATAAACTTTGTACCCTCATTCAATCTCTATGGGATGAAAGAGCATGATCGACTCAAATATAGCCACTGGGGAAAATGTTTCTTCATCCAAAATGCCTTTAATCTGAGAATATCATTTACACACCAAGCATTCCTTAATTCTTATCACATTCTCATGTTCATAAAAAAAATTAAAAGATAAATTTTGTTCCAATTACAATGTGATATTCTGGTCTCCTAACAAGATCCCATATCAAGTTCTTATCAATCTCATCCAATTATTCATTCATACCCTTAACCCAAGATTCATATTTCACTTCTTCTTCAAACAAGGTTGGTTCAAAAATTGATTAGAATGTGTAATGTGATTCATTCCTTAGTCTACATTTATGTATGGGTGGGGTCTAGTCCCTAATGATTTTGTATTGATCAATTTTTTCACTTATATTTCTCCTGTGAGGTTCTAATGATGTTTCTTCATCAATGGTTTACTCTTCTAATTATCCTATGGAATCATCATCATTTTCTGAGCTGTGAATATTTTTCAATAATTCAATTTTTTATACATTTTAAAATATCCTTTTTATAATTGATTCTTCATCTTCTATCATATCAAAATATGATCTCATCAAGGTATTTATGGTTTTGTCATCAATGATCTTGACATCACTGATTTCCATAATTCTTACAAGAAAATTATTATAACATTTGTAGTCTTTATTCTTCATTGAATATCTATTGAATATTCCCTATTCTACAGCATCACCATACTTTCCTTGAGTACCTTCATTGTTTTGGATTAAAAATTTACTTCAAAAAACATGAAAATATATTAGAGAGGGGTTCCTTTCAATTAAAAACCCATATGTTGTCATGGTTTCTCCTATAAAATCCCACTTTTATTTCGATTGTGCACTACTACTTGGAGGGACTCTTTTGAGTAATGAGGAGAAATTAGATTCTCAATCATCATAGTTCTATCCATATTGTTCACATATAAATTTATATATTCAACAAACCGATTTTTCTATCGGGTTCTCACTGCATCCACATCATGCTTTATTCCATGTTTTCTATGTAATTTTAAAATTCAATGGATGTGTATTCTACACCACTGTTAGATAATGGAATCTTTATTGTGCGACCAATTTCATTCTCAACAATTTGATGATAACTCTTCATGTAATCAAACACATTTTGTTTCCACTACATAATCATTACACTGGTCATTCTATAATAAACATTAATAAAAATAATGATGATCATATCTCCATATGTTATAGTCACATTTATTGGACTACATACCTCTCTATGGATGAGATCAAAACGATTTGATTCTCTTTTGGTATGCGGCTGATATGAACTACATCCATCTTTCCTCCCATTCTACAATCACATGTATTTTCTTTTTTGTGATTTAGATTAAAAATATAGATGACTATTTTCTTCTTAGATATATTTTATATGCTCTGTTGATTAATGTGTCCTAACCTTTAGTGCCACAAGTTATTTTCTTCGACAACTATTATGTAATAAATGTTAACTTTACTGTCAACATAATATAAATTTCCATCTATTCTACATCCTTTCATGAGAGAGTTACCCATATTTTCTTTGATAGTGAACAAATTTTGATCTAATGTCACTATCAATCCTAAGTCATAGAGATGACTCACACTTAGGAGATTGTGATGAAAACCTTCTACCTAGAGAACATATCTTATCATTTCTCATTTATATAATTCCACTGCCTTAGATTGTTAGAGCACCATTGTGGAAAATATCATTGTTCAATCGACCTTTATCTTAAAATTATTCAATAAACGTACATTTCATGTTATATAGGATGATCAACCACTATTAGGGATCCAGGTGCTACTATTATTTTTAGCTTTGAGATTTATTTCTGTAAGGTTGTAATTATTGATTTTCATCATTAATTTCTAGGAGATACTTGATGGGATGGAGGATAGATACAGAATTTCGAATCTATTTTTAATATTAATGAGGTAATCATACTCATATTATTATTATTTAAGAAAATAAATATTTTCAGGCGTGGATTATTTTAGATGGTGGGTATTGACTTGTCTCTATATTCTGTAGGAAATGTTCTCGCATTTCCTCTACCTTTAACGAATATCTTTAAAAACATAGTAAGAGTAGTAAAAAACATATCCATAGAATCTATTTCTTCTATATAATGAATTATATGGTATAATTATAATTTTTTGATTTATAGGCACTTCCCCATTTAGAAAACTCATTTTCTCTTCATAATAAGACATGGTATGGCCTAGAAAGCCATAGAATTGACACTTCATACTGGAAAAAATATTATCACTTCTGTTCCTCCACATGTAAAATTATCTTGTAATGATTTTTGACTAGTGATACATTTTGGTTACATGAATATTATTTTCATATCTCTTTTCTATTTGGTTCGAATATTTCTTTTCTAGGACATCGACCAACATTGTGATATGTTCAACTTTCTACTTCCCTTTATTTTTTTTATCCAGTTTCTGGCCATTGATGTTTCTTCATCATAGACAATTCCATTGTTTCCCATACTTGTGGAACTATAGCCATTCAAGTCCTTCCCTACTCCTTTAGAACAACGTTTATCTCTTTCTAAAGGTTTTTCATCTATGAATCTTTCCAAATGAAATTTCTTATTTGTTTCCATTGATTTTGTTTATGTTTCCAATTTACTCCTTAGAGTAAAAAAATCTTCTTAATGTATCTCAACTATCATAGCCTTCTCCTACAGTTTGTATGTAAGGTCATTTATGACATTTCCTACACTTCAAACATGATCATAAATTCCATAACATGTTCTGAGAAGTAAAGACTTGTTAAATGTTCTTCTTCCCCCATATCTAGTTGATCAATTTATGCTTAAAGATGATAATCATACTATAATAACTCTTCAATAATGGCTCTAAAAATTCTTTTTCTCTTTCATTGAATTTTAAACTTGTCAAGATCATCCTCAACTTCCACCTTGAGATCAAAATCACTGATGAAATAATCAACTTTATATTTTGAAGGTTCTTCCTTTTCTATGGTACTAATCCTGGATGTTTGGGTTTCAGATATAAACTATGGTTCTTCATCCTCAAAATGTTCATTATAATCTTGTTATTATTTAGAGATGAAAATATTTATATATAATTTCTTTTTTTATATTAAGTGTCTTTTTAGGGAAACTTTTTCTATGGATTCTACATGATTCATGATTAACATTCTTTATCATAGAACTTCCTTGAGCACTGAGAGGCAATATTCCCAAATCTACCACATCAAAACTGTACGGAGGAATATTTCCTTCAAATATCCATTTTCATCTATTAATTTTCTTATAAAAAAGAGAAATAAGTCCAACTTCCTCATTATCCTCGTCAATACTATCTATAGAAACCTCATGTTTTCTATGGATTTGAATCTCATTTATTTAGTTACTCAATTTTTTGCATCATCTGGTTTGATACTCATTTAATAAGCCACCAAAATACTTAGTAGATCATAAATATAATGTTCATACATATCAGTTTCATTAAGGGTTGACACTTTTGGATTATACAAATGTGGAAGCCTTTTTAAGATTTTTTTTCACATTATGTATATATTTAATTTCTTTAAAAAATCATAAAATTGATCCAAAAACATCAATAATTTGATTAAAAAGGTCTCAAAATATTGATTAGGATGCATGTTTATATAAGTGAACCTATTTTGAAAAATAGGGAGTCTTTCTTCCTTTACGATGTTATTGTCATCAAATATATTTTACAGTTTTTTTACATAATCTTGGCCGATGTGAAGATAATCACCATAAAATAAATTTGATCATATAGAAAAATAGTAATATAATTTTATGATTTGGCATCTGCATCAAGAATTTCCTATTTTTTTATTCATAGATAGACCTGTCCCGTTAGTGCCCTGAATACCATGAGCAGTAGAAAAAAAAATAACTCCCATCCTAAGGTATCTCATATGATATCTCTTTCTATTTTTATAAAGTTGGAAGTTTCTTCCATCGAATATCGTTAATCCACTGATATTCACTGAATTCACCAAGAAATAACATAGGAAAGATATAATTCTAACAGTCTATATTCTATGATACAACTTGTTGGATTCGATAACACCAAAAGAGGGGAGGGTAAATCAGGGTGTCAAATTTTTCTTTTAACGATATGGATATTGTTCTCACATTGGTAGGAACTTGTTAAACCTTTTTGATGGAATCATGCAGCAATAAAAAATTCACATCCTTAATGACAAAACAAAAACTTTAATTGGTTATCCACTAAGGTATAGTCCAAGGATCATATACTGATATTGTTTCGGTCATACCAAAATCCTTTAATCCTTAGTAGCCGTGGAACACATATATTCAGACAAACTCACTTTGTGCTATCCACTATTCCATTACAAGATTTTAGGGATGAAAAACTATCTCCCTTGGCACACTTCCATCAACTCCACCTAACTCACTACATTGGGTGATGTCTTACTCAGTTTAATAAATTGAATGTTATAGCATCCCTCCACTTTAGTACATGACTTTATATTACATTTTACCAATAGGGGATCCTTAAAAGTTTATTTTTTTCGGAAAGAATGAACATAACATATGAAAACATAAACAATTCATTTAATATACTCGAATTGATTCTTATTTCATTTAATCCATATAAAATTACTCAATATCATAACATAGAACATACATCCAAGGAAAGGTTGAGCCTAAATCTTAGTAAGGTAAAGAAAGGGAAACAATTTACATGTGATCATGAGAATAATCGATATAACCTTAATAAATATCTTAAAATAAAAGGAAAAATGAAAAATAGATATATCATAGTAAAAAAACATGTATCATAACATAGAAATTTGGCTAAAACATTTAATTGCGTCATTCTTAAGCATATCACCAATATTTATCACTAATATTTTATAAACATTACTAAGGTTATTCACCAAGGTATCGTAAAACATGTCATATCTAGAGATTGAATTATTTACCCAATGAATAGGAGTACTATAATATAATACCTTTCATATGTATTAATTAATGTGAGACACGTATATTATAATAAGATATTTCTGAAATAACCCTTGGAGAATAAAATAAATGGGTTTAATTTCAAAATCCTGATGTTTTAAAAGAGTTTTTCAAGATAGGATCTTTATGTAATTATTGACCCACGAAAAAGGAAGGCAGGATTAATGTATATTAATCCTAGAATAAAATACAAAATTTTGAAATCTAGGTGAATACCACTAGAAAATTAAGAGGTTTGGGTATTAAGAAAAGAAAATAAGATAATTTCATGAGAAAAGAAGATAAATTGTGAGAATAAAATTTGGCATCATAATGGATATGAAACATAGTATTAGAAAACATTAAAAAGAGATGGGATAATCTCCATATATTTTTCTCTTAACCCACTTGAGATTAAAAACTATTATAAATAACTATTAATATGTCTTTATTAATTTGATACACATAGATCATAATTAAAAATTATTGATATAACTCATGAATAATAAAAGAAATGGGTTTTATTTCATAATCATGACGTTTTAAAAGAGTTCAAGTTGATATTGGATATTTATGTCATTATTGTCCCCTGGAAAAGGAATATTGGATTAATGTATATTAATCATAGAATAAAATAGAAAATTTAGAAATATTTTTTAATACCACTTTGAAAATAAAGAGGCTTGGGTATTCCCAAAAAAAAGAAGAGAATTTCTTGAGAAAAGGAGATAAATTTTGAGAAGAAAATCTGGCATCATAACAAGTATGAAACATGGTTTTATAAAACATTAAAAAGAGAGAGGATAAGGGTATAACATTAATAAAATAATATTAATATATTAAAGGGATAGAATAAAATGGACATATGAACATAGTATGGAAATGTGAAATACATACCACATAAAAAAAAGAAAACATTAAAGGAAAAGATAAGTTGAGATTTCCATTAACATGAAGAGTGTTCCTAAAACTAGAGGATCAGGACCTTGGGGGATTGAAGACACCTTGGGAGGATTAATTGGGAGGTTAGAAAATCTAATATTTGTGTAGAATAAATTTAAATTGAAATTAAGTGGATAAATGGAAGCAAATTTATAGCAAAAGGGGAGGATCTGTTTATTAATTTCTTCAGACACCTATGTAGTGGTAAATGAAAAACCATGTGTTTTCCCATGGTATTTTCTCACGATATTGGAAACTTGGGAAACATTTTATGATATTTAAATCCAAAATGTTGTACCAGAATTTTATATTACTTATTAAATCATTATGATTTCATTAAACATACTGAAATACTCAAACTGTATTTTTACCATTCAAGAAAAAATAAAGTATTTTAGAAAATACAAATAAATTCACCCAAACCTAATTTCGATGTGATGGTTTAAAAATGATGTTAATTTTATTATAATAATTATCTAAATAAGTTAATTTTAACATTGAAATATAAAAACATTTATTTATTAAAAATAATAGTGGATAGAAAATTTATAGTGAAATTGAATCGGGAAACTTCTGACACTTGAAAAAAATAAAATTATTTTATCATTTATATTCAAATTATTTATTTTTAACCATAATATTTCATTAAAATATATATTATTCATAATATATCAATTTATTATAATATTTATATCTTTTCAGAAAATTATAATTTCTGTTTGAAAATTTAATTGATCAAATTTCAACTAAATATTATTAAACAAATCTATTCTTATAATGTAATTGATAGAACAATTTTTTTATACAATGTTAATAGACATTAATTAAATTGGTCATCAAAACAAAACCCCTAATAAAACTCACATATGACCTAAAGGTATGGTTTGTGATGGTGATAGATTCTTGGGGCGGCTAAGGTAACATCGCCTGAGTGGTAATTTACACAACTTGAACTTCTCATGTATGCGATTTTTTTCAAGTTGAACATGTTAAAGATTATCATTTCCATGGTCAAGAGTGAATTCCAATGATTATACCTCCCTACCAAGCTCCAGCAAATGGGATTTGAATGGCATGTCTCAACTGGTTTTGCTCGTATTTTCTCCTTTCATCATTAATTAACAATTCTCATTTCTATTTATAACACTAATTATAATGTTAAAATTATTATTTAGAGTTTTTAATGGTCATATTGTCCAACATTTATCTTTAATGTGCCCAGTGAGGATAATTGTATCACTAAGAGGGGGAGGGGTGAATCAGTGATTCTTTTTTTATGCTTTCTTCCATACAATCCACTAGAAATCAATCCTTAGATTACAATGAGTATGGTGTACCCCTTCACTCATGTTGCACTTTGAAAACAATCAACAAGTGTGTGTGTAACCTATTAGCACAAATAAGGGAAAACATTTGTATAACAATTCATGTTACCCGTATTTCTTTTCAATTCAAAATATTTATTCAATTTAAATACATTTCTTCAATTCCTTACCCATAAGAAAGGTAAAAACATCTTGGACTTTGTTATGAAATCTTTGTCTGGTTTTCATGGGTCTGATTTTCCCAGTCTGATTTGTCTGAGTACGATTCTTCCAGAACAATTATTCCCAGCCCGATTCTCCCAATACAAAAGATATATAACTTTTTCTATGTTTTGTACAAATAAAGCAGCACCACTTCAATTCATGTGTATGATAAAACCTAGTATGATTCTTCCTCGGTCTGAGTAACCCAATAAAGAAATCCCAAAGCTATTTAATCTATCCTGATACGATGATCAGCTGGATATGATTGATATGTAGAGTATAATAATAAACTGAATACAATAATAACTTTAATATGATTATCATCTGAAAACAAAATTGTAATATTTTTTCTAATAACTCTTCTTCATAAAAACTTATTCTACAAAATCTTAGTACAATAACATATTATTCTCTCTAAAGCTCCGATCTTCTATCTCTACTTTGATGAATAGTATACTAAAAATTAGAAAGCACAATGTACTTTCCCTTTTATTGGTGATCAATGAGAGGGTTTGGTGAGAATCTAAAAATTATTTATCCCCAACACAAATTCACCTAAATCTTGATTTCCCTTGAAATCTTGGGTGCAATTATGACTTTGTCAATGCCTCTCTATTCTTCTCAAAACTTTTACAATCTTCACCACTTCTTCTCTAGACCCATATTTGAATCGCAAGTTTGATTTCAAAACATGAGTCTGATTTTTCTCAATCCTATTTCTTCAATAAAAATATCAATATTTTTTTAAAACAAATGAATTACGAAATAGATACCACTATAATTTTCTGAATACGGTTCTCAAAAATGATTTAAATAAAAATATCTCATTTTAATGTATATCACGCCCATGACAATTCATTCAGTAATTTCCATCTCTTTTTCTATTAAACAAACTAGGATTAAAAACTATCATGGAGAACCCTTAATATGTCTTAATTAATGCGAGGCACATATATAATAATAAAAAATTTCTCAAATAACCTATGGAGAATAAAAGAAATGGTTTTCATTTCAAAACCTTGATGTTTTAAAAGAATTCATAAAGATAGGATCTTTATGTCATTATTGACCCATGAAAAAGGAAGGTGGGATTAATGTATATTAATACATGAATAAAATAAAAACTTTTGAATTATAGGTGAATACCACTAGAAAATAAATAGTTTTGGGAATTCACAAAATAAAATAAGATAATTTCTTGTGAAAAATAGAGAATTTTTTAGAAGAAAATCTGTTACCATAACGGTTTGAAACATTGTTTTAGAGAACATTAAAAAGAGTGGGGATAAGGGTCTACCATTAAGAAAATAATCATAATATAGTAAATGGATAGAATAAAATGGACATATCAATATAGTATGGAAATTTTAAATATACACAACATAAAAAAATAAAACTTTAAAGGAAAAGAGATGTCGAGACCCTTACCTTGAAGACTATTCCAAAAATTTGAGGATTAGTGCCATGGGGGCTTGAAGACTACTTGGTAGGACTCATTGGAAGGTAAAAATATTAAATATTTGTGGAGATTTAATTTGAAGTAAAATTAAATGGATAAATGGATGCATATTTATAGAAAAAGAGGAGGATTTGTTTATTAATTTCCTTGGACACCTATATAGTGGTAAATGGAAAACCATGTGTCTTCCCATGGAATTTTCACATGGTATTGGAAACATGGAAAAACAATTATGATATTTAAATCCAAAATATTGTACCATAATTTTATATTAATTATTAAATCATTATGATTTCATTAAATATACTAAAATACTCAAACTATATTTTTACTATTCAAGATAAAATAATGTAAATTAGAACATTCTCACAAATTCACCCAAACCTAATTTTGATGTTATGATTTAAAAAATGATATTAATTTTGTCATAATAATGATCTAAATAAGATAATTTTGACATTTAAATTTAAAAAACCTTATTTATTAAAATTAATAGTGGATAGAAAATGCATAGTGAAATTGAATTGATAAATTTATGACACTTGAAAAAAAATTATCTTTTCTATTTAAATATTATCTTTAAACAATACTATTTTATTAAAATATGTATTATTCATAATATCTCAGTTTATTATAATATTTATATCTTTTCTAAAAAGTATAATTTCCATCTGAAAATTTAATTGATAAAATTCAAACTCAATATTATTAAACAAATATATTCTTAAAAAGGAATTTAAAGACCAAATTTTTATTTATATATTTTTAATAAAATTTAAGTAACTATGTCCTTGAAACAAAACCCAGAATAACAGTCCCATATGACCTAAGGGTAAGTTTTGTGATGGTGATAGATTTTGGGGGAGGCTCAGATAACATCGCCTGAGTGGTAATTTCAACTAACTAGAACTTCTTCTGTATGCACTTTTTTTTCAAGTTTAACATGTTAAAGATCAACTTGGACTTGTTCAAGAGAAAATCCCAATGATGCTACCTCCTTACCAAGCTCCAAAAAATGGGCTTCACACAACATGTCTCTACTATTTTAGGATGTAGTTTCTTTTTTCTAAATTAATTAACCATTCTAATTTATTTTTATAGACTAACTATAATATTAAAAATTTTATTTAGCGTTTACAATGGTCATATTGTCCAACATTCATAATAAAAGTTCCCCGTGAGGATAATTGTATCACCAAGAGGGGGGAGGGTGGATCAGGGATGCTTTTTCTTTTATTTTTCCTTAAAAATGAAAAAACCTTCACCCCCCATTAAATATTCAATTCCCTACTAAAAAAAAATCAAACACACATCCATGGTAACATAAGTATTTATAAGGTTCAATATTCAATACGAATAGCTACGTCCTTTGTTTGGTTTGAAGACAATCCAACACCATACAGACTTCTAGAAAACAATCCTTAAATTATAATGAGTAGGATGTACCCTTTCACTCATGTTGCACTTTGAAAACAATATACAAGTGTGTGTGCACCTTCCTAGCACACATAGGGTAAGACCAAAATTTGTATAAAAATGTATGTTGCTGTTATTATTTTCAATTCAACAAATTTATACTATTTAAATACAATTATTTAATTCCTTACCCAAAATAAAGGTAAGAACCTCTTGGAATTTGTTATGAAAACATAGTCTTATTTTCTTGGGTTTGATTTTCCCAGTCTAAATCCTCTAAGTACGATTCTTCCAAAACAATTCTTTTTATCCAAATTCTCCCAGTATGAAATATATATAAATTTGTCTATGTTCGATACAAATGAATTAGAACCACTTCAATTCCCGAGTATCATAAAACCCAATATGATTCTCCCTCATTCCGAGAAACCCAATAAAGAAATACCAAAGATGACTAATCCATACTGATATGATGATCAGCTGGATATGATTGTTTTTTAGAGATAAACAATAAAATGAATACAATAATCACTTAAATACGATTATCTGTTGAAAACAAATTTTCAATTTTTTTCTTCTACAAACTCTTCTTTGTCAAAACATGTTTAATAAAATATCACTTCAAAAACATATTATTATCTCTAAAACTCAGTGTTCTCTCTCTACTATGATGAACAATACACCAACAATTATAAAGCACAAAGTAATTTCCCTTTTACAGGTGATCAATGAGAGGGTTTGGCAGGAATCCCAAAATTATTTCCTACTCACACAAATTCACCCAAATATTGATTTCCCTTAAAATATCATGTGCATTTATGACTTTATATATGCCTTTTTATTATTCTTGAAAATTTTACAATCTTCACCACTTTATCTCTAGACACTTATTTGAATTGTCAGTATAATTTCAATACATGATTCTGATTTTTTTCAATCCTATTTCTTCAATAAAAATATCTATATCAATGGAAAACAAATGAATGAAAAATGGATACCATTCTAAATTTATGAATAAAAGTCTCATAACTAATTTAAATAAAAATATTTCAATTGAATATAAAAAAACCACTTGAAAATTAATTCAACAATCTCTACCTCTTTATATCTTGAACCACTTGATCATTCTAGATACGATCATTCTGAGTATGATTGTTCTTGATATGATTTTCTAGAATTTGATCTTTTCCAGGTATTATCATTATGTGTACAATAATTTTTTCCTCCACCGAAATATGATTGTTTTGAAAAAAAATAATCACCTTCTCTTATTGTTTTCTACCACCAGAATACAATGAATCGTTGTATAATCATTTCTGGATACAATCAATTTCCTCCTGAGTCAAATTATAATAATCCTAGGTTGGAAAAGTTTATGGCATGTCTGATGGAAAACCAGATGCTACAGTAAACCGACACCACCTCTTCAATCAACACTACCTTTTCAATTGGAAATGACTCCTCAATTGGAACCTCCTTCTCAATCACAACACTTTTCAATGTGTACCACGTTTTACTCCCACTTTATTTCATCAATCTTGCACCACAAGTTCCCCAATCAACTAATTATTTATATGAAATACAAATAATAAAAAAATAATCAGAATTAAATTATTCAAATTCACGTTGACTTAGATTATCCATCAAAACATACACTTATTTTACACTATATCTAGAGTGAATCTGATGAACTTTTACTTCAGACAAACAAATTCTTCTCATTACTATTGAATTTCACAGTGAGTATGATTTTTTTAATACATCAGTTTGATTCTTTTCAAACCAAAGCGATTCAAAATTCATTTTTTATTTACTAGCAGTATTGATCTCCCACAAAATCATTATAATTACAATGGGGAATTCAATTACAAATTTTTTCTAACTGGTTATCAATATTCAATCAGATGGATCGTATTAATACATCAAAACACTCTGAATATGAGTGAAATCATTATTCAATCTCTTTCAATCTGAATTCCCATTAATCATCTTTCTCAACATCCTTTTTTTTCATTAGCGTAGTAATTGATTGACAACTAATACAACCAAATGAAAACTTGGGCCTAATAATCTCCCACTTTGTACTTGTTGTCAACAACCACTTTAATCACTTCAACCACATGGAAATTTTTGTACTTTTTATTCTCTATATTCCTTTCATGCTCCCCCTTATTTATTTTATCTCTCCCCCTTTCTCTTATCTCTACCTATTACTGACAATCAAATTAAAAAGGTCCATCATGATAATTTTCTCTGTTATTGATAAATGATCTCCATTTTTAAGGGTTGGAACTTTTCTTTAACATAGGTATCACATGAGTTTTATAATAAAGAACCTTTAACTAAACAACTATAAGTCTAAATGGGCGCACATGGTGTATAAAACAAGAGTGTATATTCAAGGTGATCAATGGTGTCTGTAATTCACCTTTGAGGAAATACCTTTTCATGTTTTTTTCAACACTATCATGAATGGGGAAATATGTGAAAGGATTTTTTTAAGATAAAAGGAACCTTTTCCCATATCAACAAACATATTAGAAAGTTCATGTGTATTAAAACAAAACTTTTCAAAACCTCATATTTCTCATAAACTTGTTACTTTATTTTTGAAATAATAGAAAGTTGTTTATCAATTCCACCTCTCTTATTTTAATTTATTCAATTTCCTACAAGATAGAATATGTGTACAAATATTTTGGGAATAAGGAGGAACCTCGATTGTTCCTTAGAAAAATAAATTGGACTGAGAGTCTTCTCTCAGTTTTGGATTCTTTTTATTTGTTTTGGATTTTTCATTATATGTGATTTCTTCCTTCTATTCATCCTTCTCATGTTTTGTAAAAACTTCTTCCTTGCCTATAGAATCTTCTAATGAGGTTGTCAACTTTTCTCCACCTTCAAAACATCATTGTTACAATCCTTTTGTAACATTTTCCCCAGTCTTTCCTTTTATTATGGAAATATAGTTGTACAACATTTGATATCATACCTCACATTATCATATCAATGATCTTTTGATACATTTCTTTAAACATTTGTTATATCTTTAGAAGTCTATTTCTTCTTATCTCCTTTTACTGATTTTTGTACTTCCTCTAATTTCCTAACTAAGTCAATTTTTTCTAGAAATATAACTAAGAACCCTTTCTTTTTGGAATCAGTAGATCTATTTTTCTTAACTACTAAAACATCCATATTTTGTGAATTGTTTATAATTTTTTTTCTAGAATAATACAAGACATCATTTAGAAATGTGTCTTGGTTGATCACATCTTTCACAAATAGTTTCCAATAGTTGCAACCAATTTTCAATATTTACTCTGTTCCTATCATGTTTCTTCTAAACATCCTTCTCATACTTGTTTCTTTAAGGATATTGACTCCCTGTCGAAATTTTCCTTTCATTGCATGTGGGATAATAGAAATTTTGTTGGTTGAACCAACACATATTTGTTGTGTGTCTTAATCCACCACAATACTGGAAATATAAATAGGAGTATTTGACTCTGAAACTTCCATATTGTCTAGAATTGTGAATAAGTTTTTCAGCCACCATCTTCTCTCTTTTTTATGAGTCACCAACCTTTATATTACCAATCAGACTATTCATTTTATATTTTGATTTATCGGGATCATAAGTGTTTTAATTTTTTCCAGATTCATATTATTTCAAAATATTTTTAGACTCAGGTTATATTGTAACTTCTGAATTCCCAAACATATTGGTTTTGGCCACATATATGACTTTTTCAAACTTATTCTTTTCATAATTAGTTCCATATTTATTCTCACTCTTTAAATGTAACTTTTTTTAACCTTATTAGGTTTCAAATTTCAAAAACATTCACCAACTTTAGTGATACTGTTTTTGATCTTGTATTCCTTAATTCAGCTTTAGATAACTTTTTTTGGACAAGTTCCAACTATTATTCCTTTACACTTTTATTTACTTCCAAATGCTCATTACGATTATTTTCTTATTCAATATATTTCTTTAAATCTCCAATATCTACTAGCATCTTGTTCTCTTCTTCTAATAACCTTTCTTGAATTGTTGAGGAATATTCATCTTCCAACTTATTTTTATTCTTTTCAAGTCTTCTGATATTTCGCAACAATTTCTTAAACTCTTCTTTCTAATGAATTTCATCTTGTGTTTATTATTCATTAAAACTACCGCATTTACATTATTTATCATTAATTGTTTCAACAAAATTATTTTCCCCGCTATACACAATATATATTTTGGATTCAACTTCACTTCCTCTATCTTCTTCAGAACAAAAATTTTCACTACTAGAAGAACATTACTCATTAACTATTCAAATAAATGTATTCTCTTCACCATCATTTGTAACCTCTTCACTATCATCTTACTTAAGAAAAATTATTCCCATTTTGTATTTTGAAAAATTTTTATCTTCCCTCTTGGAATATATTTTTTATTTATCACCCTTTTTCTTCTATGATCTTATCGTCTTTCTTTCTTCTTCATCACTTTATTCTAATTTGCCTCTTTTAAGAAAATTTTTAAGGGAATGACCAACATCTCCACATCCAAAACATTTTAAGGGATGTTAAATTTTAAACCATCATGTTCCAATTTTCACATTTTTAGAAAACAAGGATAAAATATTATTTTGATTTTTATGTACAAAATTTTCGAAATTAGAATACATGTCTTCTTCTTCTTCAAGAATCATTATTTACTTCTTAGACTCCTTGAAAGTCATTTATCTATCCCTTTTAGTTTTTTCCTTTTATTGAATTCTCCATTATCATTTCATTAGTAATGAGAGTACTATGAAAATCATCTAGATACAATTCCTAGATCTCTATCTTCCAGTGAAGAAACCTTGACATCAAACTTGTCCAGAATAATTCTCAAGATCTTTTCATCAATAGTAAAATAATATAAATTTTTATTAAGACATATAATAGTACTAACAGTGTCATTTAACCTCATAAAGAATCCATCAATAGATTCATTCACACCCATCATGAGATCTGAAAACATAAATCTCAATATTTTTATCTTTTACTTATACACATTTTTATTACCTTCATAAATATTTTTCATCTTATTCCAGATTTATTGTGTAGTGGAAAATCCTTTTACTCTTAGAAACTCACATTCAGGAAGGGAAGAGAGTAAGGCATTCTTGGATATTCCATCATTCTCAATATTTTATTTATCATCTTTTATGGGAAGATAATTCTCAATATGAGGAGGGAAACCATCTATAACAGCTTGTGAAACATCATACCCAAGAGACATAAGATATGGAAACATTATTCCCATCCAAATATGATAATTCCAATAATTTAAGATTAGAATCCCCTTATATTTCACATAACTCATATTATCGATCACAAATTCTTCAAAAAATACTTCATCAAGGAATAAGGAAAGGGAACCTCCACCTATGATACCACTTGAAAGTTATCAATTAGGACAATTGTATCACTGAATGGGGGAAGGGTGAATCAGTGATACTTTTTCTTTTATGCTTCCTTGAAAATGAAAGAATATTTACCTCCTACTAAAGATACAATTCCCTGTTAAAAACAATTCAAACACATATCCACAAGAACACAAGTATATATATGGTTCACTATTCATTATGAATAACTACATCCTTGGTATGGTTTGGAGACAATCCAACACCATACAATAAACTGAAAAGCAATAATTGGATTACAATGTGTAGGATATACCCTTTCACTATTGTAGAACTTTGAAAACAATCCACAATTTTATGTGCACTCTATTAGTATAACTAGGGGAAAAAATGTTTGTGTAACAACTCTTGTTACCTATTCTTATTTTCAATTCAATAAATGTGTTAAATTTTTAATAAAATTCTTTAATTCCATACCCTAAAGAAATACAAGAACCTATTAGGATTTGTAATGAAAATTCATTCATATTTTATTGGTTCTGATTTTCCCACCATGATTATTTCGATTACAATTCTTCCAAAACAATTATTCCTAGAACGATTCTCGCAGTATGAAAGATATATAATTTTTTTCTAAGTTTCATGCAAATTAATATAAACCACTTAAATTCTTGAGTGTGACATAACCCAGTACAATTCTTCCTCATTCCAGGAAACGTAATACGAAAATCCTGAATCCAATTACTCTAGCATTATAAGATGATTATCTGGATACAATTGATATGCAGAGTACAATAATCAACTAAATATGATAATCAGTTGAATATGATTATCAACAGAAAAAATCATTGCAATATTGTTTCTTCTCCTAACTGTTATTCATAAAAAATTCTTCAACAAAAGCTCAGTACCAAAACGTCTTATTATCTCTAAAAGACTGAGATTATCTCTCTAATGTGATGAAGGGTACACCAACTATCAGAAAGTACAATTTACGTTCCCTTTTTAAAGTGATCAATGAGAGGATTTGGAAGGAATACAAAAGGTCTTCCCCACTCACACAAATTCACCCAAATCATGATTTTCATTAAAATATTAGGTGTATTTATGACTTTGTTAATGCTTATCGATTCTTCTCAAAACTTCTACAATATTCACCTCTTATTCTCCAGAATTTCATTTAAATCATTAGTATTATTTCAAAACCGAAGTCCATTTTTTCTCAATTTTATTTCTCCAATACAAATATCTTTATCAATTCAAAAATAATGTATGAAGAAATATATACCATTATGATTTTCTGAATACTATTCCCATAACCGAGTTAATTCAAAATATTTAATTTGAATGTAAAAATCCCCCATGAAACTTTATTTAGAAATATCTTTCTCTTTCTCTCTTAACACAATTGATATTGAAAACATCATCTTATCCTCTTCTCTTAAACTAGCTGAAAACCAAAAAAGTAATTCAACCCTTTTGAAATGGTTTACTACATTATTGATATCATTCTCACCATCTATTCTATTGACCCTATTAAAAAAACCTCATTCACAATCTTGTTCTTGTATCATGACTTCCTTCATGACTTTAAAATCATTTGAGAGTGGATTAAGCATTGTCAGAATTCATATGGAATGTATCATAACTTTCAATTCATTCTAGCTTCTTTCTTTTTTTCTCATCCTGAGTGCAGTATTTTTTTAATACAGCTGGTCTGGATATGATCATCCTAGGCACGATCAATTTGGATATGATCATTTTGAGTAATATTGGCCTAGATATGATTTTCCAGAGTTTGATCTTTTCTGGTTATGATCATTCTAGGTTTGATCATTTCTTCTTCCACCCAGATATGATCATTTTGAAAAATAATCAACACCATCACTTTCTATTCTCTACCACCCAGATATGATAAATCTGTGTATAATCATTTTTTGATATGATCAATTTCCTCATAAGCCTGATAATGATAATCATGGGTATGAATGTTTTGTGGAATGTTTTATGGATAGCTAGATAATACATTAAATCATCACTTCCTCCTCAATTAGCCCCTCTTCTTCAATCCAAACCACCTCTTCAATCAGCACCACCTCTTCATTCAGCACTTCCTCTACAATCAGCATCGCCTCATCAATTGGAACCACCTCTTCAATCAACACAACTGTTTCAATAATAACTTCTTTTCAAGTGGTACCACTTTTTACACACCCTTTCATTCATCAAACTTGAATCACAAGTTTTCCAATCAACTTATGATTTATATGAAATAAAAATTGGTAATTCATCTTCACAATTAAATTAATCATTGTTATGTTGACTCTAATTCTCCATAAAAACAACCACTTCTATAACACTAGATTTAGAGTGAATCTAATGACCATTTTCTTCATCCAAACAGATTCTTCTCATTATGAAGAACTTTCATAGTGAGTATAATTATTGTCAATATATGAGTATGATTATTTTCAAAACAAAGTGATTTATAATTCCTTTCTTCTTTCCTAGAAAAACTGATCTCCCACAAGCTTTTTACTGATTATGAAAGGGAATTAAATTAAAAATATTTTCTGACATCTTATTAATATCAAATATAATGGATCATATTGACACATCCAAATATTCTCAATCCAACTGAAAACTTTGTCCAATATTTTTAATTCCCAATTACCATTCATCATCTTTCTCAACATAATTTCTTTATTCAGAAAACTAATCTATTAAAAAAATAAAACCAAAACTCAACTTGGCCATAACACATATAATGGTCAAAACATGATAGTCACAGTTTAATTTATACTCACATCATTATTAAAGAGATATAATTTTTTTGATTATAATATAACACACATGTAAGAACCCGGATCTTCTTTCAGGTATGTTTTTATTTTTCTGGTCGTTTTTTAGGAAAGGAGGAAATTATAGAAATTTTTGAAGTACACGTCGTGTAATTTATGAGTACACGGCGTGTACTTCATTACCACAGTAGATCGTGTGCTAGCCATTTCATGGCCACACACACGTTCGTGTGGGGTGACGTGGAAGACACCTAAAGAAGAGTACGATAAGGGAAATTACATGTCATGTACTTCAAATGTACACGTCTTTTATTTTGTTTTTTTCATTAAACGGAACGAGGTCGCGTCTAATGGATAGGGGAGTCTTCTTCTTCGGCCAAAATGTTCCAGAGCACCCATAAAGTACTGAGACTTCCCTAAGCCCTTGATCTCACATCTTTTCTCTAAATCGACCAACATCGATTGCATTGGAATCGCAGCGGTAAGATCTCTCTTCTTCAAGAGCATCGTTTTCTAATTCCTCCACTTTTTGAAGTTATCGTGGGTTGAACATTTTATGCGTTTGCATATATCTATAGTGTTATAAAGAGATTCAAGCCTCGTGGTTCAATTATATTGATCTCCTAACCCCGAGGTAGGTGTTTTGTGCCTTTCTGTTCGATGTCTTTAAGTATTATGTGCGAATTCCACCAATACCCTTG
The DNA here is from genome assembly GCA_963277665.1 of Viscum album. NCBI lineage: Eukaryota > Viridiplantae > Streptophyta > Magnoliopsida > Santalales > Viscaceae > Viscum > Viscum album. The sequence goes on along the minus strand of OY728123.1, from coordinate 2,066,593,587 downwards.
AACGGGGTATTGCATGTTTACTGTTTTACCCCTGTTTAGCCTTTGGCTGCCTTGCCTATTTTCCATGCCTATTGTTGTAGGGTGGATTTTCGTATTCTAAAATTCTTGTTATGATATAGACTATTTAGTCAAGTAGTTCTATAGGTTTACATTGGCTATGTTACACTACTATGCTCATTGACCTACACAGGGCTGTGAGATCCTGGTGTAGTAGGCTGTAAGGGAGGATTGACCGAGTGAGCATCCTCAGAGATCCTAGAACCACCTGAGGCTATAAGTGGAATTGACCGAGTGAGATTCCTTAGAGAGTCCTTGATTACTTTAGACTATAAGGGGATTGACTGTGTGAGATTCCTCAGAGAGTCTTTGTCTGAATTGAACGACCCGGTCTATATGGGGAATTGACAGAGTGAGCTTCCTCAGAGAGTCCTAGACCTCGGGGCTATAAGGGGAATTGTCATGTGAGCTTCCTCAATGAGTACTTGAATATCTTAGACTATGTGGGGAATGGACTGTGTGATCTTCCTTAGAGAGTCTTTCTTTACCTAGACTATAAGGGGGACAAACTGTGTGAGCTTCCTCAGAGAGTCTTGCTTTACTGTTGACTATGAGGTGATAGACTATGAGCGCTTCCTCCGAGAGTCTTATTAAATTCCTATGACAAAACAAGAGGGGTTGGGCTATGTGTACTACCCAGAGGGTTGTTTGTACTTCTTAGATAAGACTAGAGGGGATGGCGGCGAGTACTTCTCAGAGGGTTACCTGTTTGAGATTTAGCTATTATTTCACTGCTGCTTGATATTGAACTGTGGATTGTTTACTGCTGAGCACTTTCTTGTTTACTGATTTCTATATTTTTACCTTCCATATATTCACTGACTTTTAGGCAAAGATCATCAGGTGGTTGCCTACTGGGATTTAGTCTCACACCCTATTTGGGTCATGCTTTTGGGCCCAAAAATATTATATTGTTGCAGGTATAGATAAGGTCAAGCACCCTACTACTTTAGGTACTTGGATTTCTGTGGAGATAGAGAGCATGGTACCAAGAAAATTCTGGCGATACTGATGTGTTGTTTATCTTTTATTGTGTACTTTGGTTTGGTACTATTTGTATTCCAGCATTGTGAATTTTTTGGCTGCTTTTCTAGACATATGTATCATGCATTATTTATTATGCATTACTCCAGTTTTTTATTATCTCAGCCTTCTGCTATTTACTGTTGTTGTATATTTACTACTTCTGCTATTGCATGTTTGATTACTTCCGATGTGTACTCTTCCAATGAGGGAATAGTTTCTCCACCATCACACCCATGACCCTCACTATTAGTCGACAGCCTCTGGCATTCGGGGAAATGCACTTGAGAACATGTGACCAACCAGGTACGGGGCACCTCTGGGTGGCTTCTGGAACCAGGATGCTACAAATTGGTATTAGAGGATTTCTTTTCTTTTGACTTACTGTTTGGATCCTATAGTCAGGGATAGGATGGAATCGGTACTTGTTAATAAGTTGTTCTCAGGAGTAGCTAACCCGTGTATAGGGTAAAGCCAATTTACCTCGTTAATGCAATTTTTCTGATTTTGCAATTTGGCAATTGATTTGATTTCACCATTGGGTGACCCACATGTTTTTTCTATTAATATTGATATTATTGAAGTTATATTTCTATCGCAACCCAATGAGATGAGGGTATTCCATATCATGCATCATATAGGAACTTTCTAGAAATCACATGTCATGCATTATTTCCATGCCATTTAGGGTGAATTAGCAATTTAATGTTGTTGTGCTAGATGTTTTGTAGAATATACATGTTGTTGTGATAGATTCTTTGATAAAGATACCAGCTGTTTGATCATGATCCAGATTTTGGTGGATCATTGCTTTTCTGCCTTGTTATAACTTGTATAAGATGCCAAACTTTGATTCTCGGGGAGTATGGGCCCTCATGGATCGGAATTTGGCACCTTCAATGTTCATTTCAGTGTTTTTCAAGGCTTCAGAGTAGTTTCTAAGGCTTACTATCTAGAAAAACCCAGAATAAACACCGTGTAGTTTTGAATACATGCCATGTGTTCCTATGTTCGGGAAGAAACAGTTTTTCAAAAGTACATGTTGTGTACTTATGCACATGCCGTGTAGTCTCTAACCATGTCTTAGGTTATGTGGGTAGAGACCCAGTGTGGGGAAATAATTATGGGAACACACCGTGTACCAGGTTATCAAGCCGTGTAGTATAATCCTAGAGACCCGGTCGTGTAGCTAACAACACGGGTCGGTGGAGTCTCTTCTTGTACACATCGTGTCTGCCTTGAACACACTGTGTAATATGACCCAGGTACCCGTCTGTGTCACAAACAACACGGTTCGGTGTTATCCTTTCACTTACACATCGTGTCTGTAAGAAACATGTTGTGTAGTTTGAGCCATGTGTCTGACCGTGTCACTAACAACATGGGCTATGTGAAGTTTGTCCAGTACATGCCATGTCTACCTTGAACACGCCATGTAGTTTTGTCTTAGGAGAGCAGTGTGGCTTAAACATGTAGAAGGACCCGGTAAGGGGAAGAGGATTCAAGTACACGTCGTGTGTTTTGAAAACACACCATGTGTTTTGAGAACACGCCATGTGTTTGGGGTGTCACATGACCAGTTAGGGGAGAAGTACACGCCCATGTGAATGACTTCAGGGAACATGCTGTGTAGGAAATGAAAACTCTTTGTAGTCATGCTTGATAATAATTAATACTTTCTTCCTCATGTTCCCTTATTACACTCTATGTTTTCATTCCTTGATATCTTGATCTAAGGTGTGTGCTTGACCTTGCAGAGTCTTGCCACCAAGATGTCCTCCGGTTGTCCGCCAGTTTCCAGTCGGTGATCAAACACCAGACATGGCTGATTAGGGACCACCTGCAGATCCTCCTATTGTGACAATCATTGCACCAGCAGTTATACCTATTATGGGTGCTGATACACAGTTCAGGGAAGGCTTCATTAAGATTATGTAGAATTTTCAGGGAGAGCTGCCTCCTGCCCCGTTGATGTCAGATTTGATGTGGGTTTTCCAATAGCAGCATCCTCCCACCTTCTCAGGGAAAGGAGGACCACATGCTGTAGATTCAAGGCTCGAATCCATGCTGACAATCTTCGAGAATCTCAAGGTACCACCAGATATGAGGGTGAAGCTCGTGACCTACATGCTCCGAGACTCCTCCAAGAGGTGCTGGGATGTCATCTCTCAGGCGGGGCACCACCAAAATATGGCTTGGGAGGAGTTTTATTGTATCTTTTATGATTACTTATACCCGGAGACCTTGAGGGCTGATCATGCCCGGGAGTTCATGATCCTGGAGCAGGGTACTCTTTCTGTGATGGAGTATTCCTCTCGCTTCATGGAGCTGCAGTGTTTCACTCCTATTCCAGTAGGTGATGAGTTGTTCCTAGCTACGATGTTTGAGGACGGTCTCAGGCAAGAGATCCATTCCTAGGTGAACATATTTAGGTTGACATCAATATCCTCTATCGTCAACTAGGCGCTGATTACTGAGTGCAATCTGAGGGATTCTGGAGCTGTGAGCCAAGGCGGGTCAACATCTAGATTTAGTGCTCTTCCAGCTGATAGCAGGAAGTTCCGCAGGGAGGCTGCACGAGAAGATTAGTGTATGTAGGATGGATCCTATGGTAGCCAGGTGGTGTGCTACTAGTCTGGGAGAAGTGGGCATATGAGGCCACATTGCCCGAGAGACCCAGTGGAGTGCCGATCTTTTAGCAAGATGGGTCACCTTCAGTTCTATTGTCAGTTCTTCTAACCAGCATCTAGTGACAAGGGTTCCTCTATGAATCCTCATTTAGGAGCAGCACCACTAGCTTCTCACCAGTCTAGGAACTGGAGTTCTTCCGGTCATTCAGGCCGAGGTGGAGGTCGTGGCTGTGGAAACCAGTCATCCTGTTTTCAGCAACATCAGGGTGGATCAACTCAGAGTGGTCAGGCAGAGTCATAGGGCCATAGAGTAGGCCAGATATTTACAGTTGAGCAGACCCAACAAGAGCAGGATCCCTGGCCTTCTAAATTTTGATGTACAATCGTAGTATCCTTAGTTTTGTCTTCTTCTCTTTTGGATACAGGGGCTTCCCATAGAATTATCTCTGTTGCTGTTCTGGAGAGCCTTAGGCTCTGCATATTTTCTTCTACAAATATCTTGACGTTATACACACCGTTGGGGACTAGGACGGCTAGTGTACGTCAGTGCAAGGAGTGCCCTCTAGAGGTTGCTGGATGTCACTTATTATGGGACCTCTATGTCCTAGAGATGACAGTATATGATGTCATTCTCGGAATGGACTAGTTCGTTCTCTTCCAGGCAATCTTCTACAGTTATAAATGTAGGGTGAGCTTCATATCACCAGTGGGTGGAAATTTTCTTCATAAAGGCGAGTGGGATGTCCAGGAAAAAAGAGTAGGACCTGAGCATCATGGGATAGGAGGAGTTATAGCCCAGATTTCTAGTCTTTATTTGGATGAACAGAAGACTTCATAGTTAGACATTCCTCTAGTGGTGGATCGTTTCAGAGATGTCTTTCTAGAGGACTTTTCAGGTTTGCCTCTGGAGAGTGAGGTAGAATTTTCTATTGAGCCTGTTCTAGGGGCGGCAACAGTGTCCAATCCTCCTTATAGGATGGCTACACCCGAGTTGTAGGAGGTCAAAAAATAGTGGGAGGAGTTGCAGGCCAAGGGTTTCATTTGACCCAATACTTCTCTTTAGGGTTCACCTGTCCTGTTCGCAAAGAAGGCAGATAGTACCCTCAAACTTTGTGTGGACTATCCAAAGTTGAACCAGTTAATGGTCAAGAACCGATATCCCTTGCCTAGGATTGATGACCTCTTTGATCAGCTTCGAGGATCTCGGTTGTTATCGAATATTGACTTGGGGTCCGATTATCATCGATTACATATTAGACCATCTGATATACCTCTCACAGCCTTATAGAGTAGTTATGGTCTATACGAGTATATGGTTATGTCGTTCGGTCTCACGAACGCGCCCGCAGTTTTCATGGAACTAATGAACCGAGTGTTCTATCCATACTTGAATTACTTCGTGGTTGTTTTCATGGATGATATATTGGTGTACTCTTACACTCGACATGACCATGCTACCCTTCTTGATATAATTTTGAGTACACTGAGGGAGCATCAGTTATATGCTATGCTCTCAAAGTGCCACTTTTGGATGGATCGGATTCACTTCTTGGGTCATGTTATCTTAGAGACATGAGTATCAGTAGACCCAAAGAAATTGAGGGTAGTAGTTTCCTGGGAGCAACCGAAGAACACCTTTGTGGTGCGAAGTTTTCTAGGGCTGGATGGATTCCTTCAGATGATTTATTCAGGACTTTTCATTATTAGTAGCACCGCTGAAGGGTCTAACTAAGAAGGGTGTGAAGTTCTTGTGGTTAGATTCTTGTGAGTCATCCTTTCAGGAGATGAAAGGGAGGTTGAATTATGCACCAATACAAGTCTTTCCAGAGTTGGGAAAGAGTTATACCATTTACTGTGATGCGTTAGGTATCGGGCTGGGAGCTGTGCTTATGCAGGGAGATAGAGTCATTGCGTACAGGTCTCGGTAGTTGATGCCACATGAGAGGAATTACCCGATGCATGAACTGGAGTTGGCAGCTGTTTTTCATGCCTTTCGTTGTTAGAGACAATATCTTCTGGGAGAACATTTTGTGGTTTTCACTAACCACAAAAGTCTCAAGTACATTTTCACTCAGCGTGATCTGAATTTGAGACAGCGAAGGTGGGTTGAGTACCTTCAGTATTTCAACATTGATATTGCCTACACACCGGGGAAAGGCAACGCAGTGGCTGACGCATTGAGCCGAAGGACTCAGATACATGCAGTTTAGGAGGCCAGTAGTGAGTGGAAGATTATAGATCTGTTCTCTAAGATGAATTTGGAGGTGCACGATAGATAGGGGTAGAATTTTCTATCTTCTGTAGTGGTTACCTCTACACTTTTTTATTGGGTACGAATGAGGAAACTATCAAATTTTGAAGGCATGTTTCTAAGGGAGAGTGTATCAGGAGAAGACCATATTCCTGGATGGACCATAGGCGATGATGAAATCTTGTGTTTCTAGGGACGCGTATGGGTGCCAATAGATATACGCGAGGAGCTGATGAGGGACTTTTATTCCTTATTTTGGACAGTTCATCCTGGTTTCACCAAGATGTATCATGATCTAAACCTTTTGTATTGGTGGCCAGGTATGAAGAGGGGCATTGCTGGTTTCTTCATGAGGTGTTCCACTTGTTAGCAGGTGAAGACAGAGCATCATTGACCAGCAAGGCTTTTACAGCAGTTATCCATTCACGAGTGGAAGTGGAATGATGTTGAAATGGACTTCATTACTGGGTTGCCGATGTCGCCTCTAGGGAATGACGCAGTTTGGGTTGTCATTTAAATGCTTACGAAGGTTTCTCACTTCTTGCAAATCAAGGAGACCTTCAGTGTTGATGAGCTGGGCGGTTTTACATCTGAGAGATTGTACGTCTGCATAGAGTTCCATACTCCATTGTTTCAGACAAGTATACATGTTTTACTTCTCGGGTCTAGTAGGATCTTCAGAAGGATTTGGGTACATAGGTACTTTTGAGTACACCTTACCACCCCCAGACAGATGGTCAGTCCGAATATACGATTCTGGTGCTTAAGTATATGCTTCGAGCATGCATTCTGGATTTTGGAGGTTCTTGGGAGAAGAATATACCTCTTGTGGTGTTTTCCTACAAAAATAGTTTTCATGAAACTATTCAGATGGTACCTTATGAGGCTTTGTATGGTAGGCCATGTCGATCACCCTTATGTTGGCTGGAGGTAAGAGAGGCAGCTTTGTTGGGACCTCTTCTTGTTCAGGAGACCACAAAGCAGATAGAGTTGATTCGGAAGAGGATGTCTACTGCACAGTCTTGATAAAAGTCTTATTCTGATCAGCGGAGATGACCTCTGGAGTTTGAGGTCAGTGATCATGTTTTACTACGTGTCACACCGAGATTGGGACACAAGAGGATTAGGAGATAGGTTAAGCTTTCTCCAAGGTACATCGGGCCATTTTAGGTGTTGTAGAGAGTTGGTCTGGTTGCCTATCAGTTACATTTACATCAGAGGTACCTTTATATGCATGACGTCTTCCATGTTTCTCAGCTCCGGTGTTACTTTCCAGACCCGTCTCATATCCTTCAACCTGAGGAGGTTGAGATCTAAGAGGATGAATCGTTTGAGGAGAATCCTATCTGGATTTTTAATCATAGTACGAAGGTTCTTCATGACCAGTCTGTTCCTCTGGTACGAGTGCTATGGCAGCTCAGACATGTGCATGACGAGACTTGGGAGAGGGAGGTCGATGTACGAGCATAGTGGCCATAGCTGTTTGGGGTTTTCTCTTCTACAACACGGTAGGGAAAATCGGGGAGGAATTTCTTTAGGGGGGGGGGGAGTTTTTAAGAACTCAGATCTTCTTTCAGGTATGTTTTTCTTTTTCTGGTCGTTTTTGAGGAAAAGAGGAAAATCTAGAAATTGTTTAAGTACACACCATGTAATTTATGACTACATTTCGTGTACTTATTTGTCGTAGGAGGCCGTGTATTGGCCGTGTTAGGTCCACACACACGGTCATGTGGGGTGACATAGAAGCCGCCTAAAGCAGAGTAAGGAAAGGGCAAGTACACGACCTATACTTCAGAAGTAGACACCGTGTATTTTTTTCATTAAATGGACTGGGGTCGTGCCTAATGGACAATGGTGTCTTCTTCTTTGGCCAAAATGTTCCGGAGCACTCGTATGGAGCCGAGACTTCCCTGATCCCCTAATCACACATCTGTTCCCCGAATTTACTATCGTCTATTGCATTGGAATCACAGCGGTAAGCTTTCTCTTCTTCTAGAGCATCGTTTTACAATTCCTCCTCTTTTCTAAGTTATCACGGGTTGAATGTTTTATGCGTTTTTGTAGATCTATGGCATTATAATGATATTCGAGCCTCTTGGTTCAATTATATTGATCTTCTAACCCCAAGGTAGGTGGTTTGTGCCTTTCCATTCGATGTCTTTGAGTATTATGTGAAAATTCCATCAATACCCTTGAACGGGGTTTTGCGTGTTTACCATTTTACCTCTATTGTTTTCCTTCCATGCTTGTATGCCTGTGTATAGGTAATTTGGATATGAATTTGGTTTATTTCTATGATTTGGATGTTTTTTTCCTATGAATTGTTCTGTTTACGACCATTTGGTTCTGTTTAGCCTTTGAATGCCTTGCCTATTTTTCATGCCTGTTGCTGTATGGTGGAGAGTTTTATTCTAACATGCTTGTTATGATGTAGATTGTTTAGCTAAGTAGTTCTGTAGGTTTACATTGGCTATGTTACACTTCTATGCTCGTTGACCTGGACAGGGCCATGAGAACCTGGTGTAGTAGGCTGTAAGGGGGGATTGACCGAGTGAGCATCCTCAGAGAGCCTAGAACCACCTGGGGCTATAAGGGGAATTGAATGAGTGAGCTTCCTTAGAAATTCCTTGATTAATTTAGACTATAATGGGATTGACTGCGTGATCTTCCTCAGAGAGTCTCTGTTTGAATTGAACGACATGATCTATAAGGGGAATTGACCGAGTGAGCTTCCTCAGAGAGTTCTAGACCTCGGGGATATAAGGGTAATTGACATGTGATCTTCCTCAGAGAGACCTTGAATTTAGAGACCTGAAGCCTGACGTATATAGACTTTACATTACTTTTGCGGAATACTTAGTACATAACAAAAACACACACACACAAGGATCGTAATAGTTTAGTGTCTTTGGAAACTCAGAAAGTAATCTTCTAATCGTGGTGAAAGATCTTCAATATCTCCCATAAAGATCTTCCCCTTTTTTTTACCTAAAACCTTTCTTTATATCCTGGGGAAAAGAAAACATAAAAGGGTGAGCTCAAATGCTCAGTAAGGGTATAAAAAAGAAAAATCAATCACATCATATACATAAGAACATAGCTTTTGGAAATCTTAACCTGCAAAAGAGCTCATAATATCATAACATGGGATAAATCATAGAAGTGAAAATGAGATCCCCATAATCATAAAATGAAACTTGAAACTTTGTGGCATGTACACATAATCATAGGAAATAATTTCTTGTTAGTCATGACTCATTGCCAAGACTATCTTAGTGGACAAAGTCCCTTTCTGAATCGAGTAACCCTCGTTTCAGTCCTGTTTCACTGAACCGGTATAACCTACCATTTCAACCATGTCTATCTCATGAGATATAAAATCTTTACCCAATGCATTGGAGGGAGATACAGGTCCCACCCATCTCTTAATGATACCATTATTATGTGTGCCACAAAATCATAAACCATACATCATACCATAACCCATGAAATAAAATGGGATTCTTAAACATCATGCCAGCATAACATAATCCATAAACAATTGATATCATTTCTTCATAAGAAAATTGAAACCATTTAAATCATAGAGTCATTTTAATTTAAATATACACATACGAAATAATGTCATCTTAGATGAAAAATAGTTTTGACAAAACACTTGAAATGAATTCTTGAGGAAAATATCCTTTCTTTTTTAAAATCATTTTCTTTTCACAAAATTCAATGCAATTTTAAAAGATAAGGGTTTTTGTTGAAAATAATCATGAAATCTTGTAGAGGAAGCTTCTTGAAAATGAGGCGTTATGAAACCATAAAAATCCGTTCACGCCGTATAAGTTAAAAAAAACATTCTTCGTACTTTTGTCAAAAAAGTCAAAAAGTACCTCGTACGAAAAACGACAAAAGATTCCTTTCATATCTTTTACTAAAAACTCACCGAAGGGTAAAAATGGGTTTAAAAAATTGTAGGTGGATGGAAATAATATTAAATACTGAGGAAACATGGATGTGGATGATAAAATACACCCCAGTAAATACCAAAGTATAAACAATCTCGGATAAAAATGAGATTGTGATATTTCTCTTACCTTAGGTCCGATTTGCTTTGTACGTGTCCGAAGCTCCTCTTCTTTGGAACGCCTCTTTGAATCCTCCACTTAAGGAACTAAGATTGGTCTTTGGAGAAGACCAGGACCTCTAGGATTATTCTAGGGAAGTGGAGAGGAGAAAATGGCAGGGGTTGGCCGATCTTGAGTGCTCAAATTGGTGTGAGGAGGAGGGGGAGGAGGTGCCCTTTTATAAGGGAGGAGAGGGGCACCTTAGGAATATCTCAAAATATTATTTTATATTAAAGTCAAAATCAGTTTATAATGGTTCCAAAGGGTCTTATTTCGAAGATAAAGTGGGCATGGGTCGAAATCCTATCAACCAATAAGATTTAGACAAGTTTAGGGTATTATTTTAACCTTATCAATTAGATTTAACTCTAAGTTAAATAATTTTACTTTTACCGTGTCTTTTTGTTTTCTTTCACTATATGGTTAATAAACTTACTATAACATGCCAAACGAACCCCAAATTGTTTATTATTAAAATATATATCCTTATCTAAGTCATTTGGCCGAACCTTAGATTTTTAGGAATAAAATAACAATTAATAATATAATATTTTATTTAAAAACTATTTTGTGTCAATTTTGACACTATTTGATATATGATTTTTGTGAAAGTCAAAACAGAATTATATGTTCGAACCAAGTTGATTAAATCAACACTAATATATCATAGTAACCTATAAAATTAGTGGAATTCATAAAAAGTCTCAAATTATATTTATTTTGGTGTTTAGAACATCAATTATGTCAATATTTCATTAATAAGATAATTACTGCATCATCATTGTGTCATAAATAAATTAAATTATTTGATGTCTAAAAATTACAAATAAAATACCATCATGTAGTAAATCTTTTTATCTTTCTAATGAATATTTACAATCGAATTTATCTTATGTAAAACCCTATATTAAAAATGTTTTAGTAAATGTACTTTGATTTTAACTCTTTTAACTCTTCTTTGAATTAAATAGTAATAAATGTCCTAATCTAATCCAAGTGGTCCTAAATGATAATATTTTACACATAAGGTTGTTTTTGGTCGAGATACACTTGTCCAATAGAATTAGGACATGTGTTAGGGTAATATTAATATCATTCTTACCCTTAATTACCCTATTTACTTTTAACCGTGGTAAATAAAAGTAAAAAGTTACTATTCACCAAAAATTATTTTCATCTCATTGAACCACATTTTACTTACTGACATCAACCGTGTCTCTCGGATTTTTGAAATTCCATTCACAGAAGCGGTAAAATTAAGTTTTATGAAAAATTCAGTTTTTTAACTACCACTTAGTAGTTTCACTATTCATCAAAAATTGATGTTTTTCAGAACAATGCCAAAATTTCATCCTAAGCTATATTTCATATTCAGAATTCAAAAATGAAGTCTATTTTACCAAATTCATAACATAGAAGTTGCATTAATTAATTTTATAATTAAATCCCGCTGTTAAAACAAATAGCGTGTTTTTAAGAAACAATATCTATCAAAAGATTGACACTTGATTATGTCTGGTTTAAATGTGAAATTACATTCAATGACCAACATTGTATTAAATTGTAAAAATATATTCTAAATATACTTTAAAACCACTAAAATTAATATTTTATCACTATTAATTATTTCGATTGAAAAAGTTGTTTTTAACTAAAATTTTGTAATTTTCACTATTCATCAAAATAAGAAAGTTATCCGAAAATTACCAAAATCTCACCCTAAGCTAATTTCGATATTCCGAATCCAAAAATGAAGTCCATTTTGAAAAATAAGAATTACAAAATTTCAAAAAGTGGTTATTACTATTCATAACTGCTAGTTTTAATAATATTTTAATAGCATATCGTTGTTTAGTGAAACTCGGTATTGCGTATTACACACACTATCGAGGAAGGTCGCGATTGCGTGTAATGCAAGGCAAGTCAAGGATACGTGTTGTGCAAGCTCCTTTTGGTGTAGCGTACAACACAAGACATTAGTGAAATTAAAAAGTATATTTTTCATTAAATCTTGGGCTGTTACATTCTACCCCCCTTAAAATGAATTTCGCCCTCGAAATTCGTCGGGGTTATAAATGGTTTACTATTCGAAAGATTCTTTAATATAAACCCACATCGTAAAAAGGAATACCAAAACTTATCTTTAAAAACTAAAGTATAAAACGTAATGGTTACCCAAGTTAACTAATCACTGGGTATCCACATAGGAGAACATAGGTGAAAATATGGACATGGAAGAGAAATCTAACCGTCATGTTCTGATGGAGAGTGGTAGAGAACATGGCTATGGAAAAGCCAGTAATCACAAATCCATAGATTTGTGATTATATAAGGTACCATCTGATTCATCAGGTATAAGATCACTAGGACAACATTTTTGGTTTTCAAGATCGTTTCCCTAAAGTTAAAGAATTATAATAAATACTTACTTTATTTTGGTACAATCTCACTCTTGTTCATGCCTTTAACAATTTCCACTTCATCTCTTAAATAAATGAAGTTGAATTTGTTATTCGTGAAGTGTTAGAAGATCATGTGATAGAATGACGGGTCATTCCATCTGTCTCAAACAAAATGTTAGCAAAAGTTATTAATCATATATGGTTCCTAAAATGGACTTATACTTCATATATCATACTGCTGAATATAAAAAACTAGTTTCTACTAAACAGGGACTTCCTATAGGCCAGTGGTAGGAGATAAAGGCCAGTCGCACTTCGGTTGTAGGTTTGATTCCTACAGCCTTGTCCGACGCGATGGGCTGTCGCCCGTCCTGCAGGTTGTCCTTTTTCTAAAACTATATTACTATAACATCCCATCAATAATATCAAAAAAACTTCTATCCTTAAACAATACTAACTGATGTCCAACATAATCCATTCCAATCTTTAGGCTTATCCATAATACTGCAGTCCACTCTCATAACATAGTGAAAACGATTACCAGAGATTTAATACCATCGTTGATCCCCATATATCATAAGATATATCTTGTTGGTCACATTCCAAACATTCAAAGGCCTTAATCTTGTACTCTCTTGAATACCCATTGAACCTTATTGAAAACATGAATTCTATTAAAAGTTAACTCTTTCCACATACCAAAATCCTCAAAATTCTATATACTCAAACCATGATATCACTTAGTCCTTATATCAATCATGAGCTCATGAATACTATCAAACATTTAATTTTCTCCTTATCCCTTCATTATGCGCATATCATCTACATTCCAAAAATATCTGAATAACCTTTCATGGATACTGGTAACATTAATCAGAAAACAGTGTAACAATCCTGACATGTCTCTTTATTCTACAGTACCATGAGATTACTTATACAACATTACACATGATAAACATGTAATCATTCCACTACATTCTTAAACCATTGACCGAGCTTCAATAATTCTTTCATCTCACATATCATTTGTAGTCTCTTCATCATCATCCACATAAATACTTCCCATATGACCATACTGATTATCTTCATGAGACTTTCCCTTAGGGCATTGGTTTGCATAATGCCCGCACATTCCACATTTAAAACATTTAACCATTGTTGATGTCGTAGCAATACCATTATCCTCATCCATGTTGTTAAATGAACCTTTTCCTTTGCATTTACTTGATTTGTGTCCTTCTTTTCCACACCCAAAGCATCTTCCAGTTCCTTTGAAACATTCTCCTTGATGCCTCTTCCAACATGATTTACATAGGGGAAATTGAACTTTCTTTCCTCTATGATCATCATGAAACTCCATCTTTCTCTTATTAGCCGAGTCAGGAAACTTACCAAATTTTACTTTATTGATCATATTATGAGATTGCTAATTCAGCATAATAATGATGTTTGGACTTCCAAATCACATTTCATTATGAAGAATATCATTCCATTGTCCATCATATCCTCCATTATCGTGAATCATCTTGTTTCCAGCCATTTTCTAAAACCCAAAAAAATAGTGTGAGAGGAAAAAATCATGCTAGGGAAAACAACATAATAAAGGGGGAGTACATTCAATATCTAACATCTTAGGTTTAATTCTATGATCGTTAGCGTAGTTCTAGTACTATAACATATACGTATACTTAACCTTAGGGACATCCCTAGACATACCTTAGAAATATCTCTAGGGATCTCACTAAAGTTCTCGCATCCTAGTTTCCAAAGGTTGACTAAACCTTTCCTCTGATACCAACTGTAGAGACCCGAAGCCTGACGTACATAGACTTTACATTAATTTTGCGGAATACTTAGTACATAACAAAAACACACACACACAAGGATCGTAATAGTTTAGTGTCTTTGGAAACTCGGAAAGTAATCTTCTAATCGTGGTGAAAGATCTTCAATATCTCCCATAAAGATCTTCCCCTTTTTTTTACCTAAAACCTTTCTTTATATCCTGGGGAAAAGAAAACATAAAAGGGTGAGCTCAAATGCTCAGTAAGGGTATACAAAAGAAAAATCAATCACATCATATACATAAGAACATAGCTTTTGGAAATCTTAACCTGCAAAAGAGCTCATAATATCATAACATGGGATAAATCATAGCAGTGAAAATGAGATCCCCATAATCATAAAATGAAACTTGAAACTTTGTGGCATGCACACATAATCATAGAAAATCATTTCTTGTTAGTCATGACTCATTTCCAAGACTATCTTAGTGGACAAAGTCCCTTTCTGAATCGAGTAACCCTCGTTTCAGTCCTGTTTCACTGAACCGGTATAACCTACCATTTCAGCCATGTCTATCTCATGAGATATAAAATCTTTACCCAATGCATTGGAGGGAGATATAGGTCCCACCCATCTCTTAATGATACCATTCTTATGTGTGCCAAAAAATCATAAACCATACATCATATCATAACCCATGAAATAAAATGGGATTCTTAAACATCATGCCATCATAACATAATCCATAAACAATTGATATCATTTCATCATAAGAAAATTGAAACCATTTAAATCAGAGAGTCATTTTACTTGAAACATACACATATGAAATAATGTCATCTTAGATGAAAAATAGTTTTGACAAAACACTTGAAATGAATTCTTGAGGAAAATATCCTTTCTTTTTTAAAATCATTTTCTTTTCCCAAAATTCAATGCAATTTTAAAAGATAAGGGTTTTTGTTGAAAATAGTCATGCAATCTTGTAGAGGAAGCTTCTTGAAAATGAGGCGTTATGAAACCGTAAAAATCCATTCACGCCGTATAAGTTAAAAAAAACATTCTTCGTACTTTTGTCAAAAAAGTCAAAAAGTACCTCGTACGAAAAATGACAAAAGATTCCTTTCATATCTTTTACTAAAAACTCACCGAAGGGTAAAAATGGGTTTAAACAATTGTAGGTGGATGGAAATAATATTAAATACTGAGGAAACATGGATGTGGATGATAAAATACACCCCAGTAAATACCAAAGTATAAACAATCTCGGATAAAAATGAGATTGTGATATTTCCCTTACCTTAGGTCCGATTTGCTTTGTACGTGTCCGAAGCTCCTCTTCTTTGGAACGCCTCTTTGAATCCTCCACTTAAGGAACTAAGATTGGTCTTTGGAGAATACCAGGACCTCTAGGATTATTCTAGGGAAGTGGAGAGGAGAAAATGGCAGGGGTTGGCCGAGCTTGAGAGCTCAAATTGGTGTGAGGGGGAGGGGGAGGAGGTGCCCTTTTATAAGGGAGGAGAGGGGCACCTTAGGAATATCTCAAAATATTATTTTATATTAAAGTCAAAATCGGTTTATAATGATTCCAAAGGGTCTTATTTCGAAGATAAAGTGGGGATGGGTCGAAATACTATCAACCAATAAGATTTAGACAAGTTTAGGGTATTATTTTAACCTTATCAATTAGATTTAACTCTAAGTTAAATAATTTTACTTTTACCGTGTCTTTTTGTTTTCTTTCACTATATGGTTAATACACTTACTATAACATGCCAAAAGAACCCCAAATTGTTTATTATTAAAATATATATCCTTATCTAAGTCATTTGGCCGAACCTTAGATTTTTAGGATTAAAATAACAATTAATAATATAATATTTTATTTAAAAACTATTTTGTGTCAATTTTGACACTATTTGATATATGATTTTTGTGAAAGTCATAACAGAATTATATGTTCGAACCAAGTTGATTAAATCAACACTAATATATCATAGTAACCTATAAAATTAGTGGAATTCATAAAAAGTCTCAAATTATATTTATTTTGGTGTTTATAACATCAATTATGTCAATATTTCATTAATAAGATAATTACTGCATCATCATTGTGTCATAAATAAATTAAATTATTTGATGTCTAAAAATTAAAAATAAAGTACCATCATGTAGTAAATCTTTTTATCTTTCTAATGAATATTTACAATCGAATATATCTTATGTAAAACCCTATATTAAAAATGTTTTAGTAAATATACTTTGATTTTAACTCTTTTAACTCTTCTTTGAATTAAATAGTAATAAATGTCCTAATCTAATCCAAGTGGGCCTAAATGATAATATTTTACACTTAAGGTTGTTTTTGGTCGATATACACTTGTCCAATAGAATTAGGACATGTGTTAGGGTAATATTAATATCATTCTTACCCTTAATTACCCTATTTACTTTTAACCGTGGTAAATAAAAGTAAAAAGTTACTATTCACCAAAAATTATTTTCATCTCATTGAACCACATTTTACTTACTGACATCAACCGTGTCTCTTGGATTTTTGAAATTCTATTCACAGAAGCGGTAAAATTATGTTTTATGAAAGATTCAGTTTTTTAACTACCACTTAGTAGTTTCACTATTCATCAAAAATTGATGTTTTTCAGAACAATGCCAAAATTTCATCCTAAGCTATATTTCATATTCCGAATTCAAAAATGAAGTCTATTTTACCAAATTCATAACATAGAAGTTGCATTAATTAATTTTATAATTAAATCCCGCTGTTAAAACAAATAGCGTGTTTTTAAGAAACAATATCTATCAAAAGATTGACACTTGATTATGTCTGGTTTAAATGTGAAATTACATTCAATGACCAACATTGTATTAAATTGTAAAAATATATTCTAAATATACTTTAAAACCACTAAAATTAATATTTTATCACTATTAATTATTTCGATTGAAAAAGTTGTTTTTAACTAAAATTTTGTAATTTTCACTATTCATCAAAATATGAAAGTTATCCGAAAATTACCAAAATTTCACCCTAAGCTAATTTCGATATTCCGAATCCAAAAATGAAGTCCATTTTGAAAAATAAGAATTACAAAATTTCAAAAAGTGGTTATTACTATTCATAACTGCTAGTTTTAATAATATTTTAATAGCATATCGTTGTTTAGTGAAACTCGGTATTGCGTATTACACACACTATCGAGGAAGGTCGCGATTGCGTGTAATGCAAGGCAAGTCAAGGATGTGTGTTGTGCAAGCTCCTTTTGGTGTAGCGTACAACACAAGACATTAGTGAAATTAAAAAGAATATTTTTCATTAAATCTTGGGCTGTTACATTGAATACCTTAGACTATGCAGGGAATGGACTATGTGAGCTTCCTTAGAGAGTCTTTCTTTACCTAGACTATATGGGGGATGAACTATGTGAGATTCCTTAGAGAGTCTTGCTTTACCTTTGACTATGAGGGGATAGACTGTGAGCACTTCCTCCGAGAGTCTTATTAAATTACTATGATATAACCAGAGGGGTTGGGCTGTGTGTACTATCCATAGGGTTGTCTGTACTTCTTAGATAGGACCAGAGGGGATATATGTGAGTAATTCTCAAAGGGTTACCTGTTTGAGATTAACTTTTGTTTCACTGCTGCTTGATATTGAACTATGGATTGTTTACTGCTGATCACTTTCCTATTTACTACTTTCTGTATTTTTAACTTCCATATATTCACTGACTGTTATGCACAGATCTTCAGGTGGTTTCCTAATAGGATCTAGTCTAACAACCTGTTTGAGTAATGCTTTTGAGCCCAAAAATATTATATTGTTGCAGGTATAAATAATGGAAAGTGACCTTCTACTTCAGGTACTTGACTTGTTGTGGAGCTGGAGAGCATGAGACCATGCATATGCTTGCAATGCTGAGGATCTGTTTATCTTTTATTTTGTACTTTGGTTTGGTACTATTTTTATTCCAGCATTGTGACTTTTTCGTATGCTTTCCTAGACATATGTATCATGCATCATTTATTATGCATTACTCTAGTTGTTTATTATCTCGGTCTTCCGCTATTTACTATTGTTGGATATTTACTGCTTCCTCCATTTCATGTTTGATGACTTCTACCGTGTACTCTGCCAATGAGGGTATAGTTTCCCCACTATCACACATAAGGCCCTCACTGCTAGTCGGTAGCCTCTGGTGTTTAGGTAAATGTGATTGAGGCCATGTGACCATCCAAGTACTGGGCGCCTCTAGGTGGCTCCCAGAACCGGTAGGTTACAACACATTTTCAAGAAAAAATTATAATTCAAAATTTTGGGTCGTTACATTCTCCCCCCCTTAAGAAATTTCATCCCTGAAATTTTATCTCTCTCCCTCGGCTGAGAAAAAGTTTTGGTAGTTCTACCTTATTTTTTCTTCTAGTTAACAAGTGGCTTCTTCGTATTTGTGGTTCCTTAAAACACATTAGTTAGGTAGGTACTCTTATTGTTTATAACCTTATCTATATGGTCCAAGATCTCCATCAGCTGATCTTTATAAGATAGGTCATGTCTTAGTTAAACCACTTCGGTATTCAGTACATGTGAAGGGTCAGGAATGTACTTCCTCAAAAGAGATACATAGAATACATCATGAACTTAAGTGAGATTTGGAGGATGTGAAAGTCTATAGGCCATTGCTCCAATGCGATCAAGTATTTCATAGGGACATATGTACGTAGGTCTTAACTACCCTTTCTTCCCAAACAGTATGACTATATTCCAAGGTGAAATTCTAAAGAATACAATATCACCCACATTAAACTCCATGTCCCTTCAATTGTTGTCACCATATCTCTTCTACTAATGATGGTTGGTATTTTTTTATTGTTTGATGGCATGAACCATTTTTGTCATCAATTGAATAAGATCATGCCCAAGAAGATTCTTCTCACTAGCTTTATCCCAACAAGTTGGTGTTCTAAAACACTTCCCATATAGAGCTTCATAGGTTGAAATCTGAATACTCAAATGGAAGTTGTTGTTGTATGAGAAATAAACTAATGGGAGATGTTGATCCCATCCACAATTAAATTCCATTGAGCATGTTCTTAGCATGTATTCAAGAATTTGAATATTCCTTTCAAATTGGCCATCAGTTTGAGTGTGATAGGTTATACTGAAATTCAATTTAGTATTTAGAGCATGTTGTATACTTCTCTAGAATTTTGATGTGAACTTTGGATCTCGATTAGATACAATAGATATTGGAACTCCAAATATCCTTACCACTACTTTGGTGTATATATTTTCTAGTTGGTAAAGAGATAAATCTTCCCAAATAGAGATAAAATGTGTATTATTTGTTAGATGGTCCCCTATAACCCGTATTGAATTGTTTCCTTAGGATTTTTTCTAAGTACTAGTGACTAATTCCATTGTGATATTGTCCTACTTCCATGTTGGTATGGGTAGTGGTTGTAATATCACTTTAGGTTGTTTTCATTCTGCCTTCACTTGTTGATAGACCAGGAACCTTGTAGTGTAGTTGGAAAAATACCTTTTCATGTTATCCCACCAATAATGATATTGAAGGTCCCTATACATTTTTTTATTTTAGGATGTAGAGAGAAAGTAGAGCTATGAGCTGCATCCATCATATCCTTCTTTATTTACAGAATATATTGAACACATAGTCTTGTAAAAAATTTCAGTACACTTTCATAATCAATATTGAACTCATGAAACTTCAAATCCTTCATATCCCTTTATATTATTTTATAAAAATGGATCATCTCATTGATATTTATTCATCTTCTCTAGTAATGATGGTTGACAAATTATTTTGGATAAGGTTGATTATGTCCCTTACCTTCTAGTTCCCAGGTCCAGTTTTACTGGGTCTTTGATCAATGGATCACCTTGAATCCTCATCATTTCCAGAACAATAGGTCCCTTCCTACTTAATGCATTACTAACATTGTTTTCTAAACCGAGTTGATAATTAATATATCAATCATAGTCTTTATGAAGTTCGAACCATCTCCTCTGACTCATGTTCTATTCTTTTTGCGTTAAAATAAAATTCAAACTTTGAGGGTATATATATATATATCACATTTCACCCCATAAAGATATATAGTCCATATCTTTAGAGAAAATAAAACGACATACAGTTCTAGTTCATGCGTAGGATAGATTTTATCATCAGGATTTAACTATTTAGATTCATAAGCAATCACCATGTCATTTTACATGAGGATGCACCCAATCCCTTTCATAGATGCATCTCAAAAAATAACGAATCCTTCTATAATAAATGGTAGAGTTAACATGGGTGAAGTAACCAATATCTTCTTAATCTCTTGGAAAATTTAATCAAAATCCTTTATCTAGATAAACTTGAACCTCTTTCGAGTTACATGGTTAGTGGAATATTATGTTAGGAAATTTCTTTCACAAACCTCTTATAATATCCCTTTAATCCATGGAAACTAATAATCTTAGTTAAAATTTCTGGATGAGGCCACATCTCTACAACGTTTTTCTTGGTACTATCAATTGACATTTCGTTACTGGTTACAATGTGGCCTGTGAAAGCAGCTTCTTTTAACCAAAATTCACATATTATGAAATTTCCAGAAAAGACTCTCATTCCTTAGATTTTTCAATATAATCCTTAGATGATCCTTGTGATCCCTATGACTTTTGTAATATATCATAATATCATCAAAAACAACTACTACAAGATTATCAAGGTAGCACTTAAATTATCTATAAATAAAATACATAAAAATATATGGATAATTAGTTATACTGAATGGTACAAAAAAAACTCGTAAATATAATATCTTGATCAAAATGTGGCCTTTTAAATATCTTTGTTCTTCACCCTCAATTAAGGATAACCAGATCGAAGATCAATCATGAAGAATAAATGATCCCCATGAATCTGATCAAATAAATCATCAATTGTTGAAATAGGTTACTTGTTCTTTATTATGATCTCATTAAGTTCTCTATAATAAATTCATACCTTCAATGATCTATCCTTCTTTTTCACAAAGAGTATAGGTACACCCCATGGAGACACACATGGTCATATAAACCCCTTCTCCAAAAGACCTTGGAGTTGTTCTTTATGTCCTCTAGATCCACATTTTCCATTCAATACAAGGTATTTGATATCATATTGGAACAGGGAATGACATCAATGAAGAAATATACCTCTCCCTCTGGGGGAGGTCCAAGTAACTCCTTATGAAATACAATATTGTATTCTCGAACAATGGAGACATTATAAATTAGTATAATTTTATTTAATTATTCATCTTCATAGATAATTTTAATAAATAATTCTACAGGAGGTGCTTCTAAATGAAACATGGGCTGAGATATCTCTCCATTATAAAAAACTGTAGGTTTTCCATTCAAGACTACTGTGATTTCCATGATTCTACAGTTGATCTTAGAATTATACTTTGAGATCCAGTTTATCCCTATAATAATGTTGAATTCTAGCATGCGAATGACTACTATATTTTCGATGATATTACTCTCACCAAAGTAAATACATGAGTTTCTATAAACTTTTGATGCTTGGATAATCCCTCATAGAGTCTTGACTGATAGTTATACTTCTATAAATTCAGGGATTGCCTCTTTATTATTTTAAAATATGGAGTAAATAATGTAATATGTAGAACCAAAATAAAAAAAATTACTTTCTATAATTGAGAGAACAATGAGAGTACCTTCCACCACATCATTTAGAGCTTCAAATTCAGCTTTCATGATATAAAGATCACAACATTTATCCCATGGATTATGATGAGGAGGAGGGTGATTCCCCTCTATTAACTTAGGATTTCGATAGTTATTGGAAAAGTTCCCAAGTTGTCCACACTTAAAGATATGAACATTAGGTTATGTCTATACCATCTTCTGTTTATCATTAGTGTTGAGATATTGAGTGTAAATATCATTATGATCATTTCAACAAATATATCGATCTATTCCACACTTTAAACATTTCTCACTCTTGAGAAATTAGTTCCCTGAATATTAATTCCTACATTTGTTTCATGTGGGAAGTTGCACTTTATGTTATCTGCTTCCTTGATCAAATATCATCTCCATGTTTAGCTCCAAATATCTATTTTTTATATTAGATCTATGGGATCATTATGTCTCTTTTAACTCCAGTTCAACATTTATAGCACTCCTTATGATCCCCTCAAGTTGGCTAGATTCTTTTATAGATAGGGTGTTAGTATACTCAATAATCTAAAAACCTTCCCACTAGGATACATGACAAACCTAGAGGTGTGATGGTAAATTTATGGGAAGATTATATCATAGATTCCCACATGTCCATTTTCCTTCTTCTTCATCTCTATGAATTCCTTCTCCATTTTCATTCACATTTAACGGGTAAAATATTTTTTGAAAAATGTTCCCTTAAGTTCTTCCCACTCCATTTCATAAATATCCCCTTATGGTTTTGGGTTTTTAACCAGTGTCTATCACTGATCATCTTATACCTCTAAGTAGTATATAGTGATGGTGACTTTGTGTTATTCCAAATAATTTAATATAAGAAAGATCGTTTCTATAGAGATTATCCATTGTTCAACAATCAATGGGTTAGTAGATCAACTAAAAGAAGGTGGTCGTTAACGCATAAAGGACTCAATATAAATTTTTACTTTTGATATGAATTCGGTATCTCAGCTTGATTCACGTTATTTCTCATAACTTTAGTCAGTTGATTCATCATTCTCATGAATTTTTCTATTTTAGCTTCCATTAGAAGGTCGGTAGTTCTTGCTTTGTTGCACTCACCACTTACGTGGTTTCTCCTATTTCCCTCCATTTTCTAAAAGAATAACACCATAGTGACAAAAGTGTGCTATTTAAAAATCTTATAATTCTAAAGTAGTTTAATGTCTTAAAACATAATGCCTAAATATGTTATTCTTTAGAAATAATTACATTTTCTATAAATCCTTTGTAATTTTGATAAAACAATCTCGGGATTAACAAAACATATCCCCCAGTAGTGTCAAAACTTATGTGAAATAAGGCCCATTGGCATGTACCGGGTCACACTGAATTAGGCCTGATGCACTTTTTCAGTGTTGTTACCCCTAGGTATATAGGTTCCAGAACCGCATCCACTTGTTCATATAGAAACAGAGATTTCTTTGCTCTGAAACTACTAACTTTATACTTATCCAGAATACCATGATGTTTCCTTATATTCAAACCTGTCCATGGGGTTATTCATAATGTTTTAAATTACTAATTTCAACAAATTATTAAACAATCCTTTGATACCAAAAATGGAATCCTACGTTTCTATTACATAACTTTATATTATATTTTAAAAATAGAGGATCTTTAAAAGTTTATTTTCTTGGAAAAAGGAACATAATACCTAAAAACATAGAACATTTGTTTAATCCACTTTAATGGTCTCTTAGTTTTTCAAACTTTGTAAAATTATGGAATCTCATAACCTGGAGACATACATCAATGGAAAGAGTGATCATAAGGACCCGTAAGGGAAAGCAAGGGAAACTATTTACAGGTGATCATGAGAATTGTCGATAAGAACTTGAATAATATCATAAAGGCATGAGAAAAGGTAAAAAAGACATGTAATAGTAAAAATAAAATGTATCATAATATGTAAATTTGGATACAACATTTAATTAAGTCTATCATAAGTATATCACCAATGTTTATCATCTAGGTATCATAAATATTAATAATCCTATTAACCAAGGTATCATAAAACATTTCATCTCTAGATATAAAAATATTTACCCAATGTTTTGGAGTGATTTCAAGGTGAACCCTAGATATGTACTAATTAATGTGACGGAAATATATTATAATTAAACATTTCATAAATAACTTGTGCGGAATAAAAGAAACACGTTTCATATCAAAATCAAGATGCTTTAAAAAAATTATTAAAGACACGATCATTATATCATTATTAGCCCTTAAAAAATGAAGGTAGATTTCATGTATCTTAACCCTAGATGATCAATTTTAAATATAGGTAAATTCCATAGAAAATAAATATGTTTGGGTATTGATAAAATAAAATTAGTGAATTTCTAGATAAAAAAAGATAAATTTTGAGAAGAAAATCTAGAAACATAACACGTATGAAACATGGTTTTAAAAATAATTAAAAATATTATGAAAAGGGGTATCCAATTCATAAAATAATATTAATATAGTAAAGGGATAGAATAAAATGAACATAATAACATAGTATAAAAATTTGATACACATACCACATAAAAAAAGAAACTTGAAAGGAAAAGAGAAGTTGAGATTTCCCTTACCTTGAAGAGTGTTCCTAAAACTTGAGGATCAGGACCTTGGGGGATTGAAGAGAACATCCGAGGACTCCTTGGGAGTTAAAACTATCATAACATTTTAGAGGATTAATTGTAAGTGAATGGAAATTGTGAAATGTATTTATAGGAAAAAGGGAGGATTTGTTTGTTAATTTCCTTAGACACCTAGGTAGTGGTAATGGTAAAATCATGGGATTTACCATGGTAATTTCTCACGGTTGGACACTTGGGACACCGATTTTGATATTTAAATAAAAAATATTAGATAATAATTTCATATTACTTATTAAATCATTATGATTTCATTAAAAACACTAAAAATCTTAAACTATATTTTTACTATTCATGAAAAAATAATGTATTTTAGAAAATTTTAATAAATTCACCCTAACCTAATTTCAACCTATTTATTTCAAAAATGATATTTATTTTATCATAATAATTATCTAAATTTGATAATTTTTAAATTTTAATATACAAATCTATATTTATTAAAAATAATAACAGATACAAAATCCATAGTGAGGTTGCATAGTTAAATTTCTGACACTTAAAAGAAATATTTTATCATTTCTATTTAAAAATAAATGTTTCAACCATAATATTTCATTAAAATAAGTATTATTCATAATATATTATTTTATTATAATATGTATATCTTTTCTATTATGTACAATTTCTATCTGAAAAAACAATTTATCGAATTCCGACTCAATTTTATAAGAATAACTATTATTAAAACAAAATTGATAGGAAACCAATTTTATTTAGACAAATTCATTACAATTTAAGTAACTAGTTCCTTGAAGCTTAACCCATTATAACACTCCCATACAACCTAAAGGTAAGGTGTTCAATGGTGATATATTCTTAGGGAGGCTCTGATAACATTTCCCAAGGGGTGATTTCCAATAACTTGATCATCTCTCATATGTAATTTAATTCAAGAGTAACATGTTGATGCTCGGCTTGGGCTTGGTCAAGAGTAAATCCCAGTGACTCTACCTCCCTCCAAATCATTGAAAATGGGATTCATACAACATGAATCAACTAGTTCAGGATATTTTTTTTCTTTCTAAATTAATTAGAAGTTATCATTTCTTTTTATAACACAAATTTTAATGTTAAAATTATTATTAAGAGTTTAAAACAATCGTATTGACCAAAAATCATATAACAGTTGAAACTAGATGGTCACATTTAAATTTATAATCACATAATTATTAAATATATTTTTTTTTTGAGTATAATATGCCACACTTTTTTAGGAAATAATTATCATTCAAAAATTTCGGGTCGTTACAAAGATCACTTAAGTAGATTTTAATTTATGCCTTTTTCCTTAACTAACATGCATCTCTACATGTACTATAAACCTAAGTTGATTCACATTAAATCATTGTTAACTTAAACCATATTTTCAATAAGGAAGCCCGAAAATCTCCAAGGATTCACAAAACCACCTTTAAGCTTCAATGAAATTTCAACATTCAAACCCATTCACTTTCACAAAGATCCTTCATAAGGAATCTTCATGAACCAAACTTCCTTCATGAAGAAAACTCCATTCACAAAACACTAATCCATCTGGGAACAACCATTAATCACAAAAATCAGTCTTCAAATATACCTAAGCATTGGTTAATACTAAGACAATCATTTTGTGATGCTCAGGTTCACAATGTTTACCTGATTTTCAAATAACTTAACCTTTAAAAATTCAGAGTGATTCATCATTTTCTCCAATTATTTTCTATTCCAAATGAAGAGGGTTTAACTAATTATTTATAATCTTGAACCTTACCAATGATCTCGAGATATTATAAGGTGTTTCATGAAACTCTAAAATCATGTTTGTGAAGCTTCTATATTCATGAATCTCTAGTGAACTTTAACATGACCTCGAAGTTTCTCAATGTCATGAAGAATCATAGTCAAAAAATCACTTTTGATTCTTTTCATAATCATGAAGAATATAATATTTCCATAAAACATTCAAAAAGATCCATACCTTTGTGAAGATCATTCTTTTGAATAAACTAGTATTTATAAAACCTAGTCTTCCAAAAACTTATGATCTGACCATATTTGAGAAGATTCTATCCCAGAAAGCTACCTTTCATGAATGTTACTCCATCCTCCTGATTTTGAGCCCAAAAAATTAGAAAAAACAGGGAAATTACTCTATCATTAACATTGTAGTCAGATTATGCTCTAATATCACTTGACTTGAAAACTTTCTGATAAACCCATTGTGGATTGACAATAAACACAAACTAGACTCAATTTCTAGTAATGAAAAGTATTTATTCCAAAAATAATCACATTTTGGTCCAGAATATCAAACATGAATTTCATTCCTCATCATTTGATGTGGGGTTTATGTAAATAATTCTAATTCATTTATTAACTCACATAAAATTCAACTAGAGAAAGAATAATAAGATTTGTAGGAAGAATATTCCCACAAAATTTAACTAGGGAAGACTCATAAAGTGTATATGTGATCATAATTATTTTAGTGGTTTCCACTATTAATTAAACATCAAATCATTAGGGTGTTATGTAGAATCTCATATAAAATTATTTAGATATAAAATAGTCGGTAGAAATGTATTCATAGAAGATATTTGTAGTTATAGAGTGTATGGTAAGTGTACCTTTCACCATTTTGTTATCATACTCCACAATAGAAATGGAGATCAAATGAAATTTACCATTATTTATCATTGTAATTGGTTGTTGACATCAATCATCATCATTAACCATTGGATTTCTGCACTAGTTATCATTATTCCTATACTTGTTTCATTTGAAACTCTAGAGTGTGGTCGATAAATTATTTGTCCATTTCAATTAATTATCATCATGAGATAAATTATTCCCTTCACTTTAGAATTTTAATTCCCAGTTACCCTCCCTTCTGCACATAAAACATTTAACAATCCCCTTAAGATAATTTCAACCATGTTTCCTTCCGCGCCTGAAGCATAAAGAAAACATCATCTTCTTATCTAAATTATTTTTATAATTTAAATTAAATTCAATAATTATTTTCCTTTCAAAAATATGTTATGGATAGTTAACTTCAATCTCAATTTCAACATTGATAGAATATATAATTATTTCTTCAAATTTACTAAATTTTGTTATATAAATTTACATTCAAAGACTTGTTTTTAAAAAACTGAAGAGTTAATCAACCTTACATTTAGGTTTGATGATAACACAATAAGTGTACATTAAATGCATAATAAACATTTCCTCATAGGTACAAACAAATTCATCTATCATTTACTTGACTCAAGGAATTCTTTCCCTATTTTTGTAAAACAAATATGAAGAAATTTCTTATTATTCAATAATCTCTTAATCACATCCCACTCCATGAATTAAATTTCTTCATGTTTAATCATATTCTTGATAATATTCCACCATTTATATTTTTCTCATTCCAAATTATATAGTGAAAAAATTAATTTTTTATGTTATGGACACTGGATAACAAAAAATATATTTTCACTGGTACTGATCCATTTCTCAGTAACTAGTGGATCATAAAAACCATTAAAACAAGGTGGGTGGTTCTTTATTAATAACCTAAAAGAACATTTTTACTTACTTTGATCATTTATAATTTCAACATGCTTCATATCTTGAGATGGTTATGTTAGCATAGTAATGATATTTTTCATTCCATTTTCCATCAAATATTTAACCAGGAAAAAATCATTCAGTTTTCTATCAAATTCAATATAATCATGAATACTTTGGGGTCTATAAATTTAATAATACCAAAAAAATAGTGTTAGAAACAATAATCATTTTGGAAAACCAAGTAACTATGAAAAATCATTTATTAGATGTCTTAACCATGACACCATCATTTAAATTATTGACACTTACGTTTAACCTAGGTCATTATAGATCATTACCAAAACTTTAGGATGTTATCCTATACTTACAATTATCACAAGGTTTATAACTAATATTTTCACATCCTAGTTTCTAAAATTTAACTAAAACCTTTCTTTGATACCAATTATCAAAACCCAAACATTCCATAAATTGAAATTATATCATTATAAATGAATATTCAATACATAACATAATGATCCACCCCAAAATTATATAGGTATAGTGATTTTAAAAACATGGACACATAAAAACTCATTAATAAATGATCCACATAATCTCCCTCTTTGTTCCCCATAACTAGCACCCTTCTTGGAAATATCATACTCAATACCTATACTCATAACTGAGGGAAAGGAAACATAAAAAATAGTGAGATTAGATTCTCAATAATGGTTAATAGGGGAGATATTTACATAAAACAAGTTTAGGGGTATGATAATATGAGAAAAAACATTGATAACCCATAACTTGCATATCATAAATCGTAATATCATGTTATGGAATTAAGCTTGGTTTTTCGTAAGGCATGAATCATAAAGGAATCAAAGAGAATGAGACATAATGGCCTAACATTGGTATAAAAAAATAATTTTTGGGCATACAAATATGCAAAGATAATAATTTATAGAATAGTAATGGATCACTTCTAAGACTATCATAGTGTATTTAGCTCATTCTCCAATCCATCATAGTAGTCAATGTTCACTCCCAAGACAATCATAGTGGACATAGTCCCCTAATGAACATGGTACACTCTCCATTCCAGTAAAATTTATCTCTTGATATATCAATATTTAACCAATACATTGGAGGTATATATTATTCATGGACCACACAACAAATGATGAAAAAAATACATATGTGTGTAACAATATCAATAAACATTCATCATATCAGAACCCATTAAAAGAAATGGATTTCATAAATATTTAATCATATAATAACTTATGGAAAATAAATAAGTTTTATAAACATATCCTCAATTATCATTGACTAACCCATGGAAAAATTGAGTTTCCTAAAAATCTTATCATCATAAGCATAAAACATCCAGAGAAAGAAATGAAATCCTTGGATCATATCACCAGTAAATCATAATTCAAAACAAGGGTTATTATATTTTGAGAATAGAAATACCATTAAGAGTTCATTAAATCATTCTTGAGGAAAAAATAACTTTCAAACTCCTCTAGTCGTTACATCAGTGGTGCTTTATATTCTGCTATCCCAAGTTGTCTCATCTTCATCCCTTCGGAACCCATTGGACCACCTTTCTTCAGCAAGGGGATGCTCTCCATTGCATTCTAGTTTCATACCTCTAGAACCCACTCTCAAGGACATTCTTCTCCATCCTCCACCACTGTTTCCTCAAAATAAACATTATTTTCCTCAGTTCACCCTAGGGAAATCTTCTCATCCATTTTTGGTGGTTCTCCTATGCCCGAATTTTTTTAGAGGATTTTTTGGAAGCTTCGTCCTCTATTTAGTGGTCCCTAGTGGCCTGATTCTCCCTTGAGAAGCCTTCCCTTTCAGTTTTCCAATCTCTGGTTGCTTCATGGGGCATCTCTTCTCCAGCAAGGGTCTCTAACCTTAACCTAAAATCCTTTTTCATTGTTCTTGATTCCTAATAATAATTCATTAGGTCTTGGGATTCAAAATCTCATTCTTTCATAAATATTTGGTTCTATCTCTTCATATGGTCTATGGAAGTGAACTTAGGGAGGTAATATCCAATAGAAACGGTTTGGATCAACCTTTTGGGGATTCCTCTCCTCCTTTACAATGTGTTATTTCCTTATCACATTATTGATTCTTTTGGATTCTTTCATTGTGCTATGGAACACACTCTAAATCTATTGGTCATGTCATTGGATCACATTTGCATCGAGATGGATATTCCCCTTCCCCTTCTGGAGTAGATTCTTTTAAGAGTGGGAGAATCATTATCTTGGTGAAAAAACATGGTTTACCACTTTCTAGCATGCTTTTATGTGTTTTTTCAACTTCAAAGTCACCTGAATTCCGATTATAGGAAAAACAAAGCTGGCTTAAATTTAGAGTCCAATCAATCCTCTAGTTTCAAGACAAGATTTTAGATATCTATGGTTCCTCTTAGCTCCTCTATTCCAGATGTTGCGCTTCTTCTAGGATAAATTTCTTTTTCATCATGCTCATAAATCATTTCAGACCCACCTCATATGGCTTATCCTCCTCCCAAACAATCAGAAGCCCTCAAAACCAGTATGGAAATAATGATCTTCAAACCTTGGTTATTTTCACTCCCACCTATTCATAACTCTCAGAAGCTTCAGGATACCCCCACAACAAGTTGGTTCCACCCATAGTCTCTTATCTTACTATACCATTCTCTACTAAATATCCCGAGTGTTTGTCTCCCATTTATTTATCTAATAGATTTTTATTACAGAGAGAATCATCAGCTGATGATATAGATTCAAGGGAAATTTCGCATGTGGGTTTTCATTCAGTTACATGTGTCCAGACCAGATCCTATAAAAGGAAAGAGGTAGCTTGATCTCTTTCTAATCTTCAATAATATTCATTATCTGGAGATAATACTAGGCCCCCATCAAATTCCTGAGACTTGGATGCTCAGGTTAAAACCATTTTTTTATCTAATTAAAGACGCAATAGAAACATCTATATTTTTGTAATTTTGGAACACAGACAATGATTCTCCATAAATAAATATTTTTCTGGAAGGATAGGCATACATGAATGCATTCATGGTAATCCAAACAATCGGCACATATGGGTCTTCTGGAAACCCATCATTAGGGTTGATAAGGGGAAAAATAGATCAATAAATAACAACTAAGGATAGTATAGGTCTAAACAGCTCGTTCATTAATTTGGTCTATTATAATTATGACTCCTACAAGATAGAGGATCTCTGAAAATACCTTTCGTCTTTCAATCCATAGGATAAATCTAGGTTAGTTTTTGGATACATCAATTTTGTTTTGGACAAATCTATGAAGAAAGGTGACAATAATTACCCCATGAAAGTAAGACAATATTTTTCCTCTTTTATGACCTAAACATGTACCTTGGACATGGGTTATTAAGGTAATAAATTCATTTGGTGTAATAACTATAAGGGAATTGACTTTATATGGTGTTATCAAGATTACATCATGGAAAAAATCCATGACATAACTTCCTACCCCTTTATTATGGTGACTCATCTTGTCAAAGATTTATCTGATCATTCTCCGATCATGGTATCTCTTCTATGGAGTAGGGATAGTACCAAGTAATATTTCTTTTAAAAAAACTAGATAAATGTTATGTTCTATTCAGAGGTAGTGACAGAATCATGGAACAAACTGATTCAAGGGAAAAATTCTATTACCCTCCACAATAAATTGAGACGATTAAAGGGTGTATAGTTTAATGTCCTGAGGGGAAGCAACCTAGTGTGAATGAAATTTCCTCCCTCAAATACGATATTGATCACATGGAGGAATCCCATGAAGATTATTAGAAAGATTAACTCTTCTACTCTATAGTCCAAAAGAAAAACATATTAGGTGAGATACTTTTAGAATAAGAACATATGGGTCGTGAATAATCTAATGTTACATGGTTGAAAGAAGGGGACAAAACACAGCTTATTTCCATCCATGCATAAAGGATAAAATCAGACTTATCGTCCCAACATCCAAATGAGAAATCGGTATTTTACCAATGACATCAACATTGTGGGAGGTATGGAAAATAATTTAATTTGATCAATTATTTATGACCCTAACCCCAACTTATATGAAGGTTACCTGAGATTTCAAGTAGATCTCTTTGATAACATCGACCATGTGGTCTCTAACACTAATAATGTAACGCCCCGACCCCAGCTACCCAGAGTCGGTGCATTACTTCGTAACATTGGCATGATCACAAAAGATCAAGTCTCGAAAGAACGATTAGTTTAGTAGCCTTGGAAACACTAGATACATTCATAAGTCTTTCATTACATCAAAAAGTAAACAAACTACAATAACATGGTCTTCATAGTCCACACTCATATCCTCACTGACTATTCTTGAAAGTCAGTCATAATACACTTCTTCACATCCTAGAAAATATTGAAACATTGAAAGGGGTGAGCTCAGATGCTCAGTAAGGATAACAATATTGCGGAAGCTTTTATAAGAAAACATAATCAATTAAGGCAATGTATAACTAAAACAAAAGACTTATTGAACTTAAACTTCAGCATAATATGGAAAAAGTAAAATAAAATAATGCCATTACTTGCTCACATGGATATTCTACTAGACGAATAATCACATGAAATATCAATAACCACTTTCATAATGAGGGAATGTATAATGCCGGACATTCTGAAACATTTTGTCAAGGCCTCGGCCAAGACGTCTAAAATGATTAAGGCCTCGGCCAAAACCATAAATCAAATTGGGAAAGGGCCTCGGCCAATTCCACGTCTAGTTGTCTCATGAGACATACTGATGCATCAAGGAGCTATAGCGGGCTCCACCCGTCACTTATTAAGTCCAATACATTCCTCATATGAATAGGTTTAAACATATCATAAACCATAACATAATCGTATCACATAAAACATGCATAAAGGAAACATAACATTTCCACATTTCAATCACAAGATATCAATACAACACATTGATATAATAAAAATGCTTTCAAAACCATTTTCAATACCAAAATAAAGGAAAGTTAAAACTTTGTATTTATTATTCATTAAAAAAAATGATGGCTTGTAGAGGAAGCCGAAACTCAAATAATGGTCACGGCGGTGGAGAAGTCGTTGTCGCCGCATAAGTATGGAAAGAAAAACATTCCCTTTTGTCATTTAGAAAAACGCTTCGTGTAAAAAAAGATTCCTTTTGAATAAACGTAAAAGTCAAAGGGGTTTATACACCGTATAAAAGAAAGTTGTGTATAAAACCAAATATGCCTCAATGAACGGGGATTGAGACGAAGTCCGTAAAAGATCATTTTTTTAAATAAAGTACATCTATAATGTGTATTCACTATAAGTACACATAAATAATGTAAAAATACAAGATAGTACATAATAATATCATGACATAATTTGAAAGTAGGAGATTAACGCAAAGAATAGAAATTGGGTTAAGAAGTTCCCTTACCTTGCGTCATGTCCTGACTCGACCGTTCTTTAACCTCCTGAATAATAAACTAGAGTTAATTTATATTTACTTAAGAACCTTTTTCATGTTCATTATTCCTTTTTATATCACTTATTACAATTTTATGAATGTTATGTAATTATTTAAGTTAATAACGGTCGTTTTGTCGATCTTTGGTACTTGTGTCAACAATAA
Organism: Viscum album; assembly: GCA_963277665.1. Lineage (NCBI taxonomy): Eukaryota > Viridiplantae > Streptophyta > Magnoliopsida > Santalales > Viscaceae > Viscum > Viscum album. The sequence goes on along the minus strand of OY728123.1, from coordinate 2,066,559,681 downwards.
CCTTCTTATAATTACAAGTTGTTCATGTGGTGAAATATCCATTATATCCAGAATTATATTCATGATGTAGATATCATATATATCATATATATCCAGTATATACATTCATTCATAATATTACGTATCATTTAGAGGTAAGAAATGAAATGCACCGTTCATGGAGACGGTAAGCCGTACGTACGCATGAACGCTACTTTCATTTCTATTTCGTATTTAATGTAATGAAATCATAATTATATAAAGGTATAATATAGTTCCAGTATAATATCATATATAATATCATTTACTGCATCCTTTATACATCCCACATATGGCATTAACGATTCACATCACTTTGAGGGGGCGGTAGTCCGCACTTCCTAAAATGAAATTATCGCGTTTTACCCATAATGGAAATCATAAAGTATGCCATAAATGAGAAATACAGAAGAATAAGTAAAACATAAACATATTATATATCATATATAAAAATAGTGACATCTTAATGGCCACCTTTGAAGGTGTTATATGAGTGTTGAACAATCATCGTTTCGTGAGGCAGAAATTCGCCATCCACAGAAACTGTATGTCTTTTAACCATTAGATGTAGGTGTGTGTAAGTGTATCTCGAATCCTTCTTATAACAACATAATAGTATATTGAGGATACTGGTGTTGTTACAAAAGAAATGAATAAAAAGAGTTTATGGGGTTGGAGAAGAAAAATAAAACAAAACAACATTGGAGAAGACATTACCTCAAAATCGGGTAACTATTTTTGATTTGAGCCAAAGGATTCCTTGGGAAGAGTTCTGCCCAAAGTGAGGCTTCTAGGAGTAAGGGAGGGAAGTTGGGACAGTATTTGGGAAGATTTTGGCCGAGCCAAATGGCTTTAAAGTGTAAATAAGGTGGGATAGGTGGGGGCCTTTTATAAGTGGAGAGGAGGGGCTCTTTTGGAAAGATTGAAATGTTACATTATTACACAATGCTTTTCGGATTCTAAAGGTCCCACAATTATATAATTCGTGGATAAGGTGATAAGGGTTCGAAATCTACCCATCCAATAGTCTTTGTACAAGTTTAAGCCTTGGATGTTACATTATCTTTTCATTTTATTAAAATCTTTAAATAATGAGGTCATCAATGCATCGTAATGATGTCATAAATAATTTAATTTATTTAACGTCTAAAAATTATAAAAAAATACTATGATGTAGGAAATATTTTTAGCTTTCTAATGAATATTTATAGTCAAAATTGGGACTTGTGTAACCCCACTTAAAACTGTTTTAGTAAAACAACTCATGTTTGTGTCAATTTAATTTTAACATTAAATAAATATATATTAATGTCATTTTCCAACTAAAGTGGCTCCATGGGGTCCCCAAGTTGACCCATGGGTTTTCTTGGTCGGCCATGACTCATACAATAGGAGTAGAACAAGTGTCAAGCTCATCTCATATTATTAAAACATTATTTGTACCTTAAACTACACTAATTACCTCTAATCGCGATTAAGAACTTAAAAGTTACTATTCACCAAAAAATTATTTTAATCTCATTGAACCACATTTTACTTCTTAATGACAACCATGTATGTAGAATTTTTGAAAATCAAATCACAGAAGTGGTAATATTTCATTTAAACGAAAAATCAGTTATTTAACTACCACTTAGTGGTTTCACTATTCATCAAAAATTGAAGTTTTTCAGAAAAAGGCCAAAATTTCACCCTAAGATATAATTGATATTCCGAATTCAAAAATGATGTATATTTTAAAAAATTCCAAACATATAAGTTTCATAAATTAATTTTATAATTAATTCCCGCTGTTACGACAAATAGCGTGTTTTTAAGAAACAATTTATATCAAAAGATTGACAATTGTTTATGTCCAATTTCAATGTTAAATTAATTCTAATGACCACCATTGGATAAAATGGTAAAAATATATTCTAATTATACGTTAAAACCACTAAATAGTATAATTTATCACAATAGATTATTTTTATTAAAATGTTGTTTTAAGTATTTTTCACTATTCATAAAAAATTAGAAGTTCTCAGAAAAATACCAAAAATTCAACATAGGCTAATTTCGATATTCCGAATCCAAAAATGAAGTCCATTTTGAAATATAAAATTTCTATAATTTTAAAAAGTGGTTATTACTATTCATAACAGCTACTTTGATTAGTCGCGGTGTTTTAGAACTCGAAGTTGCGTACAATGCAAGCTATTGCATTATTGAATGAGAAGCGTATCATGGAAGCTCGGGGTGTTACATTCTCCCCTCCTTCAATAAATTGCGTCCTCGCAATTTGAAATTTTTCTTGGAAAATAAAAGGTTGAAAATAGAAAATACCTTTGTGGAAAACCCACATCGGAAATGAGGTTAATAAAATTTAGTCTTAATAAGAGGGAAATAGAAATAATAAAGTCACCACCAAATTATGATCTCGATAATGAGAACATTGGTGGAAATTAGAGACATATAATTGGAGGGAAAACGTAAATATTTGTAGGGAGTGATTGAGGTCATCATTCACAATCAACTGTCAAATTGAGGGCCTCAAAGCCTTCAATCTATGTTGATTTAAAATATCATCAGTTCAACAAGACATAAGGTATTAGGATAACACATTTTTTTTGATTTAATATCCCTTTACTAAAGTTTAAGAATTAATTTATTCATTGAATAAGAGATAGGTATATATATATTTATGCTAGACAATTAGAGTTTCAACCTTCAACTCATCTTTCACTCAAAAAGATAATAGAACTCAAAAATATTATACTTATCCTAATTGTATAAGGTTCCAAATTTTAACACATACCATTTAGATTAGAAAAAATATTTTGTAAAAACCAGGGACTTCACGTAGTCCAGTGGTAGGCGATTAATCCCAATCGCACTATGGTTGTGGGTTCGATTCCCACAGCTTTATCCGACGTGATGGGTTGTCACTCGGTCTACGTGTTTTACTTTTTATAAATATCCAAAAATAACCTTAACAATAGTATCCAATGTAAAATATAATCCATTTCAACCTTTATAGTTATCCAAAATACTTTTGTCCAACTCACAGTCCGGATTTTATGAGGAAGGTAAACATAATGAAGCTCCTTTTTTTCTATGTAACAACATGTGAACACCTTCATCATGTATTCTTTTAAAACACTGCAACATACTGTATTACCATAAATCATTATTGATTACATTCATGATCCTTTATTCCTTATAGAAAACTAGATATACTCCTTCTATCCAAAAATGTATTCAAATCATTAATCAGTTTCAAGGATGTTAAGAATATCCAACATAATTTATCCGAATCAATCGTGTCTTATTCCAAAATCACTATCTTGGTATAAGAACCATATTATGGTTTATCTTTCTCTCAACCATATATTTTCCAAAAATTTAACCTACTGTGGAGTCACTTTTCTTGGTTCCACACAATCTTAAGTCCTAGATGAAATAGTACTGCAGTACAATCCTTATATACTCCAAAATTATTATAACAAGTACATCATTGATACAACACTCAAATTAAAAAATTCTTTAATAACAACATAAGAACTCTAATCATTCCTCCTCATCTGTGGTAGTATCATAACTTGATTATTATCCAATAACATCATTTGGGGCATACTCTGATGATTTGAACATTGGTTTGCGTAGTGTCCCCACTCCTTGCAGATGAAGCATTGTACATTTGAAACCTTTTTCTTACCCTTGCAGTCACGCACTCGGTGTCCTTTTTCTCCACACTTATAACAAACTCCCATTCCCTTCAGGCAAATTCCAAGGTGTTTCTTCCCACAGTTATCACATATTGGAAAATTCTTCTTTTCCCTCGTCCCTTTATCCATCATTCTCTCTTCCATCCTTTTATTCTCTTTCATCCCTTCAAATCCATAAGACTCAGAGAATTCTCTACTTATCTCATTAACACATGATACTATTTCTTCATATGTTGATAACACATGGGAGAATATTTCCCTTCTAAATGTTGGCTTAATACCATGAAAGATATGATCCTTCTTACTCTTTGGATCATACGTATAGATGGAGTTCACATTCCTTCTACTGGGCGCCATTTCTATACAATGCCATAAACTAGATTAGTTTATGAATCAAAATACATAATTCCATACTTATAAAATACTTAACATAAATTGAACTATTTATGGATATAATCCATAATCATAAAAAGGTTTTCTTTGAGGAAGTATATACTCATAACCGTTCATAGTGGTTTGTAAATAAAACGAGAATTATCCTAAGCATATCCCCCAGGAGTGTCGTAACCAAGAGTGCAGAAAGGCCCGTTGTCGTGCACCAGTTCCCGTTCGAGTCTAGCTCAAAGCGGTGTTTTCGGGTTTTACCCCTAGGTACATCTGTGCTAGAGCCGCCTCTACTTGCTCGTATCCAGACAGGGACGTATTGCTCGGAAAACTCACAAAATCTCTATAATACTAAAATTATAGGAAGCTCCTCTATACTAATCCTTAAAGTCTATCTTCGGGCTATGTGCTCTAATCAGAGTTTATCTAAATCTAGCTTCCAAGGTTAGTACTAAACTGCCTCTGATACCAACTGTAACGCCCCGACCCCAGCTACCCAGAGTCGGTGCATTACTTCGTAACATTGGCATGATCACAAAAGATCAAGTCTCTAAAGACCGATTAGTTTAGTAGCCTTGGAAACACTAGATACATTCATAAGTCTTTCATTACATCAAAAAGTAAACAAACTACAATAACATGGTCTTCATAGTCCACACTCATATCCTCACTGACTATTCTTGCAAGTCAGTCATAATACACATCTTCACATCCTGGAAAATATTAAAACATTGAAAGGGGTGAGCTCAGATGCTCAGTAAGGATAAAAATATTGCGGAAGCTTTTATAAGAAAACATAAGCAATTAAGGCAATGTATAACTAAAATAAAAGCCTTATTGAACATGAACTTCAGCATAATATGGAAAAAGTAAAATAAAATAATGCCATTACTTGCTCACATGGATATTCTACTAGACGAATAATCACATGAAATATCAATAACCACTTTCATAATGAGGGAATGTATAATGCCGGACATTCTGAAACATTTTGTCAAGGCCTCGCCCAAGACGTCTAAAATGATTAAGGCCTCGGACAAAACCATAAATCAAATTGGGAAAGGGCCTCGGCCAATTCCACGTCTAGTTGTCTCATGAGACCTACCGATGCATCGAGGAGCTATAGCGGGCTCCACCCGTCACTTATTAAGTCCAATACATTCCTCATATGAATAGGTTTAAACATATCGTAAACCATAACATAATCGTATCACATAAAACATGCATAAAGGAAACATAACATTTCCACATTTCAATCACAAGATATCAATACAACACATTGATATAATAAAAATGCTTTCAAAACCATTTTCAATACCAAAATAAAATAAAGTTAAAACTTTGTATTTATTATTCATTAAAAAAAATGATGGCTTGTAGAGGAAGCCGAAACTAAAATAATGGTCACGGCGGCGGAGAAGTCGTTGTCGCGGCATAAGTATGGAAAGAAAAACATTCCCTTTTGTCGTTTAGAAAAACGATTCGTGTAAAAAAAGATTCCTTTTGAATAAACGTAAAAGTCAAAGGGGTTTATACACCGTATAAAAGAAAGTTGTGTATAAAACCAAATATGCCTCAATGAACGGGGATTGAGACGAAGTCCGTAAAAGATCATTTTTTTTAAATAAAGTACATCTATAATGTGTATTCACTATAAGTACACATAAATAATGTAAAAATACAAGATATTACATAATAATATCATGACATAATTTGAAAGTAGGAGATTAACCCAAAGAATAGAAATTGGGTTAAGAAGTTCCCTTACCTTGCGTCTTGTCCTGACTCGACCGTTCTTTAACCTCCTGAATAATAAACTAGAGTTAATTTATATTTACTTAAGAACCTTTTTCATGTTCATTATTCCTTTTTATATCACTTATTACAATTTTATGAACGTTATGTAATTATTTAAGTTAATAACGGTCGTTTTGTCGATCTTTGGTACTTGTGTCAACAATAACCTTCTTATAATTACAAGTTGTTCATGTGGTGAAATATCCATTATATACAGAATTATATTCATGATGTAGATATCATATATATCATATATATCCAGTATATACATTCATTCATAATATTACGTATCATTTAGAGGTAAGAAATGAAATACACCATTCATGGAGACGGTAAGCCGTACGTACGCATGAACGCTACTTTCATTTCTATTTCGTATTTAATGTAATGAAATCATAATTATATAAAGGTATAATATAGTTCCAGTATAATATCATATATAATATCATTTACTCCATCCTTTATACATCCCACATATGGCATTAACGATTCACATCACTTTGAGGGGGCGGTAGTCCGCACTTCCTAAAATGAAATTATCGCGTTTTACCCATAATGGAAATCATAACGTATGCCATAAATGAGAAATACAGAAGAATAAGTAAAACATAAACATATTATATATCATATATAAAAATAGTGACATCTTAATGGACACCTTTGAAGGTGTTATATGAGTGTTGAACAATCATCGTTTCGTGAGGCAGAAATTCGCCATCCACAGAAACCGTATGTCCTTTAACCATTAGATGTAGGTGTGTGTAAGTTTATCTCAAATCCTTCTTATAAAAAAATCCTAGTATATTGAGGATACTGGTTTTGTTACAAAAGAAATGAATAAAAAGAGTTTATGGGGTTGGAGAAGAAAAATAAAACAAAACAACATTGGAGAAGACATTACCTCAAAATCAGGTAACTCTTTTTGATTTGAGCCAAAGGCTTCCTTGGGAAGAGTTCTGCCCAACGTGAGGCTTCTAGGAGTAAGGTATGGAAGTTGGGAGAGTATTTGGGCAGAGTTTGGCCGAGCCAAATGGCTTGAATGTGTAAATAAGGTGGGAGAGGTGGGGGCCTTTTATAAGTGGAGAGGAGGGGCTCTTTTGGAAAGATTGAAATGTTACATTATTACACAATGCTTTTCAGATTCTAAAGGTCCCACAATTATATAATTCGTGGCTTAGGTGATAAGGGTTCGAAATCTACCCATCCAATAGTCTTTGTACAAGTGTAAGCCTTAGATTTTACATTATCTTTTCATTTTATTAAAATCTTTAAATAATGAGGTCATCACTGCATCATAATGATGTCATAAATAATTTAATTTATTTAATGTATAAAAATTATAAAAAAAATACTATGATGTAGGAAATATTTTTAGCTTTCTAATTAATATTTATAGTCAAAATTTGGACTTGTGTAACCCCACTTAAAAACTGTTTTAGTAAAACAACTCATGTTTGTGTCAATTTAATTTTAACATTAAATAAATATATATTAATGTCATTTTCCAACTAAAGTGGCTCCATGGGGTCCCCAAGTTGACCCATGGGTTGGTTTGGTCGGCCATGACTCATCCAATAGGATTAGGACAAGTTTAAATCTCATCTCATATTATTAAAACATTATTTGTACCTTAAACTACACTAATTACCTCTAATCGCGATTAAGAACTTAAAAGTTACTATTCACCAAAAAATTATTTTAATCTCATTGAACCACATTTTACTTCTTAATGACAACCATGTATGTCGGATTTTTGAAAATCAAATCACAGAAGTGGTAATATTTCATTTAAACGAAAAATCAGTTATTTAACTACCACTTAGTGGTTTCACTATTCATCAAAAATTGAAGTTTTTCAGAAAAAGGCCAAAATTTCACCCTAAGCTATAATTGATATTCCGAATTCAAAAATGATGTCTATTTTACAAAATTCCAAACATATAAGTTGCATTAATTAATTTTATAATTAATTTCCGCTGTTACGACAAATAGCGTGTTTTTAAGAAACAATTTATATCAAAAGATTGACAATTGTTTATGTCCAATTTCAATGTTAAATTAATTCTAATGACCACCATTGGATAAAATGGTAAAAATATATTCTAATTATACGTTAAAACCACTAAATAGTATAATTTATCACAATAAATTATTTTTATTAAAATGTTGTTTTAAGTATTTTTCACTATTCATAAAAAATTAGAAGTTCTCAGAAAAATACCAAAAATTCAAAATAGGCTAATTTCGATATTCCGAATCCAAAAATGAAGTCCATTTTGAAATATAAAATTTCTATAATTTTAAAAAGTGGTTATTACTATTCATAACGGCTACTTTGATTAGTCGCGGTGTTTTAGAACTCGAAGTTGCGTACAATGCAAGCTATTGCATTATTGAATGAGAAGCGTATCATGGAAGCTCGGGGTGTTACAAATAATGACATTATTGGTTCCTTGCTGACCAAGGAGGAAATAAAAGAAGTTATTTTTTCTCTTAATTGGGAGATAGATCTTATGGTCATGATAGGTTCCCATGATCTTTTTATGTGGATTATTGGTAAATGATGAAGGTTGAGCTCATTGAGATGATCCAAGACTTTTTTAGGGGAGGGAATGTTTCCATATTTTAATGTGATGCTTCTATTCTCCTTGTTTTAAAGGTGAAGGATCCCTCTTGCTCCAAATATATTTTTTTCAAATATAGGATAATTAACATGTCAAATTTCCCCTAAAAGTTTCTTTTTAGTGTGCTCAATAGAATACTTACCTCATATTTTCTATCCTGGATATCAAGTGAGAAGCATTAGTTCATTCAAAAATGGTATATTCAAGGTCATATTAGTATTTATCAAGATATGATCTCAAATATAAATATGAAATGGAATAGATCAAACATTTCTATCAAAATAGATATGGTAATGTTTTATGATAGAATTGAATGGGGCTTTATTTTGAGGGTCTTGTCAAGTATGGGTTTCTCGGTATAGAATGAAGACTTGTTTTCAATGTGTTTCAGTTCCTCCTGGGTGTCAATCATTTTAATGGGAAGAAGATGTGGTTTTTTTAAAATTTGTCTCGACTCTTAGATAAGGGGATCCTCTTTCTCTAAGTCTCTTTATTTTGTTTTATGGGACAATCATTAGGATGATCAATAGGAACTAGGAGAAAGGCAGTATCACCCCTTACAAATGAAGGATCCAGTCCCAAGGGGTCTCTAGTCACATGTTTGCATATAAAATTATTTTTTTGTAGATGGAAATAAGATATTAATCAGAGGTATTAATAGAACACTAGAAGAGTACTATAGATGAAGAGATCATTACATCAACCACAATAAAATTAGAATTTTTATTTCAATATGTTGTTTGAGTGATGGATTCATTCAATTGAGTCAACCTTGGGAATTCAATGAATAAATTTATCCATAGAGTACTTAAGAGCTCCCGTCTCTCCAGGCCACCGGTATATTCATCACTTTGAAAAAGTGGTTCAAAAAATTGTCTCTCATATTACAAATTAGAATAATACATTTATATCATTCGGTGGAAGAATAAATTTTATTAATTGTGTCTAATAATCAATCTCAATGAATATCATCTCAGTTCTTAAGGTGTCAATATCAGTTATTAAGGATATTGAATCCCTCATGTGCCCCTTCATTAGGATGACCACATGGAGGGGAGGTATCACTAGGCTTCATAGGGGAAAATGGAAAGACCCTACAATAAAGGCGACATCACTGTGAGATGTGTGAAGGATATAATGAATATCCTGATTGCTATACTAGCATAAGAAAATATTCAAGGACATTACATTTGGGTAGCCTTCACTACAAAAAGATGTGGTCTCCCCTCTCCTTTCCCAAGGGACAATGCTTCAGTGCTTTGGTGGTCGCTTGAAATCCTCATGCCAAACATGTGAAGAAATACAATATTGTTAATTGGTCTTGGTGATATTACCTTTTGAGAAGTTAGTGGGTTGGTTCCAAACTCATATTTCTAGGATTCGATGTTCCAAACATTACCTTTCTTCAAACCTGTTCATATCCCAGCTTCATCTGAGCGGTTCTAATTGATTATAAAAGGCAGTTTTTTAATCTTATTTCCCTTAACATCACACTCAATAGATTTATATTCATAGGTTCTCTATAGGGGTCTTTACTACCAAGTATTCCCATAATATCATGAACTCTAAAAATGATCGTGATCCATTTGGAAGCCATATTTGGTGCAAGGAGGCCCTAACAAAGTACAAATTCCTAATATAGAGGGTGCACAACAATTCCCTATGAAAAGATGACATAATATACTGTAAGGGAATCGTGATGGCCTCAAAATGATTCTGGTTCATCAACCCCAAATAATAATCCAACATTGACTAATTTTTCATATGAAATTCATCAATGGACATTTAGAATTTAGTGGGATATTTTTCAAGAATTCCAACAGAATCCCCCATTAGTAATGATTCCATTCAATAATGGCTCTAAGGAAGTAAGTATAATTTACAGGAAATGAAGGTGAGGAATATCATTCTCATTGTTTTTTGTTAGTGTTTATGGAATTCCTAGAACAAAACTCAAGATTTTGAACACATGACCTCAAGTATTTCATTCATTGTGAGGACCCAATGCATGGTTTCAAATCATGAAATTCTTCTCAAGGACAGTGATCATGATACTTCTCTCAAAAACCTTATTCCAAATTATTTTATGGATGTGGGGACTAATAATGACTTATAGGGATGATGGTTGTGACAGAGGCTTCCAACTAGTAGGCTCAAGCTTAATGTTGATGATTCATGTAGTATGAGTGACATGCAAGGTGGAGTCCTGGTACAGGATAAACATAGTTTTGTGATTTATGATTTATCATATTCTTTTGGATTGGGTGATTCACTTTGGGAAGAGGCTATAAAAATGATTCAAGTCTTTGATCAATACATATCTAACAATATCATGATTGAAACACTAGAGACTGACTCCCAGAATCTCCACTAATCTCTCAAGGGGGAGATTCAACCTCCCTGGAAAATCATATATCACATTGGTCAATTCAAATATATCATCAATTATCATGTGGAAATCCTTTACACCAGGATAAAATGGAACCCATAAGGGTACTATCTCACATTCAGGGATTCTCAGACTCACTCTTTACAAATATTTTCTAGTATGGGTTTGTTTCCTAGCGAGTGCGTGAACATACTAATAATTAATGCCATTGGAATTAATTTGTATTGATCCCCATGATCATAATGTGACACATGTTTCCATTATTTTTTCATGTTTTTTATAGTGAGTTTATGAAAAAAAATATTAGTACTGATAAAATATATAATTTAAAATAAATAATTTCTTTCACATTTTTCTAAAAAGTCAAAAAAATTCACTTTCAGAAAATGAGAAGAAGATTAATTTTAAACCTTTTTTTAAAAATTTAAAAAATAGTAAAAATGAATTTTTTTTTAAAATGGGATAATAGTAAAAACCATTTTTAAAATATTTATAGAAAACATGGATATGGAAGAAAATGTTTTTTCAATCAAAGATGGAAATAAAATCAATTCTCTTTAAAATGATTTCTATGTATCCTAAGTATATAAATTTAAGAAATTCAAATAAAAACATGCATTCTAAAAAAATAATGATATTAGAATAAAATTTTTTAATTTATTGAGAGGTAGATCATAATACTTTATCCTTGGAAACTTAATAAAAAAAATCCTATAAACAATGATATTGTGACATAAATCCATTACCACTTTGGTAACATTTTAATCCTAAACCCCATAAAATAAAGAACCATAGATTTATATCTAAACCCCAAAAAATATCATAAAAAATCATTATAAAATACATTCATGTTCATCATATACACCACATAAAAGAAGCAATTTTTGAATATGGCATGTGTCTCATTGAGATAAAAGTGAGACGGAAATCCATTACCTCAGGTCTGACTTTCTTTATATCCATTTGAAACTCGTATATAATAAATATATATTTATTACACATATATTAATGAACTATAATATAATATATCATACCATACATGTATATATAGACAAATTAATTACACTATTCAGGGAGACAGTAGGTTGTGTGTATGCTTGAACGATGTTTTAACTTTTCAATATGTGAAATGAAATTAAGGGAAATAACAATTCACATTTAAAAAATAATTATTACATAATATATATATATATATATTATTCAATAATTATATCCTTATTTCCAATCAATTAAATTGAAATGAAAAACGAATCACATAGCTTCTGGGAGGTGCTAGTCGACACGTACGCACGAGCAAAGTTATCGCTTTCCAACGGTTTGGAAGGAAAGAAGGTAGATTTTATACTATCATTACAAAAGTATATTTATGTAATACTCATCATAATAGTCATAATACAAATCATAATAACCATCCATGAAATATAGTGGTGTAAAATGAAGTCTATCACTTTATGGAGAAGGTAGGTCGCATATATGCATGAACGATACTTTCACTTCTCATTTGATGGTAAAGGGGGTGGATAAAGGTTGTTTCATAACAATAATAACATTTAAGTATATTTTTTATATTTAATTTATTATTTAATTAATAATATAATAGATTTAGAGGTGGTAAAAGAAGAATTAAAAACAAAGTTATTGGTTAAGGTGATTGCCAGTTATTTGAAACAACTTCATTAGATTATCTTTTAAGGTTCCTAGGATTGGTATTTTTGGAAGCTCAGAACCAATAGAATGTATATAAGGATGTTTATAAGGAATTTTAATAGGGTACAATTTATCTAGAAGGCTCAAAGTGGTGTGATGAAGAGAAAGGAGGGGTACTATTTTATAATTGAGAGAAGGGGGACTCTTGGGATCCCTTAAGAGATTAAAAATATAATAAAGAAATTCTCTAAAAAGAAGATTCCAAATGGATATGTATTCAAATATAATGTTTTTTGGGGTTCAAATTCCCTAAAGAAATAAATTTTTTGTAGGTTTTGGTTTTATTTTAAACCATTATTTTTTATTAACTTTAACTATGGTAAAGTCTTTGTCACTCGTGATGTGTAATAATTATATATACATGGTAAAAATTAGTCTATCAATGGAAAAGGGATAAAATTTTATAAATTATATTATAAACCTTTTCCACTTTGAATATTATTATGATCTTTAAATAATTTAACTATAAATTATTTTGACAAAATATCATTAATGTCTATTTTGAAACTATTCATTTTTTACTTTAAAGACACGATGCCAAAGATGAAATTCGATTATAATACTTTTAGACATAACTAATATGTTATATTTATCTATAAAATTCGTTGATCACTATAAAATCACTCAAAATATATTAATTTTAATATTACAAAAATCATTTATTTGATTTTATTATTAATTTAATAACAAATATATTAGCATTGAGAAAAAATTCATGGTAATTATTTAATCACGAAAATTTATATACAAATTATAATAATGAAGTTAATTTCATTATTAATTAAATTATCATTTATATCTATTCATAACATTATTTTTTTACTTATGTGAAGAAATAATATGTATTTAGAAGTAAGGGAGTGATATTTTGTACTTTTCATTGCTTTAAATATTATATATGATATTTCCATAGACATGTGTCAATTAAACAAATAAATTTTTGGATTAAGGTAATAGGGGTCAAATTACTTACATCTAATAAGAACCAGGAAGAAAAATTATGGTGTTATCACTTAGTATTAACAAATATTTTCTTGATTTACACTTTACTAAGGTGATATATTTTACCACTGTTAAAATTAATATTGACCAAAAATAAAAGGGGCATATTTACCATATTTGAACCTCATAGTTCTAAATATTTAATAAATTTTATCAAATTAATTATAGACAAATGGAAAAATTAATTCTAAAAATATGTGTGCAAAACATGATGAAAACCACTTTCCATAAAAAAAATATTTTTAACCATAAAACATGGTTTATTCTTATCCCATGATTAGAAAAAAAATTAAATTATTTTAAAAAATAATAATTGAATATATAATATGTAAATTTTATTAAAATAATTCACTAATAGTGATTAATTTAATTTATTAAGTTAAAAAATACATTTCTTTCAAAAAAAAGTTTTTCATAAAAAGAAACTTTTTATTTTCAAATGTTTTATATTCTTATTTATAATTACTTAGTAACCAATGGATTAATTTTATACATATATAACAATATATTTTTTAAAATTTAGTTAATTCTATTCATACCTACTATTCCATGGCTATGAAATAATTATCATATAATTATTTTTTAATAGTATAGAGTAGTTCATTTAAACTCAGTGTTGCATGTAGTACAAGATATTAAAGAAAATATTTAAAGATAAATGTATTCTAAAATATTATAGTGTTTAATTATACCCTTGTTAAAATGAACTTTTCCCTCAAAATTATTCACTTTGATATAGACAAATTTTGATATCTCTCTTTCATTACGTACTTAGGTTCCCATGTAGATTTTTTGAATTTCTGATTCCTTCAAAGAAATGTCACCATGTGAGTACCCATGGTCTGTAGAAATTTATCATTATAGTCCAATATTTCAACTATTTTTTATTTATAAGAAATACCATTCTCCAGTAGTATGACCTTTGAGTTTAGTACATGTGGCAGATTATGTATGTAATTCCTAAGGAGAGATACATGGAGTGTATCGTAAACTTGATATAGGTTCGGTGGAAGCACCAATGAGTAATCTATCATCCTTAATCGATCAAAAATCTCAAAAGGACTAATATACCTAGGTATTAGATTCCATTTCTTTCTGAATCTACAAACTTTATGCAATGTAGAAATTCACAAGAACCCCTTCTCACCTATTTTGAATTTTGTATCCCTCTTACGATTATCATCATATTGTTTTTATCGACTCAAAACAGAATTGATGTGCTGTTGAATGGATATTTTTTCCATTTCATCAGCTAGATATTGTTCCAATACATTTCTTTCTCAAATTTAATCCCTACATATAGGAGTTATAGACTTCTTTTTATGCAGGGCTTTATATGGAGCCTTTTTAATGATTAAGTGAAATGTATTGATGTAAGAAAACTAAAATAAAGAAGGGGTTGATCCCAACCATCATTTAAATCCATATAACAATATGTCAACATATCATCTAGGGTATTAATGGTACTTTTATACTACCCATCTAACTACCGATGATACATTATTTTAAATATCATCTCCATATCTAGATCCTATATAAGAATTCTCCATAACATTGAGGTGAAACTTGGATCCTGATCAGATACAATAGAATGTGGAACTCCTTGTAATCTTACAACTTTCTTATTATAAATAATATTAATATATTCAAGATATAATTCTTCTCTGATAGTAATGAAGAGTGCTAGAATTTTAAGGCAACCGACTAAAATCTAAATAGAATTATTTCCTATATAATTTTGGTAGAATCTGAATACAAAATCCATGGTGACCTTTTACAATTTCCATTATGGTATGAGTGATAGTTTTAAAATTCCCTTAAACATAGGTCTCTCATCTTTAACATACTGAATTACTAAGCACTGAGATAAATATTTTGAAATTTCTCTCTTCTTGTTTCTTAACCATAAATACTCTTTTAGATATGTAAAAATCATCATATTTTGAGTACGAATAGAGAATAATGAATTTTTATCCTCAACCAATATCTCCTTCTTTAAATATAGTATTGGTGGAACATATACATGGTTCTTGAAGTTTATCATTCCTTCATAATCATGGTAAATCACAAGAAAAATTCTCTCCTTCTTTAATAGCTCTACATATTACTTTGGTGCCTCTTTAATCATTACATGTATGGATAGTTGAACACTCATTTGATAAAGATAATATTTATACCCTTCGTTCATGAGTTTAGGATCCATCCATTAAAAATCCATAAATATAATATCATTTTTTGATCCTCATCATATCTTGATCCTTTCAACATGGAGCATTGACCAACATATTCTCTTTCCCATGGTGGAAATGTATTGAGAATTCATTCCCTTTATTGATATCTAAACATATTTTCTAGAACATATTCAACATATTATATGTGAAAATATAATTTAAAATTTTATGGTATATATATATATATATCACACCTTTCTAAAAAAATATAATGCCTTCATATATTTAATAAAAAATTTACCGCAACTAACTCCAAATCAATAGTTGGGTAATTTTATTCTTCAAACTCATATTTGCATAAGGAATAAGCTATCACTATACCATTATAAATGATAATATATCACAATCCCATATTTTTTGTGTCACTAAATATTACAAATCCTTCTCTACTATAGGGTAAATTAAGAACATGTGCACTGAAAAACATTCCCTTTCATTTCTTGAAATTTTATTCACATGTATCTTCCCAATGGAACTTATCTTCCTTCTAATTTAACTTAGTAAGTGGATTCTATAGTCAAGATAAATTATAAAAAAATGGTAATATTTATAAAAAACAAGAAAACTATTGATCACAATCATAGTGGTGTGTTTGGTCTAACATTCAATGACTTCTATCATTAAATTATCTATATATAAACACTAACTTGAGATTATATAAACCAAGAATAAAACTTTTTGAATACAAAATTATCACTTGGTAAATGTTTCATAAAGACTAAAATTCCTCAGGGTTCTTAGAACAATCCTTAAACAGTCTTCACACTATTCCTTGATCAATAATATATAATAATATTATCTATAAAGACTACCAAAATCTGATCAAGGGAATGTCAAAACACTCTAATAATTAAATCCCCAAATGTGGTAGGGTAATTATTAAGACTAAATTTAATCACTATAATTTCATAGATTACAAACCATGTGTGGAATGATGTAATGGGTATATCATCCTTCTTGACCCACAATTAATGACTTCTAGAACAATGGACAATCTTTGAAAAGTATTGAACTATACACAGTTGATCAAACAAGTAATCAATAAGGGGTAGAGGATATGTGTTCTTGATTGTGATATTGTTAATTACTTAATAATTAATGAAAATTCTCATTAATACATCTTCCTTCTTAACAAAATGTTCTATTTCACCCCATTGTGATGAAATTGGATGAATGAATCCATTTTAAAAATTCTCTAATATTTATTTCTTTAATTACTACAACTCAATTGAGGAAATTCTATATAGAGTCTTTGAAATTGTTTTAGCGCCATCTATGAGTTCTTTTGATAATTCAACTTTATTTTTCAGTGGAATACTAATAAATTAATTCAAAAAT
The DNA here is from genome assembly GCA_963277665.1 of Viscum album. Lineage (NCBI taxonomy): Eukaryota > Viridiplantae > Streptophyta > Magnoliopsida > Santalales > Viscaceae > Viscum > Viscum album. The sequence goes on along the minus strand of OY728123.1, from coordinate 2,066,542,484 downwards.
ACATCAAAAAACTCCTATACAATAGGAATATATTTATTATGAATTTTCTCCCCAACCATATAAGATAAATATACCTATTGAATAGGAATCAAGACCCATATAATATATGTCATTTCCATTAAAAGTTCATATTTATCTTCACACTGATAGACAATCATAGTTTAGTTCCCAATATCAACCATGACATCCCTTCCTCGATAGTTGATGTGGTATTTATGTTAATAAATCCAATTCATTCCTTAAATAACTAGAGGTATAAGAATAAAATTTATAGGAATCACATTCCTACAATATTTAACTAGAGAAGAATTATAAAATTGGGATATGATCATTATACCATTAAGGATTTTCAAATTTAATTAAACATCTAATCTTTGTGGTGGTTTTGTGGATACTCTTATAAAATTATTTAGATATAAAATAGTGTGTAGAACCATAATAAAATAAGAAATTACCAGTTCTAGAGTGTATGTTTTGTATACTTTTCACCATTTCGTTATCATAACCCTAATCATTAATATTGATCACATGATATTTTCATTCATCTATCAGCTTAATAGGTTCCGGATGTGGATCAGAATTATTAACCATTGGATTTCAACATTGTTTATGGAAATTTCTATACTCTTTTTGTTTTAAACACTATAGTGTGGATAGTTCATTTTTGGGGATTTTTATCTATTCATATCATTAGATAACTTATTCCCAACTCTTCAACATTCAATTTCATGTTGAACTTACATTTCCCACTTAAAATATTTAAAAATCCCATTAAGATAACATACAACATGTTTTCATTCCACACTTTGAGCATAAATAAAAGATCATATTCTTATCTAAATCGTTTTTATAATTTCATTTTAATTATATATTTCTTTTCTTATCAAAACGATTAAATTGATAAGTAACTAAAATCTCTATATCCTGTTTGAGAGCAAATAAAATAATTTTTCATACCTAATGAAGTATCTTATAGTTAGCACCCATTAAATACTTGGTTTTAAGTTGATAAAAAATAAATCCGTATTATATTTAGGTTGGATGATAATCCCATAATCAAACCTAGAAAGGCTCCTAAAATTTTTCTCATAGGTAGCAATGAATTCATCACAGTTCTTCTTCGGCTTAGGGAGTTTATTCTATGATTTTTTAAAAATAATATTAGGAAAATAATTATTGAAAAATAACCTATTAAACACATAAATTTCAATGGATTCAGTTTCTCCATGTTTACTTTTACTTTGGAAAGTTTCCACCATTAATATTTTTTTCCTTAGAAATAATATACAACCAAAATAAATTTTTTCTATTTCGAACGCTTGGGAAATATGTTTTCAATTGTATTGATCCATTTCTCAGCTAAAAGTGGATCAGTAGAACCATTAAAAAATATGCACAATAAAGGCCAAAACTCATAATACATGAATATTTAATCTTAATATAATAATATTCATCATATAATATAACGATCCATGCCAGAATCATTTATTTCATGTGACTTAGGAAACATAGACATGTAAAAAAAAGTCCACAAGTGAGATTTGCCCTCTCCCACTATTTTCTTCATAATTATAACCATTATTAGAAATATCATAAATATTACCATTATTTCATACATTGGTGAAAGGAAACATAATAAAGGGCGAGCTCATGTGCTCAATGAGGGAAAAAATATAGATATCAATATAACATGAGCATATGGGTACGGGAACATTAGAATGGCATATGAAAACCACACTTTGAATATCTTAGATCATAAAAACGAGTTGTGAAACAAATTTTGGTAGTTAATAAGACAAGAATTATAATATAATCAAAGAACATGATCTATCATAGCATAATATTGGCATAAGACATAGATTTGTGACATATACATAATCATATAAAATCATATGTCAATGTTACTCACCAATACATTCATAAAAATTTAGGATTGAGATATCCAACCATGTACATGAATCTGGATTGGAATAACCTATTGTGTACCATCTTTAGAGCTTTATATAACCTACTATGTATCCTTTTTCGAGTATGGGATAACTTCTCATGCACTGTTTGACCTCATATAACATTAATCATTACCCAATTCATTAGAGGTAGATATAAGTACCTTAAGTAACATGATGAAAATAATATATACATCTTCCAAATTATCATAAAACCTTCATCTTATCAGAACACATGAAAAGAAATTGGTTTCATAATCTATTCATCGTATTAAAACTCATGGAAAAAAGAAGCGGGTTTTATAATAATTATTTCATGGAAATACCAAGGGAATAGAAACAGGTTTCATAAAAATATTTTTATTATAAAAATTAACCATAAAGAAAAATAATAAATATGGAATCATTGGATCATATACCAATAAATATCAAAGTATTCCATCTGGGATGGAAAATGATTTTGAAAAATAAAATCACATTGAATTTTTTTATGAGGAAAATGGCCTTTCAGATTAAAAAAAATATTAAAAAGATAAATAATTAATAAAATATTTTACATTGAAAATAAAACTAAAAAATTATAAAGTTGTCTGCAATTAAAATAATGGTCATGATGGTAGTAAATTTTATTCATGTTGTACATGTTAAAATGAAGATTCCTTTCACATTTTCAGTAAAATCCCGATGGTCCTTATTTGGAAAATGACACAAAGTTTCTCTTACAAAAAATTATAAAAATATAAAACATGGGTAAAATTTATTTAATAAATACAATTAAAATGACTAAAAAATTGGAAATATTTTTGTAAAAAATAGGTTTTAAAATAAATAGGGTTTTTATCCAAAGAGAAAAATATAGATGAATTTTTTTAAAAACATTATTTTTAGCTATTGAGTACATAAAGAGAGGAAAATAAAGGGAAAATTCTTATTATGATTTAATAAAAATTGGAGAATAAAATTCATGTGTTTCTCGATAAAATGATCATAATATTTCATCATCAAAATATTAATAATAAAATTTTGATAAATAATAAGATTGCAACATCCAACCTTTACCACTTTTGTATCTTTTGAATTGTAGACCTCATTAAAGAAAAACATCAAAAGAAACTTATAATATAATTAAAATAATGATATCCATGATATGTCCTGTCAAATGGGTAGTATATATTCTTCATAGAGGAAGACAAGTTCATAACATAACATATGTCCCCAATAGAGGAATGGAAAAATGAAATCTGGAAGTCTCTCCCGCTGTGAGAGTCGTCTCTCCTAGGATCTCCTAGGTTTCGTGGTTCCCTCCTGTCCCGCTCACGGAGGTTGTAACCAGTTCGCCGTTCGACCGGACGGGCGACGGTCGTCAGCTTCCCTGTGATCCAGCCTTCTTCCCCGGATCCCCTCTTCCACCCACAGATCCCTTTTCCCCACCCACTGACCAGACCTCCGTTGACTCGGTCTCTTCCGATTCCTATCGGATTCTGGCTCCCAAACCTGGCTCCCTTGTGCTGAGGGGTTTACCGGTTCTGAATCCTTTGCCCCGTGTCTGACCTCGGCCCCTCGACGCCTATGATCCAGAGGGGAAGAACTACAGCTTTGGTTCCGGCATCATGCAAACGGACGAGTTTCTTATCTGTTTCACGAAGAAGGCCTCAACGACGACCTTTCATGCTGAATCACAGATTTGAAAATCGGTGAAGGCTCCCGTGTCGATCACCCAGATTATCGAAGTTCTCTCTTGGAGATTCGGTTTCGCAGAGGCGGTTTTCAGATCCATTTCCATTCTGGGAGGTCGTTTCCACAGATCCGCGTTTTGCGGTGATCGTACTGCGTTGGTCAATTTCCAGATCCGCGATTTGCGGTGGCCGATTACCCAGATCCGCGGTGACGCTGACCCCCCTCTCCTGTGCGGTGACTTCCCTGTTTCGCGAAAGGTCCGGGCATGAGAACCGTGGTCGGTGATCTGCTTGGTCCGCAAAAGGCACCGCCCACTAATTATTAATAATGTTCTATTTTGTCCTTTTATTATGATCATAGTCTCATCATCTCCATATTTTTTAACATTATATAAATAAAATATATACTCAGTATCTAAATATTTAGAGTAATCCATAAAATTTTCAGATAGAAAAATAAATACAATGTCCATGGAGATGGTACGTCGTACGTACGCATGATCATTGTTACCATTTTCATGAAAATTTGAAAAAAATAAATTTAATTAATATATTATAATTAAATAAACATTTTATTTCATATATATTACATTTTTTCATTGAAACTATATTTATTACTTTCCATGTAAATCATGAATGAATCGCATCGCTTCATGAGGTAGTAGTCAATCGTACACATGAGCGATATTATCGCATTCCCATAGAATTAAAAGCAAAATGTATATGTGGTATAATAATTCCAGAAGTATAATAATATATTATATATCATATATAAACATTTAATCTCCCATTTTATATATCATTTATAGGTGGTGATGAAAATGAATAACATCGGTTCGTGAGGCGGTAGTCCATCGAACACAAAAGTGATAATTTTGTATCCCATTTGATGGAAGTAGAGATGAATATAAGCTTCTCCAATAGAATAATAAAATATAAGTATATGGGAGTTAATGTTTTTATTACCTCATCATAAATTAACAATATTTTAAGTCTTTATAAGAATAAATAAAACAAAAACACATAGTTAAAAACATTACCTCATCTTCGAACCGTCTCTTTAGATTTAAATCCCTCATGGATTTGATTTCTGATCTCAAAAAGGAATATATGATATGGTTAGGGAATTAAAAATGACACTTGTATAGTTATTTTCAATGAAAAATGGTTTTTTAATTTTTAAGAAGAGATTAAAGGGGGTGGGATTTTATAAGTGGGGTTAGTGGAAAACATGTAATGTTACTAAAATAAAGAGGTGTACCCAGGTTTTTCACATCCCAAAAGGCCCCAAAATAGAACATTATTAATAATTAGACATGATAAAGTCTAAATATATCCATAAAATTACTTTTGTACAAGTTTTTAGTAATTTTTAACCCATATATTTTTTATTTAACCCTCTTGTAAACCCATTTTGACCTTAACTATGGTAAATATTTTTTTATTGTTTTTTCTATTCATAATAGAAAAAAAGTTGAACCTATCAGATAATATAAATTGGTCTAATTCAAAATATGGAATCTACCTTTTCAAATTCCATTAACATAAATTTAATATTTTAATTAAAAATTAAACAAACTTACTGACGATAAAGCTGTTTTACAGGGGTAAAATCTTCAAATGTTTAAAGAGTTTTATATCAAAATTCAATATAAAAATGATTCAAATGACCTATAATTGTTATAAAATAGAAATCATTATTGTTTTAATTCAATTTAAAAAATATATCATTCTTCTACATTCTTTAATTGAAGATTCTTTTTTCTATAAAACCCATTATTTTTACTATTAATTAAAATGTAATATTTTCAAAAATATAAATAATCATAATTAAAAGATAATTTTAGCATTAAGATTTCAAAATTTAATTTCATATTATAAAATTAATATTTTAAATTTTTCAAATTTTAAATTTTCTTCTTTTCCAAAAAATAAATAAAGAATCATTTCTTTGGAAAATTGAATTTTTGAAACATATAAAGACTTTCCCATAAATTATGTATTTTTTATCGATATGATTTCTTAATATAAAACCATTATACATAATATTTTAAATTTGGTTATTCTTATTCATTATTCCATGTTTAAAAATTTGGTAATAAAAGTCTTTTTTAAATAATAATATTAATAGTTTTTTCCATTTGTTTAAACTCGATATCGCATGTAACGTAAGCTATCAAAGAAATTTAATTCATTCAAATAATAATAATTTCTAAAAAATTAGGTTGATAAATTCTACCCCATTTAAAATGAATTTTGTCTCAAATTTTTTTCATTCTAATACAAACATATGAGGATACTTCTATCACTTTATATCCTCATGCTCCCATGTAGATTCCACAAATTGGTGGTTTCACCAAAAAAATTGACTAGGAGAGTGGTCTTGTTTCTTAGAACATTCCTTGTATGATCTAGAATCTCCACCAGTTTTTCCTCATAAAAAAGATATTTCTCTAGTAGTGTGGGCTCAGAGCCCATTATATGTGAAGAATCAGGTATTTACTAACTTAAGAGAGATACATTGAACACATCATGAACATGAGAGAGGTTTGGTGTAATCTCTAACCGATAAGATACCATCCCAATACAATCAAGAATTTTAAAGGGAATGATATAACTAAGATTAGTTTTCCCTTTATTCCAAATTTTATTACCTTCTTCCATGGATAAATACTTATAAAAACCTTGTCACTAATTTCAAATTCAAGATCACATCAGTGATTTTTAGCATAACAATTTATTCTCGACTTTTTCCTCTCATTTTTGATGCTGAATGGATCTAACTATATATTCCATTTCTTCAACTATCTCAGGTCCCAATAGATTTGTTTCTCTAACTTAATTCTAGCATGTTGGAGCTCTACCCTTATTTCTATATAGGGATTCTTAAGGATCCATCAGAATACTCTTGTGAAATATATTGTAGTATGAAATCTTCACTAGAAAAAGGTGTTGATTCCAACCACATTTAAAATATATAGAATAAGATCTCATAATTTTCTCTATCATTTAAATTGTTCTCTCAGACAGACCATCTATTTGAGGATGATACACTATTTTGAAATTAAACTCTGTATTAAGATCTTACTAAATACTTCTCCAAAACATTGAGGTAAACCTCATATCTCGATTGGACACAATGGGAGGTTGTACTCCATTCAACCTTAAAAATTATTTAATGTATATCTATGAATTATGATCCAGAGATAAATCTTCTTTGATCAAAATGAAGTGTACTGAATCTGTAAGGTGATTAACAACAACCCATATATTATTATGCACTTTTTATATTTTTGGGAGTCTTGTGACAAAATCCATGGAGATGGTTTCCCATATCCTTTATAGTATAGGTAATGGATGTAATAACCAATACTAAGTTTACCACACAACATTAACTCGATGAAAGATCACGTACAAAGATACAAACTTTTTGATATCTCTCTTCAGGTTATCCCCTAAGAAATTCTCTTTGAAATATCAATATATCATTATACCTCTTAGATTAAGAGATAATGAATAACTATGAACATACCCTAACAATTAATTCTTCAAATATGGTATGGGGGAAAACATACAGAGTTCATGGACCTTATCTATCCATCATTATCAAGGTTAAACTCAATAATATTTATAACATTTTTTTAAGTTCTATATCATCCTTTTGTGCCTTGTTAATCTTCACTTGGATAGATGGTTGAAAACTCAATTGAGAATGATAATATTTATCCCCCTATTCAAGATTTCCAAATACATTATTTTATAAAACAATTATCTATTATGATCATCATCATTGATAATCTTGAATTATCCTTTTGACTAGAACAATCTTCTACCATGTTCTCTTTCCTAGGGTGGTAATGTATTTAGTAGACATAATCCTCAATCAGCTCCAACCATTTTCTTCGGCACATATTCAACTCATTTTGTGTCAATATATACTTTAAACTTTTTTTATTGGTATATATATCACACTTTTATCTACAAATATAACTCTAACATATCTTTATTGTAAATAATACATCATCTACCTCCAAATCATGAGTTGGGAAATTTTCTAATGAAATTTGGATTATTGTAATGAATAAGATATAACTATGTAATTATGTATAAGAACACATCAAAATCCCTTGTTGGGTGCATCACTATTGATTAAAAATAGTTATATTCTATATGGAATTGTAATCATCGGTCAAATGATTAATTTTATCTTCGATTCCTTGAAATTTTCCTCATATTTATTTATCTAGATGAACTTGGATCCATTCTAGGTTTACTTGGTGAATTAATTAGATAGGGTTGATAACTTTTCCAAAACACATTGATAATAACCCACTAAACCAATAACTTGTTGGATCTCAGTCCTTGTGGTTATTCTGGGATAACATTAAATAGCCTCTATCTTTGATGGATCTGCCGATATACCCTATCTTGATATTATATGACCTAAAATGAATCCTTTTACTAAAAAAGGTAACATTTTGTTAATTTTCATATAAATTATCCTTTGTCAAGGTATTTAGTATAATTCACAAGTGATATTTGCGAACTTCATTGCTATTTTAATAGATTTCAATTTTATCTATAAAGACTACCGGAAACTGATCAAGGTAATCTCTAAACACGCTATTCCATAAATCAATGAATATAGTGGGGGAATTAGTAAGAATGGATGGAATAATTTTATATTCATAGTTTCCATTCCTTTTATAAAATACTATCATAATTATATCCTCCTTAGTGAACCATAATTGATCATATGCAAAATAAAGTTAAATTTTGGAAAAGTATTCATATCCACCCAATTGTTCAAATAAGTCATCAATATGGGGTAGATGACACTTTTTCATGATTGCGAGCTTTTCCAGATCCTGATAATAAATTCAGAGTTTCATAGATAAATATATTTATTAACAAAAATAATAGGTTCACCACATTGTGTTAAACATGGCCGAATCAATCCCATATCAAGGTTCTCATGAACGTTCTTTTTAAATTCATGCAACTCAATCAGGGAAATTCAATAGTGAGTCTTTGAAATTAGTGTGGAACTTGGTATGAGTTCTATTTAAAACTCAACATCATGATTTGGGGGAATACATGTTAAAACTTCTATAAATACATCAATAAATTCTAACACATTATGCATATCATTGATTTCTCATTTCTCCCAATCTATCAGAGATAAAATCCCCATATGGATAGAAATAAATTCCCCTTCAATGAATGTGATCACCATCATAGGTTCATACATATCATCACATTGATATATTATAATAGATTTGTTTGGAATATTAAACATGATCTCCCTTGCTCAACAATTAATTTTGTATTTATGTAGAGAATGTCAATATATGCCTAAGATAATATCAAATTCAACTGGAGGAATAAAAAGGCGATTTCAAAGAAGCACATTCCCAAAAAATTGAACTGGGGAGAAATAATAAACTTGATATGTGATCATAAATCATTAAGAATTTTCACCAATAATTATATATCTAATAATTTTTTGGAATATTGATACCCTTATAAAAAAATTAGATATGAAAGAATGGGTAGATCCATAGTTAAATAATACCTTAGAGGATCTATAATGGATGGTAAGTGTACCTTTCACAATCTCATTATCACTCCCCTCATCAAAAAATGTTATCACATGATATTTCCCTTTATCACATGGATTAAAAGGATTTTAACATCGATTATCTTCATCAACATTTGGATTTAGGAACTAGTTATAATAATTCCCATAATCCTTTAATTTGAAACAATGAGTGTGGGTAGTGAATTCTAGGTATCTATTTCTTTATTTGAATAATTAAGTAAGTTCTTCCCATAACTTTATCATTTGATTGCCTGATAAACTTACCTTATACACTTAAAACATTTAACAGTCACCTAAAGACAATTTAATCCATATTTCCATCCACACTTTGAGAATAAGTGAAAGATAATCTTCTTCAATCCATTTTTTTAGTGTTTCCACTGAATTATATCCTTTTTTATCAAAATCATAATATTTATGGGTCACTCACGTGTCTATTTCCACCTTTATTGAACAATGAAATATTTCTTCATATCTTTCAAATTCCCTTATGGGAAATTCCCTTTGGAGACTTGGTGTTATGATGATAAATAATTGATTAACCTTACATTTAGGATGGATGATAATTCCTTATTCTTATCTCACATGTCTTGTAAAATTTTCCTCATAGGTAACAAAGGATACATCATACTTTTTCTTTAGTTCTAGGAATTCCTTATCCATTTTGGTTTGAAGAATTTTAGGAAATTAATTTTTCAAAAATAATCTCTTGAACTCATCCCTCTCCATCGAGAAAATTTTATAATGTTCACTTATATTCTTAATGAGTTTCCATCATTGATCCGCATCAAATTCCAAAAGATAGATATTGAAAATTAATTTTTCATGTTTTGAACACTGTAGAATAGAAAATATATTTCTTAGCTACTAGGGGATTGTTGGAACCACTTAAGGAAGGTGGAATTTTCCTCACAAAGGACTCAAAATAATGTTGTTCAATCCTTCTCATGTATGAAATTTTATCATGATTCATGGCTTGAGAAAGTTGTATCATAATAGAAATGATATTTTACCATTAATCTCCAACAATGTTTGGTTTATTATGAGTAAAATCATTACATTTTCCATCATACTCATCATTAACAAGGTTTCTGAAGGTTCCATCTATTGACTAAAACCAAAGAGTGTAGTGTAAGAAAAAATAATCATAGTAAGGAACCACATAATCATGAAAAATCATTTATAGGATGTCTATATTAGGAAAAATTATTTTTAATCTTTGAAACCTTTGGATTATCCCAGTTCATTTATAATTATATTCTTTTTAAATCCTTAATGATGTTTTGTAAAAAGATTGTAAATTTACAAAGAATATCCCTCAGTACTGTCTAACCAGGTGTGTAGAAAGTCTAATTTTCATCCACCAGGTGATGATCAAGTCCATATCAATGTAAAAGTTTTGAAGAAATTTCTCTTAGGTATATCTGTGCTTGAGCTATATCCACTTATAATATTCAGATCGGGATTTCATTTTCTAGAACTCACCCTCTCTAACGTTTAAGAAAATTCCTAGATATTTTCTTATAGTTTGACTTGTACTTATTCTTATCCTTATGCATATCATTAGGGGCATCATTAAATTATTCTCATACAACTTTACAAAGGTTAAAATAAACATTATCTTATTTGAACTCTAATGTCAGAAACTTATCAAAAATAAATATTACATCTTAATAGATGAATATTCATTACATTACATAATGATTCATGCCAGAATCATTTTGTTCAAGTTCCTATAGATACTTAGAAACCTAAATAACTAATTCATAAGTTAGATACAACATCTCCCACTAAGTTATTCATAATTATAACCCTTCTCAAACAAATGATAAAAAATACCTTCCCCCACAACCTGGGTAAAAGAAATATAAGAATTGGTAAACTCATATTCTCTATAAGGGAAAACAAGGGAGACATCAATATAACATGAGTATATGGGTATGAAAATGAAAACTATATCCTACATGTCATGGATCAAAAAAATGAGTCATGGAATAAATATGTGAAGTTCATAACATATGAATTATAAGGGTATCAAATAACATGATCCATGATATCATAACATTGGAATAAGACATAGATTTTTGGTATATACATAATCATAGAAATTACATTGTCATGAATTTCCACCAAGAAATTAATAAAATGTAAGGATTGGTATAAACACCCTTGTATTTTCTTTGGGATTGGGAAAACCTCTATAAAACCCACTTTTGGTCTTGGGATAACCTCATATATACCCTATTTTTGTCATGGGAAAACCTATTATATACCCTTTGAGCTCATAAAACATTAATCATTACCCAATGCATTGGAGGGATATATAAGTTCCACCCATCACATGATAAAAATCATATATACATGTTCCATAAGATCATAAAACATTCATCATATCAGATCCCATGAAAATAAATGGGTTTCAAAATCGTTTCATCATTGTATAACCCATAGAAAAAAAGAAATGAGTTTCATAAGAATTATATCATGGTATAATCCATGGAAGATAAATGAGTTTCATAAAAATATTTTCCACATAAAAATTTACCATCCATATAAATAAATAAGATATTATTATTGAACAATATTCCTATTAAAGATCAAATAATATTATCTTAGATAGAATATTAGTTTCAATGATAAATTAGAATGAATGTTTCTTGAGGAAAATAGACTTTACACTTTAAAAAAGAATTTTCAAAACATAAAAAAATTTCAAAACATATTTATTTGAAAATTAAATTAAAAAATTATAAATTAAACTTCAAATAAAATAATGCTCATGATGGCATAACATTTCATTCATTAGGTACATGTTAGATCAATGATTCCTTTCACATTTTTGATAAAACCCAAAAAATCCTTGTTTGGAAAATAACATAAATATTCCATTAAAAAAATGTAAAAATTTCAGAAATGGGTAAAACTTTAAGGATAAAATCCTTAGTTTAATGTTAAAATATGTTTTTGATTTTTTTTTGGAAAACATGGTTTTGGAATAAAAATGGTTTTCGACTGAAAAGGGAAATACTGATGATTTTTATTAAAGACTTTCTTTTGAAATATTGAGAATCTTAAGAGAGAATAATGAAGAGAAAACATGTATTCTCATTAAATATACATATAATAATAAATTTATATAGTCTCTTGAAATATGGATCATAATATTTTATCATCTAATTCATAATCATAAAATGTCCTAATAAACAGTGAGATTGTAACGTCTAACCTTTACAAAATTGTTGTCTTTTGAATCATAGGACCCACTAAAGAAAAAAATAAAATGAAAATTTTAATATCATTAAAATTGGTTTCATCATTATATAACATGTTAATTTTTCGTTCTATATGCCTCATATAATAAGATTGGTTCATAACATAACTTCTGTCCCAAAGAACAAAATTTAAGACAAAACCCAATACCGTAACTATTTACTTCCTTAATACACATTATAACCTCTTTTATAATAAATATAGGTTTATTATAGGTATAGTTTATAACCATAATTATATATATCATACCATATTATATTTACATTGATAATTTATTACCCTTTTATAAATAATTACTTTGTTAAAGTCACATTTTGTGTAATGATAGTTTTTTTCTTTCATGTATGATTTTTTTTGTCCAGTTATTTTTTTCATGGTACCATAATATTTAGAATCAAAACTAGTATATTAATATCATATATATTTATTATATATGTATTTATATTAATACATAAAATCTAGAGATAGAAAATGAAATACATTATTTATTGATATGGTAGGGAAAACGTACGCATGAATGTTGTGTCCATTTTCTCAAAAAATTGATAGAAAAAAGATAAATAATATATTATAATTATAGAATAATTTTAATTTCACATATATCACATATGTGATTTTATCCCTTCCTTATTAACTTCTAATTAATGTGTGAATGAACCACATTTCTTCATAGGGTGGTAGTCGACCATTCACATGGGAAACGTTATTATACTCTCAAAGAATGGAATATAAGAAGGTATCTGTGATATAATAATTAAAAAAGTATAATAATATAATATATATCATATATAAATATTTAATCCATAATTATATCTTATTGGGATATGTGGTGATGGAAAATTTATAACATCAATTTGTGAGGAGGTAGTCTATCGTACACACAAACGGAGATTTCCTATCATAGTGGATGTAAGTGCAGATGAATATTTGTTATTACATTGAAATAATAACATATAATTATATTTTATAAGTTTTTAATATTATATAGTTATAATTGAATAATTTTTTAATGATTTATAAGATGAATTAGAAAAACACCTCATTAATTACATTACCTCTTATTCAGATAACCTCTTTATGTTTAACCAAAAGCCTCTATAGATTTAATTTATGATATCAAAAAGGCCTCAAGGATGTGGAGAGAGATGGAATGACGATATTTTGATTGTAATTGGATGAACCAAATGGTTTTTTAGGTTTCAAAAATAGACGATACGAGGTGGCCTATTATATGTGAGGTGATTGGCATACTTGTAATATTTTTAAAAGAAATAGGTCTACCAACGCATTCCACATACCAAAAGGCTCAAAAATATACCATTGTCATAAATTATACATTATAAGATATAAATATTTCCATAAAATGGTTTTTGAATTATATGTCATTCATTTTTAACACATATCATTTTAGTTTAACCACTACCCCCATTGGTAAACCCAGTTTACCTGAATAACTGTAAATAATTTTTATTGTTTTTAATAATAATTATGGTAAAAATTTAAGTTAAAATTTTTAGATAATATATATTATTAAAATTAAAAATATTGAATCAATTTTTCCAAATTACATTCATGTAAGTGGAAATTTTAATTTAAAAATAAATCCGTATAGGAAACGAGAAAACTTTTTTCCAAAGAGAAAATGTTCAAATGTTTAAAACTATTTTCTATCAAAATTCAACATAAAAATTCTTAAAATAACATAAATTAAATTAATTGAAATATAATTTATTAATTTTACTTTTAAAGCTTTTTAAAAAATGGAACTATATAAATTTATTAAATGAAAATGCATTTTTCAATAAAAACTTGTATTTTTCACTATTCATCAAAATATTTATCTTTTCATAGAAATCCCGAAAATTCACCCTATGATAATGTTGAGATTATAATTTAAAAAAATAATTATTTTATCAAATTCATTTCCTAAATTTAAAAATTAAATATTATTATCATTCACAAAAATAAAGAAATAATCATTTTTTTAGAAATTCGTATTTTCAAAACCCATAACTACATTACCAAAAAATAAATATTTTTTATCAGTTTTTTTCTTTATATAAAACCATTATACTTAATATTTAATATTTTATTATTTATATTTATTTTATTAAATTTAATGACTAGTTAATAACAATATTATTTAAATAATATTACTAATAGATTGATGTGGTTTGTTAAAACTCGGGGTTGTGCTAACACACACTATCGAAGAAATTTAATTCATTAAAAAGATTGAAATATATAGAAACTCAAGGTGTTACATGGATGTTGAATAATTAATCAATCAATATAATTATGTTTCTCCCTTTTTTTATTTTGAATTTCGACATGATTTATAGCTTGAAAATGTTTTGTGAGCATAGAAATAAGTTTTTTCTTTCCAACTTTCATAACATTTGTTTTCTCACAAGTAAAATCATTCAATTATCAACCACATTAAGAATTAACATGATTCTATCATGATCTATCCATTTACTAATACAAAAAATCATTATGTGAGTAAAAATTATCATTTGAAACCCAAAAAAAACCGTGAAAAAAATTATTATATGTCTAAAACAACACACCTCCTTTTAAATCTATGGCACCTTAAGTTTATCCATGGAAATTACTGATCATTACCAAAATGTTAGGATTTTATAATATACCTACACATATCCCTAGGTTTATCAATAATTTTTTATCATACTAGCTTCCAATGTTCAACTAAGCCTTTCTTAGATACCAACTATAGAAACCCATACTTTTAATACATGGATATTACATCTTTCAGGATAAATATTCAATAAATGAAAAAAAATCCATGTCAAAATCAATCGGTCTAGTTCTTTTGGAAACATGGACATATAAATAATTGGTACATAAATGATCTACATTATCTCCCACTAATTTATTTATAACTATCACCCTTATTAGACATATCATACTTATCACCTATCTTAATTACCTATGGAAGGGAAATATAAGAAAGAGTGAGGTCAGATGCTCAACAAGTGTGAAAAAGTGAGATATTAAAATAACATGAGAAAAAGGGAATATATGTTTATTACATTTGAAATACTATACCCTTCATATCATAGAACAAAATCATGGAATAAAGCATCGAAATTCATCAAAAATGAGTCATAAATGAATCAAAGAACATTCACTGTGTGAGCATAAAATTGGAATAAGACATAAGCCTTTGGCATAAACATGAGCATAGAAAATCATTCCTAGAGTAGCCAAGAATAAATTACAATACTATAATAGTGAATTTTCTTCTCTCCCTAAACCAAAATAGAAGTCAATTTTCACTCACAAGGCTATCATAGTTGATAGATTCCCTTACTAAATAGGGTTCACTCCCCATTCCTATCCAGTTTATCTCATGGGATATCATTATTTTGAAATTACATTAGAGGGTTATATATTTTTGTTCCCACCAATCACATAATAATTATCATCCATATTTGTTCCATGGGATCATAAAACATTTATTATATTAAAACCCCTAAGAATAAATGGGTTTCATAAAGAGTTCATCATAGCACGACCCATGTAAAAGAAATTAGTTTCACAAACATTTCATCATTTCATCATAGCATAACCTATAGTAAATAAATTAGTTTCATAAATATCAGTTTAACATAAGCATAAACCATCTATGTAAAGAATATTTATGGTATTATTTGATCACATACCTTGTAAAGAACAAGTTAAATCAAGGGTAGTTTTCTTTAATGAAAAAACAATTATTAGATCATTAACTCATTCTTTGGGAAACCCCCTTTTCACTTTAAAAATTACTTCTATAAAACTATAAATTAAAAAAAAATTGTGAAACAATTTTCAATAAAAATATACTTGGAAACTTATAAAATAATATTTATAGTATTAAGTTATCATGATATTAGGAAATTCCATTTATTTAGTATAATTTATAATAAAACATTCCTCTCATAATTTTTCAAGGAGAAAAAAAGAACCTCATTTGGAAAATGATTAAAACATTCCATTTATTCCATTTTTTAAAAATTAGAACAAGGGTAAAAATTAATTTAAAAATTCATTGGATAACATTAAAAAAAATTATATATTTGTTTCAAACATGGAAATAGAAGAAAATGGCTTTTCGATAAAAGAGAGAAATAAAATCAGTTTTATTTAAACAATGTCATTCTATATATCAAATAATTAAATTAATTAAATTGAAATAGAAACATGTATTCTCAATAAATAATTATATTATAATATATTTAATGAATTTATTGAGAGTTATATCATAATATGTCATTATTGGAAACATAAACAATCCTAATAAATAATGAGATTGTGACATAAAACCGCTACCACTTTGGTAACATTTTAATCGTAAGCCCCAAGAAATAAATAACCATAGAGAGATATGTAAATCTTCATAAATTAAATAATAATATTTATAAACCACATTCCTTTGTATTATATAAACCATATAAAATAAAAAAGTGGTGAATATGGCATGTGTCAAACAGATATAAATGTGAGACAAAAATCCCCTACCTCCGGTCCGACTTCCTTCATAAATGTTCAAACCTCATATATAACAAATATAAATTTATTATGAATCTTTTAAATAAAAATAATATAATATATCATACCATATATGTTTTACTTATAACCTTTCATCACTATTTTATTAACAATTCTTTATTAAAATCAATGTTCAAGGTGATATATGCTTCATTTTCGTGTATGTTTTGGTTTGGTAGTTGGTCCTTACACCAATATCGTGGTTCTAAAATATAAGTAATTTTAATAAAGTTAAAAATATAATATAAAATCATTTTATAAATAATTATAGTCATCCATAAAAGTAGAGATAGAAAAATGAGTTACACTTTCTATGAAGATGGTAAGTCGTACATACACATGGATGTTATTTACATTTTTCAATGGGTGGAACAAAAGAAAGTAAATAATAATTAAAAATTAAATAATTATTAATATATCATATATATTTTATATATTTAATAAATATGTCCTTATTACTGCCTAGTTAAAACATAAATGAAAAATCAATCACATCGCTTTGTGGAGGTGGTAGCCCACACATATGCTCGACAGATGCTATCACTTTTATAATGGGTTGGAAGGTAAGAATTTAGATATGATATTATAATTAAAAAAGTATAATTATTTCATAATTATTATATATAAATATAAAACCATCATAGTAATCATCCATACAATATGGTGGAGGAAAATAATGTGTATCAAATTGTCAATATGGTAAGCCATATGTACGTATGAATGATACTTATGCTTCTCATTTCATTAGAATGATGATGGATAATGGAAGTTTAAAAATAATAATAAAATTTAAATATATTTAGGAAACTTAATATATTATTTGATTAATAATATAAAAGATTTAGAAGTTGAAAAAGAGGAATTAAAAAAGAAATTAATTTGTTAAAGTGATTACTTATTCTTTGAAACCACTCCATTAGATTGTCATTGTAGTATCCTAGGTTTGGAATTTTTGAAATAATAGAATATGTAGAATATTTATAAGGATTTTTATAAGTTATTTTAATGGGTTATGGTTGATCTAGAATGGTCATGGTTTTGTGAAAAAGAGAAAGGAGTGGTACCCTTTTACAATTGATGGAAGGGGAACTCTGGGAATTTCTTAAAATATTGAAAATATAATAAAGGGATTATCTATAAAAATTATTCCAAATTCATAGGGATTAAAATATAATGTTTTTTTGAAATAAATAGGATAAAAAATCTGATAGGTTTTTGTTTCATTTTAAATATTATCATTTTGATTAACCTTAACTGCAGAAACATCTTTTTCACTCATAAATTATTATAATTATAATCGTATGGTAACAATTTTTTCCTAAATGGACATGGGAAAACATTTTAGACCATATATTATAATCATTACACTATAACCACTACAAGTTCAACCTTTAACAGTGCTAGTAAAAGGGATTTATCAGCGTTATAGAAGTGCTGATAATGTAAGATATTTTAAACGGTTAGCTTTAACAGTGCTCATAAAAATGATGATAAAGGCCCCATTATCAGCATTTTTGTAGGGGTGATAAATGCCCCAATGATAAAGGGTATTTTTTTCATACCACCCCTTATTAGTGCCCCTTTTTTATCAGCACGCCCCCTTATCAATTCTACCCCCACAGCTTAATCAATACTTTAGCGTGTTCCCCTACCTCTAGCGAGTTTTGAATTTCGGACCTCCAGCTTACACACTAGTGCCTTTACACTACCCTATATTGTTTTCTTTTAGATATATATATATATATATATATTTGTATCCATATATCTATAAATATGTTAATATATATGTGTGTGTGTGTGTGTGTTTATATATATATATATATATATATATGTATATATATATATATGTATATATATATGTGTGTGTGTGTGTTTATATATATGAGTGTGTGTGTGTGTGTTTATATATATATATATGTTTATATAAATATATATTTTTATATATATATATTGGTTTACACACATATATATGTATATATTAAATACATAATTATTTATATTTATATATTTAATGGATATTAACTATATAAACCCTTAAAACACATAAAAACATTAAGAAACTCTGAAAACCATAAAACCCATAAAAACACTAAAATGACTGTAAATTTTTATTTGGAAGTATTTTTCAACTCCACAAATAGTCAAATTGAATCTCATGAAACTATATTTGATATGATATGTGGTACATAACAACCGAACACCTAGTTAAAAAGTTATAGTCATTTATATTTTAAGAAATCGGGGTTGGTGACTAAAAAATATTTTTCAGAACCCATATGATACTTATTGGGGAAATCTTGGTAAAAGTATCAAAGAGGTAATCCTAGAACTACATGATGTATATCTCGTCTCATTATTTCATTTGATATGTTGTAGAGACCAAATGGACACCCAGATCAAAAGTTATGGGTTTTTGAAGTTCGAGTTCGATTTCTAGCTTTTTTTTAACTATAATAACTTTTATTCCTTTACTTTTCACCCAATTGGAATATAATGTGGTTTTAGGTCATTTCATAATCTCTAATTTGACTAGTTGTGGAGATCAAATGTTATTCTAGATCGAATTTTATGATCCTTTTAGGGTTTGTAGGGGTATTAGGGGTTTTATGGGTTTTAAGGATTTTTCACATTCGACAACCCTAACTTCTAAACAGGATGTCCTTTTTTCCTCTACCACATATAAAATCAAAACCTACGATGAACTGTACTCCTCGGTGACCCATGAGATCTATTGAGGCCAAAAGGCCTAGAAGGCCTCCTAACGTCTATAAATTCTTCTATGGGTGTCCTTTAATGATATATATATATATATTAAATATACCCATTATCAGCAGTTTTTTAGAAGAACTGATAAAGACCCACCTTTATGGGTGCTTTTTTAGAAGCGTTGATAAATGCCCATTTTATCATCACTTTTATACTAGAGTTGATAAAGGGGGTCCTTTATCAGTCCTTTTTAAATCATTAATAAAGGGTCCCCTTTAACAGATTTTGTTTTAGTGTTGTTCAAGACCCCCTCTAAGAGTGCTAAAAATTGTTGTTAAAGACCCCTTTAACAACCCTTTTTCTAGCACTAATAAAGGAGGTATTAATAGTGATTTTTAAAAGCACTCTTAAAACCCTAGTACTAGATAAACTCAGTTTTATAGTAGTGTATTTCAATATTTTTATGATTTTTATATAATTAAATAAAAAATTATTTCAATAAAATATCATTAATGTCAATTTTGATAGTACTAACTTTTTGACATTAATGTTACAATGATAAAGGTGAAATTCATGTGTAATCCTTTTAAACATTACTAATATTCTATATTTATATATAAAACTCTTGGATCACTATTACTCACTCATATAATTTTGTATTCAATATTTTTAAAATATTTTATTTTATTTTATTATTAATTGAGTAAAGATTTTATTAGTGTTGCACAAGAATTTAAGGTAATTATTTAATCTGAAAATATTAGAAATAAATTTATTTCATGGATATAATTTCATTATCCATAAAGTTATCATTTATATTCGCTCACCACTTTATGTTTTCCCCATGTTAAAACATAAGATATATTTAAAATTAAGGGAGTGACATTTTGTGTTTTTCATTTCCTTTAATATTATATATGTCATTTTTATAGAATAGTTTCCATTATAAAAATAAATTTCGAGATTAAGGTGATATGGGTTGAATTACCTTCTACTAATATTTCACTAACCAAGTTGGGATGCCATCAAAACAGACACCCAACTGGGTCTGAGACATGGCCTGAAGGACATTATGGTTCCCAACGGGATGGCGACTAGTATTGGGAATCAAGGTAATCATTTTGGGAATGATTTTTTACAATAACAAGGATAAAATAAAGAAACTGAATATGAAGAGGCACTGACAACAACTTAATCTCAAATGAATATAAAAAATTTATCCAGATATGAAAAATGGTTAAACAAAATAGAAACTGATTATAAAACTGAGACAAAAACCACACAAACATGATCTCCACGTGACCTCTTGGTCAATACCGACCACAAAACCAATCTTCTCTAAAGGAAATTAAACAAGAAACTTTTACCTATAAAACATCTATTGTCTACCGATATCGAGTGTTACAGGTAATGTGTGAGCTTAAAATATTCTTAGGTAATCATCATATAGTCCTTATATTTTTTTCCAAAAAAATTTCCCAAATACTCGTTTAAAAATACATTTAGAAAAAACATTTTTAAATATTTTAAACAACTAAACAAATCATTCTAGAAGTCCCCATTTTAAAAACACTCATGCTACTTTTTGTTTTGAAAACATTTTATCTTTCCAAAAACCATCTCCAAAAACAAAACCCAAGAAAAAGTAATACCAAGTAATAAAAAGGGAATGTGTATAAAGTAAAAGAAACAAAGAATGGATGTATAAACTAGAAATCCAATTTATTACATGAAACATAAATAGAAAGAACACATAAATAGATAGTCGTGGTTGTTTCCTAAACATCCCTAAAATGGTCCCTAGTTGTACTTACATCAGACTCACCTGTCGGCATATGGTGCATCTCTATCGACAATAACTCATTAGTCGTTCTAACTACCAATATAATATCACAATCCCACCTGGACATTAGACATCCAAGGGGTGTCGACTCATCTAATCGGGGGATATAGGGAACCTTCTCTCAACCCTCTAAAAGAAGCCCATGAATCGGATTATAGTAATAGTACATAGTAAAAGGAGGAGGCCCACACACACGTGACTCACCATACCTTCTTCCACCATATTTGCCTACCCTAAACACTAACACCACCCATGTGATAACCCACATTAGGGAAAACCTTTATAGGGGTCCCCATCATATAAAAATCCATCCACAAGTGTCAACCGAGGTATCATATCACATGATCCATAAAACCATTTCTCATAATATTCAATGATCCCTACTATGGATTTGTACTTCTAAAACCATGGTTTATTTCCAAAACATTATAATATGCCAATTTTTCCTTCACATCACATCACATTAAAACCAACCCTTCCAAAATATCACAAGTTTCAAATGGGACATTAATATTTCCAATCCCAATACATTTACAAAAAATATATCTCAAAATAAAAGATGGGCCTAGATTTAAAGAACAAATTTGAATCCACTTTTAATGTCATAAGGAGAACCTAGCACACCATTTAAAAACCAATTAATCATTTTGAGAAAGATGGGATCAATCTTAAGTGTCATAGTCATTTGAAATCTCATCCATGTATACACCCTATGGACCTATCTATGATCCAACACCTAATGACACACATAAAGTGTCCATGAAATCAATTTTAAAACCATTTTCAAGAATATTACTGTTTCTGAAGCTTTCACCGGGGTGCACACATCCGTGACGTGGAGGACACACAGCTGTTTCCCCACATTCTGGCATTGCAAAGGCAGGCGACATCTGCTCCTTATTCAGGGCAGTCTGCTCCTTGATCAAAACGGGATGATGGGATGTAGGTTCTTCCTTCTATGGATTCCTCCTCGGAACTCATCACCTAGTCCGGGTCTCCCTCATACACTTAAGACATAGTTCGTGAAACTATTGCAGGCACCATATCTTCATGGACACTAGTTAATTACACTACTTATGTCAGGACATTCCAAGGGGTCCGGTCAGGGCAGCAACCTTCGGTTAGGGGAGTAGTCACGCTGGGCATCACTGGCATGTATGGACGCCAGGGATTGGTGTGTTTGCTTTTTTTCCCTTATTATAGGGCTTCTCGAGGGCGTGGAAGCCTGAGTCATTCCACATTGAATGTGGGGAACCATATGCCATGGTCATGTATCTGAGGTTTTCCTCAGCTTCCCATGTCTAACACATGGTATGCCGCAAGTTTAACGTCCAACGGAGATGGATCAGACTGATCAGAACACTGACTACAGTGGATCATATGGAAGAACCCCTGGAGGGAATGCCGATATTGGGGCCAACATGTGGGTTGCTTCGTGAATGCTGTTAAACAGAATGGGGAATGGGGTGGAATAATTATACTTGGATGTGGCAGCCCGTGTAAGAATCAGGATGGCTAATGGAAGGTTCTATGAAAGGGATGGTGAATAGGATGGTGTCTTCATGAGGATGATGATGATGATTTTGGGCTTGAGCTTTGGAGAGGCTTCCTATGTATCCCTGTGGTAGGGAATCAGAGTCCCCATAGTTCCAGAGGTTGGCATCGGTGAACCGACATGAAAGAGGTCCTGGGGTCCCATGGGTGGTGGGATTGCACCTCGTGGAGGCTTCCTATAAACCCTACCTTGGAAAGATTCAAAGTACACATAGTTCCAAGGGTGGATACTATTTAACATCGTGTGGGACGGGGGTGAACCGATGTGAAGGTGGACCTGGGGTCCGGTGGTTTTTTGGGCTTGAACCTTATGGAGGCGTCCTACGTACCCTGCCTTAGAAAGGATCGAAGTCCACATAGTTCTAAATGGTGTGTAAGGATTACACTCTAGGCTTCCCAGGGTGTTGGTGAACTAACGTGAAGGAGGTCGGAATGACCTGCTGTTAGGCTTGAACCTCGGGGAGGCTTCCTACGTACCTTGCCTTAGCAAGGATCAAAGTCCTCGTAGTTCAGGATGAGTGTGGGGCTTACACTCTAGGCTACCAAAGGTGGTGGTGAACTGATGTGAAGGAGGTCGGAATGACTGGATTTTGGGGTTGAACCATGGGGAGGCTTCCTACATACCTTGTCTTGGCAAGGATCAAAGTCCTCGTAGTTCGGGATGAGTGTGGGGCTTACACTGTGGGCTACCCAGGGTGTTGGTGAACTGACATGAAGGAGGTCGTAACGACTGGCAGTTGGGCTTGAACCTCAGGGAGGCTTCTTACATACCTTGCCTTGGAAAGGATCAAAGTCCTCGCAGTTTGGGATGGGTGTAGGGCTTAGACTCTAGGCTTCCCAAGGTGGTGGTGAACCGATGTGAAGGAGGTCAGAATGACCGACTGTTGGGATTGAACCTCAAGGAGGATTCCTACGTACCTTGCCTTGGCAAGGATCAATGTCCTCGTTGTTCGGGGTGGGTGTGGGGCTTAAACTCTAGGCTACCCAGGGTGCTGGTGAACCGACGTGAAGGAGGTCTGAACAACTGACTGTTGGGCTTGAACCTTGGGGAGGCTTCCTACGTACCTTCACTTGGCAAGGATCAAAGTCCTTGTAGTTCAGGATGGGTGTAGGGATTACACTCTAGGATGACCAAGGTGGTGGTTAACTGATGTGAAGGAGGTCGGAACGACCGTCTGTTGGGATTGAACCTCAGGGATTCTTCATACATACCTTTCCTTGGAAAAGATCAATGTCCTCATAGTTCGGGATGGGTGTGGGGATTACACTCTGAGGCGGCTGAAGGTGGTGGTGAACCGACGTGAAGGAGGTTGGAATGACCGGTTGTTGGGCTTGGACCTCAGGGAGGCTTCCTACATACCTTTCCTTGGAAAGGATCAAAGTCCTCATAGTTCGGGATGGGTGTGGGGCTTACACTCTAGGATTACCAAGGTGGTGGTGAACCGATGTGAGGGAGGTTGAAATGACTGGATGTTGGGCTTGAACCTCGGGGAGGCTTCCTACGTACCTTGCCTTGGCAAGGATCAAAGTCCTCGTAGTTCGGGATGGGTGTGGGGCTTATACTCTAGGCTACCCAAGGTGGTGGTGGACTGACGTGAAGGAGGTCGGAACAACCGACTGTTGGTCTTGAACTTTTGGGAGGCTTCCTACATAAATTTCCTTGTAAAGGATCAAATTCCTCATAGTTCGGGATGGGTGTGGGGTATACACTCTGAGGTAGCCCAAGGTGGCGGTGAAACGACGTGAAGGAGGTCAGAATGACCGACTGTTGCGCTTGAACCTTGGGGAGGTTTACTACTTACCTTGCCTTGGCATGGATCAAAGTCCACGTAGTTCGGGGTGGGTGTGGGGCTTACACTCTAGGCTGCCCAAGGTGGTGGTGAACCGATGTGAAGGAGGTCAGAACGATCGGCTGTTGGGCTTAAACCTCGGGGAGGATTCGTATATACCTTTCCCTGGCAATGATCAAAGTCCTTGTAGTTCAGGATGGGTGTGGGGCTTACACTCTAGGCATCCTAAGGTGGTTGTCATGTTCAGTTCTCACTCTAAGCTCATGTGAGTCATGCTCAGTGTGAGAAACAAGATATAGCAGAGACCTGACGATCACGTCGTGAAAGGTGCGTCCGTGGGAAGTGAGGTGGGGATTACACGTGGTTAGTGGCCCAGGGAGATAAAGATTGGGACTTACTCCAGGTGGAGGCCCGAGGCAACAAAGCTTAGTGGGAGAGGGACTTGGGACCAAATAAAGAAGAAGAACCTTTCCCTACCACGCCCTTCACTGGTCCTGAGGACCGAATTTGAAAGGAGGTGCAGGGATGCTGCCTCCTACAAGAAAAGCTAGGGGATTAGACCGAGGGGGCTGCCCTTTTCCCACAGATAAACACCACTCCGATAAGGAGGATATCATCCCATGTGAGGGGTGATCCCATCCCCATGGAGATGAGTGGGAATGGAGAATGTCCAAGGCGGGGGGCCTTGCGTGCGTGGCATGGGGCAAGGTCACAATTTAACGTCATGTGCTGAGGACGGTGGTGCTTGGAAGTTTAACATCCTGCAGTTCGGATGAAGTGGGTTTGCTCCACACCCCTAGGACTTACATAACTGATACCCTCTTATCCTTGGTGCAGAGAGGGGACAAGCAAAGCCATAGCTATGGGGTTTCATGGAACAAACTATAAAGGGGTCCACATTAGTGTGACTATGCGAAGAAGTAATAGCCACTAGAATTCCTATGCAAAGAAGCATGAGGCGAAGCAACACAAAGGGCAGTATCGTCCAAGGGACTTTAAAATCACATCGTGAAAACCTGGAGAGTCACATGGTAAAAGGAATTGCCAAGCAGAGGGGTTCATAAGAAAGGGCCTTTTGAAGCTCTGTTGTTCCGTGTGGCGGAGGGCACTTGCGAAGGAGTGTGCTTCGTGAAGTGGGGTGCCTTAGCCTAAGCATAGGGCATAGGTGTATATGGGATGTGCTTCGCAAATTAGAGAGGAATTCACAGAGCACTGCCTCATGGAGAAAAAGTGCCTCGTGAAGCAAGGTGTCATGAAGCAATGTGCTTATGGAATTATAGTTACCCTGCCTTAGCATGTGGATCATGTGTACATGAAGGGTGTTTCACAAAGAATAAATGCTCTGCGACAACACAGGTCCCCTTAGAGATCCCCTTCCTTCGCGAAAGCCCTTAGGCTTTGTGAAAGCATCCATATCGAAAGAGGGGATAAAAAAGCGACAAAGTGGAGGCACTTCACGGAGCATAAGTACCTCTCACAACTCATGGTTCATAGAGCCGAAAGATGATTCGCGATTCAGGAGCTGGGAATTTCGATGGTCGGATTGTCCTTCCTTTGGGATCAGGGGAGCCCAATATTTATAGGCAAGAGGCGCCGCAAAGCAGGGCTTACGCGGTGTGAAGAGGGACTTGGTCGCTTCACGGCGGGCTTGCGAATGTCAAATGCATCGCGGAGCGTCCCGCCTCTTCTCTTCGCAGAGGGATTGCGAACGTCAAATGCGTTCGCGGAGCGTCCCG
This sequence comes from Viscum album, assembly GCA_963277665.1. Taxonomy (NCBI): domain Eukaryota; kingdom Viridiplantae; phylum Streptophyta; class Magnoliopsida; order Santalales; family Viscaceae; genus Viscum; species Viscum album. The sequence goes on along the minus strand of OY728123.1, from coordinate 2,066,515,807 downwards.
CCTCCTTGCTTTATGGTGGGCTCATGAACGTCAAATGCATTCATAGATCGTTCTGCCTCCTCACTTCACAGCAAGCTCACGAACTTCAAATGCATTCACGGAGCGTCCCACCTCCTCACTTCGTGGAGGGCACAGTACTGGGGGACTCTACGAAATAGCTTCACAAGGTAGTCAACGGTTCCTTTGTCTTGGATTATTCTCTCTTCTTAATTTTGGAACCAACAAATGCCCCCCCCCCCAGACATGGAGCTGCAGAGAGATCAAGGGTCTAAGTGTGAGGGTAATCAACAAAATCCTCAGTCATTCGTGATGTTGTCTCGTGAAGAGGGCGCATGAGGCGGATAGGGGATGCGCGGGCCAAATGCGTCATGAAGCTCGGCGTGAACTAGATGTGCCGCAAAGCTCCGACGGCCATCGCCTATAAATAGGGTATTTTCCCTCTCTTTTTTCCTTTCTCTCCTCCGCGAATTTTTCCTTTTTCACTCTCGATTCGCAAAGCTCCATTTACTCTGCGATTGTTCTGAGCGAATCGAGTCTTCGCAGCGCACAATGATTCCTCGACTCCGCGTTTGCGCTCCGCGATTCGGTGCTTGGGTGCCTAGGTAGGGCTCTGAGAATAGTATCTGCAAGGAGTCTTTGCGAATGCACTCTGTGAATGATCTCCGTGAACCATCCCAAAAAACATCCAAGTTCAATAACTAAATGGCCCACCCAGAAGATTCTCAGGGTGTCCTTGTAGATGCGGCCTAGAGGGATGATATGGAGAATAGTCTGGGGCTAGGAGAGTTAGTCTGTAGCCACTCAGACCATAGTTCATTGGTGGGGCTACTATCAGAGATCCAGAAGAACTACCCATTGTGTAGAAGGTTTACCTTGTTTGGATTCGGGATGAGGGATGGTATATTCATCCCTGAAGAAAGTAGGGACGAGCCAACTTATTGGTTCCGGAGCACATCGTGTCAGCACCGTTGGTTCAGGGCAGCTGATGGTCATTCCTGGGAGGACTTCACACCCATCATTGCCAACTACTTATACAACCATCTGAACAACATTGACGGGAAAGAATTGCAGCCAGAGACGTCCCCTCCACTATACTGAAGTATCCTCAAGGCGATGCTGGGGAACCTGAAGAAGGGGTGGTTTGAGGAATGGGACCTGTGTCAGGGTGGAAATTTCATGGATGATTGGTCCTAGGCCTACTGGGTAGGCGCTTCGTGTGAGGAGTTCAGAGCGGATCGTATAAGAGTGCACCTATATGAGGCAGCTTGGGCTTCCCAGTTTCACATATACCAGCCGATGTAGTTAATGCCATAGCTGTTGAGCCAGTGGTCACTAGGGACTAATAACTTCCACCTGTATCATGGGGAGGTTGGCATCAGCATATGGGACATGTATCAGATCTTAGGGGTCTCAATACTGGGGGAGATGAATGATGAATTCCTCTCATATATGGGTGTGTGGGAGGATCCAGAACAGATGCCACAGTTGGCAGTGGCACTGATGGAGCTCGTGCCCCGGGAGGACAAGGAGGCAGTAAGGGATGTCTACTTCAGGCGGTGGTTCAAGCGATTCTGAAACTTCCTGGAAAACAGGAAATTTAAATTAAGGCCTTGGACTTGCCCAAAGGGGGCCCGGAGTAAGGAACACTCATACTGGCAGGTGTTGGAGGATAGACAGTGGAAGACTTTGGGGTTCAGGGTCAACACTGAGCAATAACCAATAGGTAGGCTGGCAGTATTCATCGCAACTCTCATATGTGGTTGGATCCTGCCGGTGAGGGATACCAACATGGGAGTGCGACCAAGAACATTCACCATGGCATCCACATTGGTGACATGAGGGTGGGTCAACCAAGGGATCCCAATGCTCTCAAAGTTGTATAAGATGTTGTGGAACATCAGTGAGGGGAAGAGGCCACCGAGAGTATGCGGGCCGTTACACCTCTTGTATAGGTGGATAATGTCGTACATCCGGGGGGGTATATGAATATCTGAACCCCGTCTCACCTCCAAGGTAGAACTTTCACCCCCACGATTCTCTACACCACGGGGAGTTTTCCGGCCAAGTTGATCATACCATCAGTGTTGATTTGAGTCCAGAAGGTAGAAGAGTTAAACTTTCATCTGTTCCTGTTACCGACGGGGGAATTCACTGATGATGGTCAAGGAAGGGAAGAGCACCGAGCCTACATCCTGGCATTTCAAGGTGGATTCTTGGTGGCCAGGGTGGACCAAGAGCACCTCTACGATCCATACAACCCACACCGGTTTGCAAGACAATTCTGGTGCCTGCAGCGACTGACCCCGCAGGTCTACCTGGAGGTGCGTCACAAGGATCACCCATGTGTGATGATGCAGATGTGGCTCATGTTCACATGGGAGGATGGGAAGATGTGGAATGTACTTTCTCCGCTGGCCGTCGTCCTTGGTCTAGTGATGGATTATGCCCAGAGCTGGGAGGCAGCCTACCCGGGGGAGATGCTAAAGCGGCCAACCATCCTAGTCAGTGACAGCGAGCTTCCCCAACCTCAGGGACGAGGCTGGAAGGTGGAAAAGTCATCTCGCAGTGGAGGGGCCGCTGTAGTGGTGACGCCCACACTAGTTGAGGGGGAAGCATTAGTAGCAGATCCGGTGATGCCAGTGGACCCGGTGGTCCCGGAAGAACAGAGTCATCCAGAGGGTCGGCCACCGAGAGGATTCCGTAGGATTTATAGTCAAGCCCTAGGGAAACGGTTGTGCCATATTGAAATGCCAGAGAATGTTGTCTTCTCAGAGGCCTGGGACATCTGGGAAGTCAACCAGAAATTCCTCGTCCCATCTGAGTTATGGAAGCAGCTTAACCATATCGGGATGGACTTTTTGGGGATTGGCTCTATTAGAGCTGGTTTTGCAGTATCCTAGGTAGAGGTGGAACAATACATGGCCGAACTAGAAGACTTTATCCACTCCCAGGCTGCCCCGCGCCCAATGATAGACCGGGTTAGGGTGTTGTTGGATCGAACGGTCCCTCTACAATTGTCATCTGCTGACCTGAGGGGGTGTTTTCTTCTTCCGGAAGAATCAGACGAATCCTCATGGGGAAACAAGGAGGGTAGAGGGAGTCCATTGGAGGAGGATGAAGTCCGCGAGCAATCCTCGGATCTCTAAGATTTTGCAGAGGCCCTTGAGGTAAAATTACAAGTTCCTTCCTTAGGGTATGCTATTAGGTTACTCTGGGTTTTTATTAGCATTTTCACTGTGTAGGAGGACCTTGTTCATAGACCTCATTCTCGCCTCTCTGTGGGTGTCGATGTGGGACCTTCGAGATCCACACCCATGGCTACATCAGCTTCCGTGTATGGTGGGGCCAAGACACTTGAGTCGGCTCCCCTGAAGTTTCCAGACATGGAAACCATATACAAGGGGCCATGTCTCGGGGTCCTGTAGACATCATCCCAAGAGTGGGACCCGATATTTGATCTCTGTAAGTCTCCTCTATCGAATTTACGATTGCATTTCCCTGACCATGTTAACTAACCTTCACGTCCCTTTTTTTGACATGTATAGTCCTTCAATTGGCCTGGGCCACTGCGGCGAAGATGGTCGAGTCTTCTGGTAGTGCCCTTCCCAGAGGCATGCCAATGGTCGTGGAGGTGGACATCCAACCTGACCGAAACGTAGCGCTCCTGATCACTGGCGGGGGCTCCATTGGGGCTACGCCTATGGTTATTGAGGTGGGATCCGATGATAAGGATCAACCAGACAGTGCAGGCCCTTCCACGCCTGTTCCAATGCCATATGTAGACCCACCAGAGGTGTTTCTAATGGAATTCCATGCACACGACCCTGCCAACTGTGCCGACTAGGACGAGACATGTTCTGATGAGGTGGACAGGAAAATATTTTATCGCCGATCATGGAAGATGGTCATGCGCTTCATCAATGACACCCCCAAGCACTATGGTTGGATAATATGGAAAGACTGTGCTCGTGACTACGTGAACTGTGTGCTGGGGGACTGGATGCCTGACATCCTCACATTCTCGTCAAATATCTTATAGCGGAAAAGATTCGGGAGTATGACCATAGCCTCAGTGTGGGCTGGTAGCGGATGAAGGTGGTAAACATCAAGAGGCTCCAGAAGGCTGAAAACAAGGTCCAACGACTGCAGAATCGGGCAGAAGAGCACTTGACCTCCCTCGACGCGCAATCTGATCTAGTATTGCGATTAAAGACCCACTTGGAAGAAGCCTAAGAGGGCCTGAAGCGAGCCTCTAAGGAGATGACCACCATCCGGGCCGACGTAGAGAAGGACCAGATTGCAGCCAAAGAATATCTCCCTCTCACTGCCGAGGAGGAGCGGGAGCTGAACAGGAAGAAGCGACTCCTAGACACCACCATCCAAAGGGTGGCGGTGCTGCTACGCTCTTTTGACAAGGTCAACCCATCCATGGGGGGAATCGAGCCTTGGGTATTGTAATGATTACAAAACCTCAAACTTACTTTCATGCATTAATTTCTTGATGTCGTAGCATACATGAGTTCCATTTTTTACATTGGTTTATTGAATCCTTGTGATGTTCACGGATCATCCATCGATCATTCCCTAAGCTCACGTGGGTTGGGCCCGATTTGAGAAACAAGGGATGACAATGGCTGCGCCAGTACACGTCCCACCAGAACTACAAACCCCACGTGAGTCGTGCTCGATGTGGGAAACAAGAAGTAGTGATGGGACTTTCCTAGCATAGGGGGCACACATTAGAGATGATGAGGTGTTAGATTACTGGAGTCCCATTGATGTTGACCCACCAATATAACACAACTAGATGCGCAGAAGAGTAGAGCTGAGTATGTTGGAATTCCACTTGAACATAAGGGAGTGGAAACATGTGAATCATGATGATCGAGATCTAGACCACAATGATGGTGACATGGTGATAGGGGAAAACTATTGACCATGTTCTAAACACAACATCTATATCATGTTATCCTGGAATAGAGACAGACAGATGAGGGTCAACCGCTGACCATGTTCAAAACATGGGACCTGTCGGAAATGTCGTCCGGGGTCCTTAGGGACGTTGTCTGAAAATGGTAGGTAAGACGAGGCGGCATGAGACCAGGCCATGAAGGGGGTCCCTTCGGATGTCAAATAGGACTAGGATCCAAATAATGGGCTCACGAAGCCTGGACATGAAATAAGGGGAATGTCCCTGTGAAAATTCCAAACTTTGGGCTCTTTGCCTAAATGCATCTGAATGCGACTATGAGACGTATCAGAAAGGGGGAGTCGAGTCCCCTACCAAGGACAAGGGTCCTAGGGCCGCACAGTTCTAGATCAAGGTCCTAGGGTGGACCTTTAAGGGGGTATTGATATAAAAGATTGTGCGTAGGGTGGAGAAATAACCAAACGTGATGCACATTTCCCCTAGGGAGATCTTAGTTTTGGGTCATAGAACTCGGGCCATTGATGGTAGGAAATGTGGGAGACACATGGTGGGGTGATTATAAAACCTGACGTGAATGGGAACCTGGGGTCCCGAAAAAATGTGTTCCTTGGGGAGGTTCGAGGTCGAGGGACCAGAAACGAGAGTTATACTGGGTCCGAGGCAAGGTGCACAGACGTTCCTACGTACCCCATGAGGATGGGGATCAGGGTATACGTAGTTATAGACGGAGGTGTGGTAAGGTACCAATTCTAGGGATCAAAGGGTGTGCAGGTGTGGGCCTAGAACCAAAAGAAGCGGTATTTGATAAATCTTGTCTGTTGTTTAAGGTGAATGGTTTTTTTGTGAAGCGACAAGCCTCGGATGAAAAGTCATGGCAGCGCCACAAGAATCAAGTCGTATGCAGGTGTTGAAAAATTGTATAGCGTGTAACTGATACCAAACATGGTGTCCCCCTGAGTGAGGACATCACGATGTAGGGCTGTTTTTTGTCGTACAGCCAGGACAATAATGTCACAACTTAAGGGTCGTGTGATGGGACCAGACATGCATTTTAACATCATTCGGCACAGACGTAGTAGAGACGATGCTAAGTGGGGAATGTGTATGGTGTAGTAAAACATACCCAACATGAATGAGGACATAATCCCATACCACACTGTATGCAATTCCATGAAAGGAACCTTGGTCCAAGGGGCCTAAATAGAGGTAAGAGGTTAAGGGGTAGGAGGGACTAGCTCCCAGTTGAGCTGGACCCGAAAACAAGATGTCTAGGTGGTCCTACGTATCCCATGAGGATGGGAATCAATATATATGTAGTTCTAAACGAGATCATAGTTTATGTTCGTAGAGCTCGGACCATGGATGGGAGAAGATGTGGGGGGGGGCACATGGTGCGGTACTTTAAAAACTGGATATAATTGAGGGCCCGTGAGGTTTTCACTACACCATATGTTCTTCAGAGAGGTTGGGCCCATGGGCAAAAATAGAGGGCAATATTTTTAGATTCCTAGGGCTGGACCCGAAGATGAGATGCTCAGGCGGTCCCACGTATCCCATGAAGATGTGAATCAAGCCATACGTAATTCTGGAAGAGATCTTAGTTTATGGTCTTAGAGCTCGGACCATGGAGGATCAAAAACCCTCTAAGTAAGTGCAGACCTCAACCCAATTCCTAAGCCCACATGAGTAAAACCCGGTGTGGGAAACAAGGGCGGAAGAGGTTTGTTACAATACCTGGAACACACGACAAAGGGGAATCAGTGCGGAGCCCCGAATGATTCCATTATCATGGCTTTTGTCCTCCTAACGTGCGAATGCGTACTAAGGAATAGTACCATGATTTTTGAAATTCTACTTGGACATGATGAGGTGGAGAATGATATGAATCATGTAACTGACATTTTGGAATTAATGGGGTTGGTGTGACGATGGAGGATAACTGTTGAACGTGTTCGAAACACAATATCCACATCATGTTAGACTAGATATGGGAACAACAAATGTGCATCGACCGCTGACCACATTCGAAATGCGGGATTTGTATCGTCTTGTTGTCTGTGACCCTCAAGGACGTTGGCCCATGATGGTAGAAGAGACCTTAGGCCTAGCATCCATGCCACTTGGGGGTCCCTTCGAGTGTGAAAGGTGACAGAATACCTAATGAAGGGGAGCATAATGCTTGAAAATGGGTGGAAGAATGTCCAAGTAGAGTCTGACATTCCAGGCATTAAACCAGAGTACCCTTAGGCACATAGGTGAATCGCTGAAGAGGGCCGAGGGGCTCATATTAAGAGTAGCCGATTTGAAAGATGAGTATAGAACAGGGGGATAGAGAACCCTCAGGAAAAAGAGGTACATTGCATGGTTGTTACAAACCCATCGTGAACGATGACATAATCTTGTACCACACCATATAAACCTATATAGGAACTTGTGTCGGGGGCCCAAAAAGGCCAAGGGGCCTGAGGGTGGGCCTCAGTCAAGAATGCCCAACCGGTTTGCAGTTTAACGTCTTGGAGTGAGGACGATGTGGAGAGTAATATGTACCTCACAAGGGAGGTGTACGGAGTGGCGAATAACCCGACGTGGATGAGGAAATAATCCCATTCCACATCGTACAAACCTATATAGAAACTTAGGTCAGGGGCCCTAAAAGGCCAAGGATCCTGAGGCTGGCCCTCGGTCAGGAAGGCCCGACCGGTTTGCAGTTTAACATCTTGCAGTGAGGAAGAAGAGGGGATAAGGTATCTCATCCGGGGATGTGTATGGCACGACGAGTAACCCGACGTGAATGAGAACATAATCTCATACCACACCGTACAATCTCATAAGATAGAACCTGGGCCGGGGGCCCGAAAAGGCCAAGGGTCCTGAGGATTGGCCTTGGATGGGATGGCTATACAACTGTTGACCATGTTCGAAACACAACATCCCTATAATGGATTGAAATGGGAGCAACAAATGAACATCGACCGCTGACCATATTCGCAACGTGGGACTTTTATCATCTTGTTTCTCAACATCTGCAAGGGCATTGGTCCAAAGTGGTAAGAGAGACCTTAGGCTTAGAATCCATACCATTCGGGGGACCTTCTAGGTGGGGAAGATGATGGAGTCCCAATCAAAGGAGTGGGTGAAGCTTAGATGTAATCATCTCTGAAGGAGGAGAATGTCTTCAGGGAGTGGGACATACAGCTGGATCAAGGTTAGCTTGATGTGAATTGGGGAAAAAGTCTGCACCACTACCATATGTCTTGACCCAAGTGGAAGATTCTGGTGTTTGGGCTGGGCCAACAGACAAAATTTCTGGGCGTTCCTACGTATCCCATGAGGATGGGAATCAAGCCATACGTAGTTATAAGGGTGCAGTTTAACTTCTTGTGGGACGATGCATAGTTTAAAGTCATGTAGGACTAAACAATTTAAGGCCATGCTTGACCAGCGTGTAGTTTAGGGTCATGCAGGACCAAATATTTTAGGGTCATGTGGGACCAAACAGTTTAGGTTCATGCCGGACCAAATAGTTTAGGTTCATGGTGGAACTAACAGTTTAGGGTCATGCCAGACCTACTTTCCCAGGTAAAGTATTTCTTGAGAAACTTGGCATTGGTGGGAGGAGTTATACGCTCACCATCCATGGTCCCCAGGGAGTATGCTCCATTAGGTTAAACCCTTTAGACAATGTAAGGTGATTCCCATTTGGGCTCCAACTTGGGTGGTTTCCTTTAAGGGATCATTGGCGCCCAGAGGTCCCATACCAAGTCTCCTTGAAGAAAGAAGTGGAGGAGAACCTTTTTGTTGAAGGACCTGGCCATCTTATTCGGATACCTTTACAGATTGTGTAGGGCACAAAGCCTATTCTCGTTAAGTGCTTTTAATTCAGATAGACGAATGTCGTCTACCTTATCCATTGCCTTGTGGTCATAGACCACTGTGTGTAACGAAGGTAGATAGATCTTGATGGGTAGGATGACCTTAGCTCCGTACACCAGGTAATATGGGGTCACCTAGGTGGAATTATGATTCATCGTACGATAGGCCCAGAGGGTGTTGGGGAGCTTGTTCGGCCAACTCTTTTTGTTCTGACCAACCATTTTCGGGAAAATGATAGAGAGGGTTTTGTTGAATGCATCGATATGCCCATTCACCTGTGTGTGATAGCAGGAGGTATGGTTCGAATGGATATCTTACTTGTCATACAATTTCTTCAGTTTGGCCACTTAAAAGTTGGTTCCATTATGGGTGAGGATGGTGTGAGGGACTCCAAATCGGCAGATGATGTTGGGGATCATGAAGTTAATGATAGAATATGTCTTGTCCTCCTTGAGCGAAACTAATTATTCCCACTTAGAAAGGAAGTATATGGCGATAAGGATGAACCTGCAATGGCAAGCTGTTGCCGGTGGGTATGGTCCTAAGACATCCAGTCCCCATAATGTTACCGACCAAGAGTACTTGGTGGAGTGGAGAGGTTCTTGAGGCCGATGCATGAAGTTAGCATGAATTTGGTACGCGTGACATCTCTTGGAAAACTCAATGAAATCGTGGATCATGGAGGGATAGAAGTACCCCAATCTCCGGATCTGATGGGACAACTTCAGCCCAGCTTGGTGGGCAGCATAGGAACCAGTGTGAACCTCATGCATGACCTGAGAAATCTCGACTCCTTGGATGGAACGGAGGATAACACCATCAAACTCACGCTTGTAGAGAATCTGGTCAAGACTGGGACCACTATGAAGGGTTAACTACAGTGCGTGGTGTCGTATTCACTTGTGCTCAGCCCGCTCATCCGAGAGTAAACCATTTTAGAGATACTCGACAAAGGGGGCTCTCCAATCGGGGGTCTCTTCAACCACTGCATCTAATGAACCTGGGGGTCCTGACGTGGAGGATCAAACAGTAATATGGCTTACCCGTTGGCCTTCGTCCTCCTCTGGGGTGACGGGGGTAATAAATCTCTAGTGTACCACATGTATAATCAGATCATCCTGTTTAGGTTCTACAAGTGATGTAGCCAGGCATGCCAGGGCATCGGCTTGACCGTTCTGAGATCGGGGGACATGAGTAACCTCTGACCGAGATAGAAACCAGACCATTAGTTGGAGGGTGCACTCCAACAATGGTATGAGCTCTGGATTTTAGAAAACATATCCACCTTTGACTTTCTTGATGACTAGTTCGGAATCCCCTTTCACATGAAAATAGGGTACATCAATCTCGAGGGCCAGCTCGAGGCCAGTGATAAGAGCCTGATACTCTGCCTCATTTTTGGTGTAGCTTTCTGAAAATAGGAATCAGTATGGAAGAATGGCTTGTGCTGGAGTAATAAAGACAATACCCAGGCCTACTCTTTTGAGTCTAGGATCATTGAGCCTCCTGCCGGTGGGGCTCTGGGAGGCACCATCAAAGTGCATCTGCCAACATGGGATGGTAGGATCTACCGAGAGGATCGCCTCGTCAGGAAAATCCAAGTCCAGGAACTGGTCCACATAGGTTGTATGGGTAGAAAGAAAGTCTACCAATTCTTGTACCTTGATAGCTTTCTGAGGGACAAACCTGATGTCGAACTACTGGAGGATTACCTCCCACCATGCGAGACCGTCGGTCAATATGGGGTAGTTCAGAATATATTTCAGCGGGTCTACTCGAGACACCAATTGTACCTCGTGCTGCTTCAAGTAGTGTCACAATTTCGGTACCGCGAATACCAACGCAAAGCAGCTCCTCTCGATGGGGAGTATCTGTTATTCATATTGAGGAGCATGCGGCTGAGGTAGTAGAGATTGTTTTCCATCCCCTCATTGTTCTTCGGGGCGAGAAGGGCACTGAGAGATCATTCTAGGGCAGTCACGTACAAGATCAGTGGTTTTTCGGAGATGGGTGGCATCAAGACCGGAGGCTGGAGCAGATACTGATTTATTTCCTCGAACGCGATATGACACTCCTTTTCCCACTCGTATCCAAAGCCTTTCTTCATGATCCATGAAAAGGGCTTACACTTTCCAGACATATTCGCAATGAATCGGAATATGTAGGCTAAGTGGCCTTGGAAACCTCAAAGCTCCTGAATATTACTCAGGGGAGGCATCTGGATAATGGCCTTGATCTTATTTGGGTCGATCTCGATGCCCCAATACCTGAAAAAGAAGCCATGTAATTTCTCGAAGGTGATCTCGAAGGCACACTTCAACGGGTTAATCTTAAAGTGGAGGGAACGGAGGAATCCAAACACCTTCTCAAGATCCTTGAGATGGTCCTGATGCTGGCATGATTTGACCACCAGATCAACTACATAGCAATCCACCAATGTCCCGCGGATTGGCTTGAATATGTGGTGCATGGCCTACTGATAGGTGGAACCTTCATTCTTCAGGCCGAAGGGAAAAACCTGGTAACAAAATGTACTTTGGGGCACCCTGAAAGTGGTGGACTCTTCATCCTCGGGGGTCATCTGGATCTGATTATATCCAGAGTAACCATCCTTGAAGGAGAGGTCTTGGAACCCAGCCGTATCATCGATCAACAATTCTATCACTAGAAGGGGAAAATCATCCTTCAGATAGTGACGATTAATATCGCAGAAGTCGATACAGACTCTGATCTGCCTGTTCTTCTTCCTGACTGGCATAATGTTGGCTATCCACTTGGGGTATTGAACCTCCTTGACAATGTTGGATCTAATGAGGTTGTGAACTTTGGCCTCGACAATGGCATCGTGATAAGATTGTATCTTCTAGGAGTCTTCTTGAACCCGCGATGGTTTGTCGCGATACCGAGGTGGTGGACGGCTACCTAAGGATATAGTCCTAGCATCTTGTCGTAACTCCAGGAAAACACATCATGGTGCTGTTTAAGGATGTCTACGTGTTGTTGTTGTTCCTCGAGGGACATGGCGACACTGATCAATGTGAGTCTTCGATCTACCTCGCTACCAAGGTTCACCTATACCAGTTCATCGACTGTCTTAGAAATTCCTTCTTCAAAGGCGGGGGGAGCATCCTCTAGATCCTCTTCTTCATTTGTGGAGGAGGGATTCCCAGCAGGTGAAGCTTCCTCTGGGCTAGAAGAACCTGATGGGAGGCTCGTTCCACCTTGGACAGTTGTGGACAACATATCAGGGGATTCACGCGCCGCTGAGACCATAGAGATGAAGGCAGTTGATCCAATCCCATCTGGTCTTCGGCCCAAGGGGCCACGCTTGATGATATCAAAGAAATATTGGCACGTTGGCTTGAGACGGTTAATGCCAGCCTGGTGAAAAAAACACGTATGACGTACTACAGTTGCCATGGGGAAGACATCCTGATATCTTACGGGGGTAGGAAGTTCTGGTATCACCTGAGCCTGGTTTGTGTAGGAGTATGAGGTGATTTTCCGCCATCGCTTGGACTTGAGAATATTCCTTCCTCTTGTAACAGAGGCAACAAATAATTGCCCCATGTCGGGGGTCGTGGACTCCAATCGATGGATCGGGAAGACGTAGGCCTCATTTAGACCTGCCTAGGGGTCAGTTGTGACCATGGAGGGCTCAACCTCACTGGCCAGAATCTGCTTATCCTTGCTCTTGTAATAGGAAACGTCTAGGTAACAGGCTTCAAAAGAGGTGAAAGGAGATGCATCACCTTGAATTATGCCTACCCGACCATTTAGAGAGTACTTGAGGCACTGGTGATACAATGAGGGGACCTTCTCGTGTAGGTGGATCCATGGTCTGCCCATCAATGCATTGTACGCGGTGTCCTGGGACACAACCATAAACTCGTTATTGGAAACTAGGCCACCAAACTGGGTCTTTAAATGATTCTTGTTGACTGGGGTCTGCTCTGTCCTAATGTATCCCTGGATTCTTAAATTGAAGGGGTTCAGGCTATCTTTGGATAACCCCAGCTTCCGCATTGTCTGCGTTAGGATAAGGTTGATCTCGGAGCCGATGTCAACGAGACAGCGACGGAACTTCACACCGTTAAATTGGCCAGTGATGTACAGCGGACGGATGTGCTCCTCTATGGGAGAGCCTTCATCCACTCCTGAGAATGAAATGATGGCCTGGAATTTGACATTCTCAACTGTTTCAGCATAAAAGGCTTATACAGCTGCTACCTCCATCTCAAATTGGAGGGTTCTTATTAAATCCTTAGAGAGAGACTCGTGTATATCTGTTGATAGGCAAAGGAATTCAAGGATAGAAAGCCTCGTTGGGATGCTGAAAAGGTGCTTGAGGACATCATACTTTCACGCCAGGCATGAACTTCTGCTTACAGGAGGCCGATCTACAATTGAAGGCATGGCGGACCCTGCCGGCTGGACCGAAGACTAGCTTGTGCTGGGCATATCCAGCTGCTCACTGGTCGAAGCCTGAAGAGTAGCTGCCAGATGAGGACCAGACGACTGAGATCATTATATAGCTGGGCAAGACAGTTCATGGTCTTGATGAGGTAGCTCTGCCTAATCTAGTAGCATAAACAGTGGTGGAGGCGGTCCTGAAGACATCAGATAAGGAGGCTACACAAGCTGGGATCTGCGCTGGGCCTGCTGTCTGGTCTCAGTGGCATGCACGACCTAGCTGGAGGTGCCAACTGACACGCCTTGACGACCCATATGTATGTGGCTCCGCCGATGTTGGCGTCGGCTAGGGACATTGGGGAATTTCATCTGGCGCTCCCCCTTGTCAGGAGTCATATAGGGATTTACCAACTCCATGGTATTAACCAAAGCATACCCTTGACTATCACTTGAAGAGTCATCCACTGCTGGGCGGATTTTGGGAGGTATCCACATCTCAGGGGGTATGAAGTAGCCGAGAGTGCGGGACAAAGATGGAATTGGCGGGGCGCATTTCTTTTTCTTGTGCCGCTGATGCTTGCTCTTCTAGGAAGAGGCCGACTAAGATGATGATACAGAAGTGGTGGCCGCAACTTTTGAATGCTACGACCGATTCAGGCGTGCTCGAATGATGCCATGGGCACGAGCAACCGTATTGCGAGCTATCCAGTCATCATACTTCTAGTACCCACGGTTAGAAACCTGCAGCCACTCACCTTCGCTATCGATACCACTGTCCTGCCTTACAAAGACACTCGCCACTTGTGCTGGGGTCGGACCCAGCCTGACTATGTTGTTATGGACCTGGTCTTGAAGCCAGTCCTTGAACACATAAAACTACTTGAGGGTGTTCCCCAGAATCTGATGATAGGGGTAGTAGTTGGGGCGATCAGTGAGACCCGCATCTTCTGATCTTCTGCACTCAGGAAAGCTTACAGTCCCCCGCTCTAAGGCGCTATGGAAGTAATCAGGAACCTGATTCTCGCTAAACGAGTATGTCTAATTTCTTCTCTCTATAAAGGGGTCCTTTGGAGCCTGGCCCTAACGAGGATCCGAAGGGGCCTCTTGAGGAGGTGGTCCCTGATTATCCTGCTTAGGCGGTGGTGGCGCATTATGCAGAGGCACTTACTGATTCTAAGTACGCTCGTGAGCCGGAGGTTGTGCCTAAGGGGGAGGGCCTCTGCGAGGCTGCAGGGCCGGTGCTACTGGTAGCAACTCTAGTCACCTAGGGGCTTCTATTTGGGCCACCACGGCGGGCTCGGCTGTGGAAGCTCTTCTCGCTGTAATTACAGGGGGTAACGGACTAGCCTAGCTGGCCTATTGCAGGGATTCCTCAAGGCGATGGGCCTCATCAGAGAAGTCTTGGAATCCTCCAGGGTAGTTCTGGGTAATAATAGAATGAAACAGTTCCGTCTTGATGTTCCCTATTCACATCGTCAGTAATTTCTCATGATTCAGTGGCATGTCAAGGGAGTATGTAAGCCCCTTCCACCTGGTGATAAAGTCCACGAATCGCTCAGCAGGACTTTGATTGACCTTGAAGAGGTTTGCAATTCTTGTTTTCCGGGTGGTAGAGCTGAACTGGTAAAGGAATTTCCTGCGAAGGTCCTCCCAGCTGGTTACAGATCCAATGAGGAGCTGACTGTACTAGACGAATGTCAGCCCCTCCAGTGTCTAAACAAAGCAGTAGAGCTTGACGGCCTCTTGCTGCGCTGGAGTCCCTAGCATAGGCCCACACCTTGAGTTGAAGTGGGCTAGGTGCTATGTCAGGTCCCCCATCCCGTTAAAGGGGGAGAAGGTGGGATTCCTGAAACCCGCAGGTGCCGGCATATCGTCCACCCATGCTGGGTATAGCTTTCCATCAGGTGGGATTTCCACCTATCGTGTTTACAATGCCTTTTGGCGAGCAATGAGTGCCGCCATTGGATCCTCTAGACATGGGTCCCTATTTTGATGGGGGTACCAAACCAAAAGTGCATTTTCGGGTTCTTCAATATAGTAGACAGGATCATCGGCTCGTGGAGCGGCTTGTGGAACGACTTGCGGGGCAGCTCGGGGAACCCGGGCCAGATTCCTTGGATTGCCACACCGTTCAGGAGGGTTTGGAGAGATATATTACACCCTCTTGTCGTGAGCTCTGACTTCAGCCATGTCCATAGGAGTGGTATAATTAAGGTTTCTTGGGGGAATCTCGCCAAGGAGTAGTTTTCCCTGCCCCTAATTCCCTGGCCTAGGATCACCGTAGTCGGGCCATCGCTCTACAGCACATTCAGCTAGGAGTTCGTCGACCAACCTCTTCTGCTCCGCAAGTTTCTGGCGCAGCATGGCCTTCTCAGGGTCCTCCTCTGTCTTCTACACTGAGTCAGATGGGTCGTAGTTCTTGACAGCTCTGATGTGCTCTTTTCCCTTTCTGGCATTCCTGCCGAGTACCAACGCCTCGGTGGGCATAGGGAGACCTATGAGGTTAGTCTGCTGATGGGTAATCCTCCTTGATGGGTCAAACAATGGTGGAACACCCTCAGGGGGTAAGTATCCATCTAGATACTCCAGATCATCCTCCTTGTCCACTATATCATGCATGTTGACCATGACCTTTCCCGAGGTCATGTCCTCGATGTCACCCAGCAGGTCGGGCTGCCGTCGGATAGGACTGAAGAGGAGGGAAGCATACTACACCCAGCCAAGTATTTTCATGTGGGGGTAGCCTCCCTAATAATTTTGCAGAGTACCTTGATACTCTGAACGCATTGCTGCTGAAGAGCCTCACGGTGGACTGGTGACTCGGGGCGATGGGCCACAGGGAGTGCGGCCAAATGGACTAGACGTAACTGCTCACTAATGTCTTAGAAATGCACTTGACCCCATGGATAAACCACACGCTGATGATGAAGACTGAAATGTGTCACCCATAGGGTGTATCAGAAACACTCAACTTCCTCTAGGGTGAGGGATTCTAGTATGTGGAAATTCGGTGCTGCCACGGGACAGAACTTCTCGGTGAAGTGGTCCCCTGCGAGGATGTCCCAGAAGCTCCTCAGCTCAGATTCAGGGTCTGGCACTTCATTACCCCACTCGTCATCTGGGGGTTGTTGAGGAACTGGAAGTGGTACTGAGACAGACCGCTTGGATGGCAGGCTATCCTGTGGAGATTACGGCAAGCGGTCTAACTGGCCACCGATTCTTGGGTTTTCCTCTAAATAGTGTCGCGACCTGGCCTCCACATCGCGATAAGAGGGGCTGACGGCTACCATTCTTGGATCAGGGTCCAGGGATGCAGGTGATAGGTCGCGATGCTCCTCTCCTTCCATTGGTCCCCAGAATATCTCTATGTGATCTCATGTGGAGGTAGAGATCTCTTCTGGTGATGATGGTGGTGATTGCATGACTGTAACTTGCGGGGTCGCAAGATTTTCATCCTCCTGAATATTCCAGTGGAGGGAGGCAGGAATCCTCTGGACCTCACATTCTGGGAGCACCAGGATGATGCGCCTCGTTCCTGCCCCGACCCTTGACTCAGATTAGTGAGGTGGGGGTTCCCGAGCTGAGTCATACTCTGATTCAGAGTCTGAGAAGCAGAACAGTTTGATCTCCATCCGGGCTTTCCTAGGATTTTTCTTGTGGCGGAGGTGACCTGCCTTACTACCTCTAGGTGGATCCTCGAGAAAGGGTTAATTCCTAACATGGGGTCCTTCGGCCGCACTGGTGGTTTGGCGGAGAGGGTTTCCACCTGAGAAAGAAGGGGTGCGAGGAACATTGGGACAAATGTCAAAGGGCACATGGGGAGGACCTCCATGAATAGTGCTAGAGTGGTAAAAACCTCCGCCGAGACCGGCAAGAGCATGGGGAGAACCTCCATGCTTGGTGCGGGTGGAGAGAGGCTGGCCTTCACCCCTCTAGTTTCCAGGGCAAGGAGGACCTTCACCAACTGCGGAGAGGACGTAGGGAGGATCCCCACGTTGTAGAGGGACCAAATGTGTTGTTTCATTGCACTGGTGGTCAGGATCAGGAGGAGTGACTCCATATCCAGTGAAGGGGAACAGGAGAGGCTTTTGTACCGAGTATCACTACCGTTGGGCAGAAACTCATTTAGATTGGGGGTGGCACGGGGCGGACCTCCATGCCGAGCCTCGAAGCGGGGAAGACCCACGCTCTCTATGGTAGTGGTACGGGGAGGACCTCCGTATGGTGTGGCATCACTGCGGGTTGGTTCGCG
This sequence comes from Viscum album, assembly GCA_963277665.1. NCBI lineage: Eukaryota > Viridiplantae > Streptophyta > Magnoliopsida > Santalales > Viscaceae > Viscum > Viscum album. Next base: position 2,066,498,339 of record OY728123.1, on the reverse strand, counting down.
GTGACCACTGCTCATGCCTGCAACCAGAAGAGTCGACCTGACTTGCCCGTGGGGTGGTTGGGGCGTCGATCCCGGTTGGGCGTATGAGCACCCCTGCTCAGTGTATGCAGGGACTTGATGATATGTGTTGGTGGGGGCTCGGGCCACAGTAGTTGTTGATGTTGACCCTCCCTAATGGGCTTCCTCCTCTGTTCGTGCCCGACGCTTGCGTCGCGTCAGACGTGCCGGGGCTGGTGGTGCAGGCACATAACTTACCTGCTCCTCCTCTGGCAAGGCTGGGCGGCGGCGTTGATGTGGACATGCGGGAGCGCTTGCTGGGAACCCCTGGATCGAGACTCTAACCGGGTTGGACCGGACATCGCCTACTTCATCAACATAAGGCAGGGAGTCGTCAAAGTGCTCTGGGGACAGGCTCCCAAAGTGGTTGTATGTCGGGGTGGGGAGCAATCGCTCCCTGCACAACCTTCAGGGGCAGCATTGATGGCGAGGCGTGGACGTCTCCAGATCCAACCAGGCCATATCCCACATAGGGATGATGCCCTCCTCCTCATAATGATGTATGAGGTTGTTAATTACCCTTTGTTTGATAATTTATGATGGGAGATGGGGTGTGGGTACCCCATGGTCGTGGACACAGAGGCCGTTGCAGAAGCGGTGAAGCCACGTGAACCGGCTATGCTGGCATTGCACCTGCCCCTGCATGGACAGGTGGGTAGTTATCGCATTCCTGAGGCAGCAACCTGATTCTTGAAAAGCAGGGAGATAAACTCGTCAGTGCTCAAAGAAAAGGGAATCGACGACCAATGCCCCAACGTCATCCTGTCTTCCGTGATTGGTAAGAGGGGTCCACACTGACAATGTTGCATAACGGGATGTCCAACGTTCTACAACCCCAACTTTTGGTGAGTTTCACGCCAGGCCTGCTATTTACTTGGTGGGTCCCAGTGTCGGATGTCTGGATCCGGCTACACTTCAATTCATTGATTCCTCGAGCGCTACTAATATCCATATTTGAGGAGAATACATTCACGTTGGGTTCACCATTTCTGTTTCTGACGCTTTCACTGGGGCACTCACATACGTAACGTGGAGGATGCGCAGTTGTTGCCCCACATTCCCGCTTTCCAACGGCGGGTGGCATCTACTCCTTATCCAGGGACGTCTTCTCCTTGATCAAAACGGGATGATGGGATGTTGTTTCTTACTTCCGTGGATTCCTCCTTGGAACTAGTCACCTAGTCCAAGTCCCCTCATAGACTTAATATGTTTTTTGTGAAACTCTTCCTGGAGCCATATCTTCATGGACACCAGTTAATTACGCTGCTTTTGTCAGGACATTCCAAGGGATCTGGTTAGGGAAGCAACCTTTGGTTAGGGGATTAGTCACGCTGGGCATCACTAGCATGTATGGACACTAGGGATTGGTGTGTCTGTCTTTTATCCCTTATTATAGGGCTTCTCATGGGCGCGGAAGCCTGAGGCATCCCACATAGAACGCGGAGAATCGTATTCCATGGGCATGAATCTTAGGTTTTCCTCAGCTTCCCATGTTTAACACAGGGTATGCCGCAGGTTTAATGTCTAGAAGAGTTGGATTAGACTGATCAGAATACTATCTAGAGTGGATCAGATGGAAGAACCCCCTGGAGGGAATGCCGATATTGGGGAAAACATGTGGGTGGCTTCCTGAATGTTGTTAAATGGAACAGAAAATGGGGTGGCATGATTCCACTGGGATGTGGCGGCCTGGGTAAGAATCAGGATGGCTAATGGAAGGTTATGTGAAAGGGATGGTGAATGGGATGGAGCCTTCATGAGGATAACGATGGTTTTGGGCTTTAGCCTTGGAGAGGATTTCTATGTATCCCTGTGGCATGGAATCAAAGTCCCCATAGTTTCGGAGGCTGACGTTGGTGAACTGATGTGAAAGAGCACCTGGGGTCCCATGGGTGCTGTGTTTCACCTTGTGGAGGCTTCCTATGTACCTTACCTTGGAAATAATCAAAGTCCACGTAGTTCCAAGGGTGGATACAGTTTAACTTCATGTGGGACAGGGGTGAACCGACGTGAAGTTGGACCTGGGTTCTGGTGGTTGTTGGGATTGAACCTCATGGAGGCTTTCTACGTACCCTACCTTAGCAAGGATCAAAGTCCACGTAATTCCAAATGGTGTGCGGGGATTACACTCTAGGATGCCTAGGGTGTTGGTGACCCAATGTGGAGGAGGTCAGAATGACCAGCTATTGGACTTGATCCTCAGGGAGGCTTCCTACGTACCTTTACATGGAAAAGATCAAATTCCTCGTAGTTCAGGATGGGTGTGGGGATTACACTCTAGGCTGCGCAAGCTGGGGGTGAATCGACATGAAGGAGGTCGGAATGACCAGATGTTGGGATTGAACCTCAGGGAGGCTTCCTACATACCTTGCCTTGGAAAGGATCAAAGTTTTTGTAGTTCGGGATGGGTGTGGGGTTTACACTCTAGGTTGCCCAGGGAGTTGGTGAACCAACGTGAAGAAGGTTAGAACGAATGACTGTTGGTATTGAACCTCTATGAGGCTTCCGATGTACCTTGCATTGGCAAGGATCAAAGTCCTCATAGTTTGGGATGGGTGTGGGGCTTACACTCTAGGCTGACCAAGGTGGTGGTGAACGGACGTGAAGGAGGTCGGAACGGCCGGCTGTTGGGCTTGAACCTCGGGGAGGCTTCGTACGTACCTTGTCTTGGCAAGGATCAAAGTCCTCATAATTTGGGATGGGTGTGGGGCTTACACTCTAGGCTACCCAGGGTGTTGGTGAACCGATGTAAAGGAGGTTGGAATGACCGGCTGTTGGGCTTGATCCTTAGGGAGGATTCCTACGTACCTTCCCTTGGTAAGGATAAAAGTCCTCGTAGTTCGGGATGGGTTTGGGGATTACACTATAGGCTACCCAAGGTGGTGGTGAACCGACGTGAAGGAGGTCAGAACGACTGATTGTTGGGCTTAAACCTTGGGGAGGATTCCTACGTACCTTGCCTTGGCAAGGATCAAAGTCCTCGTAGTTCGGGATGGGTGTGGGGATTACACTTTGAGGTGGCCCAAGGTGGTGGGGAACTGACGTGAAGGTGGTCAGAATGACCGATGTGAAGGAGGTCGGAACGACCGACGTGAAGGAGGTCAGAATGACCGACTATTGGGATTGAACCTCGAGGAGGCTTCCTACATACCTTTCCTTGGAAAGGATCAATGTCCTTTTAGTTTTGGAAGGGCGGCGGGCTCGCGAACGTCAACTGCATTCGTGTAGCATCTCGCCTCCTCGATTTGTGAAGGGCTCGCGAACGTCAAATGCGTTCATGGAGAATCCTGCCTACTCGCTTCATGGTGGGCACGGTGCTGGGGGACTCCACGAAATAGCTTCTCGAGGCAGTCAACGGTGCCTTCGTATCGGCTTCTTCTCTTTCCCGAATTTTGCGCCAAAAATTACATTCCATTAATTCCACACATCCTGTCACAAAATGTCAAAATCATTATTAATCTGTTAAAAACTGGAAGAACCATTCCAATACATTTAACCATAGTTTCTCAAGACATAAAAATGTTCCAAAACCACACAACGTGTCCCATTAATAATTTAACCCAATCTATCAAAACATAATCAAGTCCAAATAACATCATAAGTGCTCAAATTCTCTTTAAAAGTTCAATTGGGATTTTAACAAACACATTTTTTCATAACTATATAACATGTTTAAGAATCCCTTTTAAAACCACTTCAACGTATTTTTTACAACAATAAAACATCATACAATCCAAATATTCATTCCATAAGTATGTGAAACACATTTATATTTTATCAATGGATTTTTATTGGAAATGACTATAATATAAACACATTCCTAAACAGAGTGAGGATGTGAAGAAACTCTCAAAGAATAAAGAATATGTCCTAAAAGACAATCTGCTCACCCTAACATCAAATAAATTGACCAAATTCATCCAACCATGACACTAGGTTTCAGCCAAGAGATAAACCCTTCCAAGAGAGACGGTGATCTCAAGAGAGGATAAGATAAAGAAGAGAAAAAGGCCAAAACCCGAAGAAACTCACCTTAGAACCATGGAGGTGCATCAATAGAGGGAGAAAAGTCAAGAGAAGAGGGGTTAGGGGATCCATTCATGCGAAACAATAAAGAGGAAGGAAATCCTAAAAGGGACTAAAAAGAGGGGAGGGAAAAATTGGAATTTCATGAATTTAAAATTCACTGTAGTTCACACGGTTTGGCCACACAATTTTCCAAATTGTGTGAAAACTATGTGGTTTCCACTATGAAAATTGATAAAACCAATTCAACAGTTGTTTCATGGTTTTACAAACCTTGTTCAACCTATGCGCCTAACCCCTAGAACCTAAAATAGGCCGCACCATTAACTAGGCAAGGGTGCATGGTTTCCCTTAACCGTGTACAGGTTGTTCTCTAACTACTGCCAAGCCTAAAAACTCTATCTTTAAACAAAAACTATATGTTTCAAAAAAAACTCCAAAATTTCCCATTGGGACTCAACCTAAACCTCAACCAGAAGATCCAAATCCCAAAAACTAATAAAATAAAATAACTCCAAAGGATAGGGTGTGACAATTCTTCCCATCACAAACACATTCGAGCCCAAGAATGTCACCTAGCTGAAAGAAAAAAAACTCATTCCTAAATCTGAATAAGGTTAAATAAAATCATGAACCTAGGGGTGGATAATCAATCACAAGTCACACCTGACCAACACTGGAGGAAACCACATCATGAGGAACAATGGGATAGCACAAGAGGGTTCTCCCCACCACAAGGACTCACCCATTACGTTGGGTCGATCAATGTGAGAAATAACACAAAATTTTCCACACCAACTGAGAAATTCACCCACCGCAAATGGGAACTCCCAAACTAAAAAAACCAGTATAAGGGGAAACCCATGTAAATTACTTGAACCAAATAGAGAACCTGAACACAAGATACAACCAACAACTTCCAAGAACACAAATATCTATAAACAAGAAAAATAGTAACTAAAACTAGAACTAACCTTCATAACAGTTTAGAACACCCAAGAAATAAGAACCAATTTAAGACCCATATTCATATAAGCATAACCACTCAGGTTTCAATAGAAAAAACCACCAAAATGTCATAACAGAATGAGGGTTCTTACAAAAATAGTAAATCTAGAACATGGAAACTTTATTCATCTCCAACACAAGACTAGATACAAAACTAGGACAAGGTTTCCCCGCACCCCTAGTGGTTCCTAACAATGTGTGAGTTTTACTTAGAGGCATGTGGATGTAGCCCTAATAACTGAAGCATCCACTGCCTACCAATCAAGCACTAACATCCTCTGATCAAGGCTTCTTTTTGGGAAATGATTCCTAAAAAACATCTCCAGATAACCTGGATGTCCACAATGATGACAGGTTTTTGGAGTATTGTTACATGATGGATTCAAATGTGAAACTAACCGCACTAGAGGCACAAAATCAAATGATCCATCAAGATAGAATCTGAAAAAAAATAAAGGTGACATTTCAGAAACTGCTTAATCTAGAACTCCCCGCCCGCTAGATGGGTTACCTTCATGATATCCAACCACCTCTGAATGTACCCTGAGAACTGACATAGATAAAAGCACCTCATCCACCCACTTCTAGAAATAGAATTGATTGGATGAGGGGAATTTTTCATGATATCTAAATGAAGACCCCAAATGAAAATATGATCTTTCAACTAATCCTCTGATGCTACCACCAGAGATAAGGAAGCCAACTCCTTGAAGTGGTCAACATAAGATTTCACTGAAAGATGGCCCTTCCAAACATCTTGCATCTCTGAAACCTTCCTCATATTCAACTACTTAGGTATAAACCATTGGACAAAATTGGTCTTAATGATTTCCCAAGTCTTCCTAACATGAAACAGTGATGGTAAAATCATCTTCCACTAATCCAAATCTATACCCTCAAACAAACCCAAAACAGCACAAAATCTAACAACTCTGGGGGTTCCCATAAATCTGAAGACATGCTCAAATTCCACATGCAAATCAACTACCTCTAATGGAACTTGAAAACTGTGAAAGACATGTAACACTTGAGAAGAACCAGAAACTAGGCCAGAACCTCTAAAAAAATTTGGGCATTTCTGGGAAGAATATTCAGAAAAACATAAAGAACACAAAACTAGAATCAACATAAACCATAAAACATAACTATAGAGAGAACATAAAGAAAAATCAACTATCTCACAAATCAAACGCATACCTAGAAATCCAAGACAATAATTTTTTTTAAACACCATTTTCATTTCAATTTCTAAACATCCTTCTTTCTAATCTAATTTTGAAATTCAAAGAACCAATTTAAAAAAAATCCAAAACCATTTTTCATTTCAAAAACCCACTAGGAAAAACAAAGACAAACCATTAATATTAAATACTCATCCATGACATCATCTCAACCACCGCATATCTATTCATCCACTTCCTATTATATTATCCTTGATCATGTGAAAACATACACTTTCCTAACATACCCACACATATGAGAACGTTCATAAGGTATATTAAGGGTCACACATACCACTTTATTATCAAAACTAGGAATTCATCCAAACCATTAAAAATTCTAAATCACCTTCTCTTTGAAAACCGATTATATTCGATTCAAAACCACTTGAAAGAAAATATTTTCATTTAAAAAACTATTTTCATTTTAAATTTCCACTCACACCAACTGAAACCCAAAAAAATAAAAACTCACCCCAAAATACTGAAATAAGGAAATAGTCTCCATACCTAACTCAGTGACATGGTTAGTGAGCCATTCCTCACGTAGGCATTAAAAACTAAGATAACCTTGTACTATGCAATTGGACTCCACATGGGTCAAAAATCCACGTGAAAACACAACATGACACCAGATTACCTTCATTTTCATTCCTCATCCACACATACAAAATCTAAAACAGAGGAATCAAATGATGAAATACCCCGAAAAACTCAAGGATTAGAATGAGAAAGGGTTTATGACATCCTTCCCTTTACTACATCTAGAGTTCTGATAGTCTTAATCTTCAACTACCTGAAACCTCAAATAGAAAGGTCATGCTCTGATACCATTTTTCAAGAACCAATCTAGGATTCCATCAAACCAAACACTCAACCTAGTTTGAGACATGTCTCTAAGGTCGTTCCTAATCCCCATAGTTTGGAGACTAGTGTTGGTCATCAAGTTAATCACTATCGGATTAATTTTCCCAATAACTAAGTTCAAATAAAGAAAAAGAATATGTAAAAGCACTATGAGAAATATTTTTAACAACTAAATAAATCTTTATAGAAGTCGCCATTTTAAAACATCTCATGCAACATTAATTTTTAAAAAAATTCTTTTTACATAACCCATTTCCAAAAAAACCCAAGAGAAATCCATACCATGTAGTAAAATGGGTTGTACAAAAAGTAAAATAATCAAAGAATGAAGGTACAAACTAGAAAGATAATATACAATATTAAATAGAAATAAATATAAGACATAGATTGATAGTCATGGGATTTTATTGAAAATCCCTAGAATTATCCATGGATATACTCAGATCGGACTCACAAGTCGGTATACGTTTCTTTCCTATAGTGAATAACTCACTAACCATTCTAACTACCAATCCAGTAGCACAATCCCACCTAGCCTCTAGAAATACATGGTGTATCAACCAATCTAATCAGTATCAGTAAAAATAAATCACTAGACCCTCTAAAATATTCTCCAGAATCCCATGATAGTAATAGTACATAGTGAAAGGAGGAGGCCCTCACATGCACGACTCACCTTACCAGCTACCACCATAGTTGCATACCACAAACACGAACACCAACCACATGATAGCCCACATTGGGTAAATCCTTAAAAAGTGTTCCTATCACATAACAATCCTTTCACAAGTGTTAGACGGGCTATCATACCACATGAACTATTAAAAACATTCTCAATACATTTTAATATGCCAACCAGAAAATTATACAACCAAACCTACAATACTGTTCAAACACATTATGAATGTCTAACCAGGCCTTCATGTCACCTAACTAAAACAAACCTTTCTAAAATCTCACAAGTTCCAAACATGACTTTAACATTTCCAATCTGAATGCATTTACCAAAATATCTCTCAAAATGCTAAATAGGACAAGCTTTAAAGAACCCATTTGGAGACACTTTTAAAGTCACAAGGAGAACCCAACACACCATTTAAAACCCAAGGAAATATTTGAAGAAAGAGGAGATCACCCGAAAGTGTTATCATTATTTGACTTTTCATCAATGTGTGCACTCTGTGCACCCATGGATGTTTCAACATCTAATGACACACTTCATGATTCCATAAAATCATTTTAAAACCCATTTTAAATAATTTCACTTTCCATAAATCCAACACATCAAGTCAAAAAATTTCAAAACAATTAATAAGCTTTTAAAAACCGAAATAACATTTCCAATACATTTTACCACAATTTCCCAAGCCATAAAGAGGTTCCCAAACTACAGAACATGCCCAATTTATAATTTTACCCAAGATGTTAAAACATAAGGAAGGCCAAATAACACCACAAGTGATTAAATTCACATTAAAATACCATTTTTAATTTTAACAAACACCTTGTTTGCATAACTATATAACATGTTTAAAGAATCCCCTTTAAAACCAATTCCACCAATTTTTCCGACAAAAAATACACTATACCAAGACAAAAAAAATCATACAATAGCATAAGAAACACATTTTTATTTTATTTAAAATTTTAAATACTTAATATATTATTCATAGGAAGTAAAATAATTGAGACACCTACCTCATTGGAGTGCAGATGTGAAGAAACTCTCGGAGAAGGAAGAATATGCCCCAAAAGACGATTTGCACACCCTATCATAAAATAAATAGACCAAATTCATCCAACCCTAACCCTAGGGTTTAGATGCGATAGACTAGGATCTCACTATAGGATAAGATTAAGAGAATAAAATGGAAAAACACTAAGAAAATCACCTTGGAACCTTTCAGATGCATCTATAGAGGGAGGGGAACCAATAATAGAGTTATTGGGGCTCCTTTCTTGTGACAAAAAATGAGAAAGTGTGAGGAAATCAAAAAAGGGACTAAAAATAGAGGTGAAATGTATAGGATTTTCAAGATTTTAAAAATATGTTCAGCTCACATGGTTTGGATACATTGTTTAAAAATACTATACTCAAAATGTTCAGTCTCCATAGTCCAAATGGACAGAACATCTTGCATAGTTTCCACATGGTTTCCAAAACCATGAACAACATGTGCCCCTTACCCCTAGACCCCTAAATAAGTCACACGGTTACCTGGGTGAGGGCGCATGGTTTCCCTTATCCATGTATAAGTTATGCACCTGCAACTACCAAGTCAAAAAACTCTATCCTTAAAAAAACTCAAAAATTTCAAACTAGGACTCAACCTAAACTTCAACCTAAAGATCCAAATCATAGAAAAAAATAAAATAAATTAATTAAAAAGGTTGGGTTGTGGCACAATAACAACTAGATTAAATAATTATGTCAATATATCTTAATCTCAACTATGATTAACCCGATTTATCCCATACCAAGGTGATATATTTTTCCATAGTTACTATTATTATTGAAAAAATGGGAATGATTATCAAATTTGAAACTCATGATTAAAAATATGGAATAAAATTTATCAAATTTATCACTAATAAGTGGAAGAAATAAATTTTAAAAATAACATTGCAAAATGAGATAAAAACTGTTTTTCATAAAAATAAAATTTTAAGCATAACACTTAGTTTATTTTTATCCCATTATTATAAAAAATTATTAAATGAATTTTAATTTTTTTTTTAAATATATAATATATATATATATATATTAATTAAAATAATTTTATGATAATTATTAATTTAATTAATTATGATAAATAATATGTTATGCATATAAAAACATTTTTTCAGAAAAAAAAACTTCTTTCTAGATTCAAATGATTTTTATTTATAATTTATTGGTATATAAGGACTTAATTTTATACGCATATAACCACACAATTTTCATAATATAGTTATTTTTATCCATACCCGATTGTCCAATGTCTAGGTAATAACTATCACATAATAATATTTTAATAGTATATAGTGGTTCATTTAAACTCGGTGGTTTGTTCAACACAAGATATAAAAGAAATTATTTAAAAAGAAATGTATTATAAAATATTATGGTATTACTAGGAATTAAATTTGGTCCTTGTTGTGGTTTAGGTAATGTGTTAGGTTAGATATCACCCTGGTCTGGTTCGTTACATTCTACTTTGTTAATTTGAACTCTTTTCCACTGTTAAATGGTTATTTATAAAGGCATTTTTCTCTAAACCCATAATTTATTATTCATATATTTATAACCATTATCATTATTAATTATAAATATTTCTTTAAAACCAAATCTTTTAATATTCAAAATTGTTTTCTATTTTCTTTTTTTGGAAACTCCAAGTTAATTATTTGACTTATTATTTAAGGAATAATTATGAAACCTATGATTTTCACATGGGTTTATTTCATGTTTATTTATAATATAAGATTTATTTTTTATGTGGAATGAAAGGTTATGATAATATTAAAATGTGATGGTTGTGGAAAAAATTATATATCCTTTAAATTCATTCAGTAAATAAATTTTTCTCATGACATCATGTATGCTATATATGATCATGATGATATCTTTGTCCACATTCTATGCACTAATATTTGTATACACATGTTATTTGAAAATATAATGATATATTTTATTCATTATATGTGTGTAATTATTTCAAAATGTTATGATGTTTCATTATTATATATATACAATTTTCCTATTATTAAAATATCTTTATTCAATGATTAGTTGTTATAACTCATGTTTCTATTATGCTATTGTGATCTACTTGAAGAACTAATGGTATTCCTCATTCCTATTCCATTTAATATATTTTTTTACCACATGATATGATTCCATGGTTTACATATTGATATTCCAATATATCACATGGATTATGTATTCTATTTTTCCCTTTCTTTCCCCTAATTATGATTTTATCACATACTTTCATTTATATATGTCCCAAAAGATATCAAGTCTTAAGAAGGGTTAAATCAACTTATAAGAATTAAATGGTGAATGATTTGATAAATGATTTATGATATTATATGGGTTGATGTTTTAATATCTACCATGTTCCCAAAGACACTAATCTTTGGATTCTAGGAATTTTTGGATATAATAAATATTCATGATACGTATGAAAGGTTTTCATGTGTTACTCAAAATCTTGAAGTGTATGTTTGTGGGAATATTAGGATCATTTTCCAATGGTACCCCCATCTCATTATTTAAACCCAAGGAGTCAGAAAAAATTCATTATAGTTATTAAAACCTATTAAAAGTAGTCAGAAAAAGTGACTTGATCTAAGAAATGTTCTATCGGTTTTCTTAGAACATAGATCCTCATTGTAAAGGAAATAAATAATTTATCATCCCTAGAGAACCCTATCAGTTCGGTAGAAAATATAATGTGAAACCCATTTTCCATGCATTTATGGATCATAAAGGGATACATAAATGTAGATGATGGCTTGGTCATGCATATTTTTATTTTATGGAGGAGTCTAGAATGGAATGAAATTTTTAAGGATTCATCCTAAATAAGATTGTTACAATGTTTTTCTTTGGTATACTAGGGTGAAATGATTGATATTAAGCTAACAATGGTGATTGGAAAAATAAATATCCATGGTATGACTTAGAAGGATGGGTATATATTTATTTGAGATTGATTTGGTGAAATTGTTAATAAAACTTAAATGGAAATTTCAGAAATATATTTACCCTAGCTTGGATATTATATAAAGATACACCAATAAAAATTAGGTAAAAAATATATTAATGATGCTCAATTTTAGATATAGTTTGTAATTTATATGAGAGGATGGCATTTATAAGGAATAGGGATGTTCAAGGCTAGTGATTTATTGTGTTTTATGTGATGAGAATCCTCCATAAAAAACATGCGAGATATATAATAAATTTAAAAAAAATATGTGGACCAAAAATTGAAGTTTTTATACTGAGATAACATGTCCATGTAGAAATTTTATAGAAGGTCACCTCCATTTTAGACTTGGATTTTAAGTCTACTTTAGAGAATTATTCCTTAAAAACATTTTCCTGATAGGTTTTCTATAAGGTGGTGAAATGTTTCCAAGTTTTTTCCATGTGAAAGTCCCCCAAAATTTGTGTCAAGTGGGAAATTTAAAGAAAAAAACTTGTAGTTTTAATCCAATAAAATATATTTATTTAGGCAACATAAAGTATTTAGAACCAAATATATTTACCACCTTGACAGTGGAAATAATGGGGGAAAAAGAATATTTTCTATATTAAATCCCCACATCTGGGTATCAAACAATGGTGGGATGAATAATTATTACGTAGACTCATAATTCACTCAGGATCATGTGATTTTGAAACAATATTCAATATTTAATTATGTTGAATTTCATATTTTCACACTTTTTCCTTCTAATTCTATTCGACAAGAGCTTATTAATTTTATAATTATATTAAATTCCCCTATCAAAAAAAATTGGATCCATTTGAAATAAAAAGAATCAAATTCTGAGGAAATACTTGTAGCTTTGGGTAAGTTTCTTTCACTCAATATAAAACATCTTCTTATGGTGGAAACATACTTATTAAGATACAACAAAAAATGGTTCATGTGGTTTTTCTTTTGAAAATGTTCCTATTAACATTTCAACAGTCCACTAAATTTGTATGCGGTTACTTGAACACAGAAATATTACATGAATCACCCTCTACTTACTTTTTAGTGAAATTATTTTATTTTTCAAATTTCTTTTTCAACCTTATGTGATTTATCTATTTTTTCCCAAAAAAACATAATATTCAAATTTTATTACCTCTTTTACTGCAGAAATAAAACCAAGCTTTGGTTCACAATATTCGACTCATATGTCTATGGTTGTGGCTAATAGTATCGACCCTATAAAATAAAATCTTTCATGCTCGAAGCACAAACTTCTCTCAAAGATAATTATAGAAAGAAGAAAGATTTATTTTTCATATATAAGACTACCTATTTATGTATTCGAGATGTAAATTGATGCTCACATCCCTTGTATTGATCCATGCCTTATAAAATTGATACACATGATCACTCAAATTTCTAAAAGTTATCAATACAACATGTCATGAACAAAACGTTTCATTAAGTAAACTTATACTAGGAAATGGCATCTCCTTTGGTACATTTCATTAACATTGGATGAGGAACCCTGGACTTTGGAATTCATAATTCGTATATATAAACTCTTCCTCTGAAAATGGATAAACAAATTGTAAGAACCCGGTTCTTATTTTTGCGGTACGAGTTTCTTCTTTTTCCTTTTCCTTAAGTGTTTTTGAGAAAATATGGAAAATGTGGGAAAATCCTAAATTTTGGAACTACACGCCGTGTACTTTTCCACACGCCGTGTACTTTTGGTCGTGGGGGATGGGTACACGGGGCGTGTAGCCATGTCGGCAACGAGGGGTGTAGGAACCGACTACACGCCATGTATTGGTACCTTACACGCCGTGTAGTCAGTCGGAAGGATTAAACAGTAAGGCGGTGTAGTCACCGCTAGCTGGGAGGCAGTACACGCCATGTACTTGGGAGTACATGTCGTGTACTCATGTCGACGGATGAACAGTGTGGCGGTGCTGCTAGAGGAACAATTAAATGAAAGAAGTACACACCATATACTTAGAAGTACATGCCGTGTACTTTTTATTTTCTGCTTAAAACAGGCATTAGCCTCCTCATTTGACAGAGGAGACACTTGAGCCAATTTGGAGCCAAAGGAGGAGGCCGGATCTTTGAAGATCCACTGGGAGTTATTCTAGAATCGGTTTTCACCTCGGATGATCCCTTTGGAACCGCACGGGTATGGGCTTCCACCTCCTTGGCTGGTTCTTACCAATTCTTCTCCTAACATGAGTTATTTACGTTTGTTTGAATTTTGTTCTTCGTCAGATCTATGCCGTTCTTGGGCGTTTCTGGAGTCGGCGTTCAGGTATAACGTTTGTTGGCATATAAGGTAGGTGGCTTAGTGTTTATTTTCCAACTTCCGTGTGTTTTGTGCATTTTTTTCACCACAAACCCATATTGGGGTGTCATGTGGCTGAGGTAGTTTCTATATTAAACACCTAGAATTGATTAGGTATTTAATTATGCTATTAAATTGCTGGTTGGGATCGTTTCTTGGATCTAGAACCACCCCAAGGGTGTATTCCACTATTTAGCCGTTTGGCCAGGATACCTGAGGGTATGCCTTTAATGTAGTAATTGTAGAATTTCCTTGAGAGGAATTGCTTGTTTACTCCATTTTGATATGTTGGTCATGGCCCGGTTACCTGTTTAGCCTGAGGGCGTTGTTGTGATTAGCCTGTGGGCACTGCATTATTTAGCCTGTGGGCAGTAGTTATTTCGGCCTGAAGGCAACTTCTTCCATGCCTGTGGGTAGCTGATTCTGTGCATGTGGGTGACACTACCTACGCCTGAGGGAAAACTCTGTTATGCCTGAGGGAAGATTCTTGTGTTGGATACTCGTTACCTGAGAGTAGGAGTTTACATATCTGAGGACACTAGTTGTTTTCTAGAAATGCACTGTGGTGATTTCTTATATTAAATAGATTAAATGAATATTAAAAATGGAAATATAATTAGTAGTTAGTTACTTATGAGTGCTGCTTACTTTATTTCATTTTACCACTGCACACTATTGTTGCATGTTAGCACGTAGTTGGGAACGGGCCTTTGGTGGGTGCCTACTGAGATATATTTCTCACACCCAGTTTGGGGCATGATTTTAGGCCCAAACAGATTATGTTTCTACAGGTATGGATAGGGGAAAGAGTCCCTATATAGGTACTTGATTGTTTCTGTGGAGTAAGAGGGCATGGGACCAGCCTAGGCTAGCGATGTCGTTGCCAGCTGTTTGTTTTTGATTTGTTGTACTCTGCTTTTGTTGTATTGCATTGATGTATAACATGCTCTGTCTGTTTTCTTAGAACTTGAAACATGTAGCATCATCATTTATATACTGTTGGTCATATGCACCACTGTAGTTTATTTCAGTTGTGTATGGTTTACTGCTTCCGCTATCATTGTATGTTTTATTTAAATTTTGTTGCGCTACACTTTGACAAATGAGGGCATAGTTTCCCCACTATCAGACCTGGGCCCTCGCTGCTAGTCAGCAGCCTCTGGCATTTAGGGAAATTCTCTTGAGGTCTTGTGGAGAACCGACTTCGGGGCACCCGTTGAGTGGCACCCAGGACTGGGACGTTAAAAAGTGGTATCAAAGGGGTTATTTTCTTTGACTTACTATTTAGAGCCATATTCAGGGATAGGACGAACGGTAGTTGGTAATAAGTTGTGCCCGGGTGTAGCTGACCCATGTACAGGGAAAAGCCAGCCTACCTCGTATTTGTTTTTTCAATTCTTTGGATTTAGAAAATTTTACAGTTTCTATGTTTTCACCGTTGGGTGACGCCCTTTGAGATTGTGTAGTTTATATTTTATCTAGGGGTTCTATTTACTTGTAACCCAATGAGATGAGGGTATCCCGTCTCATGATTCATACAGGAACATGCTAGATATCACATGTCATGCATAGTTTCCATGCCATGTAGGTGCATTAGAATTTTTCATGTTGTTGTGATAGTTGTTGTGCTATAAAAGCATGCTGTTGTGATAACTTCTTCATACATACCTACTCTGTGATAGGGTATTTTCTTGTGTAAGCTTGTTTATAGAATGGACACCAAACATTGGTTTTTGGGGAGTATGGGCCCCCATTTACCGGAATTTGGTGGATCATTGACTATTTATTGGTTATAACACATATAAGATGTCAATATTTGATTAGTGGGGAGTATGGGCCCCCACAGATCGGACTTTGACACTAAGGTGTTGGTTTCAGTATTTTCTGGGTTCTGGAGAAGTTTCTGAGGAATACTGTCTGGAATCCTAGTATACATGTCATGTAGTATTTTTATACACGGCGTGTATGTTCTTCTGTTTGGGAAGAAAAATGAACTTTTTTAGTACACGCCATGTACCCAGAGTACACGCCGTCCAGTATCTTCCCGTGTCACAAACCGTGTTGGCGGTGACACGGGGTAGGAAAATGCTTGGGTAAAACATGTCGTGTACCGAATGGACACACCATGTAGTGTGACCCAGATTCCGGCCGAGTAACTAACAAACATGGGTCGGTGAACTCCTGTACAGAACACGCCGTGTCAATGATTAACACATCGTGTAGTGTGACCTGGGGACTCGGCCGTGTAACTAACAACACGGGCAGGTGTCACCTCTCCCTAAACACGTTGTGTACCTGTGGGACATGCCGTGTAGTCTTGTCCGAGGACAGACCGTGTGGTGTTAGCCGTGTGGCTGGGAAATGGGGTGGAGTACATGCCGTGTGCCGGTGTAACACGCCATGTATGGTCAAGCCGAGTAGTCGGCCGTGTCACAAACGACACAGGAAGTTGGGAAATAACACCATACATAACGTGTAGATTATTTACACACCGTGTAGTTTTTGTTGAACGGAAGCCATGTGGCTTAGCCGTGTAGAAGGACCCGGGCAGGGGAATGAAAGTCAAGTACACGCCGTGTAGTCAGTGTACACGTCATGTAGTCTTGTTTTGAAAATTTCGAATGCCTTCTTCCTCTTGTTTCTTTTGTGGTATCCTTCACTTTTCGGTCATAATAATCTTGAATATGAGGCGTGATTTTGTCCCTGTAGTGTCATATCGCCTAGACGACTGCGAGTTGTTTTCTAGGAGAGCGGCGATGATTATACTCTAGAGATGGTGGGCCATGGGCTACCAGTTGACCCTCCAGCAGAGCCAGATGCGGTGCCAGCTGCTATACCGGACACAGGCGTGGAGGCGCAGTTCTTTGAAGGCTTTATACGGTTCATACAGACCTTTCAGGGAGCACCGCAGGCTGCTACATCTATGGATGAGCTGACTCGTATCTTCCAATAGTAGCATCTGCCTACATTTTCAGGGTATGGCGAACCACAGGCTGCGGAGTCTTGGCTAGGATCGATGCAGACTATTTTCAAGCATCTTGAGACGCCTCCAGGGTGGAGGGTCAATCTCGTGACTTACATGATACGTGATTCCGCAAAGAGGTGGTGGTATGTTACCACCCAGTCAGAGCATCACAGAGACATGGCGTGGAAATATTTTCAGGCAGTCTTCTATGACTTCTTCTTTCCCGAGACGCTAAGGGAAGATATGGCTCGAGATTTCATGAATCTGCAGTAGGGCGCTATGTCGGTGATGGACTATTCTGATCGTTTTACGGAGCTTCAACGCTTTTCACCCATGATGGTGGGTGATGAGATGTTGAGAGCCAGATGTTTTGAGGATGGTCTTCAGTATGACATCCGAGCATTGGTGAATGTTTTCAGGTTGCCTACTGTACACGCAATTGTAAACCAGACATTGATTATAGAGAGTAACCTGTGGGAATCGAGTGGTCTGGGAAAGGGCGGTTCAGCACCAGTTACTGGGGTTATTTCTGCTGGCAAGAGGAAGAGACATATGAACTTCTCTTAGGGCGGAAATACCAGCAAGAAGAATGCTTCAGGTGGCTAGGTTATGTGCTACCAGTGTGGTGGAGAGGGGCACAAGAGACCGCAGTGCCCACGAGACACAATAGAGTGCCGAGCTTGCGGCAAGATGGGTCATCTGTAGCGCTTTTGCATGGCATTTCCACCAGTGGCTCATGAGAGGGGATCTGTGCAGACTCCGCGTGCAGGAGCAGGACCAGTGGCTTCTTAACAGTCAGGGAAATGGAATGCGTTAGGGTGTGCAGGCAGAGATGGTGGTCGTGGTCGTGGTAGCCAGACATCAGGATCGTAGAGGCAGCAAGGCGAGACAGCTCAGGGTAGCCAGGCTGTGTCACAGGGTCGCGGCACTGGGCAGGCATATGCAGTGCAACAGACCCAGTAGGAGCAGGATCCCGGACCTTCTACAGTCAGAGGAACTATTCTAGTATCTTCTGTCTTATCTTCAGTGCTTTTCGATACGGGTGCTACACATAGTTTCATATATGTACCTGTTATGGAGATCCTTGGGCTCTGTGTTTCTACTTCTTTGAATATCATGACG
The DNA here is from genome assembly GCA_963277665.1 of Viscum album. Classification (NCBI taxonomy): domain Eukaryota; kingdom Viridiplantae; phylum Streptophyta; class Magnoliopsida; order Santalales; family Viscaceae; genus Viscum; species Viscum album. The sequence continues at coordinate 2,066,480,039 of OY728123.1, read as the reverse complement.
ACAGACACACCGTTGGGGACTAGGAATATAGGTGTGCGTCATTATAAGGAGTACCCCCTTTAGGTTGGAGGGTGTAACTTCCTTTGGGACCTCTATGTCTTAGAGATGATGAGCTATGATTTCATTCTATGGATGTACTGGTTGGTTCCCTATCGAGCCTTTATAGACTGCTATCGTCGTAGGGTGCATTTCACGTCACCAGAGGGCGGGGAGTTTCTATACAAGGGCGAGTGGGATGTTTAGGCGAGTCGAGCTGGACCAAAGCATCATGGGCGAGGTGGAGTCACAGCCCAAATTGAGAGTTTGTATTTGGATGATCAGGGGACTTGTCAGACGGATTTCCCTCCAGTTGTTGATTGTTTCAGGGATGTCTTCCCAGACAACTTTTCAGGTCTACCTCCGGTGCGTGAGGTGGATTTATCTATCAAGATGGTTCCAGGAGCAGCACCGTTGTCCATTCCTCCATATAGGATGATCACGCCTGTGTTTCAGGAGCTCAAGAGGTAGTTAGAGGAGCTACAGGCGGAGGGTTTTATCTGACCTAGTACTTCTCCTTGGGGTTCTCTGGTCCTTTTTGCGAAGACGGCGTATGGTACCCTCATACTTTGCGTGAATTATCGGAAGATGAACCAGTTAACGGTTAAGAACCGATATCCCTTACCGAGGATAGATGATCTGTTTGATCATCTTCGTGGAGCATGAGTGTTCTCGAAGATTGACCTGAGATCAAGATATCATCAGCTATGCATTAGACCATCTGATATACCTCTCACAGCATTCAAGAGTAGGTATGGTCTATATGAGTATATGGTTATGCCGTTTAGACTGAAGAACGTGCCGGTATTTTTCATGGATCTGATGAATCGTGTGTTCCATCTGTATCTTGATTATTTTTTGGTAGTATTCGTGAACGACATCTTGGTGTACTGTCACACTCGACATGACTATGCCACCCATCTTGAGATCGTATTTAGTACACTGAGAGAGCATCATCTATATGCTAAGCTCTCAAAGTGACACTTCTGGATGGACCAGATTCACTTCCTGGGTCACATTATCTCAGAGGCAGGAGTTGCAGTAGACCCAGAGAAGGTGAGATCAGTAGTTTCCTGGGAGCAGCCTAAGAATGTATTTGAGATACAGAGTTTCTTAATGGTGGATGGTTACTACAGCTACTTCATATAGGACTTCTCCCTCTCAGCAGCACCATTGACAGGACTGACTAAGAAGGGTGTGAAGTTCGTTTGGTCAGAAGCTTGTGGGGCAACTTTTCAGGACCTGAAGGTAAGGTTGACATCAGCACCGATCCTGATACTCCCAAAGATGGGGAAGAGCTATACAGTTTTCTGTGATGCATCAGGGATTGGGCTGGGAGCAGTTTTGATGCAGGGTGACCGAGTTGTTGCGTACGGGTCTCGACAGTTGAGGCCACATGTGTGGAATTACCCGATGCATGATCTCGAGTTGGCTGCAGTTGTTCATGCGTTGCACTATTGGAGACACTATCTGTTGGGAGAGTATTTTGTGGTTTTCACTGACCACAAAATCCTCAAGTATATCTTTACTCAGCGTGACCAGAATCTGAGGTAGAGAAGGTGGTTTGAGTACCTACAACCCTTCGATTTTGAGCTTGACTATACACCTGGTAATGGTAATGCAGTAGCTGCTGCACTGAGCAGGAAGACTCAGATACAGGCAGTGCGGGAGGCCAGTGGTGAGTGGAAACTCATGGCCTTGTTCTCTGGGATGCATCTGTAGGTGCATGACAGTCAGGGACAGACCTATCTTTCCTCATTATCTATGACTTCTACCCTCTTTGATAGAGTGAGGATGAGGTAGCTATCTCATTCGAAAGGCCTAGTTCTACAAGATTCGGTGGCAAGTGAGGACCCTCCTCCCAGTTGGATGATAGTCGATGATGAGGTTTTGCGTTTCCATGGACGTGTATGGGTTCCATGGGATATACGCAAGGAGATGATGCGGGAGTTTCATGCTTTAGCTTGGGCAGTTCATCCTGGGGTTACCAAGATGTACCGAGACTTGAGACGTCAGTACTGGTGGCTGGGTATGAAGAGAGAGATAACTAGTTTTGTTACGAGGTGTTCCACCTGTCAGCAGGTGAAGGTAGAGCACCAGAGGCTAGCTAGGCTGTTACAGCAGTTACCCATTCCAGAGTGGAAATGGGATTATGTCGTGATGGATTTCGAGACGGGGTTTCCAAGGTCACCTCGAGGCAATGATGTCGTGTGGGTTTTTGTGGACAGACTCACGAAGGTAGCTCACTACTTGCCGATCAAGGAGACCTTCGGTGTGGACGAGCTCAGAAGGCTGTATATCTGAGAGATCGTACGCCTTCTTGGGGTCCCTCTTTCTATCGTTTCTGATAGGGACGCTCGCTTTACGTCTCGTTTCTGGTAGAGTTTTCAGAGGGCGCTAGGTATATAGGTGCTTCTGAGCACAGCATACCACCCTCAGATCGATGGCCAGTCAAAGCGTACGATACAGGTGCTAGAGGACATGTTGCGTGCATGCGTCTCAGACTTCAGGGTCTCTTGGGAGAAGCATATACTCTTAGTCGAGTTTTCCTATAAAAATATTTTTTAGGTGACTATTGATATGGCCCCTTATGAGGATTTATATTTTAGGTCATGCCGATCTCCTTTGTGGTGGTTAGAGGGAGGTGAGGCAGCTTTACTGGGGCCACAGCTCGTGCAGGAGACATCTGAGCAGGTCCAGTTGATTCGGAAGTGGATGGCTACCGCGTAGTCTCGTCATAAGTCTTATGCTAATCACCGCAGACGACTTTGGAGTTCGTGGTTGGGGATCATGTTTTTCTACGTGTTTTGCCGAGGCTGGGACACAAGCGGATCAGGAGATAGGGTAAGCTTTCACCGAGGTATATGGGGCCATTCGAGATTCTAGAGAGAGTCAGGCTGGATGCCTATCAGTTGCAGTTACCACATCGATACCGAGCCATGCACGATGTCTTCCATGTGTCTCAGTTGCGTCGCTATCATTCAGACTCGTCTCACGTCTTTCAGCCTGAGGAGGTTGAGCTGGAAGTCGATACGTACTTTGAGGTGCATCTGATTCGTATCGTTGACAGGAGCACAAAGGTTCTCCGAGGCCGGTCAGCTCCTCTCGTACGGGTGCTATGGCAGCATGGCTGAGTGCAGGACGAGACCTAGGAGCAGGATTTCGACGTACGTGCTCAGTGTCCAGAGTTGTTCAGATCTTTATCTACTCCACCCTTGGAAGGGAAATTCGGGGATGAATTGTTATAAGGGGGGAAGTTTTTAAGAACCCGGTTCTTATTTTTGAGGTACGGGTTTCTTCTTTTTCATTTTCCTTAAGTGTTTTAAGAAAATATTGAAAATGGGGGAAAATCATAAATTTTGGAACTACACGCCGTGTACTTTTCCACACGCCATGTACTTTTGGCCATGTGGGATGGGTACACGAGGCGTGTAGCCATGTCGGCGACGAGGGGTGTAGGAACTGACTACATGCCATGTAGTGGTACCTTACACGCCGTGTAGTCAGTCAGCAGGCTTAAATAGTAAGGCGGTGGAGTCACCGCAAGCTGGGCGGCAGTACACGGCGTGTACCCGGGAGTACATGTCGTGTACTCATGTCGACGGATAAACAGTGTGGCGGTGCTGCCAGAGAAACAGTTAAATGAAAGAAGTACACGTTGTGTACTCAGAAGTACGCACCGTGTACTTTGTTTTTTCGGCTTAAAACAGGCAGTAGCCTCCTCATTTGGCAGAGGAGACACTTGAGCCAATTTGGAGCCAAACGAGGAGGCCGGACCTTTGAAGATCCACCGGCTGTTCGTCTGGAATCGGTTTCCACCTCGGACGATTCCGTTGGAACCGAACGGGTAAGTGCTTCCACCTCCTTGGCTGGTTCTTACCAATTCTTCTCCTAACAATATTTATTTATGTTTGTTTGGATTTTGTTCTTCGTCAGATCTACGCCGTTCTTGGGCGTTTCTGGAGTCGGCGTTCAGGTATAACGTTCGTTGGCGTATAAGGTAGGTGGCTTAGTGTTTATTTTCCAACTACTGTGTGTTTTGTGCGTTTTTGTGCCACGAACCCATATTGGGGTGTCGTGTCGCTAAGGCCGTTGCTATATTAAACACCTAAAATTGATTAGGTATTTAATTATGATATTAAATTTCTGGTTGGGATCGTTTCTTGGATCTGGAACCACCCCAGGGGTGTGTTCCACTATTTAGCAGTTTGGCCAGGATACCCGATGGTATGACTTTAATATAGTAATTGTAGAATTTCCTTGAGAGGAATTGCTTCTTTACTGTATTTTGATATGTTGGGCATGTCCCGGTTACCTGTTTATCCTTTGGACGTTTTTGTGATTAGCCTATGGGCACTGCACTATTTAGCCTGTGGGCAATAGTTATTTCGGCCTGAGGGAAACTTCTTCCGTGCATGTGGGTAGTTGATTTTGTGGCTGTGGGTGACACTACCTACGCCTGAGGGAAAACTCTATCATGCCTGAGGGTAGATTCTTGTGCTGGATACTTGTTACCTAAGGGTTGGAGTTTACATGTCCCAGGACACTAGTTGTTTACTAGAAATTCACTTTGGTGATTTCTTATATTAAATAGATTAAATGAATATTAAAAATGGCAATATAATTGGTAGTTAGTTACTTTTGAGTACTGCATACTTTACTGCATTTTACCACTGCACCCTATTTTTGTATGTTAGCAAGCAGTTAGGCACGGGCCTTTGGTGGGTGCCTACTGAGATATATTTCCCACACCCTGTTTGGGTCATACTTTCCCAAACAGATTACGTTTATGTAGGTGTGGATAGGGGAAAGAGTCCCTATACAGGTACTTGACTATTGCTGTGGAGTAGAAGGGCATGGGACCGAGCCTAGGCTCGCGATGCCGCTACCAGCTATTTGTTTTGCTTTGTTGTTCTCTGCTTTCGTTGTACTGCATTGATGTATAACATGTTCTGGATGTTTTCTTAGAACTTGAAACATGTAGCATCATCATTACATACTGTTGGTTATGTCCACTAATGTAGTTTATTTCAGATGTGTATGGTTTACTGCTTCCACTATCATTGTATGTTTTATTTAAATTCTTTTGCGCTACACTTTGACAAACGAGAGCATAGTTTCCCCACTATCAAACCTGGGCCCTCACTACTAGTCGGCAGCCTCTGGCATTTGGGGAAATGCGCTTGAGGTCTTGTGGAGAACCGGCTTCGGGGCACCCATTGAGTGGCACCCGGGACCATGACATTACACAAATAATGATAAGGATAGAATATAATTTTGTATATCTTCCCCATGTGCATATTTAACGATACATGATTATGAAATAAATAATGATTTCATCATTTTAGACAAATATTTAATAAAAATTATAATAAAACATGCCACAGAACCATAGATTTTTTTGTCATTGGATACCAGATATAAAATCCACTTATTTCGTGAAATATATTCAACATATACTATAATTTTATACTATCATGATACCCTTATTATACATATCATACTTAAAAAATTTCTTTATCATATTGGGAAAAAGGAAACAAAATAAAAGGTAATTTTAGATAATCTATAGGGGTGAACATGGGAGATATCAATTAAGGATCACATTAAATAAAACGATAAGTATATGATTATTATAGAATAATCATAACATAAAATTTTCATACCAAATTATTCATGGATAATAAATCATGATTCATGGTATAAAACATTAATATTTCCAAATACATGAGTCATAAGAGTAAGTAATCATCATTAACCAGTCATGATCCATGAGAGCATATCTTAATCATAAGAAAATGTTTTCAAAATTACGGAATAATAATAAGGATATAAAACCATTTCATTAGTGAAGGATAACTATTATGTTTATCTTAGTCAAAAGTGTCTGATAAGGGATTGGGTTCCTCCTCATTTCATCATATACTTAGTTAAGGTTCACTCTAAGGACTATCATAGTTGAAAGACTCCCTTGCTGAACTAGGTTTAATCCCTATTCAATTTTAAATTATCTCATATGATATCAATCATTACCCAATTTATTGGCCAGATTTAATGTAACCACATTCCATAAATGGAATCCACTCATATTTTTTCCAAAATATCATATAAACATTCATTATTATATCATAGAAAAACCCATGGAAAACTAGTGGGTTTCATAATGATTAAAACATTAAATACTCATAACACATCTAGATAAATTAAATGGATGGTATAATTATATAATATTCCCTATATATTATAATAAACATCAATTTTTTTTAAATATATGAAAAATAAATTTAAAATAACATTTAATAATTTATTTTAAAACTAGGGAAAATACCTTTTCTTGTGGGTATCTTTCAAAAATAAAAAATTTTAGAATATTGAGAAAAATATTTTCTTAGATGATAACCTTTGAAAAATTGAAATGAATCTAAAAATAAAATAATATTTATGGTGGTGTGAAAATTTATTCATTCAAAAAATGTTAGAACAACGATTCATTTCACACTTTTGGTAAAAGTTCAAAAACAGATGTTCGAAAAATGATAAAATATTCATTTAAAAACATCGAAAATAAATTAAAATATGTTTAAAATGAATTTAACTAAAAAAATTATTAGAGAGAAGAACATTCATGGAAGTATGTTAAAGAAAGAATTCATGAAGGAAAACGTTTGTTTCCCAAAGATGAAATATAGTTGTCTTTTCTTTAAAACATTTTCTAGATCCTTTTAAGTATCAAAGGGAGTAAAATCATTTAAATATAAATTAATTTGATAACAAGATTAAATGTAAATATATTAGTTTTAAAGGATAAGTATAATATAATTTCCTTCATTTGAAATTTAACATACATAATCTTGAAAAGAAATGAGATTTTAACATGAACCCTTACCTCTGGTCAACAATTTATTCATACATGATCTTAAGATCATTTAAAATAAATTATGATTTATTATATATCTATGAATGACCTATATTAATATATATCTTATAGTATATCTTTACTTTTTAATTTTCAACTACCCATTTATTAACAATTATTCTTTAAAATCAACATGTAATGTCCTGACCCGGCTCACCTCTAAGACGGTGGCCGGACCGGTGCATCACATAACCTTAAGCACATCTCCTCGAACACCAAAAGCTGTTGACTAGTAGCGAGGGCCCTTTTTGTGTCCATGGGGGAGACTATGACCTCATAGGAAATAGATAATTTCCCAACGGAAGTAAACAACAACAAATAATAAGTAGCAGAAGCATGTGAATAAATAAACTATAGGAGAAGCAATGTAAAAAATCTAATTGAATAATAAAAACCAAGTGTAGAAACTCACAAAAGAGTGTTATTCCATGATATGAGTCTAAACTGAAAGTATGGAAAACAAAACTCAAACACACGGTCAACTAAAAGAAAAGACACAAGTAGCAACTGCATCACGAGGAAGGCCCAGTCCTCTGCCCCAGTCTCTATCCTAATAAGTAATGAACAATCATGCATCAGAAGCAGCATGCTTCCCCTTTTCAATACCTATGAGTATGTAATCTACTCAGGTGTCGACGATGCCCGAGGAGGGTGTGAGATAGAATCCCAGTAGTCTGGCACCCACGGTGTCTAAACCTTTCCATTTCATGAAAAATTAAAAATGCAGTCATCCTGGGTCCCGAACGACACCGATGCCTTGTCACCTGCTTCAGCCTAAGATGATAGTCTGAAAGGGTACCTATCAGAAAAAATGCACGAACATTCATATATATATATATATATAACCCAGAAATCATGGTAAAATAAGGAAAAAGTATACCCCAAGCTTGTGTTATAACTTGGGGTTCATGTCCAGTGTCAACCAGGCACACTTCCACATATCAGGGGAAATATCTCAATTCTCAATAGACTCAATTAGCAATAACACAAACCTTAAGTGAATCATTATTTAAGGTTCAAGTTGAGAGTTGGAGTTTGAGTATGTCCTGAAGGTATCTCTATGGAACATCCGTCAACTTATCCAATGCCACTGAGACCATCCAAGGAAATATTTCGAAAGACCAAGTATCAGCCAACTCATGGCTTTACCCTGAGCCTGCCCTAATCTCACAAGGGGTAGAGTGTCATCTAATGCTGGAATAGCCACATTTCCAATGGATCCGTCCAGATGGGCCCTTTTGAAACTGGTATCCCTCAAAAGTATTAGAAAGTCTGAGGAACCCTCGGTCTGGAAAAGTCAACAACACCGTCCCCCTGGCACATAGAGGTAACCTATAAGGACCCAGCCTTAAAACATTACATAATATTTAACTAAACGAATAATTCACATTGAGGATCTTTCCAGGTTTAGAGTTTTAGAGAATTAGGACATAACTATTACATCTCAAAAGATTACAAGGTAGACACTTCTACACAGTTTCCATATTTTTCATAAAATAAAAACTCTTGGAAAAAAGGGTCATGTCTAGTTCCATGTTTTAGACAGCATGACTTTACCTTGATCCCATCCTTGACCCTATTCATATTTAAGTCCTTTGAAAACATTTCAAAACTTGGGATGTGCATGAAAATCTCAGTAAGGGTTATAAAACAAAGAATGAAAGAATTTGTTCATAAATACATACAAAACGTGAAATCTTTTACTTGCCTCGTGAAATCATAAGAATAATGAAAGACACATAGAAATCCTAAATAATAAAGTTAACTTGTGGCATCCATATCATACTTATATTGTAGCTATCATACCTACATAGGGAGTTACTTTTGAATACCCATCACAATATATTCCCTAAATCTCTTAGGAGAAACGTTCACGTTTACCTCCGTCATGTTACCCAATACATTGGAGAGCTATCTCGGGCTCACCCGCCCTAGGTTTACCACGGAACCACCGGTATACAAAAATAATGCCCAAGAACCATAACATGATCATAACACATAACATAAGCATAAAGAAAAGATAACATTTCCACATTGCAATAAAAAAATATCATTTCAAGATATTGAAATAATAAATCCATTCTCAAAATCATTTTCAATACCAAAATATGTAAAAAGAGTATATGGTATTTATTTTTCCTTTTAAAAACATTACGACTTGTTATGGAAGCCAAAGATCAAATAATACTCACGGCGGCAGAAACGACATTATCACCGCTTACATTAAAAAAAGCATTCTTTTTCATCGTTTAGTAAACTTCTTAGTATAAAAATATTTCCTTTGAATAAAATGAAAAGTCAAAGGTGTTTATACAATGTATAAAAAAAATCATGTATTAGAACAAAATATGCCTCAATGAAAGGATATTGAGACGAAGTCCCTTACATCGTGTCCGACATGACCTGTTCGTTATTTAATGTCCTGAATAATAAACTAAAGTTAATTTATACTTTCTTAAGAACCTTTTTCATGTTTATTATTCCTTTTATTTCACTTATTACCATGTTATAAAAATTATGTAATCATTTAAGTTAATAACGTTCATTTTGTCGATATTTGGTACTTGAGTCAAAAATGAACACCTTATATTTACAAGTTGTCCATGTGATCAATAGTACATTATATCCAGAATGGTATTCATGATTTAGATATAATATATATCATATATATACAGTATATATATTTATTTATAATAGTACATAACATTATGAGATAAGAAATGAAATGCACCGTTCATGGAGACGGTAAGCCATACGTACGCATGAACACAACTTTAATTTCTATTTATTATTTTAATGGAATTAAAACATAATGACACATAGATATATTATAAGTCCAGTATAATATCATATATAATATCATTAACTCTATCCGTTATACATCCCACATAAGGCATTAACGAGTCACATCACTATGAGGGGGTGGTAGTCCGCACTCCCTCAAATGAGATTATCGTATTTACCCACTATGGAAACCTTAAAGGAATTCTATAAATGGGAAGTACAGAAGCATAAGGAAATAATAAACATAATATATATCATATATAAATACAGTTCCATAATAATGGCCACCATGAGAGGCGGTTAGATGTAATTGAACAATCATCGTTTCGTGAGGCCTTAGTTTCCCATCCACAGAAACATTATGTTCTTCATCTATTATATGGAGGTGTGTGTAAGTGTAGTTTGAATACTTCTCATAAAAACATCATAGTATATTTAGGATACTGGTTTTGTTACAAAATAAAGGAATAAAAATAGTTTAGGTGTCAGAGAAGTAAAATAAATGAAAACAAATTAAGAGAAATCGTTACCTTTAATTTGGGTAACTCCCTTTGGTTTGAACTTAAAATACTTCTTGAAGTGCCTTCTGCCTAAGTTAAGGCTTCTAGGAGGAGGATAGGGATGTATAGAGCTTAATTGGGCAGATTTTGGACGATCCAAACGGCTTGAGAGGTGTGAGGAATTGGTTAGAAATGGTCTCCTTTTATAAGGGGGAGGAGGGTCTTTTTAGGAAAGCGTGAAAATATTATTTTATAATATAATGATATTTGGTTTCTAAAGGTCCAAAAATAATTATAGTCAAATATAAGATGACTCATGGTCAAAATAAAATCATCCAATCAGAATTGGACATGTTTTGGATAATATGTTAATCATTATAATCTTATTTATTTAAATCATTTATTAATGAGGTAAATACTGAATCATTATTACGTCATAATTAATTTAATTTATTTTTTGTCTAAAAATTATAAACAAAATACCATGATGTACGAAATATTTTTTTATTTCCAATTAATATGTACAGTCTAAAATAGGACTTATATAACACCATATAAAAATTAATTATTAAATGATATTTTCTTTTGTCATTTTTGCCTTTACATTAAATTAATTAATCTAAAGTGTCATTATCTTTCATAAGTGGCTCCATGGGGTCCCAAAATAGACCCAAGGATGACCATGGTCGGCCAATACTCATAAAATAAGGTTAGGACAAGTGTTAAGGTAACTTTTAATTATTATAATATTCTTTTAAACTTGAATTACCCTATTTACCTTTAACTACGGTAAATAAAAGTCAAAAGTTACTATTCACCAAAAATTATTTTAATCTTAATGAACCACATTTTACTTCTTGATAAAAATAATGTATTGAGGATTTGTGAAATTCAATACACAGAAGGGGTAAAATTTCATTTAAATGAAAAATTTAGTTTTTTAGCTACCACTAAGTGGTTTCACTATTAATCAAAAAATGAAGTTTTTCATAAAAATACCAAAATTTCAGCCTAATCTATATTTGATATTCCAAATTCAAAAATGATTTCTATTTTTCCAAATTCTTAACATAGAAGTGGAATTAATTAATTTTAAAATTAATCACCTTTATCAAAAAAATAGCATGTTTTTAAGAATCAATAACTATCAAAAGATTGATACTTGTTTATGTCCAATTTCAAAGTGATATTAATTACAATGACCAACATTGGATTAAATGGTAAAAATATATTTTAATTTAACATTAAACCCAATTAAAAATATAATTTAACCGTATAAATAAATTAGATTAAAAGGCACTTTTGAATTAAAATACAATATTTCTCACTATTCATTAAAAAATGAACTTTATCGGAAAAATTCAAAAAAATTGTACAAAGTAAATTTTGATGTCACCATTATAAAGAAGGCTTTTATTTGGTCATATAGAATTTATTAAAGTGACCAAAACTAGATTTAAAAAAGGTTCTCCATTAAAAGGTGACATATCGGCCTTTTAATGTAAATTATGCTTAAAATTAAATTCATTCACATTTTAAGGCTCTAACTTTTATTGGATAAATGGAAATACATTTAACAAACATGTATAATCATATTGTAGTTAGTTTTTTTTCATTCCTGCCAATACAAAAACTATGAGTTAAATTCCATTTAAAATAATAATATTATATTATTAGTGTGCAACGTAAGATTTCAAAGAAACCCGTTGTTGTGTATCGGGTACACTATCGAACATAGCAACCCCTTTAAAGTAAAATTAATATTTAATTCAAAAATATTAATAAATGTGAAATATGTCTTATTCTTCATTTACTTGGGATGTTACATCATTCCCCCCTTTTGGAAATTGCGTCCTCGCAAATTTTAGTCACTTATCAAAATAAGTGGGGGTATTTATCCTTCATAGCATTTTCAGATTCCCACGTTGCATCTTCAACCATAGGGTTTTTTCACAAAAACTTTACCTAGTGAATTACCTTATTCTGCAACACTTGCTTTCTACGATCAAGAATCTGGACCGGTTGTTCTTCATAAGAGAGATTCTCTTCCAACTGAACTACCTCTAGGATCAAAACATGAGATGGATCTGGTATATACTTTCTCAACATCGACACATGAAAAAAAATTGTGTACCTGGGATAAAATTGGAGATAAAGCCACTCTATACGCAATTGATCCAACTTTCTCCAGAATTTCATAAGGTCCAATGAACCTCAAACTAAACTTTCCCTTCTTACAAAAACACATCATACTTTTCCATGGAGAAACTTTGAGAAAGACATGATCACCTACCTCAAAAGAAATATCCTTCCTCCGGTAATCTGCATAACTTTTCTGTCTGCTCTGAGCTGTTCTCATGTGCTTCTAAATCAACTAAACTTTATCTGCCATCTCTTCTACCAATTCTGGTCCCATCAGTTTCCTTTCACCTACTTCATCCCAAAAAGCTGGAGTTTGAAAATGCTTTCCATATAATGCTTCAAATGGAGCCATATGTATACTAGAATAAAAGCTATTATTATAAGAAAATTCAACCAAAGAAAGATGTTGGTCCAAACTTCCCTGGTAATCCATCGAGCAAGCACGTAACATATCCTCTAGGGTCTGAATTGTTCGTTCTGACTGCCCATCTGATTGGGGATGAAAAGATACACTAAAATTTAATTCAGTACCTAATGAATTCTGAAGGCCTTTACAAAAGTTAGAAGTGAACCTGGGATTACAATCATATACAATGGAGAGGGGAACTCCATGCAACCTGACTATCTCTTTAACATACAGCCGACCAGGTTGATCTAGAGACAAATTGTCTCTAATAGGAAGGAAATGAGGAGATTTAGTCGATCAGTCAATTATAACCTAGATTTCATTATTACCTCGAGATGTATTTGGTAATCCTACAACAAAGTCCATGGATATATTTTCCCATTTCCACTCTGGCTCCGGCAGAGGATGAAGCATCCCTTTCGGTAACTGCCGCTCTGCTTTAATCTGCTGACAAGTCAAACACTTCATAGTAAAATCATAAATATCTCTTTTCATTCCATCCCACCAATAATACTCCCAAATATCTCTTCAAATCTTAGTATTTCAAAGATGAACTGAAAATAGAGAACTATGAGCTTCACATAACACCTCATTCTTCAACTGTGAATCACAAGGAACACATAATCTCTTTCTAAATATCAAAACACAATCATTATCAATGTTGAAATCAGGAAACGTACCCTTATAAACCAACAAAACCTTTTTCAACAACTCACATTCTTCCTTCTGTGCTTGCTTAATTTTGTCTGATAGAGATGATTTCACTGACACCTGAAACAAAGAAGAAGAATTTCCTGTGACAACAACTTCTATTCCAAAGTTCATCAAATCAAAAACCAAAGGATCTTGTTCCAAACGTAACATGGTTAATGATGTATTATTTTTTCGACTCAAAGAATCAGCCACTTTATTTTCTTTCCCCGGATGATAAAGGATAGTGCAATCATAATCCTTGATTAATTCCAACCATCTCCTCTGTCTCATGTTCAATTATTTCTAAGTGAATATATAATTCAAAATTTTGTGATCAGTCTATATTTCACACTTCACTCCATACAAATGATGCCTCCAAATTTTTAAAGCAAAAACAACAGAAGATAATTCAAAATCATGTGTACGGTAATTCAACTCATGTGGTTTCAAGTGACATGAACATAAGCAATTACCTGGTCATTTTGCATTAGGACACAACCCAATCCTTTAAATGAAGCGTCACTGTAGATAACAGACTCACCATTTCTGGAAGGCAGTGCCAAAACTGGATCATTTTCCAATCTTCTTTTCAATTCCTGAAAACAATCATCACATTCTTTTATCCAGATGAACTTAACACCTTTTAGAGTTAACTTAGTCATTAGACTAGATAACCGTGCAAAATTTTCAACAAACCATCAGTAATAACCTGCCAAACCAAGAAAACTATGAATCTCAGTTATATTTGTGGGTCGTGGCCATTCTTAAACAACTTTCATTTTAGCAGGATCAACAGTTATTCCATTTTTTGAAACAATGTGACCAAGTAAAGAAATTTGTTGTAACCAAAACTCCCACTTGATGAATTTCCCAAAAAATTTATTTTCTTTTACGATTTGCAAGACAACCCTTAAATGAATTTCATGTTCCTCTTTACTTTTGTAACAAACCAAAATATCATCAATGAACACAACCAAAAACTTATCTAAGAACTCGCGGAAAATTCTATTCATAAGATCCATGAATACATCAGGTGCAGTGGTTAACCGAAAAGGCATAACTACAAATTCATAATGGCCATATCTTGTACAAAATGTGGTCTTCAGAATGTCTGATTCCTTTACTTTCAACTGATGGTACCCCAACCTTAAATCAAGCTTCGATAAATACTGAGCTCCCTGGAGCTGATCAAACAAATCATCGATATGAGGAAAAGCATACTTATTCTTAATAGTGATGTTATTCAATTCTCTATAATCAATGCAAAGTCTCATTGAACCATCTTTCTTTTTAACTAACAAGACAGGAGTACCCCATGGTGATGTGATAGGTCGAATGAAACCTTTATCTAATAAATCCTGAAATTTATACTTTAACTCTAAATGATCAATTTGAGCCATTTGATAAGGGGGTTTGGAAATTGGATTAGCATCAAGAACTAATCAACAGTAAATTCGGCTTCCCAATCAGGTATAATACCAGGAAACTCATCAGGAAAAACATCAATGTACTAATTTACCACTGACACATCATTAATCTGAACCATTCATTTGTTTTCAACAATATGTTCAAGGTAAAATTCAGTTCCATTTATTACTAGTTTCTCAGCTTCCTGATATGTTATCAAAATAAAGGGTTAATTTTTGTATACAAACTGAAAATCTTTCTCAGAAGAAACCTCTTTAGCTCTGTAGTCAATCTTAGAATGATAAACAGAAATCCAATCCATGCCCAGAATAACATCAAAATCTACTAGAGGCAAAAAAATATGGTTTTCAGGTAGATTCTTTCCGCACACAAGGGCAGAAATGTTCTTATGTTTTCTTTTTGTCTCTACATTTATTCCAGGTGTTTTTACCACAAGTTCTATATTAATATCTTGAGATGGAAGTCCCAATTTACTAGAAAACTTCTCAGAAATGAAAGAGTGTGTAGACCCTGAATCAAACAACACATTGGCATAATCTGAACAAAAAAAAAAGTGTACTGGACACAACTTCATACGATGGCCCAACATCTGCTGAAGTAGTTACAAAGGATTTCACTACCCCTTTCTGCTTGTAGTTTGGCTGCTTTCCTTCGGTTGAGTTATTTTTTGGACACTCATTTGCATAATGACCCATTTCATTGCACTTAAAATATTTTACTGACTGTAAATTATATTTTGCCTTACCATTACCCTGATCTTTTTTAGTACAATTACGAGCCTTGTGTCCAATTTTACCACAACGGTAGCACTTACCAGAATTCAAAATACATTTCCCAACATGCTTTTTACCACAATTTTCACAAAAATGACAACTTAAGTTTCTTACCATCAGGCTTTTTTGAAGAGTTCTTCCCTTTCGCCTGCCACCTCAACCTCTTATTTTGTTGTCTGTCAAAGAATACCTGATCATCATAAAATTCTATTTCCACCTTCTCTGCACAACGAACAAGTTTTTCATAACTTTTGAACTCACGAGAAGCTGAAGCCCTTCGATACCCTGGCTTTAATCCTGAGTAAAAACGGTTGATTTTACTATCAAGATCTCGTATGAAATTTGGAGCATACCTTGCCAGTCGAGTGAATTTTTCTTCATAAGTAGCCACTGAGTTATCCTCCTGCCTCAATTCCAGAAATTTTTTTTCCATTCTAAGATGAACCACCTTAGGAAAATATTATTCAAGAAACATACCTTTGAATTCATCCCAATCAAGAGCATCAATCTCCTTACTATCCCTGATATTTTTCACCATCGTCCACCACTGATCAGCTTCAGTTTCAAAACGGTAAACATCAAGACTAACCTTATGATGTTCTGAACTACCCATGACATCAAAAATCTTTTCCAGTGCTTTAATCCACCCTTCATCTAGTACACGGTCAGATGATCCTCATAATTAACGGGGATGTTGCCTCATGAAATTATCCACTACTAAAATGTTCCTCTGTGGTTGATCTGGTTAATCTCGTACATGGATACCACCACCATTTATAGCCTGAGTCAAATATTCCATCGCTGCAACAAACTATTCAGTTCCAATTCCAACCATCTCAGGTTGCTGATTTGGAACTTTGTCTTCCTCCTGATGATGTCCCAACACAACTGCCCTATTTACTCTACGGAAAACCATTCTGAACACAAAAATATCTGAGGCGAATCAACATGGTAATCTGGAAATGCTATATGATGTCAATATTAACATAAATTACATTACAGATATTACTTTAACAATACTCTAACACCTAAAGTTATCTGAACCAACCTTTGACACCAACTACAAGGAACTGGCCTTAAAACATTACATAATATTGAATTAAATGAATAATTCACATTGAGGATCTTTTCAGGTTTAGAGTTTTAGAGAATTAGGATATAACTATTACATCTCAAAAGATTACAAGGTAGACACTTCTACAAAGTTTCCATTTTTTTCATAAAATAAAAACTCTTGAAAAAAAGAGCCATGTCTAGTTCCATGTTTTAGACAGCATGACTTTTCCTTGATCTCATCCTTGACCCTATTCATCATTAAGTCCTGTGAAAACATTTCAAAACTTGGGATGAGCATAAAAATCCCAGTAAGGGTTATAAAACAATGAATGAAAACATTTGTTCATAAATACATACAAAACATGAAATCTTTTACTTACCTCATGAAATCATAAGAATAATGAAAGACACATAGAAATCATAAATCATACAGGTAACTTGTGGAATCCATATCATACTTACATTGTAGCTATCACAGCTACATAGGGAGTTACTTTGGAATACCCATCACAGTATATTCCCTAAATAGCATAGGAGAAACATTCATGTTTACCTTCATCACGTTACCCAATGCATTGGAGAGCTATCTTGGGCTCACCCACCCTAGGATTATCACAGAACCACCCGTATACAAAAATAATGCCCAAGAACCATGACATGATCATAAAACATAACATAAGCATAAAGGAAAGATAACATTTCTACATTGCAATAACAAAATATCTTTTCAAGATATTGAAATAATAAATCCATTCTCAAAGTCATTTTCAATACCAAAATACGTTAAAAGGGTATATGGTATTTATTTTTCTTTTCAAAAACATTACGGCTTGTTAAGGAATCCAAAGATCAAATAATACTCATGGTGACAGAAAGGTCGTTGTCACCACTTATGTTAAAAAAACATTCTTTTTGTCTTTTAGTAAAACTATTTGTAGAAAAATATTCCTTTTGAATAAAATGAAAATTCAAATGTGTTTATACAACGTATAAAAGAAATTCGTGTATTAGAACAAAATATGCCTCAATGAAAGGAGATTGAGACGAAGTCCCTTACCTTGTGTCCAACTTGACCCGTTCGTTCTTTAATAGCCTGAATAATAAACTAAAGTTAATTTATAATTTCTTAAGAACCTTTTTCAAGTTTATCATTTCTTTTATATCACTTATTACCATGTTATAAACATTATGTAATCATTTAAGTTAATAAAGTTCTTTTTTTTCGATATTTGGTACTTGAGTCAAAAATGAACACCTAATATTTACAAGTTGTCCATTTGATCAATATTCCATTATATCCAGAACGGTATTCATGATTTAGATATCATATATATCATATATATCCAGTATATATGTGTATTTATAATAGTACATAACATTTGGAGGTAAGAAATGAAATGCACCGTTCATGGAGACGACAAGCCGTACGTACGCATGAACGCTACTTTAATTTATATTTATTATTTTAATGGAATTAGAACATAATTATAGATAGGTATATTATAATTACAGTATAATATCATATATAATATCATTAAATATATATTTTATACATCCCACATAAGGCATTAACGAGTCACATCACTTTGAGGGGGCGATAGTCCGCACTTCCTCAAATGAGATTATCGTATTTACCCACTATGGAAACCATAAAGGCATGCTATAAATGGGAAGTACATAAGAATAAGAAAATAATAAACATAATATATATCATATATAAATACAGTTCCATCATAATGGACACCATGAGAGGCGGTAATATGTAATTGAACAATCATTGTTTCGTGAGGCCTTATGTTTCCATCCATAGAAACATTATGTTCTTCATCCATCAGATGGAGGTTTGTGTAAGTGTAGTTAGAATAATTCTCCAAACAACATCCTAGTATATTTATTATACTTGTGTTGTTACAAAACAAATGAATAAAAAGATTTTAGGGGTTGGACAAATAAAATAAAAGAAAACAAATTAAGAGAAAATGTTACCTTTAATTTGGGTAACTCCCTTTGGTTTGAACTAAAAGGACTTCTTGAAGTGCCTTATTCCTAAAGTAAGGCTTCTAGGAGGAGGATAGGGATTTATAGAGATTAATTGGGTAGAGTTTGTATGAGACAAATGGTTTGAGAGGTTTGATTAATTGGTTAGAAATGGTCTCTTTTTATAAGGGGGGAGGGGCTCTTTAGGAAAGTGTGAAAATATTATTTTATAATATAATGATATTCGGTTTCTAAAGGTCTGAAAATAATTATAGTCTAATATAAGAAGACTCATGGTCCAAATAAAATCATCCAATCAGAATTGGAAATGTTTTGGATAATATTTTAATCATTATAATCTTATTTATTTAAATTATTTATTAATGAGGTAAATAGTGCATCATTGTTATGTCATAAATAAATTATTATTTTTTTGTCTAAAAATTATAAACAAAATAAAATGATTTAGGAAATCATTATATCTTTACAATGAAAATTTATAGTCTAAAATAGGACTTATATAACACCATATAAAAATTAATTACTAAAATATATTTTCTTTTGTCATTTTTGCCTTTTCATTAAATTAATTAATCTAAAGTGTCATTATCTTTCATAAGTGACTCCATGGGGTCCCAAAACCGACCCAAGGTTGACCATGGTCGGCCACTACTCATCCAATAAGGTTAGGAAAAGTGTTAAGGTAATTTTTAATTATTATAATATTCTTTTAAACTTGAATTACTCTATTTACCTTTAACCACGGTAAATAAAAGTCAAAAGTTACTATTCACAAAAAATTATTTTAATCTTAATGAACAAAATTTTACTTATTGATAACAACCATGTATTGAGGATTTTTGAAATTCAATGCAAAGATGGGGTAAAATTTCATTTAAATGAAAAAGTCATTTTTTTCAACTACCACTAAGTGGTTTCACTATTCATCAAAAATTAATGTTTTTCAGAAAAATACCAAATATTCATCCTAATATATATTTGATATTCAGAATTCAAAAATGATGTCTATTTTCTCAAATTGAAAACATAGAAGTGGCATTAATTAATTTTAAAATTAAACCCCATTATAAAAAAACCTGTTTTTAAGAATCAATAACTATCAAAATATTGATACTTGTTTATGTCCAATTTCAATGTAAAATTAATTCCAATGACCAAAATTGGATTAAATGGTAAAAATATATTTTAATTTCACATTAAAACCAATTATAATGATAATTTGACCATATAAATATATTATATTAAAATGCACTTTTGAATTAAAATATAATATTTCTCACTATTCATTAAAAAATGAACTTTATCGGAAAAATTCCAAAAACATTGCACAAAGTAAATTTTGATGTCCCCATTATAAAGAAGGATTTTATTTGGTAATATAGAATATATTTTGACAAAAACTATATTTAAAAAGGGTTCGCCAATAAAAGGCGATAAATCGGCCTTTTAATGTAAATTATGCTTAAAATTAGATGCATTCACATTTTAAGCCTCTAACTTTTATTGGATAAATGTAAATACATTTAAAAAACATTTATAATCACATTGTAGTTAGTTTTTGTTCATTCCCTCCAATTAAATGGCTAGGAGTTAACTTCCATTTAATATAATAATAGTATATTATTAGTGTGCAACGTAAGATTCCAAAGAATCTCGTTGTTGCCTATCGGGTGCGCTATCGAACCTAGAAACCTCTTTAAAGTAAAATTAATATTTAATTCAAAAATAATAAGAAATGTGAAATAGGTTTTCTTCATCGTTTACTTGGGATGTTACATAACCCGTCAGGAATAGAGGATCTAAGTATCACCCTTAATATGGGACCCGCCTCCTTTCCCCGACCTGAATTTAATTAATGTTTTCACAGCATCAGATATAACATAACCAGCATATAAAATCACAGCGTGAAAACTAACCAGATACACCCATGCATCACAAGGCATTAATTTAACAGTACAACAAAACTACTTTCAAGGCAATATACATATCATATCAGCCTCAGTGGATAATACATTTTTAAATAATAAACAATTTAGCAAAACAAGAGCCAATGATCCAACAATTTAAGTTCATGTTCAAGAAACTATTTATTTAATTTAATTACAATAAAAAGTATCTTTAAAAAACATGAAATTAATCAAAAAATAAACTTGGCTAATATAAGAACACACCAATCATGTCGGTACGCTCAAAGGGGTGCCCAACTTTGTTGCAATAATTCAAACAACTATTCATTTAATTTAAAAACAATAAAAAGGGGTTGCGCAATACCCGAAGAAAATTAAATTAATAACACGGCTAATGGAAAAATATTCCGACTATGTCACCACACCCAAAGGGGTGTCTGATCTTGTTAAAACAATTCAAAAAAATTAATTTAAGATTATTAAGGCTGAAATAATTAAACAGAGCCATTAAAGTAATTAAAATGGGTAAAATTGCACAAATCCAGTAGGCACCGACTAATGGCAAAACAATGTGTTTTTTAGAGATCGCATCGAAATAGAGGGAAAGTGAGTAGGAACTCTACCTTGTAGTTTTAGATGACTCTAAGATCTGCGGTAGACATTGATTTCACATAAAACGGATGAAAACGAAGGATTTTAGAATAACCCCAAAATAAGGTAAGAATGATCTGTGATGAACTGTGCATAGAATACTCAACAGAATAAAAATATTCCACTATTGCAATGTTAGGATTTTCCTAAGGTTTACTGTGCACCTGATGTAAAAGGAATCAGACGTCGGACAGATGATCAACGGCCTTCCAAAGGGGATGCTGGTTGGTGAGATGGGATTGAGGGGTGCGACGTGATGAGTGGGAGAGGGAGAGAGGAGAGGGAAAAAGAAAAGAGAGAAAAAAATAAAAGATAAAGAAAATAAAAATAAGAGAAAAATATTAGATAAGGAAATAATAAAATAAACGAAAAAGATAAAATAAAACAAAAGAATGGAAAGAAAAATAATAAAAATAATTAAAAATGGGAATCCCCCATTTTAATTATTTTCATTTTTCTTGTAACTTTTTATTTATTTTATTTCAGAATTTCTTTTTATCCTTTACTGGTTTCTTTTAAATCTTCTTTAAATCTCTTATTACTCTTTTCCAATCCCTAATTAATTATTCAAAACCTGAACACCGCACCAAAGCGCGACGTGACATTTTTCATGAAACGTCTGTAATTATTTTAATTAAATAAAAAGGTTCCAGGGACCCGCAGTGAGGTGCGCAGGTGCGCACCTTGGGTTGCTTAACTAATTAGACTTCAATATAGTAAAAATAGTATGTACCTGATTAAGTTCGGGATGTTACAACCTCCCCTCCTTAAGACAACTCATCCCAGAGTTTCCCTTCCAAGGGTAGTGGAACATCACTAGAGAAGAGTTTCAGCCACTACACACGTACATCTGTCTCTCGCTCCCATGTTTCTTCCTAAATGTGTTTGTGTTTCCACGACTCCCAGACCAGTGGGACTAACTTTCCTTGGAGGACTTTCATGCTATGGTCGATGATACAGATCAAATGCTTCCCAATTGAGGCATCAACGTCAAGCTCAATGTCGTCATGGTCAAAAGAATGAGACGGGTCTGGATGATATTGTCAAAGCTGAGATACATGGAAAACATCATGAATTGCACGATACCTAAAAGGTATAAGTAACCGATAGGCTACTGGCCCAACTCTCTCCACTATCTCGAACGGCCCAACATATCTCGGTGATAACTTCCCCTGTCTCCGGATCCGCCTGTGAGCCAACCTCGGAGAAACACATAGAAAGACTCGATGCCCCACCTCGAACTCTATAGGTCTGCGACGATGATCGGTATAAGACTTTTTCCAAGACTGAGCTGTAGTCTTATGCTTCTGAATCAGCTAAACTTGCTCAGAAGTCTCCGGAATGAGATGATGACCCAACAGAGCTACCTCACCTGCTTTGAGAAAGCATAAAGGCGAACTACATTGTCTACCATAGAGAGCATCGTACGTAGCCATTTGAATTGTCGCCTAGAATCTATTGTTATGGGAAAACTCAACAAGTGGTAAATGCTTCTCCTAGGAACCTCCAAAATCAAGGATAGAGGCCCATAACATATCCTCTAACAGTCATATAACTCTCTAGGATTACCCATTGGTCTAGGGGTGATATGCAGTACTCAGAAGTACATGTGTGCCCAGTGCCTTTTGCAACCCCTTCTAGAACTTTGAAGTAAAATGGGAATACCTATCTGAGACAGTAGAACAAGGCACACCATGAAGTCGCACAATTTACTGGATATATATCTTTCCCAACTCATCAATCATAAAGGTCTATCAGATATGTAATAAGTGTGAAACCTTGGTCACACTATCAACAACCTCCCATACTTCATCGCTACCTCAAGGAGATCTTGGAAAACCTGTAACAATATCCATGGTGATGTCATTCCATTTCCATTCAGGGATATATAGAGGTTGTAGGAGTCCAGCAGCCATTGGTGCTCTTCCTTCACCTGTTGGTAGGTGGAGTACCGAGTGATGAAACCTGTTATCTTCTTTTTCATACCAGGCCACAAATACTATTGGAACATGTCTCTAAACATCTTGGTCATACCTGGATGAACATCCCAAATGGAGGTGTGATATTCCTTCATCATCTCTTCCCGTATACCTAAAAGTAACCATATACGACCACAGTAAAGAAGAGTTTCACTGCCATCAATAACCCAACCAGGAGGTGGGTTCTATCCTATAACACTTTCCCTCAAAATGAGACCCTCATGGTCAATCAACTGTTGCATGTGGACTTTATCTAAAAGAGAATATGTCAATGTAAGAGTGCTAGATCCGGTTTTCCACTCTATTCCTGAACCTTCAGATGCATCTTTGAAAACAAGGCCATCATCTTCCACTCAATATTGGATTCCTGCATGGCCTGAGTCTGTGTCTTGTGGATTAAAGTGTCCGCCACAAAATTACCCTTACTAGGGGTATAAGAAAGCTCAAAATCGAACGACTATAAGTATTTGACCAACCTGTGATGCCTTAAGTTCAAGTCTCATTGAGTGGAGATATATTTCATGTTTTTATGATCCGTGTAAATAACGAATCTCTCACCCAAAAAATAGTGTCTCCAACAACGTAGAGCATGGATCACATGTGCCAACTCAAGGTCATGTGTAGGATAGTTCCTCTCGTGAGGTCTCATCTGGCGGGATCCATAAGCCATGAATCAATCACCATTCACCAAAACTACACCAAGTCCAATTCTTGAAGCATCACAATAAACTATATTGCTCTTAACAGGTTCAGCCAGAATTAGGATCGGGGATGCGGTTAGTCTTCCTTTCAACTCCTAAAATGACTTTTCACAAGCTTCTAACCAGATGAAATATACACCATTCTTAGTCAAGGCCATGAGAGGCGCTTCTCAGTAGGAGAAATTATGGATGAATCACATGTAATAGCTAGAAAGACCCAAGAAACTACGAATGTCGAAGATACTCTTGGGATGCTCCCATAAAACCACAATGCTCACCTTTTCTAGGTCAACTGATACCCCTACTTCAGATAAAATATGACCCAAGAAGTGTACCCTATCAATCCAGAAGAGGCATTTACTAAGATTATCATATAGCTGGTTCTCTCTCAGTGTACTTTACACGATCTCAATATGGGTTGCATGGTCAGGTCTGGAATGTTAATACACTAATATTTCATCCATGAAGAGTACCACAAAGGAATAAAGATACATATGAAAAACCCAATTCATCAGGTCCATGAAGACTGTCGGAGCATTCATGAGGCCAAAAAACATAACTAGATATTTGTACAAGCCATACCTGCTTCAAAATGTTGTACGTGGTATGTCAGATGGTCTCACACACACCTGGTGATATCCCGACCTTAGATCAATCTTGGAAAAAACAGTTGATCCCCGAAGCTGGTCAAATAGATCATCTATACGAAGCAATGGATATTGATTCTTTACCGTAATCTGGTTGATTTGACGATAATCTACGCATATCCTTTGGGTACCATCTGCCTTCTTGGAAAAAAGGATAGGTGAACCCCATGGAAATGTTCTAGGTCTGATGAAACCCTTAGCCTCAATGTCTTCAAGCTGCTTTTTGTGTTCCTATAGATACGTTGGCCCCATCCTATAAGATGTAATAGACACCAGTGTCGTACCTAGAATGAGCTCAATAGTGAACTCCATGTCTCTCATATGAGGTAATACAAAGAAATCCCCAGGGAAGATGTCCCTAAAAATATCCACCACTGGAGGGAATTCAACTAGTTTCGTTCCCTGATCGCTCATGAAGAGACTTTCCAACTGAGCAGTCACTCTGCCCACCCCTGGATATTTAGGCTTAGATCGGTCTGCTAGTAGGTTCCATTCTGCTTTGTGAGGATATGTGTCACCCTCATGGGATGTGAAGGACACCTGATGACGATAGCAATCCACTTGGGAATGGTAAGGAGAATGCCAATTCATACCAATAATGACTTCAATTCCAGACATATCTAGGCTATAGAAATTCCAAACAAAGTGGTACCCAACTATCTCGAGGGGGAACTCTTGGAACTGCTGTATGCCCTCTGTCCTGACCCCAAGCAGGGTGTTGAGAGACATGACATCACAAAGGTACTCAATTGGAAAACCAAGACTTTCAACAATAGCAGTATATATGAAGGTGTGCGATGTGCCGGCATCCAAAAGAGAAGAAACTAAAGTAGAGGCTACTAGAATAGTACCTCTAACTATGGATGGCCCTACAATCTGCTCCTCTGTTGTTGTTTGCACTGCATACAAGGGACCTGATCCAGTAACCTGATACACTGCTTGGTTGGTCTGAGCTAGTCCACCTTACTGACGTTGTCGGTTTGGAACATGATTTTCTCAACCACGACCTCCACCATTTCCTTGGCCTGATTGACCGGTGGAAAAAAAGAACTTCTAGACTGCTGTGGAGTCACATATCCCATACCAGATGGAGATGCAGGTGCGGATCTTCTACCATTGGATACTTAAAATAAAGAATGGCAGAAACCCTGAAGGAGACCCATCCTGTTGCAAGTTCGACACTCTTTCAGATCTACCATGCACTATGTATTCTTTTGACCATCCTTGCCGCACTGATAACATGTGACAGAGCTATCAAGACATGCTGTTTGGCTAGGATTTCCCCCACGTGCACTTTCAAAATGATGTTTCCTACTACTAGAAGAGCCATCACCTTGTCCTGGAACTGAACCACCCTAGATTAGTGGTTTATCTTCCCTGACATTTCTCTCTAAGATCAGAGCCTGATTCACGATCTCTATAATAGTGGTCAAATGAAATACGTTCACCAGTAAGTGGATAGTGTAATCAAGTCTGTCCTCAAAACACCTCTTAGTAGTATGCGCGTCACCATTTAGAGATGAGGCAAAACACTGATGTTCTGTGAAAAAAGTAGAATACTCTAACACAGTTATAGATCCCTGCTGAAGATGTATGAACTCCCACGCACAATCATCACTCAGAGTCTAAAGAAAAAAGTGATTGTAGAAGCCTAATAGGAAATTAGCCAAAGACATATCACTGGCTTACTCAGTCTGAGAAGAAATATCCCACCAGCATTTGGTGGTGTCACGAAGCATGTAGACTGCAAGCTTGAACGTTCTCTCTGGAGGTGTCTCAAGGTGGTTGAAGAAAGACTGTACAACTTCTATCCATGATTCTGCAGCATGAGGTCTGCCACTCCTCGAGAAGGTGGGAGGGTTCTGCTGAAGAAAGTCCCATGTAAGGTCTTCTATAGACTGGGCAGGTCTGGGAATATTCTGAACAGACTGCATAAACCTGAGGGGACTATCCCTGAACTGAGCATCAAGGTCCCTCAGAAGATCGACATGAGGTAGTGCCACAGGAGGCTATACGAGAGGAACCACTGGTGGTTCATGACCCACCATCCCTAGAATGCTCTCATTGCCACTCTCTTGAGACAGAACATGAATATGTCATTGCAGCATTTGTCTACGACATCCAAACACACCCTTAGAAAAGGAATTAAGATGGTTAGAAAACAAGTAGGGTGCAAAAGAGGTTAGGTACATAGCCTGCCTCTGAGAACTAAACAACATACAACCCACCTCAAGAGCTGGTTTTCAGTATAGAAGAGACAACTAAAAATGATTACTAAATAGTTCTACAGCCCACTCCTAGGTTGAGTCGGGGAAATATATAACATACTAAAACAACCATAAATTTAATAAACCAACAATTCAAAATTCTACCACTAGGTATAACAACACTTACATGCAATAGGAAAATGAACGTTGAAAGTAGATATGGCAGGGCAATATGCATTGAATTTGAATCATATAGTGCCTATCATGATGCATGGGATTTTTTACCCTCGTATCATTGGGTTGAAATGGTAAACCCATTATTACAATAATACCAGCACAATAACAACACAATACATGTGAGTCACCCAAGGTGAAATCCTATCAACAGTAACTGGCATAATCAATAACTTCAATCCCAACCCAGGAATTTGATTTTTCCCCTATACATGGGTTAGTTACATCCAAGCACAGAATACATCCCCAATCCCTATATCCTAGTCTCTTATCTAACCCAAACAGAAAGACAAAAGAAAAAACCACCTTTGATACAAATGTTAAACATCCAGACCCGGCTCACCTCTAAGAAGGTGGCCGGACCGGTGTGTCACATAACCTCAAGTGCATCTCCCTAAATGCCAAAGGCTGCCGACAAGCAGTGAGGGCCCTTTTTATATTCGTGGGGGAGACTATTCACTCATAGGTAACAGATAATATCATAGAGGAAGTAAAAATAAATAACTAATAAGTAGTGGAAGCATGTGAATAAATAAAATGTAGTTGAAGAAATGTAAATAATCCAACTGAATAATTAAAACCAAGTACAGAAACTCACAAAAGAGTGTCATTCCATGATATGAGTCTAAACAGAAAGTACAAAAAATAAAACTCAAACACATAGTCAACTAAAAGAAAATACACAAGCAACAATAGTATCACAAGAAAGGCATGGTCCTCTGACCTAGTCTCCATCTTAATCAGAAATGAACAGTCAAGCATCGGAAGCATCACGCTTCCCCTTGTCAATACCTACGAGCATGCAGTCTACTCGGGTTTCGATAATTCCTGAGCAGGGTGTGAGATAAAATCCCAGTAGGCAGCCACCCACGATGTCTAATCCTTTCCATTTCGTGCAAAAATAAAAATACAATGTGTCATTACATAACCATTTCAAATGAATTAATTACAGTGCAATGAAATAAATAAGTTGGCCCAAGTCCCAAATAGAACCCTGTTCTGGTCACCTACTTCAGCCTAAACTGGTAGTATGAAAGTGTACCTATCAGCAGAAATTCATGAACATGCATATATATATATATAACCGAGAAACAAGGTAAAACTGGGAAAAGTATAACCCAAGCTTGTGCTTTAACTTAGGGTTCAATTCCAGTGTCAACCAGGCACACTTCCACATATAAGGGAAAATATCTCAATTCACAATAGAATCAATTAACAATAACACAAACCTTAAGTGAATCATTATTTAAGGTTGGTGTTGAGACTTGGAGTCTAAGCCTATCCTGAAGGTATCGCTACAGAACATATGTCAATTTTTCCAATGCCACCGAGCCCGTCCGAGGAAATCTTTCAAAAGACCAAGTATCTCCCAAGGTATGGCTATACCCTGAGTCCGTTATGATCTTGCAAAAAGGGGTTGAGTGTCATATGTGTCTGGATTAGACACATTTCCAACAGATTCATCCCAAAGGGCCCTTTTGAAACTCGTATCACTCAAAAGTATTAGACAGTCTGGGGAAGTCTCAGTCCGGTAAAGCCAACAATACCGTCCCCCAAAAAATAGAGGTAACCCGTCAAGAATATAGGATCTATGTGTGGCCATTAATACGGGACCTGCCTCCTTTCCCCACCCTGAATTTAATTAATGTTTTCACAGTAGCAGATGTGACATAATCAGAATACAAATTCAATGCTTGAAAACTAATCAGATACACCCGTTCATCACAGGGCATAAATTTAACAGTACAACACAGCAACTTGGAAATCAATATACATATCATATCAACATTAGAGGATAATGCATATTTAAATAATAAACAGTTCAGAAAAACAGGTTCCAATGATCCAACAATTGAAGTTCATGTTCAAGCAACTATTTATTTAATTTAATTACAATAAAGAGTATCTTCGTAACACCTGAAATTAATCAAACAATAAACATGACTAATGGAAGAATACACCAATCATGTCGGCATACCCATAGTGGTGTCCAAATTTGTTTCAATAATTCAAAAAACTATTCATTTAATTTAAAAACAATAAAAAGGGGCTCTAGAATACCCGTAGGTAATTAAATTAATAACCCAGCTAAAGGAAAAATACACCGACTATGACGGTACACCCAAAGGGGTGTCCAATCTTATTGAAACCATTTTGAAAAAATTAATTTTAGATGATTAAGGCTGCAACAATTAAAGAGAACCATTAAAGTAATTAAAATGGGTAAAATTAAACAAAGCTGGTAGGCACTGACTAACGACACAATGATGCATTTTTTTTAAATCGCAACGAACTGGAGGGAAAGCGAGTGGGCACCCTACCTTGTAGTCATAGATGACTCTATGATCCGTGGTAGACTTTTATTTGACCTAAAAAGGATAAAAATAAAGTATTTAGAAAAACCCCAAAATAGGGTAAGAATCTTGCACGATGAACTGCGTGCAGAATAATCAACGGAATTAAACGATTCCACTTGAGAAACAGTATCCATTCCCTAAGGATTACTTCACACCTAACAGAGAAGGAATTAGACGTTAGACGGAGGAGAAGTAGCCTTCTGAAGGGGCTACTAGTTGGTGTGATGGGATTGAGGGGTGTGATGTGATGAGTGAGATAGGGGGAGAGGAGAGGAAAAAAGAAAATAGAGAAAAGAAAGAAAAAGAAAAGAAAAATAAGAGAAAAATAAAAGATAAGGAAAAAAGGAATTAAAATAAAATGTTAAAATAAAACAAAATAATGGAAAGAAAAATAATAAAAATAATTAAAAATGGGAATCCCCTATTTTAATTATTTTCATTTTGCCCATAACCCCCTCTTTATTTAATTTCATAATTTCTTTATATCCTTTATTTATTTATTTTAAATCTTCTTTAAATCTCTTGTTACTGTTTTCCAATCCTTAATTAATTATTTAAAACCCGAAAACCACACCAAAGTGTGACGTTATATTTTTCATGAAACGTCTACAATTATTTAAATTTAATAAAAAGCTGTTTGGGACCCACAGAGAGGTGCGCAGGCATGCGCCTAGGGTCGCTTAATTAATTATACTATAATAAAGTAAAAACAGTCCATACTTGATTAAGGTTGGGGCATTACAATCTCCCCTCTTTAAGATAACTCGTCCCCGAGTTTCCCTTCTGAGGGTAGTGGAACATCGCCAGAGAAGAGTTCCAGCCACTACGCACGTACATCTATCTCTCTCTCCCTGGTCTTTTCCTGAACGTGTCCATGTTTCCACAACACTCAGACCAGTGGGACTGACTTGCCTTAGAGGAATGACTTTCCTCAGAGAACTTTCATACTACAGTCGACGATACAAATCAGATGCTTCACAAAGGATGCATCAGCGTCAAGCTTGATGTTTTCAGAGTCAAAATAATGAGATGAGTCTGGATGATATTTTTGAAGCTGAGATACATGGAAAACATCATGCATGACATGGTACCTCTAATGTATAAGTAACTGATAGGATACCAGATGAACTCTCTCCACTATCTCGAACGACCCGATGTATCTCGGTGATAACTTCCCATGTCTCCTAATCCTCATGTGACCCAACCTCAGAGAAACACGCCGAAAGACTCGACGTCCCACCTCGAACTCCAGAGGTCTGCAGAGACGATCTTTATAAGACTTTTGCTTGGACTGAGCTGTATTCATATAGTTCTGAATTAGCTGAACTTGCTCAAAAGTCTCTTGAATGAGATGAGGATCCAACAGATCTGCCTCAACTGCTTCGAGCCATCACAAAGGCAAACGTCATGGTATACCATAGAGATCATCATATGGAGCCATTTGGATTCTCTCCTGGAAGCTTTGATTACAGGTAAACTCAGCAAGAGGTAAATGCTTCTCCTAGGAACCTCTAAAATCAAGGATACAAGCCTGTAACATGTCCTCTAATACTCGTATAGCTCTCTCGGATTTCCCATTGGTCTGGGGGTGATATGCAATACTCAGAAGTACCTCTGAGCTCAGTGACTTTTGAAACCCCTACTAGAACCTTGAAGTAAAATGGGCATCCCTGTTTGAGACAATAGAACGAGGTACACCATGAAGTCGCTCAATTTCCCAGATATACATCCATCCCAAATCATCATTCGTATAGATCTCTCGAATAGGAAAGAAGTGTGCAACCTTAGTCAACCAATCGACAACCACACATACTGAATCGCTGATGCGAGGAGATCTTGGAAATCCTATAAAAAAATGGTGACATAATTACCTTTCTATTCAGGAATGGATAGAGGTTTTATGAGTCCATCAGGCTGCTGGTGCTCTGCCTTCACCTGTTGGCTGGTGGAGCACCAAGTGATGAAACCTGATATATACTTTTTCATACTAGGACACCAATACTATTGACACATGTCTTTATACATCTTGGTCAGTCTGGGATGAACTTCCCAAACATAGGTGTGATATTCCTTCATCACCTCTTTCGGTATACCCGAAGGTACTCATATACGGCCACAATAAAGGAGAGATTCACTGCCATCAATAACCCAACCAAGAGGTGGGTTCTCTCATGTAACACTTTCCCTCAAAACGAGACCCTCAGGGACAATCAAATATTTCATGCGGACTTTCTATAGAAGAGAGGATGTCCCTATAAGAGCTGTTATAACCGGTTGTCCACTATGATCATGAACCTCTAGAAGCATCTCTGAAAACAAGGCCATCATCTGCCAATCTCTACTGTCTACCTTCACGGTCTGAGTCTTTTTTTTGAGGCTTAAAGCATTCACCACAGCATTAACCTTACCAAGGGTATAAGCAAGATCAAAATCGAACGAATGCAAGTATTTGACCCACATGAGTTTCCTTAAGTTCAAGTATCTTTGAGTGAAGATATATTTCATTCTTTTATGATCCGTGTAAACAATAAATCTCTCACCAATCAAAAAGTGTATCCAAAAATGTAGATCATGAACCACATCTTCCAACTCAAGGTCATGTGTAGGATAGTTCTGCTCGTGAGGTATCAGCTGGCGGTATCCATAAGGCACGACTTAATCACCCTGCATGAAAACTTCACCCAGTCTAATTCCTGAAGAATCACAATAAACTGTATAGCTCTTGCTAGGTTCAGGAAGAATCAGGATTGGGGATGAGGCCAGTCTTCCTTTCAACTCCTAAAAATATTTTTCACATGTTTCTGACCAGATGAACTATACACATTTCTTAGTCAAGGCCGTGAGAGGCACTGCTAAGTGAGAGAAATCCTGGATGTATCGCCTATAATAGCCAGATAGCCCCAATAAACTACGGATGTCAAAAACACTCTTGGGCTTCTCCCATGAAACCGCAACGCTCACCTTTTCTAACTAAACTGATACTCTTGCTTCAGATATAATATGACCCAACAAGTTTACCTCATCAATAAAGAAGTGGCATTTACTGAGCTTAGCGTATAACTAGTTCTCTCTCAGTGTACTTAGCACGATCTCAATATAGGTTTCATGGTCGTGTCTGGATTGTAAATACACTAAGTTGTCTTCCGCAAAGACTACCCCAGAGTAATCATGATACGGATAAAAACATGGTTCATCAGGGCCATGGAGACTGCCGATGCATTCGTGAGGCCAAAACACATAACCAGACACTCGTACAAACCATACCTGCTTCACATTGTTGTACGTGGTATGTCAGATGGTCGCACACACACCTGGTGATATCTCAACCTCAGATCAATCTTGTAGAAAATAGTTTCTCCCCAGATCTGGTCAAAGAGATCATCTATACGAGGTAATGGATATCAATTCTTTACCGTGAGCTGGTTGAGTCGATGATAATCCATGTATAACCTTAGGGTATCATTTTCCTTCTTGGAAAAAGGACAGGTGAACCCCACGGTGATGTGATAGGTCTGATGAAACCCTTAGCCTCAAGGTCTTCAAGCTACTTTTTGAGTTCCTGTAGCTCTGTTAGCGCCATCCTATACGGAGGAATAGACACTGGTGTCGAACCTGGAATGAGATCAATAGTGAACTCCATGTCTCTCATAGAAGGTAAGCTAGTGAAATCATCAGGGAAGACATCCATGAAGATATCAACCACTAGAAGGAATTCAACTAGTTGTGTTCCCTGATCACTCATGAAGAGACTTTCCAATTGAGCAGTCACTCTACCCAACCATGCATATTTAGGCTTAGGTCAGTCTGCCTGTAGGTCCCATTCTCCTTTGTGAAGATATGTGTCTCCCTCAAAGGATGTGAAGGACACCCGATGATGATAGAAATCCACTTGGGCATGGTAAGGAGAAAGTCAAAGTTCACTACCAATACTATTATAGTGGATATATTACATTATTAAAGGGTTCACTCACCTTTACAATCCATATTGTCTCTTGATATATGCATTGTAGGTACCTAACATACTCACCCATCACATAATGAAAACCATACATATGTGTGAAATAAGATCATAGAAACATTCATCATTCCATTATATCATAAAATATGGAAAACAAATGGGTTTCGTATAGATTTCAATGTCACATGATCATCGGACATCCATTGAAAGGACATAGATAGTTTCATTAGATCATATAAATAGTGGATAAAACTAAACATAAAATGATGATGACATAGATTAAATGTACATTTAAAATAATAATTGAACCTTTCTTTGAAAACTGGAAAAAATATCCTTTTTTGTATCTTTAAAAAAAGATTACCTGAATATTGAAAACATGTTTTTTTTTGAAAATATCCAAAGAAACATGTAAAGGAAAATTCAATTGAAGTAATAATTATGATGGTCATAAAATTTGTTCATTTAGTAAACATTAAAAAATCATTTCTTTTATACTTCTACTAGAAAGTTAAAAATACCTCATTTTGAAAATGTCAAGGAGATTCCATTGAAAAAATTTCATATAAAGTAAAATATGGTTAAAAATGAATTTAAATTACCATTTAATCATATATATAAATTAAAAACATTTCAATGAACATCATCATAGAAGAAAATATTTTTTGACCAAAGAGGAAACAAGGTCCGATTTTATTAAAAACTATTCATGAACCTTTTTTATAAGAAAATTTGGAAATGATAATAATACATGAAATTTATAGAAATAAAAATAGTTAAATAAAATACATTGGGTTCAAGAGTTAAAATTTTTGTAATTTCCCTCATAAGAAATTTAACATAGATAATACTGATAAAAAATGACATTGTAACATAAACCCTTACCTTAGATCTAAACATTCTCTATATGCACTCTTAAGATTTGTATAATATATCTATACTTATTATACATCTATAAAATAACAACAATTATAATTATATTAAAATATATCATTCTTTTATAACTTCCAATTACCCATGTATTAACAATTCATCTTTAAAATCAATACACTGGTGAAAATAGGTCCATTTTCAATGCATTTTTGATTTAACAGTTCAAGTACATGAGTCATGGTCATCGAATAATATTATATTAAATATTAATAATGTTATAATTATAATAATTATTCATTATATATATTTCGATAACAACTTATATAATTTGGTGATGAAAAATGAATTACAACACTTCGTGAAGATGATAGTTCATACATACCCAGAGGTATTGTTTTCATTTCTCGAGGAATGGAAAGAATGAAAGATAAATAATAATATATATTTATAAAATATTAATGATATCATAAAAATAATATATATTTATTAATCACATTAATATTTCCATCCATTAATGTTGTACATGAAAAACCAATCTGAATGCTTCGTGGAGGTGGTAGTCCACACATACACACAAAAAACATTATCATTTCACATAAAATTGGAATGAGGTGGAAAATCGATCTAGCATAACATAAAAAAAATTAGTATCGATATTATAGTATTTTAATAATTATAATATGTTTATATAACATTTTTAGGAGTTATGGGAATAAATAAATTTAAAATGATTTAGGGAATATGTTTATCTATTCTTTGATAAACCTATTTTAGATTATACCTTAATCCTTTTATGGAAGGTTTATTGGGAGGAAAAGAATCTCTGGGATGTTGGGAAGGAAGTTATAAATGTATTTGGGTTTTTATTGGATAATATATATGGATAAAAATGTGTGAATGAGATATATGATATTACCCCCTTTTATAAGTGTGGTTGGTGGAAAACATGTAAATACTAAAAACATTAAAAATATAATCCTAATTAAATGAAATTGGAATAAAAATGAATGAAGTTTAGAATATAAGATATGTTAAGGTATAAATATATTTTAAAAATAAAATTTACCCAAGATTATGAGATATTTTAACCATTGTATTTTACTTTAACCCCCACATTGACCCTTTTTATCAATAAATAAGGTGAATTTTTTTACCATGGTTACAATCAAAAAAATATAATTTATTTAAAAAGAAATATATAAATAGAACATGGGGTTATATCATTATATTTATTCTAGGGATGTCCCTATTCATTCTATCAAATTTATGCATAGTTTAAGCGATAACTACAGGTTGTAGAATTATATCAAGTGGTCTGGATCTGACAGTTTTTCTCCCACTCCAACAAGATAGTCATTATAAACCTAATCAGTATGTGAATCTCTAAAAGCAACATTTTTAAATTAATACATAGAAAAGTTAGGATCATAATCTAGAATTTATACATGAATATTTTAGATCTAATCATGGGAGACATGTATGGAGGGTTTCTTTCCCCAACCCCTGAATGGGATTAAAAGGAACGAACTACACTAATTTATAAGCAATTTATAGAGATAGATTTTGTAGATAAGGAACTTTACACAATCAAATATTTTCCATTATACTCTTATGATGACTTATTCAATTTGTCACATATATAGGGATAAGATACAAGGATGTATAGATCTTCTTGTCCCATAATACCTAAGGAGCTCCTGGTGCATACAAACCAACATTAAAAAAATGAAAATGTAGAAAGTGGGGATCAGAACTTATTCCCAGAGTTATTTTATAGATTTACCCCAAGGCATTCATGGTTATTTTCATAAGTATCTATCCTATAGCAATTCATTATTTGAATAATGTAGAAAGGACTATGTGGATTATTATTATAGTATAGTTGGCAGAAGGAAACGAAATCAAAATTTTCAATTCAAAATTAGACAAATTATAATGACTTTTAGGGATTATATATAATTGGAAAATATTATTCATATTTATCATCCCATTTAAAGTCTTATAGGGATGGATGAAATCTTGCTTAAATGGATATGGATTTATCAACCTCATAGCTATTTTGAATTCTCAATTCAAGACATATCTTCATGGAATCATTGGGATTCAACTAATTTTGTTAAGGGGATGACATAATTACATGATAAAGAAATTATATAAAAAAATATTCAAACTGTATAGATCCCCAATTTTAATGATCATAAAAAAAATATGTAACAAATGAAGAAATATCCATTCTCATAGCTATATGGAAGGTAATTATAGCATATTGGGTAGATTAAGAAACCATATGTGAATTATATACATGTTGTAGGTTTTAATTCCTATTTAAAACCAAGAAACAAATATTCCTTTCACCTCCCCATAGTTTCTAGAATGCAATCACATGAAAATTTTGGTTGATTCTCATGTGATTGGATAAATAAATGTGAGTCACTTTCCCACTATGTGATTCTCCAATTAGGATAATGTTCAACTATTTCAAGGAATAGATTTGGTCTTACACTGGTGGAATGATAAAGGACTTATTATTTCATGTCAAAGAACCACAACCCTCTTAAGATTAAGGGAAGTAGGATCACCTAGTGGGAATAACATAATGGAATAATCCAGATGTAGGAAATTATCAAGTTAGTGGAATTCTTGAGAAGAAACTCAAGCATTTTAACCCAAATCTCTCCATTATAACAGTTGTTCCCCAATAAATTATCCCTACCAATGCTAATTTTTTAAAGACATTGAAATTCTAAGATTATTAGAAGATATTTTTTCTATGAATGAGATATGGTATGCTCTATAGATATAAAAGATCCTTTTGATAAATATTGTCCAAATAACTACCCCATTAAATAATTTGTTCAATAATTATACTAATAATATCAAATCCTATATTAAATAATTCAACATTTTGGTTCAAATTTTAGATGTTAAATAAATTTATTCAGATCAAATACTCATATTGTTGGGTGATTAATCAAAAAGTGATGATGATGATGATGATGATAATGATGAAACCCAACTGGTAAGGGATATAACTAAATAAGAAAAATATTATCAAGTAAATTATTCATAACAAGTATCAAAAATTATATTTTTCATTATATGTTATACTTAATACTTCCACTGATGTTCTATTTATCTCCTGTAATAATTCATGGAGACTTTCTCATCTATCATGTCACTAGAATATTCACTAGGAGTTACACTGATTAGACCAAATATTTAATTAAATGATTAAACTATGAAGGATACCTCAACTATTTTCATTTTGTAGTTTAATTACATAATCTTTGACCCAATAAAATCATTATATGGTTCATCTCTAGTGGTTTATTATATAGATCATTCTTTAAAGGAGGTCAACTAGTGAGAGTAAGTAGTAATACAGGAGCTTTGCCTCTTCTTTGGGCTAAAAAGTGAGCTCTGGATTTAGATAATAAGTTTTTCATATCTCTAAATATTCTAATAATAACTCATTTGATTTAATAATATAATAAACTAAACCATTTGGAAGTGATTAACATAATAGTATTAAAGTTAGAAAATCCCTCCCTTTAAGATGGGTCACTAATCATGAAAAAAATAGACGAAGTCTAGAAATAGATTGAGTTGGGACTGGACCTATGTT
Source organism: Viscum album (assembly GCA_963277665.1). NCBI lineage: Eukaryota > Viridiplantae > Streptophyta > Magnoliopsida > Santalales > Viscaceae > Viscum > Viscum album. Next base: position 2,066,442,168 of record OY728123.1, on the reverse strand, counting down.
TCTTAGCTAAATCGATGACATAGATATGATAATAAGATGGTATTATAATGTATTTTAAAGAATTTTATGAATATATAAAATCATCCATAAACATATATAGTGAAATATGATAGGCGAAAATGTTTCTTCAGTATGTCCTATAGTTTACATTAAGACCCTTTTATTAATATTTTCATTTGATGTCCATTTTATTTCACACGGGAAGCTATATTTGACATTTATAAATGTGTATTATAATAGGGATTATGTTTAGAGTAAATTGAACTGACCATGAATACTATCATTTTTGGGGTAGATACGACTCCTAAAATTCTTGTAGATGTGGCACCTAGTCATTTGACTAGGGGGTCACATAAACAATTTTTTCCATCTACACTAAATGAGGAACCTATGGTGTTTTGATAAATTAATATCATAAAAATATAAGGTAAACATAAACACCACTCTTTTATAATATTCATATTTATTGGCTCTCATGTACTCATTATTTCAACTATAATAGCTCTATAACAAACAATAGTGGCTCACAAGGTTAATTACTCGATGTATCAGTCACTATAATTTATAGAGGAAAGGTTTTTCTTGGTGCAATATTTATAAAGGAATACCAATAAGAATTTTTATTTTAGTGATATAGTAATTTATTGCATTCGAGTCAATATGATAGACTCAAATTCAGATACATAGTTAACTACATTTCAACAAATTTCTGGAAATGGGTGTAGTGCTGTTTCTAAAAGTTGATCAATGGGACCTTTCTCGACGATTATACTGGAAAATGTATAATATTTAAAACCTTATAATAACATTTGGAGATATTAAATTTTATTTCCATACAATTAATGTTCTTATTAATAACATAATTAATGTGTGAGAGAGATCTAAGGCATTCCAATCAGACCTTTCAGTGGCCAATTCTATGATTTTCTCCTCAAAACATACAACTATTGTGCTTTAAGAAAAATATCACCATAAAGAGGTGGAAGTGAAACACTGATTTCTAATTGATGAAGAAAATACCCTAGTGAATTACCTCTATCAATAGCCTTCAATTTATAAAAAAAATTGAGATAAACTCAAAGTTAGGTAAGGAGACCAATAATGTGGAAGAGGATGATATTTAAATGGTAGAAAAAACCTATATTGATGAGGCAGTTGAGTCCTTAATGTTGGTTGGATTTATTCAATCTATTTTTGAATAAGATAAATTATTAATAAATGTTTGCGACTTTAACAAATGTTCCCTATAATGGTATCCCAATAAATTATATTTTTCATATAATTTATTGTTAATTTTTTAGTACCACTAAATTATAGTTATCTGACTCTTTACTTCTGATTAATAAAATGATAAAATTTTATCTTGTGACCACTATTTATTTTCTAAGTCCCTATTTTATTAATATTTGTATTTAATGCTTTTTAAAACTATTGAAGACTAATAACACATTTTTAAAATCTATCTAAATATTAAATGAAAGTAAATTATTGTAAATCATAACCTCTCAATTCTTGAGAAAACAATGAAAATATTCAACAAATACATTATTTATAAGAAATTTTTTCTCAAGTGTATAGTAGCATGATAGATATGTAGTGTACATTCCATCATTACAGGAAAAGATTAACTAGTTAGACTACATATGAGAGTAGTTTAATTTCATCTATGACTTGTTCTTCTGGATTGATACAGGCAATCCAGATACAGAACAACTATTCAATCTTTATATTTTAATGATAAAATATTTTTTATGAAATAGTGAGTGAATTTATAGAATTGAAATCACAATGAGGGTTTGATATAGCTAATTTATAGCCTAATAATGGTTAAAATGGCATGAAACTAAATATTTATTAATTTCATAGAAATAATCTAAAGAAATACCTATGGGGGATAGAAATTTAATTTTTCCTATATTTTTAAACCTAGTGATAATGAACTAATTTTCTATATGGAAAAGTGTTGATCCATACAGTCTTTTTATTTTTTTCCTGTTCATTATTCTTTTATTTTCCCACTTCAGGGTCATATCACACATAACTTGAAATTTGTTTAGGACATGGGTTAATCCCTATAATCATTTATTATTTTTTTTTAAATTTTTAAATTTTATCTTATTCCATGGAATGGAATGCTTATTAATAAGAAACACAGATTTTGTTGAGGTATCCCTTTATGGGTTTTCTACAAAACAATATTTTTGCCTTCTAATTTTGAATGATCTAAATTTTTCCTAATCCATTAAGGGAACTACATTATTTATCATAGACTAACATTTTTTCAAGGATACCCTTTGAATTTTTCGAACCATATGAGTACCATGTATATTTCCTCTATAAATTCAATGTACCACAAGTCATTCCAGTGAGAGGTATTGTTTAAAGTTATACAACATTGACATATCTAAGGATAATGTTTAAGTACAATAAACAACAATAAAATGTGTCTAATGTTTAATTTTATGAATATTTGACAAAACATTTTTTAACATATACAACGATAAGGTAAATTATTACCCAACATCAATAAAGATCTTAATGCAACTATAAGTAGCCTTGATGGACAGTTTCACCTAGTTTAAGGGAATACATTTCATACCATAGTGAAGATTAATAATTATAATCATTTAAAAACCTTTAAATAGATGATTTATTATGATTTAAATTTTAAATGGAATAATTTGAATTAGTATATAATGTGATGAGAATATAGGTTCTCAGAAAAGTACTGACCACGTTTTAATGATGGGTGAATTACCGTACCATTAAAGTGGTAAAATATATCCCCTCAAGTAATTATAGAATAAATAATTTCCATTTTTATTAATATTAATTGGTTATTTATATTAGTTATAAAAATATTAAGTATGTATAAAATTGAAGAAATGAAATAGTTTTAACTATATACTTTTCTTATAATATTTATTTAAAATCATAATTTCTAAATTTTAGAATTTGTATTCGATAAAAGAAATATAAGGTGTAAAAATAAACCAAAAAATATTAAAAATAAATATTTATACCTTATACTTTGTTGTATATATAAGGGAAAATTATTGGATCCTAGTTATATGAAAAACATTTGGATAGAATTTACTCTTTCAAAAAAATTACAAGTTTCCCACTCACCTCACTTATAAAAGGCCACCAACTCTTCTCCACTATTCACACTTTCCAACCACATCACATCGTCCATGACCTTACCAAATCACTTTTAAAATATCATACTCTAATCCAAGAATCAGTACGTAGTTAATAAACCAAATCAAGGAAGTCCATTGGTGAAAACCAAAATGAGTTACTAGAAGAATAGGTGATGTTCATCAAAGATCATTTTTTTATTTCTTTATCCACCCCCTTAAATAATTATTTATCCATGATTATGTAACAAAATAATTACCTTAATGATAATTAGGCTTTATTAATTTTATTTAATAACGTAAATAATTTCTATCTTCCATCAAATAGGTTATGAAATCATCATTTATGTGTACGACAGACTATCACCTTGCGAAAAACTGTCATTAATTTTTCCATTACCACCTCTAATAGTTGCGTATGATGATAAAAGTTTTATATATTATATTTATACCATAATTATAAATATTTATTAGTTACATCATATATTATTTTTTTACATTAAATTTCATAGGGGAAATGACAACATTGCTCACATATACGATGGACTACCGCCGAGTGAAGAGATGTGATTAATTTTTCCGTAACACATTACATGGAGGGTAATGAGGATAAATATAATAAATACATGTCATAAAAATGATATATTTATGATATTAATGAAATATTTATAATTATATAATTATAATATATGATTTTCTTTCTTTCCTTTTCACTAACTATGAAATGACAACATCGTTTGTGAACGTGTGGGATACCACCTTCACGAAGCGATGTGACTCTATTTTCATTACCAAACCACATAGATGATATATATAAGAATGTTTAATAATTAATATGTCATTTATGATAGTATTATAATTCTATAAATATAAAATATTACTTACCTCTTTCCCATGATTATTATTTTGAAATAGAAATGTTATCCATGCATACATACGACCTACCATCACCATGATTGTGACATACTTCTATTATCAAAACCATCTTTTATTTTTACTATTAAAAGTATAATTTAAGTATAAATATGATAAATATTTCATGATTATTATTTTTTAGATGTTTAAATAATGACCTTTTTTACTATAGTCGACCTACCAAATACATTTTTTGACCCTTAAGCCAAATATAGTCAACACATCCAACTTAAACATAATTTATTAAGTACTTTTATATAAATTGTAGATAGTTAAAATAAAATAATTAATAAACATGAAAATTTTTCTGAAAAAAATTAATAAATTAAAATAATTTTTTTGTTCAGGAATATAAAGACACATGTTACAAGTCATACTTAGGGTAAGGGACTTCGTCTCAATTTCTATTCATTCAAGCATATTTTGATGTTATGAACCAATATCCTTTTAAGATGTGTATATAATGAATATTTTTCATGTTATATCATGAATTAATATATTATATTGGTATTCAATGTTTTTTAAATGTTATTATTTCTTGGGATAATGATTCAAATATTTCTAACTGATAAGGTATTATTCCTTTAAAAATCCTCTTATAGTGTTTTTCCTTGAACTCGTTCTCTTCTGTATCCATGTTTTTTTGAATGATTTTATAAATATTTTATATGGGAATAAAAAAAATATTAAGTACATTTTATGTCTCTTTTTACTTTATATCAATGTTTTTAAAAAAGGAATATTGTTACAAGTTTTATACATAATGTTTTTAAAAATGAAAAAAATAAATTATCTATATGGTGACAATGACCATTCCATCGTTGCCAATTTTATTTGATTTCTTACTTCCTTTTCAAAAATTCATAGTTTATTCAAAGAAAAAATCATTTCTTTTTTAGTTATTTTGGTATTGAAAACGAGGTTTTAAATGAAAGGGGTATTTATATCTGAATGTTTTTTATATGAGTTTAAAAGAGTTTTTCAAAGTGTTATATGATGAAAATTTCAAAGAATAATGTATTTTATTTCATGATATGTTACTTGAGTATTATATGATGGGGTGGATCAGATAGTGTCAAGTGATCCCATTTCATCTTATATGATGGGAATCCTAGATAGCACAGGTGATCCCATTACAGCTTATGTGATGGTGAGGCCCAAATAGTGATGGGTTATCCTGTTATATCATAAATGATGGGTGAGCCTAGGTAGAACTCCAATTCATGGGATAATAGTTAAATTTTATGTCGGACATATGGTTATACTAATTTTAATGGGTTTTAAGAATATGGTGATCTATGTTACTAAGAAGGATTTTTAATTTCTTATTATGGGTTTTAATGATTTTATTTGATCAAAATGGTGTGTGTGTCTTTCAAGTGATTTTTTTTTATATTCTCTAAGAAATTTTAATTTAAAGGTAAACATTAGATGATTTTTCATGTTTTCACATGACTAATGATTTTCATTATTTTTATCTCTTACTGATCTTTTTGTTCTCATCCTACATTTGTAAATGTTTTTCATGGGATTTAAGGATAGGTAAGGGAAAGGAAAAGTCATTTTGAAATTCTGTAAGAATATCCATTAAAGAAAATCAAGGTTTTTTAAGAAAAGTTTTATATTATGAGAAAAACATATACTAATTGAATGTATTCATTTTTCATTTTATAGTATTTTTATGCATGATTTATGGCCTGATTCGCTAAAAAATAAAATTAAAAAGATCGCTAAAGTGAAAGAAAGTAAATTCGTAACTAAAACTCAAGATTTCTTAATATTTAATTTTGAGATCTTATAGTTGGTATCAGAGGTCATTTTAGATAACATTAAAGAGTATTATAATTATAATAACATGTCCTTTAAATATTTTACCCTTTGTTCAAGTTAAAATTACATAGCATTTGAAAATTTCCATGTTTCTTCATTTGAAATACATCTGTTCATAATGGTTTTCTATAGAGGAAATAGAGAAGATAAAGTGGGAAGGAACTGAGGGGAAAATATTCTTCCAATTTAGAATCTTGAGATGGTTGTAATTGGAATAGAATAGTTTTTTACAATGATAGATTCGTTGAAATAATTTATAAATGGTGTTGGTATCCATGTTAGAGAGGAATGAAATCTACCATGAAGGATCATGTCTATTTTGGATCATTTCATAAGGAAACATCCCCAATATTTCTGTGGATTATATTACCTTATTATTTCATAAAGATGGATTAATTCCCTAGAGAGGATATTCTATGTCATGGGATGTTTATAATTCCAAATGGTAAATCTTTTACATTATCATTTTGAAAGTGAAGTTGATCAATGGTGGTATTTTGTTAATAATACTAGAGAGAAATATGACCATGATGTCATAGAATGGGAAACAATTAAGGATATTTTCCTTGATAAATATTTCCAAAAGTTTTTTGAATTCTGATGGAAAAAAATTCATGGAACTAAATAAAAATATATAAATATTATATATCTGTATATGGCGAAAACTTCACAATATTGTCAAGGTATGTATCAGAATTTATTCGGGAAATAGATAGAAAAATTAATAGGTTTTACTCAGGGTTGAAACCAATTATAAGAATAGATTTAGCCACATTATAATTTAAAAGGTATGAAAATGTGGTTCATTGTGCTAAGAATGTTGAGATGGATTTTATTGACATTCATTTTACTCGATATGACAACAGTAAGAAAAGTTAAAGGGGACAGACAATAGGGAAACAACTAGATACGATGTTCAATGGTAATCCCTCAAAATGTTCCAAATCTAGAAAATGACCTTCTATGTAATGTTTGAACAGTTCTGTGAGGTTTTTCCATGTGGATATTTCATTAATAGGGCACGTGACTCTAATTAAAATAGTATTAAATAACCAAAGAATGAGGTAATCAATTTTCATCTAATATTGATGTGTTTTAGTTTAAATTAGTGTTTTCATTCTGCTAACATGTGTTTTAAGTTAGTTGCATGGAATAGAAATCATCAATATCAAAAATAAAAAGGTGTATCAAAGTCATTTTCTTCTACTACAATTGATGATGGTCCATGAAATGAATTGGTGAGAGGTATGTTACTTTTGTATTCAAATTATTTCAATACCCTATTTGACTATCAATATTTTCATTCTTTCATTTCTGAAAAATCTATATGTAAATTGTGATTATGACACAATGAAAATAAGATATAAATTTTAGTTCAAATTTTTGGGTGGAATTATTAATGAAACCAAGATTTATAGGAATCTTCCTATTGTTATTAGTGGGTTGGTCTTTCCTACAAATCTAGTATAACTGGCCATAATATAGTTTGATATCATTCTTGTTATGGATTGAATTTCGGGTTATCATGCTAAGATATATTTTAGTTCCAGGAATGTCTTATTCGATGATTTTATGCCTTTTATGACTTACCAATAAGCTGAGAAATTGGTTAGAGATGGAAGTGAAAGCCACCTACCTCTTAAATTAATGAAACTACTCAAATTAGTGATGTGTTAAAATTAAATGAATATATGGGTGTATTTCTTGATGAATTTGTTATTTTTATTCCTAATCAAGAGTTTGGGTTTATTATTGTCATATTACATGATATTATGCCTATTTTGAAACCCCCTTATAAAATGTTTCAAGTAGAACATTTAGAATTGAAAATAAAATTAAAGGAGTTATTAGATAAATGTTTCATCTGACTAAAAACTTCAACATAGGGTTCTCTTATTTTTTTTTTGTTAAATAAATAAGTATTATTGAGAATTTTCATTTATTATAGAGCCTTGAATAACATCAATATTAAGAACAAGTATCATTTTCCTCATATCTCTTATTTTTTGGATCACCTCCGAGGTTCTTAGTATTTTTTGAAGTTTTAACAATGTTTGGGTTACCATTAATTCAAGGTAAATGAATATTACATTTAAAAGACTTTGTTTTGGATAAGATACGGGAACAATTTTTTTATTTATGTTGTTTGGGTTGTCTAATTCACCTTTTATATTAATAGACCTTATGAATAGAGTTTTTCATGAGTTATTATAAAAGTGTTTGGTTGTGTTTATGGATGAAATTTTGGTATATTATAAAAGTTAAGAGGAACAAGAAATACAACTAAGGATTTTTTTCCAAACATTAAAACAAAATAAAATTAATGTGAAATTTAGTAGGTGTGAATTTTGGCTGTAAAAAATAAAGTGCCCAGATCTATGGGAATCACTGAGAGGGGATAGGGTGAATCAGTGATCCCTTTAAATATTTTTACTAATTTATTCTTTCAATTAATTATATATGGTTGGATAAAGCCTCAATCCACTCTTCTTATGTATCTCAGCCTTACCTCTAATGGTGTAGTAAATGTAAAGGCACTTAAAACAATGATTTACAAGGTTCAATTCAAAGACCTACTTCTTCCTGTATAGGTTATCGCCCCCAACACAAATTATCTACTATAATATTGTTATCAATTATAATGGTTGATATAGAGTCAAACTGTATCACTCCTTATTCCCACTACAGGGTCTTTATATTACATCCCACAGTGTTACCAGATTCCTCTTTCCTGCTTCAGAGTCCCACTGAATACTTCTTCTTCTCCCTAAATCTCACAGGGGCCTTCTGTCTCTCGAGTCATAGGAGAAACTTCCTTCTTTAAGTTCTCTTTAATTAAATGTAGACGTTCTGATACTCTATCTGCATGGGATTTCTGAATCATACTTTCTCGGGTGTATCTTTAAGAATATTCAATAGCCTTTGGTAAGGTCTTTTATCCTTGCTCAGTATTTCTGATCACTTTTATCTGATTGGTCCTCAGTTCAACAATTCTTGAGAAATTCTCTATTTTTATGATGCATACCAAGCCTCATTAATGTGTATGAAAGTGGGGCAGACAACATCTTCAAGAATGCAAGAATAATTCTACAGAGTATCAGATCTATTTGCCATATTGGATTCTCAAATACTATCTACTCAAAAACAAGATCTTATTTTAATTCTATGTGGCTATATTCTCAGTACTCATCTTCTTTATGCATAGATTTCATGGCATCCAAACATCTTATTTTGGATATCTTAATTTCATCTCATGTGTTCATGTGATTATGCATGATTGCATGTATATATGATATGTAGATTATCATCCCGAGCACACACTATTCTAGTGGATCAATATTTGTTCAATGAGTGTGGGTCATCCAATTACACATTCACAATCTTCTTTATCAATATACACACATTCACATTCCCTTTTTATCTTTTTCATACATTCTTATTATTTTGATTTGGGTTTAATGTGTGTTATGTAAGTGCATGTATTACCTTCTTGGTGCAACTCACTATATCTTCTTTATTTTCTTCTCTTCCTCTTTCTTTTCATGCTCATGGTTCGGGTGTCTTTATGTTTTATGTATGTTCTTCTTCAAACCTGAATGGTTATATTCCACAGTTTGGCTTTGTTCTTTTGAACTTGAATGAATGGATTCCTTTGTGCATGAACTGCCTATTTTCTTCTCACAATGAGTGAATGTGTGCATGAAATGAATATTCCCTCACAAGTCTTCTTCTTCCCCCAATCACACAAAGGACTCAGGCTTCCTTATATCAAGCATATGAGTGCATCCCAACACGTACTTCCCTTATATTGCAATCCCTTTATTATTTTGTTTTTGAAACTGAATGGATCAAGTTCTGCTTCTTCACACAAAGGGTGTGCGAGGATCTCCTTCACAGAACTGAGGGTGGTTCTTGGTTCTATCTATGCAAAGGTACAACGAGTCTGCAAATCAATGGTAGTTTACCCATGGGAATACCTCCAAGAAGACACAACGATGGTTTATTGAAACTATTTTGTTATTTCGGGTAACTTTGCACATAAGATGCAAATATCCTCTTTCAAGAACCAACATGGTTCATAGTTCTTCTTTGCACAAGGTATTTGAAGTGGCTTATTCATTGCGAGACACTTCGAGAGTACTTAGGACTTGTCTAAGGTCAGCGAGATCTATCTTCTTTTTCATGTAGCAAGGTAGTGCAGAAAACTTTGCTCATCCATTGCAAGTCATGAACAGAGATGCTCTATTTTATGAAAAATAAGGGAACTAAAATATGTGAAAGGAATCCTCTCTCAGTCTTGAAGCTTCTCTATTTATAGATCAATGTTGCCCCACATTAAAATACCATGAGATATGCTGAGAGGATCATTGATTTGAATGTACAAGATCTTCGACATTAAATATTTCAAACACGGATTAGATATCCCACATATCTCTCCAATCTTTTCTCTTCAATGTGGACTCCTTATTTCATGCAAAAACATCGCATGCATGCGTTTAAGAATGCATGTAAGGCTTATCTTTGAGAACTCGAGCTTCATGACGTGGCCTCGCACATTTTTTTCTTCATCCACAAATGATATCATTATATTGATGTATGAATTAAACTTTTAATGCATGCATGATATAGTTTCGTCTAGACGATCCTAATGGAGAGGATTTGATCATTAACAGTGGTTAAGAGTTGATCAATGAGGTGTGACATCATCTTTGTTATACTGGTTCGTGTCAGATGGTCAGAGGTTGAAGATGTCAGTGTGGAGGATCAGTGATTGTTGGATCATCATTGATCAACAATGGATGGTGTGGATTGGATCGTGGAATGATTGATGAAGCATGTGGTTGCGATCTTTCACGAGTTAAGATGGACAACCAGGATTACCTCCGTGTTTTTTAAACCCATCCCACATCGAAACAGACACATAGAACATGGCTCATTTATAATACAAGTTGTCAAAATCTTTACTCATAATTCTCCTCCTCCCTCTACGGTACCACCTTGTACTATGTTCACCCTATAGGTGCGCTTCTGTGCCCACTCTTCTTCCTATGAGTAGGATCCTAGAGACTAATATACACTCGTCACAAAGGATCACCACCATGTGCAAACCTGCGGGCTTATACATGGCCTGTGCTCTTGCCTCATGTGGGGCTGGCCTTGAGGGATTCCCTTAGGCATGGTTGACCCTTAGGTCCCACAAGTGATTGAGGATGAGGACCTTAGATGGCCTCCATGGCCCAAATTTTTGGTATACAGGCATATAAAAAATAACTACTTAGTTTAAAACTAAGTATTCAAAAATATAAAATGACAAACCACCATTCCATTTTTTTTATTCTATTCTATTTGGAAAAATAATTCCAAATATCTTCTCCAAAACATCATCTTTCTTTTCTTCTTAGATCATGAATCCAAATGATCTTAAATATGTTGTTTTGATCCAATCATGGATGATGCATAGATAATTTCTTCATTCCTCGTGCATTAAGGAATAATTCATGGAATAATTTTTGTGAGTGATGAGTTCTATTTTAAACCCATGTCTTCTTCTTTGAGGATCAGTGCAAACAATCATCTGATTTATAAACATAGTCCATTTAGATTCAAATTATGTATCCTCAACACTTCATCCACTTAGTGACTATGGATGGATATTTACTTGTTTTTCTTACAATTGAGTATTACATGGAATTGTTCAAGTTTTCTAACAATGTATCACCTAGATACAATTCTTGTAACTTAGGACAAGTTCAAAAAATTTCAAATTTATTTCCTCAATCTTAATCCATAATCAAAGTGGGATCTTCACTGGATTAATAACCTCACCACTTCAATCAATGGCACAACTTCCATAATCATCTTTTCATGCACATATTGACAACCTATTGAAAATTGACTCCTTATTGACCTCTTATTGACAACAAATGCAACACCATGCTCTAAAAAAAATTTCATTCCTTGGATATATTATTTTTAAAGATGAAATAATTATTGACCATAATAAAAAAAATTGAAGAGAGAAAAGACCCATAAATATCATGGAGATTTATTTTTTTCATGGATGAGTGGGCTAATACTAGTGGTTTGTTGAAAACTCTTCTTCATTTTCATTACTACTAACTAAGTTGACTCTAAAAGGATTTAAATTTGTATAAAAAAAATAATGCGATGATTTTTTTCAATTAATAAATAAAAAATGGTGAATGCTCCATTTTTTACTTTCCTTCCATAATTGGTGAATTTTTTGTCGATAATGATGTTTCATTCAAAGTAATTGATTATTACTAATGTAGTATGATCAAGTAATTTCATATGCTTCATGTTAGTTTAAGACTCATGAGTTGAATTACCGTACACATGATTTGGAATTAATTTCATTGGTTTGGATTTAAAAAATTGTAGACGTCATTTGTATAAAGTAAAGTGTGAAATATATAATGATCACAAACTTTGGATGTATATATTCACTTATAAAAAATTCAAAATTAAAAGCATAATGCATGTAGAACTGATCAAGGATTATAATTTCATGATTCCTTATTGTCCAATAAAATAAATCAAAGTGGCTGATGCTTTTTGTGAACAACTTAAAGATAATTTAACCATTTTATGTTTAGAATGTGGATATTTTCTATTTTATTTGATAAATTTTGACCTAGAAATTATGGATGAAGGGATAAACTCTATTTTATTTTAGGTTTTGGTGTAGTATACTTTGTTAGAAATAATTAAGAAAACTTAGAAAGATGATAAATCTTTATTGTAAAAGGTATAATCCATTAATAAGGGTAAGTTTCTCGATTTTAATACTTATGACGAAGGTATTTTTTGATTTTGGAAAAGAATATGTGTACCCTGTGATTCCCAACTAAGGAACTGTTTATTGAGTAAATCTCACAGTTCTTCATTTACCATTCATCTAGGAAGGACTAAGATGTACATATACCTTATAAGGTATTACAGGTGGGATGGAATGAAAATATACATTTATGAATATACTATGAATTGTTTGATGTTTTATAAGGTCAAAGAATAATGACAACTACCAAAGGTAATTCTTCAAACTTTTCCAGTGTCATAGTGAAAATGGGAAAATATATCTATAGATTTTATGGTGGTATTTCTAATGACATCAAGAGGTAATAATCTGATTTGGGTTATTATTGATCAATTAACTAAATATACATATGTACTTCCCATTCAAGATAAATTTTAATTAGATTAGATTTCTCAAATTCATATAAATGAGATAGTCATGTTACATTGAGTGACTAACTTTATTATATTTGACCTTGATCTCCAGGGCACAACCAATTTTTATAAATCACTTCAGAATTCATTTGGTACTAAATTAAATTTCAATGCATCATTTCATCCTTAATATGATGGATAGTCTGAGTGGAAAATTTAAACCATTAAATATGTGATTCAATCTGGTTCAATGGAACACAAATAAATATTGGAACAACACCCTTTTTTGTTTGAGTTTTCTTATTACAATAGTTTTCAATCTAGTAAATAGATGTCAATGTTTGAGGAATTATATTGAAAGTGATGTTGGACACCCACATTTTTGGACGATATAGGAGAAAAGAAGTTTATAGGACCAAAGTTGGAAAAAAAATGTCATACCAAGTATTGCTGATTTAGTGACATGCAAGGACGAGTTAGAGTAAGAAGAAACATTATGCAGATAACTGTAGGAAATATCTTTCCTTTTAGGTAGGTGATAATATTTTTCTCAAGGTTTCTACATTGAAAATATTTATTAATTTATTTAAGAAAATGATGATTTTTTTTTGGTTTATTGGACCATATGAAATACTAGATAAATTCATATTATTTTCCTACTTAGTGTATCTTCCTCTGAGTTAATCTTAGGTACACAATATATTTTATGATTCAATGTTAAATAAATATATACAAGATACATCTCATGTTTTGATCCCTAAAGTAGTTCTGTTGGAATAGAATATTTATTATGAGTAATATTCTATTTATATTATTTATCATAAAAATCAAGTGTTTCCGAATAAGGTGATTAAACGGGTTAAGGATTTATGGAAAACCCAAATAGTTGAAGAGGTAACATTGGAATCTGAAAATGCTATAAGGAAATGATAACCCTAATTGTTTAATATTTGAATAAATTTGAGGGGAATAAATTAATAAAATTGGAGAAGGATTTTAAAACCTAGTTAATTAAATAATATATAACTTTCATATTTATTAAAATGAATTAAATAATTATATTAGTTATAAAAATATTAAGTAATTTTTAAATAAAAATAGGAAATAGTTTTAACGAAAATCATATCATATACAGTTTTATTTGTAAACTTAAATTTTAGAATTTTAATTTGACAAAATTTATATCATTTGTTAAATTTTTCATATAAAAATTTACTTTGGGTAAAATTTTGAGATTATTTGGAAAATATTTATTTTAAATGAATTGTAAACATATGATTTTTGTAAAAATTAATTTATTTATAATAAATCAATTTATTTAAAATTATAAATATGTCTTGATTTTGTTTTTATGTAACCTGGGTTTTATTTAGTTATATTTAATCCCCTTAATTACTTTTTTTTCAAATTTTTATTTGTTTCTAAAATAAAATTTGTTTTTGGGTTTAAAATGGGTTTTTCTAAAAACTATTTTAAAATGAATAATGTTTATCCTTTTTAATTAATTAAACTAATATCTATTTGGGGATTATTTAAATAAAATTTATATATTATATATCCATAAATATTATTTTAGTTTCATAAAATGATAATTATTAGTCTTAGGGTTAATATAGAATCATATTTTCTAAATAAAATACTCTTCTTAAAAACATGTTGTCTCGCCGTGTCTGCGGAGTTAATATTAAATTAAAATTTTCCACTTATGTGAAATGAATTTATAAAAATATATTAAATATTTTAAATCATCATAATTTTTAATCTCTAATATGGAAAACATAATTTTTTATCAAATTTAATATTAAAAAAATTAAAATTAATTACAGTGATTAAGGTTAAAATGAGTTTACTTAGTGATAAAACATAGAATATAAGGTGTAAAAATGACCAAAAACCTGTCCAAAAACAATTGTATGTACATATTTAGATCTTATCCCTTATGGATTGATAATTTAACATTATTTTTTTTCTAGGTTTCGTGAAATAATTTTGGTGGTAATTTACACTTTTAGAAACATTACAGGTGTGCCACTCACCTCACTTATAAAAGGTCACCACCTCTTCTCCGCTCTTCATAAATTCAAACCTATTTGGTTCAAACAATACTGGACCAAATCACTTTTCAAATTCACTCCTCTCATCATATAATATTTAATTTGGGAATAAATACATCCTAGTAAGGCCTTTGGTACAAACCAAAAGGATTTATTTGAAAAAGAGGTAACGTTCATCAATGTGCATTTTTATTGTATTTAATTACCCATGCCCTTAAATTATTATTGAACCATGGTTATATAATAAAATATTTATATTAAATATACTTATATTTTATTATTTTATTTTAATAAACAAAATAATTTCCCTCCTCCATCAAATGGGTTACAAAATCATCATTCGTGTGTATGGAGGACTACAACCTCAGGAAATGATGTCATTCATTTCTCCATTACCAACTCTCATGGTTGGGTATGATGATGGATATAAGTTTATATATTATATTTATAAAATAATTATACCTATTTAGTAATTATATCTTTTGTACATTTTTACTTCCCATTTCATAGGAGATATGATAATGTCGCCCGTGTGTATGGAGTACTACCAACTCAGTAAGCGACGTGTTTCATTTTTTGCTAACGCATTACATGGATGGTAATTAGTGTTATAAAAATTAATATATGTGATATAAAAGAAATATTTTTGACCTAAATTTCATATTTATAACAATTTATGTATAATATATCATTTTATTTCATACCTTTTCACTCATTGATAACTGATAACGCAGTTTGTGAATACGTGGACTACCACCTTCATGAAGTGATGTGAATCTTTTTTCATCACCACACTAGAAGGATGATATATATAAGTATATTTAAATAAATAATATGTTATATATGATATTATGATCTATATTTAATAATAAAATATTACTTACCTTTTTTCCATAATGATCATTCAAAAATAGTAACATTACTCATGTGTATGTACAACCTATCATCTCTATTATTGTGACATACTGCGTTTATCAAAGAAGTATTTTGTGATAAATATTAAAAGTATAATTAAATTATAAATATTAGAAACATTTCTATATTATTTTTCTTTATATTTCTAAATAATTACCCCTTTGACAATATTCAACCTACCAAATATATTTTTGAAACATAAGTTGAATATGGTCAAAACATCCTACCTAAACATAATTGATTAAGTAATTATATATAACATTTTAATATTTAAAATAAATGTAATAACAAGAATGAATAAATTTATCAAGAAGTTAAATAATTAACCTAATTTTGTTATATAGGAATATAAAAACATGTGTGAGAAGTTAAAATCAAAGTAAGGGACTTTTTCTCAATTTCCATCATCATGGAATATTTTGATGTTATTCACCTATATTCTTTTAAGATGTTTATATAAATCCCCATTGAAATATTTAATAATTAATTATTCTATTCTAATGTTATTTAATTTTTTTTAATGTAATCCTTTCAAGGGGAGATTTATTAAAATATTTCCAAGTGATAAGGTACTTTTCCTTTAAAAAATCATCTTTTTGTGTTTTTCTTTAATGTATTTCTCTTCCATGTTATTGTTTTTCTAAAATGATTTTATGAATCTTTTAAATGGAAATAAAATATTTATTCATTTAATTTTATTTCTCTTTTAACTTATTAAAATGGTATTTAAAAAAGGAATATTTTTACATGTTTTATACAAAATGTTTTGAGAAATGAAAAAAGGAATTATTTATACGGAAACAATGACCTTTCCACCACCGTGACCTTTATTTGATTTATAGATTCCCTTGAAATATTTATTGTTTTATGTAAAGAAAAAACATTTTATTTTTATGTATTTGGGTATTGAAAATGGGTTTTTAAAATAAATGGTATTTTTTATCCAAAAGTGTTTTTGATATGAGTTTAAAAAGTGTTTTTAAATGGTTTTATGGTGAAAATGTGAAAGAATAAACTTTTTTATTTCATTATATGATACATTATTATAATACAATTTGGTGTACTAGATAGTACTAGGTGAGACCATTGCATTTTATATGATGGGGGCCCAGGTATTGTTGGGTGATCCCATTAAAACGTTTACGACGGGGTATCCCAGATAGCATCTGGTGGGACCATTATAGCTTAAACAATGGGTGAGCTCAGATAATGATCTATTACATTGTATAATGATTAAATTTTAATTATTTTTTATGAATATTTAAAATAAAATGTTCTTAAGAGGGATTTATGAATTTGGTTCTCTAAGTTATGAAGAAGGCTTTTTTGTTACTTGTTTTGGGTTTAAATGATTTTATTTAAGAAAAAATGTGTGTATTTTGAATGTGAATTTTTTTTTCATATTCTCAAAGAAAATTTAATATAAAGGTAACCGTTATATCATTTTTCATGTTTTCATTGGATTAACGGTTTTCCTTATTTTGGTATCCCTTACTAAGTTATTTGTTCTCATCCTACAATTTTAAATATTTTTCACAGTGTTTTAGAATGGGTAAGGGAAAGGAAGAAGTCATATTGAAAGTTGTGAATATTTTCCATGAAAATAAATCATAATTTATTTTAAATTATTTATTTTATTGGAAAATAAAATCCTAATAATAAGTGTCCACTTTTTATTTTATAGTTTTGTTTTGTACGATTTGTGACCTAATTCTCTAAAAATCTAAACCTGAAGAGATCCTAAAGTGGAATAAAGTAAATTATAGACTAAAAATAATGATTATATAATGTTTATAGTATGTCCTTATATATAAATAGGATTAATGATTCCCATAATTGAGTGATGGGTTACAATTTATTTTCATTGAATGCATTTTGGATCACATGATACTATATTTATGGAATGAATCATGCCCTTAGTAGAGCTAAGAGGGGTCCTTAGTTAGTTAGTTATGGTCATACGTGATATGCAGTTCATATACCATTACCATACTAAGAGGGTTCCTTTATAAGTAGAGCTAATCATTACCAATATCCATAAAAGGTTTGTAATAATTCAAAAACTGTATATACAAAGTGTGGTGTATGAAAAAGGAATGCTCAAAAGGGGTTTAAACACCCTAATTCAAAATCAACCAATATTGGATTGTCATAAACTATTAAGGGGGAGATAAATATAATTTATAGTTGTGTTTATGATAATAGATATGAGAATCGCTATATATCCTTTTTAATAACATGATTCAATACATATGTAATTCTTGGAAAATAATTTCTCATCCCAACATAGGTTTAATGGAAGAATTCCTGACTTAAATAATGTTATCATAGACTATGATGGTGGAGATGATCAAAGTTAAAAAAATATTAGGTCTAGGATAGGATATTCAGGCATCGTTATATATCTATAAAAACCCAATTTTTCAGACATGGATATTACATCTATTTATATGAATATTCAATACATTACACATTCACATTCCTAAGGACCATATTTGTATAATGTCTTTGTACACTAGGTACACAACATTTTAATGTGGTTAAATATATTCAAAATATACCATAAATATATTATCATTCGATAGTCCTCTTAGGTATACCCTAAAAACATTTCTTCATGACATGGGGAAGCAAACATAATAAAGGCTGAGCTCCGATGCTTAGTAAGGTTAAACATAAGAGATATGAATCTATGATAATATGAAATAATAAGATAATTAAAAGAATATGTGATCAAAGACATAACTTACAATGTTGATACCCAACCTGTTATAAATCATAAAAAGGGGGTCATGGAATAAAACATTATAATTCCTTAAAACTTATCCCATAAAGTTGATAAATCATCGTAAATAAATCATGAACCATAAGATCATGTTATAAAAGTGTATATCCATCATAAATATTGAAAAACATTCCATATTTCAAGGATAACTATGAAGACTATAAAAATTGTGGATCATGATTCATCATATGTTTCCCATTATGAATTAGGACACACCTATTTCTTATAGTGGATCCGGACACACCTATTTTTTATATAGGATCAAGACACACATGTTTCCCATAGTAGATGAAAAAACACCTATTTAATATAGTGGATCAATCCTATATAATTTTTTCTCACTGTTATCTCATGAGATATAAATCATTACCTATTTCATTGGAGGGAGATATAGGTCCCACCCATCACATAATGAAAATCATACATATGTGTTCCCCAAGATCATAAATAATTCATCATATCATAAACAATTAAATGAAATGGTTTTTATAAACATTTCATAATATCATATCCTCTGGAAAATTTATAGGTTTCATAATTATTTTAACATTTCATCATAGTATAACCCCTGAAAATAAGATGGATTCATAAACATTTTTTCATCGTATAACCCATGGAAGAGAAATGGATTTTATAAAACTGTTTTCATCATAAAAATTTTAGATTGAAAATAAGAAATTAATACTTGGTTCTTATCCCAAATAAATCAGAAATTATATAAAAGGATGTCATCTTAGATATGGAATAATTTTTAAAGATAAATCACTTGGAACAATTCTTGAGGACAATAACATATCTTTTAAAAACATTTATTTAAAATATAAATCATTTTGGAAATAATATTCGTTTAAAATGACCTTGAGAACATATAAATTAAAATTAAAAACAAATAGTGTCCATGATGGCTTAAAATTCAATTCATAACGTACATGTTAAAACAAATATTCCTTTCACAATTTTCGTAAAACCCAAATGAACATTGTTTAGAAAATGACATAAAGGTTCCATTCAAATCATTTTATAAAAATTATAACATGGTTATAAAATTATTTAATAAAACATTTCATGAATTTAAAAAAATTGAAAATATTTTTGGAAAACTTGGTTTTAGAAGAAAAAGGGTGTTCAACAAAAGAGAGAAATAAATACATGTTTTCTTAAAAAATTATTTTGGATTATTGATTACATAAAGAGATAAAAATAAAGGGAAAGGTTTATTCTAATTAAATAAAAATACTAAAATAAACTAAATTTTTTATGCGAGGTATATCATAATATTTCATCATTGGTAGTATAATCATGAGAAATCCCAACAAATGATCTGATTATAACATAAAAACTATACCACTTTGGTAACTATGAATCACAATTCCCAAGAAGTGATATAATTAAATGAAACCTAAAATATCATTATTATAAATTAATTCATGATATTACATGAAAAATGGGTTTTATATACACCTCTTAAATGAAGATAGGTGTATAACATAACATATGTACCAAAAAGGAAAATTGATACAAAAAACCTTTATCAATTTGGTAAATTTTGAACCATAAACCACATTAAAGAGAGATAATAAGAAGGGAATTATAATAAAAAAAAATTAAATATAATCTTTATAAAATAAATTCCTTGATAGTATATACACAACATAAAATAAAGATGTGTTGAATATAAATTTTTTCTCACATTAATTAAAAGTGAGATGAAAATCCCTTACCGATTTAGTAATCTTTTGAATCATAATCTCAAATAAAGGATAACATAAAATGAAACATTAAATATCAGGAAAATATGTGATTAAAAATATAAAATGTTAAAGGTGTAGTATATACACAACACAATAGAAACAGGTGGTGAATTTTAATATGTCTCTGAGAAATAAAAGAGAAACTAGAAATCCCTTACCTTAAGTATTAAATTCCTTTATACACATTAAAAAATCATATATAATTGATATAAGTTTATTATAAAACTATTATTGAACCATAATTATATATATCATACCATATATTGTTAGTCGGAGTAGGGTACTCAAGAGGAGGGTGAGTTTAGTATCTATAAAAATTTATATTTAAAAAGTATTATTCAAAAAGTTCCCCAATAAATTTAAATACATCCTAGTAAATCAAAGTAATAAGGTTTTGAAATTTTGAATATTTAAATAACTTCTTGGAATATTGAATAATTCTTAGTAATCTTAATATTAGTTATCAATATTACTTTTGAAGATATTATAGTAAGGTAAAATAATTATATCTTCTTCCCAATATTAAATATCAAAGTAAATTTAGTGATTTCTGAATTATACAGTAAAAAACAGTAAACTAAATTAAACCACAAAGCAGATATAAAAGATGTGGTTCAGTCTCAATCCAATACATAATCCAATCCACATGGTGATCACCTACCACCAAGCAGTTTATATTAATAAACATAATCCACACCCTGGATCGGGGTAAACAATAGTACACAATACTGTCTAGGTAACATGACCTCTTCCATAGTTCCTTGTGGGTATAAACTATCAGGTCACACAGGGACCTCTTCTACACTTATCTATGGGAATAAACAAGGGTAAAAATATGTTAGAGGAAGGATATCTTGTATCCTCCTGTTTAATATAGGAGACAATGCATGTTTTTATACACACACAAACACACTGCTTGAAAGCTAAAAATATTACACAATAGAGAAAAAATTATGAGATAAGGTTATAAGTTCTCTATGTGTTAGTCTATGCAGCTCTAGACTTATAGGATGATGCAGATGCTAGAATTAATACCTTTTGCGAAAAACAGTGTATCACAAGTTAGCTAGATCTGGATCATGTTATTCTATGGGATGATAGTACGAATAATTTTCTTGACTCTAGGATTCGAGTATGACTTGTGTGTTCTTCAGTAGGGTCAAGTTACATGTGTTAGTTATTCTTTCAAGAATTATTGGGCTTCTTCGTTATTGCACACTCAATTTTTTATCTATTGTCTATTTTTTCTTCTAGCCATGCTGTTTTTTTATTCTTAGAATGCATGTGTTGGAGCTGACAGGATGCATGTATTCTACATGCCATACATCGTACTTTCAGATAACATGTCTAAAAAGAAACAATAATTATGTCAGTGTATTTAAAAGCTTCAAATATTTCCATTATAAATTGAATCGAAAAATGATAAAACAGATTTAGAATGGTGTCACAGTCTATCTGGAAACAGCGTCACTTAGAAGCAGAGTCTCTATGAAATGGTGTCTCCTTCATTGTATTTGTGTGGTGAGATAGTTATGATAACATAGTTATATTGAGATCAGAAACCAGTAGCACAAATGCAGTGTTAGAATCATGGGGTCTGGTCCCGATATCTGATCACGGTGTCTGGGTCACGGTGTCTGGTCACGGTGTCTGGTCACGGTGTCTGGTCATGGTGTCTGTGTCACAGTGTCTAGGTTCTTTTCCAGAAAAACATAACCGGTAGCAGACTCACAGTTTCTCCGACATAGCCAAATATCTGTACATAGACTTAAATAGTGATATTTATAGAATGAATTAAACTTAATCATTAATAAAATAAATTCATTATAAAAAAATATTTTACAATAATTATTTAAGGAATAAAGTGACTAATCATATGTACACATGATTTTAGATATATTAAATAGGATTAACATGATTTAAAAAATGTATAGGATTTGTGATCATTAAAACATGATTAACACATGAGGAGTCCAACAATATCCCCCTTTTTATGATCACAAATCATGTGAGTGAGAGATCTATTCTTAGGTAATGTGTCTCTTCCTTAGTGTGCATATAGAATGAATATTTCTCCCCCTTTTGGGATTATCAAAAAGAGTAAAGAATTAGATAATAGTATAGATAAGAAGATTCCATAATGCATTAGATAAAAAAGTATCATTACAAACCATAAGAAACAAGAATACAAAAAGCATCGCTATCAAAATATTGTAGTCACTTTTATTTAGCACTGTCTTGTATTATCTTTTCCCTTGGTAGAAACATTAGTATAAGAAGCCATAGAAGCAGAGGTGGAGGTGGAAGAAGGGAGTGAACTTGTGGATAGAGAAGGTAAAGGGGGGCCTTCAAAAACAAAAGGGGCCAAATTAGGTATAGTGTAAGACTGAGGCAACTGTTGATCAAGGATAACCAGCCCGATCTGACTCAGATCCTGAGAGACAAACATAGATATAGAAGCAAGGGTATGAGATGAGAAGGTAGGAAAACCAGATCTTAGATGTGTAGCTGCAAGAGCCACAATAACAGTACTCTAGACCTGAATATAAAGCCTCAAAAGCTTGATGAAGTCAGCAATAATCTCTCCACCATAATACAAGGATTTCTCAAATTAATCCTTATTCTCTATAAACATATTCAACGAAAAAGTGAAAACATTGATCTTTTGGACTTGAGTTTTGAAAGCTTGAGTGACATGAGGGATTATCAGATTCTCTACAAGGTACTTGAAGTGGTTGTTCATGTCATGATTCGAGAAGATCCTATTAAAGTAGAAGTACAAATTTTTAATAATATCTTCTTGAGAATAATTTTCTATTTTAGAATGAATTCTCACCGAATCAAGAACTCTTTCACTATTCTTGAAAACTTCATATAAATATTCTTTGTCAAAACCACTTAGCACAGCCTTCGGTTCTTCTCTAACAACTGTTCTAAGTATATCACCATCTAAAGAGGGTTGAGAGGATTTCGTAGAGGCATGAGAAGTAGTAATAGTCAAAGTAAGGGACTTCTAGTTGATTTATAAATTTCTGGAGGCATCCCATATACTCATATGTCAACTTGTTAAGACCAATAACAAGTTCACTCATATCTTAAACAAAATTATTGTTTCTTTCAACTAACTTTCCATCCAAGGAGGATATATTAGTTTGAATTAGGGAGGAAACTTTCGGTGGAATCTGACTAAAAATATCTTCAATAGGATGAGAAATAGGTTCTTATCATGAGTTCATCACTCTCTGCATTTCTTCAACCATACCTCTGAGAGTATTTACTTCATCACTTAACTATTTGTTCTCAACTCTATCTTCTTGAATCTCATGAAGTATCTTGGGTTGAATATTTCATATGATCTTTTTCAACAATAGGGAAATATATATTTCACTCAAATAGGTTACAGAAGCTAGTTGGGTATTCATGATTTTTTCAACTCCAGCCAATAGAGTAGCTTCCAAAGCTTTCAAGTCATCTTTACTCACAATGTTTGAAGATTCTTGTGAAGGCTCATAAATAGGAGTTAAGACAGGATTAGGTACCTTGGTATCTATAACATCAAGAATAGATACTTGTTTCAATTGAAACACATTTGATATATCAATACCTTTAATTTGTGGCTTCTTAGGAGTTATTCACATCAAAATAACTAGGGAATTTATACCATGTATCAAATAAGATTGGATCAACTAGATTAGGGACTTTAACAGGTTCAACATTCGGGTGTTTCTCCCCCTCAACATGTAAATATTTCTAAGGAATGATAGATTTTTATACTTGATCTATTTTTAGGATTCCATCCCTGATATCCTCACCCATTTCCTTTCAATCCAGTAGAAAGTCTTACTCCATTCTCTCTTCAGAAGATGGAATAATTTCAAGAATTGTTTGTTCCTTTGGGTGTTCCTCAAGAGAAGCTTATTGCACAAGAGAAAGATATTCTTCTATATTCTCTTCTATAGTATCCTTTTCATTTACCTTAGTAATAGTTTCTTCTTCAATGGAAAGTTGTTCTTAAAAATCAGAAACTTCTTCAGGAACATGTATTTCCTTCTCAGTTAAGTCTTAGAGAACAGGTTCACTGTCTTTCTCATCCAGAACAGTTTTCCCTATAGTTACAACAACCTCTTACTCTTTTTCCTCATTAGAATACTCAACAATCTCATCTAGTTCCAAATTAGGATCAGAAATATCATTAGGTCTTGAGGAGTGTTCCACCAGATTAAACTTTTCATAAACCATGTCATTATCTTCCACCCATGTTTTTCTCTATGGATTACAACTTATTTTCATTGTCTTTTCTATAATTTTTTAATGAAAAAACTCATATTCCTTAATAAATTCCTTATCTGGTCCAACCAATCCATTTTTATAAAGCATAGCTGATATTAATCTTTATAAAAATAGAGAGGTTGACTTGGAGGTTGTCTTGATCAACTCACTTATATGGAGTATAAAATATTTTCATAGGTTGATCTTATGGCCATTATTCATAAGATGTTTCAAAAATGCATCCTGATATTTGATTTTAGAAAAGTCACCTTTTCTAGGGCTAATCAGGTTCTGAACAAATTTAAATAAAAACCTGGTTTCACTATTTATCACAGCTGCAATGACTCTTCGCTTTGTTTCATTTCTTGTTAAACTCTCCAATGCTTCTTCCATAACAAATAACTCACTTTGAGGTGGAGGACCTCTCTAGTAGGCCTAAAAAATACCCTCATGAGGTATCCTAAGGAATTCATCCCATAACCTTGAAGAAAAGGTAACACTATGGTCACTAATCCAACTTCTTACAATATAGCCATTTTCTGTATCAAAAGATAATTGAACGTAATGATAAAACTATGACACTAATTTCGAGTAAATATGCCTATACTCCTTTGTGAACAAATCCATCCATCCTTTCTATCTAATTACTTTCAATACCAAAGACTTACTTGACATAATCCAATTAGGGTATATCTCCTTTTCAGGTACCACTATTTTGTCTACCAGATTCAGATTCAGAGGACCTTCGGGTGCTAACTTCAGTGCTATTTTTGTCTTCTTCTTTGTTCTTAACTTATCAGGAGTTGACGAAGATGTGAATTTCATCTTGGTCATTCAAATAAGGTTTGATAGAGATAGGAAAAAACTAAGGGTTGAGAGAGGGCTTATGGTTTGATAGAAGAGATCTCAAGTGAAAAAGGGAGTGGAACTTTTTTCATTTTATCATTTAGGTATATCAAGCGTCATGGGATCAAAATTGAGGGAAATTAAAAGGGTAAAACAATTAATTACTGTGATATGGGTTATAATATATAAATATAGCAATAAAGTGTCTTTGTGGTGAGACCGTAATCAACATTCATGGTGAGACCGTAATTGGATTTCACGGTGAGACTGTAACTGGATTTCATGGTAAGACCATAACTAGATTTCACATTGAGACTGTAATTGTGTGATTTCTAAGCTGTGCGACTGTATTGTTTGAAACAGTAAGTTCCAGACAGTAACAGTGACACCATAAACATGAAATAGAAATTCTTAAGATAGTAAAATTATAGAACTGTTAGATAGTGACTTGTGAAACCATAAACTTTGAAACAGTAAGCTATGAAACAGTGTACTTACTACTTAAGATTTATTATTTCCAATTCATGTATGATGTAATATATTCTTTCATAATTTAATGGTTTGGTGATTATATCAAAAAGCTAATATTCAATTCCAATGAATTCCAAAGTGATGTCACATTTTTGATAATTTTCTCTCAAAAATTGATGTCTTACATCAATATGTTTTTTCCTAGAGTGTGAAACATGATTTTTTGAGATGTTAATAGCACTTGTATTGTCACAATTTATAGGTACATGCTTGAATTGATATCCATAATCTAGTAATGTGTATTTCATCCACAAAATTTGTGGACAACAACTACCAGTAGTAATTTATTAATCTTTTGTAGAAGATAATGCATCAAAGTTTCGTTCCATACTACACCATGATACTAGTGACTTGCCTAAAAAGTGACATGTTACAGAGGTGATTTTTCTATCTAACATACAACCACCTAAGTCAGCATCAGAATAACTCACTAACTCAAATGATTATCCTCTGGGATAGAACAATCCTAGATTGGGTGTATTCTTGAGGACTTTGAAGATTCTTTTAACTACATTTAAACGATATTCCTTAGAGTATGCTTGAAAATGAGCACAAATACACACACTAAACATAATGTTAGGTCGTCTAGCAGTTAGGTAGTGTAAGATTCCAATCATTCTTCTATAAGTAGTTGGATCAACAGATTTTCCATCTTTATCAAGATCCAACTTAAAAGTAGTACTCATTAGAGTGTCACTACTTTTAGTGATATCCAAACCAAAACGTTTTAGAAGATATCTAGTTTATTTTCTTTGATTTAAAATAATACCATCATTGTCTTGAAATATTTGAAATCCAAGAAATAATTTGAGTTCTCTAATTAAACTCATTTCAAATTTTTTTTTCATTATTTTAGAAAATTCAATACATAAAGAATTTTTTGAAGATCTAATAATAATGTCATCTACATATATTTGAACTACTAAAACATCATTGGAAATTAGTTTTATAAAAAGGGTAGGATCATCAATTCCTTTTGTAAAACCTTTGAAAATAATAAAAGTACTTAATCTATCATACCGGGATCTTTGAACTTTTTTTAAACCATATAAATCTTTCGATAATTTAAAAATATTATTTGGAAAATGAGGATTTATAAAACCATGGGGTTTCTCAACAAAGACATACTCATCTATATACCCATTTAGTAATTCACTTTTAGCATCCATTTAATATATTTTAAAATTCATATATGCAGTATAAGCAAGTAAAATTCTGATGGCTTCAAGTCTAGATACTGGTGCAAAGGTTTTTTCATAGTCAATTCCTTCTTCTTGACCATAGCCTTGTGCAACCAATCTAGCGTTATTTATAACTATATTACTAGCTTCATCTACTTTATTTATAAACACCCATTTTGTGCCTATGGAAAATGTGTCTTTGGGTCTATAAACAAGTTTCCAAACATTGTTCTTTTCAAACTGATAAAGTTATTCTTGCATAGCCATCACCCAAAATTCATCATTGATGGCATAATTAATTTTTTTAGGTTCAAGTTGTGACAAGAAGACTTGATATTCATCCTGATTTCTAACAGAAGCTCTAGTTTGAGTTCCTTTTTCTAAGTCTCCTACACCAGCATCTGAAGTATGGTTCTTAAGAGTTCTAACAACTCTAGAAATGGAAGGGCTAGTGATTTCAGGTTCTTCAACAGGTTCGAGTTCATTGTGACTTGAATCCAAAGAATTTATAGAACTGGAAGATTTCATAGAATCATTCACAGGATGGTTAGAGGATTTTGATTTAATTTCCATATTTGATTCATCGTCGTCCAGGTTCTCTAGTGTGTTTTTAGGCCCATGTGGATATGTTTCATCAAATTTGACATGGACAGATTCTTCCACCCATTTAGTTCTTTTGTTAAACACTCTATAGGCTTTAATAGAGATTGAATATCCTAAAAAGATTCCTCCATTACTCTGGGATGCAAATTTTTCAAGATTTTCCTTAGTATTAAGGATATATATTTAGCAAAAAAAATTTTAAGTAGCTTACTTTGGGTTTTCTATTGTTCCATAACTCATATAGAGTTATTTTAAGAACGGGTATAATCAACACTCTATAGATAATATAGCATGGTTTATTTATAGCTACATCTAAAAAATAAATATATAAGTCATATTCACTGAGCATGGTTCTAGAAATATCTTGCAATGTTATATTTCTTCTTTCCACAAATCCATTCTGTTGAGGTGTTCTAGGTGTAATGAAATTATTACTATAGCCATTTTTTGAGAAAAATGATTCAAACTCTTCATTTTGAAACTAATGGCCATGATCACTTCATATGGATTTAATTATAATTCCACTAAGATTTTCTACTGTTTTGGAATATTTTGGTAAAATGAGTGCAAGATTCCCTTTGGTGAGCTAAAAAGAAAGTCCAAGTATATCTAGAAAAGTCATATACAATAACATAAACATAGTGCTTCCCATTTAAACAAGAAACTCTAGATGGTCTAAAAAAATCCATGTGAACCAATTTGAGAGGTTGATATGTCAACAATTATTTCTTTGGTTTGAAGGAAATTTTGTGTTGTTTTCCCTTTTGATAAGCATTACACACTTTATCATTTTGAAAATCTAGTTTTGGTAAGTATTTCACTAATATTTTTCAAGTTAACTTTCTAAGGAAGTGAATATAACAGTGTACTAGTCTCATGTTCCAAATCCAATACTCTTTCTAAAATACACTTAAACATTAATCATTTTGAGAGACTAAATAATATTAGTTAATAGAGTATATATTTTCATTTCTTAATATAGAAAATACTAATTCATTTTTATAATTAAAAAACATTGCAAGAATCATTTTAAAATTTAACATGAATTCCACTATCACATAGTTGTAAAATACTAAGTATATTATATTTCAATCCATCAACAAAAAGTACTTTGAAAATCCAAACTGAGTGAGAGTTACCGATTTAGCCAAGAACAATAATATTTCATTTTTCGTTGTCACCAAAGGTGACATGTACTCCATTAATTTTTGATAAATTCTTGAAACATTAATAGTCTCATGTTATGTTTCTTGAACACCCACTATCCAAGTACCATAATCTTTTACTGGAGATCTTTAAGCATCTTTTCTACAAAATAGTTAGATAAACACAGATTTTTGTACTCATACTAATTTGGGTCTACTAATATTTGTGACTAGTGCTTTAAAACCCATATCTTCCTCATAGGTTTCCTATATGCATAATGTAAAGTTGTTGAAAATAAAATCTATTTGGTCCAGAAAAGATTGAAATAGTAGATTGTGTATCATAAATTGAACTAGATGAATGTTTTCCAGAACTAGGAGTATTGTTGTATGTCCTAGACTTAGAAACAAAATTAGTTCTTTCAAAATTTCTTTTAACAGGTTGACATCCAATACCGGTGGTATATTTAGGAGCAATATGTTTACCTACAATTTGTACCAAGGTGTCTTTACCATTTGTAAACCATTCAAGGTCCTTTTTCAATTTCTCATTAAATATTTTTAGTTCATTGTTTTCTTTGAGTAATTGAGAATTTGTCTACCTTTCTATAGTGAGTTCAGATTTAACAGTTGAGGTAAGGGCATGATGTTTCTTTAAATACTTGTATTTATTATTTAGTTCATTACATTTACCTTCAATCATGTTAGAGTATTCAAACATTTCTACATTAGAAATATTTTCAGAGTCACTCTCATCTCTAGATTAATAGGTATTGAGTACAAGAGATTCAAGTGTTACCTCATATGTGTTTTTCATAAAACACATATTGGATTTTTTAGCATGTTCATCATGTGAAGATTCTGAGTCACATGAACTATCCTTAGAAGAAATCCATGTTTCTTTAATTTACATTTTATACTTTCTATCTTTGTCCTCATACTTATTTTTGTACTTGATCTTGGGACAGTCAAACTTTATATGTCCCTTTCATTTACACTCATAGCAGACTATCTTATCAGACTTGTCATATCTTTTCCAATCTTTCTTCCAGCTTCCATTTTGATCATTTTTTCCTTTATGATAGGCTTTCTGAAAAATTTCTTCTTCTTGTAAAATATCTTAAACCTTCTGGATAATTGTTCCATATACTCATCACTTTTACGTGATTGTTGTTCACTGCTGGAACTTTCTATAGAGACTTCCAATTTTCATTTCTCCTTGTGTTTAGATGTGGTGGTATTGAACGCAACTGAATTTATTGTGGGTTCATCCTCTTCTTCCTTGATGAATTTAAACTCCTCTTCATACATCATCAGTTTTACAATGATTTTTTTATAGGTAAATTTCTGATGTTGCATG
This sequence comes from Viscum album, assembly GCA_963277665.1. NCBI lineage: Eukaryota > Viridiplantae > Streptophyta > Magnoliopsida > Santalales > Viscaceae > Viscum > Viscum album. The sequence goes on along the minus strand of OY728123.1, from coordinate 2,066,411,652 downwards.
ATTATCTAATTGAGACAGAGGTTCCTCTACATCTGTCAGGTAGCCATCTGAGAATCCACATGATCTATTCTTTGGCAGTAACTTCTTTTCCAAGAGAAACCATTGTGTTGACAATTTTTTTTAACCTAAGATACATCTTAGAAATATTCTCATCGGGTTTCATTTTAAAGTTATCATATTTAATAGTATGAGCATTAAGTCTCATTTCTTTCACACTAGAAGTTCCTTCATGTGAAATAGACAAAGTACCCCAAATTTCATGGGAAGTTTTACGTGTAGAATTTTTGTTAAGTTCGTCCTCCCCTAAAGGTAAATATAAATAATTCATGGACTTAAAAATGTTATTGTAGGATGTCTTGGTAAGTAAAACCCACGTTATTCTATAAGTAGCAGGAATATTATACTCATCTATAATTAAAGATCAAATTTCAAAACTCATACTTTATAAATGAATTTTCATTTTAATTTTCCATTGAGCATAATTGGTTCCATTAAAGAATGATGGTCTCTTTGTTGTAGAACATTCCAATCTATTATCTATGATAAATAATTAATTTGAAAGATCTAGAATTTATAATTAATAGATATTTACAGATCTTTATAGTACAACTAAAATCATAGTTGAATAGGGTCAAAAATAGAGTCTTAAAAACAAGCCTTTAATGCCAAATGTAGGTCAAATTAGAGAACTCAAGAGGGGGTGAATTGAGTATCTATATAATTTTCTATTTAAAAAGTATTCTTAAAAAGGTTCTCCAATAAATATAAATACACCCCAGTTAATCAAAGTAATACAATTATAAAATTTTGACTATTTTAATATCGTCTCATAATATTGATTAATTCTCAGTAATCTTAATATTAGTTATCAATATTAATTTTAAAGCTATTATAGTAACTCAAAAAAATTATAACTTTTTTCCAAGATTAATTATCAAAGTAAATTTAGTGATTTATGAATTATATAGTAAAATAGAGTAAACTAAATTAAACAACATAGAGTATATAAAACAAGTGGTTCAGTCTCAAGGTAAGACCTAATACACTCTACTTGGTGATCAACTGCCTCCAAGCAGTTTATATTTATAAAATTGATCCACACCCTGGATCGGGGTATACAATAGTACACAGGATTATCCTGGTCACACGACCTTTTCCATAGTTCTTCATGGGTATGAACTATCAGGTCACACGGGGACCTCTTCCACACTTATCCATGGGAATAAAAAATGGTAAAAAGATGTGAGAGGAAGGATATCTTGTATCCTTCAATTTAATTTAGGATACAGTGTGTGTTTTTATACAGAGACACACACACACACTACTCGAAATCTAAAAATAATACACAAAAGATCAAAAATGATGAGATAAGGTTAGAAGTGTTTTGAGTGTTAGTATATGAAGCTCTAGACTTAGAGGATGAATCAGATGCAGGAATTGAATCCTCTTGCAGAAAACAGAGTAGCGCACGTCATCTAGATCTAGCTCGTGTTTTTCATGGAGTTGATAGTGCGAATAATGTTCTGGACTCTAGGATTCGAGTACACTTCATGTGTTCTTCAGAAGGGTTGAGTTGCATGTGTCGGTTCTTCTTTCTTGAATGCTTGGGATTATTTGTTATTGTGCACACACTCGTTTCTCTGTTGCCTTGTTTTTATTATGGAAACACAGTTCTTTTTATTTTTAGAATGCATGTGTTGGAACTAACAGGATGCATGTATTCTGCACCTTGTACCATGTACTGTCAGGTGAGATGTCTATAAAAAAACATTAATTATTTCAATGTATTTAAAATATTCAAATATGACAGTTAGAAATTAAATTGAAAAATGAAAAAACAGATTAATAATGGTGTCATAATATGTTTGGAAATGGTGTCACTTAGAAGATGTGTCTCCATGAAATGGTTTCTCCTTCTTTGTCTTTGAGTGGTGAGACAATTATGATGAAAAATTTGTATAGAGATCAGGAACGGGTAGCACAGATGCGGTGTTAGGATCACAGTGTCTGGTCATGGTATCTGATCACGTTGTCTGGGTCACGGTGTCTGGTCATGGTGTCTAGTCACAGTTTCTGGGTCATGATGTTTAGACCTTTGCCAAAAAAACATAACCGGTGGAAGACTCATGGTTTCTGAGACTTAGCCAAATAACTGTACATAGACATAAATAGTGATATTCAGATAATGAATTAAGATTAATAATTCATAAGAGAATAACATTACAAACAAAATAGTTTACAATAATTATTTAGGGCTTAAGAAGTCTAATCATCTGTACACATGATTTTTGATAGATTAAACAGGATTAATAAGATTTACAGAATGTATAAGATTTGTGATCATTATAACATGATTAACACATGAGGAGTCTAACATATATGATATATATATATGACCTTTTATTGCCTATTTATTATCAATTCAATGTTAGAGTCGCGTTTTTGGCAATAACTGCTTTGTTTTTTGTGTAAGTTTTGATTCGTTATTTTTGGTCATCTTACTTTGATCACGAATCCATAATACCCAGAATAATAATAATAACACAATTATAATTTTCATGCATCAATAATACTTTTAATACTAATAAATAAATATTGTTTTAATAAATTAAATATGTTACGATCATGGAGACGGTAGGTCATACGTACGCATGAGTAACATTTTCATTTTAAAACAAATATTATAGAAAGAATTTAAGTAATATCATTTATTTACATACATATAATAATATCATAAATACAATATTATTTATTTAAATATAATAATATATATCATCCATGTGGTGTGGTGATTAAAATTGAGTCACATCGCTTCGCAAAGGCGGTTTTCTACACATACACGACCGACGTTATCATCTTTCTATGAGTGAAAATTTAAGAAATAAAATGATATAATATCTTTTCATAATGATATATATTTCAATAATGTCATAATTATTTCTTGAATATCACATATATTCATTAAATTTATCTTTATCATCTTTCATATAAATATTCAATGAAAACAAATCACATCACTTCGTGAGGTGGTAGTCCACCATACACATGAATGACGTTTTCAGGTCTCATATGAAATGGAAATAAAAAAAAGGTACATATGATATAATGAATCAGTAGGTATAATTATTTTATATATATTATATATATACTTTATATCCATCACCATACCCAAATATGAAAGTGGGTAATGGAAAAATTAGTTGCATTGGTTCGTGAGGCGGTAGTCCATCGTACACATGGATGATAATTTGGTTACCCATTTGATGGAAGTAGAGATGGTTTTCCGCTATCCACTTAACATAAAAAATATAAATATATGTAATATATTGGTTTATTATATAATAATTATTTATTAATAATTTAATAAGGTCTATGAATAAAAAAATAAAAGCGCTCTTGAAAAACATTACCTCTTTTTCAGGTAACCTCCTATGGTTTGCACCAAAAGCCTTACTAGGTTGAATTATTTTCCAAATTAATGATTCTAGTATGATATGAGATAATTTGGGAAGTTATTTAGGAAGTTATTTTACAATAAAAATGGGTTTTATGGTTTGAATTATATATAATAGTTTGGCCTTGTATAAGTGAGGTGAGTGACACACTTTTAATTTTTTTAAAGAAAAAGGTGCACCCATGTTTTTCACATGAAAAAAGATATAAATGGACTATTATCAAGCCTATGACATGATGGGGTCCAAAAATGTCCATAAAATATATTTTAGACAAGTTTTTTGTTTTTTAACCCTTTTCTTTCTTTTTAACCCCTATTAAACCATTTTTACTTTATCGGTGGTAATTAATTTTTAGTGCTCTCACTATTCATTTTGGTAATAAATTAAGTTGATATTATTAGATAATATAATTTATGATAACAAAAAATATGGAATTTATTTTTTTAAATAAAATTCACATAATCTGAAAATATGGATTTAAATTTAATTTTTCAGATGTTATTTGAAAGCGGGTTTAAAAAGAGAAAATGTTCAAAAGATTACATAGTTTTTATATCCAATTTCAGAATAAAATTTATTAAAATGAACAAAATTGGATTAATATATATATATATATATATAATTGAAAAATTTGAAATTTAAAACCAATTTAAAATATAATTTATCTTTATGAATAATTTATAAAAAAATCATTTAGAATTTAGTACTTTTCAATATTCAACAAAAAAGTAATATTTTTAGACAAAGATTTACTTTATTTTTATATAGATTTAACATTAATTTTTAATTAATTGTTTACCAAATAATTCAGTCTATATACTTCTTTAAACAATATATGTTCATAACTTAGTTAATCCTATTTATACCCACTATTCCAATGGCTCGGAGATAACTATCATAATAAATAATAATATTTTTATGATAAGTCACATTTCGTTTAAGCCCAGTGTTATGTGTAACAAAATATAAAGTCAGTGTTTCATATCATACAAGATGTAATTAGTGTTTCAAGTAATGAAAAATATATAAATTATTATATTTATTTGAAAAAAATAACAAAATATCTGGGTGTCACATTCTTCCCCATAAATTTCCACTTTGGTACCAACAATAGAGGATAATTCAAGCTCATTATGATTTTAGGTTCTCACATAGCTTCCTTAAGTAAGTTTTTTTCCAAAAAAATTAATCATATGAGTGGTTTTTTTTATTGTAGAATTTCTATATTTGATCCAAAATCTTCATCAATTTTTTCTTATAGGAAATTTCATACTCCTATGGTACGACCTATGAGTTCAGTATATGTGATTAATTGGGTTTTTAGTTTCCCAAGATAGATACATGGAACACATCATGTACCAGATACAGTTTAGTTGTATGTATAAATAGATAATCAATGGTACCAATATGATCAATAATTTACAATTTATTGATATACATAGTGCTTAGTTTTCCATTCTATTTTTCTTAGAGAAATTTGTTGAATGAAAATCTCACCAAATTAAAATTCTAAATCATGTCGATGATTATTATATTACAATTTTTGTCCAAAAAATTTATCCTCATGTGTTTTTTAATGAATATAACCTTCTCTTACATCTCACCAGCTTCCTCAAGTCCTAATAGATTTCATTCTGTAACTTCATTCCAGCGTGTTGGAGTTCTATACTTCATTCCATAAAGGGATTCATAAGGAGCCATCTGAATTATCATGTGAAAGATATTTTTTCATGAAAACTAAACTATAGGGAGGTGTTGACCCTAACCACATTTTAGATCTATATAATAAGATATTATCATATCTTTAAGATTTTAAATTGTTCATAGTGATGAAACTCAACTCCATATCAAGAGATTGAATAAGAATATTCCAAAACTTCAAGGTAAACATTAGATCCCAGTCAGATAAAATTAAATGTGGTACCCCATGAAACCCATCCACTTCCTCAATTTATATCCTATCAAGAGTATCTAGAGAGAAAGTTTCTCTGACAACAACAAAGTGGGCTTACTTTCTAAGGCGATAAAAAACAACCCAAAATTACCTCAATATCAAAGATATGATAAACCCTAAAGGCTACTAGTACCTTTAATCATATGTCCAAAAATTGAAAATGAATTCCTCCTTAAATAAAATTTTTACTAAAATATATATAAACCAAAGGGCTGTATAACTATAAATGTTTCTTAAAATATCCTTAATCTTGGTAAACTCCCATAAAAAACTAAAAAATGGGTGTTAATGACTTTTAACTTGTGATAACCCTTACACACATAAACCCATAATGGTATCCATAACTCTTATGTTAATATTACATAAAGAATTATATTATACCAAAATATAATTCACCCTTTATTCCTTAAATAAGCTCTTATATTATGCTAAAACCATTCCAATGGAATCTTGGGTTCCACTTTGTACCGATAGAATATCAAATGTGGTTTATTTATTCTATAATCTATAAAGAAGAAGATAATTAATGCTAAAAACTAAAGTATGAACAAAAATATTTTCAGATGTCTTGTTCATACAAAATCAAAAATATAATTCTCAACTGGGGAGTAGAGGATAATTATTCCATAATTACCATGATTAACTTCAACCGTTGTGATTTTATAAGCATTCAATTATTTTATCTCCATGAGAGGATATAGTGTATTATAATCCACATTTACCCTTGTATTAGGGAATAAATTCAATTATTTCCCAAATTCCTTGAACATGAAACAATGTGGGGTATGTGTTATAGTAGTTGGAATACTCTTATCCTCCATTTCATTAATCATCCCATTAATCACATTATGACATTCTCATTTTTTATGACCTAGATTTCCTCATTTAAATCACCTCTTAGTTCCATTCATGAAAATCCCATGATACTTATTCCCCTATTATTGGAATATAGATGGATGGAATTTCACTCCACCATTTTAGTTTTCATAAGACTTGATCTTCCTTTTCGTATCAAAACTAAATGAATGGTGTGAATATCCAATTTCTATTTCTACTTTTAGTGAACATAGAATAACTTTTTCATAGATGAAAATGTCTCTTATAGCCAAGTACTTTATAAGAATTCATTTTAGTCCCCCAAGGAATCAATAAATTTTTATTTCAGGGATGATGATTAAACTAAAAGAGTACCTTTTAAGTATTGTAATATTATTTTCATAGGTACCAATATATTGAACATCATTTTTGGAAGATTAAGGATTTAATTTTCTATATTTGTTTGTAGAATATAAGGGAAGTACTTACTAAAAATATACCCTCAAACTCTTCCCATTCCATATATTTAATTTTTGATTTTTTCCTTATATTATTAAGAAGATTAATCATTAAACTTCATCACCTTACAACCCATAAATATCCAAAATTATTTTTTCATCCTCTAAACAAAAACTAATGGAAAATATAATTTCAATGCTACTAATACCTTGGTTATAAACTAGTGTATTATTGGAACCACTAAAAAAGATGTATTTTTTCCTCATAAAGGAATCAACACAATGTTATTGCCTCCTTTGGTTGTTTGTAAGATCAATATGATTCATATCTTTAGAATTGTTTTTGATAATATAAATAAGATTTTGAATTAGGGATCCCATAACATTTGGTTTTTTAAGAGGGTAATAATTTCATTTTCCATTTCATTTAACATTAACGTGGTTCCTTTGGGTTCCAACTATTGAATAAAAAAAGAAATTATAGTTTGAGGAACCCTAATCCTGGTAGAGAACCAAATAATCATGAAAAAACCCATATAGGATGTCTAAATAATGACACATTTGTTTCAATTTATGACACCCTAGGTTTATCCTAGTAAATTCCTTATCACTATCTATTCAAATCTTTCATGATGTTCCATCAAGAGTTTATGAATTTCCAAAGCATATACACTAGTAGTTTCAAAGAAGTTGTGAATCAAGGCCCATTTTCATGCACCAAGTGTTGATTGATTCCAACTCAATTCTCCATTTTAAGAGTTATTATCACTAGGTACATTTTTTCATGTTCCAAAACCACTTATAATATCAAAAAATGGATGTAATTTAATGGAAACCACTCTCTCTATCCTTTCACAAAATTACATTCAATTTTTCTATACTTTGAATCATCCTTAGACATATCCTTAGATATTTCCCCGGACATTTTCTTAGTTTTATCCATAGGGATCTCATTAAAGTAATTTCATCATAGTTTCTAATGGTTAACTAAACCATTACTCTAATACCAACTAAAAAAACCTGGGGTTTTTATACATAAATAATATATATTTTTAGATGAATATTCAATACATTAAAAAAACATGTGCCTAAGGACCATATTAGTTTTGTGTGTTTGGATACTAGATAAAAATCTTTTTATTTTTTTAAATATCTTCAACATCCCACATAATTATCTTGTCACATAGTAATCCTTATAGGAATACTCTTCTTAAACCATTCTTCATAACCTCAGGTAAGAATCCTAAGAAAGGGTTTTCTCAAATGATTAATAAGGGTAAAAATAATGGATATAAATCTATGATCATAGGAAATAATATGATAATAATAAGGTTATTTTATCATGCATATAACATAAAAAGTTTATACCCAACCTATCATAGATCATAAATAAGATTCATGGCATAAAACATTTTCATTTTCGAAAACATGGACCATAAGGGTGATGAATTATTATAAATTAATCATAAACTATAATCTCATGTCATAAAAGTTTGACACCAACATACATATTTAAAACCATTTCATATTTTAAGGTTAACTACCAATTCCATCAAAATTTCAAATCAATAATTATCACATATTTCCCATTGTGTATATGGACACACCTGTTTCCCATTGTGGATTAGGACACACCTATTTCCCATAGTGGATTAGGATACACATGTTTACAATAGTGGGTCAAGACACACTTGTTTCCCACAGTGAAATAATCCCATCGACTTTTTTCCCATTTTTATCTCATAACATAAAAATCCTTAACCAATGCATTGGAAAGATATATAGGTCATGTCCATCACATAATGAAAATAACACAAACGTGATCCAAAGATCACAAAAAAATTATCATATCAAAACTGTGAAATGAAATGGTTTTTATAATCATTTAATCACATCCTAACATCTTGAAAAGATATGTGTTTCATAAACAATTTATCATTTTATCATTTTATCATTGTATAAACTATAAAAAGAAGTTTTGTTTTAAAAATATTTTATCATGGTATGACCAGTGGAAGAGAAATGGGTTTCATAATCATATTTTTATCATAAAAATATAGAGTAAGAATAATAATGGTATACTTGATTTATAACCCTATTAAATCATAAATTATATCAAATTATTTTATCTTATATGGAGATTTATTTTAAAATATAAATCACTTGGACCATTGCTTTAGGAAAATAACTATTCTTTGAAAAAACATTTTTTAAAACATAAAACATTTTTAAAATAATTTTATTTTAAAATAAAATTTAAAAATTATAAATTAATATTGATATCAAAAATTTTCATGAAGTTGTAATATTATGTTCATGTCGTGCATATTAAAACAAATATTCCTTTGAAATTTTCAGTAAAAGATAAATATTCATTGTTTTAAAAACTACATTAACATTCCATTCAAAAAAATTATTAAAATTTAGACTAGGGTAAAAAATTATTTAATAAATAATTTTATATTTTTTTAAAAAAAATAGAAAACATTTTTTAAAAACATAGTTTTGGAGAAAAATTATTTTCAACTAAAGATAGAAATAAAGACATTTTTTCTTAAAAACGTCTTTTGAACGATTGAGTACATAAGAAGAGTAAAATGAATGTAAAAAATTTATTATCATTAAATAACCTAATTATAAAAAAATAAATGAGTTTTTGGATAGGCAGATCATAATATTTTATCATTGGAAGCATAATCATTAGCAATCTCAATAAATGATGAGATTGTAACACAAAAACCTTACCACTTTGGTAACATTAAATCATAAGCCCTATGAAGTAATATCAATAAATGAAAATTAAAATATAATTAGAATAAATAAATTCATGATAATAAATGTCAAAGAGACTGTATATACATCTCATAAATTAATATAGGTGCATAACATTACATATGTCTCAAAGAAAAAAATTGAGACAAAAACCCCCTAACGATTTGGTAAATTTTGAACGGTAAACACCATGAAAGAGATATCTGAAAATAGATATTAAAATAAAAATAATTTTAATATAATAATAATAAAATAAATTCAGGGAATTTTTATACATCACTTAAAAGAAAATGATTTGAATATGACATTTGGCTCACAGAAAGTAAAACTGAGACAAAAATCCATAACCACTTTAGTAATATTTTGAATCAGAATAAAAAATAAAGAATAAACTCAAATAAATATTTAAATATAATGAAAATAATTTTATTCATTATATAACATGTCAAAGTGTCAGAATATAAACCACATAATAGAAATGAGTGGTCAATTTTCATATGTATTCCCAAAATAAAAGAGAGACAAGAAATCTTTTACCTTAATTCAAAAATTCCTTTGTAGATGTTCAAACCTATTGTATAATAAATATAAGTTTATTATAAATATTTTAAATAACATAATTATATATATATATTACCATATATGATACACTTATGACCCTTTATTAAAATTTTATTATCAATTCTATGATATATTCATGTTTCGGGCAATAACCCCTTTGTTTTTTGTGTATGTTTTGATTTGTTGTTTTGGTTCCTCTTAATTTTATCATGGTTCCATAAATTACATAATAATAATAATTAAATAATTATAATATTTATACATTAATTATAATTTTAATACAAATGTTGTGAGATATTTTGAGAAATTAAGTACATTACGATCATGGACATGTTAGGTTGTACGTACGTATGAGTGACATTTACTTTCTTTCAAAGATCATTATAGAAATGAGATAAGTAATATATTATTTTTACATAATTATAATAATATATAAAATATAATATAATTTATTTAAATATATGTATATAAGTCATCAATGTGGTGTGTTGATGAAAAGAGTGTTTCATTGCTTTTCGAAGGTTGTAGTCTACACGTACACAAATGACATTATCATCTTTCAGTGAGTGAAAATGTAAGAAATAAAATGATATATTATATTTTAATAATAATAAATATGTCATTAATATCATAATTATTTCATTTATATCAAATATATTCATTAAATTTATCGTCATTATCCTCCATGTAATGTTTTAGTGAAAATGAATCACATCACTTCTGGAGGCGGAAATCCATCGTACACACGAGTGACATTATCGTATCCCCTATGGAATGAAAATTAAAAAATTTATATATGATATAATGACTAAATATTTATAATTTTTTATAAATATAATATATATACTTTAGATAAATCATAATACATGCCCATTAGTGGTGGTAATGTAAAAATTAATGACCTCAGTTCACAAGGTTGTAGTCTATTGTACACACAAATGATGATTTCATAACTCATTTGATGAAATTAAAGATAGTTTTAGGTCACTACACTAATATAAAATCATATAATTATATTTAATATATTTATTTTATAATATCATAACGTTTTAATAATAATTTAGGGAGGATGATAAAGAAACAAAATAATATTGCCTGTTGAAGAACGTTGCATCTTATTTGGGTAACATACTTAGGTTTGCACTGAATTCCTTACTAGGTTTAATTTATGTCTAAAATAATGATTCTATTATTATAGGGGGAAATTTGGAAATTCATTTAGGAGGTAATTTTACAAACCAAATGGGTTTTTCATTATACATAATAGATGATAGGGGTAGCCTTTTATAGGTGGCGTTAGTGGCACACATGTAATTTTAGAAAAGAAAAAGGTGCTCCAATGTTTTTTACATGAACAAAGAATAAAAAATGAATTATTTTCAAGTATTAGAAATTATACAGTATAAATATCTCTATAAAATATATTTTATACATGTTTATATTTCATTTTAATCATTTTATTATTACTTTAACCCCTCCGTAAACCCATTTTTACCTTAACTATAGTAATTAATTTTTACTATTTTCACTATTCATTTTTGGCCAAATGATAAGTTTCCATTATTAGATAATATGTATTGTTCTAATTTAAAATATAAAATCCATTTTTCTAAATTAAATTTACATAAGTGGTAATGTTTTATTTTAAATTACCCTCATAGACAAGACAAGAATAATGGTTTTCAAAGATAAAATGTTCAAAAATTTACAAAGTTTTTACATCGAATTTCAATATAAAATTGATTAAGAGAACATAAATTTTTTTAATTCATATATAATTGAACTAATTTTACATTAAAACAAATTCAAAATATAATTTAAATTTATATATAATTTTAATAAAAAGGTAGTTTTCAATTAAAATTAAATATTGTTCACTATTCATCAAAAAAGTAATATTTTCAGAAAAGGATTTCCCTAATTTTAAAATAGTTTTGATTTTAATTTTTAATTAATTTTCACCAAAATAATTAATTCTAAATAAATGTGTGAACCAGATATTTCCATAATTTAGTTAATACTATTTATACCCATCATTCCAACTGTTAGGTGATAACTATCATATTAAATAATAGTATTTTTATAATAAGTCATGTCTCATTTAAACTTAGTATTGAATGTAATGTAAGATAAACATAATGTTTCATGTCACATAAGCCAAAATAAGTGTTTTGTGTAGTGAAAAATATAGAAAATATTAAATTTATTTGAAAATTAAATTTCACAAAATCTAAGGGTGTTACAGTATCTTACCATAACAATAATCAATCTACAAATAGTTCTTGATGATTATTTATCATCCCAATGTAGGTTCAATGTTACAAGAACTAACATTATTGAAGATACCATATGTTGGGATGGTAGGTAAAATGAAAGTATAATTTAGAATTGGGTCTAGGATAGGATATATTGGAATCACTATCTATCGATTAATAATTGCAATCAAGTCGACCATAGTTCTTAGAAGAGGTATATACATCTATCTAGCTCATAGATATGATGGGAATCATATTTTGACATCATAGTGAAGGGATTTTGGACAAAACATAATGTTTATAGGTAATAACCCCATCATTTTTATAGAGTGGGGGATTGAAACGAATGAAATTTATGGATTCACCTCATAAGGAATATATTCATATCACTATGTATATTGTAATAATAGGGATCAAGTCTCATATAGTTGTTATATTTTGTGGCTCTTACATAGATCTAGCTCATGTGTAAGAGGTAAATGGACATAATAAATGGGTTCCCTGTTGAGTGGATAAAGGATGAAACCCAATGAAAATTAGAGAATGTATCTGCACTTGGGAGAAGTGATTAATGGATTATAGGTGAGGGACTGTGTCTGGGTCTTGGATAGGATGTATGGGTGTCCCTATATATCTATGTTTCTTTTTAAAAGAAGAATAAATCGTCACATAATTCTTAGAAGATGTGTAATTTTTATCTTACTATAGAATTGTTGAAGAAAGCTCATCATATGTGGGAATATAATGCACTGGGATATCTTATACAGATCAGGCTCTCATATAATTGTATTAGGGTGTGTGGAATAGAACACCCCATGTAGTTTAAGGGTCATGTGGGACGGACCATATAATTTACAGTTTTAAGTTCATGTGTTGAGGAAATTAATGTTATATATCATAATATCGTGTAAAAAAGACTATATGACTCATATGTGCAATTATGAAAAGTATTTTTTTAATAAACAATAAATTAACTAGAGGCATTATGTTCTATCCATCCATTATAATTATAAAGTATACTCCACTAGAGTGGTATTTTTACATAACATAGGGTCTTTCCAATGTTTATTATAACCACATGGGTTTTCTCCCAGGTATCACTGGTGCTATGAATGATAAATCCAATTCCCATTAGATAAATGAGTGGAGGAAAACATTTTAGTTGAATAGTGACACAATATGGTTTTTGAGGGACTTTAAGGTTGGGTATGGAGTATAAGATTTTATCATAATTCACTCTAACTTATCAATCTATGTTTGGTATTATAAAATACCTCTATTTTTTCATTTACAGGGAAATTATACCATAATGAGTTGTTAGACAAGATGTTATATTATGCTTATAGATTATTTAACTCAAAAGACTCAAAATTAGTTCTTTTTTCCATAAAAATTATATAAGGAACACCAAATCTAGTGATGGAATTCGACTTCAAAAAAATAACCATAACCTTCCTCCCAAGTTCTTTAAAAGGTAAATATTAATCCTATTTGAATAAGATATATGAAATAACAAAAGTGAACTTGAATGATTTAAAAATATTTATAAGGTATGTACCCATGAAATCTATCCCCCAACTGGAAAATATCCAGTAGTGTTTGGTGGTTTTCCACAATTTTGGGGGGTTTGATGAATGAAATTATCTTATATCAAATATGTGTGACACTTTTTGGTTAATTCCTAACCATAAAAAATATTTTATTAAGTGAAATTTCTAAGGATTATAATTTTTTAAAAGATATTTATTCTTATTTTTTGTGCATTATTGGTGTTATCATGGACCTCATGTATAGCAGTAAGGGTCTCTACACCTTTTGATTCATTTGAGTACCCCATTAAAAGAAAATTTTTAGAGAAGTTATTTTCATTTTAGGTCATTTTAGATGAAGAATTGATGCTTTTAATGTTATTTACTATTATTTATCTTGATATTAGAAAAGAATTGTACATTGAAGACATTACGCTATATGATAAATCTTGTTGGTTATTATTTTAGTTAGTGGTAATGAGGTAACACCATGATCTAAATAGATATAATTTTTTTTAATTTACTCTCTTTATATATAGATTCACATAGGGTAATAAAACTCTATAATGTGTTTTATGGTTCAAAATCTCATCCTGATTTGGGTTTGTGATGGTAGTGTATAGATTGTATGATGTATCCACTTGGGCACTGTGTGAGCATAGAATGATAGAAAACACTAGTTTTAGAGTAAATTGTGATGTTAACTCCCAAAAATAATAATGCATTGGTATCAAATACTATTTATTATTTCAATATTCACCATTTTATTATTTTATTTCTTGTTCTAAATCATCTTTCACATTCAGTTGTATAGATGGTATCTAAAAGGACAACCCCAAACCAGTGAGGAAAGACATGTACCCTACATCATTGTTTATGCAATGTTTTGAGAGGAGGAAACAAGTAAGAAAAAATTAATTTCCTAAATAAATGATTCCAGACTATATGCTGATTGGATTGAGTTTTGGGTCCTTCATGATATTCTTAGTTTCAATTTGGGGGGAACTAATGAAATATAACTCCCATGCTTGGGAAGTTACATGGATGGAGAAAACAACTTTATCAGGATGTTTTTTGTTTGTATGCGATTCTTCTGGGGAAGTAAATGAAACCATGAAATCCATCTATGCCTATAAATTAATTTCCTTACGTAATACAAAATAAAAATAGAATTTTTACTGAATGAAAACCCATAATCCAAACTATCCTATAAAAAAACAATGACCAATAATCTATTTGTGTGGATCCACATGAGATATCCAGTGGATTGAGTGAAATTTTAGATAATGGATAAGATTCAAAACACTGATGATAAGTGTGGGGAAAATTTTTTCAATATAAATATCAACTTTGAACATCTGGTAAAACTTGACTGAGGTAGTATAAGAACTTTCCCTACCAACATCATTTACTTCAGTAAGGAGGGAACCAAGAAATTGTGCCACAGTTTCCATGTAAAGGATTAGTGGATTCCCCTATATAAATATAATAATACTAGAGGGTATATAATATATTTATTGAGATCATCAAAATAATTCTAATATTACTTATCTTAATTGTATGTCACTCTTTTCCTCATCAGTTTTGTGAAGGGAAAAAATTTTCTATTTAGGTTTGCAATAAATTTCATAATTTAGGTGACACTGTCTTAGAGACCTTTCAAATATCAATGGTTTATAGGAAGAGGTATTTCAAGTATGTCCCAGTTTATCATGAGGTTAAATTTGGTACCACGTGATGGAATGTGAAATAGAGAAACATTCTTAGTGTCAACTTGAGTTTGGATTTCAGAAAATTTATATTTAAGATATGTAACCATAGTTTATATAGCATTACCTAAAGGCAGACAAGATGATCAAGATATTGGTAGGACTCTAAGTCCATATCATCTATATACTATTCCACCATCTTCCCATGAAATGAATTAATAATATGGTGTATGTAAAATTTTTAGTTAGCACCAACATTTTTAAGTTGAAGGGAATTACTTAGTTTCAAAATCCCCCTTGAGTTTCCTAAAGTTTGTAACTTTTTGAACCTCAGGATCCATTCATATTTGATTATAATTCAAAATTTCCACCATGGATGTGAGGTCTCAATGAAATGATTTGGCATCAATCAGTAACTTGATGATTGGGATTTGGAAGTCATCATTTGGACAATGGTGGTTTAAATCCCTAAAATCAATATAGAAACTGATTTTCCCATTATTATTCTTCGTGATCACAATATTAGATATTTATTAGGGTTATTATACCCAATGAATGAAATCCACCATGATATTATAATTTAAATCAACTTCTACCTTGGTGATATGATTCTAATACATTCACCACATGGATTTTTTGTAAGCAATATTGTTATTTAATTAATCTAAATACTGGAAAATAAAATAGGGGATCGACCATGAAATCCCATGTAATTCCATGTGAACATTTATTGTTTTTTTCAGAAAAGTAATATATTTCTCCTTCTCTTTAAGAGTCATGCCTACTTTGATCAATGCGAGTCAGTGATATTATTTGGGATGAATATTAATATTCTCAATCTCATTAATTTTAATTGAAACTCATTACCCAAAATATGGTTAACAATATCATAAATCATATTCTGTGATGTAATCATGGGTAGAAAATGGAATCCTTTATTAGGATTTGGAAGTTGGTATAAAAGAATCATTATCACCGTTGTCATCACACTCATCTAAAAAGTACAAGGATTTTCTAGAACATGTTTATTCTATATGAATGGAGTAAATAGTTCCTAATCCTCATGTTCCTCACTATTTTTATATTTTTACCTAATAAAAAAGTGTAGATTTTGTCGGTTAGATACTAGTCAAGCATCTGTTCATGTAGAGACACTTAAAGGAAATATTAATTTTATTGGATCATTCAAGAATATATTTTTCTATTAATGGGGGTGGATTAATAGAGAAATCATATTTTACATTGTAATAAAGAAAATTATTCGATTATAATCTCTAGTGAATGACATGATCATTTTATTTCCCAAATCAAGAATTATTTATTTGATATTATTAATAGGGATTAAAAATATTCCTCAAAACCATTCCATGGATTAATTAGAGACACCGCCTATTTATTAGGGGTAGATTCTTATGTTTTATCATCCAACAACAGTTAGTTATTGTATTTTTAGTAACTTTCATCAGTATATTGAGATTTATATAAATTGAAGGGGTGGATTTCACCATGGAGTACTCTGAATTTCCCATCAATAGAGGATTTCCAACATTGGTAGAAAGAAAAGGACACTACTATATATATATTTGAATCCCTAGACTTCTAAAAAACATTATAATGATGTTTCTTGGTGAATAATCTTAGAATAAAAACCAGATATGAGGTACCTGACTTGATTTTTCAGTCTGATCTTGTCGAGAAGGGGTTTTCACTTATTTCATACTCTTAAATTGTTAAATTGTAATGGGATGGGTCACATTATTTATACCCTAAATGGGGTATATATTGTTCCAAATTTATAATGATTATTGAATAATTTTCCACTAATACTCAATGAACTTTAACATTATCCAGATTACTAGAAATGTATAAGGGCCTAATATGCCCATATATGGAATATTCTCAATATAGTAATATAAAGAAGTTAATTTTGAAGATTTTAATAGAATCCATTTCTGTATCATATATGTTAGTAGTGAATACTTCAATTTCAAACTCTTGAGGAATTGAATGAGCTTCCAGGAGGGACAATATATGTTATTTACAATGGTGAAGGGAATCCCAAATTGATATTCAGGCAGGGATGACATAATGTTTCTTCAATACATCATACTTATGAGTAAGAACCATAAGCCTATTGTCATGGGGTAGTTTATATAGATTTTTAGGTCCACTAGGTTGGATACTCTAAGAGGGGGGGTAAATTAGGGTATGACAGATTAAAACACTTACCCATGTTGATCTTGCTTCGCTGTTAAGGAAAACTCTCTTCTCTCTCGTTCCTATATAAAGGTATACAATGAAAGTAAATCATGCATAGGACGTATAAAGTTTTACTTGGATCACACTCACTGGCCTACATCCAAGGATAATACATCGGTGATGTGCCGATATACCAAATCCACTAAAAGAACACTGTTATTCACAAAGTTTGAAGTAGACTCACTATCCCGCCTGGTTTACAACCACTCACAATATGAAAGCTCACTGCTCCTTCAACTGAAGTGTGCTCACTGGTTCTTCAAGAGATATAATCATAATTTATAGACCTATAGGTCTCTTCATTATCACAGATGAATTTTACATCCATAACTATTGTTAGACACTCTATTGAAGTACAATATTCACCAGCAGATGAATCTCACATTTCCACATTATTAAACTCATCAACCTCAACTTTTATGTGCATCCCATACTATGCCTTGCGTGTAATTCTATTTTCTTGCACACAAAATATCTTTTTTGTGCGCAATCCCAACTCCAATATTTGAACAACCTCCATAATTCAACGCAACCTTCATTTTACGTGCAATATAAACTTTTAAACGAAACACTAATTTTTACATGCAACATCAAATTTTTCATGCAACTACCATTGCATACTTTTTATGTGCACCAAAGATTGGATATTCTCTAAGTCTTGATCTCTCTACTGAGTGATAATGGTCACCTCATATTTATAGGAAACCAGGACCCCTTCTGAAAAACCCTCCTTGAGTGTGTAATTCACTTCATGTGCGAAAAACACATCTTTTGTGAAACACCGTATTTCACACACTCCTCCAATTTTTCGCACACCTCATGGCTTTTCCAATTTTTGATCTTCTGATCTTGAAACACCTCTTGCATGAAAAATTCCATTTCCCTATTTCATGAACCCCTCCAATATTTCATGCACCTTCCTTTTACAAAAACAAATCTCTCTATTTCCCAATTTCCAGGCCCAAAAATTTGGAAACCACTGAAAAATGGTGCCACCATGTATCTTCTCTTTGTGTACCACCTCCAAATCATCCATTCCTTTGTTGAGGTTCTTTTTTCAATCATGGATTTTCAACAACATCTACTGAACCTAGGAAAAAAACTATGGATTACCCCTTTTTCAATAAACTAATCTTAGAAACCCACCTTGTCAACAAACAAAACACCAAGGTCGACTTTGTCAACAAACACAACCAACCAAAAAATGCTTCAATGATGACTTGAGGGATTTTTTCACAACATAGATATTACCTATATACATATATTATTATAATTTATATATTATATCTCATAAAATATTATATTTGTATATCATAAGATATGATTCAAATAAATCATTCCACTGTTGAGATAGTCATATTATACAACTTGGATGAATCATATTATAACATTGTGATTAGAAAGTTGATAAATCTTACATGTAATTTATCATTAATTGAATATGTTACATATTATTAAATGTATGGGAAGAATACATAAATCATTTATGTGAAATAATAATGGTAAGTATAGGGGTTAAAAGCATTATAACCATTTTTAATTCACTCATGATTTATAAATGCATGGGTAAATTCATAGAGTATTACCAATGGCTATATAAGAAGGAAAATAAATTAATATGGTGGTCTTGATTAATTCACATGATTCCTACAAGTTTATCTATTCTTATATATCTTTTTCTTCTTTATCCTTATCCACTAAGATACTTTCATATCAAGGGTAAAGGAGAATCCTACCTAAGTGTGGGGTGATTCATGTCACCATGAGGATACACCATAAAGTAAGGGATGAATATTTTTCCTCTAATTGGCCTTAATCAATTGTTGATTAATTTAAGTTGAAATGGTGATATACACATTATTCATTCTTTAAATTTTTTTAGTTTTAAAAAATAGTTGACCTTACAAATGTGGTTTCTATTATCTTCTAA
Organism: Viscum album; assembly: GCA_963277665.1. Classification (NCBI taxonomy): domain Eukaryota; kingdom Viridiplantae; phylum Streptophyta; class Magnoliopsida; order Santalales; family Viscaceae; genus Viscum; species Viscum album. The sequence continues at coordinate 2,066,391,954 of OY728123.1, read as the reverse complement.
TATGATAAAAAAATATTGATCAATCCTTAGAAACCCAATAAGGGTATTCGATAATTACATTTCTTCATGATTATATAAATCCTTTTGAAAATGAATAATCTTTTTTATTATACATATTTAAAATTATATATCATTTAAAATGATTGAATTTTTTTATGACTCACTATGTGACATGGGATATCCTAACAAGAAATTTAGATATGTTATAAAATATTCAATATCATAGGAAAACACTTAGTTGTAATTCCATGAGTTTTATATATCATATCATACAATATAGGGATTCATAATAAGTAATATAAATGACTTGGGTTTTAAAAAAAATGTATCATATCAGTGTTATGATATAGGAGAGAGAATAAACAACAACTACCCAGTCGTCAAAGAAGTTATTGTAGTTTAAGACTCTCTATCATAAAATATGATTGATAGTAAAAGAATCAATAGATTATGAAATAAACCTTATTATAAAATATAAAATCATGAAATATATTAATTTTATTAATTTTAATAAAGAATTGAATTATATAATTTATAAATTATTTATAAATTATGGAAAATATTCTATTGGTATATTTATTAAATTTATAAAATGTTCATAAATTGATTAATTTTAAAAATTATATACTTTATTAATTAAATGTTTATGAAATATTTATTAAATATATTCCAATATTATTGAATATTAATATTTAAATACATTTTTATATTTATATGAATGACATATAATTTAGATATGTATTGTTTATATGAAAATTATAAGGATAATTTATAGATTTTGTAAGAATTAAAAACAAGGGTCGATATAAAATACTTTAAATTTAAAATTATGGATTTTTTATAATTATAAATTTGAATTGTTCAAATAAAAATGACATATTAGAGATATTATTTCAACTGTATCGAAATGAGTTTTTAAAATTGACATGATCAAGGTTTAAATAATATTAAATATCTGATATTTAATCTATGTAAATTGTTTACATTATAGAATTGGAATATAAAATATTTATATTTTATTTAATATTATACATTTATGTAGAGTTTCATATATAGAAATATATAAAGGATATCATATTGAAAATAAAAATAATTTTTATATTTATTTAATTTTGAAATTTATATAATTCACGCCTAAATTATAAGTGTTTATAATTTATTTATTTATCAATAGTTCAAAAATATTTTGTATTATGTTTAATTATATAAATTGTTTGTTTATTTATTACATTCATTACTTATTCATGAATTAAAGTTTTATACTTTGAATACATGTATACATTATCATAAATTTCTAAATTTCATCTTTAAATTTTTATACATCTATCTATAGAGTTACATACTTGTTATGATAATTGTTTTTGTTTTATTATTCACAGAATTTGGATTGTATCTAATTATGAGCATGAATTATGAAATCAATTTTATTTTATAAATATTATTTGTTAGTTTTGTGATGGAATTGAGGTCTCTATTGAGTAAAGTGTTTGGGTAGAGGTACTTTGTGTTGGATTGATCATTAGACTAATAGCATATTTCTTTTCTAGAAAAGTAATGGTTGGATATCTATAACTCCAAGATTACTCTTATGGGTATTATTTATTTCATGTGATTCAAAGGCTTCACAAGAAAGGGATTCATGTACCTTATGTATGGGATGCATTTGGATGTGTATAAATATATTTGGGGTTTATTTTGGGTTATTAACATAGGCTATGATTTTTGTAAAGATATAAAAATCAATAAGGGTTGAACATATTAATTTGGTGGAAGGAATATGATTCCAAAATAAATAACTAGAATCACACATACATGTTAAGGGAATAACATGAGATAAGTTGGTGTGACTAAATTCAATTTAAAAATAAAAAAATCTCAACTTCCTTTTAATCCAAACAATTATCAAGACTCATATCATCCAACCAGGTAAGTTATAGAAAATCAGGGTGCTCCTAGATTATATTATGTTTGGAAATAATGTAATGAGGTTACTCTAAGAATTAAGATCAATTTTTTTATTTAGGTCACACTAATCTTGGAAAACCTAAAAGTTGGGATACCAGATGAATGGTGTTGAGTTTATCCATAGGATGGTTTCGAAAATAGTTTTCTTCTAAACCATATAAGGGTCATATATGATATTATTGGAATGATATAATACAGAAATAGCTATTTTTTGAGAGGAACTCCATAGTAGACTCATTGTTTAATGAAATCTGGATTTTCACCCTAACAAATATGATCAATGTTTAAAAACTTGTCACTATTTTTGTGGGAGGGCATTTAATAAAATTACTTATTAAATTATTATAAAACATATACTCATATGATAAATGATTATAATATAGATAAATATAACCATTATCATATTTAATGTTAAAATTAATCATATAGAAAAGAGGATATTAATATAGCCAACTTCTTATACTAGTAAAAAATAATTATAGTGACATAATACTTTCATACAATGATATTACATATTTATAAATGAATATTAATTTCATTACAAAAACACATGCCTGAGGACCATAAAAGTTTAGTTCCTTTGGAAACATAGAACAAAATATTTTGGTCTAGTAAAATATCTTCAATGTTTCCCACAAAGATATTCCACTTTAGTAATCCTATTTAAAACCATTCTTTATAACTTAGGGAAAAGAAACATAATAAAGGGTGATTTCATATACACATTAAGGGTAAATAAAGGATATGAATAAGCATAACATGAACATAAGGTTATGCAAACATGACCATAACATTTGAAATCATACCTTTCATATCAAATATCATAATCATGATTTGTGGAATACGGATTGGCAGTTCATAACACATTAATGATAAAATAATGAACCAAATCCATGAGAGAAAAACATTTATATAAGACATAGATTTGTGGCCAATAAATAATCATATAAAACCATTACCAAGAAGTCAAGGCTCATTAGAAAAACATATCAGGGAACTTCATAGGGGCTACACCAAATGGGCATAACACACCACTATCCCCAGTCATATCCCTTTCTTTATTGTGTAATAGGTTCACTCCCTAAACTATCATAATGGAAAAATTCCATAAATATATCAAGTTCACTATACATTACATCCACGTATTACTACACTGGGTTCACTCCCTGTTCCATCCATGGTTATCTCATGAGAGATATATCTTTACCCAAAGAATTTGATAGAGATATAGGTCCCACACATCACATAATAAATTGAAACATATGTGTGGAAAAAGATCATAAAAAATCATCATATAATAACCCATGAAATTAAATGGGTATCCTAAAAAATTCATCATATCATAACCTATGGAAAAGAAACTGGTTTCATAATAATTTCATCATAGAATAACTTATGAAAAGAATCATTTTTTATTAGTATTTTATCAAGTTATACCTTATGGAAGATAAATGTGTTCCACAAACAACTTATCATATTAAACATAAACCATTCAAAGAAATAACAAGAATGGTGTCTATGGATCATATACATAGTAAATCATAAAATATATATGTTGTGACATGACTCCAGAAAGATCAGATACAGTATTGTGCTACCATTACATTGGCATGACTACAAGGAATAAAATCCTGAAGGACTAAATAGTTCAGTAGTCTCGGTAAATCAGATACATACAAGAGTCTTATATTACAAATGAATAAACTAATTCCAACATAATTTTTTTATTTAATGGATAAATTTATTCAACCTAGTATATACATATATATATTTCATAGTACACTTCTTGGATTCCTGTGGAAAGAAAAAACATAAGGGTGATCTCAAATTCAAGGTAAATGCAAAGTATAACGGAAGAAATAATGAATCAATTAGAATAATAATTATAGAATGGTAAATAAATAAACACACATACCATGAAATAAAAAAACTTAGAAGGAAGTGCATAAAAAATATTCAAATTTAATTACTAGAAAACATTCCATTCAATTAAATATATAAGGAAAAATTAATACGGCCTCGTAAGAAATTGAAAACATAATCCATTTAGTCAATCAGCTAAAAATTAAATGCATCCATAGATTTTATCATATAAAAACATCATGTATGATAACAATACTAATTGAAATATAATTGAATAAAATTCTTAATTATTATAAATCATGTTTGAGCCACATGAAAACCTATTTTGTAGTGATCCATCCTCTAGACAGTTTAAAACTACAAGTATGAACCTATTTAATTTGTTCAACTTATTTATCTCATTAGAACCTATCGATACATCGAAGGGATATATAAATTCTAGGACCCACACACAATTTCATGTAAAAATTTTTACTCATATCTATTAATATATTTAATCAATATAAAATATGCCTTCTCAAATATCCATATTGAATAAAAGATATGGATTTATCAATAATTCCTCGGTTAATTAAATAATTTTCAAAGTGAACACAGTAGGTAAAAATTGTATTTGGTTTAAGAAATAATCATATCCATAACTCAAGAATGTGGATATTTAAATGATTATAATAATCTTATTTTTTTAATATAAAGTCAAAAAATCACATAGAAAGTTATATTTCAATGAAAATCATTAAAACAATTCTTGAGGAAAATGATCTTTAAGCATTTGAGAGCGTCCCATACCACATTGAAGAATTTGAATCATAATCTCTATGAAGTAATAACATTAAATTTTATTATAATATCATGATAATAAATATATTCATGAAATTTAATTTCAATGTTCATTATATAAACTATATAAAATTGAAGTTGATCATTATAATAAATAAATCTCAAGTGAATGTAAATTGAGACAAAATCCCCTACATTGTGTCTCACTTCTCTCATGTGTATTTATATTAATAAATAATAAAATTATTTTAATTATTTACTTGATTAATAATTTTTTTAATGTTTATAATAAATTTTATTTCACTTATTACCATGTTGTTTACAAATACTTAAATGATTATGTTTACGTCAGGTGTTTTTACCAAATTCTGTTAATGTGTCAAAAACAACTCTAGTATGTCAAATATATTCAAAGGGGTCATTATATAGCATTTAAAGAATAATAATAAGGTCATAATTATAATATTGTTACAGAAATTATAGTTTTAAAACCAATAATTAAATATGGTTATGAAAAATGATCCAATGTTACAATCATGGAGATGGTAAGTTGTTTGTACGCATGCGTAACGTTCCCATTTTTCAATGATCATTATGGGAGAAGGTAAGTAACATTAACATTTAAATAATGATAATTATATCATAAATAAAATATTATTTAAATATATATACTTATATATATAATACTTGTGATGTAAAACGAATCACATCATGTCAAGGAGGCGGTAGTCCACACGTCTATGAATGACGTTATCACTTTTTAAATGTGTGAAAAAGTAATAAAGAAAATGATATATATTATATTTATAAAAAGGTAATTATGTCTTTAATATAATATAAAATATTTTTTATGTAACCTATTTTTAATGAAAAATATATTTTATACATTCTAGGTATCATTTGAACAAATCACATTGCTTTGGGGGGTAGTAGTCCACACTTCAACAAGCAATATTATCATATTCCCACAAAATGGAGTACATAAAGTTATGTGTTATAAATGAATTAAATATTTATAAAATAATTATAAATATCATATATATAATATATAAATTTATTTTCCATCATAATACCCACCATGAGAGGTGGTATAGGAAGAACGAACAATCATTGTTTCGTGAGGTGCTAATTTTCCATGCACGTAAATGATAAGTTCATTGCCGATTAGATGGATGTGTGTGAAAGTGTAGGTAAAAACATTAACATAAAAACATTTAATTATATTAATTACTCTATTATTTTTATATATGAATGTAATAAATATATTTTATGGAGGTGCAGAATTTAAATAAAGCTAAAGAGCTTGAGGAATGATGTAACCCTTCTTTTGGGTAACTCCTTTCGGTTTGCAACGAAGGTATTACTTAGATAACTTTATTACAAAAGAGAGGCTTATAGGATTAGGGGAGGGATTTTTAAGATTTATTTTGATAGATATTTTTTAATCAAAAGTGTTTTTAATGGTGTGAGGAAGTAGAAGGTTTAGGTTCCTTTTATAGTGGATGAGGAGTGGCCCTAGAGTAAATTTTGGAAAAGTGAATTTCACCCACGCTTTTCTCATTGAAAGTTGATCCAATAATAGAAAAAATTTGATAAAATGGAGGATAGTTTCTAAATATGACCATAAAATGGATTTTAATAATTTTATATGTCATTGTTTCCCTTAGGATTATGGTTTCGTCCCTTTTCAACCCCAAATTCACCTTAATCGTTATAATTAATTTTAATTACTTTCACTAATTGTTTTAGTCAAAAACTTAGTTGACCATATTAAAAATCATTTATGATTGAAAATATTTAATAAATTTTTCCAATTACCAATCATATAAGTCCAATAAAATAATTTAAATTTTTTCCCATGGATGGGATGACAACGTAGGTTACTAAATGAAAATCATCCCAAAGTGTGCTAGGTTTTTATATCCAATTTCAAACTGAAATTCATTCCAATTACCTAAATTAGATTAATTAATAAAAAATTGAATTTATTAAACTTAAAATCCAATTTAAATTATTTTTTTAATCTTAGAAATAAATTATAATAAAAATCAGTTTTGAATTAAAATTAATTATTTTCAACTATTCATTAAAAAAGAAACTTCAAAGAAAAATTCCAAAATTTCACACTATCATAATTTTTATGTTAATATTTAAAATATTATGTTTATCTTTACATATAATATTTATAAAAATTCTAAAAATTGGAATTAAAATAATTTATACATTAAAAGGAGGTAAAAGTTCCTTTATAAGAATATAGGTTTTTATGTTTAATATTAGGTTTATTCTTATCTCATTACTATAAAATATATTGGATGAATATAATAAAATATTTTATTGAACTATAATATATATATATATATATATTAAATTAATATCACATAATAATTTTAATTAATTTAATTTATTAGGATAAATTTTTTTATGAGTATAAAAATAGTTTCTTATAAAAAGATTACCTTTATATTCAATTAGTTATTATGTTAATTTATAATTAAATTGTAACCTATTGATCCATTTTATACTTTATATAAAGCACATAGATTCATAAGTTAGTTAATACTATTTATAACAATTAATTAAGGTCTATTTTTTATCTTATTATATTAAATAATCATAATTTTATAATATATTGTTGATGGGTAAAACATGGTCTAGCATGTAACACAAGATATCGAAGAAATAATTCATTGCGTATAATGCAATATAACTCGGTAGTGTGTTCATTTCAATATATATCAAATATTTATTTTTTTTTATAATAGTAAATATATTGTAAAATATAGTGATAATATATTCCCTTACACACCTGGTGTTTCATATCATACACACTATCAAATACAATGTTCCTACTTTATATTTTTAGGGTACTACATTCTCCCAGCTTAATTAATTTTTATCCACACAATTTAAACTCAATCATAGTGGTTGATTGTTTGATATTTACTATGTTTTAAATCCCACATCATAGGAAGGGTTCTTAATAAATCCTATATAAAAGAGACAATGGGAATTACAATAGTCAAATGGAATAACATATAATTAAGTCTCTAAGTAGAACATCATTTGTGGAAAGTAGAGATACATATATGGAGGTAAAGCATAAATATTTATAGGTGGTGATTGAGGTAATCAATCACAAAAAATTTAATGATCAACGGATATTTGAGGTGTAACACCCCAAGTTTTTCTAAAAATAAATAGAAATTCATGGAGCTTTGTTTTAATTAGATATTTATAACTAGACTTTTAACATAATTTTTTCCACTTCTATGTTTTGAATTTCAAGAAACTATCTTCTACAATTGTGTTCAGTATGTTATTTGGAGTCTATTGGAACCAACTTGTTTTTTTGGTGAATAGTATCATACCCTTATGAATAGTAATATGAATAGTAATATGACCCAAATGAATAGTAAATTTTGTTATTATTTTATTTTATTAAGGCTTTAAGGTAATAGCATCTAGGTTAATTTTTTATTGTGATATAGTAGTTACAGAATTAGAATTGTTAATTTTTGAATTAAGTATGATTTTATTTAAAAATTAAATTAATAATATTTAGAAACTTATTTTCAAAAAATGGACTTTATTTTTGAAATCTACACGTCGATAAATGGTTAGGGTGAATTTTGGAATTTTTTCTGAAACAGTTGATTTTTTGGTGAATAGAAAAAAATACAGTTTTTAGTTTCGGTGTATTCATGACATCATTAATGATATAATAATGATGTCATAAATCTAGTTGACTTGTGTATAGTTAAATAATATGTGATGTGTCCCAATTTTCTTATACCATGGTAAAATACTAGGGGCAATCCCATGGTTTTGCAAATACCACCCATGAGGTGTCCCTTGAAAATTATTAAAATAATCCCTCACTTTTCCTATAAATACCAACTCTTCCCTTCATTGAATTCATTCCCAATTATCCATAAATTAATCTATGGGCTCCTTACCTTAATATTAGTCCTCCCAAGGTTTCTTCAAGCCCCCAAGGTCCCACCCTTCATGTTCTAAGGGTTACTCTACACGGTAAGGAAATTCTCAATTTCTTTCTTTTTTCCTTTCATGTTCTCTTTTATGTGGTATAACTTTCAATTTTCCATACCATGTTTTTATTTTCTTATTATTCATGATCTACTATATATTATGATTCATTTATGGATGGGTGACCCTTGTCCCCTCTTTTTTTAATATTTTCTAAAACCATGTTGCATAACCGTTAGGCTGCCGAATTTTTGTAAGCGATTTCACAATTATTCTTTTATTTTGAGTTCTTTCCTTATTCTTTCTTCATATATCCTTACCCAAGAGGAATTAAATCTCCATAAATAATGTATATTATATATTTTATCATGTTTATGGAAAATTAATCATCATTATTCTTCTCATCTCCCACTTATTTAAAGAATAAAAACATTGTCCGTTTGTGTCGAATTATCGACATCGTGGACGATGTGATTTCAATTTCCATTAATTCTTTCAAGTATGGTCATGAAACCATTTATATGGTTGCAACAGGTTATAATATATGGTTTTTTACTCACCCATGTTTCTGGAATTCTTTTTTACTCATGGTTCTAATTTATAAGACAAAACGAGGTTGTTATTATCAAAGAATCACTAAAAGGATCTAAACGAACATCATTACTATTCTAACTTATGAATCATCCTCATATAAGAATTAAAAATGATAAATGGAATAATTTATTTTACTGTTTATATAAAAATACTACTCCATTCCAATTTTGGAGTTTAACTTCCAATTTAAAAGAATGTCCACCATGAACCAATCATAGAAATCATGTAAAGAATTCAACCAAAAACAGTGCAAGGGGAAAAATACTAACAATTAAGGGTGAAAAGATTTTATTAAATGATCATATAATATCTTATAAACATTAACATGTTTCTGAAAAATATTAATAACACTCTTTTAACCATTATACAGGAGGTTTAAATAAGTTTGAAGTAAGACAAACCCGAGGTAAGGGAATTCTTTACCTGATTTTCATTCTTTGGGTTAACCTTCTACTTCATTAATTATGTGAAATTTAAATTGTTTGGGTGATGGGGTATGTTTATATTATGTTTTATTATGTTTATTTACAGTATATATACATACTCCATCCACTCTATTAGGTTTCTCTTCAATTTTATGATATTTATGAGGGGATTTTCTTTAGAAATCCTCTTTAAAATTCGGTTTTACAAAATTCCAAAGTAATGTTTTTATGGAATTATTCATGTTGTATGATTTTTTTTTGTTCTTGGGAATTATTTATGATGAAGGTTGGGACATATATCTACCTCTAATGCATTGGATATGAGTAAGTTGTAGGTCAGCTGTATGGTTACTCCAAGTGCAACTACGATGGTTAGACAAAGTAAGGTAGCCATGAGGGTTACAAATTTTAAGGTAGGCAAGATGGTTACAAGATTAAGTAAATAATGCCCCAAGATACCTTTATGATTATATTTATGTTCTCATGTTTTTTTGGATCTTGTGTAAATCTCATGTTACACGAAGTAGTTATATATGTTTGAAAAACATGTCTTTTAAAAATGCCTTCATACGTTATGAGTATTCATGGACTAATGTGATTTTTCCTTCTTTTCCACCCCTTACTGAGCTTTTGTGCTCATCCAAAGTTTTTAAATGATTTTTCAGAGGTTAATGGATGTGTAATATAAGTAAGGAAGACAATTTAAATGTTTAATAATAGTCAAGGAGTCTTTTTTTTAGTTTTAATGTTTTATATTTTAAAAAAAATGGAAACTGTTTTTATGGTATCCACTCTGTAATAATGTGTAATGCCATGAATGTAATGTTTTAATTCTCTAAAGCTCTAAACTTGAAAAGATATTCAATATAAAATGAAGTGTTTTCTAGACTAAATTCAAGATTATGTATGTAAGAAGGTTGGTTCCTTATAGTTGGTATCATAGGATGGTTTAGAAAACTTTAGGGGTTAGGGTGATGTTAATAGAATACCATAAATGATTTTCACACTATGTTTAATTTGAAATGTAATAGCATTTAAAGATTAACATGTTGTTTTATCTAAGAAATTTTTTTTAGAATGGTTGTCCATAGAAGGAATAGGGATGCTGAAGAGGAGAGGCCCCGAAAGAATGACATCCTTCCAGAACTACATCCCGGAATGGTAGGGATTGGAACTGAGAAGTTTGTGATAGTAATGGCTCAGCTAACACAAAAAATAAATGTTTGTGGCATCCATGAAAGAGAACCAATAGATGTACCACAACGGAAGATGATAGTAGTGAAACATTTTATGAGACAACATCCTCCTGCATTCAATGGATCTTCTGACCTAGTAGCAACGGAAGGATGGATCAAAGCCCTTAAAAAGATATTCAATGTTATGGGATGTTCATACAATCAAAAGGTAAGTATTTCCATTTATCGTTTTGTTGGGGAAGCTGATCAGTGGTGGTCAATGGTAAAGAATATTATGGGTACAGAGGATTTTTATGCCTTAGAGTGGGATGAATTTAAAATCCTTTTCCTTGAAAAATATTTTCATAAGGTGGTGAGACTTAGAATGGAGAAGAAATTCCTTGAGTTGAAATAGAAGGAGGAAGATTTAGTGGCTGTGAATGAAGAGAACTTCACCCGAATGGCGAGTTATGCACCAAATCTTATTCTGGATCTTGATAGCAAAATCAACCACTTTTACTCAGGACTGAAGCCAAGGTATCGAAGGGAATTGGCCTCCTGTGAATTCAAAAGTTATGAGAAATTTGTCTGATGTGCTGAGAGGGTAGAGATTGAGTTTATTGATGTTGAAGTTCATTTTGGAAACAAATAGAAGAAGAGGTCCAGTTGGAAAGCAATGGGTAAGAATCAACCAAAGAAATCTAATGGTAAGAAAATCCAATTTCCAGTTTGTGAAAAGTGTGGAAAGAAACACCCTGGGGAATGTCATAGAAAAATGGGGAAATGTTTAAAATGTGGTAAGTTTGGACATATGGCCCGAGATTGCAATGAAAATGATACTAAGACTAATCCAGATAAGCAAACTGAAAAGTGTTTTAAATGTGTTCAAATGGGTCATTATGAAAATGTCTTCCCAAAGAGAGATCTGAATGATGCAAAGAAGACAGACTACAAGCAGAAAGGTGTAGTGAGATCCTTTACGACAACATCAGCATACATCGTTCTATCCAATGAAGTTGTATCAGGTACTTTGTTTGTTCACTCATATTTTTTCTAAAGTTTTGTTTCATACGGGGTCTACACATTCCTTTATCTCTGAGAAATGTTCTGGTAAATAGGAAATATCACCTCAACAAATAAGACCCAAACTTGTTGTTAAAACACCAAGGGGAAATGTTATAGCAAAGAGGAATTATAATAATCTTTATATTGTGTTCTTTGGAAAGACTTTACCTGCAAACATTTTTGTTTTACCCTTAGTCGAGTTTTATGTTATTCTGGGGATGGACTGGCTTTCTGATTATCATGCTAAGATTGACTGTAGAGCTAAAGAAGTTGTTTTTCAGAAAGTGTTTTAGTTTGTATAAAAGAATGAACCCATACAATTGATAACATATCGAGAAGATGAGAAACTATTGAAATATAGAAATGCAAGTTATCTTGCTCATATTGTTGAAAACAAGAAAACTATTCAAATTAATGATGTGCCAGTGGAAAATGAATACCTTGAGGTTTTTCCTGATGAGTTACCCGGTGTCATACCTGATCGAGAAGTTGAATTCACAATTGACTTAGTTCCTGATTCTAAGACAATTTCAAAACCCCCTTATCATATGGCTCCAATAGAACTTCTTGAATTGAAAAATCAGTTGCAGGATTTAGTTGATAAAGGCTTCATTTGTTCTAGCACTTCACCATGGAGAGCCCATGTTTTGTTTGTTAAAAAGAATTATGGTTCCATGAGACTCTGCATTGATTATAGAGCTTTGAATAACATCACTGTTAAAAACAAGTATCCTTTGCCTCATATTGATGACTTGTTTGATCATATCCAGGGATCTCAGTACTTATCCATGATTGACTTGAGATCTAGATACCATTAGCTGAAGGTGAAGGAGGATGACATCACGAAAACAGCCTTTAGTACTAGATATGAGCATTATGAATTTGTTGTTATGCCGTTTGGATTAAGTAATGCACCTTCTATATTCATGAATGTTATGAATAGAGTATTTCATGAGTTCTTGGATACATTTGTGGTTGTATTTATTGATGAAATTTTGGAATTTTCTAAAAATAAAGAGGATCATGAAAAACAACTAATGGTCATTTTAAAAACATTAAAATAAAATAAATTATAAGGAAAATTCAGCAAGTGTGATTTTTGGTTGCAACTGATTTCTTTTCTTGGGCACATTGTAAATAAGGATGGAATAAAAGTTGATCCTACCAAAACAAAAGTAGTTGATAAATAGCCAAGACCCACAAATGATACAGAGATTCATAGTTTTCTGGGCTTAGCAAGTTATTACTGACGATTTGTTAAGAGCTTTTCACGGTTATCTACCCCGATAAGTAAGTTAACATGGAAAGGGGTTAAATTTGTTTGGATAGAGGAATTTGATGTTTGTTTTCAGGAACTAAAGAAGAGATTGGTGAATGCTCTAGTTTTGGCCTTAACTTCCTGAAATGGTGAGTTTGTCATCTACAGTGATGCTTCTTTTAAGAGAATTGGTTGTGTTTTGATGAAGAATGAGCAGGTTATTGCCTATGATTCAAGACAACTTAAAACTCATGAGATAAATTATCCCACACATGATTTGGAATTGGCAGCTGTGGTTTTTCTTTGAAAATATAGAGGAATCATTTATACGGAACCAAATTTCAAATATATATTGACCATAAAAGTCTAAAGTATATATTCACTTAGAAGGAATTAAACATGAGGTAGAGAAGATGGCTATAACTGATAAAGGATTGTGACTGCTTGATCAATTACCATCCTTGGAAAGCAAAGAAAGTGGCGGATGCCTTATGTCGGAAACATCATGCATCATTAATCATGCTACGTTTGGAACATGATTCCTTGATTAATGATTTGATGAATTTTGGCTTAGAAGTTGTTGGTGCAGGGAATAACTCTGTTTTGTTTCGTGTTTCAGTGCAGTCTTCGTTGTCAGACAGAATTAAGCAGGCGCAAAAGGAAGATCGTGAGCTACAGAAAAAGGTAGAATTGGTTAAAATGGGTAAGTTTTCAGAATTTAATCTTGATAAAGATTGTGTTTTAAGATTTGGTAAAAGGTTGTGTGTGCCTTGTGATTCCCTGTTGAAGGAAGAATTGTTGTGTGAAGCTCATAGTTCTCCATTTTCTGTTCATCCTGGCAATACCAAGATGTACAGAGACCTTCGGGAGTATTATTGGTGGGATGGAATGAAAAGAGATATTTTTGATTTTACCATGAGATTTTTGACATGTCAATAGTTTAAAGTAGAGTGACAGTTACCAAATGGGAAGCTTTAGCCTTTTCCAGTGCTAAAGTGGAAAAGGGAGAATGTATCCATGGACATTGTGGTGGGACTACCAAAGACATCTCGAGGTAACAATGTGATTTGGGTTATTGTTGATCGGCTGAAAAAATATTCACATTTTCTATATATTCGAGATAAAATTTCTATGGATCATATGTCTTGATTTTATGTCAAGGAGATTGTCAGGTTACATGGATTTCTTCTTTCCATTGTATTTGACCGAGATCCCATGTTCACTTCTAACTTTTGGAAGAGACTTCAGAAGTCGTTTGGAACAGAGTCAAATTTCAGTATACCTTTTCATCCTCAATCAGATGGGCAGTTAGAAAGAACGATTCATACTTTTGAGGATATTCTTAGAGCTTGTTCAATGGACTATCAGGGAATTTGGGATCAGCATCTTTGATTAGTTGAGTTTTCTTATAATAACAGTTTTCATTCCAGTATTCAGATGGCACCTTTTGAGGCCTTCTATGGAAAGTGGTGTCGGAATCCAGCGGTTTGTGATGAAGTTGGTGAAAGAATGTTGATGGGGCCTGAATTAGTTGAAGAAGTGGCTGAGAAAGTGAGGATGATCTAGCAGAACATGAGGATAGCTCAGAGGAGGTAGAAAAGTTATGCAGATAACAGAAGGAAAGACTTCTCTTTCGAAGTAGGTGACCATGTTTTCCTAAAAGTATCTCCTTAGAAAAGTGTGATGCATTTCAATAAAAAAGGAAAGCTAATTCCACAGTTCATCAGTCCTTTTGAAATCTTGGAGAATGTTGGAATAGTTTTATACCACGTAGCTTTGCCTCCATGTTTGTTTCAGGTACACAATGTTTTTCATGTTTCGATGTTGAGAAAGTATGTGCCAGATTCAAAACAGGTCTTGAGCCCAAAAGAAGTTCAGATGGAAGAGAACCTTTCTTATGAAGAGAAACCAGTTCATATTGTTGATCGAAGGGAACATGTATTGCAGAATATGGTAATCCATCATGTAAAGGTTTTGTGGAGAAACCACATGGTTGAAGAAGCAACATTGGAGTCTGAAAATTCTATGAGAGAAAAATACCCTCAGTTGTTTAATAAGTAAATAAAATTGCGAGGACGCAATTTCTAGAAGGTGGGGATAATGTAACACCCCAAGTATTTCTAAAAATAAATAGAAATGCATGGATATTTGTTTTAATTATATATTTATAACTACCCTTTTAACATAATGTTTTCCACTTTGATGTTTTGAATTTCAAGAAATTGTCTTCTACAATTGTGTTCAGTATGTTATATGGAGTCTATTGGAACAAACTTTTTTTTTTGTGAATAGTAGAATACCCTTATGAATAGTAATATGACCCTCATGAATATCAAATTTTATTATTATTTTATTTTATTAAGGATTTAAGGTAATAGCATCTAGGTTAATTTTTCATTGTGATATAGAAGTAGTTACAAAATTAGAATTGTTAATTTTTGAATTAAGTATGATTTTTTTAAAAATTAAATTAATAATATGTAGAAATTTATTTTCAAAAAATGGACTTCATTTTAGAAATCTATATGTCAATAAATGGTTAGGGTGAATTTTGGGATTATTTCTAAAACTATTCATTTTTCGGTGAATAGAAAAGAATACAGTTTTTAGTTTCGGTGTATTAATGACATCATTAATGATATATTAATGACTTCATAAATCTATTAGAATTTTTTATAGTTAAATAATATATGAGGTGTCTCAAGTGGCTTATAACATGGTAAAATACCATGGTCAAGCCCGTGGTTTTGCAAATACCACCCATGAGGTGTCCCTTGAAAATTATTAAAATAATCCCTCACTTTTCTTATAAATACCAAATCTTCCCATCATTGAATTCATTTACAATTCTCTATCAACGAACATCTAGCCTCCTTACCTTTATATTAGTCCTCCCAAGGGTTCCTCAATCCCCCAAGGTCCCAACCTTCAAGTTCTAAGGGTTACTCTACAAGGTAAAGAAATTCTCAATTTCTTTCTTTTTTCCTTTCATGTTCTCTTTTATGTGGTATAACGTTCAATTTTCCATACCATGTTCTTATTTTTTTATTATTCTTGATCTACAATATATTATGATTCAGTTATGGATGGTTGACCCTTTTCCCCTCTATTTTTAATATTTTCTAAAACCATGTTGCGTAGCCGTTAGGCTGCCGAATTTTTGTAAGAGATTTCATAATTATTCCTTTATTTTGAGTTCTTTCCTTATTATTTCTTCATATATCCTTACCCAAGAGGCATGAAATCTCCAAAAATAATTTATATTCTATATTTTATCATGTTTATGGAAAATTATTCATCATTATTCTTCTCCTCTCCCACTTATTTAAAGAATAAAAACATTGTCCGTTTGTGTCGAATTATCGACATCGTGGACGATGTGATTTTAATTTCCATTAATTCTTTCAAGTCTAGTCATGAAGACCTTTATATGGTTTCAAAAGGTTATAATATATGTTTTATGACTCACCCATGGTTTGGTAATTCTTTTATACTCATGGTTCTAATTTATATGACAAAATAAGGTTGTTATTATCAAAAAACCACTAAAAGGATCTAAATGAACATCATTAATGTTCTATCTTATGAATCATACTCATGTAAGAATTAAAAATGATACATGGAATAATTTATGTTACTATTTATATTAAAATACTACTCCATTACAATTCTGGAGTTTAACTTCCAATTGATAAGAATTTTCACCACGAACCAATCGTAGAAATCATGTAAAAAATTCAACCAAAAACAGTGCAAGGGGAAAAATACTAACAATTAAGGGTGAAAATATGTTATGAAATAATCATATAATTTGTTATAAACATGAAAATATATCTGTAAAATATTAATAACACTCTTTTAATCATTATACAATAGTTTTAAACGAGTTGGAAGTAAGACAAACCCGAGGTAAGGGAATTTTTAACCTGATTTTCATTCTTTTGGTTAACCTTCTACTTCATTACTTATGTGAGATTTAAATTGTTTGTGTGATGTTTAATGTTTTATTATGTTTTATTATGTATATTTACAGTATATATACATACTCCATCCACTCTATTAAGTCTCTCTTAAATTTTATGATATTTATAAGGGGATTTTCCTTAAAAATCCTCTTTAAAATTTGGTTTTAAGAAATTCCATAGTAATGTTTTTATGGAATTATTCATGTTGTATGATTATGTTTTGGTTCTTGGGAATTATTTATGATGACATTTGGGACCTATATCTCCCTCCAATTCATTGGGTATGAGTAAGTTGGAGGTCCTCCGTATGGTTACTCCAAGTGTAACTGCGATGGTTACACAAAGTAAGGTAGCCGTGAGGGTTACAAAGTTTAAGGTAGCCAAGATGGCTACAAGATTATGTAAGTAATTCCCCAAGATACCTTTATGATTATATTTATGTTCTCATGTTTTTTTGGATCTTGTGTGAATCTCATGGTACACAAAGTAAGTATATATGGGTGAAAATAATGTCTTTTAAAATGCTTTTATACGTTATGAGTATTCATGGAAAAATGTGATTTTTCCTTATTTTCCATCCCTTACTAAGATTTTGTGCTCATATCAAGTTTTTAAATGAGTTTTCACAGGTTAATGGATGTGTAACACAAGTACGGAAGACACTTTAAATTTTAAATAATAGTCAAGGAGTCTTGTTTTAAGTTTTAATGTTTTACATTTTGAAAAAAATGGAAACTATTTTTATGGTATCCAATCTGTAATAATGTGTAATGTCATGAATGTAATGTCATAATTTTATAAAGCTATAACCTGAAAATATATTTAATATAAAAAGAAGTTTTTTCTTGACTAAATTCAAGATTATGTATGTAATAAGGTTAGGTCCTTATATGAGGTCCTCAAATACATAAATCTATGATGATTTAGAAGACCATTGGTTCAAGAAAAAGGGATTAGGAACACATTTTTACGGAAACTTTTTTCCTCATGTGGATAAATTCATTTACTGCATAAGAATATAAGAAAGTTTACTTATATGATACATTATAATTTACTATGAATAATTCTATATTTTGGTTACTTTTAAATCAAATTATAATTCATACCTTACTTTACGAAATGGGTATTTAAAAACTAATTTTGCTCCCTAAAGTACTAAAATAAACATTAAACGAATCATAAGGCCCCTAAAAGAGTTAAAGGTCTTTATATTTGTCTCTAACTATTCTCTAAATTCAATATGGTTAAGACATTAATCTATAAACTTAAAAATTTGTGCTACCAGTTCATCATTAACATTTATTTTTCAACTTTTTTAACTTAAAAATTAACATATTATCAAATACATTATATAGGTCTATGGTTAGCATGTAACCTTTATCTCCCTTCATCCATGGGTTCATGACATGTGGCCTTTCCAAACATGATTTTTTTCACCCTACATACATTTTTTTCTTTATCTAAAATCATATTATCATAATTTATAAAATAAATATGATGGAAAACCTTGAAATAAGTTCAATCACTTATTAACCTTTTAAAGAAAGATCTCAATGCAACCCCAATACATAAATAATTCATCCACTTATTTCCACATTGATCCTTCCTTGGTCTAGATTTATCCTCTATAAGAGGGTATTAACTCTGGTAATGTCTAGGTTCCCCAAATTAATGCCAATGAACTATAAAAGATTCCTTAGGATGAGTTTCATTTTCTTCCATCTCACTCATCATTTTCCTCAACAATTCTTTGAATTATTCCCTTCTTTCCCACATCTAAAGAATTTCTATATTCCATTTAGAATATTTCCTTACTCTCTCCATCCATAATTCATGCCTGAGTGGAATTCATCCTTCTTCTCTCCATGGTCTCCGCCACTTGAGCTCATTAAAAACATCATCCTTCTCTTCCTTAGTGATTTTGGTAGTTGGTTAAGGTATATGTTGTTAATCATATTTAGGAAAAACTGATGACGAATAAACACAATATATTTCAATCTTATCAATGCCTCATTGTGTTTCTCACTATCACCACCTTTTCCATCATGTTCAATGTTAACTTGACTCCTTTGGGTACCAGCAATTGACTAAAACTAGAAAGAATAGTGTGACTTATAATTGTCATAGAAAATTGAATAATCATTTATAGGAAATCAAAATAAAAAACCATAGTTTTAACATAGGTTATTCATTATCCAAATCCTTCATAGTTGTTTGTGATGAAAATATTAATTGTCCTAAAAATATCCCCTGAGAGTGTCAAGCTTGGTTTACAGTAAGGCTCATTTTTGTGTACCAAGTTACATCAAGTCTGGACCAACGCACCTTATTGTATGTGTTACTCCTAAATACATATATTTTATAACCACTCCCAAATGTAGTTTTTATAGAGGGATATATTCTAGGAAGACCCACATAGTCTCAACTTTACCAAAATTAGAGTGTGTTCTTCTATCATTATCCTCAAATTCTACCTTAGGTTTGTGTTCTATAATCTACTTTTTCCTAAATATAGTTCACAATGTTTGTACTAAAATTATTTTGATACCAAATATAGAAACCCGACCCAAAAAATTATAGATCTGGTGTCATTATACCATTAAATTGGGAGGATTACAAGGAATCAAATCCTAAAGGAATGAATAGTTTATTAGTCTTGGTAGACTAGATAAATACATGAGTCATGTATTAAAAATTAATACACAAAATACAACATAATTTTTTTCTTCAAAGGATAAATTTATTTATTCTAGTAAATCCATGAATATTTTTAATAGTATTCTTCTTGAATTACTGGTTAAAGAAAAGAAATAAGGTTGATATCAAATGCTCAATAAGGGTAAAGTATAGAAGAATAAATATTGAGTCAATGAGAATAATAATTATGGCATGGTAAATAAATGAACATGTATACCCTAAAATCAAAAAACTAAGAATGAAGTGCATAAAAATATAGATATTTAATAACATGAAACACTTTCCATTAAATTAACTATATAAGGAAAAATTAATATGGAAAGGTAAGAAACTAAAAACACATTCCATTTAATCAATAAAATAATAATGAAATGCATCTGTAGACTTTAATAGATGAAAAAATCATGGATAATTTTAATATTTTGAAAATTATTTGTAAATGTTTTTAATTTATATAGAATTATTTCAAGACTAGAATCTTTGACGGCACCTGATTTTGAGGCCAGGTGAGCCCAAAATAGAATTTTGAACTTTTTTTAAGTTCATTTAAATAGATATGTGAGTGGGTTTTTATAACTTTTAAACCATTGCTCAAATAAAAAATATGAGTGCACCATTGAACATAGAATAGCGGGATTCTCCTAGAATGGACTTAACTTTGACGGGAAAGGGTCGACCAGAAATGTTAATTTTCAAACTTTTTGGAAAAAAATATACTGACATAAAGAGTTATTTTATTTGTTTTTTCTAAGCCATTGGGTGGTGGCATGGTGGCGTTCTGTTGTGCTTATGAAGTGACGATGAGGCACATTAAATGAAGCTCATTAATGGATCATAAATGTTTTGTATAACGATGCATTAAATGAAGTGTAACGACACGATGACACAGCGTAACAAAAAATTTGTGACATGTTTTCTTTTAATGGGTTAATGCATTGGAGAAAGAAGGATCAATTAGTGGAATTCATTTAACAAACCTATGGAAAGAATTCTCTCCAACGACGAATGATGAATGCTGGAGAATCCCCAGTGACTTCAACTCACCTTGAAGAATGGAACCAAAAAAGTGATGAATGCAGGAGAAACATAAATCTATGCTAGTGGAGTGCTTAAATGACGAACACCTTTGATGTTGGAGTTTTTTTTGTTTTAAGTTTCCCCATTCATCATTCTAAAATGATGAACATGGATCAACCCATGAATAGGTAGATCCGTAGATAGATCATTATTGTGGGAGGGTGCCTTCTTCTTGGGATTCTTGTATCGGGATTGATTAAATTGTGGTAGAACTTCAATTATATGTCTCATGTTTTGAAACCTTTAATGAGAAGAGAGCGGGCTGACACAAACAATTCCCAAAACCCTCCATCTTGTTCATTTTTTGCATTCGTCATGGTTTCATCTTCAAAATGGTGGCATGGAGAATTCGAGGTCATCACATGGAATATGGCATCCCCCGGAGACTATAGTTGGAAGCGGTGCAAAGTACTGACCACTGGAGTGGACCCTGTGGTCCGTGAAAGAACCGGCCGGAGAGCTGAGAGAAGCGTTGTTTCCAGCTCGATCCACCGCGGTGCAGCATGAGCCACCAACCTTGGTGGAGAAGGCCGGTGACGTGTGGAAGCAGCCACCCAGCCATGCTAGAGGTACCATGGACCCGACAATGTATCGCACGCGATACGGACACAATCAACTAACTAAGGCAGAGGAGGTTTCCCCACATACAACCCATGGGGTAGGGGGAGTGGACGCAAATTCCAGCTGCGTCTTGGATAGGTAAGATCCAGTTCACCCCAATGGGTTGGATTTGGGTTGGGTCGGCGGACCTATGTCTGGTCCGCTGACGCGGGCGTACAATTGACATGCCATTTACTGTGTTGGAACCCTTGTGAAGAGGTGGATATTTTATCATATTATAAGGAGTATTTCATGGAATTGTAAATACGATGAATGAATTGAGAAGAAGTTCTCCCTGAATAAAGCACACTACATGCTAAAACTGTGTGGTTGGCTGAGACATGAAAATTTCTCACAAGCGACCCTATGTGGAACAGGTACAATGGCCAAGTGTGTAGAAAACCTGTGTGACCCTGAAGGTCCATTTTGGGTAAGAGATCTGTGTGTCCTAGTAGACCCACACTATTCGATAGGAGGAGTACCATAGTATGGACAAGGAAGGAAGCTGCTCTATGTGACCTGGCATGCTAATTGTGGGGAGAGACTCTATGTGGATTGGCTACAATGGTCAAGTGTGTAGCGGAACTGTGTGACCCCTAAGGCCGACGGTGGGGAGCGGCTTTGTGTGACATGGCTGACCCACAGTATTCGATAGGTAGTGTACCTCAGTGGGGCCAAGGTGGGAAGCGACTTTGTGTGACCTGACATGCCAATGGTGGGGAGAGACTCTGTGTGACCTAGCATACCCTGGGTACTCATCAGGGATGAGAACCACATCAATATAAGTTTAGTGGTATGTGGCTCTGTGTGACATGATAGGACCACTGTACTCATTGAGGAGGAGTTCTCTACTAGCCCATGGTGTTCTAAGATATGATCGATTGTCCTAATTTCCATACTCTATATTATACCTTGTGTTAACGGTCTTTCTTTGTGATCATACTTCATGATCATAATTTTTTGTTTTCTTGTGGATTGATTTGTGGTTTTTCCTTTTTTGTTTTGGGTCCCTGTTTAGTATTTTTTTACTCACCCCTACACAGGATCCTCCCACACGTATTATGTCTAATGCACACGACCACCACCATAATTGAGGACTTGGTGGCCTAGGACCCAAAGGAGCCTAGTGAGACCAGGAAGGTAGTGTGTACTTATATGGCTTCCAACAGCTACTCTACACTTACCTATCACTTGGGTTTTTTAGCGGATGACTTTCAGAGTTTCCTTGTACATTCTTGTTTTGGGTTCATCTTTTTTTTGGGTTTGTATTCTGGCCCATTTGACCTACAGTTTTTACTTTTACTTAGTGGTTGTTTAGTGGAATGTATGTTTATATTTCCATCTTTGGGGTGTGGTTGCGTGTACGTACATACAGGTACTCAGGAAAATGCATCCCACTTGTAGGTTCATGCCTTTCACTACTAGAAAATGAGGCTACTACCACGGACCAATAGTCGGGGTTTTAAAACCGTGGCTATAGGTGTCTATAGCCACGATTTTAAAACGGTGGCTATAGGCTAGTTTTCCGTGGCCTATTGCCATGGTTTTGAAAACCATGGCTATAAGTCATTGGCTATTTCTACGGTTTTGTGGCTTAGATAAATGGTTCTAAAACCATGTCTATAGGCCAAATTTTTTAATGCCTTATAGCCATGTTTTTCCAAAACCGTGACAAAAGGGCTCCCGTGCTTCTGCGGGAAAAACATTTCCTGCAAAACATTTGGTGGGAAGACCTAATTTCATGGTTTTGAGGCTATTCCCATGGTTTATATTAATATATATATATATATATATATATATATATATATATCATAATTTATATATATTAACCCGAAGTGTCGTCTAGTGTAGTCCTAATTGCGCTGGATTGAAATGTGGAGGTGTAGGGATCGAAACCACTGGGGAAATTTTTTATTTAAGCTATTTCCATGGTTTTAGGAGGCTATTGCCTTGGTTAAAATTGTGGGAATAGTCCAGGACCTACTTCAATTGTGATAGCGGCCACGGTTGACCAAAAATATGGTTGTATCCTATGGACATGGTTTTGGGGTCTATTGCCACACTTTTGAACCGTGGCAATAGCCCTTTTTCCTGATGTAATTGAAACTAGTCGCCAACCCCTGGTCTTCATGAGGTGTTCTTGGGGGATTTCAAGACACATACCTCAGGGGGATGTGTCATGAAAAAGTGGTATCAAAGGTACTCAGTTCAACCTCAAAGACTGATATTCTGTTTTTTTTTAGGAAACGACGTTAGATTCGTTGATTTCCTCTTCCAGATTTGGGGAGACTAGTGTTGGTGCGGAAATCAACATACCCATGCACGAAGACCACAAATTCTTCATTTTGAATATATACTTAAAAACACCGGTTGCACGTATCATATAATAATTGATTATTTCTTCATGTTCTTCTTAAATTAGAGTCATCTCACAAGGTATAATCGATTAACCCTGGTAAATCTTGTTTCCATATTAGGATGCCTCCATGAAGAAGACTATCTTGGATTATGATACTTGGTTGTGGGGATACCCTGGCTATAGATGAGGCATTAGTTCATAGACCACTTCTAGAGATGGACCTGCCGGGTGGTGCACTAGTGTTACCACCACCCTTCGATCAGTAGTTCCTATCGTCATTACCGATAGTGGATGCACACATGCTCAGTGCCCTAAACAACGTTTTGAGACAGATTCCTCCCATTTTCAGGGGAGGGACAGATCCTCAGGCCACTGAGGACTGGATGGGGGTGGTGACATAGGTCTTCCGCTTAGTGATGATGCTTCTTGACCAGATGGTGATCTTATCCGCAATCCTTCTTCAAGGCTCGGTAGGGAGATTGTGTAGTTTCATGATTTAGACTCATGATGAGGAGACCCTCTCTTGGGATGACTTCAAGAGGATTTTCTGGGAGTATTTCTTCTCCATGACCTTCTGTTCAGTGCGCATATAGGAGCTGCTTCACCAACAGTAGGGCAGCATGTTAGTGGCTGAGTACTCTGCACGCTTTACAAACCTCTCTCCCAACTCCACAGAGATGGTGTGGGATCCTTTCTTCAGGGCCTAGACCTTTGAGAAGGGACTAATATGGGAGATCAAGAAAACCATGGTGTCTCTCAGTATCCCCACTCAGGATGGGGTGCTGAAGCGAGACCTTCTTGTGGAGAGATTCCTAGAAGAGTAGGCACCGACAACCGGATCCACCAATAGATATAAGGTGGTAGAGTCTTCAGTGGTGAGCAGCAGGAAGTAGACATAGGGACCCAAGCAGGGATGACCACAGGACTTGGGGTTGGTAGTACAGGGATCCTAGAGTAGAGGGAGTCAACAGGGAACTAGGATGTGCTTCACGTGCAGCGGGAAGGGACACATGTCTTGTGACTGCTTGACCAAACGCACTGAAGATCAGTAGACAGTCAAGGGACATCCAAGGAATAATTGAAGGTTCAAGTGAGGAGGTTTTCATGGAGGTGTACATGGTAGGGGAGTAGCCCATGCAATAGGCAGTGGAAGATGGTTCAATTTGTTACCACCATGACCACATGGTGATCCACCATGGGCTGAGGGATCTGGCGGACAGGGGAAATGCCAGCTTCAAGAGATGGATTCCTATGACTACAGTGCTATAGAGATTATTAGAGGTATTATCTATATCTCCTCTACCATATCTTAAATTCTTAAAGAAACCGGTGTCAGTCACTCTTTCCATGCCACAAACCTCATTCAAGGCTCAAAGATTCTGGTGGAGCCGTTGTCTCAATCAATATGATTAGATACTCCTATAAGAGGGGATTCTATGATTACACACTATTGCTGGTAGTTTGAACATAGTTTAGGAGGTGAGAGATTCAGTTGGGATCTCTTAGTAGCGACTTTGAGGCTTTAAGAGGTCATATTGGGTATGGGCTGGTGATCTATTTTCCATGCACAGATCAACTGTATTAGGCACAATGTGAGGTGTTTCTGAGTGGATGGGACCATGTTTTCCTTCACCGGTGAGAAGGGAACTTTTTCATAAATTGGCGAACATTATTGGAGGAGGGTGCAGCTGATCACTCACCAATTGGCTATCCTCAACCTCAATACGGCAGACGAGAGGAATCTAAGATTTCATTAAATGGTGGAAGAGTACGAGGATGTCTTCCTTGAGGATGTTCCAGGAATACCTCCCCGAAGAAAGGTATAATTCTGCATCTATTTATAGGAACTAATATCCACACCATCATATCGGATGGCTCTCTTTGAGCTTAATGAATTGATAGTACAACGGTAGGACTTGCAAGATAAGGGCTTCGTGAGGCCCAACATTTCACCATGGGTAGCCTCAGTGTTGTTTTCCAAGAAGGATTACAGGAGTTTTAGGCTATGTTTGGGCTTCTAGTGCCAAAACTAGGTTATCGTGAAGAACAAGTATCCACTTTTGAGGATTGATGACCACTTCGATCAGCTGAAGGGAGTGAGGTTGTTCTCGACAGTCAACCTTAGACTAGGCTATTATCAACTTTGGGTATGGGATGAGGACATACCGAAGATAGACTTTAGATTCGGTAAGGACACTATGAGTTTTTGGTGATTCCTTTCAGCATGACCAATGCCCCATCAGTTTTCATGTGACTCATGAATAGGATCTTCCAGCCTTACCTTTACCGGTTCATCAAAGTCTCCATTGATGACATCTTTGTGTACTCAATGTCAAAAGTGGATCATGCTACACTCCTGCGAATAGTCCTAGATACACTCTAAGAACACCATCTTTATGGGAAGATCTTTATGTTCCAGTTCTGGATTCAGGAGTTCCAATTTCTTGGAATTGTCATCTCAGAGGTAGGAGTTGTAGTGGATCCAGAAATGATAGAGGCGGATTTGGCTTGGGATCCACTCAAGAGTGTGACTGAGGGGAAGAGTTTCTTGGGGTTAGATGGATACTACCAGAGGTTTGTGACCAACTTTTCTACAGTATCATCACTTTTATCTTCCTTGAAATGGAAGTTATATCCCTTCGTGTTGATGGAAAAGTACCAGAATGGTTTCCAGGAGTTGAGGCATACACTGATGAGTGCCGCTATCTTGATTCTACTAGAATAGGGAATTACATATATAGTCTCATGTGATGTATCAGGGACAAAACTGGGATGTTTCCAAATGCAAGATTGAGCCGTGTTAACCTATGGCTCACGAAAGCTGAGGAATCATTCACAAAACTACGCGAATCATGACATGGAGTTAACAATAGTGGTATTTGATTTGAAGATGTGGCGGCACTTATTTATGGTTGAAAGGTTTACAATCTACTCTTACCACTATAGTATCAAGTATATCATCTCACATAAGGACCTGAACTTGAGGTAGAGGCGAAGGATGGAGTTCCTCTAGGAATATGACTTTGAGATAGTCTATACTCCTGGGAAGGGGAACTTTGTGGTTGATGCGCTTAGCAGGAGGTCCGTTTTTTAGACGCTGAGTGAGGAAATGGAGTATCTAGACACGATATAGATATCCTTTGTGGATGATGATGGAGTAGCTTGCCTTCAATCGCTGGCTATCACTCATTCACTCTTATAGTGAGTTAGGGAGGCACAACTTGTGGATATTGACTGTGAGGACCGACGTGCTCAGTTATCCTCGGACAAGATCTTGATAGATTTTTGATAGGTGGGGAGTATATAAACCTTTTCATAGGATGCACCGTAGTACCATGTACATTACTGGATGATTTTGTTAGGGAGTTCTATACATACACTTTGGAAGTATATCCTAGTGTGGTGAAGATGTGTCAGGACCTTCGACATCAATACTGGTGTCCAAGAATGAAGAAATCAGTGGCAGAGTTCATTTCACGATGCCTCACTTGTTAGCACGTGAATGTTGAGCATCAGGTTTTGGCAGGCTTTGCCCAGCCAAATGAGGTACCACAGTGGAAATGGGTTGGTACCTCGATGGACTTCGTGATGGGGTTACCATGAACATCCAGAGGCCACAACTCTAGCTCGTTGATTTTTGACCAACTCGCCAAGTCTGATCACTTCCTACCCATCCGGAAGAATGGATCGATAGAGGGTTTGGGATTCCTCTACATCTAGAAGATAGTGCGACTACATGGGGTTCCTTTGACAATCTTCTCAGACTGTGATGAATGATTTACATCCCACTTTTTTAAGGGATTATAGGAAGCATTCGTTACTCAGTTGTGCTTGACAACAACCTTTCACCCTTTGAATGATGGTATGACGAAGTGGACCATACAGACCTTGGAGGACAGGATTCATGTTTGCATCCTTGATTTTAGTCACAGTTGTGAGGACCACCTACCACTAGTGGAGTTTTCATACCACAAAATATATCACTCCACCAATGGAATGGAACCATTTGAGGCCTTGTACGGGTGGCCATATAGATCACCTATGTGCTAGAAAGAACCAGGGGAGTCAATACTAATGGGTATAGGGTTGGTATAGGCTACCACTAAGAAGGTGTAGATCATACAGAAGCAGATGAGGACTTTACAGAGTAGGTAGAAATCATATGCTGACAGGAGATAGAGACATTGGAGTTTGATGAGGGATACCATGTGTTCCTTTGGGTCTCACCCCCAACGGGGTTTGTAGATATTTGGCTGGGGCAGAAAGTTATCTCTAAGGTTCATCAGACCTTTTCATATTCTTAGCAGAGTTGGTGATGTGGTGTACTGCCTAGATCTTCCCCCACAAATTCCCTGGGTGCATGATGTTTGTCATGTGTCATAATTATGGAGGTACGTGCATGATCCATCACATGTCATCGACTAGTGAAATCTAGACATTGATGATGGGTCTACCTTTGTGAAGTTCCCAATAGAGATAGAGGATCAACCGAAGTAGGTCCTTAGTGGAAGGTTGTTTCCTCTGGTGTGCATTCGGATACAGCATGAGAATCTCCAAGAGATCACATTGGAGTGGGAGGCTCAGATTCGTTCTCAGTGCCCCCCATTTTTTTGTTTATCCATTTTTTGGCTTATGAAAACGTGAAGCCAAAAAAGGGGGGAGTAATGTAATATCTCAGAAAATCTATGTAATTTTTTTAAAAAATTTATATGTAATTATTTCAAGACCAAAATATTTGACAACACCTGATTCCGATGCCCGGTGAGCCCAAAATAGAATTTTGAAATTTTTTTAAGTACATTTAAATAGATGTGCGAGTGTAATTCTGTAAATTCTAAGCTAGTTCTTAGATCAAAAATATGAGGGCATTGTTGAACTCAGAATAGAGGGATTTTCATATAATGGACTTACCTCTGACCGGCAAGGGTAAACTGGAAAAGTTAATTTTCGAACATTTTGGAAAAAATTAAAATAAAATAAAAAGTTATTTTATTTTATTTTACCAACCATTGGGTGGTGGCACAGCGGTGTTGTGGTGCGGTGACAAAGTGATGACAGGTCATATTAAATGAAGCTCATTAATGGCTCATAAATGTGCAACGTAACAATGCATTAAATGAAGCATAATAGATATGTTGTTTCATAAATGAAACAACGTAATGATGAGAAGATGTAGTGTAATAGAAAAACCGCGACATGTTTTCTTTTAATGGGTTTATGTGTTGGACAAAGGATGATCAATTAGTGGAATTCCTATGACGAACCAACGGTGAGAATTATCTCAAATGATGAATTTCGAACTCCATCAAATCACCAACGACATTGACACGCCTTGAAGAATAGAACTGGAAAGAGACGAATGATGATGGAACATGAATCCTTGCATGCTGAGTGCTTCAACAATGAACACCTTTGAGGTAGGGGGGTTTTCAGATTTATGTTTCCCCATTCTTCATTCTAAAATGATGAACGCGGGTCAACCCACGAACAGATTGATCCACAGATAGCTCATTCTTGCAAGATGGTGCCTTATTCATGGGATTTTTGTATTAGGTTTGATTAAATTGAGATAGAACTTCAATTCTATATCCAATGTTTCTAAACATTTAATGCAGAGGGAATAGGACGACATGAACAATGCTTTATCCCCACCGCCTTGTGCATTTTTGTGTGTTCTTATTGGATTCATCTTCGAAATGGAGGCAATGAGGATTTGAGACCATTGAATGGTAGATGGCATTTCCCAGAGGTTGTAGGCACAAGAGGTTTGAAGAACGGACCATAGAACAGACCTAGTGTTCGGCGGAAAACCTGATGGTGTGCTGGGATAAGCTCTATGGCCAGCTCAGGCCGCGGTAGTGCGGTAGTGTCCGCCGGCCACCATACCGGTGGATGTCGGCGGGCGGACCTGACCACCCGTCCACATAAAGGGTACCACAGATGTGGTATTCTTCCATGTCACATGCGGCAAGGTCGCGGTCAACTGACTGTGGTGGAGAGGGTGGCCCCGCAGATGACCCGCGGGGTAGGGGGAGTGTATGCGACTTCCAATCGCATCCCGACCCGGAAAATACCGGTCCACCTAGGGAAGACTCGTGGCCCAACGGGCTGCAATAGGCCAAATAAAAGTCGGGACTGATCTGGGCCGGGTCAGTGGATATGGGTTGGGCACATGGACCCCAGGCCACATCTGGTTGGACCGAACCCAGACCAAATGAACCCCTTTTTAGAAAAATGCCTATATCATTTATACAAGGTCTCTGATTGACAAGCCATTTATGGCATTTGAACCCTCATAATAAGGTGTATATTTTATCATACTCTAAGGAGGCTTTCATATAAGTTTAAATAAGATGAATGGATTTAGGAGTGGTTCTTATAGAATAAAGGGCACTACATGTGGAAACCATACAGTTAGTTGATACCTGAATACAACTGACAAGATACTATGTGTAAATTAGCTATAATGGCCCTATGGGAAGCGGCTCTCTGTGACCTGGAAGTCCCATGGTGGAGAGTGGATCTGTATGACATGTCAGACCTACGACACTCGATAGGAGGAGTACCTCAGTATGGCTAAGGTGGTAAGCAACTCTGTGTGACCCAGCACGCCCACAGTGGTGAGTGGCTCTGTCTGGCCCAGCATATCCACGATACTCATCATTGATAAGAACCAAAATAGTCCAGGGTTATTAGGATGTGGATTTGTGTGACCCAGTTGGCCCACTGTGCTTTTTGAGGATGATTTCTCTAGTAGCGCAATGTTTTCGATGATATGCCTGATGGTCCTACTTTCCATACTCTAGATTATACCAAGTGTGAGATTTCTTTCTTTGTGATCATGCTTCAAGATCCTACGTCATGGTTTTATTTTGGATTAATTTGGGATCGTTCTTTTTTGGTTTGGGGTCCCTACTGAGTATTTATTTTACTCACCCCTTCATAGGCTTCACCCGTATGTGTTGGGTTTGGTGTAGACAATCGCCGCTATGACAGAGGACTTGGTGGAATAGGACCCGGTGGTGCCCAGTGAGACAATGAAGGCAAGGCGTACTTCTATGGATTCCATCAACTAATCTACACTTATCTATCAAGTGGATTTTTTAGTGGAAGACTTTCAGAGTTTCCTTTTACTTTCTTAATTTCATTTTATGTTTTCTTTGGTTTTTATTCTGGACCAGTTGACCTACAATTTGTACTTTTACTGAGTGGTTTTCTAGTGGAATGCATGTTTTCCATTCCAAATTTGTGGTGTGGTTACGTGTGTGTGGGTACAGGTACTCAATAAAAAGCCTCACACATCCAGGTTGACATCATCGACATTAATCGCCAACCCCTGGCCTTCGGTAGGTGGGCTTGGGGGATGTCACGGCATGCCCCCCCCCCCGGGGGGGGGGGGTCTTGAAAATAATAAAAATGATAAGTAAAATATCAATGAAGTAAATTCTTAATTATTGGTATGTCATGTATAAGGTACATGAAAACCTATATTTTCATGGTATATCCTCTGTATTGTTTAAAATTACAAGTAGAAACCCATTTAATGTGTCCAACTTATTTGTCTCATGAAAACTTGTCGATGTATCGAGGGTCAATATAAAGTCTGATACCCACCCATTATTTCATTTCCAAAGACTTCCTTATATCAAATAATCAATTTAAAAAATATATAATATTCCTTATCAAATATCTTTATTGAATAAAATATATGGATTTATCAATAATTCCACAGTAAATCAAATAACTTTAAAAGTTAAAATTGTATATAAAAATGGTATTTGGGTTAGGAAATAATAATATTCATAACAATAAAATGTGTATATTTAAATGGTTTAAATAAATTTATTTTTTCAAGAGAATATTATTAGTCACAAATAACGTGATATTGACAAGATAATCATTAAAAACGCTCTTGAAATGAATGATCTCTAAACATTCTAGAGTGCAACATACCACTTTGAAGCATTTGAATCATAATATACGTGAATTAATAACATTAAATAAAACTAATAATATCATTAGAATAATTAGATTCATTACATTTCATGTCAAATGGTACTATATACACTATATAAATGGGAAAAAGTGAAAAACAACAATTAAGTCTCAACGGAATGTAAATTGAGACAAAATCCATTACCATGAGTCCAACTTGTCTCGTGTGTCTTTATATTATATAATAATAAAATTATGTTAATTATATACATACTTAATACCCTTATTCATGTCTATCATAAATTTCATTTCACATATTACCATTTTGTATACAATTACATAAATAATTAAGTTTACGTCGGGTGTTTTGACCAAATTCGATTTACGTGTCAAAAACAACTTCTCTAGGTCAACTATGGTCAAAGGGGTCATTATATAACATCTAAATAATAATAGAAATTATATAATTATAATATTTATACAAAAAATATAGTTCTAAAAAATAATCATTAAATGTGGTCATGAAAAATGAACCGACGTTACAATCATGGAGATGGTAGGTTGAACACACGCATTAGTACTGTTCCAATTTTTTAATGATTGTTATGGAAATAATATAAGTAACATTAATCTTTATAGAAGAAAAATTATATCATAAATACCATATTATTTAATCATATATTCTTATATATAATTCTTGTGATGTAAAAGGAATCACATCGTGTTAGGGAGGCGGTAGTCCACACGTCCATGAACGACGTTATCACTTTTTAATTGTGTGAAAGGGTAATAATGAAAATCATATATATAATATTTTTAGATAGGTAATTATTTCATTAATATCATATAGATGTTTTGTATGTTTCATATTTTTAATGAAAATTATTCTTTATACATTCCATGTATTGTGTGAATGAATCACATTGCTTTGAGGGGGCGGTAATCCACCCTTCTACAAGCGATGTAATCGTATTCCCCCAAAATAGAGATCATAAAGGTATATGTAATAAGAGAATTAAAAAAGCATAAATACATTATAAACATAATATATAAGATATATAAACATATTTTCTATCATAATTCTCACCATTAGAGGTGGTAATGGAAGAATGAAGAATCATTGTTTCGGGAGGTGGTAGATCGTCGTACACATAAACAGTAAGTTTGTTACCCATTAGACGGAAGTGTTTGTATGTGTAGGTTAAACCTTTAAAATAACAACATATCAATATATTTAGGTTAATTTTGTTATTATATAATCATTTAATAATTATTTTCATGTGGGTGGAGGAAGGAAATAAAACTAAATATCTTGAGGAAAGATGTTACCTCTTAATTGGGTAACCTCTTTTGGTTTTCACCAAATGGATTCCTTGAACAAATTTTTTCCCAAATGGAGGTTTCTAGAAAACTTTGAAGATTCTTTTAGATTTATATGTTTAGATATTTCTAGATCTAATTTGGATCGAAAGTTTTGAGGTAGTGGGA
Organism: Viscum album; assembly: GCA_963277665.1. NCBI lineage: Eukaryota > Viridiplantae > Streptophyta > Magnoliopsida > Santalales > Viscaceae > Viscum > Viscum album. The sequence continues at coordinate 2,066,358,718 of OY728123.1, read as the reverse complement.
GGCTTGAGTGCCTTTTATAGTGGAGGAGGACTGACATTCTTGTTAATTTCAGAAAGGGGAATTTGAGCCATATTTTACACATTGAAAGTTTCTAAAATAAATGAAAAAATTATATAAAAAGTATTATAAGGTATATATAATATCATACCATTTCCATTAGATAAGTTTCTAGGTCTTTGTTCCCTTAATATTAAGGATTAGTCCCCTGTCAAGCTTAATTTCACCTTAATCGTTGTAATTAATTTTAAGTACTTTCACTAATATTTTTAGTAAAAATATAATTTTACTTAGTTAAAAACTATAAATCATTATCACTAAAAATATGGGATCCATTTTTTCAAATTCCAATCACATAAGTGGTAGAAGTTAATTTAAATTTAATCTCACAGACAGGACAACAATGCAGGTTATTAAAGTAAAAAGTTTAAAAGTTTGCTATGTTTTTATATTCAATTTCAAAGTGAAATTTATTCCAATGAAATATATTATATTAATTAATAAAAAAATTAACTTATTAAATGTAAAATATTATTTCACCTCATAAATAAATTAGAATAAAAAAACAGTTTTAAATTAAAATTCATTATTTTTACTATTCATTGAAAATGATACTTCAATGAAAAATGCCAAAAAAAACCAAAAATAATTTTATGTTCCTATTTCAAAGATTTTTTTTTGAAATTTAATATTTATAAATTTTCAAAAAATTTGGTTCAAAATAGGTTCTCCATTAAAAGGCTGTAAAAGTACGTTAATAAAAATATAGTTCTTATGTATAATATAGGGTTTGTTATTATCTCATTCCTATCAAATGTATTGGATGAATATTGAAATTATTTTATTTAATTTATAATATATATTAAATTAATATCACTTAATAATTCAATTAATTTAATTTATTAGTATAAAACAACTTTGTGAGCATAAAAATAGTTTTCTATAAAAATTTCACTTTTATAATCAAGTGGTTATTATAGTCATTTATACTTAATTTGTAACCAATAGATTCAATTTATATTTTCTTTAAGCCGTATATTTTAATAAGTTAGTAAATATTACTCATTACTTATAATTTAATGGCTATTTTATTTCTTATTATATAAACTAACAAAATTTTAATAATATATTGTTGTTCGGTACAACTCAGTCTTATGTGAAACACAAGCTATAAAAGAAATTATTATGTACCAAGGAGTGGATAAATGGTGCTATTAAATGAATATATAATTAATAAATATTCGATAAGAAAATTATTGAAAATTCTTGAGATATGGATCATAATATTTCATCAATTTAATCATAATCACAAAAAATCTTTATAAATGATGAGATTGTAGCAACAAAGTCTTAGAACATTGGTATTATTGAATCATAATCCCCATGAAATAATAACATTACATGAATCATAAAATATCATGAAAATAATAATAATTATGATATAACATGTCAAAGGGGCAGTACATACACCTCGTAAAATAATATAAGTTCATAACATAACATGTGTCTCGAAAAAAGGAAATTGAGAAAACATTACCTTATCGATTTGGTAACTTTGAAACATTAAGCCCCAAAAAATAGATCCTAAAATGGATATTTAAATAAAATTAAATTTTATCATAATAATCATAAAATAAATTAATGGGAATTATATGCACATCATAGAAAAAATAGGTGGTGAATATTTCATGTGTCTCATAAAAGTACAAAAGTGAGATGAAAATTCCCTACCTTAAGTCTTGACACTCATAGAACTCTTTCAAACCTAATGTATAATAAACATAAGTTTTTTATACAATTATAATAGAACAATATTTATATATATAATAACAAATATTATTTAATTATGACTTTATTTAACCCATTTGTTAACAATTCCATGTTAAAGATATGTTTTGGGTGATAAATGACACTACCACAAAAACAGTTTTTCACAGCTCCCGCCTTTATCAGCGCTAACGAAAAAGCGCTCATAAAGGGGGGGGGGCCCTTTATCAACGCTTTTTTTTAGTGCTGATAAAGGGCCCCCCTTTATCAGCGCTTGCTTAGTAGCGCTGATAAAGGGGGCCTTTATCAGCGCTTTTTTTAGTGTTGATAAAGGGTCAGCTTCAAAAAAAATATAAAAATATATTAATATAGTTATATAGTTATATTTTTATATAAATATAATATATAATTTTTAAATATATTTTAGATAAGTATAAATATACATTTACACTTATTATACTTAATATTTAAGATATTTAGTGAAAATGACTTCTTAAAAAATTAAAAAAAATATTTTTAATTAATATTTTGATAATAATTATGGAGTAATAGTCATTTAATAACAATTTGAGGACTAAAAAAATTAAAAAAAATTAAAAAAAGATCCAAAATATGTTGAAAACGCAACTCAAACTTCAAACGGCCATAACTTTTGATCCGGGTGTCCGTTTGAGCTCTACCACATATCAAATCGAAGCCTGGGACGAGCTCTACGTTGTTGTGACTCAAGGGAGCCCTAGTCAAGTGATTTTAGAGGCCAAAAGAGGCCCAGAAGGCCTCCAAAACCAAGTTTTTAGTCGGGGTACCCCGATTTTTTAACATTTTGTGGATTTTCACCCTCGTTTAAGGGGGTATTATTGGATTTTTTTGCTGGGGTATGAATTTATTCCAAGTTATTACCTTCATATTGATATTATGTCTTTGAAATTTCATCATTTTTTATAATGTACTGCTATTTATAATCAAATATATAACAATATATTCATATTTTTTAAATATTCACACCTAACAATTTAATTTTAAATATAAATAATAAAATATATTTACATATAAAATATATTAGCTTTATCTAAATAATAACTAACATCCATTTTATTTAAAATACAATGAATATTTATATACCTATATATAAATCTAACTATATATATATATTAATCTAACTATATATATATATTAATCTAACTATATATATATTAATCTAACTATATATATATATTAATCTAATAACTATATATATATTAATATAACTACATATATATATATATTAGTATTACTATATATATATATATTAATATCACCATAAATATATATATTAATATAACTATATAAATATATATTCATATAACTATATATATGTTAATATAACTATATATATGTTAATATAACTATATATATGTTAATATAACTATATATTTATTAATATAAATATATATTACTATACGAATAAATATAACTAAATATATATATATAGATATAGATATAGATATATATTAATACCACTATATATATATTAATATTACTATATATATTATAATATAACTATATAACTATATATTATAATATAACTATATATATATTAATATAAATATATATTACTATACGAATAAATATAACTAAATATATAAATATATATATAGAGATATCATGAATTGGAAAGAAAATCAAAATAGAGTAGTGGTAAGGGCTTAGGCGCGCAGGGGGGAGGTCTCGAGTTCAAATCCTGGTGGAGGCAGGCTTGCGCGCGCATGGGGAATATTGGAACAAGCGCTGTTCAAGGGTGGAGGGGGTGCGTGGGGTGCGTGGGGTGTTGTATAGGGGCTGAAAAGCGCTGTAAAAGGGGGGTTCAAGCGCTATAAAAGCCCCCCCGATTGGAAGTATTTTTTAATTTTTTAAAAAATTTTAAAATTTTTTTAATTTTTTTTAACTTTTATCAGCGCTTTTTTAAAAGCGCTGATAAAAGGTTCCTTTATCAACGCTAAAACGAAAGTGCTGATAAAGGAAGTGCTGATATAGGACCCCTTTATCAGAGCTAAAAAAAGCGCTGATAAAGGGGTACTTTTATCAGCGATTTTTTTTAGCGCTGATAAAGGGGTCCTATATCAGCTCTTTTCGGAGTGCTGATAAAAGGGACCCCCCCTTTATCTACGCTGGCTTTATCAGCGCTTTTCTAGCGCTGATAATGGTTATTTTTAGCGCTGATAAAGGTCGTGTTTGTAGTAGTGTGATTTGTTTTTCTTGCACATGTTTGACATGTAATTTTGTGTCCACTTTCTCAGATCGTGATTTAATCATCTATAGAATGATAAATATAATATAAATATAAGATATATCCACTATATATTTTTTTATAATAATTTATAAAATTTAGTGATAGGAAACGAAATAAACTGTTCACAGAGACAGTAGGTCATGCGTGCGCATGAACAATATTTCCATTTTCTTATCATATTGAAATAAATAAAAGTAAACTTTATATATATATATTATCATTATAATATAATTTTAATTTAATATATATAACATATTTTTTTAAACCCATCATAAGGCATTCCATGTAAATCATGAATGTATCACATCGCTTCGTGAGGTGGTAGTCCACCGTATACATGATCTATGTTATCGTATTCCCATAAAATAGAAAGTGTGAAGGAATTTGTTAATTAATAATTAAATATTCATATATATATATATATTAAATATTATATATATAATATATAAATAGTATTTCCTTCATTATTCTTATCCTTGAAAGGTGGTAATGGAAAAATGAATGACATCGGTTCATATGGTGGTACTCCACCGTAGATACGAACAATGATTTTGTAACGCATTTGATGGAATTTTGTGTGTTTTTCTAATTAGTAATATTAAAATAATAATATATAAGTATATTTAAGAAAATTATGTTATTATACAATCATTATAAAAAATTAATTGAAGGTTTTTGGGGAACAAATAGAACAAAAATGTTTTTTGATGAATATTGCCTCTTCTTCGGGTATCTACTTTTATTTTCACCAAAGGACTTCATTGGTAGGATTTATACCCAAGATAAGGCTTATATAATAAGTTTAGGGAAGTTTTGAGGTGAATTTGGTAGGTTTTGGTCATACCAAATGGGTTGACATGTGTGAAGAATGGGGGAGAGTGAGTGCACCTTTATAACAGAGGGGGAGTTGTATTCTTGTAAATACTCAAAATTATTTACCATTGGGTGGTTTATCATAAATAATGTATATAAAAAATTGGATAATAATGGATTGGAGGGTTTATTTGGTTTAGAAATACCTACACCATAGAAAAATAAATGCATCATTATAATGTTATTCCTTAACTTCAAAGTTTACATATTTTTACCATGTTGGTTTTTTATTAAGGTAACCAATTTTATAACTTAGGTAATTTATACATTATAACTAAATTAAAGTGAGAATAATTTTAATATTTATACCCATTTATAATAAAATATGATATATAATATTTAAAATAAAAACCCCATCTGTGTTGGAAATTAATTTTAACTGAAGCACATGTAGTGTGCAAAAACACTACATTAACCCTAACCACACTAACAAAGTTTTTACTATTGAGGGTTCAATATTTTTATTATAAAAGATAAATTTATCCATTAATGGAAAATATATGATTTGAGCACGGGAAGCTGAGGAAAACCTCAGATATGTGTCTATGACATATAATTCCCCATGCTTGATGTGGGATGCCTCGGGCTTCCACGCCCTCGAGAAGCCTTGTGGTCAAGGATAACAGACAGACATGCCAGGTACCCCAGCATCCAGACACGCTACTGATGCCTCAACGTGACTACTCCCCTGACTGAAGGTTGCTGCCCTGACTGGACCCTTTGGAATGTCCCAACAGAAGCAGTGTAATTAACTGGCGCCCATGGAAACATGGCACAGGGAAAAGTTTCACGAACAATGTATTAAATCTATAAGGGAGACCCGGACTAGGTGACGAGTTCTGAGGAGGAATCCATAGGAGGAAGAACCGACATCCCATCATCCCGTTTCGATCAAGGAGCAGACGTCCCTAAATAAGGAGCGAATGTCGCCCGCCTTTGGAAAGCGGGAATGCGGGGCAATAGAAGCGTCGCGCATCCTCCCCCAGGGGCGGACGGGCGCGCGCCCCGGCAAAAGCGTCGGAAACAGAAATGGTGAACCCGACGTGAAATTCTTCTCCTCAATATGGGGATTAGTAGCATTTGAGACACCAGTAGATTGACGTGTCACCGGATCCAGACATCCGGTTCCTGGTCCCGCCAAGCAAATAGCGGGCCTATCGTGAAACTCACCGGAAGTCGGGGGAGTAGAACTTGGGGCACTCCGTTTTGCGGCGTATTGGCGTGGATCCTTCTCACAGACATGGAGAATGGAAGAACGCTGGGGCACCGGCTGTCAATCCTTTTCCTCTCAGTACTGATGAGTTGATCCCTTCGTTTCTCAGGAATCAGGTTGTTGTTACAGAGACGCGATCACCATCCGCTCCTCGCCCACGCAGAGGCAGGGGCAACACCGCCACGACCATCCCACATAACGCCGCTACCGCCACGACAGCCGCCGCATTGCGGAATACGGGGCGTCTACGTACCCTTTCCCCATCAGAGGTCATCTAGAGAAGGGTGATCAACAACCTCGTGCGCAGGTACGAGGAAGAAGGGGTCATCCCGACCCGGGATATGGCCCGCTTGGACCTGGAGGCCTCCAGGCCCCACCGTCAACGCCGCCCTAACAGGCCGCGCAGGGAGCCCCTGCTCCCCACCCCAACATTCAACCGTTTCGGGAGCTTGTCTCCGGAATGCATTGACGACTCCTCGCCTTACGCTGAAGAGGCGGGCGCTGTCCGGCTCATCCCGCCCAAGGTCCCGACCCGAGGGCTCCAGGCGAGAGCTCCCGCCCGGCCGTGTCAGCGCCGCCGTCCGGCCCCGCAGGAAGAGCAGGCAGACTACGTCCCTGCACCACTAGCGCCAGCCCGCCTGACCCGACGTCAGTGCCGGGCCCGGGCTGAGGACGCTCGCCCGGGCATGTCGACGTCGACAGCTACAGTGGCCCGAGCCACCGCCGACGTGCATCGTGAAGCCCCTGCATATACTGGGCAGGGGAACTCCTTCACCCAACCAGGATCGAGACCACAACCGCCCCACGGGCAGGCTGGGTTGACTCTCCGAGTTGCAGGCCCAAGTGGTGATCACCGCGAGCTAACCCGCGGTAATGTCACCCCGTACGGAGGTCCTCCCCGTACCACTACTCCACAGAGCGTGGGCCTTCCCCGCTCCGAGGTTTGTCATGGAGTCCATCCTCCTGCCCCCGACCGCCAACCTGAAGGCACCGTCCATCCGGTCCTTCTTCAACGTGGGGGACCTCCCTAAGTCCTTTCTGTAACTGGAGAAGGTCCTCCTCGCCCCAGCAACTTGAGGAATGAAGGTCAGCCTTGCTCCACTCGCATCGACCATGGAGGTCCTCCCCATGCTCCTGCCAGTTCCAACAGAGGCCCCGCCCACATGAGTACTGTTCATGGAGGTCCTCCCCATGTACCCTTCGACATTTTCCCTGGTGCCCCTCGCACCCCGGCTATCTCGAGTGGGGGCCCTCTCCGCCACGGCGCCAGCGCCGCCCCGAGGCTGCCTGATAGGGGTCAACCCTGTCCCGAAGAGCCACCCCGGGGCAGGAGAGCGGGTCGTCGCCGCAACAAGAAGAACCCTAGGAAGGCCCAGGTGGAGATCAAACCTGCCCGCTTCTCCGACTCGGAAGCGGAATGTGATTCAGCGATGGAACCTTCTCCTCGCTCCTCCGTATCATGGACTGGGGCAGGAACCAGAGGCGTTATCCTCATTCTCCTGGAATTTGAGGTCCACCAGATTCCTATCTCCCTCTGCAGGTACATCCAAGAGGAAGCAATCCTGGGAATTCCGCAGGTCTCGACCGCGCAATCACCGCCTCTGTCACCAGGCGAGCCATCTACCTCTACTAGAGATCATGGAGAGTTATTTTGGGGGCCAACGACAGTAGAGCGATGACACGACCTGTCGCCGGTAGACGTGGCTCCTGTTCCGGAAGCTGCGGTTATCAGCCCGTCATATCGTGACATCGTGGCCAGGTCACCTCACTCTTCGGAGGATGGCCCGGAATTCGGCGGCCAGTCAGCTCGTTTGCCGTATTCTCCACCGCCGAGCTTGCTATCCCAAAGGTCCGACTCGGTACCGCTACCGGTCCCTCAGCCGCCCCCGGTTGATGAGTGGGGCAACACAGGGCCAGACCCTGAGTCCGAGCCTAGGAGCTTCTGGAGTATCCTTGCAGCGGATTACATCCCGGAGAAGTTCTGGCCGGCGGCGACACTGAATTTCCGCATATCAGAGTTTCTTACCCCTGAAGAAGTGGGGTGCTTTTTTGGAACCTTATGGGCTACACACTTCCGCCTCTGTTATGAACGGGTGGTGTACCCCAGGAGTCGAGAGCACTTCAAAGAAATCGGCGAGCAGTGCCACCTGATCAATGCAGCAGCACTTCTTGTGGCCCAGCACCCTGAGTCGCCAGTCCACCAGAGCGCCCATCAACGAAAATGCGTTCAGAGTCTTAAAGCACTCCGCAGAATCGTCAGGGAAGCCACCCCCCATGTGCAAGTCCATGGTTGGGGACACTATGTCGCTCTCCTCTTCGACCCTATCCGACGGCAGTCCGATTCGCTATGCGACATCGAGGATATTCCCTCAAGAGGGGTCGCAGTCCACATGGCCGACGTTGTGGATAAGGAAGATGAGCTTGAGTTCCTTGATGGAGACTTACCACCCGAGGGCGTACCGCCGCTGCTCGACCCGTCAGGGAGAGTTACCCATCAGCAAAGGAACCTGTTAGGTCTCCCCGTACCCACCGAGTCACTGGTACTCGGTCGAAACACTGGAAAGGGCAAGGAGCACGTCGGAACAGTCAAGAACTCCGACCCGTCCGCCTCTGTGCAGAAAACGGACGAAGATCCCGAGAAGGCCACGTTATTCCAGCTGCTTGCTGAGCAGAAAAAGATGGTTGACGAACTCTTGGCTGAGCGCACCGTAGAGCGGCGACCCGACTTTGGTAATCCCAGGCCAGGGCAGTAGGGGCGGGAATAATTTCCCCCCGGTGAGATGCCACCAGGCCACCCTGATCATGCTACTGCCGCAGACAGGGCGGAAGCCGGAATGTACGGCAAGAGGGTGTGATACGTCTCTCCAAATCCCCTCGAGCGACGAGGCAATCTGAAGAATCCAATCCGGGTTATCCCAGTCGCCCCGCAGGTCGTCCAGCCAGTTGACCCACGAGCGGCCGAAGTCGTCTACCGTGTTGAAGAGCCTGGCAATGCACTTGTGGTTAGGGATCCCCGTCAAGACAGGGACCCCCACCCGGAGGATCTTATTGCGGCGCTCATAGCTCGCCTCGAAGCGTTGGAAATGCGGCAGGTGGCGGTCCCACCGGATGGCAAGCCTTATCCCGCGTGGTTGGATGATATGCCCGCACCTCCAGGTTTTGGGAACCCCACTTTCTCGCCTTTTAACGGGACAGGGGACCCGCCGCAGCACCTGGCTCATTTTTCTTCCAGGTGTGGCCCCATGCTCGGGACCCCAGCTCAGCAAGAAGCCGCCAAGCTCCGATGTTTCGTACAGACATTGGAAGGTCCGGCATTCTTCTGGTACAGCCAGCTCCCTATCAGATCGGTGACCGGTTGGGAGGATCTTCGCCGACAGTTCTTATACCAGTTCAGCTCCACCACGCGAAAGACCAGCATTGCAGACCTCTTCATGTGCAAGCAAAGGCCTGATGAGCGAGTCGCAGACTTCATCGCCTGGTGGAAGGGACTTATGTATTCCCTCGATATGCCACTGACTCAAGAGAAACTACTGACGATGTGTGTGGGGAACGTCAAGACAGAGCTGGTACCCTCGTTGATTACCCAGAACTACCCTGGAGGGTTCAGAGATTTCTCGTATAAGGCTCAACGCCTTGAGGAAGCCCAGCAACAGGCCAGTCAGGCACGCTTGTTGCCCCCTATGATCCCAGCCAGGAGGACCGCCAGGGCTGAATCTGCCGCGGTGGCTCAAATAGAAGCCCCGAGGCAGCTGGAATTGCTGCCGGCGGCACCACCCCCGCAACCCCGCAGAGGTCCTCCACCTCAAGCACAGGCTCCTGCCCAGCAGCGGCCGCCTCAGAACTGACAGGTTCCCCCACGCAACGCGCCACCGCCACCTAGGTGAGACAATCAGGCGCCGCCTCCTTGGCATGCCCCTCCGGCCCCTCGTCAGGACCAGGCCCCCAGGGCCCCCTATCTAGAAAAAAGGTACCAGACCTATTCGTTCAACGAAAATCAGGTCCCTGGCTACTTCCGAAGTGCTCTAGAGCAAGGGATTGTGCGTCTGCCTGAGTGCAGAAGGCCGGCAGAGGCGCATCTCACCGATCACCCCAACTAATGCCCTTATCATCAGATCCTGGGGCACACCCTCAAGCGATGCTATGTGTTTAAAGACTGGATTCAGGACCAGGTCAACAATGACATAGTCAAGTTGGGCCCAGCACTAGCACAAGTGGTAGGTGTCTTTGCAGGATCAGAGATCAGCAGCGACAGTGAAGGTGAGTGGCAGCAGGTCCCTAGCCGCGAGTCCTGGAAATACGATGACTGGATGGCTCGAAAAACCATCGTCCATGCCCAGGGTATCATCCGGGCGCGCCTGAAGCAGTCGGAACCTTCAGAAGAAGTAGTCGGTGCCTCCGCATCGTCTTCACAGTCGACCTCTGCCCAAAAGGGCAAGCAGCGGCGACGCAAGAAGAAGCAACGTGCACCGCCAGTGTCGTCGCCATCCCGCACTCTCGGCGACTTTATGCCCCCCGAAATGGGGACCCCTCCCAGAATCCGCCCAGTGGTGGATGAATCCTCGAGCGACAGCCAGGGGTACGCCTCGGTTAACACCGTGGAGCTGGTAAAGCCCTATATGACCCCCGACGAGGGGGAACGCCAGGCAGACCTCCCCAACGTTTCCAGCCGACGTCAACGTCAGCGGAATCGCAATGGCGCCGGTCATCGAGGTACGTCAGCAGGCACTCTTGGCCAAGACGTGCACGCTACCGAGACCAGACAGCAGGCTCAGCGCAGATCTCAGCACGCACAAACCCATCTAACACCCTCGGCTCTACCTCCACCGTCGTTCGTGCTATTGGATCAGGGGGAGCCGCCTTGTTCGTATCACAGTCAGTATTGCCTAGCTACAGGCCAGCCTCCGCTGTCTGATCCCATTCCGGCAACTAAGCTTCAGGCTTCTACTAGTAGGAAGTGAGATGTACCCAGTACTAGTCAATCGCCGGTTCAGCCGGCCGGACCCGTTGTGCCTCCAAATGCCGAACGACCTCTTGTAAGCAAAGGCTCGCGTTTGGCATGAAAGTACGATGTTCTGAAGCACCTGGTCGGCATTCCGGCGAGGCTTTCCATCCTTGAGGCCCTTCGCCTGTCATCTGAAATGCGTGAGGCACTTGCCGAGGCCCTAAGGATCCCCCTCCAGTTCGAGACGGAAGTAGCAGCTGCGGAAGCCTTCCATACCGAGATGATCCAAAACGCCGAATGTCAGGTGGTTATCTCATTCTCCGGTGAAGATGAGGACCCTCCTATACAGGGGCACATTCGCCTGCTGTACATCACTGGCCACTTCAATGGTGTGGAAGTCCGTCGTTGCCTCATTGACACAGGTTCCGGAATCAATCTAATTCTGACCCGGACGCTGCGAAAGCTGGGTCTGTCCGAAGGTGATTTAACTCCCTCTGACCTCAGGATCCAGGGGTACGACAGGACGGAGCAAACCCCAGTCGGCAAGATCCGCCTGAAGACTCAGTTCGGTGGCTTAATTGCCAGCACCGAGTTCATGGTTGTCTCTCAGGACACCGCCTACAACGCATTGATGGGTAGGCCATGGCTCTATCTGCATGCATCGGTCCCTTAGTCGTATCACCAGTGCCTCAAGTACTCGCTGAACGGTCGAGTAGGCGTGCTCCAAGGAGACGCGTCCCCTTTCGCTTCTTGTGAGGCCCGCTATCTGGATGCGGGTTATTACAAAAGTAAGGACAAGCAAATCCTGGTAAGCGAGGATGAACCCGCCCCGATCACAAGTGATCCCGGGGAAAGCATGGATGACGCCTACATCCTCCTGATCCACCGGTTGGAGGCCACAACCCCCGATGGGACAATGTTTCGTTGTTTCGGGTACGCAAGGAAGGAATGTTCCCGTGTCCAAGCGACGACGGAAAATCACCTCGTACTCCTACATCAACCAGGCTCAAGTCATCCCAGAACCCCCTACCCCTGTACGGTACCGGGACGTCAAGCTCATGACAACGACGGTGCGCCATACGTGTCTCTTCCTCCGGGTTGGAATTAACCGACTCAGGCTGACACGTCACCACTGCTTTGATATCATCAAACGTGGCCCTTTAGGCCGAAGGCCAGATGGGATAGGGTCGAATGCCTTCATTGCTATGGTCTCAAGGGAAAGCGAGTCTCCCGATGTGATGACCGCTTCTGCCCAAGCCGGCACCAGCTGCCCCTCGGATTTTGATAGACCAGAAGCCCCCCCCCCCATCGCGGGAAGTCCCCCCATGGGTGGGGAGGAAGACTTGGAGGATGTTCCCCAGCCTTTGAAGAAGGCGTCTCTACCATGGTTGATGAACTGGTACAGGTAAACCTTGGTAGCGAGGCAGATCCAAAACCCACATTGATCAGTGCAGCCATGTCCTCCGAAGAGCGGCAGCAGTACGTAGACTTCCTCAAACAGCACCGTGATGTGTTTTCTTGGAGTTACAATGAGATGCCAGGGCTAGATCCCCAAGTATCTGTTCATCGTCTTGGCCTCTCGGCAAAACACCGCGGGTTTAAGCAGCCTCCCAGGAAGATGCACCCTTCCCATGGTGCTATGGTTGAGGCCAAATTTGTTAAGCTAATCAAAGCCAACTTCGTCAAGGAGGCCCAGTACCCCAAGTGGCTTGCCAACATTGTGCCAGTCAGGAAAAAGAATGGGCAGATCAGAGTCTGTATGGACTTCCACGATCTTAATCACCATTGCCCAAAGGATGACTTCCCACTCCCAGTGACGGAGTTGTTGATTGACGCCACAGCCGGGTTCCAAGCCCTCTCTTTCATGGATGGGTATTTCGGGTATAACCAGATCCGAATGGCCCCCGAAGACGAGGAGTCCACTGCCTTCAGAGCTCCCCAAGGTACCTTTTTCTACCAGGTAATGCCATTCGGTTTGAAAAATGCAGGTGCCACTTATCAGAGGGCCATGCATCGCATATTCAAACCGATTCTCGGGACATTGGTGGAATGCTACGTGGATGACCTTGTAGTCAAATCATGCCAGTGCCAGGACCATCTCAGAGACCTTGAGAAAGTGTTCGGCTTCCTCCATTCCCGTCACCTGAAGATGAACCCGCTGAAGTGTGCTTTTGGGGTAACCTCCAGGAAGTTTCTGGGCTTCGTTGACAGATACCGAGGTATCGAGATCGACCCGGAGAAGATCAAGGCCATCAGCCAAATGCCTCCCCCGAGCAACATTCGGGAGCTTCGAGGCCTTCAACGCCACTTAGCCTATATACGCCGATTCATCGCGAATCTGGCCGGCAAGTGTAATCCCTTTTCCCAGCTCATGAAGAAGGGCGCCACCTATGAATGGGATGAGGAGTGTCGGACCGCCTTCGAGGAAATCAAGCAGTATCTGCTCCAACCTCTGGTCTTGATGCCACCCGTCTCCGGAAAGCTTCTGGTCCATTACGTGACCACCCTGGAGAGGTACCTCGGTGAACTACTTGCCCAGAAGAATAATGAGGGTACTGAGAATAGTCTCTACTATCTCAGCCGCATGCTTCTCGATACGGAGGTCAGATACTCCCCTATAGAAAAGAGCTACCTCGCGCTCATCTTCGCCGTGCAGAAGTTACGACATTACCTGCAGCACCACGAGGTGCAATTGGTCTCCCGGGTAGACCCACTGAAGTACATTCTGAACCGTCCCATGCTGACTGACCGACTAGCACGGTGGGCGGTGATTCCCCAGCAGTTTGATATCAATTTTGTACCTCAGAAGGCCATTAAGGGACAGGCATTGGCAGACTTTTTAGCTGTCCATCCAACCTCCGCGGATCAATCCCTGGACCTGGATTTCCCTGATGAGACAATCCTTTCAGTCGATCATGCTTCCCCATGTTGGCAAGTGCATTTCGACGGCACCTCCCGGAGCCCCACCGGTAGGAGGCTCAACGATCCCAAGCTCAACAGAGTGGGCCTGGGTATTGTCTTCATTACCCCGGCGCAAGCCATCCTGCCATACTCGTTCTTGTTATCAGAAGGATGTACGAACAACGAGGCAGAGTACCAATCTCTCATCACCGGCCTCGAGCTGGCCCTTGAGATCCATGTGCCCCATTTACATGTGAAGGGAGATTCCGAGCTGGTAATCAAACAGGTTAATGGCGACTACGTCGTCAGGAAGCCGGAGCTCGTACCGTTGCTGGAGTACACCCTCTTCCTAATGGCCCAGTTCTCCCCTCGACCAGAGGTTACCCATGTCCCACGGTCGTAGAACGGCCAAGCAGACGCCTTGGCTGGTTTAGCCACGTCGCTCGCGGAACCCGAGCAAGATGATTTGGTCATACATGTGGCACACCGGAGATTCATTTCCCCCGTCACCCAAGAGGACCATGATGGCCTGCGGGTAAGCCATATCACCGCCGGAACCTCCATATCGGGAGTCCCGGGTTCGTCAGACGTAGTGGTTGAAACCACCCCCGACTAGAGAGCACCTTTTGTCGAGTATCTCCAAAATGGTCAGCTCCCGGATGATCGGGCCGAGCGCGAGCGAATTCGACGTCGTGCAGTGCAATTTACCCTCCAGAGCGGCCCTAGTCTGGAACATATCCTTTATAAGCGGAGTTTCGATGGTGTCCTTCTCTGTTGCCTCCAAGGAGGGGAGATACCTCAAGTTATGCAAGAGGTTCACGCCGGTTCCTGTGGCGCCCATCAAGCTGGGCCGAAACTGTCCCATCAAATCTGGAGGTTGGGGTACTTTTGGCCCTCTATGATCCACGATTGTGTTGGATATGCCAAGAGATGCCACACGTGCCAAGTACACGCCAACTTCTTGCATCGGTCGCCGGAGCCCCTCCACCCCACCTAGTAGTCTTGGCCATTTGCGGTATGGGGGCTTGATGTAGTGGGACCGTATCCACCGGCAACAGCCCGTCAGTGTAGGTTCATCCTGACTGCTACATATTTCTTCTCTAAGTGGGCAGAGGCAGTTCCGCTCAAAGAGGTCAAGGCCCGTTCCATCATTGACTTTGTGAGCTCCAACATAATCCACCGGTTTGGAGTCCCTCACGCCGTCCTCACCGATAACGGCACCAACATCCGAGCAGCTGAATTAAAGAAATTGTACGCTAAGTACGACATCTGGTCAAACCATACCTCCCGGTACCACGCGCAGGAGAATGGACAGGTCGAGGCGTTCAACAAGACCCTCTCTAACATTCTGCAGAAGATGGTTGGTCAGAACAAGAAAAGTTGGCCAGACAAGCTCCCCAACGCCCTCTGGGCTTACCGGACGACGACTCGCAACTCTACCCAGGTGACCCTATATTCCCTGGTGTATGGATCTGAGGCCATCCTACCCATTGAGATCCAGCTGTCATCGTTACGCACTGCAGTTTACGACCACCAGACATCAGATGAGGTAGTCGAGATCCATCTGGCTAAATTAGAGGCACTGGACGAGAACCGGATTCGTGCCCTGCACAATCTGGAAAGGCATCAGGACAAGATAGCGAGAGCCTTTTACAAGAAGGTTCGTCTTCGCTCTTTCTACAGGGCGACCTGGTACTGGCCCTTCGAGCGCCAATGATTCCTGGTAGGAAACCGCCCAAGTTAGAACCCAAATGGGAAGGGCCTTATATCATCCATAAGGTTTACCCCAATGGAGCATACTCCTTGGTGACCACGGATGGAGAGCGTATAACCCCTCCCACCAATTCCAAATTCCTCAAACGATACTTTGCCTAGGGCAAAAAGGTCCATCACGACCCTAAACTGCAAGATGGTCCCACACGACCCTAAACTGCATCCCCGTCCTTACTGCAAGACGTTAAACTGCAAGCCAGTCAGGCCTTCCTGACCGAGGCTCGGCCACAGGCCCCTTGGCCTCCTCGGGCCCCCGGCCCCATCTTCACTACAAGACATTAAATTGCAAGCCAGTCAGGCCTTCCTGACCGGGGCTCGGCCTCAGGCCCCTTGGCCTCCTCGAGACCCCGACCCCGTCTTCACTGCGAGATGTTAAAAAGAAAGCTGGTCAGGTCTCCTTGACCGCGGCTCGGCCTCAGGCCCCCTTGTTTTCCCTGATCTATTCTCTTGTGGGATTGTACGGT
This sequence comes from Viscum album, assembly GCA_963277665.1. NCBI lineage: Eukaryota > Viridiplantae > Streptophyta > Magnoliopsida > Santalales > Viscaceae > Viscum > Viscum album. The sequence goes on along the minus strand of OY728123.1, from coordinate 2,066,342,519 downwards.
ATGGTGTAGGACTATGTCCTCATTCACATCGAATTACTCGTCGTACCGTACATATCCCCAAATGAGATGCTTCTTATCGTCCCGCATGACGTTAAACTGCATTTCTAGAACTACGTGTGGCTTGATTCTCATCCTTATGAGATACGTAGGAACGCTCTGACGCCTCGTCTTGAGCCCAGCCCCAAGCTTTTCCCTTCCACTATCCCCCCTGGGAATAGTTTTCTTGGAGGATCTTTGTGTAGAAGGGAGTAGGCTTTCTTGGCCCCGCTTATGCAACCCCGCTCGCACAAAGATTGTAAGGGTCGCACCATGCGCCCACTCCCGTTCTTCTATCCTCCTACGTCCTCACCGCATGACGCTAAACTGCATGGCCTTCAAGAACTATGTATGGCTTGATTATCATCCTTATGAGATACGTAGGAACGCTCGGACATTTAGTCCGTTGGCCCATCCAAAAAGACAAAATCTTCCCCTCGGGTCAAGACATGGCAGGGTGCACACTTTTGCCCCGACCCAGATCGAGCAAGCCTCGGCCCGGCTGCACATTCCCCCTGGAGGTGTTTTCCCCTTTCGTGGATGGATACAAATATGCTTCACCCACTCCTTGATTGGGATTCCATCATTTTTCACACCAAGAGGGACCCCCAAGAATGGCCTGGATACAATGTCCAAGGGCTCTCCTACCGATACGGGCCAACGCCCCCGAGGGTTTTCAAGAAACAAGCCGATACAAGTCCCGTGTTGAGAATTTGGTCAGCGGTCGATGCTCATTTGTTTCCCCCATACGGGTCACCATAGGAACGCTGTGTTTCGAACATGGTCAACAGTGTCCTGGATTTTCGGGTCCACCCCGAGATGTCCCAGGCATCAAGAACAGTGATTCATTCCGCCCCATCCCGAGGTGACAAACTCCCCCCAGGTGGTGCTAGCGATCGGGCCCACGGCCCCGATTCCTCATAAGGGTGTACGGTGTGATGTGGTACTATGTCCTCTTTCGCGTCGGGATCATGTACCATGTCGTACGCCCTCCCTTTACGAGGCCCAGCCTCAGGCCCCTTGGCCTTCTCGGGTCCCCGACCCTCGTCCTTATGTAAGACGTTAAACTGCAAACCAGTCAGGCCTTTTTGACTGATAACTTTCCCCTTTCTTCGGGCCACGACCCAGGATTCCTCATAAGGGTATACGGTGTGATGTGGTACTATGTCCTCATTCGCGTCGGAATCATGTACCATGCCGTACGCCCTCCCTTTACGAGGCCCAGCCTTAGGCCCCTTGGCCTTCTCGGGTCCCCGACCCTCGTCCCCATGTAAGACGTTAAACTGCAAACCAGTCAGGCCTTCCTAACTGATGCCTGACCTTAGGCCCCTTGGCCTTTCCGGGCCACGGCCCAGGTCCCCTCTTACCCAGGGTGTACGGTGTGGTGTGGGACTACGTCCTCATTCACGTCGGCTTCTTCGCCATACCGCACACCTCCCTTATTTCGGGGTATATTTCTCCCCTTCTCGTCCAGTAATGACGTTAAACTACATATAGAGAACTACGTGTGGCTTGATTCCCATCCTCATGGGATACGTAGGACCACCTGAATGTCCAAAATTCGGGTCTAGCCCCATCTCTTGGGAATCCTCATCCCATCCCGGCCCCTTGGCCTATCCTTCATCCATGAGAGGATTATATGGTGTGGTGTGAGATTATGTCCTCATTCACGACGATCTCGTAATGACCACTCCATGCCCCCCCCCCTACTGAGCTGTTTCGTCGATCCCTTTTTCGGCGGTTCACCAATGTGCTTAAGAGTACTCTGGTTTATTACCTGGAATGACAAGCTTTACTCGGACACGTCCGCACCCGCTTTCCAGGCTTTGCGTATCCCCGCATCAGGGCTTTCATCATCTTTCACACCCAGAAGGACCCCCAATAACGGCATGGATACTACGCCCAAGGGCTCTCCTACCGATACGGGCCAACGCCCCCGAGGGTTTCAGACAACAAATCGATAAAATCCCGCGTTGCGAATATGGTCAGCGGTCGATGCTCGTTTGTTGTTCCCACCTCAGGATAATGCGATATGGACGCTGTGTTTCCACCATGGTTAACATTTTTCCTCTATCTCCACGCCAACCCATTAAGCCTAAAATGTCAGGTACATGATTCACACCCTTCGTCACTTCATCATGTCCAAGTAGAGTCTCAGAACTCTTGGTACTTTTCCTCCGTGCACGTCTGCACATTGGGAGAACAAGCTGCATCAAAGGTGTCCTTCGAAACTCTCCACCGACTCCCCTTTGATGGATTCCCCAAGTATTGTGATAAGGATCTTCCCCCCTTGTTTCCCACATCGAGTTTATCTCACGCGGGCTTAGGGATTGGGTTGACATCTGTGCTTGCTCGGGAGTTGTCACCCTCCACGGTCCGAGCTCTAAGACCATAAACTAAGATACTCATCTGGAACTACGTTCGAGACCCCTTGTCTTTGGGTCCATCTTGAGATCAGCAAGTTCACCTCTCCGGTCCTGCCTTCAGGACCCCGACCATGGGACTGCGTGGCGTAGTGTAGGACCACGTCCTCATTCACGTCGGGTTTGCAATAGCTGCACCACGCATACCCCGTTCTGAGAGTTAGCCCTCCTATTCCTTGTCCTGCATGACATTAAAAGGCATCCTTCAAAACTATGTGTGGCTTGATTCCCATATTCATGGGATACGTTGGACCACCTGAATGTTTAAGATTCGGGTCCAGCCCCACCTCCTAGTGATCTCCTGATCTCCCGGTCACCTAGGCCACTTGGTCTATCCCTCTCCAGGAGGGGGATGTGTAGGTATGATACACGGTTTTGGGCATCGTCCCCCCTTCCCCTGGGAATCTGCCATCTCTCGATCACCCTCAAGGTCGAGTCCCTTGACTCCTTGCAGTGGTTCACCCATATATTAAGAGTACTCTGGTCTAGGACCAAGAGTGTCAGATTCAACTTGATCAAGTTCCTTCCACTTTCCAAGCTTCGTGTTCCCCTCCATTCGGGCTTCCATCACCTTTCGCACCCAGAGGGACCCCCAAGAACGGCCTGTATACAATTCCCAAGCGCTCTCCTACCGATACGGGCCAACGCCCCCGAGGGTTTTGGACAACAAATCGATAAAACCCCGCGTTGTGAATATGGTCAGCGGTCGATGCTCATTTGTTTGCCCTCATCTTAGGCTAACGCGACAGGATGCTTTGTTGCGAACATGGTCAGCAATAATCCTCTGTCGTCACGCCAGCCCCTTCAGTCCTTGAATGTTGGTTGCGTAATTCACATCATTTTCCACCCCATCATGTCCAGGTGGAATCTCGATACTTCTGGCACTATCCCTCGGTGCATTTTTGCATGTCAGGGGGACAAAGCTGCAATATGGCGTCCTTCGGGGCTCCCATGGTCCGATTTCTAAGACCATAAACTAAGATCCATTCGGGACTACGTTCAACTTGATTCCCATCCTCATGGGATACGTAGGACCGCCGAGACGCCCTGTCTCCGGGTACAACCCATTCATGAAACCAGTCTCTCCCCCTGTTTCCCCTCTATATAGGCCCCTCGGCCTAAGGTTTCCCTCTCCGAATGGCGTACAATCTGATGTGAGATCATGTCTCCGTCAATTGTGTTTTACAACACTGCACACATTTCCGGCCTAGCATCGTCTCTACTACGTTTGCACTGCATGACGATAGAATGCATTCTTGGTCCTATCATACGAACTTAAACTGTGACATTATCATCCTGGATGCACGACAAAAAACGACACTGCATTGTGGTAACCTCATTGTAGAGGACATCACGTTTGGTACTGGCCATGTGCCATGCCATTTGGAAATGCCCATCATGGCTTGATCCTTGTGGCGACATCACGGCCTAATATTCTAGGCCTGTCACTTCACAAAAAAAAACCATTCACCCTAAAGAACAAACAAGATATATCAAATTCCACTTCTTTTAGTGCAAGGTCCACGCCCGCACTTCTCTTTTCCCCTAACACTGGTATCCTACCGTGTCACCATCCAGAACTACGTATGGCTTGATTCTCATCCCTATGAGATACGTAGGAGCGCCCGGGCACTTCCCCACGGACCCATTCTAACTTTTCATGGTCCGAATTCTATGACCCTAAACTAAGATCTCCCTAAGGGAAAGAAATTTGCTCCCTCTCTCTAATACGTTTCGTTGTCGTATTCAGATGAGTTTCGACAAAGAACCCGAAGTGTGGTACATTCATGCGGACATTCCCTTCATCCCACGACCAAGCTTCGTGAACTCGCTATTTGGATCCTCATCCGCTTCCACGTCCAGAAGGACCCCCGGACGACATGGATACTTGGATTAAGGGCTCTCCATGAATGCTGGACCTAAGGGCCCTTCAATCGTTTCGGGCCAACGTCCCTACAGATATTTGACAACATCTGTGACACGGTCCCGTGTTTCGAACATGGTCAATTATCGACCCTCATTTGTCTGTCTCCATTCTAGGCTAACGCGACAGGGTTCTGTGTTGTGAATACGTCAGCAGTTATCCCCCATCGTCACGCCGCCATCATCATGATCTGAATCTCGAGCACCATGATTCACGCTTTTCCACTTCCTCATGTTCAAGTGGAATTCCATCATACTCGGATCTTTCTCTTCGCGCATCTAGGTGCGCTAAATGATCGTGTTAGTGTCATTGGGCTGGTATTCACCGAGCGTCCCTTTGCCCTAACCTACCCCTCTCTGTGTCGGGAAAATCCCACCACTACTACTTGTTTCCCACACCGAGCACGACTCACGTGGGATTAGTAGTTTTGGCGAGATGTGTACCAATGCGGTCAGGCTGCTCCTCGTCCTGCATGACGTTAAAATGCACTTTCAGAACTACGTATGGATTGATTCCCATCCTCGTGGGGTACGTAGGGACGCCCGACCACTTTGCTTCGGGCCCAGCCCAATCCTCACTCTTGGTCCCTCGACCTGAAGAGTTTCCTCCGGGGGTACATGGTGTGATTTGGACTCCAAGTCCTCATTCGCGTCGGTTTCATATCTACCGCGCCACACGCCTCCTTCCCTCTTATTCCACGTCCTATCGTATGACGTTAAACTACAGGAATCTATGTGTCCTCAACGCATGACATTAAACTGCGGTTCTACACTGAACAAGTTCAGGATGCCCCAAGATCCCACTGGGAAGTGACAGATCCCCCTCGCCAGAGAGGCCCTGTCTGAAAGAAGGAATGATCCATGATCAAACCGATGCGCCTATCTGGCATGCTCCCACCACGGTGGTGTAACTACCTAAGTGTTGGATTCTGTTCGGACAGACCATCACCCCATATTCCACGCTTTGTGTGCCCCTTATTCGGACCCTCATCCCTTTTCATGTCTCACGTAACCCCCTAACGGCCTGGTCTCATGCCACATCGGCTCACCTTCCGTCCTGGGCCAACGTTTCGGAAGACGGGTCATATCTGGAAGGACCCCCTAACAGTATGGATTTTTTACCTATGGTCCGCCAACTGTCCTGGGCCAACATCCCGAAGGATCGATCAACAACATTTGTGACATGGTCCCGTGTTTCGAACATGGTCAACGGTCGACCCTCATTTGATGTCCCCATTTCAGGCGAATGCAGTAAGGATACCATTTCTCCGCCACGGTTAATGGTTGTCCTTTATTGTCATGCCGCCTCCACAGTGTTCCGAATCTTGGGTATCGTGATCCACGCTTCCCATTTCCATCTGTTTGGACCGATTTCAGCGCCCCTGGCGTTGCCCCGTTCGTGCATAAGAGCACGCTGAAGAAGCGGTAAGTCGGTTACCCTAGAAATTCCTTCACCGATCAGGCCTCTCCCATCTTTCGGGAATCTGGACTGGTGATCCGAATCCCGGATGCCCGGAGCATGATCCCCACTCCTACGTTAGGTGGGATGAGCGGGCAACTATCTCCTGTTTCTCACATTGGGCTCGACCCACGTGGGCTTGGGGAATTGTCACCGAATGTCCCGCCAACATTGTAGAGATGTAACAAGGCAATTCAAACCGTGGAAATTGTGCGTGCTAAGGCATTCAAAGCAAAGAAGAAAAAATTTGAAGCACAAAAGTACCAATAAAAGGTTTTTGGGATTGTTACAATACTCGGGGGTCGACTCCCCCCACAGACGGGTTGACCCCATCAAAAGAGTGTTGCAGCTCCGCCACTCGTTGGCTTGTGGCATCCAGGGCTTGCTGCCGCTAATTTAACTCTCACTCCTCCGCAGCAGTGGCGGGGCGCAGTTCGTCAGTTCTGGCTTTGGCCCTCTCCACGCCAGCTTGAACGGCAGCCATCTCTCCAGAGGTCTGCCTCATATGCTCATCTGCCTCTGCCAGCTGGGCCTTCAACCATGAGACCAGCTCAGATTGTGCGTCAAGAGAGGCTGAAAGCTCGTTTTCCCGGGTCTGCATCTATTGAACCTCGCCTTCAGCCTCCTGGAGCTTCTTAATGTTGGTCTCTTTCCTCCGCTGCCAGCCCACGCTGATCCCCGATCATGCTCCCGGATCTTCTCAGCCATAAGATCTCGGATGAGTGCATGAGGACGTTGGGCATACACTCCCCCAGCACACCGTTCGCGCAACCGCGAGCGGAGTCTATCCATTTCGGTCAGCCATTGCTGTTGGGGAGTGTCCTTGATAAAGCGCGTGATCAGCTTCCATGACCGGCGGCGGACTATGTTGCTGTCTTCCTCATCAGAGGCCGTTTCGTCCCAGTCTGCGCGATTGGCAGGCTCATACGCGAGATACGCCCGCAGGAAATCCTCGGCAGGATCAACATCCGGTGTTGAATCCAGTGCGACACCTGGCGCCGAAGAAGGCGCGACAGAACTGGGACCGACCGGTTGATCCTCTTCCTTGGAGTCCACCTCGATGAATTCGGGTACGGCCCTGCTGGTGGACCCACCAGTGATAATGTGCGTTGCAGCTTGAGGAGATGGAGGGACTATTGCCACTATCACCGGCATGCCCCTAGGAGGGACGCCACCAGACATCCCGACCAGTCTTGCCGCAGTGGCCCACGCCATTCGAAGAACTGTGCGACAGAGAGACATAAACGTTAGTTGGCATGGTCTACATGTGACAACGAGGAGACCAGTGGAGGAGACTTACGGAGATCAACCTCCGAGCACTGCTCTTGAGCCGGTACTGATGGGACCCTGAGATGAGGCCCCCCGTATACTGTTGGAAGGTCTGGAGATTCCGGAGGAGCCACCTCGGGCCCCCTGGTCCCACCAGACGCAGAACTGGACGCAGCCATAGGCGCGGGTTCTGAAGGTCCCGCATCATCACCCACCAAGGAGTGAGAACGAGGCCTGCGAACAAGTTCCTCCTGCATGGCTCAAACATTGGTGAGGAGTCCATAGGGATCCGAGAACATATCATAAGGAGAGAAGTTCGGAATGTTACCTCGAGAGCCTCCGCGAAATCGTCGGATTCTGAGCCTCGGTCTCCGACCTCACCCTCCTCCAGCGGGCTCCCTCCTCCAGCCTCATCCTCCCGAGAGGAGTCCTCTGATTCCTCCGCCAAGGGGAAGCGCTCCCTCAGATCGGCAGCCGATAACTGTGGGGGGACCGTCTGATTCAACAGTACCATCACCCGGTCCGTCATTGGGTGAGGGACGCCACTGGAGTGGACGTAATCCTCCAGCTCTTCCAGGTACTATTCTGCCTCCGCCGGAGACGCCATGAATCTAGCTGGAACTGGTCCTATGCCCGACAATTCCATCCCGAGGCGATTCAGGTGGGCCCATATCTCGGATGGGCTGAGTAATTGCCGGTTGACATCCCAAATGTCCCATGCTTCCGGGAAGACGGCATCCTCTGCCATATCAATGTGACGCAGGCGCTTCCCTGGAGCCTGGGTGGATATCCTACGAAATCCCCTCGGTGGCCGCCCCTCCGGATGACCCTGCTCTTCCAGAATCACTGGATCTACCGCTGTTGCAATACCCTCGGTCGGTGCGAGTCTCGCCGCCATGGCAGCCCCGCTACCGCGAGCGGCCCTAGCTGCCCTCCGGCCCCGACCTCGAGATAGAGGAGGCCCATAGTCACCAACCCAGATCGTTGGCTGCTTCAGCATCTCCCCTGGGTAAGCAGCCTCCCAACTGATGGCGTACTCCTTCACAAATCCGAAGGCGGCGGTGGATGGAGGCAATGCAATCCGCATCTTTCCATCTTCCCGTGTGAACATGAGCCACAGCTTCCTCATCACACACGGGTTCTCCTCGTGATGCACCTCCCAGTAGACCTGCGGGGTCAGCCGCTGCAGGCACCGGAACTGCCTCGTAAACCGATGCGGAGTGTACGGTTCACAGAGCGGCTCACGATCTATTCGTGCCACCAAAACTCCACCTCGGAAGGCCAGGAGGTAAGCCCGATGTTCATCCGTTCCCCGTCCTTCATCAGTAAGCATCCCCGTCAGCAAAGGGAAGGGATGGAAATTGAACTCATCCGCCCTCCACACCCGATTCAGCACCATTGGAACGGCCAGTTTGAATGGGAAGCTCCCGACCACGTTCAGGATGGAGGGGCGAAAGTTCGATCCTGGCGGCGAAATGGGGTTTGGATACTCGTAAATCCCCCTGCTATGCGCTGCGATCCACCCATACAGGAGGTGGAAGGGCCCGCATATCCTTGGCGGCTTCTTTCCCTTGCTAATATGCCGCAGCATTCTGTACAGTTTGGTGAGCATCGGGATCCCCAGGTTGATCCGCTGCCCCAGGGCCAACATCGACGCCATGATGAACGAGCTGGGTCGTACCCCCATGCTTGTATCCCTCACCGGTAGGATCCAGCCACAGATGAGAGTCGCGATGAACGCCGCCAGCCAGACTATCGGCTGTTGTACAGTGATGACGCTGAAACCCCAAGTTTTCCATTGGCTGTCCTCCAAGACCCGCCAATACGAGTGCCCCTTGCCCCGTTGGGCTGCCCTTGGACAAGTTCGAGGCCTTGGAGGGAACTCTCGATTCTCTGGGAGATTCAGGAAGCATTTGAACCACCTCCTGAAGTGGACGTCCCTCACTACCTCCTTGTCCTCTCCAGGGACAAGTGCCATCAGCACCGACGCCAGTCGCGGCATTTGCTCCGCATCTCCCCACGCGCTGACAACAGGGAGGAATTCATCATACATGGCCCCCAAGATCGGGACCCCGGAAATCTGGTGGACATCCCACAGGCTGATGCCCACCTCCCCATGATGCAGGTGAAAGGTGTTGGTCCTAGATAACCATCTACTCAGCAACTCCAGCATTAGCTGCTTCGGTTGGTAAATGTGGAATTGGGAGGCCCATGCCGCCTCATACAACCCCACTCTCCTCAACTCGACCCCGAACTCCTCGCATGAGGCACCTACCCAGTAGGCCTAGGCCCAGTCATCAGTAAAGTTGCCGCCCTGGCGCAGCTCCCACTCATCGGACCATCCCTTCTTCGAATCCTGCAAAGTCGCCTTCAGCATGGTACGATAGAGGGGAGGGGAAGTCTCTGGTTGCAGTGGCTTCCCGTCAATATCGTTCACATGGTTGTAGAGACAGTCAGCGGTGAAGGGTGTGAATTCTTCCCGCGCGTGACCATCGGCCGCCCTGAACCATTGGTGCTAGCACGGTGTGCTCCTGAACCAGCAAGCTGGTTCATCCCTACTCGCCTCAGGGATGAATATGTCGTCCCTCAGCCCGAAGCCATAAAACGGCAGTTTCTTGCACTGCGGATAATCTTTCTGACCCTTCGAGAGCAGATATGTCAAAGAAGTGTGGTCCGAGTGGCTCCAGATCATCTCCCATAAGCCTGGACATTTGGCCATCTCCTCTCGACGAGCAGCATCTGCAAGGATCCCCAAGACAGCTTCTTGATGGGACATCTTAACTCTGGCCCTCAGAAAAGGATTCTTTCGGATGGATCACGAAGCTCTACCATGAAGCTCGATCGCGAAGCCGGATCGCGAAGATCGGTCGCGAGATCAAGCCGCGAAGTCTGGCCAAGGCCGACAAGCAGAGGTTCGCTTGGCGCGGACGTGGAGTCGGAGACCCGCGGTTCGCCGCGAAGCTCGATTCGTGAAGGGATGTCGCGGAGTACGCGGAGCTTCGTGAAGTCGAGAGCAAAAAAATACAAGGAAGGCACGTAAAGAAAAAAGAGAGGTCGACCCCCTATTTATAGGCGGCGACCCCGGAGCATCGCGGCGCACCTCACCCACGCGAAGCATCGCGGCGCGTCCAGATCCGCGGCCCCGGCGAGCATCGCGGGGCCCCTACGCGATGTTGCATCGCGAACCACTGACAATTTTGGCGATTTTACCTCAGACTTCGACCCTTCGCCCTCCGCGGCTCCAAGTCTGAGGGGGGCATTTTTTGGCGGCAAAAATATAGCCCGCAAGGGAGGAAAGAAAAAGAAGCCCGGCGCGCTGCCTCGCGAAGCACCGCCGCGAAGCACCCACGCGAAGCACCCATGCGAAGCGCCCCGACCATCACGAGCCGCCGCGAAGCTCCAGAGGCGGTAAACCTTCGCGAACGCATTTGACGTTCGCGAGCCGCCGTGAAGCTCCTGAAGCGGTAAACCTTCGCGAATGCAGTTGACGTTTGCGAGTCGCCGCGAAGATCCTGAGGCGGTAATGCTCCGCGAATGACGTTGACGTTCGCGAGCGCGCCGCGAAGCACCGAAGGCGGCACGCGAGACCTGCTTCGCGGCGCCCCTTCCCTATAAATAATGGACTCCCCCTGATTCCCGAGGACGGACAATCCGACCGTTCAGCTTCTCCTCTCCCGAATCACGAATCACTCTTTTCCCCAGGAATCATGAGCTCTTACAGGTACTTCTACTTCGCGAGACGCCTCTGCTTTGTCCCGTTTTAATCCCCTCTTCTGAGAGGGATGCCCTTCGTGAAGCTCAAGGGCGTTCGCGAAGGAAGGGGATTCCCAAGGGAACCCGGGCAGCCGCAGAGCGTTTATGCTTCACGAAACACCCAACCCATGCAAGTGATCCCTATGCTAAGGCAGGATCATTACACATCGTGAAGCACACTGCTTCGCGGGACCCTGCTTCGTGAGGCACCCCTTCCTCACGAGGCAGTGTTCCACGAACACTGTTCCACTTCGAGAAGCACCTTCCACCCAAACCTATGCCCCATGCTAAGGCCAAGGCACTCCACTTCGCAAAGCACACTCCTTTTCTTATAAATTCCTCTTCCTGTGCGACCCTCCAAGTTTGCACGATGTGATTTCAAAGTCCCATGGACAATACCACCCGTAGCGTAGCGTTACTTCGACTAATGCTTCTTCACATAGGCACGCTAACGGCTATTGCTTCTTTGCATAGCCAGGCTAACGTGGACCCCTCGATGGTTCATCCCATGACCCCCCATAACCATGGCCTTACCGGTACCTTCCCTTCCCCAAGGACCAGAGGGTACCGGTTATGTAAGTCCTAGGGGTGTGGAGTGAACCCACCTCGTCCGAGCTGCAGGACGTTAAACTTCCAAGCACCACGTCCTCAACACATGACGTTAAACTGTGATCCGACCTCGTGCCCCTCGCAAAGGGTCCCCCCAGCTCGAACATTTTTTTTACACCACTCGTCTCCACGGGAATGGAACTCTTCCTCACATGGAATGAGATCCTCCTTGTCGGAGTGGCGTATGTTCGTAAGAGAAGGGGGACCCTAGTTCCCCAACGGATGGCTGAACCTCTGCATCTCCGTACTTCCCCACTACCAAGGTCAGTGGAGGGCGTGATAGGGGACGAGGAACCTCCCATCATTGGACCAAGGTCCATCTTTCCCGCGCTTTGTCGCGCCATGGGCCTCCATCCTGGAGTAAGTCCAGGCACTGTGGGCCACCTAACGCGTAAGCCCCTCTTCGCTTCTCACGGATGCTTCCTTCGCGACGTGATCGTCAGGTCCATGGAACCTCTTGTTTCTCACACTGAGCATGACTCACGTGGGCTTAGAGTGAGCACCGACCCTGACACCCATCCTAGAGAACTACGAGGACTTTGATCCATGTCAAGGCATGGTACGTAGGAAGCCTCTATGAGGTTCAAGCCCACCCGTCATTTCACGTCGGGTCCCATTCCAGTCCAGTGGAAAGCCGCTGCGACTCATCCCATTTGAACTACGAGGACTTTGATCCATGTCAAGGAATGGTATGTAGGAAGCCTCCATGAGGTTCAAGCCACATTTCTCGGTCGTTCATTCACGTCGAGTCTCACCCCCGTCCAGCACGGCGTTAAACTACATTCTGGTCCAGTGGTAAGCCGTTGCGACCCATCCTAGAGAACTATGAGGACATTGATCCATGTCAAGGCATGGTACGTAGGAAGCCTCTATGAGGTTCAAGCCCACCCGTCATTTCACGTCGGGTCCCATTCCAGTTCAGTGGAAAGCCGCTGCGACTCATCCCCATTGAACTACGAGGACATTGATCCATGTCAAGGCATGGTACGTAGGAGCCTCCATGAGGTTCAAGCCACATTGCTCGGTCGTTCATTCACGTCGAGTCTCACCCTCATCCAGCATGACGTTAAACTGCATGCCTCCTTTTTTCCCACATGACATTAAACTGTACACCCAATTCTAGTCCGATGGCAGACCGTTGTGACTAACCCGAACTACGAGGTCATTGATCCATGTCAAGGCATGGTACGTAGGAAGCCTTCCCAAGGTTCAATCCCACCACCCATCGGACCAAGGTCCACTTTCACGTCGGTTCACCGACGAAGCCCCATTTGAACTACGAGGTCTTTGATCTATGCCAAGGCATGGTACATAGGAAGCCTTCCTAAGGTTCAAGCCCACCCATCATCCAATTCACGTCGTGTTCCACCTACGTCCAACACGACGTTAAACTACAATTCTAGTCCGACGGAAAGCCGCTGTGACTAACCCAACTATGAGGACTTTGATCCATGTCAAGGCATGGTACGTAGGAAACCTTCCCAAGGTTCAAGCCCACCACTAGTGGACCCACGGGTCTACTTTCACGTCGGTACTCTGACGATGCTCATCGGGCCAAGGTCCACCTTCACGTCAGTTTATCGACGTCATCTTGAACTACGCGGACTTTGATTCCCTGCCACGGGGATATGTAGGAAGCCTCGTCAAGGCTCAAGCCCAACTTCCCTGTCGCCCCTGCGATGGTCCCATTTCACTCTCCTTCTACTCCATTCATCAACCTACCACCCGTTCCGATTCTCGCCCGGACCGTCTTATCCTGGTGAGACCATGTCGGTACGCTCTTCTTCACAGTCGCCCATGGGCTATCCCCAGTATCGATATCCCTTCAAGGAGGATCCCTCAATCCGATCTATCCTAGCTAATGCTCTGGTTGGGTTGATCCGTCTCCGCTGGACGTTAAACGTGCGGCATACCCTGTGTTGAGCACGAGAAGATGAGGAAAACCTCAGATATGTGTCTATGACATATAATTCCCCGTGCTCGATGTGGGATGCCTCGGGCTTCCACGCCCTCGAGAAGCCTTGTGGTCAAGGATAACAGACAAACATGCCAGGTACCCCAGCATCCAGACACGCTACTGATGCCTCAACGTGACTACTCCCCTGACTGAAGGTTGCTGCCCTGACTGGACCCTTTGGAATGTCCCGACATAAGTAGTGCAATTAACCGGCGCCCATGGAAACACGGCACTGGGAAGAGTTTCACGAACTACGTATTAAATCTATGAGGGAGACCCGGACTAGGTGACGAGTTCTGAGGAGGAATCCACAGGAGGAAGAACCGACATCCCATCATCCTGTTTCGATCAAGGAGCAGACGTCCCTGAATAAGGAGCGAATGCCGCCCGCCTTTGGAAAGCGGGAATGCGGGGCAACAGAAGCGCCGCGCGTCCTCCCCCATGGGCGGATGGGCGCGCGCCCCGGCGAAAGCGTCGGAAACAATATAAATATTTTTTTATAAACACGTTTCCTTTATATTAAATTTGTTTTAACGTTAATTTCTAATTATTTGTAAACCAATGAATTAAACCATATATTATCATAATTCAATTAATAAAATTGTTTACCAAAACTCTAATGGTTAATAGATAATTCTCATTTAAAATAATAGTATTAATAGTACTCAGTAAAACTCAACCTTGCGTTTAATGCACGATAAATTGAGTGTTTCTTATAATGTAAGCTAAAATCAGTGTTAGGTGTAGCACAATATTAACTTGGTTTTCATATATAAAGAAATATTAACTTTTCCTAGTGTTAAATTCAATCCATCAAATAAATTTAATTTATTTTAAAAAATAATAATTCTTAAAAACATGGGGTGGTACATTCTACCACCCTTAAAATGAATTTTTCCCTTGAAATTCGTCTAGGTCATGAAAGGTTTAATACTTGAAAGTTCCTATTATATAAACTTGTTTTGTAAAATTTTTTAATAAATCAACATCTTTAAAAAGTGAAAATGTATATTAAAAGGTCATCCGAAATAACACATACTAGGTTTCCAAATAAGAGAACATATGTGGGAATTGAAAAAAATGCATAAATAATCACAGAGATTAATAAAGATCAGTGATCATAAGAAATTAGGTGGTCTAGAGAAATTTAACAATCACAAAACCATAAAAAAAAGAGGCATGGAATATTTCATTGATATCATAGAAAATGATGATGATAGGATGACATTTTATTCTATGATTGTTTTCATGAAATTGAATAATTTACACAAGAAGTTATACATACTTTATTTCACTCCATTCCATGAGCACAATCTCATCCCTCTGTTAAGCCATGAAATAATTTCACATAATCTTTTACCACAAGAAATAAATGTGTATTTTTTGTACATGAAGCACTAATTTAACATAATATCCATAAATATAATGATAGGTCATTTTTTCCATCTTCAATTATCATAAAAATTGTAATTATAAGTTTTCAAATATAGATAAATCTTCATATTGTGAAACATTGATATATAAAACCACATTCAAAGTTTAACATAAACCATTTTGTAAATGGGTAATTTTTTTTGACCATTTTAAAAGATTAAAATCCAAAACACTATAAATATGGTCTTTAAATTTCTTAAAATTTTCTTAACATTTATCATAAAGTGGATCTTGATTGTCAAATACCATATTTGGGAATACCTTTATCATGAATCATCTTGAAACATGGTAATGACCTAAATTACCATAAATCTATATTGAAAACATACGTGATTCTTCATTCCTTACATATAACACCTATTATTAGATATATCTCATAAATCTAAAAATGTTGTAAACTCCATCCATGATAGTATAAAACACTTTGTCACAAAATCCTCTAGCAGTTATAAGGTCATCATAACTATTTAATTTTTTTAAACTAAACACCATTTCCTCAACATCAGGATTACATTATGGGTTATCTTCCCTAAATCAAGTGTTTTCCATAAAATATAGCCTTTATATTCAATCACTTTTCTAGTCCATCGGCACCATTGAACATGTTATTTCAAATATTTAATGGAAAACTTATTCAAGAATAATCCTTAAATATTTCAAAATTCAGATAATAAAATCTTTGAATTCTAATACATAAATACTTCATTCATACCACTTCCTTATCCAGCAATTAATTAATCCTTGTTATCTCTTTCCTTAATACATGTTTCATTTCTTTTGTCATTTGTAGTATCTTCATTATCAACAATACAACCATTACTCATACCACCTTGCTAATTTTATTCGCTAACTTTTATTTAATGACATCAATTTTCATAATTCCATTGATTTTCATATTTAAATAATTCTTCCATTAATAATACCTATGGGAGGACAATATTCACATCCATTATGTTAAATGAACCTTCAATTTTCCCTTTGCAGTTACTTGATTTATGTCTTTATTTTCCACAGTTAAAAAATCTTCTTGTTCCTCTAAGACATTCACTTGGGAGTTTCTTACTAAATTCTCAACACATAGGAAACTAGATCTTCTTTCCTCCACGATCTCTACTACTCAAACTCTTAGTGAAATCTTTACTTATATTATTTGTTGAGTTTGAGAGTTTGTTAAGGTATATATTATTAATCATGTATTATGAAAATAGATTAGGCATAATCACAACTTCCTTCAATCTATTCATCATACCATTTGACTACCTATCATAAAATTATCCTTCACATTAAATATGTACCCAGTTCTGTCTGGTTCAAGCCATTGACTAAAAACATTAATCATAGTGGGAGAAATAATTATCATATAGAAAAACCACATAATAATGAAAATCACTTATAGTATTTCTAAATCATAAAAACTTATTCTTTAATATATGAAACCTTGGGTTTATCCTAGGTCATTGATAGTCATAATCTATTAAAATATTTCATGATGGTTTGTAAAGAGTTTGTGAATTTCCAAAGTATATCACCCATGAGAGTCAAACCAGGTTTTTAGCAAGGATCATTGTTCCGAAAAATTTCCCAATCAATCTAGGTAAATATATTGTTTTAGGTTTTTTACCTGTAGGTACATCTTTTCTAGAGAAACATCCTATTTTAGTATCTATAAGGATATATATCTCTAGGAAACCACTCATTTTATCCTCTACCAAAATTATAGGTAATTTTGATATACTTTGTCTCATTCATAGACTTTTTCTTAGATAAATTCGTAGACAAATACATATAAATATCCCTAGTAATATCACTAAAAGTTTCTTGTCCTAGCTTCTAAAGGTTAACTAAACCTTTTCTATAATACCAATTATAGAAAACCCATATTTTCATAGATTGTTCTTATACCCTTTTGGATAAGTATTCATTTCATTACACAAACACATTTCTAAGGAATATAATAATTTAGTGCCTTTATAAACTTGGAATGAAAAATTCTAGTCTAGGGAAAGTTCTAAAATGTTTAGAAAAATATATATTCCCCTTTAGTAATCCTACTTAAAACATTTCTTCATAACTTGGGGAAAGGAACATAATCATTGGTGAGAGTAGATTCTTATTAAGGTTAAATAAATGAGATACATAATCTAAAGATGAACATAAGGGTATGAGAACATGAGAATAAAATTTAAAAATCATACCTTTTATATCAAAGATCACAAACCTAAGTCACGAAATAAATGTTTGTACTTCATAAGATAGAATGATAAGATAATCAAAGAACATGAGACCTGAGAGCATAACACCATCATAAGATGTATATTTTTGGTAAACACATAAGCATGTAAAATAATTCCCTACAATTTAAGGCTCGTTATAAAAACTTTTTAGGAAAATTTTTAGGGGATACACCTACAGGGAAAGACACCCCACCATCCTCAATCGTATCACTTTCCATATTGTGGAATGGCTTCACTCCCTAAATCATGATGATAGAAAAATTAATTGACTATACCAGGTTCACTCCTCATTCCATCCATTCCATATTTTACCAATTTCACTCCGTATTCCTTTCATGTTTATCTCATGAGATATAAATATTTACCTAATGCATTGGAGGGAAATATATGTCCCACACATCACACAATGAAATCATACATATGTGTGACCCAAGATCATAAACATTTATCATATCATAATCCATGAAATGAAATGTGTATTATAAACATTTCATCATATCATAACCTATGGAAAAGCAGAAAGTTTCATAATCATTTCATTATATAATATCCCATGTAAAGATGCAGGTTTTATAAGCATTTTATCATGGTATAACCCATTGAAGAGAAATTGGATGCATAAAAAACTATTCATATTAATCATAACCATTAAAATAAAGAATAAGAATGGTTTCCTTAGATCATATCTCTAGTAAACCATAACCTATATCAAACTATCTCATCTTATATGGAGAAGGATTTTTGAAAGATCGCTTGGAACATTTCTTAATAAAAATAACCTTTGATTTAAAATCAATTTCTTAAACAAAATTGAAAATAATTTTCATTAAAAAGAAAAAATGAAACTTATAAATAGATATTTGAAAATTAATTTAAATAATTTTTTGAGAAGCTTATCCTTTCTTCTTTGAAAAATTATTTTTCAAACATAAAACCTTTTAGAAATATTTTTCTTCAAAAATATACTAAAAAACTTATATTGGAAGCTTTAAAAATAGTTAAAAACAATTTTAAAACACATAAAACTTTTTGAAAATTATTTTCTTTGAAACTAAGATTAAAATATCATTTATAAAAAAATTTGAAAATCATTTTTGAAAATACAGTTTTGGAAGAAAACAGATTTCCGACCGAAGAGAAAATTAAGTCAAAATTTTATAATTTTTTTTTATTAATTATTTTATGTGATAAATAATGGATAAATGGTAACATTATAGGAAGATATAATTATCAAAAATATTATAATAAAATTCATGATAATTCTTGAGATATGTGTCATTTTATTTTATTAATGGAAGCATAATCATAAATAATCCCAATAAATGATGGGATTGTTACAATAAACACTTTCCACTTTGGTAAATTTGAATCATAATACCCAAGAAATAATAACATTACATGAAGAATAAAATATCATTAAAATAATTATATTAATGACATAACATTTAAAATGGTTGGTATAAACACCTCATAAAATAATATTGGTGCATAATATAATATGTGTATCAAAGAAGGAAAATTGAGACAAAATTTCCTCACCAGTTTTGTAACATCGAAACTGTAACCCTAAAAAAGATATATCCTCAAATAGATATGTAAATACCAATATATTTTTGGTGAATCATCATAAAATACATTCATGGGTAGTATATACACAATATATAAGAAATAGGTGTAGAATATAGCATGTGTCTCACAAAAGTAAAAAAGTGAGATGGAAATCCCATACTCTATGTCTTAACTCTCTTCATACTCATTCAATCCTCCTTTATAATAAATATAAGTTTATTATACATATATAATATAACCATATTCATATATATAATACCCTATATGATTTACTTATGGCTTTATATTACCCATTTATTAATAATTCAATGTTAAAGTTATGTTTCGGGTAATAAACGCTTTGTTTTCCTTGCATGTTTTGGATTTTTATTATTAGTACTCTTAATTTGATCATGATTTAAGCATATCCAGATTTATAAACATGATATAAATATCATATATATTTATTATATATGTATTTAGAATAATCCATAAAATTTAGTGATAGTACACAAAATACGTCGTTCATGAAGATGATAGGTTGTATGTACACATTAACATTGTTTCCATTTTCTTATTATATTTAAAGAGATAATGTTAAATAGTATATATATATATATATATATATTTAATTATATTAATTTTTATTTCATATATAAAACATATATTGATTAAACTCATCCTTTATACTTTCCATGTAAATCATTGTTTCTTAGTTCCTTGACACGTGTATTCTAGTTTTAAGAATCACTGCATCCAGGCGGTTTCCATTGGATTTATTTATGTAACTGAAAACTTTAAACTGTTATTTATCCAAAGGGTACCTGATTTCAAATGGAAGGTGTTTGTTATGTTTGAATATAACGATACTTAAGAACGTGCATTGGTCGAGAGGATGGGAGGTTGGACTCATCACACCGTTTTTGAGGGAGTTATTGTATACAATGAGACTCTCCTTATAATTTAAGATATTTTCTTGAATCCATATTAATTCACCAAGTATATCATAAGTATCCCTTGGAATTTTTAATCACTTATTTATCATTTGAAATGTTTAAAATCATCAGTATGTATTCGAAGTTCTTCATTAATAGAGATATCTATATGTTTTTGAAGTTCTCTATCAATTGTATCCTCTCATATGAAAGTTAGAGATTATTTTAATCATCGTTATGATGATACTGGTTTTTAAGCCACTTAGTGGGTCAATCTAGAATTTATTTTCATCCAAGGAGATGAAGGTTTGTTTTCATATTGGGATTGTTCCCATAAAATGAGCTACCTACGTATCCATGTAAAAGGAATTATAATCATCATAGTTTAGTGCAACTGAATGGGACACATCATACCTTTTAGGGTCATTTTATAAATACCTAGTCATATAGTTTAATTTCCTATGGTATGGACATCTAAGTGGAAGGTTCTTATTCAAAACATAGTGTGGGACTTCTGCTAAAGCAACCGGAGGAAGTTGGAAAGGATATGGGTTTCCAAGTAGGATCAGACCTATTGGTCAGATTGGATACTCAATAGGGGGGATTGAGTTCCAATTAAAAATTTCTGTTAAAAATATTTCAATTAAAATATCCCAATTAAAAACTAAGTAAAACTTTAGTGGATTTTTAAAACTATAAGTGTTCGATTAGGTTCTCAAAAGATTGATTAGGTCTCAGTTAATTAAATCATAATATTAAATTAGCTTTTGAGACTGACCTACAGATTTACAATATTTACAAACACTTGCTAGATTAACTATCAAAGTAACATTAAAACAATTTTATATTTCAAAGTAATTAGCAACAGAATATTCAATATAGGTTAAAAAAAATAAGCACAGAAATTTTAAGATAAGAGGTTCAGTCTCAAGCCAAGACTTAGTCCTCTCAAACAATTTATATAAATTTTGATCCACACCCTGGATCGGGGTAAAAAACAATGAAAAGATTGTTCAGGTACTAAGACCTCTACCATCGTTCTTCGTGTGAAAAAAACACAACAGAACACAGGCTATCCAGGTCCTACTTGACCTCTACAACTATCCACAGTGGGAAATAAGAGTATAGGGAAAGAGTGAGTGAGGATTAAATCCTCTAGTTCAGCACAAGAGTCAGTGTGTGTATAAAATATACAGAGTACACAGACTACTCAAAGATAAGTAAAAGAGTCACTAAGATAGTATATATGAGTTTAGAATGCTCTAGTGATTTGAAGTGTAGCTCTGGACTCTTTTTGATTGAATAGAAATTCTTTGAGTCCTATGGTTTTTTTCAAGAAAAACTGAGTGTCGTAGTTCTGTTCCTTCACTTCCAGTGTAGGTTTTCAACTTGAGTAGGAGAGTATTCTTTGTAGCAAGTAAGCTTCTTCTTTGAGCTTCTGTTCTTGATGAGTATGAGAGTTCTATTTCACTTGTGTGTTCTTCTATGAATGTACATGTGTTATTACTTTATACGTGTGTTCGTGTATTCTCATCTATGTTCTCCAGTAGCTTGATACCCCCTTTTATTCCTTGATTTCAGACAATGGGAATGATTACCTTTGACAGGTATGAGGTACGGTTCCCTGACATGCCAACAACTATCATTAAATAAAATTAATTTCATTAAAATCATCAAATATGACCGTTATCATTATTATAATAATATTTTCAAAGTAGAGTTTGAATAACAGTGACTGGTTAATAGTTATCTTCCATCAGTAGCTCTCTATCGGTGGACTTGTAACGTTAACTGTTACTCAATGTAACAGTAGTTTTGTGTATCGATAACACCTTCTATCGGTAGCTCTTCTTGTATCGGTAGCTGTCTATTGGTAGCTGTCTGCCGGTAGCTCTTCTTGTCTATTAGTAACTCGCTTGTACCAGTAGCTGCTCATATCGGTGACTCTATCTATTGGTGAACTTTGTATCAGTGGATTTGTATTGGTAGTCGTTCGTCTGTCTGGTTGTATCAGTAGGTCTTTATAACGGTAGTTGTGTGTCTATCTGTCTATATGGGAAGCTTGTATCGGTAGACTTGAGTATCGGAGAAATTTACTAACCGGTGACCTTTTTTTATCAGTAGGCTTACACATATCGGTAACCATTCAGTGTACCAGTAGAATTACATACCGGTAGCTCTGCTATGTACCAAAGACCAAGTTTCTGTTTGTCTGTAACAGTAGCTATGTGCATACCAGTGAACTTTCCACCTGTCTGTTCTATTCACAACATATCCAGATTGAGTTAGAATTATTTCAAGGTATGTATAAACATAGATAAACAGATATTAACATATTCCAAGGATTATATTTATATTATTGTAAACATAGTATTATAAACACATATTAACACATAATTGGTATTATCAAAACATATGAGGTCAACAATCTCCCCCTTTTTGATAATGACAACTCATTGTATTATAATCCAAAATAATCAGTAATGTATCAATATAAAATACAATGGTTTTTATTTATTAGTGTTATATTTTAAAATAATATCAGAGGATATAGTATTGAAATCAATTGTATTAGAGGTAATAATAAAAATAGTGTACTAGAGTTACAAAACAAATGAATCAGAGAAAACAAAATATTTTAAAACACATGTATCAGAGGAAAAAAAATGTACCAGAAGGAAATGTATTTCCCTTAGATATTATTTCTCCCCGGGATATGTTTCCCATAGATATTATTTCTCCCACTTTGTGATTAGAAAAAAGTTGGACAAAAAGGAAAGACAGGAAAAGAGAAGTAACAGAGGGGAAAAGAAAGTAAGATCATATATATTCCTTGGAGTAAACAGATACAAAGAAATACATAAATGAAACAAAAAAGGAATATAGTTGATTCCTATCAAAGACCCTAGCTGTTAATAAATCCATATCCTTAGCATGATATTTTCCCTTGGGATCAGAAGAGGATTTAGGCGAGGTTGATGCAGGTGGAGGCTTAGGAATACGAGAGATAATCAGAGGAGGATGAGCTACTGAGACAGTGCTTGGCCTGTAATGTGTAGCTATCTTGGTGATAATAGGAGTGAGGATCTGAATGGCTTAGACTGGAGTCATCTGAGGAATGGAGGCAGAGTGAGCAGATGCAGGAAAAGCTGGAGCTGTAATGATAGGAGTACTGTCCACATGCAAAAATGGCAGCAACAGATTCCGAAAATCCATTTTAATTCCTCCTCCTCTTTCCATATCAGAAATGAAATTGTCCTTGTTCTCCATGAATTTTTCTAATGAAGGAGTAAACTCTCTAAGCTTTCTGACTTGTTCTATAAAGGCTTGATTCACTGGTGGTAGCATCATGTTTTCTAACATAATCTTGAAATGATTGGTCAGATGATGCTTGGTATACACTTTCTGAAAATAAGAGTCAACTTTATCCTTTACTTCTTTCTAAGAGGTAGAAGCTTCTCTCAAATAATATTGAACAATCTTCATTATATCTCTAGTGGTAGACACCACTTGGGTCATGGAATATGAGTACACAGAGCTATTGGTTGAAGCTAAACCAAGCTCCTCCTTCATCAAAGCTCTAATGTGATCCAATTCTATTGAAGGTCTCAAAGCAAGAGAACCAATAGAAAAGGTCACAGATTCCTTGAAACTCTTAGTTATCCCACTAATAAGATTTTTCACTGCAGAATATTGGGTTCTAACATGATTTGTTATGGAATTCTTAAACTCCTCAAAAACTGAGACCATTTGGGTGGCTACTCTCTTCACATAAGCCAAATCCTTGTCTACTTGAGATTTAGAACTCATATAGGATTCCAGAGAGACAACTGATCTCTTTAGAACTTCAACATCCTCTTCCAAGCTAGAAACCTGATTCTAGAAAGCTGTGATTTCATCCACTATCTCTACCACAAAGTTTGACACATTACAACCAAGAGAGATTTCAAAATACTTTTCCATATTGCTCACCTCTTCAACAAAACTACTCTTCAACTCGGCAACATAAGCATTCAAAATCTCTTTCATCTCAGCCTTCAAGGATTCTAAGTCGTCCTTGGTGACTATATGAGCAGGCACAACAATATTTTCTCTTTCAGACAGAATACTGTCCACTGAGTCATTCATAACCGATTAAATGGATGACACTAAAGATGCTTCCATTTTTTGTATCTCTTCCACAAAATATGTCTTAAGATCAGACCTCAACTGATCCAGATCATCCTTTATTACCACATTCTCATGTAATATCTCAAACAGAATATCATAATTAACTTCTGGCCGACTGAGGGATGTCTCATTATCAGAATCTGGGTAATCCAAACCACAAACTACAAACCCTGGGCCCTCTTCCCAGTCTTAAATCTCAACAGCCACTGAAACACTGACAAATCTTGTTGGATGCTCCCCCTCAACTTGTGCATTCTTCTGTACGGAAAGAGAACCCTCATCAGCTCTGTCTTCCTCAGAATAATCTTTCACAACCATCTCCACTTCTCCAACAACAGGAGGCCCCTCAGGAATAGGATCAGGTCTATCAACTTCATCAAATTCCTCAGCAGGAATTAAGGAGTGTCCAATTAGTGGACTAAGGCTCAAGCTGATAGAAACAGATGATTCACTTGCATGAACATCTTCTTAATTCTCTCGAGCAGCCTCTTCCTGATCTAATCTCTTCTGGCCTTCCTCAGCCACAGGTGCCTCTTCATTGAAAACACCCAAAATAGTTTCTGTACTAGGTAGGTTAAAATAAGCACTTCCCTTTTCTTGTGATACAATTTCAGGAGTCTGGCTAGAAGGCAAGTCCAGATCTCCTCCATTTTCTGTAGAGGAATCCCCCTCTTCTGAATCATCACTATACTTTGGATCCTCCAAATCAGGTCCTAGACCTGGATCCCTCACATCCTTAGGCCTAGAAGGATGATCCACATGATTAAACTTGTCATATAACTTCTTATCATCAGTAACCCACTCCCCTCTCCATGGGTTCCAACTTATATTCATGTACTTACACGTTGTGATTGTGATACATAAGTTGTTTCTTACCACCACTATCTCATCCTGAGACTCAGCTACTCCCTTTATTTTAATCATTACCGAAATCAACTTGGAAAAGAATAAAAAATTGGTCTTTCATCTTGGTCTGGTCATATCCTCTATTTGAATCATTAGCAGCCTGCACAAATTCACCTTCACACCATGTCTCAAGAGATGTAACAGATAGATATCTTGATATCTCAAATTTTCAAATTCCCCTCTTCTGGGACTTAGCACATGTTTCACAAGTTTGAACAACAATCTGTTTTCTCCATCCATTTTCGCAGCCACCACCTTTCTCTGCTTTCCACTACCAGTAAGCTCCTCTATGGTAGTCTCATAATCAAATATGTCACTTGTAGGTGGTACTATCTTCGATGAATATCCAAAAACTCCTTCATGTGGTACTCTCAGGTACTCATCCCACTCAATAGATGAAAACGATATTTCCTTTCCATTTACCCATGAACACATTCTATTTTCCTCATCAGATTTCTCAAAAATCACAAACTTATAGAACTGTTTTACTAGCTTCGGATAGTAGGGGCCATTGTTATTCGAGAAGCATTCTACCCATTTATGATCTTCCAACACCTATAGAACTAACGATTTACTAGTCATCAGCCATTCCACACATAGCTCTTTCTCGATTACAATATCTCTATTTTGTAAATGCGGGTTCACTAGACGCCTCCCTGACCTTGTTTTGCAAACACTGCTACTTTCTTCGGCCCACTCTTCTGATTATTCAAATTTGTCTCATCAAATTCATCTATGACAGAAGGGAGTTTGGTTTTTTTCCATCTCTGGATTGAAGAAGTTAGGGTTCTTGCGAGATTCGGGGATTTAAGTAGTTGGGTTTGAGAGATGAGAATTTGGTGGATTAAAAAGTAACTAAGACATAGTTTTATCATTTATGAATCATAAATAAAAATATAATAAGTAAATTATAAATGATACATATTTAGGCGGCTAAAGAAAAAAGATAAAAATAGCACATACTTACGATAGGGTATACCGATGAGAATTCCTAACGGTGAGGTCCCCTAACAGTGAGGTATAACAGTGAGGTTTCACACCGGTGAGGTATAATAGTGAGGTTTCATACCGGTGAGGTATAATAGTGAGGTTTCATAAAAACAGAGTCTATCATTCCTAATTCATGTCTAATGTACCTTAACCTATCCGAACATAAAGTCTTGGTGAAAATGTCAGCTAATTGATGTTCAGTACCTATAAAATCAAGATTAATATCACCTTTTGGTAATGATCTCTCAAAAAATGGTGCCTTACATCTATGTGTTTGGTCCTAGAGTGAGACACGGGATTCTTAGAGATGTTAATTACACTAGTGTTATCACAGTTTATTGATACATGTTTAAAATCATATCCATTGTCCAACAAAGTATGTTTCATCCATAGAATTTGTGCACAGCAACTACCAGCAGTTATATACTCCGCTTCAGTAGTAGAAAATGCAATAGAATTCTGTTTCTTACTACACCATGATAATAGGTACTTACCTAGAATATGAAATGTTTTAGAAGTACTCTTTCTATCTAACTTGCAACCAGGAAAGTCAGAATCTGAATAACTTATTAAATCAAAAGATTGTCCTTTTGGATAAAACAAACCTAAATTTGTGGTATGTTTATGGTATTTGAAAATCCTTTTAATAGCAATCAAATGGTATTCTTTTGGATTATCTTAAAATCTTGCACACATACACACACTAAACATAATATCTGGTCGACAAGCTGTAAGGTACAATAGACTTCTAATCATACCTCTGTAATTGGTTTGATCAACTGGTTTCCCAGATTCATCAATGTCCAACTTGCAGGTGGTACTCATGGTTGTATCACTTTCCATAATACTATCTAAACCAAAACGTTTTAAAATATCCTTTGTATATTTACTTTTAATTAAAATAATACTATTTTCATTTTAAAAAACATGAAATCCAAGAAAATATTTTAGTTCTCCCATTAAACTCATTTCAAATTCATTTTTCATACTCTTTGAAAAATCAATACACAAAGTATTTTTAGAAGATCCAAAAATAATATCATCAATATAGATTTGTACAATCAAAATATCTTTAGAAATTATTTTAATAAAGAGAGTTGGATCAGCAATCCCTTTTATAAAACCTTTTGAAAAAAGAAAGTTCTTAAGTCTATCATACCAAGCTTGTGGAGCTCGATTTAAACCATACACATATTTAGATAGCTTAAAAACTCAATTTGGAAAATGAGGATTATTAAATCCATGTGGTTTTTCAACAAAAATATCTTCAATTATAAAACCATTTATAAAATCACTTTTAACATCCATTTGATATAACTTGAAATTCAGATGAGTAGCATAGGAAAGTAGAATCCTAATAGCTTCTAATCTAGCTACAGGGGAAATGTTTTCCTCATAGTCTATTCATTCCTCTTGACTATACCCTTGTGAAACTAGCCTTTTTTTGTTTCTAACTATATTTCCAGACTCATCAACTTTGTTTCTAAAAACCCATTTAGTGCTTATGGTCAAAGTGTCCTTAGGTCTGTCAACTAATTCCACGACTTTGTTTCGTTCAGATTGATTTAATTCTTCTTGCATATCCATTATCCAAAATTCATCATTGATTACATCGTTGATATTTTTTTGTTCTAACTGTGAAAGAAAAGCTTGATGTTCAACCTGGTTTCTTAGAGAAGCTCTAGTCTGTGTCCCTCTATCAAGATGACCAACAACAACATATAACGGATGATTATTTAAAATCCTAGTTGATCTAGTAAAGGTGGCACTAGAAATTTCAGGTTCTTATATAGGTTTTGGTTCAACAGAAACAAGTTCGGGAAGTTTTCCAGAACTGGATGTCTTTACAATAGGTTCAATGATTTTATCATTAGGGTCCTGAACAGATAAATATTCATCAAGATTTTCTAGAGAAGACTTAGATTCATGTGGATCAGTTTCATCAAACATGACATGAACATATTCTTCCACACATTTGGTTCTTTTATTGAAGACTCTATAGGATTTTCTAGTTATAGAGTAACCTATAAAAATTCATTCATCACTCTTGGATGCAAACTTGTCAAGATTATCTTTTGTATTGAGAATAAAGACTTTGCAACCAAAAACTTTAAAGTAATTAACCTTAGGTTTCTTATGGTTCCATAACTCATAAGGGGTCTTTTTAAGAACCGGTCTAATTAAGACTCTATTTATATTATAACAAGCTATATTTACAGCTTCATCCCAAAATTAAATTTGTAGGTCATACTCATTAAGCATAGTTCTTGAAATTTCTTGAAGGGTTATGTTCCTTATTTCTACTACACCTTTCTATTGAGGTGTCCTAAGGGCAGAAAAGTTGTGACTATAGTCATTGTGTGAGCAATAAGATTAAAACTCATGATTTTCAAACTCACGACCATGATCACTTCTCAAAGTCTTAATCTTAAGTCCACTAAGGTTTTCCACATACTTGGAATATTTAATAAAGTAATAATAAGCTTCACTTTTGTGAGCTAAGAAGTATACCCAAGTGTATCTAGAATAGTCATCTACTAAGACATAGACATAGTGCTTCCCATTTAAAATAGAAACTCTAGAAGGTCCAAACAAGTCCATGTGAACCAAATCGAGAGGTTTAGAAGTTGAAATGTATTTTATTGATTTAAAAGAAACTTTATGTTGCTTTCCCTTTTGATAGGGATTACAAACTTTGTCTGTTAGGAATTTTAGTTGAGGTAGGTATCTAACTTTGTTTTTCCTAGTCCGTTTTCTAAGTGAATGAACATTGCAGTGTCCTAATCTTCTATTCCATAGCCAAGACTCTTTATGGAAATCATTCAAGCAAGTAATGTTTTTTTTAGCCAAGTAGTTCAAATCAACAGCAAAAACATTTTCATTTCTCAATGTAGAAAATACTGAAACATTTTTAGAATTAAAAACATTACAAAAATCATTTTCAAATTTAACATTGAAACCATCATCACACAATTGAGAAATACTTAACAGGTTATACTTAATTCCATCAACAAATAAAACTTTGGAAATTAAAACTGAATTAGTGTTACCAATCTGGCCTAAGACGATGTTTTTTCCTTTTGAATTATTACCAAAGGTGACATGGCCTCCATCAACTTTGATTAAACTCTTGAAGCATGAGTAATATGCAGTCATATTCCTTGAACATCCACTATCCAAGTACCATACTTTCTTATGGAAACTTTTCAAGAATGTTTCCTACAAAACAGGTTTAAACAGAAAATGATTTTGGTACCCAGATTTTCTTTGGTCCAGACAGGTTATCAGGAAAAGCATCAGGTACCCAGATTTGTCTTATGGGTCTCAAATAATTTACAGAACTGATATATTTTGAAAGAAAAACTTTATTTGATCTATAACCATATGAATAACTAGTTCAAGCATATTAATTTCTAGAACTAGAACTAGAAGCATTCTGTCCAGATTTAAGAATAAATCTAGGTTTAGTAATCTGTCTCTTTCCAAGATGATAGCCTATTCCAGTGGTATATTTTGGTACCACATGTTTTCCTAGCATTTGAGTTAGAGTATTCTTTCCATTTGTGAATTTCTCTAAGTCCTTCCTTAATTACTCATTAGACAATTTATGTTCAGTTTTTTCCTTATGTAATTGAGCATTCTTTTAATTTCCTATATCAAGTGCAGATTTAACAGAGCTCGTCAAAGCATATTGTTTCCTCAAGGTCATGTACATATCCTTCAATTAATTATAGGTTTCTTCTAGAATATTACAGTATTCAAACAATTCATCTTTAGACATATTATCATCACTACTTTCATTCCCAGAATAATAATCATTCGGCATAAGTAAAACAAGTATCTAAGAAATATTAGTCATGAAACACATGTTGGCACGATTATTTTCAGAATCAGAAACTTCAAACTCACTTGTGTTGTCTTCTAAATCACTCCAGGTTGCCTTCACAGATTTCTTATATTTTCTATCCTTGTAGTCATATTTCTTCTTGAACTTTAACTTCAGGCATTCTGCCTTCACATTTCCTTTCATCTTGCATTCAGAACATATTATCTCATCATATGTATCATCTTTCTCCCAATACTTCTTCCAATGACCTTTGTTTTCATATTTTCCTTTATAATTTGGTTTTCTGAATAATTTTTTATTCCTGTATAACTCCTTGAACCGTCTACCTATCTGAGCCATCTCTTCATCACTATCAGAATATAAACCTTCAATTGTTGATCTTTCAGTTAGTATGTGAAATTTCTCCTTGTCCTTTCTCTTTGAGGCAGTAGATTTAAATGCTACCAAATTCCTCTTTGGTTCATCATCTTCTTCCTTGTTTACTTATCATTATTCTTCATACATCAACAACTTACCAATTAATTCTTTAACTTGCAGTGAACTTATGTCACACAATTCTCTTATTGAGACTGATTTGCCTCTCCATCTTTTGGCAGGCATCATAGTATTCTCATAATCCACTCCTTCGCAGGAACAACTTTTCCAATTGAACTCATAGTGTTTACAATCTCATTGAACTTGAGATACATGTTAGAAATAGGTTCATCAGACTTCATTTTTAAATTTTCATACTTAATAGTGTAGGTATTCAATCTCATTTCTTTAACATTGGTTTTTCCCTCATGGGAAATAGCCAAAGTGTCCCAGATTTCATAAGTAGTTTTACAAACAGATATTCTACTAAATTCTTCATTTCCTAAAGCACAGTATAAAGAATTCATTGATTTACAGTTATTATTGTATGCAGTCTTAGTATGTTCATCCCAAGTAGTTCTTTAGTTTCTAGAATCTTATATTGAGTCTCTATAGCAGTCTAGAGGTCAAATCCCATACTTTCTAAATGAATTTTCATTTTAAGTTTCCATTGGGCATAATTTGCATCATTAAAGAATGGTGGTCTATTGGTAGCCACACCTTCAAGTCTATTATCCATAATTAGATTTTAGAAAAATATTTAAAGAGATAAAATTTAGAACTAACAGAAATTTAAGATATTTAAGACATAACTAAAATCACAGTTGAAAAACAGAGTGTTTCGAAAATCCTTTATAAATAACAAACAATCCTTTGATACCAAATGTTGGTTGGAGTGGATACTCAAGAGGTGGGGGGGTGAATTGAGTTCTAATTAAAAAAATTTGTTAAAAATATTTCAATTAAAATCTTCCAATTAAAAACTAGGTTAAACTGTAGTGAATTTGTAAAACTGTAAGGGTTCGATTAGGTTCTCAAAAGATTGATTAGGTCTCAGTTAATTTAATCAGAAAATTAAATTAGCTTTTTAAACTAACCTACTAATTTATAATAGTTACAAAAACTTTCGAGATTAACTATCAATGTAACTTTAAAACAATTTTATATTTCAAAGTAATTAGCATTGGAATATTCAATATAGGTTAAAAACAAAATAAGCACAGTAGTTTTAGAACAAGAGGTTCAGTCTCAAGCTGAGACTTAGTCCTCTCGAAAAATTTATATAAATTTTTATCCACAACTTGGATTAGGTTAAAAAATGGTGTAAGGACTGTCCAGGTACCATGACCTACCACAGTTCTTCGTGGGAAAACAACACAATAGCACACATGCGATCCAGGTCCTACTTGACTTCTACCACTATCCACAGTGGGAAATAAGAGTATAGGGAAAGAGTGAGTGAGGATTAAATCCTCTAGTTCATCACAAGAGTTAGTGTGTGTATGAAATATACAGATTACACACACTGCTCAAAGATAAGTAAAATAATCACTAAGATATTATATATGAGTTTAGAATTCTCTGGTGATTTGAAGTGCAGCTCTGGACTCCTTTTGATTGAACAGAAATGATTTGAGTCCTTCTCTGGTTTTTGTCCAGAAAAAAAGAGTGTCGTAGTTCTATTCCTTCACTTCCAGTGTTGTTGTTCAGCTTGAGTAGGAGAGTATTATTTTTAGGACATAAGCTTCTTCTTTGAACTTCTGTTCTTGATGAGTATAAGAGTTCTATTTCTCTGTGTGTTCTTCTATGCATGTACATGTGTTATTCCTTTCTATATGTGTTTGTGTCTTCTTATCTATGTTCTCTAGTATCTTGATATCCCCTTTTATTCCTTGAGTTCGGACAGTGAGAATGATTACATTTGACAGTTACGAGGTACGGTTCCCTGACATGCCAACAACTATAATTAAATAACATTAATTTCATTAAAATCATCAAATATGACTGTTATCGTTATTCTAATAATATTGAAAATGTAGATTTTGAATAACAGTGACTGGTTAACAGTCATATTCCATCAGTATCTCTCTTTCGATGGACTTGTAACGGTAACGGTTACTCAGTGTAACAGTAGCTTTGCATATCAGTAACACCTTCTATCAGTAGCTCTTCTTGTATCAGTAGCTGTCTGTCGATAGCTGTTTGTCGGTAGCTCTTCTTTTCTATCAGTAACTCTCTTTTTCCAGTAGCGGTTCATATCGGTGACTCTGTCTATCGGTGAACTTTGTATCATTAGCTTTGTATCGGTAGTCGTTCGTCTGTTTGGTTGTATCGGTAAGTCTTTATAACGGTAGTTGTGTGTCTGTCTGTTTGTATCAGTAGCATGTATCGGTAGATTTGTGTAGCGGAGACATTTTCTGACTGGTGACCTTTGTTTATCGGTAGGATTACACATATCAGTAACCATTCGGTGTACCGGTAGACTTACATACCGGTAGCTCTGCTCTGTACCGAAGACGAAGTGTATGTTTGTCTGTAATAGTAGCTATGTGCATACCAGTGAACTTTACACTTATCTGTTCTATTCACAACATATCCATATTGAGTTAGAATTATTTCAAGGTATGTATAAACATAGATAAAAAGATATTAACATATTACAATGACTGTTTTGATATTATTTTCAACAAAGGATTATAAACAAATATTAACACATAATTGGGATTATCAAAACAGGTGAGGTCAACAAGAACCTATTGGGAATATGGCCCAAGGAGAACAGGGTTGATTTAAAGAATTCGGTTTGAACCTCAAGGAGGAATCCTACATATCCCATATAGATGAGAATCAATGACCACATAGTTTGATAATTCTCATAGGAGAGATTATAGTCCTTTGAGAGAATTGAGTTTGGGATTACTTCCTGAAAAGGATGCCTTGGTGATTTGAGGATTTAATTTGGGGTTTATTTTTAAGTAGGATTCCCAAATTATGAGAATTAGGGTTGGATTCTTGAAGAGGACATCCAGTGAGTTCAGGCCCTGAGAAGGCTTCATATGTATCCCAATTATGGTGGGAATCAGAGTTCACGTAGTTCATTCACTCACAAAAATATTGTGATCATGACAAATCTCTAAGATAATGTGAGTCATGATCGGTGTGAGAAACAAGATAATGCCAAAGATTCAACAAAATCATCCACACTTTTCCTCTTCCATTGATGGATGGGGGCGCACCTATGGCGGTGAGAATGGATGAGGGAGAGGAGATCGTGGAAGAGGTCAAGGAAATGAGCCTTCCCTCTGTTCTATTTAAATTGAATAGGGGTCTAATGTAAGAAGGAAGGGTGTGACAACCGGGTCCCGGTGACAGCACAGCCACCCCGCCATAACATGGTCGTCGGGTCCTGGCCCACCAGGTACCACCAGTTGCCCCGCAGACACGTGGGGCCCACCCCAGGGTCCACCCATGTGCCTGAACGGGTCATCTGAGTAAGGATAGTCCCCACAGGCCAACACATGTCCTTTCCAGTGTGCTTTGTCCTCACTCACACACACCCTGGGAAACTTCCCAGAAGGTCACCCATCCTGATCACTACTCCAGGCCAAGCACGCTTAACTGTGGAGTTCTAATCAGACAGGCTCCTGAAAAGGAAGGTGCACCTTGTTGACATGAGTCATATCATTTAGTCATTTAACCCTTTACCATTTGGGGATTTTACAATCACCCCCTCTTTAGAGCACAACGCCCTCATTGTGGGACCTACATCTCAACCGAGGCAGTGCACCGCACTTAACTGTGGAGTTCTAATCAGACAGGCTCCCGAAAAGGAAGGTGCACCTTGTTGACATGAGTCATATCATTTAGTCATTTAACCCTTTATCATTTGGGGATGTTACAATCACCCCCTCTTTAGAGCACAACACCCTCGTTGTGGGCCCTACATCTCAACCGAGGTAGTGCACCGCACTTAAGTCTGGGTTCCTCCTCTGATACCAAATGTGACAACCGGGTCCCGGTGACAGCACAGTCACCCCGCCTTAACATGGCCGTCAAGTCCTGGCATACCAGTTACAACCAGTTTCCCCCACAGACACGTGGGGCCCACCCTAGGGTCCACCCACAAGCCTGAACGGGTCATCTGACTAATGATAGTCACCACATGCCAACACATGTCCTTTCCAGTGTGCTTTGTCCTCACTCACACACACCCTGAGAGACTTCCCAGAAGGTCACCCATCCTGATCACTAATCCAGGCCAAGCACGCTTAACTGTGGAGTTCTAATCAGACAGGCTCCCGAAAAGGATGGTGCACATTGTTGACATGAGTCATATCATTTAGTCATTTAACCCTTTATCATTTGGGGATGTTACAAAGGGATGAAGGTTATGGGCTTACACCAAGAGGGTTTCTCAAATTGATCCTGGTTGAGGAGGGAGACTTCTCCTTTGTTTAAAATAAAGAAACGTATGTGGGAATTTTACCTTCCCTACTAAAAATTTGAGGTTCCAACTCTTTTAGAAGGGAATGGTCGGGACCCAAACCCTTATTCTCAGAACTGGGAAATTCCCAGCATTGTTCCTGAGAGAATGGTCTATGTGACTATGGATATACAAACCCATAGACACTCCATGAAACCTAACCCCATTGTAAAAAAAATGAGGGAAACCTCCGACTGTGGATATACAATCCCAAGTAAGAGACACACTAATTTTCATTTCCCAAAGCTTAGATAAGTGAGGAGGTTTTGGTGGAGGTCCCAACAGAATCCCTTTCAGACAAGGGATCCAAGGAAGAAGAATCCTTGCCATAGATGGCTTTAAGGAAAGCTTCATGGCTTGTAGACTGAAGAGAATAAGTGAATCAAATAGGGGTGCTCAAGAAGATAAGGGAGCACAATTATGGGTGTGCAAAAATAATTGAGTGACTTGATATTCACTTAAGTGACTAACAACATGTATGGTAATACATGGGTGAGACTTGGATCAACCCTTCAGGAGTATTCATAGGTAATCCCAGAAGTGGGGTGCTCAAGTTCCTATGAAAGGAATAGGCAGTACACAAGTATTTCTATTTCGAGGAGGTTGGGCGCATTAGGCATGCAAGTGTTATGTTTTTCAAACACTAAAAGGACCTAAGTATAATTATCCTCCCTTAAATCCTCCACTCAAGGTGTTAAAGAACTATCTTTAAAGTATAAGGAGACTTGGGTGAAGCACTAGGGAAAACATAGTAGCGATTGGGCTTTAGGGAAATTTTTTCTTACAAATGAGGGCCCCAAGGGTCTATTTATAGGGAAATAATTGAACTTTTTCAAAATGAGTTGGGTCGTTCAAGTGGGTTGCATGCCAACTTTGTGGTGTGAATGCGACTGTGCGGCATTTTGGGGTGCACAAATAGGCTGTGCGCCGGCATTATTTTGGTCTGACTAAGGCGACCCAAAACTCATGACTTTGCAAATCTTGATTTTCTTCATGTATTTTACCCTTTTATTTCTAATTGGATTCCCTTATCCATTTTTTAGACTCTTTTATGGAATGTAGTTTCAACAAAATTCCCCCCTCGGAATTCGTTCTGAATTAAAAAGAGGATCCTATACTGAGGTAAATTAAAGAAAGCGAAAGAAAAGATTAATGTGGCACGAAATTGTTAAGCGCATTGAGAAACTGGTCACATAAGTTTGTAGAGAGTAGGAATATGGCATGAAGGGTGACATGCATCACCTATATATAACAGCTTCACTTCAGTAAAAATCCTCAAGACACCCGAATTTTCAGCTCTCGGCGCAAGTCTTCTTTGACTCATTTGCTTCGGTTTCACCACTCTTCTTCTGTATGTTTTTTAGTTGTGCGCTATAAGTGTGGCTCCATACATGGGAGATGACTTATACTTGCACATCAAGTTTATACTTTCATTACTTAATGCTTTTGCTGATTTTGTTTTTGTAAAAACACCAAAAATTAACTTACTTAAATAGATTATTTCAATCATTTTTTAGGTTTAAGGGCTCCTAAAATATTTGGAACTGTTGATGAGATTTCTAGAAAGAGAATTGATGACATGATGATTGACATTGTTCATGATTCCTTTGACGTTTGTGAAACCAACCTTCCAGAAATAGAAAAATATTTGAAGAAGTATCATTTCAACTTTCCCCAAAGCACCTATCTGCCTTTGTATAGATATAGCCATTTGCAGGATGTTAATATTCCAAATCCAAAGAACTATATCCCACATTCTTGGTTTCAAGATTATACCATGTTTTCACCGGCCATCATTTTTATTGGGGGTGCATTTTCAAATGTTAGGATAGTAGAGAAAGCTCATATTATGCATCATATCCTTCGAGCACTAGATTTGAAGGCACACACACCCGAGCTGCATCCACACTATTATTCATCCATATTTCGGGATTCTTAGATATATCAGTCCAAGGGTTGAAAGAAAAGTTGGGAAATCTGCCCAGGATGAGGTGTAAAACCCACGTGGATGTGGGTATACTTGGTTCGTAAGACCTATGCATAATTTATAGACGACTTTAATGGAGTCAGAATTTATGAGGCTTTCTAGGTTGTAAAAACTTATGTGTATAGAAGTGATGATTTTGTCTCGGAATTATTAAGTTGATGGAGCCCAGATACTAACTCCTTCCATTTAACACATGGAGAGGTAGGCATCATCTTGTATGATGTTTACAAGATTTCCGGAGCTCCAATCCTTGGAGAAATGTATGATGAGTTTATTCCTCCCAAGGTGACATGGAATGACTCAGAGAAGAAATCATCTTTGGTTCGTGAGTTGATTAAAATATTCAACAATCTCAAAAATACGACCACCATGAATTCTTGCACCAAGTGGGATATTCACCTAGAGGAATGAATGGAAATATTTTTGATAAAGAAGAAGGAAAAGGGTCCCACTTACACCCATCAGACTAGCTATCCAAGGGAATAGAATAGAGGTACCCCTAATACTTTTTTCCAACATTGGAGAAAAGTGAATTTGATAAATGGGGATATGAAGTCAACCCAAAAATTTCTGCAATGACACATTTGGAAGGTTTCACAGCCATGTGGATCAGTGTGTATTTATTACATGTCTAAGACTCTAAAGGAGGCATGAGGTAATGAACCATTGTTATTGCGACTATTCTAGTAGAGAAAAGGATGGTAGGGTGGCCCACATCTATTTTGTCCAAGCTTCATAGGATTTTGAGTTAAATTTACGAAGGGATGTCTGCCTTTAGAATAACAGGACCATTCCAAGTGTTGTGGGGATACATCGCTACTCACTTCATAAATTATGTCATAGAAAGTGGATTAGAGGTTTTTGGAAGTTCTTTCCAATCATATGTTCAGGAATTTTCTGGTATTTTACCCTTTTCTTAGAATGCTTATGACATCTAGGCTAGATCGAGCATGCATAAGGATTTCCATTTCTTTCCTAATGGGGATCCTCCTAAGGGGAAATTTATTGATGATCTGATGGCCAGTTTGGAATTGAGGGCATATATGCTAGCTTTAAGAGATGGTGTGTTGGCCACCAGAATCAACAGAGAAATCATATGTGAGGTCTATTATTTTTATAGATTTGCACGTAAATTCAAATGTGTACAACAGAATACAGTATCCCCAGCTGTGCATGGAAAATTAGAGAAACACCCAATGGTTGCCTGAAAACTATGGTTTTTGAAATCCTCGGATAATACTAGGGTAGTATTTAATTTACCCGTCGCTGATGTAGTAAGAATATTGACTATCTGTTATGCCAAAAACTGGGTTGCATCATACCCTGAAGGGGTATTAAATCATGTCATACCTCGATTGGGGGTGAATAGAATTAGTAGAATGGAACCCCTTCATTTAGAAGATAATTATTCATCATTAGGGGACGATTTGTAAGAATTAGATGGTAGAGGCGATGATGCTCCAAATTCACCGAAGAGGCCTCGTTCTAGATATAACCCTCCATCTAGAATTAAGAGAGCCACTCCATCAATCTCTACTGAAGTCATATCGAGGCGATCTGGTCTCCATCATTCTGAAGAGTGGTGAGTTCCATTTTTTAATCCCTCATATGTGACTATGGGTCTTGGGAAGAAGCTCAAATCCAAGGTTATAGGATCATATTCACAACCTTATGAAATAAATTCTGAATATATACAGCCATAGGCTATTCAAACATGGTAGAGTCTGTACTGCGATGCTGAGACCATGTGGATGGATCTGTGTAAAGGATTTCATATTCTAGGAGTTGGGGATTTGCGTGCTCCTTCTGACACTCTTTTTAAGGATAATCCCAATGAGGTGAGGAACAACATTCGAGAGCTGGAAATGCTCGTATATACCACTAATGAATCAATTAATACGACAAAAAGGATGAAGTAAATGATAGATTGTGGTACCACCAAAGGGATTAATCCTTCATTAGACGAATATTGGCATGACTTGGTAGATCCTGATGATGTAAGTTTCCTTTCCCTTGCATTCTCTTCGATTTTTGCAACTTGAAATTTAGTCAAACCATTTTTACTTAAGAGAAATATCATCTTAACTTATAGGTGGGTAATAGAAAATCATATGAAGTTCCTTCACCACAGTATAGCCCTGGAGGCACCATTCATGGAGCTACTAGATCACCCTCTGAATCAGGAGAAATATCTCTGGGACAACAGGCCATGGAGGAGTAAATAGAGAGGGTATTGGAATTTACAATACCTTTATTTGGAGATGATGATGCAATCCATCATAAGAAAGTGAAGAAGAAAAATAACCAAATAAAGATATCCATGGTTAAAAACTTTCTTACCAGTGGTAAGTCTCACTGATAATCATGAATTTTAGTCATTATTCATGAAAACAAATTAAACTTATTAGGATTACATAGGCTTATTTTGTTTCATCATTGAAAGAAACTACTGATAAGGTTCCAGGAACCATAGAGGGTGCAGCTGATCAGACACAAATTCATGCAAATCCAGTGGTTTATGAAGAGGCATTAAAGCCAAAAGAACC
Source organism: Viscum album (assembly GCA_963277665.1). Classification (NCBI taxonomy): domain Eukaryota; kingdom Viridiplantae; phylum Streptophyta; class Magnoliopsida; order Santalales; family Viscaceae; genus Viscum; species Viscum album. The sequence goes on along the minus strand of OY728123.1, from coordinate 2,066,303,656 downwards.
AACATTTGTTCCCAGAAATGCTCATGATCCTTCTACCAGAGGAGATGATGCTTTTGGTAAATCAACAATACTTCATAAGGCATCAAATGTAATAACAACTAAAAGTCATTCTGATATACTTTTAGGTTCATCAGATGCACCAAAACATCTTAAAACAACTGATGTTGACCCCACAACTATTGATAAAGAATCTATTTGGGGTCAAGGGTTGCTGGAGGAAGGTTTTAAAGAAAACACGCCAAGTGATCCCACGGGTGAGACTAACCTGGGATTTGAGATATCACTTTATGAAATGATGAACCTTGGCATGTCTTTTGAAAAACTACTTGAATACGTTAATATATCAAATGATTTAGAAGATTTTAGAGTTCCTTGTATATAATCAACTGGACGTTAGTTCTCATTATTCATCATGTTAATCTTCTTATGATTTACCTTCTAACCATGGTTGGTTGAAATATGTAGTTCCATCCAAAGAAACTGCTACCACAATGATACATGAAGAAAATATTGATATCAAATTCCACCCCACCATTGCGAAGTCATTGGATTAGGTGGATATTGAGATAGCATATCTTCCTAAGATACACTCTGAAGATCCTGAGCATATTTAATATAGCACTCCTCATCCAGATACATAAAACAAAATTAGTGAAACTGAGAATATTGGGGAGGATTCTTCTCAAGCTGATAACCTACTATTAGGTATGATATGATGATATTGTGATTTCCTTAACATTTGTTATCTCTTAAATTTAACCATAACCAGACTTCTTGATTTACCATATAGGGATATCAACTTCAATGGCTAAATATAGAGGTGAAGCCTCTACATCAGCCCAAAAACATTGGAAGGTGGAACAACCATTGTTCCGGAAAGAATAGAGAATGACACTTCTTTAAGTGCATTAGTACCATGATCTATCCATCCTTATGATAGAGATTCTAAATCAGACCCAGAACTACAGAATTCTCTTCATTTTTCATGCTGCAAGGAATGGAAAAACATCTAGAAGATAATATCTAAGACGCCCCCAGAGAAACTACCTCCAAGAATTCAACGACTTTCATCTTTGTTTATCACACTAGGATTTGACAGTTTCAAATACAGTGAAATTCATTCTATGTTGAAAGAGATTATTCAGAGGAGGGAGCAAGAGAAAAAGAATTGACAAGACTTGATAAGATCCAAACTTTTGATCAATATTGAAGAGTTCCAAGAATTGTTGTCCCAGGATGAGGCTAATCATACTGCAAAGTTGAAGGGGCTAAAGCAGACAATTAAATAAAAGACTGTTAAGTAGTTGTACCTTCAACAGGAGTTAGATATCATTACAGGGGAACTTGAACAGTTTCATAGATCGTTAGGAGAAGTCCAGAAGGATGGTGAAAAAGCATTTGAAGATTCTAGAGAAACACTTCATCATACTTAAGAGCAGGTCAGATAAATGAGCTTCAACAAGCAGTTGATGGGGCTCAAGAGTTTTTCAAACAAATAAAAAATTACGTAGAAAGCCTTTTGTAATTTCTAATTTTGGACAAGATATAGAATCCAATTTTTGGGTGCTCCTCTATGAAAAATTTTCATAAATTAAAAGTATTTTGTCTTTAATCATTTGTATTTTCACTTTTGCTAACTGTTTTTGTTTTACATAATACATTGGTCCTTGTAAGCATAGTTTTATTTTTTTCTAGTGTTGTATGGACAACATCACAAACTTTAAATCTTTTTAACTTTCTTATTTTTCAATATTACCAAAATCATACAAAAATGTACGTTTAGTGAGCTGGGACTTGACTTTTGTTCAGAGTTCCCTTTGTGGGTTCTCAATCTAGTGAGTACCATGTCTCTTGTTGTTGGCAATTTAAAGTCATGAATGTAGGAAAATAAAGGGATAGAATTTATGTTCGAATATATTTGAGAATAAATTTTGAAATTAGATCCCATTTAAGACTACGTGGCTAAGAACTACTTTAAAATTATTTTAATATTTCCAAGGGGAATCTTGAGTCGTGATTTTTATGGTCACCAAATATAAAACTTGTACAATCATAAGGGGAGTCTTTTTCAAGAATGAAGTGACCATTATTTTAAAAACCCATTATGAGGTTATATTATACACATCCAACTGGGGAATATGCTGCATAGCCAATTAATGGCATATTTTGACTAACAGGCTCGTTATATTGGAAACTTATGCAAGGACACCTAAGGGCACGTACTGCATAGTTAGGAAAAAGAGTTCTTAGGAATTTAACATTTAATTATTGATAGAAAAGGGAAAATAATATTTGGGTGACTCAAGACCATAGTGGGTGGTTTTTTCAAGTAAATGGGTTTTAAGAATAAAAGGGATATTTTATGTTGATATATGTCATGAATAGGAAAACCACTTCTATACAAATTTGGTGTATGAAGAATGGTTGAAATTTATCAGAAAGGGGGATTTTTGATATTGAACTGTGCAGTTTTAAGTCATGCAGGTAGAAAATTTGAAACCCCATAAGGAATTGAAACACCTAATTTATGTAAAGAAGCCTTTTACCCAATTCCTATGCCCACTAGATCTATGCTCAGTGTGATAAATAAGAAGTAGTAAGGGTTTCTTATATAATATAAAGGTAACACAGGTGAAGAATGGGGGTGTTATATTTCCATGCAGTTTTAACGTCATGCAGTAAGGACGAAGATGAACCAATATGAAAATAAAGACATATTGTAACTTGAATAAGGATAAGACCCAAATGACACTATGTTTCTTGATGAAGGAAAGAATCAAGTCATACATAGTTCTTACAATATTACCTATGTAGTTTTGATTATTATACAAGGAATAAAGGGTTTTTTAATCGCATCTGGCCCCAATATTGAAGATCTATGCATCTTTATATATATATCAAATAGATGAGAATCAATCCATATGTAGTTCTTTAAACAATAATTCCTCACGCCAATCGAGTTTGACATGAAGAATGGGGGATTTTGACATGTTCTCTGAGAATGGTAAATATTAAGACATAAAATGGTATAAGTACCAAATTACATATCTTCAGGAAAAAATCTATATAGATCTGATTCATATACACGAGGAGAAAAGAAAAAAAATATTTTTTTTATTGCGTCTTGGCCCAAATTGGAGATTTAAGTATCTCTAAATATCTCATTGAATTTGAGAATCAATACATACGTATTTCTTGAAATAAGGTATCTACGTAGATCTGAATCAGACATAGGAAAGAAAGGGACACATGTGCTACTAAGGAGTAGTGATGATGTCAATGGTGTTTGCTTATGGAAGCATCTAATGTCAAATAGAGAAAACTTTAGTCTTAGAGAGTAATGTCACGCAACAAGGACAAATGATGTCATGCATTTTAACAGCATGTGATAAGGATGAAGATGCTATGCATTTTAGCATCATGCAGCATGGATGCTTATGGTTGTTATGTGGTTTAATGTCTTGCAACTAGGACGTTGTACTATGTAGTTTTCAGTCTTGCAGTGTGGACGTAAGGGATGTGCAGTTTTTAGACTTTCAATAAGGACATGGGGGCTATGAAGTTTTTAGTATTTTCGTGAGGACATTGTGGGATGTGCAGTTTTTAGTCTTGTAGTGAGGACGTTGTGGGATATATAGTTTTTAGTCTTGCAGTGAGGATGTTGTACTGTGCAGTTTTTAGTCTTACAGCGAGGACATTGTACTGTGCAGTTTTAAGTCTTACAGTGAGGACGATGGGGGATGTGTAGTTTTTAGTCTTGAAGTGAGGACATTGTACTATTTAGTTTTAAGTCTTGTAGTGAGGAATACGTGTACTAATATACAAAGTATTTCTTTAAGAATATCTCATTTTTTGGAGTTGTAATAAGCTGTCTATCTATGAAGATTAAGGAATAAAATTCATTTTAATAGACCTTATGTATAGAATAAGTTCCTTCCCACTTTGGCTCAAGCTCTAGAGGTTTCTTCTCTAGTATCGTTGGAATTCTACGAACCAATACCAATTCTCCTTGAAGAAATGAATAGAGAGGATCTTTCTTGTTAAAATCTCGCGTTATTCGGTTATAATAGTCATCTAAATAATGAAAATTATGCAATCTTTTCTTGTCTAATTGTTCCAGCTCATGGAACCATTTCTGAGACCTCTCATCTGTAGATAACTAATCACATATTGAAACTCTGAGTGAAGGAAATTACATTTCAATTGGTAAAACTGCTTCGGTTCCATATACCAATTAATAAGGAGTTTCTTTGGTGGCAGTACGATTACTTGTCTGATAAGCCCATAAAGCATTCAAAAGTTTATTAGGCCGTGATTTCTTATCTTTATGAACCATCTTCTGGAGTATATTAGATATGGTCTTATTGAAGGCCTCTATCGGTCCATTGTTCACTACATGATAGCGAGATGAATGGTTGGATTTGATATTATGATCTTGATATCACTTCTTTACCTCAATCGAACAAAAATTGGTGCCATTGTCCATCAATTTAGTATGAGGGACACCAAATAGGTGATGATGTTAGTTTTTACAAAACTAACAATTATTTTGGCTCCTACTTCTTTAAGAGGTATTTCCTTGGCCAATTTAGAAAATAAGTTAGTAGTAGTAAGGATATAATTTAACTTCTTAGATTTAGCTAGAGGATAAGGACCTACTACATTCATTCCCCAGGTGGAAAATGGCCATGAGTATTTAGCTATATGTAGAAACTCCAGGGGTTGATGAATTAATTTTTCTTGCACTTGGTAGAGATGAAATTTCTTAGTAAAATCTGTGTAACCCTGTATCATTGAAGGAAAAAAGTATCCAAGCCTTCAGATCTGATTAGAGAGTCTATGCCCAGACTGGTGGGCACCACAAGCTCCTGAATGTACTTATTTCATAACAGCTACAATCTCTTCTCCATCAAAACATATGAAAAGGATTCCATCAAATCCTTGCTTTTAGAGGATCTTTTGGTGGTTTTTACTATTATAAAGAGTAAAATTGGCTGCTTGTCGCTGGATTTGTTCTTTTTCAGCCCTATTCAGTGGAAGTAATCCATTTTGAAGATATTCCATGATGGATGTTCCCCATCCCATTGTATGACCATATGGCTCAGAAATATGGCCAATTTCATTAATTTCCTCTATTCTGGATTGAACAAAAGTTGTGACCACATGACGATCGGTTATGCTAATGATTTCCTCATCCTGATTTGGATCTTCCAAGGCTATAGCTGCATTAGCCAGTACAACTACTTGGGAATTTCATGATCGTAGGACATAAGACAATGTCGTCTCTGAGGATAATTCATCCATTAACCCTCTGACATAATCACACAAAGGTATTAACTCTTCTTTTTTAATATAATATTCTCCATTTATTTTTTTGATTACCATTTCTGAATCACCTTTTACCTTCAAGTTATTCATTTTCACCTGATGCGCTAATACCAAACCTGTAATGAGAGCTTGATACTCCACCTCATTATTGATTCCAACTTCTGATAATAGGAAGGAATAATTCAATACTTCCTTTTCTCGGGAGATAAGGACAATTTATAACCTTACTTTGTTGATTTTAGGTTTTTCCATTCTCTTCCCTATTGGGCATATGGAAGCACCATCAAAGTAAATTTTCCATGTTTGGGATTAATCATGAATAGAGAAGACATATTCATCAGGAAGATTAATATTAAATGATGTATAATTTTCATATGAATGCTCAGTAAGGAAGTAAGCTAGAGCTTGGCCTCTTATTGCCTTTTTATGCACAAACTGGATATCAAACTATTGAAAAATAACTGCCCACTTTTTCAGACGCCCTGTAAGCATAGGATGAATGAGGATAAATTTGAGCTAGTTATTGCGAGATACCAATTATACCTCATGAATTTGCAGGTGGCTCCTCAATTTCAAAACTGAAAATATTAATGCTATGAAAAACTTCTCAATACTTGAATATCAAGTTTCTGCATCAAGCGTAGTTCGACTGATATAGTAAAGGTTGTTTCCATTCCTAGCATCATTCTTTTGAGTAAGAAAGGCACATAGTGCTCGCTCTAAAGCTGTCACATAAAGAATAAGATGCCATCCTTCAATAGGTGGAATTAATACTGGTGGACTTAAGAGATATTTCATGAGGGTATAAAATGCTTCTTGACAGTCTTCAGTCCATTGGTAGGTGACTCCCTTCTTCATTTATCTGGTGAAAGGTAAACACTTTCCTGCCATATTGGCGATAAAGCACCAAATATTTGCCAAGTTTCCTTGGAGTCCTCTTAATTATTTCAAATTTCAAGGAGGTGATATACCAAATATTTTTTTTATCTGGATAAACTTCGATACCACGATGGCGTACAAATAATCCAAGAAACATTCATGAGGTTACCCCAAAAGCACATTTCAAGGGGTTCATCTTAAAACTGTGTTGGCGATGTTTATGGAATATAGTCTCCAAATCATCCAAGTGAGTGGAACATTGTCTAGATTTGACCACCAAATCATCCACATAACATTCTATAAATTTCCCTAAGAAGGGTTTGAAGATATGGTGCATGGCACGTTTGTATGTTGCGCCAGCATTATTTAAACTAAATGTAATTACCCAATATCAAAACACACCTTGAGGGGCCCTGAAGGATGTATATTTTTAATCCTCAAGGACCATACACATTTTATTATACCCTTAGTATCCATCCATGAAGGAAAGAGCTTCATATACTTTCGTTGCATAAATTAAAGCTATGTAATTGGAACTGAAAAATATTCTTTAGGACAATTCTGGTTAAGATCTCTAAAATCAATGTAAACTTTAATTTTTACATTCTTCTTTTTCACTGGGAAAATGTTAGACAACCATTTGGGATATTGAACTTCCAAAAAAAAGTTAGCCTTTATAATATTATCGTCTTTAGCTTCAATTTTAGAGGCATAAGTTGAGTGTGTTCTTCTTAATACTTGCTTGAATCCACGATGTTCTTTTGGAAAACCCATTTTATGGGTGGCTACATCAGGATTATGTCCTCAAATTTCTGTATAATTCCAAGAAAATATATCTCGATGTTTCTTCAAAAATTAATTATAAACCTCTTTCTCTTCAAAGGTCAGGGCTGCACTAATTAAAGTGGGTTATGGATATTTTTCTGTACCCATATTTATTTCTCTAAGCTCATCCATAGTGGTAGAGACACTTTCCTCGAATACTGGAGGAGCATCTCCAAGATCATCCTCTTCTTCTTCATTATGTGTTACCTCTTCTGTTTCCACCTGCATAGTAGAGGATGAGGAAAAAATCCTAGAGTTTGAGGGGGAGTCAGTATTTGAACATCCTGAAGAAGAGGCCACCATATCTAACCCTACTAATGATGAAGCGTCTTCCTATGGTAATATAGAGGGGATTATGGATCGAGAATTGATATATTTGTCTTCCTCTATCATTTCTACAATTTATTCTAGTCTGGTTAATGAAGTAGAGGATTTTTGTAGTTTAGTAGATGAAATGAAAACATCTCCATTTAGGATTCCATCACTACATGGTGAATCACTAATATGTCCCATGTTGTCAAGCTCAGTTTCCACAATTGACATTATGGAAGTTATTGGATGAGTTTTTGGATTTGGTTTTACCCTTTCAATGTCATTGATGGGCAGAACATAATCTGTACTCAAATGTTTGAAAGGATTTGATGGGATCTTTTCCATTCCATTCGGAGCATTAACTCTGGTTATTTTTTTTGGCATGGACTCTGTTACTTTTGTGTGATAAAACTCTGCCTCAATGTTTTGAGATTCACATGTTTTGAACAAAGACTTGTCACCATACAATATCCCGATTTTACCATTGATACAGTACTTAAGACATTGGTGGTATGATGAAGGTATGGCTGCATGTTGATTCAGCCAAGGCCTTCCAAGCAGAATATTAAAGGCTATGTCCTGACAAACAACCATGAAATATGAATTAGACACAAGATCTCCAAACTGGGTTTTGATTTTAATCTCTCTCGTAGGTTCTTGTTCATTCTTGTCATATCCTTGCAAAATTAATTTCAAAGGAGACAATTCAGATTCAGTTAGGCCCAATCGACGAAGTGTACAAATATAAATGAGGTCGAATATAAATCCATTATTAATGAAGGCTCATCGAATGTCTACATCATTCAATTTTCTAGACAAATACAAGGGTCTAATATGTCCATGTACAAAATCATATTCATATTCATTTTTAAAAGATATGACTGCATGACATTCTATATGATGATTCTCGATATGGTAAACCTCAGCAGTAGCAACTACGGTTTCAAACTCTTCAGAACTTGAAAAATCAAAAATGAGTACTTCTTGAAGATGTTTTGATAGATTAAAAGCATCCATAATTGATAACATGGATAGGAATTGGGCTAATTATTTCAAGATAACATAATTTTGGTCCAAAGGTCTGCATTTTCTAGCATTAAGATATGGTTTTTGAGGTGTTTTGGAAGTTGATGCTTCTAATTTAGATGTACCATGTGTCAGAGTAGAAGCTAAAAATACTCCTATCTTAGAAAGATTAGACTGAATAGGTCTGTTCACTTGCTGAGAGGAAGAAAGTGTGACTTATAATTGGTCCTCTAAAATAATCATTCTAGAACCGAAATTTTCTTTTATGGAAGAAACTCTTTTTTCTTGTTGAGCTCACATAAGGGAACTTCCACAAGTTTCTACTGCATATATGGTTCGATCAAGGGTTGAGTTAAAATGGTGGTTTCTATAATTCTCACGTCTTCCCCTGTATCCTCGACCCTGGCCTCTTCCTTTGGTTCCCCAATTAGGTATAAGGAATTCTGGCTCATTATAATCAGAATCACCATTGGTATATGGATCTATTAAATGGATAACATTGACAGAACCAAAGATGAATTCTTTATCTAATATAGATTCTTCCTGATAGGTTAATTATGATTGTGTCGTTTGGTGGGGCGGTGTCTGTGCTTTTTTAAAATAGATGGCACGAAATCTTCTAGGTTTAAGGAAACCTTTTGCCTTAACGTGAGCTCATCTTCTTCTGACTTCTCTTTTTCGTTATGATCACTTAACTTCTTTGAGGAACGAACTTTTGATAAAGATGGTTTTGTTGTTCAAGGAGTTGCAAAAGACACAATCGATTGTTTCAACTGTGTTCATAAAATGGTATGATTTTGGTTGATCGTTTTCCTAATCATCCAATCACCATATTTCTACACATTTTTTACTTTTTACTTCCTTCCATTCACCTTCTTCCTTGGGATCAGTAGTGGTAACACATTCTACTTGGGATGATGAATGTTTTAGTTTAACTTTTCCAGAATCTACCATCTTTTTCAAGAGTTCCTTGAAAACAAAACATTTCTATATGGAATACCCTAACATCTAGTGAAAGGTAAAATAATTCGTAATAACTTCATATCCTTCTTTATTTGGTTTCATTAGCCTTGGAAACTAAACCAAATTGTTTTCCAGAGCTGAGATGAAGTAATCATAAACTTATTCATTCCGGAAAGAATAAACTTTGTTCTTTAATCCTCAAACTATTTTCACCTTTGATCTCTTTCAACATCTTAACGAGGTAGTTGTTGTTAATCATGTTCATGAGGCAGAGCCCATCGATATGATGAAGGTCTTGAAGTAGAAGCAGGTATATGTGCCTGCTTAAGTGTAACTGTAGCAGCTCCTTCCATTCCTATCCTCCTCCAAGGAGCTGATGAAATTACATGAGTTTTAGCCTTAGTTTCTATTATAGAGTATTCTATCTATTGAGTGATTAAAGTAAGGTCTTGAAACCCTCTTGTGTATTTCCCATGGATCAATGGTGTGGGTAACTCATTACATATATTTTCCACACAAATTGGTAGCAATTCTTCTTGAGGGAGTGATGGAATTAAAGAATATGTTAATCCTTTCCATCACGCAATGAAATCTGAAACTCTTTCATTATCCCTTTGTTTATAATGGTTAGGATAAAAAAATGTTGTCTTTGGTAGCATTGAGCTAAATTAAAGAAGGAATTTATGATGGAGATCTTTTCATCCAGTAGTTGATCAATATTTTAAACCTATATACCAGAAAAATAATGGTCCCTGTAATGACTGTACAAAACACCTAAGCTTTACTGCTTCTTGTTGTTGAGGAGTTCCCATCATGGGATCACAACAAGAAAAAAGTTTGTTAAGTGTTGTTCTGGATCTTCTGAACTATTAAATATTGGGAATGTGGTATTCAAAAAATTTGGTGGTGGGGGGGGGGAGAATTGCATCCACCCTTTCAGGGTAAGCACTCTTTTCCAGCTGAACTGGTGCATGTCAGTCCTTTATAGCTTCCTGTCAAGTCGTTAATGCCTCAATTGTGTTCATAATCATTTGGGGAATATCTGGATGAGCTGGAACCTATGCAGGTATAGCAACTAGAGATTGAGCTGGTGCAACAACCGGAAAACCCACTGATGGTGGTGCTAATATTTTCCTTGGATAACCAATGGGAACATGCCTATCAGGATGGGTCTGATCTTTCATTGATTGTGTACCAAGTGGAGGGAATTCATTATCCACATCTTTAGTTAATATAAATTATCTTTGTTGAGGATCTCCTACTGGATTTTCATGTTGAGGACCTGTATAGGGAGTATGTCTAGCAAAAATGTTTCTTCAAGGTAACATTGTATTGAGTATTTTCAACTCCTTCATTTATTATTCTTACCGTGAAAATATTTCTTCAAGAGAAAAATATGGACCTTCTCCAGTGGAAACGTGATATGCAATCTGAATTTTACCTTTCCCCTTGTAAGATTTCTTTCAGATGGGTGGGAGTTGGTTATTTTAAGCCATACCAAGATTCTAATAAGCCTCTAATTTCAGGTACGCACGCCTTCTTCAATTGCCTCAGTGTGTACAGTATTATGGACAAGAACTTCATCTTCTGATTCCCTTGAACTGGACTCATTTTCTGGAGGATCGTCTACAGTGGTGTTAATGACATTCACAAATTCATAATGAATCGATGGCATTCTGTTAGTATTTTTGTAAGATTTTATCCCTCTATATCTTCCATGAGACTTGGTTATCCTATATGATGAATTATCAGGAACTGTTTGTAGGAAAATAACCTGAAGGGAGTCCTCTGATAGTTTAGTTGTACACTCTCCTTGTGGCTTCTTCCCAAATCGGAAGAAACTTGACTTGTGTTGAGGGGATTTCAGATGTGAAAAATCCCCCATCCCTGTAGGTTGAGTTGTTCCTTTTCTTCCTATTCAAATCTTTGAACTTTGTTTAATAAATTTGACGGTTGAATTAAGTGAGCCCCAGCCTTGCAAGATGGATTAATTATTGAATATCTATGGATGAAATTTTTCAACTACTCTTCTAATTTTGCGAATTTTGGTTCAAACATTTGCTGGGTGAATTATCTAACAACCACTCAAATCACCTTTTTCGAAAGATTGATTTCCTATTTCAGACATTTTCATTCTCTAATGGATGAAATACTCTAAGAGGGATGCCTGGTCAAGATTTTTAGATGCTTCATGTAAAAGTAACTCAACAACTTCTTTTATTTTGGCCTGACTCTGATGAGAGTTGGTTAAGGCTTGTTCTTGAACATACATTCGATTACATACAAAATCTATTGATTGTGGCTGTCTATTGGAAATAACATTACATGAGACCACTTTTGGCAGACTTTTCTGATCTTGGAGTGAAGTGAAATACAATACTCCATATGCATCCCATCCTCTGATATGAACACTAGATGGGGAATTATAAAAAAACTAGCATAGACTCTTTAGAGCATTGAGGCATGCACATTGAAGGATTCTCTATTGTTTTTGAATCTTTGGATGTTGGGAAATTGAGAATGACACCAAGTCAATTTGTCATTACAACCCTTCTATTACCTTAACAAAATTTTGTTATTCATCATATGGTAATACTTTAGTTTTCAAATGATGAAGAGTCTTCTATAGTTTGAGGTGGACATCATGAATTCAATATTCTACAATAAATTATGGAATGTTATACTGAGAATTTTCCAATGTTCATAACATGACTGGTACTTCTCCCTTAGCCAATTATTTCCTCATGTTTAACACATCTTCATCATCTATAACTAGAGGTTTCTCCACTTGGTCTAACCAAAGTGTATGATCTATATTAGAAGTCAAATGACCCAATGGAGGTTCGGAGAATGACAGTTCCCTTAAGATGTCTTTTATTTGAGAAAGTGCTTCACCTATCAATTTCAAGGCATCAAACATTACTGTACTAGTGTTTGAAAGTGCCTCGAGATAGGAGGGCTTTTTCGTCCATACATTGTCAATTATAGAATTTTCTTAACAACGAGAAATACTACTGTGGATAATAATTTCTTAGTGAATTCCATCATGGGGAGGATCACCATGGTGGATTATAGAAAGGGATAAATTTTTTTGTTCCTTGGAATTCTGTCCACATGGAGGGTTGTTGTGGCTCTCATCTAGAGATTGGCACTCTGTATTGACTGAATTTTCATGAAGAAAGCCTTCATGATGAAGTTTCTAATGAGGAACTTCAGAATTACTAATACCACTCCCATTATTTAGTAATCAGAGGATAGGATCTTGAGTTTCAGCAGATAAATGTCTGAGGGATTCAATAACTCCATCACTAAGAGGTTCCAGATCGCAGCTTGGCTATTGATTTTCCAACAGGGCTTGGAAAGACTTCTTCTTGGATGTTCTCTTATACTTAGTTGGGGCCACTTTTTAGGAAAAGTGGTTATCATGGTTAGGTGTGTGTGCCTACCTTGGATTGGTTACCAGAACAGACCAATTACCTTCAATTGGAAAGGGTCTATGTTCTTTATACTATTGTTCGTATGATATGGGGGAGTATCCCCCATGACCCTCTTGGACTGGAACAAAGGTGCGTACCTATTTCGGGATGGAATTCCATTGTTTCATCCCATGTGTGGGGACAAATTTATGTGTCTGTTTCTCTGGTACTACTGAAGTGGTTGTTATAATATCTCGGAATGCTTCCAAGATTTTGGCAGGGACTTGTGTTTTGCCTTTCCCCATTGATAAGATGTGTTTGGTGACTTCAACAGCTGAAAACGGATTATATGTTCATTCTGTATCTGGAGTAGGTGTATGTGCCTGTACCTACCCTCCTTTTCCTATTAATGGGTATTGACAGTACTCATGTATGGGGGAAAAGAGTTGAGTCTGCCCCAAATTTTTCATTGGAACTTTCTGACTACCTTCTTCGGGTGCTACCAAACGAGACTGTTGGTAGACTTGATGAACATTGGCAGGTGTATGTGTCTTCTGGATCTTTCCCATCAAGTATGGTTGAAGGACTTACTTCAATACTGGTAGACGAGACTGCATGCAGAATTGGTCATTATAAATAGGTGTATGTTCTTGTTTACCAGTTTCCACAACATTAGATAGGTGGGCTTCTTTAAATGAAGTCAGACGAGCCTGCTGAATGGTGGATAACTTGTAAAAAAGTCTATGTGCATGTTCACAGTACTCCACAGGATTTATTTGGTGGGATTGGTGGGTTTCTGCCTTACGAGTCTACTAGACATCAAAATTAGGACATATGGGTGTATGTTCCTGTTCTTTGTTTTCCATCAAGTTAGGTTGATAGGATTATCTAGAAGGGGTAGAGGTAAGAACCAGATCCCTTTTGATCGAACATTATCTGTGTTAGTTCATCATGCGTGCTCGGGTCTGAGAGACCAGGGACAAACATCCTGAGGCAACACCCCCATCATGTTGGGGGTTTACTACCATGTGATTCTGTTAGTGGTGATTATCGGTGGGAGTCCTTAGGAAGGACTCCTGTATTCTTGAATTGAGGCCCTGAGTGGCCTCTTGATCCTCCTCCTTGTAGTACAAGAGATAATTATTGTTGCATTCTGGGGATAAGGACCCGAAACAGTGGATGAAGGTGGTTGGAACCATCTTCTTCTTAATCAATGGTCGTCGATGATTGAGGATTACTATTGACCTGGAGGGCCTGTCGAGCAGCCTCCAAAGTCAAAATTGTATAGTTCAGGTGATATTGTTTTACCAGCACATTAGATACCCAATGTTGAAGATGTTGGGTTTGTGATGAATTCCTTTCCGTGGATGCAGATCTAGCTTTTGCGACATTTGAGAAGTTCACAGATGTTGTTTTGAAGAAACTGATTTTGGATTGAAGGTAATTCTGATAAAAACATGAAACAACAACAAACTACATTAAAGCAACATCTTTTTAGACGGATACATGCATGATTGATTCCTTTTTCTGGCCTTCTTTTATCAATTAATAGGGACCTAATAGGTGGGTAACATTATTAACTTGGTTAAGGATTCATGTCGGGTTCACTATTTGTATTTCATAGTTCCTTGAAACGTGTAGTCTAGTTTTAAGAATCACTACTTCCATATGATTACCATTGGATTTGTTTATGGAACCAAAAACATCCAACAGTTCTTTATCCAAAGGGTACTTGCTTTCTAAAGGTAGGATTTCATTAAGTTTGAACTTCAAGATACTTAAGAACATGTATTGGATGAGAGTATGAGAGGTCGGACTCATCACAACCTTTTGGGGGGAATTATTGTCTACTTTGGGAATCTCTTTATAATTTAATATATTTCTGTGAATCCTTATTAATTCACCAAGTATATCATAAGTATCCCTTAAAATTTTCAATCACTTATGTAGCATGGGAAAAGTTAAAAATCATCCGTATGTATTTGAGGTTCTTCATTAATGGAGATATCTATATTTATTCGAGGTTCTCCACCAATGGTATCCTTTCATTTACTACATAGAGAATCTTTTAATCATCTTTCTGATGATACTAGTTTTAAAGTCACTCAGTGCGGCACTCTGGAATTTATTGTCATCCTAGGAGATGGAGGTTTGGTTTGATCTGGGGATCATACCCACAAAATGGGCTACCTATTTGTCTTAGTAAAAGGATTCAAAACCCTTGTACTTTGATGCCACCAAATGGGAAACATCATAACTTTTAAGTTCATGTGAAAAGTACCTAACTGTACAGTTTAATATTATGTGGTATGTACATATAAGCGGATGGTGCTTAGTCAAAACATAGTGTAGGACTTATACTGAAGCAGCCCAAGGAATTTGGAAAGGATATGGGTTTCTAAGTTGGATTATTCCCTGTTGAGAATGTGCCCAAGGATAACATGGTTGATTTAAATTATTAGGTTTGAACCTCAAGGAGGCTTCTTATGTATCCCATATAGATGGGAATCAAATCCCACATAGTTCGATAAGTCTCATAGGAGAGAGAATAGTACTTTGAGAGAAATGAGTTTGGGATTACTTCCTGAAAAGGATGACTTAGTGATTTGAGGATTTAATTTGGGGATTATTCCTAAATAGGATTCCCAAATAAGGGGAATTAGGGTCGGGTTCTTGAGTAGGACATCCAGTGAGCTCGAGCCCTGATAAGGCTTCCTATGTATCCCGATTGTGGTGGGAATCAGAGTTCTCGTAGTTCATTCAGTGGTGAAAATGTTGTGGTCATGACAAATCTCTAAGCCTACCTGAGTCATTCTCGGTGTGAAATACAAGAGAATATCAAAGATTCAAAAAAATCATCCACACTTTTCCTCTTCCGCTGATTGAAGGGGACACACATATGGCAGCGAGAGTGGATGAGGGTAGGGCGACTGTGGAAGAGGGTGAGGTGATTAGCCTTCCCTCTGTTCTATTAACATTGGAAAAGGGTCCATTATAAGGAGGAAGGGATGAAGGTTAGGGGCTTACACAAAGAGGGATACCCAAATTGATCCTGGTAGGGGAGAGAGACTTCTCTTTTCTTCAAAAGAAAGAAAATTATGTTTGAACCATACCTTCCTTAATAGAAATTTGAGGTTCCATCTCTTTGAGAAGGGAATGGTCATGAACCAAACCCTTTCTCCTAGAACCAGAAACATCCCAACATTGTTTTTGAGAGAATGGTCCATGTGAATGTGGATATAAAAACCCAAAGACACTCCATGAACCCTAACCCTGTTGTAAAAAAAATGTTGGAAACCTCCGACTATGGATATACAAACCCAAATAGGAGACATGCAAATGTGTCTTTCCCAAAGGTTTGATGAGTCTGGAGGTTATGGTGGAGGTTTCAATAGAATCCCTTTTAGAAAATGGATCCAAGGAAGAGGAATACTTTCCATGAATGGCTTTGAGGAAGGCTTGATAGCTTGTAAATTGAATAGAATAAGTGAATCAAAGAGGGGAACTCAAGTAGATAAGGGCACGCAAGTATGGTCCTGTAAGTAAACTTGAGCGACCTGATATTCACTTAAGAGAAGAACAACCAATATCATAATACTTGGTCGAGACATGGCTCAAGCCTTCATGAGTATTCACAGGTAATCCCAGAAGTGGGGCACTAAAATTCATATGAAAGGAATAGGCGGCGCACAAGTATTTCTAATTTGGGGAGGTTGGGAGCTTTAGGCATGCAAGTGTTATGGTTTTCAAATACTAGAAGGAATTAAGTCCAATGATCCTCCCTTAAATCCTTAACTCATGGTGTTGAGGAACTACCTTGAAAGATTAAGGAGACTTGGGTGAAGCACTAGGGTGACCAGAGCAGCAATTGGGCTTCAGGGAAATTCATCCATACAAATAAGGGCCACCAGGGTCTATTTATTGGTCAATAAGTGACCTAGGGATAAATTATTAGTGTCTTGGAATTGGATTTTTCACCAACTTTGTGGTGTGTAGGTGTTTGGGAAACATTTTGCGGTGCGCAAGTAGGTTGTGTGATGATGTTATTTTGGTCTGACTAAGACAACCAAAAACTCATGCCTTTAAAAATATTGATTTTCTTCATGTATTTTCCCCTTTTCTTTCTAAGGGGATTCCCTTTTTTATTTTTTAGACTCATTGACATAATGGAGTGTTAACAAGCATGAATGGATCACATCAATTCGTGGGTGGTATTCTGTCATACACATGAACAACAATATCACATTCCCACAAGATAGAAATCATGGAGGTATGTGTCATATAATAATTATAAAAGCATAAATATATCTTAAATATCAGATATATCATATATAAATATTATTTTCATCATTATTACCAACCATTAAAGGTAGTAATGGAAAAATGAACGTAATTAGTTCATGAGGCGGTAGTTAGTTGTACACACGAATAATGATTTCATAACCCATTTGATGAAATTGTGTGTTGTTTTAGGTCATACCCTTAACATAAAAACATATAATTATATGGAATATATTTATTTTATTATATAATAATGATATAAAAAATACTTCAATGGGTTTGAGGATGAAAAAAACAAAAACATTCATTGATGAACATTACCTATTCTTCAGGTATCACCATTTGGTTTTCACTAAATGGAATCCTTGGTTGGATTTATTCCCAAACTAATTAATCTAGGATGAGTTAAGTGAATTTTGGAAGTGAGTTTGGAATTTTTTGGTTGAGAAAAAGTTCTTGAGAGGTGTTAATAATGGGGGGAGTGGGTTACCTTTTATAGTTAAGGAGGAGTGACATTCTTATAAGTAATAAAAAGTGTTTACGTATAGGGGGTCTCCCTTACCTAATGTGGGTCAAAAATTGGATAATAATGTAGGGGGTACTTTTTTCGATAAACACCTCCAGCACACACAAAAAATCATTTTTATAATTTTGTTATCTAAGTTCATTATTTCCCTATTTTTACCATTTTTGTCTTTTTGTTAAGATAACTAATTTTGTAACTAAGTTAATTTATCCAATAGTAGTAAATTAAAGTTATAATTATTTGAAAATTTTGACCAAATGATTCTATAATATTATATCTAATTTATGAAATAAAAAATCCCATGTGTGTTGAAAATTAATTATAGTAGAAGCACATGTAGTGCGCAAAAACATTTCTCTAAATATAACCTCACTAAAAAAGTTTTTACAATTTAAAGGTCAATATTTTCAATATAAAAGATCAATTTGTCCGTCAATGTAACATATATGATATTTATTTATATTTAACAATCACATGGAAGAATATAATATTTTAAAAAAATTAAATCATTTAATAAATTATCCTTTATAATAAAATAACATTAATTTCACTTTTGAAATTATTTATTAAATTTGAATTGAAAAAATATAAATAAAATGATATAATTAAAATATATTATTTTCACAGTAGTATAAAGTTATTTACACATCAAAAAAATTAATGTAAGCTAACAATTCATTCAATTTACTTCACTTTTTATATTATTTGTATCATTTATTTTATTTAATTATTAACTAAATAATTATCACGTTCATTCACTGATGTAACTTTAGATATTTTTCAAGATCCACTATTGTAGTATTATCACAATAGAGTGTGTTAAGATCTTTAATTTTTGATACCACATCAAACTCTTGGGAAAAATTTTTCATCCATACTACTTCTTTAGCTACCTCTGAAATTGAAATATACTCAAACTCTACTATAGAATCTACAAACATAGCCTACTATGAGCTCTTCTAGCTCACAAAACCTCCATTCAAGGTAATGATGTATCATGTTTGTAACTTCATGTCATCTTTATTAGTCTGGAAACTAGCATTTGTATATCCTCTAATAACTAGTTCCTCATATCCTCCATAAACTAGGAACATATCCTTAGTAGGTCTTAGATACTTAAGGATAGTCTTGGATTCTATCCAATGGCAGTCACCTGGATTAGTTTGATGTCTTCCTACCATAAATAATGTGTAGGGTACTTCTATACTAGTACATATCATAACATACATGACTGATCGAATCTTTGATATATATGGAATCCTTGTCATTCTATTTCTTTCCTCATATATCTGAGGACACATTTTCCAGGAAAGATGAATGCCCTATGACACTAGAAACAATCACCTCTTGGATTGTTTCATACTAAATCTTTTCAATATATTGTTAAAGTATGTACTTTTTCTTAGGACAAGAAACATCTTGGATTTATCATTATGGATCTTGATCCCATGAATATATATTGCCTCGCCCAATTCCTTCACAGGGAGTAATTTATTCGACCATGAGTTAATAGATTGTAAAATTGATATTTCGTTTCCAATGAGTAATATTTCATCAACATATAAAATTAATAAAATAACCACACTCCCACTAAATCATTTATAGACACACTGATCATATTCATTCTTTATGAAACCAAATTCCATTATGGCCTCATCAAAATGAATGTTCCATGACATGGACACTTGATTTAATCCATAAATAGATCTAATAAACTTTCATACATTGTTAGAATTCTTTGTAGTCACAAACCCTTTAGTATATGTCATATATATTTCTTCTTTAAT
This sequence comes from Viscum album, assembly GCA_963277665.1. Taxonomy (NCBI): domain Eukaryota; kingdom Viridiplantae; phylum Streptophyta; class Magnoliopsida; order Santalales; family Viscaceae; genus Viscum; species Viscum album. The sequence goes on along the minus strand of OY728123.1, from coordinate 2,066,284,313 downwards.
GTTTTAATAATCATGGAAATCCAAAATGGAAAGTATAATATTGATGGATTTAAGCATTGAAACTGGTGAAAAGGCTTCATCATAGTCAATGCCTTGATGATGTTAAAACCCTTTTGAAACTAGTCACACCTTATAGGTATTGACTTGTCCTTCCAAGTCCAGTTTCATCTTGAATAAGACTTTTTAACCAACTGGAATTACATCTACTAGAGGGTCTACCAAAATCCAGAATTGGTTATGGAACATGGAATACATTTAATAATTCATGGCTTCTTGACATTTGGAAATATATGTGTCACTTCCTGAATCCTTGTAGGTTAGAGGATAATTATTTTCAACTAATAATGAGTCATCATCTTTAGTGACTAGAAAACCATACTATTCTGGTTCTTTAACCTCTCTAGTAATCCTACATAGTAATTATGTCTCTAGAATCATGTCTTATTCTATGGGGCTTTGTGGAATTTGTTCCTTTGCCAAATCTTGTGTATCTTGAGCCTAGAATTCATCAAAGTATATCTCACTCCAACTATCTCATTTAGAGATAATATCATCCACATGAAAAGTGGGATTCTTATAAACCTTAAACTTTTTCATAGAAGAATTATATAGGTAGTGTCCCTTTTTTATTTGGGATATCCTATAACGATACACTTTGTACCATGGGGTGCATGCTTGTTACCTGAAGAGTCATTAACAAATGCTTTTTAACCCCATACATGTATGTAAGAAAACATGGGTTTATTAATTGGTATGGTATATTATTTAATGCTTTATATGGCACTCGGTTTAGTACGTATGATACTTTTTGTAATGCATGTCCCAAAAAGGATAATAGAAGACTCACGAGTCTCATAATTGATCTCACTATATCCAACAAGGTGTGGTTCCTCATTTCATTTACACCATTCCATTAATGCGTATAATAAAGAGTGATTTGAGATGAAATCCCAAAATTTCATATATAATCAATGAATTCTTGATTAAGATATTGTCCCCCACAATCTGTGCAATGTTTCTTAATCTTTTTACCAAGTTGGTTCTTAACATCATTCTTGTATTCCTTAAACTGGTTGAAAGAATATGACATATAAATCATTAAGTTGACATATCCATGTCTAATAAAATCATGAGTAAAAGTTATGAAGCATGAGTATCCACCCCTTACTTCAAAAAGAAATGGTCCAAACACATCAGTATGAACAAATTCATGAATCTCTTTAGAAATTTCATTTTTCCCACTAAATAGTAATTTCATCATTTTTCCTTGTAAACATGCATGACATACACCAAAGTGATTTAGTTCCGAAGAATATAAATATCCATCATGAAGTAATTTATTATTGTAATTTTCATTTACATGACCAAGATGGTGATTCCAAATTTGGGTGTTGTGTGATTCATATGAATCAACTTTGTTATCAATTTCCCTTATTTGGTTCATTTAATCCAACACATAAAGATTATTATTTAAATGTTCCTTACCATAAAAATTCTATCTTTATAAAAGAAGTGAAATTTAATCCCAAATTTAAAAATAAATCCATATATATCAATTCTAGATTTTTATATATATAATTTTTCTGGTAACCAAAGGCTCATAATAACAACCCTTTAAAACTAAGATCATTTTGGTTGGAAACATGATGTGGTGGTCCCTGTTAGCAATAACAGCAAGTTTAGCTTCGTTGGCTGCTTGAAGATATACCTCTCTTTAGAAAATCGTTTTGAATCTACATGGTTCCTATATTCAAAAACATATTTTATCTCTAAAAGATGTATCTAACACCCAATTTGTAGAAAAAATAAATTTCACTCAATGAAAAATGTACACAAAACATCCCCTTTCTTCTGTGGCTGGGTGCAGTTTGTCTTCCAGTGGCCCTTATTTCCACATACAAAATAGACAACATCCTATTCTCTTTCTTGATCCTTGATATTCCTCTTCTTGTAAGTGCATGAAGAAGCTTTGGGCTTAAATATCTTTGGTTTCACTTTCTGTTTTTTCATCATAAGTATGGAAGTCTTTTCATGATTTATATCCTTATCTACATGGTAAAGAAGAGAAGGAATATCTAGAAGATACTTATTAATGTTGTTCATATTCAAATTCACAACAAATCTACAGAATCATTGTAGGAGTGATGATATAATGATATCAGTTCAAATTTCTTCAAGTATTTTAAACCCTAAAATATCTAAGCACTCAATGTTGTCAATGTGCTTAACTACATGAGGCCCCATAGGGGCACCCTCTCCATGCTTACTCTAAAATAGTACCTTGGAAAACTCAAACCATTTCAATCTATCTCCCTCCTGGTAAATATCATGTAGGTTCTCAATAATTCTATATGGAACCATGTTTTCATGAGACTTCATTAGTTCACTATACATCGATAAAAATCATCAAACATTGAACATTGACCACATCGCTCAAAATATTCCATAGATAATTATCTATTCATCATTGGCCTCTTTAACATGTGGATCAGACATTGAGGATTCGAGCACAAAATATTTTTGTTCGTGTCATAGCATAACCCAAAGGCGTTTAAACCACTCCAGGAAGTCACTACTAGTTATGAGGTTATCTTTATACAATATTAATCATAGGGATAGTGTGGATGATGAACTTTTAATTTTTTTCTACAATTAAAAAGAGAATATTATTAGTACTTTTCATGATTAAAAAATAAGTGAGATATGATAAATTAAATGTTTTTATTTATTTATCAAACATCCCATGATTTTATTAAGTCTCAATATCCCTCACCATTGAACTTGGAATGTTTAGTTGCTCTAACATTCTAGTGGAAAGGGTCCCCATTACTTTTATTAATGATCTAGAATTTGGCCATGAAAACCATAGTGAAGTAATTAGGTAGGATGGCTTTCCCACTACAAACTTGCATCTCCTTGATTCGTAGAGTGGATTACCCAATCCTGAAATCCTAACTTGAATTTCCTCAACACTCACCTCCAAATTTTTATTGAAGATATTTTTCCATTAAACTCAATAAAATATTGATTAAGTCAACCCAAAACTCTCATAAGAACTCCCCAATAAAAGTAAGTGTCTATAAATTGGACATGTAATACACTTAGTTCTATAGTTTCATTCTCAATTAAGTAATTCAATGCTTAGTCTGACTTAATATTAAATAGAGGAATTTTAATTTTTTATGTATAAATTTTTTAACTTATTTCATCCTTTAAATGACTTGTTAATATTAAGTGGAGGTAACTTAATTAATTAACCATGTTCGATAAAACATTTACACATAATTATTTATTTAATTTTTATATATTCACACTAATTATTTTATTTTTGTGACCACATCCTTGCATCCATGTAATAAATAACTTCATATAGAGAAATAAATAACTAACTAAATGACATGTTCATGATATTTATCTAATGGACGATTTAATAAGTAGACATTAAATAAACCTTTAACCTAGGAAAAATAATTCATATTGTTTGTCTTGACATGAGTCATATCATTCTACTTTTCCACCTGTGTATCACCATGGTTTCCATAATTATGGTTCTATCTTGAGCCACCTCCAAACTCCTTGGGATTATCCATTAACTACAAATATTTATTACTCACACATAGGTGAGGGGTACCAAAGGATTGGTTAAAGGGGATAACATAAATATCCTTCAACATGTAGTTCCTATATAATAATGGAGGGAGAGATGACTCACAAACCATCATTTAATTTAATATTTAATACTTGATAACTCATGTAATAAATTAAATTAAATCATCCAACATATACATAGGTCTTGGTCAAGTTCATGAATAGTCATACACACAACAAATACACAAAATAAAACAGCTAGCATTTAAATTTTTATTCATTCTTTTATTATTTATGATAAACATGCTTTCATTAATTAATTAAATAAATAATTACATTTTATCTTAATGATCATCAAATATTATATTCATATACCCATCATTAATGGAATTTAAGGAAAATAAATTACATAACCAAGAATGAAATATTAATTACAATACATTGATTGAGTATATAAAATTATTTAAAACCATTATTAAATTATCAAGCACACAATGGTGTTCCTATCAATAAAATAAGATTTTAATGTTTCAATTTAAAAATTAAATGTAATTTCAATTTCTTCCATTAATAGAAAACTACATGGAATGTACATAAAGTTATGCACCATGTACCTTAGTTGATGTATATCCAAGTCACATGCTTGGGGCTTCAGCATATTAACCTTGACAGACTACATGGTGTGTAGATGTTAGCAATACACACTATATCATCTTTCCATGTACCAGGTTTTCACAATCAACATGTGGTGTGTAATAAAATCACTATGTAGAATTAATTGATCGATGCATCTAGATACAATGTTCATGGGTATAAAACATGTTCTCAGCCTACACGTTTTGTAACCTAGTTTTATAGTCCAAAGATTTGGAACTTTCTAATGTCATCTATGGTCGTTTTTCATTTTTTCTTATACATTTAAGAAAATGAAACATTGAAAGAACATGATTAATATTCCTAAAACATGTGAATTAAAATTTTATTATACAAAAATAATAAGAATTTAAAATATAACCACAATTTAACATTTATCAATAGTCAAATAAAAATTATAAATTTAAACGTGACCTCTTAGGTACCACATGATGGTTCTGGGTGCGGTGGAAGCATGTAGAGGTGGTAGATGTAATAAAATTTCATTTATTAATCATTTATTGAATCCAAAATCAAGGATATTCCACATAAAATTTATAATTCATTTATTTAATATTTGAAGAAATAAATACTAGGGATTATGAAATTTTTTGTTGGTGCAGGTTAACCATCCAAAAGGAACCTTTTGGATTACCTTTGTTTCATTGTGAGGATCCAAGGATGGAATCCCTCTAGTAGTGATACACACTTTCTTATATGATCTCTAGGAAACACCACTTGATCTTCGAGTGTTATCCTCATAATTTGAATGCCTTAGGATGTTCGTTCTTGATTAATCATTCTCTGACCTTGACGAAATCTATCTTTCACTTCTCATTCTTGAGGGGGTAGAGAATGAGTAGTTGAGATATAATTCATTATGTGAAACAATTATTTGTTCTCAATTTTGGATACTCTACAAAATAGATATAGACATCAATTTATATAGTTAGGATTTAAGTTAAAATATTATTTAATAGCATACTTTAAATTAAATAACATTTTTAACCATTAATGAAACCCATGCCACATAGTAATAATTATATTATTATTATTTGTGTGAGCCAACTTGTGCAATAACAAATATTATGCAACGTCATTAGAAATTGATATTTTTCACCAGACTTGGTCTTTCTTCGTTCAAATTCAACTATCATTTGTTGAACAATCAAATAGATATTTTATTCATAAATAAATATTTTATTCACAATCTTGCAAATAAATATTTATTAAAATTTTCATTAAATAAAATAAAAAATTTATTCACATACATGCAAATATTTATTTAATTTATGCGATCAAAATAACATGAATAAAATTATTCCATGAACTTTAGAATAATATTTATTCCAATAATTAAAATCAAATAGAATTTAATCGTGATCAATTGAAACACTTAATGTTTGACACTATAGGATTCTTATCATTTCCATTATGAGGGCTTTCCAAAAGTTAAATATTACTATCTCATAATGGGTCATGGCACACAAGATAAAAAACATAATGTCATAATGATGATAGCTACATATGAATCCTCATTATGTTATATAATCCCATTATCACAATATCTCATCAAAAATGTCGAATAACAACGTCACCAACATACACTCTAAATATGAATTTTTTTAACTATCTGAAATAAACACATCATTACACCATTCCCATTCATTTTAATATTACTATTCTATTCTAATGAAATGGTTGAGATATCAGTTTCCATAAATATTTATGGAAAAACACCTTCCTGAAATATTTATGAATCACAAGTCACTCATGATGCACCCAAAGTATCCAGCTTCTCTATGAACAATTGTCGTCATGGTTTATGAAATACATCTAATTACATGATTTTTGAATTTAATTAATTATAATTCTAAAGTCTAAGTGCCATCAGACATGATCGTAGATAGGAATATTCGATGACACCAAAAACATGAGGAATTATTATAAGAGTTTCGGTTAACACAATCTCAGGTCTTATAGATTTCTAAGTATAAACTTCATGAGAATGAGCCTCATCATTTTACATATACTCTAACCTAGAATTCTATGCACTATGTTTCCCATCATTGTATGTTTTCCTACTACAAAACATTATTTGAGAATATCGTCATAGTACATCAAGGTTCTCATCATGGTATAGAATTTTTATTACCTTATCAATGTGATGTATACAATAGAACATTATTAAATTAGAGTAATGTAGAACAAAAAACAATATATAGTAAGAAGTTTTATTAATATTCAATACATCAAATATTCATGTAATCGAAGTATAAATTGTTGGTCCGAGGACACCAAATCCAACAAATCATCCCTAAAAAATAAAACAAATTATTTTTATAGAAAAAAATATACTTATCTTTCAAAATGATATACATAAATTAACAGATGTTATATGTTCCCCTATCCCAAATATTTATTGAAATTAAAAGTAAGAAAATAGTCTTTTTTTCTCTTTACATAACTTATTATATGGGTCACTTTCATGGAATAATATCCCAATAACTCATAAAAAAGATAATAAGGTGTTATGAGGAGAAATATGTCTAGAAAAGTGGTTTTGGATAATTTTGTAGGGAATTTTACAACTTATATTCAAAGTTTAACAACTAAGTAAACTCATATTTACCTTAATCACTATAATTAATGTTAATTTTTTTCACTAAACATTATCATCAAAAATTAATTTGAATTTATTAGATAATATAAATTATGAATATTCCTAATATAGAATACATTTTTACATATTAAAATCACACAATTTTAATAAATTAATTTAAAATTAATCCCACATACATGTTGATAAAGCGGGTTATTTAAGAAAAAAAGGTTAAAACTTTACAAGGTTTTTATACTAAATTTAAATACTAAATTGATTAAAATGTCATAAATTTTATTAATAGATTTATAATTAAACTAATTAAACATTAAAACAAATTTCAAATACAATTTAAATATATAAATAAATTAAACAAAAATGAATTTTTCAATTAAAATTTCGTATTTTCACTATTCATAAAAAAATGTACCTTTTCAGAAAAATCCAAAAAATTCTCCCCAAGATAATTTATAAATTAATATTTCAAAAATAAACATTATTTTTACAAATAATATTTATAAAAATTGTCAAAATTTAGTTTTAAAATAAGCGCGGCATTAAAAATTAGCAAAACTATGTTTAGAAAAATAAAGCATTTTATGGGAAAAAATTTAATTATTATAATATTATTCTTATCAAATATATTTAATTAATATAAAAATAATAATTAATATATAATATATATATTTATATAAGATCATCTACTAATAGTAATTAATTTAATTTATTAAGATAAATGCCTACGGCGCATAAAAATAGTTTTTCTATAAAAACATTACATATATATTCAATTTGTATTAATATTCATTTATAAATAATTGGTAACCAATTAATTCAATGATATATTTTCATAAGTTAATTAGTCATATTTTTATCCACCAATTTAATGGTTAGTAGATAATTTTCATTTTAAATAATAATATTAATTTTACTCAGGAAAACTCGGTCTTGCGTGTAAAGCATGCCGAACTGACTGTTTCCTATAATGCAACATAAACATTGTGTTATGTGTAGCTCAAGATTAACTTGGGGTTTGAATTTAATGGAAATTTTACTTGATTTATCATGAAAAATAATCCATCAAATAAATTTAATATATTCAAATAACTAATTTATTAAAAATCAAAGTGTTACGATAATTATTCTTAAAAAATATGTGTGTTGGAGATATCCCTTCCTGAGAACCCAACTATTGAATTTTTTCAACACTTGAATCTGATGACTATTATATTCATATAAGTCTTTAATTATTTTTTAAAAAGCATTAAATATGATATGGGAAAAATAATTTCAATATCAACTCATATATTCAATATTATGGGACATATTAATGACATTGAGAGACAATAAATTTTCTTCAGGATTGTTTTGTATTTGTAATTAATTAAGTTTTAATCATTTTAAATATTCTGAAAATTTAAATGTATTCAAGAAATTTTACCCTATTTACACAAAATATTTAGGATATTTGGGAATGGAATATGATGTCGAGGCTCTGGTGTTATTTTAATAGTACAGGAGGGTAATGTTTGAAAAAATATGAAAAGGATTATATTTTTTCTATAGTAAGGATCGGTCATTTAGTCCTAAATGATTCTTTAGGAATGAGGATCAATGATTCTAAATGTGGTTTAATTAACCAAGATACTTGTACGGGTTTGAGAAAACCCTTGAAATTCCATATCATGTGTTAATGTTAGAGAAATTTATTCTTTTATTTTGAAGGGTATATAATTGAAGAAGTATGATTTAAATTTTTTGTAAATTTACATGAGTTTAAAATATAGGTAATAATTAAGTGATATTTTATTTCGTATACCAATGATGAATAAAATTGTTTCATAACCATTAATTTAAATACAAGAAATATTTCAATATGAGATTGATCTAAATAAATGGTTGTGTATAATTATCTAATTTCTCTCCTATGATAAACGAAATTATTTATTAAAAAAATAGTTGTAATAAATTATATTACATTAATTATTTTACATATATGTTTATAATTAATCATATTATAAATAATACATAAAAATATGATGAGGATAAAATGTTTTACTGGGAAAAAGTGTTTATCTAAATGTTTTTCAAAATATGAGTCATGTGATCTCATTACCTGTTAGCATCATATTTTAATGAATAAAGTCTTTCTATAATAATTGTTATACGAACACATAGAACACCATATAATACATGAATATTAATTTTTTATTTATTACATATTCCCACTAAAGGAAATAAATTTTATTTCTTGAGAATAAATAGGTTTTTCTTTCTTCACAGTAAATTCTAGAAAGAATATAGTTTATTATAGGATAGTGATAATATATTTGTTCATAGAGAATAAAAAAGTGAACAAATATTATACTATCTAAAATTCAAAGCTAAATGTCACTTAAATATACTTAAAGAGTTTAAGGTATATCAGTAAAGATAAGTATAAGTGTCAAATTTAGTTAATTTAATGAAGTGAATATCAATATAATCCTATGAGGGGTTTATGTTATATTGGTAAATAAAACTATAATGAATTACATATTGATACCAAAATGGTCTCAAGTAAAAACATTATGAAAAATCTTCAAGAAATATGATGATTTTGAACTTAGAAAATGTTCCATATAGATAAAAGAAATTATTAACATCATAACATTTTATTTTGTGATATTAAGGAGTTTAAATAAAATTTTCAAGAGTTAATTTTTCTTAATATGATTCATAAGTCTCACCATTATTCAAATTTTATTTATTTAAAAAAATAATCTTTAAAGGAATTTAGTCATAGAATTTTATCATATGGTCACTTAGGGATGTGGTTATAATTATATTGATATGTAATGTACTACCAATATAAGGATGATTTGGTGATCTACAATATGTTATATAATTATACATGTTCTTATGTATGGTTTTGTTAAATATTCTAAAAAGGATTAAATAATATAAAATGTATCATGTTATATGAAAAATAAATATCTTCTTTATCATTATTTAATGATGTTCGTATATACTAAAGGAGAGAAATTAAAATTTTCCTCTCAAAGTGTAACATTGAGTTATCCATAACTGATGTTCATCATGGAGTAATATAGGTTGTAAATAAATTTGAATGTTATTATAAGTAGGAATTCATATAAAGATATTAAATATGATCATGAGTCAAAAAATGTGTTTTGTGTGTTGGAAGAAATGTGAAGTATAAAACATGGAGTGTTATACACTATTTATTTGGTATATTAGGTTTCTTGTTTCATATTTTTATTTCCCCATACTTGAGTTTGGTGAGATACTTATCATGATAACCTTCATAATTTGATACCCTTCTTACACAAACATGAGGCTTAGCTAATTAGGTGTAGTTGGGTATATCTAATATCATGTTTTTGGTTAGAGCTAAACCAATATGGCATTTTTTCCCATATGATGAGTAATATATGTTGGCCCTCTATTGAGATAGACTAAATTAGAGTACAGTTGTACCTATATTTTGCTTGTGATCTGATTTTCTATTGATTATGGGGTATGTGATATGCTCATATTCATAGATAAATTACATGTGATATATTCATCAACATGTTATTTCTATATTTGGATATTTCAAATGGTTACTCGATGTATAAGGTAAAGTGATCATAATAAAATTCATGATTTTATATGATATAATTGTTATAAATGTTTATATATATACATATGTTTTAGGGATAACATGCAAGAATTATTTACAAATTAATTAGCATTGTTTCATTTCTAGAGGTTACACTTTTTTATATTTATGAATTAACGAGTTTATATTTTTTTATGAATACTATAAAGTCATGAGGGGTCACACCTTGTGGTTGAATGAATGGGGATTTAGTTTTTACCAAACATATAATATAAAAGTGTTTTAGAATTTATCCATAGGAATTTTTGAATGAATATTCATAGGTTATTTCATATGATTTAATATAAATTTAGTTTGATGATATCATTCCATAATTGTTTAGGATATATCAAAAAAATCAGTATATGGTTTCACCCATTGTTGTATATGATATAACAAATGGTGAAATGTCAAAAATAATAAGAGGGTTTACTACAACTGAGATATTGATGGATATATTCCCTAAATCCATATATACATATGATGTATATTGGCCATATAATAAGATATTATTTGGTATTTCACAAGTCGTGATATAGAGAAATTTTAATACTACCAGACAATCATATTATATGATGTACCTAAATTATATTATTTACTTATGATGTTACAACTAAGAAATATTCTATATAAACCATCATTAATATAGGAGGCTTCATATGATGAAATATATGGGAAGAATATATAATGAATTTATGTGATAAATTAATGGTAATTTGAGTTTTTATAAATGTTTTAACAAGATAAAATTCAATCATTTGTAATAAATGTATGAGTAAATTCATGGATTCTTACCCAAGGAAATATAAGTTGGTTAATCAACAACGATGGTGGTATAGATTTAGTTCTATGATTTTCATTCTTTTATACAAGTGGCTCTCTTATTTATCTATCCTTATCCAATGAGATACTGGTATTTCATGGGTGAAAGAGAATATGACCCAAGCTTTGGGTGATTCATGTAAACTGTTGGATACACCATGGAGGAGGGAGTCTATTGGATGCCTCCATGTGAACGTCATAAATCCTGGATTAAAGGCAGGTGTGGTAGTGATCTTCGGTATAAGGTAAACATTCTTCATTTACTTTTATGGGGTTTGTAATTATATCATGGTTTGTCTTGGTAAAGAGGATTATATAGTCTTATAATAAGATGAACATGTGTTTTTATGTCCATAAAAACCAAAAAGTGAATGATTATCTTGGGGTCTGGTAGACTGAATTGGTTGTTATGATGGTCCCTTCCCTAGGTCAGAGCCAGAGGATGTCTTTTTTATTTATAGGTTATGTTGAGTTGATATTCCTGTATTTGAAATATTCATAGATCATTATTATTCCACCAATAAATCAACTTGTATGATAGGGGTATAATGAGTCCCAAAGGATTCAATATCATATTTATATTATATTTGGTCATTCTGAAGTACAAGTCTCCATGTTTCGGTCACTTGTAAGTTTTTTCAAGGAATAACACTTAGAATTTAGGATCATCATTGGTCATGTCTTCCTCTACCACTACTATCTATTTTTCTTATGAGGGTGGGGAAAAATGCTTCATAAGAGACTTATTCATTAGTGAATGAATCTATTAGGTTAAAAATATTTATAGAATCACATTGTGACTCCTCATAGAAAGAATATTATATTTTTTGGGGTGGTTACCCTCCTCCCAAATATGGGGGTAGGAAATCTTGGACCATTTGAACTAGATTTGGTTACTATGGGAGCTCTTTGTCCTGTGATTTTATTCTTAAATGGTGATTTCTCTAACATTTGGAAGTATTTGTACCTAATGATGATTTCATAAGAGTATCAAATATAATTGGGGTCATGACATATTAGTTCAGTTATGCATTGATGAATTCATGTGCAGGTTTGACCAAAATTAAGGTCATCAAGTCATCAAATTTTTTTGGTATTACTATTTAATACTTATTAATATTATCATTATTATTCTATTTGGGTAGAAAACACAGAATTTACATGTATCATAGCACTTTCCAATGTTACCTTCTTTTCATCTACCATCCTTTTATGTGATTAATTAATGTCAAATAAGCCTTGGATTTTAGGACCCAATATTCAATGATAAGGAAAATAATTAAGTAAATAATTCAACCCTTGTTCATTATGATTTATAGTCTTTATAAATATAAATATTCTATTATCTAGGGTAGTAATTAAATACATTGATACCTATCTTTTTTCAATTAATAGATTTTATTATTTTTATTTTTAAAGTTTCAATGGTTTTACTACTTATTATCATCTTGTTTATTTTAATTAGGAATTTTTTAGTGTTGATATTTCATAGGAGGAGTCACTAAATAATATTTAATAGGTTTTAGAACTTTATTCATCACTATTTCTAGTTTGGGATTGAAAAACATGGTTTCTTCTATTTTATACTTCCTTTCTTTTTTATGATGTTATCCTAAATTTGTCTTTGGATCATCGAAGAGAAACATCAAATCATTGGGATATAGTAATAAACTCTTTGGAAATTTAAAATACTTTATGGGAATAATGGTTATTTTCATTTGATCTTGGTGATACTATATACATATATCTAATAATCCTTCCTATGTGAGTTTTAAATCTAAGGAATATGTAAAAACCTTTCACTAAGAAATGATGTCTTTAAATATCCCAGTTTCACATTTCTTATGGTGTGATAAGTAAAGAATGCTTATCTTCTTCAATGTTAAGTTGAATTGATTGAAGAAATATTACCAGACTACTTCCCATGTACCAAATAACCTATCTAGAAGATTATTATACAATAAAAATAAGGGTCCTTTAATGTTTATAAGAAACAAATTAGTTTCAAAAATTATTTTTTCTTAATAATTCCAAACATTAGACTAATATAGGATAAAAATTTCATATAGTGATTTTCTGAAACTTCTAATCCATGGAACATTGAGAAGTGTTGATTTACATTATTGGGTATAAGAGGAGTACCCACTCAAGTTATAGTTTTCTATGGTTGTACTAGTGAACAACAACCTTCCAAAGCTTCAATCATAGTACATTTATACTCAAGAAGTTATTTCAATAGTACCACTTGATGTATTGTTTTAGTGGGGATACTCACTATAGGTTGATAGTTTTGGCCTATATGAACTCATGTCTAAACACTAGTTTGAGTTATCCTATGATGAATTTCCTATGCCGATGACTATTATATAATCATTATATTAATTTCTTGATAATCAACATGTGTATGAATTTGGTGTATGGTTAATTTAAATCTAATGATGACTATTTACCTATATTTGGTTCTCATTGGTAAAGAAAGTTTCTTCTATTGAAGAGGTTCAACATGAGGAGGCATGAATAGTTCATCTTGGGAATCAGAAGGAGTATGTATGTTTTCTATGAATACATCATCATTAATATGTCTAATTTTTTCTCTCTTGGCTTCATACTAGGTATTTGTTCCTTTTCATAATGAACTCAACTTATTTAGGTGGTCAGTGGTATATAGATATTGAAAAAACTTTCCCCTTTTCTTTGGTAGTGGATCTCTAGGTAGGAAATAATTGTATATCAGGAGGAGCTCCTAGATTATGTGTTTATCTTTAAAATTGACTACATAACCCTTCTTTTCAAATTCAGGGTGGGTAAAATTATTAAAATATGTTTCCTATTTTTCTCACTCCTTAACATTAGTGGAATAATTTGAAATAACATCTAAGTTTATACCCAAAAAAATAACTGAATAAAATCTTATCGTAGGTACAATATCCTCTACTAAATTATAGTAATATTAAAATTTATTAGTATTTAAATATACATTAATTTATAGTTCATAATTATCCATTTATTTTGTCTTAATGGAAGATTTCATGGACTTTATACCCCTTTAGGGCTTTAAACTATTCATTTGGTTCTCCCATTCTAACAATGTATCAACGTTTTTAGGGATAGTGATATTAAGTGAATATATTATACCTTATACTAAAGGTGATCTTGATGGAGGACTTAGTCATGAAATACCAGTATATTAAGTCACAAGAGAAATTCTTATAGTGCTACCCCCACTCTAGATAACATCAACCTCCTTAGATGAGGTGATAAAAATGGACCAATACCTATGGGATGGATTTTCTTATACAATGTTTCTAATATATATATATATATACATATCCACACATAAATTATGATTCTAATTGTAATGGGTGGGTAAGAAATTACACTAAATTTCTAGGATGGGGTTTCCCTTGCATTGTCATTGAATCAATTATTATATTCCTCTTAGCCTTCAGGGTAAATATTCTTATCATGGGATGGATGTATCATATTCTACCATGTTCTAGATGACAGATATATTTCCTCGAAAGTGTTTAAACATTCAAGGGGTTTTTTGATCTTATATTTATCACCTAATTCCCAATTATAATTACTTAATATAGGGTCTGGTCATTTTTTTCACACACATTAAGATCGTCACTTTTGGAAATTTGGAGAAGTATAGTTTATCTTGATCAATCTACTAGAATAAAAAAATCATGGATCTGTGGAATGACTTGAGGAAATGAAATTGAGAGTTTTTTTATTGGGATGAACCTATTAAAAATTTAGTGTGGAGAAATGTTACACCCATAATTAAATCCAACCATAGATACATACTTTAAGAGAATCCTCCAATATAATTTGGAATAAATGCTTACAGATATTCAAAAAAGAATATTGGAGGTGATCACATTGGTTGTATGACATGGGGTTCTAGTCTATCAGAATGGGAGCAAGTCCATCATGGGGATATTTCTCATCCAAGGCAATGGGGTGGTATATATATACCTTATATGGTAGGTTCTTATATTTAAGTCAATATATTTTCATCCATAAGTTTCACTAAAGATGAGGTATGAAATATACACCCATGATCTTGGTAATTATATAATTAAAGGTGAAAATATTTCAAAACATGGCTGGTATCATATTCATCCAATTAAATATACATAATTTTACAATATTAATTATCTTAAATATATGATCCCTTAAATTTATTTAACCCTAAAGTTTTCTCAATATCCACGTTTTTTAGAAATAATTTTCCTTCTGAATTTTTTCAACCATTCCCTACCTCACATGATCTAGTAGGAAAATTGAAAATGATAGTTTCTATGGTTCACCAATTAGTTCATAAGGGATAATTCTTATCAATGTTGAATATCCTTGTGTAGTTGGATTCATCTTTATAAGAACCACTCAATAAGAGGGTAGATTTGGGATGATTTTGACATTGGTATGAACTTCATGATTAATACTCTAGTGAGGACTTATAGAGTCCTTGTCATGATTATAATAGGGTGGATAACTCAATTTATTTATTTATTGAGTAGTACAAGGAACAATGTTGTTAGTATTTGATTGGTTTTTCTAGGGAGGACCTTTATAAAGAGAATATTGGGGATAAACTTTTAGAAAACTAATTTTTCAATGAACATATTTGGGAACCTCCATAGTTAGGGTTTTATTGTCCATCGTCCTAGGTGAAACCTACAATTTGTATAATTTCTTGACTACCATGTGGATAACCCCCATGGTTTCTAATTTATTGATTCTTATCATTTATGGGACATAACATTTGGTTTTTTACATCATCATAGGGGGGAACTCTATGAATAAACCCCTCGTTGGGGCCACTAAGTTGGTAATGGTTGATTTATTGATAGGTTTAGTGCCTTAATATCAACAGATTATCATAGTATAGGTAATACCTCCACTAATAAGACAATGAGGAGGAACTCGATAATTATAGGATTGAGATTTACCATGGGAAATGCGTACATATCTAGTATATATATTGTTATGAGTAGTAACATTATAACAATTACTCCAGGGAAGACCTACTGAATTTCCAATTTATGATGGACTATGGGGTGGACCTATATGTATTGTTATTTTTTTGTAATAACTATGGGTAGGACCTCTATGGTTGGTATCCACATCATCGTGGGTAGTACCACTATAGTGAATTATTTAGGAAGAACCTCAAAAACGGATTGATATGACATTATGTGTAGGACCACTATAGTAGTGTTGTTTTTCCCTTACTGATGAGGGGTTATTTGAGGTAGTCACTGGTGCTTTATTTGGTGGAATCTGAGGCTTCATGATAATAGTGATGTCAAATTTTCTGTAGGTTACCATCTAGATATGTTTATGAGTCTCAAGGGTGGTCATAGTAGTAGGGGTGTCAAACTACACTAAATATTTAGTGGTTTTTTACCCATGAAACCCTCTTTTAGGATTCCCTAATCTATAAATATAGAGAAACAATAACTTCCTCATAATTTCAAGAGGGATTGAGTTTGAGAAAATATGTAGATGATCACAGTTGGTGTAAGTTCTCCTAGGAAGCTCTTAAGAGGGTGTCAAGATGTAGTGGATATCCTCTTATACTTCTATAAGATAAGGTTGATGTGTACTATCTCTCTTTTGGAACATGATCCCAAATATTTTGGATATAATAATTTGGGATAACAATTCCCTGGTGGTCTGTCTTCGATTAGGATAGTCAGTGGGTTTCAAAAAGTATAACCTTTCACAGGCTAGATTTAATGTTGGGATGATACCAAATTGAATATACTCAAATGCCATGCCATTGAAATCCTGATAATGAATGTATTAGGTTGGAAATAACATTATTTGGGACTGTATGGTTGATGTAGTAAAATACACAACAACATAGGTTCATAGAGTAATTTATAGGTGCTAGCAATCACTTGAGTTTTCCTAAGGTTTCCCCAAGACTTACTAGGGAATTTTAAGCCTAATGGTATGCTCACCTAGGATACCATTTGGATTTTAGTGTAATGTTAAAGGATAAATCACAAACAAGAAACATATTTGTTCACTATCACATGTAAGAATGCATATTCATCCCCACTAATGTAAAAGAAAAATATTTCATAATGGGTTCTCCATTTTTCTTGAATTTAAAAATCTTGTGGGATAATTTTGGTTATTGTGGATCACATGAGTCTCTCTATCTCTCACCAAATTAAGGTTTAATCTTTCTTTACTAGGTTTGAAATGACGAAACCTTTTTTTAAAATGATAGGATGAGAGGCCAACTCATCTCATTAGGGATAATGTTTCTTAGTCTAAGACTCTATCATATATTTAAGGCATGTTTATGAAATCCTTCACATTAATAATAACTATTACACCTGTCATTAGGGATATTGGGTGGAACTATGAATTAATTAGAAACATTATATATATGAGATCTTATTTATATTTTCCATCATTGTTTGATTATGGTATGTTTCAAATTCATGTACTTAGGAAGTCTAAAATGTATTACTATCTTGGGAGTCATTTAGAGTTATCTAGATGGGATTAGGCCCATGGAAGGGATTCATATATATCCCTGTGAGGAGAATTACACACCATATAGTTTTTTTTCATTTATTATGTAACACTATACCTTTTAAGGTCTTATGATAAGGACCATATTGATTCCTATTAAGGACATATAGTGAAGACCAATTATTTTAATTTTTAGAACATGAAATTATGATCATTGATGTTACTTTTAGATTCATTCAACTAGAAATAATGATTTTCCTTTTAATGTTGTGAAATTAAGACCATTATTCCTTTTATTTTAAGATCATATGATTTGTTCCATTTATATGTAGTTTATAGACATGTAGAGGAGACAATATAGACATAGGTGGACTAAAATGGTTTGGCGTGGGAATTTTGATGGAGCAGCCCGTTCTAGATTAACATAAAAGGTTATTCAGGTAAAGTTTTCTTAGATATTACACCAAATTCTATCCCCATTTATATTTATCTATTGTTTTTTGTTAACTTATTAGGATAGAAATAGTTATCAGATGAATAAGTGGTGTGATGCATTGTAAATAAAGAAGGGGTATTACACTAAATTGGTGACTCGTGGTACCCTTTTCTAGTGTGTTAAACCAAAATATATTGATTAAATTCTTAAGAGTTATGAAGACATGTTCAAAGTAATAAGTATGAGAATATTGATTCTAGAAAGGTTCAATTATTTTCTTAAGAAAATTTATCATCATCGTCAAGGGGATACAAGATTGACCACACCCACATTACCTTATTGGTTATAAAAAACAACCAGTTGGTAACCCACTATTAAGGGAATCTATTATTGTAAGAGACCACACTAGATTGGATGAGGAACTAGTGATGTATATCAGGAGGCCATAAATAAGGGAAAATTGAATAGAATTTTAATTCAATTTACATGGACACAATGTAACACCCTCATATTTTATGAATTTATTTTCAAATAAATTTTATTCCTTTGATAACATTTGTTACACACAACATTGAGTTTTAATGAACCACGATATATTATGAATATTATTATTTAAACACTGATGTCATAACCTAATAGTTAAACTGGGTGGTATTAATAAAAAAACCAGATTTAAAATATTAATTATATTGGTTTTATATAAATAAAACAAATTGATATAAAATTAATTAATGTTTTAGTAATTTTTTATATGATTTGAAAATATTATTTTCACTAAAAAAATTTATTATGAAGAAATAATAAAACAATTTTTTTCCACGTTATGAAAATTTATTTGAAAACATCAGTTTCATTTTTAAAATATACATATATAAATTACCTTTGATTAAATTTTTAATAATTTTATAAAAGATTAATTTTTTTTGAATAGGAAAAAATAATCATTTTTATTAAAAAATGACTTTTCATTTAAATAATTTTAAAAAAACTTATATTAAGAATAATTTAAAAGTAAAATTATTTAAAATATATATTTTTTAATCCACTCTAGGTCAATGTAATGAATTTAATATTAACATGTCATATTAAAACATTATAAACTAATGATATTTTCCATTTATAAAACCATTTTTTATCATGACTATAGGTTTAATTTTAAATTTAATTTTTTCAATTCAGAGAATAAAATTTAGAAAACTGGATTCCATATTTATAATAATAATAATTAATCTTACCTAATAATTTCAACATAATTTTTTCTCAAAATGAATAATAAAAAAAATAAAAATTAATTATCGTGACTGAGGTTAAAATGGGTTTTGGAATGTTACAAACACCTATGTTAAAATAAATGTTATTTATACATAGGATTTTTATTTGATAAATTTTTAATCATATGGATAATAACTATTTACATATTATATAATATTCCCCATATTTTAGTCCTACTACTTAAATCATCTATGAAAATAAAGAAATAAAAATAGTTATCGTGGTGAAAACTAAAATGGTAAAATTAATTAAACATAATGGATAAGGAATAACATGTTAAAAAAAAGTTTATTTTTTATTTTTGAGGTTATTTTTGACCTTATATTATCTAAAATTTATTATTTATGAATTTTGGATCCACTTGGAGTGAGAATTACTTCGCAGTATTGACTAGTTTCAGGTTCTTAGAAAAAATGACACTCCTCAATTATAAAAGGGCTCTTCCTTCCCTAAATTATTCACACCTCTTACAACCTTGGTCTCAACCAAAACCTATAATAATCCCTACCAAATGTCCTTATATATATATTTTACAGCTTCTTTTAATCCAAAAATACCAACCATAGGGTCTTTAATAAGATATCTGAATGAGGTTGTTCTATGAAAATGTAATTATCTTCACTAGCTCTTTCTTTTCACACCTTCTCTTACCACCTTCATTCATTTCATACTAAATTCAATATAATAACACCAATATCTAAAATATACAGAGATATTATTATGTTTATTTAATAACCTATATCCATATCCTCTTCAATAAAATGGGAAATGAAATTGTTGATTACGTGTACGGAGGACTTCCACTTCGCGAACCGATGTAATTTTTTTACATAACCATTGATATTATTTAGATATAATTATTGATTTAACATATTTATATGTAATTTATGACATAGTTATACTTCTTTAATCCTAATATCACATGTAAATTATTTCTTTCTATTCCGTAGGAATATGATAATGTCACTCGTGTGTACGGCGGACTACACCCTCGTAAAGCGTTGTGATTCATTCTTCAATTATGATTTACATGAAACGTACTAAAGATAGGTTTAATAAAAATATGTGCTCTATATTACATAATAATTATTTTTAAAATTTAATATATTATTTACATTTATTTCATTATATCCATTTAGAAAATAGAACCAAATTTCATGTGAAAGTATGACCTACCATCTCCCGGAACAGTGTAATTCATTTTCTATCTCTAACTTTATTGGATTACTATAAATACATATATAATTTATATATATTATATTTACATCATTTTTAAGATTATTTATATTATTTAACAATGATCAATGTAAAATTACCCAAAATAAAAAACCAAAACATACAAGAGAAGAAAAGCAGGTATTACCCAAAACATGATTTTAACAAGGAATTTTTAATAAATGGGTAATAAAATGTCATAAGTAAATAATTTATAACAGGATAAATATGAGTATAGTGATTTAATATATTTAAAAAAATATGTTTATTATATTAAATATTTTAACATGTAGGAATTAAGACTAGGCTTAATGTCAGGGATCTTTCTCTCACTTTTATTTTTATGAGGCACAAGACATATTCACCACTTTTTTATTTGGTGTGGTGTATATACTACACATGAATGTATTTTGTGGTTTTTATTATTAATTTTAATGTTAATTAAATTTCCATATATGTTTCTTTAATTCATGGGGATTATGAATTCAATGGTTACCAAAGTGTTAAAAGTTTTATTTCATAATCTTATTGCTTATTAGGATTGTTTATGATTATATTTATGATGAGGATATCATATGATCTACCCATAAATAAAGTCATTTATTTTATTATCCTATGGTTATTTTTAGTGAAATAAAAGTTTTCAATTAATTTTACTCTTTTAAAGGATCAAATAGGACATGATAATGTTTTTAATAAAAATATTCTTTATTTCTCTCCTCGGTCGAAAAAACTTTTCTGTCCTTATCCATGTTTTCTAAAAATGTTTTTAAGAATTTTTTAAAAATTATAAAATAAATTTTTAAATAAATTTTTACCCATGTTTTATATCTTATAAAATGGTTTAAAATTAATCTACAATTCATTTTTCAAATATGTAGCTTTTTCATTTTATAGAAATGGGAAAGGAATTTTTATTTCAATGTTTCTACATGAATATATTTTTCTACCATCATTACCATTCAATGATATAAATATTACTTTATAAGTTTCCAATTTTATTTTCAAATAAAATTACCAGGGAAATGTTTTTGTTTAATTTTATTTTTAAATTTTTTTTTAATTTGGAAATGTTATTTTCTTTATGAAGTGTTCCAAGTGATCTTTCAAAATAATTTTCTATCTAAGATGAAATCCTTCAATGTCACCTATGATTTTATTGGGGATATGTTATAATTTCACCATTATTATTATTTTCATATATGAATAATTATTTTTATGAAGATATGTTTATGAAACCCATTCATTTTCGATGGGTTATGCTATAAAGAATTTATGACATGATTACGAGATCCATTTCTTTTCTACGGGTTATGTTATCATAGAATTTTTATGAGACCCTTTTATTTTCATGGGTCATGATATGATAAATTTTTATGATGTTTTGGCACACTTATTTGTGATTTTTATTATGTGAAATTGGTTATCTTATAACTATTAATTGTGTTAATATTACATATATGGATGATGGTTATGTTATATCCAAGAATGATGGTCAGGTTATAACTAAGGATGGGTGGAAACGACCCCCCCCCCAAGAATTAGGTAAATATTTACATCTCTTGAGATAATAAATAGAAACAAGTCTATAGTATTAATCCACAAGGGGAAACAATCCAATGGGCTTAATCCATAATGGGAAATAAAGATACGGGCTTAATCCACAATGGGAAATGGGTTATGAGGCCAGATCTACTATATTTAATGGTCTTGGTAGTTAACCTTGAATAATTAATTATTTTCAGTCCCTATATTGGTACAACATGTATATGAGATGAGTTTATGGTTCATAAATTATGATGATTTTACACTCTTATGAATCATGTATTTTTTAATGATAATTCTTTATGCCATGAATCATTTTTTTGATCTATGATGGGTTGGGTATTAACATTATAAGTTATGTTCATTATCTCATTACCTTATGATTATCTTATTCTTTCATATGATCATAGAATGATATCTCCCATGTTTACCCTTACTGGGCTTCTATTATAACACTTTCTTATGTTTCTTTTCCTAAAGTTATGAAGAAATGTTTTTAAGTAGATTGTGTTTATAAAGAGTAAAAAAGTGGAAGATCCATAAGGGAAATGTTAAATATATTTCATTAAATAAGAATATTGGTTACATAGTCTCCAAAAATACTAAAAATTTATGGGAATTGGGAATGTATTTGTGAACTAAATTAAGGTTTCATGATTTAAACATCCTATAAAGTATTTTTCCTGATTAATCACTCTAATTAATTATGATTGATGGTTATGCTAACTATCTTATCTTTTATAAGGGATAGAAGATAAAATAATGATGTTGGGGTGGTAACAGTTATGATCAAATATTGAAGTTTATTATTTGAACTTGGTTATATAAATTCCCTTAACTCATGAAAATTATTTAGGAATTTTAATTAAAATACACAATGATTACATGTTGAATTAGTAGGGAAACCCCTTAATGATACCACGATCACATCTCATGTCTATTATTCTCACTTAGTTGAAGTTTGTGGAAATATACTTCCGTCAAATATTTTTCTTCTCCCTAAGGTTGAATTTTATGTTATCTTAGTCATGGATTGGATTTATCTATATAAACCCCATATAAATTACTAAGGAAGAGAAGTTGAATTTGATATTCAAAAACAACCTATGATATTCTATTAGTGTGATTATAAATATAAAACTAAAATTAAAATCACACTCATTTTATTGTTATTTAGTCCCATTAACAAGATGTTTTTATCTTGAATTATTGGGGATAAAATCAACATAAATGATATTAATATTGTATGGGAGTTTATTGTGGTCTTTACGACGTAGTTTCCTTGTCTTCCACCAAACCGTGAGGTTGAGTTATCAATAGAAATCATACCTTCTGCTACACCTATTTCAAATACTCCCAATATAATGTCCCTAATTGATTTATAGAAATTAATGAGCCAAATCCAAGAGAACCTTGACAAGGGATGCATTCAATGATGGTTTTCACCTTAGTGTCTACCTATTCTATTTTTTATGAATAAATATGGTTCGATGAGACTCTGTATTGATTACCATGAAATAAACAAGATCACAATAAATAAAAAGTATCTTTTACCTAGTATTGATGACTTGTTTGATCAACTGTGCAGAGATCAATGATTTTCCAAGATTTACCTTTGTTCTGGTTATCATCAATTGAGGTTCAAGAATGAGGGCATACCCAAAATAGTATTCGAGAACTAAGAAAGTATAAAATTTATGAATAAATTACAAAGTGTGACCATTTTATACAAAAGGTTTCATTTTTGGGTCATATAATATCAATAAATGGTATATTAGTGGATCCAAAAAATGTAGAGGCTATTAAACATTTTCGAAGACCAACCACAATAATTAAGATATGTTGTTTTATTGTTTTGGATAGATATTATAAATTGTTTGTGGAGAATTTACCATTAATATCCAATCCACTCACCAAGATATCTTATAAGGGAGCTATGTTTCTATGGATTGATGAATGCGAGGAAAATTTCATGGAACTGAATTGTAGATTAGTCATAACACATGAACTTAAATTACCCTATAGTGGAGAAATGTATGTAAATTGATGCATCGTGTAAGGGATTGGGATTGGTTATCATGTAGAATAACATGGTTATATCTCATACCTCATGAAAATTGAAGGTTCAAGAGAAAAATTATCCAACTCATGATTTGGAGTTAGTCACGGTAATGTTTTCATTAATGATATGGGGAAATTTTTTGATAAATATATACTAATCACAAAATTTTAAAGCATATATTCACATAGAAGAAGTTGAACATGTTCCAAAGAATGTGGTTAAATGTGATTAAAGATTATTAATTCTCAATACATTACCACCTTGGTAAAGAGAACAAGGTGGAAGATGATTTGAGTTGAAAGGATCATGCTAGCTAATCCATGTGATGATCACAAAAGATATAATATTTCTTGATTTTCGTGATATGGAAGTAGAAATCCTAAAGGAATGATATAAATCATATATTTATCAAATTATTGTTCAACTATAAATCTAAGTAAAGATTAAAAAGCCACAGAAGAATGATGTGGAGCTATAGAAGAAGGTGAGAAATGTTTCTAAGTTCAGCCTTGATTATGATGGAATGATAAGGTTTAGGAACCCTGTATGTGTCCCTTTTGTACCCTATTTAAATAAGGAGTTGTTAGAAGAGGGTCATATTTATTTATTCTCTATTGATCCTTGATTTATAGAGATATTTTGGGAATTAAAATAATATTTCTTGTGGGATGGAATGAAAATAGATATTTTAGAGTTTGTATCTTGGTGCCAGATATGTGAGAAATTTAAGCATGAGAGAAAAAATCCTATAGAGATGTTACATCCATTACCAATACTATAATGGAAATGGAAAAAGATCACCATGGATTTTTTTATACTCCCCAAAATAACATAATGGAATAATACTATATGAGATATAGTTGATCACTATAAAATTTAAGCACACATAATTGATATCAGAGAAGATTCGTATCTGGATTAGATGGACTGGATATACAGTAAGAAATAGGTAAGTTTTCATGGAGTACTATCTTTCTTTGTATTTTATTGGGTTCCAAGGTTTACCTCAATGTTTTGGCAAAGTCCTCTGTAGACCCTGGATACAGAGCTAAATTTTAGTACTACAAACCATTCTCACAAAAATGGTTAGTTTGCAAGAAGAATTAAAAACCTAGAGGATATGTTGAGATCTTATTCTCTATATTTTAAAGGTTCTTGATATTAACACCATTCTCTATTTGAGTTTTCATACAAAAATATCTTTCACTTGAGCATTTAGATGGATCCTTATGAATCCCTCTATAATAATAAGTGTTGAACTCCAACATATAAGGATGAATATAGATAAATAAATCTATTGGGACCTAATAAAGATGAATAAGTGTCAGATAATGTTAAATCTATTCAGCAACACATAATTTAAGTGAAAATTAATTAGAAAAGTTATGCTGGAAATCACCATTATGATACTAAATTTGGATTTCATAACAAAGTGTTTCTAATTAATTATTTATGGAATATTTTAATGATATTTAGAATGAATATAAAACAAATCCCATGATATACCAGTCCTATAAAAATCCTTAATCATATCGGGACTATAGTTTATCACTAAGTGTTTTCACAGAACATCTCTCAAGTTAACAATGTGTTCAATATATCTCTTCGGAGGATGTATAGACCTAATTCAACACATGTACTGAAATTAGAGTTTATAAAACCAAAGAATGATCATTATTATGAAGAAAAACTAGTGTTGATTTTGGATCTTATCTAGAATTTCTATGAAACAATAACACTCAGCTGATCAATGTTTTGTGAAAAAATCACTAGCTTAAGGAAGATATTTGGGAACCTGAGGACATATTGAGGTAGAAGTATCCTCAGTATTTTATACCAAAGTAATTGAATTTAAAGTTATAAATTAAATTTAATGGTGGTAAAATTTAGCATCTTGAGATTTTATTAATTTTTGTTAAATAAATTTAATTTCTTGATATCTTTTGTTACACACAACATCGAGTTTTAAAACCGCGATATACTATTAATATTATTATTTAAACATACCATTATAAACTTGATGTTAATCTTGTATGTCACGACCCTTCCTCGGGGCCCGTGTCGTGACTACCCCAAGACCGCCTTCCATAGGCCAGGGGCTGGCGACTAGCACCAAGGCGTAATTCCCGGTAAAAAGGGAAGGCATTTCCTGTGTAAAGTAAACAAACACCTCAGAGCAGGAAATCAGAAGTAAACACTAAGTAAAAATTGTGTACAAAGTAAGTGCGGGAAAGTAAGTGGGCTAGAATACAAACCCAAACTGAAAGTAAAGTACAACAGGAAAGGGAGTACAGCAACTGAAAATTAAATCTGAAGCCTCGAACCATCCACTAGAAGTCCCACCTGAATGGTGGGTACATATAGCCTCCACAGCTCCTCGGGTCCATCCGTCTTCTTCGAGTACGTCCCACCCAGTGGTCCACCTCTGGGTACCGACCTGCTCCTCGTGCCTCAACCACAATCAGTGTTGTCCGTCGTCTGCAACCAACACAACGTAGTGCGGGCATAGCCCGTTCAGGGGTGAGTATAAGCTACTCAGTAGGGACCCCGAGACCCCCGAAGGTCTCCCAGAATCCACAAAGGATAATCCACAAAGTAAAGATACAATCACGAAGTAACATCCGACACTAATTAGGTATATGCCCATACATATACCCAAGTCATCAATTCCAGTTCAGCTCCAACCTCCGAGCTCAAGTACAACCCAGTCCACATAGGAAATCACAACCCTATCCACACAAGAAATCATAACGTAATCCACATAGTAAAGCAAGTTAAGATTCACCTCACACAGGTATAATAATTCGTAAAATGATAGAGATGATCAGATATTTCCACTGATTCATCTATGTCGTCGGACCCACAAAGGATCGATAGGTACTAACCCCCGCAATGACCCACAAAGGATCGATAGGTAACTAACCCCCGGAATGACCTACACAGGATCTGAACCACACAAGATCGATAGGTAACTAACCCCCGCAATGACCCACACAAGATCGGACCCACACAGGATCTCTAGGCGTTTGCCCACACAGGACCGCTGAGCGCTAACCCACACAGGATCTGACCCACACATGATCGGTAGCACTGATCCACGTAGGATCGCTGAGTGATGTAGTCGTCGTCGTCGTCGAATCCACGGAGGATTTACGTACAGTCATCATCGTCGTCGCAGTCGCAGCCAGCTCTAGGGTTCCCATACACAACAAGCTCATTCGGGAGGGTCCGCTCCACGATCTGAAGGTATGATACATCAAATAACACATAGTCCGGAGTTGAGGTATCCAAAAGTTTTCTATCGTCAATAGAAACTCAACATCATAGACGGCGCGTCAATCGGACGCCCGGTCTGAGAGTTATTGGCTTTTTTATCCCAGGGGCCCGGTTGGTTTTTAAGTCAAAACCAACCCGACCGTACTCCAATTGCATCCAAACCTCAAGAGGAGTAAGCCAAATGGTCCATCTCACTTAGAGGAATCCATCAAAGTAAACGGCACGTCAATCGGACGTTTAGAGCTCAAGTTATAAGTGTTTCCGCTCCGAGGGCCCGGTTGGTTTCGTGTACGAACCAACCCGACCGAACCCAAAGTACTTTGAAACCTTGAGTGTAATATATAGAAACGACCGGGAAAAAGACTGTGAGAGGTCCGCAGCCCACATTATGGGAAAAAGACCGTGATAGGTCCATAAGTGGGGGTTTTGGTCCCGGACCGACCCGGCCCGAGACCCCCCTGGGTCGGCCCGAAACGGGTCGACCTGACCCGGGTCCAGGTCCGGCCCGCTTGGGCGCGTCCCGGCTCGGCTGGCGCGGCTCGGCCCGGCCTGGGTGCTGCCCGGCCCGGCCTGGGCGTGGCCCGGTCGCCACCACCACTCTCATAACCTCCCATGGGAAGTTGGGTGGTTACCCCAACTTCCACTCAAAGGTTAAACCACTTAGAAAGAAATAAAAATTGTAACTCAATTTTTATTTTAACTTCCACAAATTTTAACAACTCCTCCCGTGAAAACACAACTCCAAAAAAGGTGTTCCTAAGCAAATACTGGTGTTGAAAATTCATCGGTTCCCTCAGAATTCGATTCCGAGTACCGGTTCAAAAGTTAGGAAAACCCGCTCGTTCGTTCACTAAATGTATCCGAGCTAAACTTCGGATAGAAATTTCGGGCACACCGGGCCTCGGAATCAAGTGCTGTCAGAAACTGCATTCTTGTAAAATCCCAAATAAAATTAAGAAAAAATTTCCCTTGAATTTTATGGGTCTTTACATTACTCCCACCTTAGGGATTTACGTCCCCGTAAAGATACATCAAAAACTAGTGGAACAAATGTGGATAATGAGCACGCATCTGAGCCTCCCGCTCCCAAGTGCTCTCCCGGAGGTTCCTGTGCTGCCATCTGATGCGCACTAGAGGAATCGACTGTCCACGTAGGACCCACTCCTGTCGATCCTCGATCTCCGCTGGAACCTCCGAAAAAGTCGCCCCATCATCTATGTACAGCTCCCCATGGTCAATGATATGCGTCGGGTCATGCACGTATCTCCTCAGCTGAGATACATGGAAGACGTCGTGCACTCGGTGCAACTGAGGTGGTAGAGCCAGGTGATAAGCCACCTCAACAATCCTGGTGAGGATCTGGAATGGTCCGATGATGCGTGGAGACAACTTGCCACCTCAGCCAAATCTCCGTAATCCACGTCGAGGTGAGACCCGCAAGAAGACGTGGTCGCCATCCTCTAACTCTAGTGGCCTCCACCTCCTGTCAGCATAAGACTTCTACCAGCTCTGAGTTGTCCTCATCCGCTCCTGGATTACCTGGACCTTCTCTATCGTGGCCTGGACCATCTCTGGTCCCACAAGTGGTGACTCCCCAGGGTCTGTCCAGCACATAGGTGATCTGCAAGGTCGGCCGTACAACGCCTCGTATGGTGCCATCCCAATGGTAGAGTGGTAGTTGTTGTTGCACGCAAACTCCACCAAGGGTAGGTGGTCCTCCCAACTGCGACCAAATTCGAGGACACATGCATGAAGCATGTCCTCAAGAGTCTGAATGGTCCTCTCCATATGACCATCTGTCTGAGGGTGAAAGGTAGTGCTCAGACGTAGTTGCGTCCCTAATGCGTCCTGCAACCCCTTCCAAAGTCGGGAAGTAATGTGAGCATCTCGAACGGAGAAGATGGATGATGGAACACCATGAAGCCGTAAAATCTCCTGAACGTAGAGACGTCCCAAGCTCTCCACTGAGCCCTACTCTCTGATGGGTAAGAAGTGAGCCGACTTGGTGAGTCGGTCGATAATTACCCAAATGGAGTCGTGACCTCTGGAAGTGCGTGGAAGTCCAGTCACGAAGTCCATAGATATGTCATCCCACTTCCACTCCGGGACCTCCAAGGGCTGTACCAAGCCTGCTGGTACCTGGTGCTCTGCCTTCACCTGCTGGAAGGTGAGGAATCGAGAAACGAACTCTGCCACAGCCTTTTTCATGTCCGGCCACCAGTGCTGTCGTCTGAGATCTTGGTACATCTTCGCCACTACAGAATGTACCGCCAAAGCGGAAGTGTGAAACTCTCTCAGCACCTCCTCTCATAAAGAAACTGGTACCAAGGTACGTCCTCTAAAAAGGACATCGTGCTCTCCTCCCACGGATAATCCATCAGGTGCCTATCCTGAGGATATCTGCGCACGCCGCGTCTCACAGTCGGCGTCCCCACATTGTGCCTCTCTGACCCTCTGTAGTAGTGGAGGAGTGACTATGAGTGACTGAAGGAAGGATACTCCATCTCTATCCACGAAGGATATCTACGAAGCGGCTAGCTGCTCTGTCCCCTCCCCAAGTATCTTAATGCCCGTTATCCTGCTGAGAGCATCGGCTACCACGTTCCACCTTCCAGGAGTATAGGCTATCTCAAAGTCATAGTCCCGGAGGAACTTGATCCATCGACGCTGTCTCAGGTTCAGGTCCTTCTGCGAGAAGATGTACATGGGACTCTGGTGGTCAGAATAGACTGTAAAGCGTTCCCTGATGCATCGCAGTAAACTACGTATCCAACTCCCTCCTCTGGTAGCCTCATGATAGGCATGCTGGTCAATCTCTGTCTCAGATCCTGGAAGCTCTATTGACATCTATCTAACCACACAAAGGGTTTCCCCTTCTTCTTCAAGGCTGAGAGTGGTGCCAAAACCCTGGAGAAGTCTGGCACAAATCTCCGGTACTACCCATCTAGTCCCAAGAAACTCTGCACCTCTATCACGCTCCTGGGTGGCTCCCAAGCTATCACTTCCTCAATCTTCACAGGATCCACCGCAACTCCCGCCTCAGAGATGACGTGTCCCAAGAAGTGGACCTCATGTATCCAGAACTGACACTTCGAGAGCTTGCCATAAATCTTGTGCTCTCGGAGTGTGTCTAGTACAACCCTCAAGTGGTAGGCGTGCTCCTCCTCAGTCGTCGAGTATATAAAAATGTCGTCGATGAAGACCACGACAAATCGATTGAGGTATGGCTGAAAGATCTTATTCATGAGGGCCATGAACACTGCTGGAGCATTGGTTATGCCGAATGGCATAACCAAGAACTCATAGTGGCCATACCTACACCTGAAGGTCGTCTTCTGCAGGTTCTTGTCCCGAACTCTGAGCTGGTGATAGCCTGACCTGAGGTCTATCTTTGAGAACCACCATGCTCCCTTGAGCTGATCGAAGAGGTCATCAATCCTCGGTAGCGGATACTTGTTCCTCATTGTCTCCTGGTTCAGGCGACGATAGTCGACACAAAGTCGCAAGCTCCCATCCGCCTTCTTGGAAAACAATATCGGGGAAGCCCAGGGTGAAACACTGGGTCAGATGAATCCCTTGCCCTACAAGTCCTCCAACTCTACCCGTAGCTTTCGAAGCTTGGCGGAAGCCATCCGATATGCAGGGGTGGATATCGACCCTGTCTCGGGGTACAGATCACTATAAAATTCTACCTCTATACAAGGAGGTAGTTCTGGAACGTCGTTGGGGAAAATGTCCGCATACTGATCCACCACTGCAGGAAAACTAGGACTCTGCACGTCAACTGCTCCTAGGATGAGGATAGCCAACTGATGAGTGATGGGTTTTCCTCTCCTCTACGAAAGTCCATCCTATGCTGCGAAGGCTCCCTTCTCGCCGGTGAAGGTGAACCTGCTCCTGTCGGTGCGTACACACAACACCTTGTGCCTAATACAGTCAATCTAAGCATGGACTGTAGATAACCAATCCATTCCCAAAATGATGTCGTAAGGCCTCGACGCCGCTACAAGAAGATCCCAGTCGAAGCTCTCACCTCCTAGAGTAAGCTCACACTATCGGCACTAGTTCGTAATCGTCGAGTCTTCTCCCGTAGGAGTCTCTAGTTGTAAGGATCGAGCCAACGGTTCTGTCAGAATCTCCGAGCTCCGAACACGGGCAGCGGCTATGAAATAATGACTTGCTCCTGTGTCTATAAGAACTACAGCAAGTGTAGAATAGACATAGATAGTATCTCGAATCATCTCGGGAAATCTGTGGTCATAGGCCTCCACTGCCTGAAGCTATTTCTGTCTCTGCCCGCCAGCTCCCTGTGGTCAGGGTGGACCTCCTGGCAGTGGTGGTGGTAGAGCCTCAAAGCGTCGCCCACCACCTGCTGCTCGGCCAACTCCTCTGCCTCGTCCGCATGCTCCCTATGGACTGCCACGATCGAACCTCTGCCTCTTCCTGGGTGGTCCCTCAACCGTCTGCTGCTCCTCTTCACGGCGGGTCGGGCAGTCACGAGTCATGTGGCACTACCCGCCGCATGCGTAGCACTGTATGCCTCTCGAAAGACTGGCTCTGTGTTGTGTGCCCCGCACCACTGAGCCAGTGTCCTGAGGTCGTCTGCCTGAGGTTCTGGTCTGCCTTGACCCATGAGTCATCCGTCGACAGCCTGCTGCAGAAGACTCTACTACGTTCTGCCCTGCGGTAGGTCTTGCTAATGATGTAGGCTCAACAAGGAAGCTCTCGATTAGAAGGGATCACTCCAGTGCCCCTGCCTATGTCGGAATGCTAAGGGAGATCAGTGATGCCCTGATCTCCTGCCTCGATCCATACTCGAAGGTCCAGGCCCGGAAGAATGGGTCTTGTACCATGTCTGTCGAATAGCACGAGAGATCTATAAATCTTGTCGAGTAATGGGCGACCGTCAAGCTACCCTGCTGCAGCTGTAGAAGATCCTGGATGCGCACCCACAGAGGGTGGCTGGGACGAACTCTGAGCGGAAGAGGCTCAGAAAGTTTGTCCAGAGGAGAGATGCCTCGTCGTGCACCTTGAGCATCATGATCCACCATCTGCCTGCTACCGCGTGCTGGAGGATCGCTGCGAGGATCACCATGAGGTCTGCTGGTGTCCTCACTAACCTGAAAACTCGTACAAACTCCCCCATCCAATACTCGGTTGCCTGAGGGTCTGTATCCCCGCGGAACCTGGGCGGTCGCTGACGTTGAAACTCATTCAGTTCACTAAGGCAATGTGCATCGTCAGCGGCTGGGGCTGGTAGCATCGGTGGCTCGGCGGGTAGAGGTACCGTCATTGCCTCTCCTGTCAAAGGTCCCTATACCCAGGCCTCGTCGCTCGGTGGGCTATCGCCACGCACAACGCTCGGAACCCTAGTTGGCTGTCGTCATGGGGCCATCCTGAAAAGAAACAGGTGCGCCACGGTCAAACAGTATACCTGGTGAGCTGACATAAAGTAATCACAAAGAAAACTTGAAACATACATACAATCAATGTTTTCGTGCATTACGTCAGAAATCAGAAGTCAGGGTCCTGGTGTACGGATACGTCGGTCGCCGCACCAACATTGGACTTCCTGGTCTGATAACCACACTCAATACTCTTAACACTATTGCTTCACATAGAAAAAGATCAGATTCCTGAGTTCTGCGGTAGAACCAAACTCCTCTGATACCAATTTGTCATGACCCATCCTCGGGGCCCATGCTGTGACTACCCCAAGCCCGTCTTCCATAGGCTAGGGGCTGGCGACTAGTACCAAGGCGTAATTCCGGGTAAAAAGGGAAGGCATTTCCTGTTTAAAGTAAACAAACACCTCAGAGCAAGCAAGTAGAAGTAAACACTAAGTAAAAACTTTGTATAAAGTAAGTGCGAGAAAGTAAGTGGGGCAGAATACAAACCCAAACTGAAAGTAATGTACAACAGGAAAGGGAGTACAACAACTGAAAAGTAAAGTCATAGCCTCGAGCCGTCCACTGGAAGTCCCACCTAAAGGGTGGGTACAGATAGCCTCCACAGCTCCTCGGGTCCAGCCGTCCGCTCCGAGTACGTCTCGCCCAGTGGTCCACCTCTGGGTACCGACCTACTCTTCATGGCTCAACCACGATCAACGATGTCCGTCGTCTGAAACCAACACAACGTAGTGCGGGCATAGCCCGTGTAGGGGTGAGTATAAGCTACTCAGTAGGGACCCCGAGACCCCCGAAGGTCTCCCATAATCCACAAAGGATAAGACACAAAGGAAAGATACAATCATGAAGTAACATCCGACACTACTTAGGTATATGCCCATACATATACCCAAGTCATCAATTCCAGTTCGGCTCCAACATCCGAGCTCAAGTACAACCCAATCCACATAGGAAATCACACCCCGATCCACACAGGAAAGCATAACGTAATCCATATAGGAAAGCAATTCAAGATTCATCTCACACAGGTATACATCTTTGTAAGCCGATAGAGATGATCAGATATTGCCACTGATTCATCTAAGCCGACAGACCCACACAGGATCGGTAGGTACTAACTCCCGCAATGACCCACAAAGGATCGATAGGTAACTAACCCCCGCAATGACCCACACAGGATCTGACCCACACAGGATCGATATGTAACTAACCCCCGCAATGACCCATAGAGGATCAGACCTACACAGGATCTGTAGGCACTGGCCCACAAAGAACCGCTGAGCACTGAACCACACAGGATCTGACCCACACAAGATCGGTAGCACTGATCCACATAGGATCGCTGAGTGTTGTATTCATCGTCGTTGAATCCACAGAGGATTTCTGTACAGTCGTCATCGTCGTCGCAGTCACAGCCAGCTCTAGGGTTCCCGCACACAGCAAGCTCGTTCGGGAGGGTGCGCTCCATGAGCTGAAGGGCTGATACATCAACTGACACAAAGTCTAGAGTTTATGTATCCAAAAGTTCTGTATCGTCAACAGGAACTCAACGTCACAAACGGCGCGTCAATCAGACGCCCGGTCTGAGAGTTATTGGCTTTTTCATCCCAAGGGCCCGATTAGTTTTTAAGTCAAGACCAACCCGACCGTACTCCAACTACGTCCAAACCTTGAGAGGAGTAATCGAAAAGGTCTGTATCACTTAGAGGAATCCATCAAAGTTGATGGCACGTCAATCAGACGTCCGGAGCTCAAGTTATAAGCGTTTCTGCTCCGAGGGCCCTATTGGTTTCGTGTACAAACCGACCAGGCCAAACCCAAAGTACTCCGGAACCTTGAGGGTAATATATTGAAACAAACGTCTCGATCTAAGGATTGCATCACTGCTGACGGTGCATCGATCGGAGGTCAGCAGCCCATGTTATGGGAAAAAGACCGTTAGAGGTTCGGAAGTGGGTGTTTCGGGCCCGAACCGACCCGGCCTGAGACCCCCCTGGGTCGGGCCAAACCGGTTCAACCCGACCCAGGTCCGGGTCTGGTCTTCTTGGGCGCGGCCCGGTCGCCAGGTGGCTCGGTCGTTTCGGTCGAACGGATGGGGGGGGGGGGGGTTGCCCCCCTGTTTCGTAACCGCGGCCCCCATGGGGGGCCGCTCCTTGCCAATGGACGCGGTCGAGCGCCACTTCCCGCCTCCCTCTGTCCCTCATGGTCGCAGGACCAGCGGCCCATCCCGGCGGCACGCCGGGCGCCGCCGCCTCCAGCCGCCGGCGCCGGTGGAGTGTTTCGCGGACCACCGGATGAGCTCCGGTGGTCGGTTTTGCCTGTCGTCTATGCCAACGGCTCTCTCGGGACAGGTTCTTCACTGCAAAGACCTCAAAACGCCCGGGTGGCCTACTTCATTGTCGCCCGCCGATCCACACACCAAGAACGAAGAGACGGTGGGTTCATACTTGTTCGTTGTTCCGCACCCACAGCATTAGCGGTTTTAAAAGGGCTTCCGACAAATTTTAAACACATGCCGAGGATATAAATCACATAGATTTAATTGAACCAAAAACCCCTACATCGTCGAATTCGTTGAGCGAGGGTTCATCGTGGAAATAACCATCGTGGAAGAAGACGTCGCGGAAGGAGAGAGTCGCGTCGCGGAGAAATGATTCGTCGGCGTCGTATTGTCGATCTCCGAGGATCCGGCGTTCTTGTCGACCTTCGTCGGAGGTCGGCGTTCTTCGCGTTCTTCGTCGAGGAAGAAGAACTTCAAGAGCTTTTCCTTTTCTCCTAAAGACTTACACAACAAGATCCAACCAAAATAAAATAATAACTTCACTTATTTTATTAACATGACTTAATCATTTGAAATTCAAAAGTTCAAATTAATCTCACCTATTTAATTAACATAAGTTATCAAATTAAATGGTGAGTTAAAGGAGTTAGGGAATATAAAGGGGTGGGGTTCGTGTGGGCCCCACCACTCTCATAACCTCCCATGGGAAGTTGGGTGGTTACCCCAACTTCCACTCAAAGGTTAACCCACTTAGAAAGAAATAAAAATTGTAACTCAATTTTTATTTTAACTTCCACAAATTTTAACAACTCCTCCCGTGAAAACGCAACTCCGGAAAAGGTGTTACTAAGCAAATACTGGTACTACGAATCCATCGGTGCCCTCGGAATTCGATTCCAAGCACCGGTTCAAAATATAGAAAAACTCGCTAGTTTGTTCACTGAACGTACCCGAGCTAAACTTCGGATAGAAATTCTGGGCACACCGGGCCTCGGAATCAAGCGCCGTCAGAAACCGCGTTCTTGTAAAATCCCAAAGAAAATTAATAAAAAATTTCCCTTGAATTTTACGTGTCTTTACATTTTAATTATTAATATGAATAAAAATCACTTGAATATTAAGTATAATGTTTTTATATAAATAAAAAATATTGATAAAAATTAATTTACATTTTAGAAATTTCTTTTTATGTTTCTAAAATTAAATTTCCTAAAAAAATGTTTTTTATTTCATTTTGTAAGAAAAAATACTAAAAGTAATATTTTCCATTTTAAGAAAATGTATTTAAAAAAAATAAAATTAATTTAATAAATATACATATATAAATTATATTTTAGTCAATTTTTGAAAATTATTTGAAAAGATTAATTTTTTGATGAATAGAAAAAAAATACCGATTTTTATTAAAAAATATCTTTTCATTTAAAGAATTGACATGATCCACTACATTTTAAGATGGTTTTAAAATTAAAATTTGTTCAATTAAAAATTTATTAATTCAATATAGATCATTTTAATTAGTTTAATTTTTAATTTTGATATTAACACTTTCTATACTTATGAAAAGTTTCTCTTTTGAAAATCACTTTTTCATCACATCTATGGGTTTATGTTTAAAATAAAATTTTAAAATTAAATGTTTGGAATTTAGAAAAATAGATTCAGTAATTTAAATCATAATAATTAATATTATATAATATGGTAAAATTAATTTCTTTTCAAAATGAATAATAAATTAAATATAAATTAACTACGGTGATTAACGTTAAAATGAGGTTTTCTGTGTTAAATTTGTCTATGTTAAATTAAATTTCCTCAAACATAGGATTTTTATTTAAAAAATTATAAATTATATTCATAATAATATGTTCCATATTATCTAACATGTCTCATTTTATTTTTTTTTATTATGGGATAAATCACCTAGGTAAATAAATAAATAAATAACTAGTTACCATGGTGAAAACAAAAATAAAAAAAATTAAGTAAACTTAAAGGATAAGAAATAACATGCTTAAAACATTAATTTTTTTTATTGAGGTGTGTATCAACCAAATATTAAATCCACTCTATTATTTACCAATTTTGGATGCACTTTTTGTGAGAGCGACTTCCCATTATTGTATAGTTTTTGGTATTTACCATAATGCCACTCCTCCTCAATTATAAAAGAGCACTTCCTCCCCTCACTAATTCGCATATCTTTAGCCATTTGGATCTTAAAAACCCTTCCAAAATCCCTCCCAAACATCCTTATAAACATTATAGATCTTCTATTCATCCCAAAAGTCAAACCCAAGGTTCCATAATGAGATATCCAAAGGAGGTTGTTCTATGAGATGGTAATTGCCTTCATTAATCTCTTTATTTTCAGTTATTCTCTCACCATATCCAATATTTTACTAATAGTTTAAATGTAATAAAAATATATATATAAGTATATTTTATTATATTTATGTCATAAATTATATCTATATCCTCCTCTATGAAATAAAAAATTAAACTATTGATCATGTGTACGGCATAATACAGCCTCACGAACTAATGTAATTAAGTTTCCATTAGTACCTCTCACAGCTGAATATAATGACTGATTTTATATATTTATATGATATTTATGAAGTAATTATACATATATAATTATAATATCACATATACCTTCTTACTTTCAATTTCATGGGAATATGATAATGTTTCTCGTGTGTACAGTGGCCTACCACCTCACAAACCGATGTGATTTGTTCTTCACTTACACTTTGCCATGAAGGTAATAACGATAGTGTTAAGGAAAATATATGATATATTTGAAATAAAACAAATTATTTTAATTTAATATGTTATTTTTATTTATTTTGTTTCATCCTTCGATAAAATGTAAACAGTGTTCATGCGTACATCTGTCCTACCGTATATACAAAATGTGTAATTCATTTTCAATATCTTACTATATTAGATTACTAAAAATACATGTATAAATAATATATATTATATTTATATCAAGTTTAACATTAGGGATATAATGAAACCATGATCAAATTAAAAGGACCAAAAATACCAAACCAACACTTACTTGAAAACAAGGTAGCTATTACCCAAAAAGGATATTGGAAGAAATATTGACTTTAACAAAGTTTATCTTCAAGATACATAAGATTTGGAATAGGAATAGATTCCATATGTCCCAATGGAAGAAGTAGTTCATAAAACAAAGGTATTGTGGATTAGCATAAGAGATTTAAGAGAACTATAGAGATATGTTTTTCAAGTCACTGAGGATGGTGACCCATTATTGGTTAACAATGACAAACCTCTATCCTCCAAGGAGACCTTATAAAGGTTAGAAGATTCAAGTTAGAAAGATTACATGAATTATGAAATAGATTCAATGTATCAGAACCTATTTTGGGTTCTACTCAATGTGTCAGTTGATGTAAAGCATGTTGGATTCAAATGGGTATTCAAGAGGAACTGTACATGGAAGGAAAAGTAAATAATTATAAAGAAAGTTTATTGGATAAAGGGTTTAAAAAATTTAAATGAATTGAATATGATGAAATATTTAAATATTTTCAATGTTTAAATTCATTAGAATTATAATTTCTATAGTAGCCTTCCATGACTATGAGATTTGGTAATAGGATTTCAAAATAGCATTCCTTAATTGGAACCTTTAAGAAGATGTCTATATGAAATAACTACATGTTTCTATGTCTCCCATTGATTCCAAAGGGATTTTAAAGTTGTAGAGATCCATTTATGGATTGATGATGGTACCCAAGTCATGGAACATTCTATTTGATAAAGTCATAAAATAATTTGGTTTCATTAAGAATGAATGTGATCCGTGTGTTTACAAGATTATTAGTGTAAATGTGGTCAGTATCCTAGTTGTATATGTTGATGACATATAAATTATTGTAACTGACATACCAATCTAATTGTTAGTTAAGGACTGGTTATACAAGTGTTCCTCCATAAAGGACTTAGGTGAAGTAGCCTATATTCTATGGATCAATATCATTCGTGATAGATCCAAGAGGCTACTTGGAATAAATATAAGTACATATGTTGACCAGATACTAAAGTGATTTAGTATGGAATAGTCCAAGAGGGTATTGGTTCCAGTGTCATATGGTTAACATATTTCTAATAAAATGTGTCCTAAGACATATTAAAAGAAATATTTAATGAGAAACATCTCATATTCTTCATATATAGGATCAATCATGTATGCCATGTTATGTACTAGACTTGATGTTGCCTATGCATGGATCATGGTAGGAAGATATCAATTAAATCTAGGAGAAAAATAGTGGACTAATGTTAAGTCTATCCTTAAGTATCTGAGAATAACTAAGTATATGTTCTTAGTGTATGGAGAAAATATAGAGGTAGTTATCAGGGGTTATATGGTTGCTGGGTTTTTGAAAAATCTTAATGATCTGAATTCATAATCAGGATGTGTTTTCTATCTCAATAGAGGAGTTGTGAGATGGAATATTTCAAATCATCCAGTTTTCACTAATTCTATAGTGGAAACTGATTATATAGGGGTTGTTGATGCAGCCAAGGAAGCCATTTGTATTCAGAACATTATCCAAGATCTTTATGTGGTACCTATAAGTAATGACTATATCAAATTGTATTGTGATAATACCCCAGTGGTTACTCTTGAAAAAGAGCCATGGTCACACCAATGGACAAAGAACATACTCAAGAAGTATCACCTATGGATATATTTCTATCAGAGGGGTGAAGTTACAGAAAGAAGAGTACCCACGAAAGAGAACATGGAGGCCCCCTTGAATAAAGGCATATCTCATAAAAAGCATGAATATCATGTGAGAGCTAGGAGACTGAAGGTTGTTAGCAATTGACTCTAGTGAAAGTGGGGTCTATTGGATTTAGTTCCCTAGAACCAACTTATGTGTACTTTATGATAAATGTTATTCATATTTTTTAACATTAATATACTAATTATCACATCATGGGTATTATTATTCATGAAATAGTACGTGATAATTTCCTAAGAGTAG
This sequence comes from Viscum album, assembly GCA_963277665.1. Lineage (NCBI taxonomy): Eukaryota > Viridiplantae > Streptophyta > Magnoliopsida > Santalales > Viscaceae > Viscum > Viscum album. The sequence goes on along the minus strand of OY728123.1, from coordinate 2,066,243,990 downwards.
TTTTCATACTAAAAGGTCATGGCAGTTCCCCGCTATGATGAGAAATGAGAAGTACTACGACACTATTCTTGAATAAATTTTCTATAACCAGATGATGTCATTTTAGGGACACAAATGATAGAGGCTATTAAGGGTGGATACTCATAGGAATTTGTGGCACCTTCTCATTATGCACTACCTTGGTAATATCCAGAAGGATATTATGAGAATAGGACCCATTAGTAGAAAATCCATATTTATATATCTTATTAGATGTTCCTATATATAGATGTGTATATTGTTACTAAGAAAATAAGATTATTATTAATGAGTATTATGAGTCACGCACTTATATTTATTAACAAAATCTGTGACAATAGATGTTCACAGTGAATTATGATATGTTGGGTGCATCACAAGTAATATTTCATTAATGAATAATTTGAGAAACGATTTATCTCCTCTGTTCTTTAATAGAAGTTAATATCTCTAGCCTTTTATGTAAATGATATAGCTTAAATAAATCCATGGTCATGGTATTGTATAGGCTAGTTAATATTTTGAGAAGTCAAAGAAAGATACATCGAGCACATGGGTTAATGGAATTGGCATGAAACCTACTAAAAAGAGATATCATGATAAAGGGATTATATTAAATATTAAGCATCCATATGAGGTGACATGTCATTTCATCATTAACTTCTTTCGATATGGTTTTTGTGGCATGTTGTTAGATTCTAACCTTGGACTTTAGTCTACTTCCCCAAATTCCCCTAAGAAAGAGGCCTAGGGGGTCACACACTAAGTATATCCAGAATCTTAGTTAAATAATACTAAGTATTAATTATTATTTAATAGGTTGAATAAATGTTATTCTCATATATTGTTTAAACATTATTCATGTATTTTTGATTTCATATAAATATTTATTTTCTATTTAGTATAAATATTATTTATTTATTTATTAGTGAATAATGCATTGATATTAATTTAATAAATAGATAGTCATTACTCAAGGCCTGATAAATATTATGGAGGAATGGTGGACCATGTGTTTAAGTCTGATGATAGATAATAAATATTGAATATTATTTGATTAAATAATATTTAATTATAATTCACAAGTTAAGCACATGTAGAGAAATAATGATATTATTATTTTAATTTTACATGTGGTTTCTCTAGGATAAAATAAATAAAAAAAGGAAATTGTGAAATTATATTATTTTAACCCTGTCCATATATAAACTCGGTTATGTTATTCTCTCAAAGAGATAATTCATTTTGTCTTGGTTGTTCACAAAGGATTTGTAGAATCATCTCAATCCTAAAGAGATTCCTTCTCCAAGAACACTCCCAAGAATGGAGATCAATCCTCCCCCACCGGATCATGTAGAATTATTTGGAAGCGGTTCTCAAAGTCATCAAAGGTGGATGACACAAGCACATAGATCTTCTGTGCTAGAATACATAGATTCCTTCAGAGACATCTATAGATTCATGGAACACATGTGGATCAATGTTAGAGGAAATCTACACTTGGTTTCTACAATGCAACAACGTTGCACCGAAGATCTATCATTGTATTCAACAAAGAAGAAATAATTCTTTAAAGTTAATTATTTATTTAATTAAATTAATTTTAATAATAAATTATGATATTCTCTCTTTTTTCGGCATAATTATCCATTATCCATTAATTTGATTCAATTTTGTGGATCACATAAATCGTCATCGTATAGATCTTATATTTATCATAGATTATGAAAAAAAATCAAATTTGGGAACCGCCCATCACATGCTTCCACTATGCATGGAACCTACAATTAGTATCAAAGGGGTTACATAATTATTTATAATTATTTAAATATCATGGGTGATTTTTGAATTTTTAACTTAGTTTTTAAATTCAATTTTTATCATTATTTTAATTTTTATCATTATATTTTATTCTTACGCCTTCGTTTATCATAGATCTAATTGAGAAAATTAATTTTATGATGAAATTATAATCGAGGAACTCATACAGTGGTGCCAAGGTTTCTGTTCAGACAACACAGGACTACACGCCATGTAATCGGAGTTACATATTGTGTAGTCTTGTTCAATTCATTGGAATTCATCCAGAAATTAATTCAAGATTATGCATTAATTATACACTCTTATTTTACCATGAGTTAACCATAACATTATGGCACACAGTCAGCTAGATTACATGAATTATAGCCCATATACATGACGTGTACTCTCTTTGAGTCAAATACAAGCTATTTATTTCAATACACATCCTACCTAACTGGTGACCATTTAATTTGAAGATCACATGGTGTGTATCCCATTAGACACATCGTTTACTCTATTTTTCTAGGTATGATTCACACACAGAGTCCCTAGGTGTGTACCTCAGATAGACAGTGAAAGTTATACATTTTGTCTGACTCGGATGCACACGCCATGTACTTATACCAAGTTACATAGATTTAAAATGTATTTATTTAAATATGCAAACCTTGATACATGTACTTTCATTTAGTCATAAAGATAGGACACACCATTTGATAGGTTTTAATATATATATAAATATTTAAATGTTTAATTAATATCTACTTAATGTTAATATCTTCATATCATGTGTGAATTGAATTACAGGTTTTTACTGTACATGAATTCAAGCAAAACATGTGACCAAACAATCATGTAATTTGTGTAATCATCTGTGAATTATATGTTGTGAAAGTACTTGATAAGTTGTGTATGACATATGTCACAAGAGTAAAACTGTATACGAGTATAATACATGTTGGGCATAATCAGACGGGTATTCCCCATGTTTCCTCTAAGGTGAATTTATGTACATAGTTAATTTTAATTAAAATTATTTAGTTTTTTTAAAATTATAAAGTAAGTTAATCTCTACAAAATTTGTATAATAATTAAGATAAAATAATTGATTAATTAAAGATAACAATTGATTGACTCGAGCAAGATTTATCTAAAATAAGAATGATTAAGAATTGAATTATTGTTTTACTAAATTTGTAATTTGTTGCATGCATGTGTATGATCATGAAGAATGACTAGACAATTATATGATATTGGTTTCCATTGTTATTAAATTAAATTATTTCTCGTGCGACTTCACTCCTCTTATTATGTTGGGCCTATGTGCCCTTGGTTTCTATTGTGTAAACCCATTTTTCCCCACACCAATGTGTGAGTTATAAGGAATATGTAAAGGATGGATCTCCCAAACTAGTGTAGTTGGTTCAAGTTCAAAGCCAAGGCGAAACTAATCCAAGGATATACAAAGGTAAATAGGTGGAAATCTGTAACACGAACCGTAATCGGTTTAATGTGTTTTTCCCCTAGGTCAGCGATTAGTTTATCCACCACTATATAAGCTAACCATTAGTATAATATCATGATCATACAATTTTTTTAAATTTCTATCCAGTTACATGGTTATTTCATTATAGATGTATTATCGTGATCACATAATAAATGAATTAACAATCATGAAAGATATAAATAAAATAACCCAGATTATGTGTAAACATTATCTAAGTCATGGTTAATCACTTATGTAAACCCAATTAATATTAAAAATTACATGATAAAGATAAAAATTTTCAATTTATGCATAAAAGGATAAAATCCATAAATAAATTATTAAGTTGGTATATCCTTACATTAATTCGGTTAAAATTGATCCATTGTTCAAAGTGATTGACCAAAAAAAGTTGGGGTGCATCCAATTATCAAGGAATTCTAACTTAATGGTTTGGGTTGACTTAACATTGTTCACATATAGGTTTCACTTCTAAATAAGGACTTGGTTTAACTAATAGGTAATGTTTGAGGAAATCACTATTAAGGATTTCAATATTGGGGAGTCCACTCAGCAGATCAAGCAACTGTGAGTTAATGCAGTTGGCATTTGGAATGCCTATCTAAAGACATTGAAGTTTCTTGACCAACACAATTGGAGTTAATTAGAAAGGTAATATTGATCATTCCAACTAGAATATCCAAGAAATTGGATATTCTTAATCCAATGGTGAGGGATATTGGTTTTCGAAAAAATAGTGGGAGAATAATAAATGTAATATTTATTTATTTGTCTATATTTTATCCGATAAAGTACTAACATTCTGTTTATCTTATTTTGTATAAATGGAAATAAAATGGCATCAAACATATCATTTTTATCCATAATTGAGAAGGAACACCTTCTCACTGGAATAAATTTACAAGAATGGAAAAAGTGCATATTTGTAATCCTTCTCCATGAAACAATAATGTATGTGCTAGAAGAACCTTTTCCAGTCGCACCTAGTAATAAAGAAAATGAATGAGAATTATCTCTCTATGAGAAACATCTGAATGATGCTACATATGTTTAGTGTTCCATGATATCATCCATGTCCAATTATATATTAAACCAACATGAGGATATTGATCCCTATAGCATTATGTATCACCTTTGGGATCTCTATTAAGAGAAGGAAAGACAAGAAAGGTAAGAGATCTCAAATTCTTTGTTTACAACTTATCTTGTAGAGTCTATGCCATCTATGCCTCATGTAGTCAAGATTATTGGTTACATTGAACACCTGGAAATCATAGGGATTAAATTAACATATGAGTTGCGTATAGATCTCATACTTTCATCACTTCCCAAGAACTTCTCCAACATTATTGTTAATTACAATATGAGTAATAGTGAGAAGAGTCTTTCAAAACATCTTACATTGATTATCCAAGTGTATGTAAACATGGTGCGTGAAAAACTCGTTGTCCATATGGTGAATAAGAAAAGTAATAACAAGGAAAATAGTACTCAGGCTTAAAAAAAATAATAAATATCTCAAGAATCGTTCTTCCAAGAAGATGAATATCCAAAGCTAGGGCAAGGAAAATGTGGTAGTATGTTTTTCATGTGGAAATTCATCCCACTAGAAGAGGAACTACACCTAGAAGCAAGGGGAAGTGAAATTTTCATTTTTTTTATCAAGTGTAATCCTTCAATATCTACACATTGGGTATTATATATAGCTTTTGGGGCTCACATTTGTATCCAAATGTAGGATCCAAGTAGATTATGAAATACTAATATAGGAGAGGTGGATCTTAAAGCTACTAATGGTGTGAGGTTGGATGCTCTTTACATTGGTGACTACCACCTCTCATTTCCCATAAGAATGGATTTGGTTTTCAATGATTGTTATTATATACCTACAGTTACTAAAAAACAAAATTTATGTATCATGCCTAGATACGAATGGGTTTATTTTAAAATTTGGAAATAAAAGTTGTTTATTTTATAAGTACAACATATGTTATAGTATGGTGCATTTAAATAATGGTATTTATGTATTAAATTTTGAAAACTATGTTTTTGGAATTGATAATGAATCGTGTTCGCTGAACTCATACAACACCCAGCTTTGGCATCATGGTCTTCATCATGTAAATGAGAAGCCTTCGAAAAATCACTATCAAGATGGATATTTAGACTCTTATGATCTAAACCACTTGAAATATATCATGTTTTTTTAGGAAAAATGAACTAATCACCATTTGGTGTATAGGGTAAAATGGCCATAGAGATTCTAGAATTGGTATACACTAATGTGTGTGTACCATTTCTAGAAGAAGCTAGAGGTGGATATTTTTACTTCATAACATTTACTGATGACTTGAGTATATATAAATATATCTACTTGATGAGGTATAAGTCCAATTCTTCTAAGAAATTCAAGGAATTCATGAATGAAGTAGAGAATCAACTTGGTAAGAAGATAAAGAAGCTTCGATCCAGTCCAGGTGGTGAAAATATTAACCAAGAGTTCATTGAAATTTTATGGGATTTTTGGATTCTATCTCAACTCACTTCACCTTTTACACCATAGTGGAATGGTGTTAGAGAAAAGAAGAATCATATCTTGTTATACATGGTAAGGTCGATGATGGGTCATGTAGATATTTTATTATCCTTTTGGAGATATTCATTACAAACCATGGCATACATATTAAACTGAGTTCCAACTAAAGATAAAAATGGAAATTCGTTTGAGACATGGAGTTGAAAGACATCCGTTTTGACTCATAAACTTATATGGGGTTGCGAGGAGTTTTTACGTATTTCTCGAGAAAGAAACTAGGACACTGGGGAACTAATTGTATCTTTATATGGTATCTAAAGAAATAATGGGATACTAACTATACAACCCCATATACAGGAATGTTATTGGAACTAGAAATCCATCTTTCTTGAGAGGGTGAATGTACTCAAAAAGGATATTGGAAGAATGATTTGATTTGATGAATTTGATGTTCAAGATACACAATATTTGGAACAGGAATATATTCCATAGTTCCCCATGAAATAAGTGGTTCTTGAAACACAAGTACTACTTAGGAGTGTAAGAGAGTTAAGAAACTAGAGAGATATGGTTTTCTAGTCACTAAGGATGGTGACTTATTATTGGATAAAAGTATGAACCTATATCCTATAAGGAAGAATTATAAATCATAGAATCTTAATGATGGAAAAAATCCATGAATTTTTAAATAGATTCCATGTATCATAACCAAGTCTCGATTTGGGTCGATATTCCTACTGATGTAAATCACGTTGAATGCAAATGAGTATTCAAGTAGAAACTGGACATCAAAGGTAAAGTAAATAACTATAATGCAGGGTTAGTGGATAAAGGGTTTAAACAAAATCAAAGAAATTTAATAAAATGAAAAAATTCGCTAGTTATCATGTTTGAATAAATTGTAATTCTACATTATATAGTATCTTACCATGACTATGAGATTTGGTAGATGGATGTCAAAGTTTCATTCATTATTAGGAACCTTCAGGAATATGTTTATGTGAAACAACCAAAAGATTTTGAGACTCCAGGTGATGCCAAAAGGATTTTCAAGTTGTAGATATCTATTTATTGATTGAAGAAATAATAGAAGTCATGGAACATTATATTTGATAAGTCCATAAAATAATATGGTTTCATTAAGAATTAATTTGAGCCATGTGCTTAAAATAGTTTCAGTGAAAATGTGGTCTGCATCGTAGTAGTATATGCTGATTACATATTAACTATTTGAAACGACATACCAATCTTACAGTTAGTTAAGTACTTGTTAAAAAAGTGTTTCTTTGTGCAAGACAGAGTCAAAACAGTCAATATTCTAGGGATCAAGATCATTTATGATAGATCCAACGGGCTTCTTAGAATAAGTCAAAGTACATAAGTTGACTTGATACTAAATAGGTTTACTATGGAACAATCCAAGATAGGATTGGTTCTAGTGTCACATGGTTTGCATATTTCTAGGAAAATGTGTCCTCATACACAACAAGAGAAATACGTAAAGAGCAAGATCACAAACACTTCAGTGATAGGATAAATCATATATTTCATGTTATATACTATAACTGATGTTGTATATGCATCGATCATGGTAGGAATATATCAACAAGAACCAGGATAATAGCAATGGACTACAGTTAATTCTATCCTTATGTATTTGAGAATAACTAAGGATATGTTACTCGTGTACGGAAGAGACGAGGAGCCGGTAATCAAGGGTTATAACGATGCTGTTTTTTTGAAAAATAATATTGATCTTAAGTTTCAATAAAGATATTTTTTCTATCTCAGTGAATGAGTTGTGATCTATAAGAGTACAAAACAACCAGTTTTCTTTGATTCTACTATGGAGACTGAGTATATAGTGGCTTATGATGAAGCCAAGGAATCTATTTGTATTAAAAACTTTATCCAACAGCTTGACGTGGTAACTAGAATAAAATACCATATTATATTTTATTTATATGATAGTGAAGTAGTGAATCTCACAAAAAATATATGGTCACACCAATAGAAAAAGCAAATACTTCAGAAATATCACCTCTTGAGGGATATCTATCAGAGGGGTGAAGTTGTAGTAAGCAGAGTACCAATGGAATAGAATGTGGCATACCCCTTGAATAAATGCCTATTTCTGCAGAAGAATGAATATCATGTGATATCAAGTGGACTGAATGTTATTATCATTTGGCTCTAGTGAAAGTGGGAGTCTATTGGAGTTGGTTCCATATAACCAAATTATGTGTACTTTATGATAACTTATATTCATGGTTTTGAATATTTATAAAGTACTTATCACAACATGATTATTATTCTACATGAAATAGTATGTGATAATGTTCTAAGAGTAGTTGTTGTACTAAAAGGTCATAGCAATTCCCCACTAGGATGAGAACCCAGAAGATCTACAACACTATTCTATATTAAATGTTATATAACCATATGATATCAATTTAGAGACACAAATGATATAGGCTATCAGGGGTGGAGATTCATATTAATTTGAGTTACCTTCTCATGGTGTACGCCTTTGGTAATATACAGTAAGATATTATGTGAATGGGACCTGTTAATAGGAAATACACATTTATATATGTCATTGGATTTTTCTATCTACGGATGTGTGTACTGGTCTTTAGAATTTAAAATTATTAACAATGAGCATTATGAGTCCCCTACTTAAATGTGTTTATGAAAACCATGACGATATATGTTTTCTGTGAAGTATGATTTGTTGGGAGTGTCACTAGTAATATTGCATTAATGAATAATGTGAGAAAGGATTTATCAACTCTATTTTTTAATGAAAGTTAATATCTCAGGACATTTGATGGAAATGATGTAGACTAAATAAATACATTTCCATGGTGTTCTATAAGTAAATTCAAATTTCAAGAAGTTAAAGAAAGAGACATCAAGTACAATGGTTGATGGCACTAGCATACAACCTGCTTGATTTTAGATATCATGATAACATGATTATATTACAAAGTAAGCATCCATATGAGGTGACATGTCATTATGGAATTAATTTCACTCTATATGGGTACCTTGGCGTGCTTATAGACTCTAAACTTGGAATTTAGGCAACCTTTCCTAATGACACTGAGAAAGACGCCTAAAGGGTAACACACTAAGTATATCCAAAATCTCAATTAAATTATATATATTATTATTTATTATTTAACAACTTGAATAAACGTTATTATGGTATGTGGTTTATTAATTATTCATGTACCCTTGATCACTTATAAATATATATTTTGTATTTATTAAGTATAATATTTATTTATTTATTGGAAAATAAAGAAGTGATATTAATTTAATAAATAAATTGCTATTATTCAAGGTATGATAAATATTATGTAGGAATGGAAAACCAAGTTTTTTGGTCTGGTGAGAAATAATAAATATTGAATTTATTTAAATATTTAATATTTAATTATAATTGACAAGTTAAATTCTTTTCAATAAATAATGATATTATTATTATTTTACATGGGGTTTTTCTAGGATTAAATAAATAATTAATGGTAACTATGCAATTATTTTATTTTAACCCCAGTGTTATATAAACTCAGTTATGTTATTTTCACAAAGATCAAATTTATATTTTCTTTATTGTTCACAATGGATTTGTAGAATCCTCTTAATCCTATAGAGATCCCTTCTCCATGAATGCTCCCAAGAACGGAGAGCAATCCTCCTCCACTGGATTAAGGAGAATGTTTTGGAAGTGGTTCTTGAAGCAATCAATGTTGGACGATGCAAGCACAAGCATCTGTCATGATAGCACCAATATATTTCTTTGGTGATGAAATAAGATTCATGGAACATGTGTGGATCACCACTAGAGGAAATCTACACTTGGTTTCTACAACACAATGATGGTGGACCACAGATCTATCACCAGATTCATCAAAGAAGAATGAATCCCTTAAATGTAATTCTTTATTTAATTAAATTATTTATAAATATTATGTGATGATTCTCTCTTTGGTTTCGGCATAATTATCCACTATCAATTTATTTGATTCAATTATGTGGATCACAACATTCAACATCGTATAGATCTCAGATTGATCATCAATTATGGGGAAAAAAGTTGGGCACCACCCATCACACACTTCCACTTCTCCTAGAAACTAAATATTTCATAAATGAGCTATAATTGATGGAAGGATAATCATTTCATGCCCTTATCATGATCCTACCATAAGAAATACATGGAGTCACATGATATTCGTCGACCGCGAGATCACTATATCACCACCATGTTCATTAGATCCATGTCTAATCCAAGATTTCAGACATAAAACTTTTTACACGCTAAATGGTTTTTTACCGTCAGTATTATATGTATGATAGTATTCACGAGATCAAGATTCATGTGGAACGTATTTCGTGTGATAAAAAAAACTTGTTTGGGGTCCTTCATGAGATTAAGATGTCTTGTCAGGGGCCTCTCACGAGCTCAAGAAGGTTAGTAAGAGGGTCTTCACATGACCAAGCTGGCTTTTCAATGGAAATTCATTTGAACATGATATATTGTGAAAGGAATTTCATGTGATTGAGTTTTCTCATAAAAGGTCCTTTAATTTGCCTTAATATATTGCCAAAGGGCCTTCGTGAGATTGAGTTGCCTTTTTAAAGGGCCTTCTCATTACTAACGGTGATCACATTAGGCACTCCTTCAAATGAAGATAAACATTTCTCGGCTTCTCAAGGATATTATTCATTTTTTATATTTTATTTACTTCCTTAATTAATGAAGATATGGGTCTCACAACATCATAATATCATTGTCATGTAAATTCGCTCTACTTGTTTTTGATGCATCACATGATCAATGACAAATCTAGAAATGGAGTGTGAGCATTAAAACAGACAATCACTCTTATTTTATAGGGAGTTACAGGGTCACCATATGTTTTAATGTATGTATATGAGGTCTTTCTCATGATGAAGGTGACACACTATCATGCAATCACACAATAAGTTTGACATGTCTCTCTGGGCTCTATGGGGTCTTATGAATCATATAATCACATTGCATAAAGATCAATTTAACTATAAATAAATGAATCTTATACCTTTCTCTATCATTATTTTATAATGGGGTTTTGATAATTTTTTGGCATCCATTGGTTGATAAGTTGCATGATCAGAGGAACTGGTTTGGAAGCCTCCACATAATCATCAATGCTTTCTTAGATTCCTTCAAAAGAATGGGATGGTTTTTTAGAGGGGCTTCACATGGTCCTAGGTAGATCATGTATGGCACATGATCCACTCACATAACCATCCCAGGTTAATGTTAATGTGTGTCCTTCTAAAGGTTATATGATTGGAATGATTCAGCCTCCGAGACTTTATGCTACTCATTTTTTTGTTTTGCAGAGACAACAAAACCCATGCTTTAGGTATTTCTCAAATACAAGAATTTTTTATGATCATTTGGTGGGCATCAACAAATCCCCCACCCCCCTTAGTTATTGCTTCCACAAGTAAAAGGACATTGTTAAAAGGAATTTAAATGCCTGCCTGAGTCTTTGGGGATAATGTGGATTGGTGTCTCGGGTGTTGTTTGGTCTTAAAGGAGACCATTGGTATTCTGCAAAGCTATATATTAATATGAGAGAGAGGGAGTTTCATTTCATCAGTGAATCCAAATTTCCAAATCTCTCATGATTTCTTCCATCTTTTGATTTCTTCACAAGAACTCTCTGTATAACATATTTCACAAGACCTCCCTAGAAGAGTCGATCACAATAATGTTTCATGAGTTTGCCTCAAGATATCCAATCACAAAACCATTTTTCAAGATTTATTTTCCTCGGTTCTTGCTCAAATGAATCAAAAGTTAATTATTAGTAATTTTTTTCTACCATGAACCATGTCCACAACCATACAGATATCTTGTAGGCTTTGCATGATCTGTTGGCTTGGTTTCATGATTACTTGATCACATGTGGTTCGCATGACTATCTCTGGGTCACGTGATCGCAAGTCTTATGATATATCACATGGTCATAAGATTTTCTATCTTTCATTAGACTCATAAAAATTTCAGGGGTAATGTGATGCGTGAGGTGATCTATGGGTCATGTAATTTATAAGACCTATATCAGGTCATGAAATCTCAAATCACCTTGTCATTCATGTGATTCACATAATTCGGTTGGATTCAGGCACCACTTTTCATAGTCTTTTCTTAATCATCTGAAATTTATATTTGTTTTTCAATAAAGATGGCTTTTAGTTCTCAGAAATCCCCCAATATAACTATCTAGAGGTCCATGATTTATAAGAATTGAAATATTGACCCTCAGTATCACCTGTCTTTGAGAATGAGGATTTTAAGGGTCTTCTTTTTCCTAGAATTTAGAACCATCCATTTTCACAACGAATTCCTTCATACGGATTCAGGCTACTGGATGATGTTATTGTTCCCTAACCTAATTACAATATTCCATCTTGTTGGGTGTCATCTTCTCTTAATAGTCTTCAAACAAAAATATCTATGAATGATCAATTGGTTGTCACATCGCACTAGGTATTATCTCATATGTTATTTAATTTCACTCAAGGTATAGATGGTTGTGACCTATCCCATCAACCAATTTCTCAAAGAAATTTGACCATACTTATCATCTTCATGAATGATCTGAGAAGCAATTGGAGCTCCCAATGGGACTTAAAACCTAGTTGTAACTTTTCTAATGAATTGGAATTGTCATTCTAGGTCAAGAAATGATTTTCAAAATTCTTTAACTAGCTACATGCTATTCATCTTTATGGGGAATTATTGATTTTTTATTTCATCATATAACCTCAGTAATGATTTCTCAAAAAACTAACTATCCACTGGTTTCCTAGCACTAATTCCCTAAATATGTCTCACGGTGAAGTAGGGATTAACATTTACGACATTTATTGTCTTGGAGGGATATCTCCTCTTAGGGAGATGTATGATGAGTTTCTTCCTTCCATATATATCTGGGAAAACTCTACACAAACTCTAGCCTTTAAAAGGGACATGATTACCATTGTGAAGTATAAATTAAGAAATGATTTGAATCTATGCTCACTTATTTCCTTTAATGAATAGATTAATATCTTTCTCTACCATAGTAGAACTCAAAAATCCACCATATTCCCCCACATATTCCCTTATCGCAAAGTCCATGATAGTGTGGGAAGGTTTTGGAATTCCTTGAGGCTAGATATTATGCTACATATGGATTCTAATTGAGGCCAGAGGTACCATTGAGTATTCTATTAGAGGATTTTTTATCCATGTTTTTTAATGGATGTATTTTCCTAATCGAGGATGCATTCTTGGGAATCTGAGTGAGCACACTGGTGATAGTACCTCAGTTAGAAGAGGTGTGCCTCTCAATCTAGTTGAGTCCATCCTTTTCTCACCTCTACCAAATATTTGGCCTAATCCAACAGGGAAACATCCCTTATCGGATTGGCGGGCCCTTACAATTCTTATTTTAGTAGATAGGAGAGCGTTTTTTTCTTCTAAAAATATCATAACACTATTAAGATCCCTGATTCCTCATTCCATCCTGGGATGATAAATATTTCCATGGTTAAGGTGATGCCTCTAAAAACTAATGGGGTTATGGAAATGTTGACTCGGCCCAAGAGTCTCAACTTTAGTCCCTACCCCGCACCAACTGGAATAATTGTGGATAACAAAAGTTGATCACTTGATGATTTTTCATATAAAATATCTATTAAATGTGGGGTTCTTTCATCTCATCTAGAAGATATGATTATTTGTGATCCATATTCCCTTTATCATTTTTCTCACTAATTTGGGTGCATTCAAAGGGTTTCTCCCTTCCCTTCAATTGGAATGCAGGGATAACGATACCCTAGGACTATCTTATAAAATTTTATTTTGTTAGAACATGAAGATACCAACATAATGATAATTCTTCCACTATTAGATCCCCCATAATCCTCTCTTATGAATATACCCATGCTTGGGTGGAATCCTATCTGAGTGGTTCCCTGAATAGATTGATTTTTTAGGTGTAAAACCCCTATTATTCACTGAAACCCATAACTGTAATAGTAATTCAGTTGATTCATGGATTTTTTGAGCCTCAAAATAATCATACTTGCCATAGTGGTTTATATCACATTATCATGAAAGAATTTACTGAGGAATTTATTCCTTCAATATATGTGATAGATGATGTACCACTTGATAGAAGGGCACTTTAAAATTCTTCTCTTGCCTCTTTGTCAGCTCATATAATCCTTTCTATTACTAGAGTACCTACCGTAATAGTTTTAGAGGACTAAGCATGTCATAGGATAATCTTGTAGAAGGTATATACCGTGAACATTGAGACTCCCTTGGAGATGTTTTGTTATCAAGTTGAACACCTTGACAATATCATTCAGGATTTCGTGGAAATAATCTTTGACCCCTATCCATTATATGATATCATAATGCAAAACATTTTGACCTAGAAACAACTATTTAACAATGGTAAGGATTTATATAGTTTTGATGATGATTATTCTTTGGCCTAATCGATAAGTGAAGCATTAGAGAATCTTGAGAAGAGATGTAACACAGATTCTTATCTATACATTCAAATAGATCCATTAACTACAGAAATAGCAGAACATATAGCACATACAGCTACCGCCAGATCCCATCTTCTGAATTCATCATCATTATTGGAGACTAGTCAAAAATTAGTTGAAGGGTTATCTTATTTTATTTATAATTTTCATCATAAGGTAGTGTCAGAGGATATGGAGTGAAAGGAACTACATCATTCCATTGATACCTCTAGATATAATTTCGATAGTTTAAAAAGCACGAAGAATCAAATTTTATTGTGATATATCCATGGGTGTACATATTCTCTTCTTTTTTTGATTATTTTAGGAGAGACTTATGAATTTTTAAATTCCTCTTTTTTTGTTCACTTTATCAATGAATGAATCTCCAAAACATTACATATTGTTTTCCAGATTTCTTTCACTTATGATTTGAATGACATTTCATTGATCTGAGGTCGAATGAATCATCAATGATACCCATCATTTTTAAAACACCAAGTAAAACAACAAAATATATTTTAATTATTAAATCATAATATATATTTCTTGAGAAATTCTAATAAATTCCCATCAATATGAGATTCCTCATTGATATATATGCCCTATATGTCTTGAGATCACATGATTTACAAGGATAATTTGGCTAATATGTATGTCATGGAGGGATAATGCTCTAATTTTTTCTAAAGTCAGTGGAATTATTGAGAATTGTTTGATTTTTTATTGGAAAAATTAATGATCCTTATAAGTTTTTCATCTTTTTATTTTTCTATTTACCTATCTTTTTCTAAAGCTTTACATGAGGAAGGATTAATGAGCATAGACTAGGATCTTACTCAAGACACCCTATTATGTGTTTTTTATCTGACATGTTTTTTCCTTTTCCGTTGTATGAGTTCTTAATATTTCTTAGAACAAAAAAAGTGCAAATCCAGTGAGGAGAGACTCGACTTTTTCACAAGATGCCCTTTTTGGTTTTCAACCTAGTAAGCATTGTGTATCTTTTAATTGTCTTTTTTAAGGCCTTTCCAACTGGACTATTGGTTTTTGGTAGTTTAGGGTCATTTAGCTCAGACCTTATATTATTGGTAATATTCCATTCATGATGTAATTTTCTCCATGTAGTTCAATGTCATGTAGTAAGGATGTATTACATGCCATTTAATATTAAGAGGTAAGGATGTATTTTATGAAGTTTAATGTCATTCAGTAAGGATGTAAAATGTTATGATGTTCAAAGTATTTCTTATAGAACATGATTTATGAACATGGAAAGAAGAAGACATGCTGGAGATGACCCAAAACATCCTAAGGTACTGATTTCTATTAAGTTGTTTTCAGGGCTCACAAGGATTAAAGTTCCTTCCCTACAAGGGGGAGATGCCTCTAATTGGTAGTTCAAATTCATTATGCATTAGATGATAAGTATTATAATATTTTTCAAGTTGAGGGGATCCACACTATTTACCAAGGTGTATGAAATATTTTCAAATACTGTATTGGTGGATGATGAAATATTGGAGATGCTAAGTCTGTTGGGATAGTTGAAATATGGTTAGTGTAATAGATAACCCAAAATAAGTAATTCATGACTATAGAATGGGATAGACATGTCGAGGATGACCCTAAAACCCCTATTGGTGTTGAGTTATTCCACAGTATTTTTGGGAATCTAAATTATTGGAGTTCATAACATGGATGGAAGATATTTATCTAGTTGTAATTCAGAGCCCTTGTAAATGAAGCAATAGGGTTTACATACATGGAAAATTAGAGGTAATACATGATCTTTTTCATGGGCCATGAAATATTAGTGATCACTCAAACATATGGACTGTGAAGTGGGGTATGAATAAAAGAGATATCCATGAAGGGTTCTAAAAACCTAGGGAAAATATTCTTTTGGTTTGGAGGATCGGGCCTTATTCCATGTGGTCTTGAGTCATTTGATGTGGTATATAAAAAGATTTTTTTAATGTATTGTTTACTTATTTATTTGATAAAGGGTACATTATATAGTGACGTAACATCAAGGATGTCAATTCCACTTGAATATTTTGGATCTTGGGATTGTAAATGATGGTCTAAGAATATTTGAGTTAACTTGATGTGGGAACCTGTCACACGCTGACCGTGGATGCCCTTGTTTTTTATATTTTCTTGGTCCTGGTTTCAATTTTTCTAAGTTTAATTATGTTGGCGGGTTTCACGTCGGTGCGCGGTCAACGCATCGCTAGCGGTGATGGTGTGTTCGGCTCGGGTGACCACGTGTTCACCCGACGTTTAAATATTAAATTGTTTTTGTTCACAATTAATATAATTAGTAGTATTAAATGGTTATAAATATTATTATTTTTATTTCATTATTAGGATTGTTAAAGTATTATAATTATTATAGTTGTGATATTATTATTATTATAAAGTTTTATTATCTTTAGAAAGTTTTATTAATATTATCAGGATTTTATTTTGTTTATTTACTTATTCTATAACTATTATTATTATTATTATATTATTACTATTATTATGTTTATTTTGTTAATAAAATGAAAAAAAATAGTCGAAACCCTAAACTCTCCCCCCCTGATTAATTTTTTTTTCTGGGTTTTTAAAAAATTAAAATATGATAAATGGGGTTAGGGTTCGGATATTTTTAAAAATGGGTTCGGGATGCGTGAACGGCATTCACGCGTCCTTTGCTGACCAGCTAAAGGAAGCATGAACGGCATTCACGCATCCTTCGCAGACGAGCTGAAGGATGCGTGAACGCCGTTCACGCATCCGGCTGAGATATTTTATAAAAGGAGGGGTCCCCCCCAATACCCATTGTTCCCCTCTGGTTTTTGTTGCGAAGCTCTGCAAAAATTCTTTCTCAACAAATATTTGCTGCTTTTATTGAGGTAAAATTTCTATTTAATAATTTAATTGTTTATTTGTGTTTATTTATTTCACTTTTATGTTTAATTGTGTTTATTTATTTAATTTGTATGTTTAATTGTGTGTATGATTTATTTATTTCATATGTTATGCATGAAATGTTTATTTCATTTGTATGTTTAATTGTGTTTATTTATTTCATTTGTATGTTTAATTGTGTGTATGATTTATTTATTTCATATGTTATGCATGAAATGTTTTTTATGATTTAATTTTCTTGATGTTGAATGTTCGTATGATTTAATTTTTTGAATGTCTGTTGTCTAAATATTGAATGTTTTATGTTATGTCTAACATTTTTAATGTTTAGAAAAAGTAATTTATGTTAGAGAAATTTATTTTAATGGATGGTTTTGATGTAAGTGTAAATTAAATTACTTTTATTTACTAGTAATAATATTTTTAATCAATAAAGTATAAAATATATTTACTTATATTTTGAAAAGTAGAAGAATTCCCAAAAAACATTACAATTTCATAAAATTTAAAATAACAAATGTGTTTATTATGTAAATCTCAATTAGATCAGTTATAATAAAATTTATTTAATGTTTTTAATAATTATATATATATATACACATGAAGTTAAATTTTTGTAAAAGAGGGGTAGTATTTAATATAGATTTTATATAATATGGATAATATAATAAATATACCAAAAAAACGGTATGAGTGATGACTGATCTTGAGATGACCGACCATGCATAATTGAAATTGCATGTTTTATTTTGTGTATGTTGTTATTCAATTTGTAATAATTGCATTTTTTCGGTATTGATGACCTGCGAGTCATCTCTCAGTAAGTGTAAGGACCTGCGTGTCTGTTTAAATTAATTTATGTATTTCATACCCCTAGACCCTCTCACATTCATGTGAGTAAATTTGTAATTAAAAGACTGACGCCCCAAAGAGGTGTCGACGAAGAGGCATCCCCGAAGAGGTGTTGACGAAGAGGCATTTGAGAACTCGTTCGAGAGGAGGCGTTGCTGTTTGACAGGAGATTGGCGGTTGCTGCAATATTTGATAATAGAGACAGGAGTTTACCCATATAAATTGTGGTTAGTTTATCAGATAATGATAAACTAATCGCAAGTCTCAAGATCAAGTCATGATTATATATTCATAAGTAATCAAACTTTATGAAACATTATATTAAATTTGCTTTTGTGCTAAAATCACAATCACTATACCTTAACAGTGATAAATTAATACATAAAAAAGTATCAAGATAATCAATTATTCAAAACCAAATTAAATAATTTAAAATTTTAATGTAGTGTATAATATTTTAAATTTTTTTTAATAGGAAATTATGTCTGCTCAAATATATTGAAACGGTGAGGTAATTTGTACCGAGAAGGGTTTTAGCTACAGTGTGCCACCTGGGAAAGTGGTAAATCTCCATGGTTGTATGACATTGGATGCAGTTCGTAATAAGATTCATAGTCGGTTAAAATTGAGTGCAGGACAAGCAATCACTTCAATTAGATACCGACATCTTCAATATCCTGAGCGTATGTGGCACAGCGACTACCCTATAGTCGATGATGAGGATTGGATGGAGGCTTCTCAATTATTCAGGCAACAGTGTATTAATGGTTTGATGGAATTATTTATTTTCATTTCTGATATTGATGTGGTGCAATCGATTACTACAGAACCATGCTTTGTTACCTCTATAGAATTCGGTCCTTCACAGCAGTCTTCTTCATTGCCTCCTTCTCATACGACTCCTGTGGAAGAATGTAATGAGGAAGATCATCAAAATTTGGAAGGAAATGTAGATGACATCCCTTTCTGTGCTGATATAGTGCAAGAAAGTTTATCTGAGGAAGAAGAATCTGGGGAGTCAGCAGGAGATGATGTGGTTGGAAATGAACCTTCTGAGGTTCCTTTGAGAGACAGACATCCACTACATCCACCTTTTAGTGGTAATCAGCCTTCAGTTTTGAGTTCCTTAGTTGGAGGAATGTCTCGTGAACAACCATTTGATTGGGATGTCATTACACCAGCTTCTGAATTCCCTGGCATTATAGGGAATATGCCTGCATCAAATGATAATGCCATATATGTTGGGCAGGAGTTCTAAAGTAAACAGGTCATGAAAAATGTGATAAAGCAATACCACATTGAGAGACATTTCACATTTGTGGTTTATGAGTCAAAGAAGACCAAATATCTCATTCGTTGTGAAAAATATGGGTCAGAATGTAAATTTCGATTAAGAGCACTATTTGATAAATGTTATGGATGTTGGAAGATAACCAAATTAGAAGGCCCACACACTTGTCTGCATCCCAGCTTGGCACAAGATCACTCTTCTCTTGATGCAGAGTTTATATCTACTGTTATTTGTGAGATGATACGAACAAGTCAGGATGTTCCTGTTTCCCTTATTCAGTAAAGAATTCAACAGTTTTATAACTATAAGGTATCATACAACAAAGCTTGGAATGCAAAACAGAAAGCCATTGTAAAAGTGTATGGTGATTGGGATGAGTCTTATGCATTGTTTCCACAGCTTATGGAATTGTTGTCTCTCAATAATCAGATTGTTTATCAGTTGGACAGTGTTGAGTATGTATCCCAAAATCATCTAGTTGATCGGTCAAAGGTGAAGTTCAATAGGATTTTTTGGCCATTCAGACCGTGCATTGCTGCATTTCCCTTTTGTAAACAATTTATTCAGGTAGATGGCACATTCCTTTATGGAAAGTATACAGGTGTTATACTCATTGCTGCCACACAGGATGGTAATCGTGCTCCTCTGCCACTTTCTTTTTCTGTTGTTGAAAAAGAAAATTTTGAATGCTGGAGCTGGTTCTTGGCATGTGTACGTGTTCATGTCACGCAGAAACAGGGCGTGTGTCTGATATCTGATCGTCATCGAGCGATTATAGAGTCCGTGAGTAGTGATGGGGTTTCTTAGACTGAGCCGAATTCTTATCACCGTTATTGCATTAGAAATATTGCAAGTAATGTGCATAAGCAGTTTAGAGATGAGGCCATAAAGAAGGCGATCCTCAAATTGGGTATGGTTTTCTAAACTTTCTTTTTTTAACAAAATTTACTATCCATTTTAATACATTATTATGTTATGCTTTCAGCATATGAACCCCAACAAGAAAGGTTTGATCGACATCTTGAAGATATCCGAACAGTTAATGAGGAGGTATATGAATATATGGTACAAATTTCAAAGGAAAAATGGTCATTAGCATACGATGGTGGCATGAGATATGGGCATATGACCACTAATATAGTGGAGTGCGTAAATGGGGTCCTCAAGGGTGTGCACAAACTCCCAATCACAGGGTTAGTGCAAGAGACATTTTTTAGATGTGTTCACTACTTTGTTGACCGGTCCCAAAAGGCCTACCAGAGGATAGAAAATGGAATGCTTTTTACTCAGCATTTTCAAACTGATATTGACCGGATACGGAATGAGGCTTCACGATGGAATGTTATAGCCTTTGACAGGGAAAAGAGGAGTTTTCGGGTAAGAAAGTGCTACGACCAGGGTGCATGCACTAATGGTGGAGTGTTTGTCATGATGTTGGATAACAGGTACTGTGATTGTGGCAGCTTTCAGGCATTGAGATATCCATGTGTACATGTTATTACAGCTTGCGCTTCGGTAAATATATCATGGGAGCCATATGTTGACTCGATGTATCACATGAGCACTTTGGTTAACTGTTATAGTGCTCCTTGGATGCCTGTTGGTGACTTCCATTCTACCACATTGCATGCTGATCAACAGACCATCGTCCCTGATATTTCTAGGTTTTCATAAGTCGGTTTTGGTATCATTTATAATTTTTTCAATGTGTGTCATTTTTAAAATTATTGGCTTCATGCTACTAGATTGCGGCCTCGAGGAAGACCGAAGTCAACTCGCATCAGAAATGAGATGGATTGGCCTCGGCAACGAGGAGGGAGAATACGATGCAGTATCTGCCACGCAGAAGGACATACTCGTAAGAGATGTCCCCAAGTGGCAGGACAGAGTTCCAAATCTCATCATCCATGATCGAGTCTGTGTACCTGCTCTAAGAGGAAGAGGTTGTGGTTGGTGTCGATGATGAAGAAGAAGAATAAGAAATAGAGAATGAGGATGAGAAGAAGTAGAAGACTAAGAGGAAGAGGTTGTGGTTGAATAACCTATTGTGGAAGTTTCTATAGTTACTTAGGAACTTGATCTATTTGGAATAATGTTAATAGTTATCTAATGGATAATGGATAAATTAACAAACGTAATTTCACAAATAAGAAGCAATAATTAATTTTTCACTTTTTCCTATTAATTTTTAATGTGGAATAATGTTAATGGTTATTTAATGGATAATGGATAAATTAACAAATGTAATTTTACAAATAAGAAGAAATAATTAATTTTTCACTTTTTCCTGTTAATTTTTAATGTGGAATAATGTTAATGGTTATTTAATGGATAATGGATAAATTAACAAACGTAATTTCACAAATAAGAAGAAATAATTAATTTTTCACTTTTTCCTGTTAATTTTTAATGTGGAATAATGTTAATGGTTATTTAATGGATAATGGATAAATTAACAAACGTAATTTCACAAATAAGAAGAAATAATTAATTTTTCACTTTTTCCTGTTAGTTTTTGATGTAGAATAATGTTGATGGTTATTTAATGGATAATGGATAAATTAACAAACGTAATTTCACAAATAAGAAGAAATAATTAATTTTTCACTTTTCCCTGTTAATTTTTAATGTGGAATAATGTTGATGGTTATTTAATGGATAATGGATAAATTAACAAACGTAATTTCACAAATAAGAAGAAATAATTAATTTTTCACTTTTAAATTATGGTTTTCTTATTAGATGTCTAGTTTTAGTAATGACATTTGAGTGTCTGAGCATCCTTAACTAATGTTGATTGTGAGACTAGGCTAATGTTGATTGTGACACCAAATAAAAATGAATATATCATGATTCCACTATTAATAAGTAACGATGATATCATGTGTGCAGATGGCAGGTTTTCCATTGCTTACATCTCAGGCTATTCATGTATCACGACTGCTTTTAGAGGGACGTCCTGTGGCTCCCTTGAGTGTACATAGATCTCACCATTTCCATCATACTGCACCACCTCCCGCTATCGTCCCACATCTTTGTCGAGCTGGATTTTATGGAGTAGTGATGTGCGACTTCACGTTTCTTGATCATCATCTCATTGCCGCACTTGTCGAGAGATGGAGACCAGAGTCGCATACTTTCCATTTCAGTGAGGGGGAGATGACTATTACATTGCAGGATGTGGCTATTATGTTGGGCCTCCCTATCGACGGACATGCTTTGACAGGCCGAGTTCCATCAGATTTGCCTGAGCTTGTTCATAGACTTCTGGGCATAGAGGTCCAGGATGATGGCAGGACCATCGTCGGTGGTAGATTGCGGATGCCTTGGTTAGACTATCACTTCACACATTTACTAGATGATGCTGATGACGTCACCGTGCTGCGGTTTTCACGTGCATATATTTTGAGGCTGATCAGTGGCACGCTTTTTGTTGACCACTCTACTACTTTTGTGCACCTGATGTATCTAGCTTTTTTAGAGGATTTGGACCAGGCAGGCCGATATAGTTGGGGGTATGCCTGCCTAGCATATACATACAGAGCTTTATGCAGAGCATGTCGCATCGATAAGATGCATATCACAGGATGCATGGTTCTTCTACAGATGTGGGTATGGGAGCACATACCTCGTTTAGCTCCACATGCCCGTGCGCCATTACCCGTAGATATTGTAGTAGAGGCTCCACGTGGACGTTGGTATGTTATTAATTCTTTCTAATATCTAACTTACTTGTATAAAATTCTTTTATGAAATGTAAAAAAAATGTTATCTACAGGTGGAGTCAGGCGCATCGACATTCAGATTCTCCCAGACATGATGTTCACGCCTACAGACTTATGCTAGACAGCATTCGACCAGACGAAGTAAGTGATTATTATTTATATTGTTAAATCTTTACTCTTTACTGTAAATCTATTCATTTATTAATTGATTATTCATTTTTTCTTTCAGATTACATGGATGCCATATACAGATGATATCCTTCAGAGTCTGCCCCCATACTGTACAGTGATGCTTGATATCAGCTCCTGCATGGTTCCACTGATTCATTTTCATATAGTCGAGTGGCATCAGATGGATAGGGTTATGAGACAGTTTGGATTCCTTCAGCCAGTTCCTGACCCACCCAGTCAGTTGGATTCATTGCATTCCCTGAAGATGTCAGGGAAGAGAGATTTTGATTGGAGGAGCTACCATGCAAGATATGTTGTGTTATGGGACAGGCGACGGGAGTCCCAGTTGCGAGGGGCAGGGACAGTACGCTTTCATTTGATGGATCAGATGGATTATGCAGTCTGGTACATCAGGTCTCCCGTCAGATTTCTGACACGGCACGGACGGGGCTTCCATGACTTGGTATGCATTCTTCCTTTCACTGTTCAACATATTTTTTATTCAAATTAGTTAACAACAGAATTTGTTTTCGCAGGATGCCCGTATTTTTCATCTACTTCATATGTCTGATCCAGTGGAGAGAGCTGCCTTTGACCCAGCATATTTTCACAGCCTTGTACGACAGATGCTACCGTCGATGGACGAGATTTATCATGGCATTTTATTTGATCCACCACCTGCTGTGGAAGCCGCGGAGCCTGCTGCGGAGGTCGCGGAGCCTGCTGAGCCTCACATAGATGTACCTGGGGGTGACGACCCTGTTATGGATGTTGTTGTTCCACAGGATGAGGCTGCTCAGCTTGCTCAGCCACATTATATTATTCCACTGGAGGAGGGTGTTCAGCATGATCAGTCATATGCTCATCCAGATTCTCAGGCACAGCCACAGGTACTTACAGACGCTGACTGGATTGAGTTCGATGTTTTATTGCAGTCATCCGCAGCAGAGCAGCCATCTACTTCCTATATTGGTGAGAGTTCCAGCCAGATTCCACTATCCTTAGATGTAGGCCAGGGTACAGGCGGTGAGACTGTACATCCACCGTCTGTCACACAGGAGGATGTGGAGGTGGCTGTTAATGAGGATGTGCAGCGTACGCCAGAGCACCGACGTAGACAGACACGGCGTGGACGCATCCAGTATACGCCTGACTGTGGGACATAGGAGCATCCACACCAGAGGCGTAGATTAGGTTGACATTTGATTTATGATACGTTTTGTATGTGTATTACTGTTGTCTAGACTTCTATTATACCTTTAATAAGTGTCTTACTGTTATCAAATTATCTACCAATGTATATATATATATATATGTATGTATAATAAATAATATGATTAAATTAAATGATAAATATTAATTATATTAATTATTTCGAATGGCAATAGAAGTGGTCACAGTTATGATGAGTGATGGTTCAGTCCAACCATGAAAAATGCATATGCTGATAAGAATAAAAGGCCACAACAAGTGTAGAATAATGGAACAATAGTTAGAAAATATTCCATTGGGAATATGCAAAACAATGAAGTCAAGAAAACTGTGAAAGAAACTATTTCCAAGAATAAGTTTGAGCTAAAATCCAAGGATTATTTCATGACAAATCTTGAAATTCATATCATCTAAAGAAGTTGAAACTTGAGGTATTCCAATCACACTTTATCCATTGTTCTTAATTATATTTCTCATTTCAATTAAGGGGGAGAGCTTGATTGATGGAAAGATGGGATGAAAAGGTTAGATTTATCTTTTCACTTGAACTTTTTAATATATTTGGTGAAGTATGTGCAGGATTTAGCATTTCATTGATAATTTTGATTATCTACCCTTGGTTAATAATTGATACACTCTAAGCATGATTTAACATTTATGGTTGTTTATGGACAACATTGAAAACTACAATATGAATTAGAAGTTCATTTGGCCAATTTTGAGAAGATACGTATTCAGACTTTATAAAAGGAAACGATTTATACTGGTACGCAATCTAAAGAGTGAGAATATTGAGTATGCATCTCAAAACTTAGGTCATGTCCATGACATCACTTCTTCCACCTTATTTAGATAAAATGATATTTTTTAGAGAGCACATGCCTTAAAAAATATTACTCTTGGATCTAGAAATGAAACTCAGAGAACTTAGCATAGTGATGATGTGATCATGGTTCACTCATCACAATCACTATATGTTTTTCATGTAACTCATTTGTTCACAAATATACCAATATTTAATCAGAAAAAAAATGAAAAAGGAGTATTAGAAAGTATAAAAATTAAGTTTCCACTTTAGAATACAAATGGAACCATATGAGGATCTTTATAGAAATAGATGTTTAACTAAAACATGTTGAGATAACGTGAGTGACTGAAAGATGCTAAGATTATAGACTTCTCAATATATGTTATAGAATACTCAAGCCATTCAATTAATAATTATTTAATGAATATCTATTATTCATTAATATTTATTAATAATTATTAACATTATTTCAATATTTTATATTATTTAATTGATATTTATTAATATTTCTTAATTTTTATAATAAGTTTATTACTTTATAATTAATAGTTATACATTTTAAGGGGAATTTAGGTATTCTGTGAGATGCGTGAACGCCATTCACACATCTCTTCTCTCGGGAAGATGCGTGAACGGTGTTCACGCATGACGCCGGGGTCCGGGATGCGTGAACGGCGTTCACGCATCCCGGACCCATTTTTAAAAATATCTGAACCCTAACCCCTGTTATCATATTTTAATTTTTTAAAAACCCAGATAAAAAAATTACCCCTCCCCCCCCCCTTTCTCCTGTACAGCGCCCGAACCCCCCCCCCCCTCCTTTCTCATGTGCAGCGCCCGAACCCTCCCTTTCCCTCCTGCGTACGCCGGCCTCCCAGCCTCCTCGTCACCGGTGTCCCGGCGTCCCCGCTCCATGTTGTCGGCATCTCGGACCCCGCATCCCCTCCATCGCGTCGTCGGCCCCCGCGCAGCTCCCTCTGCCATCCTTGCGCCCCTCCACCCTCCAAGCCTCCCTCCGCCGTCCCGGCTCCCTCTGCCGTCCCGGCTCCCTCCGTCGTCCCGTCTCCCTCCGCCGTCCCAGGTCCCTCCGTCGTCCCGGCTCCCTCCACCATCCTGGCACCCTCAATCGTCCCGACCTCCCTCCCCTTTGGCCGTCCTAGCCTCCCTCCGCCATCCCATCTCCCTCCGCCATCCCGGCTCCCTCCGCTGTCCCGAACTCCCTCCAGCGCCACTCCCTTACCCAGCCTCACTCCGACCTGAAGCCCGGTCGTGCCGCCCTACCCCTCTGGTGCCTCGCCGTGCCGCCCTCCCACTCCGGCGACCTCGCTGTGTCGCCCAGCCGCTCCGGCGACCCCAACGCTCAGCCTACTCCTTCCAGCATTTCCGCCTCGCCGGCCAGCACCACCGGTGAGCCCCCGCCTCCGGCCAGACTGCTTCCGGCTGAACCAACCTCCCCCCCCCCTTGAGCCACTCCAACCCTCCGGCCTCCTCCCTTGTTCCCCCTTATTCCGGCCAGCAACCCTTTGTCCACTGCCTCCTCTTTCTGGTCCAACTTTCCCCTCACCGGTGATCCGAACATCCTGATCGGTGCCTTTGCCCTGCCCCAGCATGGCTTCTTTCCTCTTTGCCGGCAATCACATCCTTACACGGTATATTTATTCACTTGTTCTTTTATCTATTTACTTGTTTGTTTGTTTATTTATTTGTTTATGTATTTATTCACTTATCCTTTTATTGGTTTATTTATTCTTTTATTCAATTGCTTATTTATTTATTATTTTATTTATTTAATTATTTATTCTTTTATTTGTTTATCTATTTATTTTCCCTTCATTCCATCTTGGTGTTTTATTTAATTTGGATGAATCATAATGTAGTTGCGGTTTTGGTGTTGTGTGCTTTCTGTTCAACATGCGTGGTTGGTCCACAAGGGTTTACTCTACCTTCCGTCAGAGTTTCGTTGTGGTCGCTCACCATTGAGGTAGGTGTTTCCTTGATCCTCCTCTCCGAAGAAATTCATTTGATGCTTGAGTGTTTTAATAAGATTTATTTATATATGGTCTTCGAACTGGTAATGTGTGTCATTTGATTGCTATGGTGTTGTTATAATAGTGGGAGTTGCTAAAGGTAGTTCTGAATCAACTCTTTATCTGTGTATATGCACTTCCACCTGTTTTAATAGATCTATGGACATGTTTGACATGTTTTATAAAACATAACGTTTTTACTAAAGTTTGAAAATGCTCATTTGATAAACCCATGGGAAAGTGGAGTTGCACACGACTTTAGAAACATCTTGGAAATTCCATTAGTAAGTGTATTCTGGGTAAAATTGTTTTACTCTGTGGACCTTAAGGAACATGTATTTTATTGGTTTCTTGAGGACGGTTTGGGTGTGGGTTTGACGTAGGATATTTCTGGCACATTTCATGGAGTGACATGTTTTACTCAAAGCTGAAAGAAAATGTTTTAAAAGGGGAACACCATCTGAAACTTTGAAATGTTTTGAAAGGTGATAAAGTAATTTCGAAGGGTTTGAGTATGTAATTGGTTTAAAAGTGGAATCCTCTTGTGGAATTGGTGGAATTGTGATAAAAGACTTTGTTGTATTTTTCTTTAAATTCTTTTTATCGGTTGGATAAATGATTTATCAAATGTTTCTTGCGATGTGAAACATGGGTGGAAGGTGTTTTGGGGTACGTTTAGGTTTGGTTTGAAAGTGAATTGTAACTCTTTGAAAATGGTCCTTGTTTTCAAAATGATGTTTGGGTCCCTTTTTATGATTTACTGGAATGGTTTTGATGTGTTCGCTAAAACTTGGTTATTTAGTTTTGAAACGTGTTCTATGTGAGTTTGAGAAATTTAAAGTCCCATTTGATATATTATACACAGAAATGGTTTTAGAAATGATTTGGAACTATTTTGATAAAGGTATTTGGGTGTGTAGACGTGAAAGACGATGTGGCGTTGTGCTTCTAAAAGTGATGTCTTGTGGTGATTTCCGAAAATAATGTGATTCAGAAAATGTGAATGCCCGGTTAGCAACTTAAAGTCTTCAAAAATATGTTTTAAATGCTTATGTGGTGTGACGGCCCGGTTGGCACTTTGTTAATTTGAAATTTTTGAATGTGTATTTTGGGGGTGCTCCTGTCTAGGGTAACCCTTTATGGGTGAACGCACAGGAAGCGTCCGTGTTTGGGGAAGGCAAGTGCGGTGAGATGAGTCATGCGTGCGAGGGCCCTCCTACTTACACAGTATTATTATAACCACCATGGGATCATGGGCGTCTTTTAGAGATCGAGTGACTGTTGTTGACCAACCCCGATTAGACGGGTTGGTACCCCCTGGATTGATTGTTAGGCCAAGCGGGCTTTGCCACTAGATTTGTCAGTTAGGGCGGCCAGTTGGTTATAGACTTAGGAGGTTCACCGTACGCCTGCAGGTTGTTCCGAAACCGAGTACGTCCAGGGGTCTTCTAGGGATGTTTAGGATCTCCCATGGTTACTGGATTATTTTCATTGCTTGTTTACTTTCGGTGCACTGGTCTTGTTTACTTTCTGTGGGCTAGTTTATTTTCAGCTCTCACTTTTACTTGTTTTACTCTAGCCCAGCATTGATATATTCTGTTTTGGATTTTGTTCATAAAATGACATATGATTTTGAAAAAGGGCATGTAGCGTGTATTGGTTTTTTTTAATGGAAAAAACATGTTGCTATTTTCAAATTAGAAAACCCTACCTTTATAATTGTATTTTCAAACTTGCATTAATGGATTGTTTTGGGAAAGGAAGGACTTGGATTCAGTGTTTTACTTTGGCATCCCTACTGAGCATTTTTGTGCTCACGCCTATTTTATCATTTCAGTTTTAGGTTTTCCCTTGCTTAGGTTTTTTTGGTTTGAGTTTCTCAGCATTGGAGCGAGGTTACTCTTTAGTTGGGTGGTGACCTGAGAGGTCACATGGAGGTATGTTTGGTCGTGTGACTTCTATTTCATTTCCGCTGTTAGTTTTTTTTGTTATGTTTAGTTTTTTTTGCCTCGATCTTGTTTTTTTTTTGGGCTAAAATTTTTCCCACCTGTTTTCTCTTGATGCCCGACACTAGTTGTCAGCCCGTGGGGATCAGGAACGCCCTTCGAGCCATGTCGCGGGCCGACTCGGGTGACCGGTTCAGGGTAGACCCGGGTTGGTTCGTGACAAAATGGTATCAAAGGAGGTTCTTGTTATTTGGGTTGTTCGGTTGAAGGATATTAGGACGGTCTAAACTCGAGAGGTAGGTACGGGAAGAGCGTCGCAAAATATTTCTTGCGCTGATCCTCGAGTTCCCATGGGTAGTCCGGAAATTGTGTCTTTTGACCTCGTTTTGGATTGAGGAATGAAAAAGGAGACGAGCCAATGTCACATCGTGATTTCACATGCAGTAGTGACCCATGTGGAGTCTGAGTACACGGTTTAAGTTCCTCCCAGCTGTTGATGCTTACTTGGGGTGTGGCTCACTACCATGTCGTCGGGTTAAGCGTAACTGTTATTTTCTCATTCTGGTGATTCTTTGTAAGTTGTACTATGTTTGGTTCTAGTTGGTGTGATCGTGTTTTTGAGAATTAAAGTTGATTTTGAAATGGAAGTTTTTTCTTTAAAATGGGTTTAAATTGGTAAAGTGATTTTTTAAATTTAAAGTGTTATGATTTCAAAATTGGGTGTTTGCTTGGAATTGGTAGAGAAATGGTTTGGGTGTGACCCTTGGTTTTCCTTATGAATGATCGCATGTGTGTGGGTTTGTGAGAAAAGTGCATGAGAGGAACTTGTTCATGGATGACGTGAGTGGAATGGATGGACACGCATGCGACGATTCATGTGATGCTATGGGTGTTTATTTGAAACCAAAGGTTTGACCTTGTCTTTCTAAAATGATTTTTGGAGGAAAATGATTTTGGAAATTGGATTTTGTTTCAGAAAGTGGGTTTTCTGTTTGGAAGTAGTCTTGATATGAAATTGTGATTTTCGAAAAGTGGATTTTTGGCATGCGAGCCAGTTGTTGGTATGCGATTGTCCTTTTGATTAAGATATGATTGGATGCTGATTTTTTGCTTTTTGTTTTTATTTTGTTCAGAGAATGTCGCCCAGAAAGATCCCAAAAGTTTCTAATGAATCATGCCTAGTTTTTGGTCCTTCTCGGACGTTGCCTATTCTTCATGGTGATCGAGGCCCATTAGAAGCAGTAGAGTGTCTTGAAGAAGTTGAGAGTATCTTTAGAATGTTGGGAACTCCCGATACTGTTAGGGTTCGTGCTGTTATGGGATTGTTTCAGGGTCCAACTTTGGACCAGTGGAAGATGGTTTCCCCACCGTTAATGCAAGTTGGGATGACGTGGGATGTCTTTAAAACCATTTTCGTCCAATGGTTTATACCTGAGGAAGTGAAGGAAACGAAAAAGGGAGAGCTCGTGCATATTCAATAAGGTCAACAGACGGTGAAAGAATATGTTGATCATTTCAAGGAACTGATTTCCTTTTCTCCAGAGGTGGAGTCACATGAGCTCATGAAGACCTCCCTTTTTACCAGGGGTCTCCGTCCAGAAATCAAGGAGTGGGTCCTCCCTCCTAAAGACCATCATTTTGAGAATCTGGTAGAGGAAGCATTTTTAGCTGAGTTGGTGTCCGGAGTGTAGGTGGTTGGTAGTCCATCATACCCAGTTGTTCGTGGCGTTTCTCCATATGGCGAGGAAAGGATTCCCAAGAAACCTGTTCCTGAGGAGTTATCTCCTTTGGTCCCAGCTCCCAGCTCGTCAGATCGTTCAGTGCTATGCTATCAGTGTGGTCGTTTTGGACATTTGAAGCCATCCTGTCGCAACCCTCCGAAGACGTGTCATCATTGCGGTTGTCTGGGTCATTTGGAGAAGTTTTGCAGGAAGCGTCTCTTGAAGAGGACATCGTGATTGGAGAGTGTCAGTACCTAACTGTGAGGTAGGAGATGCTTCAGCCATCAGAGCCCCAGCCACAGGTCTCAGGGTGAAGCTCGCGCATAGTCAGGAGTCCCCAGGGGTGTGAATCCTTGGTCCGGGTTTTGTGTTCCGTGTTGGTGGTGGAACAATTAAGTTTCTTTTTGTACTTGTTTTTCTGCTATTAAAGTTTTGAAGTTATTGTAAGTTCATTGTTTTACCATAGGGTTATCATGGACTCTTTCTATTCTGATCTAAGTAGTCCCGTTTGTGTGGATGTGGTTATGTTTTGTGGATTTCAATGGGTCATGTTTTCAACTCGATGTCTCGTTAAGTCTTTTCTGTGGGTTCCCCCCCTAGTGTTGAAGGTCGTTGACTATGGTCAAGGATTCAATGTTTCGACGAAGGTGTTTTTTTGCACTCGTGCTATAAGAGTTGGTTTAAATTGGTTGGGAGTTCCCACGTAGACCCCCCCTCCCCCCTTTCCTAGGGTTATCTATTTAGATGGTTAATATTTCTGCACAAGTTGAGCTCTTGTGGTGGGGAGAACCCCTTCGTGTTCCCCCCTCAACCTCGAACTCCAGTTTTCTCTTGAATTGGTCGGGTGTGACCTGTGTAGAGTAAGGTCATCCTGAGATTCTCAGTTCTCTTAGGTTCCTTTAGTTCAGTTTGGGCATAGACTTGAATCTTGGCCGACTTTTGCCTTGGTGACTTTCTGGGGGCAGAAAGTGGCTGTGGTGGGGAGAGTTGTCACACCCTGACCACGGATGCCCTTGTTTTTAATATTTTCTTGGTCCCAGTTTGAATTTCTCTAAGTTTAAATGTGTTGGCGGGTTTCGCGCCGGTGCGCGGTCACAGCATCGCTAGCGGTGACGGTGCGTTCGGCCCGGGTGACCGCGTGTTCACCCGGCATTTAAATATTATTTTTTTTGTTCACAGTTAATATAATTAGTAGTATTAAATGGTTATAAATATTATTATTATTATTTAATTATTAGGATTGTTAAAGTATTATAATTATTATAGTTACGATATTATTATTATTATTATTATAAAGTTTTATTATCTTTATAAAGTTTTATTAATATTATCAGGATTTTATTTTGTTTATTTAATTATTCTATAACTATTATTATTATTATTTTATTTTTATTATTTTTATTTTTATTTTGTTAATTAAATGAAAAAAAATTAGTTGAATCCCTAAATTCTCCCCCCCTTTCTCCTATGCGGTGCCCGACCCCCCCCCCCCCCCCCTTTCCTTTCTCCTGTGAGGGAACCCTCCCATGACCTCTTGCGTACGCTGGCCTCCCAGCCTCCTCGTCACCCGCGTCCCGTCATCCCCACTCCCTGTTGCCGGCGTCTCAGCCCTAGCATCCCCTTCATCGCGCCGCCGGCCCCCACATGGCTCCCTCCGCCGTTCCGGCTCCCTCCGCCATCCCAGCTCCCTCCGCCGTCCCTTCTCCCTCCGCTGTCCCGAACTCCCTCCGGTGTCGCTCCCTTACCCGGCCTCACTCCGCCCCGAAGCCCGGCCATGCCTCCCTGCCCCTCCGGTGCCTCACTGTGCCGCCCTCCCGCTCTGGTGACCCCGCCGCGCCGACCTGCCGCTCCGGCGACCCCGACGCTCAGCCTTCTCCTTCCAGAATTTCTGCCTCGCTAAACAGCACCACTGGTGAGCCCCCGCCTTCGGCCAGACTACTTCCGGCTGCCCCTCACCCCCCCCCTTTGAGCCGCTCCGACCCGCCGGCCTCCTCACTTTTCCCCCTTGTTCCCGCCAGTAACCCTTCGTCCACCGCCTCCTCCTTCCGGTCCGACTTTCCCCTCACCGGCGATCCAAACACCCTACTCGGTGCCTTTGCCCTGCCCCGGCGTGGCTGCTTTCCTCTTTTCCGACACTCACATCCTTACACGGTATATTTATTCACTTTTTCTTTTATCTATTTACTTGTTTGTCTATTTATTTATTTGTTTATGTATTTATTCACCTATCCTTTTATTGGTTTATTTATTCTTTTATTCAATTTCTTATTTATTTATTCTTTTATTTATTTAATTATTTATTCTTTTATCTATTTATCAATTTATTTACCCTTCATTCCATCTTGGTGTTTTATTTAATTTGTATTAATCCTAATGTAGTCGCGGATTGGGTATCGTGTTCTCTCTGTTCAGCATGCGCGGTTGGTCCGCACGTGTTTACTGTACCTTCCGTCAGAGTTTCGTCGTGGTCGCTCACCATTGAGGTAGGTGTTTCCTTGATCCTCCTCTCCGAAGCAATTTCTTTGATGCTTGAGTGTTTTAATAATATTTATTTATATATGGTCTTCGCACTGGTATTGTGTGTCATTTGATTGTTATGGTGTTGTTATAATAGTGGGAGTTTCTAAAGATAGTTCTGAATCAACTCTTTATCTATGTATATGGACTTGAACATGTTTTAATATATCTGTGGACATGTTTGACACATTTTATAAAACAGAACGTTTTTACTAAAGTTTGAAAATGCTCTTTTGATAAACTCTTGGGAAAGTGGATTTGCACACGACTTTAGAAACATATTGGAAATTCCATTGGTAAGTGTATTTTGGGTAAAATTGTTTTACTGTGTGGACCCTAAGGAACATGTATTTTATTGGTTGCTTGAGGATGGTTTGGGTGTGGGTTTGGCGTAGGGGATTTCTGGCACATTTCATGGAGTGACATGTTTTACTCAAAGCTAAAAAAACGTTTTAAAAGGGGAACACCGTGTGAAACATTGAAATGTTTTGAAAGGTGATAAAGTAATTTCGAAGGGTTTGAGTATGTAATTGGTTTAAAAGTGGAATCCGCTTGTGGAATTGGTGGAATTGTGATAAAATACTTTGTTGTATTTTTTAAGCCTTTTTTTGTTTGGATAAATGATTTATCAAATGTTTCTTGCAATGTGAAACATTGGTGGAAGGTGTTTTGGGGTACGTTTAGGTTTGGTTTGAAAGTGAATTGTAACTCTGTGAAAATGGTACTAGTTTTCAAAATGATGTTTGGGTCCCTTTGTATGATTTACTGGAATGGTTTTGATGTGTTCATTAAAACTTGGTTATTTAGTTTTGAAACGTGTTCTGTGTGAGTTTGAGAGAGTTAAAGTCCCATTTGATATATTATACACGGAAATGGTTTTAGAAATGATTTGGAACTATTTTGATAAAGGTATTTGGGTGTTTAAACTTGAAAGATGATGTGGCGTTGTGCTTCTAAAAGTGATGTCTTGTGGTGATTTCTGAAAAGAATGTGATTGAGAAAATGTGAATGCCTGTTTAGGAACTTGAAGTCTTCAAAAATATGTTTTAAACGCTTATGTGGTGTGACGGCCCAGTTGGCACTTTGTTAATTTGAAATGTTTGAATGTGTATTTTAGGGGTACTCCTGTATAGGGTAACCCTTTATGGGTGACCGCACAGGAAGCATCTGTGTTTGGGGAAGGCAAGTGTGGTGAGATGAGTCACGCGTGCGAGGGCCCTCCTACTTACACAGTATTATTATAATCACCACGGGTTCCTGGGTGTCTTTTAGAGATCAAGTGACGGTTGCTGACCAACCCCGTTTAGACGGGTTGGTACCCCCTGGATTTATTATTAGTCTAGGCGGGCTTTGCCACTAGATTGGTCAGTTAGGGCGGCCAGTTGGTTTTAAACATAGGAGATTCACCATATGCTGGCAGGTGGTTCCGAAACCGAGTACGTCTAGGGGTATTCTATGGATGTTTAGGATCGGCCATGGTTACTGTATTATTTTCATTGCTTGTTTACTTTCAGTCCACTGGTCTTGTTTACTTTCCGTGTGCTAGTTTATTTTCAGCTCTCACTTTTACTTGTTTTACTCTAGCCAAGAATTGATATATTCTATTTTGGATTTTGTTCATAAAATGAAAAATGATTTTTAAAAAGAGCACGTAGCGTGTATTGGTTTTTTTTAAATTTGGAAAAACGTGTTGCTATTTTCAAATGTGAAAACCCTACCTTTATAATTGTATTTTCAAACAGGCATTAATGGATTGTTTTGGGAAAGGAAGGACTTGGATTTAGTGGTTTACTTTGGCATCCCTACTGAACATTTTTGTGCTCACGCCTATTTTATCATTTCAGTTTCAGGTTTTTCCTTGCTCAGGTTTTTCTGGTTTGAGTTGCTCAGCGTTGGATCGAGGTTGCTCTTTAGTTGGGTGGTGACCTGAGAGGTCACATGGAGGTATGTTTGGTCATGTGAATTCTATTTCATTTCCTCTGTTAGTGTTTATTTGTTCTGTTTAGTTTGTTTTTTTTTCTCGATCCTGTTTTTGTTTGGGCTGAAATCGTTCCCACCTATTTACTCTTGATGCCTGACACTAGTTGTCAGCCCGTGGGGATCGGGAATGCCCTTCGGGCCATGTCGCGATCCGACTCGGGTGACCAGTTTAGGGTCGACCCAGGTTGGTTCGTGACAAAATAGTATCAAAGGAGGTTCTTGTTATTTGGGTTATTCGGTAGAAGGAGATTACGACTGTCGGAACGCGAGAGGTGGGTGTGGGAAGAGCGTCGTGAAATCTTGCTCGTGCTGATCCTCGAGTTACCAGGGGTAGTCTGGAAATTGTGTCTTTTGACCTCGTTTTGGATTGAGTAATGAAAAAGGAGACGAGTTAGTGTCACGTCGCGATTTCCCATGGAGTAGTGACCCATGTGGACTTCGAGTACACGGTTTAAGTTCCTCCTAGCTGTTGATGATTACTTGGGGCGTGGATCACTACCATGTCGTCGGGTTAAGCGTAACTACTAGTTCCTCATTCAGGTGATTCTTTGTAAGCTGTACTATGTTTGGTTCTGGTTGGTGTGATCGTGTTTTTCAGAATTAAAGTTGAATTTTGAAATAGAAGTTTTTTCTTTAAAATGGGTTTAAATTGGTAAAGGAATTTTAAAATTTAAAGTGTTATGATTTCAAAACTGGGTGTTTTCTTGGAATTGGTAGGGAAATGGTTTGGGTGCGACCCTTGGTTTTCCTTATGAAGGATCGCATTTGTCCGGGTTTGTGCGAAACGTGCATGAGAGGCAATTGTTTGTGGATGAAGTGAGTGGAATGGATGGACACGCATGCGACGATTCATGTGATGCTATGGGTGTTTATTTGAAACCAAAGGTTTGACCTTGTCTTTCTAAAATGATTTTTGAAAGAGGAAAATGATTTTGGAAATTGGATTTTGTTTTGTAAAGTGGGTTTTGTGTTTGGAAGTAGTCTTGAAATGAAATCGTGGTTTTTGAAAAGTGGAATTTTGGCGTGCGAGCCAGTTGTTGGTATGCGATTTTCCTTTTGATTAGGATTTGATTGGATGCTGATTTTTGGCTTTGTATTTTTATGTTGTTCAGAGAATGTCACCCAAAAAGATACCCAAACCTTTTAATGAGTCATGCCCAGTTTTTGGTCCTTCTCGGACGTTGCCTATTCTTTGTCGTGATCAAGGCCCATTAGAAGCAGTAGAGTGGCTTGAAGAAGTGGAGAGTATCTTTAGAATGTTGTGAGCTCCCGAGACTGTTAGGGTTCGTGCTGTTATGGGATTGTTTGAGGGTCCAACTTTGGACCAGTGGAAGATGGTTTCCCCATCATCAATGAAAGTTGGGATGACGTGGGACGTCTTTAAAACAATTTTCATCCAATGGTTTATACCTGAGGATGTGAAGGTAACAAAAAAGGGAGAGCTCATGCATATTCAACAAGGTCAACAGACGGTGAAAGAATATGTTAAGCATTTCAAGGAACCAATTTCCTTTTCTCCATAGGTGGCATCACATGAGCTCATGAATGCCTCTCTTTTTACCAGGGGTCTCCGTCCAGAAATCAAGGAGCGGGTCCTCCCTTTTAAAGACCATCATTTCGAGAAGCTGGTGGAGGATGAGTTTTTAGCTGAGTTAGTGTCTGGAGCATAGGTGGTTGGCAGTCCATCATACCCAGTTGTTCGTGGGGTTTCTCCATATGGCGAGGAAAGGATTCCAGAGAAACCTGTTCCGAAGGAGTTATCTCTCTTGGTCCCAACTCCCGAATCATCAGATCATTCAGTTGTATGCTATCAATGTGGTCGTTTTGGACATTTGAAGCCATCCTGTCACAACCCTCCGAAGATGTGTCATCATTGCGGTTGTCTGGGTCATTTGAAGAAGTTTTGCAGGAAGCGTCGCTTGAAGAGGACACCATGATTGGAGAGTGTCAGTACCTGACTGTGAGGCAGGAGATGCTTCAGCCATCAGAGCCCCAGCCACGAGTCTCGGGGTGAATCTCACGCATAGTCAGGAGTCCCTAGGGGTGTGAAGCCTTGGTTCGGGTTTTGTGTTCCGTGTTGGCGGTGGAACAATTATGTTTCTTTTTGTACTTGTTTTTCTACTATTAATGTTTTGACGTTATTGTAAGTTCATTGTTTTACCATAGGGTTATCATGGACTCATTATATTCTGATCTAAGTAGTCCCGTTTGTGTGGATGTGGTTATGTTTTGTGGATTGAAATGGGTCATGTTTTCAACTCGTTGTCTGGTTAAGTCTTTTCAATGGGTCCCCCCTAGTGTTGAAGTTCATTGACTTTGGTGGAGGATTCAACGTTTCGACGAGGGTGTTGTTTTGCACTCGTGCTACAAGAGCTGGTTTAAATCTGTTGGGAGTTCCCACATCGACCCCCCCCCCCTTCCTAGGGTTGTCTATTTAGATGGTTAATTTTTCTGCACAAGTTGAGCTCTTATGGTGGGGAGAACCCCTTCATGTTCTCCCCTCAACCTAGGACTCCAATTTTCTCTTGAATCGGTCGGGTGTGACCTGTGTAGAGTAAGGTCATCCTGAGATTCTCAATTCTCTTCGGTTCCTTTAGTTCCATTTGGGCATAGACTTGAATCTTGGCCGACTTTTTCCTTGGTGACTTTCTGGGGGCAGAAAGTGTCTGTGGTGGGGAGAATTGTCACACCCCGACCGCGGATGCCCTTGTTTTTAATATTTTCTTGGTCCCGGTTTGAATTTTTCTAAGTTTAATTGTGTTGGCGGGTTTGGCGCCGGTGCGCGGTCACCGCATCGCTAGCGGGGACGGTGTGTTCAGCCCGGGTGACCGCGTGTTCACCCGACGTTTAAATATTAATTTTTTTTGTTCACAATTAATATAATTAGTAGTATTAAATGGTTATAAATGTTATTATTATTATTTAATTATTAGGATTGTTAAAGTATTACAATTATTATAGTTGTGATAATATTATTATTATTATAAAGTTTTATTATCTTTATATAGTTTTATTAATATTATCAGGATTTTATTTTGTTTATTTACTTATTCTATAACTATTATTATTATTATTATATTATTACTATTATTATGTTTATTGTGTTAATAAAATGAAAAAAAATTAGTTGAAACCCTAAACTCCCCCCCTTCCTTTCTCCTCTGCGGAGCCCGAACCCTCCCTTGCCCTCCTGTGTGCGCCGGCCTCCCAGACTCCTCGTCACCGGCGTCTCAGCATCCCCGCTCCCTATTGTCGGCGTCTCGGCCCCCGCATCCCCTTCATCGCGCCGCCGACCCCTGCGAGGCTCCCTCCGCCGTCCTGGCACCCCTCCGTCGTCCCGGCTCCCTCCGCCGTCCTGGATCCCTCCACCGTCCCAGCTCCCTCCTCCATCCCGGCTCCCTCCGCTGTCTCAGCACCCTCTGCCATCCTGGCCTCCCTCCCCTTTGGTCGTCCCGGCCTCCCTCCGTCGTCCCGGCTCCCTCCGCCGTCCCGGCTCCCTCCGTTATCCCGACCTCCCTCCGGCGCTGATCCCTTACCCGACCTCGCTCCGCCCCAAAGCCCGTCCGCGCTGCCCTGCCCCTATGGTGCCTCGCCAGTCCGCCCTCCCGCTCCGGCGACCCCGCCGCGCCGCCATGTTGCTCCGGCGACCCCGACGCTCAGCCTGCTCCTTCCAGCATTTTCGCCTCGCCGGCCAGCACCACCGGTGAGCCCCCATCTCCGGAGAGACTGCTTTCGGCTGCCCCACACCCCCCCCCCCCCCTTGAGTCGATCCGACCCGCCAGCCTCCTCCCTTGTTCCCCCTTGTTCCGGCCCGCAACCCTTTTTCCACCACCTGCTCCATCCGGTCCGACTTTCCCCTCACTGGTGATCCAAACACCCTGCTCGGTGCCTTTGCCCTGTCCTGGCATGGCTGCTTTCCTCTTTTCCGGCAATCACATCCTTACACGGTATATTTATTCACTTGTTATTTTATCTATTTACATGTTTGTTTGTTTATTTATTTGTTTATGTATTTATTTACTTATCCTTTTATTGGTTTATTTATTCTTTTATTCAATTGATTATTTATTTATTCTTTTATTTATTTAATTATTTATTCTTTTATTTGTTTATCTATTTATTTTCCCTTCATTCCATCTTGGTGTTTTATTTAATTTGGATGAATCCTAATGTAGTCACGGTTTGGGTGTCGTGTGCTTTCTGTTCAGCATGCACAGTTGGTCCGCAAGGGTTTACTCTACCTTCCATCAGAGTTTCGTCGTGGTCACTCACCATTGAGGTAGGTGTTTCCTTCATCCTCCTCTTTGAAGAAATTTATTTTATGCTTGAGTGTTTTAATAATATTTATTTATATATGGTCTTCGCACTGGTAATGTGTGTCATTTGATTGATATGGTGTTGTTATAATAGTGGGAGTTGCTAAAGATAGTTTTGAATCAACTATTTATCTGTGTATATGCACTTGCACCTGTTTTAATAGATCTATGGACATGATTGACACGTTTTATAGAACAGAACGTTTTTACTAAAGTTTGAAAATGCTCGTTTGATAAACCCTTGGGAAAGTGGAGTTGCACACGACTTTAGAAACATCTTGGAAATTCCATTGGTAAGTGTATTCTAGGTAAAATTGTTTTACTGTGTGGACCTTAAGGAACATGTATTTTATTGGTTGCTTGAGGATGGTTAGGGTGTGGGTTTGGCTAGGGGATTTCTGGCACATTTCATTGAGTGACATGTTTTACTCAAATCTGAAAAAAAAATGTTTTAAAAGGGGAACACCGTCTGAAACATTGAAATGTTTTGAAAGGTGCTAAAGTAATTTCAAAGGGTTTGAGTATGTAATTGGTTTAAAAGTGGAATCCGCTTGTGGAATCGGTGGAATTGTGATAAAAAACTTTGTTTTATTTTTTTAATGCCTTTTTGTTGGTTGGATAAATGATTTATCAAATGTTTTTTGTGATGTGAAACATGGGTGTAAGGTGTTTTGGGGTACATTTAGGTTTGGTTTGAAAGTGAATTTTAACTCTGTGAAAATGGTCCTTGTTTTCAAAATGATGTTTGGGTCCCTTTGTATGATTTACTGGAATGGTTTTGATGTGTTCGTTAAACCTTGGTTATTTAGTTTTGAAACGTGTTCTGTGTGATTTTAAGAAAGTTAAAGTCCCATTTGATATATTATACACGGAAATGGTTTTAGAAATAACTTGGAACTATTTTTATAAAGGTATTTGGGTGTGTAAACTTGAATGACGATGTGGCATTGTGCTTCTAAAAGTGATGTCTTATGGTGATTTCTGAAAAAAAATGTGATTCATAAAATGTGAATGCCCGGTTAGCAACTTGAAGTCTTCAAAAATATGTTTTAAATGCTTATGTGGTGTGACGGCCCGATTGGCACTTTATTAATTTGAAATGTTTGAATGTGTATTTTGGGGGTGCTCCTGTCTAGGGTAACCCTTTATGGGTGAACTCACTGGAAGTGTCTGTGTTTGGGGAAGGCAAGTGCGGTGAGATGAGTCATGCGTGCAAGGGCCCTCTTACTTACAGAGTATTATTATAACCACCATGGGTTCCTAGGCATCTTTTAGAGATCGAGTGATGGTTTCTGACCAACCCTAATTAGATGGGTTGGTACCCCCTAGATTTATTGTTAGGCTAGGCGGGCTTTACCACTGGATTGGTCAGTTAGGGTGTCCAATTGGTTATAGACTTAGGAGCTTCATCGTATGCCGACAATTGGTTCCGAAACCGAGTACGTCCAGGGGTCTTCTAGGGATGTTTAGGATCTCCCATGGTTACTGGATTATTTTCATTGCTTGTTTACCTTCTTTGCACTGGTCTTGTTTACTTTCCGTGTGCTAGTTTATTTGCAGCTCTCACTTTTACTTGTTTTACTCTAGCCCGGCATTGATATATTCTGTTTTGGATTTTGTTCATAAAATGACATATGATTTTGAAAAAGGGCATGTAGCGTGTATTGGTTATTTTTAATGGGAAAAATGTGTTGCTATTTTCAAAT
The DNA here is from genome assembly GCA_963277665.1 of Viscum album. NCBI lineage: Eukaryota > Viridiplantae > Streptophyta > Magnoliopsida > Santalales > Viscaceae > Viscum > Viscum album. The sequence goes on along the minus strand of OY728123.1, from coordinate 2,066,202,340 downwards.
GTGAAAACCATACCTTTATAATTGTGTTTTCAAACTTGCATTAATGGATTGTTTTGGGAAAGGAAGGACTTGGATTTAGTGGTTTACTTTGGCATCCCTACTGAGCATTTTTGTGCTCATGCCTATTTTATCATTTCAGTTTCAGTTTTTCCCTTGCTCGGGTTTTTCTGGTTTGAGTCGCTCAGCATTGGAGCGAGGTTGCTCTTTAGTTGGGTGGTGACCTGAGAGGTCACATGGAGGTACGTTTGGTCATGTGACTTCTATTTCATTTCCGCTGTTAGTGTTTATTTGTTCTGTTTAGTTTGTTTTTTTTTTGCCTCGATCCTGTTTTTGTTTGGGCTGAAATCGTTCCCAACTGTTTACTCTTGATGCCAGACACTAGTTGTCAGCCCGTGGGGATCGGGAACGCCCTCCGGGCCATGTCGCGGGCCGACTCGGGTGACCGGTTCAGGGTTGACCTGGGTTGGTTCGTGACAGAACCGATGGGTACAGGTCAACTGTTGGAAATGGTGGAAGCCTATAATGTTCCACATTTCCAGTAAAAGAACTACTTCTATTAAATGGGACCTTCCTAGGATCCAATGGTACATTTGGAAGAACCAATCACTATTACCAATTTCATATAGGAAATATTCAAGAGGAAATGTACTCGTGGTCCATGGGTTTCCAAGAGATGGATACCAACTCAAGGAACTGGTTATGTAAGCCCAGACTTCCATGGAACGATGGTGGTTTATGGGAGATGTAAGATTCAAGAATGGTTATATCACCTTAAATGTTTTGTATCCACCTAATGAACATGTTATCATAGTGATTAGATGTAACAAATCATTAATATAACTTTTTCTTGGACCAAGGGATATAGTTAGCATGGATTGGATTTTAAAAAGGCCGCAAATTAGGCCCAATAAGATTAATTCCTCATTCATTTATGCTCTATATTTTTTCTAAACTTTATAGATGAAGAATTTAGTGAATGGACACTTAATTGTTTCTCAGAACACCTTTTGTAGGTTTTCAAATTGATAATTTTTATGTCACTTTCACTATCATTTTAAGGTATTTTGATTTGTACCATAAAAATATAATGATTAAGGTCATACACCTTTGACAAAAGTGTAGGAAGTTTTAGGTCATGGTGAACATGGACCTAGTACGAGGGTAATGTTACACAATATTTTAATTAGGACACCCAGGGTCAATAGTAATCCAACATCCTTATGATGAGGATATGAACATGTTATAAATCATGGCTTCAGGTTCTTAGCTCATGATTAATGATATGGGACAACCATGTTAGGGATGACCTTGAACACCCTATGGTGTTTAGTTCTTCTATTATGATATTAGGGCCATGAGGATCAGAAATACCTTATTGTAAGGCCCAATATCTCTATTTGGTAGGCCATAGCCCTTAATACATAACTAGAATGGTCAAATAGATATATTTATTTTCATTTACAAGGGACATGAAAGGTTTTCAGAAACCTAAGGTACTGAATATATGAAGTGTGATTTATGGGTTGATGAGATTATGATATGATGAAATCACCCCGTGCTCTGGTTGAATGGGTTCAGGTTCTTGTGCGCCTTTTATGAGGAATTTTAATGGATAATGGTCTGAACATTTTAATGCCTTGTAGTGGGGGTTTATTTTTCATTTAGTTTTAATTTAATGATACAAGGACACCTTACTTATATTTTAAAATCTTTTATTAAGGAATTCATTCTTGATGTTTTTCCACATGCAGTGAGGATGTTTTCCTTGAAATGTAACATCATATGTTAAGGACATTTTTCTTATAGTTTAACACCATACAGAAAGGAAAATTTACATAGAGTTTAATTTTCATGTGGTAAGGATTTGTTTCGAGATATGAGGTGTGTCTAGGTCACATCAACCAGAGTGGATATCCAGGTTCACTAACCTCACATGATCCATGCTCAGCATGAGAAACAAGGGAAAATTGAGTGGTCGAATGAGATGTTCAAGATAGGGTCTTAGATGGATCGTTATATATGTGCAGCCCATATGCAGATACAAGTGTATTTTTTAAAAAAAATTTATATTCGGTAGATAAACCACGGATTGAAGATCCGGGTTTCACTATATATCATTTATTAGAAAAAATCAATCCACACATATTTCTTGCATGAAATCTCCCAACACAGGTCTGGACCTTATGCATAGATAGGGGAAATTTTTATGTTTATTGTTGCAGCTGAACCTGGGACTGGAGATCCAGATTTCACTTTGTATCTTATGATAACAGGAATCAGGCCACACATAGTTCTTAATTCAGAAACTCTACATGAATTTCTGAACCATAAATATAGGGGGCATTTTTATAGTTTATTATTATATATGGACCTTGTATTAGAGATCAAAGAATCACTATGTATCCTATGATGACAAGAATCAAGCCACAAATAGTTCTTGAGTTGGAAACATTCTTTTTAGGTTTAACCCATATACATAGGGGGAAATTTTTTCATTGATAGTTGTGGTTGGGCCTAGGATTGGAGATCCATGTGTCACTACATATCTTGTGATTATAGGAATCATTCCATACATAGTTCATGAATAGAGGTGTGGTGGGAGACACCCTCTAAGGATAATGGTCCTCTCGGGTGTGGTCTATAGTAATGCACAGTTTTATGTCATGCAAGAGAAATCAACAATACTGTTTAAATTCATGCAGTATGGAATCATAGTGTGACTTTTAATATCTTGCATCTGAGACCATACTAACCCTAACATGAACTATAATTTGTAGATCATGCAAGGGATCCATCACCAGAATTTGTAATCCAATTTTCTCTATGATTGGGGTGAGAAAAAAGGAATGTAAAAGGTTTATTTCAACAAACATGAGCATTTAAAGGAAAGGACAGAGATATTTTGTATCATATGATGGCAAGGAAGAGATATAGGATCTAGGAATCCCAATTTATCTCATTGGAATGATAATCAAGGAAGATATAGTTCTAAAAAAATGTAATATTTAATGTCACATAAATAGGATGTTAGCCATGCATTTTCACATCATGCGGTGAAGATGAAGGTTCCCCGATGTGAAAAGGAAGGAACGGAGCCATATAAAAGTTTTCTATGCATTCAAGAAATCATTTCATGATAGGAATCCTATGTTTGTGATATGAGGATTATTGAGATAGTTTTTAAAGGAATCCTATGATTGGTACCTACGGTAAGACTACATTTTAACATCATGTATTGAAGACATTATCACACAGTCTGGTGTCTTAAGATCTGAAAAAATATATTTTTCTAGACCTAGGATTTGAGATATGGGAATCACTATATATCTTATGATGATAGGAATCAAGCCACAAAAAGTTCTTTAAAATAGAAATTCATTTTGTAGATTCTACTCACACACAAGTATGTGTTCACTTCATTTCTCTTTCACATGGATCAAGAACTTATGTGGTGAATCATTGGTGAAATAATATTCCCTATGAATTTTACTATTATGTAGTTAAGATATGTTCCTTGTATTTAAATGTTATGTGGTAAGAACATATATTTTTATTTAACATCATGTGACTTGGATGAATAATACTTTATGGAATCTATGAAAAATATTTCTTGAGAAACCTCACATTAGTGGGGGGGGGGTGTGACAAATTCCCCATCTATTATATCCATTGAGTAAGCTCTGTTGGGATAGAACTTATGTATGATATAAGTCCCTTCTCATTTGGATTCCAACTTTAGAGGATCCTTTCATGGTATCGTTGGGGTTTTAAGCTCTAATACCAGTTCTCCTTGAAGGAAAAAAAGAGGAAAACCTTTTAATTGAAGTCTGGTGTGATCCAATTTGGATGGACTTCGAGGTTGTGCAGTGTACGTAACCTTTTCTAATTGATCCATGCCAAATCATATAACTACTATTACGACAAAGTTATTTATTTTTGTTTTTTTTCAGAAGATCAATATAAAAAATATATGCTACTGAGGTGAGTTAAACAACACTCTTGTTGAAAAGTTGGTAAAATTTTTGATAGAATAAGGGTTCTTGAAAAGTTGGTAGTCAGGAACCCCTATTAGATCCAGTCCATTGGCATGAGACATCAGATCCTAAGACATTGGATGAGGACATCAATTTCAAGACATCAAAATGTGATTTTGATATAAATCCATAATCTATTATAAATTTACCTTAGTAACAATAAGTCTTACTATTTGTTGAGTAAAAATATTCAGGTTATAGGTCTTAGAACCAAGTAGAGTTAGAAGTCATTCTGAGATTTTTTTAGGTAAGGTATAATAAATAACTTTCCACAAAAGATTTTATGAATCTTTGTTGATGGATCAAAGTATCACGAGTCTTGAAAAAGTCATGATACAAGAAGAATAATGTGGAATAGAGTTTTTGATCACAGTTTATCGGTGGTATAATCATCAGTTTGAAAATTCTTGAAGGATATGAGTTAGAACATTCTAAATTATTTGGTTTTTCAAAAAAAATATCCACTGATTCATAAAAAAATGGTTCATCAGACATTGTATGCCACTGATATATAAGAGGATATCCTCATACTAATTCATTTTAAAAAAATTTGGTATCCTTATGGAATTAGATGTAGAATTCCATTGGATTTAGACCAAAGTTGTTATGTTATTAACACTGATGAATCAAATGAGATACTAACACCAATACATCATATGGTCAATAGATACTGATCCATTAGTATGACATTGATACTGATCCATCAGATAGGAAGTAATAATTGGTTCATCAAATAGTGTTTGACACCGATAAAACATTAGTTGAGGAACATCATATGGTCTAGGGATAATGACATTGATTCATTTACGATATCATAGAAAAAGGGGAAGTTCATTTTGGTAATTGAAATAATTCAATTGTTATAATAAAATGTATAAATAATTATATCATAATAAGGATGACATTGAATTAAAAAATAAATGTTTTGAAGAGTTTTTATAAAGTGTTTCCAAAGGGGGAATTGGTATCATTATAATTTTCCATGATATTTATGGCTGAACAGCTGAGAAAATTGTTTGGGTTGAGAAATACAAGTGAATTACTATATTATTTGAGAAAATCCATCGGTGTGAAAAATAAAAATAAAAGAAACTGAAGTATGAAAAAGTTTCAAAAATGTTTAAGGAATAATGGTTTTAATTTTTTATGTCTTTTATTTGGTATGAAGTATTGTAATGTGAAATTTTCAGTTCCTATATTATTTTATTTAGGTCAAGAAAATTAGATTAATGATATGTATTCATCATCATGAGAACAACTTTGGAACGTTAAATTAATTTGACTGAAGAAGCATTAGTATGTTCAAAGATGGTTGAAGTATTGAGAATATTCAAGACATTTCAAGAAAAATTTATAAGGGTTCATATGAGTCGAAGTTGTCACATATGAAGACTCAAATGAATTGTAAATTCCGGGTTTATGAATTTCATTTAGTGGGAAGAATAATAGTTTTTCCCAAATTTATATTTTGGGAGAGATTTAAATTACAAGCACAATACATTAGTACTTAAAAATATTCAGATGTGATCCAATATAATTCTCTAACATTTATCAGAAAAGTATTGATATACCAACTAGAGTTTTGTTTTAGGTTGAAGTTGAGTAGATTAGAGTAACTCCTATTGGATCAAGATCCATTGCATGTAATTTTATCGGAGTGGGTCTATCATATGAAGTTCCATCGGACAAAGAAGTGGGGAGATTTTGATTTTTTTTATACTCAATTAAATTAGGAAGAGAAGAAGAAGAATCAGATAAAACTATCGGATAAAGGTTAGAAAACTCAGGCAGATCAAAATGACTTTTTTGGAATTTTACATTGGTTAATTTGATCCAACTTACTTGTAGTGGAGGTGAAGAAATTTATAAAGTGGATCAGAAAATATTGGATAGGTGATGCTTCTAAATGTAGATCCATACCAATTACTTAATAGGGTTACATGCTAGGGTGTATAACCAGCTGTAGGAAAGTGGATATGAAAAGAATAGTTTGGGGCTATAACCAACTATAGCATAAAATTTGACAATTGGGTTGTATATCTATTTTATTCTTGTTTCGGTGAATTATGTAAAGAAGTTAGTGAAAGAATCCATATTGGTGGGACTTTATAACATGGAAAAGAGTAGGTATTTTTACCAAACCTTGTAAACATCATGTGTCTCTCTATATTGATATTTTTTCATATCAAAGGTGAGGGTGAGATTTATAATTGAGTGGATTGTAACTCTTGAAAGATTCATAGTTTAATAAAGGATTTTAAATTACTTAAGAGATGTTCTTATAAAAAGAGAAAGGTACCACTTATTCACCCCCCCCCCCCTCAGTTGTCTTGACCCTTACTAGGAACATTAATTGGTATCAGAGTGTAGGTTACCTCTAAAATATCCGTCTCTATGAATGAAGAATTTAAATTTAGTGAAAAATTGGGGTGTTCTTTTTTTTAATGAAAATAAATATCATAGTTGTAGAAATAGAATGTTACCATTCCTTCTATCACTTGTCCTTGAAGTTATAGATATAGAAATAGTGGTATTTCTTCATATCAATAAAGTTGTTATGATAGCTGATGATAAAAGGAGTCAATAAACTGATGGAAAATCTAAGATTTTCTTTGATGTATCTTAACAACAATGTTTATGCAAAGATTTTGGGGTTACCAACATCTCAAAAAATTTGGCATAAGTTAAGAAGTAGTTATGAAGGAAATGTGAAAGATAAAGAAGTCATTTTATAAGTATGGAGAAGTAGATTTGGGGATTTGAAAATGTATGATGATGAAAGTATTGATAGTTACTTTACATCAGTAAATGTGATTTTTAGTAACCTAAGAAGTTTAGGTGAGAATATGGAAGATTCTAAAATCATTAAGAAACAAATAAGATACTTTCCATATATATTTGATTCCAAAGTTTCAACTTTATAATATAATACATATTTATCTTTGGATAAGCTTTAGAACATTCTTCTAGCATATAAAATGAGAAAATTACCACATTTCAAAAAAAGAGTTGAGAATGAAACGGGCCACAAATCTTTGTTAAAAGTGAAAAACAAAGAAAAATAAGTTGAAGAATAATCAAGTGATTCAGAGGTAGCTGAAGAAGCTGAAGATTTCAACATAATTTTTTCTCTACTTTTTAAGAAATGTAAAAAGGTAAAATGGAAAGTTAAAACTCTCAAATATTGGAATTGTGAAGTGAAATGACATTTCTCATAAATTTTTCAAGGAATAAAAAAATAATATTATGAGGCCCGAATAAGATTATAAGAATTATTGAAAACAAAAGAGTAATAAACATAATGAAATATTTCCCTATAAAAAGAAGAAGAAAAATATTCTGAGTAGAAGAAATAAGGATGATTCCTCATCCAGTGGTAAATCTGGTCATCAAGACAACTTAATTAATAATGTAATGTATAGAATTTTTTAATCAATCAGTGATAATAATTTTGATGAAATAATATAAATGGAATAAATTGTCATAGAAAATTTAGAGAATTCACTTGAACATAATACTCAAATAAATAATGAAATAAGGAATATGCACAAGGATGTTGAAAGTATAACCTTTGAGAATGATAATTGGATGAAGAAAGGGGTAAAAATCTTAGTTTTATTAGATTTGTGAAAATTAATATTGGCGATCTTGAAAGAAAACTAAAAGTTTATGAAGAAAAATAATCCATAAATGAGAATCTCAACATTATAGAATCTAAAATTATTGAAGAAAGTAAAAAAAAGTTGAAGATATATGAATCCAAAAAGATGATAATTGTTATGAAAAGTAGTTTGGTTGGGAAATAAGAAGAGTTGTCTAAAACACAATCCATTATTCTTACAACACAAAGGGAATTAAGAAATATGAGAATATATTTTGAAAATGTTATTAAGGTAAAGGTTTAAAAATCTAAAAATGGTGAAAATAAGGGTCTATATAATAATATTAGTGAAAAAACATCCATCACTAAGAAAAGAAATAATTCTTTAGAAAATTACCTCCTTGAGTAAAGTGGTCCATTATTTATGAAGAAAAAAACAAAAAAATGGTTCTAAAAATTCTTACTATCAGTATGAAAAGTTGTGATTTAGATTTCACTATTTGTGTTGTGTAATTTTTGGACATAGAGGTATTTCTTTTTGGTATAAAATGTCGTTACTAGGAAAATGATATGAATCAAGGGGGTTTTATGGGGTGAAAAGAGTACCAAACATTTCAAAAAACTTTATGGAAATAAATAAGTTGAAGAATACATAAGCCTTTATAAAGAATGATGAAAAAATAAGGAATGTTGAGTATGTTAAGAAAATTGAAAAAAAATACTCATGTTGAGTCCTAAAAGAAATTATGGTTAATAATTGTTTTAGAACAGGTTGACATGGCTAGAATGTAAGAAGAAGCAAAAAAACATATGAACAAATGGAAAGAAATATTTTTCAGAATATTACATAAAATTTGATAAAAAATAACAATTTTTTTTAAGAATTATAAAAGGTGAAAGATATGTGATCAAGAATTTCATGTTACTAAAATTTGTATGACTGTCTTTCTTGAACAAGAGGAAGGTATGAAAAACGTTTTTAGAAACTCATTATAACAAGAAAGATATTAAATTTTAAGATAGGTTGACAATATAATATGAAGAATCTAAAGATAAGAAGAAACTTATTACAAAATACGAGGAGGATGAATAAAATAAAGAAAACACATCCAATAAAAAATCCACATAGAAGAAGAAAAAGTCAATTATAAGAGATGAATCTCAGTATGAATGTTGTTTCTACGAAACTACTAAGGTTCCTCCTTATTCCAATTTTTTTTTATATTTTACTAAATTTTAGTCAATTAAAAGTGTTTAAGGAAGTTATGAATTAATTCTATCACTCTTCTTGTAAAAAACATAATGAGGTTATGAAAAATTAGTTTTTGGGAAGGTTTTGTTTTTACACATGAAATTTCTGAAATGTTTATTAAGATGAATACAAGTTTTTGTTATCTAAAAAAATATTCTAAATATTTCCTCAGATATAAAAATGTAGTAAATAAAATTTATTCTATAGACAACATTGATAACCTTTATTATTCACTCTTATTTTCTACAACAAGTTTTCCCACATAGACATATATATTTTTTATTAAAGGCTCTTTGTTAATAAACTCATGCGATAAGAATTTTCTCCCAAATAATTGTTTCATGATTTTTAAGTGACTAAAATTATTCATGTGTGGTCCCATTGAATTTTATTATAGATAAGTGGGAGAATACCTTTAGGGTGATAAGATATGCATGTGGAGAATAAATATAAGGTTCATAAGAAAGAAAATTAGTTGGGGAGTGAAATTAAAATACACATTTTTGATGTAATTTTTATAAGTTGGAATTTTTGTGAAGTGGGAATTAACAACAATCAAAATGTGGATTATTTTTAGGACCAAATTGTTTTTTGGATGTTTTTTTTCTAATATATCAATATGAATAATTCATGTTGCTGAGGTGATTAAAGTGAGTAAAAACTAGCTTATTGAAAACTTGGTAGAAATTCAGATGGATGAAGGTTTCTTACAAAGTTAAAAATAAGAAACCCCCATTAGATTCAATACATAAAAATGAGACATCAAATCCTGACACATTAGAATGAGGTAATCAGCTTCAGAACATCAAAATTATATTTTGTTAGAAATCTAGAAGCTGTTAGAAATTTATCTTTGAAAGAATCTGTCTCAGTAGTTGTTGGGTCATAAGCTTCTAGCTATCGGTCTCAGAACTTACTAGAGTCAGAATTCATTCTAATAATTTTTGTTTGTTGGAAATTATATGAAATAAAATTCCACATTAACTCTAAAAATGATATTTTAGTCATTAAAATATTCACAAATCATGAAAAAATCTTGATATAATCAGGATACTATGAAAGATAAGTTTTTAGCAGAGATTATCAATGTGAGAATCATCGGTGTGATAATGTCAGAAGGATGGGATTTTGAACTTATTATAGTTATATGTTTTTAAAAATTGTTGATCGACTAATTAATCAGGTGATCTGGTTCATAGGACTTGGTGTGCCACTGATAGATAAGAGGGGATCCACATACTGATTCATTTTAAAAATTATTGGTATCCTTATAGAATCTGAGGAATAATTCCATCAGAGTTAGACCAGAGTTGTTAAGTTTTGGACAGTGATGACTCAAATGAGATCATCAAACTGATACATTAAATGGGAAATATATATTGATCCACCGGTATGACATATATGTCTATCCATCGGACCATAAGCAGGTTTTGGTTCAACATATGGTGTTTGACACAGATAAAAAATTGTGTGTATAACATTATATGTACCAGAGTTAATGACAATGATTCATTTACCTGTGCATATAAAAATGGGAAGTTCAATTTGGAAATTGGAATAATTCAATCAATCTGTCAAAATTTATGAAGAATACTATCATAATGAGGAAGTAATTTAAGAAAAGTATAAATTTTTTGAAGAGTGTTTCTATAGTTATTCTAAATCGGGATACGATATCTTTTCAATTATCCATGATATTTATGGATAAATATCTATCAAAAGTTTGTGTGATGATAAATACAATTGTATTTCCAGATCATTTGAGAAGATCCATCAGTGTGAGAAATAAAAAATAATAATTGAACTCTAATGAATTTGTAAGAATATATATGGTATAAAGTTTTCAAAGTTTTATCTCTTTAATTTGGTATGAAGCATCATAATGTGATGTTTTCAATTCATTTATTATTTCATTCGGGTCAAGAAAATTGAAGTGAAAATATTTTTTCACTGTAATTAGAATAGCATTGAAACATCAAATTAATCGTACTAAAGAAGCGTTAGTATTTTAAAATATGGTTGATGTTTTTAGAAGATTTCATAAGTTTTGAGAAGAATCCAAAAGAGTTGAGAATAGATGAAGTATTAAAATATAAAGAATTAAATGAATGTGAAATTTGGGATTTTTTTTAATTTCATTATGAAAGAAGAAGAATTGGATTTCTTTCCTTTTCTATTTTGGGATTCCACTAAATAACAAGAATAGTACATTTAAATTTTCCACTATTCACATGTGCTCAAAGTTGAAGCTATAAAATGTTTAGGATAGGTATTGAGATCCTAAACGAATTTATATTTTAGGATAAAATTGAGGAGATTAGATTAAATCTCATGGGGGAAAGTTCCATCGGATTGTGTTTCGTTAGAGTGAATCCATTGAAGTAATTCCATCAAAGGGAAACCCATCAGAGCAATGTCCATCAATTGGAGTTCCCTCGGAAAAAGAATTGGTGAGTTTCTGATTGTTAATATACATAATTAAAGTAGGAAGTATAGAAGAATAATTTAATGGAAGACAATCAAATAGAGACCATTGGACATAGGTAACTGGATTGAGGCAGATCCAATTCACTTTTTCTAAATTATAAATAGGTGAAGTAGGTCCATCTTACTTGTGAAATAAGTGAAGAACTTTTTGAAGTGGATCAAAAAATAATTAAAAGGTTAATATTGTAATTCCATAACCTTACTAGTCACAAAAAATTATTTCTTACTGTGGTGTATAACCAGCTTTGGGAAAGAATATTTGAAAGTGGTAATTGGGGGTATAACCATCTATAGTAGAAAAGTAGACTACTGGGTTGTAGATTTGTTTCATGATTTTTCTTTGTATTTTGGAAAGAAGATAGTGATGTAATTCATTTTAGTGGGACTATCTAACATGGAATGGAGTAGGTCTTCGTACAAAACCTTTTAAACATATTGTGATGCTCTATATTTATATTTGTTAAATACGAAAGGTGAGTTTGAGATTGATAACCGAGTGTATTATAACTCTAAAAAGTCTCATAGGTTATGAAAGGTATTAAAAGTAAATAATATACATTTTTACAAAAGGAAAAAGGTACCACTGATTCACCTTTCCCTCTCCCATTGGACTCAATCCTTCTTGGGAACTTCAACTGTATTTTCAACTTCTCATCGTCTTGGAGTTGTATACATATATATATTTGAAATGAGGGAAACTATACTTATATAAAAAAAACATCCTCATTTATATACACTAATGAAGATAGATTTTATTGGCTATAAGTGTATGTGGTGGTACGGTATGCCCAAAAAACATGAAGGATCTTCATCAAACCAGGACTTCTTGTCCTTATCTACCATAGTTTATAGTATATTTGACAGATACTTATTAAGGGCCTCAATATTTTCATTTTCCACTACATCACAGCGGGATGAATGGATGGACTTGATTTTGTACTCCTGGTATAATTTCTTCAACTTGGTATAACAAAAGTTAGTGTTGTTTTCCATCAATATTTTGTGAGGGCCCTAAATATGATGATGATTTTGGACTTTAAAAAGTTAACAATATTCCTCATCCTGAAATCATTGAGGGGTGTTGCCTTGGCCCATTTGTAAAATAATTCTGTAGCAGTAAGGATTTACTTAAAAAATTGGATGTGGGTGGGGGATATGGCCACAAAATATCTATTCCCTATACTGTAAATGGATAAGAATATTTAACTATATGTAGTAATTACGGGGTTTGGTGGATGAAGTTTTTATAAAACCACAATGCATTAAATTTTCTTGTGAATTCCACATAGTCCTATATCATTATTTTCTAGAAGTAACCAAGCCTCCTAATTTGATGGGAGAGCCAGGTCCCAGACTGATGAGTGATGCAGGAGCCTTTATGGAATTCTTCCATGATGGTGGTAATCGCTCTTTCTTCTATTCATATAAAGAGGATTCTTTAAAATACTCATTTTAGAGGGATTCTTTCTCATTTTTCCTATCTTGAATGGTATATTTCACTACTCAATGTTGAGTATTTTCCCTTTTGGATCAGTCTATCTAGAGAGTCCCATTTTTGACATAATCAAGTATGGGCTCTATCTATATAGTGGTGGATATTGGATCATCATGATCTATGGAGGTTTTATATGATATATTTCTTCTATGTCATAGACAATGGTCGATGAGACTATTTTTCAGGGTGGGATGCAGAAGATGACCTCGTCCTGATCATGGTATGCCCTAACTTTATCTTCATTAGAAACTATTTTGGCTTTATCATTTTGTGACCAGGGGAAATGATACAATATTGGTTAAAAAGGTCACTCTGGCATTAGACCTCTGACATATCCAATTGGAGGGTCCAATTCATCCTTTTTGACAACATATTCATCATTAATCTATTTTATCACTATCTTTGAATATCTATTTATGGTCAGGTAGGATATCTATAGTTGTAAAGCTACTTCCAATCCAGTGATGAGGGATTGGTATTTTTCCTCGTTATTAGTAAAGCCTTTAGATAGTGATAAAGTATAGGGAAAATTTTCTTTATTCGAAGAAACAAAACTAATCCTCAGACCAACCTAATTGATCTATGCATATTCTACCCTCTTTCTAACAGGACATCGAGAGGAACCATCAAAATATATCTCCCATATTCATGAAGCATTATGGGCATATAAAACCTCTTCTTTTGGAAGTTCAATATCTACTAGTGTGTTGTTTGGGGTGGTATGGGCTGCGAGTAAATCATCTTGGGACTTCCCTTTCACTGTATTTTGTGAAATGAACTATATTTCATATTGAAATAGAATAACTATCCATCGATCCAAACTCCCAGTCAATAAAGGGTAGATTAGGGTGTACATGATTTGTTCAATATGAGAGACCAAATGGAATTATTGTTATTGCATGTAATACCTCAATTGTTTCTCTATAAAGATGAGTATGAGATGATTCTTCTTGACATTAGAATATTGGGACTCACTGCATAGTGTCATTAGACTAAGTTAGTAGATACTAATTTCATTCCCCACATAATTTTTCTATGTTAGGATGGTTCCAAGAGATAGTTTCATAGAGAGCACATATAATATAAGAGGATTTCCCTCTATAAGAGATATAAAGACTGGTGGGGGAAGAATGTTCTGATTAAGACTCTCAAAGGATTCTTGCAATTAATTATCCAATTGGTAGACAACTCCCTTCATCTTTATCTTGGTGAAGGGGAGAGATTTTCCAACCAAGTTAGCTATGAAATACCAAATGTAAGCAAGGTTCCCTTGGATCCCCATTGGTTCTTTAAGATTATGACAGTTTAAAATTTCTGGGATTTAACTATAATTTTCTATATTGACCTCAATTCCACTGTTTCATAACAAAAATACAAGGAATTTATCAAACATTACCCTGAAATCACACTTCAAGGAGTTCATCTTAAAACTACGATGTCACAACTTGTTGAAGATTGTTTGAAGGTCTGTGAATTGATCACTTCACTATTGATATTTTAACACTAATTATTCATCATAAAATTCATTTATTCATACTAATATGGGATTAAAGATATTATTCATAGGAAATTGTAAGTAGAACCAATGTTCTTAAATAAAAAGGGCATGAAATGATAGAAAAAGATCCCCTGAGGTACACTGAATGTGGTGTCTTATTCATCTTTAGGGTCCAGGTTTATTATATTATACCTTAAATACCCATCCATGAAATAAAGGTATTAGAGGCCACTATTTTTATCGATCAAGAGTTATATAATTGGAAATGGGAAATCATTCTTCAGGCAGTGTCGATTAGGGTCTCTAAAATCAATGGGCACTATTTGCCAACACTTTTTCTTGATAGGGATGATGTTGAAAAGACATATTGGGTATTTAACTTCCTATAACAAGTTTTATTTGATCAATTTATCAACTTATGAAACAATATTAGTATCATGATATGGTTGAATCTACTTTTCCACCTACATGAGACCTCGATGGTCATTATGTAAGACAAACTAGTGTGTGGATACATCGAGATTTTGATCGTTAATTTATATATAATTCCAAGTGAACACACATCGATATTTCATTATAAATTAATTGTACATATTATGACCCTTGAGAGGCATGGTGTGGCTAATAAATATAGGCTACATGGCTTCTTCTATTTCTATATTTTCCTGCCTGAGCTCATCGATGGTGATGGAGATGCCTTCCTAAAATGTGGGAGGGGAGATCCTCAGGTCATGCTCTTCTTCTTCCACCTATGAGTTAGTGGATAAATTTTTAGACATGGTGGGTAGTTCCGGGGAATCTCAATTAGTTTTTAGGTGAGAGAGGATATTGGAAGATACATTATTATCCCGGACATCTAGAGTAATCATTGAGAGATTCCAGAGTGGATTATTTACCTTCATGTTGTTACTATGAATAGGAGGATCTTGGACAACTTAGATTAAATCTAATTCCTCAATCATGTTGATGGGAAGCATAGAATCAATATATATCACAATATTCTGATTCATATGGGACTTATCTAATACATTTAGGGCCACCAAATCATATCTTTATCCACCATTGGTTGTTTTCCTTCCCTTTTATAGAAACCTACCTCAGAATCTACGGATTCATAGGACTCTAATGGGAAACTGTTACCATGAAATATGCCAACATCCCCATAGATCATGTACTTTAAAAACTGATGAAATGTTGAAGTTACATCCACATGGATGTGAAGAAAAGGTATTTCGAGTAAGAAATTATATGTTGTGTCTTACTGGGTAACCATGAACTCAACATTAGATGTGTGGTCCCTAAACTGAACCATGATCTTGAAATTCCTAAGATGTCTTTTATCTATATTTTCATACATAAAAATGGTTATATTTATTGGAGATAAATCACCTTTTATATATCCCAAATGTTGAAAGGTCTGAATTGAGATGAGGTTGATCCCAGGACCATTATCAATCAGAGCCCTTTAGATATCAAAATTATTGAGTCTATCTAAAACTTATAGGGATATGATATGTCTCAGGATGACCTCCTCCCAATCTTACTCTATGAACGAGATAGATATATGAAATTATGACAAAATAGTCTTCGCGTGATAAAACTCAACTAAAGATACTTTTATCTCGAACTCTTGTGGGCTCGGAGGGCCTCAATAAGTTCCTCTCTTAGTTATTTGAAAGATGGAGATCATCCAAGATTGAGAGTTTTAATGAAACAACTTAAAACTATTTTAGAATATTCTACATTTATTCCAATGGTTTATGCTTCGCAAGGTGGGGTTTCTCCTTATTATTTTTTCTAGGAGATTAGGTATACGAGTCATACGAGCACGGTTCTTGAGCAAAGTTCAATGGAGAATATGATTTTAGTGGTGTAGGTCATGTCGAACATCCCCTTTGTCTAGGTTAATCAGACAATATTACCCTAACCAGGTGTTCATGTAAGATGATGGGGCTCGGACGACCACTGGAGGGCTCTGAGAAACCTCTTTGTTTCCATTAGGAACAATAGAGTGTTTTCCCATAGGTATTGACTACATACATGTCCTCTATGGCGATATAATCAAAATATTAGGTTCGACCATGCCCATGCTGTCCCCTGTATCCTCAGATCCTGCACCTTCAGACTCCAGATCCCTATTCAGGTATTGGGAATTCATGCTTGGAGGTATATTAATCATTAGATAAGGGTTATGATAAGTAAATACATTAATATAACCAAATATTATCACTCTATATGATGAAGGTTCCATTTGGTGGGGCAGTTCTGTTCTCCGGACATTGAAGGAAAGAAGTCAACAAGAGTCCTAGCATACATAGAAGTTGTTATTGACTCTTCCAATATTTTCTCTTCCTATGTATTATGATTAAGTCCCTCTCTAAGAGGTGTATTTTATACCACCTACCTAGGTGATGAAACCGTTTTGGGTTTGTGAAGCTATGCTCTGAGGGTGGAATGATATCAATTGACTAACTTTCTAGTCATATAGTTATTAAACATCTTCCCATGCCTATACAAAACCTCTTTACAACCATCATATTCTTCTAGTTGGATGAAAGATACACAATTATCGTGTTCTAAGAATTTTTCCAATATTACTTCTCTATAATGAACCATTATTTGTAGAATGTTCTTGAAGATGAAGCAATTATCTATGGCATGACCTAGATTCCTATGGAAAGGGTAGTAGTCATGACGATTAATTAGGTTGACCTTGCTGGGTTTCTTGGTATGTGGTATCTTGAGTAGGTTATTTTATATGGTTGCAATGAAATAACTAGGTACCTACTCTTTTAAGAAGGAGAAAACTTTATTAATTCATTCCACAAATCATAAGCATCCATAATCTCATATTTTTTCTAGTCGAGGGTGATTTGTATATTTCTACCACTATATAGGATATTCTGGGTGATTTGGGATTTTTTGGCTGCTTGATTGGGCACTCCTACTAGTTTGAGGGTAACAACAGTATTCTCTTCCTTACCAATCCTTTTCCCATGTATTGAGGGCATGAGTCAAGACTTAAAATGGGTCTACTAAATGAAATCTTCCAAATATTGTTTCATTTTTTAAAACTCACAGAATCTACATGTATAATTCTTCAAAATTGGAGGCGTCAATATCTTATGTTGGATACTTTCATCATATAATTCCAATAATTTCTCCTATGATAAAGGGATCCTAAGTGAATAGGTTAGCCATTTTTATCTGGCTCTGAAGTCCTAAACCCTATCATTTTTGTTTTCCCTGTAGTTTTTGCGGTCGAAAATTTTCATTTTCTATATTATGGAACTAAACTAATAAATTAATTTATGATGAAGGTCCACCCATCCTAAAATGAATCATGTTGGAAGGCTATTACACCAAATAATGGTTGGCCTTATCAGATTTTGTATAAAACACCTCATTTTGGCCACCTCCTACTGATCTCAAGGGACTATCATTAGACCACATCCAGAAAAAAAGTGCATGAGATGTTGTTCTAGATCTCTCATATCACCAAAGGCTGAGAATGTAGTATTTTCAAAATTGGTTGGGGGAAAAGTATCATCCACCCATTCGGGATATGGATTATTTTTGGGTTTCATGGGTGTATTTCACCCTTCTATGGATTCTATTTGGACAACCATGGATTCAATGAAATTTATTATTTTTGGAGTTACTACTATTTGGGACACCTACCATCTATAGGGAGAAGGAAGTTCTTGAGGAGGTGGCCCTTTTTTTATCACCCAGTGATTCTTAATCCATGATAAGACTGAATGATCACTGTGGTGGGGGAGAGGATGTCACTATAATGGAAGAAATTCATAATCATCTTCAACTTTCTCATTTTTTTAAACCGGATTCCTACATCTAGAGTTGACCTGGTCCTCATTTACCACTCTTTTAGGTGTATATTCACTTTCCTAATGTGTGTTTTGATGGATATTCATCTCTTTCTGAAGAAAATAACTAGTGGGAATGTTTCCCCTGACTATCTCCTCATTGTTTTTTCTGATATTTCGAATCTCATTTTCATATTGTTCCAACCATTCCTTTGTGGAAGTAATTTTTTCTTGTCTGGGTCATGAGTGGAATAAAACCGCACCTTTACCTTTATCCTTGTTTTTTTATCATATATGTGGAATCTCATTATTTGGAGGTTACAGGTTTTAGATTCTACTATCATTCCTTATAGTGCAGCCTTAGTTTGTTCATCTAAATCATCCTCCTCTCAAGTTATGTTTTTTCATATTACAACCCTATGAATTTCTATCTTAGTTCACCTAATTTTTTTTACTGATTGTGAAAAAATTCACTATGTTGTATTGGATAATGGTAGTTATATCATTACTCTCAAGGTAATAGGTTAATTCAGTACTTCTTTTATAAGTGTCATTTATCTTACCCTTAAACATATTGGATTGTTTTGGTTTACGACCATTATGGGGTTTAATTTCGTTCACCATACATTTTCCCCATCTCAGTCTTTGAATAAATACCTTGAGGTACATTCCATTCATGTTTTATGAATGTCCCCTAAATAGAAAATTGTGTTCCATTTCAAGAGGAATGAATGAGATGCAGACTTTCAATATTTTCCTCACAACCTGGAGAGGAATGATTACCAATATAGTTATGAAATTGATGAAAATTCCCACAACCCTACAGGTTGGGTCCTATTCAGGGCCACAATTGTAAATTTTTTATCATGTTGTTGAGGATTTTGTGATTCTTTTTTAGGATTTTATGACTCCTAAAATGGTAATTGAGATATAAATTCCATCATCCCTTCGAGATGGGGGTGATATGGAACCATTGATGATTTCCCCAGGACCCTCTTGAGGTGTAGCAAAATTGGTGATGGAAATTGAGATAAAAATCCCCCCAAACTAGTGTGATGGAGTGGGTTTTTAGTTGCCTCAAATATATCCCAAATCTTCTCAGGGATTGGTGACCCAAGTGGTGGAGGTGGTTGTAAATATTCCCCCTACCCTATGGGATGGGTTCTCTCTTGGACGACTACTCTGGAAGCTACTATTATGAACCATTTTATTTTTAATAATTATTCTCATGTATTATATGGGGGAAATGGAAGACCATGGTGGTAGTCATTTTGTAAAAGAATTTATCAATTTGTCACATCCTCGGCTTCCATGTTTGAAATGTTTTCCCATTTTTCAAAGGGTCTCAGCTTAAAAAACAATTTTCAGTTCTCTTCCTCCATTTACAATTTCTCTTCCGCTTCAACACCGGGTTGGCTCTTATGATGCGCATGAGCGTTGCCTAGGTTTTATGTGGACAGCCGCAGTGCGGGACGTACGCAGACGCTTGCACAAACAACGACCATTCAACCTGGGACCAATTTGTAGCTACTGTAGATGTCATGGAGTTATGCACCTGGATGGTTCAACATTTCTTTGGTTCCCTTTGCCATTGCATCACGATCCATCACACATGACCCCAATTTGGTTGGGATCGATGGATTCCATGATTATTTGGATTGTGCAGGTGTTCATCGTTATGATTGAACTTTTCGAGTGCTCTTTTGTTGGTTCATGTGTTTTAGGAGGATTTGGTTATTGTCTCGTTTCTCTTTTAGGTGGGTATGGATTTGGAAGTGGTTCCAAATCCCACCCGCCTATGGTTATCAATGTTTGTTCTGTTCTCACTAACCAAAAATGTGACTTATTTGAAAAAAAACATTTCATTTAGTCTGTCTTCCTCTATTTATAATGTCTTTACATATTTAAAGTGGGGTTATTCTATTGTATTGAACAACCAGAACGTGAATTACCTAGTCCCCTAATTTTTTCAGAGGATATGACATTATAGGATGTTGTATCTAGGGATTTATTCTATTTTGGAGACATATAAAAATGAAATAATTCATATTTTCCCCATCCTCGAATACATACGTCTGTTGGGCATTTGAAAATTAGTCAATGGAGAGTTGTCATGATATGGAAAAAATACTACAAAGGTAATTTCCATGATTTTCCATCTATAGGTGTAGTGATATAGAGAACACACCCATGTCCAGTTTACAACAGATTATATTTACGGTTTAAAGGTGACCCTCATATCCTAGATAGGGTATGTTTCTAGCCTTTAACCACTAATGAGTTGCCCATATATTTTGGTGTAGGTAAGGAATTAACTTCTTCTATAGCTCTTCTGGGATATCATAGTCAAGAGTGGTGTGGGAATATAAAATTTTTGGGAGGTTTTTTCAAGATAACTCTCTCCATATATCTATATAGGCCTCCTCCTCATCAGACTTAGGGGCTTCCACTGGTCAGACCACAATGGTTACTCCTCTAATTGGTCTTCTGATTGTGATGATGTGTTTCTAGTAGCTGATGGGGAACTATATATGGTTGACCCTTGTGTTTCTATAACCTCTATGTTTAAATATTTCTCAGTTTTTAGAACCTCTTTATACATAGGTTTTTGGGAAAGGGGAGTATTTCCTTTTCCGAGGGAGATATCATCATGGGGAGGTTAACCATGACGAATGTCCAGAGTAGAGTCCTTGTGGTCAATGTCACCCTACCATGAGGAGTAATATCAAGCTAATGACCACATTATAAATTATATTAATATTTAATGAACCATTTAGGTGTTTTGGATATTCATCGAACAACACCAAGGAAAATAACATTGAGAAGGTCAGAAATATGAGCCTCATTCTGCATCAAGGAAGAAATATGTCAACTGGCCTTTTGGTGTTGAGTAGGGATATGATCCTAATCCGTGAAAAATGTTATAACATTTGGATAAATTGCTTCGGATGTGGGAATATGATCCTACCACTGAGAATATTCTATATAATTTCGGTGATCTTCTATATTATCAATAGGAATATGAGCCTAGTTTTTGGTGGTTGGTAGAATATGTTGGTCAACCCTATATGAATATAAAATATGATCCTAGATCAACTAAGGATTCCCTATTAGAATACACTGATTGACCTCCAAAATGTGATAAGGTATGTGTTCCTCCTTCTATATATCCTTTGAAGGATACTAGTGTTGTCACTCATTGGCAGAAGTAGGGATATGAGCATGATTTCCATGAGCTATTATAATATTCCAAGTAGCATCACTAATAGGAATATGAGCCTACTCTGAGGCATGTTCCACTCTCACATGTTGATCCCTATATTTAATAGGGATATAATCATGGTCTTGTGACTTTAGAGTATGTCATCGATATTTTTCTACATGAATATGACCATGTCTCATGGAATGTGTCACTCTCACTAAGTGAGCCCCAGTTGGAATAGGGATATGAGCCCAGTCTAGTGCCTTTGTAGTATTTCACTAGTATTATTTGATAGAAATGTGTTCCTTTCTTAAGGTATGTGATTCTCTAAATTTTTGATCCCCATTTTGAATGAGAATATCATCCCGGTGTGGTGACTCATCATTTACCAGAATATGTCGATAATCTTCCTAGATGGGATAAATAATGCGTTCTTTATCTAGACTAGCCACATGTTCCTATTGATTATGGTTTTGTGCTACTCTTTGTATCATGATTTGAATAGGTTCTTATCCCTGTATCTCTACCATTTCCAAAATATTTTAGCATAGTTCTTCAGTTACTGATAGAATGTAGTGACACTTTCGAAAAGTGTGTGTATGAATGTAGGCCTTCACATTTTCAGTCTCCAATATGTACTGAAATATATCATCAATTGAAGTAGCCTCCTTGTTCCATCATAATATTTGGATGTTCTTCATGCATGGGGGAAGCGATATGTGCCTCCCCCATAATTTCTTTAGAAATATGCCTATAGAATTGATTCGAGTGAGTAAGGATATGAGCCTACTCACTGGATACTAGTGGAATATGCGGATGATCTTCATCAATGAAATTAGAAATAATATACCACTTCCATTTATCCAAAGCATTCTTCATCTCATGTGACTTCCTTGGTTCCTATTCATTATCTTCTATGGTGGAAATTTGTCGGGTGGTTCCCTTAGAAGGTGATTAAGGGGAACCAGAAGGATGACACTGGTCACAGGATCCCTCATTAGTGGGTCCTGAACCAGAATGGAGCCATAGATGAATCCTTGATCCACCTTACTTTGATAATGAAGGTTCTAATTATAACCCTTTAGGGATAATCTTATGAATCCATTTGTGATGGTAATGAGCATCACTATCTTCACTAAATCATTTTCTGAATGGGATGGAATCATCAGTTTCAATATCTATATTCCCTTAGATGAATCATAGAGGGTTGGAATTATACCATAATTATGGTATTCTCAAACCATTTTATTTTTCACCTAAAGCTGAATATGTCAGGTGAGTGTGGGTTTTCTACAACCCACAGGGGTTTCAATCTTAGATGATGTTTAGAAAGAGTCACTAGATGAATACAAGATCTCAGGTCGAGGTGTTTTTTGTGAGAGACAAATATATACTCATGAAGATAGAAAGGAACATGATCACTTATCAATGCATAATTACAAATATGATGCGTGATCAATCAAATATTCACATGTAACTCAATTATAATTTTTTATTATCGGTTTCACTATTTTTTTCATGTGGACATGTTAGTATGAGAATGGACTTATTTTAGTGGAACCTTGGCTAGATAAGATTTCATGTTAGGCATATCATTTTCATTTACAAAATGATATGACCCGACACATGTTCAGCCAATTTTTTTTTTTGAGAGATTCAAATCTGTTTCACCATTTTTGTTTCTCTCGAAGAATGCATGGTGTTCCTAGTTTAGGAGACAAGGTTCCCAACACTCATAATGATTCATATATTCTATCATTACATGATTTCACACTAGGTATGCCATTTTTATTCTTTTTGAGGGTTGATTTTTGGGGTTCAAGTATAATTGAACAATCACCCACTCCCAGTTCAACATGATCATTTCTTAGAAACTACCAATCGATCCCACATCCAATACAAGGTACCGAAATACTTTCCAAAGGCAGGTGGTCAAATGGGTTTTCAAATCCAATGGAACTTATAAACACACATTGGTCGAGGGGATGGGATTTTAGGCTTATCACACCCTTTTAGGGGTGGGATTATCACCTACTCAATATCTCTCTTGTAGACTTAATATATGTTCATCAATCTGTTCATAATCCTGATGCCAGACCAGATTACCAAAAAACGTGATTTCATATAGAATCCTTTTATGTGGAAAGGGGGGTTCTACTGGTGAGGTTTTCTATATGTATCCTAGGTTCTTTATCCATTTCCTATTATTTCTTAGCAATGGGTAGTTGTTTATATTTTGAATACAGATAACCAATAACTCTGTAGTTTTCTTCTATCCATGGAGGTAGTTGATATTTCAAGTTTGGGATTGTACCATAATGATCATACTACATATCATATTTATAATAAGAATAAATACCCACATAGTTTGTTTAAACATTGTAGTTTAACACCATATAAAAAGTACATATATAAAGGAACTTAGGCATTGGGTATGAAGCTCTATCACTAGGAAGGGATCATACATGTCTTACTTATGAGAGGAATTAGATTCATCATTGTTTGATTTTCCTTTGATACTTTTATTGAGGTGGATTCCCTTTTTAGATGTAATCCATATAATTCCACTAGATGGGAGTTACAATATAATGTTTTCTTGACTGGGGTGAATTAATGATGAGAATTATATGATTATTTAAAATACTTAATCCAACATGATCTATGCATGGTTTGGGAGTAAATGGATAGTGTGTAATCAATCTCACAATATATGGATGTGGGACTTATGCACTGGGGTGACCTTTATGGGGTGTTTGATATGGATATCAGGCCATAGATAGGAATCCTACATATCCTTCTTATAAAATGAATCATAGTGTTTTTAGTTTAGTTATCTTCTCAATCCATTGATGGATGAGAAAGAATGATGAACCCATTATAGAGCTAGGGTCCCACATGTTATATTGACTAAAATATGGAAGTAATTACACTATAGAGGATTCCATTTATAGATTGATCCTTGGAAAGGTTCCCTACATATCCTATTTGTATAGGAATCAAAGTTCTTATATTTAAAATAGGGGTATGACCAAATCTGCCTACTAGACAAGGTTATCATGATCCGAGGTGCCTTCATGAATTGTCTTGACTATTTTTATGACATGTATGAGGTGTCTGTCTGACATGTATGAGGATTTTTGGACATTCCCCTATTTACTAGTGGACAAGTCCAATGATAATTTCGTGATCTGGTTGACTTTTCCAGAGGATTCCACGTGACTGGGATGGCATGTCTAGAGGACATCACATGGATTTTTTAACATGCCTAGAGGACATCTCATGACCTATTTGACATTTCTAAATGATGGTTCAAGGCTTGGGTGAAATATTTGGAGGAGTTATCAAGACTTGAGAGACATGATTGATGGACATACCATGATTTAGGTGACATGTATAGAAGACATTGCATGATCTGACTAATATTCTCAGAGAACATTGTATGACATGGATGGAATGTCATAAAGAATTCGCAAGATATATCTGGAATGTTTGGAAGGCATCACATGACTTGGATGGAACATCCAAAGGATGAATCATGACTTGGTGGACATATCCAGAGGACTTCACAAGACTTAGTTGACATTCCTAAAGGACATCACATGATCTTGATGGTATGTCTGAAGGGAATCGACAAACTTAGGTGGCATGTCTTGGTGATATCACATGATCTAGATACTTCATGTGAAGAACATGATTACTTCGAATGAAATTTTAGCTATCTATATTGACATAAGTCTCCCATGTTTTTCATAATTTATTTCAAATGTGCCTCAAGATTCATCAAGAACTAAATTTTTTAGAACCTTCATGACTAAGACAACTTCCAAGATCTCCCTCGCATAATCTAAATGGTACAATGAAATTCCTTTTCATGATCTATAGGGTGATCAATTGAAGAAAATATTCATATCACGTGATCCCTTATGTTTCTATCTAGATTTTACTTGTCAGTACACTCTTGCATTCATGTGACTTTCCACTCTTAGAAGTCTGCACTTCTACACTCCCATGGGTGTAGTCTTCATCATGTGTTTTTTATGAGGGGGAAGGATTTATAAGCCTATCCATACAAATTATACACCACCTTTCTCGGATTGTATCCTTCATATATGAGATGGAGTTAAAAGAGTGATCATCGCATCATGCACTTCTCATTATCCTTCTGTAGGTAATTCAAGGCATCACATGATATTTTGTGACTACGAGATAACTTCGTCATCACCATGTCAATTGGACCCATGGATTATCAAAGGGATCTCCCATAAACAATTTATATGTCAAATGGTCATTGTATCATTGAGATTATACGTCTGATAGTCTTTGGGTGATAAAGAAACCAACATAAAGGGTTTAATGTGATAAAAGAAGATGGATATGGGGTCCTTCATGATATTTATATGGCCTGTCAAGGGCCTCTCATGAGATCAAGATAGATTTTCAACGGGTATTTGTATGATTGGGATGTCTTATCAAAGCTAATTCGCATGACCAAGTCAACTTTTCAAAGGAATTTTTCACAATTGAGCCAGCTTATAAAAGGTCCTTCACATGACATAGTTGGTTTTTCAAAGGGAATTCACACGACGGAGCTAGCTTGTCAAAGGGAATTTGTGGAGAGAATGGTAATCACATGAGGTTCATAACTCCTTGTAATGAAAATCAGTGTATCTTCCCTTTTCTAGAGGCTTCTTCCATTTCCAGTTTTATTTTATTTCTCACTTTTATAGGATAGGGAATCTCACAAAATCGTGAGATACTTATCATAGAAATTCAATATATTTTTCTATAACGCATCATGTTATCAATGTTAAATATCACGATAATATGTGATAATTTTCATGGATAGTCCCTAATATTAATTGTGGATCCATAGTGGAATCACATATTTAAATGAATTTTTCTGAAGTCCTTCACATGTTGAAGGTGACAAGACATCATGCCCTCATGTGACATGGTTGACATGTCACTGGGGGCTCTCCTAGGTCTTCAAAATTTTGTAAGAATCTCACATGAAGATCAACATAACTCTCCATTGCATGAATCTTTCACCTTTCTTCACCTTTATCTTATAAGGGATTTTGGATAATTGTTAGACGTACATTAGTTGACAAGTCTCATGATCAGAATAACTCATCTGAAATACTCCAAAAGATCATCAGTGCTTGATTAGATGCCTTTATAATAATAGGACGGTTTGTCATAAGAAATTTGTGTGATCACAATTAGATCATGTGCGGTGGATGATTCGTTCGCATGAACTTCCCAAGGTCATGTAATCACATGTCCTAGTGAAGATTATGAAATACTTGTGATTAGGCCTCATCAACTTCGTCTAAATCCTTATTTTGTTTTGTAGAAAAAATAATACCCATGGTTTTGGTCTTTCTTTAACCCTGGAATTGTTGATGCTCATGTGGAGGGGGTCAACATTGATATCTTCCATGTTCACCATTACCGATCACATAAGCTCACCATTTCTTATGAATCCTTTCCCCAGGTTATAAAGAATAATTTTATGTAGGATTTTTTTATGAATGTTACAAAAGGGAAAGATACTTATGGAAGATGTTGAATATCTTTTATTAAATTATAATATTGTATACCTAGTCTAAAAAGACACAAAACCTTTATTGTTCTTGGGCATGTATTTTTTAAAAATATTGAATATTAATCTATAAAGATGTGATATTTAGGTCTGGAAATCATGGGTCTCTATAAACAAGATATTTAGTGAGTTCATTTAGTCTATTAGATAAAATGGGTTAAAATTGTCCTAAGAAGGTGTTTAGATAAAATAAGAGGATCGGGTATGCCTTAGAAGGATATGTGTGGTTTCAATTGAGTTTGAATTTGTTAATAATCCTTGAAATGGATTTTGTAAATAGGGTTACCATAGGAAAAATAATATTAAAATTTATACTAATAAAAATAGGGTAATTAATACATCAACAAGCCTCAATTTTAAAAAATTATTTTGGATTTATTCAAGTGGATGGGATCTGTAAGGGGGATACTTGATCAAGGATGGAAAATGATTAAGTCTTACAGTTTGGATACACTTTATAAAAAAATTATATAAAGGATAAAAGAAATAATTTAAAGGATTTATATTGACTATATAGTGAGGTTTTAATGTAAAACAGGTATGTTCATAATGAAATTATATAGGAGTTCCCCACCTCTTTAAAACTTGAATTTGGAGGCTACCTGAAGCAATCATTTTGTGAGATTCTCAATTCCAATTGTATTATAGAAAATGATCCAATTTAAAAAATAATATTTATCTAAATATCTCTTAATTCCATCAAAATGTGAGTTAGGGGGGCTATTTATTAGAAAAATATAGTGGTTCAAAGGTTTTGAAATGCAGGTATTTGGTCATTATAAAGTACTCACAGACACATAAGATGTCAGTGGTCATGATAAGATTCCATGCTTAAACTAAAAAATATGCACAAGCCATATATTATCCAGGAATTCATAAATAATGTATGTGTATAATGAATAAATGTTATATGGGTCACATAATTATGATGTGTCAATATAATTATTTCATGAATATATAATATTTACATGGTAAACTATATTCAATTATACTAAATTGGATACTTTCACCCAGTTTCTTTATGATTCACTTTTCTAAGTGTTTATAACTTATTCAAAGTATGAAAATATGTAAATATAAATAGTTTTTAATTCTTTGAAATATCCACTAAATAAAAATAGAATAAAATATTTTAAGAGAAATAATTTATGTCAAATTTTCCAAAAGAGGAGATTCGTGTTTACATTGAGTATACTTTCATGACACAAGAAATCAAATGAAAAAATTTATTATATTATAGAAAGGGAGATATAAATGAATTTAAAGATAAAGTTACATCATTAACCAGACATAACCACATATTATTAAGAAGAAGAAAACTAGTGGGTCTCTCATAAGATATTTAGGAGGAATAATTGCAAATAATACAAGACTATACATGTTTCCTATGCGTTTGAACTTAATAAAAAGAATAAATTTGTTTCAAGAGATATATTTTCCTTAAAATACTAATAACTAACTCTTGCATCAATATTTAAGCTTATACAATCATATTTTTTCCAATTCATATTTATTTGATCTTATATGTGAGATTGAGAGAAAATAGAAATGGATTTTCCATATAGTCTTCCCTAATTAGTTAATGGGTGTTACAAAATTAGAGTTTTAAAAACAAAATCACAAAACAGATGGATTCACTAATTAACCTTATCCCCCTTCTCAATGAATTATTCTTGTTTTTTCTAAGAAAAACTATTTGGGGGTATAATGAAAATTATTTGAATATACTGGAATAAAGATAAATATAGAGTTATTTCTTTTAATCAAAAATGGGTTTTCAAGTATCATGATTTTCATTTGTTCATCTTTATTCATTACAACTTTTTTCAAATAAATTTGAAAATATTTTTTGTTTAAAATTATTATAAAAAAGTAATTTTAATATTCAATTAATTCTATATAATAAAATAATTATCAAAACTAAATTTTATTTAGATTATATATAAGATTTTTTATTAGTAAAAGGAAATATAACATGGATATATTTTAGTGGGATTTATTAAAACACATAATATATGGTTTATAAAATGTTATGATAATTATAACAATGTTATTTAATAATTAAAACATGCCTTTATATTGTATGTTTTCTTAAAGAAAAAACCACTCATTGACTAACATGTTTTTATTATTTTGTTTTGGTAGGATTTTTAAATTCATAAGAGTTAGTGTGATCTATTAATAAATATGAAATATTTCAAATGAAATTATTTGATTATTATTCTATATGTAATGCCCAAAAAATCTAATGTTGGAACATTGTATTCGATAGCGTATATGACATGCAACACCAAGCATGTAAGAGAATATAATATCCTAAAAATATATAATATATTTAGTATTTTAAACAAATCCAATATAATTAATAGCTTTAAATGATTGTGACACTGTGTTATCATATGTCACATGAAACAATGAGTTTACTTAATGATTTGTGTTACACACAAGACCGAGTTTTACCAAATAATGATATATTATAAACTAATTATTTAATATAATAATATATAACCTAGTTGTTAAATTTTAGATTATGAATAGTATTAGATAACTTTTGAAAAAAATTTGTTTACAAAAACATGAAATGAATTCATTGGTTACCAATTAATTAGAATTTAATATAAGAACAAATTGAATATAAAGGGAATGTCTGTATAGAAAACTATTTTTATTCACACAAAGTTGTTTTATCCTAATTAATTAAATTAATTACAATTAGTGGATGATATTAATTTAATATATATATATATACATATTCAATAGAATATTTTTTATATTCATCCAATATATTTTATAAGAATAACATAAGAACAAACATAATATTTCAATAAAAAAATATATTTTTATTAAGGCACTTTTACCACATTTTAGTGGAGAACTTATTTTAAATCCAATTTTTGAAAATTTTATAAATGATATATTTTCAAAAAAAAATTAATATTAGAAATAGGAACATAAAAATTAGGTTAGGGTAAATATTTGGTATTTTTTTGTGAAGTTTCACTTTTTAATGAATAGTGAAAACGGTGAATTTTAATTCAAAAACTGATTTTTTTTATTTAATTTATTTATAAAGTTTAGTTATTTTTTTAAATGTATTTAATGCTTAATTAGATTAATTTTTTATCACTTAATGAAATTTAAGTAATTTTAATTGATTTCACTTTGAAATTAGATATAAAAACTTAGCAAACTTTTGAACATTTTTACTTTAAAAACACGCATTATCGTCCTGTTTATGATATTAAATTTAAATTAGTTTTGAAACTTCAATGATTTTAATTTTTAAAATTGGATTAAATATTTATAATTGGAATAATTTATTTTTAAAAAAAATTTAAACATAGTTTTTGACTAAAAGTATTATTGAATGTAATTAAAACTAATAATAATGATTAAGGTGAAATTTAGCTTAAGAAGGGTCTAAACCTTAAACTCAAGGGCCAAAATTACCAAGAAACTTCTAAAAATACATTTATGGTAATATTTAGACCCTATAATCCTTTTAATTTAATTTGGATCGTTATTTTACCTAATTTCAACGGTAAAAATGTGGGTGGATTTCCCTTTTCCAAAATTTACAAGAGTGTTACTCCTCCACAATAAAATGGGATAATCTCATCCCACTTACTCACACCTCTCAATAGACTTTGGTTAAAACAAGATCTGAAAAAATATCTCCAAACCCCCCCCCCCCCCCTCATCATATAATCCTCCCCTTGGGAAAGAATCTATCCAAGGAATCCCTTTGGTGAGAACCAAAAGGAGTTACCCAAAAAAAAGGTAACATCTTTCATCATTATCTTTAGAATTATTTCTTTCTCCACTCCCTAAACTATACATATTCTAACATTATA
Organism: Viscum album; assembly: GCA_963277665.1. Lineage (NCBI taxonomy): Eukaryota > Viridiplantae > Streptophyta > Magnoliopsida > Santalales > Viscaceae > Viscum > Viscum album. The sequence goes on along the minus strand of OY728123.1, from coordinate 2,066,171,485 downwards.
TAAAAAAGTATCTTGAATATACAAATATTTTCTATTATAATGGCTTTACCTACAATTACACACACTTACATCTAATGGGTAACGAACTTACCGTTTATGTGTTAGGAAAATTACTGCCTCACAAAACGAAGTTCTTTTTTCCTTTAACTCCTTTAATGGTTGGTAATTCTGATGGAAATGCAATTTATATATGATATATATGATAATTAGTTTTTCATTATAATTATTTAATTATTTTATAACACATAATCTTATACTTTCCATTTTTTGAAAATATGATATCATTATTTGTTAAAGTGTGGACTACTACCTCCTAAAAGTGATGTGATTTGATCACATGATACATGGAATGTATAAAATATGGTTTTAATTTAAAAAATTTTAAGTTAAAAACATATATATTATATTCAGGAAAATTTAACATTATATAAATATTATATAAATCATTTTATTTACTACTCTTTCAAACACACAAAAGTGATAGCGTCGGTCATGGTCGTATGGACTACCACCTCCTCGACATGATCTGATTCCTTTTACGTCATAAGAATTATATATATAACTTTATATGATTAAATAACTATGTATTTATTAAATAATTATAATTATGGAAAGATATTTTGTTACATACCTTTTTCTATAATGATCATTAAAAGATGGGAACGTTACTCGTGCATACGTACGACATACCGTCTCCATGATTGTAATGTTGGTTAATTTATCACAAACATATTTAATGTTTGGTTTTAAAAATATAATTTATCTATTAATAAAATATTTATTTCTTGATTATTATTATAGGTATTTTATATAATTAACCCTTTGATCACAGCTGGCATATAAAAGCTGTTTTTGACACACAAATAGAATTTGGTCAAAACACCGAACGTAAACATAATTGATTAAGTAGTTGAATAAAAAATGGTAATAAGGAAAATAATAGTTATTATAAACATTAAAAATATTATAAAGAAATTAAATAATTATCATAATTGTTTTAGTAAGGAATATGAAGATATATAAAAAAACAAATGCAAGGTAAGGGATTTTCATCTAACTTTTTACATATGTGAGATAAATATCATAATCACCACTAACTTTTTTTCTGTTGTGTATATAATACCCATTATGATATATTATATCATTAATAATTTTATATTCATGGTACTTAAAGTTTCATTTAATGTAATTTCATCATTAGGATTCAGGTTTAAAATGCTTCAAAGTGGTATGGGACACTTTGAAATTTTTAAGGATTATTATTCCCAAGAATAATTTTAATAGTATTTTATTTCAATTCAAGGAAATTATATGAAAATTGTACAATAAACACTTTAATTTTTCTATCATATGGTTATTCATGACAATTTTCAAGTGTAAGTACCATTTTTTCACTCTTTTAAACTCAAGTGTGTTAGAAAATGTTTTTAAGAAAACCTGACATCATTTCTCTCTTTAGATGGAGAACCTATTTTCTTCTTAAAACCCATGATTTATTAAACTATTTTCAAAAATGTTTTTAACTTTGTTAAAATTATTTGGTAAATAAATTTTTATCCTTTTTTATTATACAAATGTTTTTCAAAAGAATTTTTTTTCGATTTCCAAAAGGCATTTTTCTATCCTATTTAACATGAAAAAGGAATGTTATTTTTACCTCGCATGGAAAATATGGATTTACCTACCATAATTTCTTTGAATATTCCTTTGAATTTCAAAAAGTTTAATTTTTAAATAAGTATTTTCCCAAATTTATTTTCAAATAAATTTTTTTTCAAAACGTTTTTCAAAAGAAAAGGATATTTTCCTCAGGAATATTTTTAAAAAAAATCTTTTTATAGTATTCCCATCCATCAAAGACAATAAATAGTTATTTTTACTCCACTTGGGATATGTTTTATTGGAACCATCTTTATTCTTCCTATATATGGTTTGTGATTTATTTTTATAAGGATATTATTCACATTCACTTCCTTGATTTATTTTAGTCCCCTTGAAATATTCAATTTCTTATTATCATTTGACAATGAATTTACCCCAAAATATCCATATCATTTTTTAAAGATATGATTATTACCAGAACTATATACCATTTTTCATATGATGTTTACTCTGAAAGATATTATATTTTTTTGGGGAAACATTGATAAATATATATCTTTTATTCAATATAGATATTTTATAAGTCATAATATTTATTCAATACGACGAATAATTAACATATGAAAGACACAAGTTGGGGACTGTTTAAGTAATTACCTATAGTTTGGTTACTAGTAAATGTAATTCCCTCGATGCATCAATAGTCTCATGAGATGTAATTAGTTGGTGATAAACCCTTTGTGTTTGTTTCCAAGCATAATAGCTGGGTTTCTACCCATATAATAGTTTAAACTGCCTAGAGATTTGGTCTTGATGGTAATGGTTCCATGTACCTAGGAAACATACCATCTAATAATTAAGAATTCCCCTCATTTAGATTTAATTATTAGTTATCAATGATATTTTTCATCGACATATGTACGGATGAATTTCATTCTTAGATTATTGATTAAATGGTATTTTTTTAGTCTCATATTGTTCCATATTTATTTTACCTTATCTAGTTATTTCAATGGAATGGGTTTCCATTTATTTACCTTTCCACTTGATTATTCAATTGACTCATTATTTATTCTATATTAAATTACCCTTACTGAGCATCTAATGTAACCCTTATTTTTGCTTCCTTTCCCCATGAACACAAGAAGAATATTGAGAATGTTATGCAAGGATATTCTAGATAGAATAAAAAAATCCATGAGAAAAAAAATTTAAATTTTAATTAGTGTATTATTTTGTAATAAAAGAATCATTTATGTAACTGGTTAACTAATAATACTAAACTCTTCGATCCTTTGGGATATTATTCCTTATAATCATTACAATGTAATGATAGTAGACAACAACTCTAGGATTTTTATAGTCGATTTTCTATAGTTAGTATCAGAGGAAGTTTAGTAGGAATAGTGGGAACTAGATTTAGGAAAACATAGATTAGATAACATATAAATAATATAGAATTTGAGTATATGTATAGGAGAATATCCTAAAGTTTTGGTTAGATAGATATTATGTAGTTTATCTAGCAGTATATCCCTATCTAGATACTACAAGTAGACATTGTTCTAGCACAGATGTACTAAGGAGTAACAAATTTGACAAGGTGTGTCAGGATAGACTCAGAGTAACCTGGTACATAACAATGGGCCTTACTATGCACCTGGTTTGACACTTGTAAAGGATATACCTAAGATAATTCACATTTTCTTTATAAACCATTATAAAGGATTTTGACAATGAATAATCTAGGTTAAACCTAAAGTGTTTTACATTCAAGATAAGGTGTCATGATTTAAAAACCCTATAAATGATATTATGGATAAACACTAGACCAAGGAAGCTAATATGTGGAAATAAATGTATAAAGTATATATGTATTATAATTTTATTAATAACCTTATTTAGAAAAATATTTATTGATTAACATTATTTCAATTATTTCCGACATATTTATTTTTGAAATTATATTAATATGGTTTTAGAAAAGGAAAATCTATATTCAAGTGAGGGAAAATAATATTCTAAAAGGCTACGAGTCCTGAGTCCATGAGAGAAGGATAATAAGGGTTTTACACCAACCACTGACCTACACAATTTCCTGGTTTACTATGTCATTATTTATAGTTATACAATTTGATGAATAAATATTGATGATGATCTAATAGTATAAATTTTTGGGTTTATAGATTAATTTAAAAACCATATTAACTTTTGGATAATATTTAGAGACAAATAGATAGATTTCCACTCTTTTATAGGACTTAAGATCCATTAAAATTTTATTTTAGTACTTCAGGTATCAAAAGTTAATTTTTGGATATCTATTTCTTGAATTAGTGGATAAATTAGAATTGGATCCAAAGTAAAAAAGGATGAAAATTGTGTGTATAGAAACATGTTAAGTAAGTGCATTTCCTTATATTCATAGGCTGTAAAATAATTACTCAACACTAAAAAATGGTAAAAAAATGTTGTCTGAATACATTAATTTTTTTTTGAATTGATGGTCTTCTAAATCATCACAGATTTATGTATTTCAGGACCTCAACTTTAAATATATAATTTAATTGATTATGATTTTTGACCTCAAAAACTTTATATAAATATCTGAGCTTTTATTCCAAGTATATATCTCTACTTTAAAATAATTTTCTCTTACTTAGAGACCTAGTTATATGTTATCCCATGTGACTTGTGTACTTCCCATTCTCTATTTTCTAAAGTATTTATTATGAACCCTTCTCTCTATGTGGGATTTAAATATAGGAAATACCAAAAAATATATTACCAATTTCATGTTTAAATTTAGAGGAATCAATTTAATTAATGTGGGGAGAATTAAATTTCTCAGAAAATCAAAAGTATGAACATTGTATTCGATAGCGTATATGACACACACCACCAAGAACATAAGTTAATATAATATCCCAAGAATTTATAATATATATACTATTTTAAATAAATTAAATATAATTTATATCTTGGAATTCACGTGACACTGATTTAGAATACTTTACATGAAACCATGAGTTTCTTAAATGACTTGCATTATACGCAAGACTGAGTTTTAGAAAATAATGATATATTATTAAAATAGTTTTTAGTATAATAATATATAACCTGGCCATTAAATTAGTGGTTTTGAATAGTATTATATAACTTATGAAAATATATAGTTTACACAAATATTAAATGAATTAATTGGTTACCAATTAATTATAAATAAATATATGAACCAACTGAATATAAAGGGAATGTTTTTATAGAGAATTATTTTTATGCACACAAAGCAGTTTTATCAAAATAAATCAAATTAATTAAAACTAGAGAGTGATATTGATGTAATATATATAGAATATATTCAATAAAATATTTGTTTATATTCATTGAGTATATTTTCTAATCATAAGATAAGAACAAACCCAATATTTCACATAACAACTTATATTTTTATTAAGGCAGTTTTACCACCTTTTAATGGAGAACCTATTTAAAATCAATTTTTTGGAACATTTATAAATATTAAATGTAAAAATAAACTTAATATTTTATATTTAAACATAAAAATTAGGTTAGGGTGAATTTTTTTTATTTTTCTTTGAAGTATGATTTTTTAATGAATAGTGAAAATGATGAATTTTAATTGAAAACTGATTTTTCATAGAATTTATTTAAAAGGTTGAATTATATTATTAAATTTCTTTAAAGTTAAATAAGATTAATTTTTTCAACTAATATAATTTATTTCATTGTAATAAATTTCACTTTGAAATTAGATATAAAAACTTAGCAAACTTTTTAATGTTTTTACTTTAAAAACTCGCATTATCATCCTAACTATGGGGTTAAATTTAAATTATTTTCTGCCACTTATATGGTTGGAAATTGGAAAAATGGATTCCATATTATTAATAATAAAAATTTATAATTTATAATAAGTTTAATTTAGTTTTTTACCAAAAATATTAGTGAAATTAATTAAAATTAGTTATCACGATTAAGGTGAAATTAAGCGTAATAAAGGACTAAAGCATAAACATAAGGGCCAAAATGACTTTGATGCTTGTTTAAAATCCATTTTATGGTCATATTTTGACCATATTGTCCATTTTATGGAATATTTACCATTATTGGATCCAATTTTAAAGAGAAAAATGTGGGTGGAATTCCCTTTTTCCAAAATTTATAAGAGTGCCACTCCTCCTCCACTATAAAAAGGCCTCCTCTCCTCCCACTTACTCACACCACTAAAGACACTTTGGGTCAATAAATATCTTAAAACATATATCCTAAAAAACCCTAAACAAATCATAAAACCCTCCCATTAGGAAAAATCCATCTAAGGAATCCCTTCGGTGCAAATCAAAATGAGTTACCCAAATAAGATGTAACATCTTTTCTCAAGCTCTTTAGTTTTATTTATTTCTAAACTCCCTGTAATATCATTATTAAATGATTATATAACAACACAATTATCCTTAATATGTTTATATGTTTTTATTATAATTTTTTTACCAATAATTACACAAAATTATATCTAATGGGTAATGAATGTACCGTTTATCTATAAGGCGAATTACCGCCTCACAAAACGAAGATATTAATTTCTCATTTTCTAACTTTCAAGGTTAATAATTATGAATTAAATTATATTTATATATAATATATAAGATAATTATTATCTATTTATTATTATTTAATTATTTTATAGCACATACCATTATACTTTCTATTTTGTGTAAATATGATAACAACGTTTGTGGAAGTTAGGACTACTGCCTCCTAAAAGCAATGTGATTCGATCACATGATACATGAAATGTATAAATTATGGTTTTAATTAAAATTATTTTAAATAAAAAACATATATATAATATTAATTACGTAATTAAATTTCTTGATATGTAATATATATCATTTTATTTACTATCTTTTCACACACTAAAAAGTGATAATGACGGTCGTGCACGTATAGACTACCGCATCCTCAACACGGTGTTATTCCTTTTACATCAAAATAATTAAATATAAAAGTATATAGGATTAAATAAAATTTTATTTATGAAAAAATTATCATTATGGAAATATATAGTGTCGCTTACTTTCATTTCATAACAATCATTGAAAAATGGGGATGTTACTCATGTGTATGTACGACTTACTGTCTCTATTATTGTAACGTTGGTTCATTTTGCATAACAAAATTTAATTATTCATTTTAAATGTATAATTTATTATTAAATATAATAATTATTTCATGATTATTATTCTTCATATGTTGTATAATGATCCCTTTGACCATATTTGACCTACAAATTTTTTTTGACAAATAAACCGAATTTGGTCAAAAACCCGATGTAAACTTAAATGATTAAGTAGTTGTATAAAACATGGTAATAAGTGAAATAAAAGTTATTATAAACATTAAAAATTTTCCCAATCAAGTAAATATTTTCCATAATTTTTTTTAGGAATATAAATACACACAAGACAAATCGTACGTAAGGTAAGAAATTTTCATCACACTTTTTACATATGTGGGACAAATATCATAAACACCACTTATTTATTATGTGTGGTGTATATATTGAAAATTTTGATATATTATATCATTGATAATTTTATATTCAGGGTGTTTAAATTTTTATTTTTTTATTCCTTTGTGAATATTATGATTTAAAATGAATAAAAGTGGTATGGGACACTTTGCAATGTTTAAAGATTATTTTCCTCAATAATAATTTTAATAATATTTCATATTCATTTGGAAAAATTATATTACTGTTTCTAAATAAACTCTTTAATTTTTATCTCCTCTAGTTATTCATGACCTTTTTCAATTATTAGTACCGTTTTTTTACTATTTGGTACGCAATTATTTTAGAAGATGTTTTTACGAAAACCCAACATTATTTCTCTTATTAATAAGAGAACCTATTTTCTTCTTAAAAATAATGTTTTATTAAAAAAATCAAAAAAAAATCATCCTTTTAAAAATTATTTAGTAAATAAATTTTTACCCTTTTTTTATTTTACCAATATTTTCAAAAGAATCTTCTTTTAGCTTTTCAATAAAGAAATTTTTATAACCCTTTACCATGAAAAGGGAATGTTCAAAGGAACGTTTTTTCATAATTTTTTTCAAAACATAATGATATTTTCCTTGTGAATGTTTTTTAAAAGATATTTTTATATTATTTCTATCCATGAATGAAAAAAAACATTTATTTTTACTCCAATTAGGATATTTTATATTGACACCATCCTTATTCTTCCTCTGAATGTCTTAGGATTTATTTGACCATGGATAGTATTCAAATTCACTTACTTGATTCTTTTTAGTCCACTTGAATTGTTAAATTTTATATGATCATTTGGTATTGAATTTACCCTAAATATCCATATCATTTATCATAGATATTTCTATTTCCTAAATCGTATACAATTTTTTAATATGGTGTTTAATTTGAAAGTTATTTAATTGTTTGGGGTAATATTAATAAATCTGTATCCTTTCTTCAATATGGATATTTGATAAGGCATATTGTTTATTTGATATGAGTAATGATTGGTACATACAAGAAATGGGTTGGGGATCATTTAAATAATTCTTTATAGGTTGGGGACCGATCAATGTAAACCCCTTGATGCATTGATAGTCTCATGAGATGAAATTAGTTGCAGAAAAACACTTCAAGTTTGTTTCCAAGAAAAATAGATTTTTTTTTACCCATAGAATAGTTTAAACTATCTTGAGATAAGGTTTTGAAGGTAATGGTTCTATGTACCTATGAAATATGGCATCCAATAATTAATAATTTCCCTTATTGAATTCAATTTTTATTTATCCATGATATTTTTCATTGACATGTCTATGGGTGCATTTCATTATGAGTTTGTTGATTAAATGGAAAAAAATTTAGTTTCATACCTCTCCATATTTATTTTTCCTTATATAGATATCTTAATGAAATCTGTTTTCATTTATATACCTTTTCATTTGATTATTCTAATTGATTCATCATTTCTTCTATTGTACGTTACACTTATAAAGAATTTGTGCTCACCCAAATTTCTGATTTATTTCCCTAGGAACTGAAGAAGTATATTGAAAAATTTATGCAAGGATATTCTAGATGAAATAAAGTTATTATCCTCAAAATAAAAAATAATATGTTGTAATTAGTGTATTATTTTGTAATAAAAAACTCATGTAAGTATCTATTTTTCCAAGAATACTAAACTATTAAATCATTTAGGATATGATTACTTATAATTATTCCAATGCAATAGTAGTAAAGATCAACTCACGGATTTCTGGGGTTGGGTCGCAACACTATATTATTTTAAATATATGAACATGGGAATCTATTCTATGTTTTCTCAAAGCACATGTAATTTTTAACTTTTTTTATTTGAGCACATTTTCATGTGGATAATATTTTATTGGATTCGTTATAGAATTAAGAATTTTTATTATTTTCATGAAGAATAAAATATTCATTAATTTTTAATTTTATTATTTAGTTTTACTATAAAATATAAATGAATAAAATATATTTTGATATATTAATGAAAAAAATAATGATTCTGTTAAAACTTTTTTATATATAACATAGTAATTTGATAATGAGAGTGAGACCTATCTTATCTTAAAGGAAAAAACTATTTTTCAAAAGATATGTTATTTCTTTTGTTTTTACATATGTTCTAAATAGTGAAGTCATGTTAGTATTTGTTATAGCATTGAATATATCATTTTTTAATTTTCGTGGAAATTCGATATAGTTACTTTAATTTTTGAATTTTTTTAAATGTGTTTTTCTTGAAGAATATAAAATTGTTTACTATAAAGATCTCCTTTGTAAAATATTAAAATGGATAAGAGTTGGTGTGATTTTTTGAAACTAATAACAATTTTTTTATTAATTTATATTAAATATAAAATTATTATTTAATAATCCAATCATTTATTCATGTTTTGGGTTTTATTGAAAGAAAAAAATCATTGATCTGTTACATGGAAGAATTTAGTGACTATTATTTTTCAAAGTACAAAATATTTTTTCAATGAAATTTTTTTATGAAATAGAACATATATATTCTCTTTATTATATGTTTGGTTTTGAAAAGGGAATGTGAATTTTCAACTTTACAGATCTTTATATTATAATATGAATTTTTTATTTTATAAATATTACAAAAACTATGTAATTTTATTTAATGTTTTAGATGATTTTTTATTCAGATATTTATTAATATAAAAAAACTTATACATATAAATATGATGGTAGAATATGAAAATAAAATAATTACATTTTGATCAAAAATACATTTTCAGGGAATAAAATATTATATTATATTCATTTTATTCTTCTTTATTCACTGTCAATTGAATTTTTGTATCAATTTTTTTAAATATTAGTTCAAATTTATATCTATGGTAAAAACCTATAAATCAGCATCCCTCCCACCACACAATCAAACATGAAAAGAATTAATAACAAATTAAATGAAAAAATAATGAATTACATCAATTTGATTGTTATTGATTGTGCAATGTGGGTACTATTTTAGAATATTTATTAAAATACTAAAACCAGATTATTGATGATATGGATTCTATTATTATTTTCTTATCTAGTTTATTTTATACTTTATTTATTTATTTCTCAAAAACATTAGTGAAATATCATTTTAAAAATAAATTAAATTGTATTTTAGAATTGGTAAATTATATTTTTTAGTAGTGGATTAAAAAGTAAATATCAATTATTTTTCAATAATCTTTTAAATAAATATCATTTTTTCTATGTTATAACAATAGTTGTAATAATTCCAATCTAAGTTCAGTATCACAGTATTTGATCTTGTGCTCGGTACTCGAAATTAGTGCTTAATCATGATTGAGTAATATTATCTATTGTTCATCTCAATCTAAATGATTAATTTCATGTATTTTTAATTAAAAACATTATTGAAAATTTGATTCTAATCTAGAGAGTGGTTTCATTACACAATATTTAATTTTCACTCTATGTTTGAGATAAATCTCAATTATAAATATATTTATTTATTTATTTATTTATTTATTTATAGAAAATACTATATTAAACTATTAAAAAATATTTTAGGTCTACAATCAACTCAATTGAGGTTTTTAAATACTTAAACTAGCCTAGAGTTAATACTCAACTATCTTAATCTTGCACCTACCTGGAAAATAAATGAGCTACAATTGATTATTGTTCAACATGAGCCTAAGTTTCTTATGTGTATCAGTGTATTCATTAATCCTCTAGTTATAGCTCATGAAATTATCCAAATTATTATTTTTATTAATAATTATATTTCAAATAATTTTAGATAATCTAATTTTCATAAACAGGTTTTTTTCACTTTTTTGGGTCATCAAAGCACTATCAACAATTCAATGTCATCATGAATTACCATCTTGAATGTATATCATTATAAATAATAACTATTAAATAAGAAATTATGATTCATTTCTAGGCATGGAAAATCATCGATTCAATCCCAAAATACATTTCATTAGAATCAAATGCATTTTATTTACATATTTTTAACATTTTATATACTCGAGCCTAATAAAAAGGGTGAAAATTTATGTCAGCTGGTCATTTATTGTAACTTTATCTACTAACATAAATAATAATATATTCAAAATCAAAATAGATCATTTATTAATCATGTGATAAAACTAAAATTTTAACAAAAAATGTTAACTTTAAGAGTAACATGACTTGACTCATTGAACACAATTAGTAATAAATTCTAGTTTAAAATAAAACAACATAAATTGATTAAATACAAATAAACATTAGAAGATTTGAAAAGTCCTGAAAATATTGACATTAATAGTAAAATTAAATATGTCACATTATGACACATTTAATTAATAGTTTCATTTTTTTCAGACTCAGTTTGTATAAATCAACCCAAACATGACAGGATTATTTTTGTGTCAACATTGAAATGAACAATTTATTAATTATTCTAAAAAAATGTAAAAAAAACTCACTAATTTCAAGTCATTTTTGGATTGTTATTTCATGTTGTGTTATAATTTTATATCCCTACCCATTAGTAATATCCATTTAATTCAACAATCTAACTTTTAAACATAACCCTAAAATTTATTATAGTTTATTCTTGTTTCCCAAAATGTTTAATTGTCAATATATTCTTGAATACGTAACAATTAATATAAAAGTATAATTATAATTCCCTAATTTATATCTAAATATATGACCTATGAATTTCATATATTCTTATTAATTAAAAAAATTAAGTGTAACAATTGATGAATGATAACAAATTTTTTATGGTTAAGAAACTGATGAAACGAATTTTCCTTATGCTGATAACACAGTCATGTTGAATCTATCTAATAATTTTATATTAGAGATCCATAAAAAACACTATAAGGAAATTTGGAAAAACATTACAATAATTTCTTGCAAAAAATATATGTTATTTAATCAATACATAAATATCCTAAATATGTTGAAAGTATATCAGCAAAAAAATTAACTGAAATTTTAAATAACATTATTATAAATTTGTAGAAAAAAATGGTTAAAGATGATAATCAGAAATTATTATATTTTTCTCATTATCTAGATCATTTGATAACTTTTTTGATACAATTTCATGTCGTGTGGGGTAAATTGTTGGTCGAAAATTTTAATAATGAATTAGAATCGTAAAAATTAAAGAAAAAATTTCATAAATATTATCATGCTTCATGTTTGAGAATATAAATTAGTAAAGGTAGGGGAGGGGATTATAATTAGAAAATCATAAATAAATCATGATGTAAGTTATAATCAGATGAGACATATTAATTATATTTTATGAATACTGATAGTTGTGGATGCGAAACAAGAAAAAATATTATATCATCAAGGCTAATGTGAAAAAAAATAGGATAGATAAAATGACAGAGAAAAAATGATATAAAAATAAAACATCATGTATCAGTAATTCTTGGTTTATCTATTCTAGTTCATATTAATATATGTATTTCTATAGAGAATAAATTTTTCTTTTGAAAAGTGGGAAAGTTTCAATAAATTAGTGCACAATGAATTTATTAGAGTTAAAGGAAGTGACTCGATTCAAATCCATAAGTATGAAAATTTTCATATCATTTCACATTTGTTACATTATTAATTTTTAAAAAATTATTTGTTTTGATAATCCTGAAAAAAAATATCATTTTAACGGTAAATATTAGCATGGGAATATTTCAAAGGGTTCCTTTGTAGTGATGAAAGATAATATTTAGATTTATTTCTATACTCCAATAGGTAATTTAATTATGTGAAATATAATGTTAGCATGTTCATAAATGGATATTATTAGGATAAAATAATTACATATGGCAATCAAGCACATGGATGAGTAATGACTAGTTGTTTTTGTATGAAATGGTTGTTTGGGGGTGTCAGCATGAATAATTTTGGTATCATTGAGACCTATTCTAGTGAAAATAAGCACAAGATATAATTTGATACTAGTATTCATAGATCTACATATATTATAGCTATATATATTATTATTTTTATGGTACATATTTAGTTACATCTCATGAGAAGAAGACATACTTTGTGACTTTTGTAGATGATTTCTCACAGTCTTTTAATTATTTCTTAAAATATGAAGATATATATTTTACTATATTTAATAAATTCAATAACATGATTTATAAATACATCATAGCTAATGTATAGTAATTATGTTTTGATAGGATTTATATATATGAAATTCCTCATTTGATAATTTTTAAAAGGATATGAATAGTGAAACACCATGCTATAAGATATTCTAAGGGAGTTCATTAAACAAAGGATTCTGTATAAAAATTTGGAATAAAATTAAAAGTACTAATTATTAAGAAGAATGTTAAATGAAAATATTAATAAAAGAACACATGGGTTATTGTTTAGGAATAATTATCTCAACCCAAAATATTTTTTCCAGAATAAAATTATATAAAACCAAAAGATAAATAAATAAAAAAGAAGTCTATTAGTGATATCAATTATGAAACTGAAAAACAAAATTGAAAATAAATTCAAAATAATAATATGATTATTTATATACATTAATACATTTTAGATTTATAATAACAAAATGTATTTAATTACTTTGAAATAAAAAGAACGATTATACAAAAAACTAAGGAAAATAGTGAACAAAGAACCATATGGTTTTAAATTATTATTAAAAAATCCATAAAAAACCTTTTTTACATATGGAGTTAATGTTTTCATCATCCTTGATATGATTCACAAAATAAATATAGACTAATAAAAATAAATTAATTTTACAAGGAAATTTGAAAAGGAAAATAAAAAAAATATAGAGTTGATATCTAAAAACTTTAGCTTGGTTACTTCATTATGAAATGTGAAGAGACTTCCTTATAATTTAAAAAACCATTTCAATGTAAGATATTTTAAAAATAATATTTTAAATGATAAGACCATCATCATATACACAATAATTCAATAAAAAAATAGAGATCATGACATTACAAAATGAACCAGGGGAACATCAATCATCTAGGAGGGTCAAGATCTCTTATATAAAGAAACCAAATTAGAATGAATTTTATCACTGAAGGATTATACTAAGAACCATATTTTTAGTAACAAGGATCATGTGTGAAACTTATATCCTAGAAAAAATAAAACAAATAACATGTAATAAGTAATTTTTATAACTAGAGAGTGAAGCTTGTGGTGAAAACTGACAATAAAATATAAAGGTTTTAGAAGGGCATGAAACATCTCCAAAAAAAGAGGAAGAAATCAACCAAGACCCAATTTCCTAATATATAACCATTCATTTTGGATTTTATAAACATATATATAGAACATATAATTTTCTATAATTAAGTATTCTATCTAAGATCTTCTATATGATCTTGATAGAAATGTATGAAAAGTAACTAGTGAACATCTTCCTCCTACCATATTTGTATGATGTAGTGAATCTTCTAACTCTTGGGAAGGACTTCCGTAAATACATTTACAACTAGAAATTTTGGTTAAAGTATTGAAGAAAAATATTGGAAAAATAGATCCTTGGTTCAAATATTTTTCATATAATTAATCTCATATTTTAAGGAAACACATTTCACAATGGTTAAATCACCTTTTTATATTCATCCAAGGAAAGGCCTTGGAACATAAAATGTTTAACTATCGAATGAAACATTTCATAAACACTTAAAATATTAAAAATCATTATAATGAATGATTCAATCCCCCTATTTATTATTTAACATTTAAATAATAAACATAGATGTTCAAACTCCTCTAATAATCATCACATTATAATCTAATATACCATTATAGATTATAGTATAAGAATTAGGTTGTTTCATATGTTATCACATAACATGTGCACTGTCATGAACATATCCTCGGTATTGATACTTCACTATGTTAGGGTCTATAACAACACAAACCACAACATGGTTTATATCACCACATCCGGGTTTAGATTTAGTATATATTTTTTAAAAAAATTATAAATTTCTCACTTGTACTAAAGTATCATAGACTTATTACACATCCATATTATTCTACATAATATTTAACAATTTGTCAAACCATATCAAAAACTTCTTTTGAATTCATAAAAAACTCATTTTTAAAAATATATCACTCATTTTTACAATATGGTATATCATATGTAACATGTTATAAAAATCCTTAAAAATGTCCTTAATATATCCTGAAAAAATCTTTTATGATTTCTCTTACACTTTTATACATATAATTAGGAAAAA
Source organism: Viscum album (assembly GCA_963277665.1). Classification (NCBI taxonomy): domain Eukaryota; kingdom Viridiplantae; phylum Streptophyta; class Magnoliopsida; order Santalales; family Viscaceae; genus Viscum; species Viscum album. Next base: position 2,066,156,059 of record OY728123.1, on the reverse strand, counting down.
AACATAATCCATATTCATAAAATTGCATTGTGTGACCCCATATAATTTTATAAAATTGAAAGAAATTATTAATTCTATAAACCATAAATCTAAGAAAGGTGGTTCTTATAATAAAGCATCAATGTTACACATACTATAAAGGGATCTGGCATTATCTTCATCAAATACATGTATCTTTATACCTATTTCCACCAGTTTTATAATATACAAGTATACATAATCATATAATCCATGTTTTCAAGACATCGAGTGGACATAAAATATTGAGTATATCAATCTTGTTAGGTCCAATAGGCTAGATACTCTAAGAGGAGGGGTGAATGAGGGTATAAAAATAATAATCACCCCTTTTGATCTTGTTGTTTTAGACAAAACCCTTTTCTCTCTCTCCTTCTCATTTCAGAGTTCAAAAGAATCTTAAAGAACACACAAGACACATCAATTTTACTTGGTTCACCCTCACTGGGCTACGTTCAAGGAGCATACATTGAAGATGTGTCGATGTACCAAATCCACTATAAGTGCACTATTGTTTACAAGTTTTAAGTGGACTCATTGTCCCTCCTGGTTTAAAACCACTCACAATTTAATATTTCACTGCTCTCTCAACTGAAGTGAGCTCACTGCTTCTTCAGAATATCCAATCACAGTTTATATACCTATAGGTCTCTTTATTATCACTAATGAATGCATCCTCCAATGTATATAGGTTCTCTATTTAAGTCCAAATTTCATCCACATATGAATACCCCTTTTCCATTAATCGCTGGGAAACAACCTTTGGGAATACCTTCGCAATACAACATACTTTGTGATGCTCCCAATTTCATGAAGCTCAAAGAAGCCTTTCCAAAGTCCTCGCCTCTTCGCAAAGCACACACCTTTATAGAGCTCACTGCCTCACGAAATACAATGCTTCGCAGATCTCAAGCCTTCTCAAAGAGAAATCATTTTCAAAGATTAAGTTGCTGCATAGATCAAGCCATCACAAAGTGACTTTATTTGTGAAGCTCACTAAGCCAATGTGGAACACACCACTTTCACAGAGCTACATTAGCCGCCACCAAGCTCTTATTTTCGTGAAGCACACTACCTCTGTGAACCACCTTCATGATTCAAGAGCAACGAATATTTCTAGGAAAACTCTCTACTTCTCTCGAGGGGGTCGAGGTCTATCTATAGGCGATTCCACTAACCCTTGAACATTCCATGCATAGTCAGCACCACATCAGATCAACTTACAAAGCTCTAAAATTTCTTCTAGAATTATCTCTATATCGCGAAGCACCATAGAAATTTTTAGATCACAGAGCTCATTGTAATCGTGGATAATTCCCTCAATTTCATTGTGCCTTCACCATGAAGCTCCACTCTCAATGATCTTCACCGACACAATGTTCTTCTTTTCTTTCATTCGCAAATCTTGTCGTAATCAGGGCGAATGTCGTCAACTTTAATCATGTCTTCACAAAATCCACATCAAGAATCCCATCTTCACGAAACTCGTGGATTTTCCATATTTTGAAGATATCTTCAAAGAAATTCACATTTCACGATGCTCACTAAATCCCAAATTTTGGACCCCAAAAATTTGGCAAACACTGGAAAAAGGAACCAACTTATATCTGTTCTTTTGTATCGCCTCCAGATCGTCTCTTCCTTTGTCATGGTTCTTTGTCAACATGGATTGTCAACAACATCTCGGGAACTCAAAAATTCACCATGGAAACCTGCATTGTCAACAAACACAACCAATCAAAAAATGTTTCACTGGTACCTTAAGGGATTGTTTCCCAATAAATATCATATAACCAAATAATATATTATCAATTATCAAAGAATAGATTGGATAGATAGATGAACACATCACGTGTCATTCACCAAAAATAATGGACACATAAAATTTCTCTCACACAAATAGATAATAACATCTTAGGTCACTTATCTAGGTATTCCCATATCTCAATCAAGGGATCAAGTTCCATACTAATCATATAGGGTGAAAATTATATCTTTTTTAATCCTAAAAAGGATAACATGATTGTAAATATACCCAACCACCCCTTGATAATCTTATCCTCATGGTTGGAATAATAGATTTGTAAAACTGTGAAGGTTATCATGCTATGTATCTTAGAAAACTCAGCTAATCGGGATATAATATGAGACATGCACCTCTAGTATACAAAATATATAGTGTATGATACTCCAAGTGTTATACATAGTGGCTTATCTAGTATAAAAAATCTTTTTATATGTCATTAGAAAATCTCGAATCTCTATTCAAAACCCAACACATTCTAATCTTCCAAATTATTCACGACCAACAAAATTATATGATGACCATCAATTAGGTATTAATAAAATTAATACTTTGAGTGGTTAATGATCATTTCATATTATATAGTATATACAACCAACATCGAATAAAGATAAAAATGGTGTGTTTATTTTCTTAAATCATGATAAATTTTATATTTTCTTAAACTCATGTTTATAATATTAATAAAACTATCAATAAAAGCCAGTAAAATTATATCCATGTGATAGATATCTATGGAGGCCATTTTTTAACTATAATTTTATGTTCTTTAGGCACATTACATCACTATGTAATTCTTGAAACCTCTCTATGTGACTATCTACTAAATACTCCTACTAAAATATTTAATCGGTAACATCTATAAAGAATGATATTTTTTAATAATGGTGATATTAGGATTCATAATCATCATGTTCATCGATATTTGAACATAATATTAATACTTTTTTAATATACAACATCCATTGTTAACAACTTATATAATCCAAAATACTCAAAACTTTTTCTAATATCTTTATAGTCATTGGAATATTTACCTCCAAAAAAATTTGATATCATTTGGTAACAATTTTAAATATTTATATTTATATTAAGAACATTATTTAACAACATACCCTAAACTCATTTAGAAAATCAAGTAACATCCACATTGAATTATACTAGTAAAGTATATTATTTATTACACTTGGAACTTTTTTAAGTTCAAGCATTTTAACACCGACCTCTTAAGAACTCTATTTTTTTATAATATATTTCTAAGATAAAAATCTTTTTTTTTATGAATTAGAACTTATTACATTTATAGGGATATAATAAATGAACTTTTAAAAACCATAAATTTTATGGTATTTGATGTGTTTCCATCAATACAGTGAAAATAAAAGTTTATCCTTAACATATTTCACATAAGAGGAATAATCATATAACTTATATTTTAACAAAAAAACTTAGATAAAACACTATTATCCAAAATAAATATCATGTTATCCTTACATTATATACAAAATATTTTATAGAATTAGTTAATATTAAACCATGTGTATCGAAAATTATCTCTTTTATTCAAAAAAAACTTTTTTATAACCAATATCATATCATAAAACTTTTTGAAAATAATATACAATAAACTTCCTTTATTATCCGTGCATTGAAATGTTACTTTGTAACCAAATTTACAATGTATTAATACTTTTATTAATATTTTGAATGAAAAAAATAAAGCTTTATCAACTAATTATTTAATTTTGAACTCATTTATATTTATAATATTCATAAAATATGAATTATGGATTATATATAATTTAAAAACAATAAATTTATTTCTATAAAATTAATACTTTTCGACGACCAACAACATAGTTTTTTACAATAATTATTGTTTTGTGTATGATTCCTACTTTAAGGATTAGTTTATCCATAATGAAAACATTTCCCCGCATTCCTAACAACTTTTTTGGATTTAAAAAACATTGTAAGACTATTAAACCCTATAATATTCTACTTCTATCCAAAAATCTTACCCATTTATACTTTTAACACAACACCAAACCCAGGAAATCCCATTCTCTCCAATAATAACCTTATTAAGGAAATTAGGTAAAAAAATTAAATTCATCCAAATAATAAATTACTTAAAATTTAAAGTAATGATTTTATAATGAATTAAATAGAAAGATATTTCATTAAAGGATACATAAGTTGTGACATCCCAGACCTGGTTCACTCAATAGTAACCAAATCCAATTGGCCATGTGACCTTAAGTGCACATCCTCATACATAAGAGGCGAGTGACTGGTAACAGGGGCCTATGGTGAAAAAGTGGAGAGAATATCCCTTCATGATCTGAGTGTACCACAATGATACAATCATATCAATAAATAGTGGAAGAATCCCAGATAACTGAATAGCATAATAGTAAACATCCATCATATAAAGAAGTAAGTAATCAAATCTGTCAATGTCATATAAAAAATGATGATCATGGAATACTAAACAAAATAAAATATTCACAGACATGGAATAAGTTAAACATACATACAGATATACAAAAAGAACCAAAAATGATATCTCTAGATAAATTTGCGATCCATATCTTAGCCTTGTGCTCCCCTATTTCTATACTACAACAAATCAAGAATCAGCAACCAAGAACTGTCCCATGTCTATACACGTACCCAAAAAGTTTGTCCGGGTACCAAACAACGGCCTGAGCAGGGTGTGAGATAAACTCAGTAGGCCACCACCAATGGTTTTTAATTTGATCCATCCTCTAAATATATAATAAATATTGTGCTGGAAATAATTGAGCTATAAATGAATTGTGGCAATAAATAACCCACATAGGTCTAGGTTCCCATGTACACTCATCATCTTCTACCTTCTTCGGCCTTAGACGGAATATCTATGAGTAATCATTGAATAATGAATTATTTTTTAATGAATTCTTGGTACGTGGATCAAATCCCAAGTTTCTTTTTGAATCATATCTAAATAAGACATGTATAAAGGGCATCATAAATTAAGGCTTTCTGTAACATCTCAGGTATTTATAGAATAATACACTTTCATATCTATTAATATTTTTGAATTTAATATTAATTCTAGTTTAAAGGGGACACTATATATGATATCATACTAGACATGAAACAACATATTTCATTGAAATATTACATTGCACACAACATTGAGTTATACATGAAAATAATACAACAATATTATTATTATTTTAAATTGTAGTTAAGGCATAGCCATTGTATTGGCGGGAATGAAAAAAATTAACTATATTATAAATTTACATATTTGTAAAAAAAATTACATTTATCCAACAAATTTTAGTCTCTAAAAAAGATAATAGATCCAATTTTCAGTATGAAATAGTCTAATATTTTTAAATGGTCATTTTATAGACTTTTGATGGAAACCCAATATTAAATCAAATTTTTTTCACTTTTATATGTTCTATTTGACAAAATAAAATTATAATTTTGAGTCGGGAAATAAAAATTTACCTTGGTTTAAATTTAGGTATTTTTCTAATGAAAATTCATATTTTAATGAATAGTGAAAAATACTGCATTTTAATTAAAATTTTCTTCTTCAAATAATTTATTTATAGAGTTAGATTGTACTTTTAATTGTTTTTAAAGTGTAATTAGATTAAGTTTTTATCATTTAATCCAATTTTTGTCATTTTAAGTAATTTAACTTTTATATTGAATATAGACACATGTTAATCTTTTGCAAGTTTTTACTTCTTAAAAACTCGTTTTTTGGTTTTGATAAAAGGAATTAATTTTAAATTAATTAATGTAACTTCTGTGTTTTGAATTTGTAAAAATGGATTCCATATTTAGAATTATAAGTTCCAAGTTATTTAAATAGTTACCTTTTATTTTTTGACATTATGAATAGTAACTTCTATAATTATTTTTATTGACCATGGTTAAAGGGTAAATCAGGTAAATAATGGTAAAAATAATATTATAATAACATAAAACTACCCTAAAACATGTAATAATACTATTTTATGAGATATTATTGACCATGATCATCCTTTAAATTATTTTAGGACCCCATGGAGCCACTTGGGTGTGATAATGACCTTTTATAATATTTAATTTAAATAAAAGGGAAATACAACATAAACATGTATCTCCTAACTAAAAAAATATAATTTGGTTTATATAAATGATATACTTGACTATAAATACGCATTATAAATATATAAAAAATTTATACATCATCTTATTTTATTTATAATTTTTAGAGATTAAATAAATAAATATATTTATGACACAATGAAGATGCAGCGATTTCTTTATTAATGAAATATTCAAATAAATGATATTATAAATATTAAAATAAATTTAATTTGAACATTTTGATGCCATAAAAAATTAGTATTACATTGATATGTTATGTATTATTTAAATCCTTTGTTTCTAAGTAATCAAGTTTTTATGACTTCAACAAAAACAAATTTCTAAATAGTGTCAAAATTGACATAAATGAGTTTTTAAAACAAATACTATTTTATTAAATGATATAATTGACCTAAAAATCTAATATTCATCCTACTAACATATATAATTCTATAAATGTCATTAATGATCCAATTTTGGTTCTCTCTTTATTTTATAGTAACTATAGTAACCATATATTATGCAAATAGAAGAAGACATGGTAAGAGTTAATGTTTTTAACTAAGGGTTAAAGCTAAAAGATAAGGTTAATTTTGTGAACTAAACATGTATAAAACCCATTAGTTTAGAGGTTGTTGACCAATAATCATCTTATCATAGAACATTATCACTTTTTAACTATTATAATTCGAAATTCAATTTATAATAAAATAGTATTTCAAAACATTCCTAAAGTACCCCTCCTCTCGCTTATAAAAAGCCAACAATTCTACCCACTTACTCAAACCTCTCAATCCTATTTGATCTTATAAATTCTGATCAAATAATCTCTCAAAATCCCTCCATTCCTCCTTGATTTCTTACCTTGGGCATAAGGCAATTCAAGAAATCCTTTTGGCTCAAATCAAAAGGAGTTACCCAATTTTTAGGTAACGTCTTCTCTCAAGCCCATTTCATTTATTTTCTCCCCCCTGCACTCTTTTTATTCAATTATTTCATAAAAAATAAGTGTTATAAATATACTAGGAGGTTTTTATGCTAATATTTATACCTACAGTTACAAAAACCTCCATCTAATGGATATATAATGTATTTTTTTGTGTACGGTAAACTACTGCCTCATGAAACAATGATTGTTCAATTTTCTACTACCACCTCTCATGGTGGCCATTATGATAGAGATGTATTTATATATGATATATATTATATTTATATTATCTCTGTACTTCATTAATTTTTATTTACAACATACCTTTATGTTATCCATAATGTGTAAATACGATAATTTTATTTGGGAAAGTGTGGACTACCGCCCCTTCAAAGTGATATGACTTGTTCATTCCATACATTGAAAAAATAAAGGATGGAATTTGTGAACTTATTTAGCATATATTCCATATATATTATATTGTAATTATAATATACCTATGTATATTTTATTTTTTATTTCTTTAATATGACAAAGAAATGAAAGCAGCGTTCATGCATACGTACGACCTACCATCTCCATAAATGGTGAATTTCATTTATTATCTCCAAATGTTATGGACTATTCTAAATACATATATACTAGATATATATGATATTTAAGTAATGAATAATATTCTGGAGATAATGGACTTATGACCACATGAATAATTTTCATCAAAAGAAGATCATTTTTTACTCAAATACTGAACATCGAAAAAACATTCGATATGAACTCAAATAAATAAATAATTACTATAGCATGGTAATAAGTGATACTAAATGAATAATTAAATTTAAAAAGGTTCTAAATCAGGTATAAATTAACATATTTTTATTATTCAATAAATTAAAGAATGAATGAGACAATTAGGATTTAAGGTAAGGGACTTCGTCTCAATCTCCTTTCTTTAGGGAATTTCTTGATAAATTCCACCTTTATTCTTTTATAAGGTGTATATAAAGCCAATATGACATTTAAAATCCATATTTTATCTATATTAATTTTTTTAATTAAATTATGGTGATTAATATTCAAATATTGAATGTGGTATGGGACACCTTGATCATTTAACGATTTAATTATCATATCTTTTTATTCCAAATATTAAATTACATATTTATTTATATGTGTATAAAAGGAATATATAGAAAATTTTATGTCAATATTGAATTTCATTATATTTTTTCAAAAGTAAACTTTTTATACTAATCATTTTAATTTCTTTAAAAAATAACAAAAGGAATGTTTTTTACTTACGCGGCGACAACGAATTCTCCGCCACCATAACAATTATTTGATATTTGGATTCCTCTATAAGATTTAATGAATTTTAAAATGATAATAAATACCTTATTAATTTATTTGGTATCTTGGTATTTAAAATGGGTTCAAAAATGAAAATGGTTTTTTTACACGGAAATGTTTTTCATATGGGATAAGAAGAAGCTTTCAAAAAAGGGGCTTTATGATGAATGTGTTTTATTCGTGAAATGGTACATTAGAATTATATGAAATGGGTGAGACTGATATAGATTATAAGAAGTTTTGAGCCCCATTATATCTCATGGGTGAGCCTAACATTGCTTATATAAAGGGTTGAGCCCAATTATAGCTCACAGGTGAGGCCAATATATCTTATACGAAGGGTGATAACCATTATATATCTCTAATTTGGAAGTCAATCATATGGTTATTCTAATTGGAATATATTTGAAAGGGTTTAAATTATATTATGCTCTAAGTCACCTAAAGTATTTTTAGTTACTTGCTATTGGTTTTAGTGTTTTCATGGAGAAAAAAGTATGAGTGTTATTCATGTGAAAAATATTTTGTCCCATCTGCTCAAAGAACATTGAATGAGTTATCAGGTTTTAACTAAACTAATGGTTTTTCATTATTTTTATGTACCTTACTAAGTTTTTTGTGCTCATCAAAAGTTTTTAAATGTTTTCATAGTATTTAAGGGAGAATGTATTCAAGGATGGAATCAAGGAAAAGTTATGATGATTAAACATGAAAATAAATCATGTTTCTTTTTAAAAGTGTTCACATTATGGAAGAAACAGATATTGTTGGAAGTGTCCACTTTGTATTTATATGTTTTTTTTATGTAATATTTGTGTCCTAATTCTCTAAATATAAAAACCTAAAAATATTCTCAATGTAAATTCTTGACTTAACTCAATATTATGTAATGTTTAAGGTTGGGGCCTTATAGTTGGTATCATAGGTCATTTAGTCAACTTTGGATATTAGGATGTTTTTTAAGGGTTATGGATATCATTATAGGTTTATTATTATAAGGTTAATCATAATTTAAATGTCTTAGAAACCCATTTTCAGGCTTATGTTAGGAAATTTCATGGTAATTAATGGTATTTTTAGAGACATTTATTTTTGAGGTAGTTTAGGGTTAGTACTTTTGGAGATGAAAAATTAAAGGTATATAATAACCTTTGGTCGTGGGGTGGAAAGGGCTTGGGTGGGGTTCGGTGTAACATCCCATGTAAGTTATGAATAATAGATATTTTTATCTATGCCTATTAATGAATTAGATAGTGTGTTAGAGGCTTAAAATGAAAATAAATCCAATCTTAAGCATGGAATACACTAATATTTTTAAAGGATTGTTTTACTGCCTTTTAATGGAAAACCATTTTTAAACCTATATTTTGACAATTTTATAATCTATTTTTGTCAAAATAAACTTATTCTTTATCATTTGGACATCAAAATTTACTTTGTGTGAATTTTTGGTATTTTTCTGACAATGTTCATTTTTTTATGAATAGTGAAAAATACTGTATTTTACATCAAAACTGCTTTTTAATCTACTTTATTTATATGATTATATTATCTTTTTAATTTGTTTTAAAGTTAAATTAGAATATATTTTTACCATTTAATCCAATGGTGGTCATTAGGATTAATTTCACTTTGGAATTGGGCATAAACTAATGCCAATCTTTTCATAGATATTGTTTCAAAAAAAACCCGCTATTTGTTTTGACAACGGGAATTATTTTTAAAACAATTATTGCAATTTCTGTGTTTGGAATTTGGTAAAATGTATTACATTTTTGGAATCAGAAGGTCCAAATTATGTAATCAAGACTCTTTTGTTTTTCGACATTATGAATAGTAACGACGGTAATTATCTTTAATTATCTTGATTAATGAGTAATCAGGTAGTTAAGGATAATAAAATGATATCATAATAATACAAAAAGACCACAACATGTGTCCTAAGGCTACTGGTTGTCTCATGGATGACCATGGTATTCCTTGTGCCAAACTTGGGGGCCCCATGGAATCACTTTTGTGAGAAAGTGACTTTCTATCTTTTTATTTTTAAAGAATGTTAAATGTGACAAAGAATGTATCACCTAAGTAAAATATTTTTAATTTTGTCTACATAAATGCTATTTTGGACTATAAATATTAATTATAAATCTAAAAAGATTTCCTACATCATTATATTTTTTTTATAATTTTTAGACAATAAATTTATTAAATTATTTATGACATCATGATGATGCAGCGATTACCTCATTAATAAAGAATTTAAATAAAATAAAATGATAATGTGAAATCTATGACCTACACATGTCCAAAACCTATTGGATGGTGGATTTAGAACCCTTATCACCTTACCCTCGAATTATATCAATTTGGGACCTTTTGAATCCGAAAATCATTTTCAAATAAAGTAACACTTCTTTACTTTCCAAGAGTGCCCCTCCTCTCCTCTTATAAAAGGCCCCCACCTCTACCACCTTACCCACACTCCCAAAGCCTTTGGCTCGGCCAACCCCTACCCATTTTGTCTCTCCACATCACTCTCTTACTCCTTGAATCCTCATTTTGGGCAGAAGTCTTCCCAAGGAAGCCTTTGAGCTCAAACCAAAGGGAGTTACCCGATTTTAAGGTAATGTCTTCACTTGAGTCCTTTTGTTTTATTTTGCTTCTCCAACCCCCTAAACTCTTTTTATTCATTTATTTTGTAAAAAATACAGTATCTTAAATATACTAGGATGTTTTTATAAGAAGTATTCGAGCTACACTTACACACACCTACATCTAATGGTTAAAGGACATACTGTTTCCATGGATGGTGAATTTATGCCTCCCGAAACGATGATTGTTCAACATTATTTTAACACCTTAAAAGGTGGACATTAATATGTCACTATATTTATATATGATATATAATATGTTTATGTTTTCCTTAATCTTCTTTATTTTTCATTTTGGGCATACCTTTATGGTTTCCATTATGGGTAAACGCGATATCTTCATTTAAGGAAGTGCGGACTACCGCCCCCTCAAAGTGATTTGATTCGTTAAATACCATATGTGGGACGTATAAAGGATGGAACTATGATATTATATATGATATTATACTGGAATTATAATATACCTTTATATCATTATGATTCCATTCTATAAAATATGAAATAGAAATGAAAGCAGCGTTCATGCGTACGTACGGCTTACCGTCTCCATGAACGGTGCATTTCATTTATTACCTCTAAATGATTATGTAATATTATAAATTCATGTATATATTGTATATATATGATATATACATCATGATTATAATTCTGGATATAATGGATATATGAACAACTTGTAATTATAAAGGGTTTATTTTTTACTCAAGTACCATTGATCGTTAAAACAACCGTTATTAACTTAAATAATTACATAGTGTTCATGACAAGGAAATAAGTGATATAAAAGGAATAATGAACTTTAAAAAGGTTCTTAATCAAGTAGAAATTAACTCAAGTTTATTATTCAAGACATTAAAGAACGATCGATTCAAGCCGGACCCGAGGTATGGGACTTCGTCTCAATCTCCTTTCATTGAGGCATATTATGTTTTATACACAATTTTCTTTTATACGGTGTAAAAACCCCTTTGACTTTTACGTTTATCCAAAAGGAATCTTTTTATTCGAAGCTATTTACTAAATGACAAAAGGGAAATGTTTTTGTCGTACGTATGCGGCGACAACGACTTTCCCGCCGTCATGACCATTATTTGAGTTTCGGCTTCCTCTACAAGCCCTACCTTTTTTTTAAAAGAAAAATAAATACCATGTTTTACTTTTCTTTTATTTTGGTATTGAAAATGGTTTTCATAATGTTTTTATATCAATGTGTTGTATTGATATCTTTTGATTGAAAGGTGGAAATGTTATGTTTCCTTTATGCATGTTTTATGTGATACGATTATGTTGAGGTTCTTGGGCATTATTATGAAGACAGGTGGTTCTGTGATAAACTATGGGCGGGTGAGCCCGATATAGCTCTCCAATGCATTGGGTAACGCGAAGGAGTGAAATGTTAAGGTTTCTCCAAAGAGATTTAGGGAATATACTGTGATGGGTATTCCAAACGTAACCAAGAGGGTTACTCCCAACATAAGAATGTTATGAATGCCTCAAGTTACCTTTATGTCTTATGATTTCTATGATTTATTCATGATTTTATGAGGTATGTTAAAGTGCTTATGTTTTATGGGTAAAGTATGATTTCATTCTTAAGTATATATGTACCCATGTTTCCTTTCCATATTTTTATATCCCTTACTGAGCTTTTTATGCTCATCCCAAGTTTTTTGAAATGTTTTTCACAGGTCAAGGGAAAGATACATGATATGATGATAGTGTCAAGGAAGTGTCAAGAAAGAATCCATGTTTTATTTTAAATATGTTTCCATTGATGGGAAATAAGAATACTATCTTTATGTAACCACTTTGTTTATATGTGGAATGTAATGCAAGTTTTATGATCTAATCCTCTAAAACTCGAAACCCGAAAAGATCCTCAATGTGTAATCTTGTAATAACTCAAGATTAAGTAAGGTTTAAGGATGGGGCCTTATAGTTGGTTTCAAAGGTCGGTTTAGATAACTTTAGGAGTTATAATTATATTAAATGATTATCCAAAAATATTTTCTTTATGGTCAAATTGAAGTGATATAGAATTTAAAGATTACCATGTTGCTTCACCTAGGTATTTCAGTGTAAAGAATGGTTTTTCGTAGAGGAAACAGAGAAGATTTTTTGGGAAGGCATACTGAGGGAAATGAACTTCCAAATCAGCATACTGAGATGGTCAGAATCAGAATTGAGCAGTTTACTGCCGTGATGGCTCAGTTGAATCAGTTGATAAATGGTGGTTGTGTTATTGATGATATTTTGGGGTTTTCTAAATGTAAAGAGGATCATGATAGTCATTTAAGGGTTATCTTGAAAACCTTAAAAGAAAATAAACTATATGGAAAATTTAGCAAGTGTGAGTTTTGGTTACAACAAATTTCTTTCCTGGGTCACATTGTTTCAAAAGATGGCATAACTGTTGATCCTTCTAAAACAAAAGTTGTTGAAGAATGGCCAAGACCCACAAAAGTACCCGAGATCCATAGTTTTCTTGGTTTGGCAGGTTTCTATAGAAGGTTTGTTGAAAATTTTTCACGGTTATCTAGTCCAAAAACTAAGCTAACTTGGAAGGGTGTTAAGTTTATCTGGAAAAAAGAATGTGATGATTGTTTTCAGGAGTTGAAAAGAAGATTGGTGAATGCTCCAGTTTTGGCACTACCTTCCAGGAATGGTGAGTTTGTTATCTACAGTGATGCTTCATTGAAAGGACTTGGTTGTGTCCTAATACAGAATGATCAAGTAATTGCTTATGCTTCACGACAGTTGAAAACTCATGAGGTAAATTACCCTACACATGATTTGGAATTAGCTGCTGCTGTTTTCACTTTAAAAATTTGGAGGCATCATTTATATGGAGTAAAGTGTGAAATATATACTGATCACAAAAGTTTAAAGTATATATTCACTCAGAAAGAGTTAAACATGAGACAGAGAATATGGCTAGAATTAATCAAGGATTATGATTGTACAATTCATTACCATCTGGGAAAAGAAAATAAAGTGGTTGATGCTTTGAGTCGAAAAAATAATGCTTCATTAGAAATGTTGCGTTTGGAACGTGATCCTTTGGTTAAGGATTTGATGAAATTTGGCATAGAAGTTGTTGGTTCAGGAATTTCTTCTGTTTTGTTTCAGGTATCAGCAAGATCATCTCTATCAGACAGAATCAAGCAAGCACAGAAGCAAGATAGTGAGTTGCAGAAAAAGATAGAGTTGGTTCAGAAGGGTAAGTTGCCTGAATTCAACATTGATAATGATTGCGTTTTGAGATTTGGGAAGAGATTGTGTGTGCCTTGTGATTCAAAGTTGAAGAGAGAGTTGTTATGTGAAGCTCATAGTTCTCCGTTTTCAGCTCATCCTGGCAGTACTAAGATGTACAGAGATCTGTGGGGGTATTACTGGTGGGATGGAATGAAAAGAGATATTGCTGATTTTACTGTGAAGTGTTTGACATGTCAATAGGTTAAAGTAGAGCGATAGTTACCAAAAGGGATGCTTCAGCCTTTACCAGTTCCAGAGTGGAAATGGGAGAATATATCCATGGACTTTGTTGTGGGATTATCGAAGACATCTCGAGGTAATAATGCAATCTGGGTTATTGTTGATCGCTTTACTAAATCTGCTCATTTCCTTACTATACAAGATACATTTTCCTTAGATCAACTTTCCCATTTGTATCTTAAAGAGATAGAAAGGTTACATGGAGTTCCCCTCTCCATTGTATCTGATCGTGATCCCAGGTTCACTTCTAACTTTTGGAAAGGCCTTCAGAAGTTGTTGGGTACTGAATTAAATTTTAGTACAACATTACATCCTCAATCAGATGGGCAATTAGAAAGAACAATTCAGACATTGAAGGATATGCTACGAGCTTGTTGGATGGATTATCAGTGAAGTTGGGACCAACATCTTTCTTTGGTTGAATTTTCATATAATAACAGTTTTCATTCCAGTATACAGATGGCACCATTTCAGGCATTATATGGTAAGCGGTGTCGAACTCCAGCTTTCTGGGATGAAGTGGGTGAAAGGAAGTTTATGGGACCAGAATTGGTAGAAGAGATGGCAGAAAAAGTTCAGATGACTCAGAAACACATGAGAACAGCTTAGAGTAGGCAGAAGAGTTATGCAGACAACAGGAGGAAGGATCTATCTTTTGAGGTAGGTGATCATGTTTTTCTCAAAGTCTCACCATGGAAATGTGTGATGAGATTTGGTAAGAAAGGAAAGCTGAGTCCAATGTTCATTGGACCATATAAAATTCTGGATAGAGTCGGATCAGTTGCATACCGGGTGGCTTTACCTCCAAGTTTATCTCAGGTACACAATGTTTTTCACGTTTCGATGTTGAGAAAGTATATGCCAGATCCATCTCATGTTTTGAGTCCAGAGGTAGTTCAGCTGGAAGAGAACCTATCTTATGAGGAACAACTGGTCCAGATTCTTGACCACAGGGAGCAAGTGTTACGAAATAATGTGATTAGTCAGGTAAAGGTTTTGTGGAAAACCCACATTATGGAAGAGGCAACATGGGAATCTGAAAATGAAATGAGGGATAAGTACCCTCATTTATTCGATAAGTAAATAAATTACGGGGGCGCAATTTTATAAAGGGGGGAAGGATGTAACATCCCAAGTAAGTAATGAATAATAGATATTTTTATCTATGTCTATTAATGAATTAGATAGTGTTTTAGAGGCTTAAAATTAAAATAAATCCAATCTTAAGCATGGAATACACTAATATTTAAAAGGATTATTTTACTGCCTTTTGATGGCAAACCATTTTTAAACCTATATTTTGACAATTTTATAAGCTATGATTGTCAAAATAAACTTATTCTTTATGATTGGGACATCAAAATTTATTTTGTGTGAATTTTTGGTATTTTTCTGACAATGTTCATTTTTTTTATGAATAGTGAAAAATACTGTATTTTACATCAAAATTGATTTTTAATCTACTTTATTTATATGATTATATTATCTTTTGAATTGGTTTTAAAGTTAAATTATAATATATTTTTACAATTTAATCTAATGGTGGTCATTTGGATTAATTTCACTTTGGAATTGGGCATAAACTAATGCCAAACTTTTCATAGATATTGTTTCAAAAAAAACCCGCTATTTGTTTTGACAACGGGAATTATTTTTAAAACAATTGTTGCAATTTCTGTGTTTGGAATTTGGTAAAATGGATTAAATATTTGGAATCATGAGGTCCAAATTATGTAATCAATACTCTTTTGTTTTTGGACATTATGAATAGTAACGACGGTAATTATCTTTAATTATCTTGATTAATGAGTAATCAGGTAGTTAAGGATAATAAAATGATATCATAATAATACAAAAAGACCACAACATGGGTCCTAAGGCTACTGGTTGTCTCATGTCCGACCATGGGATGCCTTGTGCCAAACTTGGGGGCCCCATGGAATCACTTTTGTGAGAAAGTTACTTTTTATCTTTTTATTTTTAAAGAATGTTAAATGTGACAAAGAATGTATCACATAAGTAAAATATTTTTAATTTTGTCTAAATAAATGAAATTTTAGACTATAAATATTCATTAGAAATCTAAAACAATTTCCTACATCATGATATTTTTTTTATAATTTTTAGACATTAAATTTATTACATTATTTATGACATCATGATGATGCAGCGATTACCTCATTAATAAAGGATTTAAATAAAATGAAATGATAATGTGAAATCTATGCCCTAAACATGTCCAAAACCTATTAGATGGGTGTATTTAGAACCCTTATCACCTTACCCTAGAATTATATCAATTTGGGACCTTTTGAATCCGAAAATCATTTTCAAACAAACTAACATTTCTTTACTTTCCAGGAGTGCCCCTCCTCTCCTCTTATAAAAGGCCCCCACCTCTACCTCCTTACCCACACTCCCAAAGCCTTTGGCTCGGCCAACCCCTTCCCATTTTGTCTCTCCAAATCACTATCTTACTCCTTGAAGCCTCACTTTGGGCATAAGTCTTCCCAAGGAAGCCTTTGAGCTCAAACCAAAGGGATTTACCCGATTTTAAGGTAATGTCTTCACTTGAGTCCTTTTGTTTTATTTTGCTTCTCCAACCCCCTAAACTCTTTTTATTAATTTATTTTGTAACAACTGAAGTATCTTCAATATACTAGGATGTTGTTATAAGAATTATTATAGCTACACTTACACACACATACATCTAATGGTTAAAGGACATATTGTTTTCATGGATGGTGAATTTATGCCTCCTGAAACGATGATTATTCAACATTATTTTAACACCTTAAAATGTGGCCATTAAGATGTCACTATATTTATATATGATATATAATATGTTTATGTTTTCCTTAAGCTTCTGTATTTTTCATTTTGGGCATTCCTTTATGGTTTCCATTATGGGTAAATGCGATATCTTCATTTAAGGAAGTGCGGACTACCGCCCCCTCAAAGTGATTCGATTCGTTAAATACCATATGTGGGACATATAAAGGATGGAACTATGATATTATATATGATATTATACTGGAATTATAATATACCTTTATATCATTATGATTCCATTCTATAAAATGCGAAATAGAAATGAAAGCAGCGTTCATGCGTACATACGGCTTACCGTCTCCATGAACGGTGCATTTCATTTCTTACCTCTAAATGATTATGTAATATTATAAATGCATGTATATACTAGATATATATGATATATACATCATGATTATAATTTTGGATATAATGGATACATGAACAACTTGTAATTATAAAGGGTTTATTTTTTACTCAAGTACCAGTGATCATTAAAACGACCGTTATTAACTTAAATAATTATATAGTGTACATGACATGGAAATAAGTAATATAAAAGGAATAATGAACTTGAAAAAGGTTCTTAAGCAAGTAGAAATTAACTCAAGTTTATTATTCAGGACATTAAAGAATGATCGATTCAAGTCAGACCCGAGGTATGGGACTTCGTCTCAATCTCCTTTCATTGAGGCATATTATGTTTTATACACAACTTTCTTTTATACAGTGTAAAAACCCCTTTGACTTTTAAGTTTATCCAAAAGGAATCTTTTTATTCAAAGCTATTTACTAAATGACAAAAGGGGAATGTTTTTTTCGTACGTATGCGGCGACAATGACTTTTCCACCGTCGTGACCATTAATTGAGTTTCGGCTTCCTCTACAAGCCCTACCTTTTTTTAAAAGAAAAATAAATACCATGTTTTACTTTTCTTTTATTTTGGTATTGAAAATGGTTTTCATAATGTTTTTATATCAATATTTTGTATTGATATCTTGTGATTGAAAGGTGGAAATGTTATGTTTCCTTTATGCATGTTTTATGTGATACGATTATGTTGAGGTTCTTGGGCATTATTATGAAGACGGGTAGTTCCGTGATAAAATATGGGCGGGTGAGCCCGATATAGCTCTCCAATGCATTGGGTAATGCGAAGTAGTGAAATGTTAAGGTTTCTCTGAAGAGATTTAGGGAATATACTATGATGGGTATTCCAAACGTAACCAAGAGGGATACTCCCTACGTAAGAATGTTATGAATGCCTCAAGTTACCTTTATGTCTTATGATTTCTATGATTTATTCATGATTTGATGAGTTGTGTTAAAGTTCTTATGTTTTATGGGTAAAGTATGATTTCATTCTTATGTATATATGTACCCATGTTTCCTTTCCATATTTTTATATCCCTTACTGAGCTTTTTATGCTCATCCCAAGTTTTTTGAAATGTTTTTCACAGGTCAAGGGAAAGGTACAAGATATGATGATAGTGTCAAGGAAGTGTCAATAAAGAATCCATGTTTTATTTTAAATATGTTTCCATTGATGGGAAAGAAGAATACTATCTTTATGTAACCACTTTGTTTATATGTGGAATGTAATGCAATTTTTATGATCTAATTCTCTAAAAATATAAACCCGAAAAGATCCTCAATGTGTAATCTTGTAATAACTCAAGATTAAGTAAGGTTTACGGTTGGGACCTTATATTCGGGGCAGGTCGTGGGGTCAAGTCCTTGGGCTTTAAATTTACTGTAATTTTCTTCTTTGTGTCGTGTGATGCTTTCGTGGTTGTACCCAAATTGTTTTATTATAATAACCTTTGAGGCTAAAACATGTTATAGTTATTTTTTAGTATTTTATCTCATTTTGATAATGTTATAATAATTATATAGTTTTTGAAAATGGAAAATATGAAAATAGTGTGACAAACTGTCACGTCATACAAGGTTGTGGGAATCAAACCCACAACTGGAGTTCAATAGGCCTTTATTGGCTACCACTGAACCACATGAAGTCCCTGGGTAGTATGACTTATTATTTTTATTTCAATGATTTTATGGATCAAGAAAAATTTTATTTTTGGAACTTATATTTTATCAAATGGATATCCTTAGTATTGGAAAACCTTTTAGTGATTAAGTGATAAATATTACTTTGGAAGACGTTTTCTCTTTTGGGAACACTATATGCTTAAGGATAATTGAATACTAAGGGATTTAATTTGAGTAGTAAAGGTTGAATTTTATTTTGGAAGAATATATGTTTTTATTATGGACATATAGTGATTTGGTTTATTTAGGGTAACGATTAACCTATCATGGAGAACATGTGATTAGGTTAATTAATTTTTAAGTATGAGACTTTAAGAGTAGTCAATATTATTTGGAGATAAATGTTAAGATTTATCATGGAAGACTATGTGATAAAATCCCTCTCAATTCTGGGTTTCAATCTTAGTTTGGATTGTTTTGAAAAATTTTAAGGTAATATTTTTATTGAATGGTATTTGTTGAATTTTGGGTATTGTTTGTTGACTTTTGGATATTTAGAGTAGTATTTTTTTATAAAGGATTATTCATTTTGTGGATTATCTAATATTGTGCAAACAATTTTGGTTTTTTCTAATTTATAAAGACAAGGTAAATATATAGTTCATCATTTTTTGGATTTTTTTTATTTTTTAGAAGTTGATTCTAGAGCATCAGGTGTGACCAAGTCATCTCGAATACACATCATTTTGAGAAAAGATGAGTTTAGATAGATATTTATTAAAGGATGAAACTCTACTTGAAAAGTAAGTATGTTTCCTTATGATATTAGTCAATCTCATAAATAAATTCCTCAACTTTATAAAAATGATATTAAAACAAAAAAATCTTTTTACTTTTCCTATCGGGAAATCAAAGACCATTTAACCCATCACATGTTTATAGTTTTCTCGTTGTTAACTTTCTCCTGTTCATGTTTTTTATCACTATCCATCAGAACAATATGGTTAGTTTTTCTTTCATATCTATGTTTTCCTACATGTAATCCTAGCTTGTGTTATCTCAGGTGACCTTTTTAATTCTCTTTCTTTCTCTTAAAGTTATAGTTTTACTGACTATTTTTCTTATGTGTTATTTACAATGAAGTTTCTTATCCCCATTTTAGAATTGTGAGGATGAAATTTTTAAAAGGGGGAATGATGTAACATCCCAAGTATTTATAGAATAATACATTTTCATATCTATTAATATTTTTTAATTTAATATTAATTTTAGTTTAAAGGGGAAACTATGTATGATATGGTACTCAACAGACAACAATGGGTTTCTCCAAAATCTTACGTTGCACACAATGTAGAGTTATACCGAAGAATAATACAATAATAATATTATTATTTTAAATGGTAGTTAACGCGTAGCTTTTGTATTGGTGAGAATGAATATAATTTACTGTATTATTATTTTACATATTTTGTAAATATTTTTACATTTATCCAATAAATTTTAGAGGCTTAAAATGAGAATGAATCCAATTTTAAGCATAAAATAGTCTCATATTTTTAACAGGTTGTTTTACCACCTTTTGATGGTGAAACCATTTTAAGTATAGTTTTTTTTCACATTTATATGTTTTATTTGAAAAAATAAACTTATTATTTAGAAGGGTGACATAAAAATTTACCTTTATTAAAATTTTCGTATTTGTTTGATGAAATTCATATTTTAAAGAATATTGAAAAATACTGCATTTTAATTCAAAACTTTGTTTTTATATAATTTATTTATATAGTTAGATTGTTATTTTAATTAGTTTTAAATTGTAATTGGATTAATATCTTATCATTTAATCCAATTTTGGTCATTGGACGTAATTTTACTTTTAAATTGGATATAAACACATGTCAATCTTTTGGTAGTTTTTACTTCTTAAAAACCCGCTTTCTAGTTTTGACAATGAGAATTAATTTTAAATTAATTAATGAAAATTCTATTTTTTGAATTTGGAAAAATTTATTACATATTAGTAATCATAAGGCCCAAATTATTTAAATATTTACCTTTGATTTTTTGACATTATTAATAGTAACTTCAGTAATTATTTTTATTTACAATGGTTAAAGGGTAAATCAGGGAAATAAGGGTAAATAATAATTAAATAATATACAACTACCCTAAAACATGTCCTAATTCAATTTTATGAGATATTTACTACCATGATAATTATTGGAACAATTTTAGGACCCCATGAAGCCACTTGGTAGTGATAAATACCAATTATAATATTTAATTTCAAGAAAACGGAAATATAACATAAACATGTATCTCAAAACTAAAACAATTTTAATTTTGTTTATATAAATGATATATTAGACTATAAATATTAATTATAAATATAAAAATATTTCTTACTTCATAGTATTTTATTTATAATTTTTATACATTAAAAAAATAAATATATTTATGACACAATGATGATGCAACGATTACCTTATTATTGAAATATTCAAATAAATGATAATATAAATATTAAAATAAATGTAATTTGAACATTTTGATCTCATAAATGAGATTATTGGATAAAATGAACATTTTAGGTATGATTTAATTCCTTTTTTTAAGGAATCATGTTTTTATGACTTTAACCAAAATCAAATTCTAAATAATGTCAAAATTGAGAAAAATTAGTTTTTAAAATAAATAATATTTTATTACATGATATAATAGTCCTAAAAATATAATATTCATAAAAATGACCTATATAATGTTAAAAGTTTCATTAATTATCCACTTGTTATTCTCTCGGAATTTTTTAGTACCTATAGTAACCATATATTATGAAAATACAAGAAGACATAGTAATAGTTAATATTTTAAACTAAGGGTTAAAGACAAAAGATAAGGTTAATTTTTTAACCTAAACTTGTATAAAACCTACTAGTTGAGATTATTTTGACCCATAATCATCTTATACTCGAAATTTCTCACTCTGTTACTATTATAATTCTAAAATCAATTTATAATAAAATATAATTCAAGACTTTCCTAAAGTGCACATCCTCCCTCTTATAAAAGGTCAACACCTCTGCCCACTAACTCTCACCTCTAAAGCCCCTAGGATAATAAAAATTATTCTAAAATAATTTCCAAACATCCTTAATTTCCTCATTCAATCTTTACCTAAGGAATAATGTAATTCAATAAAACATTTTGGTTGAAATCAAAAGGAGTTACCCAATTTTGAGGTAATGCCTTCTTTCAGGATCCTTCCTTTTATTTTCCTTATCCACCCCCTACACTCTTTTTATTCCATTATTTTATAAAAAACCCAATATAATAAATATAATAGGATTTTTATGCTATTTTTTACCTAAAATTACACACACCTCCATCTAATGGATATAGAACATAATGTTTCTATGTATGGAAAACTACTGCCTCACGAAACAATGACTGTTCAATTTTCTCCTACCATGTTTCATGGAGGAAATTATTATGGAAATTTATTCATATAAGATATATATTATATTTATATTTTCTATATGATTCTATAATTTTTATTTTCAACATACCTTTATTCTTTCCATAATGTGTAAATACGATAATTTCATTTGAGGAAGTGTGGACTATTGCCCCCTCAAAGTGATATGAATCGTTAATTCCGTACATGGAATGTATAAAGGATAAAATTAATGAACTTATGTAACATATATAACATAGATAATATAATGAAATTATAATATACCTATGTATCTTTTATTTTTTATTCCTTTAATATGAAAAATAAATGAAAGTAGCGTTCATGCGTACATACGGCCTACCATCTCAATGAACGGTGCATTTCATTTCTTATATCCAAATATTATGTACTATTATAAATACATATATTCTGGATATATATGATATTAAAATTATGAATACTATTATGTAGATAATGGACTTATGACCACATGGATAATTTTCATCAAAACAAGTTCATTTTTGACTCAAATACCGAACATCAACAAAACATCAAGTATAATCTCAAATAATTAACTAATTGACATTGTAATAAGTGATAAAAAATGAATTATAAACTTTAAAAAGGTTATAAATAAATTATAAAGTAACCTAAGTTTATTATTCAATAAATTAAAGAACGAATGAGACTATTCAGACTTAAGGTAAGGGACTTCATCTCAATCCCCTTTCATTGAGGAATTTCTTGATAATATGCACCTTTATTCTTTTATAATGTGTATATACAGCCACTATGAGATTTCATATCCATATTTTATCTATACTAATTTTCTTTAATAAATCATTTAGATTAATATTTAAATGTTCAAAGTTGTATGGGACTCCTTGAAAATTTAAATATTTAATTATCAAATCTTTTTCTTCTTGATATTAAATTACATATTTATTTATATGGGTATAAAAGGAATACACAGAAAATTTTATTTCAATATTGAATTTCATTTAAAGTTTTCAAAATGAATCTTTTTATACGAACCATTTTAATTTCTTTACAAAGTGATAAGAGGAATTATTTTTTACATATACAACGATAATGAATTCTTCGCTGCCAAAACCATTATTTGATATTTAGAATCCTATATAAGCCTTAATGTCTTTTAAAATGAAAATAAATACCTTATTCCTGTATTTGGGTATCTTGGTATTGAAAATGGGTTCTTAAGTGAATATGGTATTTTTATAAGGAAATGTTTTACATATGGGATTAGAATAATATTTCAAAAAATGGGTTTTGTGATGAACATGTTTTATTCATGAAATGGTACATGAGAATTATATGAAATGGGTGAGCCTGATATAGCTTATTGGAAGGGTAGAGCCCCATTATAGCTCACGGGTGAGCCTAAAACAGCTTATATGAAGGGTTAGCCCCATTATAGCTCACGGGTAAGCTCGATATAGCTTATACAAAGGGTGGTCCCCATTATAGATCTCCAATTTTGAAGTCAATCATATGGTTATTCCAATTTGAGGATTTCTAAAAGGGATTTATATATGTGAATCTCTAAGTCACCTATAGGAGTTTTGATTACTTTTTATGGGTTTTAGTGTTTTTCATTAATAAAAAACAATAAGTTTCATTCATGTGAAAATGTTTTGTTTCATCCACTCAAATAACATTGAATGGGTTATCAGGTTTTAACTAGATTGATGGTTTTCCTTTATTTTTATGTCACTTACTGAGCTTTTTGTGCTCATCCCATGTTTTTAAATGTTTTCATAGGATTTAAGGGATAATATAGTCCATGATGGAATCAATAAAAAGTTATGATGATTAAAAGTGAAAATAAACCATGTTTCTTTTTAAAAAATTTTATGTTATGGAAGAAATGGATATGGTTAGAAGTGTCCACATTGTATTTATATGGTTTTATTGTGTAATAGTTATGGCCTATTTCTATAAAGCTCTAAAACTGAGAAGATCCTCAATGTGAATTCTTGACTTAACTCAACACTATGTAATGATTAAGGATGGGGCCTTATACTTTGAGAAAATCCAAGCTTGTTATTTAGATTAGCATACACATCATATAAGTAATTAACTATTTAATTCAGAACATATCTGATCCCATCCTTGAAATTCCTAAGATGGAACCTATGTATTTCTCAAGTCATATCATGAACAAAAAACCTTACAATCATATCTTATACATCCCTCATAGGAATAATTGTGTCATTCTAGGTGTGGTATAAAGTCACCATCCTCTGAGTCCATCCTTATCAGTCCAAATAGGGATCAAAAGGGTCACACATGGAATATATAATGATATTAATTCTAATTATAGTCGTGAAATACCAAATAATAAGTCCATGTATCACTCATTGCATAAATATTTTCCCTCTCAGTCCATCCTTGGAAGTCCACAAGTAATCCCATGTATCACTCGGTCATATATAATACAGCTTCCAAGTGAGTCTATCCATGGAATTAAAATGAAAACTCACGTATCACCCAAGGTGCATTATAATTCCATTTACATTTCATTTATTTATTTAATCATGAAGAGTCTGTTTATGGTGTTCTAATTTAAACCCATCACTCACTCTCAGCATGAAAATTTAAATGTTCATGGGCATAAACACTAATCATACCATTTAAGTTAACATTCAATTCAATTGTTCGCCATTTTTATAATAAAACTAACTCACGTCAAAACATATTCTAAATAATATCATGGGCTCAGAATTCCTAGCATCTCATGCACCCTCCCATTCATTTTAATTGGAAATTTCAAATATTAAATACTACCCAATCAAAAGAAAAAAAATAATATCCAGGATCCTAGGGACATGGTCTTTTATTCCCTCTTAATTTAATTAAATTATATCTTAATAATTTCAATTAGTATCCTAAGTGGTTCAGGCTCCTGCTTGGCATCCAAAAGACCCAGGATCAAATCCAGGCAGGGGAGAATTCTCGAGTACTGTAGTAGGGTATTGTAGTAGCACTGTAGTAGGTCACTGTAGTAGTACTGTAGTAGCGGCACTGTAGCAGCGGCCGCACTGTAGCGATGGAGGGGCTGTAGCAGGGTACTGTAGCGGCGGCGGTACTGTAGCAGTTACTGTAGTCGCGCGGTACTGTAGCAGTACTATTCACTGAGGGGTCCTTTGGGCCAAAAAATGGGCTTTCTAGCCCTGTATGCAGACCACTTGGCCTTGGGCCTTCGGGCTATGTAATGGGTCACCCTCTACCCAGTCTAAAGAGGTCTTTGTTTTAATAATAAATTGAGGCTTCAGCCCCAACCTTTAAAAAACATACCACAAAGGTTATCCAAAATAACAGGCCACCTGTGATGGTTTAATCTCATTTAGCAACACACCAAAGGGGCAGTTCTAATTTGATTTCATTAACCTTTAATCATAAGTAAGCGAGTATCGTAATATATATTGGTTGAACCTATTAATTTTATTCAAGAAAAATTCCATTCAATGAGTGTCTCGTAGAAAATACATCATATGTAGAGACTACGTATATATAAATTCCATTACTTTGAGGGAAAATCTTGAGACCACATACCTCATCATGGTAGTTGACTCCTTGTCTGTTGCTAGCTTCTAATCCCAGATAGAAAAGAAGAAATCTAGAAACTATAAAAACACCCTAAAATAGGTCATATGATCTCATACCAAAATAATTTCATCAATATAAAGAAAAATAAATAAAGGTTCAATATGAATAGAGAACTCACCAGTTTGGATCTAATGGGACCGACGAAAGCTTGATTGGAGTTCATATGGGAGAGATATCACCAATCCTAAGAGGATATTTAGTGGAGATATCCAAATTTAAAGGTCATTTTGAATTTGGGGAGAAATAAAATAAGTTGATGGTTATAATGTTTATAATGGAAAAATGGTCTTTTTACCCAACTCTATAGGGTTTAATAGTTCGGTCGCATAGTTGGCCAAACTATGTGCCAATCGTGCAAGAATCACTGCATAAGAAACTGAAACGCACGGCTGATTGTCACCTATCGACCGGTCAAGGTTCCGGTGCTCTGCTAATATGTATAGCAGCACTCGGGTCGAATCATCGGCGATGATACTTTGTAATAGTCGTTTGTTTTTAGTTAATTGTATTCTGATTGGGGGGTTTGTTTTCAGAGCTTAAGAAATAATTTATGGATGATGTTTGATTTAACAAATTGATAAATATTGGGGTGAGTTTATCATTAGGTTAGTTAATATTGTGATATCCTTGATCTTTGATTTATATTACATTTAAATTAACACCCATGTCACAAGTTGACGTTGATTTGAATTCCCAAGTGACAATGCTTTAATCCAAGCCTTGACATAACTTAGGGTTCTAATCTTGATCATATCTTGTTTATGGTAGTGTATTAATGGTTCCAATAATCCATGGAAACCACACGTTAAAAAAACAAGTCATTAATCCATGACATGCTAAGTCCAACATACAAAATGTTAATTAAACGAATACTCATCGAGCGAAAGCTCTCAATCACTTAACATACCTAAATTAAAACTCATCCCAATGAGAGATTTACTCATACATTAATATGGTTATTAATCTGGTAATATATGTTTATGGTGATGAATTATAAAGAGAAGAAAAGAAAAGGGAAAAGATAAGAGTAGTGCACCGAACACACACACAAACGATGAAGAAAATTAAAAATGGATTTTCGATTATATGAGGAAGCAAAAGAAGGGAAGGGTATTCAACAAAATTTAAACTATTTTGAGAACATAAATATTAAACTACAGAAGGTGGATGAGAATAATAGATATTGAAGAAGAAACTTGCATTAAAACAGAATTACAAAAGAAAGGACTTACAAAATTACAAAAACGAAAAACATGAAAGTAAGTGAAAACAGAGAGAGGAGGAAAGGTCTCTCAAGTGAAAACGTGAGTTTTGAAGATCCTCCCAAGCCTTTTTCAAGGCTTTGGTCGTGCCAATATGTTCTCCTCTCTTCTGAAATGTCAACCCCTCTCAAGGAGAGAAGGGGATAGTATTTATAGCCCAAGGAGTGGACTGTTTTCATTCCCAATCTGTCCTTCCACTTGCACCACCAATTTGGCTATTCAGACATCCTAATATCCAAATATCCCCATCTTAAAAGTTGTAGATAATAAAGTTGGCCGACTACTGTCAAACTTGGGAGGCATTTGGACAAGTGGAGCCAAAGTTATGGCAGTTTTATTAAACAAAGGTAAATTGTCCATTTCTATCCACTCTTTTTCGATGGACAAAATTTGAGTGGATTTCGTAACCGGAATATGCCATCAAATACGAATTACTTCTTCAAAAAAGTCGTCCGCCTATATCCCCTATTTTACACTGAAAAATCTCAGCTCGATTGGATGCTTACATCATGAGATATGTCATGAATACTATACTGATTTTATTTCTTGTCCAGAATGGTGGGCTGGACTTCAAAGCCTCATTTGGGCCGCTTTTAATTGGATTTGGGCCTTGAAAGTTTTATCCAAGATGAAATGTAGTGTCCCCCGAATTATGGGGGAGAGTTAATGTTTTTGGACTTCTGGATTGAGCCCAATAAATCAATATTCAAGGCTGGTCAAGTTTGTTCATAGATTTTGTAGGTCATCTTGTGTGGTAAATGTGATCCTTGAAATGGAAGAATGGGCCCATGATCCCTTATAATGAAATGTTTTATATTTAATTAGGAATCATAAAAAACAGGAACCACACAATTTTGATTAGTAGGGTGATATTTATAAATAAAATGGTAAACTGACTCAATTAGACTACTTCTAAAAATGCCCAAAAATTATACTTAATATTAAAACATTAATATTTCACACAAATTATGCACATTTCATATAAATTCAGTAAAGGGAGTATATAATAAGACATGAAAATATTAACAACATCAACTCCTCCACACTTAGTATTGTGCATGTCCTCATGTTCAACAAATATAAAAACATAACAAAATCATTTTCACTCACCAAAAAATATTAAAATTTTGTTTTCTCTAATCAGGGGAGGTTTAGACTATTTCACCCATCCATTTTGAATTCCACCAAATGTTGTAACAGAAAAAATGTTCCGAAACTAATTCATTTTTTCATGCTCAAATTTAGAAATGGAAAATGTGGACAATCA
This sequence comes from Viscum album, assembly GCA_963277665.1. Taxonomy (NCBI): domain Eukaryota; kingdom Viridiplantae; phylum Streptophyta; class Magnoliopsida; order Santalales; family Viscaceae; genus Viscum; species Viscum album. The sequence continues at coordinate 2,066,127,252 of OY728123.1, read as the reverse complement.
AAACTCACACCTCTCAAGATGATAAAATTTATTTGTGGAGGTTCACTCTTTCACCAACCAAAAGTAAAAATCTTAGAGTTTGAAAGAGATCTCAGCTTATAATACCTATCCAAAGTGCACAAGAATAAAGAGGTATTTTTAAGGGGTTTTTCCGTGGCTATGGGATGGTAGGAATATAATGTCCAAGAGAGAAGAAGAGGGGTAAAACACCAACATAGAAAAAGCAATGCACATTTTTTTTTTGAAATAAAACATGGAAGGAAATGAAAACACATATTTACAGGGGAATGATTGTGTGAAGAAAGGAACAATAGAGGAAGAAAATATAAAGGGGTTGAGAAGATGAAATATTTACAAACCGCAAAACATCTCCCAATGATATAATAATATAATGCAAGTGTTCTTTTTTTTCTCTTTTTTTTCTTTGTTTTTTCGAAAGTTGACCTTGAAACAGATCTCACACTCATACCCCAACCCATGTTTGATCTCCTCACGACACTAATTGTAATAGTTATAACAAGATCAAAGGTTGAGAAAGAGTGATTTTTGACCTATCCAAGACACAACCCATTTTTTCAATTTTTTTTGATTTTTTGTCATCATTTTTGATTTTTTGAACACTTGTCAAAAACATTTACAAAGTTACATAAATGGAATTACATTACATTCCCCAAAACACACTGAATGAAAACCTCTCCCCCACACTAAAATGGATGCTTTCCCTCAAGTAGATGATAACTCATTGAAAATAAATAATAGGGTACCCAAACAATGAAATCCATTCCCCCCGTACTTAAATTTCAAAAAAATATGCAATGAAAATCCATGTTGATATTGCGTGGGAAAAGGTATTGGGCTTGTAATGTGGATATCAAAAAAAAAGGTTTTCATAGGCTCGAAGGGGCTTTCAAAAGGAGGATTAATGTAAGGGAAATGGGAGGCTATTTGGATATTGTGATTCTCATGTGGTTTAGAAAATGCCTCTATCATATTAATGCACACTAAGGAAGGAAATTCATCTCAAAGGTACAAAAACTCAGGACTCACAAATAGGGGTGAAAACACACATTTTGAAAAGATGGCCATAGGTGGCCTTTGCATGAAATCAAATGTTGTTCCTCACAGTTCAGGAAAATCATTTTCCAAATCAAAAATTGGGCATTCAAAATTTGTTAATTTTGACACAAAATTATTTATCCAAAGTCATGATGAAAACTCAAAATTTTTGAGATGAAAACATGTCTGTTAACTCCCCAAATGGTTGGAAAAAAATTAAAAATTGGATGGTAAGTAAACATGACTCTTTTTTTGTATTTTTTTAAGTGATTGTGTTTTTTGGTTTTTTTTAGTTTTTAAGGTTTTTATAAAATACACACCCACACAAGAAATAGAAAAATAAAGGGTTTGATGAATAAAGTGGTAAAAAATGAAAGAGAGAGGAAGAATAAGAAAGAGGTAGAGAGAGGAAGAAATAGAGAGAGAGAGAGTTAAAGGGAAAGAGGTGCCCCTTGGGTTGGGTTTGGCGGGTCACCATCTTCATCTAGTGGTAGGTAGGCCAGAGAAGTTGGGGATCCAGTGGAAGTCGATGATGATCTAAGATTGTACATCCTATCATGGTGATGCTTTAACTGATGTCCATTAACCGTGAATGTCCTTTTGGAAGAGGGTTCTTGGACTTGCACTGCACCAAATGGGTAAACATTAGTAATAACAAAAGGACATTCCCAATGAGAATTAAGGTTACCTGGGTGAAGCTGAAATCGAGAATTGAAGAGCATTAACTTTTCACCATCATGAAATACCTTTCTCAGGATGTGTTTTTCATAGAGTACCTTAGCCTTCTCTTTGTACAAATTGGAATTCTCATAGGATTCAAGTCGAAGCTCCTCCAGTTCAGCCAATTGCCACAATCTTTCTTCACCAGATTTTTCACAATCAAAATTACATGTTTTCACAGCCCAAAAAGACTTATGTTGGATTTCAACTGGTAGATGACATGCTTTACCAAAAACTAGCCTAAAAGGATACATCCCAATGGGTGTTTTATAGGCAGTTCGATAAGCCCAAAGTGCTTCACCAAGTCTTTCAGGCCAGTCTTTTCTGGTGGGTTTTACAATTCTCTCAAGAACTCTTTTCACTTCTCTATTAGAAAGTTCATCCATTCCATTTGTTTGGGGGTGATATGCAGTTGAAGTTTTATGAACAACCCCATTATTTTTCAAAAGAGATTCCATGGTTTTATTACAAAAATGGGTTCCTAAGTCACTTATCAAGGCACGAGGTGTGCCAAATCTATGGAAGATGTGTGTCTTTAGGAACTCAGTAACAGTATGTGAATCATCATTTCTAGTGGGTTTGGCCTAGACCCACCTAGAAATATAATCAATCGCAAGAATGATGTATGCGAATCCATTGGAAGGGGGAAATGGTACCATGAAATCGATGCCCCAAACATCGAAGATTTCACAAAAGATTAAGGGATTTTGGGGCATTGCATTTCTTTTAGAGATTGTGCTGAACTTTTGGCAATTGGGACATGATTGACAGAACTCATGTGAGTCCTTGAAGAGCGAAGGCCAGAAGAATCCAGAGTCTTGGACCTTTCGGAAGGTCCTTTGTGGTCCAAATTGGCCACCTCTGGGAAGTGAGTGACAGAATTCTAATATGGAAGAATGTCCATTTTCATCGACACATCTCCTTATTACCATGTCAGCCCCAGTTTTCCAAAGTTTATTTTCTTCCCAAAAATAGTATTTTGAATCACTTTTCAACTTCATTTTTTGTTCTTTTGAAAACTTTTCAGGAAAAACACCAGAAACCAAGTAATTTACAACTAGGGCATACCATGGTATTTCTGGAGAGAGATATGAATGGTGCTCAGTGGGGAATTCTGGATCGATGATTTCAGATTGAGAAGAATTAGAAATTCTACTCAAGTGATCAGCAACAGGGTTTTCTTTTCCTGTTATATCTTTGATTTCAAGGTCAAACTCTTGGAGCATTAGGAAACATCTTATTAGCCTCTGTTTGGAATCACTTATCTTGAGTAAGAATTTAATAGCAGAATGGTCTGTGAAGATTATGATTTTGGCACCTAAGAGATAGGGCTAGAATTTATCTAAGGCAAAAACAACTGCTAAAAGTTCTTTTTCAATGACAGTGTAGTGATATTGAGTTTCATCCAATGTTTTTGAGGCATAATAGATTACATGAGGAAGTTTTTCTCTCCTTTGACCAAGAATTGCTCCAACAGCTCTATCAGAAGCATCACACATCAACTCAAAGGGTAAGGACCAATCTGGGGGTTGGATTATTGGGGAAAATGTAAGAGAAGTTTTGAGTTCAACGAAGGCTCTCTTGAAAAACTCATCTAAATGGAAAGTGACATCATTTTGGAGTAACCTAGTGAGTGGGAGGGAAATCCTACTGAAGTTATGGATGAATCTCCGATAGAAACTGGCATGACTGAGGAATGAACGGATGTCTCAAACAGAAGTGGGTTCAGGAAGTGATTGGATCACTTCAATTTTGGCAGGATCGACTTCAATACCAACTTTTGAAATTATGTTCCCCAGAGCAATCCCATTTGCAACTATGAAGTGACATTTTTCAAAATTTAACACAAGGTTACACTTGACACACTTTTGGAGGACTAGAGAGAGTGAATTCAAACAAGATTCAAATACTCACCATAAATGGTGAAGTAATCCATGAAGTCTTCCATGCAGTGTTCAATGAATTCTGAAAATATTCTCATCATCCATCTCTGGAATGTTGCAAGAGAATTGCAAAGGCCAAAAGGCATTCTTCTATATGCATATGTTCCAAAGGGGCATGTGAAAGTAGTCTTTTCTTGGTCCTGAGGTGAGATTGGGATTTGAAAATAGTCGGTGTATCCATCAAGAAAGCAATAGTGTGACTTTTCGGCTAATCTTTCTATCATTTGATCAAGGAATGGAAGAGTGTAGTTATCTTTTCGTGTTTCAGCATTCAATTTTAGATAATCGATGCATACATGCCATTTGTTCTTCACTCGATTTGTGACTACCTCCCCATGTTCATTTGTGACAACAGTTATCCCACCCTTATTTGGTACAACCTGAATTGGACTAACCCATTCATAGTCATAAATTGGGTAGATAATACCAGCTTGAAGAAGCTTGGTGATCTCTTCTCTAACTACCTCAAGGATGAGTGGATTGAGTCTTCTTTGTGGTTGTCTAATTGGTTTGGATGATTCATAAAGATTGATGTGAAGCATGCAAAGGGCAGGGTTGATTCCTGGTATGTCATCTAGGGTCCAACCTAAGGCCTTTTTGTTTTCCTCTAACACTTGAACAAGTTTGGACTCCTCGGTTTCAGTAAGTTTGGTAGAGATAATGACAGGATATGAGTGATCATGGAAGAGGAATACATATTTCAGGTGTGCAGAAAGAGGTTTTAGATCAATGTCATCTCTCATTTGTGGTTTACACATCTCAGTAATGGATGCAGGGACTTTAGTTGCTTCAGATTCATTTTCCTTAATATTGTCCAAGGTGGAGTAGTAGAGATTAGAGTTGATGTGGGATTCAAGAGAGTTTTCAAGTTCCTCTAGATTGATGGAGTCTATGAATGAGAGGTCCACATAAACTTCACCATTTATGACTTTGTTAATCATGGTGCAGATTTCATAAGATCCTTTATCATTAGAACATGAAGAACATGGTGGATTGGGGTTCGATTGACTCTTATAAGTGTCCTCAGAAGCATGGATTGAGAATGCAGAGTGATCCTCATATGGGTATCGCATGGCTTGTAAAATGTTGAACTTGACCAGTTGGTCACCGAATTCCATGGATAAGATGCATGAATGGACATCAATCTTGGTTCTCGCAGTCATGGGGAATGTTCTTCCTAGAATTAGGGGAGATCGAGAAGAGTTCGTCTCACCTTCCATGTCAAGAACATAGAAATCATCAGTGAAAATAAGATCATTGACTCGGACAAGGAAATACTCAATTATTCCCTCAGGACTAGATGTGATTCTATTGGATAACTGAATGACAACACTTGTTGGATGTAAAATACCTAGACCAAGGTTGGAGAAGATGGATTTGGGAATGACATTAATTGAGGCTCCAAGGTCTATGAGTGCATCATCAAAGTTGGAACTTCCAATTTGGAATGGGACTGTAAAGGTCCCTGGATCTTTTCACTTTATGGGGATAGACTTCTAGGTGGAAACATTTTCAAAGGTCCTAAGTTTCCTCTTGTGGGTGCACAATTCCTTAAGAACCTTGGCATACTTAGGAATCTGTTTTATGGAATCTAAGAGGTGAATGTTGACTTCAACATGTCTAAACATGTTGAGCATTTCTGGATCGGGTTCAAAGGACTTCCTTGGTTTAGAAACAGCTTGAGGAAATGGAATTGGGTTCCTATGTGGAATTGAATGAGGTGAGGGAATGGTTTCAGGTTCCTTTTCAAGTTTCATTTTCTTTTCATTTTCTAGGTCAACATTCAAAGGAGGGCTAGAGGACTTATCTTGAGGCATAGCAATGTGCTTTCCCGATCTAAGTGCAATTACACTTACATTACCCTTGGGGTTGGGTAATGTTTGAGCTGGGAGTTGGGAAGAATTTGATTGTTGTTGCTGGATCAGGTGGGATGCAAGTTGACCTATTTGAGTTTCAATGTTTTTAAGGCTAGAACGGGTGAAGGAGGAAAGATCTTCCACTGCACTTTCCCATGGTTGCTTGGAAGAAGAGACTTGTCCCTGGTTGGGATTTCCTTGATTTTGGTTCTTGGGAAATCGATTGTATTAGTTTTGGAATTGGGAAGGCTCACTAGGATAATGGAATCTAGGAGGAAGATTTTTCCTTTGAGGTTGAGGAACAAAAGGATAAGGTTGATGGAAGTTACCACCACCTTGACCATATTGGAATTGGTTTGGGTTTTGAGGAGGGAATTGAGGGGGGGTGAGATATGGGATTACCATACCTAAGGCCTTGGTTATAGGAAGAAGAGAAGGGATCAGAGTGAGGTTGGTTAAAGTTACTAACAAACTGACCTGATAGTTGAGGATTGGTGTTCCGCTGAGAATATGATGTATTGAGATCCATTGGTCCAGATGAATCATATTGATCCTCTTGAAGTTGTGGACTTGTGTCAGTTGGATGAGATGGAGAGTTGCAGATTCCACAGTTTTTGATAGGTCCAGGAAACATTGATTGTGGAGAAGACGAGGTTGGGGATTTGGTGGCCACAGCTAGCTATCGCACAAGACCTGTAAGTTCACTCATCCACACGGTCATCTTGTTCAGCTCAATTGATTGATTATCTTGGGCTTGTTTAACTTGAGCATGTGCTCGAGTATGTAATTGTTGTGTGTTTCTATCCATGTTACTTATGATATCTCTTGCTGCCCCAGGAGTTTTATCAACAAGAGCACCGCCACTTGCGGCATCTATGTGAGTTCTCTCCATAGCCAATAACCCCTCATAAAAGTATTGGATCAAGAGTTGGTCAGGTATTTGGTGATGTGGGAAGGTTTCCACAAGCTTTTTGAACCTCTACCAGTACTCATGGAGTGATTCACTTGGGAATTGATGGATACAACTTATTTCCTTTCGGGTAGAAGTAGTACGAGAAGCAGGAAAGAATTTCTCAAAAAAGAGTCGCTTCATGTCATTCCATGTGGTTATGGAACTAGGAGAAAGGTAGTAGAGCCATGACTTAGCAGTGTCAGCTAGGGAGAAAGGGAATGCTCAAAGTTTGATTTGTTCTTCAGAAACCCCTTGAGGCTTCATGGTAGAGCAACCACTTGGAACTCTTTAAGGTGGAGATGTGGATCTTCACCGGCTAGTCCGTGGAAATGAGGGAGAAGATGAATCAAACCCGATTTGAGTTCGAAGTCAGCTTCTATGTTTGGATATTGAATACCAAGAGGTTGGTAATTCATATCAGGGGTAGCATGTTCTTTAAGGGTTTGTTCCCTATGATTGGCCATTTTTAATTCAACTGGTTGGACAAGGATTGGTTCTTGAATTATTTGATTATCTCTTATGTTCCTCCTAAGTTGGCGAAGTGTTCGCTCAATTTCAGGGTCAAACAAATCTGAGGGATAGTTTTGAAGGCTACGGGGAATTTAGAGAGATTTTTCAATAAAGAGGAAGTCTGGTTTTTCTTTGTATTTTTTCCATTTATGATTTTTAAGAGAAGACGGGTTTTTCTTTGTGTTTCTTTTTTCAATTTCTTTTTAAAATTTTGTTTTTTTTTGGGTTTTTTATTACAATAACCAGAAACTAACGTATAATTAAATCACCATCCCCAAAAACGGCACCATTTGAAACACACGGCCGATTGTCTCCTATCGACCGGTCAAGGTTCCGGTGCTCTACTAATGTGTATAGCAGCACTCGGGTCGAATCCTCGACGATGATACTTTGTAATATTCGTTTGTTTTAAGTTAATTGTATTCTGATTGGGGGGTTTGTTTGCAGAGATTATGAAATAATTTATGGATGATGTTTGATTTAACAAATTGACAAATATTGGGGTGAGTTCATCATTAGGTTAGTTAAGCTTGTGATATCCTTGATCTTTGCTTTATATTGCATTTAAATTAACACCCATGTCACAAGTTGACGTTGATTTGAACTCCCAAGTGTTAAGGCTTTAATCCAAGCCTTGACTTAACTTAGGGTTCTAATATTGATCATATATTGTTTATGGTAGTGTATTTATGGTTCCAATAATCCATGGAAACCACATGTTAAACAAAACAAGTCATTAATCCATGACATGCTAAGTCCAACATACACAATGTTAATTCAACGAATACTCATCGAGCGAAATCTCTCAATCACTTAACATACCTAAATTAAAACTCACCCGAATGAGATATTTACTCATCCATTAATATGGTTATTAATCTGGTAATATATGTTTATGGTGATGAATTATAAAGAGAATAAAAATAAAGGGACAAGATAAGAGTAGTGCACCGAACACCCACACAAACGATGAAGAAAATTAAAAATGGATTTTCGATTGAATGAGGAAGCAAAAAAAGGGAAGGGAATTCAACTGAATTTAAACTATTTTAAGAACATAAATATTAAACTACAGAATTTGGATAAGAATAATAGATATTGAATAATAAACTTGCATTAAAACAGAATTACAAAAGAAAGGACTTACAAAATTACAAAAACGGAGAACACGAAAGAAAGTGAAAACAAAGAGAGGAGGAAAGGTATCTAAAGTGACAACTTTAGTATGGAAGATCATCCCAAGACTTTGGAAAGTCTTTGGTCATTCCAATATGTTCTCTTCTCTTCTTAAATGCCAACCCCTCTCAAGGAGAGAAGGGGAGAGTATTTATAGCCCAAGGAGTGTATTGTTTTCATTCCCAATCTGTCCTTCCACTTTCATTGCCATGTTGGCTATTCAAACATCAGAATCTCCAAATATCACCTTCTTAAAAGTTTTATATAATATATTTGGACGACTACTATCAAAATTTGGAGGCATTTGGACAATTGGAGCCAAAGTTATGGTAGTTTTATTAAACAAAGGTAAATTGTCCATTTCTATCCATGCTTTTTCGATGGCCAAAATGTGAATGGATTTTGGCACAGGAAGATGCCTTCAAATACGAATGACTTATTCAAAAAAGTATTCCGACTATATCTCCTCTTTCACACTGAAAAATCTCAGCTCGGTTGGATTCCTACATCATGAGATATGTCATGAATACTATACTGATTTTATTTCTCGTCCAGAATGGTGTGCTGGACTTCAAAGCTTCATTTGGGCCCCTTGTACTTGGATTTGGGACTTGAAATTTTTATCCAAGATGACATTTAGTGTCCCCCGAATTATGGTGGAGATTTAATGTTTTTGGACTTGTGTATTGATCCCAGTAAATCAATCTTCAAGGCTGGTCCAGTTTATTCACAGATTCTGTAGGTCATCTTGTGTGGTAAATGTGATCCTTCAAATGGAAGAATGGGCCCATGATCCCTTATAATTAAATGTTTTATATTGAATTAGGAATCATAAAAAACAGGAACCACACAATTGGGATCAGTAGGGTGAGATTTATAAATAAAATGGTAAACTGACTCAATTGGACTACTTCTAAAAATGCTCAAAAATTATACTTAATATTAAAACATTAATATTTCACACAAATTATGCACATTTCATATAAATTCAGTAAAGGGAGTATATAATAAGACATTAAAATATTAACAACATCAGAAACCCTCTCCCATGGTGATGGAACACGGTTATAAAAACCATGAAACAACCATATATTTTCTCTATATTAAAACTTTTATAGCAAATTCATAGGAATATGGCATGTGTTTAATGATTTCATCAAATTGTGAGGCCCTAGACATTGCACTGGACCACCCTGCATGGTTTTATCTAACCGCACAGACTAGTCTACACAATTTTTCCACTAACTCTGTGTCCCAGTTGCCTCCTCCCAAATATTTAAATCTGGACATCATAAAAGCCCTAGACACCCATGTTTCCTCTATGACCCCACTAGGAAATCCCACAAAGATAAAATTAACGAATTAAATGGAAATTAAAAGGTTATATACCTCATAAAAAATTGGGTTCATACAATATTCCCCCTTAAACCAATTAGTTTATGAATTTCCCTTACAAAGGTGGTCAAGCATTGTCTAAGAATAACTCAAACCACTAGAAGTCTACATCAGACTACCACTCCCAAGTCTCGTATTGTACATGTTTTTGATGACATACCACTCATACTAGAGGAACAGATCGACCTCAAAGATCCTTCATTACTTGACCAATAATATGGATAATATTCTCCTCAAAGGATGCATCTACCTCTAACTCAACCTCATCAGGATAAAGAATATGTGATGGATCATAATGATATTGTAAAAGAAGAGATAGATGGAAGACTTCGTTCATGGTATAATATCTCTGAGGTAACTGCAACTGATATTCCACTGGACTAACTCTCTCCAGAATTATGGATGGCCTGACATAATGAATTGATAGCTTCCCTTATTGCTAAATCCATATATACCCCATCCTAGGATAAAATCATAAGAAAATCAGAATCCCTGCCTCAAAATCTAGTGTTATACACTAACAATCAACATATTATTTTTGTCTAGACCGAGCTATAGACATCCACTTCCTATTAAGATAAACTTTCTCTAATGTATCTTGAACTAAATGAGGACCTAGTATAAATACCTCACCTACCCCTAACCAGAATAGAGGTGAATGGAACAGACTACCATATAGGGCTCACAAGGTTTCGTTTGTATGGTCTATTGGAAGTTGTTATTATAAAAAACACTGTGAGAGGTAAGTTTTTCTCCCAATAACCTCTTAAATCTTGAACGCATTCTCAGATCATTTCCTCCAAAACATATATCATGTTCTCGGACTTACTGTCATTCTATGGGTGATAGGTTGTACTAATTAGTAACTGTTAACCAAGTGCCTTCGGCAACCCCTACTAGAACTATGATTTTAAATGATTAGAACTGTATGATAAAATGGAATGTATAAACCATGGAGGAATATTATCTCATAAATATATATCCTTCTAATTTTGTCCACTGGTAAAGTCTCTTGAATATGTAAGAAAGAGGTGGCATTTTTTAACCTGTCTATGATCACCCAAACAATGTCACTTCCACAAGGTTATCTAGAAAATCTCATCAGAAAATCCTTGGTGGAATCATCCCATTTTAATATAAGAATAGTCAATTGTAATAAAATATCTTATGATAATTGGTGTTATACCTTCACCTATAGATAGGGGGAACACTGAGTAACAAACTCAGCTACTCCCGCTTTATTCCCAACCACCAGTATTAGAGTTGTAATTCAGGATAAATCTTAGTAATACTGGGATGCACTACCCATATAGAGGCATGTAACTCTCAGATACACTCCTCTTGGACAAATTTATGAACCCATATATGTCCATGAATTTGAAATATCTCATCCTCATCAACATCCAAACCAAGAGATGTGTCGTCACCTAAAATGTTCTCCCATAGGACCAAGCCCTCAGAATATAATATTTTTCTCATATTCACTTTATATAGAAGTCAATAGGACACTAATAATGATTAAATTACATACTTTCCACAATGTTTCAAATACCCCAAATTCATCTTAGAAAATAGGGCTATAAGATTCCACTCACTACGGGCCTCAATAATTGCCTACATCTGAGTCCTCCTTCTGAGAGCATTGGAAACTAAATTACCATTTTCAGGTGTATAAGAAAGCTCGAAGTCAAAATAATTTAAGTATTCAACCCACCTTAATTTATTAATATTAAATTCATGTTGTGTAGATATATACTTGAGGCTTTTTTGGTCTGTATATACCACAAAAATCTCTCCTAATAAATAATTCCTCCTAAAGTGTAATGCATGTACAAAAGTGGCTAACTCAATTTCATGCATCGGGTAGTTCTTCTCATGTGGCCTAAAATGATGAGACCCCTAAACCATAACTCACTCCCACTACTTCATAACTACTCTTATATTGATGCTTGATGTTCCATAATAAACCATATAGATCCTACCCAACTCTGGAAGAATCAGGATCAACGCTGAAGTCAGTCACTCTTTTAGCTTATGAATGGATATATCATAATATTATGACCATATAAAGTTCACACCCTTCTTATTCAAGACAATAATAGGTTCTTATAATCATGATATGTCTGATATTAAATTCTTTTAATAACCATCTAGCCCCAAGAAACCCTATATATCAAATATGCTCTTAGGATACTCCTAAGAAACTACAACACTCACCATATCTGGGTAAACCGATACTCCTATATCTGAGATATTGTGACCTAAGAAGTTAATTTTATCCATAAAAAAGTATCGCTTTGTGATCTTAGTATATAACTAATTATCCCTCAGTTTATCCAATATTATCTCTAGATGTTTGGCATGGTCAGGTCGATTGTGAGAATACACTAAGATATCATCGAGGAATACCACAACAAAAGAATCCATATATGGATGGGAAACCTAGTTCATCAATTCCAGGTAAACTACTGGAATGTTTTTCAGACTTAATGGAATGATAAAATACTCAAAATAATCCATATCTATAATAGAATTATGTATGTGGTTTATCGGATGGTCAAACATGCACCAGACGATAACCCGATCTCATGTCAATCTTAGAAAAAACCATTTCTCATCAGAGTTAGTCAAAGTGATCATCAATGTGATTAAATGGATACGAGTTATTAATTATAAGTATGTTTAACCAATGTTAATCCATACAAATATAGAGGGTACCATCCGCCTTCCTTGAGAAAAGGATCGGCGAGCCACACGGTGAAGAATTGGGTCGTATGAAACCCTTAGCTTCTAAATACTATAGCAACCTATTAGGCTCTTGAAACTTAGTAGTCAGCATCCTATAAGGAGGAATGGATACTGATGTATATTTGGGAACAGTCTTGATGAAAAAATCTTCCTCTCTCTTTGGTGGAAGTCTTAAAAAATCATCCGGAAAAAATGTGTCTAAAATGTTATAAATTAGAGGGAAATCTGCTGAATGCATTCCGTGATAATCCAGATATAATCTAGAAATATCAGTTATCATCCCACCCATCCCATGATGCCCGAGTACATCTCAAATATCCTCAATATCCAATTCACCCTGGTCAATAAAACTTCCTCCCTCCAATGATGTGAAGTTCACCATTCGGTGAAGGCATTCAACAAAATCATGATGGGAACCAACCATTCCATCATGGGTATGGTATCAAATCCTTTCATCTCAAGGAAAAAGTGGTCACATGAAAAGAGACACCAAACTATCTCAAGGGGCACTCCATGTACTGGCATACAATCTTTGATCATACTTCTAATAGAGCATCAAGTGTCATTAAGCCATAGGAAAACTGAACATAGATCCCAAGGCTCTTCACAAAAAACATAGATATGAAAGAATTATAAGAACATGTATTGAACAAGAGAATATATTAATGTTCAGGCTACTAGAATAGTACCTCTCACTGTATAAGGTCTAAAAGGCATTGGTTTCACTGCATACATATATACTAATCTTCATTCCTAAGTTATTTTATAGCTATATAGAGAAAGTTCGCTCAGTTGGTGCTTTAATTTTAGTGTCTAGCTACCCTATCCATGACCACCTCCTTAGCCTGATCAGTCTACCATACTCTATCTCCTTTCCTAAAGAGAAATTGTTGACCCCACTTCTAAATATGGAGTCGATGAAGAACCTATCTCACTAGATACTGCAAAAAAATATCTGCAAAAGTGTTGTAGAAGGGTCATCTTGTTTCAAGATCGTCACTCAACTGGGTTCCTCATACACTGAGGTTTCATATATCCCGATCTACCTCACTGGTGACGCCTCACCTAGATACCTAAGTATGAATCTTGGATACTAATATCACAATGTGTAATCTCTAGATGATGGTTCTTATTATTGGTTTATGTAGTTCCATATCTAGGTGTCAAACCACCCTATCTCTCACCCCCATCCTCTCTCATATTACACTCTGTCATAAATGCCTAATTCACTATTCAAAATATAGAAGTATACCGAAAGACATTCACCTTTGATCAGATGTCATACCTGAGACAATCCTTGAATTTCCTATCTTTAGATAAATCATCACCTGATAGTATAGGTTTGAAATGTAAAAGATACATGAAATTGTTAGAGTAGTCCATGAATGATAAGATGTCATGCTCCATGTGTATAAAATCTCCATCTCTATCATCCCTTAACATCTGAGAATAGAAATAATCATAGAATGTTGTATGAAAATACCTCCAATCCATATCCAGATGATGATCTATTTGAGTAATACTATCCCACCACATCTTTTAGGAATCCCATATAATATACGTATCAAATTTCACCCTCCTCTCATTATGTGTATCAAAATTCTTGAAAATAGATAGCATGTCCTTTAGTCATCACTCTACAGCCTATGCTCCCCCATCCCATAAAAATATGGGCAGATGATACTTTTCAAACTCATAATTCAACACTTACATTATCGGGGCAGGTTGTATGGCTCCCTGAACTATTTACATAAAGCGTAGGAACCCCTCTCAAAATTGGGAATTGGTGCCCATATCGGGTATAACTGGTGGTGCTGCAAGATTCACTACTAGAGGTTTTACTGGTGTCCTAAGGCCCACCACCTCTATAGTATGGCCATCACCATCCTCTTGGTCCATGAATCGCGGTTATTGTGGTGGTATGTCTCAACAAATTCCAAACACATGCCTCAATTCAAGATTTAGTAATCTCTTTAAGAGAAGATTTAAGAATAAGATAGGTGAAATCATTCCTATATAAGAGTCACACCCATATACATGTGACTAATGTCAGGTATGGATGTTGTACATGTCATAATAAAGAAAAAGATATTGCTTACTTACCACTACTGAGGTCAGTTCGGTGTCAAGTTATCTGCTATAAGTTCAATGTTCTGGTATACATAGTTTCAATTTCAATTTATATTGGAAAACACCCATTGAATTGAAATTTAAATCCCTATTTAATAGTCAACATTCATTTCATAATTTATTTCATTTAATTTCATGCTCATTTACACACACACACACACACGAACATATATATACATATATATATCAAGGTCCAATTAAATGGGTTTGTTATTAAAAATTTATAAATTCTCATACACTATAAATTTCGATTGGAATCCCTTTAATTTTAACCATTTATTTATCCATTCAATGCATGAATTTTTAGCACAATTTCATGGACATAACTATAAGGTACCAAAAAAAGTTTCCAACAATCCACACAGTAATAAAAATATGGCATGGAATATGAATGAAAAATAAATCATAAAGCTCCTACGATGATGTATGATGTAATACTTCCTTTACATATCGTCCAAGGGTAAAAATACATAGACATAAGGAACATCAAACATCAAGTGCATACCCAATGATGAAATCAAGGCAATTGTAATAAGAAAAATCCAAAACAACATGTCCCATCCCGGGTAATTTATCTTTTCACTACATATGGGTTAGCTAGTCCTAGACACAGGCTCATGACCAAATCTCAACAAGTCATATTTCTCCTTTCTACCATCCTAAAAGAGTAATGAAATAATAATAAAGGAATAACTTTGATACCAATTTGTGACGTTCAGGACTTCGTTTCTCAATAGTAACCAAACCCTATTGGACACATCACCTCAAGAATGCCTCCTCGTGTTCTAGAGACTACCGACTAGAAGCGAGGGTCCATGGTTAAATAGTGGGGATATTATAACATCCTGATTAGAGTGTAGAATAGTGGTATAATTATATTAATCAATAGTGGAAGAATAAAAGATAACCAAATAGGGGAAGAGTAAACATCCATCATAAAAATAACCAAGTTATCACATCCATAAATTTCATATAAAAAATGGTGATCATGGAATTATATACAAAATGAAATATAGGTATACATGACATCAGGTACACATACATACAGGTATACTAAAAGAACCAAAAAAGACCAAAAATACTTTCTCTAAATATAATCATGTGCCATAACTCAATATTCTAATCCCTTGCTTCCGCACTACAAAAAATCAAGCATCGACAACTGTACATTTTCCATTATCCCTACCTACACCTATGAAGTTCACCCAGGTACCAAACTATGGCCCATGATGGGTGTGAGATAAAATTAGTTTGACACCACCAATAGTGTCTAATTCCATCTAGTCTATGAATATATAATAAATGGTGTAAAGATAACAATACATCTATAAATGAAGTGTAGTAATAAATAACCCACATAGGTCTAGGTTCCCAGGAACACCCTCCCTATGCTACCTACTTTGGCCTAAGACAGACTATCTATGAGTAATCAGTCAATCATTATTTAATATATAATGAAGTCTCAAGACCTGTATTGAATTCCAAGCATACACTGTGAATCCTATCTAAGCATGAAATGTATAAATCCCATTATAAATTTAGGATCTAGATGATTCCATAATTGTTCTTTGTCTTGGGAGTCACATCATATAAGAAATTTTTTATTTAATTCAAAAGAAACCTGATCCCTTCCTTAGAATTCCTAAGTTGGAACCCATTTATCACTTCAGAAATATCATGAATCAATCACCTTATAATTCCATCTTAGGAATCCTTCATAGGAATCCTCGTATAATTATAGGTGTGGTATAAAGTCACCTCCCTTAAATTCTATCATTGGTGGTCCACATAGTGACCCCAAGTGTCATTCATGGTGTATATAATAATCTACCCTCTGAGTCCATCCTTTTAAGCCCACAACAAGAAGTCCAAGTATCACATGTGGCACAAACTTTCTCCCTCTAAGTTTATCCTTGTTAGTCCACCAAGGATTCCAAGTTCCACTCAACAATATGTAATGAAATTTCCAACTGATTCCATCCATGGAGTTAAAATGATAACCCATGTATCACCCAAGGAACATGATTCTTCCATTTACATTACATTTAATTATTTAACCATGAATATCCTATTTATGTAATTTTGATCAGAACCCATCTATCACTATCAGCATAGAAATTTGAATAGTCATGGAACCAAATACTAACCATACCATTTAAGTTCACATTCAATTCAATTTTCTATCACTTTTATAATCAAAATAACTCACCTAAAAGGATTTTTTAAATAATATCATAGGCTTAAAAAGACTAGAATCACAATAATCTTCTCATTAATTTTAATTTTACATTTCAAATATAAAAGACAACTCAAGATTAAGTGAGAAAGAACTATATCCAAGGGCCTAGGAACATGGTATTAAATTACATCTTGATTCAATCCAATTACATCTTAATAATTTCATTTAACATCCCAATGTAAGGGGTAAAGAACATACATAAATTTTTAATCAAACACATAGGCCGCCTGAGTTTGTTTAATATAATTTTATAACACGCCCAAGGGGTGGTTAAAATTATAGTTTTTTAACATTTAATCGCACATAAGAGGGTCTCCTAATATATAGGTCAAACCTATTAATTTTATTCAAGAATATTTCCATTTAATGATCATTGCTTAGAAAATCTGGAATGTTGAATAGTGGCATCTATATAAAGAGTAAGACTTTGAGGTAAAATAACTAAACAACATACCTCATATTAGTAGTCAACTGCTCATCCATTGTTGGTCACTATTCCAATATAGAACAAAAGAAATCAATCAAAAAGAAAAACATTGTGAAAATAGGGCATATGATATCATAGTAAAATAACTCTGTTGAGAGAAAGATAAATGGTTGAAGGTTCCAAAGCAATAGAGAAATAACCAGTGCACATCCAGTGAGACCAACAGTGGCTCGATCATAGTATTTCTGGGAGAGATATCACCAATCCTAGGAGGAGATTCAAGGTAGGGCTCTAAATCAAGGGGATGTTGTGTGATGGAGGAGAAATAAAAGAGGTTGAGGGTTATAAGGTTCATAAGGTAAAAATTTTCATTTTACCCAACGTTAAAGTGTTACATGGTTTGTTCACATAGTTGGCTAAACTATGTGCCAAACATGAAAGGCTCACTTCCTAGGCACCCTTATCATATGATTATCGTGAACAGTTAGAGAAACCATGTGTTGACTGTGTGTTTTCCATATGTTAAAGATTATATAGAAAATTCTTGGGTGTGCATCCTGGGATGCATGATTTCATCAAAAAAAGCAGCCCAGGTTAGTGCACTACACTACCCCACACGGTTTTATCTAGCCATGCATACTATGTGGCACAGTTTCTACAAACCATTCCACCTATCCACCCCACTCCAAGATCTAGAACTATAGGCTCTATACAAGCCCCAGACACCCATGTTTCCTCTATTCCCACGTTAGGAACTCCCATAAGAATAAAATTAAATAATTACAAGGAAATTAAAAGGTTTTTTACCTCATATAATTTTTTTTTCTTACACCAGTATCTCCAAGTCACAAATATACCCAATCATATTGAGTATATTAGTAGAGAATAAAGTTCTTTCGGTCATCCTATATGTAAGTGATGCCTATGAAACCATCAAGATAATGTTTTTTAATGCCTCTTAATAATATAGATTCACTTACTGGATAGATTAACTGGTCAACAATTTTGGAAGGGGTTTTCTAATAGATAAAATTGTCCTTATTTCTTATGAACTGTTCTGATGTTTCTATACTAGCATAAGAACATTCTCCCATTAATCTTCTCATTTTCATGATTTGGTCTCAAAGTCAATATTAATGATGATACTTATATTTATATCTATAATAGAATCTTTTTTTCAAATGAGTATCATATTTCATAATGATTTATTATGTATTTTAAATAAATTTTCTACCTAAAAAATGATAACCCCATTTAATTAAATTATATTAGTTGGCGTATTAAGATATATATTTCACTAATCTTTGAGTCTACTTTGTTGTTCCTTTGAATGATTGTCTATTTAGCTATAAAATCTAGTCAATAATATCATATATAACTCTTGGATATTATATTGAGAAACTAAATTCCCATATCTATCATACGAATTATCTTAATGTTATTTTTTTGGTATTATACATTTTAGGATTTCCCGACTAAGTGAAATCCAAAGGTAACGGTGGGATTTGGATACCTAGAATTTAAGGTTATTTATTTTTAATATGCCTTCAGAATATGAAGAAACATAACCATTTGGATGGAATGAATCTAATAAATTTAATTTTATGGGTTTTTATATATCACTATCTTATCTCATAAGGAACCTCAGACCCATAATCTAGGATCTGGTGCTAAGACACATTATTTATAAACTAGATTTGATACAAACAAAGAAGAACCAATAAAACATACATCATTTCACAATAATTAAACATTACATCTCATAATAATTTCATAATCCCAAACCCAAAGGTTTAGTTTCATAGGATACTAGCTACATAAAAAACCTTATTTCACATAATTATGAACATTTCCCTATAATTTCAATATACTAGACTCCCTTCTAGACAAATCATATTTTATAATCATTATAAAATTTAGGGAATGGGAAGAATGATATGGGTGAGTGAAAATACTCAATAAGGAAAAATATATCATCAGTCATAAATCATGATATAAGGTCATGTAATCTCAAATCATCAAATATATATCATGGCATAAGAGGGTATAATCATGAGACAATATTTAATATTCATGAAGCATAAAATAATCATATAACATAGAAATATAGAATGAGAATAATAGGAAGTCATAACATTATGAACATAGACTAACCAAAATGATATCCACATACATTCTTGTAAAAATATCATAACTAAAATTATATCCATGTATAGTCTTGTGAACATAACCTAACTAAAATTATGCCCATGAAAAGTCATGTACACCTAGATTTTACAAAATTATATCCATACATATATTCATTGCATGATTATATATAAATCATTAACCAATGAATTTGAGGGATATATTGGATACCACCCATCATATAATGATAATTAATACACATTTATTCTGGACAAAATCAATCATATATCATATCATAAATAACCCATGGATATAAAATCTATTTCATAACATTTTATAATGGTATCAAATAAAATCGCACCAAGGTTTGGATATGTTGATACCAAAATACCAATCACCCCATATGATTATTTCTCAAGTAAATTTATATGGTTATTCATGAAGCATTACTCCATTGGTGATATATCTTTTGTAGATAAAAATGAAAATATAAGTGAAACATAAAAAGAGTTCATAGAAACAAATATTACCATTGTTGTAAAAGGAAAAGTTTTACTCATGTTCCAAGATATTGTTTTGAAGAATATAATCTTGAAAAACATTTTTTGAAAATCACTTTAAATTAAATAAAACTAATGAATCCTTTAATGTAAATAATGGTTAAGTCAAAAAATGTGTAGTGGAAGATAAAATATATGACCGTCAAAAGAAATTCCTTTTTAATATTTTAAAATTTCTTTATTAAAACCCACCTCATTAAAAGAGTCATAAAGAATATATTTAAAAATTGGTAAAGATAAATATAAAGATAAAAAAAATAGATATTTTTATTTCCAAATCTAAAGGATAACATTAATAGGAAAAAATAACATTAATATATAGAGAAATATCTTATTGAAGAGGACGAGAAATATTCTTAAAAATGTTATAATTTTATGAGAAATAAATTCATCATGGAAGAATCATTTAATAAAAATTAATTTTCCCTAGATATAAAGATAAATTACCATATAATAAAATATATTTTTGGTATAAATTAAGCATCAAATATGTTCAAGATGAAAAATTATAACCCAAAGTAATGAGATGTGTGTTTAAAAAATCCCTTGCCTTCACTCTCAAATTCAATGGAATTGCTTTAACCACATGTAAAAAAAGACATATATATTAATAAATTTTTTTAGAAAAATTTTCATATATATTAAATTTTTTAATTTTAAATTATATTCATTAATTATCAATTCAATTTATAGTTAATTTTTATTTTCATCATCAGATGTTATTAATTTCAATTATTTCACACTTGTTTCATAATGTAAATGTAAAACCTTATTATTTGATACCAATTTCGTCATTATTGGATAATAATTATAAAAAATCGTTGGTTTTCATTAATTTATGAATCCTCATGTTCATTTGATGCAAACTATGGGCATGGTTTGTAAGAACATGATCCATGGTGAGCTTTTTGCTGGTAATTTACTAGTATTAAAGGATTTCTTTATAATGATCATTAGTATATTGTGTCATAATTTTAAAACCATATTCATGAAATATGGTACTTCTTAATATCTTTTATGTAACAGCCCGAGATTTTATGAAAAATATTCTTTTTATTTCACTAATGTCTTGTATTGTACGCTACACCAAAAGGAGCTTGCACAACACGCATCCTTGACTTGCCTTGCATACACGCAATCGCGACCTTCCTCGATAGCGTGTGTAGTACGCAATAACGAGTTTCACTAAACAACGATATGCTATTAAAATATTATTAAAACTACCTGTTATGAATAGTAATAACCGCTTTTTAAAATTCTGTAAATCTTATATTTCAAAATGAACTTCATTTTTGTATTCGGAGTATCGAATTTAGCCTAAGGTGAAATTTTGGTACTTTTCGGATAACTTTCATATTCTGATGAATAGTGAAAATTATTAATTATAATTAAAAAACAACTTTTTTAATCGAAATAATTAATAGTGATAAATTATTAATTTGAGTGGTTTTAAAGTATATTTAGAATATATTTTTACAATTTAATACAGTGTTGGTCATTGAATGTAAATTCACATTTAAACCAGACATAATCAAGTGTCAATCTTTTGATAGATATTGTTTCTTAAAAACACGCTATTTGTTTTAACAGCGGGATTTAATTATAAAATTAATTAATGCAACTTATATGTTATGAATTTGGTAAAATAGACTTCATTTTTGAATTCGGAATATAAAATATAGCTTAGGATGAAATTTTGGCATTGTTCTGAAAAACATCAATTTTTGATGAATAGTGAAACTACTAAGTGGTTGGTTAAAAACTGAATTTTTGCATAAAACTTAATTTTACCGCTTATGTGAATGGAATTTCGAAAATCCGAGAGACACGGTTAATATCAAGGACTAAAATGTGGTTCAATGAGATGAAAATAATTTTTTGGTGAATAGTAACTTTTTACTTTTTTTACCGCGGTTAATAGTAAATAGGGTAACTAAGGGTAAATATGATATTAATATTACCCTAACACATGTCTTAATTCTATTGGACAAGTGTAATTCGACCAAAAACAAACTTAGGAATAAAATATGACCATTTAGGCCCACTTGGATTAGATTAGGACATTTATTATTAATTTATTTAAAGAAGGGTTAAAATAGTTAAAATCAAAGTTTAATAAGTAAATCATTTTTAATATGGGGTTATACATAAGATAAATTCGATTTTAAATATTCATTAGAAAGCTAATAAGATTTCCTACATGATGGTATTTTATTTGTAATTTTTAGAAATCAAATAAATTAATTTATTTATGACACAAAGATGATGCAGTAATTATCTTATTAATGAAATATTGACATAATTGATAATATAAATACCAAAATAAATGTAATTTAAGGCTTTTTATGAATTCCACTAATTTTCTAGGTTACTATGATATATTAATGTTGATTTAATAAACTTGGTTCGAACATTTAATTCTGTTATGACTTTCACAAAAATCATATGTCAAATAGTGTCAAAATTGACACAAAATAGTTTTTAAAACAAATATTATATTATTAATTGTTATTTTATTCCTAAAAATCTAAGGTTCTGCCAAATGACTTAGATAAGGATATATATACTAATAATAAACAATTTGGGGTTCGTTTGGCATGTTATAGTAAGTGTATTAACCATATAGGGAAAGAAAACAAAAAGACACGGTAAAAGTTAAATTATTTAACTTAGAGTTAAATCTAATTGATAAGGTTTAAAATAAGATCCAAACATGTCTAAATTTGATTGGTTGATGAGATTACAACCCTATCTCATCTAAGCTTCGAATATGAGTAATTTTTGGAGGTTTTTAAGTGGGGTTAGATTTATTATAAATTAATATTTTTAAGAATTCCTAAGGTGCCCCTCTCCTCCCCTATAAAAGGACACCTCCTCCCCCTCCTCCTCACACCAATTTGAGCTCTCAAGCACGGCCAACCCCTGCCAAAATCTCTTCTCCACTTCCCTAGCAACATCCTAGAGGTTCTGGTCTTCCTCAAATACCAATTTTAGTACCCTAAGAGTAGGTCTCAAAGAGGCTCTTCAAAGAAGAGGTAATTACCGTTACCAATTCTTTCATCTTTATTTCTTCTTCCACTTCTTCTTCTTAGGTTGTTTCATTATTAAGTAATAACATCAGTATCACTCATATACTGATATGTTATTATAAGTATGAAACAACCATATTTCACCATCTATCCATCCTACGGAAAAAGAAATCACCGCGCGTGCGTACGTACGGAATACCGTCTCCACGCCGTGGTGTAATCTATTTTCCACCACCACCTTACATGGATGGGTATAATGGTGTAAAGAATAACTATACATAGTTATTACAATATCATATTGATTCTGATATATTGTATAATCCACTCCAATTCAATTCAATATTTATAGAAATGATATCATCGCTCGTGCGTACGTACGGACTACCGTCTCCACGACGCGATGAGATTCATTCTCCATGTTAACCATTTAAGAATGATTATAATGTATATATAAGAAATAATAATGAAATATATGACATTATAAAGCTACTGGATTTATGTATATATATACATATGTATGTCATCTACTTACTTCCATTTCAAGACAATAAGGAAATAAAAACAGCGTTCATGCGTACGTACGGACTACCGTCTCCATGAACGGTGTTTTTCATTTTATTTATCTATCTATTATATATATATATATATACTGAATATATATGATATATAAATCATATTTTATATTCTGGAAGTAAGTAAATCTTGATATAAGTAATAATGATGTCAAGAACAACAAGTCAAAACACCTACGATAAATGAAACGATTTTACCCAAAACGCTTCTTTAACATGGAATTTACAAAAGAACGGGTAATATAATGTCATAAGTGAACCATATATGATATCATAACAATGAATATGATTCTGTAATAAGTCAATGACATTATTTAAATCATTATACAGGAGGTTCGGACACATACGAAGCAAATCGGACCTAAGGTAAGGGAAATATCACAATCTCATTTTTATCCGAGATTGTTTATTCGTAAGTATTTACTGGGGTGTATTTTGTCATCCACATCCATGTTCCCTCAATATGTAATATTGTTTCCATCCACTTGAAATAGTTTAAATCCAATTTTACCCTTAGGTGAGTTTATAGTAAAGAATATGAAAGGAATCTTTTGTCGTTTTTCCGTACGAGGTACTTTTTGACTTTTCCGACAAAAGTACGAAGAATGTTTTTTTTAACTTATACGGCATGAATGGATTTTTAAAAAATTACTTCAAAGAAGCTTCCTTTACAAGTTTTCAAGTTTATTTTTAATCAACTTCTTTTATTTTAAAGTTGTATGACATGTTATGAAAGGAAAAATGTTTTTGAAGAAGAAAGGATATTTTCCTCAAGAATTCAATTCAAGTGTTTTATCAAAATTATTTTCCATCTAAGATAATAAAGGGTTCTGTTTCTATCCATATTTTTACATTGGTTTGACTATGTTGTGATGGAATTATGTTTATGAATTCCTTTATCATATATGAATTGATTTATGATGTCATGATGTTTCAAGAATCCCATTTTTGTTATATGTGTTATGCGATGATGTATGTTTTATGATTATGTGGCACACATAAGAAAGGATTCATTATAAGATGGGTGGGACCTATATATCCCTCCAATGCATTGGGTAAAGATTTTATATCTCATGAGATAGACATGGCTGGAACAGAAGGTTATTTCGGTTCAGTGATACAGGACTGAAACGAGGAGTGAACTCGGTTCAGAAAGGGACTTTGTCCACTAAGATAGTCTTGGGAATGAGTCATGACTAACAAGAAATGATTTTCCATGATTATGTGTGCATGCCACAAAGATTCAAGTTTTACGTTATGATTATGGGGATCTCATTTTCACTTCTATGATTTATTCCATGTTAAGATATTATGATCTCTTTTGCAGGTTTTAATTTTCAAAAAGATATGATATGATTTTTATTTCTTTTGTATACCCTTACTGAGCATTTGAGCTCACCCTTTTATGTTTTCTTTTCCCCAGGATATAAAGAAAGGTTTTAGGTAAAAAAAAAGGGAAGATCTTTATGGGAGATATTGAAGATCTTTCACCACGATTAGAAGATTACGTTCCGAGTTTCCAAAGACACTAAACTATTACGATCCTTGTGTGTGTGTGTTTTTGTTATGTACTAAGTATTCCGCAAAAGTAATGTAATGTCCATGTACGATAAGATATGGGTCTCTACAGTTGGTATCAGAGGAAAGGTTTAGTCAACCTTTGGAAACTAGGATGCGAAAACGTTAGTGAGATCCCTAGAGATATTTCTAAGGTATGTCTAGGGATGTCCCTAAGGTTAAGTATACATATAGATTATAGTACTAGAACTACACTAACGATCATAGAATTAAACCTAAGATGTTAGATGTTCAAGGTACTCCCCCTTTATTATGTTGTTTTCCCTAGCATGATTTTTGCCTCTCACGCTATTCTTTTTGGGTTTTGGAAAATGGCTGGAAACAAGGTGATTCACGATAATGGAGGAAATGATGGACAATGGAATGATATTCTTTATGAGCAACCAAATGAAATGGGATTTGGAAGTCCAAACATCATTATTATGCCGAATCAGCAATCTCATAATATGATCAATAAAGTAAAATTTGGTAAGTTTCCTGACTCGGCTAATAAGAGAAAGATGGAGTTTCATGATGATCATAGAGGAAAGAAAGTTCAATTTCCCCTATGTAAATCATGTGGGAAGAGGCATCAAGGAGAATGTTTCAAGGGAAATGGAAGATGCTTTGGGTGTGGAAAAGAAGGACACAAAGCAAGTAAGTGCAAAGGAAAAGGTTCAGTTAATACCAGGGATGAGGATAATGGTATTGCTACGACATCAAAAATGGTTAAGTGTTTTAAATGTGGAATGTATGGGCATTATGCAAACAAATGCCCTAAGGGAAAGACTCATGAAGAGAATCAGTATGGTCATATGGGAAGTGTTTATGTGGATGATGATGAAGAGACTACCAATGGTATGTGAGATGAAAGAATTGTTGAAGCTCGGTCAATGGTTTAAGAATGTAGTGGAATGATTACATGTTTATCATGTGTAATGTTGTATAAGTAATCTCATGGTACTATGGAATAAAGAGACATGTAAGGATTGTAACATTGTTGTCTGATTAATGTTACCAGTATCCATGAAAGGTAATTCAGATATTTTTGGAATGAAGATGATATGCGCATAATGAAGGGATATGGGGAAAATGAAATGTTTGACAGTATTCATGAGCTCATGATTGATATAAGGACTAAGTGATATCATGGTTTGAGTATATAGAATTTTGAGGATTTTGGTATGTGGAAAGTGTTAACTTTAAACTGCATTCATGTTTTCACTATGGTATTCAAGAGAATACATGATTAAGGACTTTGAATGATTGGAATGTGACCAAAAAAACATATCTTATGATATATGGGAGTGGACTGCAGTATTATGGATAAGCCTAAAGATTGGAATGAATTATGTTGGACATAAGTTAGTATTGCTTAAGGATAGAAGTTTTTTCGATATTATTGATGGGATGTTATAGTAATATAGTTTTATAAAAAGGACAACCTGCAGGACGGGCGACAGCCCATCGCGTCAGACAAGGCTGTGGAAATCGAACCCACAACCGAAGTGCGACTGGCCTTTATCGCCTACCACTGGCCTACAGGAAGTCCCGGTTTATTAGAAACTAGTTTTATTATATTAAGCAGTATGATATATGAAGTATAAAGTCCATTTTAGGAACCATATATGATTAATCTCACTATAGACCGACTTATGTATATAATTTTTGCTAACCTTTTGTTTGAGACAGATGGAATGACCCGTCATTCTATCACATAATCTGCTAACACTTCACGAATAACAAATTCAACTTCATTTATTTAAGATATGAAGTGGAAATTGTTCAAGGCACGAACAACAGTGAGATTGTACCAAAATAAAGTACGTATTTATTCTAATTCTTTAACTTTAGGGAAACGATCTTGAAAACCAAAAATGTTGTCCTAGTGATCTTATACCTGATGAATCAGATGGTACCTTATATCATCACAAATCTATGGATTTGTGATTACTGGCTTTTCCATAGCCATGTTCTCTACCACTCTCCATCAGAACATGATGGTTAGATTTCTCTTCCATATCCATATTTTTACCTATGTGGAAACCCAGCGATTAGTTTATTTGGGTAATCGTTACATTTCATACTTTAGTTTTTAAAGCCAAGTTTTTGTATTCCTTTTTACGATGTGGGATTCTATTAAAGAATCTTTCGAATAGTAAACCATTTATAACCCCGACGAATTTCGAGGGCGAAATTCATTTTAAGGGGGGTAGAATGTAACAGCCCGAGATTTTATGAAAAATATTCTTTTTATTTCACTAATGTCTTGTATTGTACGCTACACCAAAAGGAGCTTGAACAACACGCATCCTTGACTTGCCTTGCATACACGCAATCGCGACCTTCCTCGATAGCGTGTGTAGTACGCAATAACGAGTTTCACTAAACAACGATATGCTATTAAAATATTATTAAAACTAGCTGTTATGAATAGTAATAACCACTTTTTAAAATTCTGTAAATCTTATATTTCAAAATGAACTTCATTTTTGGATTCGGAGTATCGAATTTAGCCTAAGGTGAAATTTTGGTACTTTTCGGATAACTTTCATATTCTGATGAATAGTGAAAATTATTAATTATAATTAAAAAACAACTTTTTTAATCGAAATAATTAATAGTGATAAATTATTAATTTGAGTGGTTTTAAAGTATATTTAGAATATATTTTTACAATTTAATACAGTGTTGGTCATTGAATGTAATTTCACATTTAAACCAGACATAATCAAGTGTCAATCTTTTGATAGATATCGTTTCTTAAAAACACGCTATTTGTTTTAACAGCGGGATTTAATTATAAAATTAATTAATGCAACTTATATGTTATGAATTTGGTAAAATAGACTTCATTTTTGAATTCGGAATATAAAATATAGCTTAGGATGAAATTTTGGCATTGTTCTGAAAAACATCAATTTTTGATGAATAGTGAAACTACTAAGTGGTTGGTTAAAAACTGAATTTTTGCATAAAACTTAATTTTACCGCTTCTGTGAATGGAATTTCAAAAATCCGAGAGACACGGTTAATATCAAGGACTAAAATGTGGTTCAATGAGATGAAAATAATTTTTTGGTGAATAGTAACTTTTTACTTTTTTTACCGCGGTTAATAGTAAATAGGGTAACTAAGGGTAAATATGATATTAATATTACCCTAACACATGTCTTAATTCTATTGGACAAGTGTAATTCGACCAAAAACAAACTTAGGAATAAAATATGACCATTTAGGCCCACTTGGATTAGATTAGGACATTTATTATTAATTTATTTAAAGAATGGTTAAAATAGTTAAAATCAAAGTTTAATAAGTAAATCATTTTTAATATGGGGTTATACATAAGATAAATTCGATTTTAAATATTCATTAGAAAGATAATAAGATTTCCTACATGATGGTATTTTATTTGTAATTTTTAGAAATCAAATAAATTAATTTATTTATGACACAAAGATGATGCAGTAATTATCTTATTAATGAAATATTGACATAATTGATAATATAAATACCAAAATAAATGTAATTTAAGACTTTTTATGAATTCCACTAATTTTCTAGGTTACTATGATATATTAATGTTGATTTAATCAACTTGGTTCGAACATTTAATTCTGTTATGACTTTCACAAAAATCATATATCAAATAGTGTCAAAATTGACACAAAATAGTTTTTAAAACAAATATTATATTATTAATTGTTATTTTATTCCTAAAAATCTAAGGTTCGGCCAAATGACTTAGATAAGGATATATATATTAATAATAAACATTTTGGGGTTCGTTTAGCATGTTATAGTAAGTGTATTAACCATATAGTGAAAGAAAACAAAAAGACACGGTAAAAGTTAAATTATTTAACTTAGAGTTAAATCTAATTGATAAGGTTTAAAATAAGATCCAAACATGTCTAAATTTGATTGGTTGATGAGATTACAACCCTATCTCATCTAAGCTTCGAATATGAGTAATTTTTGGAGGTTTTTAAGTGGGGTTAGATTTATTATAAATTAATATTTTTAAGAATTCCTAAGGTGCCCCTCTCCTCCCCTATAAAAGGACACCTCCTCCCCCTCCTCCTCACACCAATTTGAGCTCTCAAGCACGGCCAACACCTGACAAAATCTCTTCTCCACTTCCCTAGCAACATCCTAGAGGTTCTGGTCTTCCTCAAATACCAATTTTAGTACCCTAAGAGGAGGTCTCAAAGAGGCTCTTCAAAGAAGAGGTAATTACCGTTACCAATTCTTTCATCTTTATTTCTTCTTCCACTTCTTCTTCTTAGGTTGTTTCATTATGAAGTAATAACATCAGTATCACTCATATACTGATATGTTATTATAAGTATGAAACAACCCTATTTCACCATCTATCCAACCTACGTAAAAAGAAATCACCGCGCGTGCGTACGTACGGAATACCGTCTCCACGCCGTGGTGTAATCTATTTTCCACCACCACCTTAAATGGATGGGTATAATGGTGTAAAGAATAACTATACATAGTTATTACAATATCATATGGATTCTGATATATTTTATAATCCACTCCAATTCAATTCAATATTTATAGAAATGATATCATCGCTCGTGCGTACGTACGGACTACCGTCTCCACGACGCGATGAGATTCATTCTCCATGTTAACCATTTAAGAATGATTATAATGTATATATAAGAAATAATAATGAAATATATGACATTATAAAGCTACTGTATTTATGTATATATATACATATGTATGTCATCTACTTACTTCCATTTCAAGACAATAAGGAAATAAAAACAGCGTTCATGCGTACGTACGGACTACCGTCTCCATGAACGGTGTTTTTCATTTTATTTATCTATCTATTATATATATATATATACTGAATATATATGATATATAAATCATATTTTATATTCTGGAAGTAAGTAAATCTTGATATAAGTAATAATGATGTCAAGAACAACAAGTCAAAACACCTACGATAAATGAAACGATTTTACCCAAAACGCTTCTTTAACATGGAATTTACAAAAGAACAGGTAATATAATGTCATAAGTGAACCATATATGATATCATAACAATTAATATGATTCTGTAATAAGTCAATGACATTATTTAAATCATTATACAGGAGGTTCGGACACATACGAAGCAAATCGGACCTAAGGTAAGGGAAATATCACAATTTCATTTTTATCCGAGATTGTTTATTCGTAAGTATTTACTGGGGTGTATTTTATCATCCACATCCATGTTCCCTCAATATGTAATATTGTTTCCATCCACTTGAAATAGTTTAAATCCAATTTTACCCTTAGGTGAGTTTATAGTAAAGAATATGAAAGGAATCTTTTGTCGTTTTTCCGTACGAGGTACTTTTTGACTTTTCCGACAAAAGTACGAAGAATGTTTTTTTTAACTTATACGGAATGAATGGATTTCTAAAACATTACTTCAAAGAAGCTTCATTTACAAGTTTTAAAGTTTATTTTTAATCAACTTCTTTTATTTTAAAGTTGTATGACATGTTATGAAAGGAAAAATGTTTTTGAAGAAGAAAGGATATTTTCCTCAAGAATTCAATTCAAGTGTTTTATCAAAATTATTTTCCATCTAAGATAATAAAGGGTTCTGTTTCTATCCATATTTTTACATTGGTTTGACTATGTTGTGATGGAATTATGTTTATGAATTCCTTTATCATATATTAATTGATTTATGATGTCATGATGTTTCAAGAATCCCATTTTTGTTATATGTGTTATGCGATGATGTATGTTTTATGATTATGTGGCACACATAAGAAAGGATTCATTATAAGATGGGTGGGACCTATATATCCCTCCAATGCATTGGGTAAAGATTTTATATCTCATGAGATAGACATGGCTAGAACGGAAGGTTATTTCGGTTCAGTGATACAGGACTGAAACGAGGAGTGAACTCGGTTCAGAAAGGGACTTTGTCCACTAAGATAGTCTTGGCAATGAGTCATGACTAACAAGAAATGATTTTCCATGATTATGTGTGCATGCCACAAAGATTCAAGTTTTACGTTATGATTATGGGGATCTCATTTTCACTTCTATGATTTATTCCATGTTAAGATATTATGATCTCTTTTGCAGGTTTTAATTTTCAAAAAGATATGATATGATTTTTATTTCTTTTGTATACCCTTACTGAGCATTTGAGCTCACCCTTTTATGTTTTCTTTTCCCCAGGATATAAAGAAAGGTTTTAGGTAAAAAAAAAAGGGAAGATCTTTATGGGAGATATTGAAGATCTTTCACCACAATTAGAAGATTACGTTCCGAGTTTCCAAAGACACTAAACTATTACGATCCTTGTGTGTGTGTGTATTTGTTATGTACTAAGTATTCCGCAAAAGTAATGTAATGTCCATGTACGATAAGATACGGGTCTCTACATTTTATATTCATAAAATATATTTTATAACCAACTATATAATTTAGTGTTCAAAAATTAAATATGTCGTTCATGGAGGTGGTAGTCTGCATGTAACAAGAGCGACGTTTTCATTTTTGGAACGGTTGGGAGGAAGGTAGAAAATGTTTATTCTGTCAAAATAATAAAAATTAAGTATAATTATAATACTGATATAATTATTTTATAATGGTTATAATATATTTATAGGGGGTGTAAGAATAAAAAAAGCAATATAAATAAAAAATGTGTGATTAAGAGTTTTTACCTTACTCCTAAAGACAACTCATTGAACCTTATTAGTATAGAGTTTTGGTGAAAATAGAACCTCAATATCTAGGGAGATAATTTTATAGAATTTTTTTGAGATAAACGTCTTATGGTGTGAGAATAAGTGTGGGGGTAAAGGTCACATTTTATAAGTGAGATGACTGACATTTTTGTAAATACTCATAACATTATATTAAATGCATGTCACTTTTAATTGAAAGCATCTCAAAAACTGAAACATAAAGGATAGGGGATGATTATTAATATATAAAACTCCCATAAAAAAAATTAAGAGATAATTATTGAGATATTTTAAAACTTTTTCATTTCATTTATCTTTTAATCATAGTTTACTTTTAACATGGTAAGTCTTTTTTTAGGATCGATTATATATTTTTATGAAAACAAAATCTCGTATTAACAAATTTGGAAATAATTATTTAAAATATGAAAAACATTATATAATATTAAATTTATAAAATTTTAAAAAATTATTTTAAAATAACAAATTTATATCATATAAAAATAGTTTTAGAAAAAATATAAATTAGGTTCCAAAATGACAAAAATAGGTTTCTAATTTAAGCATGATTTATTTAAATGTATGTTTTTAATTACTAAATAAAAAATCATGAAAAAGATTTCATAAATATTTAATTAATTATTATATCCTAATGATTTTATAAAATTCATGGTATATGTAAAAGAAATATTTTACATTATACACCTAAAAATTATTCTTTTCAAAAAAAATCCAAAAATTTCATCCTAATATAATATTTTGATGATAGGTCCCAAAATGAATTTTAGATTTTTCAAATTCAATTTCCTAAATTTATGAAATTATCTTTTAAATAGAAACATATTGTTTAATGAATAACTCTTTTATATAAAAATTACTTTTTAAATATGTATTACCCTTATTCTTATTTCCAATCACTTACTAATTAAATTTTTGTTAATTTTAAATTCATATAAACAATGTATTTTATTATAATCTATCCATAATATATTTCATTTCTTAAAATAAAAAATTTATAGTGTGTAAAGGTCAATATTGATAAAAATATCATTTTAAGTATAAAATAATATTAATAGTTATTTAGCTACATTGATTAAATTTTATCAATTAATTTATAAAAATGACCTTTATTTTTATTTCTATATAAATTTAATAATATAGTTATCTCTATTTAATAACCCTAATTCAATAGCTACATTATAATGGTTATATTTACTATTGATAATTTTATCTTAAAAAGTATTGTTGTTTATTTTGGATTAGTGTTACATGTAAAGCAAGTTATTCAATGACAATTTAAATGGGAAATGAAAAGTAAATTTTTTGGATGTCTTATACCCTCATTAAAATAATTTCTTCCTTAATGTTTTATTACTCTGAGGAAAAAGGTGAGTGAAATTTTTTCTCATTATATCCTTAGTTTCCCCTATATCTTACTCAAATTTATAATTTATCCATATAATATTGACCAGTTGAGTGGTATTGTTCCTTATAACCTTATCTTGTTGATCCATGATCACCATAGGTTTTTATTCATAAGAGATATCATGTTCCAGTTAAATGAACTATGAGTTTAGAATATCGTATGGATCGAGTATGTACTTCCTCAAAAATGATACATGGAACACAACATGTACTAGGTAGAGTTTCAAAGGATATTTAAGATGATAAGATACCATCTACACATGATTGAGGATTTAAAAAGTGCCAATGTATCTAGAGATTAAATTCCCCTTATTTCCAAAACTCTTAACCCTCTTCTAGTGAGATATTTGGAGGAATTCCATGTCACTAAATTCAAACTCTAGACCTCATTTACAATTACTAACATAGCCCTTCTGTTGGTTTTTTTACACTTTCATATGTCACTAAATGGGATAGTTCTTTTCAGTTATTTCATGAAAAATATCAGGACATAATAGCTTCATTTCTACAAATTCATTCAAACATATTGGATCCCTATATCTCCTCCCATATAAATCTGTATATAGAACCATTTATATGCTTGAATATAAATTTTTATGATATTAGAAATCCGAGAGAGGAATATGTTTATCCTAACTACATTTGAATCCCATCTAATAGGATCTCAACATATCCTCCAAATTTTGAATGGTCCTTCCAAATTTAACATCAATGTGAGGATGATAAGTGGAACTGAATCATGTATCTTTATCCAAATATTATTGAGGTCTTATCAATGAACTTTGGATCCTGATATGATAAAATATAAAAGTGGTACACCTTGTAACCTTACAACTTCTCTCATATATATCTTGAAAATTTTGTTAATTGAGAAATATTATCTAATGGTAATAAAATTACCTAACTTTATAAGGTGGTCTGCTATAATAAAAATATCATTTTTATCACTATATGTTTTGGGGGTCATATAATGAAATACATGGTGTTGTTTTCCCATTTATATACCAGTATGGGTAATGATATCTTCATCACTTTAGAATTATATCATTCAACCTTAAATTATTAGAATACCAAGCATCTGGATATATATTCTATAATCTCCCTCTTCATATTATCTAATAATAAATGATACTTGAGATCTCTATAAATTTCCGTGCTTCTTGGATGGAGAGAGGATGTTGATAAATTCCTATCATCCAAAAATACCTTATTCAATTACAATGTTAAATAAATACATATCCATTTATATAATATTACGATACCATCATTTCTAGAGTTAAACTTCAAAATATTCCCCCACCTTCTTTGGTATCTCTATATTCTCTTTTTTTTTGAATCCTTGATCTTCACATAAATCGATGGATGAGAAATCATTTGGGAAAGACATGATTTTTACCCTTCCCTTATGGCTTCATGGAACATAATTTATAAATACATTAATATTGGGACTCTTTCAATACTCGTCATGGATAGTGTAGCATAATCTGTGACACCCTAAGATGACACTTTCTTAATCACAATCTTATAGTTTTGTTATCCCTTGGGATCAAGGTGTCTTGAGTTTAAATATTTTAGTTTTGGTGGTATTTATAGGGGTTCATGGTTATGTATAGGGTTTTAAAACCCATTCAATATAAACTATGTGCGTTATGAAGGGGTGGACATAGGGGAACACATGTTTTTCACATGGTTAGGAAAACCGTGCGAGACAACTATATGGACTTTGGGGGTAAGGCAGTGGTAGATAAACACTATGCACATGGTTTGGTAAATCATAAGAGATAACAATGTAGTGTTCCCAGTTTAGGGTATTATTGTATTTTTCAACATTTTTTAATTGGGTATTCCACCCCAAGACACCCCCATTCAACCCTCACATCTGGGAACCTATCATTGGGTTCTCTATAATTCACCAAGCTCCACAAATGGGATTTGGAGTGATTCTTAGGTGGTTCTTTGTTTGGATCAAGAGGTATCGGTCTCTCTTCTCTATTTATATTGGTATCTCTCTTTCACTCTAATATTATCTAATCCTAGTGGTCAGGGGTGGTCTATTTTCTTGGTTAGGGTTTTTAGGAATTTGATATTTTGTTTTCTAAAGTATGGGATCCATCCTAGGAGTTACTTCCTAGTGTATTTCATCGAAGTCAACATGATTTCACCACATAAGGTAGTTTTTTCCACTACATTTCCTTTTATTTAACAGTTACATGAATTATTGGATTTACTAATTTATTTTCAAACTATATAATTATTATGTAGGTTATATAGGTTTGATTTATGAAATTTTTCCATAACATACCATGGTTTTCATTTGTCATGATGATGTGAATTTATTGTTTAAATGGTTCTTTGATGAAAATGGGTGTTTTATGAATTCTACATGTTTGATAAAATTCAAAATATAGTTTTCTATAATAAAAGAACTTTTTTCATTGGGTTTTAATCCAAATTTGACTTTTAAATTTGGATTAACTTTTTGGTTTAATGTTTTTCCATATTTCAAAGGGTTTTATTGTTTTATAAAATAATATGGAGTTTCCCTTGTTTAGTTTGATTGTGGTTATTATTTATTTTGATTTTATTTTGAATTATGATGGAATATTTTTTTAATGTTATTTCCAAGTGTATATGTTATATGTGATAAGATAAAGGTTTGTTTGGAACTTAATAAAGTTATGATTGGTTGATATTTATTGTGCCCTTGTGAGACACCTTATGCATGTTGATAATGTTATCTTTATCCATGTGATGGATTTTTTTTAATTTTATTCATGATGTGCTTATGTGTTTCAGAACTTTTTAAGAAAAGAATGTGTGGTGGGAAGTATTTGATTGTGGTGTTATCCCTTTTCACTTTATTATTGTCATGTGATGATATTGGATTTGTTTGTGTCCCACTTCCTTCAGTTATTCTATGAGGAACCCTAGGTTACTAAGTGGGAAGTAGTGGGTAATTTCTAGGATATTTGATATTTATACACTATCTAGTCACCCCTAGTTTTATATAATAACTAGCTAGTAGGGTGTCACTAATGAGACTAGGTAAGACATATATTATTGACATATGTGTGACCGTTAACCTATCATAAGTAGGTCCACCTCTGTGTGTATTGTACTATACCTTTAGTCCTTATGGTGATAACTATCCCCTAGTTTTATAATACCTAGCTAGTAGGGTGTCACTGATGAGACTTGGTAAGACATATATTATTTACAGATGTGTGACCATTAACCTATCTAAAGTATGTCCACCTTTGTGTGTATTGCATTATCCCTTTGTGATATGTTATGACTTTCATTATTTATTGGTATGTGAGTTTCTTATTTCTTTGATAGAATTACTTAATGTATTAATCCTTTGGTCATTTAATCTTAATGTTGACTAGTTTTTTCCACCTATTTATTGGTATTATTCATGACCAATTATGGTTGTGTTTTTTAATATATTTACCTTGTTTTTTATTACCATTGATTTTTTTGTGTTAAATATTTTAATTCAAAATGGGGGAAATGATTTCCAAAGTGATTATCTTAGTTTTAATGCTTCTGAAATATTTTAAAACATTTGTGGGTTTATTATCAATAGTTTGATGTTTGAAAGAAAAATGATTGGATTTTTATTTGTAATAGTTTTGGTAAAAACTCTTTATAGAATGTTTTATAAATGTTTTGTTTTGAGAAAGTGAAATTTCTATATATGGTTTTTTCATATATCATGTTAAAGGGAAATGAAAACATATTTTTCTATATTACTTTAAAACTAGAAGTTCTAGGTGTATTTTTTTATGTAAAGAAACCAATTCATCGTGGTATCATACTGGCCTTTGGATAACACCCTACATAATCATGTTGTTGGGTATGTAGTCTTCATTTCTTATAAATATTTCATAGGTCTTGGATTTTGGGTTATATTAGGTGTTGTCATCCTTAGTAAGTGAATGGTTTTTTGGAACTATGGTGGTGACTCGAGAGCCACATAGATATTATAAGATCCTGGTTTTTGGAAGGGTGTTTTTTCATTATGTTTTGGTTTAATCCCTTGTTTTGGGCTTCAAGGGATGTCTTCTGAAAGTTTGAGAGGTCTTGGGGGTGTTTCGGGGGTGTTTCGGGGGCTCGGGGCATGAAAGAAAGGAAAGCTGGGCAAGACAAGCCTGGGCGCACGGCCTGCGCACGGCCAGGGAAAACCGTGCAGCCTACCCATGTAAACCGTGCAACCCTCCTCCTCTAGGCAGTAGCATGCGTAGGGTTTGTGCACAATTTTTCAAACCGTGCGGCTAAATCGTACGACCTCTTAAATTTGGGAAAAATTACAAAATTTCCACCCCGGGATTTTAAGAACCCACTCGGGATTTCCTCTCCATTCCTCCCTCTTCACCCTAGGAACGAACCAAATCACCCAAGAGCTCCAAGAGGTCGATCTCCCTCATTTATAAGGCATTTTTGGTGCCGTTGGATGCGGATCAATGCTCCAGGTAAGGTTAAACCCATCCTTGCTTCTCTTTTTGGTTTAGGGTTTGTATCTTCTCTCCCTCTTGTTCCAAAGCTCTAAAACCCTATCTTTTGGGTGAGTT
Organism: Viscum album; assembly: GCA_963277665.1. Taxonomy (NCBI): domain Eukaryota; kingdom Viridiplantae; phylum Streptophyta; class Magnoliopsida; order Santalales; family Viscaceae; genus Viscum; species Viscum album. Next base: position 2,066,089,519 of record OY728123.1, on the reverse strand, counting down.
CTAGGGTGAAGTTCCGAAGGTTGTTCGGATTGAGGTCTGGGGACTCGTTTGAGTGTGCGTTCAACTGCGGTTTTGAGGTAGGTGGTCTAAAAATGTTATCCCATAGTTTTATGGTGGATTTATTCATGTGTGGCTTTTCTCATGGTTTCCTTTTGATGAGCTTTGATCAACCTGGATGTGTTGGTACAATTGATGCTTAAAAATGGTAAATGGTAACTATCACGATCCCCATGGGATGTGTTGAGAATGACTTGACCTAATTGTGGCCATCCATGGGATTTCTCGGCTTTTCCCATACTTAGGGATTTTTATTAAACAAGTGACCTTGTTGTAATGAATGGTAGATCCTTTACGAATATGTTGGTATGATTGGTTGAACTTGGAATATAAGTTAGGTGATGAACCTAGACTTGGAAATAACCTAAAGGTTATTTGGAATGGGTTGAATGGTTGATTCATGGAAATGATGAACGGGTTAAATGGGTTAATGTGTAAACTGATTAAAGACCATAACTGGATAGGTTATGGGTTCAGTGTTAAAGGCTTAGTGAGATAGGCATAACACATGGGAATTTGGTGAATGGTTAAATGATGTGAAATGGTAATGTGTTAATGGGTTAAGGCATAATGTGAATTCCCATGTGGTTTGTTGTGAATGGTGTTTGTCAATGGGAAATGGTATGGTGGGTTGATGGTTACTTATAAATATCAGAATGTGCACATGGATTGGTAGAGTGGGGTATGACTTGAGGATATATGCCCATGGGTCGAGTGAAGACTGATGCTCTGAACTCCACACTAAATGCACGGGTTAGGAATGAGGACTGATGATCTATTCTCCTAACGGTTGCATCCACCCGGACTGAGGCTTTGAGTTGAGGATATGGTTGTTATGAGGGGGTTAGTCTTAGTGAGATAGGATAACGATGTGTTTACCCTCTGGCATGTGACTGTTGGCGTTAGACCCATGTAACATAATGTATGTGATTAACCCATGGAAATGTGATGAAATGGTAAGTGGTGATAATTGGTGTAAAATTAATGGTAATGGAAGTGGCAATGGCTTTGTCTCTAAACTGGTTAATGGTACCTTAAATAGTAACTTGGTAATTATATTTTATATTCCTTTTTTCAAGAACTACCTGTTTATACTAGATATTTTATAGACACCATTGGTGGTGGCCTACTGAGTTGTACTCACACCCTGCTACGGCCGCCATTGGGTACTCGAGCAGACTTCATGTTTGTAGGTCAAGAGAAGGGCAAGGGTCCTTGCTAGATAGTTGAGTGGACATGGGTAGCACTTGCTAGAGGATTCGGACTTGGAGCTGGGACCATTTTGGGGATTTTGGCCTTTGTCTTTAATTTGGTCTTTTGTTCACTTTTTCACTTGTAGTAGGACATGGTATATTTATTGTTGGAATGGTTGTTATACATGTTCCTTGTTTATTGATTATTGTTTCTGCTATTGGGATTATTTCTGTTGTGTCTTACTCTGATAAAAAGGGGGTATAGTCTCCCCACTTGACCACATAGACCCCCGCTGCTAGTCGGCAGCCTTTGGCATACGGGGAGCAGCGCTTAAGGTTATGTAACTACCCAGCTCGGAGCACTGGTTTAGTGGCTTCCGGGTCAGGGACGTTACAGATATAGTGGTAGGTCCTTTGGTTTCTTGGAACCGGTTGGCTCATGTTATGTTTTAGCCTATTTATCTTTGTGTTATTTTTCTTTCAGTTTTAGTTTGTAGTTTTACCTTCCATGTGGTTATTTATTAAAATATTTATATAAAAATTTGTTTTTGTGTGGAAAAGCATTACTGAATGCTTTTTGTTGTTTTTAGAATTATTCCCTATTTTTATGTATTTTTTTCACTCTCGCTTTTTCCTTTATATTGTTGATCCATGTTTTGTGGGGGAATAAATTATCACAAATGGTTATTTTTGATTCCCTTGATACTTTTTGTTAGCCTAGGGGGATTAGGGATGGCCCTTGGGTATGTGGTGGGTTAGCTCAGGAACCGGTCCAGTGGGCGATCCTGGTCGATTCATTAAAAAAATGGTATTAGAGCCTATGTTTATCAAAAGGAGCCTAGGTTTCTAATATTTATCTTCTTTTTATTTGGGTTTAAATGGAAGAAAAAATATGGGACCATCAAGATTTGGGTGGTAGGTTCAGGGAAGGGCTTAGCCATCTTTTCAATGTATTAAATATTAGGTTTCCATGGATGGTTGAGTTTTTATATTGAGTTTGAGTGTTTTAGTTGTTTATTTATGGGGATATTTTGATGTGGTTTTATATTACTCTATGTTATAGGGATATTTCAGGAGACATCCTGGGAAATTTTTTATTTCTATTTGGCATATATTGTCTCAACAATACTCTATAAATCTTATTGATTTTGATGCTCATAAATACCCTTGTTTATTTTACTAATAATATTACTTTAAGTGTATTTCAGGAAATTATTATTATTTATATTCCTTATTTTGGAATTATATTAAAGCTTGTTATTCATGTGGAATATTCTTCAAAGTGTTCGAAATTCTCTTAAGCGTGTTCTGGAAACACTGTTCATACTGTACGTTAAAGAAAATAATGTAAGGAACAAACCCTACATTTGTATTAAACCTTATGTTGAAAGATTGGCATGTATGATTAATCAACCCTACGTTGAAAAAAAAACATATGGATAAAGAACCTTATGTTTGGATGAAACCTTATGCTTCAGAAAGAGAAAAAGTACAGTTAAGGAACCCTACGTAAGTATGGAACCTTACATTTGAGAAATAAAAGTATGGATAATTAACCATGCTTTTGTGATCAACCTTATGTTTTTAACATTATGTTCGGAGAATTAATGTTATGTATTTGAACCCTATGTTTGGTAATTTTTCATTTTATGAAGGAACCATACGTTTGATTTTTCATCACTGGATATTTGAATTTACTATTTTATCAGAGTTTCATGCATTGGTCTTTCTATAATATCAAGGTGATTTAAAGAAAGTTTTAGAATGATTAAAATCATATTGTGATTGATTCAAATAATCTTATTAAGTATATAAATTCTCTCCTATTCTTAAGGGAAGTTACGAATACTCTAAGTTGTCTCAGTAATTTGAATTCTTACAATTTATCAGGTGATTTTCTTAGATCTAAAATTGAAATGGAGACTCTATTTGTAGAGACCCGTAGCCTGATGTACATTGACTTTACATTACTTTTGCGGAATACTTAGTACATAACAAAAAACACACACACAAGGATCGTAATAGTTTAGTGTCTTTGGAAACTCGGAACGTAATCTTCTAATCGTGGTGAAAGATCTTCAATATCTCCCATAAAGATCTTCCCTTTTTTTTTACATAAAACCTTTCTTTATATCCTGGGGAAAAGAAAACATAAAAGGGTGAGCTCAAATGCTCAGTAAGGGTAAACAAAAGAAATATCAATCACATCATATTCATAAGAACATAACATTTTGGAAATCATAACCTGTAAAATAGAGCATAATTTCATAACATGGGATAAATCATGGCAGTGAAATGTAATCACAATAATCATAACTTAAAACATGAAACTTTGTGGCATTCACACATAATCATAGAGAATCATTTCTTGTTAGTCAAGACTCATTGCCAAGACTATCTTAGTGGACAAAGTCCCTTTCTGAATCGAGTAACCCTCGTTTCAGTCCTTTTTCACTGAACCGGTATAACCTACCGTTCCAGCCCTGTCTATCTCATGAGATATAAAATCATTACCCAATGCATTGGAGGGAGATATAGGTCCCACCCATCTCATAATGATACCATTCTTATGTGTGCCACAAAATCATAAATCATACATCATTTCATAACCCATGTAATAAAATGGGATTCTTAAACATCATGCCATCATAATCCATAAACAATTGATATCATTTCATCATAAGAAAACTGAAACCATTTAAATCATAGAGACATTTTACTTGAAACATACATATCAAATAACGTCATCTTAGATGGAAAAATAGTTTTAAAAAAAAACACTTGAAATGAATTCTTGAGGAAAATATCCTTTCTTCTTTAAAAACATTTTTCCTTTCTTAACATGTCATAAAACTTTAAACTAAAAGAAGTTGATTAAAAATAAACTTGAAAACTTGTAAAGTAAGATTCTTGGAAATAATGTTTTAAAAATCCATTCATGCCGTATACGTTAAAAAAAACATTCTTTGTACTTTTGTCGGAAAAGTCAAAAAGTACCTCGTACAAAAAACGACAAAAGATTCCTTTCATATCTTTTACTAAAAACTCACCAAAGGGTAAAATTGGATTTAAACAATTGTATGTGGATGGAAATAATATTACATATTGATTAAACATGGATGTGGATGATAAAATACACCCCAGTAAATACTTACGAATAAACAATCTCGGATAAAAATGAGATTGTGATATTTTCCCTTACCTTAGGTCCGACTTGCTTTGTAAGTGTCCGAACCTACTGTATAATGATTTAAATCATGTTATTGACTTATTACAGAATCATATTCATTGTTATGATATCATATATGGTTCACTTATGACATTATATTACCCGTTCTTTTGTAAATTCCATGTTAAAGAAGCGTTTTGGGTAGAATCGTTTCATTTATCGTAGGTGTTTTGACTTGTTGTTCTTGACATCATTATTACTTATATCATGATTTACTCACTTCCAGAATATAAAATATGATTTATATATCATATATATTCAGTATATATATATATATAATAGGTAGATAAATAAAATGAAAAACACCGTTCATGGAGACGGTAGTCCGTACGTACGCATGAACGCTGTTTTCCTTTCCTTATTGTCTTGAAATGGAAGTAAGTAGATGACATACATATATATATATACATAAATCCAGTAGATTTATAATGTCATATATTTCATTATTATTTCTTATATATACATTATAATCATTCTTAAATGGTTAACATGGAGAATGAATCTCATCGCGTCGTGGAGACGGTAGTCCGTACGTACGCACGAGCGATGATATCATTTATATAAATATTGAATTGAATTGGAGTGGATTATACAATATATCAGAATCAATATGATGTTGTAATAATGATGTATATTTATTCTTTACACCATTATACCCATCCATGTAAGGTGGTGGTGGAAAATAGATTACACCACGGCGTGGAGACGGTATTCCGTACGTACGCACGCGCGGTGATTTCTTTTTACGTAGGATGGATAGATGGTGAAATAGGTTTGTTTCATACTTATAATAACATATCATTATATGAGTGATACTGATGTTATTACTTCATAATGAAACAACCTAAGAAGAAGAAGTGGAAGAAGAAATAAAGATGAAAGAATTGGTAACGGTAATTACCTCTTCTTTGAAGTGCCTCTTTGAGACCTCCTCTTAGGGCACTAAAATTGGTCTTTGAGGAAGACCAGAACCTCTAGGATGTTTCTAGGGAAGTGGGGAATAGATTTTGGCAGGGGTTGTCCGAGCTTGAGTGCTCAATTTGGTGTGAGGAGGAGGGGGAGGAGGTGCCCTTTTATAAGGGAGGAGAGGGGCACCTTAGGAATATCTCAAAATATTATTTTATATTAAAGTCAAAATCGGTTTATAATGGTTCCAAAGGGTCTTATTTCGAAGCTAAAGTGGGGATGGGTCGAAATCCTATCATCCAATAGGATTTAGACAAGTTTAGGGTATTATTTTAACCTTATCAATTAGATTTAACCCTAAGTTAAATAATTTAACTTTTACCGTGTCTTTTTGTTTTCTTACACTATATGGTTAATACACTTACTATAACATGCCAAACGAACCCCAAATTGTTTATAATTAATATATATATCCTTATCTAAGTCATTTGGCCGATCCTTAGATTTTTAGGAATAAAATAACAATTAATAATATAATATTTGATTTAAAAACTATTTTGTGTCAATTTTGACACTATTTGATATATGATTTTTGTTAAAGTCATAAAATAATTATATGTTCGAACCAAGTTTATTAAATCAACACTAATATATCATAGTAACCTATAAAATTAGTGGAATTCATAAAAAGTCTCAAATTACATTCAGTTTGGTGTTTATAACATCAATTATGTCAATATTTCATTAATAAGATAATTACTGCATCATCTTTGTGTCATAAATAAATTAAATTATTTGATGTCTAAAAATTACAAATAAAATACCATTATGTAGGAAATCTTTTTAGCTTTCTAATGAATATTTACAATCTAATTTATCTTATGTATAAACCTATATTAAAAATGTTTTAGTAAATAAACTTTGATTTTAACTCTTTTAACTCTTCTTTGAATTAAATAATAATAAATGTCCTAATCTAATCCAAGTGGGCATAAATGGTCATATTTTATTCCTAAGCTTGTTTTTGGTCGAATTACACTTGTCCAATAGAATTAGGACATGTGTTATGGTAATAGTAATATCATATTTACCCTTAGTTACCCTATTTACTATTAACTGCGGTAAAAAAAAGTAAAAAGTTATTATTCACCAAAAAATTATTTTTATCTCATTGAACCACATTTTACTTACTGATATCAACCGTGTCTGTCGGATTTTCGAAATTCCATTCACAGAAGCGGTAAAATTAAGTTTTATGCAAAATTCAGTTTTTAACCTACCACTTAGTGGTTTCACTATTCATCAAAAATTGAAGTTTTTCAGAAAAATGCCAAAATTTCACCCTAAGCTATAATTGATATTCTGAATTCAAAAATGATTTCTATTTTACAAAATTCACAACACGTAAGTTGCATTAATTAAATTAATTTCCGCTGTTACAACAAATAGCGTGTTTTTAAGAGATAATAACTATCAAAAGATTGACACTTGTTTATAACTGCTTTAAATGTGAAATTACATCCAATGACCAACATTGTATTAAATTGTAAAAATATATTCTAAATATACTTTAAAACTACTCCAATTAATAATTTATCACTATTAATTATTTCGATTAAAAAGGTTGTTTTTTAATTATAATTTAGTAATTTTCACTATTCATCAGAATATGAAAGTTATCCGAAATGTACCAAAATTTCACCTTAGGCTAAATTCGATACTCCGAATCCAAAAATGAAGTTCATTTTGAAAAATAAGATTTACAGAATTTTAAAAAGTGGTTATTACTATTCATACCGGCTAGTTTTAATAATATTTTAATAGCATATCGTTGTTTAGTGAAACTCGGTATTGCGTATTACACACGCTATCGAGGAAGGTCGTGATTGCGTGTAATGCAAGACAAGTCAAGGATGCGTGTTGTGCAAGATCCTTTTGGTGTAGCGTACAACACAAGACATTAATAAAATTAAAAGGAATATTTTTTTATAAAATCTTGGGCTGTTACATTCTACCCCCCTTAAAATGAATTTCTCCCTCGAAATTCGTCGGGGTTATAAATGGTTTACTATTTGAAAGTTTCTTTAATAGAAACCCACATCGTAAAAAGGAATATCAAAACCAATCTTTAAAAACAAAAATATGAAACGTAACCGTTACCCAAATAAACTAATCATTGGGTTTCCACATAGGTGAAAATATGGATATGGAAGAGAAATCTAACCATCATGTTCTGATGGAGAGTGGTAGAGAACATGGCTATGGAAAAGCCAATAATCACAAATCCATAAATTTGTGACGATCTAAGGTACCATTCGATTCATCAGGTATAAGATCACTAGGACAACATTTTTGGTTTTCAAGATCATTTCCCTAAAGTTGAGAATTGGAATAAATACTTTCTTTATTTTGGTACAATCTCACTATTGTTCGTGCCTAGAACAATTTCCACTTCATCTCTTAAATAAATGAAGTTGAATTTGTTATTCGTGAAGTGTTAGCAGATCATGTGATAGAATGACGGGTCATTCCATCTGTCTCAAACAAAAGGTTAGAAAAAATTATATACATAAGTCGATCTATAGTGAGATTAATCATATATAGTTCCTAAAATGGACTTATACTTCATATATCATACTGCTTAATATAATAAAACTAGTTTCTACTAAACAGGGACTTCCTGTAGGCCAGTGGTAGGCGATAAAGGCCAGTCGCACTTCGGTTGTGGGTTCGATTCCTACAGCCTTGTCCGAAGCGATGGGCTGTCGCCCGTCCTGCAGGTTGTCCTTTTTCTAAAACTACGTTACTATAACATCCCATCAATAATATCGAAAATCTTTTATCCTTAAACAATACTAACTTATGTCCAACATAATCCAGTCTAATCTTTAGGCTTATACATAATACTGCAGTCCACTATCATAATATAGTGACGACGATTACCAGAGATTTAATACTGTCGTTGATCCCTACATATCATAAGATATGTCTTGTTGGTCACATTCCAAACATTCAAAGTCCATAATCGTGTATTCTCTTGAATACCTTAGTGAAAACATGAATGCTGTTTAAAGTTAACACTTTCCACATACCAAAATCCTCAAAATTCTATATACTCAAACCATGATATCACTTAGTCCTTATATCAATCATGAGCTCATGAATACTGTTAAACATTTCATTTTCTCCTTATCCCTTCATTATGCGCATATCATCTACTTTCCAAAATATTTGAATCACTTTTCATGGTTACCGATACCTTAAAATTATTGAAAACCACAATAGACCAATACATAAATATTTCAATACACCATAAAATTACCTTAACAACATTATTCTTGAATAAACACTTCAGTCCATCCACTTCAATGATTGTCCTGGAATAAGTCCTTCCTTGATTTAGAAGTAACTTTTTAGGTCAGGGCATTGAGTTGGGTAATGCCCATGTTCTCCGCAAATAAGACATTGAACTCCATAACACTCTATCACTCTATGACCCTTTTCTCCACACAGATAACATCGGTCCCTCCATTTGAGGTATTCCTCAAGGTTCTTCTTCCCTTCATTAGAAATCTCAATCTTCCTTTCTTTATGCTCCTCAACATGCGAACATGAATAATAGTTTATCTTCCTCTTCTTTGATGAATTAGGAATACCACTAAATATCACCTTGTTAATCATATATCGCGATGACTGATTCTTCATAATCACAATATCTTTCTCTCTAGGAATTACACAATTTTGTTGCTCATGGTCACCAATTTTTCCATTGGATTCAATGTTAACCGAATTCCTTCTGGTTCCCTCCATTAACTAAAACACAAAAAGAATCTTGTGAGAGGTAAAAATAATGCTAGGGAAAACAACATAATAAAGGGGGAGTACCTTCAATATCTAACATCTTAGGTTTAATTCTATGATCGTTAGCGTAATTCTAGTACTATAACCTATACGTATACTTAACCTTAGGGACATCCCTAGACATACCTTAGAAATATCTCTAGGGATCTCACTAACGTTTTCGCATCCTAGTTTCTAAAGGTTGACTAAACCTTTCCTCTGATACCAACTGTAGAGACCCGTAGCCTGACGTACATTGACTTTACATTACTTTTGCAGAATACTTAGTACATAACAAAAAACACACACACAAGGATCGTAATAGTTTAGTGTCTTTGGAAACTCGGAACGTAATCTTCTAATCGTGGTGAAAGATCTTCAATATCTCCCATAAAGATCTTCCCTTTTTTTTACCTAAAACCTTTCTTTATATCCTGGGGAAAAGAAAATATAAAAGGGTGAGCTCAAATGCTCAGTAAGGGTAAACAAAAGAAATATCAATCACATCATATTCATAAGAACATAACATTTTGGAAATCATAACCTGTAAAAGAGAGCATAATTTCATAACATGGGATAAATCATGGCAGTGAAATGTAATCACAATAATCATAACTTAAAACATGAAACTTTGTGGCATTCACACATAATCATAGAGAATCATTTCTTGTTAGTCAAGACTCATTGCCAAGACTATCTTAGTGGACAAAGTCCCTTTCTGAATCGAGTAACCCTCGTTTCAGTCCTTTTTCACTGAACCGGTATAACCTACCGTTCCAGCCCTGTCTATCTCATGAGATATAAAATCATTACCCAATGCATTGGAGGGAGATATAGGTCCCACCCATCTCATAATTATACCATTCTTATGTGTGCCACAAAATCATAAATCATACATCATTTCATAACCCATGTAATAAAATGGGATTCTTAAACATCATGCCATCATAATCCATAAACAATTGATATCATTTCATCATAAGAAAACTGAAACCATTTAAATCATAGAGACATTTTACTTGAAACATACATATCAAATAACGTCATCTTAGATGGAAAAATAGTTTTAAAAAAAACACTTGAAATGAATTCTTGAGGAAAATATCCTTTCTTCTTTAAAAATATTTTTCCTTTCTTAACATGTCATAAAACTTTAAACTAAAAGAAGTTGATTAAAAATAAACTTGAAAACTTGTAAAGTAAGATTCTTGGAAATAATGTTTTAAAAATCCATTCATGTCGTATACGTTAAAAAACATTCTTTGTACTTTTGTCGGAAAAGTCAAAAAGTACCTCGTACGAAAAACGACAAAAGATTCCTTTCATATCTTTTACTAAAAACTCACCAAAGGGTAAAATTGGATTTAAACAATGGTAGGTGGATGGAAATAATATTATATATTGATGAAACATGGATGTGGATGATAAAATACACCCCAGTAAATACTTACGAATAAACAATCTCGGATAAAAATGAGATTGTGATATTTTCCCTTACCTTAGGTCCGACTTGCTTTGTAAGTGTCCGAACCTCCTGTATAATGATTTAAATCATGTTATTGACTTATTACAGAATCATATTAATTGTTATGATATCATATATGGTTCACTTATGACATTATATTACCCGGTCTTTTGTAAATTCCATGTTAAAGAAGCGTTTTGGGTAGAATCGTTTCATTTATCGTAGGTGTTTTGACTTGTTGTTCTTGACATCATTATTACTTATATCATGATTTACTCACTTCCAGAATATAAAATATGATTTATATATCATATATATTCAGTATATATATATATAATAGGTAGATAAATAAAATGAAAAACACCGTTCATGGAGACGGTAGTCCGTACGTACGCATGAACGCTGTTTTCCTTTCCTTATTGTCTTGAAATGGAAGTAAGTAGATGACATAAATATGTATATATATACATAAATCCAGTAGCTTTATAATGTAATATATTTCATTATTATTTCTTATATATACATTATAATCATTCTTAAATGGTTAACATGGAGAATGAATCTCATCGCGTCGTGGAGACGGTAGTCCGTACGTACGCACGAGCGATGATATCATTTCTATAAATATTGAATTGAATTGGAGTGGATTATACAATATATCAGAATCAATATGATGTTGTAATAACTATGTATAGTTATTCTTTACACCATTATACCCATCCATGTAAGGTGGTGGTGGAAAATAGATTACACCACGGCGTGGAGACGGTATTCCGTACGTACGCACGCGCGGTGATTTCTTTTTCCATAGGATGGATAGATGGTGAAATAGGGTTGTTTCATACTTATAATAACATATAAGTATATGAGTGATACTGATGTTATTACTTCATAATGAAACAACCTAAGAAGAAGAAGTGGAAGAAGAAATAAAGATGAAAGAATTGGTAACGGTAATTACCTCTTCTTTGAAGTGCCTCTTTGAGACCTCCTCTTAGGGCACTAAAATTGGTCTTTGAGAAACACCAGAACCTCTAGGATGTTTCTAGGGAAGTGGAGAAGAGATTTGGGCAGGGGTTGGCCGAGCTTGAGTGCTCAATTTGGTGTGAGGAGGAGGGGGAGGAGGTGCCCTTTTATAAGGGAGGAGAGGGGCACCTTAGGAATATCTCAAAATATTATTTTATATTAATGTCAAAATTGGTTTATAATGGTTCCAAAGGGTATTATTTAGAAGCTAAAGTGGGGATGGGTCGAAATACTATCATCCAATAGGATTTAGACAAGTTTAGGGTATTATTTTAACCTTATCAATTAGATTTAACCCTAAGTTAAATAATTTAACTTTTACCGTGTCTTTTTGTTTTCTTACACTATATGGTTAATACACTTACTATAACATGCCAAAAGAACCCCAAATTGTTTATTATTAATATATATATCCTTATCTAAGTCATTTGGCCGAACCTTAGATTTTTAGGAATAAAATAACAATTAATAATATAATATTTGATTTAAAAACTATTTTGTGTCAATTTTGACACTATTTGATATATGATTTTTGTGAAAGTCATAACAGAATTATATGTTCGAACGAAGTTTATTAAATCAACACTAATATATCATAGTAACCTATAAAATTAGTGGAATTCATAAAAAGTCTCAAATTACATTCAGTTTGGTGTTTATAACATCAATTATGTCAATATTTCATTAATAAGATAATTACTGCATCATCTTTGTGTCATAAATAAATTAAATTATTTGATGTCTAAAAATTACAAATAAAATACCATTATGTAGGAAATCTTTTTAGATTTATAATGAATATTTACAATCTAATTTATCTTATGTATAACCCTATATTAAAAATGTTTTAGTAAATAAACTTTGATTTTAACTCTTTTAACTCTTCTTTGAATTAAATAATAATAAATGTCCTAATCTAATCCAAGTGGGCCTAAATGGTCATATTTTATTCCTAAGCTTGTTTTTGGTCGAATTACACTTGTCCAATAGAATTAGGACATGTGTTAGGGTAATAGTAATATCATATTTACCCTTAGTTACCCTATTTACTATTAACTGCGGTAAAAAAAAGTAAAAAGTTACTATTCACCAAAAAATTATTTTTATCTCATTGAACCACATTTTACTTACTGATATCAACCGTGTCTGTCGGATTTTCGAAATTCCATTCACAGAAGCGGTAAAATTAAGTTTTATGCAAAATTCAGTTTTTAACCTACCACTTAGTGGTTTCACTATTCATCAAAAATTGAAGTTTTTCAGAAAAATGCCAAAATTTCACCCTAAGCTATAATTGATATTCCGAATTCAAAAATGATTTCTATTTTACAAAATTCACAACACATAATTTGCATTAATTAAATTAATTTCCGATGTTACAACAAATAGCGTGTTTTTAAGAGATAATAACTATCAAAAGATTGACACTTGTTTATAACTCCTTTAAATGTGAAATTACATCCAATGACCAACATTGTATTAAATTGTAAAAATATATTCTAAATATACTTTAAAGCTACTCCAATTAATAATTTATCACTATTAATTATTTCGATTAAAAAAGTTGTTTTTTAATTATAATTTAGTAATTTTCACTATTCATCAGAATATGAAAGTTATCCGAAATGTACCAAAATTTCACCTTAGGATAAATTCGATACTCCGAATCCAAAAATGAAGTTCATTTTGAAAAATAAGATTTACAGAATTTTAAAAAGTGGTTATTACTATTCCTACCGGCTAGTTTTAATAATATTTTAATAGCATATCGTTGTTTAGTGAAACTCGGTATTGCGTATTACACACGCTATCGAGGAAGGTCGTGATTGCGTGTAATGCAAGGCAAGTCAAGGATGTGTGTTGTGCAAGCTCCTTTTGGTGTAGCGTACAACACAAGACATTAATAAAATTAAAAAGTTTATTTTTTTATAAAATCTTGGGTTGTTACACTATTCTTTATTTATTCTATTGGTGTATTGGTTTTATATATGTGTGTATGATTCAAAGAAGATTATATATATTGAGATTTATATTGATCCATATATTAGGACACATATTTTGTGATTGAAATGAATTTTTTGTGATGATATTTTATAGATCTACTAAAATAACAGATCAGACTCTATTTTCTACAGAAGATGCTACAATAGAGATAAACATGTTATCAATCTAGTATTTGTTGTAATTCTACTACTTCTAACTTTTGTTTTTTTATTGAAATATCTATTACAACCTAATCACTTCAGAACTGGTCTTTCTTGAATAAACTATTTTATAAAGAAGAAGATCCATCAAATTTTAGTTTTTATTACAACTGTAAAGATCAACCAGATCATTTTTAATCAATATCTTTTTATTAAGAGTTTCAACTACTCATACTCAGTTTTGATGGATTATCATCTTCTTGATCTGAGTTGTGGTTTTTCGTTTCTCTGTTAAAGAACTAGAAGGCTCTATTTTGGCCTTATTTGTAAAGGTTTCAACTGCCTACACTAATTTTTTGATTGGTATTATGATATTAGGGCCTGAATAGTTAAATTAACCAAACTTGTAGAGAGAGTAATATGTGGAGAGGACTAGGGGATCTTTCTTCCATAAACCACTATAAACAGTCATAATCTGTATTTCTATTTTATACGTTGCTCATACTGTCATACAGAAGACAAACACTTCTTATCATCATAATCATATGTCGACATCAAAAGGTAGAATTCTGAAAGATTTTTAAAAGACACAATTAATACCCTTTTGTGTATATTTGTATATTCCGACCTAACAATTGGTACCAAATAGGAGATTTTGGAAAAGTATATAACAAGATAAAAGTATTAGGTCTATACAAAGATGGAAATGACTAATCAGAGAGATGGAATTCCAATGGTTCATGCTCTTTATTTCAATTGTGAAAATTATGGATGGAGGAAATCAGGGATTATTATCTATTAGAAGAATATGGTATTCAAAGTCTACTCTAAGATCATTACTCCATATATAATTCCTAAAAATACAACTTGGACTGTTACTAAATAGGATTAGTATGACACTAATTATAATGTTATGAATTCTATTATCTGTGGTCTTGGACCATATTAATTCAATCATGTCTCACAATGTTCTATTACTTATGAAATGTGGCAAACAATTGCATTTTTCTATAAAGGAAGAGACAATGTAAGACAAATGAGGTATGAAATAGCAAAGTTGAAATTTGAAACACTTAGAATGTTTGATGGAGATATTATCACTCATATTAATTGAATTCTTACAAATATTATCCATATTATTACAACCTTAGGTGATCATATCAAACAAGTAGATCAAAATTTGAAAGTACTGATATTACTACCTAACAAATGGAATGGTATATCAGCTGCAATTAGACATTCGTAACCTGTCAAAAAATTTAAAACGAGATAATTAATTGGGACACAGATGATGTATGAAGCTAAAATGAAAGATGGAGATAAAGATCATAAATTATTAGTGAAAAGGATAATATTTCTCTAAAGGAAGTATCTCATAAGAAAATAAAAATAATAAATTAATAAGTCAGAGAAGAAAAGAATTCAGAAACATAAGATTCTGAAATGGAACTAGCTCAATTATCCTGAAAGTTTACCATGTTTCATAAGAAAAAATTGGATTCAGAAAACCCTTCAAGAGGGATGATAAAGACTCAAGAGAAGTCATATTCTATGAATGTAAGAAATTAGATCATATAAGACAGGATTGTCCTTAGAAAAAATTTGAAAATAGAAAGATAGAAAATAAATATCAGAGAAATAATAATTATGAACATAATGGAAAAAGAAAAATAAAGTCTACTTGGAGTACTTCTGAAGACTCCAACAGTTCATCAAGGTCTAATTGAGAAAAAGGAATAATCAAATTTGAAATCAAATATGTTCTCATGGAAGAGAAATATAAGGTAAAAATATAATATTTATCTAATTCTAATTCTGATTTTGATTAAAATTATTCAAATAATAAATTGGTTTTCTACTGAAAAATGTTAGAAGAAAAATATGACTCATTAAAGAAACAAAAATATTTAAAGAATACTCAAAAAAACTATTTTAGGAGAAAGATATTCCTTACTTAAACAACATAAATAGTTAATTGAAAATTTTAACTCATCTACCACAAACTGTGATGATCATGAAAATAAGATTAAATCATTACAAGATGAAGTAAAAACTAACAAAAGTGATGCTCTTTTATTTACAAAAATAGAAAATATTCTGAATGAAATTCTTGGTAAAAATTTCATTAAAAAAATATTTTTTATAGGAAGTAAGGATGGTAAATTTCAACTATATAAGAATTATTTTGTTCCCAACTCAAATTCTATTACTTGTCATTCTTTTGTAACATAATGACATATAACAAAAAATTATTATTTGAGAAATCCTTAAATAAGTGGAATTAAAAAACATTTATTTCAAAAAGTTTAACTGAAGTAAATGAATAAGTTATGGAAAAAAAATTATATCTAGATTCTAATATCTCTATAATCTAACATTGTTTTACCCAAGATAATATAGGTACCAAAACAAACAATTTTTTAAATTTCCTTTATAGGACAAAAGTCACAGAAAAAGAAAAGATATATGGTATATGGATAGTGGTTGCTCTAAGAATATGAGTGGAAAATAATCAAACTTCAATACACTAACTCAAATAGATGGAGGTCTAGTCACTTTTTGTAATAATACTAATGGAAAGATAATTGGACATAGAACTTTTGGAGATCCAAAAATAGACTCTATCAACAAAGTACTATATGTACAAGGGATGAAACATAACTTGATAAGTATATCTCAACTCTATTATGAGGGATATTATGTTTAATTTTCTAACAATTGTTTCACTATAATTAAAGATAAACTATTTAATTTTAGAGTACCTAGAACTGATAATGTTTATACTTTGGATTTAAATTCCTTGTGTAAATAGAAAGTGAATTGTCTAACTGCTAAGATAAATGAGTCTCGAATATGGAATAGGAGGCTTAGTCATTTTAATATTTAAGTTTTACATAAATTATCTAAGAAACAGTTGGTTTTTTATTTACCTTGTTTTAAGTTTGATAGTGACATATTTTGTGATGCATGCCAAATTGGTAAGCAATAAAAATCTTAATTCAAACCTATTAACAAAATTGCTACATCAAAACACCTAAAAATTATCCACATGGATCTATTTGGACCATAAAGATTAAAACTTTTATCTAGAAAAGTATATGTATATGTTTTAGTTGATGATTATTTTAATTTTACTTTTATTTATTTTCTAAAACTCAAAAATGAAGCTTTTATGATTTTTTATCATTTTTGTAAAATTGTTCAAAATGTAAAAGGTTTTAAAATAATTTCATTAAGAAGTGATCATGGTGGATAATTTGAGAATTAGGGATTCAATTCCTTTTGTTCAAATCTGGTTATTATCCACACCTTTTCTATAATAATAACACCTCAAAAAAATTGAATTGTTGAAAGAAGAAACATAACTATTCAAGAAATGGCTAGGACTATGATAAATTAATATAGTCTTCCTACCTACTTATAGCCAAAATATGTAAGCATAGCATGCTATATCATGAATAGAGTTTTAGTTCAGCCTATTTTTAAAAAGAAACCTTATGAACTTTGGAATAATATAAAGCCTAAAGTAATGTACATTAAAGTTTTTAGACGTAAGGTGTATATAATGAACACCAAGGATAATCTTGGTATGTTCGATCCAAAAGATGATAAATGAATATTTTTGGGATTTTCTACTACCTATAAAGCTTATAGAGTGTTTAAAAAAAAGTTGAGGATTATTGAAAAATCGGTTCATGTGAATTTTGATGAAACTATACCTTTTATTAAAGATAAAGATCAAACTGATGAAATTACTGACTCTTCTAACAACATGAGACTTGAAGAAAAGAAAAATGATTTTGAAAATAATATAAATAAAATTTAGTCTAGTTCATACGAAAATGATACAGATGAACCTAAATTTGTTTTACCTAGACAATCTAGAACCCTAAAGAATCATCTTTTAGAAACTATTACAGAAGACCTATAAATAAGAATAATAATGATAATAAATACCAAAACCTAGTTGAATTATGAGCATTTATATCTCAATTAGAACCTAAATCCTTTTAATAAGTCTTAAAAGATGAGAGTTGGATGTTAGCAACACAATATGAGCTAAACCAATTCAAAAGGAACGAATTTTGGAAATTATTTAATAGAGAATCTAATTATTCAGTTATAGGAACTAAATGGGTATTTATAAATAAACAAGATGATTAAGGGATTATAACTACAAACAAAACTAGACTAGAAGATAAAGGATATAATTAGGATGAAGGTATATATTATGCTGAAAAATTTACCCCTGTAGCTATATTAGAAGCAATTAAAATCCCTTTAGCTTATGCATCTCATATGAACTTTAAATTATATCAGATAGATTTTAAATCTTCATTTTTAAATGTTTATTTAATTGAAGAAGTTTATGGGGAACAACCTCCTGATTTTGAAAATTTCCAAAAACAAAATTCTGTTTTTAAACATACTAAAGCTCTCTATAGACTTAAACAATCACCTAGTGCTTGGTCTGAAAGATTATGTTCTTTTATTTTGAAAAATGTATTTACTGTTGGATTGTAAGATCCAACTCTTATTAAGAAAAACATTTGTTCTAATATATTATTAGTTCAAATCTATGTTGATGAGGTTATTTTTGGTTCAACCAATGAAAAACTTTTTAATGATGTTTCAATACTTATGAAAAATGAATTTGAAATGAGTATGATGGGATAATTGAACTTCTTTTTAGGACTTCAAATTTATCAAAAAGATTATATAAATTTTTAAACCAAAGTAAATATATTACTGATTTATTGAAAAATTTTGTTCTTGAGAATTACAAGACATATACAACTCCCATGTGTACTAATATAAAACTTGATTTGGATTAAGCTAGAAAACTAGTAGACAACAAGTTATATAGAGGTATGATTGGAAGTTTATTATATATTACTGCTAGCAGACCTGATATTATGTTTTTTTATTTTTATGTGTTATATTTCAAACAAATCCTAAATAACAGCATCTTATTACTGTCAAAAAAAATTTGATATTTAGAAAGAACTGTTTTTTAATCACTTATTTATCCAAAAAACTTATGATTTTAATTTAATATCATATTCAGATGCGAATTTTTGAGGTTTTATATTTGATAGAAAAATTACCTTAGGAACCTGTCACTATTTAGGAATATCATGAGTATCGTGGAAAAATAAGAAACAATACACAATTTCCCTGTCAATAGTAGAGGCAGAATATATTTTTTTAGTCAATTGCTTTGTAGAAGTATTGTGGATGAAAAACACACTAACAGTCATTGCATTAAATTTTAATAGTACACCTATTTTATGAGATAATACAAGTGCTATAAATATTTCAAAAAATCCAATAAGTCATTCACGGACTAAGAATATTAATATTAGGCATTATTTTCTAAGAGATCATGTTTTTAAAAAGGATATATCTTTAGAATTTATAAATACTAAATATCAACTAGATGATATTTTTGCTAAAATGCTTCCCATTATAAGTTTTAATTTTAGTAAGGGGGAGTTTGGTTCATTTAATTTTTAAATAAATGTTAATCTTTTTATCTTTTTAAACTTTTATTTTATTCTATTCTATTTATTTATTTATTATAATTAATTTAAGTTAAAATTATTTACTGGTTACTTTAAATATGATTTGTATTAATATTTTTTTTCTTCTCTATATATTTTAGTTAATTTAATTTATCTTAAATTTACTCTTGCCGTGTGTTTTCAAAAAATTTAATAATTAACTTATATAATGACACGGGAAACAAGGCACTATTAGAAACATTTTGAATACCTATCCTTTTGGTTTCTCAATCCATTTTTGAATACCAAAATATTTTTTACCTTTGCCTACCTTCATTTACCTCTATTTTCTTTCAAAACACTAGAACCTAAAAACCTTAGAGCTTTCATTTCTCAGAAATGATGAAAACTAAAATAATTGAAGAAGGTGAAGCGAATGACTCGAAGCGTCAGAAATTTTCTTGAAGAAAGAGTTTGCAAAGAAAAGTAATTGATTTCGAATGGATCTATCTAAAAAATATACTCCTAAAGAAAGATATTAATTTTGAAGGATTTAAATCTATATTCAATGAGGTGAACTCAAAGTTCCTTTATAAGGTAGAAAATATTTTTTTCTATAATAGAGTTCGGTTTAGTTTTTGGGATTATGAAGATACAATTTTCACAGGAATAGAAGATAAGGACTTTTCCGTTTCTTAGACTGAAATTTCTCAAATTTTTAATTGTCCTAATAAGGATGTTTTTATTTCAATATATGGTATATGATATATAAGGATCATAAGTCTAAAGACATAATTTCTTTTCGGTTTGGTTCAACAAACATTAGGAAAAAAATAAAAGATCTCAAGACAGACCAGAAAATCATGGTTAAGTTTATTCAAACAAGAATTGCTCCAAGGATGGTTGAGATGGAGAAAATTCTATATCCAGATATGTATATCATGATTCTTTTTTTTAATTGAAATAAAATTTAATTTCCCAGGATATATTTTCATATAAAATAACTACTACTATTAGAAAGATTCTAGGATGACTTTTTATCCTTATGTAAGGATAATATCTCAAATTTTATTTTAGAACGGATTGATTTGTTTAATAGATTCTTGAATAAAATGTCATCAAAGTGACATAGTAAATGAGGGAACATTGAGGAAGATAGGTTTTTACTATAGTATAATAAATGTATAACTTATGATAGTTGGTGTAGATGACCATCAAAGATCGGGATCTTTTTCTTATGGGGAGAAAATGTGATTGGGAATGAAGGTATCGTTGAAACCCAAGGTGAAGTAATTTCCAAAAAAACCCAAATAAGATTAAGATTTTTTGAATAAGAATAAGAATAAGAGTAAGAATAGGTTTTTCAAGATGAATTGGTTGTAAAACCACATAAAATATTATATCCACATGAAAAAGAACCAGTTTTGGGTTCAGGTGAGGCTACATGGTCAGTACATTTGGAAGAAACATTTCTTGAGTAAGATAAACAATTTGAAATCTAGATAAGAGATCTTCCTAATGTTTTTTTACCAGTTATCCAAGAAGAAGACTCAGTTTTTCAGGAAGAGCAATAGTTGATCAGATCTGAAAATGTGGCTACTGAAATTGTTAAGAATCTAATTTTCTTTGTTTTTGATCATGTGGATGAGAGACTAGGCTCTGTAAATGAAGAAAAAATATAATTTCTTGATATTTTATTCAACTGAAAACTAAATTGAAAATATAGTGGAGAAGTATGTGGAAAAGTCCTCTTCAAGATATTTAGCAACTTTGGCAGTTGGCTAGTCACAACATCCAGATGAAGGGACATCTGATTCCATGAAAAATTATGTTGAGGAGCTTGTAATTAAGTTTAATAAGTATCAGTAAGAAAATTTAAATCTTCGTCAATAACTAGAATATACAAGAAAAAAGATATCAGAACTTAAATAAAATTCAATTTCCAAAAATGAATTTGATGCTTTCAAGAGAGATATGTTGAATGAAGTTGGAAAAATTAAGTTTGAAGTTGTTTCTAAGTCAAACATTATTGATCTTAAGTGGTATTTGGGGAGTCACTTTGAATCAATCAATAGTGTTGGTCAGACCAGTACATCTACCTCTTCTCCTCCTACCAATCTAGATCTGATTTGAATATTTCATGCAATCACCACTTTCATGGTTTATATGAATGATCATCTTCAAAATATCCAGTGTATAGTGATCTTATAGTAGTTTTTTAGGACAATCAAAAACTTCTAGTTGACTAACTGAATCAAAATGAACCAAGTATCATATTTCTATTGAAAAAGATTACAGATAATTTAGATCATTTTATGCTGCAAGAGGAAAGATTACATGACTTTTTGAAAGTCAATCTTGTTTAGAATTTTCATGTCATTAATGATTCTAGAGTTTTGATTATGCAGTTGGAAACAGTCTTGGGAAAAAGTTAAGGCTTTAGATGGTAGAGTTAAAAGATATGTCTGAAGCTACTCAAAATCCTTAAAACCTTAACCGAACCAAATCCTACCCAATCTTTTGTATGAAAACCATTCTAGTGGACTAAACTTATTCCCTAGTCATACTGAATATTGTATTTATGCAATTTTTTAACAATAAAATTTCCTTATTTTTATTTTTGAGTGATTTATTTAATATTATTTTATGTTGAAGTCTCAAGACAAAAATCCAGTATTATTTATTTTAACATATTATTATACCATTCAATTACTAACATTTGAAAAATTAAATTTGTTTTAATCTTTTTCTATACTTTCATTTTGGTCTCACAAAAAAGGAGAGAAATTTGGATAAACACAACATTTCTTTTTTCAAAATAATTCTATAAATTATAATTTCTTATTATTCTCCATTAATTTTTTGAAAAATTATAAATTTTGTTATTAATTTTATTTGTTTTGTGATCATTAAAAATAAGGATATTGTTGAGCATGTATTATCACAACAATACACTATAAATCCTATAGATTTTAACGCTCAAAAATACCCTTGTTTTTTTTACAAATGATATTACTTTAAGTTTATATAAGGAAATTAATGCTCTTTTTATTCATTTTTGGGAATTATATTTAAGCTTATTATTTTCATGGAATATCCGTTAAAGTGTTCGAAATTCTCTTAAGAATTTTTTGGAAACATTGTTCATATTGTATATTGAAGAACGTAACATAAGGAACAAACCCTGAGTTTGTATTAAACCTTATGTTGAAATATCATCATGTTTGGTTAATCAACCCTACATTGATAGAAATGTGTGGATAAAGAACCCTAAATTTGGATGAAACCTTACATTTCCCAAAGAGAAAAATTATTTTTAAAACCCCTACGTAAGTATGAAACATCACATTTGAGAAGAAAACGTGTGGATCATTAACCTTACTTTTGTGATCAACATTACATTTTCAACCTTACATTTGTAGAATAAAATATATGTAGTTGAACCCTACATTTGGTATTTTTTTATTTTATGAAGGAACCTTTGGTTTGATTTTTCATCACCAGAGATTTGAATTTATGATTTTATTAGAGTTCCATGCAACAGTCTTTATAGAATATCAGGACAATTCAAATATCATTTCTAAACGATTAAAAGCTCATTATGATTGATTCAAATAATAATATTATGTAGAGAAATTATCTTCTATTCTTAAGGGAAGTTACGCCTACTCTGAGCTATCTCAGAAATTTGAATTCTTACGATTTATCAAGAGATTTTCTTGGATCTATAATTGAAAAGTAGACTCACTGCTTTATTTATTCTATTGGTGTATTTGTTTTATATATGTGTGTATTATTCAAAGAAGAATATATATATTGAGATATATATTTATTCATATATGGTGACATATATTTTTCTATTGAAACTACATTCTTATGAAGATCTTTTATAGATGAACTGCAACAGCCGATTAGACTTTGTTTTATATGGAAGAGGCAATATTGGATATATACGTGTTCTGAATCTAGTATTTACTGTAATTCACCTACTACTAATTGTTGCTATTTAATAAAATATCTATTTCAATTGGATCACTTCAGATCTTCTCTTTCTTGGAAAAACTATTTTCTGAAGAATAAGATCCATCTAATGTGAGTTTCTATTACAACTTTGAAGTTAAACCGCAAACTTTTTAATTAATATATTTTATTGAGAGTTTCAATTTCTCGTACTTAGTTGTGATAAAGTATCATCTTCTAAATCTAAGCTGTGATTTTTCAGTTCTATATTAATGAACTAGAAGGATCTATTTTTTTTTTGTAAAGGTGTTAACTACTTGCACTCAATTTTGTATTGGTCTTATGATATGAGGACCTGACTATTGAAATTCACCAAACCCACAGAGAGATTAATTGGTAGAGTGGACTACGGGATCTTTATACCCCGAACCACTATAATTAGTCATGTTCTGTATTTCTGTTTTATTTTCTGCTCATACATTCATACATAATACAAACACTACTTATTCACATAATCATCAGTTGACATAAAAAGGTAGAATTGTGAAAGATTTTGAAAAAATACAATTCACCCCCCCCCCCTCTTTTGTATATTTGTATATTCTGACCTAACAATTTCATCATGAAATTGGAAGGAGTTAATAGGGAGCATGCTTAAGGAACATAGTCTATCAAACTATGCATGAGTTGTGTGGATCATTTTGTACAACTTCCACCAGTACATGCATTGTTGGTACATGGCCTGACAAACCATGTAGTCAAATTGTGAATAGTGGAGAAAGTTTGGGAATATTTTTATCTTTTCAAATTTGATGCTAATATATTCTTATTTCATTGATAGTTATTATTATGGGTATTTTAATATAATTTTTTAGATAGTAAAAAAATTTCCAAAATAATTTTAAAAACAATTATTTATGATTTAGTTATTGACATAGTTAGAAAAATAATAATTTATGTGAGTTGGGGTGTTATTATGAAACAACATTAACCTTATTGCATTTTATTTGAGTAAAAGAAGTGATTTGCGCATTGTTTCAGTTTTAAAATAATTTTGTTGTGTGTTGTGAAATGTTTCCAAATATTTTGGTGAAAATTTAGAAAGGTGGATTGTAACATGAATTTTTTTCCTTGAAGATTTATTTTCCATTTTTATAATTTTGATATTGTTTTATAATTTTGATTGGTTTGTCTTGTGTTTGTTCCCATTGTATAGAAATTTAAAGTGGTACATTTTATTGTTTTGTTTTTGAATTTTTATAATAAAACTCTTAGTAAATAACTTCCATTTAAGAAGGTATTTCTTATAGTAGTTATCCAAGTGATCCAGGAGTTTTCTTTCCAATATCGGGATCTTCCCAGACTCATGATATAGTGGTAGTGCCATGTTTATATCATCTCATGGATCATGTATGATATTTTTTCAGATGATATCCTCTAGTATTATGTGGTGTTAAAGGATCCTATGATACAATTGAGTGACAATCCAAGGTAGAAGATATTTTTGACTTGTTACAAACTTTTGAAGCCTATAAGGTGAGGTGCATCGTTCCTTTGAAAGATTGGGTTTGGAGTGGTCGAATCATGTTAATCATTACCAACCATTTGAGAAAATATCTTCAAGATATATTAAGGCTTCCTTCATTTATTGGTTTTATCATGAAGTGGTGAGAGTTGAGAATTCAATGATGTTTTTAGGTTTCTTCTATGGTGATCAGTCAATGAAAGACTATGTTGGAAGTTTCACTATCTTGGTGCCTTTCTCTCTAGAGTTGGCTATTGAAGATTCAAAGAAGTTGAGGTTATTTGTTAGGGGCCTTCATCTAGAGCTATGTTTTTCAGTGCTTTGGTTTCTTCTAACTAATTATATGGAATTGGTTTATAAGTCCATCATCAATGTTGTAATTTTATTAGGGAAACTTGTGACGGGTGACGCTATGATTCTTGATGGAGCCCATAAAGATAATCTATCGAATGGAAAGGGGAAACAAGAAAGTGATAAGGATGGGAAGTTATCTTCTCACCCTACTTATCTTATCCCACTAAAGAAGAATTCATTTGTGTGTTTCTAGTGTGAGGTGTCTAGGCATGTTAAGCGCTCATGTCCATCATTTCCAAAGACCTTTCATCTGTGTAGTGTTCCTCACTACTATAAAGTGTGTTATATATAGCACTTGTCTTTATTAGCACTAGCAAAAAGTGATGATAAAGGTATCATTTATCAATGCTAAAAAGGTGCTGATAAAAGGTTCCATTTATCATCACTTTTTTTAACACTGATAAAAGGTACCATTTATCATCCTTTTTTTAGCGCAAACAAAGGGTACTCTTTATCAATGCTTTATTTTTAATACTGATAAAGGTTACCCTTTATGAGTACTTTATTTTTAACAATAATAAAGGGTAGCCTTTATCAGCGCTTTTTGGTGTTGATAATGGTCTCGATTACCTGGTGAGTCACACATGGAAACTGTAAACAGGAGGCCCCTTCTTTATAAATCATTTTGTCATATCCAATTCTCAGAACCCTATAGCGGGGATGGGCGCCTGCATTCACTATACACACATTTATGTGCCCATTACGAGCTCATGCGAGCTTTAGCCCACCCTATTCTTAACCCAAGTCATGGACCACCTTCATATTCGGGTCTTACGCGACCCTACCCGGCCTCATCCATTCCCAAGTTGTTTAATATGAACTAATGAAAAATATAATTATTAAAAATAAAAAATAATAATAATTAAACCAATAAAAATTAAAAATGATTGAATTAAAAAATATTAAAAAAATAAATTAAATAATTATTAATAAATTTAATATATATATTAATAAATATTATAAATTAAATATTGATTTATAAAATGAACAAAATGAAACAATTAAGAAAATAAAATTTAAAAATGAGAAAATTTAAAAAAAAAATTAATAATTTTATTAACTAAATAGTTATTTATCAAAATGAATAAATTTAATATACATATATATATATTATAAATAATAATAAGAATTATATATTAAAATTGATAATAAATTTTATATATATATATATATATATTATAAATATAATAAATAGTATATAATAAATATAGATATATAAAATGAATAAAATTAAATAATTAATCAAATAAAAATTTAAAACGAATAAATGTAAAAAAAATAAAAAAATTATTAATTAAATAATTATTGATCAAAATGAATAAATTTAATATATGTATATATAAATTATAAATATTAATAAGTAGTATATATTAAATATTGACATATAAAATAAGTAAATTTTAATAATTAAATAAAATTAAAAATTAATAAATTGTAATAAATAAACAACAAATTAAAAAATTAAAAAAATTAAAAAAATCATTAAAAAAATTATTAATGAAATAATTACTAATAAAAATGAAAAACTTTAATATATAAATATATTAATTATAAATAGTAATAAATAATATATATTAAATATAAATATAGAAAATGAATAAAATGTAATAATCAAAAACATATTAATGTCTAATTTATTTTTAATGGTTTTTATACATAATTATTAATTAATATATTTAATATTGAAATATATTCATATATAACTATATATATATCAATATATATAATATTTCCTAAAATATGATTTATATAATATAAAATATTATTCTTATATTAAATAAGTCATATATTTAGTGAAGAATTTTTTATAATTAAAAATTAATGTTAATTAAAAATATTGACTAATTGTATCGAGTAATGGACATTGATTGAATTTCATTTGATTTCTTAATTAAACATTTATCAAAAAAATTACATTTTTTTAACATATACATGTCCATAATTAATTTATATTTTTATATACAACACACACTCATAAATATTTACGTAATTAATGAATTCTTAAATAGAAACACATACACCTAATATTTTTTTTTAATTTATTCAAAATTTTATATTCATTTTATAATTTCATTGAGTAATAATATATATTTAATATATTATGTTTTTAATCGTTAGATTTTATTTATTTATTATTATTATTATTACAGTTAGGTGTTATTTATCCATTTTTAATATTTTATTTTTTATTTTTTTAAAAATATAATCATTTTATAATATATATTTATATTTAGTTATTTAATATGTTTTAATATTTTCAATATGTATTCATATTTATTTCAATATATATCCATCTTTTTTTAATAATTTATATTTAATTAATAGAAATTATCCATTTTTTCAATTCTTTTAACGTGTACTCATTTTTTATTTTTCAATTTCAGTCATTTTTAACATGCAATCATTTAATATTATATATTCATTAATAGTGTTAAAAATATATTTGTAAATAAATATATTTATAAATGTATATTTACTATATTTATAAACCTTTATATTTATAATTGTAAATAAGCATATATAGTTTTTTAAAGTATATATATAGTTATAAATAAATTATTATATATTTAAATAATTATAAAATTATAAAAAATTATTTAAATAATGAATATATTTACTCTATTTATATCTATATTTATATTTATACTTATTTATTTATATTTATATTTACATTTACATTTATATTTATATATTTATTAAATATATATATAATTAAATAAATATATATTGATATAAATATAAAAATATTTTTTATAAAAGTATTTATAAAATTATAAATAAATAATTATATATTGAAATAATAATAAAATGATGATAAATATATTAAAATAATGAATATATTTACTATATTGATACTCATATTTATATATTTATTTTATATATATATATATATATTATGTGCTTGGGGGTATAATTACAATTAACCACACATATACCTCACACAGAGATCAAAAAGGCAATCCATTGCACCCCCCCCAGGGGATAGCCCACCTATCAAGCATTTATTTATTCAATATATGGAACATAGTCCCAGTGGGAATGAAAGCCCATTACATGGCCCACAGATCCTAATTTTTTACCAAAAGGCCCACTAGTGAATAGTGTTCCTATAGTACCATGTCTGCTATAGTGCCTTGCTACAGTTCCCACCATTGCTACAGTGTCGCTAGTACTGCAACCCGTCACCGCTACAGTGTTGCTACAAAACTGATATAAATATATTTATGATTATAAATAAACTATTATAAATATATTTACAAATATATTTATTTGTAAATATATTTATAAATGTATTTTGTTATATTTATAAAATTATATATTTATAATTATAAATAAACAAATAAAATTTTCAAAACATATATATATAATTATAAATAAATAATTTTATATTTAAATAATTATAAACTTATTATAAATATATTTAAATAACGAATACATTTCTTAAATATATATATATATATATATAATTATTTAAATATATATATAATTATATAAATACATTGATAATCACATACAAATATTTATAAATATTTTTACAAATACATTTACCAAAACAGTACGAACCATGGGTTGTAGCCCAAGATTCATAAATTTATTGAAAATGAAAAGTTCACAAACTAAAAAAGGATATGGGGAATGTAACAAAGTGATAGACCACATCCAAGAAAATAACTGAATCGTCTATGAGATCACCGCCCCTGCCTCTCAGATGACGACCTCTCCTCCATGTTTTTTGATGTTGCCAATGATATATCATCCACATTTCCATCTGGTGGGACAAGATCGTCAGGGGGCTGAGAAACCAATTCTTTAGCCAAATGTGAATAGTGTCTTTTAGCACAAATAATCCCATGAGCATTGCCAAATTCCTCCTGAAATACATCTCAGCTATTAAATCTGTTAAAGATATCAAGAAAGCTAAGTTGGTTTTTATCATAGTCCATCAGAGAACCCTCCATGACAGACAGTTCACCAATTTCATTAGCATGAATGGTAGATCCTAAATCCTCAGTTGCAATGATACTAGTTCCAATAGCATGTTTCTTTCTATATTTCCCTCCCTCTAGAGCTTCAGCACCAGAATTTTTATTACCTTTGCGACTTGAGCCAATTAAATGCTCCTGCCTTAATTGAAAGTCTGAAAAATCTTGATCATGAAGTACACCATTTGAGATATCAAGATTTTACATATCATCATGAGCCTCTTCCTCTACATCCACCCATGTACGAACCTTCCCTTTTTCTATTGGAACATCCTCCATAATATTTTAATTATCAAACAGCTTATCCAAATGAGACTTTTCCCCATTTGGAACAAACTTTTAATTTGATTGCATTGGCAGAGGCTGCCCATCAACATTTTCAAGATTATCACCAGCATCATTCTCCCCTCTAGAAAGATTCCCGCATGTGACAAGATCCTTCCCCAAAGCCAAACCTATATCAAGTTGCTGATTATGATCACCATTATCATGATACTTCTTCTTAAAGCAATGAATTATGTCATGCCCTTTTTTAGAGAAAAACAAGCATAATAGATCCTTGAGGCATTAATCTTTGAAATTTCCTGTGGTTTGGAAACTCAAGTAGAAAATGGGGGCTTCCCTATATTAAATTTTCAAATATAATCCATCATCTAAAGAAGATATTACAACCTTTTCTATGAGGGAAGAACTAGAATCCACTTCAACCAGGAAATGAACATAGAATCCAAACATGGATTATTCTGTTGTCCAATCCATTTTAAAAGGGACACCCAATGATCCAGTAATGTCATGAAGGATTTTCTAGTTCCGTAAAATCCAACTAAGACCAAATATTTTCACACATACCTGTGCTCATGAGTTATTCACTTAAAAAGGGTTAAATATATTATCTCACTTCTATAAGAACACCAATAATGGCTTAAGAATAATGGATCCAAATCCCCATGCCTTTTTCTTAAGCTCATCAAAGGGGATGAGTATGTGAAAATACCCACGCCCCATGGGAATACACTTTAAATTAATAAATCCCTGATATTTTTATAATTGATTAACCAAACCTTGGGTAATGAAGAACTTGCCACGAGATGGAAAAACCAATCTTCAGATGAAATAATACATAAAGTTCTTGAATCTCTCCATTATGGATTCCTAATTTGTAGTGAGATGAATATTATTACCTCATTTGATCACTAGATTTGGAACCCCATCATTCAAGCATGATAAGAGTCATCAATGAAAGCCACTAGAATCTAGACCCTCCCCTATTATCTTTGGTAGAGAGTATACCTCTTTGTTTTTCCTCCAAGAGTAACTATACGTAAAGGATCCAGAGAGATCACCTCCCACAAAGAGATCAAGATCAATATTGTGAGGGAATGACATCAATCTGAAGAAGCTATAAACACCATTTTCTATGTTGCATCAAGATCCCAAATCTTGCATCTTCATCCTATAAATATTTTTATTTATAATTATAATTATCAATCCTTTATCAGCATTGATGTCTTAGTGCTCTTAAAGATTTATTTTATCAGTGCATCTTTATCACTGATAAAGATAAATTTTATCAGTTCTTATTATCTTAGTGTTGATAAAAGGTATTTTTATCATGGATTTTTGGAGTTGTTGATAAATACCTACCCTATATTTTTAAAAGAAACCTAACCACACTGATTTATGTTGTGATTATCACGATTTTGTGGAATTCCACTACTATCGGTGCTCCTCCTCAACTTTCTCTTAGAAAAATCAAGCCTAGAATCTAAGGTATGTTTTTTATCCTCATATATCATTGATTTCTTGTTCAAGTTATTGATTTGAAAAGATGTTATGATCAAAACATCACCCTTCATGTTCAACAAGACCCCTATGTAGGTTTTGGGTGCAGCGGAATCACGTTGGTGGGTGTACCCAACTTGATTTTTTCTGTTGACGACGACCAATTTGAGATTCGTCACGATAATAAAATGTCAAACTTTTGGAATAGAATGAAGATATAAAGAAAATAGGGGAGTATTAGAACCATAGATAGGATCATCATATGTTTGTTATAATTAATTTAATTAAAAGACAAAAATTACCTTAATGGATTTCTCTTTCCATTGATGTTTCAGATCACAGTCTAATGTGATCCTTCATTGCGTCATAGAATCCAAGTGAAGGATTCCTCTAGTGGTGATCCACATGGGAGCCACATATCTCTGGACTTCTTTGAAGGGATATCCAATTTATATTACGGAAGATCCTTTGCTTGCGATGTCCGCCTTCGATCGCCTCGAGAGCTACTTGCAAAGCTCTCTCCTTGATCTGGTGGGGGAGGATCCCTCTCGTAACTTGAGAGCATTCATGGAAGAAAATAATTCTCTCTTGGCTTAAGATCTTTCACTAAATATTTTGTGCACAACCACCAAAAATGGATTGGCTAATGAAAATTATATAATTGGGATTTAAATTAATTAGAATAATAAAATGAATTAACTACTAGAAAGCATTTATTCATTTAATTTAATTATTAGTAAGACCCCATGTCTAATAATAATAGTTGACTATTATTATTACTTGACATGTGCCCAGTAAATTACAACTAATATTATTTAATTAAATAAATAATATTATTTCTCACAAATCCTTAGATAAAATACATAGCGTGTATATTAATATACATGGCGTGTACTTTTGTTTTTACATTTTCTTTATTTCCTCCACCACATTTATTAGACCTTGAATAATGGCTATTTATTTCTCAAATAAATATCACTATATTACTCACTAATAAATATATTATTTCTCCCATAATATATTCTATTGAATAAATAGTGTCTAAATAAATGCGATCAGGCATCCTTGAATAATTATTAAACCAAAATCAGGAATAATCTTTATTCAACTTGTAAAATTAATATTTAACTGACATAATTGGACACACTTAGTGTGGGACCCTCTAGGCCTCTTTCTTAGTGGTATTAGGTGGAGCTGGCATAAAGTACAAGGATAATGTCTAGAAACATGCCAAAGAACCCATAAAGAAAGAAGTTAATGTCACAATGATGTGGCACCTCCTACGAATGCTTACCATGTAATGTAATCCCTTTATCTTGATATCTCGAATCAAGTAGGATGCATTCTAGTTCTATCAACCCATGTGCTCGATTATTATATCTTTGACATTCCAGAATTGAACTTTCCTATTCCTTACTGTGGAAATAGATTTATTTAGGTTATATCAATTCCATAAATGGGCCTAAGATATATACTTTTGTTATGGAATAGAAGGGACAACTCCTTTCTCACATTATCTATTAATGCAGTATTACTTGTGATGTACCCAACATATCCTACCTCTGCGAATAGTATTTCATCACAGTTTTCATCAATACATATAAGTGAGTGAGTTTTAATACCCATTAATAATAATTATAAAGTATAAGGACCGTTACACATGTCCGCAAATAGGAACATCCAATGACACTATAAAATGTGGATTTCCTACTGACGGGTCTCGTTCTTATAATATCCTCAGGGATATTACCAAGGGTGCACACCATGAGAAGGCTTCTAAAAGATTAATGAATCCTTACCCTTAATGGAATTTATTATTTGTGTCCCTCAAATAACATCATCCGGCCATAGAACATATATTCAAGAATAGTGTTATGGCACTTCTAGGTTATCATCATAGTAGGGATCCACTATGAACTTTTAGTGAAACAACTATCCTTAGGACATTATCACATTCATTGTCATATAGAATAACAATCAATATGTGATAAGGTATTTATTAATGAATAATGTAAAAAGTAGTTGGTTCTAGGCCACCAACTACAACAGACTCCCACTTGTAATAGATCCAACTGCTAACAACCTTTAACCTGCTAGCTCTCACATGAAATCCATGCTTCTGCTAAGATTGGCCTTTAGTAATGGGGTATGCCACGTTATCTTCTATGGACACTCTACTCACTTCAACTTCACCAGTTTGGTATAAATACCTCAAGAGTTGATACTTCTAGAGTATCTGATTTGTTAATTGATGTGATCTTGGTTCTTTTGCAAGAGACACCACTGCAGTATTATCACAATACAATGTGATAGGATCTTTACTGCTAGGCAACACATCAATCTCCTAGAAAAAGTTATGAATATATATAGCTTCTTTGGATTCATTAGAAGCCGCTATATATTCAGAATCTGCTGAAGAATTGGTGACAACTGGTTGCTTTGAACTCTTCCAGCTCACAGATCCTCCATTGAGATATAAAACATATCCAAATTTCCACTTCAGATCGTTTTGATCTATCTAAAAACCATAATCATCATACCCTCGGATGATATTATCCTTGTCTTCTCCATACACTAAGAAAAAATCCTTAGTTCATCTCAAATACTTAAGGATGGTCTTAATAGAATTCCAATGTTGTTCTCCTAGATCTTCTTGATATATGCCTACCATGTTCAGTGCATAGGCAACATCAAGACTGGTACATAACATCACATACATGATAGATCCTATAGCCAAAGTGTATGAAATCTTACTCATTATATCTTTCTACTATTGTGTCAGAGGACACATTTTCTTAGAAAGATGTAGGACATGTGACACTTGAACCAATCCCATATTGGATTGTTCTATACAAAATCTCTTCAGTATTTGGTCAATGTATGTACCCTAACTTCATCCAAGAAACCTCTTGGATCTATCATGAATGATTTTGATCCCTAGACTGTAGGCTGCTTCACCCAATTCTTTCATCAAGAAACACTTTTTCAACCAGTCCTTAACTAACTGTAAGACTGTACACTATAGAAGAACTATACATTGTGCGGTACTATAGCAGGCACTATTGCAGTTACTGTAGAAGGTATTGTTTGGTACTTTAGCAGTTGTAACTATTCACCTTGGGTCATCGGTTTGGGATTGAAGTCCTTAAGGCTTTTGGGCCACCCAGGCCTTCGGGTCAATAGGGATTTTGGGGAACCTTTAAGGCTTTCAGGCCACCTCAAGGCCTTTGGGTCAATAGGGATTTTGGGGCACCTTTAAGGCTTTCAGGCCACCTCAAGGCCTTTGGGCCACATGCAGTTGCCCTATAAAGACTGTACAAAAAAGGAACATCCCCAGAAGAGGATTCAGAGCAGGTGCACTCACTAGAGTAGAGCCAAATGGATTTTCTTCATGAGAGGGTATGGTTATGCCATAGAGACCAACTAGTTCTTGCATGGGAAGCCTAGCCAGACATCCATGTGAAGGTAGAGAGCTACTATCACGATGTAGATATTGGGGAGGGGCAGTTCCTTGTAGATAGTCTGGTTGATTTTCCTGAGACCTTCGGGTCATGTAATCCCCTAATACTACGGGCCTTGTAATATTTGATCCTGCAGGCTTTATTAGGGTTCCCCCTCATCCCTTAAAATGGGGGTTATCAAAAATCAAAAAAAAATATGTCCTTCGGGCTATTCGGGTAAGTAATTTGTCGTCAACATGTACTACTAGGATAAAAAACGCATTCCCATTAAACCGCTTATAAACAAATGGATAACATTCATTCTTAATGAAATGAAATTCTTTTATGGCTTCATCAAATCGAATGTTCCATGACCTGGATTCTTTCTTTTATACATAAATGGATTTCTATAACTTGAAACCTTGTTTGGCTTCACCTAGTTTTACAAACCCTTCTGGTTGTGTCATATAGACATCTTCTTGAAGTTTCCTGTTAATGAATTCTGTTTTGACATACATTTTCCAAATCTCATAGTCATGGTAATTTTCTATGGAAAGTATGATTCTTATGGATTTAAACATGGAAACAAAAGAAAAGGTATCATCATATTCAATTCCTTGACACTATCTGAATCTTTTATCTATTAGCCTTTCTTTATAGGTGCTAACTTGACCTTCAATGTCCAATTTTCTCTTAAATACCCATTTGCATCCAACAAGTTCTACATCAACTGGCTCATCAACTAGAACCCAGACTTGGTTCTAATACATGGAATCCATCTAAGAATTCATAGCTTCTAGCCATCTTGCAGCTTATCAGCTTCCCACTGCTTCCTTGTAGGACAGATGTTCTTCATTTTCCAACAATAATGATTCACCATCCATGGTGACTAAGAAACCAAATCTCCCTTGTTCTCTTACCTCTCTTGAGCTCCTACGTAGCACTTGTGTTTCTGGAACCTCTTCTACGGGAACCTGGGGAAATTGTTACTGTACCAACTCTTGTATATCTTGAGCATCAACTTTTTCAAAGTCAATCTTGCTCCAATTATCCTTTTTGAGGATGTACTCTCTCTCAAGAAAGATGGCTTGTCTGGAAACAATCACTTTCTTATCTGAAGGTTTATATAGGTAATATCCTTTTGTTTCCTTGGTATATCTTATAAAGATACACCTAGTGACCCGGGGTTCCAATTTGTCACCTTAGAAGGCCTTAACAAAAGCCTCACATCCCCATACATGTGTGTGTGAAAAAAATGGGTTTCTTTCTATTCCATAACTTGGAGGGAATTCCACTTTCCACCCTAGTTGGTACTTGATTTGATATGTTTGCTGCAGTTTGTAATTCATATCCCCAAAAGGATAATGGAAGATCTACATGACTCATCATCGACCTCAACGAGTCTAAAAAGGTGTGGTTCCTCCTTTCACTAACACCATTCCACTGTGGTGTATAAGGAGAAGTAATATGAGATAGAATCTTAGCATCCCATAGAAGATCGATAAATTCTTGGTTTAGATATTCTCCACCTCAATATGATCGAAGTTTATTTATCCTCTTACCAAGTTGATTCTCTACATCATTCTTGAATTAATTAAAAAAATTTAGGACTCTGAATTATAACTCATTAATTATACATAGCCATATCTACTCAAATCATCAGTAAAAGTAATGAAGTAATAATATCCACCTCTAGCTTCTACTGGAAATGGTCCACACACATATGTGTGCACCAATACTAGAATCTTTGTGGCGCTTTCACCCTTTCCAAAGAAAGGCAGATATGTCATTTTTCCTTATAAATAAGTGTGACATCTATCAAGTGGTTTTAGATCAATATAGTCTAAATAACCATCTTGGAAGAGCTTTGTCAAGCGCTTCTCATTTACATAAACAATATGGTGATTCCATAACTGGTTGTTGTGTGAGTCATGTGATTTTGTTTCATTATTGATTTCCAACACTTGATTTTTGTAATTTAATACATAAAATCCGTTATTTAAATGTGCCACACCATAACATACGTTTTTATTATAAAAGAAACAACCCTTATTTCCAAAATTGAAAATAAATCTATCCATATCCAAACATGATATAAAAATTATGTTCTTGGAAACACTAGGCACATAATAACAGTTTTGTAAAACCAAAAGCATCCTAGTTGGCAATGAGAGACGGTAATCACCAATGGAAAATGGATCCATCCTCAAGCCATTGGTGGCGCGATGATCCACCTATCCTCTAGAAATATTTCTAAATCTACTTTGTTCCTAAATTTTAATATATATTTGAGCCCCACAAGCTGTATCAAATAACCAATGTATAAAAATGGAAAGATTACACTCGATAACGAACGCACCTTTAGAATCCCCACGCTTCTGGGTGCAGTTCCTCTTTGAGTGGCCTAGATTTCCACATGAAAAACAAATCTCCTATCATTCCATTCCCCACCTATGGATCTTTCTTTTTGTAGGGATGGTTCTCAGGGGATTCAGACCGTTTATGAATCCTTGGACTCTTTTACCTATCCTTCCTTTTCTTATTCTCCATAAGGACTGTGGCTTTGTCATACCCCATGTCCTTATCTATGTAACGCCCCGACCCTAGTTACCCAGAGTCGGTGCATTATTGCATAACATTGGCATGATCACAAAAGATCAAGTCTTGGAAGACCGATTAGTTTAGTAGCCTTGGAAACACTAGATACATTCATAAATTTTACATTACATCATAAAGTAAAAAACTACAATAACAAAGTCTCCATATTCCACACTCATATCCTCTTCTGACTATCTCTGCAGGTCATTCATAAAATACTTCTTCACATCCTAGAAAATATTGAAAGGGGTGAGCTCAGATGCTCTGTAAGGATAGCAATATTTTAGAAGCTTTCATAAATAAACATTGACATTTAAGGCAATGTATAACTAAAACAAAATCCTTTTTAAACTTAAACTTCAGCATAATATGAAAAAAAATAAAATGAAATAATGCCACTTACTTACTCACATAGATATTCTACTAGTCGAATAATCTCATTCAATATCAATAACCACTTTCATAATGATGGAATGCATAATGCCAGACTATCATAACCACGTATCCAAGGCCTCGTGCCAAGACCACAAATAAGATTTTGTCAAGGCCTCATGCCAAGACACTATTTTGTCTCATTAGACCTACCGATGCATCGAGGAGCTGTAGCAGGCTCCACCGGTCACTTATTAAGTCCAATGCATTCCTCATATGAATAGGTTTAAACATATCATAAACCATAACATAATCATATCACATAAAACATGCATAAAGGAAACATAACATTTCCACATTTCAATCACAAGATATCAATACAAAACATTGATATAATAAAAACACTTTCAAAACCATTTTCAATACCAAAATAAAAGAAAGTTAAAACTTTGTATTTATTTTTCATTAAAAAAAGTTATGGCTTGTAGAGGAAGCCGAAACACAAATAATTCTCACGGTGGTGGAGAAGTCGTTGTTTCCGCATACGTAAGACAAAAACATTCCTTTTTTCGTTTAGTAAAACTCTTTGTAAAAAAAGATTCCTTTTTGAATAAAAGTCAATGTCAAAGGGTTTTATACACCGTATAAAAGAAAGTTGTGTATAAAACAAAATATGCCTCAATGAAAGGAGATTGAGACGAAGACCCTTACAAAGATAATTTTTTTAACTAAAGTAGATCTATTATGTGTATTCACTATAATTACACATAAATAAATTACAAATACAAGATAGGACATAATAATATCATGACATAATTTGAAAGTATGAGATTAACCCAAAGAATAGAAATTGGGTTAAGAAGTTCCCTTACCTCGTGTCTGAATTCACTCGACCGTTCTTTAATCTCCTGAATAATAAACTAGAGTTAATTTATAATTTCTTAAGAACCTTTTTCAAGTTTATTATTCATTTTATATAACTTATTACCATGTTATGAACATTATGTAATTATTTATGTTAATAACGGTCGTTTTGACGATCTTAGGTACTTGAGTCAAAAATAAACTTCTTATAATTACACTTTGTTCATGTGGTAATATATCCATTATATACATAATTATATTCATGATGTATATATCATATACATCATATATATCCAGTATATACATTCATATAATATTACATAACATTTAGAGGTAAGAAATGAAATGCACCGTTCATTGAGACGGTAAGCCGTACGTACGCATGAATGCTACTTTCATTTATATTTCATATTTAATGGAATGAAGTTATAATTATATAAATGTATAATATAATTCCAGTATAATATAATGTATAATACCATTTACTCCATCCTTTATACATCCCACATATGGCATTAACGATTCAAATCACTTTGAGGGGGTGGTAGTCCGCACTTCCTAAAATGAAATTATCGTGTTTACCCATAATAGAAATCATAAAGTATGCCACAAATGAGAAATACAGAAGCATAAGGAAAACATAAAAATAATATATATATCATATATGAAAATAGTTTCATCAAAATGGCCACCATTATAGGTGTTAAAAGAATATTGAACAATCATCGTTTCGTGAGGCAGTATTTCGCCACCCACAGAAACAGAATGTTCTTTAACCATTATACGAAAGTGTGTAAGTGTAAACCAAATACTTATCATAAAAACATCCTAGTATATTGAAGATACTGGTTTTGTTACAAAAGAAAGGAATAAAAAGAGTTTAAGGGGTTGGAGAATCAAAATAAAACAAAACAACATTAGAGAAGATATTACCTTAAAATCGGGTAACTCTTTTTGATTTGAGCCAAAGGCTTCCTTGGGAAGACTTATTCCAAAAGTGAGGCTTCTAGGAGTAAGGGAGGGAAGTTTAGAGAGCATTTGGGTAGAGGTTGGCCGATCCAAATGGCTTGGAAGGTGTGAATAAGGTGGTAGTGGTGGGGGCCTTTTATAATAGGAGAGGAGGGGCACTCTTGGAATGTAATGAAATGTTACTTTATTATATAATGATTTTCGGATTTTAAAGGTCCCAAACTTATATATTTCGAGGATAAGGTGAAAAAAGTTCTAAATCTACTCATCCAATAGGTTTTTGACAAGTTTAAGTCTTAGATTTTACATTATCTTTTCATTTTATTTAAATCATTAATTAATGAGGTAATCTTTGCATCATCATGGTGTCATAAATAATTTAATTTATTTAATATCTTAAAATTATAAAAAAAATATCATGATGTAGGAAATCTTTTTATATTTCTAATGAATATTTATAGTCAAAAATATTACTTGTATAACCCCATTTAAAAATTGTTTTAGTAAAATAACTCTTGTTTGTGACATTTTTATTTTAACATTAAATAAAACGTTTTTAATGTCATTTTCCTACCAAAGTGGCTCCATGGGGTCCCCAAGTTGACCCATGGATTTTCTTGGTCGGCCATGACTCATCCAATAGAGTTAGGACAAGTGTGAATGTATTTTAATGTTTTTATAATATCATTTTTACCTTAAATTTCACTAATTACCTTTAATCGCGATTAATTAAACTTAAAAGTTACTATTCACCAAAAAATTATTTTAATCCCATTGAACAACATTTTACTTCCTAATGAAAACCATGTATGTCAGATTTTTGAAAATCAAATCACAGAAGTGGTAATATTTCATTTAAACGAAAAATCAGTTTTTTTACAACCACTTAGTGGTTTCACTATTCATCAAAAATTGAAGTTTTCCAGAGCAATGCTAAAATTTCACCCTAAGATATAATTGATATTATGAATTCAAAAATTATTTTTATTTTAAAAAATTCCAAATATATAAGTTGAATTAATTAATTTTATAATTAATTCCCGCTGTCACAACAAATAGCGTGTTTTTAAGAAACAATATATATCAAAAGATTGACAATTGTTTATGTCCAATTTCAAAGTGAAATTAATTCTAATGACCACCATTGGATAAAATGGTAAAAATATATTCTAATTACACTTTAAAACCACTCAATAGTATAATTTATCACTATAAATTATTTTGATTAAAAAAGTTTTTTTTAAGTATTTTTCACTATCCATAAAAAAATGGAAGTTCTCAGAAAAATACCAAAAATTCAACATCGGCTAATTTTGATATTCCTAATCCAAAAATGAAGTCCATTTTGACATATAGAATATATATAACTTCAAAAAGTGGGTATTACTATTCATAATGGCCATTTTGATTGGTCGCGGTGTGTTAGAATCTCGAACTTGCGTACAATGCAAGCTATTGCATTATTGAAAGAGAAGCATATCATGGAAGATCGGGGTGTTACATTCTCCCCTCCTTCAATAAATTGCTTCCTCGGGATTTGAAAATTTTCTTTGAAAATAAAAGGTTGAAGATAGGATATACCTTTGTGGAAAACCCACATCGGAAATATGGTTAATAAAAATATAACTTTAAAAGGTAAAAGGATAAGTACAAAGGTCACCTGAGATAACCCATACTAGGATTCTATGAAAGTATGGATATGGAAGAAAAAAAACCATCAAGGTCTGATGGAGAGTTGTAGAAAGCTGGATTAGGATAAAGTTAACCACAAGAAAATCACAAACTTGTGATTGGCTAAACGGTCATTGAATCCCCAGTTGGAAAAGTTAACTGGCAATGTTTTTGTTTTAAGTTACCTTTTATAAAGTTGAGGAATTTATTTAGAAGATTTACTAAGAACGTAAGAGAATATACATACTTGTCATGTAGACTTTCAATCTTTAATAAATTTTTACCACAAACCCATCTTTCACTCTAAAAGGTAATAGAACTCAAAAATATTCTATTTATCCTAATTGTATAAGGTTCCAAATATTAACACATTCCATTTAGATTAGGAAAAATATTTTGTAATAACCAGGGAATTCCTGTAGGATAGTGGTAGGTAATAAATGTATGTCGTACTATGGTTGTGGGTTCGATTCCTACAGCTTTGTCCGACGCGACGGGTTATCCCCCGACCTGCAGGTTGTCCTTTTCCTAAAAATATAGTATTATAATATTTCATAACCAATATTCAGAAATGTTTTAACCTTAAACAATACTATCCAATGTTCAACTTAATCCATTCCTACCTTTATATTTATCCAAAATACCTCTGTCCAGACTTTCTCTAAAAGGTCTCTAAATTCCAAAATCAATTGTATCATTAGATTCCTCAAACAAGGTAAAGTTTCTCTTATTGTCACATACAAAAATTTGATTACCTTCATCATATTAAAACCTTAATGAAATCAAAAAGTACTGCAGTACAATCCTTATATATATATATCACATTATTCTAATAATAAGAATATAATCCATGAGTCCAAAAGCACCAATACATTAATTATTCCGCTTCAACTGTAGTCACAGCATAAGATTGGCCTTGATCCCTTGGCCTTTTCTGAGGTAAGTTTCCCTGATGCTTAGGACATTCATTTGCATAATGCCCCATTTCTCTACAATTGTAGCATTCAACATTGATAGCCTCTTTATTTCCCTTGCAATCACGCGCCTGGTGACCTTTTTCTCCACATTTATAACAAACTCTCATTCCTTTTAGGCAAGTACCAGGGTGATTCTTCCCACAATTATCACA
Organism: Viscum album; assembly: GCA_963277665.1. NCBI lineage: Eukaryota > Viridiplantae > Streptophyta > Magnoliopsida > Santalales > Viscaceae > Viscum > Viscum album. The sequence continues at coordinate 2,066,047,508 of OY728123.1, read as the reverse complement.
TAATGGAAAATCCTTCTTTCTGTTTTTCCCTTTATCTATCTCTTGTTCCACCGTTCTCTTCTTCTCTTGCTTTAATTTATTGTTATAAGATTTAGAGAATTCATTTTCTGTCTTGATAGCACATGAGACAATGTCTTCGTATGACGAGAAAGATTGTGATACTAAAACTCGACGGAGAAATGGTTTTAACCTATCAAAGAAACGATCAATCTTACTTCTTGGGTTACGTATATAATCTGCAGCATACCTCGCTAACCTTGTAAAGTTGGCCTCATACTTTGCGACATTCTCGTCCTCCTTTTATCTCAGACTCAAAAATTCCCTTTCCATATCTGCTCGATGGTCACGAGGAAAGTATTTTTCTAAGAAAAGATCTTTGAACTCTCTCCATTCCATACTTGATACTTCTTCATCTTCCTTTGTATTTTTAATCAATGACCACCATTGGTTAGCATCTCCAGTGAGGTGGTAAACTGCCATGATAACCTTTTCCCTTTCACTACTCCCCAAGGCATGGAATATTTTCTCCAAGGAATTTATCCATTGCTCAGCTACTAAGGGATTTATAATTCCATTGAATGTTGGTGGTTGTTGCCTCATGAAGCGGTCTAACATTGATCCTCCACGTTGCGGATCAGGGTGCTCCATACGAGTAAGGTTATTATTCATAGCCTGAGTGAGTTGTCCAAGTATGGTAATAAGTTGATCATCACCAGTTGTATCTCTAGATCCACAATAATTATCATGAGCATGAGGGAAATCCCTACACGGAGTGCGTGCATTGATACAGTTTCCATTCCTTCCACTAGGCGCCATTTCTAAACAATGTCATAAACTATATTAGTTTATGAATCAAAATATGTAATTCCATACTTTTAAAACACTTAACATAAATTGACCTATTTATGGATATAATCCATAATCATAAAAATGTTTTCTTTGAGGAAGTATAGACTCATAATCCCTTCATAATAGTTTGTAATGAAAATGATAATTATCCTAAGCATATCCCCCGGGAGTGTCGTAACCAAGAGTGCAGAAAGGCCCATTTTCGTGCACCAGTTCCCGTTCGAGTCTAGCTCAAAGCGGTGTTTTCGGGTTTTACCCCTAGGTACATCTGTGCCAGAGCCTCCTCTACCTGCTCGTATCCATACAGGGATGTATTGCTCGGAAGACTCACAAAATCTCTATAATACCAAAATTCTAGGAAGTTCTTCTATACTAATCCTTAAAGTCTATCTTCGGGCTATGTGCTCTAATCAGAGTTTATCTAAATCTAGATTCCAAGGTTAGTACTAAACTGCCTCTGATACCAACTGTAACGCCCCGACCCCAGTTACCCAGAGTCGGTGCATTATTGCGTAACATTGGCATGATCACAAAAGACCAAGTCTCGAAAGACCAATTAGTTTAGTAGCCTTGGAAACACTAGATACATTCATAAATGTTACATTACATCATAAAGTGAAAAACTACAATAACAAAGTCTCCATAGTCCACACTCATATCCTCTTGTGACTATCCCTACAGGTCATTCATAAAATAATTCTTCACATCCTTGAAAATATTGAAAGGGGTGAGCTCAGATGCTCAGTAAGGATAGCAATATTGCGGAAGCTTTCATAAATAAACATTAACATTTAAGGCAATGTATAACTAAAACAAAATCCTTTTTAAACTTGAACTTCAGTATAATATGGCAGAAATAAAATTAAATAATTCCATTTACTTACTCGCATTGATATTCTACTAGTCGAATAATCTCATGCAATATCAATAACCACTTTCATAATGATGGAATGCATAATTCCAGACTATCATAACCACGTAGCCAAGGCCCCGTGCCAAGACCACAAATAAGATTTTGTCAAGACCTCAATCCAAGACACTAGTTTGTCTCATGAGACCTACCAATGCATCGAGGAGCTATAGTGGGCTCCACCCGTCACTTATTAAGTCCAATACATTCCTCATATGAATAGGTTTAAAAATATCATAAACCATAACATAATCGTATCACATAGAACATGCATAAAGGAAACATAAAATTTCCACATTTCAATCACAAGATATCAATACAACACAATGATATAATAAAAACACTTTCAAAAACATTTTCAATACCAAAATAAAATAAAGTTAAAACTTTGTATTTATTTTTCATTAAAAAAAAGTTATGGCTTGTAGAGGAAGCCGAAACACAAATAATGGTCACGGTGGCGGAGAAGTCGTTGTCGCCGCATACATAAGACAAAAACATTCCTTTTGTCGTTTAGTAAAATGATTTGTAAAAAAGGATTCCTTTTTGAATAAAAGTCAAATTCAAAGGGATTTATACATCGTATAAAAGAAAGTTGTGTATAAAACAAAATATGCCTCAATGAAAGGAGATTGAGACGAAGACCCTTACAAAGATCATTTTTTTAAATAAAGTAGATATATTATGTGTATTCACTATAAGTACACATAAATAAAGTACAAATACAAGATAGGACATAATAATATCAGGACATAAATTGAATGTAGGATATTAACCCAAAGAATAGAAAATGGGTTAAGAAGTTCCCTTACCTCGGGTCTGAATTCACTCAACCGTTCTTTGATCTCCAGAATAATAAACTAGAGTAAATTGATAATTTCTTAAGAACCTTTTTCAAGTTTATTATTCATTTTATATCACTTATTACCATGTTATGAACATTATGTAATTATTTATGTTAATAACGGTCATTTTGACGATCTTAGGTACTTGAGTCAAAAATAAACTTCTTATAATTACACTTTGTTCATGTGGTAATATATCCATTATATCCATAATTATATTAATGATATATATATAATATACATCATATATATCTAGTATATACATTCATTTATAATATTACATAACACATAGAGATAAGAAATGAAATGCACCGTTCATGGAGACGGTAAGCCGTACGTACGCATGAACGCTACTTTCATTTCTATTTCTTATTTAATGGAATGAAGTTATAATTATAGAAAGTTATAATATAATTCCAGTATAATATAATGTATAATACCATTTACTCCATCCTTTATACATCCCACATATGGCATTAATGATTCAAATCACTTTGAGGGGGCGGTAGTCTGCACTTCCTAAAATGAAATTATCGCGTTTACCCATAATGGAAATCATAAAGTATGCCACAAATGAGAAATAAAAAAGCATAAGGAAAACATAAACATAATATATATATCATATATGAAAATATTTTCATCAAAATGGCCACCATTAGAGGTGTTAAAAGAATATTGAACAATCATCGTTTCGTGAGGCAGTATTTCACCACCCACAGAAACAGTATGTTCTTTAACTATTAGACGAAGGTGTGTGTAAGTTTAAACCAAATAATTATCATAACAAAATCCTAGTATATTTTAGATACTGGTTTTGTTACAAAAGAAATGAATAAAAAGAGTTTAAGGGGTTGGAGAAGCAAAATAAAACAAAACAACATTAGAGAAGACATTACCTTAAAATCGGGTAACTCTTTTTGATTTAGGCCAAAGGCTTCCTTGGGAAGACTTCTGCCAAAAGTGAGGCTTCTAGGAGTAAGTGAGGGAAGTTTAGAGAGAATTTTGGAAGAGGTTGGCCAATCCAAATGGCTTGTAAGGTGTGAATAAGGTGGTAGTGGTGGGGGCCTTTTATAAGAGGAGAGGAGGGGCACTCTTGGAAAGTAATGAAATATTACTTTATTATATAATGATTTTCGGATTTTAAAGATCCCACACTTATATATTTCGAGGATAAGGTGATAAGGGTTCTAAATATACTCATACAATAGGTTTTTGACAAGTGTAAGTGTTATATTTTACATTATCTTTTCATTTTATTTAAATCATTAATTAATGAGGTAATCGCTGCATCATCATGGTGTCATAAATAATTTAATTTATTTAATGTCCAAAAATTATAAAAAAAATATCATGATGTAGGAAATATTTTTAGATTTATAATTAATATTTATAGTCAAAAATATTAATTTTATAACCCCATTTAAAAATTGTTTTAGTAAAACAACTCTTGTTTGTGACATTTTTATTTTAACATTAAATAAAAAGTTTTTAATGTCATTTTCCTACCAAGGTGGCTACATGGGGTCCCCCAGTTGACCCATGGATTTTCTTGTTCGGTCATGAATCATCTAATAGGGGTATTACAAGTGTAAAGGTATTTTCATATTTTTATAATATCATTTTTACCTTAAATTTCACTAATTACCTTTAATCGCGATTAATTAAACTTAAAAGTTACTATTCACCAAAAAAATTATTTTAATCCAATTGAACCACATTTTACTTCCTAATGACAACCATGTATGTCTGATTTTTGAAAATCAAATCACAGAAGTAGTAATATTTCATTTAAACAAAAAATCAGTTTTTTAACTACCACTTAGTGGTTTCACTATTCATCAAAAATTGAAGTTTTCCAGAACAATGACAAAATTTAATCCTAAGCTATAATTGATATTATGAATTCAAAAATGATGTCTATTTTAAAAAATTCCCAATATATAAGTTTCATTAATTAATTCCCGCTGTCACAACAAATAGCGTGTTTTTAAGAAACAATATATATCAAAAGATTGACAATTGTTTATGTCCAATTTCAAAGTGAAATTAATTCTAATGACCACCATTGGATAAAATGGTAAAAATATTTTCTAATTACACTTTAAAACCACTCAATAGTATAATTTATCACTATAAATTATTTTGATTAAAAAATTTGTTTTTAAGTATTTTTCACTATCCATAAAAAATGGAAGTTCTCAGAAAAATACCAAAAATTCAACATCGGCTAAATTCGATATTCCAAATCCAAAAATAAAGTCCATTTTGAAATATAAAATATATATAATTTCAAAAAGTGGGTATTACTATTCATAATGGCAATTTTGATTGGTCGCGGTGTGTTAGAATCTCAAACTTGCGTACAATGCAAGCTATTGCATTATTTAAAGAGAAAGCATATCGTGGAAGCTCAGGGTGTTACATTCTCACCTCCTTCAATAAATTGCGTCCTCGCAATTTGAAACTTTTCTTTGAAAATAAAAGGTTGAAGATAGGATATACCTTTGTGGAAAACCCACATCGGAAATATGGTTAATAAAAATATAACTTTAAAAGATAGAAAGATAAGTACAAAGGTCACCCGAGATAGCACATACTATGATTCTATGGAAATATGAATATGGAAGAAAAACAAACCATCAAGGTCTGATGGAGAGTTGTAGAAAGATGGATTAGGAGAAAGTTAACCACAAGAAAATCACAAACTTGTGATTGGCTAAACGGTCATTAAATCCCCAGTTGGAAAAGTTAACCGGCAATGTTTTTTTTTTAAGTTACCTTTTATAAAGTTGAGGAATTTATTTAGAAGATTTACTAAGAACATAAGGGAATATACATACTTTTCATGTAGACTTTCATTCTTTAATAAATTTTTACCACAAACCCATCTTTCACTCTAAAAGTTAATAGAACTCAAAAATATTCTATTTATCCTAATTTTATAAGGTTCCAAATATTAACACATACCATTTATATTAGGAAAAATATTTTGTAACAACCAGGGACTTCCTGTAGGCTAGTGGTAGGTAATAAATGCCTGTCGTACTATGGTTGTGGGTTCGATTCCTGCAGCATTGTCCGACACGACGGGTTATCCCCCGACCTGCAGGTTGTCCTTTTCCTAAAAATATAGTCTTATAATATTCCAAAATAAATATTCAGAAATGTTTTAACCTTAAACAATACTATCCAAGGTTCAACTTAATCCATTCCAACCTTTATAGTTATCCAAAATACCTTTGTCCAGACTTTCTCTAAAAGGTCTCTAAATTCCAAAATCAATTGTATCATTAGATTCCTCAAACAAGGTAAAGTTTCTCTTATTGTAACATACAAAAATATGATTACCTTCATCATATTAAAACCTTAATGAAATCAACAAGTACTACAGTACAATCCTTATATATATATCACATTATTCTAATAACCATAATATAATCCATGAGTCCAAAAGCACCAATACATTAATTATTCCGCTTCAATTGTAGTCACAGCATAAGATTGGCCTTGATCCCTTGGCCTTTTCTGAGGTAAGTTTCCCTGACGCTTAGGACATTCATTTGCATAATGCCCCATTTCTCTACAATTGTAGAATTCAACATTGATAGCCTCTTTCTTTCCCTTGCAATCACGTGATTGGTGACCTTTTTCTCCACATTTATAACAAACTCTCATTCCTTTTAGGAAAGTACCAGGGTTATTCTTCCCACAATTATCACATAATGGAAAATCCCTCTTTCCCTTTTTCCCTTTATCTGTCTCTTGTTCCACCATTCTCTTCTTCCGTTGCTTTACTTTATTGTCATAAGATTTAGAGAGTTCATTTTCTGTCTTGATATCACATGAGACAATGTCTTCATACGATGAGAAAGATTGTGATACTAAAGCTCGACGGAGAAATGGTTTTAACCCATAAAATAAATGATCAATCTTACTTCTTGGGTTACGTATATAATCTGCAGCATACCTCGCTAACCTTATAAAGTTGTCCTCATACTTTGCGACATTCTCATCCTCCTTTTGTCTCAGACTCAGAAATTCCCTTTCCATATTTTCTTGATGGTCACGAGGAAAGTATTTTTCTAAGAAAAGATCTTTGAACTCTCTCCATTCCATACTTGATACTTCTTCATATTCCTTTGTATTTTGAATCAATGACCACCATTGGTCAGCATCTCTAGTGAGGCGGTAAACTGCCATGATAACCTTTTCCCTTTCACTACTCCCAAAGGCATGGAATATTTTCTCCAAGGAGTTTATCCATTGCTCAGCTACTAATGGATTTGTAATTACATTGAATGTTGTTGGTTTTGTCTCATGAAGCGGTCTAACATTGATCCTCCACGTTGCGGATCAGGTTGCTCCATACGAGTAAGGTTATTATTCATAGCCTGAGTGAGTTGTGCCAGTATGGTAATAAGTTGATCAGCACCAGTTGTATCTCTAGATCCACAATAATTATCTTGAGCAGGAGAGAAATCCCTACACGGAGTGCGTGCATTGATACGGTTTCCATTCCTTCCACTATGCGCCATTTCTAAACAATGTCATAAACTATATTAGTTTATGAATCAAAATACGTAATTCCATACTTTTAAAACACTTAACATAAATTGACCTATTTATGGATATAATCCATAATCATAAAAATGTTTTCTTTGTGGAAGTATATACTCATAAGCCCTTAATAACGGTTTGTAATGAAAATGATAATTATCCTAAGCATATCCCCTAGGAGTGTCGTAACCAAGAGTGCAGCAAGGCCCATTTTCATGCACCAGTTCCCGTTCGAGTCTAGTTCAAAGCGGTGTTTTCGGGTTTCACCCATAGGTACATCTATGCCAGAGCCGCCTCTACCTGCTCGTATCCAGATAGGGATGTATTGCTCGGAAGACTCACAAAATCTCTATAATACCAAAATTATAGGAAGTTCTTCTATACTAATCCTCAAAGTCTATCTTCGGTATATGTGCTCTAATCAAAGTTTATCTAAATCTAGATTCCAAGGTTAGTACTAAACTGCCTCTGATACCAACTGTAATGCCCTGACCCCAGTTACCCAGAGTCGGTGCATTATTGCGTAACATTGGTATGATCACAAAAGATCAAGTCTCGAAATACCGATCAGTTTATTAGCCTTGGAAACACTAGATACATTCATAAATGTTACATTACATCATAAAGTGAAAAACTACAATAACACTGTCTCCATAGTCCACACTCATATCCTCTTCTGAATATCCCTGCAGGTCATTCATAAAATACTTCTTCACATCCTGGAAAATATTGAAAGGGTGAGCTCAGATGCTCAGTAAGGATAGAAATATTGCAGAAGCTTTCATAAATAAACATTAACACTTAAGACAATGTATAACTAAAACAAAAGCCTTTTTAAACTTGAACTTCAGCATAATATGGCAAAAATTAAATTAAATAATGCCATTTACTTACTCACATGGATATTCTACTAGTCGAATAATCTCATGCAATATCAATAACCACTTTCATAATGATGGAATGCATAATGCCAAACTATCATAACCACGTAGCCAAGGCCTCATGCCAAGACCACAAAAAAGATTTTTTCAAGGCCTCATGCCAAGACACTAGTTTGTCTCATGAGATCTACCGATGCATCGAGGAGTTGTAGCAGGCTCCACCCGTCACTTATTAAGTCCAATGCATTCCTCATATGAATAGGTTTAAACATATCATAAACCATAACATAATCATATCACATAAAAAATGCATAAAGGAAACATAACATTTCCACATTTCAATCACAAGATATCAATACAACACATTGATATAATAAAAACACTTTCAAAACCATTTTCAATACCAAAATAAAATAAAGTTAAAACTTTGTATTTATTTTTCATTTAAAAAAACTTATGGCTTGTAGAGGAAGTCGAAACACAAATAATGGTCACGACGGCGGAGAAGTCATTGTTGCCGCATACATAAGACAAAAATATTCCTTTTTTCGTTTAGTAAAACGCTTTGTAAAAAAAGATTACTTTTTGAATAAAAGTCAAATTCAAAGGGGTTTATACACCGTATAAAAGAAAGTTGTGTATAAAACAAAATATGCCTCAATGAAAGGAGATTGAGATGAAGACCCTTACAAAGATCATTTTTTTTAAATAAAGTAGATCTATTATGTGTATTCACTATAAGTACACATAAATAAAGTACAAATACATTATAGGACATAATAATATCATGACATAATTTGAAAGTAGGAGATTAACCCAAAGAATAAAAATTGTGTTAAGAAGTTCCCTTACCTCGTGTCCGAATTCACTCGACCGTTCTTTGATCTCCTGAATAATAAACTAGAGTTAATTTATAATTTCTTAAGATCCTTTTTCAAGTTTATAATTCATTTTATTTCACTTATTACCATGTTATGAACATTATGTAATTATTTATGTTAATAACTGTCGTTTTGATGATCTTAGGTACTTGAGTCAAAATAAACTTCTTATAATTACACTTTGTTCATGTGGTAATATATCCATTATATACATAATTATATTCATGATTTATATATCATATAAATCATATATATCCAGTATATACATTCATTTATAATATTACATAACATTTAGAGGTAAGAAATGAAATGCACTGTTCATGGAGACGGTAAGTCGTACGTACGCATGAATGCTACTTTCATTTCTATTTCGTATTTAATGGAATGAAGTTATAATTATATAAAGTTATAATATAATTATAGTATAATATAATGTATAATACCATTTACTCCATCCTTTATACATCCCACATATGGCATTAACGATTCAAATCACTTTGAGGGGGCGGTAGTCTGCACTTCCTAAAATGAAATTATGGTGTTTACCCATAATTGAAATCATAATGTATGCCACAAATGAGAAATAAAAAAGCATAAGGAAAACATAAAAATAATATATATATCATATATGAAAATAGTTTCATCAAAATGCCCACCATTAGAGGTGTTAAAAGAATATTGAACAATCATCGTTTCGTGAGGCAGTATTTCGCCACCCACAGAAACAGTATGTTCTTTAACCATTAGACGAATCTGTGTGTAAGGGTAAACCAAATAATTATCATAAAAACATCCTAGTATACTTTATATAATGGTTTTGTTACAAAATAAAGGAATAAAAAGAGTTTAATGGGTTGGAGAAGCAAAATAAAACAATACAACATTAGAGAAGACATTACCTTAAAATCGGGTAACTCTTTTTGATTTGAGCCAAAGGCTTCCTTGGGAAGAATTCTGCCAAAAGTGAGGCTTATAGGAGTAAGTCAAGGAAGTTGATAGAGCATTTGGGTAGAGGTTGGCTGAGCCAATTGGCTTTGAAGGTGTGAAAAAGGTGGTAGTGGTGGAGGCCTTTTATAAGAGGAGAGGAGGGGCACTCTTGGAAAGTAATGAAATATTACTTTATTATATAATTATTTTCGGATTTTAAAGGTCCCACACTTATATATTTATAGGATAAGGTGATAAGGGTTCTAAATATACTCATCCAATAGGTTTTTGACAAGTGTAAGTCTTAGATTTTACATTATCGTTTCATTTTATTCAAATCGTTAATTAATGAGGTAATCGCTGCATCATCATGGTGTCATAAATAATTTAATTTATTTAATGTCTAAAAATTATAAAACAAATATCATGATTTATGAAATCTTTTTATATTTCTAATGAATATTTATAGTCAAAAATATTACTTGTATAACCCCATTTAAAAATTGTTTTAGTAAAACAACTCTTGTTTGTGACATTTTTATTTTAACATTAAATAAAAAGTTTTTAATGTCATTTTCCTACCAAAGTGGATCCATGGGGTCCCCAAGTTGAACCATGGATTTTTTTGGTCGCCCATGACTCATTAAATAGGGTTAGAACATTTTTAAAGGTATTTTCATATTTTTATAATATCATTTTTACCTTAAATTTCACTAATTACCTTTAATCGCGATTAATTAAACTTAAAAGTTACTATTAATAAAAAAAATATTTTAATCCCATTGAACCAAATTTTACTTCCTAATGAAAACCATGTATGTCAGATTTTTGAAAATAAAATCACAGAAGTGGTAATATTTCATTTAAACGAAAAATCAGTTTTTTAACTACCACTTAGTGGTTTCACTATTCATCAAAAATTAAAGTTTTCCAGAACAATGCCAAAATTTCACCCTAAGCTATAATTGATATTCTGAATTCAAAAATGATGTCTATTTTACAAAATTCCAAATATATAAGTTGCATTAATTAATTTTATAATTAATTCCCGTTGTCACAACAAATAGCATGTTTTTAAGAAACAATATATATCAAAAGATTGACAATTGTTTATGTCCAATTTCAAAGTGAAATTAATTCTAATGACCACCATTGGATAAAATGGTAAAAATATATTCTAATTACACTTTAAAACCACTAAATAGTATAATTTATCACTATAAATTATTTTTATTAAAAAAGTTGTTTTTAAGTATTTTTCACTATCCATAAAAAAATGGAAGTTCTCAGAAAAATACCAAAAATTCAACATCGGTTAATTTCGATATTCCGAATCCAAAAATGAAGTCCATTTTGAAATATAAAATATATATAATTTCAAAAAGTGGGTATTACTATTCATAATGGCCATTTTGATTGGTCGTGGTGTGTTAGAATCTCGAACTTGCGTACAATGCAAGTTATTGCATTATTGAAAGAGAAGCATATCGTGGAAGCTCGGGGTGTTACAATCTACCTAGAGAATTAAGGTCATAAGTTATAATATACTCTTCTCATTGTTTCTCATGTTGTAGTTAATAATAAAGCTAGAGTAGGTCTTGGGAAGTGATGATAGGACAAGATCTGTACACAACTCATCCGGGAACATAATCCCTAAGATGTCCAGACATTCAATGTAGCCAATAAGCTTGACTAAATGAGGCCCAGTTGGTATATAATCTCAAAGATTAGTTTTAAAAAAGTGTTGGATATCTCATATCTCTCTTCTCTTTCCTTCCCTTGATAGAGATCCTTAAGGTGATACCTCATGCTATATGTGTCCATGTTTTCAGGTTGCTCTAAGAGCTCATTAGATATGGCTGATATCATGAAACATTAGACATTTGTGGAATAATCCATATGTTTCATATAGAGAGATATTTCCTAATCGCTGGCCTCTTTTCTAGGTTCAACTGGAATAGGCTTCTCAAGAACGTACAATTTCTTCTCATGGCGAAGGATGATGTGTAAACGCCTATTCTATTCCTAGAAATTGGTGCCTGTGAGAATATTTTCTGTGTTGAGTATGGTTTGAAATGATATGTTTGAAGTCATTTTTCTTGACATCTCTACAAATTAAGATGTTCAAAAGTTTATTATTTTATCATGATAAAACTGAGATAAATAAATTAATTAATACTTATTAGTCTCCCACTATTTTATTAAAATCCAATAGCCATCACCATTGACTTCGGAATATTCTTTTGCCTAAATATTCTAGTAGAAATGATCCATATTTACCTTCACATTACCCCAACTAGGGTTGGTCAGAAACTTTAAGGGTTTTAGGTAGGCATTCCAAATTCCAAATACATTAACTTGCATCTCCTTAATCCTCTGAGTGCACTCCCCAATCCCGAAATCCTTTTAATTTGGAATTCGACAACCCTTACCTCTTGGTCACACCAAGTCCTATTGTGGAAGTCAACCCTTGATGTGAACCAAGTCAAGTCAAACCAAAACCTTGAATTAGAATTCCCCGATAATTGAAAACACCCCAACTAGGGTTGGTCAAGCACTTTGAACTATGGTTTGATTCTAACCAAGATTATGGAAGGCTATACCGACTTAATATTTCTTTGAGGTATTTTATCCTTATACATAAATTTACATTTTCTTATCTTTGATTACATGATTTTTAATATTAAGTGGGATATAATTAAGTGATTAACCATGTCTATGATAATATTTACGAATAAGTCAGTCTTATTTTACTTCCATCCTGCATTTTTGTTTAATTCATTAATTATGTGATCGTGACAACGCACCCATAATAAATAAACCATAAAACTGACAGAAATAAAATAAATGGTATGATAATGATCTTTTTCTATTGGTTAGTTTATATAGAGACTGATAAACTAACCCAAGTCCTATGGAGAAACACCTTGAATCTTTTGGGTTCGTGTTTACAACTTTCCACTTGTCCACTTTTGCATCTTCGTGGATTGGCTTTACCATGGATCTTAACTTGAGTCGCCTCCACTAGCTTGTGAATTACATCCATTACATATGCTTTTATCTCACTTTCGGGTGAGGGGTAAAACAGGGTTTTACATAAAAGAAGCCCTGGGCACGCATGCCCTACATGTTAATGAGGAGAAGGCTTGCAGGACAACCTATTTAAATTAAATAAATAAATTAAAAGAAACCATTCACATACAAAGGTCTTGGTCTAGCTCATGATTATCTATATATGAAACGATATTTACACATAAATGAAACTAGAATTCAATTCTTTAATCGTTATTGTTTAAGATAAATCACGCTTGAATAAATTAATTATCTTTAATTAATCAATCCTTTTATCTTAAACCATTTTTTTGAATTTCCTTGAGATTCTCATACATCATAATTTTAAACAAATAAATTCATTTAAAATTATCTTTGTACGTAACTTGTACCTTGGAGGAAACCCAGTGAATTCCCATTCATAACTACTGAATGAGTATAAATAGACATTATGTAGATGTTAAATTAAACACATATATATAACACATATCACGTGTTGTGCCTCATATTTATGCCCGCACTATGGTACACGTCTCAATGGTTTGTATAATATAATAATAAATTTTAATAAATTTGCGTAATTTGGATGAGTACACGGCGTGTAGTTCTGATTACACGGTGTGTACTTTTGTCCGTCGTCCATCCAAAGTACATGCCCAGGGACATGGCATGTAGATGTACTTCATAAATCTTCGGAGTACACGACATGTTTAGTGGGACACATGCCGTTTAGTATCCATGTTACAAGGTTTCTAGCCAGGAAATCCATATCTGGGGTACACATTCCAACCCTAACCCTAAGGGACTACATGCCATGTTCAGTGGGCCACACGGCATGTAATCTAGAAATGGTGTGCCACCTGTTCCAGGTCAACACAAAGAGTCTTAAAGACTTAGATAAAATCCAATGACACAGCCTGGTTTGGCGGAACATTATAGTGAAGGGAGCCTATAATATATGGTGTGTACTAATGAATACATGTCATGTGTTCTGGTGATGTACGGACAGGAATCTTTGGCACCTCTAGATGAGATCCTCTATTTTATTTTAATCAAAATTAAAAGAAAAAATCGTTTCTTTAAGATGAATGAGAAACGAATGAGGAGGAATAGATCTCTAGATTCAAATTTATAGAATGATTAACTTGAATTGAAATAACTAAATTATTAAATTCAAAAATCACCAACGAAAAACTAAATAATTATAATCAATGATATGACCCCTCTGATTACACTTGTAGGTTATAGGGTAGCAGAAGTGCATTGGTGGGTGCAACCAACTTTATTTTTTTCTTTTAATGACGATCAATCCAAGATCCATCACGATAATAAAATTTCAGATCTTCAGAATAGAACGAAGAACAAATGAAAAAATGGGAGTCCCAGAACCATAGTGAGGGTAATCATATGTTTGTTATAATTAATTTAATTAAAAGACAAGAATTTCCTTGATGGAATTCTCTCTCCGTTTTTGTTTCTAGTCACGATCTGATGTGATCTGTTATTGCATCATAGAATCCAAGTGAAGGATTACTTCAGATGTGATCCACATATGCTCTATGTATCTATGGACGTCGCTGAAGGGATCTCTGGGTGCTAGCGTAGAAGATCCTTCACTTGCGATGTCCTCCTTCGATCGCCTTGAGAGCCGCTTTCAAAGCGCTCTCCTTGATCTGGTGTAGGTGGATATCTCTCGTAGCTTGAGAGCATTCTTGGAAGAAAATAATTCTCTCTTGGATTGAGATATATCTCTAGATCCATTGTGCACAACCACCAAAAATGGATAGGCTAATGAGAATAATATAATTGATATTTTAATTGCATATAATAATAAAATGAATTAATTACTCGAATGCATTTATTCATTTCATTTAATTCTTAGTAAGACAACATGTCTAATAATAATAGTTGGCTATTATTATTAGTTGACATGCCCCCAGTGAATTACACCTAGTATTATTTAATTAAATAAATAATATTATTTCTCACAAATACCTAGAAAAATTACATGGTGTGTATATTAATATACACAGCATGTAATTTTATTTTTTCCATTTTATATATTTCCTCCACCACATTTATTAGACCTTGAATAATGGTTATTTAATTGTAAAATAAATATCAATGTGTTACTCGCTAATAAATATATTATTTCTCCCACAATATATTCTCTCAAATAACTAGTGTCGAAATAAATACGACCAGGTATCTTTTAATAATTATTAAACTGCAATAGAAAATAATATTTATTCAATTTGTCAAATTAATATTTAACTGAGATACTTAGATACACTTAATGTGTGACCCTCTAGGCCTCTTTATGAGTGGCATTAGGCGGATCATGCCTAAAGTCCAAGGTTAGCATCTAGAAACACGGTAAGGCACCCATAGAGAAAAAAGTTAACACTGCAATGACATGTCATCTCCTACGAATACTTACCATGTAATGTAATCCATTTATCTCAATATATCGAATAAAGCGGGTTGCATGCTAGTTCCATCAACCCATGTGCTCAATTATTCATTCTTTGACTTTCTAGATTTGAACTCTCTCATTCCTTACCAAGGACATGGATTTATTTGGGATATATCAATTCCATCAAAGGACCTGAGATATCTACTTTTGTTATGGAACAAAAGGGAAAAATCCTTTCTCTCATTATCTATTAATGCAGTATTAATAGTTATGCACCCAACATATCCTAAATCACTATGAATAGTGTGTCATCACAGTGTTCATCAATACATCTAAGTGTGCGATTTGTAATACCCATTAATAGTAATCTTAAATTCTAAGGACCAATACACATGTCTATAGATAGAAACATCCAATGAAACAATGAAATGTGGATTTCCTACGGACGAGTCTCGTTCTCATAATATCCTCCTAAATATTACCAAAGGTGCCTACCATGAGAAGGATCCTAAAAGTTGTATGAGTCCTCACCCTTAATGGCCTGTATTATTTTTGTCTCACAGATAACATCATCTGGCCATAGAACATATATTCAAGAATAGTGTTATGGCACTTTCGAGTTCTCATCATAGTAGGAATCCGCTATGACCTTTTAGTGCAATAGTTATCCTTAGGACATTATCACATGCATCATCACATAAAAGAACAATCAAGATGTTATAAGGTATTTATTAATGAATAAAGTACAAAGTAGTTGGTTCTAGGCCACCAACTCTGGCACCCTACAATTGTTTTGGGTTCCTTACTTGGGAATTTTAGGCCTAGAATCATATTTTCTTGTCTTGTGATTCTGTATCATATTTGGATAGGTCAGGTTCCTTCTTCTTCTCATCTTCCTTTTATTTATTTTTTTCCCCTCATTTTCACCCTATTCTATATTTTGAACACACCTTGATAAACCCTAGGGGGGTTTGGATTCTGATTTTTATTATAGATTTTATTTCTAGGGAATTTGAACTCCCTTGGGGTATCCTCTCTTTTTCTCAAGGGTTTCTACATTTTCTCTTGGTCCAAGTTGATTTTCTCCATGATTGAACCATTAATTTATGAAATTTTCATTTATTGATGAATATAATGGTGTTTTAATTATTTTATAATAGTATTAATTATACTCATTGAGTTTTCAGAGAATAAATTAGATTTTTACTTGGTCTTTATAGATAACAATGGTTTTTCCTATCTTTAAATAATGTTTTGAATATGGTTTCAAGTTACTCACTTTTCAAATTGCATGATTATACCTTTAAAATTGTATTTTCAATTTAAAATGTGCATCAGTCATGAAAATTATTGTCATAAAGTTTTTTTGGAATTTCAAGTGATTGTTGAAATTCCAAGCATTGTGAAAATGTATCAGGATGGGTTTTAAATTGTCCAATTGTCCCTTTACCATGGTTCTTGGATTTAAATTGTTAATTTACTCCTATATTCTGAAAAATGTTTTATTCATTCCATATTTATAAAAATTTTATGAAATGTTTAAAAATCATGATTTTTTTTAGACTTGGTGGTGGCCTACCTAACATTTTTATTATCATGATTGTTTTAAATTTCAGTTTTGAAAAATAAAACATGGTTTTAAATGTTAAAGTGAGTTTTGAAATGAAAAACGGTGTTTTCCCTTAAAATGAACTAGAATTTATTTGGTGTTATGAAACTCATGAAGTGATTTCAAATTGAACTTGTAAATATTTATGTATTTAAAAGTGTCATACTTCCATATGAAAATAGTTTTAATCTTTTTAATTTATTATTGACGGTTTTTTAATATGATTTTAAAACTTTTCAATTGATGTTAAATAATTTTGTAGAAAATGGGTTTTATATCCCATTTAGTGTTTTGAAAAAAAATTGGTCGATATTTATGTGGAATTAAAAAGAACAAATTTCAAGCGGAGTTTTAAAAATTCAAAAAGTAGACTTTTGAATTTTAAAAGTGGTTTTGAGATGAGATTTGAAATTTTAAATTATGATTTATTAATTTAAAAGGTTTTAATCTCATGAAATTTATTTTTTAATGCTTTTGGTTTCAATGGAATGGAAATCTAGTTTCACTAAGCTGGATGGCATAAATCTGAAAATGTATAATCTTCCACATGACTCTCCAATTGAGATGGAAAACCATTAAGGATTTTTTATTTTTCGTATCAAAACCCCTTGAAATAAATAATATGAAATATATCTTTAAATAAAATGACTAAAGGGATTAAGTAATATTTAATATTTCTATTAGGTAGTGTATTATTAATATAAAATAACATACGTTCGTAACATGAAATATGTCTCAAAGAATGAAACTTGATCTAGATAACCATTGAGAATTTTATAAAAAATGAAAAAAATAGATTAACAGAAACAAAATTATTTTCCTTTTTAAATCCAAGGAATTACATAAAAATATTTTATAATAAATTCATGGGATTTTGAATCAAAATTATTGTAAAATATGGTCTAAAAAATAAAATATTTCTTAAGGAATTTAAATTTAGAACAGAAAACCCTTACATTAGACTTCCTATTAGTTAAACACACCCTCACTTATTGTATAATAAATTTAGATTCATTAAAAATAAATATAAAAAAGTAATTATATTTAAAATACCAAATTATTTTCTAATATAAATCTTTATTACCCATTTAGAATTTTTTAATTTTTAATGTAGGTATTTTTTTTGTTAACAATTATGTCTCCCTTGAATGTTCTTACTCAAAGGCTTTGATCCTTACTCATTGGTCATGGTTTGATCATATTCATATTTTTCATTATGTTGTTGATTATTTTGTTGAGATGTTTCTGGAGTATCATTTTCATTTTATGGAACATATGGTGATTATTTTCATAGAAATCTATGAAATATATTTTTTTAAAATATTTTTATTCTGAAAAAAAATGATTTTGTTAGTGAATAAAAATATTCATATAACCATTAAATAATACTTAAAACATATTAAATTAAATAATTTTACATTATATTTTTAGTACCTAATACTTATAAATCATTAATGAAAAAAAAATTAACATAATTCTTTTTTGTGGTAAAACAAACCTAAACAAGAGTGTCTTATAATAACAGAATGAGTAATAAATTTCTACGTCATAATTGTAATATAAATTTTATATAATATTAATGATTTTATATAATGTTTTTTATTGTGATAAATGATATTTATGAATATTCAGATGAATAAAATAAATAAGAAAAACCAATAAGATCATATCATTTATTTTGAGAGCTTCAATCTCCTCTTTAAGGACCTCCTATAAATGAGAGGTTTAAATCTTCTTCTAAAAACAAAATCTCAATAACATGGGAGAGTGATATTAGGAAAGTAAATATGGTATAATATATAAGATATTTTAATTTTTAGGTGTATCTTTGAAGGGGTGGAGGAGGAATCCTTTTTTAATTCAAAGAAGTGGAACTTTTGAAAATATATGTTTATTATTATAAAAAAGGGAAGATATATTCTTTTAAATTTAATAAAAATTAGGAATATTTGGATCAACAAATAGGGTAGTCATAAAATCAACTTTTCTAAGCAATTAGAGATATATTTGTGTTATATGAGTGGCCTTTTATTTTATTTTAACACCATGTTAACCATTTAAACCTCTACAGTGGTGAATGAATTTTAATATATTTAAGCATTACATATATGGTAATCTTATAAATAATATTAATTTTCTTTTTTATGATAATATATACAAAAATTTCAAAAAAAATCTTTTATAAATATGTCTTTTTAACATTTATAGTTTTAATAATATCATATTTATTACTCATCCTCATTAAATTTCATCAATTACCTAGTATTAGAACAAATTAAATCATTCTTTTAAATGAATATATATATATATATCAAATTATAATAAATTTTTTTACAAAAAATAGTATTAATATCTTTTTAATTTCTTGAGGTTTTATTGTTATAGTAATTTTCATAATGATGATTCACATTTTATACTCATAATGTATTAATGTTTATTTTTCTCTATAATAAAGTATATTGTAGTTTGTTTTAGTTTAGTGTTGCGTGTTATAAAATTTACACAAAAAAATATTTATTTAAATGAATGTACATACTTGAATCGTAGGGTGTTATAAGGATAAAAGTACTGAATTAGATAGAGACATAAATCATGAATCACTCCCAATAAAAATATGTTTTATTCCTTTTATACTAATCTGGATCCACACTATAGTGTTTGAAATAAGAAATATTAGGAAATGATGCATCTATTTCCATAGGGAAGGAATATTTCAGTCTTGGTGTAATAATTTCTCTATGCAGGGGATATTGGTTCATGCATACTCAAGAAAAGGTGATCATGTATCTCAACCCATTGTGAATGGGGAAAGGGGTATAAAATAGTAAGGTCCCTACGAACATGTATTGTATGATCAGATCATCTATCAAACCATTGTGTTCTTGTGAAAATTTTCATCTTTATGAAATAAACTATGGAATGTTGTTTGCTGCTTCGCCAGCTCCCAACCTGAGAACATTTAGATTTAAGGATACAACTGTCATCATCATCAACTTCATATCCTGAATAGTTATTATTGCAGTTTTTTCTTAAGACTCATCCCTCATATATTTTAGACATGCATATATGTTTCTTGAACTAGTGTGAGAATTAGTAATCCCATATTGAATACCATTGGTCATTTTGGGTTCCCTTTATTAAAATTATCTACAACTTTCACCTTTGTTAATGAATATCTTATGTGAATTTGTTTATTTTTTTGTAAAAAATTGAATTTTTGAGGAACTGAATATTATGGATATGAATCTAAAATAGATGCACTCTGATCGTATGAAAAAAGAGTTTAAATATAGAGTTAAAGATCTCATCAAGGCTGTAAAAGAGAATGTATATGACCCTTCTCAAATCCTTTGCTTGTGTTTACATTTTTTTTCAATAAAAATTAGTCTGAAAGAGTTGGAAGAACGTTTGGTTTGACATGAAATAGATTATATCTATAAATTTTGGACTAAACATAGGTAAAATTGAATGTGCACACCGATTGGGATGATATTTTTGTTTATGGATCATTTTATATGAATATCAATGTAAATGATGATGGTGATCAAAAGAAATAAATTCGAATGAAAATTGAAGATGAAATTAATGATTTTACAAAGTTTTTTTTGAAGGTAAAAAGTTGTTATAAGAGACCATTGTATACCATTTGTACTAAATACACAACATTTTCAATTGCATTGAAGTTATATAATTTGAAAGCTGTCAGCAGATAGAGCAACAACAGCTATATAGAACTACATGGTCTCCTGAATGATTTGATACCAGAAGAAAATGAACATCATTTTCGAACATATGATGATAAAATAAGTCTATGTTCAATGGGAATGATCTTTAAAAAAATCATTCTTATCTAAACGATTGCATATTGTTCTAAAATGACCATTAATAACTCATAAAATGACCTATGTGTGGAATGGATTTATACAATAAAGATGAATCAATTCATTCAAAAGATTTATGGTACTTTCCTATCATTACACAGTTTAGAATATTATGTGGATATAAAGAAACATTGAGAAAATTGACATGGAATGTGAATAAAAGAATTAAATAGTGGAACCTATGACATCTAGCATATTATATTTAGTGGAAGATAATTGATTATGAGTATCAAGAATTTTGAAATGTTCCAAGAAACTTTAATATTTCACTATCTACAGATGGGATAAATCCTTTTTGTGTATAGAGTATTACTCTCAGTACATGGCATGTCATGTTGGTAAATTATAACTTGTCACCATGGTTATACATAAAACAAAAATACATTATGTTGTCTCAACTTATATCTATACCAAAGAAACCTGGTAATGATATTAATTTCTATCTGGCTTCACTGATCAAAGATCTAAAATTATTGTGAGGTATAGTTTTTAACATGTATGATGCTCATAGAAGAGAAGAATTCTCATTGATGAAAATGTTTTATGGGATGATAAATGACATTCCTGATTATGGAAATTTTTTAGGCTATAGAATTAAATAAATGTTATAGTGTACCATTTGTTAAGAATGACCACATTCAGTTTGGTTGAAACATTCCATGGAGACTTTTTTTTAATACATCATAATGTTTTACCTAGATGACATAAATACTAATCCTGGATGACATCATTTTATGGGATTATTGAAAAAGGTATAATACCATCCCCGCTAATAGGTGATCAACTGTTTGATGGAGTAAGATATATTGACACTGTTTTTGGAAAACCATTTTTGAAAAACCTTATAAAATCATGTTGGAATGTGAACAATTTTCATTCAATTTCTATATTGGAATTTTTCAATGTAAGACATTTTATTAACATGGGGATAAGGGAATAGTGGGTACTAGGGAAGCGTAAAGGGAATAATTTTCTTCATCCAATAGCTTACACTCTATTCAAAAAGGAAAAATTGTAATTTTTCATTTTCATTAAAGGTATAAAAGTTCTAGAGGGGTATTCATAAAATATCAAGAATGTCATGTCAATGACTAATTTGAATTTGTGGGGACTAAAATAACATGAATCTCATGTTTTGATGTCCATATCTTTACATTTAATTTTCCTTAAAAATTTACTACATACATAAACCAGTCTCTACTTATTTTTCAAATCCATATATAGTAAATTCATAGACCCAGTAAAGTTTCTAATCATGAATAATGAGGTTTCAGTCATATTATGTGAATTAGAGATGTTCTTCCCACTATCATTCTTTGATATAATGGCCCTCCTGATGGTTCACTTGTTTATAGAGGTTAAAATTTGTGTTCTTATCCATTATATATGTATATACCCAATTAAATGGTATATAAAGATTTTTAAAGGGTATGTTAAGAATAAAATTTTTCCAAAAGGTTGTATTTCATCATAATATATTATTGAAGAAGATTTTTAATTATGTACTGATTAGCTCTCAGATTTTGATAGCATCATTCTCCAAAGTCTCATCATAGAGGCTGCCTTATGGGAAAATGGATTTCTAAAAGAAATGTTGTTACAAAAACCATCACAGGGTGGGAGAAAGAATGCAATTACATTTTACATAATAGTGAAGATTTTGATCCATATGTTGAATCCCACAAATAAATAATTAGATATTTGAATCCATTAATGGATTAAAGATGGATATCAAATACAAATTATCAAAAGTTTATATGTTGGTTATGAGATCATATTTATAAGGAGTTACTAGAAAATATGAATTCAATTATCAAATGACTTAGATTTCTAGCAAGGGGACCAAATGAAAATGCTATATATTATATTGGTTTTGTTATCAATGGTAATATATTTTATACCAAGATGACTAAAATAAAATGAAAAATATTAGAGTTACACTTATGATAGAATCGATGCACATATCTGGTTACAAGGATAGAAATCCAATTTATGAAAAAATGTCATATTTTGGAATTATCAAATAGATATAGGAGTTGTATTATACAATATTTCCAGTGAGGATTTTCTATTTCAACTGGGTTGAAAAAAGGATTGTAGTGAAAGTTGATGAAATGGGATCCATGAAGGAAAATTTTAGTGTGGAAGGGGGAAAGGATGAATCGTTCATAATGGAAGCACGTGTATTAATATTATTTTATGTCTTGGATCTAGTAAAAAATAATTGTACAATTATCATGCTATTGACTAAAACAACTATAGGGTAAGATGAAAATTCAATCGAGGATGACCCTTTCATTGGGATATCACAATTATTTCATGGTAGTCCCAATGTAAAAAATGTAATCTATGTTAGATATAGCAATCTAAGACTTTAAACATTTCATTAGAAGATTTTAATCATAAGTTAACATCAAATTATAATCTAGGTATCATAAAGACTAGTGTCTTAGAAGACTAGGTACATAAAACTGAAAACATGAGAATAAATAAAAATTATTATTTATTTATCATCCATTATAATAAATGAAGTTCATTTGGTCCCTTGAATCTATATTGGATAACCTAGGTATAACATGAACAAAGGGATGAGCTAAAACCCCAGTAAGGGAATAAATATAAGAATAAATCTTAAAACATGGGTTAGAAGAGATAACATAAAGATATAAAAAGGCCTGAAGCATGGTTATTTATAAGAAATCATAAAATATAGAACATGGGATCATATAATCATGGATTAACAGTAATGTTTCAAAAACATAAAATATGCCTTTTGCATAATTCAATGCTCGTTGCACATAGTGGAGCACGAGTCAAGGCTAACCACCAAGACCGTTGCACATAACATGTCATGAGACTAAACATTACCCAATTAATTATAGTGATATCTTAATGTGACCATCATAACATGTTCATGAATATTTTTTTCATAAAATAATCATACATAGGAAATCAAACATAAACATAAGGGTTACCCATGGAAAGAATTTGGTATTATAATCATGCCAAAAAGCATAATAAATGGGTGTATCATAAAAGTGTCCATGAAAGAAATGAATTAAATGATACATGGACATTAATAAAGGAAAATATTCATATATCATGATTAGCGATGTCAAACTAAATTCATAACAAGTAAAAATAGTATTTAAGAAACTTTAGAATTAAAATATTTTAGTGCAGTTTAAGGAAAACAATAAAGAGTATTTAAATGAGAAAAGGGAAACATATTTCAAATAAACCCATAAGTGAACCAAAAAAGTTTTTATAATAAAAATATTGGTTTTATAAAAATAATGGTGTCTTAAAATATATTATATAGTGCACTTGAAATTGGGTATGAATTTGGGAATTTCCATTACATCAGGCTTGCTTGTCGGGAAGAATTGAGAAATGAAACTTTTAGAAACATGTATATACCTAAAAAATAAGGATGAACGGATCTTGATACATGATTTTGAAACATATAAACATAATTTATAATATTTACATAAAAATAAAAAAGAATTTTATTTGGGTAAAAAGAGAGGAAGAGTAACCCGAAGGAATAATGGAGGTTCAGGTAGAATCCCTTACCTTAAGTCCAATGGTGTTCTTCACTTGATCTTAATGTCGTGGATAATAAAATTAGATTCCTTAATTAATAATTATAGAGAAATTTATAAATTTATTTTATTTATTACTACTTTATTAAGTTTATTTATGGATTTTTTTTATGGGTCAAAAGGTTTAATTTCATCGTTTAGGAGCATTGGTTTCTTTGGTTTTCTTGATCAGTTTACATGTATACATGTACGAAAGGTCATATAAAGTGGGAGTAATTATCTTGAATTTAAATTATATATTATTTCTTATATTAAATAGGTTAAATTTGTCTAATATATCATTTTTATTTAAGTAATGAGGATTAATCATTAGATAAATAGTTAATGATAATTGTTTGGGTTTATTTTGGTGGTTTCCCATCACAACGAACTCATTTTGTTTTATAAATTAATATAATGTGTAAAAAATGATTCCAGGAAATTACATAAGATTTAATAAATATATTATAATATGTTTCAACCATAAAAATGGTCTCATGACTATCCTTGAATATGGTAATGGAAATTGAAAACATCATCATCATTGAAAGTGATAAATTAACACATCATGGATGATTTTTTTTAGTATAAAAGGAGGGGGAAAGGGAGATGGTGATGAATTTTTCCATTAGTGTAAAAATATTCTAGTATATTCAAGGAATTTTAGTTATCATACCATTTGGATGAGGGGAGGTGATAGAAAAATTAAATAAAGGAACTTGAAAATGAATTAAAAGAAAAGGAAGAGGGTTTTTCCTCTTGATTCATTCTTCTTGAGAACCAACTTAGGGGGTTGGTTTTGGAATTTTTTAAGATGAAAATTTCTTGGAAATGGGTGAGGGGATTGGGAAGATATTTGAGTATAATTTTCATAGTAATCAAGGCTTTAGATGTGTGAGTAGAAGATGTGGTGAGGCATGGTATTTATAAATGAGGGGGGTGTTTTCTCATTATTTAATTTATTAATTTATTATTTTGATCAAGAAAATAAATAGTGTTTATTATTGAGACTAAATAAATTAATTAGATAATTTTAGTTCAAAAAAATGGTTCCTACATCACTGATGACTCAAGGAATAGTGTATTTAACATTTAATGTATATATAGCATAAATTACCATATTTTATTATTCACTAGAAATTCATGTATTTCAACAAAATCCCAAAATTTCAACATAACCATTTATAAATGTTTTGAATTCAAAAATGAACTCCATTTTATAAAAAAATAATTTTCTAAATATGAGAAAAGTAATTTTTAATTAAAATCATAATTTACTTGGAAAATGAAAATTTTAAAATTAAAACTACATTTTAAACACTTTGAGAAATTAATTAACGTCTCATAAAATTCTCTCATAATCATAAGACATCAAAATATAAATTAATCAATAGATTTTATGAAAATAAATTTTCTTTTAAATTTTTAAATTAATCAGAAAAAATTTAATTAAATATTTTTGACCGATAAAATTACCAGAAATTAATTTATAATTCTTAAAATATTTATTTACTTATACTATGATACAATTATATCATATTTTCACTTATAAAATTGATAAATTTTATTTATAATATCATTGGTGATGTTACTATTCAATTTTCTGGATTACTATTCATAAAGGGACACATTACTATTCCAAATATCAAGTTACTATTTCATCAGTATAGGTTCCTTAACTTATACAAATACTTATTATTTAATTTATTTATAATTTATAAAGATTTTATTGTGTTATCAATGTGTTTATACCATATATCATAATTACAAGAAGGGGATTTCTATTAATAAAATTTTGGGTTGTTACATTCTTTCCCCCTTATGAAATTGTGTCCTCAAAATTATGTTTACGTTCTATATTGAAAATAGATGTGGGTGCTTTTACTTCATCACTTCCCCGAGTTCTGATGTTCCCTCTTTGTACTTATGGTTCCACCATAGTAATTTGACCAATTAAGTAGACTTGTTTCCTATAACTTTATCTTTATGATCCAAGATCTTCAATAGATGCTCATTGTAAGAAAGATCATTCTCCAACTGTACCACCTCTAAATTTAGTACATGGGATGGATCCGGTATGAACTTCCTCAAGAGGGATATGTAAAATACAACATGTATTTGAGAAATTGTTGGTGGAAGTTCTAGTCGATAGACCATAACTTCGACATGATCAAGTATCTTCAAGGGGGTGATGTACCTGGTATATAACTTCCCTTTCTTCCCTAATCTCGTGATCCTCTTCCATGGGGATATGCTAAGGAATACCATGTATCTAACATTAAACTCAAGGTCTCATCGACTATTTTCTACATATATCTTTTGTCGAATTTGGGATGCCTTGATGTGTCACTAAATAGTTTTCACTTTCTCTATTATTTCTTAGACCATTTTAGGTCCTAGCATATTACATTCACATACTTCATCCTAGAATGCGGGTGTTCTAGACCTTTTCCCATAAAGGGATTTATATAGAGCAATTTGGATGCTCGAGTGGAAACTATTATTGCAAGATAACTCCACCAAAGGTAGATGGTGGTCCCATCATCCTTTTAAGTTCATAGGGATGGTTCTGGGCGCAGCAGAAGCGCATGGGTGTATTTTCCCACTTGGACTTTTGTCATTAACAATGATCAATCCGGGATCAATATGATGATAAATGCCAGTCTCCACGGATCGAATCACAGAAACGGATAAAGAAAAGGAAAGTCTCGGAACCACAAAGTAGGATCGTTACAGGTTTATTATAATTAATTTAATCAATTAAAAAGAAATACTTTTTGGGTGTTCTTTCTTCATTGATGTTCTTGATCACATTCTGATGTGATTCATCATTGCATCGTAGAATCCAAGTGTAGACTTCCTCTAGAGGTGATCCACACGTGTACCTCGTATCTTGGGACATCGCCAAAGGAGTCTTTGGGTGCTACCATGGAGAAACCTTTGCTTGCGTTGTCTGCCTTAGATTGTCTTGATCCAATGGAAGAGGATCTCTCTCGGTCTTGAGATCGTTCTTGGAGGAAGAGGTTCTTTCAGGCTTGACAAAATTTTCCAGAATTGTTGTGCACAACGATTCTCTTAGGTGTCGGAAAAGAGTTGGGGTTGTGAGGATATTTATAATCAGGTTTGAGGTTGTAGAGTTATGACAATAAATAAACGCGTTACACGTTTAATTTATTTCATTAACTCCCTTTTGAAAACCCCATGTTGAGTAATTAATTCCTTGACATGCGGCCACACTGATTATAATAAATATCATTTAATAAATGATATTTCCTCAAAATCTTGACTGGAAAAACTACATGGCGTGTATTAATAAATACACGGTGTGTACTTGTTTTTCATTGAAAACTACACGGCGTGTACATTCAATGTACACGACATTTATATCTTGTTTTAATTTATTCATTTCCTTTCCAAAATAAAAAACTACACAACGTGTATATTTAATAATACACATCATGTAATTTTTCAAAATAAAACTACACGGTGTGTAATCAATGATACACGGCGTGTACTTGTTTTATTTTATTCTTCCCAAAACATTAAAATGGTTTAGGCTTCCTTGAATAAATATTAAACCACGTATGAGAATAATCTTTATTCTACTTGAGATACTCGAATACACTTAGTGTGTGACCCTCTATGCCTCTTTCTCGTTGGCATTAGGCGGGCTTGCCTAAAGTCCAAGATTACTGTCTAGCAACGGGTCAAGGCACCCAAGAGAAAGAAGTTGACGCCGCATTGACGTATCACCACATACGAATGCTTACTATGTAATTTAATCCCTTTTTCTCGATATCTCATCAAGCAGGTTTCATAGTAGTGTCATAAACCTATATGCTTGATCCTTCATTCTTTGACTACCGGAAATAAACTCATCGTTTACACCATGGCCATTGAATTTAATGTGACAGTTCTATTTCAATCAAAGGGCCGAGATATCAACTTCCACAAATGGAAGGGAAAAATCCTTCCTCAACTTATCCATTAACAACATGTCACTCGTGACGCACCCAACGTACCCTACTTCCCGCCAACTGTCTGTGTGATGGTTTTCATCAGTAAATCTAAGTGCACGAGTCATGACATGAGTTAATGATAATATTCCAGTCTAAGGACCATTACACACACTTGCAGATAGTAATGTCCGATGACACCAAGACATGCAGAATTACTACTGGCGGGTCTGTTCTCATAATCTCCAATCTTGGAGATTACCAAGTGCAAACTCCATGAAAGAGAGTCTCGTCTTCTTACGAGTACTCGCACATGATGGTATGTATACTATGTGTTCTATCATAGTATTTCATCCAACCGCATAACTTTATTTAAGAATATTGTTATAGCATTTCAAGGTTCTCATAATAGCAGGGATCTTCCATGACCTTATTAATGCAACAAATATTCTAGGACATTATTATATTATAGTCATGCATAACAATGAACAATATATAATAAGTGAACATTCATGTAATCAAAGTACAAAACAGTTGGTTCTCAGGACACCAACCCTTACAAACACCCACTTGGACTAGAGCCAACTGCCTATGACTTTTAGTCCAATAAACCTCACATGATGATCATGTTTCTGCTGAGTCAAGGCTTTAGTCAAGGGGTCCGCCACGTTGTCTTCCATGGAAATACTGCTCACTGCAAATTCACCTCTCTGAGAAAAATCTCTCAAGAGATGATACTTATGAAGTATGTGCTTTGTCCGCTGATGTGACCTTGGCTCTTTTAAAAGTGCCACCACTGCAGTATTATCACAATAGAGTGTGATAGGATCTTTACTGCTCGGTACAACATCCAGCTCTTGGATGAATCTTCTCATCCATACTACTTCTTTATCTTCCTCAGAAGTTGCGATATACTTAGACTCTACTGTAGAATCTGCCACTACACTTTGCTTTGAGCTCTTCCAGCTCACTGCACCTCCATTCAAACTAAAGATGTATCCAGTCTGTGGCTTCATGTCATCTTGATCATTTTAGAAACTAGCATCTACATGTCCTCTGATGACTAGTTCCTCATCTCCTCCATAAACTAGGAACATATCCTTAGTACGCCTCAGATACATAAGGATAGTCTTGACTGCCATCCAATGGCGGTCTCCTGGATTACCTTGATATTTTACTACCGCACTTAATGCGTAAGCAACATCCAGCCTCGTACATAACATAGGATACATTACTGGCCTAATCGCGAATGCGTAAGGGATCCTTTCCATTCTCTTTCTTTCCTCATGTGTCTGAGGACACATTTTCTTGGAAAGATGAATGCCATGTGACACTGGCAACAATCCCCTCTTGGACTGTTCCATACTGAATCTCTTCAGTATCTTGTCAATGTATGTACTTTGACTCAGGACCAACATTCTCTTGGATCTATCACGATGGATCTTGATCCCAAGAATACATGCTGGCTCACCCAAGTCTTTCATGGAGAAGCATTTATGCAACCACGCCTTAACTGACTGTAAGACAAGTACTTTGTTTCCAATTAGTAACATGTCATCAACATATACTATTAGGAAAACGACTGCACTTCCACTAAACCTCTTGTATACACAAGGCTCATATTCGTTCTTAACAAATCCAAATTCTATTACAACTTCATCAAAACGAATATTCCATGACCTTGATGCTTGCTTTAATCCATAAATGGATTTTTGCAACTTGCATACCTTGTTGGCATCCTTTGGAGTCACAAACCCTTCAGGTTGTGTCATGTAGACATCTTCCTGGAGGTTCCCATTAAGGAAATCTGTTTTGACATCCATTTTCCAAATTTCATAGTCATGGTAAGTGGAAGTGGCCAATAGGATTCTGATGCATTTCAGCATTGCAACCAGTGAAAAGGTTTCATCATAGTCAATTTCTTGATGTTGTCTAAAACCTTTTGCAACCAGTCATGCCTTATAGGTGCTGACTTTCCCCTCCATGTCCAGTTTCTTCTTGAATACCCATTTATTACCAATAGGCATTACATCAATTGGAGGATCGACCAAAATCCAGAATTGGTTTTGGTACATGGAATCCATTTCAGAATTCATGGCTTCTTGCCACTTGGAAACATCTGTGTCTTAAACTACTTCCTTGTAGGTAAGAGGATCATCATTGTTAACCAATAATGAGTCACCATCCTCAGTGACAAGAAAACCATATCGTTCTGGTTCTCTCACCTCTCTCGTGCTCCTACGTAGTTCTTGTGTCTCTGGAATAGATTGTTCTTCCATGGGGCTTTGTGGAATCTGTTCTTGTACCAACTCCTGTGTATCTTGAGACTCAACTTCATCGAAGTCTATCTCACTCCCACTATCTCTTTTGGATATGTGCTCCCTCTCAAGGAATATGGCATGTCTTTCCACTGTAACCTTTTTTTCTGAGGGGTTGTATAGGTAACATCCCCTTGTTTCCTTGGGATATCCTATAAAAATACACTTTGTGCCTCAGGGTGCAAGTTTGTTACTTGAAGAGGCCATAACAAATGTTTCTCTACCCCTCACATGTAAATTCAATAACATGGATTTGCGTCCACTCCATAACTCTTATGGAATACCATTTATCAATTTATTTGGTACTTAGTTTAGTATGTGTGCTGCTTTTTGTAATGCATATCCCCAAAAGGATAATGGAAGACTCGCATGAATCATCATTGATCTCACCATGTCCAACAGGGTGTGGTTCCTCCTTTCACTTACACCATTCCATTATGGTGTGTAAGGAGGAGTGAGTTGAGATAGATTCCAAAACTCCCGTAAGAAATCAATGAAGTCCTGATTAAGATATTCTCATCCTCTGTCTGAGTGGAGATTATTAATCTTCTTACCAATCTGCTTCTCAACTTTATTCTTGTATTCTTTGAACCGATCAAAAGAATCTGACTTATACCTCATTAATTATATATATCCATATCTACTAAAATCATCATTAAAAGTTATGAAGTACAAGAACCCACCCCTTGCTTCAACTAGAAATGGTCCACACACATCTGTGTGAACTAATTCTAGAAGCTCTTTATCCCTTTCACCTTTCCCACTAAATGGGGATTTGGTCATTTTTCCTTGTAGACACGCATGACATACACCAAGTGGTTTTAGTTCGAAAGAATCTAAATACCCATCTTGATGTAATTTTGTCAAACGTTTCTCATTGACATGGCCTAGTTGGTGATTCCAAAGTTGGGTGTGGTATGATTCATGTGAATTTACATTGTAATCGATTTCCATTACTTGGTTTGTGTAGTCTAACACATAAAGGACGTTATATAAATGTGCCCTACCAAAACAAATTCTATCTTTATAAAAGTAGCAACATTCATTTCCAAACTTGAATATGAATCCATCAGTATCTAATATGGATACTGAAATAATGTTTTTTGTAACAGAAGGCACATAATAACAACCCTTTAACACCAAGATCATCCCAGTAGGCAATGTGAGGTGGTAGTCTCCGACAACTACAGCAGCGAGTCTTGCTCCGTTGGATGCTCGTAGATCCACCTCACCTCTGTCAATCTTTCTGAATCTACTTGGTTCCTATATTTGGATACAGATGTGAGCACCAGAAGTTGTATCTAATACCCAATTAGTAGAAACAGATATATTGAATTTGATAACAAACGCACCTGAAGCTTCCCCTTGCTTCCTAGTTTGGGTGCAGTTTTTCTTCCAGTGGACCTTCTTGCCACATGTGAAACAAACAGCCTTCTGTTCTCTTGCCTCCCATTTGATCTTCTTTTTCTTGGAAGGCCTTGAAGAAGCTTTGGTCTTAAATCTCTTCACCTTCCCTTTCCTTTTATTCACCATAAGGACATAAGGAATTTCACGCTTCATGTCATTATCTACTTGGTGAATAAGGATAAGAAGATCAGATAGATACTTCTCAATGTTGTTCATGTTGAAATTAACAACAAAGTTTGAGAAGCTCTGGGGGAGTGATGTAAGAATGAGATTGGTGCCCAGTTCTTCAGGGAGTTTAAACCCTAGAACCTTCAAGCACTCAATGTAGCCAATGATCTTGACTACATGAGGCCCAGCTGGGGCACCCTCTCCAAGCTTGCTCTGAAATAGAGCCTTGGAGATCTCAAACCTTTCCTGTCTTGCTCTCTCCTGGTATAGACCATGGAGGTGCTCTAGCATGATATAGGCATCCATGTCTTCATGAGACTTCATGAGATCACTAGACATCGATGATAGCATGAAACATTGAACGTCGAGAGCATCGTTCAAATGTTGATCATAGACCAGGAAATCTTCATCACTCGCCCCTGGGGTAGGAGAGTCGGGAAGTAAGGACTCCAGTACATAAAAATTTCATTCATGGTGTAGGATAACCCGAATGTGCCTAAACCATTCCTGAAAGTTACTGCCAGTGAGGATATTTTCTTTATCCAGAATTGATCGCAGAGAAAATGTGGTTGATGAGTTTGTCATTTCGATTCTACAAATTTAAAAGAGCATATTTATCAGTACTTTCTTGATTACATTTTATGAATTAATTACTTCTCCCACTATTTTATCAAGCCCCAATGTCCCTAACCATTGAACTCGGAATGTCCGGTTTCTTTGACATTCTAGTGGCAAGGATCCATATTCCCCTTCGCATAACCCCAACAAGGGTTGTTCAATCTATTTGAAGGTATTTAGGTAGGAAGGTCTTTTCCAACTGTGAGCTTACAGTTCCTTGATTTGTTGAGTGGACTCCCCAATCCTGAAATCCTGACATGGATTTCCTCAACTCTTGCCTCCATTATTACATAAAGTCTAGCAAGGGCTACTCCTCTTGATTTAATATGGTTAAGTAAACCTGAAACCTTTCATAAGGGCTTCCTTTATATAAGTAAGTGTCCCAAAAAGGGTTGGTAAACACATAGTTTTATTAAGTCTTTCCCTTAATCAGGTAACAGAAGGCTAAGTCTGACTTAATATGGTATTGAGGGATTTTAATCATTTATGTGTAGTTTTTCATTATCACATTCTTGTTAATATTAAGTGATGATTTCTTAAGTTATTAACCATGTTCTGATAATGTTTACGCATAGTCCGGTTTTTCTTTTATTCCATCTTTGCATGATTGTTCATTTTATTAACTATGTGATCGCGATAACACATACATAATAAATAAACCATGAAATTTATATAGAAATAAAATAATATGGCATGATCATGAGCTTCTATTGGTTAGCTTATCTATCGGTTTTGATAAGATAATCCTGACCTAGGGAAAACACCTTGAACCTGATGGTTCATGTTTTTCAGCTCCCACATGTCCACCTTTGTATCTTCTTGCATTAGTTTCACCTCAGCTTTGGGATTTGAATCGTCTCCTCTGGCTTGGGGAGATCCTCCATTACCTGGGTTTACATTAAAGAAACCATCAGCACATAGGCCCTACATTTTATTGGAAGAAGGCTCACAGGACAACATATTTAAATTAAATAAATTTAAATGAAACCATACTCATAAAAAGGGAATTTGGTCTATCTCATGATCATCCATAGCATGCAATGACATTTACGCATATTTAGAATTCAAATTATTTTAATAGTTCTTTCATTTAGGATAAGTCGCACTCGAATTCAATTAATTATGATCTTATAATTAATCAATTCTTTATCTTAAATTCCTTTCTGAATTTCCTTGAGACTCTTCTCATCCATATTCCTTGTACGGGTCTTTGTACATTGGAGGAAACCTGGTGAAATTCCATTTCTGGAAAGTACACGGTGTGTAGTTTATAATTACACGGCATGTATTCACTTTTTATCCAAAGTACACGCTGAGGATTTGGCGTGTTTTCTGTACTTTGGAAATTTTGGAGTACATGGCGTGTAGATAAATCATACATGGCATGTACTTCCTTGTTACGTGGTAACCGGCCTGGCGATCCCGTGTACGCGGTACGCGGCTTATCCTTATACACGGTTTCACCTGGGCTGGAACGGACTACAAGACGTGTTGCTCCAACATACACTCCATGTATTCCGGTTCCACGCGCCATTCAATTCTGGTCAACACGGCGTGATTAATACCTAGGCATATTCAATTCACACGATGTGGTTTGACGGACCAGTGCTGGTTCATTGAACCTAAGTACACGGTGTGTAGTTTTAATTACATGTCGTGTAATCTCGTGTTGTACATACAGAAAGAGTGGCTCCTCCGGATGAGTTCCTCATTTTTATTTTAATCAAAAATTAAAATTAAAAGGCCATTTCTATGATATGAATCGAGAAAAGAAGGAGGAAGAATAGATCTAGTTTATTCAGATTAATAGAATGATATATTTCGAATTGAATCAAACATAAATGTGTAAATTATCAATGAAAATTAAATAACTATAATCAA
Organism: Viscum album; assembly: GCA_963277665.1. Classification (NCBI taxonomy): domain Eukaryota; kingdom Viridiplantae; phylum Streptophyta; class Magnoliopsida; order Santalales; family Viscaceae; genus Viscum; species Viscum album. Next base: position 2,066,012,769 of record OY728123.1, on the reverse strand, counting down.
CGTTATAACCTCCCTCTGATACCATTTGTAGGTTTAGAGTGTAGCAGAAGCACGTGGGTGGATGTTTCAACATGGCCTTTTGTCATTAACAATGATCAATCCAGGATCAATATGACAATAAACGTTAGTCTCCATGGGTTGAATCACAGAAATGGACAAAGAAAAGGAAAGTCTCGGAACCACAAAGTAGGATCGTTACAGGTTGATTATACATAATTTAATCAATTGAAAAGAAATACCTTGTGGGTGTTCTTTCTTTTTTGATGTTCTTGATCAAGTTCCGATGTGATTCGTCGTTGTATCGTAGAAGCCAAGTGTAGACTTTTTCTAGCGGTGATCCACACGTGTACCTCGTATCTTGGGACATTGCCAAAGGAGTCTCCGGGTGCTAGTAAGGAGAAACCTTTGCTTGCGTTGTCCGCCTTAGATCATCTTGATCTAATGGAAGAGTATCTCTCTCGGTCTTGAGAGAGTTCTTGGAGGAAGAGGTTCTTTCGGGCTTGAAAGAAGTTTCCAGAATTGTTGTGCACAACGATTCTCTTAGGTGTCGGAAAAGATTTGGGGTTGTGAGGATATTTATAATAGGGTTTGAGGTTGTAGAGTTATGAAAATAAATAAATGTGTTACGCATTTTATTTATTTCATTAACTCCCTTTTGAAAACCCCATGTCGAGTCATTAATTCCGTGACATGCACCCACACTGATTATAATAAATATCATTTAATAAACGATATTTCCTCAAAATCCCGACTGGAAAAACTACACGGCGTGTACTTTTTTTTCATTGAAAACTACACGGCGTGTACATTCAATGTACACGGCGTGTATATCTTGTTTTATTTTATTCATTTCCTTTCCAAAATAAAAAACTACATGGCGTGTATATTTAATAATACACTTCGTGTACTTTTTCAAAATAAAACTACACGATGTGTAATCAATGATACACAACGTGTACTTGTTTTATTTTATTCTTCCTCCAACTTTAAAATGATTTAGGCTTCCTTGAATAATTATTAAACCACGTACGGGAATAATCTTTATTCTACTTGAGATACTTGAATACACTTAGTGTGTGACCCTATAGGCCTCTTTCTCGTTAGCATTAGGCGGGCTTTCAAAAAGTACAAGATTACTATCTTGCAAAGGGTCAAGGCACCCAAGAGAAAGAAGTTGACGTTGCATTGACGTATCACCACATACGAACGCTTATTGTGTAATTTAATCCCTTTGTCTCGATATCTCATCAAGCAGGTTACATGGCAGTGTCATAAACCTATATGCTTGATCCATCATTCTTTGACTACCTGAAATAAACTCGTTGTTTACACCATGGACATGGAATTTACTGTGATAGTTCTATTTCAATCAAAGGGACGAGATATCAACTTTTATATATGGAATGGAAAAATCCTTCCTCGACTTATCCATTAACAACATGTAACTCATGACGCACCCAACGTACCCTACTTCTCGCCGACTGTCTGCGTGACGGTTTTCGTCAGTAAATCTAAGTGCGTGAGTCATGACATGAGTTAATGATAATCTTCCAGTCTAAGGACCATTACACATGCTCGCAGATAGTAATTTCCGATGACACCAAGACATGTGGAATTACTACTGGCGGGTATGTTCTCATAATCTCCCATCTTGGAGATTACCAAGTGCAAACTCCATGAGAGAGAGTCCCGTCTTCTTATGAGTACTTGGACATGACGGTATGTATACTATGTGTCCTGTCATAGTATGTCATCCAACCACAGAACTATATTTAAGAATATTTTTATATAATTTCAAGGTTCTCATCATAGCGGGGATCTTCCATGACCTTATTAATACAACAAATATTCTAGGACATTATTATATTATAGTCATGCAGAACAATGAACAATATATAATAAGTGAACATTCATGTAATCAAAGTACAAAATAGTTGGTTATCAGGACACCAACCCTTACACATAGAACATTCTCTCAACATGTCTTCTAGTGTCTGAATAGTTCACTAATATTTTCCATCAGTTTGAGGATAATAGGTTGTACTGATGTTAAGCTTAGTACTTAGAACATGTTGTAGAATTTTCCATAACTTTGAGGTGAATATCGGATCTTGATCAAATACAATCGATAGTGTTACTCCATACATCCTTACCAATTATTTGATATATATATATGTGAAAGTTGATCTAGTGATAAGTCCTATAAAATTTTGATAAAGTTGTTATTGTAACATGGTCCACAAAAACACATATAGCATTATTTCCTATGGGTTTCTTTGGAAGTCCAGGGTGATGTTCTCCAACTTCCATTTTGGTATGGGTAATGGTTGCATCAACCCTGTAACAACCCAGCTACTTATAAGATAATAAACATTGAACTTAATTTCCCACTTCTATGTTTTGAATTTCAAAAAATGGTCATCTACAACTGTGATAGTAATTTATTTAGAGCCTTATAAGACCAACTTATTTTTTTGAATAGTAGCATACCCTTATGAATATTAACATGCCCTTAAGAATAGTATTGTACCCTTATGAATACTAATGTACCCTTCTAAGTAGTAACTTGACCCTATTGAATAGTAATGTACACTTATGAATAGTAATGTTACCCTTGTGAATAGTAACATACCCTTATGAACAGTTACCTCACCTGTGATAGTGTATATATAATATTTAATTGAAATTATTGTACACCCATATCTTTGAATAAGTAAATAAATGCTTTAAAATTATTATTTTCGGAATAAAGTATTATTTTATTTAAAAATTAATTTTCTCATATTTATAAAACTATTTTGATAAAATAGAGTTCATTTTTGGATTCTAAATGTTGAAAAATGGTTTGTGTGAATTTTTGGTAATTTTCTGAAATACTTGATTTTTTGTGAATATTGAATTTTTTGTATTTGACAAATAAATGAATTTTTGAATCATGGAGGTTTCATCGATGATGTGGTGTAGATGTAAGCCCTTTATCTCGAACTCACATGCCATTATTACTATTTATAGTCATTTTAGACTCACTATTTCCTATCATGAGGCAAAATAATAAAATAATAATTAAAATAATGTGAAATCTCTCTCCTCCTCCACTATAAATACCACCCATTTCCCCCTCTTCCTCCCTCACCTCTCAAACCTTGAGAATTGTCTAATTTCTAACAAATTACCTCCCCAATCTCCTTACCCACGTACAAGACCTTTTGTTCTCATCCAAAGGCCAAAATAATAGGCCTTAAGGAGGATCTCAAGGAGAAAAGATCAAGAGGTAATAAATCCTCTTCCATTTTCATGTGTTTTCCATCCTTTTCCTTTTCTTTTATTATAGTCTCCTACCATCCTATTATCCAAGTGGCATGAAATCTCTATAAATCTTTTATATTCTAGATTTTCTCGTGTTCATGGAAAATTCATCATCATTCTTCTTCTCCTCTCCCACTTATTCAAGTAATAAAAACATTGTTCGTGATGTGTCGAATTACCGACATCGATGGATGATGTGATTTCAATTTTCATTAATTCCTTAAAGTATGGTCATGAAACCATTTTTATGGTTTAAACAGGTTATAATATATGTTTCATTTCTCATCCATGGTTTTTTAATCCTTTTGTACACATGGTTTTAATTTATAAAACAAAATTAGGTTGTCAATATCAAAGAACCACTAAAATGATCTAAACAAACATCATTAATGTTATAACTAATGAATTGTTATCACAACATAATTAAAAATGATATATTGTATAATTAAGGTTATAGAATCATTTAAATACCATTTCATTCCACTTCTACAGTTTCATTTATAACCTACATAAAAATTCATTACAAACTGCTCATGGAAACCCTATAATGCATGCACCCAAAACAAGGGAAATAACAAAGTATTATAAATGAATGGGTGAAATTTTGTTATAAAGTGATCATATAAGATGTTATAAACATGAAAATGTTTCTTTAAAACCATAATAACTAATTTTTAACCATTATATGGGGGTTTTAAACACGTTTCAAGGAAGTCAAACCCAAGGTAAGGGATTCTCTCTCTCTCTCGCTTTTATTCAAGAATCCCCTCTATGTGTCCATTTATTATTAATTCCTAATGATGGGGTATGTTTTCAAACCACCCCCATAATTTCCTTATTATATGTTTATTATTATATACCCAATACTATCTCATTAATCCCTCCCATGCACACCTGATACCATGCTGAAAATTCGTAAGTGAATTTTAAACCCAATTTCCATTCTTTGGGTTAACCTTCAACTTCAATTATTTTTATCATGCTAAGATGACTTATGAAATGTAATTTGATTATATAATTCTGTATTATCTATATTTATAGTATATATACATATTTATTTCATTTAATAAATTCTCTCTTCAATGTTGTTGTATTTGTAAAGGACCTCCCTCTTAAAATCTTTTTAAATGATTCCTGTATGAAATCCAAAGAGATTGTTATTTTTTATGACATGAGTGTACTTTTATGATTTCATGATTGTTTATTACCAAAGTGTCTCACTTATATGTTTTTATGGTTGTTTTTGAATAATAATAGTTCATTATCATTTGTGTACTTTTTATGTTCTAAGAGTGATTTTTACGAGAAAATGATATTTTGAAATGTGAATATGTTTTGCGCAAGGGTGTATATGAGTTATGAAATTTTTTATTCATGGTATGTTACTTGGACATTATTTATGTTGGGTTGAGCCCATTATAGATCATTATATGATTGTTGAGCCCCATTATATCTCATGATATGTTGGGGTGAGCCCATTATAGCTCAAGATATGACAGGTGAGGCCCATTATAGCTCTCCAATGTATTGGGTACTCCAGAGATGGAAATTGACAAAATGGTTATTAAAAGTGTAATAATTAATGTGAGAATGATATGGTAAATGTGTCCCAAGGAATAAAAATGAGTATTCTATGCATTCGAGTTTTTATGATATGGGTTCTGTTATTTTTTTATGTTATCACTTGAATAATGATTTCTCTATTTATATCCATTACTGAGTTTTGTACTCATCCCATGTTTTTTAAATTTTTTACACAAGATATAAGGATGAGAAAGAGTAAGAAGGGAGTTAGGATGCATGTTATGAAGATTTTTCAAATAAATCATCTTTTGTGTTTCAATGTTTTATACTTCGAAAAAAATTGAAACTATTTTTAATAGTATCCTATTTGTATGAATGTGGCATGATATACATATAATATATTCTAACTATATAAAACTCTAAACATGAAAAGATCGTCAATGTGTAATAAATGTATGTTCTTTTCTAAAATTTAAGATTATGTAATTTTTTAAGGATGGGTTCTGATAGTTAGTAGAGGATGGTTTAGATAACTTTATGGGTTATAATGATTTTAATTGAATACCCTATATGATTTTTACTTTATGGTTAATTTAAAATGACATAGTATTTGAAGGTTAACATGTTTCTTCAACTAAGATATGTCTGTTCAGAATTTCTTTCCATAGTAAAAATAAGGAAGCAGATGTTGGAAGGCGCTAAGAGGCTGATACATGTCTGAATTTTCAGCCTGGAATGGTGGGAATCAGAACCAAGATGTTTGTGATAGCAATGGCGTAGTTAACACCAATGATAAATATTGGTGGTATTCATGCTAGATAGGAACCTAATCAAACATGAGGGAACATGTATTTTGTGGAGTATTTCATAAGGCAGCAGCCTCCATCTTTTAATGGAACTATAGATCCGATGATATATGAGGGATGGATCAATGCTCTCAAAAAGATATTTGATGTCATGGTATGTTCAGAACGCTAAATGTTAATACTAGTCATTTATCATTTTGAAGGTAAATCCGATTGTTGGTGGTATCTTGTTAAGAATATGAGAGAAAAATATGATCTTGATAGTCTGTAATGGGAAGACTTTAAGAATATTTTTCGGGAAAAATATGTTCCTAAAACTGTTTGACTCAGAATGGAGAAACATTTGTTTGAACTAAGGAAAAAAAATCATGAATTTGTGGCTGCATATGAATCCAATTTTACAATACTGGCCAGATACGTACCTGATTTTACTTGGAACTTTGATAGTAAAATTAATATATTTTTCTCTAGTTCGAAACCTTTTATACGAAGGGCTTTGGCTTCACGAGGGTTTAAAATCTATAAGAAACTTGTTCGGTGTGCTAAAAAAATTGAGATGGATTTTACTGACACGTGTGTGCCTCCTTATGAAAAGAAAAAGAAGCATTCAGGTTGGCATGGAATGGGGAAGAACTCATCAAATAAGTTTGGAGGTAATAAAATGAATTTTTCTTCTTCTAAAAAGTGTGGTGAAATCATCCTGAAGAATGACTTTGGAATTCTGGGAAGTGTTATCGATTTGTAAATTTTGGGCACATGTATCGTGAATGTGAGTGATCCAAAAGGTAATGATAATATAGTGGTGAGATGCTTTAATTATATGGAATTGGGTCTTTATGCTAATTTTTGTCCAAAGGTAGTCCCTCGGACAGGAAATCATCAATATTAGAATAAAAAGGGTGTGGAAAAATCCTTTTCCACTACTTCCACAATTTTTGAGCCGTTAAATGAAGTGGTGTCAGGTAAATTATTTGTTTACTAAGATTTTAATAAAGTCTTGTTTGATATGGGTTCTACACATTCAATAATTTCTGAGAAATTTTCAGCCAAATTTGAAATTAAACCTTAAGAAATGAATCTAGAACTTATGGTAAAGACAATTGGAGGAAATATTGTGGCAAAATAAATTTATAAGAATCTTACTATCTTTTTCTACAAAAATAGTTTTCTAGTGAAACTTGTTTTTTTTGCCTTTAGTATATTTTGATGTTATTTTGGGGACATATTGGATTTATGCTTATCATGCTAAGATATATTGTATAGAAAAAGAAGTTGTGTTTCATACTGAGTTTCAGTTTGTTTACAAGAATGAACCCATACCATTGATAACCTACCAATAAGCTGGAATACTATTAAAAGAAGGAAATGAAATTTATCTTGCTCACATTGTTGAAATTTCACTTCCTGATCAGGTACTACACTGGGAAAATCATCAGGAAAAACATTCAGGTATTTATTTACCACTGGAACATCATTATTCTGAGTTTCACATTGTGTACAATAATGAAACCATATCATTGATAACCTAACAAGAAGCTGAAAAAATATTAAAATAAGGAATTGAAATTTATCTTACTCACTTTATTGAAAATAAAGGAACTATTCAGAATAATTATGTTCCAGTGGTAAATAAATACCTGAATGTTTTTCCTGATGATTTTCTGGGTGTAGTACATGATCAGGAAGTGCAATTTACAATTGACGTAGTTCCTGATTCTGAGCCAATTTCAAGACCCCCTTATCGAATGGCATAAGTAGAAATTCTTGAATTGAAAAATCAGTTGCAAGATCTACTTGAGAAATGATTTATTATTCCTAGAACTTCACCATGGGGTGATCCTGTTTTGTTCTTTAAAAATAAATATGGTTCCATGAGACTTTTCATTGATTATAGATCTTTGAATAACATCATTGTTAAAAACAAGAATAATTTGCCTCATATATATGACTTGTTTTATCAACTCCAGGGTGCTTATTATTTTTCCAAGATTTAATTGAGATTCGGGTACCATCATCTAAAGGTGAAGGACAATGACATTCTGAAAAAATATTTTTGTACTAGATATAGGCATTATGAGTTTGTGGTTATGCCTTTTGGTTTGACAAATTCACTTGTTGTATTCATGGATCTTATGAATAGAATATTTCATAAGTACTTCGATAAATTTTTTGTTGTGTTTATTGATGACATTCTTGTTTTTTATAAAAGTAAATAGGATCATGAAAAAAAATCTAAGGGTTGTTTTGAAAACCTTAAAAGAAAAGAAACAATTTGGAAAATTCAGAAATTGTGAATTCTGGTAGCGAAAAATTTCATTCCTTAGTCACATTGTTTCTAAAGATGGCATAACTGTTGATCCTGCTAAAATAAAGGTTGTTGAAGAATGGACAATACCAAAAAATATAACTGAAATTCACAGCTTCCTTGGTCTGGCGGGCTATTACCGACGTTTTGTTGAAAACTTTTCACGGTTATCCAGCTCAATTACTAAGTTAACACGAAAAGGTGTTAAGTTCTTATGGACAAAATAATGTGATGATTATTTTTAGAAATTGAAAAGAATATTTGTTAATTCTCTAGTTTTGACTCTTCCTTCCATAAATAGAGAGTTTTCTATCTACAGTGTTGCTTATTTGAAGGGACATGGTTGTGTTCTGATGCAGAATGATTAGGTAATTACTTATGCTTCATGTTAGTTAACACCTCGTGAGTGAAATTTCCCCACACATGATTTAGAACTAGAATCTATGGTTTATTCTTTAAAAAAATTTAGGCATCATTTATATGGAGAAAAATTTTAAATATATATTGACCTCAAAAGTTTAAACTATATATTCACTCAGAAAGAATTGAATATGAGGAAGATAAGATGGCTTGAACTGATAAAGGATTATGATTGAACAATCAATTACTATCCAGGAAAAGAAAACAAATCGGTGGATGCTTTGAGCTAAAAACATCATGCTTCATTAACCATGTTACATTTGGAATATGATACATTGATTAATGATTTGATTAATTTTGGATTATAATTTCTTGGTGTAGGAAATACATCTGTTTTTTTCAGGTTTCAGTGCAGTCACCATTATAAAAAATAATCATGCAAGCACAGATGGAAAACTGTGAGCTACAGGAAAAGGTATAATTGGTTAAAATGGGTAAGTTTCTAGAATTTAACATTAAAAATTATTGTGTTTTGATATTTGGGAAAATATTGTGTGTGCCTTGTGATCCTCAGTTGAAGAAATATTTTTTGTGTGAAGCTCATAGTTCTCCATTTTCAGTTCATCTAAGAAGTACTTAGATATACCAAGACCTTCATTAGTACTACTGGTGGGATGGAATAAAAAGAGATATTGAAAATTTTACTATGAAATGTTTGACATGTCAAAAGGTTAAAGTAGGGCGACAACTACCGAAGGGGATGCTTCAGCCACTACCAGTACTAAAGATGAAATGGGAGAATTTATCCATGGACTTTGTGGTGGGATTACCTAATACTTCTCAAGGTAGCAATTAGATTTGGGTTATTGTTGATTAGATAACTAAAACTACAATTTTTTTCCTATTCGAGATACAATATATTTAGATCAGCTTTCTCAACTATACCTCAAACAGATTGTCAGGTTACATGGAGTTACTCTTTCCATTGTTTCTGACCGTGATCCCATGTTCACTTATAATTTTTGGAATGGAATTAATAAGTCATTGGGAAAAATAATAATTTTCAGTATATCTTTTCATTCTCAATCATATGGGTAGTCAGAACGAACGATTCAAACATTGGAGGATATGCTTTGAGCATGTTCAATGGGCTACCAGGGAAGTTGTGATTAGTATATTTCATTAGTTGAGTTTTCTTATAATAAAATTTTTTATTCCAGTATTTAGATGGAACCTTTTGAGTCATTGTATAATAATCAGTGTCGGACTCCGGCATTTTTGGATGAAGTCGGTGAAATAAATTTGATGGGACCAAATATAGTAGAGGATGTGGCTAAAAAGGTGAAGATGATTTAGCAGCACGTGAGGAGAGCTCAGAGTAGTCAGAAAAATTTTGCAGACAACAGAAGGAAAGAATTATCTTTAGAGGTATGTGACCATGCCTTCCTTAAAATCTAACCTCGGAAAAGTGTGATTCGTTTTGGAAATAAAGGAAAGCTAAGTCCACGGTTTATTGGCCCTTTTTAAATCCTAGAGAAAGTTGGGCCTGTTTTATACCGAGTAGCTTTGCCTCTGGGTTTTTATTATGTACTCAATGTTTTTCTTGTTTCAATGTTGAGAAAGTATGTGCCAGATTCATATCATGTTTTGAGTCCAGAACTAGTTTAGCTAAAATAGAACCTTTCATATAAAGAGAAACCTCTTTAGATTCTTGATCATAGTGAGAAAGTATTGCGGAATAAGGTAATCCACCAGGTAAAGGTTTTGTATAGAAACCACATGGTTGAAGAAGTTACATGGGAATCTGAGAATTCTATGAGAAAAAGGTACCCTCACTTGTTTGGGTAAGTAAATAAAAATTTTGAGGACGCAATTTCCAGAAGGTGGGGAGAATGTAACAACCCAGGTACTTATAAGATAATTAACTTTAAACTTAATTTCCAACTTCTATGTTTTGTATTTATAAAAATGGTCATCTAAAATTGCGATTATTAAGTTATTTAGAGTCTTATAAGACCAAATTAATTTTTTTGAATAGTAACATACCCTTATGAATAGTAGCATACCCTTATGAATAGTAACATACCCTTAAGAATAGTAATGCACTCTTATAAATAGTAACATATCCTTCTGAGTAGTAACTTGAAACTAATGAATAGTAATACACCCTTATGAATAGTAATATTACCCTTATGAATAGTAAAATAACTTTATGAATAGTAACCTCGCCTATTATAGTGTATATATAATATTTAATTGAAAGTATGGTACACCCATATCTTTGAATAAGTAAATAAATGCTTTAAAATTGTTAATTTCTAAATAAAGTAATATTTTATTTAAAAATTAATTTTATCATATTTATAAAATTATTTTGATAAAATTGAGTTCATTTTTGGATTTTACACATCTAAAAATGTTTGGGGTGAATGTTTTGTAATTTTCTGAAATTCTTTATTTTTTGGTGAATAGTGGATTTTTTGTATTTGACAAATAAATGAATTTCTGCATTATGGAGGTGCCATTGATGATGTGGTATTTATATAAGCCCATTATCTTGAACTCACGTGTCATTATTATTTTTTTAGTCATGGAGGCCTTACTATTTCTTGTCTTGAGGCAAAATAATAAAATAATAATTAAAATAATGTGAAATCTCTCCCCTCTTTCACTATAAATACCACCCATTTCCCCCTCTTCCTCCCACACCTCTCAAGCTTTGAAAATTGTCTAATTTCTGCCAAATTCCCTCCCCAATAACCTTCCCCACGTCCAATACTTTCTTCTCTAACCCAAAATCCAAAATCAAAGGCCTTAATGATGATCTCAAGGAGAAGAGATCAAGAGGAAAGAAATCCTCTTCCGTTTTCATGTATTTTCCTTTCTTTTCCTTTTCTTTTATTATATTCTCTTCCCCTCATCTTTTCCAAGAGACATGAAATCTCTAGAAATATTTTATATTCTGGATTTTATCATGTTCATGAAAAATTCATCATTATTCTTCTTCTCTTCTCCCACTTATTCAAGGATTAAAAACATTGTCTGTGATGTGTTGAATTACCAACATCGTGGATGATGTGATTTCAATTAGATTTAATTACTTCAAGTATGGTAGTGAAACCATTTTTATGGTTTAACAAGGTTATAATATATGTATTATGTCTCATCCATGCTTCTAGAATCCTTTTTTACACATGGTTTTAATTTATAAAACAAAATGAGGTCATTATTATCAAAGAACCACTAAAATGATCTAAACAAACATCATTAATGTTTTTACTAATGAATATTCCTCACATAAAAATTAAAAATGATAAATTGTATAATTAAGGTTATGTAATCATGTAAATACCATTTCATTCAACTTCTGGAGTTTCATTTATAATCGATATAAAAATCCATTACAACTCGCACATGGAAACCCTATAATACAAGCACCCAAAACAAGGAAAATAACAAAGTTTTATTAATGAATGGGCGGAACAATGTTATAAAGTGATAGTATAATATGTTATAAAAATGAAAATTTTTCTTTAAAAACATAATAACACTATTTTAACCATTATACAGGAGTATTAAACACATTTCAAGGAAGTCGAACCTGAGGTAAGGGATTCTCTCTCTCTCTCTCTCAATTTTATTCAAGAATCTCCTCTATGTGGTGTCCTTTTATTTTTAATTACAAATGATGGGGTATGTTTTAGAACCTCCCCATACTACCCTTATTATATATTGATGATTAGATACCCCATTATATCTCATTAATCCATCCCATCTACACTTGATACCATGCCGAAATTTCATAAGTGAATTTTAAACTCAATTACCATTATCTGGGTTAACCATCAACTTCAATACTTTTTATCATTGTATGAAGACTTTTAAATTCAATTTGATTATATAATTTTGTATTATCATTATTTACATTATATGTACCTATTTACTTCATTTAATCAATTCTCTCTTCAATGTTATGGTATTTTTAAAGGACCTCCCACTTAAAATCTTTTTAAATGTCTCCTCTATGAAATTAAAAGAGATTTTTTTTATGAAATGAGTGTACTCTTCTGATTTAATGATATGTTATTACCATAGTTTATCTCTTATATGTTTTTATGGTTTTTTTAATAAAAATATTTCATTATCATTTGTGGGGTGTTTATGTTCTAAGATTTATTTTTACAAGAAAATGGTATTTTGAAATGTGAATGTGTTTTGCTCAAGGGTGTATACGAGTTATGAAATATTTTATTCGTGGTATGTTCCGTAGAAAATTTTTATGTTGGTTTGATCCCATTATAGTTCATTATATGATGGGTGAGCCCTATTATAGCTCATGATATGTTGTTTTGATCCCATTATATCTCAAGATATGATGGGTGAGTGAAAGCGCGACTGATTGTCGCCTATCGACCAGTCAAAGTTCTGATTCTCTACTAATGTGTATAGCAGCACTCAGGTCGAATCCCCGACAATGATACTTTTTAATAGTCTAATGAATTTATTTGATTGTATTTTAATTTGGGGTGGTTGTTTTTAGATCTTAATTGAAATGATTTATTGATTAATTTTGATTTAAAAATTTCATAAATATTGGTATGAGTTCATCATTAGGTAGTTAAGATTGTGATATCCTTGAGCTTTGCTTTATATTGCATTAAATTAACACCCATGTCACAAGTTTATGTTGATTAGAATTCTTATGTGTTAAGTATTTAATCCAAGCCTTAACTTAACTAAGATTTTAATATCAATTAGTAATTTATTGTGGTATTGTATTTATGGTTCCAATAATCCATGGAATCCATACGTTAAACAAAACAAGTCATTAATCCATGACATGTTAAGTCCAACATACACAATGTTAAATTAAAGAATACTCATCAAGAAAAAGATATCAATCACTTAACATATGTAAATAATGACTCACCCCAATGAGAGATTTATTCATCCATTGAAATGATTAATAATCTGGTTATAATTATCATGATGATAAATTAATAAGATAAGAAAATTAAATGGATAAGAAAAGAGTTGTGCGTCGAACACACACACAAACGATGATGATAATTAAAAATGAACTTTAGATTGAATGAGAAAGAAAAAGAAGGGAAGGGGGTTCAACTGTATTTAAACTTTTTTAATAACATCAATATTAAACTATATAAATTATATGAGAATAAGAGATATTGTAGAAGTAATTTTCATTAAAATAGAATTACAAAAAAAATACTTACAAGATTACAATATTGAAGAAAACAAAATTAAATGGAAACAAAGAGAGGAAGAAGGGTATATCAAATGGAAACTTGAGATGGAAGGTCCTCCCATGCCCTTGGAAAGGATTTGGTCGTGCCAATATGTTCCCCTATCTTCTAAAATGTCAACTCTTTTGAAAGGAGAGGAGGGGATGTATTTATTGACCAAGGTGGTGGACTGTTTCCATTCCAAAACTACCCCTCCACTTGGATCAATGATTTGGAAATCCAGACAGGTGAATCTCGAGATATCTCCTTATTCAAAGTTATATATAATAATTTTGTCCGACTAATCTCAATATTTGGGGTCATTTGGACTGATATAACCAAATTTATGGTGGTTTTCATAAACAATGTAAAACGATCCATTTCTATCCATGCTTTTTCGATGGCCAAAATGTGAATGGATTTTTGAATAGGAAGATGTCTTAAAATACGAATTCTTTATTAAATAAAGTCGTACACCTATATATCCTCTTTTACAATGAAAAATTGAAGCTTGATTTGGTGAATAGATCAGGATACATGTCATGAATATTTTACTGATTTTAATTCCCATCCAGAATGGTGGGTTGAGTTTAAATAAATCAGTTAGACCCCTTTTCTTTGGAGTTGGGCCTTGAAATTTTTATCCAAAACTACTTACATTGTCCCAAGAACTTTTGAGGAGAATTAATGAATTTTCACTTTTGGATTGAGCCTAGTAATTCAATATTTATGGATGGTCCAGTTTCTTCACAGATTCTATGGGCCTTCTGGTGTGATCCATATGACCTTTAAAATGGCATAATTGGCATAAGATTCCTTCTAATGAAATGTTTTATATTGAATGTGGAATCCTAAAAAATAAGAATCATGCAATTTTTATTCGTAGGGTGATAATTATAAATAAAATAGTAAACTGACTCAGTTGGACTACTTCTAAAAATGCTCAAAAAATATATTTAGTATTTAAACATTAATATTTAACAAAAATTATGCACATTTCATATAAAATCAGAAAAGGGAGTATATAATAAGTCATGAAAATATTAATAAAATCAGTGATCCCCATTATATCTCTCTAATTAAATGGGTACTATATAGATGGAAGTTGACAAAATTGTTATTCCAATTGTAAGGGTGAATGTAATAATGATATGGTAAATGTCTCCCAAGGAAACTACATGATTATTCTATGCATTCAAGTTTTTTAATATGGTTTTTATTGTTTTTTATGTTATCACTTGACTAAAAATTTCTCTCTTTATATCTCTTACTGAGTTTTGTACTCATTCCACATTTTTTAAATGTTTTCTACAAGATATAAGGATGAGTATGAGTAATAAGGGGGTCATGATGAATGTTATGAATATTTTTCAAAGAAATCATGTTTTGTGTTTTAATTTTTTATACTTTGAAAAAAAAAATGGATACTATTTTTAATAGTATCCTATTTGTATGAATGTGGCATGATATGTATGTAACCTATCTTAACTCTCTAAACCTCTAAACCCAAAAATATCTTCAATGTGTAATAAATGTATGTTCTTGACTAAAATTCAAGATTATCTAATGTTTAAAGGTTGGGTCCTGATAGAACCTTTAAAAAAATTTCCTTTCAACCTTCACTTGCTAACATACCAAGCAATTTGATATATATTAAGAAATCTCCTCCTTTATATTGTCCCATCAATAGTTCTCTTAGAGATCTTGATACATCTTCATGTTCCTTGGGTGAATAGAGAAGCTTGATCTATGTGCATCATTTAGATGCTCATTCATTATATCTAGTTCAGATGGTACACATCACTGTGACCCAAATTCCATGACCCCTTCTTCATCAATTCAAAACTATGAGGATTACCCATTTCGGATATCTTCCAACCTTTTCAGAATTTGTACATCATTTCATTGAACATCCTTTATTTTCTTCATAAGGGATGGTTGAGAAATCATTTAAGAAAGGATTGATGATGTTACTTTATTAATGATTACCACGTACATCCTTTATAGGTCTAAGAATATTGGATCCTTCTCAATTCTCATCCCTGATAAAGATGCAGGATCCTTTCTACTTAGAGAATCCACTGCCTTATTTTCTTTACAATAATTGTAGTGTATTGAGAAATAATAATCCTTGACGAGCTCTATCCATCTTCACTAGTGCATATTAAGCTCTTTCTATGTTAATATATATTTTATACTCTTGTGATTGGTATATATCTAACAATTCCCACCATAGAGATAATTTCATGATATTTTCTATGCAAATATCACAGCTTCCAACTCCAGATCATGTGTGGGATAGTTTTTCTCATGGATTTACAACTTCCTTGACTCATAGGCTATCACTTTATCATTTTACATCAGTAAACATCCTAATACATTCTTTAAAGCAACTTTGTACACCATAAAGAGTTCTCCACATGTTGTGAGTGTGAGTAATGGTGCAGTGATAAGCATCTGTTTTATCTCCTTAAATCTTTCCTCACATTCTTGAGTCTAGAAAAACTCCACCCCTTTCGTGCCAGCTTGGTTACTGGGTTTTATAATTATGATTAGTTCTTCAAAAAATTTTGGTAATATCTGACTATACCAAGAAAGCTATGGATCTCCATTATAGATATTGTCTTAGGACACTCTTCAATTTCCTTTGTCTTGGAAGGGTCCACAGATATTCATTTACTAGTGAAAACATTCCCCAGGAATGATATTTCCTCCATCCAAAACTCACATTTATTTTACTTTGCATATAGTTTCTCCCTTCACAAACTTTTTAGCATAGTATTTAAATGCTTCTCATATTCCTAGTTTCTCTTGGATTATATTAGAATATCATCAATAAATACTACCAAAAAAATTGTTGAGGTAATCTCTAAAGACTCTATTCATTAAGTACAGAATATTACTAGATAATTAGTGATTCCAAAGGGCATCACTATGAACTCATAGTGTCAATACCTCATTCAAAAGAATGTTTTGGGAATATCTCTCTTCTTCAACTTTAATTGGAGATATCTTGACCGAAGTTCCACCTTATAGAAATATTTTTCCCCACATAGCTAGTCGAACAAGTCATCTATCTATGGTAGGGGATAGTTGTTCTTTATTGTGATTTTATTGACCTCGCGATAATCGATGTGGTGCATTGATTCATCCTTCTTCTTGATGAAGAGGATTGGAGAACCTCATGGTGATGCACTCAGGAATATAAAACCCTTGTCAAAATTATCTTCTAACTGCTTCTTTAGTTCTTCCAACTCAATGATGGCCATTCTGTAAGGTTTCTTTAATATAGGCATAGAACCAGGAATAATTTCAATTGAGAACTCAACCTCTTGATTGGGCAGAAGACCGAGAAATTTTTCTGGGAATACATCAATGTAATCCCTCATGACGGGAATGTCTTCGAGTATGATCATTTCCTTTATCTCAATCATTTTAATGATATATGCTTTCTTATAAGGAAATAATATACACACTTGAGATGATTCTAAATGATATTCATCTTCCTCCTTACACTTGTAAATAATTGTAAGATACTTCAGGATGTGAAAAGTGATCTACCTTTACTAATATTTTATGTTGGATTTATATAAATATAGTCAATCCATGCCCAATATATCATCAAAATATACCATAGGGAGTATGACAAAATTTCCTTGGGGTTTAGTCAACAAAAATTAATTACGGAGGAGTTATAAACGTTGGATGTAGTAATTTACCCATTAACTGTTCTCACAGATAACTCAACCTTCATATTTTGAGGTGGATTTTGAATAGTTCTTATAAACTTGAAAGATATGAAAGAATACATAGAACTATAATCAAATATTTTTTTCTTTTTTCTTGAATGAATAACCATCATACCTATCATCGCATCGTTTTCCAGCTCCACCTCAATAGTAATGATATCATATGACCTTCCTTGCTTCCTTAGAGGTTATTGTTTATTACCTTTGACAACCTTGGGCTTGGGGAATTGGCTTGAAAAATGACCATGTTACTTGCAGTTGAAACATTGTACTATAGGCTGAGTTTTGATCTAAACCTTCCTCTATTCTTCCACATTAGTGGAATTATTCATATTTCTTCGGTAGTTTTTTAGCTAGATGCCATATTCTTCCACATTTGAATTATTTCCTGGTTTCTTTTAGACAGTTCCCAGGATTCTTCTTCCCAAAATTTTGACACATGGGATATTTAGTCTTATTTATATCATGGGATTTATTTTATGATCCAATTGTATTAAAATACATTTTCCACTTTTTATCACCAGTCCCATGAGACCAATGAGAGTCTCTGATTTTATTTCTACCTTTAGGAAACAACGTACAATCTTCTCATAACTATAGAAGTCTAAAAATCACCAACTCTTTTCATAAACTCATCTTTACTCCACTAAATAAATGATCCAAATTACTTTCTATGTAAATAACAAAGATGGAGTCACATCTTTCAAGCCTTGTGAAGTTTGCTTCATATGCCCTAGTAGACTCATCTTCCTTTTTCTTAAGTCCTAAGAACTCTCGTTCCATATTGATATAAGGGGTTTGGGAAAAATATTTATTGAAAAATATTTTTTTGAATTCCCTTAAATCCATGGAATCAATTTTCTTCTGGACATCATATTTTTTAATAGTTTCCACCACTGATCAGCTTCCCTGTCAAAATGATAGACTGACAGCACAAGTTTTTCTTCTTTTGAGCTCTGTAGGGTAAGGAAAATATATTCAATGGACTTAATCCATTGTTCCATGAGGAGGGGATCGAAAGATCCACTAAACATAGGAGGAATTTTCAATGAGAAGTATTTTACAGTAACTTTCTCTTTCCTTAGAGAAGGAGGGTGTTTCACATGAATCAAGTTATTATCCATAACTTAAGCCAGCTGAGTAAGTGATTCCATAAAGTTTTGAGCACTCATTCCCATCATATTTGGCATATCATTAGTGAAATCACCACATTGTTTATCACATTGATTGCTAGCATGTGTTCTTATATTTCCCACCATTAACTAATAAAAAGAAATCTCAATTAGGGGTCTTGAATACATAGTTAAAAAGTATAAAAATTATTCTTAAATATTAAATGATAAAATCTTAAAGAAAAATTATATCCTAACTTGTGATTCTTTGGGTTTAAATATAGGTTATCCATGGTTAATTTCCTAACATATACTTTTTTTGGATTTTTTATGTTCCCTTAATAATGGTTCATAATGATCTTATAAATTTACCAAAGTATATCCCCCAGTAGTATCAGACTAGGTGTGTAGTAAGGCCCGTTATCATGCACCAGGCTACCCTAAGTCAGGCCCGGAACACCTTGTCGGAGATGTTACTCCAAGCTACATCTATGCTAGAACCACATACACATATAGTATACATACGGGGTTGTATTTTCTTGATAAAAAAATTACTCTATACTTACCAAAATTGAGGGATGTTTTCTTAGACTTAGTCTTATCCCTAAGGTTCTTACGAAAGTGCTTTATCCCTAGTCTCCAAAAATAAATAGACATTACTCTGATATAAAATATTGAAACCCAAAACATTAAACATGACATTACATGAATATAAGTATAATTTAACATCAAATTACAATCCAAGGATAATAAATTCTAGAGTCTTGGAATACTAGTTATATAAAACCAAAAACATGGAACTAAATAAACATTTATTTATATATCATTCATTATGAGCTCCTAACTTCCTTTGAGCCCTTTCATATGAATAAGATAAACTGGGGATAACATGAACAAATGGATGATCTAAAATCCCTGTAAAGTAATAAACATAAGAATAAATCTTAGTACATGGGTTAGAAAGAATAACATAATGATAACATAAGGTTTACCCATGGAAAGAATTGGGTATCAAAGCATTCTATAAAGCAAAATAAATGGGTGTATCCTAAAATTTTCCATGAAAAAAATGAATTAAATCATACATGGACATTCATAAAGTAAAATAGGAATATATCAGGATTATTTATTTCAAAATTAATTGATAACATGTAAAAAGATTATTTAATAAATTTTATAATTAAAACATTTTAGTGCGGTTTAAGGAAAATATCAAAGAGCATTTAAAGCATAAAAGGGAGTGATATTTTATATAAAACCATAAGTGAACCAAAAAAATATAATAATAAAAATATTGGTTTTCTATAAAATGGTGGATTGAAATATATTATATAGTGCACTTGAAACTGGGAAAGAATTTAAGAAGTTCCCTTAAATCGGGTTTTCTATTAGGAAGAATTGAGTAGGGAACCTTTTATAAACATTTATATACCCAAAAAATAAAGATGAATGGAGGTTGATACATGAGTTTGGAAATTGTAAACTGAATTTAGAATATTTACATAAAATTAAAATAGAATTTCTTTTGGGTAAAAAGAGAGGAAGAGTAACCTGAAGGAATAATGGACGTTCGGGTAGAATCCCTTACCTTAAGTCTGAAGGGGTTCCTCACTTGATCTTAATGTACTGGATAATCAAATAAGATTCATTAATTAATAATTCAAGAACCCTTTTATATATTTATTTTTTATATTATAACATTATTAATTTAATTTATGGCCTTTTTTGGGTTAAGAGGTTCAATTTTATCGTTTAAGAGTGTTAGTTTATTTGGTTTTCATGATCGGTTCACTTGTATACATGTACGAAATGTCTTATAGAGTGGGATTAATTATATATAATTGAACTTATATTTTATTAATGGTATAAAATAGGTTAAATTTTTCTGATATATCATTTGGTTTTATGTCATGAAGATGAATCAATAGATAAATAGTAAATGATAATCGTTTGTCTTTATTTCTCTAGTTTTTTATCATATCGGACTCATTTTGTTTTATAAATTAATATCATTTGTGAAAATGATTATTGAACATTAAATAAGATATATTACATTTATTATAAATTGTTTCAACCAAAAAAATTGTATCATCCCCAGCCTTTAATATGGTAATGGAAATTGAAAACTTTTTTGTCCTTGAAGGTGGTAAATTAACAATCATGGGAGATGTTTTCTTTTTTAGTATAAAAGAAGGGGGGGAAGGAGACGATGATGAATTATCCCATTATAATAATAAAAATATTATATTTAAGGTATTTTAGTTATCATATCATTTTTATTAGGGTAGTTGAGGGGAGAAAAAGAAAAAAACAAACTTGAAAAGAAATTAAAAGAAAGGGAAGAGGGTTTTACCTCTTGATTCCTTCTTCTTGAGAACCTCTTTAGGGGATTTATTATGGTCTTTTGTTAATAAAAACATCTCCTAGATTTGGGGCGAGGTATTTTTAATAGAGTTGAGTATAATTTGAACAAGGCTCAGGTCTTGAGAGGTGTGAGGAGAAGAGGTGGTGAAGGGTGGTATTTATAGTGGATAAGGGGGTGTTTCCTCATTATTTAATTCATTAGTTTATTATTTTACTCAAGACAAGCAATAGTGTTGATTAATGAGAATAAATAGAGTAATTATATCATTTTATTTTGAACCAATGGTGCTTACATCATCCATGACTCAAGGAAGATTGTATTTAACTTATAATGTATATATACCGTAAATTACCATATTTTACTATTCACCAAAAATTCAAGTATTTTAGAAAAATCACAAAAAACATTACCCTAAAAATGTTTTGACATGTAGAATTAAAAAATTAACTCCATTTTATGAAAATAATTTTCAAAATATGAGAAATATAATTTTTAATTAAAATCATAATTTACTTGGAAAATACAAATTTTAAAATTAAAAGTGTTTTTCAAACACTTTGAAAAATTAATTGAGGTCTCATAAAATTATATCATAATAATAAGACAAAAAAAATATTAATTTATGAATAAATTTTATGAAAATAAATTTTCTTTTAAATTACAAAATTAATCAAAAACAATTTAATTAAATATTTATAACAGATAAAATTACCAACACTTAATTAATAATATTTAAAATATTTATTTACTTATACTATGACATAATTATATCATATTTCTACTTATAAAATGTCTAAATTTTATTTATAATATCATTGGTGAGGTTATTATTCAATTAGTCGGTTTACTATTTATGAGGTTAACATTACTATTCCAAAGTTCAATTTACTATTTCATCAGTATATGTTCCTTAACTTATATAAATACTTCTTATTTCATTCATTAATCATTTATAATTCTTTTATTATGTTCTCTATGTGTTTATACTATATGAAATAATTACAAGAAAATAATTTCTATTGATAAAACTTTGGGTCGTTGCATTAGAGGGGTCCATAAAGAGGTGATTTGGATTCTCGATAGAGGATCCAAATCCCTTCAATATTTAAAAAAAGAAAGAGATTTCAATGAGAAGAGTAAAATTTTTTTAATATACTATGATTTTCCGCATAATATTATTTATTCTCTATTATATTAACATAATATAATTTAAATGTATCACTAATCAGGCATACAATGTCTTCTTCACGTGATGATGTTACCAATCCTAGGAAATAATAGACTATTGATGTTGAAACTATAGAATTATTTGAGGGTAAACAACATGTTGATGAAAAAACAAGAACTATGTAGTATCACCATACTGAATAAACTTATCAAGTCAAGAAGTAAGGGTATAAAATTTGAGGTTGGATGGAATC
Source organism: Viscum album (assembly GCA_963277665.1). Taxonomy (NCBI): domain Eukaryota; kingdom Viridiplantae; phylum Streptophyta; class Magnoliopsida; order Santalales; family Viscaceae; genus Viscum; species Viscum album. The sequence goes on along the minus strand of OY728123.1, from coordinate 2,065,990,575 downwards.
AATATGACCAACTAGTTAACCCCAACAAGTTAATGTTCACTATTTTTGTTGGGCTCACAATGAGGATGAATGTTCTGATTGTTATAAATTCATAGCACCACATCCAGCCTATAATGAATAAACCCTTTGGGAAGATATAAATGTAATGTTATGATATATTTTTTATATTTTATTGAAAATTTATATAATGAAGAAAATTTATTTAATTTTCATTATTCCTTATGGAGTTTTTTTATTTTAGAATTTTTTTTGTAAGAAATATGTCTTAATGGATGCTAGAAAATCTTATAAAGGATTCGAGAATCTTCTTACCAAGTTACATCTTAGGGATTTGGAGGAAAAAAGTAAAGCCCCACCAACCAGTTAGTTGTGCACACATTATAAATCAGGAAACATGGAGTACTTTCATCAGTTGTCATGGTGACAAGAAATTACAGGTGTAATATAGTAAATGATATATTATTTTAAATTATTTATATTATCACATTTGATTCAAAATTATTAATTTATGAAATAGAAAATGAGTTATAAAAATTAAGAACATGCATAAAAACCTATGTACCCCTTTCGCAAAGCAAGTAAGGGGTATGCTTCACTAGAGAATAGATTGGTTTTTATTCTAAATCAATAATAAAAGATTTATATGATATGAAACAATATATGCTCCTTTATTTATATGTAGATTAATGAATCAAAATTTGAAGCCACTTCCATCCCATGTCATGTTTTATAAAAGGAGAATCACGTAAATAAGAAGTGTAAACTAGTTGATGAAAACACAAAATTAGTATGGGAAACATGTATAAGTATCAGAAAATAGTAATCCATTGGGATTTATAACAGTATTACATAAAAATATCTATTTATTTCCATATGTTTTTATACGGTTTAGACATAATAATCAGCAGTGACCATACTGAAATAAAGATTACTTTCAGTAGATTTGAAGCGGTCGAAACAATATGGTCATGTTAGAGGAGTAGGTTTTGTAGTGTCTCCTCAAACATATATTGAGAATAAAAAACCACAAGAAGAGACATGTGAGATGATGAAAGGATTTAAGGCCCAAATATATTATTTTTAAGATATTATTGCTCTGTCTAGTTTGGAAGACCAATATTTTAGAAAGGATCCAAGTGAACTGATGATGGAAAAAATATCAATATATGAACAACCATATGTCACCGCTATCTTTGAGGAAATTCATTTCCCTAAACTACATAACATACCCAAGGTAATTTAATTTTTTCATTTATCTTTCTTATAAATGTGAATCAAACAACATTGAATAACTTTGTATTACTAAAATTTTATTGGCTAAAGTTGTATGTGATTTCTATCTATCAATACCCATGTACCACCTTGTTGCAAGGGGTATAGTGTATAATATCCTAGGAGAAAATATACACAATAAATAACTCCCAAAATATCACATGAGAGTGGGTATTGAGGTATCGCAAGATCCAATCTCTGAGTTTCATGTTCCACTTGACGATCTTGATATTACAAAAATCAATGATATTATTGTAACATTTGTAGAATGGCTATCTAATAATATAAAGATACATGAGACATGTATTTAATAAATTTTTCATAGGAAAATAATTTAATAGTTGATGAAAAAAGGTCTGAAGTTAGGTATTGTATTACAGATGGATAAAGATATAGGAAAAAAAAGTTTGAATCAATATAATCTAGTGAATCGACTAAGAAATCAAAAGGACTTTTTGAGAGTACCCTATCCCCTTCAATTCCACTGAAACATTTATTATCATTATAACTTCATGCAGATCCCATATTTAAAGATGAATATATGTCTTTCATTTTATATGAAGAATAAGTATTTGGAACGTTCATTACAGATGCAGTTGGTATCGAGAGTATAAATGAGATTCTCAATTTTTAATGGTTGGGATTCGTGGTTCTGAATAAATATATAAGGTACATTTTTATAATATGTCTATACAAAAAATAATAAAGTATGTTCATTGAAGTTAAAAACTATTCATATTTTCTACAGTAGTTTATATTACTAATATATAAAGGAAAAAATGTGAAATGAAAAATTGGATTCATTAATCCTTATATCATTTCTATACAAGAATCATATTTTGAGAAGGAAGAAAGTGATACGAAAAAAAAAGACAAATCATGCATTTGAGAAAAAAATAACAGATGATGGACTCTTTTGATGCATATAATGCAAGGGTAAAACACTAAAATCTAATCACATAAAATATAATTTTGTTTTTTTATTAATTATTTTTTTAGGAAGTGTTAGATACTGATCACACTCAATCTAAATACCAAAAATATTTATTTTTTGGATCCAATGCCTGCTTATCCAAAATAATGACCACACATGATGTGGTTGTGAATTTTTAATAAAAATCAATCAACATTTTATTTATAAACTTAAAACCATATGATTTAGTTTGTGTTTTAATAATAATTTTTTTATGATTGGGTGATCATTAAATATAGGATAAATCATGGCATGAAGTCAGTGACTGAAAATTAAAATTCTATGGATTACTTCAAATAGAAACATATTAAGGTATATATAGATATATTTAACTATCAAAACATATTTCAAAATAATTTAATTGTTTTGGATAATATTTCTAGAGTTTTTTGAAGAAAGATAATAATAATGATTGTGAATATAATGTTTTCTAATTTATGAGTCTTATCATAAGCCATGAAAAGACCAACATCCCTAAACATTTAATTTCTGAAGGTAATTAAAAATTCATTAAAAATATTTTATAATCATTTTTTGTATATATTTTCTCATTATTAACAATATTTATAATAACATTCATACTCAAAAGAAGAAGTAAATTTATTTAGAGATGATTCAGAAGCATACATAGTGTCCGAATGTTTTCCAACATCAAATTTAGGTGATTATCTTCTATGTTTATGATCCAGTATGGGCTATAACCATAGAAATATATTTGGGGTGTAATGAATTAGTATTATAATGATTATATATTATTTTTGATCTATTTATCAGGTAGAAGTTTAATATATGAAATCAATTTGTTGAGAAATAAATTCATAGAATACATGCTGTCATAATGTATACAGGAATCATGAAGCTGTGACTTCCAACTATTTATTTATTTAATTTTCTCATCATTTTACCTATTTTTTTGGTTAATTTGCTTATCTTTTTTATACGATGCTTATTTTTTAAAATTTACACATTATTTCAAAATAAACATCACATACTCAAAATCAACAAAATGTTATTAGATTGTTTACAAATTTTAGTGAAATTATCTATATGTAATTTTTGAGGTGTAGGAATTTACAACACAACAATACAATACACGATGTCATAAATATGACTCGAAGTATTTGTTTTAAATAAAAGGTGTAATTTTTGTTTAAAACATACATCAAATAGTCAAAAATAAGAAAAAAATATTGGATTGTTTTGAAACTTTAGAAAAATTATCCATAATTCATTTTTCATGTTTATAAATTGATCCTACATCAAATAGTCAAAACCAAGAAAATGGGTTCGTATTGTTTTTAAAATTTTATAAAATGATCCAAAGTCTATTGTTCATGTGTAGAAATTGAACAAACATCAATCTGAGACACAATCTGTTCAATATGACCCAAAGTACATGTTTTCAATAGAAATGGTCCATTTTAGTTTAAAACACTTGTCAAAATATCCAAAACCAAGAAAACAAGATCCGATTATTTTCAAAATTTTGGAAAATGATCCATGATTCATTTTTCATTCCTAGGAATTGATCGTACATCAATTTGATGCATTGTGTGACTAGTATTAATCAAATTATGTGGTTTGAATTTAAAATTGACATTAATTTTATTAAAAATGAAAAGTAAAATACTCAAATCAAATAAAATGCATTCGTGTTTCTTTGTTACATTAGGAAAATGATCCATTAGTCATTTTATACATGTAGGAATAAACCATACCTCAATCTAATACACAGTGTATTTGGCATGAATCAAATTGAGTGGTTTAAATTTAAAATTGACATTTTATAAATTTATTATTCCATAGTTATATTAAATTTATGACTTTATATTATTATTAACATTATAATTGTGTTCATATATAGGGGTGTTATTTAACTCAAGTAGGGGTGTTTTTTTCTAATCTACTCATGCTCATAAGTGATTGAACTTTGAGACTACAATTGAGATAATGAAAACAAGTAAATGGGTCTAGATGTATATAGACATCATGAAAAGATGAATTCTTAATACTTATTTAGTTAATTTTTTCACCATTTTATCTACTATTTTGAAGTAAATTTCATAATATTTTTTATCTAATAATTATTTATTTTTTTACAGATGTTTTTGAAATCATATTTTTCTTTCAATTGTCTCCAAAAAACCGGAAAATAAGTAACAAGTTGCTTTTGGATGGGGCATTTTAGGCAACATGAGGTTTCCTTTTCCACAAAAATAGAACATTTTATTTATTTTATAAATTATTTAATATATTTTAAATATAAAAACACATCGCATATTCAATCATATGCAACTCAATATGATACATAGTGTGATCGGTATAACTCTAACTTTGTGTTTTAGTTTATAATTTATATTTTAGTTCAAAACAAACATCACATACTCAAAAACTAAGAAAAAAATAAAAAATGCTTTAGGAAAATTATCCATAGGTTATTTGAGAAGTATAAGATTCAGCCACACCTCAATTGGACACACTGTATAACCATTCTAACTCCAACTATGTCTTTTTATTTAAAATTGACATTAATTTTACTAAAAAACAAAAGTAACATAATCAAAATTTTGAAAATGTATTAAGATTTATTTGATACATTAGTAAAAAGATCCATAAGTAATTTTAAATGTGTAGGAATCATCCACACCTCAATATGATACAGAGTGTTCCTGTTATGACTCCATGTGTGTCTTTTTATTTAAAATTGACATTAATTTTACTAAAAAATACTATTACATACTCAAAACCAAAAAAAAAAAATTCATATTGTTTTAATACTTTAGTAAAATGATCCATAATTAATTTTTAATATCTAGGAGTTAGTCATACCTCAATTTGAAACATGGTGTTCTTGTTACAACTCAAAGTTTCCGTTATTAGTTTAAAATTGACATTTTAGTTCAAAAAGTGTGTCACACACTGAAAACTGAGAAAAAAACTCATATTTTATTGATAATTTGAGAAAATTATTCATAATTAATTTTTGACATGTCAAAATCAATCTCATGTCAAACTAATACATGATGTGACCGGTATATGTCAAAGTGTGTCTCTATAGTTTAAAATGACATTAATTTAATAAAAAAGACAAGTGACATACTCCAAAACAATAAAAATAATTCAAATTATTTTTATACTTTATTGCATTGATTTGAAAGTCATCTTTTATGTGTATAAATCAGATGCAAATCAATATTATGCACAATATGCCCAGAATAACTCAATGTTTTCTTTATCAGTTTAAAAGTGAAATTTTAGTTCAAAAATTGTGCCACTAATTTAAAATCAATTAAACACATTTGGATTGACTTGATAATTTAATACAATGACTCCTAATTCTTTTTTGATGTGTAATAATTAGTATCACATCAAACTGATACATGATGTGACCAGTATGACTCAAAGTGCATGTTTCCAATTTAAAATTACATTTTAGTAAAAAACATAAGTGACATAATCAAAACCAAGAAAACACATTTGGATTGTTTTTATACTTTAATAAAATGATCCATAAGTCATTTTTTATTTGTAAGAATTGGTCTCACATCAAACTGACACACGATGTGACCAGTATGACTCAGAGGGCATGTTTCTAATTTAAAATGATATTTTATTAAAATACACAAGTGACATGATAAAAACTAATAAAACTCATTCATGTTGTTTTTATACATTATAAAAATGGTCCATTAGTCATTTTTGATATGTATGAATCATTTTCACCTCAATCTGACACATGTTGTAACTGGTATGACTCCAGGTGTATATTTTTATTTAAAATTGACTTTAATTTTAGTAGAAAATAAAATTTAAATAAAAAACAAAGAAAATTCATTATTATTATTTTGATACTTTGTAAAAATTATCCAAAAGTCATTTTTGACATGTATTAATCAGCCTCACCTCCATAAAATACACGGTGTGCCCAGAATGCCTCCAAGTGTGTGTCTTTTATTAAAATTGACATTAATTTTAGTAAAAAAGACAAGTGACAAACTCCAAATTGATAAAATTACTTAATATTGTTTTATACTCTAGTAAAATGATCCATAATTCATTTAGTATGTTTAGAAATTAACACACCTCAATTTTATTCACAATGTTCCTTGTATAACTCATAGTTTCCGTTATTAGTTTAAAATTGACATTTTAGGTTAAAAAGAGTGTCACTCACTGAAAACTGAGAAAACATGTTCATATTGTCTCTATAATTTATGAAAATTATTTATATGAAATTTTTGAAATATAGGAATTCTTATCGCATTAAACTAATACATGATGTGATAGGTATGATTCAAAGTATGTCTTTCCAGTTTAAAATGTCATTTTGTTAAAACAAAAATGTGACTTACTCAAAACTGATCAAATGAATTCGTATTATTTTGATAGTTTGGGAAGATTATTAATAAGTCATTTCTGGCATATATAAATTCACCACATTTCAATCTAACAAATTATGTGGTCAGTATGACTTGAAGTGTATGTTTTCAATATATAAGTGTCATTTTATTTTAAAATGTGCTTTACATCACCAAAACTGAGCAAATGAGATCAGATTGTTTTCTCGTCATTTTATCTGGTATTACTTAATTAATTTCCTTATCTTTTTTATCTTGTACTTATTTAGTTAATTTTCACAGAGATAATTCTTAAAGATAAACAATAAAGGGTGTGACGTGTAAGAATAAACTACAACTCAATCTGATACATGGTTTCCCTCGTATGACTCAAAGTTTACAGAAAAATTGACACTTTATGTTTAATTTATTTATTTATAGTATTACTAATATAATAATTATTTTCTTATACAGGTGAATTATTTTTCTCAAGCTAGGGTGGTTTATTTGAAAATAGCATGAATGGGGGTTGGGGACCAAATACAAATGAACATTAATCTTTTTGAATCTCTATGATAATTTTGAATTACTCATGTAATTTTAAAAACCAATGTTCTAAATGTCTATAATATAGTATTTTTATTGTATTTATGTAATAAATTTTAATTTCTTTAAATAATTTATTTTCAACGTATTGTTTTCTCTACTATTGTAGTGTACAATAAATTTAACAACATACTGTAATATTCTCATTTATCAGTTCTTCTAAAATCACTGATAAAGGTTCCCTTTATCAACACTACTAAATAAACTAATAATGGTATCCTCAACTAGTTTTATTTCATTCACTTATAAAGGGTCCCTTGATCAGTGTTTTTAAAAGCACTGATGAAGGTCCCCTTTATTGGCACTTTTAGAAGCACTGATGAAGGATATCTTTATCATTTCATTTAAAAAAATTCATGAAGGGTCCCTTTATCAGTTATTTTTTTAACACTGATAAAGGACCCCCTTTATCAACATTAAATAAAAGTGTAGATAAATGAAGTCCTATATGAGTTCTGAAAAAACACTGATAAAGGGACCCTTTATCTTTTTTTATAACATTTATAAAGTGTTCCTTTATCATCACTTTTCTAGCACTGATAAAATCCCTGGGATCATAATCGATCGGTGGCAGTTGGTGCTTTTTTCTCTTACAATGGCCAATTTTAACACTTTTAAGGCCGGATTTTTAGTATTTCCAAGTTCCATTCATAGGTTTTGTTAGACGGTCGGGTGTCAAAATAATAAGTATCATACCTAGTTTGAATCTGGTCAATAGTCCTCATTGTTTTTTCCACTATAATATTGGAAGTTGAGTTTTGTTTGGGATCATCTTCTTTTGTAATTTTTCATTTTTTTGGGACTTGTACCATCATTTTTGTACCCATTTATTTAATATATAATGGTTAAAATGAATTTTGACCCTATTTTTATGTCTTTCGAATTGTTCATGCCTTGTTAGTTCTTGATAATTTTGTATTCTGTGCATTTCGTGGGCTGTTGTAAGAACCCAAACCTTCTTTTTAGGTATGGGTTTTTATTTTCTGGTGTATTTGAGAAAAAGAGGAGAATCTGGAAATTTAAGGATTACACATCATGTACTTAGCGGTACACATTGTGTACCTGGTTACCACAAGTGTCCTTGTACTGGTTGTGTAAAGGCCAAGTACATGGGCGTGTGGGGTGACCAAGAGACCGCCTAAAGCGGGGCTTGGTAAAGGTATATACACGTCATGTACTTTTAAAAGACATGCCATGTAATTTTCTTTTTAATTGTTATATCAGACCGGGGTTGCTTCTTGTTCACAAAAATCACCTCTTATCGGCTCGTCTCGTCTAGGAGCGACCGAAGCCAACGATTCTTCACTGATCCCCCGACCCGTCGTCCATTCTCTAATTTAACCTTCATTAATTTCTTTGGAATCTACATGGTGAGTTCTTCCTTATTCTAAATCCTTGTTCCCTTAATTTCTACTCTTTCGTAATATATTCTTGGTTGAACGTTTTAGACATTTTTTTAGATCTATGTCATTATAGGCTGATTCAAGGGCCAACTCTGGAGTATATCGATTGTACAATGCCAAGGTAGGTGGTTTGTGCGTTTCCATAGATAGTCTTTGAATATTATGTCCAAATTTTCCCAATACCCTAGATTGGGGTCTTGCATGTTTAGGTATTTTAACCTTTTTTATGCCTGGTATTCTTATTTTCTTGAGTTAGGGCTCTTGTTTTTAAATGGGATTATTTTGCGATGATATAGAGGTGTTTCCCATGTTTAATTTGATATTGACCGTGTGGTCCAGTTTTACCTATTATGATAATATCTTTCCATGCCTAGTGTTTTTATGATGGAGTGTTTTATCTGATGATGTGATATTCTCCATAGATTTTTAGCCAAGTAGTACTTTTAGGTTTACTTTGGCTGTTGAACATCATTTGTGCACGATTTCTTTACACAGGGCTGTGGGAACTTGGGGTAGTAAGACCATAGGGGGAATTGACGTTGAGGTCTTTCCCAGAGTGTCTATTATTCTTTATCACCCTGTAATACCATAGGGGTAATTGACATTGAGTGATCCCTCGGAGTGTCTATAGTTACTGTTACGAGACCACAGGGTGAATTGACGTTGAGTGCTTCCTCAGAGTGTCTGTAGTTTATCATTAGAATATTATAGGTGGAATTGATGGTGATTTATTCTTCAGAGAGACTTTGTTTTCCATGAGACCAAATGGGTTATACTGTGTGAGCTATCCCAGGGGGTCGTTATATCTTTATAGTTAAATGATAAGTTGAACCAGAGGGGTTTTTCTGTGAGAACTTACCCAAAGGGTAACTTGAGATCGATTGGTTGAACCAGAGGGGATAAGCTATGAGAACCTCCCAAAGGGTTTCTTGTTCTTGTTTGGTTTAATAATTAACTAATTTACATAAATTTAATTAAAATTGTAGGACTATTTACTTTTGAGTACTTCCTTGTTTATTACTTCATTTCGCCTATTACCTGCCATATATATTCACTGACTGTTAGGAATAGATCTTTGGGTGGTTTCCTACTAGGATTCGTCTCACACTCTATTTGGGTCATGCTTTTGGGCCCAAATAGATTATATTGTTTCAGGTATAGATAAGGGAAATCACCCTTCTACTTTAGGTACTCGACTGTTGTGGAGTTGGAGCGCATGGGACTAATCTGAGGCTTGTGATGCTGAGGAGTTGTTTACTTGTTTTCCTTTGTACTTTGGTTTAGTACTGTATTCCAGCATTGTCACTTGTTTGGATAATTTCCTAGATACTTGTGACATGCATCATTATTTATATATATATATATATATATATATGATGTAGTTGTCTATTTACCTTCAGTATTCCATTATTTATTGTTGTATGGTATTATTAATGCTTCGCTATTGTTATCTGTTTATTTTTGTTGCTTTACTCTGCCAATGAGGGTATAGTTTACTCACTATCACACCCAAGGACCTCACTGCTAGTCTGCAGCCTCTGGTATTTGGGAAAATATGCTTGAGGCCATGTGACCAACTGGGTACAGGGCACCTCTAGGCGGCACCTGGAACTGGGACGTTACAAAGTGGTATCAAAGGAGGTTCTTTTCTTCTGGACTTACTCTTTGAAGCCTATAGTTAGGGATAGGATGGAATAGGTAGTTGGTAATAAGCTTTTCCTAGGAGTAGCTAACCCGTGTACAGGGAAAAAGTAATTTACCACGATTATTGAAATTTTCTTGGTTTTGCAATTATTAAAGTTGATTTTATTTCACAGTTGGGTGATTCACATATTTTTTTCTATTATTGTTGATATTATTGAGGTTCTATTTCTATTTCAACCTAATGAGATTAGGGTATTCTATATCATGCATCATATAGGCACTTGATATAGATCACATTTCATGCATTTTGTTCATTCTATTTGGGGTGAATTGGCGATTTCATGTCGTTGTGATTGATGTTATGCTAGATATGGAAGATATTGTGATACATGCCTTGATAGAATACCTGATATTTAATAGGGTATTAAATTGTGTAAGGTTTTGTTTGAATGAATGAAAAACATTGGTTCTTGAGGTGTTATGGGACCTTATGGATCAGAATTTGGTGGATTATTACACTTTTATGCTTTTATATGACATATATAAGATTATAAGCTTTGATTTACGGGGATTATGGGCCCCCACAGATCAGAATTTGGCACTTTAATGTTCATTTCAGTGTTTTCCTGTGTTTTGGAGTAGTTTATGAGGATTATTTTCCAAAAAAACCTAGAATACATGGTGTGTATTGCTGAATACATTATTTGTATCCTTCTGTTTGGTAAGGAACTATTTTTCTTAAGTACACACCATGTACTTAGGGTATACGTTGTGTAGTCTCTAATAGTGTTACTACATGTGTGGATAGAGACATGGGGTTGGTAAATCTTTGTAGGAACACGCCATTTATTAGACGTAAACGTCGTGTTGTAGGGACTGTGTGTCTACCAGTGTGAATAACAAAAAATATAGATGAAACTTAGGTTATACATGTTGTGTAAATCTTGAATACATCATGTAGTTTAACCCATGTATCTGGCCGTGTGACTAACAACAATGGTCAGTGAAATACTTCTAGTACACTTCGTGTCTGGTACGAACACACTGTGTAGTCTCATTCTAGGAGAACTGTGTGGGTTAGTCATATAGAAGAACATTGGAAGGGGAAAATGATTAAAGTACATGCTATGTCTTAGGAGAACACACTGTGTGTATGGGGTGTTACACGACCAGGGTTGGAAGGAGAAGACGACCATGTGAAGGATTAAAGGAACATGCCATGTAGGGGTCATACACACCATGTATCCCTGTTTTGAAAAAAAACTTGAATTATTTTCTTGTCTTGGTCCTTTCTTGCACTTCTAAGTTTTAGACCTTGATAATCTTGAACTAAGGTGTGAACTTGACCTTGAAAAGTCAAGACACCATGATGTCCTATGGTTGTACGCCAAATTTAGGGAAGTGACCAAACACTATACATGGTAGATCAGGGATTACCAGCAGACCCTCCCCTCTTTCTTGTCTTGGCACCAACCCTCATTCTGGATACAGGTGTCGATGCACAGTTCCGAGAAGGCTTCATGAGGTTTATCCAGACCTTCCAGGGAGCACCGCATATTGCCCCGTCTATGGAATAGTTGACGTGAGTCTTTCAGCAGTAGCAGCATCCCACATTATTAGGGGATGGAGGACCTCAGGCTATAGAGTTGTGGTTAGAATCCATGCTATCGATTTTTTAGCATCTGAAGATGCCTCCGGAGAGGAGGGTGAAGCTCTCTACGAATATGCTTCGGGATTCCACCAAGAGATGGTGGGATGTGATCTCATAGGTAGGATGCTGGTAGGTTATGGAGTGGGATGACTTTCAGCATACCTTCTATGATTACTTCTACCCTAAGACTTTGAGGGATAATCGAGACCAAGAGTTCATGTGTCTAGATCAGGGTACTATTTTAGTTATGGAGTATTCTTCTCACTTCCCAGAGTTGCAGCACTTCACACCTATTCCAGGGGGTGATGAGTTATTCCTTGTGAGGAAGTTTGAGGATGGTCTTAGGTATGACATCTGATCTTAGGTGAATATCTTCAGGTTGATGACCATATCTTCAATAGTCAATCAGGCACTGATCATAGCGCACAACCTGAGGGATTATGGATTTGTGGTCCAGGTCGGTTCAGTATCCAGAGTTGGTTCTTCTCCGACTGATAGTAGGAAGCGTCATAGGGAGTCTACATGTGGAGATATGAGTAGGTGAGATACAGCTTCAAGTAGCCAGGTGGTATTCTACCATTGTGGGAAGGGTAGGAATATGATGTCACATTTCCCAAGAGACCCAATGGAGTTCCGATCTTGAGGGAAGATGGGCGATCTTCAGCAGTTCTGTCAGTTTTTCTCACTGACAGCTGGTGACAGGGTTTCCTCTATGACTCCACATTCAGGAGATTCACTACCAGTTTCTCATCAGTCTGGGAACTGGATTTCTTCAGGTCGTTTAGGCCGAGGTGGAGGTCACGACCATGGTATCCAGGCACCAGGCTTTCAGTGACAACAGGGTGGATAGGTAGGGTCGTAGGGCCACATTACAGGTTAGACTTTTGTAGAATAGCAGAACCAGTAGGAGAATGATCTCAGACCCTCCATAGTTAGTTTTATGATGCTAGTTGCCTCAATTTTAGCTTCTTCACTTTTCAATATAGGTTCTTCCCATAGATTCATATCTATTGCTATTGTGGAGAGCCTTAGCCTCTGTATATTTTCTTTAGTTGATGTCTTGATGCTGGAAACTCCGTTGGGGACATGAACAGATAGTGTAAGTCGGTGCAAGGAGTGCCCTCTTTAGTTTGGTGGGTGTCACTTCTCATGGGACCTTTATGTCTTAGAGATGACGGGCTATGACATCAATTTTGGGATGTACTAGTTAGTTACTTTCCAGGATATTTTGGAATACTATCATCATAGGGTGAATTTTACATCGCCAGAGGGTGGTTTGTTCTTACATAAGGGTTAATAGGGTGTCCATGCTAGAAGAACAGGACCCAAGCATCATGGGTTGGGAGGAGTTACAGCCCAGATTGCTATTATGTATCTAGATGACCAGGGGACTTCTCAGTTGGACTTTCCTCCAATGGTCGATCATTTCGGGGATGTCTTTCTAGAGGACTTTCTAGGTTTTCTACTGGAGTGAGAGGTGTACTTTTCTATTGATCTTGTTACAGGAGCATCACCAGTGTCCATTCCTCCTTATAGGATGGCTACACCAGAGTTACAGGAGCTCAAGAAGTAGTTGGAGGAGTTGTATGAAAAGTGTTTCATCTGACCTAGTACTTCTCCTTGGGGTTCACCTGTCCTTTTTGTGAAGAAGACAGACAATACCCTTAGACTTTTTGTGCATTATCGGAAGCTGAACCAATTGATGGTCATGAACCGATATCCCTTTCTGAGGATTGATGATCTCTTTGATCAACTTCGAGGAGCCCGAGTGTTCTCAAAGATTGACTTGAGATCTGGTTATCATATTTTGCACATTAGACCATCAGATATACCTATTACATCCTTTAAAAGTAGGAATGTTCTATATGAGTATGTGGTTATGCCATTAATTCTCACGAATGCGCCTACAGTTTTCATGGAACTAATGAACCGAGTGTTCCATCCATACTTGGATTCTTTTTTGGTAGTATTCGTGGAAGATATCATGTTGTACTCTCACACTCGACATGACCATGACACACACCTTGAGATCGTTTTGAGTACACTGAGATGGAATCAGTTATATTCTAAGCTCTCAAAATTTCAATTTTGGATGGACCACATTCACTTCTTGGGTCATTTTATCTCAGAGACAGGAGTATTAGTAAACCTCAAGAAAGTGATAGTAGTAGTTTCCAGGGATCATCTGAAGAATGTCTTTGAGGTACGAAGTTTTCTAGGGCTGGCTAGATACTACAGATGTTTCATACAGGAATTTTCAAGCTTATCAGTTCCACTGACGGGCCTGACTAAGATTGGTGTGAAGTACTTATGATCAGATTTTTGTGAGTCAGCCTTTTTGGAGCTGAAAGGGAGGTTTACTTCAGCACCAATACTAGTTTTCCAAGAGCTAGGAAAGAGCTATATTTTTTACTATATTGCATCAGGTATTGGGTTGGGAGTAGTGCTTATTCAAGGTAAAGGAGTCATTGCGTATGGGTATTGGAAGATGAGGCCACATGAGAGAAATTACCCGGCGCACAATCTTGAGTTGGATACAGATGTTCATGCTTTATGTTGTTTGAGACACTGTCTTTTGGGAGAGCATTTTTTGGTTTTCACTAACCACAAAATACTCAAATATATATTCACTCAGCGCGATATAAATTTGAGATAGAGAAGGTGGTTTGAGTACCTTCAACCTTTTGACTTTGAGCTTGCGTACAAGCCTGGGAAAGGCAACGCAATACCTGATGTATTGGGCAGGAGGACTCAGATACAAGCAGTTTAGGAGGCTAGTAGTGAGTGGAAGCTTATAGATCTATTATCTAAGATGCATTTGGAGATTCACGATAGACAGGGGAGGATATTTCTTTCTTTTGTAGTTGTTACCTCTAATCTACTTGATCGAGTCCGAATGAGGAATATATCATATTCTGAAGGCCTAGTCCTACAGGAGAGTGTGTTAGGGGAGGACCCTATTATTGGATGGATTGTAGACGAGGATGAGATCTTGCATTTTAATGGGCGCGTATGGGTGTTAGTAGACATACACAAAGAGCTAATGTGGTACTTTCATTCCTCAGTTTGATATTTACATCCTGGTGTCACCAAGATGTAACTAGATCTACACTATCAATATTGGTGGCCTAGTATGAAGAGATATGTTTCTATTTTTGTCATGAGGTGTTCCAATTGTCAGCAGGTGAAGGATTAGAATTAGTGACCAGAAGGGATTTTTCATCAGTTACTCATTCCCGAGTGAAAGTGGAAAAATGTCACGATGGACTTCGTGATAGGTTTGCTAAGTCTGGTTCGAAGTAATGATGCAATTTGGGTCATCATTGAAAGGCACACGAAGTTTTCACACTTATTGCCAATTAAGTAGACCTTCAGTGTTGATGAGATGGGAATATTTTACATCCGAGATATCGTACATTTACATAGGGTTCCATACTCTATTGTGTTAGACAGGTATTCTCATTTTAATTCTCGGTTCTGGCAGGTGATACAGAGGGAATTGGGTACACAAGTACTTCTGAGTACATATTACCATCCCCAGATAGAAGGCCAATATGAGCGTATGATTCAGTTGATGGAGGACGTGCTTCAAGCATTCATCCTAGATTTTAGAGGTTCTTGGGAGAAACAAATACCTCTTGTGGAGTTTTCCAACAATAATAGTTTTCAAGCAACTATTCAGATGGAACCTTACGAGGCTTTGTACGGTAGGCCATGCCGATCACCCCTATATTATCTTGAGGCAGGAGAGGAAGCTATGTTGGGACCTTTCCTTGTTTAGGAGACCACAGAGCATATAGAGTTGATTTGTAAGAGGATTTCTACTGCACAATCATGATATAAGTCTTATGTTGATAGAAGGAGATGACCTCTAGAGTTCGATGTCAGAGACCAGGTTTTCTAGCGTGTAACACCGAGGTTGGGATACCTGAGGATTAGGAGACTGGGTAAGCTTTCGCTGAGATATTTTGGACTGTTTGAGGTTTTGGAGAGAGTCATGGTAGTTTCTTATTAGTTGTAATTTCCTCAGAGGTACCAGGCTATGCACTATGTTTTCCACTTTTCTCAGCTACGACGTTACTTCTCATACTCGACCCATGTCTTTCAACCCGAGGAGTTTGAGCTGGAGGTGGATACATCATTCAAGGAGCATCCTATTTAGATTTTTTATCATAGTTCAAGGGTTCTTCAGGGCTGTTATATTCATTTGGTATGAGTTATATAGAATCATGGGCAAGTATAGGGTGAGACTTAGGAGAGGGAGGTTGATGTACGATCGTAGTGGCTGGAGCTATTCCAGGATTCTTCTTCTACGCCACCTTGGTAGAGAAAATTCAAGGATGAATTTCATTAATGGGGGAAGTTTATTAGAACCCGGACCTTATTTTTAGGTATGGGTTTTTCTTTTATGGTGTTTTTGAAAAAAAATAGGAGAATCTAAAAATTTAAGGAGTACACGTCGTATACTTAGGATTACACGTTGTGTACCCAGTTGTCATGGGTGACTGTGTACTGGCCGTGTAACGGCCGAGTACATGGCCATGTGGGGTGAACTGAAGATCGCCTAAATTGGGGCTAGGTAAAGGCATATACACGCTGTTTACTTTTAAAATAAATTTTATGTACTTTTCATTTTGATTGTTATATCGGACCAGGGTCACGTCTCGTTCACAAAAAACACTTATTCTCAGCTCGTCTCATCCAGGAGTGATCGAAGTCGATGAATCTTCTCTAAGCCCCCAAACCACCTCCCATTCTCTGATTTAAACATTTTCTATATAGTTGGAATCACCATGGTGAGTTCTTTATTCTTCTAGATCCTCATTTCTTGATTTCCCCTCTTTTGTGAGATATCCTTGGTTGAACGTTATAGATGTTTTTGTAGATATACATCATTCTAGGCCAATTCAAGGGCCAAATCCAGAGTATATTGATCATACAACACTAAGGTGGGTGGATTGCGCCTTTCCATAGTCTTTAAATATGATGTGCAAAAGTCACCAATACCCTAGATTGGGGTATTGTGTGTTTAGGGATTTTAACCCTATTGATTCCTACAATTCTTGTTTTCTTGAGTTAGGGATCTTGTTTGTAAATAGAGTTACTTTTTCATGATTTGGAGGTGTTTGACCATATTTGATTTGATATTGACCGTGTGTTCTAGTTTTTCTTTTTATTCTACTTACTTTCTATGTCCAGTGTTATTAAGATGGAGTGTTTTATCTGATGTTGTGATATGCTTTGTAGATTTTTATCCAAGTAGTACTTTAAGGATTACTTTGGTTATTGAACATAGTTTGCGCATGATTTCTTTACGTAGGATTTTGGGAACCTAGTGTAGTAATACCATAGTGGGGATTGATGTTGGGGGATTTTCCAGAGTGTTTATTATTCTTTATCACGCTATGAGACCATAGGGGGGATTAGCATTGAGTGCTTCCTCAGAGTGTCTATAGTTACTGTTACAAGACCACAGGGGGAATTAACGTTGAGTTATTCCTCAGAGTATCTGTATTTTATCATTAGAAAACTATATGGGGAATTAATGATGATTTCTTCCTCATAGAGTCTTTGTTTTGCATGAGAACAAAGGGGTTAGAATGTGTAAGCTATACTAGGGGGACGTTATAACTTTATTGTTAAATGATAAGTTGAACCATATGGGTTAGGCTATGAGAACTTACCCAGATGGTTAACTGAGATTGATTGGTTGAACCGGAGGGGATAGGCGATGAGAACTTCCTAGAGGGTTGATTTTTTTCATTTGGTTGAATAATTGACAAATGTAAACGAATGTAATTGAAACTGGGGGACTATTTACTTTTGAGTAATTCCTTTTTTATTGCTTCATTTCACTTATTACCTATTATATATATTCATTGACTGTTAGGCACATATCATTGGTGGTTGCCTTCTGGGATTCATCTCACATCCAGTTTGGGTCATGCTTTTGGGATCAAATAGATTATATTGATGCAGGTATAGATAAGGGAAAGCACCCTTCTACTTCAGGTACTTGACTATCATGGAGTTAGAGAGCATGGGACCAAGTTGAGTCTTGTGATGCTGAGGAGTTGTTTACTTGTTTTCCTTTGTACTTTGGTTTAGTACTGTATTCCAGCATTGTGACTTATTTGGCTGCTTTCCAAGATACTTGTGACCTGCATCATTATTGATATATTATATATATATATATATATATATGTTGTAGTTTTCTATTTACCTTAAATCTTCCATTGTTTAATGTTGTATGGTATTATTAATACTTCTTCTATTGTTATCTATTTATTTCCTCTACATTAATATTCCAATGAAGTCATAGTTTCATCACTATCACACCCAAGGCCCTCGCTGCTAGTCGGTAGCCTTTGGCGTTTGGGGAAATTTGCTTGAGGCCATGTGACCAACTGGGTATGGGGTACCTTTGGGTGGCACCTAGAACTGGGATGTTACAACTATTTATTAAATGTTTTTTATGGATGACATGTGGATTCCATGGGTCGGTGTATGGTATTAAGGATAACCCATTGGTTTCTAATTCAAACATTAGAGCTACCATGTTAGGATTTTCTTCCAGATCACTATGATTGGGTGTTCCATGAGTTTATTATGAATTTATACTCTATCTAGTTTTTTTACCTAATTTTGGAAAAAATCCATTCCCAGTTTAGGTATGTGAATGTTGGGGTGTCCCTGATGTTTTTGGAGTCTGTTATCTTAGTGATCGTGTCTAGGGATCTTTTTTCTCAAGGATGTAATATCTTGTTGTGTTTTGAGAAGGTTTTCACGATTAGTGGGATTATGTATCTTTGGTGAAGATCTTTATTATGGGTGTGCCTAGATAAGTCTTCACTATTTTATAGAAATTATAAATGGTGGGGAGAACTATTCCAAGTATCTATGTGTTTTCCCATTCTTATGGAGTGATGTTTTGGGATGAATTTGGTTGTGAAATTGTGTTCTATAGATTTAGTCACCTCTGATAATTTAGTTGTGGTATTTATTTTTTATCATATTATTTAGTTTGTGATTCGATTGGATCTTAGGAGCAGTAGTAGAAATATTAATATTCCCAATCTCAGTAAGATCATAGAAGTGTCTATCCGAACATAATCATTTTTTGTCTCTTCACTTTTTTTTAGTGATGATTCATCTTATTAAGACTCCTAGTTCATTTCCTACTGGAGAATTATGGTTCTTTTAGTTGTGTTTATCCTGATTCATGGGTTCTTCTTACCTTTTGTTATTGGTTTTGAGGTTTTGTAAAGTTGGTTAGTAATTAACTCCTCATTAGAGGGAAGATAGTATTTGCATTCCGAATTGTCCAATGTTTATAAGAACTTTCTAGGAGAAGAATGTGACATGTATGGCAGTTTTTTACACCCTAATATGTCACTTTATTTCTCTGGGTCCTGTGTTTTTTTATCCCTTGGGCTTGGGGTGTCCCGTGGTTGAAATTTTGAGTTTTAGAGGTTTTTATAGGGTTTTACGATTTGGCACACAGTTTGAGAAACTATGAAGTAGAAATTGTGCATATTATGTAGTGTTGGAATGGATGGAACACACAATCTTCACATGGTTATAGAAATTGTGTGATATAACCATGTGAATTACGCAAGTTGAGGTAGTGGTATATCCACAGTCTACGCAAGGTTTGGAAAACTGTGCTAAATAACGGTGTGAACTGCCCAGTTTTGAGTATTTTTCTATTTTCACTATTTTTAAATTGGGTATTCCACTCCAACACACCCCCATTAAACCCTCACATATATGGGACCTCTTCTTGAGTTCTCCATATTTATCCAAGAACCTCTAAGTGGATTTAGTGTGATTCTTGGGTGTTCATTCATCTGAATCAAGAGGTATGAGTATATACTCTCTCTTTATCTTAGTTTCGATATTTCTATCTAATATTCTCTAACCCTAATGTACATGGGTTTATGATATTCTTGGTTAGGGTTATTAAGAACTGGGGCTTTTTTTTGTAAATTTTTTGATCCATCCTAGAGGTTCCTTTCTGGTGTATTTCGTTGAAGGTGACATGATTCCACCAATGAGGAAGTTGTTTAAATTTAATTTCCTTTCATTTAATATTTCTATGTATTATTTTATTTATAAATTCATTTTAAAATTAGATAATTATTATTTGGTTATCTAGGTTTTATTTATGATTTTTTTTTTTAAATTACCATGGTTTTCATTTGGCATGAAGATGAGAATTTTGTGGTTAAATAGTGAATTGATGAAAATAGGTGTTTTATACATTCTACTTGTTTAATAAAATGATTAAGATGGTTTTATGTAAGAAAAGAACATTTTCATTGGGTTTTAAGCCAACTTTTATTTTCAAATTGTTTTTACTTTTTGTGTTTAAAGGGTTTCCATGTTTCAAAGGGTGGTGTTGTTTTATAAAGTAAGATTGAGTTTCCCTTGGGTTATTTTGTTTTGATTATTGATAATTATGATTTCCATTGGAATTATGTTTGATTCCAAATTATTAAAAAAATGTATTTAAAAATGTATATGTTATATTTGATAAGATAAATTCTTGGTTAGTACTTTATGAAGTGATTATTTGTTGTTTTTATTTCTTCCTTGTGATCCCCCTTGTGTTTTTTAATGATGATATATTTATCCATGTGATGGATGTTGTGATGTGGTTAATGATGTGATTATGGGTTGGGGGTATTTATAAGAAATGTATGTGAGGATGGAAGGACATGATTGTGGTGTTATCCCTTTAGGATTTATTATTTTCATGTGATGACATAGGATTTATTCATGTCCCACCTCCTTTAGTTATTTCACGAGTAACCCTTGGTTACTAAGTGGGAAGTAGTGGGATGTTACTGGGATATTTGAGATTTATGCACTAGAAATTAACCCCTAGTGGTACATAATATCTAAATAATTGGGTGTCATAGATGAGACTAGGTAGGAGTAATTTGGTTTGTGGATGTGTGACCATTAACCTTCCATCATTAGATCCACCTTTGTGTATCTTGTACTGCCATGTTAATCCTTATGGTGTTGCCTCATTCTATATATGATATGTTGTGCCATTAATTATTGATTCCCAAATTATCTTATTATTTATTGGATGGACTTTATTTATGATTTAATCCTTTAGTGATGTAGTCTTCATGTTGAATAATTCGGTTCCATCCATTTATTGGAATTATATGTGAACTGTTATGGTTATGTTTTGTTATAGATTTCCCTTATTTCCTTTGTGACCATTGATATGGATGTGTAAAATCTTTTAATAAAAAAAAGGGTGATCTAGTTTTCAAAGTTATGTTCTTAGTTTTCATGCTTCTATAAAGTTTTAAACCATGTGTGGGTTTATTTTAAAAATTGTGATATTTGAAATATAAAGGATTGAATTTTAATTAGGTGTGGTTTTGGTAAAACATATTTATGGAATGTTTTATAAATGTACTACTTTGAGAAAGGGAATGTTCTATATTTGGTTTATTCCTATATCATGTAAAAAGGAAATTAAAACCTATTTGTATATATTACTTTCAAAATGGTTTTTTTGTTTCTTTTATAAAATGAAACAGAAAAAATCATGGTGGTATCCTATTAGCCTTTAGCTCACACCCTAAACTCTCACATTGGTGGGTATGTGGTTTTCATGTCTTATACAGGTCTCTCAGGCCTTGTATTTTGGGTTGGATTTATTTCCATCTTCCATGGAAATTTTATGGTCTTTTAGGACTATGGAAGTGACTCTAGAGTCATGCATAGATAGTTTTTGGTCCTTTAGTTTCTTGGAAGCAATTGGATCGAGTTATGTTTTAGTATCTTTGGCCTTTCATTCATTTTCTTTCATTTTCGGTTTTTAGTTTTAATTTCCTTATGTTAATTTGTAAAAATATTTTTATAAAAAAGTTTTTAGGTGTGTAAAACCATTATCTAAAAGATTTATGTTATTTTGAGATTTATTCCATGTTTGGATATTCTAGTTATCATTATCAACTGTTCATTTATTTTTTTTTCGTTCCTAATTTTATGAGGGTGAAACTACCCCCAACGGTTATGTTCAATACCCTTGATGCTTTTCATCAGCCTGGTGGGATCGAGGACCTCACTCGGTTATGCTATTGGTTGGATTGGGTGATGTTATGGTGGGTGGGTTGGGCCAGTTTGTTACATGATCCTTCCTACTCAGAGAATCAACTGCCTTGTTTTCCTTCCCAAAGTGGTAATGTATTGAGCATTCATAGTCATTGAACAGTTCTAACCATATCCTTTGGTACATGTTCAGCTCCTTTTGTGTGACTATATACTTTAATATCTTTTGGTCAGTATAGATATCTCACTTTTCACCAAAAATATTATGCCTACAAATTTTAAATGTAAACACTAAAACTTCCAACTTCAAATCATTTGTTGGGTAATTTTTCTCTTGGGTCTTTAATTGATTTGATGTATAAAAAAGTACATTGTTATTTTTCATCAAGATTCATCTGAAACCCATTAATTAAAATTCACTATATTTTATAAATACTTCACCACTATAGAGTAATGTAATCATAGGTGGAGTGACTAATCTATTCTTAAGCTCCTTGAAGATTTCTTTTCATTCTTTAATCAATAGAAACTTCTCTCACTTTAATGTTAACTTATCTAGAGGGTTATACATTCATGATAATTTTTTCAAAAATCACTAGTAATATCTAGATAAACTACTAAAATATTTCATAGTGATTGGTCTTTTCCATTCCTCAATAACCTCTATTTTTTATGAATCCACAAATATACCCTCTATTATGATCACATGAAAAAAGAAGGATAGTTTTTATAGCTAAAATTAACACAATATAATATTATTGTATAATTTCTCCTTTCATATAATCATGTTCACAATCCTCAAATTCTCTTAATGTTCATCCCTTATATTAAAATATTTGATAATATAATCAATAAATGCTACCATGGATTTTTAAGGAAATTTCTAAATAATCTATACATCAAATCTATAAATATTTTAATGGAATTGAATTAATAAGAATTAATAATTTCCATACCTTGTGTGAAATTCTATCATGGTTATATATTCTCTCTTTACCCTTGTTATATGGTTTCTAGATCAAATATCCACCACTGAGAAATATTGAGACCCTCTAAGATGATTAAAAAATCATTAATATGGGATCGAGGATACTTGTTATTCATTATGATCTTATTAAACTCATGATAATATATGAAATTATATAATGATCCATCCTTATATTTTACAAAGAGGACAATTACACCCCACATTGAAGCACTTAGTCATGTAAATCCATTTTCCATATTCTCCTGAATCTATTTCTTTAATTCTTCTTATTTATTGGATTCCATATTATAAGGTATCATTGATAAAGGGGTAAAACCATATATGAGTTCAATAGAAAACTCAACCTCCTGATTCTAGGGAATACCATGTATTTATTCAAGAAAAACATCAATATATTCATGTACAATAGTCATGTCTTCAATGTTGACATATTATCCAATCATTTGAGCTAAATATCCATCATTATTGGGTATGAAGACCCAGATTATAGGGGTTTTATTCCAAAGGGAGTACATTATACTCCTTTCATTTATACTTTATAATATGATGATTAAGAATCCAAAATGATGTTTTTCTATCTCGATAGTTGATATGAGATTTATGGAGAGAAATATAGTCTACGAATAGTATCACATCGAATTCCACTAGGGGAAGGAGAACTAGATCTATAGGGATTATATTCCCACAAACCTTGATTATAGAGGATTTAAATAACATAAATATAATCAACACACCACATGGTGTTTTCACCAATAATTCTATATCCAATGTTTGAGATGGTGAATCAATACTCTTAAAAAACATGTGTGATATAAAATAATATAAATAACCAAAATTAGATAATACATTCACAAATCTACAATAGATAATATGTTAACTTTAACTACATTATTATCATGGTATACTTTAGTGTTTGTGACTTCATAATCTCTTCTATGTTCCCTTGGTTTATGAGGTTTTTGATGCCTAATATCCCCATTATACCTTGGGTTGGGGAATTGATTTCATCAATTCCAAAACATTTGAAGTGTTGAAGCATGAGTGTATTATTACCTTAGACCTTATTTCCATTCATTGTGTTAATGGGATATTTTATAATTCCTCTATAATAATGAGCTTGATGGCCAATCCTTCCACATTTAAAATACTTTCATGTTCCCTTTCAACTTTAACCTGGGTGTCTTGACCCACATTTATGGAATATAGGTAGTTGATCTTTCTTCCCTGCTTGTGATTTATTAGAGTTTTCATGATAATTGATTTTCATTTTCTTATCTCTATAATAATAATATTCTCCATTTCTTATGTCAACTGTAAGTGCACATCAAAAAATTTCTATGTAACTACCAAAGTCCCTTATTGTCAATTCCTTTCTAAGACTTGGTTTTATGCCACTAAATAATCATTAGATCTTACTATCTAGGTTAATAATAAAACTACAGGTATGCAACAATAGTCTTATAAAATTTTCCTCATAAGTACCCACTGATTCCTCCTCCTTTTCTTTCAAATATAGGAATTCTATCTATATTTTCATTTATAAAATTCTTGAGGAATATTTAGTGAAAAATATTTTCCTGAACTCCTCCCATTACATAGATTCGGAATCTTCCTTGTTCACCATATTCTTAAATAGAGACCACCATTTTTCATCCTCTCATTCCATATGATAAAAAATTAAAATGACCTTCTCGTGGTATAATAATTGGAGGATAGAAAATATCTTCTCTATAATTTTGATTCATTTATTAGTAATTATTGGGTTTAAAACCCCACAAAAAAGGTGGGGCTTTCATCATAAAGGACTTGATGGAATGTTTTTCCTTCCTTCCTTAGTGTGTTTGGGAGCTCAATAAAATTATAATTATTGTTTATAGATTGGGATATTTGAGTGAGAATATCCATGATATTTTTACTCATACCCCTATTTATTTATTTTTATCATTGTGCAAAATATCAACATTATCCATCACATCCATTGTTAACTCAATTACTCCAAGATCCATCCATTACGTTAAATAAATGAAAGTTGAATTATAAGAAAGTTAATAATTATATAAAAAGGATAACTATGAACATATAAAATATAATTCATAAATTACATGTAAACACTAGATTATAAATCTATAGGTTTCAATCTTGTTTATCCATGGAATTTTCTTATTAGGTTCTCTGACCTACTAGTTATATTTTACATCCTCAAATTCCATTTAAATCCATTATAATGGTTCATAAATATTATATGAATTAACCAAAGAGTATCCCCTTAGAGTGTCAAACTATGTATGTAGTTTGGGCCACTTATTATGCACCAAGTGAATATTGATTTATTATTTAACTATACTTTTTCATGGTTATTAACCATATGTGAATCTATGCTAGAGCTTGTATCTACATGTTTGAATCTAGACATGGATGTAATTAACCGGAAAGTTTACACTCAATAATTTACCAAAGTTTTTGGATTTTTCCCTACATTTACTTTTATCCTTATGGTGTTTCACTATTTTTCCCTTTTTATAACCCCTAAAAACAAGTAAACCCTTTTCTAATACAAATTGAGTCATCATAAACCCATACTCCTGGATCAAGTGCTAAAAATAAATTATTTAAGCACTTGCGTTCATACAAACAAAGAAAATATAATATCACTTAAATCATTTAACATTAATTAAACACTTCATATCACAATACCAGAACCCAGATTTCTAGTGTATTTTGAGAGTATCTATAAAAAATCTTATTTCACATAATTGTGAGCATTTCACTATAATTACACTATAATGGACCTCCTTATAAATAGATCGTATAATATTCTCATCTTCATAACATGGGGAATAGAAAACATAAGAAGGGATAAGCTCAAACACATAGTAAGTGAATAATATATCATGGGTCATAAAGGATGATATAAGGTCATGTAATCTCAAATGATCAAACATATATCATGTCTTAAGAGTTCATAATCATGGGACAATATTCATGAGGCATGGAGTATAACATAATCATATAACATAGGAATGTTCCATAAGAATAAGCATAAGAAATCATAACATTGTGAATATAGCATAACTGTAATTATATCCACACATAGTCTTGTGAACATAGTTTTACTGTAATTATTTCCACACACAGTGTTGTTAACATAGCTTATCCAAAACCATTTCCACTCATAGTCTTGTAAACATAGCTTATTTATAATTATTTACACACACAAAAACATTACCTCATGAGATATAAATCATTAACAAATGAATTTTAGGGCTATATAGGACCCCATCCATCACAAAATGATAATCCATTTTATGCCACACAAATTTAACCATATATCATATTATATAGAACATAATGAAATAAAATTGGTTTTATAATAGTTACAAATGGTATCAGATAAAATGTTTTCAAGCGTTGGATTGGTTGATACTAAAAATTAAATCACCAAAAATGAGTATTTTATAAGTGAATTTATAGTTTTATTCATGAAACATAACTCTAACGGAGATGGATATTTTAGAGATAAATATTAAAATGTAATTGTGCCATAAAAATTGTTCATAGAAAACATTTCTTATGATTTCCATAAAAGGAGAATTACAAGTAACTTTCAAAGAGATAGTTTTTCAAGAAGATAGTCATGAAAACATTTTTTTAAAACACCAATTTAAAATAAATTGAAATAATATATCCTTGAAAGGAAATAATGGTTAATTAAATAAATGTGGAGTAAAAGATAAATATATGATCATCAAAAGAAATTTCTATTTAGTATTTTAAAAAATCTATATTGAAACCACATAATTAAAAGATTAATAAAGATTCCATTTGCAAAAGGGTAAATAGAAATATGAAGATCATGATAAATAATACATGTTTTTAATTAAAAATAAGAAATGTGGCCATTTTTAAGAATAATGAATATGGATATGGAGATAAAAAGATTATTGGAGATGATGTTAATTATTCTAACCAACATTATACTTTTATAAGAAATAAATTCATCATGGAAGAACAATTGAATTAAAATTTCATTTTCCCCACAGAGAAATAGAAATTACCATATAATAAAATATTAGGGTGGGAGAAACCGAGCATAAAATAAGTTCAAGATGAAATATTATAACTTAAAAAAAGGAGATTTCAGTTAACCAAATCCCTTATCTTTACACTCAAATTCCAAGAAAATGATTTAACCTTTAGTATAATAAACTTAACCACATTAAAAATATTTTTTGGGAACCTTATTAATATCTATTTATTTTTCTATTATTTAATTATAATCATTTATTATACATTTATTTTCTAGTTAACATTTATTTTCATCATCGCATGTTGTTAATTTTGATTATTACACACGTGTTTCATAATGGATCAAGCCTCATTATTTAAAACTAATTTCATCATTAATAGATTAAAAATTTTAAATAAATAATTTATTTTCAATTATTTATACATATCCATGTTCATTTTATGGAAAATTTAGGCATGGTTTGCGAGAATGGGATCCATGATGTGCTTGTTTCATGTAATTTACTAATACCAATGGATTACTATAAAATGATCATTAATTTTCATTTCATACCTCTAAAACCATACTCAGGGAATATATTAATCCTTAATATAACATATATTCATCAAATATATTTTATAATCATTCATTTAAGAAGGTGATGAAAAAATATTTCGTTCATGGTGGCGATAGTCTGCATGCAACATGATTGACATTTTTATTTTTCAAACGGTTGGGAGGAAGGTAGGAAATTGTTATTAAATCAAAATAATAAAATTTAAATATAATTATTATATTAATATAATTATTTTATCATGGGAAGAATATATTTGGAGGTGGTAGAATAATATAAAAATAATATAAATGAAAAATCAGTGATTATGAATTTTTACCTTACTCCTCAAGAAAACTCCTTGATCCCCTTTAGTATAGTCTTTTGGTGAGACCATAACCTCTATAAATTTGTATATGGATTCGGGGATATATTTTGGAATAATTGTTTTGGGCTAATATTCTTGTGTTTTTTAGAAAAGTGGGGTGATGAAGGGAACCTTTTATAAGTTAGAGGGGTGACATTTTTCTAAATACTCATAACTTTATATAAAATTCATGCACTTTCAAAGGTAGGTGGCACAAAAAGTGAACAATAATATATTTTAGATGATTATTGGTTAATCCACCTCCAATACACACAAATAAGGGATATAAATTGAGATATTTTAAGCCTTTTACTATAACTCCCCGACCCTAGAATCCCGGAGTCGGTGCATTATTACATTAAATTGGAATTATTACAAAAAATAAAATACTTAAGGACCGTTTAGTTTAGTATTCTTGTAAAGATATATTACAAACATGATACCCATAATACATTGGTAAAACAAAATAAAACATGCTACATAATAACTGAAATAAACTGCACCCTTGAAAGCTTAATCAAAGTTATCTTCTTCATAACCTGGAGAGAGAAACATAATATGGGTGGTCTCAAATGATAAGTAAGGGTAAGTAAAATGGAATCAATAATGAATCCATATATATGGAAATTTAAATAACTTAGCATGCTTTCCATTAACACAACTAGATGAGGCACAAGTAATATGGAAATTAAGAAACTGAAATAAATTCCATAAAATAATAAACTGGGAATGAACTATATCCATAGATATGTAAACACAAAATCTCATGGATAAATAATAATTGAAACTAAATATGTGAAAAATATTTCTCATAAGACGTTATGTATTAGGAACATAAACACCTATTACCATCAAGATTTTTTACATGACTATTTAAAACACGGATAGAAACCCATTTTATTTGGCCAACTTATTTATCTCATGATAACATGTCAATTCATTGAGGAGCTATATAAAGTCTTGGATCCTCCCATCATTCATAGTCCAAATAATTACTCACATTTAATAATCAAAATAACTAAAAATCCTTATCAAATATCTATATAGAATGAGAAATACTGATCTATCAATAATTCCCCAATAATCAAATAACTGTCAAAGTGATCCCCATATGAAAAATGGTATACGATTTAGGTAATACAAACATAAATTATAATAGAATTGGGATATTAAATTAAACCTCTAATGAAAAATTATTACAATAAACTGATTTCTTCAAGGGAAGTTAACAATCATAAAAGGAAGTGAGATTAAGAACATTTGAGAAGAATAATCTTTAAACATTCCAAAGTGTCTCACACCACTTTGAAACATTTAAATCATAACCACCAGAAAGGTATGGAATTAAATTAATATTATAATATCATGAGAATAATAGGATTCATGATATAATATATCAAAAAAATATTTAGTTATTTCATACAAAATAAGTAAGTAGTGAATATGAAATTAATCATACAGATTTAAAGAGTGAGATGAAAATCTCTTACCTTATCCTTATTTTTTGTTGTGTGGTATTTATCATCCTATATTTTGGTTTATATTATGTTACTAAATAATAATGTAACCATACTCATGTTTATAATATCATATATTAACTTCATACAGTATTTTATTATCTATTTGTTAACACACTTTCATTATTTTAACTGTTTTGGGTGTTAATGGCCTAATTTTATCAAGTACGTTTTCACTTGTTATTTGTTGTTATTATTAAAGATATAATGGTTTCAAAATATCAAAAATTTAAACCATTAATATATTATCTTATATATTCATTACATAGGTATTTATAATAATTCATAATATTTGGAGATTAGCAATGAAGTGCATCGTTCATGGAGACGGTTGGTCGTACGTACGCATGAACGCTACTATCACTACTTTGTTGTATTAAAAGAATTAAAAAAATGATGAATATGTATATTATAATTACATTACAATATATATGTTATATATGTTAAATATTTTTATTAAAACCATCCTTTATACATTCCATGTATGGAATGAATGAGTCATATTTCTTTGAGGGGGGCAGTTGTTCACACTTCCGCAAACGAAATTATCCTATTTACTCAACTTGTAAAGCATAAATGTGTGTTCTAAATAAAAATTACAGAATCATAATATTTTTTAAATAACATATATATCAGATATAAATATTTTCTCCATCATAATGGCCACCATGATAGGTGGTAGGGAAAAATTGAACAATCATCGTTTCATGAGGCTGTGTTTTTTCATACACAGAAAAAGTATGTTTGTTACCCATTATATGGAGGTGTGTTTAAGTTTTAGTTGAACCCTTTTCATAAAAACATCCTTGTATATTTAGGATAATTTTTTTCTTATGTAATCATATAATAAGGAGATTATATGGAGTGGATAATGGAAATGAAATTAGAAGGCATGAGAGAATGTGTTATCACTTAATCGGGTAACCTCTTTTGGTTGGTACCAAAAGCATACTTGAATTGATTAATTCACAAGGTGAGGATTATATGTCAAGGGGAGGGATGTTGGGAGACTATTTGGGTAGTTATTGGACGAATTTAGGTGGTTTTATAAGTGTTAGGAATGGGGAGAGGTTGTGGCCTTTTATAGGGAAGGGGGCGTGGCACTTTTGTAAATACCAAATGGTATTCAATAATGGGTGGTCTATATTACCTAAAGTTCCTAAAAAATGGTAAAATAATGGATTAAATGAGAATAATGGTCTATAAAAATCTTATCCACCCAAAAATATGTGCATTTTAATAATTTGGTTCCTTAACTTCTAAGATTCCCCAATTTTATCCTTCTGGTTTTTATTAAAGCATCTAGTTTTCTAATCTAATTAATTTTACCATTAAGACTATATTAAAGTGAGATTTATTATAAACTATAGATAAAATTAATTATTAATATTACATATAATTTATATAATAAAATACTCATGTGTTTTGAAAATTAATTTTAAAACAAGTGCATGTGACGTGCTAAAACGCTGCTTGAACTCAGACCGTGTTAACAATGTTTTTATAGTATATGGTTAAATATGTTAATTATAAAAGATTAATTGGTTAATTAATATACCATATTTAATATTTACTAAAAAATAAAAATCACTTGGCATAATATATTATTTTTATTAATTTTAAATCATTTAATAAGATTCATTTATTGTAAAACAACAATAGTGTCAACTTTGACATTATTTATTTAATGTTAATTTTAAAATATAGATGTTATATTGGAATTCAAATATATTAAGTTTAACTGTGTTTACATAATATATTAATATACAAAAAAAAATACAATAATTCAATCAATTAACTTCATTTTTAATTTTTATTGTATCATTTATTTTAGTTAAGTATTAACTAAATAATCACTACATTGACATTTCTTAATCATTTTAAATACCTAAACCATCTCTAAAAATTATTAATAATTTATTATGATAAAAATAAACTATTTATCTTGCAAAATGGTATGTATAAACTAAAATATTATGTTTTTTACATATCTCAAAATTTTATAAATGTTAAAGGTAAGGAAAGTTCCCCTTTTGACTTTTTCTTTACTTAACCTTTTATATAGGGAACTTTTGTTTAATAATATCCCAATAACCATATTTTTCAAACCAAGTGTGGAAATGGTAAACTTATTGGAATCCAATGGATATTTAACATGTTTTTGAGTCATTTTGGTCCTTAATATTAAGGTTTAGTCCCTTATTAAGCTTAATCATACCTTAATCAATGTAATTAATCTTAATCACATTCACTAATCATTTTGGTCAAAAAAATTAAGTTGATATTATTAGACCACAAATATCATACTAATTAAATCCATGTATATCAGATTTTCAATATTAAAATAATAGAAGTGTGAAAATTAAGATTAATGCTAATCCTGCAGACGGGACAAAATAACAGGTTTTTATAGTAGAAAACGTTCAAAAGTTTGTTAAGTTTTTATATTCAATTTCAAATTAAAATTAATTTTAATGAACTTAATTGTATAAATTGATTTATAATTAATCTAATTTTACTTTAAAAAATCTAAAATATAATTTTTCATTAATAATTATTTAAAAAACGGCTATTTTTAACTACATTGTAGTAATTTTCACTATTCATCAAAAAATGATGTTTCTCATAAAAATCCCAAAAAATTACAATAAGCTAATTTAGACATTATGAATTCAAAAATAATGTTTATTTTCCAAAATAAAATTCATAAAAGTGTAAAAATTTAGTTTTAAAATAGGTTCTCCATTAAAATACAGTAAAACTCAGTTTTGCCTGTAACACAAGTTAATTCAGTGTTGTATGTAGCATAAGTTTAACATTGCATATAAATCATGGAAAAAACAAAATTATATTTATTCTAAAAGGAAAATATTTGAATGTATTGGTGTGTCACATTCTACCCGCCTCAATTAAATTGTTTCCTCGTAATTTAAAATTGATCTCATCAATCAATGGATTTAAAATAAGTTATTGTTGAAAGTCCCACATTATAAAAAGGTTTAATATCACATATTCTTAATAAGAGAGAAAAGAAAGCACAATGGTCACCTAACTAGGTCCCCTAGTTGGAGAACATAGGTGGGAAATGGATACATGCATATGAAAGAAAAATTCAATAATCAAGTTCTAATGGGGAGTGCTAGAGAATATATTCAGATGAAAGTTGTATCACACAAGACCATAAACCATAGGTGTGAGTAAAGGTCATTGATATCATCAAAAATGATGATAATAGGACAAGAGTTTTGTTTCAAAAAAAAATTATATTGTCAAGGAATTATTTCACTATATAAGAATATAAGTAGATATATGTAAACACACTCATTTTATTTTATTACACCTTGAACTATTTTTACTTCATCTCTTAGCACATGATACGACATATATTGAAGTAATACATTACTCTCTAAAATCTCATCCAATAATCATATTAAACCATTTTATTAACGGTTAACTTTTACAACATATTATGATCCCATAAATTATGAATGAAAGTCACTGAACTTCCAAAGTGAACTTATCATTATCCTTTAATCAATATAAAGTAGCTTTTAATTTTCACATTCCAAACATATGAATAACTTCAATATGTATACTTTTGAAATATGGTAATAACTCAAATTACCATAAAACCTTATTGAAAACATGCATTCTTCCTTGTTTATTTAATTAAGACATGTGTTATTTGATATATTCCTTAAATCCAAAAGTGTTGTAAACTACATCAATGAGAGCATAGACAAATTATTGACAAGTCTTAAATCAATTATAAGGTAGTCAGTACTTATCCAAATCAATCATTTCTTCATCAATATCTTAACATAAGGAATATATTAAGGGTTTTCTTTCCCTCAATCATGTGTTTTCTAAAAATTGTAACTTTCTATTAAATAACTTTTCTTAGTACCATTCAGCATATGATCTCAAATCCTTAGAAAAAAAGTACTACAGTATGATACTCATATATTTAATAATTCTTATAAACAATAAATTTCTGATAAAATATTCAAATGACATAATTATTGAACAATCATATTAATCATTCCTCTTCATTTGAGGAAGTATCATAACTTCATCACTATCTAATAGCATCATCTGGGGTATATTTTTTTGAATCTTGAGACATTGATCTGCATAGTGTCTCTTATCCTTGTATTTGAAGCATTGAATATTGAAAACCTTTTTATTACCCTTGAAATCATGAACTTGGTGTCCTTTTTCTCCACACTTATAACAAAATCTCATTCCCTTCAAGCGTTTACCAGGGTGATTCATTCCATAGTTATCATATGTGGGAAAATCCTTCATTTCTTTCTTCCCTTTATCCATTTTTATCTTTCATCCTCTTCTTCCCTTTAAAGTTATAGGACTCGAATATTTATTTAATTATCTTGTAAACACATGATACTATTTCCTCAAATAATGAGAGTACTTGGGAGAATATATCCCTTCAAAATGATGGATTAAGACCATGAAAGATATGATCCATATTACCCTTTACATCACATGCACTGTTGGAGTTATCATTCCTTCTACTAGGAAATATTTCTAAATAATGTAATATACTATATTAGTTTATATGGTTTTGAACGTTGTATAACTATAAAAATGGAATAACATATAACATAAATTTACGCATCCTAAATCCATAAAACCATAAACTTTGGATACTTTGGGGAAATAATTAAATTTAAATCCTTCATAATGTTAGGTAAATAGGATGTGAATCATCCTAATCATATCCCCCAAGAGTGTCAAACTAGGTGCATAGTTAGGACCATTATTATGTACCAGGTTTCCCTAAGTTAAGCCTGAAACACCACATCAGGGTTGTTACTTCTAGGTAAATATGTTCCAGAACCACGTCCACTTGTAGTATCCAGACATGGATGTATTGCTAGGAATATCCACATAATCCATACTTTACCAAAATTCTAGGATTTTATTCCACTCTTATCCTCAATTTCTATCTTAGGGTTGTTCTCCATAATATATGCTTTTCTAAATCTAGTTTCCAAGGATTCTTCTAAACTTCCTTTGATATAAACTGTAACGCCCCGAACACAGAAGCCCGGAGTCGGTGCATCATTACATTAAATTGGCATTATTACAAGGAAGAAAATACTGAATTACGATTCAGTTTAGAAGTATTGGAAATCAAAATTACATATATGATACCCATAATATATTGAGAAAACAAAATAAAACCTTCTACACAATAACTGAAATAAATTTCAACCTTGAAAGCTTAATCAAAGTTCTCTTCTTCATAACTTGGGGAGAGAAACATAATAAAGGTGAGCTCAAATGATTAGTAAGGGTAAGTAATATGGAAACGATAATTAATTAATCTATATAAAAATGTAAATAACTTATCACAATTTCCATTAACACAACTAGATAAGGAAAAAATAATATGGAAGGTAAGAAACTGAAACAAATTCCATAAATCAATAAACTGAGAATGAACTGCATCCATAGATATATCAACACAAAATCTCATGGATAAAAAATAACTGAAACTAAATGAGTGAAATTTATTTCTTATCAGATGTCATGTCTCAAGAACATGAAAACCTATTACTATCAAGACCTTTCACAAGACGGTTTAAAACACTGATAGAAACCTGTTTAATTTGGCTAAATTCTTTGTCTCGTGAGAACCTATCAATGCATCGAGAAGACATATAAAGTATGTGCTCCACCCATCATTGCCACTCTAAATAATTCTTCATATTTAAAAATAAAAATAACTAATATACCTTATCAAATATTCGTATTGAATGAAAAATATAGATCTATCAATAATTCCCCAATAATCAAATAATTTTCAAAGTAATCACCATATGAAAAATGTTATACGGTTTACGAAATAATAATATCCATTTTAAGAGAATAGGGATATTAAATTAAACCTCCAATGAAAAATTATTTCAATAAATTTATTTCTTTAATTGAATTTAACAATCACAAAAGGAAGTGATATTAAGAACATTTGAGGAGAATAATCTTTAAACATTCTAAAGTGTCCCATACCAATTTGAAACATCTAAATCATTTTCACCAGAAAGGTATGGAATTAAATGATTAATATAATATTATTAGAATAATAGGATTCATG
The DNA here is from genome assembly GCA_963277665.1 of Viscum album. Taxonomy (NCBI): domain Eukaryota; kingdom Viridiplantae; phylum Streptophyta; class Magnoliopsida; order Santalales; family Viscaceae; genus Viscum; species Viscum album. The sequence goes on along the minus strand of OY728123.1, from coordinate 2,065,955,057 downwards.
ATATAATATATCAAAATACTTAGTAGTTATGGAAGAAAAAATAAGTAAGTAGGTAATATGATATTAATATCTCAGATTTAAATAGTGAGACAAAAATCCCTTACCTTATCCTTCATTTTTGTTGTGTGTCATTTATCATCATGTATAGTGGTTTAGAATATGTTACTAACTAATACCATAACCATACTCATGTTTATAATATCATATATTAACTTCTCAAAATATTTTATTATCCGTTTGTTTAAACTCTTCCATTATTTTAATCATTTTTTGCGTTAATTGCCTAATTTTCTCAAGTATGTTTTGAATTGTTATTTGTTGTTATTATTAAATATAACACAGTTTAATAATATCCAAAATTTAAACCATGACTATATTATCTTATGTATTCATTACATAGGTATTTATAAAATTCCATAATATTTGGATATTAGCAATGAGGTGCACCGTTCATGGAGACGGTAGGTCGTACATACGCATGAACTCTACTTTCATTACTTTGTTATATTAAAAGAATAAAAACTAAATGATAAATATGTATATTATAATTACAGTACAATATATATGTTATATATTTTACATATTTTTATTAAATAAATTCTTTATACATTCCATGTATGGAATGAATGAGCCATATCGCTTTGAGGGGGCAGTAGTCCACACATTCAAACAAAATTATTGTATTTACGCAACTTGGAAAGAATAAAGGTATGTTATAAATAAAAATTATAAAAGATTAAGACATTTTAAATAAAAAATATATCATATATAAATATATTTTCCGTCATAATGGCCACCATGAGATGTGGTAGGGAAAAATTGAACAATAATCTTTTTGTGAGGCTGTGATTTGCCGTACACAGAAACAATATGTTTGTTACCCATTAGATGGAGGTGTGTGTAAGTGTACGTTTAAAACTTATCATAACAACATCCTATTTTATTTATGATACTATTATATTTATATTATCATAGAATAAGAATATTATAGGGAGTGGAGAATGGAAATTAAATTAGAAGGCAATGGAGAATGTGTTACATCTTAATTCGGTAACCTCTTTTGGTTTGTACCAAAAGCATCCTTGAATTGATTTTTTTCCAAGGGGGGATTCTAGGTATAGGGGAGGGATGTTGGGAGACTATTGGGGCAGATATGTTCCTAACAAATGAGGTTTTATATGTGTAAGTAATTAGGAGAGGTGGTGGCCTTTTATAGGGAAGGGGGTGGCACTTTTGTAAATACCAAATGGTATTCAATAATTGGTGGCCTATCTTACCAAATGTTCCTAAAAATGGAAAAATAATGTATTAAATGATAATAATGTCAAATAAAAACCTCATACCCATAAAAATATGTGCATTTTAATAATTTGGTTCCTTAACTTCTAATATTCCCCAATTTTATCATTTTGGTTTTTATTAAAGAAACTAGTTTCTTAACCTAATTAATTTAACCATTAAGAATATATTAAAGTGAGATTTACTATACAATATAGATACACTGTATTTTTTATATTATATCTAATTTATAAAAAATATACCCACGATTTTTGGAAATTAATTTTAAAATAAGCGCATGTGACGCGCTAAAACGTTTCTTGAACTCGAACCGTGTTAACATCATTTTTACAGTATATGGTTCAATATGTTAATTATAAAATATTAATTTCTCAATTAATATACCTTATTTAATATTTATTAAAACATAAAAATAACTTGTAATAATTTAGGATTTTTATTAATTTTAAATCATTTAATAAGATTCGTTTATTGTGAAATAACAACAATGTCAATTTTGACATTATTTATTTAATGTTTATTTTAAAATCTAAATATTATATTGGAATTAAAATATATTAGTTTTAAATGTGTTTAACATGATATATTGATATAAAAAAATAAATGAAGACCATAATTCAATCAATTAACTTAATTTTTAATGTTTATAGTATCATTTATTTTAGTTAATTATTAACTAAATATTCACTACATTGTTGTTTCTGAAGCATTTTAAGTACCTAAAACATATCTAAAAATTATTGATAATTTATTATGCTAAAAATAGACTATTTATCTTAAAAAAATTATGTATAATAAAAAATATGATGTTTTTTACATATCTCAAAATTTTATAAATTTTAAAGGTTAGGAAAGTTCTATTTTTGTCTTTTTTCTTACTTAACATTTTATATGGGGAACTTTCATTTAATAATATCCCAAAAACGATATATTTAGAAACATGTGGGGACATGGTCAAATTATTAGTATCCAATGGATTTTAAACAAGTTTCCAAGTCATTTTGGTCCTTATTATTAAGGTTTAGTCTCTTATTAAGCTTAATCATACCTTAATCAACGTAATTAATCTTACTCACATTCACTAATCATTTTGGTCAAAAAAAATAATTTGATCTTATTAGACCAAAAATATCATACTAATTACATTTTTTATGTATGATTTTAAAAATTCAAATTATAGAAGTATGATAATTAATATTAACGTTAATTCCACATATGGGGCGAAATAACGGGTTTTTACAGTAGAAAAACGTTCAAAATATTGTTAAATTTTTATATTCAATCTGAAGGTAAACTTAATTATAATGAAATTAATTGTATAAATTGATTTATAATTGATCTAATGTGACTTTAAAACAAATTTAAAATATAATTTATCATTAAAATTTATTTAAATGAAAATTCTATTTTTAACTAAATTGCAGTATTTTTCACTATTCATCAAAAAATGAAGTTTCTCATAAATATCCCAAAAATTTACCATAAGCTAATTTTTACATTATAAATTCAAAAATGATGTTTATTTTTAAAAATAAAAATCATAAAAGTGTCAAAATTTTGTTTTAAAATAGGTTCGCCATAAAATGGTGGTAAAACTCGGTCTTGCATGTAACACAAGTTAATTCAGTGTCGTATGTAGTGTAAGTTTAACATTGTGTATAAATCATGCCAACAAAAAAATATTTATTATAAAAGGAAAATATTTTAAAGTCTTGGGGTGTCACATTTACATTTAATTTTTCTTTTTACTATATTTTACTCCAACCACAATTACTCATTTTTTAACCTTGGTAACATATTTTTATGACTACAAAAGAAATATTCATTATTACATAATTTGGTAATTCGTGTTTCAAATTTGAAAAAATATTATAATATTAAATTATAAAAATTGATAAAAATTAATTTTTAAATTATATATATAACACGAAAAAATAATTTTATAAAAAATATAACTTAGGTTCCAAAATGTCAAAAAAGGTTTATAATTTTAAAATTAAAATTTTTAAATGTATAATATTACTTATTAAATATATATTTATTCCTGAAAATGGTTTCATAAATTTTTATGTCATGTTTATATCTTAATGACATTATAAAATTCACAGTATTTGTAAAAATGTTATTTTGTACCGTTCACCTAAAAATATATCTTTTCAAAATAATTGAAAAAATTCATCCTAATATAATATTTTCATGATAAGTCAAAAAAATAATTTATTTTTTAAAATTAAAATTAAAAAATTTAATAATTTATCTTTTAAATGGAAATATAAAATGTAATGGAAAACTATTTTTATAAGGAAATGACTTCTTAAATATTAATTGTTTTTATTCTTATTTCAGATAAATTACTAACAAAATTAATGTTAATTTATTATTAATATAGATGATTTATTTTATCATAATTTATCCATAATATATTTATTTCCATAAAATAAATAATCCATAGAACATAAAAATAAATTTTTAGAAAAACACATACTTAAGCACAAATTGATCTTATTTGTTATTTTGCTACACTAATTGAATTTTATCAATGCATTACTAAAAATGACCTTTAGATTTATTTTTAAATAGATTTAATACTATGTTTACCTCTATTTATACCTATTAATTCAATGGATACATTATAACAATTATATTTAATGCTTATAATTTTATCTTAAAAATTATTGTGGTTCAATTTAGTCTGGTGTTGTGCAAAACAAGTTATTCAAATGAAATTTTAATAGGGGAATACATAGTAATATTTTGGGATGTTAAATATCATTTATTCCCTTTATGTATGCATGATTCTAATGATTTTTTTCATAAAAATACCTTAAATCCAAATAATATGTTCAAAACATATTGATGTATAACACTTTATATAAATCATGATTTTGGTTATTTATTTTTTTTAAAAAAAAGCTAATTTGATTCAAACATATTTTAATGCATCTAATGGATACAATACCTGAATCTCTTTCATTTAAGGAATATAATCATATGAAACCCAAATCCCAACAAGAGTTAGTATAGTGTGATATATAACCAACACCTAGTTTTATTAATATAGCATACACCCCCAAACTGGTGAGAAATCTAGCACAAATTTCCACTATAGATTGATTAATTATAAAAATAGACTATAATTACAATAAAATCATAAGACCTAGTATGTGTTAATCATAACCAACCTTTACTTTTAAGTTCATAACCCATATATATATATATATATATGGATAAATGTAACAAATGTTATATCACACCTTACATATGACTTCTCATATACATGGTATGACATTTATAAGAAGAAATTTAACACTTTATGTTAAAATATACATATGTAAATAATGTAAATAATTTATATTAATGAATAATAAATAAGGTAATAAAATAAAAAAATAAACAATTCATAATTTTAGAAATGGAATAAAATTTTAATACCATTTATTAAATAAACACTTTATAATTTAAATATGCTTTTATGGACATTCTATAATATAAATAAACATGAAAATTTTATATTTATTTCAAGATAAATTGTTTCATATTATTAATTTCCCTGAAATTTAATATGAACTCTTAAATATTCAAAATATATGATGTTTATGAAAAAATTTATCATCATATAAACATTTCTTATTTTTTGTAAACATTTTATATAATATAAATATAATATTTTTAATTTTCTTTATCCTTATCTTATAATTTATAAACACATTACAAATTTAACATGCATTTCACTTCAAAAATAGATAATATCTATAAAAAAATTTGGGTAGAGTATATTTATCCCATTTTTGATGAAGTTTGTTGAAAATTTTAAAGAAAATATTTTTTCTTTAAATTATAATAATGATTGATGTTTTCCTATAAATCATAACATAGAATATGCTGGGTGACAATTCATTCCAAGGAGAACCCCTTCTATATTCATTTGGTAAATATATTTTAGTTAGAACTTTCAAAAATATTATTTTTGAAAATGTGATGCGGTTTTATTCTATTATGTCATGGTTTTCTTAAAGAAATTTCCTTTCAATACTAACCATGGGATTTTTAAACATAAACTGCATCATAAAATAATCTTTTATGATGAAATATTTTATAAAAACTTTTCCACGCCAATTTCTCAATAACCAAAATATTATTTTAACATTTTTATAACCATGTTAATTTTTTTCTTAAACTTTTGTCATGGTTTTGAAAAAAATTAGGAACTATGACCATTTTTTACAAAGCACATTGTGAGTCAAAAAATTTACATTTTATCAGTTTCTTAAAATATTAAAAACTTCAATATAAATTATATAGAAGGATATATAATACAACTAAAGTGTTTTATAAGGAATAATACTTTTCCAAACATAGTGGAAATAGTAAACCAAAACTCATTTACCCAGAATTCTACCAATTTTTTTGATTGAATAAACATAATTTAAGAATGAATCTTTTTCTTTGGTGAATTAGCCAATGAAATCTCTTTTACACAAGCATGATAGATATTTATATTACTATAAAAATTTCATTTTTTTACAATGATATATTTGTGAAATATTGGAATACTATCATGAAAATTTTTTAGAAATATGTATTTATAAAGGAAGAATAATTCTATAAAAAAATATTATTATTAGCTATGATTATTCATGATGGGCCTAAAGTCTTTAAAAATAGTTTTTTTGACAAAGTGTGCATTGTGTCACAAAATACTTATTTGTGATAGAATGTATATTTTCAAAAAAAATATTCTTTCTATGAAAGAATTATTTACGACTAAATGACCCTTATATCACACTAAGTTATTATTTATGATGGAATAATCAGTCAGTTGAAAAAATTATTTGTATAAAGTTGTTTAATTAAGTGGTGGACTATTTACAGTGAACTATATTGGTTTTCAATACTATCCATAAAATCAGGAAAAAAATTCGGATGCTACTATTTAGGATGGAATTTCCATTTGTCAAAAATACTCATCACTAATAACTCATTCTATCACAAATATCTATATCAAATTGTTAAGTGGCATAATTTTTACAATGGATGACTCCATCACAATTATCTATCTCAAAAAAGTTGATTATAAATATTGTGTTCCTGAACCCTCTCCTTTACCATTCATAATCCACTCTCTCTTAATTCTCATAATTTATCTTATAAATAACAACCTGGAACCTGATCCATTAATCATGATCCAATGTTTTCCAGTTGTCCTTCAATGTGAAGTTATTATGTTAAACACATTTTTTAATATTTAATTATTGTTTATTTTCATTAGTTTTGTTATTATATATATTTTTTATTATTCAACCAATTGTTAGTTAGTTGGATTGATTAAGGTTTATTTATCATTTTTTTGTCACATTATTAATTAATCTTATTTAATAAACATTTTATTAATTTTTAATTTATTAGGTTTTTAAATTTATAAATTAGTGTAGTAGTATAATTTAAAATTTTAATTAGTTATAGATATTAAATTAGTATTTTAGTTAATGAATAGTAATTTTTTGGAAGAATGAGAACCTGCACAAAAGGATGAGTCTCCTTTATTGAATAAAAACAATATTACAAAAGTCTAAAGGAATATTTTATAAAATAATATTTTTTCCAAAATAAGGAATCTCACCAAAAACATTGTTGCACCATATCATCTCAGGAGCAGTAACCCCTTTATTAGCAAGCTCGTTAGCCAAAAAAATATAACTGGTAATTACTATTAAGGTAGTAATTTACTTAATAAATAATAATATTATTATAAATCTCTAAAAGTTAATTTATATCAACTGAAATTATTACAAATAGTTATTTTTATTATATAAAAATAATTCAAAAATAAAACTTATTTTAAATTTGTAAAAAATTGTAAAATATTTATGAAGTCTAAAAATCTTAATTATTTATTTATTAAAGGTGGAAGGGATTACAATCCATAAGTGCACACACAACCCAGTTCAAGTGGGTCTTGCCTACTTACCTCCCCACTAAGATTCTCATCAAACTTTTTTTACGATAACCCTTGTAATAGAAAGGCCTCAATGACCATAAGCACGAAAGCCCTAAATATAGTGTGCCTCATAAGCCCAATGGCTTAAGGATAAACACGGTCTAAAGACACAAAATATTTTTTTTTATTTTTTTATTTGAAAGGAATCATACCCTACGTGTGTGCATCACTAGTCTGTTGACCCCATGCCACCACTTTTGTGCATCACCACCTACCGACCCCACATCTACACAATTTCTAGAACCGCCTACCCCATGTTTGTTGACCAGATGACCCCCTATGATGCATGTGTGCATCATCATCCATCGAACCTTATTGTTGTGTCCCACTTGCGTCAGGCTGACGTTGGCGCCATCACACACTTCTTTTCGCAGGAAAAAGAACCCCCCCCCCCCACCCCCACCCCTCTCCCAACCAATATAATTAGGGTGGAATAAATCAAGAAATCAGGGGTTGGACACCTGATATGATGCAATACAAACAATATCCATTCCACTTGAATAGACACCCATTTGCGACAAAAACAATTATATAATTATAATAAATAGGAATTTATAATAAAGTAACAAAGAAAGTAATAAAATGTAAAAAAAAATTAGTTAAAATTAGGAAAAAATTAATGAAAATGCATAGTATTTAATAAAAATAAAACTAAATAAAAATTTATTTTTACTATTGATTAGTATATTTTTAAAAAATTAATAAAAAAATAATAGATAATCATAATATTGTACAAAAAATGAAATTATTATTATAAAATTATAAAAAATATAATTTAGTATATTAATAATTAATTAATTAATAAATAAAAAAGTTATGGAAAATAAAAAGAGTAGTAAATACTTTTCTATTTTTTATATTTTCAGAAAGTATAAAATATTTATTATAGTTTTAAATAAATTTTAGACAAAAAAATAAATAATTACAATATATATTTATATTTATTAATTAAATAAAACTTATAATTAAAATAATAATTATACCACATTAATAAAAATTGGTTCAATAAAAAACTAATTTATTCTATTAGTAAATATTGGTAATAAATTTAAAATTATCTATGTATTTATAGAAAATGAATAATTATTATAAAACTAATAAATTTTAGTATTATTTATGAAAAATATGATGGTTAATAAATAAAATATAATTAAAAAATATAATTAAAAAGTTAAATTTTTTGAAATTATTTATACTTTTATAAATGATAAAACAATCATCAAAAAATTAATAAAAATGGCATCATATCTATAGTAGAGAATAATAAATAATAATTTTAAAAAATAAAAAACATTTTTATAATAAATCTATATAAAGTATTTTAGCATAAAAAATTATTCTTAATTAATAAAAAAGAATTAAAATTAATAATAAATATTAAGAATTGTATATAAATAATTTTAAATAATTAGTTTAATAAATTAATATATATTAGTTAAGTTTAAAAAATAATCAAATATAATGGTAAAAAATACAAAAAACTTGTGAAATTATTTATATATTTGTTAAAATAATTCATAAATTATTATAAAATTATTTATAATCATTAAAATATATTTAAAAATAATTATAATATTTTATAAAAAATAAAAACATTAAAAAACTTAAATATTATGTTTAAAAACAATAAAAAAATTCACCAAAATTAAAATTTTATTTAATGATTTTATTATGAACTAATTATTTGTATTATTTATAAAAACATATATAAATAAAATGGGTAATGGTTTTGGTTATGAGATCATGATAGGATACGTTAATAAAAAAATTCACACAGGTCTAATATAAATCATGTCTTCATTGAGGGTATTAAAGCATTTGACACATTTGCATCATCAAATCAAAAAATTGTTTTAGAATGTAAAATTATGTTCCTATTTAAGAAATATTATTTCAAGATATTTTAAACATTTGATAATATTAATGATCATCTTTTATGTTTTGGTTTTCAATGAGAATTTTTTTCTTATCAACATGGAGAACATAATTCAAAGGTAAATATAATATTTTCTATTTGAGTTCCATCACAATTTAAAAATTATGCCCATCTGGTTATTGGTCTATCTTTTTAAGAAAAGTTATTAAGAATTATAATTCAAACAAGGAATCAAAATGATATTAATTTCACCAACTTTTCAAACCTGCCAAGGATTCCTTATATCTTGAAAGCAAGATAAATAAATTGGATTCTATTATAGAATTTATAGCTATTAAATTATATTTGTGAATGTTTAATAAATATTCTGAACAAATATTTTTTTTGTTTAAATCTTTATTTCCTAAGAAAAATACACTACCTATAAATTTCTATAAAAGAAAAAAAGTTATTCCATAACTTGGTTATTCATTGTTGGAAAATTCATGTATGTTAAAATGATTACTTCTTATATTATAGTGTTTATGAGTCTTTAGTTGATTTTTCAACATACGGATAATTTAGGTATAAATTTATTCAACATGGAAAATTTACACTAGTTCCAATAAAACATTTGAAGTAAAATCTAATTACATCTAGATTGTAGTGCATGTTTATGTCTCACAACAAAACTTCATTTGTGGGATATAATAGATCCAATATTTCTATACATTAACGATTAAATGAACCTTGTGATAGTGATTCATAGAAACAATTTGATTTGTTATATCTCTTTTTTGATTCAAAACCATGAAATGTTTAGTTAGGTCTTACTACAAATGGTTTTTCTCATTTTAGTGTTTATGAAAATAAATATTCTTATAGGCATATTTCCATAACTCTATAAAACCTACCTATTTTAATGTTGATAAAAGAGTTCTATCTCTATTTGGCATTATTAATTCTAATAAATCTAATGAAAAATATTGATGTTTATTTAAAATCGTTGATTTATGAGTTAAATTTATTATAGAGTTATGGTGTAACTACATATGATATAGTTTCAAAACTAGATTTCTCATTGATCGTAGCATGAATATGGGAAATTAGGGACTTTCCATCATTGGGTATGTTATTTAGATTGAGTATACATGGTCCTAAATAATATTTATACTAGATGGATGGTAATAAAGAGTTTATCCTTGTCAATTGGAGAAAAAATTATTCTTTAACTATCATTAGAGATTTATTCCTTCTATTAATATTTTTTCAAGGAATTGAATTAATTTTATGAGAGGTATAATTAAAGGAGATAGACCTCCATTAGTGATCTTAGGCATTCAGGTGAAAACCATCATCTTTTCATTATCAAATATTACTTTGGGACCAACTATAAACCATCAAAATATAGTAGGCTTTAGGGGAGATCATAACTGGATAAAGTGAAGTATTTTCTAGGATATTTTGTATTGGATTAATTTGGTGATTTTTAATATGATATATGCACTACATATTGAGAATAAATATTTTGATAACATGTTCTATATTGTGTTAGACACATCAAATAATAAAAAAATAAATTGTAAACGCAAGGTTAGATCTTTCTCAAAATCAATTTTTTCACTTTCTATATAAATTCACTTATTATTATGTCTCTAGATAGCATATTTAAGGGAACTGGTTGGCTATGCTTCTTATTTATCTCATTATGCCATAAATGTTCATATTATTGGGTTAAAAATCATGATTGGTGTGTCATGATTGAAGGACTACTGCCTATTGGTCATAGAGGGTTGTTGAATTCCTCAATTTGAGATTTTCTAATTGAAATATCATTTTTTTAATATATTTATGAAGAAATTTTAGAAGTGAATATGTTTAATAAGATATAAGATGGTATTAATGTAAGTTTATGAAAATTAGAAAAAATATTTCCACCGGCCTTCTTTGATTGAATGGAAATTTTAATGTTATATTTACCATATGAATCAAAATTTGAAGGTCCATTACAGTTTTGAAGGTTGTTCCCATTTGAGAGATATATGCATAAATTGAAGATAAAGGTATGTAACAAAACATCAATTAAAGGGTCAATTTTAAAATCTAACTTGTAGGAGGAAGTATAAAATTTCTACTCTTGTTATTTTCAATCAAAATATTTCTCAAAACATAATTGAATGGGTAACAGTGAGGTAAATTTTGAATATGACATAGGCAATTGATTATTAGTATTTAATCAACACGGGTTTAAATTTAGTGGTGAACCTAAATGATTTATCTCTGATGGAGAACTACTCGGAGCTCATACATATGTTCTACTAAATTTTGAATAAAGAAAATGTTTCATATAGTAACTTCCAATATTATAAAAAAACCATAAATTATTTAAAATGTAATTTTCTAATATTTTTAATATATATTACATGACGATCGTATCAAAAAAATTCAGACAAATTACTCCAGAATCTCTTAACAAATGTCACCAATGTAGTTTTGTGTTCTTAATTAAAGGAAAATTAATTGAAATTTGATTATGATCATATATATTAATTAAATTTTGTAACTAGTGTAATAAGATCTCATTTAAATTTTTTCTTATATCATAACATCAAAATAGAATTAGTAGTCAATTTTGAGCACCAAGTACACCACCATTCAAATTGGTAAAATCATATGAATCTTATGTGGTTAATGGATTTTGATATCATACACACACATATATGGCATGTAAAAAAATAAATAAAAATTGTTATTTATTTAATAGGAACCTGCTATAGAGAAAGTGAAGTTTATTTTCATAGAATGGTGGATGAAATAATTGAATTATCTTATCTGGGACAACATTATGTAGAAATGTTTAAATAAAATTAGTTTGAATCAAATCAAGGGTTGTGTATTCATATATATCATGGAATAATTTTCATTAAGTATAAATGTAATCTTATAGAAAATAAACCATTTATATTGGAAGATCAATCACCAAAAGCTTATTAATAAAATTATCATTCTTCAATTATAATTTAAATGATTCATATAGTAGAATAAAAATGAAATATCATGGAAATTAGTTTTTTAAAATCAAAAATGGTTTTATAGAGTTTCAAAAAAAATTAGAAAATTTTAAATAGCCATCATCGAATACATATATTTCTCGAAGAGATACAAATATAAAAGATGAGAATTTTTAATTATGGGTTGATGTTGTAGATAATGTGAATGATGTACATGTAAATGAATTTGAAACAATGAGAAATGAAGAAATTGGGTATCTTATGGAAATTGATAATGCTGAGGACGAAGTTGATGATGATGATTCTAATGAATATGAATATGATGATGAAGATGAAGATTGAGGTGTTACATTGTACTTACAATCATGGTGAGTATATATTAATTATTTTCAATAACTATTTATTAGTTTTTAACATTTTTTATGTACTAGTATTATTAACATTTATTACTAATTATATGTGTTGAGTCATTTTCTTAAATGAAATATTTCGGTTCCTTGTTTTTTTGAATCAATATACACTATATTTTCCTTGTTTTTACTTAAATTATGCTTTATGTGTATTCATATTTTATCTTCAGAATCATCAAATTGCAGATCAGTTAATTCTAAACATTCATTTATTGGAATATAGTGAACTCATTTGAACCTATGTACAAATAGAAGATCATGTTGAATCTTATAAGTTTTCAAGAAGTGAGAGTTATGCACCGTAGATCTCAGAATGTTTGTTAAATGTTTTTTACATAAATCACCTATAAAAAGGAGACTGTGGATTTTTGGGTTATATGCTAGCTCACACAAAATAATTCTAATTACTAAACTTTGAAGAGTTTTTCACTGCCTTAGTAATTGAGATCTTCTAATAGTTTTAGTTTTCAGTGTTATTTAAGTTCTTAGGTTTAGTTATAGATTTCAATATAAAATCACTTGGTTTCTTGTTATAACATTTGCTTAAAATAACTCATTATCAAAAAAGTTTTGAGGATATGGACCTATGCTTCTAATTTTTTATTAAAGAATTCTGGGTATAGGGTTTGTTGTGAACCATTTTCAAAGAATCTCTTGGGATAAGAGTTTGATCTTACGATATCTACTGATCGAAGATGTTATGAGGATTGGACCTCATACCATCAATCACTGATCGAAGTAGTACAAGGACATGAATTATTGCTTAATATCTCTATGATCATGGTGGTTTCAACTAGGAACTTGTGGTTCTATATCATGGATAGACCCTCCTTCCACTAGATTAAAATTGAAGACGTTCCAAAGATAAGAACATGGTTATATACTTTAATAAAAAAAATTAGGGGTTTATATATTTTTATCATAAACCACATTGTTTTCTTAAGTTTTATTGTTCTTTATATTCCTACTTGTTTTGATTGGTTTGTTTAATTTACTTTGATTTAGTTATGTTTTATCTTATAAATTATTTACTTTCTACTATATGTACTATTATTTCTCTAAAATTTTTATAATCTGTATTATCTGAACTTTACATAATTTTAAGAGGGAAAAATTTTACTTTTGTAAAAACTTTAATCATGCCGCCACTTAAAGCTTCCATACTAGGAAAAAAATTTGTTTTAGACGTCTCAAGAGGAGTTTGATGAGATGATGTGTGGATTGACTAAGGATTAGTTATTTGGTGATAATCCTTCGATTTTTTCAGCTAAGTGTATTGTTTCTACACTAGCTATTAGGAAGGGTTGAGTCCTTGCGTGATTGATGATTCAAGATCCTATTCTTGAGTGAAATTTGACTCTTGATTCTATTCCTCATCAAAGAAAGTAAATCTAAATGTGAATATTATTTAATTTTTTACATTTATTGATTATATTACTAGTTATTATTATTTTAACAGTTTTTCATATATAACCATTAGTATGGCTAGTTTTATTTTAAGGAATTATTTTCTACTCTATGATTGTCATGGGATTAGGTTCCTATCAACATGTTTCGTCACATGTTTGAGAACTGCATAGTATATAAATACTTATCGTAATTTTTAAAAATTTATTTAAATTATAATTTACTATATTAATATATATTTGTAGGTTTTATGGTCTCTTATTGATGATAACAAGAGACCCACCATTTGGGAGGCATGAAAGGCTTTCATGTGTGACCATTTCCATCAGTTGTTAGTCAATATTTGAAAGAGAGATATAGAGTGAGAATCTATAACTATATTTAATGGTACCTGTGTGTGTTTTTAACCCAACTATGGCTCTGCTCAGGATTGGGAGGAATGATGCACTTACTATATATGGGTGAATTTCAGGAGGAGATCAACTTCTGGTCAACAAAATCAGGGTAGACAGGATGTCACAATTATAGTGGGAGTTGTACATTTAGTATACATCATTGATAGTTATTAAGTAAAATTATTTAATATTTTATATATAATTTTAATAATAAATGAATATGAAAATTTATTCAGTCTATGGTTAATCCTGTTTTAGGGTTTTTGATGTATAGAAGAGGATGTACACTGACCATAGTACTGGGAATATTTCTTTTTAGTGACTACGATAAGTTATGGTTTGTATTTATTTTTTGGATTTTAAAATTAATATAATATATTTTTTACCTTTTTAATTTTTATTTATACATTTATAGGAGACATAGGAGATAGAGACTTCTCACATGTTAGAGATTCAGGCTTTGATGGAGGGTGGGAAATATGAGGCATTATGTGAGTTGTGTTTTGAAAATTTGAACTAGCTATGAGTGACAATGAGTGGTACTAAGAAAGGATGAGTGATTGGTATTGGTTAATTATCGACATTAGTTAGTTTCCATGGCAATAAAGTCATGTCATTATTTAGCATTAAAGGAGCTCATGAGGGATCATTTCCCTTCACTACTAAAAATTATGAGTCACAGCTAATAGGTCGTGATGAGACTATATAGAGACTAAAAAAAATGGGTACAACCGCGAATGTGTCACACAATGCAACAAAGAAAATATAGGTAAATCGCTGGTCTGGGGACTTGACCCCGCAACCATGCCCCAAACCCCTCCCTACCCTTACCACCCTAGTCGAGCACAGGGGGACACTATATAGAGATTTAAATGAGTACAATAATATCAATGACACAACAAGATCCACAACGATAGCAGATGCAGAAACAAAAGTAGATGATGGAATATATGCAATGAATTTCAAGTAATTTGGGAATGAAGGTCCCTCCACCCAATGGTTTTGATACCCCCCCCCCCCCCCA
Organism: Viscum album; assembly: GCA_963277665.1. NCBI lineage: Eukaryota > Viridiplantae > Streptophyta > Magnoliopsida > Santalales > Viscaceae > Viscum > Viscum album. The sequence continues at coordinate 2,065,939,658 of OY728123.1, read as the reverse complement.
AGTGACACTAGATTTTGTTGTTTTTTATAAACATATTTTGTACTATTTGTATTTTATATTTATTACAGGTGTTTTTATAGTTTTTATTTTTTTTAATGAATTTTAATTTTTTTTTATTTCATTATTTCTTTATAGTTAATTGTGATGGATTTCCAAATCCATAGAAAATACTATATGTAATGTAATTTTTAAATCCATCACAAAGAGTATTTGTAATGGAAAAAGTCGTTCGTCACAAATAAGATGGTAAGAATTTATTTGGGACGGACATGATAATGTATCACAAACACTATTTACAATGAATTAATATTTCCATTCAAATTATATAACACCTCAGTTTAATAGAGATGATCCATCACAAATAATATTAATTATGAAGTAGTTTTTAGTGACGAGAATAGTTCGATAAAAACAAAAAAAATCATAATGTGAGAAGCATGCAATCTTCTTTTAGGATATCAATTTGAAGAAATCCAAGACCTAAAGAGTGCTTCTGTATGAGGAGTGTTCACTATATCAGTCTCATATTCGAATGAAATACATTTTTATATCCTTCCAAGGACACTCAATGGAACTTAGAAAATTTAATACTATTGAATAAAACATTTCAAAAACATCTCAAACATTAAAACTCTTTAAAGCTAATTATTTAATCCTCTCATTTATTTTTTAGTGTGTAAAAATCAATATGGATGTTCAAAATCTCCAAAACCATATCACATGATGATCCAATAAAACTTTATAAATTATATTAGGAGAAAAAGGTTGAGTTTCACATTATTTCATAATATATACACTTCCACGAACTAAACCACAACATATTAACCCTCACGACATCGTGGTTGTTGGACCCCATTTTAGTATAATGGGTATTTCCGAGTCCCACATCAGAATATCCTGCCTTGTAATTTATTTTACTCATCTATAAAAGAATATATCCACCTCACATTGAGTTAAGAATAATTCACCATCTACATGGTATCAGAGGGTAATCTCTAACCGGAACCCTCCCTCCCTTTTCTCTCTCCCATACAGGGTTGTGAGAAAATCCCCTATGGATTCCCGGTTCTATCCGGCCCTACCTCTGCCCTCACTCCCAGTTCTGTCTCACGCATGCCCTCCAGGTTCTGTCCGGTGGTTCTCCCCCTTTTGCTACCTCCTTCCCCAACGTCCCCTCTACGCTGCGCATGACAGCTCCCGGCCCTCCTGCCTCGGTCGCACTTCCTGTCACCCCTCCAGATTCTGATAGGATCCAGTCGCGACACCAGGCCTGCATCTACCCATGACATCTGGTCACGCCTCCTGCTGTCCGCCATGAATCACGGATCCAGACTACGCGGATCCCCTCCCGGCCACAGCCCAACGCAGCTCTCGTCAACCTCCCCGTCGGCGCTACACCACCCAACATGGGCTACTGCTCCCTGCATCACTAGTCCTCCCAACCCAGGCCCGAAGCTCCAGGAAGACTCCCCCGCCTCCCGACCCAGGCCTGGCACCCCTGCTCCTCCCAGAGGAACCCCCAACTCCAGGAGGACACCCCCGCCTCTTCCTATGTGCACTCCCACCGACACTCTCCGGCCTGCGCACCTCTGGCCCAGCCCTCGGCAACTCTCGGCCCTACGTCCTGTCGCAACACCCGAGTCACCTCCAGCGGCTTCCTCCCTACCTGTTTCCCTTATCGTCTCCCACACCTGCCAACTCCCATATCTCCAGGAAACCACCCCTCTCCCACTAGCACTCTCACCTCGCGACGCCCATCCCAAACCCCACCTACTATCCCCAATTCCCTTCTCATCCCGATACCCTCCTTCTCACCATCCAAGAAACATCCATCCATGCTGACCTCCCCGCGTGCCCCCTACGGCCTTCCTTGGTGATCCACCTCCTACAAACTTCCCCAGTCATCCATGCTGGCTCCTTCCAATTCTTATGTCGGCTCACGGCGGCCCTGCTTCCAGACGCGGCTCCCAACTCCCACATCCCTACTGCCTAACATGCCTTCTTTTTCTCTCCCGCAATCAACCCCACCTCCTATGGTTGTTCACCCATGCGGTTGTAGCACCACACGCGTGCCTCCCATCGCCGACCTCCTGTACACCAAGATGGCGCTACCTGACCTGCCTCCATGCACTCCCAATAGTGCTCCCGAATCGCATCACCCTTAGGCGATGCATCTCGTCCCTTCCCTACTAGACACTCCCAACCCTCCTCCTGCGGTTTCCCAGAACCTACCTTCCTCGTGATTTCCCAACCCACCTCTTACAGCGTTTCCCCGATCCACCAACTCTTCAATGTGTCAGCCTTTCCAACTAGCAACACCATGCTTCATCTGTGCATCTGTACTCCCACCTGAGACGCCATCCCCTATTATGTCATTGGATCTGTCGCACAGTCATTCCCCTTCATCCAGCACCCATTACATAATGGCACTCTCGTTAGAAGAAATTGCATGGATACAGTCTTATTGGGCAACTGTGCCACTGTCTTCTTCTCGAGCCCCCATTGCTCAGAATGAAGGTTATACCACATGTTTATATCAACAACTGACAGCATGGATTCTAAACTCTGGTGCATCGGAACATCTCACAAGGGACTCTGGTATGTTCACTACCTATCATTCGTACACCAGTGCCTCTATAATTACTATTGCAAATGGATCAAAAATCCCAATCATCGGATTTGGCACATGCCACTTGAACTCGTCTATTCGCCTGGATTCAGTTGCTCATATTCCTCAAAGTTCCTTTAATCTTCTCTCAATCAGCAAACTCACCAAAGATTTAAATTGTGTTGCTACTTTTACTTCTTATGGTGTTGTTTTTCAGGAGTAGAAGACGAATTAGGAGCTTGGTCGAGGTCATCTTTAGAATGGGGTGTACATGTTCGATACCCCCACCATATATTGCTTACTCATCTACCTCGTCCCATGCTCTTGACCTACATTCCCTTCTTGGTCATCCACTAGCTTCCATCCTCCATAAAATGTGCCCCCAATTCATTTATCACCTATCATTCCATTGTGAATCCTGCAAGTTTGTTAAACATCATCGGGTGACATATGCCCCTCGACTGGAACCACGTGCAGTGAATCCTTTCGATCTTGTTCATTCTAATGTATGGGGTCCTTGTAGGGTTCCTAGCTAGTCTAAGTACAAGTATTATATCACCCTTATGGATGAATACTTCCACATGACACAACTTTACATGCTTCGTGATCGATCTGATGTTTTTTCTAACTTTCAGATCTTTTACAATGAAATTCATACTCAATTATTCACCTACACCAAATGTCTCAACTCTAACAATGGATGAGAATATTTATCTATTTCCTTTCATCAGTTTTTCAAGGATCACAACATCATTCATCAGACATCCTTCCCCAATAAATATCAGCAGAATGAAGTGGCCGAGTGGAAACAACGTCATATTCTGGAGACTGCCTCGTTCCCTCCTATTCCAAATGAAGGTGCCTCTCAATTTTTGGAGTGATTACATCCTAACTGCTAACTACCTCCTAAACTGCCTCCATTCTTATATCCTTCAGTGGGAGACTCCTTTTCAGACTCTGTTCTCTTCTCTTCCTCCTCACTCACTTCCACTCCATGTGTTTGGATGTCTATTTTATGTCTATGACACTCATACCGGTCTATCCAAGATCTCTCATAAATCCCTCTGATGCATATTCCTCGGCTATTCCCGCACTCAGCGTGGATATAGATGCTTATATCTAGACCTACGGTGGTATATCATCTCTGTTGATGTCTCGTTTGTTGAGAGCTCTCCTTTTTGGCCATATTCTGACGACAGATCAGCTTGCCGACATCTTCACAAAAAGCCTCCCCGGAGCTTGTCTAGACTCTCTCATTAACAAGTAGGGTATTCATAGCCTCCACGGCCCAGCTTTAGGTGGAGTATGTTTGGCCTTGTTCGATGTTGTCTTTTCTTTTTGTGGGACTCTCAATCCAAGCTGAGCATGTTCCGTTTGAGGGGGAGTGTTGGACCCCATTTTAGTATAATGAGTATTTCTGAGTCCCACATCAGAATATCATGCCTTGTAATTTATTTTACTCATCTATAAAATAATATCTCTACCGCACATTGAGGTAAGTATAATTTACCATCTACAATAGTTATTGCAATAAGGAGGTTGTATGTGATATTTGGTGACAATAAGTGTTGGATTTGTTGATAATGAATGAAGGTTCACATTAGAATACATGGATCTTAGAGATTATTGAGTGGAGATGGAGTGTATTACCATACATGGGAACCACATTTGGAAAAGAATGCATTGACAAACAAGGTAGTGAAGAATGTGGATGATCATAACATATCTAATGAGGAAGTATTATAGACACTACTATGCCTACATGGAGGAAAGAAACAACTTGATAGTTATACACATCAAGGGTATGGAATGTAGAGAATATACATAGCTTGATCTAGCTTTAGTGAAGGTAAACATTGCTTATTTCATCCTATTATGATATTGAAAGTAGGAGCTAGTTTGATGGATGCTAATGTGAAAGGATGTCATGGGCCTTGCATATAAAATTTATTTTAACCTAGAATGAAGTCTAGTGGAACTAACTAAGGTCATTCTGAAGGATTCATAGGGTCGGTACTTCACTATCTCAGTCAATTATGATATTTTTATGGTTGTTTATATAAATAGACAAAGAAGAAGAATAGTCCCAGAACCTCAAACGGTGATCGTCACAGGTTGATTATAATTACTTTAATTAATTGACAAGAAGCACCTTTTATGGCTTTCTTTCTTCATTGATATTTCTGATCACGTTCCGATGTGATCTTCTGTTACATCGTAGAAGACAAATGTAGACTTCCTCTAGCGGTGATCCACACATACACCACATATCTCTGGACGTCGCCAAAGAAATCTACAGGTGCTAGCATAGAGAAGCCTTTTCTTGCGTTGTCCGCCTTAGATCGTCTTGATCTGATGGTCGAGGATATCTCTTGGTCTAGAGAGCATTCTTAGAGGAAGGAATTCTTTCGGCCTTGAGAGAATTCTCCAGAATTTTTGTGCACAACGATTGGGGAAAAGTGTTGAGGTTGTGAGGATATTTATAATTGGGTTTGAGGTTATAGAGTTATGACAATAAATATACGCATTACGCGTTTTATTTATTTCATTAACTCTTATTGAAAACCCCATGTTGAATAATTAATTCCTTGACATGCACCCACACTGATTATAATAAATATCATTTAATAAAACAATATTATCTCCTCAAAATCCCAACTGGAAAAACTACACGGTGTTCAATCATTAATACATGGCGTGTACTTGTTTTTAATAAAACTACACGATGTGTAATTATTAATACACGGCGTGTACTTGTTTTTCATTTCCTTTCCAAAATGAAAACTACACGGCGTATAATCATTAATACACATCGTGTATATCTTTTTTTCATTTTATTCTTCCCCCATCACTAAAATGATTTAGTATTCCTTGAATAATTATTAAACCATGTATGGGAATAATCATTATTCTACTTGAGATACTTGGATACACTTAGTGTGTGACCCTTAAGGCCTCTTTCTCGTTAGCATTAGGCGGGCTTGCCTAAAGTCCAAGATTACTGTCTAGCAACAAGTCAAGGAACCCAAGAGAAACAAGTTGATGTCGCATTGACATTTCACCTCATACGAACTCTTACCATGTAATTTAATCCCTTTGTCTCAATATCTCATCAAGTAGGTTTCATGGCAGTGTCATAAACCTATATGCTTGATCTTTCATTCTTTAAATTCCAGAAATAAACTCATCGTTACACCATGGCCATGGAATTTGGGCGACATTTCTATTTTAATCAAAGGGCCCAAGATATCTACTTCCATAAATATGGAAGGGGAAAATTTTTCCTCGACTTATCCATTAACAACATGTAATTAATGACGCACCCAACGTACCCTAATTCCCGCCAACTGTCTTAATGACGGTTTTTGTCAGCAAATCTAAGTGCTCGAGTCATGACATGAGTTAATGATAATCTCCCAGTCTAAGGACCATTACAAACGCTCATAGATAGCAATTCCCGATGACACCAAGACATGCGGAATTGCTACTGGAGGGTTTGTTCTCATAATCTCCCATCTTGGAGATTACCAAGTGCGAACTCCATGAGAGAGAGTCTCGTCTTCTTATGAGTAGTCCCACATGACGGTCTGTATACTATGTGTCCTATCATAGTATGTCATCCAACCGTAGAACTTTTTTTAAGAATGTTTTTATTGCATTTCAAGGTTCTCATCATAGAGGGGATCTTCCATGACCTTATTAATGCAACAAATATTCCAGGACATTATTATATTATATTCATGCAGAACAATGAAAAATATATAATAAGTGTACATTCATGTAATCCAGGTACAAACAGTTGGTTCTCAAGACACCAACTCTAACAAACTCCCACTTGGACTAGAGCCAACTACCTACAACTTTTAGTCTGCTAGACCTCACATGATGATCATGTTTCTGCTTAGTCAAGGCTTTAGTCAAGGGGTCTGCCACGTTGTCTTCTATGGAAATACTACTCACTGCAACTTCAACTCTATGAGAAAAATCCCTCAAGATATGATACTTCTGAAGTATGTGCTTTGTACACTGATGTGACCTTGGCTCTTTTGCAAGTGCCACCGCTGTAGTATTATCACAATAGAGTGTGATAGGGTCTTTACTTCTAGGTACTACATCCAACTCTTGGACAAAGATTTGCATCCATACTGCTTCTTTAGCTACCTCAGAAGCTGTTATATACTCAGAATCTGCTGTAGAATCTGCGACAACACCTTGCTTTGAGCTCTTCCAGCTCACTGCACCTCCATTCAAACTAAAGATGTATCCATTCTGTGACTTCGTGTCATCTTGATCAGTCTGGAAACTAGCATCTACATGTCCTCTGATGACTAGTTCCTCATCTCCTCCATAAACCAGGAACATATCCTTAGTATGCCTCAGATACTTAAGGATAGTCTTGACTGCCATCCAATGGCGGTCACCTGGATCATCTTGATATCTGCCTACCGCACTTAATGCGTAATCAACATCTAGCCTCGTACATAGCATATCATACATGACTGACCCAATCGCGGATGGGTAAGGGATCCTTGCCATTTTCTTTCTTTCCTCATGTGTCTGAGGACACATTATCCTGGAAAGATGAATGCCATGTGACAGTGGCAACAATCCCCACTTAGAATGTTTCATACTGAATCTCTTCAGTATCTTGTCAATGTGTGTATTGAATCTCTTCAGTATCTTCCCATGCCCATGCCCATGCACATGCCCATGCCCATGCCCATGCCCATGCACATGTGCATGCCCATGCCCATGCCCATGCACATGCACACGCACATGCCCATGCAATATAAAGAAATACTGCGTTTGGTGAGATTTGAACCTCTAACCTCTTGCATATTTTCCAAAGACTTTACCACTCCAACAAGCTCGCCATGTGGTTAATAAACATAATTTAATATACTTATATATATTAATTGAAAAAACAAATAATACATAACTAATAGATATAATTAATAATAATAATAATAAATAATAATAAATAATAATAAACAAATAGTAATAAATAATAAATAATAAAAAATAATAAAAAATAAATATTAAATATTAAATATTAAATATTAAATATTAAATATTAAATATTAAATATTAAATAATAAATAATAAATAATAAATTGTAAATAATAAATAATAAATAATAAATAAGAAATAATAAATAAGAAATAATAATAAATACGAAATAATAAAAAATAAACAATAATAAATAATAAATAATAAATAATAAATAATAAATAATAAATAATAATAAATAATAAATAATAAAAATAAATAATAAATAATAATAAATAATAATAAATAATAAATACAAAATAAAAAAAATATTTAATAATAAATATTAAATAAAGAATAACACATAATAAATAAAATATTATTATTAATAAATAATAAATAATAAATAATAAATAATAAATAATTAATAATTAATAATTAATAATTAATAATTAATAATTAATAATTAATAATTAATAATAAATAATAATAAAGTATAAATAATAATAATAATAAATATAAATAATAATAAATAATAAACAATAAATAATAATAAACAAATAATAAATAATAAAAAAAAAATATAAATAGTAAATAATAAATAGAAAATAATAAATAATAAATAATAAATAATAAATTATAAATAATGAATTATAAATTATAAATTATAAATAATAAATAATAAATAATAAAAATAAATAATAAATAATAAATAAGAAATAATAAACAATAAATAATAAATAATAAACAATAAATAATAAATAATAAATAATAAATAAATAATAATAAATAATAAATAATAAATAATAAATAATAATAATAAATAATAATAAATAATAATAAATAATAAACAGTAAATAATAATAAATAAGAAACAATAAATAATAATAAACAAATAATAAATAATAATAAACAAATAATAAATATAAATAATAAATAATAAATAATAAATAATAAATAATAAATAACCAGTAACAATTATTATTAATAATAATAATATTTTATTATTATTAATAAACAATAAATAATTAATAATTAATAATTAATAAATAAATGATAATAAATAATAAATTATAAATTATAATAAAGAATAAATAATAAAAATAAATAATAATAAATAATAATAAATAATAATAAGCAATAAATAATAATAAGCAAATAATAAATAATAATAAACAAATAATAAACAAATAATAAACAAATAATAAATATAAATAATAAATAATAAATAATAAATAAATATAAATAATAAATAATAAATAACCAGTAACATATTTTAATAATAATAATAATATTTTTTTATTATTATTAATAAATAATAAATAATAAATAATAAATAATAAATAAATATAAATAATATATAAAAAATAAATATAAATAATAAATAATAAATAACCAGTAATAAATAATAGATAATAAATAAATTAAAGTATATTATAAATAATAAATAATAAATAATAAATGAAACATATGAAAAAGTATGAAAAGATGTGATAATGGATGAAAAATCATGAAAATGCGTGAAAACGGATGGAGAAGCATGAAGAATGAGGCATTAGAAAGAATGGGAAAGCATGAAAACTCATGAAAACTCTGGAAAACCCCTTAAGAATTCAACATAATCATCATAATAACCCACAAAAAACAATTGATAAAGACAACAAGTCATGGAAACCCAAATAAACAGTAATAAATGGATCAACCATTAAAACCTGTCAAAACGGTCATAAAGTGACAAAAACATTGAGCTCACATTAATGGAGATAACTTATGATCCGAGAGTCCGTTCCAGATCCACGACCAGTCAAATCAAAGACCCTAAAATAATCTTCGAGCTGATATGTGAAAGAGACCGAATGGACTGACGGATCAGAAGTTACGACTGTTTAAAAAAAGCTGACGGGGAACGTGTGCTAGAAACGAGTCATCGAAAAACACAACAAACCCGATACCCACTAAAAAGGCCATAACTTATGATCCAGGAGTCTATGTGGGTGTCGCGACCAGTCAAACCGAATCTTATGGAATGACCTACGATCTGGCAGGTGGAGGATTCCGAACTGACATGCGGATAGAAAGTTAGGTCCGTTTGAAGACAAGTTTGACGGGACATCGGTGATAGAAACGAGGTTTCGGAGGCCTTCGGAGGGGTGTTTTGGGTCTAAAAACACGAAAAAAGCTTTCTTGTGTTGAACTAGTGTGTATCTCTCTTTGCTGGCTTCGATTTGATATGTGGTAGAGCCCAAACGGACACCCGGAGCGAAAGTTATGGCCGTTTGAAGTTGGAGAACTTTTTTCAACATTCTTATAACTCTCATATCTTCCGCACCTTAGACCGTCTCATGGTTTTGATTATACGTGCTTCTAAATCTCTTCATGAGATTCGATTTGACTGGTCGTGGTGCTCCAACGGATTCTCGGATCAAAAGTTATGGTCGTTTTAGCGATTTTGGGGTTTCTCATGTTTTTTTATTTTTTTTCTTTTCATTTCGTGGAGGTTTTACCCAAACCGCCACTAATCCTCTAAAAAATTAAAAAAAATAAAAAAAAATTTAAAAAAATTTAAAAAAACTAAAAAAAAAATTGACACATTTCGCGGCGGTTTTTCGCGGTTGTTTCTAAACCCGCCGCGAAAAAACCGCCGTGAAATGTATGTTTTCCTATAGTGGCACTTCCACTAGACCTTTTGTAGACACAAGGACCACATTCATTTTTAACAAAGCCAAATTCCATTACGGGTTCATCAAAATGAATGTTCCATGACCTTGGTGCTTTCTTTAATCCATAAATGGATTTATGCAACTTGCATACCTTGTTGGCATCTTTCGGAGTCACAAACCCTTCAGGTTTTGTCATGTAGACATCTTCCTGGAGGTTCCTGTTAAGTAATGATGTTTTGACATCCATTTTTCAAATTTCGTAGTCATGGTAAGTGGCAATGGCCAATAGGATTCTGATGGATTTCAATATCGCAACCGATGAAAAGGTTTCATCATATTCAATTCCTTGATGTTGCCTAAAACCTTTTGTAACCAGTCGTGCCTTATAGGTGTTGACCTGTCCCTCTATGTCCAGTTTCTTGTTGAATACCCATTTATTACCAATAGGCTTTACATCAACTGGAGGATCTACCAAAATCTAGACTTGGTTTTGGTACATGGAATCCATTTCAGAATTGGCAGTGTCTGAGCCTTCAACTGCTTCCTTGTAGGTAAGAGGATCATCATTGTAAACCAATAATGAGTCATCATCCTCGGTGATAAGAAAATCATATTGTTCTGGTTCTCTCACCTCTCTTGTTCTCCTACGCAGTTCTTGTGTCTCTGGAACATATTTTTCTTCCACGGGGCTTTGTGTAATCTGTTCTTGTACCAACTCATGTGTATCTTGAGCCTTGACTTAATCGAAGTCTATCTCGCTCCCACTATCTCTTTCGGAGATGTGCTCCCTCTCAAGAAATATGGCATGTCTTGCCACTATAACCTTTTTTATCTGAGGGGTTGTATAGGTAATATCCCCTTTTTGGGGGGGTATCCTATAAAGGTACACTTTGTGCATTGGGGTGAAAGCTTGTTACCTAAAGAGGCCTTAACAAATGCTTTGCTTCCCCACACATGTAAATTTGATAGCATGGTTTTGTATCCACTCCATAACTCATATAGAATACCATTTATCGATTTAGTTGGTACTTGTTTTAATATGTGTGTTGTTATTTGTAATTCATATCCCCAAAAGGATAATGGAAGACTCACATGACTCATCATTGATCTCACCATGTCCAACAGGGTGCGGTTCCTCCATTCACTTACACCATTCCACTGAGGCGTGTAAGGAGGAGTGAGTTGAGATAGAATCCAAAACTCCCGTAAGAAATCAATGAAGTCCTGATTAAGATATTATCCCCCTCTGTCTGAGTGGAGTTTCTTAATCTTCTTACCAAGATGGTTCTCAACATCATTATTGTATTCTTTGAACCGATAAAAATAATCCGACTTATACCTCATTAAGTAAATATGTCCATATCTACTAAAATCATCAGTAAAAGTTATTAATTACAAGAACATACCCCTTGCTTCAAATGGAAATGGTCCACACAAATCTGTGTGAACTAATTCTTGAAGCTCTTTATCACTTTCACCTTTCCCACTAAATGGGGATTTGGTCATTTTGCCTTATAGACACACATGACATACACCAAGTGGTTTTAGTTCGAAAGAATCTAAATACCCATCTTGATGTAATTTTGTAAAACGTTTCTCAATGACATTACCTAGCCTGTGATGCAAAAGTTGGGTGTGGTATGAGTCATGTGAATTAAATTTTTCATTGATTTCCATTACTTGGTTCATTTAGTCTAACACATAAATGTTGTTATATAAATTTTCCCTGCCAAAACAAATATTATCTTTATAAAAGTAGCAACATTAATTTTCAAACATGAAGATGAATCCATCAGTATCTAATCTGGATACTGAAATAAAGTTTTTAGTAACAGAAGTCACATAATAACAACCATTTAACACCAAGACCATTCCAGTTGGCAATGTGAGGTGCTAGACTCTGACAGCTACAGCAGCGAGTCTGGCTCTGTTGGCTGCTCGCAGATCCACCTCACCTAGGTCAATAATTCTGAATCTACTTAGTTCTTATATTTGGATATAGATGTGAGAACCACAAGCAGTATCTAATACCCAATTAGTAGAAATATATAGATTGCATTCGATAACAAATGCACCTGAAGTTTCCCCTTGCTTCCTTGGTTGGGTGCAGTTTTTCTTCCAGTGGCCCTTCTTGCCACATGTGAAACAAATAGCCTCATGTTCTATTGCCTCCCCTTTGATCTTCCTTTTCTTGGAAGGCCTTGAAGAAGCTTTGGGCTTAAATCTCTTCACCTTCCCTTTCCTTTTATTCACCATAAGTATAGAAGGCTTTTCACGCTTCATACCATTGTCCACTTGGCGAAAAAGGATAAGAAGATCAGATAGAGACTTCTCAATGTTGTTCATGTTGAAATTTACAAAAAAGTTAGAGAATCTCTAGGGGAGTGATGCAAGAATGAGATCGGTACCCAGTTCTTTGGGGAGTTTAAACCCTAGAACCTCCAAGCGCTCAATGTAGCCAATGCACTTGACTACATGAGGCCCAGCTGGGGCACCCTCTCCAAGCTTGCTCTGAAATAGAGCCTTGGATATCTCAAACCTTTCCTGTCTTTCTCTCTCCTAGTATAGACCACAGAGGTGCTCGAGCATGTTGTAGGCATCCATGTCTTCATGAGACTTTATGAGCTCACTTGAAATTGATGATAGCATCAAACATTAAACTTCGAGTGCATCACTCAAATGTTGATCATAGACCAGGAAATATTCATCACTCACCCCTTGGGTAGGTGAATCAGAAATTGAGGACTCCAGCACGTAAAACTTTCATTCATGGCATAGGATTACCTGAAGGCTCCTAAACCATTTCTGAAAGTTACTGCCGGTGAGGATATTGTCTTTATCTAGAATTGATCGCAGATAAAATGTGTTTGATGAGTTTGTCATGTTGATTATATAAATTAAAAGAGCAGATTTATCAGTAATTTATTGATTACATTTTATGATAAATAAAAAAATTTATCAAGTCTCCCACTATTTTATCAAGTCCCAATGGCCCTCACCATTGAACTCGGAATGTCTAGTTGCTTTGACATTCTAGTGGCAAGGATCCATATTCCCCTTCGCATAACCCCAACAAGGATTGGTCAAGCTATTAGAAGGTATTTAGGTAGGAAGGTCTTTGCCAATTGTGAGCTTACGGTTCCTTGATATGTTGAGTGGACTCCCTAATCCTCAAAATCCTGACTTGGATTTCCTTAACACTTACCTCCATTTTACAACAACTCTAGAAAGGGCTACTCCTCCTGATGTAAAATGTTTAAGTCAACCTAAAACTTTTATAAGAGCTTCCTTTATAAAAGTAAGTGTGCCAACAAGGGTTGGTCAAACACATAGTTTTATTGATTCTTGCACTTAATCAAGTAACGGAAGGCTTGGTCTGACTTAATATTTTATTTAAGGGATTTTATTCTTTATGCATAGTTTTTTTATTATCACATGCTTGTTAATATTAATTGATTCTTGCTTAAGTGATTAACCATTTTCTGATAATGTTTAAGCATAGTCCGGTTTTTATTTTATTCCATATTTGCATGCTTGTTTATTTTATTAATTATGTGATCGCAATAACACATACATAATAAATAAACCATGCAATCAGACAGAAATAAAATAAGATGGCATGATCATGAGCTTCTATTGGTTAGCTTATCTAGCGGTTTTGATAAGCTAACCCTAACCTAGGGAAAAACACCTTGAACCTGATGGTTCGTGTTTGGAATCTCCCACTTGTCTGCCATTGTATCTTCTTGGGTTTGTTTTGCCTCAGCTTCGGATTTTGAACCATCTCCTCTGGCTTGGGATATCCTCCATTACATGGGGATTACTTTAAAGAAACCATGGGCACGCATACCCTACATTTTATTGGAAGAAGACTCACAGGCCAACGAATTTAAATTAAATAAATTTAAATGAAACCATACACACACAAAGGGTTTTTGGTCTAGCTCATGATCATCCATAGCATGCAATGACATTTACAAATATTTAGTATTCAAATTCTTTTAATCGTTCTTTTATTCAAGATAATTCACGCTTGAATTAAATTAATTATGATCTTATAATTAATCAATTCTTTATCTTAAATTCCTTTCTGAATTTCCATGAGATTCTTCTCATCCATATTCCTTGTATGGTGTCTTTGTACTTTTGGAGGAAACCTGGTGAAATTCCATTTCTGAAAATTACATGGTGTGTAGGCTATTTTACACGGCGTGTATTTGTTTTCACCCTTTATCCAAAGTACACGCAGGGGGCTTTGGCGTATTTTCTATACTTTGGAAATTTTGGAGTACATGACGTGTAGATTAATCTAACATGGCGTGTACTTCCTTGTAACGTGGTTACAGGCCTAGCAATCCCGTGTACGCGGTACGCGGCTTCTCCTTGTACACGGTTTCACATGGGCCGGATCGGACTACACGGTGTGTTGATTCAACAAACACACCTTGTATTCTGGTTTCCATGCGTCATTCAGTTCTGGTCAACACAGTGTAATAAATACTTGGGCATGCTAAATTCACACGATATGGTTTGGTGGACCAGTACCGGTTTGTTGAACCTAAGTATATGGCATGTAGTTTTCACTACACGTCATGTATTCTTGTGTTGTACAGACAGAAAGAGCGGCTCCTCCATATGAGTTCCTCATTTTTATTTTAATCAAAATTAAAATTAAAAGGTCGTTTCTGTGATGTGAATCGCGAAACAGAGGAAGAACAGATCGCGTTCATTTAGTTTTATGGAATGATTTATCTTGAATTGAATCAAATATAAATGCGTAAATTATCAATGAAAATTAAATAACTATAATCAACATTGTGACCCCTCTAATACCAATTGAAGGTTCCGGGCGCAGCGGAAGCTCGTGGGTGGATGTTCCCACTTGGATTTTTGTCATTAAAAATGATCAATCCGGGATCAATATGATGATAAACTCCAAACTCCACAGATCGAATCACAGAAATAGACAAAGAAGAAGAATAGTCTCGGAACCACAAATGAGGATCATCATAGGTTGATTATTGACAGAGCAAATTTACGTGCATATTTTTGACCAAATAATGAGTATTTTTTTACTGTTTTTCAATGATAAAACCCATATATTTCATTGTTTTATTAAAATAATGGGTAATTTGAATTTTATAATGAAAATGGTCATAATTGAAGAAAAGTGCATAATTCTGGATTTTGGACAGATTTTGACCACAAGGGTATTTTTGTCATTTAGCATAAAATATATGTCCAACTTTTGTGATTAAATTTTTTTTATAATCCTTATTTTAGTTCCTTCATTTTTGTCTTCTGGACCAGGAGCTGATTCGGTCATATAGAGGGCTTGAAAATTCATTGAAGTTGGACAATTGTTTCGGGCGGACAGCATGGACACCAGAAAAATAACGGAACCAAAACGCGGGCTACACACATCCAACTGAGTTGTTTCCACCTGGGATGTGACTAGGACATCTAGAGACGACTATAAAATAAATTTGGTGGATGTTGGAGGTCATTAATGAGGCCATTGAATGATATACTTTTGGAGGAACCTTCCTGGAAGCTTCGTCCAAAAACAGAAGCCTTCAATGAAAAATTCATAACATCTACATCCTGAGTCCAAATTTGCTGAAATTTTGAGGGGAGATAGAAAACACATTTATGAACATCTTTTATGAAGGAGGAAATGCGAAAAAATGTAATTTAATGGGCCTTACACGCGAAAATATCCGGAGGACAAAATTATGCCTATAAAAGGGGAGGAGCTCCTACCTCTCAATTCATTCCTTCACCTCCCATTCCAGCCAGCGGAAAGCATCCAAGAGGAGGAGAACCTCCTCTTCCTTTTTCTTAATTTATAATTACTTCCTCCATGTTTATTTTTCATTTGAATTCGATAAACCCACCTTGCATGAAGGGGTAGAATCTTTTGTGATTGGGTGAAGGGAAGGGGACCCCATTTTGTGATGTTTGAGTTTCTGAAGTTTAATTCAAAGGGATTATTTTATTTTAATTGAATGATTATCAATTTAATTTATTTTTGAATTTAAATTAAATACGATTGTATTTTGATTTATTCTTAAATATTAAATTTCTTTGATTTAAATATTATTCTACCCTTGCTTGATCTATTCATTTTTACACCGATTGGTTAATCTATGAAGAAAATCAACTAAGGGAGTGATTTGGTGATTGCTAAATCACGTGGAGAAATTAAGATAGATTAATTTAATTATTTAGGGAAGTAAATACCAGATTTTCTATTTCGTAAGTAATTAATATTAGTCCATTAATATTTCTACGCTTTGATAAATAATTAAATCAAAGGTGAAACGAAGAAACAATTGTTATTCATTTCACTTAATTATCTTTTCTAAAACCAAAGTATTCATATTTTTATAAAAGCTATGATGACATCACAAATGGGAAAACCCGACCTAAATCCAATCACTTCTCTCTCATATTAAATTTACAAACCTTTTTAAGAAAACCTCTTACTTTCTTTAATTTTTCAAACTTGTTATTTTTAAGTGACACCAAGATTAAAACACTGCTCCTTAGAGAACGACATTCTGGTTACCATTCATACTACACCCTTAGGGGGATTTAATTGTTTTTTCACACCTCACGACAAGCGTGTGTCAATTATAATTAATTTAATTAATTGACAAGAAGTACCTTTTATGGGGTTCTTTCTTCGTTGATATTTCTGATCACGTTCTGATGTGATTCGTCATTGCGTCACAGATTCCAAGTGTAGACTTCCTCTAGTGGTGATCCACACGTGCACCACATATCTCTAGATGTCGTCAAAGGAATATCTGGGTGCTATCATGGAGAAGTTTTTGCTCGCGTTGTCCTCCTTAGATTGTCTTGATTCGATAGTGGAGGATCTCTCTCGGTCTTGAGAGCATTCTTGGAGGAAGGAATTATTTCGGACCTGAGAGAATTCTCCAGAATTGTTGTGCACAACGATTGAGGAAAAGTGTTGGGGTTGTGAGGATATTTATAATCGGGGTTGAGGTTATAGAGTTATGAAAATAAATATACGCATTACACGTTTTATTTATTTTATTAACTCTTATTGAAAAACCCATGTCGAATAATTAATTCCTTGACATGCGCCCATGCTAATTATAATAAATATCATTTAATAAAACAATATTATCTCCTCAAAATCACGATGGAAAAAACCACATGGCGTGTAATCATTAATACACAGCGTGTACTTGTTTTTCATAAAACTACATGGCGTGTAATTATTAATACACGGTGTGTACTTGTTTTTCATTTCCTTTCCAAAATAAAAACTACGCGGCGTGTAATCATTAATACACGGCGTGTATATCTTGTTTTCATTTTATTCTTCCACCATCATTAAAATGATTTAGGCTTCCTTGAATAATTATTAAACCACGTACGGGAATAATCTTTATTCTACTTGAGATACTTGGATACACTTAGTGTGTGACCCTCTAGGCCACTTTCTCGTTGGCATTAGGTGGGCTTGCCTAAAGTCCAAGATTACTATCTAGCAACGGGTCAAGGCACCCAAGAGTTAGAAGTTGACATTGTATTGACGTGTCACCTCATACGAATTCTTACCATGTAATTTAGTCCATTTTTCTCAATATCTCATCAAGCAGGTTTCATGGCAGTATCATAAACCTATATGCTTGATTTGTCATTCTTTGACTTCTAGAAATAAACTCATTGTTACACCATGGCCATGGAATTTGGGTGACAGTTTTATTTCAATCAAAGGGCCCAAGATATCTACTTCCATAAATATGGAAGGGACAAATCCTTCCTCAAATTATCCCTTAACAACATGTCATTCGTGACGTACCCAACGTACCCTACTTCCCGCCAACTGTATTCATGACGGTTTTCATCAGCAAATCTAAGTGCACGAGTCATGACATGAGTTAATGATAATCTTCCAGTCTAAGGAACATTACACACGCTCATAGATAGCATTGTCTAATGACACCAGGACATGCGGAATTTCTACTAGCAGGTCTGTTCTCATAATCTCCCATTTGGAGATTACCAGGTGCGAACTCCATGAGAGAGAGTCTCATCTTCTTACGAGTACTCGCACTTGACGGTTTTTATACTATGTGTCTTATCATAGTATGTCATCCAACCATATAACTTTATTTAATAATATTTTTATCGCATTTCAAGGTTCTCATCATAGCGGGGATCTTCCATGACCTTATTAATGCAACAAATATTCCAGGACATTATTATATTATAGTCATGTAGAACAATGAACAATATATAATAAGTGTACATTCACGTAATCAAAGTACAAACAGTTGGTTCTCAGGACACCAACTCTAACAAAAATTAGAATAGGAATCCGGCTAGTCCTCGTAGATGGAAATCATGTGTGTGAATTAAGATTCCATTAATTCATTATTTGTTTTTACATTAAATTATGCCGTTTAAAATTATCATATGCGTTTTTATATATTTTTCCCGCATATACCCTTTGTTATCCACGCTGGAAATACTAACTTGGTTGTCGTTTTACTCCTAACTGTTGATTCGAGTGGGCCTCCCAACTCCTCCTGGCCATCTATCCTTGTGGGTCTTTTGGCTTCTGTTTCTGGGTGTGCTACGTGGTAGTGTTTGGTTTCGTGCACTGTTATGATGGTTGCGGGGGTTATCTTTTCTATCAGTGGATAGGGTTTTCAGGGTGTGAGAGGAGAGTTCTGGATAGAGGTTCTTGTGTGTCGGTGCTGGTAGGCTGAAGGTTCTCCAAGAATCTCGTGGTGTCTCATTCCTTCGTCTTCAACAGAGGTTCTTGTTGGCCTGCCAAACTCCCTGCATACAGCTCGTGTGCAGCTCACGGTGGAGCCTTTTTCGGCATTCTTCCATAGCAAAGAGGTGTGGCCGCATTCAGACCTTAAGTTTTCTAGAAACAGGGTGGAGAGACCTCTCCCCAACAAGATCCTGGTGAGGAGCACCATCCTTCTTACCCAGACGCGCCAAGAGATCCGGACCGCCAGACCCGTGTGTCCGGCACTGTAAGCTCCCCGTTGCATCTACTTGTATTTTTTAGTTTTGTTGTTTCCTTTATTACAAGACTGTAGATCCCACTATTTTTCTTTTATAAATTAATAAAAAAAAGTGTGTGTGTGTGGTGTTCTTTCCATGCATTAGGATCCATAAGGATCTAAAGCATGTAAATCTTGTCTTTGTTTACTTTTCCTGCAATTTTCTTTCCTGTATTACGGTTCTTGGTTCTATTGCACATCATCAGTGCCATATTTTCTTTTTTCAAGTTGTTCCCTGGTTGTTTACTTCCACTATTTTGAGACCCATCAACCACAACAAGTGGTATCAGAGGGACCTTTGGCTGCTGTGTTGATTTAATCCGACCTACTATTTACATTGTCGTTAGTTATTTATCTTCTGTTTTGTTGCAATTTCAATTAACAGTCGGTAATTGATTTGATGTATTTTTTATATAAGGTTTCTCTTTGTACTTCAACCTACCTACTTCCTATTTCTTATAAAATTTCATATTGATGTAATTCCATTTCCTGCTTGCCAGTAACATTTATTTGCAGGCTTCTGAAAATTTGTTTCTTGATCCTGCTGAACATAGTCGCTACCATCACCTTATTGGAAGCCCCTTTGCACTATTTTACACCTTTGTTTTGAATCTGTCTAGTTATTTTCTGATCACTGGATAGTGTTTTAGTTTGTAGTTCTTTGCATTTGGGTTTATATTTTCCACAATTTTGTACCTGTTTAATTCAGCATGTATATTGTTGTTGTTGTTTTCCTATTTCCTTTTTGGGTGAAATCATTGTATTCACTAAATCATTTGTCCTTCATATCTCATGGTACACATTTACCCAGTGAGATCGGTTGATTTTTGGGGGCATACGATTATTGTTTTCCCCAATCATTCGGCATCTACTCATCTGGATAAACATGTCTACAATGGGATATGAAATTGAAAATTTCGATGGAGACAACAACTTCAATTTACGGCAAATAAAAATGATGGCATTACTTGTTCAGCAAGGTCTCATTGATGCCCTCTCTGGGCCTACTAAACCCATAACAACTGTAAATGAAACTGGCCAAACTATTACTAAACACCAACATGTGACCCCCGACATTCTTGTTAAAGCCCATAGTTCCATTTTGTTGTCCTTAAGAGATAAAGTCCTTAGGGAAGTTTCCTTTGAGTATACCGCTGCCGACATCTGGCTTAAGTTATAAAAACTTTACATGACCGCCTCTCTTGTAGGAAGGTTGTATAAGAAGCACCGCATGTTCACCTTTAGGATGAAACCAAGCATTTCTTTGAAATCTCATCTTGACGAGTTCAACAAAATCATGTTAGATCTAGCCAATATAGATGTCTTGGTAGATGATGAAGATCATGGCATCATTCTCCTGATCTCCCTTGACCATAGTTATAGTACCATGGTAGAGACCATGATGTATGGTCGAGACTCTTTGACTCTAGAAGAAGTCAAGTTTTCCCTTCTGTCCAATGAACTTCACACTAAACCTAAGGCGAAAGGTGAGGCTGAGAGTTTTTTCACTAGGGGTAGACTCTAGGTTAAAGGCAAAAAGAAACAATTTAATAGAGATAAAAGTTGAAGAAGCAAAGAACCTAGGCAAGAATCAAAACAAAAGAGTAATAATAATAAAGAAAGAAAATTCACTTGCTTCCATTGTGGAAAGCCTGGGCATATTAAGCCCGAATGTAGGAATCTCAAATGTGAGCAAGAACGTGCACAACCCACTGACCAGTATCTTTTTGTTGACTCTGGTTATGACACCGCCGAATTATTAAATGTGTCCAACCATACAATCAACAGAGAGTGGGTCCTTGACTCTGGTTGTTCCTTCCATATGTGTCCCTAAAAAGAGTCGTTTTCAGAGCTGGTGGAGAGAGTGGAAGGGGATGACCTGTTAGGAAATAATAAGAAGTGTAAAGTGGAGGGTAAAAGATCTGTTCTGTTAGAACTTGACAATCAATCTGTGATTACCTTACTTGATGTAATGTGGGCTCCCAACCTCCAACACAACTTAATTTCCTTAAGAGTCCTTGATCAAAAAGGATATACCTTTAGATCAGAATCCGGATCAATTAAGATCTTTAACGGAACTAGGACCATTATTAGAGGGTATCTCACAAATGGGTTGTATGTCTTAGATGGTAAGACCCATTCAAGGAAGTTGGGTAGTGTTTACAATACAAACACTAATAATACTATGCTTTGGCATAGACGGTTGGGGCATGTAAGCTCTAAGGGATTAGAAGATCTCAGCAAGCAGGGGATGCTGAATGACATAACACCAATAAACCTGCTATTTTGTGAAGACTGTATAATGGGAAAGGCTAAGAGAGTTAGTTTCAATAGATCCACCTTCAAAGTTGTTTCCCCACTTGAATACATCCATTTAGATGTATGGGGTCCAGCAAGGACTACCTCTCATGGTGGAGGATCTTAATTCGTCACCTTCATTGACGACTTCTCTAGGAAGGTCTGGGTGTACATCCTGAAGCATAAATCAGATGTTTTCCAGACCTTTAAGACCTAGAAAGCTTCTGTCGAAAATCAGACCGGAAAGAAAATAAAGACCATGAGGACAGATAATGGATTAGAGTATCTGTCGACATATTTTATTGACTTCTGTGAAAAGGAAGGGATTAAGAGACATAGGACTGTTAGGGATACTCCCCAATAGAATGAGGTAGCAAAGAGGATGAATAGGACCATCTTAGAGCATGTCTGAAGCATGATTTCATGCTTAAGCCTCCCCAAATCTTTCTGGGCCGAGGCTACTAGAACTGCAGTTTACCTTATCAATAGGTGTCCCTCTTCTGCTAACCAGTTCAAGACACTTGAAGAGCTTTGGAGAGGGAGGCCTCCCTCTTATTCCTACCTGAGGGTTTTTGGTTCCACAATCTATGCACATGTTAGGACTGATAAGTTGGAACCAATAGCTCTGAAATGCATCTTCATTGGTTACCCTGAAGGGGTCAAAGGGTATAAACTTTGGGTTGATAAACCTGGGTGCCAAAAATGTATTATCAGTAGGGATGTGGTCTTTCATGAGTCATCCTCTACAAAGACCAAACCTTTACATCAAAGCAGCGATGAACCAGACTTTTCTAAGTCTGATGAACCTGAGCCTTTGGCTCAATTTGAGACTAATCTTCAGCCTGATCAGCCTGCTTCTCAGCCCACTACTGCAACTGATTCTGAAAGCAGTTCTGGTTCATATTCGGATTCCGAACCCCCTGATACTTACAAGGACTATCAATTGACATGTGATAGAAAAATGAGGGTCCCAAGGCCTCCTGCTAGGTTCATCTAGTATGACATGGCTTCCTATGCCTTTCATGTGGCTCAGGATCTCATCGACGATGATCCTCAGTCATATAGGCAAGCCTTGAAAGACAAAGACTCCAAACAATGGGTCTTTGCTATGAATGAAGAGATGCATTCTTTAAAGAAAACCCATACATGGAGTGTTGTGAACAAACCTGTTAACGCTAAGGTAATTGGTTCCAAATGGATTTTCAAAAGGAAAGAGGATAATACTGAGGGAAACAAAATCAAGTTCCAAGCTAGGTTAATAGCTAAGGGTTTCCTCCAAAGGGAGGGAATTGATTATTCTGAAATATTCTCTCCAGTTGTGAAGCACTCTTCTATTAGGCTCCTATTATCCTATGATGCCTATAATGACTTCCATATTGAGCAGTTAGATATTAAGGTTGCTTTCTTACATGGTGACTTGAAAGAAAAGATTTATATGTAGCCTCCTGAAGGCTATCCTAGTGAATTCAAACCACATCAAGTGTGCCTCCTGAACAAGTCTTTATACAGCTTAAAACAAGCCTCAAGACAATGTTACTTGAAATTCGACTCTTTCATGCTAGGTAATAAATTCACTATAAGTCAATATGATGCCTGTGTTTATTACAAAGAAACCAGGACCTGCATCATTTACCTCTTGTTGTATGTTGATGATATGCTCATCATATGAAAGGATATAGAACTTATTTCTTCCGTTAAAACCCAGTTGAAGAACACTTTTGAAATGAAGGACCTGGGTGCGGCCAAGAAAATTCTTGGCGTTGAAATCATTAGGGACAGACCCAATAAATTACTCTATCTTTCTCAGCATGGTTATATTTTAAAAGTTTTCAAGAGGTACATGTTTGAAACTTTAAAACCTGTTAATATACCTCTTGCTCAACATTTTAAATTATCTTTGACACAAGCCCTTGCAGCTAAAGAAGATATTGAATTTATGTCCAAAATCCCTTATGCCAACATAGTTGGAAGCATAATGTATGCTATGATTTGTACACGCCATGACATTGCCTTTGCAGTATGTACCCTTAGCAGGTTCATGGCCACACTTGGGAAGCCACACTGGCATGCCCTTAAGTGGCTTCTTAGATACCTCTCTAGTTCACCTAGTATTTGCTTATGTTATGGTAGAAATATAAATTCTGCTGAACTTATCTGTGGTTATGTGGATGCTGATTATGCTGGAAATGTGGATACCCGTAAATCTCTGACCGGCTATGTGTTTAGTGCATTTGGTGGTGCCATTTCTTGGAAGTGCAACATGCAATCTGTTGTTGCACTTTTGACTACAGAATCAGAGTACATAGCCTTGACTGAGGCAGTCAAGGAAGCATTGTGGATCAAAGGTATGGCCTCTGAACATTGTATTTACAATTCTGCTATTAATGTTTATTCAGCTAGTCAGTCAGTTATTCATTTATATAAAAACCTTGTTTGCGTAGTAAGTCAAAACATATAGATATCAGGTTACATTTTATTAGAGATGTTATAGAACAAGAAACTGTGTGTGTCAACAAGATACACACTGATAAAAACCCAGCTGATAGTTTGACTAAAGTTGTGCCTTTATCTAAGTTCATTTTTTGTGTAGATAGAATGAACTTGGTCCCTGTTCCATAACTTTAGGTGCAAGAACATCGCGAAATTTAATTAAAAATGGTGGAGATTTGTGAATTAAGATGCCATTAATTCATTATTTGTTTTTACATTAAATTCTGCCATTTAAAATTATCATATGCGCTTTTATATATTCTGCTCGCATATACTCTTTGTTATCCACACTGGCAATACCAACTTGGCCGTCCATTTACTCCTGGCCGTTGATCCGAGTGGGCCACCCAACTCCTCCTGGTCGTCGATCCTTGTGGGTGTTTCAGCTTCTGTTTCTGGGTGTGCTTCGTCGTAGTGTTTGGTTGGGTGCGCAGTTATGATGGTTGCAGGGGTTATCTTTTCTATCGGCGGCTAGGGTTTCCAGGGTGTGAGAGGAGAGTTTTGGACAGAGGTTCTTGTGTGTCGCTGCTGGTACGCTGAAGGTTCTCCAAGAATCTCCTGGTGTCTCCTTCCATCGTCTTCAACATAGGTTCCTGTTAGCCTGTCGAACTCCCTGCATACAGCTCGTGCGCAGCTCGCGGTGGAGCCTTTCTCGGCGTCCTTCCATAGCGAAGAGGTGTGGCTGCATTCGGACCAGAAGGTTGTAAGAACCAGGGTGGAGAGACCTCTCCCCAGCGAGATCCTAGTGAGGAGCACCATCCTCCTTACCCAGACGCGCCAAGAGATCCGGACCGCCAGACTTGTGTGTCCGGCACTGTAAGCTCCCCTTTGCATCTACTCGTTTTTTTTTTAGTTTTGTTGTTTCCATTATTACAAGATTGTAGATCCCACTGTTTTTCTTTCAGAAATTAATAAAACGTGTGTGTGTGGTGTTCTTGTCGTATAGTAGGATCCATAAGGATCCGAAGCATGTAAATCTTGTCTCTCTTTACTTTTCATGCAATTTTCTTTCCTGTATTATGGTTCTTGGTTCAATTGCACATCACCAGCGCCATATTTTCTTTTCAAAGTTGTTCCCTGGTTGTTTAAGTACACTGTTTTGAGACCCATCGACCACAACAATGTGAGATTTGTGTCTTCAATCAATGTCAGTGTGGAGCTTCATCCATGTGGTTCTTTCCATGAGGATCTGTGGCTGGCTGGTATCGGAGTTGGGCTCGGTTGATGTGTGTCGATGTAGTGAGTGCCTGCATCTATAAGGGAAATCGGGTGGTCAAACATTAATGCTTCTTCAGGGCCAGATCGGGTAGTGATGCTGCAAGGAAAAGTCTGCTGTCAAGCCGAACAGATGCACGCACATGGCACGATTGGAGCTGCTTTAGTCATCTGGTAATTTTGTCAAGCACCTGGTCTGCGGTCGTCTTCGTAACTGCAGCCGCTGCCTTGGGAAGCTTTGAGGTCTACCATCAGCTCTACACAGGGAACAAACAAATACAGAATGCAAGGCAATTCGTTATGTAAGCCTAGGTTCTCAGGGACAAAAAGGCGACGGCAAAGTACCGAAGAGATCCATAAGAGAGTTGATCGCGCTCACAAAGCTTGGACATATCTGTTCGACCGGGGAATCCCGATGACTTGGAATCTATGGGATTGATCAGCGACCTCACCAAAGCTTCGACATATCGGTTCGACAGGGGAAGAGAGCCTGGTCTTCACTGGTTCGGCAAAGCTGTAAACGATTTCGGACTCGCGATCGAAAATCAAATGAAATGTCATGCATTTACAAATTACACCCAAATGAAAAGGTTACAAAAACACATCAATTTCCCACATTCTAACAAAATAGGGGATAATATATATGAAATATACTTATTTTTTTAAAAAAAGTGATGTTCAATCACTCCCTTGCACTATTTCACTCCTAGGGGATTTTTTTCAATGAATTTCTAATTTGAACAAGATAGCCCTCCCAAGAAGATGTTCATATTTGTATCAAAAATTCCATCCCACCAAAGCATAATCTCAAGTAGTCAAGCACATCAAACATTATTGATAGCACAGTAATCAATGCAATTTTCTCAATTACATTTCAATAGAAGAGTAACAATCCCACCTAAGATTTAGTATGTAATTGCATGGAATGGTGCGGTCACAACTTCACGGGTTATTTACATTTTCAAAATAACAACCAGAACACTCAAGTATGTATAGGGAGAAGTAGAAGCCAACCCATAACAGTCACAATAGTTCTAATGAAAAACAAATGTCAAATCATATTTCTTTATTCCAGTTCAAATGAATTTATTTATAAAAATCAATAAATGAAATGAAAACACGTACTCATAAAAAATTCTAACTATCATGTAAATAATGAGGGAACCTTTTGAGTTCTTTCCACTAAATTTCATTATGCTTTTTATATTCATTTAGCTTTAAAGGCATGAAATTCTACTATCCATATTAAATTCAACCTTCAGTATCAATACAATCCATTTCATGACCTACCTCGCATGAAGTTTAATGTCACTATTCACTCAAGAGAATTCATTTTTGTGGAGTCATACTCATACTTAAAAAGTTTAAATTTACCATAGGTTTTTGAACTTTCTCATCTCTCTATAGTGTGAAACAACAAAATACAATCAATCGTGGGGGCTTGAGAAGGTTGTTTTATGGGTTGAGGTTCATGGGACTCTATTTTTAAAAAAAGCATCATTGACCAGAAAGAGAAAGGTTTGGGTCTTTAAATACAATGCATGATCAAACAAGTAAAGCAATTGAAGACCCCTCACTCAATCTTCAAGATGTGACACTCACACTCTCCCACTGTTTCTTTTCTTATCACCGTTCCATGAGTCATGAAAATGAATCCAATGAATGTCTCGTCCTTATTCTCCTCTTTTTGATTTCATTTCCTTTTTTTTAATGTACATGTTTTCATTTTTTCAGGGAGGATGAGTTGTCAATTGCATAAAATGAATGGTGATTCATTCCATTTTCTTGATTAAGGTCTTAGATCAAATAACATAGAATGAAGAAGGTTCCAATCTCACTTCCTTTTTTAATTTTTTATATACATTTTTTGGAGAATATGATGGATAAAAATGGAATACAATAGTGGATAGTGACTCATGAAAATTTCCTATTTCAATCACCCCAAAATAATGACACACCACCCACATTCCCCTTTACATGCTATTCTTCTGAAAGAAAAACACATTGGAAGCCCCCTTTTCCCCACACTTAGACTCAAATTCATCCTGAAAATGTATTTTATAGCAAGGGTAGGTAAGGGATAATTAGTTTTTTAATGCGGATTAAACCTATAATTTCATTCATGGTTATCTAAGGGATTAACAAGGATCAATGTTCAACATCAGTCTCATGGATAGATAAGGGATATCAAATTGAATTCCTCAATCATGTTGAAAGAATCTCATGAATTCCATAGATTATAAATATAATAGACACAAGTTCTTATTTATAATCAAATCCCCAAGCTCCTCACAAGTAGTGAGGGTATTATAAAGATGATGTCAAAGTGGTTCAGTAACCTATAAGGATGGGAATATTAATATCGGTTAGTCAATAAGGGATTTGGATTTCAATTTATAGTCAAAGATCATGAAAATTCTTGAAAATCACAACCCAAGAGAACAAATACAAATTAGTTATCATTTGTTATTTTAAGGTTTCAATAATAAGAACATGCTCCTCACAATCAACATGGAGTTCAAAACTTCTTAGATTTTTCTATTCATCTGAAATAAAGCTTTAAAAACACAAAATTTATACAAAAACATCTATGTACATGTTTAAAACAGAAAAAAATTATGTTTCATTTTTTATATTATTTTTTTGATTAATTTTTTTTTATTTTCAAAAATAGGGTCACTAAAATATAAAGAAAAATAAAATAAAAAAATACAAACAACATCCATCAGTTAACCCCCCCCCCCACACACACACTTAGTTTTCACTACATCCTCAATGACACCTACCAATTATCATGCATATTTTAAGCAGAATTGAAAATAGGATAGAATGAAAAATGAGTATGGAAGTAGTTCACCTAGATACAGTTATTCTATTATAAGTGGATAGTACCAGGAAGATATAATTCCCAATTTTATTTTAATCTAATGGTCTTTTAAAAGGTGTTGAGGCTACTATCCAACTTTCTCCTTCATATAAAAACAAACATACTTTAATCTCTTATTAAAATCTAAAATAAAAAAAACTGAAAATAAATGAAAAAGAAATAAAGGGGAAAAGAGTTATTGGGTAGAAACCCCCCAAGAGGTGATATAGTTTGTTATTGTCTGTATCCATATAGACTTATTATTATCCCTAGTATGTTTTTACGGATTGGGCTTGTGTGGTAATGTAACATTCTACCCCTAAACCATTATCCTAGGAAGAGGAAGAGGTTTTAATGGCCTTATGTGACATACCTTGGACACTAGAGGTAGGAAATAAATTCCAAGGTCTTACAAGATCATTGGGGGATGATTTTACATTTAACATACACAACCTATAATAGAAAAAAATATAAACATAGCCATGATACTATAGGATTCCGAAGATTAAATCAAATAAATCCAAAAATAAGATAAAAGATAATTAGAGTAGTAGTTGGAAGTAAAATACAATGAAGGATTCTCAAAATACAAAGGAAAAACAAGAACCAAGTACCAAAGAGGTTCTACATAAAACTCCAATGATATACCACCTCTAAGATCTATCCACTAATGACTACAACATCGAGGTTCACCATGGGATACGTACAAAATCTTTCTGTTACCCGTGTCAAGGTAAATGGTATCAGTATATGCACCAAACTGAATATGTAGGGTGTGAGTATACAAACCATTAGGTAATCCTATAAAATATTAAAAAACACTCTATTAAGTCAAGGAAAAGTTAGTAAAATTCATATAAAATAAGTAGTTGTGTTAAAAATGGTGATCAAGATCATTTAATATGAAAGTGAGAGAAATACATTTTGAAACAATTTAGAATAGAAGCATAATTTAACAAGATTTTTAAAACTGGTTCATAAAACAATAATTTTTATAAGAAGGTCATATATTCTTTATTCATGGTATACCCATTTAACATACTCACACATTTATGTATGCATCCAAGATGACAGTCTCAATACTCATGAGCGATAACTTGACTTTCATGCCAAGTCATAACTTGGTTGTGCACCCATGTTCCCCATTGTCACAAACAACCAAGTATGAATCCAAAAATGTTCCTCATAATGAAATAATGAACACATTATAACCCATGTATGGAAAAGTATATCTAAAAACATATTTTCCTCAAATAATTTATTTTTTAGGAATTTAATAGATCATATTGTGTGTATCATTCTAAAACCAAAGTTTTAAAACCATATGGTCATTGGGGATTCCAACAATCTTTCATCAAGGGATTTTAAACAAAAAAACAAGTGTTTTATAAATCCAATTCCTTAAAGTTATAGAATAAGTGTAAAGTCACAGAGAGAGAGAATAAACCTACCTCACAATAGAAACTATTCTTGAAGAAACTCACAAAGAACCAGGTAGATCCATGTTCCTCTTTCCTTTCCATTAATAATTCCACAAGAAATGACATCAAAAATGTTATTTCCCATATATCTAATCCTAAAAATTATAATATAGGGTTCTTCCTAAGATAAAGTGAAGATATATAGAAAGAGAAGAAGAAAGAAGTGACATACCTTGATTCTCTAGATCTAACACACCAAGATTCATTGAATATGGGCTCCAGATCAAATAAAATCACTAAGATACCTAAAGGAGTCCTCTGGTTTGAGAGCCATGGAATACAAAGGAATAATTAGGGTTTTGGGTGACTATTAAATTTAAAAATACAATTTTTAGATTTAATTAATCATGTCACATGGTCAGGCCGCATGGTTTACCAAACTATGCGCCAACTATAGAGGCGCCACTATCTCAAAACCCCAATGTCACACGGTTTGGCCATGCAGTTTAGAAAATCGTGCGCCAACTATATGAAATGTCTCTCTCTCATTTTGAATGGTTTCTAGGGAAATCCATATGGTTTACCCTAACCAGGATCCAATCATTCACCTCCTCCTGTAATCTCTCAAGATACTTCATGAATACTTAGAAAATATACATGGTTTCCCTTCAACATTCTCCAACCATGGAACCTCTCAAAAACTTTCAAAACTTTCCAAATAATAATAGAAAAATATTGAGACAAATAAAAACAAAAAAAGATCAAAACTGAAAAAATAGTAGTATATACCTTATATCGAGGGTATTATATTCTCCCCACCATTGGTATTTCCATCCTCAGAAATCAAGAGATTGGCAGTTATTTGGAAAAGTTATATACATTGATCTTGCATGAAGTCCTCATGTTCCAATGTCTCCTCCTAAAATTGACCATGCTTCCATATTATCCACACTAAAAGAATGAATTTTCCATGAAATATATTCTCTCATATTTCCAAAAAACATATCAATTCATGGATAAATATAACATATGGATCAAGATCAACATGGTCCCATCGAGTGATATGGTCAGGTTCAGGATGGCATTTCTTAAGCTGATATACATGAAACACATTATGAAATACACTAAACCTTGGAAATAATTCCAATCGATAAGATAAATTATCTGTAGAACCCTCGGTTTCCGGTATGTAACCTTTGTTTATTCCTTTTTATGTGTTTAAAGTGCATGGTATGAGTTGTAAAGAGGTTTGGAGTGTTTGGAATGATTTTTATTAAGTTTGGAGGCTTTTCCAAGGGAGCACGGTTTGAGCAAGATTAGGGGAAACCATGCGGGTTCTCCAAGAAACTGTGTAGGGGGAGAAAGTAGGGTTTTCACAGCCTCTACATGGTTTTCCAAACCATGAGAGTTAATCATGTGGACCCATTCTCTCGAGACAGTGGTGTGTGCACGGTTAGCACATGTTTTCCAAATCGTGTGGACTAACCGGGCGACCACTTAAAGGAAGGGTTTTTTATATTTAGGCTCCCTCAGGATTAAACTATTTCACTCCAATTCTTCTCTCACTCAAGCCTCACTTGGGATTTTGTGTTCTCAAAGGTTTAAGGTTCTCTCCCACTCATTTTTGAAGAAAATTGAAGGGGTTTCTTGGTGGATTGAAGGTAGATCTTCTCGGGTAAGTCTTCTCTTGTGGTTCTTTGGGGTTTCTTGGTGGTTTTCTAGATCTACATCTATTTCATATAGATATATGATTAGGGTTGCATTTGGTGTTGATTTTAAGTCTTATGAATTTTAGGTAAGGGGATCTAGAGCGGTTTTAGTGGTGCGTTTGCCAGATTTGTGGTGCTAGTACTTGTGGGTCGATTTCACTGGAACCCTAAAAGTAGGTGGATTCTCTCTCAACTCCACTTTTCTAGAAATTTAATCTTGGTTACAATTAATTTTTTGTGCTTAAAATTAATTGTGTTTTAATGTGTGAATTTGGTTGGAAATTCCTTTTTTGACGTTTTGGGTATTTTTGGGAAAAATGAGTTTTTGTATGGTGAAATGCTCTTGTTGTGAATTTGAAAAATGAGATTTTAAAATCGGTTTTTTTGATTGATTTGTGAAAATGGTTGATGAAAATGGTTCTTCAATAAAATGGGTTGTTTTATTGAAATGGGAATTTGGTGTGTAAAATGGTTGAAGGGTGTTTTCAATAAATGTTGAATTTATTGAATTGGATTGACATGTAATTGAAATGGTTGATTGCATGTTGTTGTGGCCTTGGTGAGTCATATGATTGGTTATGGATTGTTTGAAATGTTGTGTGGAAGTGTGTGGGAAGTACCACTATAATAAGGGGATGTTAGTGGATAGAAGGTCCACCATTAAAGGATAAGTGGGCGGGAAGTACAACTAGTAGGAATGGGTGAAAGGGTTGGATGGAAGCTCCACCATTTTGGTTACCTTGTTCTTCATTGCTTTGTAAGATGGAAATTGTTGTGATAATGTGTAAATGATGAAATGGATTGTGGCATGTTTTTTTGGATTTCTCTTGGTTTCTTGGTTTGGGGGAGGTGGCTTGGTAAGGGTGTGTTTGGATTATGGTAATGGTTTCACTTGTGATTATTTTATATAAACTGCTTTATATCAATTTGGTAGTAGTTTTATCTGAGTGGTGTGTGTAGGGAAGTCATTTGGGGAAAACCTACTAAGTAGTAGTACTCACCCCCAACTTTGGCAGTTGGGTGATTTTGTAGATGTCGTATTCTGGGACACGGGTAAAGGTAAAGAATCTCATTCCTAGTGGCTTGTGGTGATGCTTGGGAGATGTGTTGGTGCTTGGTGTGGAGCTGTGGAGTGTGTCTTGGTTTATTTTGGGGTCTCTTGTTTAGTCTTCTGCATAGTACTCTGATATTTTGTTGGGTTGTATTGGTTTTGGGTTATATTGTGGAATAACTTGGTTGTCTTTTGGTAATAGATTCTTGAATGTTTTATAAACATACATCATATAGTCTTTGTTAGTGGATGGTTTGGTTGGTTTTGTCTTAATGGAAAATCGTTTCCCAATTTGTTCTCAAAGCCCTCGACATTTATTTTCAGCCTTTGGTGCCTTGGGAACATCACTTAAGGCCAAGTAGAATTCCCCCGCCCTCTCAAGCTAATGGGATGGGGTAGGATGTTACAAGTGGTATCAGTTTGTTCGGTCCTTGGCTTTCAAGTAAGAGAAATTGTTCGATCCTAGGTGTCGATCATTGGTCTTGGTGTTGACATTCATTCTTGGCATATTCCTTAATTCGAGATGGTAGCAAGGTGTGGAATTTTTAGAACTTTTAATGTATATCATAAAAGGACATAGATAATCCTTTTATGCTGAACTTCAAGTTACTAGGGAGTTGAGTACATAAGTGTTTGGAGACACTTATAATCATTGGATATCTCATTGTTGTGGGTGTAGCCAATAAGATGAGCATGACATTCATGGTAGAGATGACTTCCCACTAGGATGCATATTTCATTGGGGTATAATGAATTATGGTGTGATATGAATGTGTTGATTTTGAAAATTTGTATTGGGTTTCAAAATGGAAGGATTTGAAACATGGAAACTGGTGGTATTTTGAAAATGGGTTGATTTTCAAAACATGGTGGATTTTAAAAAATAGTGCAATAAGGGAAATGTAAACTTATGGAAAGCCTAGTTGTGATAGATGTAGTGTAATTGAACTAGAATTTGTGAATCATGTGTTGATAAAATATAAGTACTTATGGTTGTTTATTTATTGATAGAAATGGCACTAGATAGGCGTCGTAGAGACCAACCGGAGGAGGCTGTTGAAAATGGGGTTGCACCTGAGCTTTAGGTGAACCACCAGCTAGTGAAAAGTATAGAGAAAGATTTCCAAGCTGTGGGAAGTGGAAATAAAGTGGATGAACCAAGGAATGTGGATCATGTAGTTTAGTTTCAAAGGCATAATCCACCCATCTTTATGGGTGATTAAGATCCAGAGAGGGCAGAAGCATGGTTGAATAGAATGAACAAGTTATTTGAATTCTTGGGAACACTGGAAAAGTTAAAAGTGAAGTTAGCCACGTATATGTTGGAAGATCTTGCCCTTCAGTGGTGGGAGTTGGAGGTCCAAGATGTAATGGACCAAGGTATTACATGGGTTGGATTTGAGGAATTATTTAACAAAAAATTCTACCCTCATACATTTAAAATTCAGCGCACAATATATTTCTTCTGTTTGAAACTGTAGAACCTTTCGATAACAGAGTATGAATCTAAGTTTATGAACTTAGTGAGGTTTTCACCCGATGTGGCGTGTAGTACATCATTGAAAGATCATATCTTAGAAGTTGGTTTGAGGAAATAAATTCAGTCCAAGATATTAGTGTTGTGTATAGATGATTATACGGAGATAGTGAATAGAGACTCAGTGGACAAGAGGGATATCTTGGGGGCTATAAGCAGAGGAAGTGTATTAGTACCCATGGGGAATAGTGGGAACTCGAACACTGGGTTAAAGCAGAATAGGGACACTAATTTCCAGGGTGGGAGTATGAATTAGAATCCACTACATGATCAGTGAATCTTCCTTCGAAGCCTTAGAGTAAGTCAGGATGTTTTTATTGTGGTCCTACGAGCCACATCAAGCAGAATTGTACGGAACAACCTCGAGCATGTCATAATTGTAAGTAGATGGGGAATCTGCAGCGTTATTGTCAAAATGCTCCAAGGTTGGGTGTCCGTGAAAATCCTCTGGGGTCGTAGGGGTCTTATGCCCTGATAGGATGATGGTAGTAGTATACCCCTCAATAGTAGAGTAAAGTGAGTCATAGTGATTCTTGGAATACCATGACACCTCAGCAGGGCAATAAAGAGCAGAGTGTGGCAAGAAAACTCTTGTTTGGAGCTGAGCAGGTTTTGGTGGATGATCAGTCAGGACCATACATAGTGCGAGGTAAGGTTATTTTAAATTCCACATTGATGCAAGATTTGTTTGATACAGGTGCTTCACATTCTTTTATTGCTTCTCACATCATTGATTTGTTGGATTTTCACGTGAAAATGATGCCTTCTGTTTTGAAACTACAAACTCCTCTAGGTCAAAGAGAGTGTCGAGCCTTCATATGTTGAGGATTTTGTTTAGTTTTAGAGGGCATTGAATTGACGTGGGACTTATCAGTTCTTGAGATGGGTGTGTATGATATAATCCTAGAAATGGATTGGCTGCAAAAGTTTAGGGCCCATGTTGACTGATATGCATGAACGATTAGTTTTGTGACAGAGGATGGAAAGAGACATCTCTTTAGAGGGGAGAAGAATGAGAAGCAGGGTGCAACAGGCTTGTTAACACCAGTGGTTAGCACGATATCATACTTGTTAGTGGCTTTGTCATTGGCATTAGTGGAAGGTATTGAGCAGAGTGTTCTTCTAGTATTCGTGGATCAGTTGATGGATGTATTTCCCAAAGAATTATCAGGGTTTCCACCCGTGAGAGAAGTGGAGTTTACGATTTATCTCCTTTTGAGAACCATTCCTATATCACTTATGTCTTACCAAATGACACCAAAAGAACTGTGGGAATTAAAGGTGTAGTTGGAAGAGTTATAAAACAAAGGGTTCATCCGGCCTAGCATGCCTCAGTAGGAAGCACAAGTTTTTTTGTTAAAAATGAGGATGGAACCTTGTGGCTCTGTGTTGATTATCTTAGACTTAATCTGGTTATGATAAAGAATTGATATCCACTTCCACACATTGATGATTTTTTTGACCAGTTGAGGGGAGCTCAATGGTTCTCTAAGATTGACTTATGACCAGGGTATCATCATCAGTGGGTGTAGAAGGAGGATATTCCGAAAATATCTTTCAGAAGTAGATGTGGCCATTATGAGTATGTGGTTATGCCCTTTGGTCTAACAAATTCACTAGCGGTGTTCATGGAATTGATGAATCAGATATTTCATATATATTTTGATGCTTTTGTGGTGGTATTTTTTGATGATATACTGGTGTATTCATGAACAAGAGTAGAGCATGAGCATCACTTGGTGATCATATTGGGGATCTTGAAGGATCATTGGTTGTATGCCAAATTTTCAAAGTGTGACTTTTGGATATAGGAGGTTTGTTTCCTTGGACATGTTATTTTTGAGAGGGGTGTTTCTGTTGATCTGGAAAAGATAGAGGTGGTTATCTCCTGGAAACCGCCAAAAAACATTTTCGAGATATGGAGCTTCCTTGGTCTAGCTGGGTATTATCGACTTTTTGTTTGTGATTTTTCACAATTGGCATGGCCAATGACAGCTTTGAAAGGGAAGAATGTTCCATTTCAATGGGATGAGTAGTTTCATAAATGTTTTGAAGAGTTAAAGGGTCACCTTACATCAGCACCAATCTTGGTTTTTCCAGAACCAGGGAAAGGGTACGTGGTGTATTGTGATGCATCACGATCAGGGTTGGGGTGTGTTCTCATTCAAGTGGATCATGTGGTTGCCTATGTCTCATGTCAGTTGAGGTTTTATGAGAATAACTACCCAACACATGATTTGTAGTTGGCAGTAGTGGTTTATGCTTTAAAAATGTGGCGTCACTATCTCTTTAGTGATAAATTTACATTGTTTACCGACCATAAGAGCATAAAGAATATCTTCTCACAATTATATTTGAACATGAGGCAAATGAGATGGATGGAATATCTCCAAATGTTTGATTTAGACTTAATTTACACACTAGGTAAGGGAAATTTGGTGGTGGATGCATTAAGTAGAAAATCATATGCTCAAGTGGTGAAGTAGGTATCAGATAAGTGGCAGTTGATGCTGGTCATAGCCGACATGCGGTTGGAATGTGAGGACTGGGGTGATAGAGCGATCTTCTTTCCGGTTTTGTTGGTTACTGACATGGCTGGTTTGGTTAAGGAGACATAGACATCTAATTCCGAGTTCATGGAGATGTGGTCGAAACTCAATGGTGGGGAGGCCATTGAGAACTGGGAACTGAATGAGAATTCAGTCTTGTCTTTTCAGAATTAGATGGTTGTACTAGTGGTATGTCAGGAGGAACTCCTCAGGGCTTATCATCATTCCAAGTGAGCTGTCCATCCTGAAATTCAGAAAATGTATAAGGCCTTGAAGGCGTAGTTTTGGTGGTTAGGTATGAAAAGGGATGTGGTCGAGTTTGTTTCAAGTTTCTTGACTTGTCAGCAAGTCAAGACAGAGCATTAGTGGCCATCAGGCATGTTGCATTCATTACCTATCCTAGTATGCAAATGGGAGAAGATATCAGTGGATTTTGTCACGGGTCTCCCAAGAATGTACAAGAAGCACAATGCCATATGGGTGATAGTGGATCGGCTCAGAAAGTCGGCTCATTTCATCCAAATTCATGAATCTCATATGGTGGAGGATCTGTCCAAAATATATATCCAGGAGGAGGAAAAGAGGCATGGTGTTCTAGTTTTGATTTTATCAGATATAGATCTGAGGTTTACATCTCGTTTTTGGAAATCATTGTATCAAGCCCTTGGGACAAAGTTGACTATGAACACGACATATCAACCTCAGATGGATAGGCAATCTGAGAGTTTGATTCAAAATTTGGAGGATATGTTAAGGGCTTGTGTGATGGACTTTGCTGGTTCATGGAAGGAGCACTTACTATTGGTGGAGTTCTCCTATAATAACAATTACCAAGCTTCGATACATATGGATCTATTTGAGGCTTTATATTGGCATCTATGTCGTTCTCCACTATGTTGGGTGGAAATAAGAGAGAATTTGATGATCAGACCAAGCCTTTTCCAAGAGACTACGAAGAAAAAAAGTTGATCAGGAAGAGGATATAAATAGATCAAAGTCATTAGAAATCATATGCATACCATCATCGACGAATGTTATCATTTGAGGTGTTCGATCATGTGTTTTTTAGAATATCTCTTAGGTTGGGAGATCGTCGGTTTGGGAATTAGGGTAAGTTATATCTAAGGTATATTTGACATTTTGAGATACTTGAGATGATTGGAGAGGTGGATTTTCATTTGGATTTTCCACCATGGTTTAGTGTGGTGCACAATGTGTTTCATGTGTCATAGTTGAAAAATTATCAACCAGATCGTGACCATCTGATTCGTTGGGATCATGTTGAGATAGAACCAGATGCTTCCTTAGTGTACATGCCAGTGAGGATTGTGGAAAGGCAAGAGAATGTATTTCATGGTAAAATCATTGGTTTAGTTCATATTTTGTGGCAGCATGGTCAGATTCAAGAGGAGAGTTGGGAGTGGGAGAAAGAGATGGTTGAGTAATGGCCCGAGCTCTTTCGGCAAAGCAATGGTTCCCTAATTTTTGAGGACGGAAAGTCCAATGGTGGGGAGAATATAGCACCCCCAGTTTGATTTATATAGCCTTTTTATGACTTTTTATGTGTTTAAAGTGCATGGGATGAGTTGGGAAGAGGTTGGGAGTGTTTTTAATGGTTTTGAATAAGTTTGGAGGCTTTTCTAAGGGAGCACAGTTTGAGCACGGTTAGGGGAAACCGTGCGGGTTCTCAAAGAAACCATGCATGGGAAGATAGTAGGCTTCACATAGCCTGTGCATGGTTTTCCAAACCATGTGAGGCAACCATGAATACCCCTCCTCTCGAGACAGTGGTGTGCGCACGGTTAGCGCATGGTTTTCCAAATCATGCGGACTAACAGTGAAGCCACTTAAAGGAAGGGTTTTTTTTTTAAATTTGATCTCCCTCAGGCTTAACCTATTTTAATCCAATTCTTCTCCCACTCTAGCCTAACTTAGGGTTTTGGGTTCTCAAAGGTTTAAGGTTCTCTCCCACTCATTTTGGAAGCAAATCAAGGGGTTTCTTGGTGGATTGAAGGTGGTTCTTCTTGGGTAAGTCTTCTCTCAGGGTTCTTTGTGGTTTCCTCAAGATCTACATCTCCCTCTCTCTCGGTTTTCTAGATCTACATCCATTTCATGTAGATATAGAGTTGGGGTTTCATTGGGTGTTGATTTTAAGTCTTTTTTATGTTAGGGAAGGGGATATAGAGTAGTTTCGGTGGTGTGTTCGTCGGATTTGAGGTGCGAGTGCTTGTGGGTCAATTTCACCGGAACCCAAAAAGTAGGTGGCCTCTCTCTCAACTCCAATTTCCTAGAACTTTAATATTCGTTAAAATTAATTTTTTGCACTTAAAATTAATTGTGTTTTGATTTGAGGATTTGGTTAGAAACCCCTTTGGCTATTTTTGGGGATTTTTGGGAAAACGGGGTTTTGTGGTGAAATGCTCTTGTTTTGAATTTGAAAAAAGAGACTTTAAAATGGGTTACTGGGATTGATTTGTGAAAATGGAAGATGAAAATTGTTATTAAATAAAAGGGGATATTTTATTGAAATGGGAATATGGTGTGTAAAATGGTTGAAGGGTGTTTTCAATAAATGTTGGATTTATTGAAGTGAATTGACATGTAATGGAAATGGTTTATTGCATGTTGTTGTGGCCTTGGTGGGTCATATGCTTGGTTATGGATTGTTTGAAATGTTGTGTGGAAGTGGGTGGGAAGTACCACTATAATAAGGGGATGTTTAGTGGACGAAATGGCCACCATAAAAGGATAAGTGGGTGGGAAGTACAACTAGTAGGAATGGGTGAATGGGTTGGTCGAAAGCTCCACTGTTTTGGTTTCCTTGTTGTGAATTGCTTTGCAAGATGAAAATTGTTGTGATAATGTGTAAATGATGAAATGGATTGTGGAATGTTTGTTTGGATTTCCCTTGGTTGCTTAGTTTGGTTGAGGTGTCTTTGTAAGGGTGTGTTTAGCTTATGGTAATGGTTTCACTTGTGATTATTTTATATAAAATGCTTTATATAAATTTTCTAATGGTTTTATCCTAGTGGCGTGTGTAGGGACGTCATTTGGGGGAAACCTACTAAGAATTAGTACTCACCCCCTACTTTAGCACTTGGGTGCTTTTTCAGATGTCGTATTCCCGGACATAGGTAAAGGTAAATAATCTCATTGCTAGTGGATTGTGGTGATGCTTGGGATATGTGTTGGTTCTTGGGGCATGGTGCTTGGTGTAGAGCTGTGGAGTGTGTCTTGGTTTATTTTGGGGTCTCTTGTTTAGTCTTCCGCATAGTACTCTGATATTGTGTTGGGTTGTATTGTTTTTGAGTTGTATTATGGAACAACTTGGTTGTCTTTTGGTAATACATGCTTGAATGTTTTATTAACATGCATCATATAGTATTTTTTAGTGGATGGTTTGGTTGGTTTTGTCTTAAGGGAAAATCTTTCCCCAATTTGTTCTTAAATCCCCCAACATTTATTTCTATCCTTTGGTACCTTGGAAACGTGACTTAAGGCCAAGTATCATTCCCCCTCCCTCTCAAGCCAATGAGATTGGGTGAGATGTTACATAATCTATTCATTCAAGTATCTCAAATGGTCTAATAAACCTAGGATACAACTTTCCATTCTTATCCAAATGATGACGTTACAACCTTGGAGATACCTTCAAGAAAACATACCCCCCATAGAAAATGATACTTGTAGATGTCATTTATTCATATAATATTTTTGAAGGATTTGATTAACTACCATTAATTTCTTTATCATATTAATCTTATCTATTATTTCATAAATAAATTTATGTACCATTAGTTAGGTTTCTCCTATTTATACCTAATAAAGTAGAGAGAAAAATGGATGACCATACAGTTCTTTGAATGGAGACATATATATCATGGAATTATAAATGCTATTATATGAGAACTTCAATAAAGGTAAATGATCCTTCCACGAGTCACTAAAATCTATAACACAACATTTGAGCATTTCTTCCAATGCTTGGATCAAATGATTTGAGTGTCTATTCATTTGAGGATGATATTTCATGCTCGTAGTCAATTAGGTTTCAAGGGTATGTTGTAAATATCACCAAAACTAAGAGGTAAACCTTGGGTCTTGATAAGATACAATCTTAATTGGTAAACCATGAAACTTCACTAACTCCCTAATATAAATACTTTTCATGTATTCTACCATATTGGATTCATGGATTGGAATTAAATGGGATGACTTTGAGAGTTTTCCAAAAATCACCTAGATATCATTGTGTTTCCGAATAATTCTTAGTAAACCTATGATAACGTCCATATAAAATTTCTACCACTTCCATACTAGTATAGGTAGGTATTGCAAGATACCAGTTGGTAGTTGGTGTTCACCCTTTATCTAATATTAAATGAGTAATTTTGAAACATATTCAACCACTTTTTGTTTCACACTTGACCACTAAAAATGGGTTCTCAATTCCTGGTACATCTTTTAGATGCCCGGATGAATATGCCTTTTTGAATGGTGAAAAGTAGAAAGAATAAATTCTTAATATTATGTATGAACCACTATCTTTTTTTTTAAAACACAATACTAAGTTTTGATCTTCCATCTAACCATCAATGGTCTCCCCGACATTGAGTTTTTACCTCGCGGTTAGACAATCAGGGTTGGATCTTTGAGAACCTTTGTCCTACTCAACCATATTAGGAACATGAGACACTAGAAAGAAGACTAAAACATTATCCTATTCAGTGAAATCCAAATGAATGTTAGTAATAATTATCACTAATTTTCATTACCAGAAGCCTCTTTGACCAACTACTTATATAAATTTCAACTTAGAGCATCAACCACAAAATTCCATTCACCTTGTGTATACACTAGGTCAAAATCAATCATTTGAATATACTCCATAAATTTTAATTTCATGAGGTTCAAATCTCTTTATGAAAATATGTTTTTCAATATTTATGATCGGTAAACACAATGAACCTTTCACCATGGATATAATGATGCCACGTTTTCAAATCATGGACTATTGTGGTTAGTTCCAAATCATGAATCAAATAATTATTTTCATGAACATGTAACTACAATGAGACATAATCTTGGACATGACTTCATTTTATGAGAAAATAGCCCAAACTAGATCCTAATACACCACAAAATACTATGTAATTTTTCCCTAATTTTGGATATGTAAGGATAGTTTCCTAAGTGACTCTGGAATTAAGCTCTTAGAAGGATTTCTGGAACTCATTTCTCCCTTATAATGGAATAACTTTCCTCATCAAAGATATCATTGGATATAAAATAGGTAAAAGTCAAAAATAAAGTGATGGAAATATCCTACTAATTAGAGAAATCTATGTATTTCAAGTTCATTCTTCAGTGATTTGCAAGAGATAAAAACTTTGATCTTTTCAGGATCTATTAATACAACTATCTTTAAAATCAGTTGTACAAGGAAGTGTACTTTATGTATCCAGAAGTCACACTTAGAGAATTTATCATAAATCTATTTTTACTTTAGAGTGCTCAATACTATCTCCAAGTGTCCTTTATGATCACTTTTAGTCCAAGAATAATCCAAGATATTATTAAAAAATACTAAAAAAAAGGATTCAAGGTGCCTAATAAATATAAGATTAATCAATTCCATAAAAATTTCTGGTGCATTAATGAAATCAAAGGGTATAACAAGGTGTTCATAATTACCATAGAATCTCCTAAAAGTTATATTCAAAATCTCATCCTTTAGAACTCATAGTTAGTGACACCATGACCATGATTCAATATTTTAAAACCATTTCGATCCCTTAAATTGTTCAAAAACATCATTGATTCAATGAAGGGGATACTAATTATTTATTATAACATTATTTATCTTATGAAAATCAACACAAAGTGAAGAAAACCATCCACGTTTTTCACAAATATAATCAGATCAACCTATAGTGACATACTACGTATTTTAAAAACATTAATTTCTAACTCTTTTAACTAGATATTCAATTATCATAATTATTTTTGTGCAATCTTAAAAGACAGAAGTGAAATAGTATTAGTCCATAATAATACATTAATTAAAAATTTTGTTTCCATTTCTACTAAAAAAACATAAATGTTTTAATAGAAAACATCAAGATATAAATCTACGATGGATGTAAAATCTATTTTATCAATTAAACTAAATTTTGTTAAATTAAATACTTTCAATAAATAAGAGATATTCATGACCAATGGAACTAAAGGTCATTCACTACTAGTATTAAGATCCCAATATTCCTTAAAGATATGTACCAATGTATCAGGGAGCATAAAATGAACTTTTTGAGAATAACGATCGATTTGGGCTTTGAAATCTATCAACTATTACTTTCCTAGAATGCGATCAAATATTTCCATCTCTATAATGGAAAAAATCCCAACAAAACTGAGCCCCATCAATATTTATAGAACATATTTCACACTTAAAACCTTTTCAATCTCGTTTCCCAAGAGGTGTTTGGACTTTCATAACATGAGGTGTAATTTTCAGATGTAAGACCATAATATTTATTAAACTAGAAGAAAAAATAATGGGATTCTCCTGTATGGAATAAAACATGCATAAGGGTTGAGTTCAAATGGATGATACCTTGGACCGTAGAAGGACCTAATTGATCTTTTGTGTCTACTTGATCTACACCATAAAAATTATTAATTGGTGCTCCTAAATAATCTTGGCTTCCTTATTTTTTTGGGATTAGTTTTGGTGTCAATTTTTTTCTGAAATCACCATGACTTACTTAGTTTTGGGGTTGAGAACCATTCAGATGAGACTGACCCATTTGAACAGAAGATGTTTTTGATACATTAGAGTTATTTCCACAAATTTTCCTCAGGATTTTAGGAAAATAACACCTGAGGTGTCTCATTTGACCATAATTATGACACTTATGAGATAGTTTCATTCAATCCCTTTTCCTAGACTCCAATGATCCACATTGAAAACAACCTATTATGGTGTTGAAATGTGATGAAAAAGAAATTAAACAGGTTGATTGGTTCTCCAGATTATTGTTCCCTTGAGAATAGGTTTCCATTTTTATCTCATTTCTAGTATTAGAGTTCGCACTTATACCCATATACATAAAATAGTTACCCACACAATAGGTTCAAAAAATATTTTCATTAAACATTTTCTCTTTTAGGAATTTATGTTAACATGTTTTGTGCATAAGTCTAAACAAGAGTTTTAAAACCAAATAACCATAAGGGATTCCAAAATATTTAATCAAGGGTTTTCCAATAAAAAATTAAATGTTTTAGATGTCAAAATGATTCAAGTTATAAAATAAGTGGAGAGAGAGAGAAGGAACCTGCCTCGAAATGGAATCCATTCTTAAAGAAACTCATAATGATCTAGGTAGGTCTGGATTACTAATTTTTTCCTTCAATAAT
The DNA here is from genome assembly GCA_963277665.1 of Viscum album. Lineage (NCBI taxonomy): Eukaryota > Viridiplantae > Streptophyta > Magnoliopsida > Santalales > Viscaceae > Viscum > Viscum album. The sequence goes on along the minus strand of OY728123.1, from coordinate 2,065,895,784 downwards.
TCCCAATAAAAACACATCAATACATGTCATATCCCATAGATATAGGCATAATGGTTCTGATTTAGGGTTCTTCTTAAGAGGAAATGAATAAATCAAGAAAGAAAAGGAGAAATGGGTTACATACATTGATTCTATAGATATAACACACCTAGATTCATTGAACACATTCTCTAGATAGATGAAAATCAAAAAAAAAATATACAGGGGTCCTTTCATTTGAGAGACCAGGACAAAATATGAAGAATGAGGATTTCAAGAATTTGTTTTGGTTAAAAATCTAATTTTTGGATTTCATTAATCGTGATGCATGATTAGGTCACATGTTTTACAAATTGTGTGTTTACCATGAAAGCACCACTATCTCAAAACCCCAAAGTCTCAAGGTATAGCCGCATGAATTGACAAAATATTAAACAACCATGGGAAACACCACTACCCCATGTCACATGATTTCTAGGGAAGTCTGCATGGTTTTCCCTAAATATGATCCAATGGTGCACCTACTCCCAAACTCTCTCAAGATGTTGTAGGGTTACCTAGAGAATCCTCATGGTTTCCTTAATTGTACACTAACCATGAAACCTCCATAATACTTTCAGAACTAGCCAAAACCCTTGATAAACCTCATAAGGCTAATAAAAATCAAATAAAAGTTCAAGAAAAAAAAAGTGGTAGATACCTAAAACTTGGGATGTTATTGGTAATAACTACCACATTTTCCTTTTCCCACATATCTCCCATTTATCCTTTTTGTGGACCCCTTGTTGGAAGTGCATTCCCTCTAAATTATTTTTAATAAAATATTTTTTTGTATATTGGAGTTATCAGTAGGAAAATTCCTCTTTTACATCATATCCATCTTGTGGAATGATCTTGTTAACTTCTTCCACCATGTTAGCTACTTCTTGGGTAGTCATGTGTTCATTTTCCAAGGCTGGTTGCATGTTTTTTCCTTTAAAGTAGTCAATCTTCAGGTATGTTCTAGTTCTTCCATCCATTGGTGAAACTTCATCTTCAAATTATTTTATATAAAATTGAATCATATTTTCAACATAATACTCATACAGCTCATCTTTTGTATTCTATCCATCCTTGTCTTCATTTTTTAGCTCTAGTTTTTCATCTATGGAGGTTGCATCAAGTTTATCGCCAATTTCTGGGGTTGTGTATAGATTAGTTGAGGACATATCACAAATAAAAAAATAAGTAATTTTTTAATTCAAGTAATAAATATTTAAAAGAATTTGATTTTATGGAAAGATCAAATCCCTTTAATAACTCAGTTTGGATATTTTTTTCTTCTCAAAATGCCCACAAAAAATCATCCATAATGATTTGAAGTTGGAGATATTCAATTTTCCACTAAAAATAGAACACATCCATTCCATTTGCACCATCCAGGCCTAGATTCCATGGTAATAAATTTTAAATTTCAATGAAAGGGAGATCTATTTGTAATATAAACTTCAAAAATTATAAAAAATAAATTTAAAAAATGATTGTTTCGACGGATAAGAGATGACCAAGAACCCTTGTTGACATATGTTTGGTTTGGCCTAATGATTGATTATGGTGGGTTTATTTATTGCACAAACTTTAACATCAGGTCACTAGTGTCATTCTTAAGAGAAAATCCCAACAGTTCCCTCATCCATAACCGGGTACAGACCTACTTTCCAAAGGTAGGTGGTTAATTGGGGTTGTTAGGTCGGGATGGGTAATAGAAGATAGTCTAAAGGGGGGTGAATAGACCATATTAAAAAAATTTAATCAATTTAATTGATTATTAAATTAATTATCAAAGTTAATTATTAAGGTTAGTTAGTAGTGAAAAAATTAAAGAACCCAAGGAATTTTTTATAGTTGTTCAGTCTGAAGTGGGCCTACTCTACTCTTATACCTCTCTACTCAGTGAGAGATACACATGCATTAAAAATGATTATTATAGGGGAATCCTAACCCAATTACATAATACTTTTCTATTGGAGGGATAACCATGACACTGGATTTTTTATGGGGAGTCACAACCCTTACAACCTGAATTTAGACACCAGGAGTCACAAATCAAAAAGTCCTGACTTTAGATACAAGGAGTCACAACCCTTAGATCCTGAATTTAGAATTTGAGAGTCAAAAACAGAGAAAATTGAATAACAAATAATTCTTTTCTTTGTAAAATCATAAAGAGAAAAAATAGAGTGTACATGAGAGATTAGAAATAGTATTACAGAAACACAACTAGAAAAATGAGAAGATAAAATATTCATGTACATGAACTGGTTGTTGAGATTTGAATTAGCACATCTCATCAAGGAAATTGTGGTTGAAGCAGAAGTAATCTGAAACTTTCAAGAACATCTGGGTGATGAAACAGAGTATTGAAGGATGCTTCAAATGTATAATAGATTCAAAGTTCACAACACTTTCTCTTTAAAAAATAGAGTATCAAATATGTTATCCTATGTCTTTTGTGTATTGCTATTATGTGTATCACTAAAAAGAAATAATGATACATATATATAGAGAAATTATTCATTAATTTCCACAACTCTGCTTACTTCAGATATTCAAAATAAAATAATTCAAGACCTATTATAAAAATATCCATAAAAATTGAATCACTGTTTCATCTTTATTTATGTATAATAAATATCTAATAAAATAATTTAAAATAATTTGAATAAGTCTTCCAATAAAATCTATAGAATAATAATAACGTTGAATGATTTAAAAATCCAATTTTAAATTCATTTAAACTTAGTCAATACAATTTCTAAAAACTAGAAGCACAAGCCAAATATATATTCGAATATTTGAAAATAAATAAACTTAAAACTACTAAATTTATTGGAAAAGGACGTTGAAATAATTTAGTAATTTTTCTCTTTAAATATTCCACCAAAAAAATTAAAAATTCTTCGATCATAATCCTTAGATTTAATGTGAATTTATCCAGAAAAAAAACCTTTGAAAATGATCCAAATATATATGCATCAAATCAATTTTTAGTATAAAAGCACATTATGAATAGTAACATATCATAGAGAATGAACATTAATGTAGTGTTGAGAATGAATAATAACACAGCGTAGGGAATGAACAGTAACATAGGGTTTCCAAACCATACTTTGCGGAAATGAACAATAATGTAGCATAGGGAATGAATAGTAACATAGCGCATAGAATGAACAGTAATATAGGGTTTTCAAACCATACTTTGTGGAAATGAATAGTATTGTAACATATGGTGTGAGCTATAATGTAGGGTTTCTGAACCATACTTTGCGGAAATGAACAGTTATGTAACATTGGGAATGAACAGTAATGTATGGTGGCTGAACCATACTTTGAAAAATGAATAGTAACATAACGTAGGGTATGAACAGTAATGTAGGGTTACTAAACCATAATTTTCACTATTCATGAAAGTAGGGTTTCTCATACTTTGTGAAAAATTGGACAATATACTTTAACAAAATTCAATGAATTTTTAAGGGATCTAAACAACATATTCAGACTTTGGTAAAAAAATACTTAAATGTAGAAAAACTTATTATCTTTCTAACGAATCAATAATCAAATAAAACTGACATTTACTATTCCAAATATCATAAAAAATAAAAGCAATATGATTTTGAAAAAACTGCAGTTATGAAAAATCAATGTATAAATTCATACAATTTATTCACCATCCATACAAAATTTTTAGATTTCAATTTAAACTAATGAAATCAAGATAATCATGTTTAATTTCTAAAAAATCAAGTTTCATGAAAATATAATATCTTTATAAGTTTTAGTAAAATAAATATAAAAACATTTTAAAACTATAGACTGTAGAGTCCCTAAAACTGCAATAGAAACTTCATTTAATTTTTAGAGTACTAAAAAAGAATTTTTAAACTTCCTTGTAAACTAATGAAGTTTAGATAAATCTCTTATCTATCCAACCTGATAAGAATAAAATAAATCAAAACATTTTGGATTGAGATATCTTCAAAATACATATTAAAAGTAATAAAAATCATATGTAATCAAACAAAAGGAAAAAAAGCATAAGCAAAAACAATCTCCCCCTTTTTGTTTGATTACAAAACCAAAAAATTTAAACTAATTAAAACTAATTTTTTAAAACATTTAAAACCAAATTAGTTCTCCCCAATTTATTTCTCCCCTTTTTTTTGAATAAAAAAAAGATAAAACAAACCCCCCCTAAAAAAATGTAGTTATATGAATTTAAAATTCCAACATACCAATATAATTTTTTTTTTTCAAACTAAATAGAGTCTAAAGTATTTGTAAAAATAGTTGCTAGATAATTTTTAGGAGGTATAAATTCTAAAACAACATCACCCTTGTTTCACATGATCTCTAATAAAATAAAATATAATATCAATATACTTTGTTCTAGAATGATGTAAGGGGTTTTTAGAAATAGAAATTATAGAAATATTATCATAAAAAATAAGAAGTTTATCAAGATAAACACCAAAATCACATAATGTTTTCTTAATCTATAAAATTTGATCACAAATACTAGAAATAGAGATATAATCAACTTCTATAGTAGATAAAGAAACAAATAGTTGTTTCTTAGATGACCTGGAAATTAAACGTTTCCCCAGAAAATGACACATACCTCATGTGATTTCTCATTTAATTGTACATACTTCAAAATCAGAGTCAGAATAAGATGTTAAATAAAAACAGTTATAGCACATGAGCCTTAGCTCAGTTGGTGAGGACTCTTCAAGTGAATCTACGAGACCCAGGTTCGAGACCAGGTGTAGGCATATTTTCGGGGGTACTATAACAACACTATAGCAGTATTGTAGCAATTGTGTAATAGTACTATAGTAGTACTATAATAGTACTGTGCGGGTATTGTATAGGTACTGTGAAGGCACTGTAGCAGGCACTGTTCGGTACTGTAGTAGTTGGAACTATTCACCTAGGACCAATGGTTTGGGTTTGGAGTCCTTAGTGACTTCGGGCCACCCAGGCCTTTGGGTTATTAAGGATTTAGGGCCACCTTTAAGGCCTTCGGGACCCCTCAAGGCCTTCCGGCCCCAAGATTAGTGGAGTTACCCCAGATGGACTCTACAAAAAAGGAGCAGCCCCAAAGGAGGATTCAGAGAAACTGTACTCACCAGAGTAGAACCAAATGGATTTGGAAGAATGATAGGGTATGGCTACACCATCAGGACCAACCTGTGCTTTCACGGGAAGCCTAGCGAGATGGCCATGTGAAGGTGGAGAGATACCATCATGATGCAAATGCTGGGGAGGGGCAGTTCCTTGTAGTTATAGTCTGGTTGAATTCTCTAAGACCTTTGGGTCATGTATTCTCTTAAAACTATGGTCCATGTAAATATCTAATCCTACAGGCCTTGTAAGGGTTTCCCATCATCCCTTCAAATGGGGGTTATCAAAAATCAATAAAAATGAAGGCCTTTGAGCCATTCAGGTCAAATAAAAATAGTTATATTTTGGATAAAATAAACCAGAATCAATAGTTATTTTAACATATCTAACTTTTCTTTTTAGATATTTAATATGAAATTATTTAGTACTTTCCTGAAATCTAGCACATAAAAAAGAAGAAAAAATGATATTGGGTCTAGAAGCAGTAAATAAATCATGCTACCTATCATGCCTCTATAAACATTAAAATCAAAAGATTTACTAGATGCATCAATATCTAATTTAAAATAAGTACCCATAGGATTTTTCATCAATTTAGTAGAATCAAGACCAAATATTTTAACTAACTCTTTATCATACTTAGATTGATTAATACAAATTCTGGCTTTTCTTTAAAAAATTTGAAGTTTAAGAAAGAATTTTAATTCTCCCATTAAACTCATGTCAAATTCAGAAGATATCAGATAAGAAAATTCATTAAAGAGTATTTCACTAGATGATCCAAAAACTATATCATCAACATAATTTTGAACAACTAAAATATCATCAGAATTTATTTTAATAAAAAGCGTTGGATCATATTTTCCTTTATTGAAATCATTATTTAATAAAAATAAATAAATCCTTTCATACTAAGCACGGGGTGCTTGCTTGAGACCGTACAAATATTTAAATAATTTAAAAACATGGTTAGGAAAATTTTCACTTTCAAAACTAGGGGGTTGAGAAAAATAAACTTCTTTAGTTATAAAACCATTTAATAAAGAACTTTTTATATCCATTTGATATAATTTAGAACCTTGAAAACAAGAAAAACCCAATAATATTCTAATTGCCTCTAACCTAGAAACATGTGAAAATAATCTTAAAACTCTATACCTTCTTCTTGAGATTATCCTTGAGCAACAATCCTGGCTTTAATTTTGACAATCTATCCATATTCATCCAGCTTGTTTCTTAATATCCACTTAGTTCCAATCTCTTGTTCATCCTTATGAAATTATACTAAAGTTTAAACATTATTTCTAACAAACTGATTTAATTCATCTTGCATAACAACAATAAAATTTGCATATTTCAAAAAATCATTAACATTAAGAGGAAACAATGATGACACACCACACATATTCCCCTTAACATGTTATTCTTCCCACATAAAAACACATTGGAAGCCCACTTTTCCCCAAACTTAGACTCAATTTCATTAGAAAAATGTATTTTATAGCAAGGGTAGGTAAGAGATAATTAGTATTTTAATGCAGATTAAACCTATAATTTCATTCATGGTTGTCTAAGAGATTAACAAGGATCAATGTTCAAGGTTTGTCTCAAGGACAGATAATGGATATCTAATTGAATTCCTCAATCACATTGAAATAATCTCAGGAATTCCATAAATTATAAAGAGAATAGACCCAAGTTCTTGTTTATAATAAAACCCCCAAGCTCTTATCAAGTAGTGAGGGTATTAGAAAGATGACATCAAAGTGGTTAAATAACATATAAGGATGGGAATATTAATATTGGTTAGTCAATAGTGGATTTGGATTTCAATTTCTAGTAAAAAATCATGAAAATTATCAAGAATCACAATGCAAGAGAGTACATACAAATCAATAATCATTTTTTCTTTTAAGGTTTCAATAATATGAACATTCTACTCAAAATAAACATGGAGTTATAATTTTTTTATATTTTTCTATTCATCTCAAATAAAGTTTTAAAAACACAAAAACTATATAAAAGAAGCTCTGTAAATGTTTAAAAAAGGATAATTTTTTATGTTTCATTTTTTTATATTATTTCTTGATTTATTTTTTTATTTTTAAAAATTGTGTTACTAAAATAGATATAAAATGAAAGAAAAGAATGTAAACAACATCCATCAGTTAATCCCTCCCTCACACTTAGTTTCCACCACATTCCCAATGACACTCTCCAATTATCTAGCATATTTTAAGCAGAATTAAAAATATGATAGCATGAAAAATGAGTATCGAAGTAGTTAACCTGGCTACAATTATTCAATTTTAAGTGTATAGTACTTAGAAGATATAATTACCACTTTATATTTTTTTCTAATTGTCGTTAAGAATTTGTTGAAGCTAATATCCAACTTTTTCCTATATTTAAAAACAGGAAGAATTTAATCTCTTATTAAAATATAAAACAAAAAAATGAAAAATAAATGAAAAAGAAATAAAAGAGAAGATAATTCTTAGGTAGAAACACCCTAAGAGGTGATATTTTTTTTTTATTTTCCATATCTAGATAAACTTTTTATTATCCCCAGTATGTTTTTACAGATTGAGTTTGTGTGATAATGTAACATTACACCCCTAACCCATAATCCTGGGAAGATGCAAAGGTTCCACTAGCCTTATGTGACATACCTTGGACACTAGTGGTGAGAAATAAATTGCAAGGTCTTACAAGATCATTGGGGGATGATTTTACATTTAACATACACAACCTGAAACAGAAAAAAACATAAACATAGCCATGATACTATAGGATTCATGAGAGTAAATCCAATAACTCAAAAAACAAGACAAAAGATAAATTAGAGTAGTAGTTGGAAGTAAAATACAATATAGGCTTCTCAAAATAAAAAGGAAAAAAAAGACCCAAGTACCAAAGAGATACTACAAGAAACTCCAACACCAGACCACCTCCAAGCTCTATCTACTAAGGACTATAATATCAAGGTGATCCATTGGATAAGTAAAAAATCTCCCATTTACTTGTTTCATGGTAAATGATATCTATATCCAAACCAAACTGAATATGTAGGGTGTGACTATAAAACCCATTAGTTAATCCTATAAAATATTCCAACACACTCCATTAAGTCCAGGAAAAGTTAGAAAAATTTAGATAAAATAAGAATCAGTGTTAAAAATAGTGACCAAGAGAATTTTATATGAAATAAAGAAAAAGAAAATTTCAAAAAATTTATAACAGAAGCATAATTTAACAATATTTTTTAAAATGGTTTATAAAAAAATCATTTTTATAAATAGTTTATATGTTCGTTATTATTTTTATACCCATTTAAAAAAATCACACATGTATATATGCATCCAAGATGACAGTCTTAATACTCATGAGTGATAACTCGTCTTTCATACTAAGACATAACTTGGTTGTGCACCCATGTGCCCCAATTGGCATAGACAATCAAGTGTGAGAACAAAAAGGTTCCTCATAATGAAATTATAAACACATGCTAACCCATGTATATAAAAGTCTATCATAAAACATATTTTCCTTAAAAAAATTATTTTCTAGACATTTAAAAGAACATGTTGTGTGTATCTCTCAAATACTATAGATTTAAAACCATATGCCATGGGGGATTCCAATAATCTTTCATCATGGGTTTTAAAAACAAACACAAGGATGCGTTTTATAAATACCATGCCTTAAGGTTATAAAAGAAGTGTAAATTGTGAGAGACATAGAGATAGAATCTACCAACCTCAAAATAGAAACTATTCTTGAAGAAACACACAATGATATAGGAAGATCCAGTTTTATCCTTCCTTTACTTAAATAATTGCCTAATAAACAATATCAAAATATGCTATTACCCATAGATCCAATTATAATAATTATAATCTTGGGTTCCTCCCATTATTAAGTGAAGATATCTAGAAACAAAATGATAAAAAAGCAACATAACTTGATTATCTAGTTCTAATGCATCAATATTCATTGAATACAAGCTCCGGATCAAAGAAAATCACTAAAATGCATAAAAACGTCCTCTAGTTTGAGAGCCATGGAATATAGAGAAAGAATGAGGGTTTTGGGTGACTATTAAATTTAAATATCTAATTTTTTGATTTAATTAATACTATCACTTGGTCAGGATTCATGTTTTACAAAACTGTGAACCAACTATGGGGGCGCAACTATCTTAAAACCCCAATGTCACACGGTTTGGCTATGAGGTTTTGGAAAACTATATGATAACTATATGAAATGAATCTATCTCATGTTGAATGGTTTCTAGGGAAATTCACATGGTTTACCCTAACCATGATCCAACCGTGCATCTCTTCTTGTAATCTCTCAAGATACATCACGATTACCTGGAGAATCATCATGGTTTCCCTTAACCGTGCTCCAACCATGAATCCTCTAAAAAAAATCCAAAACATTCCAAACCCTCCAAGAAACATATTGAGAAAAAATAAAAATAAAATAAGATAAAAACCACAAAAAATATTAGTACATACCTTATACTATGGGTGTTATATTCTACCCACCATTGAGATTTCCATCCTTAGAAAGCAAGATATTGATAGTTCTTGAGAAGATCTATAGCCATTACTCTCACATGAAGTCCTAGAGTTCCAATGTCTCATCCTAAAATTGACCATTCTTCCATATTATCCACACCAAAAGAATTAATTTACATGAAATCTATTCTCTCATCTATCCAAAATACATATTTATTCATGGATTTTTTTTAAGAAGTCGTGTTCTGGTCAATGAACAAAACACTAAATTTTTATTGAAAAGAAAAGGAATTACACAAGTTTGAAATAGGGAATTTTGCTAACATCCCTAACATAGAGTGGGATTAACTCAGGAGGTAGAACATCACTCCAATGCATCTCGTGAGTAACACCTATGTTGGAAAGACCATCGACAATCTTGTTAGCTTCACGATACGTACGGGTGGCGATGGCATTGATCTCTGAAAGAAAGTCAAGGCAATCAATCCACCGCAAGGTGAGCGTCCAAGCCAAGTGAATGGAGCCATTCCAAATGGCCTGAATAATAGTAGTAGAGTCACTCTCTATCCAGATATTTCTCCAATTATGAAGCCTGGAAAAAGAAGTCGCGTGAATAACACTCATCATCTCAGCTTCCAGTGATGAAGCAGTACCACAAGAGCCATAAAAACATCCAAGCGTCTGGTCGAGGTGATTTCTGAAGATGGCCCCACAACCTGCTGGGCTAGGGTTGCCTTTGGAGGCACCATCCACATTGACTTTAATCCAGCCTGGAGGTGGGGGTCGCCAAAACACTTCCAGGGTATGCTTTGGAAGGGGATATTTCTCGTCCACCCCAATGCGTCTGAGAATCCCAAAGTCATGAACAGAATTGTTGCAATGATCTTTTTGAATTGAAGTGGCCTCACGAATGGCCATGAGGATTCTAGTTTTCCCTACATTAATCTTGAAAGAGATATTACGAAAAATATAAGCATTTCTACCATACCAGATTACATGCAGAAGTTCCACAACCGCTTTGGTGAAGAGATTTTTGATTTTCTACGAATCTGAAACTTCCAAACAAAGTTGAATCTTCAAGATAATGTAACTACAAAGCAACCATCTGCACTCAAAGATGTCAAATATATAACTCCAAAGCGCGGTTACCGTGTTACAAGAAATAAAGAGGTGGTTCACATCCTCTCTATGTTGATTACACATGCGGCATTCAGAGCAAAGAGTAATCCCAAATGATTGCAGGCAGGTATCCATAGGGATTTTATTATAAGAAATCTTCTAAACTACTGTAAATCTAGAGGGTTTTAACCAGGATTTGTTGAAGCTTTTTAACCAGGAAAAATTGTTCTCTGCATTGTTGGACAAGTGATTATAAAAAATTTTAGAATTTAGGATTCCATTATGCACCGGTTCCCAAATAATATAATAATTCATGTTAGTGAAAGGATAATTGTCAACAATCTGGCTGACATTCTCAGGAAGACAAGAATTATGCATTTGCAAAACATTTTTAATAGTATCATTAATGTGTGGAGGGGGCTGGTTATTGTCCACCAAAGAGATCAAGGGCGAACCCGTCCAGTTATCAAACCAAAAATTAAGATCTGAGTTGCTATTGACCATCCATCTGGAGTTTCTCATAATTGACGTGAAAGTGTTTTTAATGGAAGGCCATATAGAAGATGTAATAAAGTGTTCATGATTGTTTTTAAGCTTATGAAGAAATCGGGCCTTGAGAAACTCCATAGAGGGAGAGTTTTTATGAATGAGGTTCCATGTGAGTTTAGCTTGAAGAGATTCATTAAAATAGAAAATATTTTTAATGCCAATACCACCTTTGTAAATAGGTTTACAAAAATTAACCCAAGGAACTGTAACCAATTTTCTCTCCAAGGTACTCCCCGTCCAAAAAAAGTTCTTAATAGCCACATTGATACGCTTGATAATACTTTTTGGCCATTTATAAATCATCATAGAGTAAACGAGTTTGGAGACAATGGTGGATTTAACAAGGAAAATTATCCCAGCCATCGAAAGGTTTTTACCTTTACATGAGGAAAGAAGATGAAGAGTTTGGTCCATGATGGGGGAGAAGTAAGTAGTCTTTGGTCTACCCCAAAAAATGGGGACACCAAGGTAAGAAAAAGGAAGTGTTACCTCCTTAACCCCTAAAATATTGGTGGTGTTAGTTTTCCTCCCCAGAGAAAAGTTTTTACCAAAGTAGATGTAAGATTTAATCCAGTTAATGTGTTGACCAGGCACTTCTTGATAATGGAGAAGAATGGATTTTAGTTTTTGAATGTTTCTTTTCCCCCCTTGGATAAAGAGAATTATTTCATCAGCATAAAGGAGATGTGAGGGGCATTTAAATTTCTGGAAGCAGAAATGGGTTTGATGGTACCTTGTTCAATAGCCTGAGTAATCAGCCTACTAAGATAATCTTCAGCAATTGAGAAAAGGATTTCCGAGAGAGGGTCACCTTGTCTCACTCCCTTAGAGCAACTAAAGTAACCTCTAGGTGAACCATTACTGAGGATAGAATTATGTGCTGAGTGGAAAAGAGTTTTTATCCAATTTATGAATGTTTCATTGAAGCCAAACTGAGATAGGACTTTATACATAAAATTCCAATCAATCGTATCAAAGGCTTTAGCAATGTCAAGTTTTATGGCTACATTCCCACCTCTATTCTTCCTATTTAGGAGATTAGTGGTTTCATAGGTAAGACAAATACATTCTTTAATAGATCTACCTTTTATGAATCCAAACTGGTTCCAAGAAATAATTCTATTACTAATAGAGGCCATTCAGTTGGCAATTAATTTGGTAATAATCTTGAAGAGGGAATTTATAAGAGCAATTGGTCTGAAGAGATGTATTTCATAAACATTATCATTTTTAGGGATGAGGACTAAGAATTGAGAATTGAGCCCATGAGGTATGATGCCTCTAGCAAAGAAAGCTTTAACCAGCCGACAAATGTTGTCTTGGAGAACATCCCAGTGTTTTTGATAGAAGCCATTATTAAAACCATCCGGACTAGGGGCACCATCCGGGTTAGGGATATAGACAGTATATTTTATTTCTTGATCTAAAGGGATACTATTAAGAAAGGTGTTATCCTCAAGCGTAACAAGATTTGGAATGATTCCGGGTAAAATATCTTTATTAATACTAGTACCATTGAAGATATTGTGAAAGTAAGAGACAATGTGATTAGTGATACTTTCTTCCGAATCAAGAATTTGGTCTCCTACTCGAAGGGAGGCCAAAGGACTATAAGCCTTTCTAACTCTATGAAGATCATTTTATAACTTAGTATTTTTATCCCCATCATTAAGCCATTTGGATTTGAAAATTTGCTTTCTAGGGTCATCCTTAAAGTTGAGAAAGTTGATAAGTTTAGAGGCAATGTAAATTTTCATGTTTAGAGTCTTGAGAAAAATTAGAAGAGGAATTATTATTTTGAAAGTTATTAAGATCTTTTTCCAAGAGGGTGATATTATTTTAAATTTCATTAGATTTGGATTTACACCAGAATTTGAGAGTCTGCTTAAGCATTTTCAGTTTCACCGGGAAGGAAAACAGATCCTTTTGACCATGCATATTATCCCAAGAGTTTTTAATGATGTTCCTGCAGTTAGGATCAGAAGACCAAAAATTTTTAAATCTAAAGTGAAATATGTTTCTAGAAGGTTTGCGGGAAAAAGAAACCAAAATGGGGTGATGATCGGATGCAATCCTCGTTAAAGTAATACTAGAAATGTTGTCCCATTTATCCAAGGCATGTATGTTAGAGAACGCTCTATCAAGATTACTGGCCACAATTCTTTATTCATGGATAAATATAACATTTATCTCAAGATCAACATGATCCTATTGAGTGATATGGTCATGTTTAGGCTGGTATTCCTTCAGTTGATATACATGAAACACATTATGAACTACAATGAACCTTGGAAATAATTCCAATGGATAAGTCACATCATCCATTTATTCAAGTATCTCAAATGATCAAATATATTGAGGAGGAAAATTTCAATGCTTATCCAAACGATGATTTCACAGCCTTGGAGATTCCTTTAAGAAAACATGGCCCCCATAGAAAATGATATTGGTAGATGACATTTATCCGTATAATATTTTTTATGGATTTGTTCCATTTTTATTATATTCTTCATCATATTAATCTTATATGTTATTTCATAAACAAATCCAGGTACAATTAGTGAGGTTTCCCTTATTTATACCTAATAAAGTAGAGATAAACATGGATGACCATGCAATTATTTGAATGGATTCATATATATCATTGTAAGGATGGTCCAGGGTAGGCATGATAACCCTTGGGAACTGACCTACATTATTAGGAAGTGTGCTATGGAATTCTCTTTGGGTCCAAGAATTCACCATAGTTAGAGGGAGACTAACTTTGTTGTTGATTCTCTTGCAAGCATGGGGCGGTCAGGAGAGGGGATTATCATTTTTGACAGCTTAGGGTCCCTTCCGCGGGCATGCCAAACTTTTGCGGAAAATGATTCTCTTGGGCTTCACTATTTCCGCCCGCCCTGAAAGTTGTTGTTCTGGGGGGTTTCCTTCTCCCTTTCTCATAAATTAATAAAAAAGTAATTTTCAGTCATATATATCATGGCATGATAATGGTTGTTATATGAGAACTCAAACAAAGTTAAATGATCCTCACAAGAATCACTAGAATCTATTACACAACATTTGAGCATGTCACCCAATTCATGGACCGGATGATTTGAGTGTCCAATCATTTGAGTAAGATATGTCATCCTTATAGTCAATTAAGTTTCATGGGTATGTTGTAAAGATTTCCAAAACTGAGAGGTAAACCATGGGTCTCGATCAGATAAAATCATAACTGGTAAACCATGAAACCTCACTAATTCCCTAATATAAATCTTTGTCAAGTCTTCTACCACATTGTATTCATTGATTATAATTAACTAGGATTAATTTGGGAGTTGACCAAAAATCACCTAGATATCATCATGTTTTCGAATCATTCTTAGTAAACCTATGATAATGTCCTTAATAATTTTCTACAACTTATATACTAGTATAGGTAATTATTATAACATACCAGTTGGTATTTGGTGTTCATACTCTATCTACCAAATGGTGAGGCATTTTGAAACATATTCAACCACTTTTTTTTCATACTCGACCACTAAAAATGGGTTCTCAATTCCTTTTACATATTTGAGATTCCTAAATGAATATTCTATTTGAATGGTGGTACACAGAAAGAATCTATTCCTAATATGATGGATGAACCAATATCTAATTTTGAAAACATAATACTAAGTTATGATCTTCCACCCAACCATCAATGCCCTCCCCGCCATTCAGTTTTTACCTCATGGTTAGACAAGCAGGGTTAGATCTTTGAGCACCTTTGAAATACTCAACTATATTAGGAACATGAAACACTAGAAAGAATAATACAACATTATCATGTTTAGTGAAATACAAATGCATGTTAGTAATCATTTTAATTAATTTTCACTATCACAAGTTTCTTTGACCAATTACTTGTATAAATTTCAACTTAGAGCATCAACCATAAAATTTAATTCACTTGGTGTATACACTAGGTCAAAATCGAGAATATATAGATACTCCATACATTATCATTTCCTAAGGTTCAAATCACTTTATGAAAATATGTTTTTCAAACTTTTATGATTGGTAAACATAGTGAACCTTTCACCAAAGATATAATGATGCCAACTTTTCAAAGAATGGAATGTTATGGATAGCTCTAAATTATGCATCAGATAATTCTTTTAATAAACATGTACCCATAATGAGACATAATATTGGACATTATCTCATTTCACGAGAACATAACCCAAACTAGATCCTAAAACATCACAATATACTATGTTACATTTCCCTAATTTTGTAAATGTAAGGATAAGAGTCTAAGTGACTCTTCCCTTGAGCAGTTGGAAGGATTTCTAACACTCGTTTCTCCTTGTAATTGATTAACTTTCCTTTTCAAAGATAACATTGGATATAAAAGAGATGAAAATTCACAAATAAAGAGATGGTGATATCCTTTGAAGCTGAGAAATCTATGTATTTCAAAGTCATTCATGGGTGGTTTGTAAGAGATAAAAACTTCTATCTTTTTAGGATTTAATAATACATCTATCACTGAAATCAGATGTCCAAGGAAGTGTACTTCATGTATCCAGAAGTCACACTTAGAGAATTTAGCATAAATCCATTTTTCCTATATAGTCCTCAATACTATCTCCAAGTGTTCTTCATGATCACTTTTAGACCAAGAATACACCAACATATTATTAAAATATACTAAAAAAGGATTCAATGTGACTAATAAAGATAATATTAATCAATTAAAAAAATTACTCATGCATTTGTGACATCAAAGGGTATAACGAGGTGTTCATAATAACCATAGATGCTCATAAAAGCAATTTTTGGAATATCATCCTTTAAAACTCATATTTAGTGATACCATGACCATAATTAAATCTTATAAAACCATTTGGATCCCTTAAATTGATCAAACATATCATCGATTCATGGAAGGGGATACAGATTCTTTATTGTAACTTGATTTAGCTTATAATAATCAACACAATGTAAAGAAAACAATATGCCTTTTCACAAAGAGAATTAGATCAACCTAAGGTGACATACTACATATTATGAAATACTTTGAAACTCTTATTACTAGATATTCAATTCCCTTAATTATTTCTGTGCAGTCTTATAAGATAGAATTGAAATAGTATTATTATTTGGTAGTACATTAATTGAAAATTTTGTTTCTATTTATGGTGGAAACCCAATGATGTTTTCATTGAAAACCTCAATATATAACTATATTATGGATGTAAAATATCTTTTTTCAATTATAATAAATATTTTTAATGTAACTACTTTAAAATGATAAGATATATTCATGATCACTAGAACTAAAGGTCATGCACTACCAGCATTTAGATCCCAATCTCCCTTAAATAGATATACAACTGTATCATGGAGTATAAAATGAAATTTTTGAGTATAAAAATTGATTTGGGATTTGAAAGCTATCAAAAATTACATTATCATAATGCAATCAAATATTTCCATCTCTGGAATGGAAAAAATCCCAAACAAACAGAGCTTCATCAATCATTATAGAACATGGTTAATACTTAAAGCCTTTTCACTCTCATTTCCCAATAGGTCTTTGTATTTTCATAACCCAAAGAATAATTTTCACATGTAAGACCATAAAATTTATGAAACTAGAAGAAAAAAATAATGGGATACTCTTCTATGAAATAAAACATGCATAAGGTTTGAGTTCAAAAGGATGGTACCTTGGACCAGCGAAGGACCTAATTGGTCTTTTTTAGCTATTTGATCTACACCATAAAAATTTTAAATTGGTGATCCTAAATAATCTTTTATTCCATATTGTTGTGGGATAATTTTTTGTGTCAATGTGTTCCTATAATCACCTTGAATCAGTTAGTTATAGGTTCAAGAACTATTCTGATGAGACCGAACCATTTGAATAGAAGAGGCTTGCGATACATTATAATTTTTCCACTAATTATTCTTTGGGGTGTTAGTAAAATAACATATGAGGTGTCCCATTTGACCATAATTTTGACACTTATGAGATAGTTTCATACAATCCATTTTTCTATACTCTAATGATCCACATTTAAAAGAACATAGTATGGTTTTGTGATGTGGTGAAAAAGAAATTGACCCGGTTGATTGGTTCTCCATTTTCATGTTCCCTTGAGAATAGGTTTCCATTTTTCTCTTATTTCCAGTATTACAGTTCACACTTATACCCATATACATAAAAGTTTTCCAACAATAATAGGTTCTTGTGATGTCTTTTCTCTCCACATTAATTGGATTGACCATTTTAGTATAACCATATACATAGAAGATGACTACTTTAGAGTGAATCTCTTGTGACAACCGTACCAAAAAGATACGTACTTTAAATTATCACTAGTAGAGAACTCTAGATAAAAGCAAGAAAGTTTCATGAACTTAGGTACATAATTTTTGATTGATAGGTTATTTCTTGAGATTAAATAAATTAATCACCTTTGTGATCTTAAAGGTATGAGGGTTTAATTATTTGTTAAAAAATTCCTCAAACCCTTTAAAGTTAAGTTCTTATTTTTTTTAGTTTGAAAAACTATATCCCAAAATTTCCTCACATGTTCTTTGAGCATGTATACCACCATACTTACATCTATATCATCTAGGGATCCTATAAAATCAAAGATTCTATTAATCTAAACAAGCCATGACTATATGTTTTCTAGTCCTGAATCCCCAAAAAAGATTTGTTGATTCTGATTTTGAAATTACAATGATGGATTTTCATAGAATGGTTGTGGCACTTGATTCACCTTACCAACATCTTGGAAGGATTGAACTATACTCTAAATGAGTTGTTGGTTTACCTATGGTTCATGTTGAACCATATTTTTAGTCGTGTCCTCTTATTGATTTCATGATCTTCATACTGGTGCCACATCTCTATAACCATAACTAAACTCCACTTAGTCACCACATTAAAACTCAATTGAAGTCTTCTGATATTTCAAATCATAATAAGAAAATTTATTATAATAAATTTACAACAGTAATAAATTATAAAGTGAATAATGCAGTACTACTGGGAAGTATTTATACAAATGCTTGATACTCTGTATCCATAAGCTAAACTAATGACAATGAGAAGACCACACTCATAAGAGTTTGTATAAATAATCTTTGAGACTGGACCATTCTAGTAACATGAATTTCAACATAAAAAGTTTAACTACACCTTTTTATAGTTTATATTTCTTGTTCAGACATTTCCTATCTCAATAACTACCATCCTAAAAGACTAATTGGACCAAACTGATAACATTTGTAACATCCCGCACCTAACCCATTGTCTTGGTAACAGGAAGAGGTGATATAATCCTTGGGCGATATCCCCCAGACTCTAATGTCTGACAATAAATTCTAAGTGATTAAAAGTTAGTTTAGGGATGATTTTACCTTTAATATACACAGTCTGTAATGGGAATGCATATAAAAAATTCAAGAAAAAATATGATCCATTAGAGTAAACTGAAAAACTCAAAAACCAAGAAAAAGATAAATAAAAGTAATAAATGAAATTAAAATACAATTCATGCTTCTCAAAATACAAAGTAAGACAAGACCCAAGTACCAAAGTGGTACTACATTTGACTCTAATTCTAGACTAACTCTAAGAACTATCCACAAACTACCACAATATCAATGTTATCCATTGGATAAGTAAGAAATATTCCTTTTCCTATTTCATGATAAACAAAATCTACATATGCACCAAAGAACATATAAAGGAGTGAGTATACAACCTAGTAGGAAAACCACTAAAATATTCCCACAAACACCACTAAATCTAGTAAAATTTATCACAATTTATATAAAATAAGTATAAGTATGAAATAAGTGATCAATATTATCTCATATGAAAGTAGAAAAAATATAGATTCAAATAATTTATAACAGAAGATTGATTTAACATGTTTTTTAAAATTGGGTCATAAGATAAGCAATTTTATAATCATCTCATCTATTCTTTATTCTTGGAAAACCCATTTAACATAATCACACATGCATTCATCCATACAAGATAGAAGTCACAATACTCATGTATGGTAACTCATATTCCATACCAAGTCGTCATTCAGTTGTAAACCCAAGTACCCCAATTTTCATAGGAAACCAAGTCTGAATCCAATATATTCCCTCATGATGCAATCAAGAACACCCAAAAACCCATCTATGGAAATTTTTATGTCAAAAAATATTTTTATTAAACAAATTATATTTTAGGCATTAAAGTTAACATGTTTTGTGAATCTTTCTATAAAAATATTTTTAAAACCATATCACTATAAGAGCTTCAATAATATTTCATCAAGGATTTTCCAATAAAAAAAATAAGTGTTTTATAAGTCAAAATACTTCAAGTTATAGAAGAAGTGGGGAGAGAGAATGAACCTTCCTTACAATGGAATCCATTCTTAAAGAAACTCACAATGATCTAGGCATATCTGGATTCCTACTTTCTTTCCTTCAATAATTCCCAATAAAAAAACATCAATACATGTCATATCCCATAGATCTAGGAATAACAGTTCGGATCTAGGGTTTTTACCAAGAGTAAATGAACAAATCAAGAAATAAAAGGAGAAATAGGTTACATACATTTATTCTCTAGATCCAACACACCTACATTCATTCAAGACACACTATGGATAGATGAAAATCACCGAAACATATAAACGAGTCCATTAGGTTGATATCCTAAGAAAATAGATAAATAATGAGGATTTAAATAAATTTTTTTGATTAAAAATCCAATTTTGGGATTTCATTAATCACATCGCATGATTAGGTCACATGTTTTACCAAATATTTCATCTACCATGCAGGAGACACTATCACAAAACCCCTAAGTCACATGACTTATCCACATAGATTTATAAACCATGAACCAACCATGGGAAACACCACTACCTCATGTCGCATGGTTTCTAAGGAAATATGCATGATTTTCCCTAACTATGATCCAATGGTGTGCCTCCTCTTAGACTCCCTCAAGATGTTTCATAGTTACCTATAGAATTTTCATGGTTTCCTTAAGCGTATACTAACCATGTAACCTCTAAAGTACTTCCAAAACTAGCCAAAACCTCCCAGAAACCTCCTGAGACTAAGACCAATCAAATAAAATCTAAAAAAACAAAAAAAAAGTAGTATATAACTAAAACTGGGGATATTATAGGTAATAACCATCACATTTTCATTTACCCACATGTATTCCATTTCTATTTTTTGTGGCCCCCTTGTTAGAAGTTCATGCTCTCCAACTTAACTTTAATAACGTATCATTTGCCTGTGGGAGTTAGCATTAGGTAAATTCCTCTTGTATAGTTTCTCAATTTTTTGGAATAATGTTGTCAAATTTCTCAAACACCTTATTTATTTCTTGGATAGTCACATGTTCATTTTCCATGGTTTTTTTCATGTTTTTTTCTTAAAAGCAGTCAATATTCAGGTATGTTCTAGTTATTCCAGCCACTAGTGAAACTTCATCTTCAAATTATTTCATAGTAGATTGGAGCAAATTTTAAACATAAGCCTCATCTAGACCATCTTCTGTATTATAACCAGTATTGTCTTCAATTTATTGCTATAGTTTTTCTTTCAAGAAGGTTGCCTCAATTTTATCTCCATTGTCCAAGGATATTTATAGCTTAGTTGAGGCTTTATCATAAACAAAATGGAAGTAATGTTTTAATTCAAGTAATAAATATTTAAAATAATTTAATTTTATGAAAATATCAACTCCCATTAACAACTTAGTTTGGATATTCTTTTCTTCTCTGAATTCCCTATGAAAATCATCCATAATGATTTGAGGTTAGGGATCTACAAATTTTCTCTCAAAATAGAACCCATACATTCCATTTTCATCATACAGTCTTAGATTCTATTATAATGAATCTTACATTTCAATGTAAGGGAGATCGATCTATAAAATAGATTTAGAAAATTCTGAAAATAAATTTAGAAAATTATAACCTCCTTATATGATATTATCATGATTTTACTTTTCCCAATGAATTACCTATGGAAACATATTTTTAAAGGTAGTAAGTGGGTATTCTAACTTTTCTACATATTATATTTCCACCGATTTTATTCTATCCTCATCCTAATCCTACAAAAGTGGTGGTGAATCTGAAAATTCATATTGAAGAGAGTAAGATAATTTTTCAGTTTGATGATAATAAAATAAAATTGAATATGAGGAATGGTCTAATCCCTTTATATTTTCATATTCAATCATGTGTTCTTTTCGAATCCCATCAAGAAGTAGTTTTGAAATGTTTAAGAAATTAAGGATTTTGAAGTTGTTCCTCCACCGCTACTATATCCTATTGAGAAAATACCATAGGAACTAATTTACATTCTTCTTATCCTCTCATTTTCTCCCAATGTTCTTGGAGAATAGTGGATATCATAACCATCATTTTTTTAAACTCTTCTAGTTTTTGTTATTACTCCATCAATTTTTGGTCCATCAGTAAAGATCTATTGATATAAACATGAATTTATTTTATTGTTGGTTCATATTCACTTGGATGATATGGGGTGAGTCAAAAGAAGATTTTATTTTATTATATTTAAAATGTTAGTTTTGAAAAAAAATAAATTATTTACAATATGAAAGAGAAAAAATGAATAACTGACTTAATTACCCAGTAATGGTTTTAGTGATGAAAAACGTTCTCGTGGGCCTTGAACATGGTCCATCAATTATTGGTCCATTGGTAAAGTGATGTTTATATATACTTTAATTTCTTATATTTTTAGTTTATATTCACTTGAATTATATGGGATTGGTCAAAAGAAAATTATATTTTACTAAATTTTAAAATATAGTTTTGAAAATAGTAAATTATTGACAATGAGAAAGAGAAAACACAAGTAACCAACTTATTTACTTGGAAATGGTTCCAGTGATGCAAAAGTTTGTCATGGCCCTTTCATAAAAAAATATATTTCAACCTAGAATATATCCTAGTGAGGCCAAACAAGATCCTTATAAAGAAGTCACAGGGTTAATTCTTCACTATCTCAACCAATTATGTTATTTTTATGGTTCTTTTCTATGATTTTAAAAGTAGAAAATAGAAATGAAGCAATGATTGGTATCTGATTTTCATAATTATAAAAAAATATAGTAAAAAACAAAATTTATTAGCATGAAATGAATGTAGTCCTGAGGTATATTCTAGTAGGATCTATTATTATCTACTTTCTTCTATACTCATTAATTTAATAAGTAGATACAATACCATGTATCTTACTCATCCTTCAGTGCTTCCTTTTGTATGAGGTTAACAACCTTCTCGAGTATTGTCAAATAGGCCATCAAATTAATTTTTTTATGTTCATATTAGAATTATATGGTAGTAATGCTGAGAGATTATAATTTCAATTATATCTTCTACCCATTACCTTTACAGCTGTAGAGAACCATAAAAATAAATTGCAAATTATAAGGAAAACATTCGAGAGATCTCAATTTGGTTTATTCACACCTCCCATGATTGGGTTATCTATCCATGATCATAAAAATTTTGAGATCACTAGATCATCATAGGGGAAGACCATAGATATAATAAGAGGAGAGAAGAATAAAATTTCACTAAACATAAACAAAACTAGAATTACAAAACATATGAATAAATTTTAGAAAAATCATCACATGAAGGTGGAATTAATTTTCTTCTCACCCTTCATTTATTTATATATAGTAACCTCATCCCATTTCTTAATAAAATTGGAAAAGTAACATTCTTGATTGAGAGAATATCTCCACGATTGATCTAATTATGCATTCGAGAATAGTTGGATATAGAAAGTTGTAGTGTTTCATGGATACATTTAAAATCAGATATACAAGCCTTGCATGAGGATAGTGTTACACCTACTACTGGTTAAGTCTCACTTGATGCATGCTTGGTCTTGAGAGGTTGGTAGGATTAAATATTCTTCATGTGGTTTATCATTTTCTTTGGATTTAGTGGATCATTCAAACATTGGTGTTGTATTAGAATAGGCATGTGGCTAGTCCTGGAAGACAAAAAGTGAATAGGAATGGTATCTTTGATCAAGTATGGTGTTGAGATTCATCCATATGGTTCTTCCTATAAGTATCTATGGCTAGCTGGTATCAGATTCGACATCAGTTACTGAGTGTTGATGTTGTAAATAACTACACCTATAAGGGATATCAAGTGGTCGAGCATAGATTATTAAACATTTTATTAGGTGGTGATGATGTATAGAAAATTCATTAATAAATTGTGTAAGTAATTTTAACACTACCTAGACAAAAAGATGTATGTTCATAGATCAATTATAGCTTCTTTAGTCATTTCTGTATTTCATTGAGTACCAGGTGTGTGGTTATCATCATAATTATAGTCAGTGCAATAGGAACCTTAGAGGTTCACCTCCAAATCTGTACAAGGAACAAAAAATTACCAAATTCAATCCAATTAATGATGTGGGTGAGGTTCTTAGGGGATATAAAGGTGAAAAAAGTTCTAGAGATATCACAAAGTAAATTATTTTCCTAGATATGTTAAGGATAATAGATGAGAAAAAACAACCATGTTCATGGTATCCGATGAGGTTATGGTCTCATTAGGGACATCCTTAAAATGAAATCACTACACATAATCCTACTGATCCTTAATATAAAAAAAATATTAAAGATTGATCATGGAAAATCTATGAGTATGGGATCTAGAGGGAGTACAATTCATTTTCATACAAGTTTATTGCACTCACAATGGTTATATACGAATAATTAAAGAATCCTAGGGACTTGGTTCCTATGGGATTGATCAGCTACCTTGTCGGTACTCCTATTTCATTGCTTAAGAGGGGGAGAAATCTTAGTCTTCCATAGTTTAGTAAAGTTAGGAAGGATTGAAAACTTACAGTCACTATGAATATGTTCAGTCAATTGATCGACTGTGAGAGTGGTACTCATGGTTGATGGTGAGTGATGAGGTTGGCGGGGTAGCTAGATGAGTACTTAAAGTAGGTTGGGTTGCTTCTTTCCATAAGTGGAGTGATCACAATGGGATGTGTTAGGTCATATGAACATGAGTTCATGTGGTAGCTTCAGGCTGGAATATTTGATAGGTATGGTCAACAAAATGAAGGATCATGGTGGATGGAAGGTGGCATGATAGATTGGGTGCGGAGTGTCTCAACTTCAGACAAGTTTTCTTCTTATAGTTTGCATTTGTGAACTGGTGAGGTATTGTAAGAACCCATGTTTCTTAAAATTGGAATTCTGAGAAGAAATTGGAAATTTTCATTTCATATGCTTATAAGGGTTAAACTGGTCATTTTTCTCTAGAAAATGACTTTAGATAATTTTTTTACTAATTTATTGGTGTCATAATACAATGTTTACATAGGATAGGAATTTTATGAAATTTTGATTTGTTCAAATTTTCATGGAAAAATTAATGTTTAATATTTACTTAATTAAATACTAATTGATTCACACCCATTTGTTTGTCTATATCTTTTGAAAGGAGCGTTGTATTGAGATTTTGTCTCCACTGTTAAGTCTAAAATAGAGGGTTTTTTAGGAGAGGCATAAACTCAGGCCGGACATCAGTGTTGGGCCTGGGTCTAGACCATACTTTCCTTTTATTTTATTTTCATCATTTTATTTTTCTTTTCTTCTCTTTTATTTTTTTCCTTATTTTAGTTGTTTTTTCCTAGGATTCACACACACACACCCCCTTGGACCTCTTTTATCATATGACTGGGAGATATAGAGAGAGGGAGATGGAGAGATAGAAAGATAGAGAGATATATAGAGACAGAGAGAGAGAGAGCGAGGGGGGGGGGGTTCATAGAGCTTATTAGAAGCAAGATCGTTATACGGTAGCCGCAAACTGTGGATATGGGAAAAGCTTCAATGGATTCTGCTCAAAGATATTCTATTTTATTGATTTTCCATAAATTCATGTAGATTTACATTTTCATGTTTTAGAGATCTATTGTCACTGCTTAAGACCCCTTTAGGGTCAATATATATCTTTTGGGGAGAATAATGGGGTTTTAGGTTGATTTAAGGGGGTTCCCATTCAGAAATCCCAATCGCACGGTGTGTGGTTCAAGAACACACACCGTGTGTTCTTACATTTAGGATAATATAAACTTTTTATAAGTAGATTCCATGTAATGAGACTTGGAAATGTAGATGAGTACTCGTCCAGACGGCCCATGTAGGGACACATGGTCATGTGGAGTACACAGACAAAACCAATGTGGGTCACATTCCATGTAAAGGTCTACATCTAGAAAAGGTACATGGAATGTGAGGTACATGGCCAGGTACTCATGTAGGGTACACTATGTGTACCTAACTTACATGTTGTCTACTTAGGTTTCACATGCCAAGTCCGACTGAAGTACACCCAGGTGAAGTATCAAGGGTACACATCTTGTACTAGGGTATAAATGTCGTTTTCTCCTCCCTTGATACCCTTTTGAGGTTTTTTTTATCTTTATTCCCCATAGTAAGAATTAGACACATGACTAGTCCATTTTTAGTATCTTTCTACATAGATCATGTTGGTGAAACCGTTGAGTTGGTTTGAGGACTTTGAGGAGTCATTTTATAATTTTTACTAAATGGATAGGTCTTTCCTTCAGTAATAGAATCTATATATCTTCAGAGAGTGAGACCCTTGATTTGAGGTATTCCATGGTCCATCTCTCTAGACCAATGCTTAAGTAATTTTCCTTTTGGGACAAGAGACCTTCTTATCTTTTAACCTAGAAAATCATATATAGTATTCCTTTGTCTTATCACTGTTACCAAGGGTACCATATGGGATGCATTCATATACATTATATCCTAGGAAATCCCATATAGAATCCCTCTACCACTTAATCTTTTCGAGGATACTATTTAGGAATACTCTACCCATGTATATCGTTCCTCAGATCCCATGTAGGATGCCTATACCTATAGACACGGTTGTTGAGAGACCCATGTAGTATGCCTCTTCCTATGTAACTTCTCTAAGGATCTCATGTAGGATTCCTCTTATGTGTATTGACTTAAGGGGCCTAGTGGGTGCCCTAATGTTTGACCAAACCCAAGCTAGTATGTCGGGTTTGGGGTAGAGATGGTAGTGGGTTCCACCTTATAATCCATACCTAACCTATAATCCCATGGGGCTATGAAATTAGTGGTGGATTTATGTGTTAGGCCCCCTCACTCTTTTATTTATGAATTCACTTGCTTACTTCTAATGTAGTGATGATTACCGGAGGTTATTCGTAGTTTGTGGTTGATGATTCTAATGTGACATGACTTTATTTTTTGGGATGCCTGTATATATTTCTTAGGATCCATCTTCTGAGCCTCTTATTTGATTGTTATATTATTATTAGGATGCTCAAATATACTTCAAGGGGTCCAGATTCTATGTATCCTTATTTTTTGTTATATTATTGGGATACCTAGACTTACTTCTTGGGACATGGCTTATGAGTTACGCTCGAGGATGATTATGCTCTCTTGAGTGATGGGGATGATTATGCTCTTCCTGGTCGATTAATTGGTTATGGTGTCTGACATGGCGCTCCTCATCATTGATTTTTATATTATCAATAATCTATTATGATCTCCCAGATTGAATACTTGATTTAAAATGTTGTATAGGGTGTTCCTCATCCCTTTTTAATGCACTTGGATATGAAATTCCTCATTAGTGTACGTGAAATTCCATAGTAATGATTGGGTTGTTTAAAAAGGAATTCCACAACCCTCGGAATGGGTTGTTAAACATGGTGATTCACACCCCCATGGTTAGGGTTATTAGACATGATGCTCCATTCCACAGTTGATCTGGTAATTGGACATGCGTTCCATAGAGATTTCTCTTTACACATTCCCAAAGGGTCATCCCCCTTAGGGACTATCTGAGTCACAATTTTGTGGTTTCCTATGAACCAAGGCCTAGGATCCATGCATCAGATTGGATATACATGGCTTAAGTGGTAGGGAATCCATCTCAATGACCATTTAAAGGATTTTTTTGTTGGTATACGACATCCTCATTATAATTATTGGAGGCGATAATGAGTGAACCAAAATCTAGGGCATATATTCCCCGTGGTGACATAGCTTGCTAAGAGACATTTCCGATAATGGATAAAGCAAGTATTGTTGATTTGGACTATAAAACTATATATATAATTAATTATATATGGTTTGAGTTTTACGACATGAAGATCAATTCCCTTTCTAAAGGATTTTCAGATGACCAGGGCTATGAACCCAAGGATCGACTGCTATTGATTTATCATTTTTTCACCTTACTCATGTATATACATATATATATACACTTATAAATAT
The DNA here is from genome assembly GCA_963277665.1 of Viscum album. Taxonomy (NCBI): domain Eukaryota; kingdom Viridiplantae; phylum Streptophyta; class Magnoliopsida; order Santalales; family Viscaceae; genus Viscum; species Viscum album. The sequence goes on along the minus strand of OY728123.1, from coordinate 2,065,868,061 downwards.
ATACATACATCATGGTACCATGAACAATTTACTGGGATCATGAACCAAATGATAAACTATGGATTCACTTGATTTATTGATTTATCATATCTAGTTGTGTCTCATCTAGGATGAGAAAATTATATGAGCATGCACTTATGACATAAGATCTATAGGTTCATCATTGGGTTGTACTACTGAGATTATTTCTCACCCCTGTGCCTGTACCTCATTGTGTGTTTATAAATCATGTCTACTTTTCAGGTTGAGCACAAATCACATGATGGATAGGGGTGAGGATAGAGGTTTCATGATCAAGTGGGGCCACTCATATTGATTTTTATGATCATTCTGGTGGAGTTTGATAGTTTTTGGAGATCAGGTATGTGGTCTATCTCATAGTTAGTAGTAGATCCTTGTAATTTTATTTTAGTTTCTTTAATGTACTCTTGTATGTATGGTCGGACTAGTGGGTGACCCCTTTTTTATATATGATATAGTTGTTTGGGATTTTATAGAACTTCATTTATTATTAAAGCATGCTTTTATTTTAGTTCATTTATTGATTCCACACTCTTTTTATTATTGTTATGGATGTTACCTAGTTATTTATATTGTTTTTTACACTAATATGAGGCTATAGTCTCCCCACTATCACACCCTAGGCCCTTGCTTCTATTCGGAAACACTTGGAATATGGGGAGGTGTACTTGAGGCCTTGTGGTGAGCCAGCTCCGAGAACCGGTTAGTGGAATCCGGATCGGGATGTTACAAATGGGTATTAAATGTGTTTCTTTTCCTTTCATATTATTATTTTGGATATGGTATATTGGATTATTAGGAATGTGTCAGAACCTATGATGGATATCAAACTGGTGCATCGAAAACCCTTGTTCTAGTGAGAAGTACTGGTTTCTTTGGATATGGTATTTCTATTCTTGATATGAATTGTTATAGTTGTATATGATTTTTTCCTTGAGCGATGCAAATCTAGTGTGGATATTATGATTTATTATGTATTTATGTCTCTTGGATCATTTACATGAGTATATTGAATGATTTTAGCTCTTGGATGTCAATTGAAAGAGGCATCTCATGCATCATATTTGGTATATAGGAATCACATGTTATATGCTAGCTAGTGTACAATTTTACTGACATTAGAGTCCAATTATTGAAAGTGTTAACAAAAACCTAAATGGTATTTTACCATATAGTTTCATGGTATAATTATACTAAATTGGGATAATATACATATATATTTCCTTATGATGGAAGGCTATGTGGATCTATAGTGAGATGTTTTATGGTTAGGTTGATGACTTAGTCCACATGAAAAGGAGGTTTAGTTACCCTAGTTGGTCAATGGGTCACATGATTTCCAAATGGTAGACCCATAATTGGGTTTTTTTCTTGGTTTAGTTATTCAAAGTGTTAGTAACAACCAATGCGGTGTTTTTTCTACATATATTGTAATGAAATTCAACTTAACCAACCTTTATTTGAATATGACCCTTATAGGCCTATGTTCATTTTGATCAAGGGAAAACGTGTAAGAGGTTGGCTTAGGGTTATGGATGTATTTTTAGGAATTGATCTTGGTTATACATTCGTGTGTGACCAATTCATGTTAGGTGCTTGAGTTTTGTGATTTAGGTAGCTTGATGCCTTTTATTTCTAAAAAAACACCTAGGTTTCTTGTTTTTCAAGACTATATTCAATGGTAAGGACTATTCAAGTGCCTAGAACAGTCGACCAGTAGTTGCATGTTTGATGACTTAACTTCCAGAAAATATGTTGTGTGACCTGTAGTCTTGGAAATAATCATGGTATAGATGAGGTGCCATATTTTTAAGAGTAGTTCAAAGGTATATTCTTTATTTTATGGGATGGAAATCCATATAGAACAATCAATGTATCCTCATTATGGATGACTATGGGAGCTGAGTCAGGCAATGATGTTATGCATCAGTTATGTGCGATACCATTTAAATCTTAAATTGGTGAGTATACATGTTTGAGATGAGGACTGATAGTTTAAAAAAATATTGCGATCATGATTTCTTGGGTTTAATAATAAAAGGATAAATTTCTCTCTGTGGTAGATATGACATCTAGGATAAATTGGGTGTTATCGGACAGTTGACCCATGGTTGGATGAGGACATTCATTGTTGGGATACATGGTGTTAGGAGTTGGTTAAAGGAAAGTATAGCTTTTTTTATGTGAGTGTGGATTGAGAGAGATAAATGTACACCTATCGATGAAATATTATTATACTCCTAGTTAGAGATAATCATGCCCTATCTTGAAATTATCTTGAGTATGCTGAGTGAGAATCGATTATAGAACAATCTTCTTTCTTCAAAATATATTTTCTAGTTTGGTGATAAAACTAGTTGAGGTTATGCTTGAGGAGTAGTATAAGGTAATCCATATGGTGGGGAGTGAACCATTGGCTATTTGAGGGTGTTGAACCTAATTTTTAGTTGAAATTTAGTGTTTTCCATGGGCTATCGAGCATGTAGTTTGGATATTGGATGATGATAAGGATACTCTTATGGTGGGAAGTATTAGATCGATCATAGTTAAGTGTATCTGGTGTTGGAGAGTTGTTGACATTGTGAGACTGGTCATTGGATAGTTGAGATAGCATAGTTATGCATATGCTTGGGATGAGATCATGGCTTCTAGATTACCACCTAGGCTTCTCAGGCAAGAGAAGGTTTATAGTGTGGAGAATGTAAGAACCTGTGTTTTTTTAGACTAGAATTTTGAGTCGAAATTTTAAATTTTTATTTCTTATAATTCTAAGGGGTAAAATGGTCAATTTTATCTTTCATATGACTTTGGATGATTTTTATGACTACTCCATTGGTCCTAGAAAAGTTGTTCACCCTAGTAAAGGAATTTGGTGAAAATTCGAGCCGTTTGAATTTTCATGGAATAATTAATAATTAATATCAAATTAATTAAATATTAATTGATTCACACATGTTTTATTAACTATATATTTTGAAAAAAAACATCATATTAAGATTTTATCTCCGTTGATATTTCTAGAATGAGTTCTTAGGAGAGGCATAAACTTAGGTTAAGAACTGGGGCCATGCCCTTTTTCATTTTCTTTTATTTTCTTCCTTTTATTTTTCCTTATTTTATTTCCTTTCCTTTGATTAATTTTGACATATGCCCCCTTGGGACTCCTATTTCACATGACTGAAAGAGAAAGAGAGAGGGATAGAGAGAGAGAGAGGTAATAAGGTAGGTGTTGCTGCAAAGCTTGGGAGGAGCTAGATCATTGTACAATAGCCGTATATTATGGATTTGGGAAACACTTCAGTGGATTCCACCAAAAGGCATGCCATTTTTATGTTTTTTGTAAATACTATTATATTTACCATTTTAAATTTTTAGAACCATATTATCACTACTTAGGACCCCTTGAGGTTTGTTTTATATCTTTTGTGGAGAAAACCAGGTTTCGGTCCAATTTGAGGGGTTTCCCATCCAGAAATCACGATCATACGATGTGTGGTTCAGGAACACACACCACGTGTTCTTACCTTTTAGGGAAGATAACCTTTTTATAAGCACAATAAATGTATGGGATATAAACACCATATACTGGTACTCAGTCTTGTAGCTGATTATCCATCTAGATAGCCTATTTAGGTGCACATGGCTCTGTGGAGTACACAACCAAACCCTGTGTGGGTTGCATTCCATGTAAAGTTAGACACATAGGAAAAGTACATATCCATGCCATGTAAGGTACAAAGGTTGGTACCCCATGTAGCGTACATTTTGTTTACATGATTTACACACCATGTACTTATGTTTTACATGATAAGTCCATCCGAAGTACATGCCCAGGTGAAGCTTCAAGGGTACACACCATGTACCAAGGTATACATGTCATGTACTCCTCCATTTCTTCCCTTCTGAGGGTTTTTCATATATTTACACCATGAAGTCATAATTGGAGACATTATTAGTCCATTTTGATCATCTTTTAGTGTAGATAGATATGGTAAACCCTTGATGTGGTTTGAGGACTCTGAATAGGTGTTTTGGGCCTTTTACTATATAGAGAGATCCTTCCTATGGTAATTGAATCCAGTTATCTCCTGAGAGTGAGACCCTTGATTTGAAGTGGTTTATGGGCTATCTCTCTAGACTAATGCTTAAGTCCTTTTCCTTTTAGTCCAATAGTCCTTCATATATTTTGTCCTAAAGGATCCCATATAGGATGCCTCTTTCTTATCATTATTACTGAGGTCCCATGTGGGATGAATTCACATACATGCTAACCTAGGGAATCCCTTATAGGATCCATCTACTAGTAATCTTTATGAAGATTGTATGTGGGATTCCTTTTTCCAAGTATATTTTAACCTAGAAGATCCCATGTCGGATGCCTTTGTCTTATCACTATTATTGAGGGTCCCATGCAGAATGAATTTTCTTATGGAAACTTTTGTTGAAGGTCCCATGTTGTATGCATCTTCTTATGTACCATCTCTAAGGATCCTGAGTAGGACACCTATCTTGTGTCTTGACTTAATGGACATAGTTGGTGCCCCGATGTTTGACTGACCATGAGCTTGTACATTGGGTTTGGGGTAGAGAGGGTAGAAGGTGTCACCTTAGAACTCATGAAAATCCTGTAAGCCCACAAGGAAGTGGAAATAATGGTGGGTTTAGGTGTTTGAACACCCTCACTCTTTTATTTATAAATTCACTTGTTTATTTCTAATGTAGTGATGATTCCCAATGTTCTTCCTTGTTTGTGGACAATGAGATTGACGTGATGATACTATCTTTATTGGGATGCCTAGATATTATTCTTGGGATCTGGATTCTAATCATTTTATTTGATTGTTATATAATTATTGGGATGCTCAAATGTACTTACTAGGATATGGATTCTAAGTCTATTTATTTTTTTATATTATTAAGATACTCATATGTACTTCCTGGGATTGAGATTATAAGTAATATTCAAGGGTGATTATACTTTCATGAATTCTGAGGATGATTATGCTCTCCCTACTCAATTACTTGAACATAGTGTCGGACATGGAAATCCTCATCATAGTTTTTTTATATTCTCAGGGATTTATTATGATCTCCCCAATTGACTGCATGATTAGGATGTTAGACAAGGGGTTTCTCATCCCTTTTGAATGAAATTGGAAATGACTTTCGTCATTAGAAGACATGGTGTTCCACAACTATGATTGGGATGTTGGACATGGTGATCCACACCCCATGGATTGGGTTAAAGGAAATTTCACTTTACACCCCCATTGTTATGGTTTTTGGACATGATGATCCATTCCTTATTGGCTCTAGTTATTGGACATGGATTTCCATAGAGAGTTCTCATTACACATTGCCTAAAGTTCATACCCATTAGGGATTATTTGAGTTACAATATCGTGAACGCCTATGGAACAGGACCTAGGATTCAGACATCATATTGGATTTTCATGGATTAGTGGTATGGAATCCAGAAAAGTGACCATTTATAGGATTTTTTTTATTATCATACAATATCCATATTACAGTGATTAGAGGTTAGGATGAGTGAACCCAAGGCTAGTACATGTATCCCTCTATGGTGAAATAGATTGATCAGAGACATTTTTAGCACAGGACTAAGAAGTTATTCTCAATCTAGATTACAGACCCATAGATAGACTTAGTTATACATAGTTTGAGTGGAACAATATCCAGCTTAATTACCTTTTTACAAGATGTCCATATGATCAAAATTACAGACCCAAGGATTGACTACTATTGATTTATCTTATTTTTAAACTTACTCATGTATACACACACACACACAGATATATATATATATATATATATATATATATATTTATGGGAATATAGATATGCTTATATATATATATATATTATGGAACCTTTCCCAGTTGACTAATATCACAAACCAAGGGATTGACAATGGTTTCACTTGATATATTGATTATCATTTCCAGTTGTGTCTCGGCTAGCCCAAGCAACTTACCTGAGCATACACTTATGATAACATATCTATAGTTTCATCTTTGGGGTGTCCTAAAGAGATTTTTCTCCCTCCTATACATTCAACTTAGTGTGCATGCATGCCTTATGTCTTCTTTTCATGTTCAACATAGATTTAATGATAGATAGGGATGAAGATGAGGGTTGCATGATTGAGTAGGGACACATATGTTGATTCTTATGATTGATCTTTTGTATTTTGATAGTTTCTAGATATTGGGTATGTGTTCTCACTTGGAGTTAATAGTAGATAATTATACTTTTATTTCAGTTTATTTTATGCACTCCTGCATGTATGGCCAGACTAGTGGGTGAAAAGTGTTGTATACATGACATGGATATTCAAATTTTTATAGAACTTCATTTATTATTATTATTTTTTTTATTTTAGTTTATTTATTTCTCCCACACTTTGATTATTTCTAATCTAGATGTTATGTGTTTATTTCCACTATTTTTTTACTCTAATATGAGGTCATAGTCTCCTCACGATCACAGCCTAGACCCTCTCTGCTTGTGAGTAGACTCTAGAGTATGGGGAGGCATGCTTGAGGCCTTGTGATATACTATATCAAAGCACAAGTTAGTAGAATATAGGTTATCACATTATAGGTAGTTTCAGGGGTTTAAATGATTGTCCATGTAGTAGGATGTTCATGATAGGTTGAGGGAAATTGGTTGAGAGGGGCACAATAGCTTGATTGACTACACATTTAAAGAAAAACAACTTAAGTGATCATTACTTTGGAGTGTGGCCTTTATAAAGCCTGTGTTTATCACTAAAAATAAAATTAGGTAGAAATTAATTCCAATTAAAATTCCATATAAAATTTAAATTATATTTCTAAAAAAGTATTAATAATTTTAAATAATATTCTAGAAAAAACATGAAATCTCATTTTATATTGAAAAAAATCCATCAATATATTTTTTATCTAAAAGTAAAGGATATTTCATGTATTTAAAAATTACTCCTGAATAAAAAAAGGTAACAAAAACACATCGATTCCCCACATTCTAATAAAAATAGTAGATAAAATCATTGAATTAAAATTATAATTTAAAAAAATGACATTCTATTAGTTGCATTATTGAATATCCACCCACCTCGTAAGATGTGTCACATATGAATAGTCATACAATTGCATAAAAATAAATATATAGAAGTTTGGTAGGCCATGATACATGATTTAATTCCATGATAAAGGATTCCGTGTATGATTAAAATCATGGAACATAATAATGACTACTGGATTAACGCACTGCAACATGTACCATCACACTATTGTTTATAATGTAGTGAGGACAATGAAATAAAGACGCAACATTGTGATATTCCACTAAAAGTAGGTGAAGTGTTGTTTTTTAATTTTTTTTGTAACATTGATATAATTTTGTAGCAGTGATACAGTAGAAAAGGATCACACCATAACAAGAAATTCATGTCTTGGGAGGTGCATTTTTAGTAGAAATACTAAAGTCATGGTTTGTTAGGGATGTAAGTATATGTTCTATGATGAAGAGTCTTATACCATAATGTTTCCAAGATTAGAGGAGATTCTAAGTGATATAGAAGATCATTTCATGATCTTCGATGGAATTTTAAATGTGATTATACTTATATTTTTTTGGATCTAGAGTTTTATTGGGAACCATGGAATGAAAAATCATATAATTCCAAAATTAGGGTAAATTCAAGGTATATTATGTCATAATGCATTGAATCATTCCCTGACAAGGATATTTCTAGAATATCTTGAATATTCAATTTGAATTTAAAAATAGGTATTATTGGATCATAATTTGGGAATTGGAATTGACTTAATCGGATATATTTATCCACATTTAATTATATGGGGAACATGGCATGATCTTGAAATATAAGAAAAAAATTTATTAATCCAAACCATTGATCAAAGGGTTAGATGATTGGAGGAATTTTTAAAAACTTCTCATAGATGTTCTGGAAAGGAGATCAATATTGAATATCTAGCTTACAGAGAAAATAGATAATTATAACAAAATATTAAGAAGATAGTTAGAGGATAATAGATCCTAGAAAACAAAATGAATTCCAATGCTACACCCAGTACAATAAAACAAGAGGGAGAAGGTGAATAGGGTAGATTTTCATTGATATGTACAGTTGTTTAAGAAGAAAAAGAATACATATCAAAAAAATATTATTCCAGTGTGATAATATTCATCTTGAAGAAGGCATTTTTGCTTCTATGATTATTTTTAATATCATGATTTGGTAATCAAAATGAGATTCACTCTCATATAGCATAGGAAGTGGAAGAAAATGAATCAACTTTTTTACAATGAGTTGATCTCATCTGAAATTTTAAGTGTAATAAAAAAAGTGTATCTTAATAAATCATCTATTTGGAGATGAGGGTGAAATGCGTCTTAATAAACTATGTTAAATTATAAGAAACCTTCATTTCTATAAACTATTGAAGAGAACTTCAATCCTACAAACTGACCAAGCCTTCTCTAAAGTAGTGGAAAGAGGAGAATAAGAGGAAGTGGCTCTTGGATTGATAGTGAATCTTTCCAAAACTATGTAAAGGTAGTGGAACTTGGAATAGAGTGAACAAAACATAAAATTTTTATCCACTGAAATAGTGTAGTATTGGATTTTGGAATATTTATGTGTCATCAGTGTTTATTCCTTAGGAACAACTCTTTGTATATAACTAAGAAAAATCTTTGTGTCTTGGGCATGCTATACATTTCGGCACATTGTTTGGATGATTCGGTGAGAACTCCATCGAGAGGTAGAGATATTGAACACATTACTTCAAATGACAAAACAAGATCTGATATAGGGGGAATATCATCATGTTAAAAGTTTTAATCAGGAAACACCTTGATCCACCCTCACCTTAGGGTGCACATATTCATCTTGGTGTCAAAAATGGTGTTAGAGCCTAAAGATTCTTACTTTAGGTCCAATATCTAAATCGTTCTTTGAATTTGGTTCTCACATGGATTTGATGATGAGACTACTTGTTTTTAATGGAACCAATTATGATTAGTAGGAAAAATATATATATATTTTTCTACAAGATTCTTTGAAGTATATCATGAAATATATATGATGGGATGTTAACTTGACTAAACATAGTGAAAGAGTTATTTATGCATGGAAATAGAAGATATTTGTTAGATTATTGACCAATGAGGTATAAAATAAAACCTATAATTGTGACATTTCCTTCAAGATATGTAAAATTTTAGAAGTTATTTATGTAAAAATTGTGGAATCCAAAGAGATTCAGTAATCACCATCAACAGTGGATGAAGAATTCATTTTTCTTAGAAGTATGGAAGAGGAGGAATAGGAATAAGTATCCTTATAATAAAACAACACATGATGAGGTAATTGGAATTAATATCAATTTCAAATCTATTTCTAACATTATTTTTAAAGTATAATGAAAATATAGAAAATTGAATTTTCTTATAAAGGAGAAAGTGAATAGAAATCTCATGAAAAAATGGAAACAAAAACAAGTCATCAATATAGATAATGTATATTTAGCAACCTATTAGACAAGAAAACACTAATGATTCATTGGATTCACTTCATCTGGATTCCATGAATAATAGATAACCAAGATCTAAAATTACCACAACTAGATGTTAACCTATGGATTTTATATACTGGAAGATAGGAAGTTGAAGCACCCTAATCGCTATACCAAAACACACACTCCATATAACTCAACACAAGAATTTGATTTTATAATAAATAAATAAATCAAGAAATAACACTTTGGTTTTATAAAGTTTGTGAAATTAAGTCCTATGTCCTTGTGGGAACACTACATCCATCATTATAAATACAGGACAAAAAAATATTAAAATATCATTTGAATATAATGTACAATAATTAATAAATTTGTTTCTTTGTCATAATCGATATCATATTAATTTATACAATTGGCCCTATACTAAATTTATAGTAGGGACTACTCAATCTATCGATTGCACCACTACCCAAGATTCCTATAATACACATCATTTGAACCTTATGATTGCAGATACCCTACACAATTCAATAAATGATGGATTTCCTATTACAGGGAAGGAAAATGGGAGGATGATGTCTACTGGAGATGAGCCCTAGTTTATGACCGATGATGGATTTACCCCTCTTCCTGGTGGTGGGAGGGGGGAGGATGTATTGGCTCCACCACCTTCAGAGTTGTGGGTTCCATTTGTACCCTTTTCAAACCTTAGTTGTCTCCTGGACTTCCTGTCAATTTTTCTAAGCCCAAAAGTTCCAGATCTTCATCTTGGGGACCCTTAAATATCGATTACATTATCGAAATTCTCTATGGCCTCGGGCTTCCTGGATTTGACCATGGTTTATCGCTTTATTCATCAAAGGCCTTTTGTTGATGAGTTCGATCGCTTCGTGTTCAGTAACCAGGATTTGAAAGATCACCCAGTTGTAGGGATGATTGATAATCGTCACCTGATGATACGATTTTCTTCAGAAGAAGACTTAATTTTCACATGGTCTAGAGCTCCTCGTAGATGCAACAGATGAAAATTTTTCCTTCTCTGATGGTCATTTCCCTTTGTATGAATTAGGATCCTCCTTTAGTAGCATCCTGGGAAAGCCTGCCTCATCTTTCTTTTCCTTTTCAACATCCATCAATAATTCATATGTTAGGGAACCTAGTCAGTCGATTTCTCAGTTCTGATGCTCGCACATCCTCTGTGAGTCACCTGGTTAATCCGCGTTTTTGTGTCGAGGTGGATGCTTCGAAGCCACCGATTTATTTTATTTGGATTACTGTTGGTGAGGAGTTCTGATGGAGGTAAGATATTGTTTTTGAATATTGGGTTGAATACTGCTTCATATGTTGTCGCTTGGGTTATATGGCTGGTCACTATCTTTTTGGAGCTAGGAACAGAAGGTCGGCTACTTTGATGAAGAGGCCTGGTAGGGTATCTAGTCAGGGACAGATGCGCACTGATGCTGATAAGAATGGCACTGCTGATGGATTGGGTGGTTCATCTTTGGGAAGGTAGGAGCAGGAATAATCTAACCCATCTTTTACTCCAGTGTTTGACAGGTTGAAGCAAGATATTCTCCTAAGTACGTGTGTGAATCATATTGATATGGATGAAGCTAGTCTAGGTAATGGAACTGGAGGAAGTTCGGAAGTGCTTGGTCCTTCAGGGGATTCAATGCATCATGGGGAAAATCGATTTGATCAGTGTGCTGCAGGCAGGGAAGACAGTGGGCTAATCAAAACTGGTGATGCTGGGTAGGAGGGAGAGCTGGCATTGATCTCAGTCTGTGTTGGGAAAGCCCACGATGGACTTCCTCTTTCTTCGGCTGTTAAGGATACTCATTTGTAGCCGAATTCTGATGGTGGTTTGTAGATCAAAATTGACACTTGTAACAAATTTCAGGAATTGGATCATGATGTGATGAAGGGGAGTTCTCAAATGAAGAAAGGAAACAACATGCAGCTTGTTATAGAGGATGCATTGAACAAGGAGGTGGATTTTGGTCATGATTTTGTGGAGACTCCACATTTTTTGGCTACGATTGACCATAATGGATGACATGATCAGGACCAGACTATGATTTATGCTTGCTAAGCTATGCTCATCATTGGAAAATGGGAGGGGGGCGTTTTGGAGAGTGACAAAAAAAATCATAGTGATTTGGTCAGGCCTTCCTTTAGTGATGTTGTAAAGTATGGGAAGAAGAAATATATAAATTAGGAACCTCTCCAAGCAAAAAGAAGGATGAGGAAGGATTATTCTAATCTGCCAAATTCAGTTTCAACTAGGTCCTCTATCAAGAAATCCACTAGAGAGTTGATATCACTAGAGAAACTGAATCTTAGAAAGAAATATTCTAAGGTCCTGAAGCACTACGAAAGATCATCATGGTAATCGACTACTGTGGAGGAAGTCATCTATCATGGGTGTGGTGGCGGGTATGACTTTTATGACATGTAACTAGTTTTTATAGTTTGTTGTTCTTGTTTACTGTACCTTTATTTTCTTAATAAATGGTTAGAGTCTTTTCCTCTGACTGATATTTTCTCGTAATTCAATACATGATTACTGAAGTCGATGACCTGACCAATTCCAAGTATACACCCATCAGACAAAGCTATTATTTGACTAGAATACCCCTATTCTAAAGACCTCCACTATCACTACTGTGAACATAAGAAGTAAAAATGTTATCTAGAGTTCCTCTATCTTATATAATTTGAACAATAAATTATAATAATATTAATAAACCTAAATATCTCCCACTTAATGATTATTTTAAGCATTATTTGGAAACTCTCAAACACATAGGAGAAACCATTTAACCTATCATAGTAATGTCTCCTCCTTCGTTCATTCACCTAAGACCCACTAAGTCACAATGTCGCCTTAAAATTGCTTGGATTAAAGTATTGGTGAACAAGTTCACCAAAGTTTTCTTCTTATCTTTCTTCAATATCTCCAACTAACTTTCCTCTAATAACTTCTATATGAAATGATATTTTAGGTTGATGTGTTTTGTTTATTCCTAGAAAACTTTATTTTGAGCTAAATGATTTTCACTCTAACTGTAGCAGTAGAGAAATCCTATTTTTGGTCCTATTCAAATTCCTCCAAGGTTTACCTAAAATATATAATATCATTACTAACTTCAATTATTGCCACATATTCTACTTCTATTTGGATAGTACTATCATCCGATGCAACCTTAATATCTATCTCACTATAGTCCCGTTGAATATGAAAAAAACTACTAGTACTATTCAGAGTATATGAATGTCCCCCAATGTCCAAATAAACACAAATTTGTAAATTATTATCTATCATAAATAATAAGGTTGTATATTTTATTACATTGAGATATTAAATGATCTATTTCAAGGTTTCATAGTGTTCTTTCCCCAGATTAGAAATGAAATGGCTGACGACTCCCACTGCATATGCAATGTCTGCTGGGGTGATCACCATGGTGTACATAAGAATTAAAACTAAACATGAAAATAACATGTTATCCATGTGTTTAACCTTATAATAAATCATCATTGATTTCTTTTTATAAAAAATTTAGTGTTTGGTAAGCAGGGATGAGACTGACTTGCATCGAAATATACTAAATCTATTAATAAAATTATAGACATAATCTATACAAGACAAAAGCAATCTTATTGATTTATTATATCATTTGATTATCATTAATAAGATATTATTATATTATTTTATATATTTCATCTTTAACCTTTCAAACATTTCATGTTTTAGATCCTAAATCCTCTCTACGTTCGAACCAGATATGAACATGGCATCCACATGTAAGAGGAAAATATAAAACGCCTAACTTCAAATTCCTTTTGATACAAACAATTATATGTATTTATCCACATGAAACCTTTTTATGAAATAAATTAATTGAATTTATAGTTACATTATCTTGGAACTCATTTCATATGGTCGAAACTTCTATTGATCTTACACACCATGTCCTTATTCCATTGGTTAGTGAAACTCACTGGTTACTTCATGTACATTTCTTCCTCTAATCTCCATGGGGAAATATTATCATTAAATCCATTTTATCTACGTGAAAATCATTATATGTAACCTTTTTTATCATTGTATGGATATTGGTATGTTTAAAAATTGGTGAAAATATTTCAGAGAAATCAATCCCCTCTTTATTCAGAAACCACTTTACTACTAGTATCACCTTGTCCTTTTTCAGACTGCCTGCTTCTTCCTTTATATGAAAAACCCACTAGTTCCTATGTTACTTCTTCCCTTATGATAATACCATTATTTAAAAAGGTATATTCACATACTATGAATCCCAATCATCCTTTATATACAATTCCCACTATCTGAAATTGCTGACATTAGTCACCTCTTTTGAGATCTTTGTTTCCCCTCTGTCCATTAGAAGAAAATAATTCAAGTCAATCCCATACATCTAAACTAGTAATATAACTTTATAAGAGATTAAAATATTAACTTATAGATCTCCTCTATATGTTATGGATTCTTTTTATGCTCTGACATCTAGATACTTGTCTACCGGTACTCCCATTCGAGCCACATCATCCCATGAGATCTTGGGTACATCTTCCACCAGCCTATTGTCTAGACCTTCTATATAATCATTTATATTATTTAGTGATTTTTTCCATCTAGAGATTCTATTTAGATCCACTTGAATTTTTTCAATTGATATTATAATTTAAACTCATTTCTCATTCTAGTTATTATATTTTTACAAGACCTTCTCATTGAAGAGAACATTTTGGCTTTTGATGAGTTGTCACTTTTCATCAACCCAACTTTTACATCTAATGTTTACATATACACATCCAATAAAGAAACATGCACTTTATTTTTAATATTTTTTTTCTTGAATATTAACATCCAAATGTAAATATTAAAAACTCCTAAAATCATTGAGGTGATTTAGCTATGTTGATTTACGAGCCGAAAACTCTTCTGGTATTTCCTGCCTCATTGGTTCTAATGGACTTATATTAACTAAGTACACTGCACAATTGCTTCATCCTAAATATCTTTAGACATTACCAAGTGAAATATTGTACTATAATCCTTATCAATGAATGTATAGTCTATTCTCTCAGCCTCAAAATTTTTATCTAGTATCCTAGGTATAGTCTTTTCAAGCCTTATCCCTCTATGTTTGTAGATGTTCTGGAATATTTTTATGCTATAATCACCACCATTGTCTGACCATAATCATTTTTTCTTAATTATACTCTCGTTATCTACCATTTCATTATACTAAACCAATACTTCAAATACATCATATTTTTGTTTAAGTAAACCCATGCCTTCATTGAGGAATAATTAATGAGTTTCATAAATTATTGTAACCCTCTCTGAGATCAGATAGGGGAAAGCCCCTAAATGTCTCTATGTACAAGATTTTGTATCTAGATCATGGATGTACTTTTTCTCAGATTTAATGGAACCATATTTTTCTTTATGAGTGTATATATCTCACAAATTATGAATTATATATGATATATGTTCAATATTACTTTGGCCTCTAAAACCTTTATGTTTGTTTCACAAATATTCCAAAGCTGATAATGTCTTAACTTTTAACTATCAGACATTATAGTTCTTATAGTTTTCTCTATATTTTATAATATTTTTAGATAAAGGGATCCATAATTTATGCATATGGACACAACCATTGAACCCTGAGTTATCTTACACACTCCATTGGAAAATATCATTCCAAAACCTTCCTCATAAATCTGACCCATAAATATCATGTTTTTCTAAAAACTTGGTTGGTGATGAATGAACTTAAGATCAAGGATACCTAAATTATTCATCTAAACCACCACATAAACCTTACCAAACATTTATAGATCCTAATAATCCTCTAATTTTACCTTTTAGAACAATAAAGATAAATAATATTTTATACAACCCATCTCTATCAGGGAGTGTAACACTTCTCTAGAAGCAATGATCCACGATTCGATCAAAACATGAAAACTCAAAAGAAAATTACTACTTACTTCAGCTTCCATAGTATTAACTGAGGTTTCACTTCACAATAATACTCATATAGAGTTCCTTCTTTTTTCCATACAGTATTTATTGAGATAGAATCTCTTGTTATAGTGATAACATATTGAGTAAGGACCAGTTGAATTACCTTGACTCCATCTGTGCTCCTTATAATATGACTTCATCTAACTTGTCTTATAATGAGGTGATCATACTATACCCTATGCATTGATATAATTAATGGATGGTTTTTTAATCTCTCTTAATCTAAGATTTTCATTTAGAATAATCACTTAAACATCCTCAAACACTAATCCAGCCTTACCATAATAATTACTCACAATGGTTACCATTTCTTACCAACTCTCTAAAAGTGATGAAAATAGAATAAATTCTGAGAAATGATCCATGAATTTCTCATTAATAGATTATAGATAATTTTAAATCATATTAAAGTCATTGATATAATCTAATTTGGACTTATATTCTAAAAACCTCATGAATAACAGTATTTTCCTTATAAAAACCTTGTTCATGGTTTTGGGTTTCTCATACATGTCTGGCATTCTCTTCATCAACTATACTAATGTATTCACCAATGGGATATTAAAGTCTATATTTTAAGATAATGATATCCTGATGAGTCTGAGAAATTTTTTATATATCCTCTCCCATTATGTATTATACATATTTTTAGGCTTGATTACATTTAATGAATGTTCCAAGTCCTTTTTAATGATATAATAAATTATCCACATTCTAAAAAATAAAAATTCATTTCCATAAAACATAACTACCCAAACCTTACCATCATTCGATACCATCATTTTAATTTACCAATAAACTCCCCCTAAATCAAAAAATGTTAAATGGAAAGAGAAAAGTACCTGAGTTATTAGCCAAGTGTGAAACTTTATATTTATGAACCAAGATTTTATACCATTTGTTGGGGTCGAACACACCACCAATTCACTAGAATTACATCATCTAGATTCTATGTATAGTAATATATAATATCTTTACATCCAAAAAATAATACATTACCCTGTGACTTTGAATTACTATAAGATAGAAAGTCAAATTACCCAACTCACAGCACCAAAACACACATAGAAATTACACACTCCATATAAATTAACACAAGAAATCAATATTAGAGAAAATAAATAAAGAGGGAAAGGAAAATTTGGTTTTATGTAGTCTAGATAATTAATTCTTATGTCTATAGGATAACATTGTTTCCATATTTATAAATATCAGATGAAACAAATATTACAATCTCAATCCGTACTAAAGTCTGATAATAGATAAATTTATTTTTTCATCATAACCCACATCAAAGTCCAGTATATAATTGGTCTCACCACACAATTATAGTAAATCCTAGCTAGTTACCTAGTTTAACCACCTTCCAATATTCTAGGATGACCCATTATTTCAACCAAAAGAATGTTGATTTAGTTAGCATTTGGAACATGATAACTAATTTTGGTGACTTGAACACTACCTAGTACACTCCCATCATACAAAGAAACTCTTTTATTATATTCCCCCCATGATTAAGACATATGATAGAACTACTCAGAACTTCAGAGATGAATATGTCTTATAGAGTTCCTCCTTCTAGTAGATTTTGAATGGTAAACAAAAATGAGATTCACAATCCTAACACAACCAAGATTGTATATCCAATACATGTATGATAATTTCATTTTATAGTAGATTTTTTATAAATTCAAATATAAATTCATGGAATAAGAGTTCATGGAGAATTGAAGAATAAGAAGATTGGATGTTTTCTTGAACGAAGAAATTATAAAAATGGATGCAAGATGAAGGGTCAAAGTGAATTATTGGACGAAATTGCACATGGAGTGGGAGAAAAAATGGATATAGAGAAGTAAATAAGCAATTATTATCCCTATTATAAAAAATATAAATAAAGGAGGAAATCCAAGATGGAATATGGAACATGGTTTAAGGAAATGACTACACAATTAAAGGAGAAGGAAGAGAAAATCAACGAGCTTGAGGAGTGGTTGAAAAACTCTAAGGAGAAGAATAATATCCCTCCCATGAAATAATTAATAAGTAGAGTATTCAAAAATATAAATATATAATTATTTATTAAATAAAATATTCTTCCTAAATCATGTGGAGACAACAAATAAAGAATTATGGTACTGAAATGATGCTACTGTGGTACAACAGGACACACTATGAGTGTGTTTATGGAATCCCAAGGAATTAAAGGTGAAATAAAACATGTTAGTGAAAAATATTAATCGATTCAACGAAATATGAGTCATGAATTTATCAATAGATGTTTTATTTTTACTAACCATGGACATAAGGAAATAAATATCAATAAGAGAGGTGCTAAAATACTCATAAGGAAATCCTTTATTATCAGGACAATCAAAAATTAATTTCCCACTAAAAAAATATGTCATGATGGAAAAAAATTGATTGAATTACATAAAAATAATTTTATATCTTAGTTATGTGAGAACCAAACACTAATAGTGTTTTAATCATGGTATAATTCATAGATATAATGAAATAAAATATAGTGGGAAAATAAAGAATCCACTCTTACAATGAGAAATAAGGATGAATTATTGATGAAACACTCATCAAGGACAAGAAATATAGAGGTGATTATAATTAATATTGAAGATAAGAAACATAAATCATGACTTAGTGGTTTGAATAAGTGTTCCATAATATAAGAGGTGAAGTTTGGTTGAAGATCCCTCCTATGAAAAAGGAAGCATGATGAAGTATGTAATGATCGTACATCGAAACAAGAGATATGTGTTATAAGAATTAGTTTCACAATGGAGTTAAATCCATAGCAGAAGAAAATGAATAACTCTCATTAAAATATATAGAACAATTTTTTTGCAGGTGGTGTATCATGAAAGAGAACCACTAAAAATTTTTGGAAGTGAGTCAGAAGAATATGGTTGGTTTAATAAGGCTAGTTACATTCCTTAACTTGAATATGATAGGTAAGTACCCCCATCCCCATGAAATTTATTTTTTCATACTATTTATTAAGTGGTGAATGACTAAGGGTAGATATGATTCATGGGGTGTATGTAATGAAATAAAATACATGAAAAAAGTGGTGATGAAGCAAGCACCAATGACATCAAGGCCTAATCTTAATCAACAAGTGGGGTTAAGAGACCAAATTGGATGTCAAAGATAAATATATAATTTTATTCCAAGTTAAATAAATACAAGTTATTTAGATACTAATATTGAATTCATATAATATAAAATCCATATCTGAGTTATAAAGTAGAACCAAGCTAAATCCATGGATCAATAAATGGTATTAGGCCATATTCTTAGTGGAACTAGTCCTAAAAGACCGAGGATAGCTCACGGTGAAATAACAATTGTAGTAGCTTGGTGTTTAGAATATTTTGATATATTTTTTTCTATAATATATATGAGTATTTATCATGTGAAATCATTCATTATTATAGAACATTAATAATATCTTTGAGAGGAGAACTCCATTTTGATGGTTTTTCTTTCAAATATGTTTATAGATACTTTGAGAGTCGATTTTTAGGGAAAATTTTCTAAAATTAAGTATGTAAATGATGTTGGTTATCAATAAATTGTATTTATCTATGTTTATTCTTTATATATCAAAAGATAATAATTTAAAAGTGGTATATGCTTCACATTTTGTTCTTTTATTTTTTTTATGTGTTGACGATTTTCTATAATTTTAATTGAGATCACTAAGAGAAATATTATGGAAAATAAAATTTCAAGATGCATGGTATTTATGTTATTAAGTGCATAACATAGAAAAACTTGATGTTATTAACATTTTTATGATTTCCTTCACTGAGTTCCAACACAGTAGGTTTGGAGGATTTACCAATGAATCATTTCAATGTCGCAGATTTACTTTCTACAATATTTGAAAGAATTATGATACTTGTTGAAGAGTTTTATTATTGAAATAATAAATAAAAATAGAGTTAAATAAGGTTATAGAGTTTATAAATTTTTATAATGTATGAGGCAGAGTTCCAAAAATGGAAAAAAATCTAAAAGGTTATCCAATAAGAGTATCAATAAGAGGTTAAATAATCCTAATAGTATAACAAAAATGGATGAATATATTTTGTAAGTAGTGTAAGGATCCCATATAATTTGAGTATAGTTTTAAAGTGGTTGAAAAATTTAAGAATCTTTGAAATTTTTTAGATATACATTAGTTTTGTATTTCAATAAGTGATATGAAATCGATTGTGAAGAAGTTGTGGTTGAAAGAGGAAGCTTACTCTCTTTAAATCTAGTTTTTATATATTTTCATGATTTTGATAGTCCCAAATATATTTTTTGATATCATTGAAAATAAAGAGTAATCCATATATAGATAAAGAGGTAGTAGATTTCATAATATACTGTTGACGCTTCTTTCTGTCACAGAGTCTGAATGACTGAAAAAGGGGAATACCTTAGCATAAAGAGATTCATCCTTTGAAGAAATATAAAAAATAAACAAAGGCATGAACAAGGATTTCTTTGAGCATGGGCCGCGCAAGTTCCATGATGGTAGCACAGGTATACCTGGGCGCCACATTTGGGGGTGCAGGTGACCTGCATTCCCTATGTAATTTTCACCCAGGGTCTTCAGTAGCCTATAAATAATCCTTGTGGGCCCCCCATTTAACAAACAGAAAAAATACAGAAACTCATATTTGAGCTCTCGGCGCCCTAGTCTCTTCTCGAAGCCTTTCAAACACTTCTAAGGTAATTTCTTACCTAGAACAGAAGATCTAAAGAGGGGGAACAAGGCCTAAGTGTTTAAATTCATCAACACCTACGTGCCTAAGTGTCTAACCCTTCTGGGAAATGAAGACACTTGCGCGCTGCCTTATCCCTTCAAAAGAACTAGCATGCCACCCTTTTATAAGACTTTAGGGATAATACTAAGGGCTTGAGCCAAGGCTTTCCCAAGTATTACCCTATGGGTTGGCAAGCGCGCAAGTACACCTGTGCCACGCAGGTATACCTGCGCGCAGAGTACCTGAGCGCCCCAATAGGACCTGCACGCCTAATTCCTTTTGGGTGCCCCTCCTGCCTATTCACCTATATTATTCAAATCCACCTCTCCTCTTCAAGATTTAGCCTTAAAAATCCTCTTCAAATCCATTTATAGCATGATTCCTTGGTTGGATTCCTTATCTGAAACGAATTTTGTGGAACATCTATCAAGACCTAGTGATTTACAAATCTTTATGTCATTATGGTTAGAAATTTCATTCATTCAACCTCATCCTTTAAGATGAGAGGATATTTAACCTGGGCCTCCTTCTCAAGAGTAAGCCCTAATCTTAATTCCCTTAGCTTGGGCATCCTTCTTAAGAGTTAGCCCCAAGTCCCCTAACCTGGGTGTAACACCCTGAGCTTCCATGATACGCCTCTCTTTCAATAATGCAATAGCTTGCATTGTACGCAAGTTCGAGTTCTAACACACCGCAACTAATCAAAGTAGCTGTTATGAATAGTAATAACCACCTTTTAAATTTATAGAAATTTTATATTTCAAAATGGACTTCATTTTTGTATTCCTAATATTGAAATTAGCCTATGTTGAATTTTTTGTAATTTTCCGAGAACTTCCAAATTTTTTGAATAGTGAAAAATACTTAAAACAACTTTTTTAATCAAAATAATTCATAGTGATAAATTATACTATTGAGTGGTTTTAGAGTATAATTAGAATATATTTTTACCATTTTATCCAATGGTGGTCATTAGAATTAATTTAACATTGAAATTGGACATAAACAATTGCCAATCTTTTGATATAAATTGTTTCTTAAAAACACGCTATTTGTTGTGACAGCGGGAATTAATTATAAAATTAATTAATGCAACTAATATGTTTGGAATTTTGTAAAATAGACATCATTTTTGAATTCGTAATATCAATTATAGCTTAGGGTGAAATTTTGGCCTTATTCTGAAAAACTTCAATTTTTGATGAATAGTGAAACCACTAAGTGGTAGTTAAATAACTGATTTTTCGTTTAAATGAAATATTACCACTTCTGTGATTTGATTTTCAAAAATCCGACATACATGGTTTTCATTAAGAAGTAAAATGTGGTTCAATAAGATTAAAATAATTTTTTAGTGAATAGTAACTTTTAAGTTCTTAATCGCGATTAGAGGTAATTAGTGTAGTTTAAGGTAAAAACAATGTTTTAATAATATTATATGAGCTTGACACTTGTCCTATTCCTATTGGATGAGTCATGGCCGACCAAGACAACCCATGGGTCAACTTGGGGACCCCATGGAGCCACTTTAGTTGGAAAAGGACATTAATATATATTTATTTAATGTTAAAATTAAATTGACACAAACATGAGTTGTTTTACTAAAATAGTTTTTAAGTGGGGTTACAAAAGTCCAAATTTTGACTATAAATATTCATTAGAAAGCTAAAAAGATTTCCTACATCATAGTATTTTTTTTATAATTTTTAGACATTAAATAAATTAAATTATATATGACATCATTATGATGCAGCGATGAACTCATTATTTAATGATTTAAATAAAATGGGAAGATAATGCAACATCCAAGGCTTACACTTGTCCAAAGCCAATTGGATGAGGATATTTCGAACCCTTATCACCTTAGCCTCGAATTATATAAGTGTGGGACCTTTAGAATCCGAAAAGCATTGTGAAATAATGTAACATTTCAATCTTTCCAAAAGTGCCCCTCCTCTCCACTTATAAAAGGCCCCCACCTCTCCCACCTCATTTACACTTTCAAGCCATTTGGCTCGGCCAACCTCTGCCCTAATACTCTCCCAACATTCCTCCCTTACTCATAGAAGCCTCACATTGGGCAGAACTCTTCCCAAGGAAGCCTTTGGCTCAAATCAAAAAGAGTTACCCGATTTTGAGGTAATGTCTTTTCTAATGTTGTTTTGTTTTATTTTTCTTCTCCAACCCCCTAAACTCTTTTTATTCATTTATTTTGTGACAACACCAGTATCCTAAATATACTAGGATGTTGTTATAAGAAGGATTCGAGCTACACTTACACACACCTACATCTAATGGTTAAAGAACATACGGTTTCTGTGGATGGCGAATTTCTGCCTCACGAAACGATGATTGTTCAACACTCATATAACACCTTAAAAGGTGGACATTAAGATGTCACTATATTTATATATGATATATAATGTGTTTATGTTTTACTTATTCTTCTGTATTTCTCATTTATGGCTTACTTTATGATTTCCATTATGGGTAAAACGCGATAATTTCATTTTAGGAAGTGCGGACTACCACCCCCTCAAAGTGATTTGAATCGTTAATGCCATATGTGGGATGTATAAAGGATGGAGTAAATGGTATTATACACTATATTATACTGGAATTATATTATACATTTATATCATTATGATTTAGTTCCATTAAATATGAAATTGAAATGAAAGTAGCGTTCATGCGTACGTACGGCTTACCGTCTCCATGAACGGTGCATTTCATTTCTCACCTCTAAATGTTACGTAATATTATAAATGAATGTATATACTGGATATATAATATATATATGACATCTAAATCATGAATATAATTCTGGATATAATGGATATTTCACCACATAAACAACTTGTAATTATAAGAAGCTTATTGTTGACTCAAGTACCAAAGATCGACAAAACGACCGTTATTAACTTAAATAATTACATAATGTTCATATCATTGTAATAAGTGATATAATAAGGATAATGAAATTGAAAATGGTTCTTAATAAGGTATATATTAACTCTAGTTTATTATTCAGGAGGTTAAAGAACGGTTGAGTCAAGTCAGACACGAGGTAAGGGAACTTCTTAACCCAATTTCTATTCTTTGGGTTAATCTCCTACTTTCAAATTATGTCATGATATTGTTATGTCATATCTTGTATTTGTACTTTCTTTATGTGTAATTATAGTGAATACACATAATAGATATATTTTATTTAAATGATATTTGTAAGGGAATTTCTTAACCCAACTTCCATTCTTTGGGTTAATCTCCTACTTTCAAATTATGTCATGATATTATTATGTCCTATTTTGTATTTTTACTTTCTTTATGTGTAACTATAGTGAATACACATAATAGATCTATTTTATTTTAAAAATGATCTTTTTAAGGACTTCGTCTCAATCTCCTTTCATTGAGTCATATTTGGTTTTATACACAACTTTCTTTTATACGGTGTATAAACCCCTTTGACTTTTACGTTTATTCAAAAGGAATCTTTTTATACGAAGCGTTTTACTAAACGACAAAAAGAGAATGTTTTTCTTTCCGTACATATGCGGCGACAACGACTTCTCCGCCGCCGTGACCATTATTTGAGTTTCGGCTTCCTCTACAAGCCATCATTTTTTTTAATGAAAAATAAATACAAAGTTTTAACTTTCATTTATTTTGGTATTGAAAATGGTTTTGAAAGCGTTTTTATCATATCAAAGTGTTGTATTGATATCTTGTGATTGAAATGTGGAAATGTTATGTTTCCTTTATGCATGTTTTATGTGATACGATTATGTTATGGTTTATGATATGTTTAAACCTATTCATATGAGGAATGTATTGGACTTAATAAGTGACGGGTGGAGCCCGCTATAGCTCCTCGGTGCATCGGTAGGTCTCATGAGACAACTAGATGTGGAATTGGCCGAGGCCCTTTCCCAATTTGATTTATGGTTTTGGCCGAGGCCTTAATCATTTTAGACGTCTTGGCCGAGGCCTTGACAAAATGTTTCAGAATGTCCGGCATTATACATTCCCTCATTATGAAAGTGGTTATTGATATTGCATGTGATTATTCGACCAGTAGAATATCCATGTGAAGAAGAGAATGGCATTATCTCATTTTACTTTTGCCATATTATGTTGAAGTTCATGTTTAAAAGGCTTTTGTTTTAGTTATACATTGCCTTAAATGTTAATGTTTATTTATGAAAGCTTCCGCATTATTGTTATCCTTACTGAGCATCTGAGCTCACCCCTTTCAATGTTTTAATGTTTTCCAGGATGTGAAGAAGTATTTTATGAATGACCTGCAGGGATAGTCAGAAGAGGATATGAGTGTGGACTATGGAGACTTTGTTATTGTAGTTTTTCACTTTATGATGTAATGTAACGTTTACGAATGTATCTAGTGTTTCCAAGGCTACTAAACTAATCGGTCTTTCGAGACTTGATCTTTTGTGATCATGCCAATGTTACGAAGTAATGCACCGACTCTGGGTAGCTGGGGTCGGGGCGTTACAGTTGGTATCAGAG
This sequence comes from Viscum album, assembly GCA_963277665.1. Classification (NCBI taxonomy): domain Eukaryota; kingdom Viridiplantae; phylum Streptophyta; class Magnoliopsida; order Santalales; family Viscaceae; genus Viscum; species Viscum album. The sequence goes on along the minus strand of OY728123.1, from coordinate 2,065,843,117 downwards.
GCAGTTTAGTACTAACCTTGGAAGCTAGATTTAGATAAACTCTGATTAGAGCACATAGCCCAAAGATATACTTTGAGGATTAGTATAGAAGAACTTCCTAGAATTTTGTTATTGTAGAGATTTTGTGAGTTTTCCGAGCAATACATCCCTGTCTGGATACGAGCAGGTAGAGGCGGCTCTGGCACAGATGTACCTAGGGGTAAAACCCGAAAACACCGCTTTGAGCTAGACTCGAACGGGAACTGGTGCACGACAACGGGCCTTGCTGCACTCTTGGTTACGACACTCCCGGGGGATATGCTTAGGATAATTCTCATTTTCTTTACAAACCACTATGAAGGGTTATGAGTATATACTTCCTCAAAGAAAACATTTCTTTTTATGATTATGGATTATATCCATAAATAGTTCAATTTATGTAAAGTGTTTTACAAGTATGGAATTATGTATTTTGATTCATAAACTAATCTAGTTTATGCCATTGTTTAGAAATGGCGCCTAGTAGAAGGAATGGAAACCGTATCAATGCACGAACTCCGTGTAGGGATTGCCCTCCTGATCAAGATAATTATTGTGGATCTGGAGATACAACTGGTGCTGATCAACTTATTACCATACTTGGACAACTCACTCAGGTTATGAATAATAACCTTACTCGTATGGAGCACCCTGATCCGCAACGTGGAGGATCAATGCTAGACCGTTTCATGAGGCAACAACCACCAACCTTCAATGGGAGTACAAATCCTATAGTAGCTGAGAAATGGATAAATTCCTTAGAGAAAATATTCCATGCCTTGGGGAGTAGTGAAAGGGAGAAGGTTGTCATGGCAGTTTACCGCCTCACTGGAGATGCCGATCAGTGGTGGTCGCTGATTCAAAACACAAAGGAAGATGATGACGTATCGAATATGGAATGGAGGGAGTTCAAAGATCTTTTCTTAGAAAAATACTTTCCTCGTGACCATCGAGCAGATATGGAAAGGCAATTTCTGAGTCTGAGGTAGAAGGAGGATGAGAATGTCGCAAAGTATGAGGCTAACTTTACAAGGTTAGCGAGGCATGCTGCCGATTATATACGTAACGCAAGGTGTAAGATTGATCGTTTCTTTGATGGGTTAAAACCATTTCTCCGTCGAGCTTTGGTATCACAATCCTTCTCATCATACGAAGATATTGTCTCGTGTGCTATCAAGACAGAAAAGGAATTCTCTAAGTCTTATGACAACAAAGTAAAGCAAGAGAAGAAGAGAACGGTGGAACAAGAGACAGATAATGGGAAAAAGGGAAAGAATGATTTTCCATTATGTGATAATTGTGGGAAGAATCACCCTGGTACTTGCCTAAAAGGAATGGGAGTTTGTTATAAATGTGGAGAAAAGGGTCACCAGGCTCGTGATTGCAAGGGAAAGAAAGAGGCTGTCAAAGTTGAATGCTACAATTGTAGAGAAATGGGTCATTATGCAAATGAATGTCCTAAGCGTCAAGGAAACTTACCTCAGAAAAGGCCAAGGGATCAAGGCCAATCTTATGCTGTGACTACAGTTGAAGCGGAATAACTAATGTATTGGTGCTTTTGGACTCATGGATTATATTCTGGTTTTTAGAATAATGTGATATATATATAAGGATTGTACTGCAGTACTTGTTGATTTCAGTAAGGTTTTAATATGATTAAGGTAATCATATTTTTAGTATGTGACAATAAGAGAAACTTTTCTTTGTTTGGGGAATCTGATAAATTGATTTTGGAATTAAGAGACCTTTTAGAGAATGTCTGGACAGAGGTATTTTGAATAACTATAAAGGTTGGAGTGGATTAAGTGGATCTTTGGATAGTATTGTTTAAGGTTAAAAATTTATGAAGATTATTTTTGAATATTATAATACTATAGTTTTAGGAAAAGGACAACCTGCAGGGTGGGGCATAACCCGTTGCGTCGGACCAAGCTGCAGGAATCGAACCCACAATCATAGTGCGACAGGCCTTTATTTCCTACCACTAGCCTACAGGAATTCCCTGGTTATTACAATATAATTTTACTAATCTAAATGGTATGTGTTAACATTTGGAACCTTATACAATTAGGATAATAATAATATTTTTGAGTTCTATTATCTTTTTGAGTGAAAGATGAGTTGAAGGTTGAAACACTAATTGTCAAGCATAAATATATATATACCTATCTCTTATTCAATGAATAAATTAATTCTTAAACTTTAGTAAAGGGATATTAAAACAAAAAATGTGTTATCCTAATACCTTATGTCTTGTTGAACTGATGATATTTTAAATAAACATAGATTGAAGGCTTTGAGGCCCTCAATTTGACAGTTGATTGTGATTGATGACCTCAATCACTCCCTACAAATATTTACGTTTTTCCTCCAATTATATGTCTTTAATTGCCACCAATGTTCTCCTTATTGAGATCATAATTTGGTGGTGACTTTCTTATTTCCATTTTCCCTCTTATTAAGGCTAAATTTTATTAATCTTATTTCCGATGTGGGTTTTCCTCAAAGGTATTTTCTCTTTTCAACCTTTTATTTTCAAAGAAAAATTTCAAATTGCGAGGACGCAATTTATTGAAGGAGGGGAGAATGTAACACCCCGAGCTTCCATGATACGCCTCTCTTTCAATAATGCAATAGCTTGCATTGTACGCAAGTTCGAGTTCTAACACACCGCAACTAATCAAAGTAGCTGTTATGAATAGTAATAACCACCTTTTAAATTTATAGAAATTTTATATTTCAAAATGGACTTCATTTTTGTATTCCTAATATTGAAATTAGCCTATGTTGAATTTTTTGTAATTTTCCGAGAACTTCCAAATTTTTTGAATAGTGAAAAATACTTAAAACAACTTTTTTAATCAAAATAATTCATAGTGATAAATTATACTATTGAGTGGTTTTAGAGTATAATTAGAATATATTTTTACCATTTTATCCAATGGTGGTCATTAGAATTAATTTAACATTGAAATTGGACATAAACAATTGCCAATCTTTTGATATAAATTGTTTCTTAAAAACACGCTATTTGTTGTGACAGCGGGAATTAATTATAAAATTAATTAATGCAACTAATATGTTTGGAATTTTGTAAAATAGACATAATTTTTGAATTCGTAATATCAATTATAGCTTAGGGTGAAATTTTGGCCTTATTCTGAAAAACTTCAATTTTTGATGAATAGTGAAACCACTAAGTGGTAGTTAAATAACTGATTTTTCGTTTAAATGAAATATTACCACTTCTGTGATTTGATTTTCAAAAATCCGACATACATGGTTGTCATTAAGAAGTAAAATGTGGTTCAATAAGATTAAAATAATTTTTTAGTGAATAGTAACTTTTAAGTTCTTAATCGCGATTAGAGGTAATTAGTGTAGTTTAAGGTAAAAACAATGTTTTAATAATATTATATGAGCTTGACACTTGTCCTATTCCTATTGGACGAGTCATGGACGACCAAGACAACCCATGGGTCAACTTGGGGACCCCATGGAGCCACTTTAGTTGGAAAATGACATTAATATATATTTATTTAATGTTAAAATTAAATTGACACAAACATGAGTTGTTTTACTAAAATAGTTTTTAAGTGGGGTTACAAAAGTCCAAATTTTGACTATAAATATTCATTAGAAAGATAAAAAGATTTCCTACATCATAGTATTTTTTTTTATAATTTTTAGACATTAAATAAATTAAATTATTTATGACATCATTATGATGCAGCGATGAACTCATTATTTAATGATTTAAATAAAATGGGAAGATAATGAAACATCCAAGGCTTACACTTGTCCAAAGCCAATTGGATGAGGATATTTCGAACCCTTATCACCTTAGCCTCGAATTATATAAGTGTGGGACCTTTAGAATCCGAAAAGCATTGTGAAATAATGTAACATTTCAATCTTTCCAAAAGTGCCCCTCCTCTCCACTTATAAAAGGCCCCCACCTCTCCCACCTCATTTACACTTTCAAGCCATTTGGCTCGGCCAACCTCTGCCCAAATACTCTCCCAACATTCCTCCCTTACTCATAGAAGCCTCACATTGGGCAGAACTCTTCCCAAGGAAGCCTTTGGCTCAAATCAAAAAGAGTTACCCGATTTTGAGGTAATGTCTTTTCTAATGTTGTTTTGTTTTATTTTTCTTCTCCAACCCCCTAAACTCTTTTTATTCATTTATTTTGTGACAACACCAGTATCCTCAATATACTAGGATGTTGTTATAAGAAGGATTCGAGCTACACTTACACACACCTACATCTAATGGTTAAAGAACATACGGTTTCTGTGGATGGCGAATTTCTGCCTCACGAAACGATGATTGTTCAACACTCATATAACACCTTAAAAGGTGGCCATTAAGATGTCACTATATTTATATATGATATATAATGTGTTTATGTTTTACTTATGCTTCTGTATTTCTCATTTATGGCTTACTTTATGATTTCCATTATGGGTAAAACGCGATAATTTCATTTTAGGAAGTGCGGACTACCGCCCCCTCAAAGTGATTTGAATCGTTAATGCCATATGTGGGATGTATAAAGGATGGAGTGAATGGTATTATACACTATATTATACTGGAATTATATTATACATTTATATCATTATGATTTAGTTCCATTAAATATGAAATTGAAATGAAAGTAGCGTTCATGCGTACGTACGGCTTACCGTCTCCATGAACGGTGCATTTCATTTCTCACCTCTAAATGTTACGTAATATTATAAATGAATGTATATAATGGATATATAATATATATATGACATCTAAATCATGAATATAATTCTGGATATAATTGATATTTCACCACATAAACAACTTGTAATTATAAGAAGCTTATTGTTGACTCAAGTACCAAAGATCGACAAAACGACCGTTATTAACTTAAATAATTACATAATGTTCATATCATTGTAATAAGTGATATAATAAGGATAATGAAATTGAAAATGGTTCTTAATAAGGTATATATTAACTCTAGTTTATTATTCAGGAGGTTAAAGAACGGTTGAGTCAAGTCAGACACGAGGTAAGGGAACTTCTTAACCCAATTTCTATTCTTTGGGTTAATCTCCTACTTTCAAATTATGTCATGATATTGTTATGTCATATCTTGTATTTGCACTTTCTTTATGTGTAATTATAGTGAATACACATAATAGATATATTTTATTTAAATGATATTTGTAAGGGAATTTCTTAACCCAACTTCCATTCTTTGGGTTAATCTCCTACTTTCAAATTATGTCATGATATTATTATGTCCTATTTTGTATTTTTACTTTCTTTATGTGTAACTATAGTGAATACACATAATAGATCTATTTTATTTTAAAAATGATCTTTTTAAGGACTTCGTCTCAATCTCCTTTCATTGAGTCATATTTGGTTTTATACACAACTTTCTTTTATACGGTGTATAAACCCCTTTGACTTTTATGTTTATTCAAAAGGAATCTTTTTATACGAAGCGTTTTACTAAACGACAAAAAGAGAATGTTTTTCTTTCCGTACATATGCGGCGACAACGACTTCTCCGCCGCCGTGACCATTATTTGAGTTTCGGCTTCCTCTACAAGCCATCATTTTTTTTAATGAAAAATAAATACAAAGTTTTAACTTTCATTTATTTTGGTATTGAAAATGGTTTTGAAAGCGTTTTTATCATATCAAAGTGTTGTATTGATATCTTGTGATTGAAATGTGGAAATATTATGTTTCCTTTATGCATGTTTTATGTGATACGATTATGTTATGGTTTATGATATGTTTAAACCTATTCATATGAGGAATGTATTGGACTTAATAAGTGACGGGTGGAGCCCGCTATAGCTCCTCGGTGCATCGGTAGGTCTCATGAGACAACTAGACGTGGAATTGGCCGAGGCCCTTTCCCAATTTGATTTATGGTTTTGGCCGAGGCCTTAATCATTTTAGACGTCTTGGCCGAGGCCTTGACAAAATGTTTCAGAATGTCCGGCATTATACATTCCCTCATTATGAAAGTGGTTATTGATATTGCATGTAATTATTCGACCAGTAGAATATCCATGTGAAGAAGAGAATGGCATTATCTCATTTTACTTTTGCCATATTATGTTGAAGTTCATGTTTAAAAGGCTTTTGTTTTAGTTATACATTGCCTTAAATGTTAATGTTTATTTATGAAAGCTTCCGCATTATTGTTATCCTTACTGAGCATCTGAGCTCACCCCTTTCAATGTTTTAATGTTTTCCAGGATGTGAAGAAGTATTTTATGAATGACCTGCAGGGATAGTCAGAAGAGGATATGAGTGTGGACTATGGAGACTTTGTTATTGTAGTTTTTCACTTTATGATGTAATGTAACGTTTACGAATGTATCTAGTGTTTCCAAGGCTACTAAACTAATCGGTCTTTCGAGACTTGATCTTTTGTGATCATGCCAATGTTACGAAGTAATGCACCGACTCTGGGTAGCTGGGGTCGGGGCGTTACAGTTGGTATCAGAGGCAGTTTAGTACTAACCTTGGAAGCTAGATTTAGATAAACTCTGATTAGAGCACATAGCCCAAAGATAGACTTTGAGGATTAGTATAGAAGAACTTCCTAGAATTTTGTTATTGTAGAGATTTTGTGAGTTTTCCGAGCAATACATCCCTGTCTGGATACGAGCAGGTAGAGGCGGCTCTGGAACAGATGTACCTAGGGGTAAAACCCGAAAACACCGCTTTGAGCTAGACTCGAACGGGAACTGGTGCACGACAACGGGCCTTGCTGCACTCTTGGTTACGACACTCCCGGGGGATATGCTTAGGATAATTCTCATTTTCTTTACAAACCACTATGAAGGGTTATGAGTATATACTTCCTCAAAGAAAACATTTCTTTTTATGATTATGGATTATATCCATAAATAGTTCAATTTATGTAAAGTGTTTTACAAGTATGGAATTATGTATTTTGATTCATAAACTAATCTAGTTTATGCCATTGTTTAGAAATGGCGCCTAGTAGAAGGAATGGAAACCGTATCAATGCACGAACTCCGTGTAGGGATTGCCCTCCTGATCAAGATAATTATTGTGGATCTGGAGATACAACTGGTGCTGATCAACTTATTACCATACTTGGACAACTCACTCAGGTTATGAATAATAACCTTACTCGTATGGAGCACCCTGATCCGCAACGTGGAGGATCAATGCTAGACCGTTTCATGAGGCAACAACCACCAACCTTCAATGGGAGTACAAATCCTATAGTAGCTGAGCAATGGATAAATTCCTTAGAGAAAATATTCCATGCCTTGGGGAGTAGTGAAAGGGAGAAGGTTGTCATGGCAGTTTACCGCCTCACTGGAGATGCCGATCAGTGGTGGTCGCTGATTCAAAACACAAAGGAAGATGATGACGTATCGAATATGGAATGGAGGGAGTTCAAAGATCTTTTCTTAGAAAAATACTTTCCTCGTGACCATCGAGCAGATATGGAAAGGCAATTTCTGAGTCTGAGGCAGAAGGAGGATGAGAATGTCGCAAAGTATGAGGCTAACTTTACAAGGTTAGCGAGGCATGCTGCCGATTATATACGTAACCCAAGGAGTAAGATTGATCGTTTCTTTGATGGGTTAAAACCATTTCTCCGTCGAGCTTTGGTATCACAATCCTTCTCATCATACGAAGATATTGTCTCGTGTGCTATCAAGACAGAAAAGGAATTCTCTAAGTCTTATGACAACAAAGTAAAGCAAGAGAAGAAGAGAACGGTGGAACAAGAGACAGATAATAGGAAAAAGGGAAAGAAGGATTTTCCATTATGTGATAATTGTGGGAAGAATCACCCTGGTACTTGCCTAAAAGGAATGGGAGTTTGTTATAAATGTGGAGAAAAGGGTCACCAGGCTCGTGATTGCAAGGGAAAGAAAGAGGCTGTCAAAGTTGAATGCTACAATTGTAGAGAAATGGGTCATTATGCAAATGAATGTCCTAAGCGTCAAGGAAACTTACCTCAGAAAAGGCCAAGGGATCAAGGCCAATCTTATGCTGTGACTACAGTTGAAGTGGAATAACTAATGTATTGGTGCTTTTGGACTCATGGATTATATTCTGGTTTTTAGAATAATGTGATATATATATAAGGATTGTACTGCAGTACTTGTTGATTTTAGTAAGGTTTTAATATGATTAAGGTAATCATATTTTTAGTATGTGACAATAAGAGAAACTTTTCTTTGTTTGGGGAATCTGATAAATTGATTTTGGAATTAAGAGACCTTTTAGAGAATGTCTGGACAGAGGTATTTTGAATAACTATAAAGGTTGGAGTGGATTAAGTTGATCTTTGGATAGTATTGTTTAAGGTTAAAAATTTATGAAGATTATTTTTGAATATTATAATACTATAGTTTTAGGAAAAGGACAACCTGCAGGGTGGGGCATAACCCGTTGCGTCGGACCAAGCTGCAGGAATCGAACCCACAATCATAGTGCGACAGGCCTTTATTTCCTACCACTAGCCTACAGGAATTCCCTGGTTATTACAATATAATTTTACTAATCTAAATGGTATGTGTTAACATTTGGAACCTTATACAATTAGGATAATAATAATATTTTTGAGTTCTATTATCTTTTTGAGTGAAAGATGAGTTGAAGGTTGAAACACTAATTGTCAAGCATAAATATATATATACCTATCTCTTATTCAATGAATAAATTAATTCTTAAACTTTAGTAAAGGGATATTAAAACAAAAAATGTGTTATCCTAATACCTTATGTCGTGTTGAACTGATGATATTTTAAATCAACATAGATTGAAGGCTTTGAGGCCCTCAATTTGACAGTTGATTGTGATTGATGACCTCAATCACTCCCTACAAATATTTACGTTTTTCCTCCAATTATATGTCTTTAATTTCCACCAATGTTCTCCTTATCGAGATCATAATTTGGTGGTGACTTTCTTATTTCCATTTTCCCTCTTATTAAGGCTAAATTTTATTAATCTTATTTCCGATGTGGGTTTTCCTCAAAGGTATTTTCTCTTTTCAACCTTTTATTTTCAAAGAAAAATTTCAAATTGCGAGGACGCAATTTATTGAAGGAGGGGAGAATGTAATACCCCGAGCTTCCATGATACGCCTCTCTTTCAATAATGCAATAGCTTGCATTGTACGCAAGTTCGAGTTCTAACACACCGCAACTAATCAAAGTAGCTGTTATGAATAGTAATAACCACCTTTTAAATTTATAGAAATTTTATATTTCAAAATGGACTTCATTTTTGTATTCCTAATATTGAAATTAGCCTATGTTGAATTTTTTGTAATTTTCCGAGAACTTCCAAATTTTTTGAATAGTGAAAAATACTTAAAACAACTTTTTTAATCAAAATAATTCATAGTGATAAATTATACTATTGAGTGGTTTTAGAGTATAATTAGAATATATTTTTACCATTTTATCCAATGGTGGTCATTAGAATTAATTTAACATTGAAATTGGACATAAACAATTGCCAATCTTTTGATATAAATTGTTTCTTAAAAACACGCTATTTGTTGTGACAGCGGGAATTAATTATAAAATTAATTAATGCAACTAATATGTTTGGAATTTTGTAAAATAGACATCATTTTTGAATTCGTAATATCAATTATAGCTTAGGGTGAAATTTTGGCCTTATTCTGAAAAACTTCAATTTTTGATGAATAGTGAAACCACTAAGTGGTAGTTAAATAACTGATTTTTCGTTTAAATGAAATATTACCACTTCTGTGATTTGATTTTCAAAAATCCGACATACATGGTTGTCATTAAGAAGTAAAATGTGGTTCAATAAGATTAAAATAATTTTTTAGTGAATAGTAACTTTTAAGTTCTTAATCGCGATTAGAGGTAATTAGTGTAGTTTAAGGTAAAAACAATGTTTTAATAATATTATATGAGCTTGACACTTGTCCTATTCCTATTGGATGAGTCATGGCCGACCAAGAAAACCCATGGGTCAACTTGGGGACCCCATGGAGCCACTTTAGTTGGAAAATGACATTAATATATATTTATTTAATGTTAAAATTAAATTGACACAAACATGAGTTGTTTTACTAAAATAGTTTTTAAGTGGGGTTACAAAAGTCCAAATTTTGACTATAAATATTCATTAGAAATCTAAAAAGATTTCCTACATCATAGTATTTTTTTTATAATTTTTAGACATTAAATAAATTAAATTATTTATGACATCATTATGATGCAGCGATGACCTCATTATTTAATGATTTAAATAAAATGGGAAGATAATGCAACATCCAAGGCTTACACTTGTCCAAAGCCAATTGTATGAGGATATTTCGAACCCTTATCACCTTAGCCTCGAATTATATAAGTGTGGGACCTTTAGAATCCGAAAAGCATTGTGAAATAATGTAACATTTCAATCTTTCCAAAAGTGCCCCTCCTCTCCACTTATAAAAGGCCCCCACCTCTCCCACCTCATTTACACTTTCAAGCCATTTGGCTCGGCCAACCTCTGCCCAAATACTCTCCCAACATTCCTCCCTTACTCATAGAAGCCTCACATTGGGCAGAACTCTTCCCAAGGAAGCCTTTGGCTCAAATCAAAAAGAGTTACCCGATTTTGAGGTAATGTCTTTTCTAATGTTGTTTTGTTTTATTTTTCTTCTCCAACCCCCTAAACTCTTTTTATTCATTTATTTTGTGACAAAAACAGTATCCTCAATATACTAGGATGTTGTTATAAGAAGGATTCGAGCTACACTTACACACACCTACATCTAATGGTTAAAGAACATACGGTTTCTGTGGATGGCGAATTTCTGCCTCACGAAATGATGATTGTTCAACACTCATATAACACCTTAAAAGGTGGCCATTAAGATGTCACTATATTTATATATGATATATAATGTGTTTATGTTTTACTTATGCTTCTGTATTTCTCATTTATGGCTTACTTTATGATTTCCATTATGCGTAAAACGCGATAATTTCATTTTAGGAAGTGCGGACTACCGCCCCCTCAAAGTGATTTGAATCGTTAATGCCATATGTGGGATGTATAAAGGATGGAGTAAATGGTATTATACACTATATTATACTGGAATTATATTATACATTTATATCATTATGATTTAGTTCCATTAAATATGAAATTAAAATGAAAGTAGCGTTCATGCGTACGTACGGCTTACCGTCTCCATGAACGGTGCATTTCATTTCTCACCTCTAAATGTTACGTAATATTATAAATGAATGTATATACTGGATATATAATATATATATGACATCTAAATCATGAATATAATTCTGGATATAATGGATATTTCACCACATAAACAACTTGTAATTATAAGAAGCTTATTGTTGACTCAAGTACCAAAGATCGACAAAACGACCGTTATTAACTTAAATAATTACATAATGTTCATATCATTGTAATAAGTGATATAATAAGGATAATGAAATTGAAAATGGTTCTTAATAAGGTATATATTAACTCTAGTTTATTATTCAGGAGGTTAAAGAACGGTTGAGTCAAGTCAGACACGAGGTAAGGGAACTTCTTAACCCAATTTCTATTCTTTGGGTTAATCTCCTACTTTCAAATTATGTCATGATATTGTTATTTCATATCTTGTATTTGTACTTTCTTTATGTGTAATTATAGTGAATACACATAATAGATATATTTTATTTAAATGATATTTGTAAGGGAATTTCTTAACCCAACTTCCATTCTTTGGGTTAATCTCCTACTTTCAAATTATGTCATGATATTATTATGTCCTATTTTGTATTTTTACTTTCTTTATGTGTAACTATAGTGAATACACATAATAGATCTATTTTATTTTAAAAATGATCTTTTTAAGGACTTCGTCTCAATCTCCTTTCATTGAGTCATATTTGGTTTTATACACAACTTTCTTTTATACGGTGTATAAACCCCTTTGAATTTTACGTTTATTCAAAAGGAATCTTTTTATACGAAGCGTTTTACTAAACGACAAAAAGAGAATGTTTTTATTTCCGTACATATGCGGCGACAACGACTTCTCCGCCGCCGTGACCGTTATTTGAGTTTCGGCTTCCTCTACAAGCCATCATTTTTTTTAATGAAAAATAAATACAAAGTTTTAACTTTCATTTATTTTGGTATTGAAAATGGTTTTGAAAGCGTTTTTATCATATCAAAGTGTTGTATTGATATCTTGTGATTGAAATGTGGAAATGTTATGTTTCCTTTATGCATGTTTTATGTGATACGATTATGTTATGGTTTATGATATGTTTAAACCTATTCATATGAGGAATGTATTGGACTTAATAAGTGACGGGTGGAGCCCGCTATAGCTCCTCGGTGCATCGGTAGGTCTCATGAGACAACTAGACGTGGAATTGGCCGAGGCCCTTTCCCAATTTGATTTATGGTTTTGGCCGAGGCCTTAATCATTTTAGACGTCTTGGCCGAGGCCTTGACAAAATGTTTCAGAATGTCCGGCATTATACATTCCCTCATTATGAAAGTGGTTATTGATATTGCATGTGATTATTCGACCAGTAGAATATCCATGTGAAGAAGAGAATGGCATTATCTCATTTTACTTTTGCCATATTATGTTGAAGTTCATGTTTAAAAGGCTTTTGTTTTAGTTATACATTGCCTTAAATGTTAATGTTTATTTATGAAAGCTTCCGCATTATTGTTATCCTTACTGAGCATCTGAGCTCACCCCTTTCAATGTTTTAATGTTTTCCAGGATGTGAAGAAGTATTTTATGAATGACCTGCAGGGATAGTCAGAAGAGGATATGAGTGTGGACTATGGAGACTTTGTTATTGTAGTTTTTCACTTTATGATGTAATGTAACGTTTACGAATGTATCTAGTGTTTCCAAGGCTACTAAACTAATCGGTCTTTCGAGACTTGATCTTTTGTGATCATGCCAATGTTACGAAGTAATGCACCGACTCTGGGTAGCTGGGGTCGGGGCGTTACACTGGGCCTCCTTTTCAGGAGTAAGCCCCAGTCTTCAAGATCCTTTAATTTAGGGACTCCTTCTCAGAAGTATGTCTCAAATTCCAAATTCCCAAATATGGGCCTCCTTTTCAGGAGTAAGCCCCAGTCTTAATTCCCTTAGCTTGGGAATTCTTCTTAGGAGTAAGCCCCAAGTCCCCTAACCTTGGCCTCCTTTTCAGGAGTAAGCCCCAGTCTTCAAGATCATTTAATTTAGGGCCTCCTTTTCAAGAGTAAGTCTCAAATTCCAAATTCCCAAATATGGGCCTCCTTTTTAGGAGTAAGCCTCAGTCTTAATTCCCTTAGCTTGGGCATCCTCTTTAGGAGTAAGCCCCAAGTCCCCTAACCTGGGCCTGTTTTTCAGGAGTAAGCCTCAGTCTTCAAGATCCCAAATATGGGCATCCTTTTTAGGAGTAAGGCCCAAAATTCCAAATTCACTTAACCCAGGCATCCTCCTTAGGAGTAAGCCCCGGTTCTCAAATCTCTTTAACCTGGGCCCCATTCTCAAGAATAATCCCTAGTCATAATTTCTCTTAACCAGTATTAATTTCTTTTTATTTGGACTTCCTTCTCAGGAATACAACCCAATCATAAGTCCCCTCTAACATGGGCCTCCTTTTCAGGATTAAGTCCTAAGTTAAGTATCCAAATCTCCATAAAGCACATATACCTTTATGGACCTTGTTCCCGGGTTTCTTCCCTGAAGTAAATCCCAATCCTCATCTATCTAGGCAGTCATACATACATAGGACCCACATTATTTCTTATGATTGCATCTTTTATGGCACAATTGTCAGGTTTTACCAATACCTCTTGTTTCTCACACCGAGCATGACTCACATGAGCTTAGAGCGTAAAAGTAATTATAAAATATTTCTTTGAGCCATCAATCATGCATAAACCTCATACTTCTTTACTAGAACTATGTGGGTTCTAATTGCTTTTCTAAATAAGGATATGTAGGTAGCCCATCTGCGGGTACAATCCCAACCATGAAATAATCCATATCCTTCTGAATGACAATAAACTTAAAGTGCCCTGCTGAGTGGCTTTAAAACTAGTATGGTTATCATAATGACCAATAGAACTCTATATAATGTGTTGAAGGATACCCTTGACCAAGAATATCCAAAAAATACATATGATTCTCTATCGATGAAGAACCTCGAATACATATAAAAGATTCTTTAAATCTCCTTCATATTAATCATTGATTGTCAGATCTAAAGGAAAGCTCATTTTCATACTTGGTAATGTAATAAGGATTAAAAACATAACTTAAATCTATAAAGAGAGTACCAGAGTAGACAATAATTCCCCCCTAAAAGGTGTGATGACTCCGACCTCCCATCCTCTCGACCAACGTAAATTCTTAAGCCTCATCGGTTCACAACTAATGACAACCTCCCTTTGGAAAGTAGGTCCAAATGGATATAAAATCATTGGATGTTTCTGGTTCTACGAACAAAACCGTTATAAACCGATTGGAATGTTTGAACCTTAAACAAACGAGGTCATTCCCCAGTTCCAGAAGGAAACAAAAAATGGTAAACCTGATGTGAATCCTTAACCAAGTTAAAATTATGTTTTACTTATTTGTTAGGCCCCTATTTAAACTCAATGAGAGGGCCAACAAAACAATCAATAACATATGTGCTCATCCAAAAGATGTAGTGGTCGAAATTATCTTGATTATGTCTGTTATATCAAACAGGAACTCTTTTACAAGATCTTCTGCATTACAGAAATGGCTTCTCTAAAGTTAACACCTGTGAATGCCTCTACTGTGAATACCTCTGCTATTACTCCTGCTGGATCGTCATCCGCTCTGAGGACGACATTACCTACTCAGCATCTTCAATTCTGGGTATCAAATGCACTTGTTAAGGAATACTGTCAACATGGTACCATTCCAACTTTGGAGGCCACTCGACAAGCCCTCCAAGTCAATAATTCACCTTGGTCATCCGGACAGTGATGACCAGCAATCAAGAAACAGGTGGTGCCAACCACCGTCTCTAACCGTTTTGGGTCATTATCCCCGGAACGCAATCACCATTCCCTCCCATATTCTGGGGAGGTGAATGAGAAGGTCACTGAAGGCCTTAATTCAAGGAGAAAAAATTCCTTCCCAAGGGCTCCCATCAACAATCTCCGCCAGACTCATGCGGCAGTGCGCCCTCAACATGATGAGGGTGTCGTCTCCATGCGTTCGGCTCAGGTTCCTCGAACCTGAGCAGGCAAGACGAACCACCAGAGGCGACGACCAGTCAACAATGAGCAGGTTCTTATATCTTCCATTTCTGGAGAAGTCCACAAACCTAACTTGGTGGAAAGCAATGAGTGGGCACACACACCAGTCCGTTTTAATTCCACTGTCCAGCAGACTTGTCTGGCAGCAACATACCATTCCCGCCAGGCAATTCCGGCGGAGTACTATAGAAAGGAATATACAACTGTTTATAAATCATCAGCTAGTCATTAGGCTTGTTGATGTTATTAATATTTTCATGACTTATTATATTCCCCCTTTACTTATTTTATATGAAATGTGCATAATTTGTGTGAAATATTAATGTTTTAATATTAAGTATAATATTTGAGCATTTTTAGAAGTAGTCAAATTGAGTCAGTTTAATGTTTTAATTATAACTATCACTATACTGATCAAAATTTTGTGTTTCTTGTTTTTTAGGATTCTCCTTTAAATATACAACATTTCATTAGAAGGAACCATGATCCAATTCTGCCATTTGAAGGGTCATATGCTCCTCACAAACAAGACCAAAGAATCTGTGAACAAACTAGACTAGCCTTGAAGATTGATTTACTGGGCTCAATAAAAAAGTCCAAAAACATTAACTCTCCACCATAATTCGGGGAACACTAAATTTCATCTTGGATAAAAATTTCAAGGCCCAAATCCAAGTACAATGGGCCCAAATAAATCATTGAAGTCCATCCCACCATTCTGGCCGAGAATTAAAATCAGTATAGTATACATGACATATCTCCTGATGTAAGCATCCAAGAGAGCTGAGATTTTTCAGTGTGAAATAGGCGGTATAGGCGGCCGACTTTTTTGAAGAAACCATTCGGATTTGAAGTCATCTTAATATTCAAAAACCCTTTCACATTATGAACTTCAAAAAGACTGGATTGAAATGTACAGTTTAAGTTTGTTTATTCAACCGGCCATAAAGTTTTATTCTTACGTCCCAATGACTCCAAATTTTGAGAGTAGTCGGCCAACATTATTATCTACAACTTTGAAGAAGGAGATATTTGAATATTCGGCTGTCTGAATTGCCAAATTGGCGATGCAATTGGAGGGACAGATTGGGAATGCAAACAGTCCACTCCTTGGGCTATAAATACTCTCTCCTTCTCTCCTTGAGAGGGGTTGGCATTTCAGAAGAGATAAGATCATATTGGCACGACCAAAGCTTTTCCAAAGGCTTGGGAGGACCTTCCATACTCAAGTTTTCACTTGAGATACCTTTCCTCCTCTCTTTGTTTTCAATTACTTTTGTTTTCTTCATTTTTGTAATTTTGTAAGTCCTTTCTTTGTAATTCCGTTTTAATACAAGTTACTTCTTCAATATCTCTTATTCTCATCCACCTTCTGTAGTTTAATATTTATGTTCTTAAAATATTTTAAATTCAGTTGAATCCCCTTCCCTTCTTTTTCTTCCTCATTCAATCGAAAATCCGTTTTGAATTATCATCATCGTTCGTGTGTGTGTGTCAATGTACCACTCTTTTCTAATCCCTTTCTTTTTCTTCTATTCTTAATTTATCATCATAATTATTTTAACCCAAATATTAAACATCCAAATGGCTGAGTAAATCTCTCATTGGGGTGAGTTTTAATTTAGGTATGTTAAGCGATTGAGATCTTTTGCTCGATGAGTATTCGTTGAATTAACATTGTGTATGTTGGACTTAGCATGTAATGGATTAATGACTTGATTTGTTTAACGTGTGGTTTCCATGGATTATTGGAACCATAAATACACTACCATAAACAATATTTGATCAAGATTAGAACCCTATGTTAATTTAAGGCTTGGATTAAAGCCTTAACACTTAGGAATTCTAATCAACATCATCTTGTGACATGGGTGTTAATTTAAATGCAATATAAAGCAAGGCTCAAGGATATCACAAGATTAACTAACCTAATGATGAACTCACCCCAATCTTTATCAACTTGTTAAATTAAACATCATTCATTAAACATTTCAATTAATCTCTGCAATCAAACCCCCCCAATCAAAATACAATCAACTAAAAACAATCGACTATTACGAAGTATCATCGCCGAGGATTTGACCCGAGTGCTGCTATACACATTAGCAGAGCACCAGAACTTTGACCGGTCGATAGGAGACAATCGGCCGTGCGTTCCAAATGGTGCCATTGCTGGGGATGGTGCTTTAAGTAGTCATTAGTTTCTGGTTATTGTAAAAAAAACCAAAAAAAAAATCAAAATTTTTGAAAAAAATTGAAAAAAAACACAAAGAAAAACCCGTCTTCCTCTTAAAAATCATAAACTGAAAAAATACAAAGGAAAAATTGTCTTCCTTATCCTTTCTAAATCTCTCTGAATGCCCCGCAGCCTCCCAAACAATCCCTCGGATTTGTTTGACCCTGAAATTGATAGAACTCTTCGTTGACTTAGGAGGACCATTAGGGATAACCAAATCAACCAAGAACCAATCATTTCCCTACCAATTGAATTAGATATGGCCAATCCTAGGGAACAAACATTGAAAGAACTTGCTGCCCCTGATATGAATTACCGACCTCTTGGTATTCAATATCCAAACATTGAAGCTGACTTCGAACTCAAATCGGGTTTGATTCATCTTCTCCCTCATTTTCACGGGCTAGCCGGTGAGGATCCACATCTTCACCTTAAAGAGTTCCAAGTAGTATGCTCTACCATGAAGCCTCAAGGGGTTTCTGAAGAACAAATCAAGCTTAAAGCTTTCCCATTTTCCCTAGCAGATTCTGCCAAGTCTTGGCTCTACTACCTCCCACCTGGTTCCATAAACTCATGGGTTGACATGAAGAGACTTTTCCTTGAGAAGTTCTTTCCCACTTCCCGAACAGCTTCTATCTGAAAGGAAATAAGCGGCATCCGTCAATTCCCTAATGAATCACTCCATGAGTATTGCGAGAGGTTCAAAAAGCTTGTGGCAACCTGACCACACCATCAAATCTCTGACCAACTCTTGATCCAATACTTCTATGAGGGGTTATTGGCTATGGAGCGAACTCTCATTGATGCCGCTAGTGGCGGTGCTCTTGTTTACAAAACTCCTGCAGCTGCACGAGAACTCATAAGCAACATGGCTGCAAACACGCAGCAATTCCATACTCGAGCACATGCTCAGGTGAAACAAGCCCAAGAGAATCAATCCATAGAGCCCAACAAGATGACTGAGTGGATGAGTGAACTTACAGGTCTTGTGCGTCAACTAGCGGTGGCTACCAAAGCCCCAACCTCATCTTCTCCACAGTCACTATTCCCTGGACCAATCAAGAATTGTGGAATCTGCAACTCTCCATCTCATCCGACTGACACATGTCCACAACTTCAAGATGATCCATCTGATTCATCTAGTCCAATGGAGATCAATGCAGCATATGCTCAGCGAAACTTCAACCCTCAACAATAAGGTCATTTTGTTAGAAACTTCAACCAACCCCACTCTGAGCCCTTCTCTTCTACCTTTAACCCACCTCTGAGGTATGGTAATCCCATTTCTCATCCTCCTCAGTTCCCTCATCAAAATCCAAACCAGTTCCAATATGGTCAAAGTGGTGGTAACATCCATCAACCTTATCCTTTTGTTCCTTAACCCCAAAGGAACAATCCTCCTCCTGGATTCCACTATCCTAATGAGCCTTCCCAATTCCCCACCCAATACAATCGCTTTCCCAAGAACCAAAATCAAGGCCAACCCAATTTGGGACAAGCCTCTTCTTCTAAACAACCATGGGAAAGTGCTGTAGAGGATCTTGCTTCCTTCACCCATTCTAGCCTCAAGAACATTGAAACCCAAATAGGTCAACTTGCATCCCACCTTAGCCAGCAACAACCATCCAATTCATCCCAACTCCCAGCTCAACCATTACCTAACCCTAAGGGTAATGTAAGTGCAATTGCACTTAGATCAGGAAAGCAACTTGTTATGCCTCAAGATAAATCCTCAAACCCCCCTTTCGATGTTGATCTAGAAAATGAAAAGAACAAAAAGCTGGAAAAGGAACTTGAATCCACTCCTTCACCTCCTTCCATTCCTCTAAGGAACCCAATTCCTTTTCCTCAAGCCATCTCCAAGCCTAAGAAGTCCTTTGAACCTGATCCTGAAATTCTTGACATGTTTAGACGTGTTGAAGTCAACATTCCCCTATTATATGCCATCAAACAAATCCCTAAGTATGCCAAGTTTATTAAGGAATTGTGCACCCATAAGAGGCAACTTAGGAACATTGAAAATGTTTCAACCCAACAGTCCATTCCCATGAAGTGCAAAGATCCAGGGACCTTCACGGTTCCATGTCAAATAGGGAGTTCCAACTTTGATGATGCACTCATAGACCTTGGAGCCTCAATAAATGTCATGCCCAAATCCATTTTCTCCAACCTTGGTCTAGGTCCCTTGCACCCAACAGGTGTTTTCATTCAATTATCCAATCAAAGCACTGCCAGTCCTGAGGGGATAATTGAGGATGTTCTTGTTCGGGTCAATGATCTTATCTTCCCAGCTGATTTCTATGTCCTTGACATGGAAGGTGAGACGACCTCTTCTCGATCTCCCCTAATTCTAGGAAGACTATTCCTCATGACTGCGAGAACCAAGATTGATGTCCATTCAGGCATCTTATCCATGGAATTCGGTGACCAACTGGTCAAGTTCAACATTTTCCAAGCCATGCAATACCCATCTGAGGATCACTCTGCATTCTCAATCCATGCTTTTGAGGACACTTCTAAGATTCAATCGAACCCCAATCCACCATGTTCTTCATGTTCTAATGATAAAGGATCTTTTGAAATCTGAACCATGATTAACAAAGTCATAAATGGTGAAGTTGATGTGGACCTCTCATTCATAGACTCCATCAATCTAGAGGAACTTGAAAACTCTCTTGAATCCCACATCAACTCTGATCTCTACTGCTCCACCTTGGACAGTGTTGAGGAAAATGATCTAAACCCATCTGGAATCCCTTCTCATGCTCCTAACTTGTCTAGCTCTCAAATCAAGGCTGAAACTGATCTAAAACTACTTCCTTAACACCTCAAGTATGCATTCCTTTTCCATGATCCCTCCTACCCTGTCATTATCTCTGCTTCACTTTCTGAAACTGAGGATTCCCAACTTGTTCAAGTGTTAGAGGAAAAAAAATGCCTTAGGTTGGACCCTAGAGGATATTCCAGGAATCAACCCTGCCTTTGCATGCATCACATCCATCTAGAGGAATCATCCAAACCAATTAGGCAACCTCAAAGAAGACTCAATCCACTCATACTTGAGGTAGTTAGGGAAGAGATTACCAAGCTTCTTCAAGCTGGTATTATCTACCCAATTTCTGATAGTGAATGGGTTAGTCCAATTCAAGTCGTTCCTAAGAAGGGCGGGATAACAGTTGTCACAAATGAACATGGAGAAGTGGTCACAACTCGAGTGAAAAACAAATGGCGTGTGTGCATCGATTATCGCAAATTGAATGCTGAAACACGAAAAGATCACTACCCACTTCCTTTCCTTGACCAAATGCTTGAGAGATTGGTCGGAAAGTCACACTATTTCTTTCTTGATGGTTACACTGGCTACTTCCAAATTCCAATCGCACCTCAAGACCAAGAAAAGACCACATTCACTTGCCCCTTTGGAACCTATGCCTATAGGCGAATGCCTTTTGGCCTTTGTAATGCTCCTGCAACATTCCAGCGGTGTATGATGAGTATCTTTTCTGAATTCATTGAGAATTGCATGGAGGTCTTCATGGATGAATTTACCATTTATGGCGAGTCATTTGAATCTTGCTTACATTCACTCTCTTTGGTCCTTCAAAAGTGTGTCAAGTGCAACCTTGTGCTGAATTTTGAAAAATGTCACTTCATGGTTTCAAATGGGATTGTTCTAGGGCACATAATTTCTCAAGAGGGTATCCAAGTTGATCCAGCCAAAATTGAGGTGATCCAATCACTTCCTGAACCCAAATCAGTTCGAGACATTCGGTCCTTCCTTAGTCATGCCGGTTTCTATCGGCGATTCATTCAGAACTTCAGCAAGATTTCCCTCCCACTCACTCGTTTACTTCAAAATGATGTCACATTCAATTTTGATGAGGCTTGCAAGAGAGCCTTCATTGAACTCAAATCTGCTCTCACATCTGCTCCAAAAATCCAACCCCCAGATTGGTCCTTACCATTTGAATTGATGTGTGATGCTTCTGATAGGGCCATTGGGGTTGTTCTTGGTCAAAGAAGAGAAAACATTCCTCATGTCATCTTTTATGCCTCAAAAACATTAGATGAAAGTCAATCACACTACACTGTGACTGAAAAAGAACTTTTAGCTGTGGTTTTTGCCTTGGATAAATTCTGGCCCTATCTCTTAGGTGCCAAAATCATCATCTTCACGGACCACTCAGCATTAAAGTTCTTACTTAAGAAAAGTGATTCCAAACCAAGGATAATAAGATGGATTTTAATTCTCCAAGAGTTTGACCTTGTGATAAAAGATAAACCTGGAAAAGAAAACCCTGTGGTTGACCACCTGAGTAGAATTTCTAATTCTTCTCATTCTGAAATAATTGATCCTGAATTTCCAACTGAACACCTCTCATCTCTCACTCCAAAGTTACCATGGTATGCCCCAATTGTCAATTACTTGGTTTCTGGTGTTTTCCCTGAATATTTTTCAAAAGAACAAAAAGAAAAGATGAAAAGTGATTCAAAGCATTATTTTTGGGAAGATAATAAACTTTGGAAAACTGGGGCTGACATGGTAATTAGGAGATGTGTTGATGAAACTGAACAATCCTCCATCTTGGAATTCTTCCACTCAATGCCTGGAGGTGGCCACTTTGGACCAAAAAGGACTTCTCGAAATGTCCTAGATTCTGGATTCTTTTGGCCTTCACTCTTCAAGGACTCACACGAGTTCTGTCAATCATGTCCCACTTGCCAAAAGTTGGGCACAATTTCCAAAAGAAACGAAATGCCTCAAAATCCATTAATCTTCTGTGAGCTTTTCGATGTTTGGGGCATCGATTTCATGGGACCTTTTCCCCCTTCCAATGGATTATCCTACATTCTCCTTGCTGTTGACTATGTTTCTAGGTGGGTCGAGGCCAAACCCACTAGGAAAGATGATGCTCAAACTGTGAGTGAGTTCCTCAAAACCCATATCTTCCATCGATTCGGAACACCACGTGCTTTGATAAGTGACTTAGGAACTTATTTCTGTAATAGAACCATGGAGTCACTTTTGAAAAAGAATGGGGTTGTACATAAAACATCCACTGCATATCACCCTCAAACAAATGGAATGGCTAAACTTTCTAACAGAGAAGTGAAAAGAGTGCTTGAAAGAATTGTTAAGCCCACAAGAAAAGACTGGCCCGATAGACTTGGTGAAGCACTTTGGGCCTATCGAACAACCTATAAGACACCCATTGGGATGTCTCCATTTAGGCTAGTTTTTGGTAAAGCCTGTCATTTACCAGTTGAAATCCAACATAAGTCATTTTGGGCTGTCAAAACTTGTAATTTTGATTGTGAAAAATCTTGTGAAGAAAGATTGTTGCAGTTGACTGAATTGGAGGAGCTTCGACTCGATTCGTATGAGAACTCCATTCTCTACAAAGAAAAGGCAAAGAACTCCATGACAAGCACATTCTTCAAAAGGTATTTCATGAAGGTGAAAAGGTAATGCTCTTCAATTCTCGATTTCGACTTCACCCAGGTAAGCTCAATTCTCGTTGGGATGGACCTTTTATTATTACTAATGTTTACCCATTTGGTGCAGTGCAAGTCCAAGACCCTTCTTCAAAAAGAACATTCACGGTAAATGGACACCGGTTAAAGCATCACCATGAGAGGCCATTCACTTCAGGTTCCACATCGACTTCCATTGACCCACCACTAGATGGAAATGGCGACCCACCAAATCCAAACCAGGGGGCACCTCTTTCCCTTTAACTCTCTCTCTCCTCAATCTCTCTTCCCTCTCTTTTTCTCTCTATTTCTTCTTCTTCCTCTCTCCCTCTCATTTTTTTTACAACATTCTTCCACAACCTTTTTTTCTATTTTCTCTTTTTTGTGTATGTGTCATTAAAAATAAAAAAAATTTAAAAAAAATTAATTAAAAAAAATGAAAATTAACAAAAAAAGGGGTGTCATAATTACTAATCATCCAATATTGAAATTCTGTCCAACCATTTTGGGGAGTCAAAAGGCTTATTTTCAACTCAAATATATTGAATTTTTATCTCAAACTTGGGTAAAAAATTTTGTGTCAATAACAAACATTTTGAATGAACAATTTTTGGTGGAAAATGATTCTCCCCTACCGTGAGGAATAACATTAGCCTTCATGCCAAGGTCATCGATGGCCATCTTTTTCATTGTGTGTCTTCACCACTGATTGTGAGTCTTGAGTTTGTGGACCTTGGAGCTGAATTTCCATCTTTTGTGTTCATTAATATGATAGAGGCATTTTCTAAGCCACATGAGAATCAGAATAGCCAAATAGCCTCTCGTTACCCTTACAATGATCCTACTTTTGAAAGCCCCTTTGAGCCTATGAAAACCTTTCTTTTGATAGCCACATTACAAGCCTAATACCTTGTCCCACCCACCATCTTCATGGATTTTCATTGTACAATTTATTGAAATTTAAGTGTGGGGGGAATGGACTTCATTTTTGGGCGTACTTTCATTGATTTCCAATGTGTCATCATATGCTTGAGGGAAAGCATCCATTCAAGTGTGGGGGAGAGGTTGTAATTCTGTGAGATTTGGGGTGTATATGTGTAATTTTCATTTGTACAAAAGTCATTGAAAAGTGTTCAAAAAAATGAAAAAAATTATATTAAAAAAATGAAAAAAAAGGAATGGGTTGTGTCTTGGGTGGGTCAAAAATCATTCATCATCAACCTTTGATCGTGTTATAACTACTAAAATTAGTTCCATGAGAAGATCAAACATGGGTTGGGAGATGACTGTGAGACTTGTTTCAAGCACAACTTTCGAAAAAAAAGAGAAAAAAGAGAAAAAAAAGAACACTTGAATCATCTTGTATTGTGTCATTATTGGAAGTCTTCCATGTTGTACATATTCTATCATCTCACCCTCTTCCATTTTCTATCTCCCTCACTTTTCATTAATCACACATTCATGCCCTTGTAAATATGTGTTTCTATTTCTTTTCAAATCAAATTTCAAAAAAAAATGTGCATTGATTTTTCCATGTTAGTGTTTTTAACCCCTCTTTTCCTTTGGACATTATATACCTACCGTCCCATAGCCACTGAAAACCCCCTTAAAAGACCTATTAATTCTTGTACACATTAGATTTGGGAATGGAAGCTGAGAGCTCTTACAAACTCTTGATTTTCACTTTTTGTTGGTGAATGAGTGAACCTCCTAAAATACATTTTTATCATCTTGAGAGGAGTAAGTTTTGAGTGCCTACATTTTCTAATTCAAACCTTGAACATGAAAAAATTAATTGTTTCTGATGCATTATTGTGAACCAAATTTTTGATGGAATTCAATATGGATGAGTGAAATAGTCTAAACCTCCCCTGATTGGAGAAAACAAAATTTTAATATTTGTTGGTGAGTAAAAATGATTTTGTCATGTTTTTATATTTGTTGCACATGAGGACACGTGCAAATCTAAGTGTGGGGGAGTTGATGTTATTAATATTTTCATGACTTATTATATTCCCCCTTTACTTGTTTTATATGAAATGTGCATAATTTGTGTGAAATATTAATGTTTTAATATTAAGTATAATATTTGAGCATTTTTAGAAGTAGTCAAATTGAGTCAGTTTAATGTTTTAATTATAACTATCACTATACTGATCCAAATTACGTGTTTCTTGTTTTGTAGGATTCTCCTTTCAATATAAAACATTTCATTAGAAGGAACCATGATCCAATTCTTCCATTTGAAGGGTCATATGGTCCTCACAAACAAGACCAAATAATCTGTGAACAAACTGGATCAGCCTTGAATATTGATTTACTGGGCTCAATAAAGAAGTCCAAAAACATTAACTCTCCACCATAATTCGGGGGACACTACATTTCATCTTGGATAAAAATTTCAAGGCCCAAATACAAGTACAAGGGGCCCAAATAAATCTTTGAAGTCCAGCCCACCATTCTGGCCGAGAATTAAAATCAGTATAGTATGCATGACATATCTCCTGATGTAAGCATCCAAGGGAGCGGAGATTTTGCAGTGTGAAAGAGGAGATATAGACGGCCGACTTTGTTGAATAAACCATTCGTATTTGAAGGCATCTTAATATTCAAAAACCCTTTTACATTATGTACTTCAAAAATACTGGATTGAAATAGACAGTTTAAGTTTGTTTAGTCAACCGGCCATAACGTTTTATCCTTACATCTAAAGGACTCCAACTTTTGAGAGTAGTCGGACAACATTATTGTCTACAACTTTGAAGAAGGATATATTTGACGATTCGGCTGTCTGAATTGCCAAATTGGCGATGCAAGTGGAGGGACAGATTGGGAATGCAAACAGTCCACTCCTTGGGCTATAAATACTCTCTCCTTCTCTCCTTGAGAGGGGTTGGCATTTCAGAAGATAGGAGATCATATTGGCACGACCAAATCTTTTCCAAAGGCTTGGGAGAACCTGCCATACTCAATTTTTCACTTGAGAGACCTTTCCTCCTCTCTTTGTTTTCACTTACTTTTGTGTTCTTCGTTTTTGTAATTTTGTAAGTCCTTTATTTGTAATTCCGTTTCAATGCAAGTTACTTCTTAAATATCTCTTATTCTCATCCACCTTCTGTAGTTTAATATTTATGTTCTTAAAATATTTTAAATTCAATTGAATCCCCTTCCCTTCTTTTGCTTCCTCATTCAATCGAAAATCCGTTTTTAATTATCATCATCGTTCGTGTGTGTGTGTGTCAACGTACCACTCTTTTCTAATCCCTTTCTTTTTCTTCTATTCTCAATTTATCATCATAATTATTTTAACCAGAATATTAAACATCCAAATGGCTGTGTAAATCTCTCATTGGGGTGAGTTTTAATTTAGGTATGTTAAGCGATTGAGAGCTTTTGCTCGATGAGTATTCGTTGAATTAACATTGTGTATGTTGGACTTAGCATGTCATGGATTAATGACTTGATTTGTTTAACGTGTGGTTTCCATGGATTAGTGGAACCATAAATACACTACCATAAACAATATTTGATCAAGATTAGAACCCTATGTTAATTTAAGGCTTGGATTAAAGCCTTAACACTTAGGAATTCTAATCAACATCATCTTGTGACATGGGTGTTAATTTAAATGCAATATAAAGCAAAGCTCAAGGATATCACAAGCTTAACTAACCTAATGATGAACTCACCCCAATCTTTATAAACTTGTTAAATTAAACATCATTCATTAAAAATTTCAATTAAGCTCTGCAATCAAACCCCCCCAATCAAAATACAATCAACTAAAAACAATCGACTATTACGAAGTATCATCGCCGAGGATTCGACCCGAGTGCTGCTATACACATTAGCAGAGCACCGGAACTTTGACTGGTCGATAGGCGACAATCGGCCGTGCGTTTCACTCGTCTAACTACATACGATGAAACCCGCCAACCCAATGTGTTGAAAACTAGTAAACATGCACATACACCTGCTTATACTCATTAATCCTGCATGCAGTCTCTTCTGCCAGTATTGAAGGAAGTTCATCAACCACGTTCGGCGGAGTGCAATAAGCAGGCACATACACCTGCTAGTATTGATCAAGCCTACAAACAGTCTCGTTTGGTAGCACCTAGAGAAGTCAATTGGAAATCCCCAATGACAAACAGGAGACCGACTCAACTCTCTGCCCCCACACATGAGTACTGTCAGAATTCACTGACAAGAAAAGGAGGACAGGAGTAGGAACACACACCTACTCCAAGCACGGAATGGACGTATATTCCCATTCTGGTAGTTGAAGTCACCAAACACATTCTAAAAATGTTGAAGGAGAAGAAGAAAATCCCTACTCATATTCTAGATGCCTTCCAGAATATTATAACAGCTTCAGTAGCATCACAGGGAAAGAAATGCAAATATATCCCTACCAATGGAGTGACACATCAACAGTTCACTTCAGAACATACACACACCTCTGTTTCGGTCCAAGAGGGTTGTGTGGAATACTAATCCATGTGATACGGACAACCAAGTCAGGCACATACACCTGATTTGAGTGGAGATAATCAGCCTAACTTGATCCTTTCTCCTGATAAGGAACATACACCGGCCCATAATAACCACTTTCGTCAACAAGTGGTTTGTAAAGTGAGTAAGAAGGAATCTAAGAAGAAGATCCATCTAGCACAGTCAAGAAATCAAGGGTCAATCTGTAATAAGTCTTTACCCGATTCTGGAGTTCTTGATGCACTTAGACAATTATCTGTTGCAACTCAAGATTCTACTCTCTCAGTTACCAATAGTAGGAACATTAATTCCGAAGGTCTTCATCAGGCACTTCCTCATGAAGGCTTGCTTCATGATAGTTTGGTCGATCTCGAAGCTTCATCTTCAGATGAGAGCCACAAGAACCCTCTATGTGGCTAGAAGAATAAGGAGAAAAATGTTTCATATTTTGCTATAACCCACCATGGTGGTCCTCCCCATGATGATGAATTTAGCTGTGAAAGTCCTCTCCGCAGTAGTAATTCACATTACCTGGAAAATTCTCAATTAGACAATGTAGTGATGAGAAAGCCCTCTTATCTTGAGGCACTTGAAAATGTGAAGCCAGTCATGTCTGATTATTTACCGTTAGTAGGTAAAATAATTTCTCAATCAGAAGATAACCCGGGGTGTAGGTCATTCTCCGAACCACCCCTAGTTCATTCATCCTCTTGTTTGATAAGTGAATTCTCTACCAATATTGTTGAATCTGATGAAACAAAAAGGAATCACCAACTCTGGTATAATCAGGTAGAAGAATCTTTATTGAATGATAAAGAGGAAGTGCTGAATATGAGAAAACAACTGGTGAAATGTGAAGTGCCATTCATGTTTTGGCCTTTGGCTGACTCTCAGTATGACATTCCATAGATGTTGATGGAAGATTGTATTCAAGATATTCATCTAAACATGTGGAAAACTCTTTTTCAATTTAAAAAGAAAATATTATCTTATGATGAATATGAAAATCATGTCAATATAATATAAGGGTTACAATGCCAAATTGACTTGGCATCTCTCTTAGTTTCTCGATATCAGAAGGCTGAAAAGCAACAGAGATCCCTTCAGCGTTCATGCCTTGGCGCATTAAGAATATTTCACTAGTTAATTGCCAATGCCCCATCTGGTATTCATATCAGGGGATGGGGTGTTCATGGAGCACTACATTTCACTGTACTCTCTAGCCAACAAAGCCCGCTGAAAATGGTCTCATGCAATGTTATTTCCCATGGTCAGCCACAACCAATTGGATTTATTTGTAATCAAAGGCTCGCTCAAGAACAGGCCTCAACTAGTTATTCTCAAAATTAGGCATACAGAGAACAAGTTTTCTAATTACTATTGCATCAGGAAAACAAGAATATCGAACATGCTTCTCATTTAGAGCATGCACATCATCAAGTGAAAGAAGTGTCAGAAATCATCCAGCGTTCATTTGAGCCAGGTGATTTGAGTGGGTGCAGGTTAATGCATCCAGCCAATTTCTGGACTAAAGTCCACAAGATCATGAGAAATTTTAAGAAAGTCTCAGATATAGAAACTCAAGAGCCACCCAAGCTTTCCAGACTGGGGACTCTTTTAGCCCAACCATCGGAATCAACAAATAGGATTCGAGGAGTTGAGCAGGAACAACAGGAATAACCCCAGTCCACAGGACTGGGGACTTTTTCAAATCCTTAATCTCTTCCCCAGATAAAGTCAGACTTATCTCGATTAGGGAAGAAGCCACAAGAAGAACAAAGAGATTAATTATCAGGAGATTCCCTCCAAATTACGATTCGTCAAGAAGTTCCTGAGGGATCAAATCAAAAATTGGCAATGTCTCATCAAGGATATAGAAAAATACAATATCACAGAAATACTGATAGAAGGGATGCAATGCGTTATGCATCAATTAATTTCATCAATGCCATTATTTCTGATCCCCTAGATGAGGCTCATTCAGAAGGATCAGATGAAGAAGTTCATGCTCAAGAAGTTGTACACACAGACACAAATGAAGAAGGTGTGCGTACACAAAATCAAAGGATTACTCAGAATCTAGGTATTCCTTCAAGTAACCAACTTCCCCCTCTCCGAAAGGAGTCCAACAAGGGGAAAGGAAAAAATCAGGTTATATAACCTTCATCTGGAAAAGGCCAATCACTCTCACTAGAGCAAATATTCGCACAACAAGGGGAAAAGATGAAGGAATTAAGGAGGTTGAATGCAGAACAACATCAAGGTAGTCTTCCTCCTAAGTGTGCTGGAGTCAGTCAGCCAAGGGAATTTGTTGTAGAAACTGAGATGGATCAATAGTATCCTCCTTTACCATTACACCCTCACAGGTCTAGTCCTATAGGTCAGGTGCAACAACAACTAGTGGTGTTATCATCAGTTTCAGTACAAACCACCACATCTGTCCAAGCTCCAATTATTTCACCTGATCAGGATGAAGCTCAACCGGATGTTTCTCAAAAGTTAATAAATACTATTGAGTTATTAATAGGTTGGTTGGAAGATATGGAGGGAAAAGGTGCTCAAATTCAACGAGAAAAGAGAGCTTACCCTTAATGGGTTGATGCAATTCCTCCCCCATCAAATTTTGAAAGTACCACATCCCCAATCTTTAATAGTTTGGGAGACCCAGATAAACACTTAACACATTTTGTTTCTTGTTGTGATCCTATGATGGGAAATCCTCAACAACAAGAGGCAGTTAAGATCAAGTGTTTTGTACAGTCATTACAAGGACCTACTTTTATTTGGTATACAAGCTTGTAATCCCGATCAATTACCAGGTGGGAGGATCTCCGTCAAAAATTCCTTCTTCAATTTAGCTCAACGTTGCCAAATACAATAGTTTTTATCTTAAAAAATGTAAGCAAAGGTATAATGAAAGGGTTTCATATTTCATTTCTTGCTAGAAGGGGTTAACATATTCCCTAAGCTTAGCACTCCCTCAAGAGGAATTGTTGCCAATCTGTGTGGAAAATTTGTGTGATGAGTTGTGCACATTGTTGATCCCTGTGAAATACATTGGCGGGTTCGAGACCTTACTTCTATCGCTCAGCAGAATGAAAACTCTCTTATGAATACTAAGGATAAGACTCATTTAATTCCATCAACTCCAGGAAGGAGAATTGGTAAAGTAGAGACTTCTACAGTTACGCTTAAACAAGAACCTGTACCTGCTTCTACTTCAAAACCTTCATCTTATCAAAGGGCTCCGCCTCTTGAGTGTCAAAAATAGAGGCCGTTTGATCAAGATGATCAAAGATATCAAAGACGGAAACAATTTGAGGATCTTAAGAGAAAAGTTTATTCTTTAAGAAATTAACAAGTTCCTGGTTACTTCATTTCGGCTCTGGAAAATAATTTGGCTCAATTGCCAAGGCCCAAAAGGCCGAACAAGGAAAGATATGAAGACCGTCCCAACTATTTACCATTTCATCAGATGTTGGGGCATCCCATTCAAGAGTGTTTTGTCTTCAAAGACCTCCTGCAAAAAATGGTGGACTCGGGACAAGTCAAATTGAAAGGTTCTTCAACTCAGGTATCATGTGTTACTGCTACAAATCCAGAGGAAGAAGGTGAGTGTCAAGAAGTAAAAAAGCAAAAATGCACAGAAATATGATGATTGGATGGTCAGAAAAATGATCAACCGAACTCATGCCATTTTTCTAATGCAATTAAAGAAACCAATTGTGTCTTCTACTATGAATGCCACAGCAAAATCCTCTTCATTAGAGGGAAAATCCTCTAAGAAACAACATAATTCAAAGAAAGAGGAACAATCAGAAGAAGATGAGATCATGTCAAAGCCCAAGTTGTATTTGACTCTGGAAGATTTTATGTCATCTAATTCAAATCCAAGGGCACCACCCCACCAAATGGAATAGCCTAAATTGGCTAATCAGGGAGGGTCTTCATCAGATGAAGAGTTGATCTTTGGTTCTGTTAACATGATTCACTTAACAGATCCTTATCCCAGCCACAGTTTTTATTTTGATGAGCCTGAGTTCCCTGTATCAAACAGAGGAATTAGAGGGAGTTCCAGAGGTCTGGGATACAGAGGAAAATGTGGATATCCCAGAAGCCATTATTCCAATTCTACCCCTTCTAGAACTGTATATGCAGCAGAAACTCATGGTAGAGCCCTTCAGTGGGCTCAACAAGAACAAGAAAATTCTTCCACCAATAGCAGATTCAGTCCTGGCACAATTATTCTGGAGGATCAGTTAGAGGTTCCACCTTCTTCCTCTCAGCAAGTAAATAGACCTATTCGGTCTAATCTTCCAAATCTAGGAGTATTTCCAAGTCCTACCCCAATACAAGAAGCATCTAATTCTAAAGCATAAAACTATAAGGCACCTAAGAAACCACATGTTCCTGTTGGAAAACGTAGACCTTTGGATCATAAATATGATGTCTTGAAACATTTGGCCCAAGTACCATCCAAGTTATCAATTCTGGATGCCTTGAATCTATCCATGGATCTTCGGGAGGCACTCATTGAGGCTTTGTCAAGTCCTCAGGAGTTTGAAACTGAACTTGATGCGGCTAAAGTCTACCATTTAGAGAATGGCCCTACAGAATTCCATGTAGTGATATCTTTTACAGATGAAGATGAAGATGATTTCGTGCATGGACATATTAGACCTTTGTACTTATCTGGAAAGGTCAATGGTGTAGACATCCGAATATATTTCATTGATAATGGTTCAAGAGTCAACCTCATCCCCATTCATACACTTCATCAATTAGGCCTCATAGAATATGATTTATCTCCTTCTACTTTGATGTTACAAGGATATGATAAAAATGAACAAGAACCACTAGGCGAGATTACACTCAGAACTCGGTTTGGAGACCTTGTATCCAATTCAGATTTCATGGTTGTTGATCACGATACAGCCTTCAACGTTTTTCTTAGAAGACCTTGGATACATCAACATGCGGTTATCCCTTCATCATACCATTAATGTCTCAAATATTGTTTCAATGGTCAAATTGGGACATTGTATGGTGATAAATCCCCCTTAAAAAATGTGAATCTCAATACATTGAGGCAGAATTCTATCACATGAAGGGTAAGGAGAAATCCACAAAAAAGGAGGTTACCAAGTTTAATGCTCCATATGGTTTGGAAAAGATTCTAGTAAACCCATTCACACATGTGAGTACATATTATGTGTTGCCTATCAGTCAAATTGACAGGATAGACCCAGATCCAAGTACTCTTATGGAAACTTCCATAATGTCAATTACGACAATCAATCCAGACAGCATGGGAGAAATTTTTGATTCACCAAGCAATGATGAAAGCTCAAATGGAGATTTCTTCATTTCATCCACTGAAATCCAGCAAGTCTATACTTCTCCAACCAGGCCAGAAGAAGTTATAGCAACGTCAGAGGTGAATGATAATGTTGATTCTCAATCCATCATCTCCTCTTTATTACCCAAGGAAGACCCTTCATCATCAATAGGTTCAGAAATGGAAGCCTCTTCTTCAAGATGTTCAAATTTAAACATCTCTCCGGATCATGGAAATTCTGCTTCATCATCTACTATGCAAGTAGAATCAGAAGAGATAACACATGTTGAATAAGAAGAGGAAGATCTCAGAGATGCTCCTCCAGCATTTGAAGAGGGTATCTCTACCACTGTGGATGAACTCAGAGAAATAAATCTTGGTACAAAAGAAGATCCATGCCCAACTTTAATTAGTGCGGCCATGACTCTGGAAGAGTAGGAAATGTATATTTCATTTTTAAAGAAAAATCGAGATATATTTTCTTGGAACTATACAAAAATGCTAGGGCTTGATCCTGATGTTACTACTCATCATTTGGGTTTTCCAGAAGAACATCGAGGATTCAAAAAAGCTACAAGAAGAATACACCCAACTTATGCTTCCAAAATTTAAGCTGAATTGGATAAGATTATCAAATCTAACTTTGTCAAAAGAAGTTCAATATCCAAAATGGTTGGATAATATTTTCCCTGTGAAAAAGAAGAATGGACAAATTAGAGTTTTCATTGATTTCAGAGATCTTAATTAGCATTGTCCTAAGGATGATTTTCTAGTTTCGATAATAGAACTCTTAATTGATGCAACAGCTGGCTATGAAGCACTTTACTTCATGGATGGATATTATGGATATAATCAAATCCAAATGGCTACAGAAGATGAATAATCTACAGCCTTCATAGACCCTCAGGGTGTGTTTTGCTATTGGGTAATGCCCTTTGGCCTGAAGAATGCAGGCGCAACATATCAACGTTCCATGCATTGTATCTTCAAACCCTTTTTAGGGAAGTTTTTTTGAATGTTATGTGGAAGATTTGGTGGTTAAATCCAGGAAATGTTCTAATCACTTGGATGATTTGGAATTCATATTCGACAAACTTCGGCAACATAATTTGAAGATGAACCCCTTTAAATGTGCTTTTGGGGTAACCTGAGGAAACTTTATCAGCTTTTTGTACACTATTGTGGCATAGAAGTTGATCCTGAGAAGACAAATTCAATCCTTGGTATGTCACCTCCTCGAAATTTGAAATAATTGAGAGGAATTCAAGGAAACTTAGCCTATATTCAGATTTTCATCACCAATTTGGCAGGCAAAAGTTTACCCTTCACCAAATTGATGAAGAAGGGAGTCACTTACCAGTGGACTGAAGAATGCCAAGAAGCATTCAATATTCTCAAGAAATATCTCTTGAGTCCACCGATATTAATGTCACTTGTTGAAGGAAGTCCACTTATTCTTTATGTGACAGCTTTAGAGCGATTATTGGGTGCCTTCCTTGCCCAGAAGAATGATGCTGGGAATGAAAACAGCCTTTATTATCTCAGTCGGACTATGCTTGAAGCAGAAACCCGATATTCAAGTATTGAGAAGTGCTACCTAGAATTAATCTTTGCAGTTCAGAAGTTAAGACATTACCTGCAACATCACGAGGTCCAATTGGTATCTCGCAATAACCCTCTCAAATTTATCCTTAGTCGTCCAATGCTTATAGGATGTCTGGCATGGTGGGTAGTTATTTTGCAGCAATTTGATATCCAGTATGTGTCTCAAAAGGAAATAAAGGGCCAAGATCTGGCTAATTTCCTTTCTAAACATCCTTCAGTAGAAGATACATCTTCAGATATTGAACTTTCTGATGAAGAAGTCTTTTCTATTAAAGATAATCTTCAAACATGGGAGATGTACTTTGATGGTTCTTCCAGAAGTCCAACAGGGAAGAAAATGGAAGATCCTAAATTCAACAAAGTTGGGTTAGGAATTGTGATCATTTCACAAAAAAGGTAGTGCTACCCTATTACTTCTTATTATGGGAAGGCAGTACAAATAATGAAGCAGAATACCAAGCTCTTATCGTAGGATTGGAGTTGGCACTTCAAGAACAAGTGAATCACTTAATGGTGAAAGGTGATTCAGACCTGGTAATCAGACAAGTCAATGGGGATTATGCAACCAGAAAAGAATAAATAATCCCTTTGTATGATTATGTCAGAGAATTAATGGAGTAATTCCCTTCAGAACTGACATTTTCTTATGTCCCGCGATCGCAAAATGCCCAAGCTGATGCACTAGCTAATATAGCCACAACTCTGGCAGATCCAAACCGGGATGAAACAATCATCAGTATTGCCCACCGTCGTACAATTTCACCTTATGTTCAAGCCAGAATAGAGGAAATCAATTAAATTAGTTCCATTCATGAACCATATGGTCATACTACAGGATGAATGAAACTTATCAGGGAATACCTTAAAAATGGAACACTTCCACCAGATAGAGCCGGGAAAGAACAAATCCGGCGACGTGTGGTCAATTTTACTCTTTATGAAATCCCATATCACCTAGAGAAAAGTCTCTACAAAAGTGGTTTTGATGGAATTATCTTCAGATGCATTGACGGTGAAGAGACAATGGATGTTATGAAAGAATTGCATGCAGGAGTCTGTGGTGCCCATCAGTCCGGACATAGACTATCTGATCAAATTTGAAGGCTTGGATACTTTTTCCCTTCAATTATACAAGATTGTGATGATTTCATGAAGAAGTGTCATTCATGCCAAGAATGTGCCAACTTCATTCATCAACCCCCATAGTTGCTTCATACAGCTAAATACTCATGACCATTTTCCACATGGGGAATGGATGTAGTGGGACCTTATCCTTTAGCTACATCCAAGAATTTTAAGTATATTCTTACTTCTACTGACTTCTTTTCCAAATGGGCAGAGGCAATACCTCACAAAAAAGTTTATTCTAAAAGCATTGTTAGCTTCATCAAGTCTAACATCATTACCAGATTTGGTGTCCCTCATACCATATTGACGGACAATGGCACCAACTTCTGTTCATCTGATGTAAGGAAGTTGTATCAAGAATTCAACATCAAATCCAACCATTCATCTCAGTATCATGCAACAGCCAATGTCCATATAGAATCCTTCAATAAGACTCTTTAAAACATACTGTAAAAGATGGTGGATAAAGATAAGAAATCGTGTCCTGATAAACTCTTTCATGCTTTATGAGCTTATCGAACCACCACCCGCACTGCAACACAGTCAACTCCATATTCATTGGTATATGGAACGGAAGCAGTCTTGCCCATTGAGGTTCAATTACCCTCGCTCAGAGTAGCCATTTGTGATCAGTCATCTACAGATGAACAATCTCAAAAGCGATTGGATGAATTGGAATGATTAGATGAGAAAAGATTGTGCACCCTGCATCACTTGGAAGTCTATCAGAATCGAATAGCACGAGCTTTCAACAAAAAAGTTCATCTTCGTTCATTCATTCAGGGAGAATTGGTATTGGTTCTCAGAACTCCAATGATACCAGGAAACAAACCTCCCAAGCTTGAGCTGAAGTGGTAAGGAACTTACTCAATACATAAGGTCTACTCCAATGGAGATTATTCTTTAATCTCAATAGATGGAGAACTCATCACGACTCTAACCAATGCCAGATTTCTGAAGAAGTACTTTGTATAATACAAATACATCATTTGGTCTATGCATATGACCTTAAACTATTCACCCCAATGTCCCCTTTTTTTCCAACATGACGTTAAACTGTGTTGTCCTTACTGCAAGAATTTAAACTGCAAAGTCCCTTATACGTTCAACATGACGTTAAACTGTGACGTCCTAGCTACATGATGCTAAACTGTACAGAAGTCCCTTACGTCTAACATGACGTTAAACTATTCCATCATCCAACATGACATTAAACTATGAAAAAGTCCCTAATATGTCCAACATGACATTAAACTGTGTCCTATTTTGTCCTTACTGCATGACATTAAACTGCACAGTCCCCCTTTCGTCCAACATAACATTAAACTGTATTGTCCCCATCGTCTTAGCTACAGGACTCTAAACTATACAACACCCTTATTGTCCAACATGATGCAAAACTGTGTTCATGTCCAACAAGAAGTTAAACGGTGTCCCTATATTTTTCCTACATGACGTTAAACTATACTGCTCATTCATCCTACATGATGAAAAACTGAAAAAATTCCCTAATACATCCAACATGACGTTAAACTGTATTTTGTCCTTGCTACATGACACAAACTGTGCAACACCAATAGTCCTCAATACAAGACTTTAAACTGCATAGTCTCTTCATATGTCCTACATGACATTAAACTGTGCATCGTTAAGGTTGTTTCTACCTCTTGTTTCTCACAATAAGTATGACTCACGTGAGCTTAGAGTAAAATTCAACCATAACACCTTCTCTGGGCCACTAACTATGCGTAAGTCCCAACACATTCTTTTTAGATAATTTTCCTTAAAAAAACTTGATCACCAATTCATTATTCAATTGAACTATGTAGACTTTGATCCTCACCTTCTAGGTTGGGTACGTAGGCAACCACTTGTGGTTGAAGCCCAAAATCAATCTCTTCACATCGGTTCACCTTCGTCTCATATTATGTTGATTCATGAAACCACCCCCAGAAAAAATATATATTTTTACATTGGTTCACCATCGTCCTTGCTATATGACATTAAACTATACAACACTTTTAACCTGTATGATAATAAACTACAACATTATTTTACACCCTCACCTGAGAGTAAATCGTTATTTACATTGATCTCCAAACATTTTATATTCTAAAGACTACGTGCATACATGGAAATGCCCGAACCTTTAATATTCGGTCAAACCATCATTGCACTAAAGTCCCCTTTCACCATTCACATGTACGAACCATATCTGTACAGAGGGTATTTCAAGAACTACGTGTAGCTTGATTCCCATCCTTATGGGATACATAGAAACATTCGAGCATCCCTCGAATCTAGCCCCAAGTCTTTGGGCTTAACCCCAAATTCCACTTTCATTCCCTTGGATGAAAAGTCCCCTTGTGAAAGCATGAATGTGTTATGAAAACCCTGGTCTTCATTCACATCAGGTTTATAACAAGCACACACTGTGTATTCATTATAAATGGTCTGAGTTCTATGACCCTAAACTAAGATCTCCTACACTCTCATCCCACATGATGTTAAACTGTATTTCAAGAAGTGCATATGGATTGATTCCCATCTTTATGGTATACATAGTGAAGTACAACATCTCAATTCAGGACCCAACCACAACATGATTATGGTTAGCATTGGTTTGTGTATCTCTACATTCATTTAACAATGCCCATTTTTATGTGTCATACTCCAAACCTTAAATACTTCCAGATCTCCATAACCCTTTTCTTGACTTCTGGTCACAAAATGTCTGATACCTGAGAGTTCTTTTTCCGGAATATATAGCACATTCCCTTAGGCGGCCCTGCATAAACAGTCTACATAATAGACTTGTCAGTCAAAAGATACTATTATTGACTATGCAACCAATTCCCTTAGGTGGCCCTGCATAATTCAAC
Organism: Viscum album; assembly: GCA_963277665.1. NCBI lineage: Eukaryota > Viridiplantae > Streptophyta > Magnoliopsida > Santalales > Viscaceae > Viscum > Viscum album. The sequence goes on along the minus strand of OY728123.1, from coordinate 2,065,804,647 downwards.
CCCCTAACGAGTTTTTCAAATAATGGTAACTTCATTCATGGGAAGAAAACCTCTTTTTTCATTAGTTGTCTTAATGACAACATGTAGGGATCTGCAGAAAATAGCCTTCCTTAACATATTTGTCCCATACTCTTTTTCATGATATGAAAGTATTCAAGTCTATGGTTTATATTTCCCTTCCCTACGTTTGGGTCAGACCTCCATAGGATTTTCATTCTTCCAGTTCTTAGACAATATTGATTGGAAATATCTTCTCCATATTCAAGTACCTCTCTCCATACAACAAACTCTATGCTTTGGATAATTTGAATCTCCATAAACTTCCATTGGATTTTTAGTAGTAGAAAAGTAAATTTCTGAGAGTTCTTTTTCCTGACTATGCAGCACATTCCCTTAGGCGGCCTTGCATAAGTAGTCTACATAACAGACGTGTCAGCCAAAAGATACTATTATTTGACTATGCAGCCAATTCCCTTAAGTGGCCCTGCATAATTCAACCCCCTAATGGTTTTGTTAAATAGTGGTAACTTTATTCTTGGGAAATACTTCTTCTAATGCATTTTAGCCCTTTTTTGTATCATTCCTCAGATTCAAAATTTCTTAAGTCGTAGTTTCCATGTCTTCCCCCATACTTGAATATGGTAATATGTTCTCAGATAAATTTTCAAGGAATTGAGTCAATTTTAATCCATTCGGTCAAAGATATTTCGACCTTAAACATTAGCATTTTTATGTCCGACGTGCATGAGTTTAAACTTCCCACAAAAGACAAGGGAACTCTGAACAAAATTCAAGTCCCAGCTCACTAAACATACATTTCATATGATTTAGGTAATATTGAGCAATTAAAGATTCAATGTTTGTAGGGTTATTTTTATAATCCTAGTAAAAAATTAAGCTATACTTACTAGGCTCATTGTCTTAGGAAAAAATTTAAAGCAGGTAGAAAAAGAAGGCATGCACAAATGATTGAAGATGAAAGTATTTTTCATTTGATGCACAAGAGTTATAAGGACATCCACAAACTGGAGTCTCTCTTTTTTCAATAATTACAAGTGGATTTCGACATAACTCTTCATTTGATTTAAAGCATCTCGAGCTTCATCAGCAACCACTTGGAATTCATTCACTCAACTGGATACAATAAGAGATGCAGTGATACTAGCTATTCTTGGAATTATTGTAAAAGAATGTTCTTGAGTGCGGTTTGAGAAAATTTTATGCTGATCAAATAGTGACTCTGTTTCTGTCCAAGAGACTTGGAAGATGGATACAAGGATTTGAGAATGGAGCATTGGAAGTAAAGAGCCATTTGAAAAGAGTAATCTTTTCAGATATTGTTTCTAATGTCATGATAGTATTCTCTCCATAAACCAGCATTGGAAAACATATCATCCCATGGTTTTCCATTTTCATATCTACAATGAAATGGCATGAAGGGAAAATTTGAAAGTTCACACCATTTTTGCTGCTCTTAATGCACAACATAACCGAAATAGAGGAGTAACAGTGCAGCTACATCTCGGGCATATAATTCTTTGCATCTGGAACATTGACACCTTATAGATGACCATGGCCATAGAGAGGCAAGTAGATTCTCTATGGAAAATTAAGATGATATTTCTTCAAGTACTTGGACAAATATGGAAGAGTTATATCGCAGATATCATAGTAATCATGGCCTAAAATGTTCATCATATCATCAATTTGCTTACTCTCCAGTTCATCAGCCATTCCAATTATTCTAGGATCCATTGAATTTGCACAAATGCTGAATAAATTAAAACTTAAGTAAGTTAATTTTTCATAAAATTTGTGAAGAAATTCGAAAAAATGGATAAGGCATTAAGGTGCGCAAGTCAAAAGTTGGCAAACAGGTGTAACTGTGTCGCGCAGGTTTTGGCGTGCAGGTATCACCACGTAGGTCAAAATACCTTTGCAACAGTGCGACACAGAAAAGAAGCAATGAAACTGCAGGAAATTGGAAACCTGTGCGGCGAGAGCAGAAATGTTTGAGATCCAGTTGATTTTCAAAATAATGAGGTGCATATTTATAGGACATTCCACACCCCTGCGTGCAGAAGCCTGCGTGCCTCTCACCTGCGTGCTGATTTCTGCGCGCTCAGAACCTGCGCACCGCCGTTCCTTGGTTTTGTTCTTTACCTTCGAGTCACATCCTTCTTTATTTTGGATCCAACTCTGAGGGGGGACTTTTGTTGAAGCTCCTTTCCATCACAGAGTTTGAACGACTGAAAAAGGGGAATACCTTAGCATAAAGAGATTCATCCTTTGAAGAAATACCAAAAATCAAAAAAGGAATGAACAAGGATTGATTTGAACATGGGCCGCACAAGTTCCATGATGGTCATGCAGGCATACCTGCGCGCCACATTTGGGTGTGCAGGTGACCTGCGCGCCCTATGTAATTTTCACCCAGGGTCTTCAGTAGCTTATAAATACCCCTTGTGGGACCCCCATTTAACAAACAGAAAAAATCCAGAAACTCAGATTTGATCTCTCGGCACCCTAGTCTCTCCTCTAAGCCTTCCGAAAACTTGTAAGGTAATTTCTTACCTAGAACGGAAGATCTAAAGTGGGGGAGCAAGTCCTAAGTGTTGAAATTCATCAACACCTGCACGCCTAAGTGTCTAACCCTTATAGGAAATGAAGACACTTGCGTTCCGCCTTATCCCTTCAACAGAACCTGCTCACCACCCTTTTATAAGCCTTTAGGGATAATACTAAGGGCTTGAGCCAAGACTCACCCAAGTATTACCCTATGGGTTGGCAGGCGCGCAAGTACACCTGTGCCACGTACGTATACCTACGCGACCAGTACCTACATGCCCCAACAGGACCTATGCTCCTACTTCTTTTTGGGTGCCCCTCTAGCCTATTCACCTATATTATTCAAATCCACCTCTCCTCTTCAAGATTTAGCCTTCAGAATCCTCTTCAAAGGCATTAATGTCATGATAACTTGGTTGGATTCCTTATCTGAAAGGAATTATGTGGAACATCTCTCAAAACGTAGTGATTTACATATCTTCATTTCACTAAGGTTAGATATTCCATTCATTCAACCTCATCCTTTAAGATGAGAGGATCTTTAACCTAGGCATCCTTTTCAAGAGGAGGCCTCAGTCTTAATTCCCTTAGCTTGGTCATCCTCCTTAGGAGTGAGCCCCAAGTCCCCTTACCTGGGCCTCATTTTTAAGAGTAAGCCCCATTCTTAAAGATCCTTTAATTTAGGGCCTCCTTCTCAGGAGTAAGTCTCAAATTCCAAATTCCCAAATATGGGCCTCCTTTTCAGGAGTATTCCCCAGTCTTAATTCCCTTATCTTGGGCATTATCCTTAGGAGTAAGCCCCAAGTCCCCTAACTTGGGCCTCCTTTTCAAGAGTAAGCCCCAGTTTTCAAGATCCTTTAATTTAGGGCCTCCTTCTTAGGAGTAAGTCCCAAATTCCAAATTCCCAAATATGGGCCTCCTTTTCAAGAGTAAGCCCTAGTCTTAATTCCCTTAGCTTGGGCATCCTCTTTAGGAGTAATCTCCAAGTCCCCTAACCTGGGTCTCCTTTTCAAGAGTAATCCCCAGTCTCTAAGATCCCAAATATGGGCATCCTTCTTAGGAGTAAGCCCCAGAATTAAAAATTCCCTTAACCTGGGCATCCTTCTAAGGATTAAGCCCAAGTTCTCAAGTCTCTTTAACCTGGGCCTCCTTCTTAGGAATAAGCCCCAGTCATAATTTCTCTTAACCAGTCTTAATTTCTTTTGATTTGGACTTACTTATTAGGAATACAACCCAATCATAAGTCCCCTCTAACCTGAGCCTCCTTTTTAGGATTAAGTCCTAAGTTAAGTATCCAAATCTCCATAAAGCAAATATAACTTTATGGACCTTGTTCCCGGGTTTTGTCCCTGAAGTAAATCCCAATCCTCATCTATCTGGGCAACCATACATACATAGGCCCCACATTATTTCTTATTATTGCATCTTTCATGGCACAATTATCAGGTTTTACCAATACCTCTTGTTTCTCACACCAAGCATGACTCACGTGAGCTTAGAGCGTAAAAGTAATTATGAAATCTTTCATTGAGCCATCAACCAGGCATAAAACTCATACTTCTTTACTCTAACTACATGGGTTCTGATTTCTTTTCTAAATAAGGATACGTAGGTAGCCCATCTGTGGGTATGATCCCAACCATGAAATAATCCATGTCCTTCTGAATGAAAATAAACTTCAAGTGCCCCGCTGAGTGGCTTTAAAACCAGTATGGTTATCATAATGACCAAGAGATCTCTATATGATGTGTTGAAGGATACCATTGACCAAGAATCTCCAACAAATACAGATTATTGTCTATCAATGAAGAACCTAGAATACATATAAAATATTCTCTAAATCTCCTTCATATTAATCATTGATTGTCAGATCTAAAGGAAAGATCATTTTCATACTTGGTAATGTAATAAAAATTCACGAACATAACTTAAATCGATAAAGAGAGTCTCATAGTAGACAATAATTCCCCCCAAAAATTTGTGATGAGTCCAACCTCCCATCCTCTCGACCAATGAAAATTCTGAAGCCTCATCTGTTAACAACTAATGAGCATCTACCTTTGGAAAGTAGGTCCAAATGGATATAGAATCATTGGATACTTTCAGTTCTATGAACAAAACCATTAGAAATTTATTGGAATTTTTGAACCTTAAACTAACGAGGTCATTCCCCAATTCCAGAGGTAAAAAATACCCCAATGAGAAAGGTGGAGCACTTGAAATAAGATTCTAGGAAAAATGGAAAATCAAAATTCAGACCAAGAAGACCCTTTAAATTTTATTAACAAAGGGTGAGTGTGAGTAATGAACCAAAAATCCATCAATTTCTTCAAATAAATTGGACTTAAATGGTGAAAAAATATTTATGGTAGTATTTTCTACAAAATTAAAAGGGAATGAATATTACAATGAAGAAGAAGTGTGTTGGATTTGTTGAAAATAAGTGTTAGATTTGTTAGCAGTGAATAAAGGTTGACATTGGAAGACATGGAACTTGGAGAGGTTTGAATGAATATGGGGTTGGTTAACATATATAGAAACAAAATTTGGTGAAAATTTCATAGAAAAACATAGAAGTGAAAGATGTTGATGAGGATGACAGGTACAATGAGGAAGTATTGGATCCAGTACACTGGATATGTTGAGGAAGAAGTCACCTTTATATTTTTATACATCAAGGATTTAGAATGTGAATAATAGAAAAGGATTGGTCTGGATACGTTTAAGGTAAGTATTTATTATTTTATTCTATTATTATTTTTAAATAATTAGGATCCAATTGGATGGTTAGATCATGAAATATCCAGCCACACTACAAGATGTATCAGGAAAGAATAATTTTACTTCTATATATGTTTAAATCTAGGAAACATAGTGGATTAACAAAATGAATAATATGTATTTGTTTTAAATAAGGTTGTGAGATGTAAATTCAATGTGATCTAATATGATGAATGAGCTTCCATATTGAATGGAAAAGGAACTATGAGGCCAAATCTTAGAGATTATACTTGGATTGATTCACATCTAAGAAACAATTCACTTGTGAAGATTGGAGTTTTGTTAATCATAGGAATTAAATGTATGTGTTAAAAGAATTAGAGACACCATATAAAAAAATTTGGAAGTGGTTTGAGTGATTTATAATACCTAGAGAAGGGTTGAATAGGTCTTGTGATTAGTTTAAGTGAAGTATAGAATTTCTTGTGTGTGTAAAACTTTATTGTTTCATATAACCTTGAGATAAACTGTGAAAATGGACAAGTAATTGTTGTTTATGAATTTCACATAGGACTCTTAATAATTTGATAAGTCCTCATGTACAATATTTAAAAGTATAAAATGTATAACTTTATATAATGTTTGAATTTCAAGAGGTATCTCATATGAATTTGACCTCAATCCATAAAAGTACCTATGTACAATATCACAACGTGTATTATATTTAGATTCCATGTAAGACTTTCCCAGTGGGGCGTAAAACATTTTTTTTTGGCGTGTATGACTTTCATTAGGTCGTTTAAGAGATCTCACTAGAATAAGTCATGTTGATATTCATATATGATATTTTCTATAGACATACATACATGATATCCTATAAGATATTTTCATCATATGTAAGAAATTTTGGGCAATTAATAAGACATTTAAAACCCACATAATATATCTTAGTTTGAAGAAAAATAAGAATCAAGAAAATGAAATATTCTAAAAAATAAAATATGAAGATTTACTTTATCTAATATTCATGGATTTAAATATTATTATCCTTTAATAGGATAGTTATTCAAAAGACTATATGAGGTATCTATTTATTACTAAGTTTGGTTATGAACCATAGGTTGAATTTCCCATTTCATAGTGTAGAGTCTTGAATATGTGTATAATTTCAAAAATAAATAAAGAAATATAATTTTTGGAGAATATATAATGATATTTTATATCATATTGAGAAAGGGTAAAATCCTGAGTCTTTATAAGAAATTAGAATAAAAGCTTTACAATGATTAAATAAGGATGTAAATGAGTTTCAATATGAGGATAACTTGTTTTCAAGTGATAAGGAGTTTCTAAATTATATATGGGAAAAAATTTATTTGAGACTATGGGAATATAAAAGGAGAATAAGGAAGAAGTGAAGTAGTGTGAAAACCCCCTCAACCTTGAAACATCCTAAAGGATTACATCAGGTCAAATGAGGAGAACTTGATAGTGTACTTAAAGGAATAATTTTTTCATATTCTTATTATTTTAAGACTTATTATTGAGTTAATATTTAAAATACACAGGGGAAGAAAAAGTTTGAACCACCAATACATTATAGGATATATGGATTTAAATTACTACTCTATATTTCATGTATGTTTTATTTTCAAAATGTGTAAAGTAGTTAAGATATATAGTGGTAAAATGATGGGTGTTGTGTGAGATAGTAAGGATAAGGCTATTGGTAAGGTGGTAACACTTCTTAAAGTAATATAAATATCCTCTAGTGCAACTCTAGAGACCATTTTGGTACTTAATGGAATCAAAGTGTGATACCATGTCTCATGACCACTTCGAATGAAATAGTGTAAGAATCCATAATTAGGGGGATTAAACAATAATGGTAAGGATTAGGACTTCAAGGACAAACCTTGTATATCCATGTGTATTATGCCTTTTACTTTATTCATATTCTAATAACAATGATAGAGAATAATAAGTGTAGATTTAGATTTAAACTAATCTAATAGGTTTAATTAAATTGGAAGAATTCATAAAAAGAGACTATTGATTCACCCTCTAGTGGTCCAAAAAAGCCATGAACTAAAAGTGGTATAAAATAAAATCTATGTTTTCTCTAATTGAAGACATGTTTTCCCAATTGGTTTTAATTACTCTATTTAAAGTGTATATTAGGAAGTTTTTTCGATTCCTCAGATTAAGAAAAGGGATATAATATTATTTATACAAATCTATAGGTTTAGGCTAATACCCATAAGAATAAAAAAATGAAAGAAATAAGGAATCTAAATAAGAATTTGAAGAGAAAGGAAGAAGAACCACTATCTAAAGGTAATTATATTTCAAAAGGTACTGATTATGATTATTCTAATAATTCTTATTCAAGATATGATGATGATGTATCACCTAGTGATATCCATTTTAAAATCAAGGATCCTTTGAATAAAGTCCCCATAGAAGTAGTTACTTTTATTTTTATTAATATCAAGATACTACATAACAAAAAATCATAGATAGAAGAAGAAATTCAATAAATATAGAATGCACTGAGTAAGAAATTCAAGAAGTGAATTTCTCTCACAAATCTTTGGGGGGGGAGAAAATATGATATCATATAAGAGTATGAAATTTTCTCTAGTTAAAGAATAATTAGAATGTTATATCTGTGAAAATGAAATTGATAAAATTATATTTATATAAGTTATTCATGCACTTGTAAAATAGTAAAAAACCTCCATCAGTGTTAAAGATTCTTAATTTAAGGTTAAAGAAAAAAGTATAAAAGATCTTGAAAAATACTTTTAAGAATGATTAAAAATACATGAATAAAAAATAAAAAATATAAATAAGGATTGGGAAGATGACATAAGAATAGTTGAGGATGAGGATATCTACCTCAATAAGAAGCATCTTGAGCTTGAGGTAAGACTAATAAATTTGGAACCAACATAAGATGGAACTTCTTATATTACTGAAATAAGAGTACTACAACATCTATTAAGAGTCATGACTCCAGGAAGAATATTTTTAGTGGAAAGAAGATCTTGAAAATATTTCCTGATCAGGGTGCAATAAGATGTAATAATGTAACTCATGCCCTAGTTATTTATGTGTGTACTATTATTGTTTCCAATGATAATATAGATTTATTATCAAAATATGGGAATGTTTGGGTGAATAAAAATGATAAAAAAATTAACCACAACATCAATGGTTAATTTATTTAACTGAAAAATAAGAACCAACCAAAGAAGAGCCTAAATAAGTTGTGGCTCCACCCAAATACAAAAATAGATTAATTCTTGCCAGATTTCATCTTTGAGAAAGAAAAGAAAGTTTGTAGGCTACAATTTTTTCTTCTAGAAGTTCAGGAATAGAGAAACTACATTTATAATAATATGCTCACTTATGAAGATAATGGAATTATATAATAAAGGGGGAGTAGAGCTAGAAGGAAAACAATACCTGCTGAATAAAAACTATGTTCAGTAAAAAACGAATTTTTCTACCAATAACAGATTTATTTTCTTGGAAACTTTCTTTGACTACTACTATAGAAGTGGTCATAATTATAATGAGTGATAGTATATCAAAACTAGGAACAAATTATATGCTGATAAGATAATAAATACACAATAGAATATAAAGATGATGAGAAAATAAGAGTAATTATTCTTGGGATGAAACAAGTGATGAATGTTTCCCAGCAAAAGAAAAAAGAAAAGAAAAATAATCCCAAGACATTTATGAAGAAATATATATAAGTTTTCATACCCAAATAGAGGTGATTCTGTTATGGGAAGAATTTACACCCTATGGATAAATACAAATGGGACATGGAAATTAAAATTAAATGAATCAAGCTAAATTTAAAAGGGAATCAATCCAAGAAATTGATAAATAGAATGGTTTATTGGTTAAAATACTAGATAAAGAAGATTGGGAGTTATTGGGAATGAAAAAATGATCCTTCATGCTTCCAATAAAACCACTAAAACTCCACGCATCAATAATATAGAATAACATAATAAAGATACCCATTATAATAAAAAATTAATCTTTGGAAGTTCTCTTCCCCAAGACTGATTATACCAGAAGTCGGAAAACTTTTCACCCTACTCACCACATAAAGTAATATTTAAAACAAACCTGAAATCTCACAAATATTATAGAGTTTGGAAATAAATTACATGGTAAAATATGTGATCATAAAACTATAAGTAATAAATGTTATAATATTTTAAAATTCTTAGGATGATGTTTCCTACATGCATCGGAAATACACATATCAACTTTATTTTATAATAAATGCAAGATACAATTGATTACAAACAAATTAAAAAACACAAGTAAACCTCATCAAATTCAAAAATCTCCAATTAACCACATATTGAATCATAGTTATCATTTAGGTCCTACACAATTATATATTAAGTTTAAACTATTAAATCTATAATACCTTCTCCCTTTAAAACATGAATCACTAAGAATGACCACCTAAGCTTGATTACTAACCTAGTTACCCTTCATATTTTCTAAAAATCCAGATCTTCATCACTCCATCATGCCATTGCCAAAATAAAATAACTTCTAATGATCCAACTACCCAAGGAGAATTCATATTCCCACTGTCTACACCTCACTTTTATCCCATCGTCTAGTCCATGAAAATCTAGTTAATGTAATTGCAATGGATAAACCTATGGTCAACTGAAACATGATTCCCATAACAAAAAGATATTCTTATTAAAGTAAACACAAAATTTTTGATGAAACCATGTGAAAACTCCAATAAGAATGAATATATATAGAAATAGTGCCTTGTAGTCTGTCCATACCAATTGGAAATGGATAATCAGAAATATGGTAAATAAGTGAGTGATAAAATTAAATGGTTTCTTTAACATTATGAAAAGAAGTTTGGGATGAGACTCAAGTCACATCCTTACTAATATTAATAAAAGATAAAGGTAACCTTCCTTATTCCCTATTTCTTGTTTGGTTTTAACAAACCTAAAGTGAATTTAAGGAGAAATATGAGGATTATATACACTATACAACAATGAATTTTTCCTTTATGGAATATTATAACTACCATGAAGAAAATGAAAGTCCATCCCTTGAGGGATAACAAACATGAGATGAATTTCTCATGAAGTGAATCTATAATTTATGGAAATTTGTACAAAACTGGATAATGAATTTTTCTAATCACACTTTCAACTCTAATTATTTTTTGAATCTAACATGTTGATAAAGGGGGGATTTCCATTGATGATAATATGATAAAAGGGGGGAGCTATATGTATTTCACTTAAAATATTCTAATGAATTTGTTTAAGATAAGGTGAAGGTTATAGATTCTTGATGAAATATTTTGATCATACCCTAGAGTGATAAAATTGAGTTATTATCACATTCATGATTTTTTATAGACAATATTGAAAACTTTGGTTATATCACACTTTTTTTCTACATCAAGATAGACCACATAGACTTAGAGTTGACTAGATGAATACTTTTTGTTAATAAATTCATGTGGTGAAATTACTCTTCTACAAGTGGATAAAGTTTATGATTATAAATAAAAGTAGTAGAAGAACATGTATTGAAGGCATGTGAAGGAGATGGTGATATGATAAGACCCCTTTATTTCTTGTACATTTTTGTGAATAAGGGGGAGATTAATTTCATTGAATTTAGAGAAGATGAAAGAGGTATTAATGAAAAAATAGAAAGAGGTATATTGGAGTGAATAAGTGAATAATTTTTATTTTTTATCAATAAGGCAGTGATAAGTGAATTCAAAGTATGCTAAGAAGACGAGTGAGCTTCTATGATGAATGGAAAATGAACTAGGAGGATATAAGTTGTTATGTAAACTCATTTCAGCCGAGAATGGTCTATGTTAGGGAGGGCTGGTCCGGGCCTTCCCCCACATGAACTAGGGCCTGGAACATCATTCGGGTCAGACCGACCCAACAAACACTATAATCTAGAATAATATCAACCTTAGGTTGGAATGAAGTGTTTGGCTAGGATGGGATTTTTGGGCCAGGCCATGGGTTGGCCAGATACAAGGTTTAATTATTTTTAAAACAATATATATAATAAGTTATTATATCTTAAACTATATACATATATATATATATATAGGTATTTTAATTCATTTTTGACTAATTTAAAACAAGGCACAATGCCTATATCAGTTGTTCCAAGCACAAAATTGTAAGCCTGAGGTATAAGATTCGAGTCTCCCTACTAGTAGCCTTTCCTAGATTTTTTGGATAATAGGATTCTTATATGTTACCCATAGATCGGGTCATTGGGTCATGTCATCAAGTCAAATTACCTTCCTGAGATCCCAATACTAGGTTAGGCATATCAATATCCCGATTTTGGCCCATCTCAAATCAGGATTCATTAGTCTAGGATAATTAGGATTTTGAGTTATGGAGAGTAGGAAATTAGGCCACCGGGCTAAAATTACACCCTTAGATGTATCTTAGAGTACTAACATGGACAGATTTAAGGAAAAAAATCAATTAAATTATGTTGATTGGAGTTTCACTCTTCATGAGAATCAAATCCATGTTTTTATGGATATAGAGACATTGTCTATGATAATTTGGAAGTGTTTTTGAGTCATTAATAAGTCCTAGAGAAGGGGTAAAGAGTTTTTGAGATTAGTATAAGTGAATTTTAGAATTTAAAATGTTCGTACACCACTAATAGTTCATATGAATTTAAGATATGGTTTGAAAATGATAAATTCATTACCATAAATAAATTTCACATAGTTCTCATAATAATTTTATAGGATCTCATGTAGAACTTTGACAAGTATAGGGTAAATGAATTTATAGTGTGTATGAATTTCCAAAGGGTGTTTCATTCTACTTTATGCTATAGAAAAAAAATTACTAAGAAAAATATCATATGGAATACAATATTTGAATTCCATATAGGACTTTCACATTGGGGATATAACACCCCAACCTGAATCATCCAGACTAGGCTAAAGAACCACATGAACACATGTAAATCTCCCTATAAAAATGAGGCTACCAACTAGAAGTGAGGGTTTTAATAGTTCAATGGGGATACTATAATTCAGTAAAAAATTCATAAAATATAATCAAATGAAAGTATAAATAAACATCTCAGAATAGGATAACCAAAACTAGATGTAAATCACTATGATTTAATAAGTGGAATCAAAGTTAGGAAATATAAACAAAATACCCCCATAGTGTTGTTCAACCAATGTATCAAAACCGAATAAAATAAACCAAGACACTGAAATAGTAGTCTGAAGTCCATCCTAGCATTACCGTTTTCCTCTAAGATCCACCTACTTAGCTCCACAATGAAAGGACCTTTCCCTTAGATGGGTCCCTCGCAATGAAATCTTCATGAAAATAAATATTTCTATCTAGGGTGTGATTATAAACCTAGAAGTACACTACCAATGTTTCCTTAACCTGAAGTGCGCATGTATATAAAGGTTTATGTCATAATGAAAGGTAAATTCATAAAAAAGAAACCAATCATATATTAGGTGATCTTGTTCTAAGAAAGAAACCATGATCAATGATCTTACATTATCTGGAACCATTTCAGGATAAATTTATGATATGTCATCGCATATCATATTAGGTTATAAGGATAACACTTGTCTTGGACCATGGCACATATTCGATCAATCCCTAGGTCAGACCATAAGGTCGTCACACCCCTAGCCCAGTTTTAGGTCAAGATACATGACCATCACGTGCTGGACTCTACTAGGATAGGCCATAAGACCATCACACCCTATACTCATTATCATGTTAGGCCACAAGTCAATCTCACCCCTTCTTCTCAATCGAGTTAGGCCACAAGTCCATCATACCCCTACCCTATCTCCAAGTCCTATGATCATTATTAAAACCATGGAACACAAGAAAATTCTCCCCCTTTAGGGCCTAACTAATACATGATGGTCCACTTATCACCTTAATAATAGATACAAACCTCCACATGTCAATAATTCATAGACAAAATGGCATAGTGTATAAGGTACAATCATAGAACATAATGTGTAGTTCTCATGGGTCACACACACACACACACACCATATGAAGAATCATAAACATATATATATCACATCATGGTTCTTATGGATACACACACAAACACATGATAATCATGCCAATCAGCCTTATACAAATACCCTATATGGTAAGGACTTCCTACCTCAGTGTGCAGACATCAAATTCGAAGAGTCATCAATGAATCTCACCTACATAAAATTAATCACTATATCTAATTCCAATTCATCAAAATGGGACTCTAGAATCAATATTCAAGAAGGGAAACATAAAATGTGACTATAGAAAGATCAAAACACCCAAAGAGATCTACGACCAATGGTATATCATGATCCATTTGAGATAGGTATGTAAATTATGAAGATCTTTCCACCTATTTATCAGCATATCAAGAATCTATTATTAGATCACAATGTACTTAATATATATATCCATGGAATCCCTAATATATGACTACTTCCAAGAATAGGAGAGGATATCTAGAATAAAAATCAAGAAAAAGGGAAGAAATGAATTTTACCTTGAATTCACATGATCCAAAGCCTCTCTATGCACAAGAGTTGGATTTTAGAGGGAGAAGAATCACTAAGAACAACCATTGTCTCTCATAGGTTTGAGATCCCCAGTTGTAACAGGAAGTATGAAGGGTGTCAGGGAGTTTTCAAGTTATAATCCCAATTTTTAGATAAATTAAATTTTCATGAATTATTTACCAAACTATGTGCCAACTATGAAATTTTCACTACCACTTCAAGAAACACATATAATGTTTCCACATAGTTTAGTAAGACATAAAAAACTGTGCTTTTGATTTTATTTTGAGTTATATGGTTTCTTGAGGAATGTATCATGATTAGCTCTAAATGTGCCCTAATTGTACGAGGCTCACTGCCTCTTCAGGATACCCGCATGGTTTGGATGCTTGATTTGGTAAACTTTATACCAACTATGAACCTTCCAATTCCACTCTCTAACAATCTAGATAGTTTCATTGGAAGAACTACATAGTTTTCCCAGACCATAATCAAACCTCTCACCACCTTAAATGCTTCCAAAATCTTTCATCTGATACTTCACTCAAGAAAATCATAAGTGAAAAAAACTTAGAGCAAGGTAGAAAGAAAGGAATAACATACCTGAAAATTATTGTACATTACAATCTAATACTATAAGTACTTATCATCCTTGATAAGTGTATATATATTTCCTTATTAAACAACTCAGGATGTTGATCCCGTGCATCAGATTCTTGCTCCCAAATCTCCTCTTGGATGGGATCATGCTGACAAAAAAACTGAATAGGGGGCACTAACTTCCCTTAAAGTATCTTTTTTATCTGGTCCATAATCCAAATTATATGTTCCATTAATGATGCATTATGTTCCAACTCAATGTCCTCACTATTTATCACATGTGTAGGATTGAGCCCATACATCCGAAGTTGAGTAACATGGAGAATGTTGTGCATACCTTGAAATCATGAAGGAATATCTAATTGGTAGGGAATTGTTCTAATACTCTCTATGAACTCAAATGGTCCTACAAACCATGGAACCAAATTACCATTATTTTGTAATCATTGATGCCCCAACTGAGGTGGAACCTATAATAAAACCCTGTCAAACACGATGACCTCCAATGATCATCTCCTCAGGTAGGAATACAATTGTTGTCTTCTCTGAGAAATAAACAACTGCTTCTGAGAAAAATGAACCTGACCAGTGGTCTCATACACAATACTCAGTTTGATAATAACCACCTCACCTTCATCATTCTAACATAGTAGTGAAAAACATGGACAACTATAAAGAATGGAGAGTGGTTCCATCAGAATAAAATAATGGTTACTATTATTATAAAAAAAATTCAAAGTTCATAAGATCATCCCAAGATCCACAAAAATTAAGAAAACATGCTCAAATATTATCCTTCAAAATCTAAATCATCCGTTATGATTTCCCATCATTCTTCTAATGATATGTCATACTTAGATTTAATCGAGTCCCCATGGAATTTTTCAAGCCTTGTTAAAACTATGACATAAAATGAGTGTCTTGACCAAATATTATGCTCATAGGAACTCCATGAAGTGTCAATATCTCTCGAAAATGGATTTTTCTCAACTCATCTATAGAAAGTCTCTTGGATTTGTAAGAAATGCACCACCATTGTCAGTCGGTCAACCAAAATCCACAAGTAATCTTGACCTCTCAGGGTCTTGGGAAACACAATAAAAAAATTCCATTTTCACATTTTACCACTTCCACACAAACATAGGAAGAGGTTGAAGAAAACCACCAAGTCACTAATGCTCAGAATTAACCCTCTGATAGGTAATAAAATGAGATACAAAGCCAGCAATTTCCATCTAAATATATGAACACCAAAAACATCATCAGATATCATGACACATATTTGTAGATATTAGGTATAATTACCACTAAAAATTATAAGAGTCTCTCATAAACTCTTTTATCATGTAATTAGGGATGATTAGTTTTCCATGAATTTAAACCATGTCATCTTTATCTAAAGACTATACTAGAACCAAGACATTACCTATCAACCATTCCCAAATCACTAAGCACTTAGAATCTGACTCTTACATGGATTTAATGTGGTCTACCAAGGAACTTGTGAAAACTAAAGGATAATATTTCATCACCCCTTGATCCATAGATTCATCTATATACCATATATCCAACAATATCTTCAACCCCCAATCCTTTTACAAATTATTCTCTCTAAGCTTATGCATCTTTCTATCAAGATTATCGGTAACAACATTAACCTTTCTAGGATCATAAACCATATCAAAGTCAAAGGATTGTAGATACTCAACTGAACTCCTATGATAGATATTCAAGTCCCACTTAGAGAAGATATACTACAATGTCTTATGGTTTGTGTAGATGAAAAACCTTCCACTAGAGAGATAATAGCACTAACACTTTTGGGAATAGACCATATATGCTAACATTAAGTTATGTATACGATAGTTCCACTCATGAGGTTACAACTTAAATGACCCATAAACAACTAACTAACCACTATTCATCTGAAAAAATCCCAAACTAATACCTGAGGAATCATTGTAAACCACATATCCAATCATAGGCTTAGGTTAGATCAAAATATGATTTGATATCAGTCTTTTATTAAACTCTAGGAAAGCCTCTTTATGCTGAAATTTCCACTAAAACCTCACCCCTTTATTGGTGAAACCAACTATATGTTATAGAAAATGGGATATATCATAAATTAATTGTTAGTTGTACCCATCAAAACCAAGAAAACTCATGATCTCAAAAACATTCCTCAAACATGACCAAGATATCACCACCTCTACCTTCTTTGAATAAATTGTGGTTTGTTACTTAGAAATAACATACTTAATGAAGTGAACCTCTAGTATCCAAAATAGACACTTATAAATATTGGTATAAATCCAATAAAATAAAATTTTACTCAATGTGACCTCATGGAATCTAGCAAGAATTTCAGGTTCCTTGAGTATAGTAGGATATTATCAATGAATATAGGGAAAAAACTATCAATATGTGAATAGAATATATATTTTATGAGATACATGAAAAATGATCGTGAATTATTTAACTTGAAAGGCTTGACAAGATATTCATATTATACATAACTTATCTTAAACATTATATAATGTATATACTATTATTTGGACGAAGATACTTTTAGTCTGATCACAATTCAATATTGGAGAACAGTTGGGCTCCCCTCAACTGGTCAAAAAAACAATCGATTATCGATAATGAGTACTTTTTATTCATTGTGAATTACTTTAGTTTTATATAATCCATGCATATTTTATGGATTCTATCGACCTTCTTATTGAAGAAACCCATATAACACAAAAGACAAGTGCTCAGTCTGATAAATCCCTTCACCTCTAGATCCTCAAGAAAAACCTTGAGTTCCTTCAACTTGGTAAGTTCTATATGATATGGAGGGATAGATATTGGAAACATTCATAGCATGAGTTATGTTTCTAATTCAATTAATCTATTAAGATGAAGTCCTGAGAAATATTTTGGAAACACATCAAGGTAATGGTTCACAACTAGAGGGAAAGAGGAGGGAGTTGTTGTCCTTCCTACCACAAGTACCACACCAGCTACATGTGATGTAATAGCTCTAAACTAACTTAGGTACACTCTCATTATTCCTGATTGAACATCCCATTCATAGGTCAAGAACAATTATCCCCTTAGGTGTAATAAAGGATAATCATATCCATTAGATGTGTACTCGATAACTGCATAGATTAACCATGTAAAAATCATTGAAAAACTATTCATTTATAACATAAAAAAATCCCACAAATTTCTAAAACTAGAAATGACTACAGGACACTCTAGATGTCTTTGGAGATAGTCTACCTTCTTTCCCAAGGGTGTATTAAGAAAAAAAATTTAGAAGATAACTTAACTGGTAAGTGTTACCCATACATGACTTGAGAAGATATAAAAGAATAGGAAGCTAATATATCAAACAAAGTAGTGGAATGTATATAGGTAATCAAGACTATACCTCTTAGTGTAGAAGGTCCCTTTGCACCATTATCCAGAACTCAATCTATGACATATACTCTGTCTATGCCAATCCTATGAATCTATCCCTAAGACCCCTATTTTATCTAATTCACCAACCCCTATAGAATATGTTCTATATGATTATATCCCCTATAATTATGATGACTTATAACCCATGTCTTCATGGAATCTCTATGGAAAACGAATAGCAGTGCCCTCAAAGAGAAATTTTGAAGATGCCCCCATCTTATCACATGGATGACACTTATTACAAGATTTAGGGAGAAATTGTGATAGTGTTTACTCTATCTAAAATTAAAGAACACGGTGACACCTCCATCCTAAGAGGCTATTAAAGAAAATGGCTTCACTATGACTTCTTACTACTACTATATTGTGCACCCCCAACCTTCCTCTTCCTACTGATAGAAAAGGTGATCACTACATTTCTTAGAGTCCCACTTATCAGTGCACCAAGGGCATGAAAAAAACTGATTCCCATATTGTATGGTGGTATAAAATATATAATTTATTTTTCAAATGAAGCATAGTGGCTTGCCAGGGTCATCCCACTTGGGGATTTTTTTTTGTTCAAACAATCACTATTTCTAATTCATTTATTAATTTTTTAGAATTTTATTAAAGTAATAATTTAATTTTTTGAATTTATTAAATTAATTTAAATATGTAAATATGATGAAAAAAATGAATACAGGTTAGAGAAGAAAGGAAATTCTCTCAAGAGAGTCATGTAGAGAGAACCTTCATCGTCTTATTTTAAATTTACTAAATGAACACACTCTATTTTTTTCAGAACATATTATTCTATATTGGTTGTGGATATAAAATGCACTCAATGATAAATAACTACTCCACACATCCACCTCCTCGATCAAGGGATAATGGATGTAGAAGAAGAATTTATCCCTTAGATAATCCCTGTGAGGATTACACTCACTGTAGATTATCTTCAGATTAACCCAAAGAATTTTTTAACATGGAATTTGTTTCATACAATAGTTTAATCCACCAAGATATTACTCAGGTTAATTACTCATTATTATGAGTATAATAGATCATAGTGAAGAATTATAGAGAGATTTAGAGATAATAAGAAGAAGGAATGGAATAAAATTATTAAAATATACAATGAATGTTATAAAAAAACAAAGAAAAAAAACAAAGAAAAAAAATACTAATCTACACATAAAAATCCAGATATTATAGTTCAGTTCATGATCCCCAAATCACTAATGCTATCTTCTATTTATTGAGTGAAGGGGACACTTCCTATCAATGATCACGAATTAGAAACTTAAAAAATAGCCTTTAGTAATCCCTATTTTTGTGACACAAAGTTGACCATAAAAATAACTCAATTAAATCATTATCCAATTGAAATAAACCTTCTATTTTCTGTATTTTATCATGTTTCAAAATTTCTCCTTACTCCAAGCATGGATGTGATTGTTATAACCCAAAAACTGAAGAGATTTCTAGTTTGATTTATTGATTCCAAATTTTTTTCAGACTAGTTATCTCTATAAATGAGTTTGATACAATTCATGATCATCAATGAAAATAGGTTTATTTACACATTTTAAATCATAGGGATTCAATTATAGATCCCCATATGACATGAAATCTTACATGGATCCCTATTTTTGGTGGCCAGATGTGATATCCCATATGCGGTTACTACATAATTGAATTCCCTTATGTATCAAAATTCTTTTATGTAGGTGAATCATTCATATTCAAATCAATTAAAATCTAAAATATATATACCCAAATCACTTTTTGGCCAAATTACCTTACATACCCAAATTATTCATATGAAAATCACTATGTATCCAAAGTTTGCGTATACAAATCTCTGCATAACCAACATTCACATATATGAATTATTGTGTATGTGGATCAATGGTTGATAATAATTTCCATAATTATCCATTTAAACTATTAAATACATTGATTATTGACTATAAATAACTAAAATAATCATAAAAACATAAAAAATAAATTTACACATTATTCTAGTAATTCTAAATACAAAATAAATAATTAAAAATAATGTGTTTAATTCAATTTTATAATTTAATACAAATACTTCTATATACTGAATATCTGATAATAACCTTCAAAATGATAGATTGGTGGGATTTGAAATTATTAAAATACCAAGTGAAATACATAAAAATATCGAATCTATCAATTCTACCATACTTGAACACTTCTCTCCATGTAATCATCATATACCATGGTAAAGAAGTATTTCTCATGATATAAATGTCATCACTTTTCAATTTAAACAACTAAATAATTATCATTCCTCATAAATGAATTTTAATTTTCACTTTCTCCTCTAAGAATTAAATTTTATTCAACATGTTGTTAATTATCATGTGCATTTTTACTTATCTAATTAGACGTGCATCTCTCTTCAATCAAGGATTTTGATTTGGATTTTTGTCATTCTCAAAAACATACATTATTTCCATAGGATTGGTGCCCTCCAAGAATATACACTTCACATAATCATAAAAATGTGTTATTCAGGAATACTTTAACTAGTTTTTTCATAGTCAAAAGTGTTGGTATGATTTGAATATAAAAATTACTAAGGATGAATGAGGATACTTGTCCCTAAAGCGAAGTAAAATTCATGAAACAATTAAACTCTAGAATGAATCCCCAATCACTACACATTTACATATAAATAACCTCCAAACTCCTATTAATTTTTTTCTTCACTCCGCACCATGGAATTTTCAGAATAAATGAGTATAAAGTTTCTATCTTCCCCCCTTCATAGAATTGTTTTAGCATTCATTCAGATCTATATTTCACATAAAAATCATATTCTTAAGTAAAATAGGGGTGGGATTTTATTTTTAGGTAATAAAACAATTCTCCCTTTCCCACATTTTATTTCAAACATATTTATGAAATAAACTTGTAGATTAAAAATGGGCATTAAAAATGGTAAAATAATCCTTATTAACACTTTTATTGAAAAAGAAAATCTTTTAATAAAATTAAAACAACAAGATATAGATTTCATATAATTCTTCAGGACTCTCAAAGAAAACTAAAATATAATGAAGTTATTAAAATGGATTTTAAACTTCTTGGGTTTGGGAAAAAATACATTACAGACAATACTAGTTCACATTGAGTTTCACATTTGATCAAACTTCCTTAAATACTGATATATAAAATCAAGATTCAAAGATCCATTAAATTAATAATATAATAATTTTTAAAATTAAAAACAATTAATTTTTAAAAAAAAATTCAAGATATTCTCAAATGTTTCAAGGTTTTTAATGTAGTTCAAAAATGTCCTAACATAAAAACACTCAAAAATCAAAAAAAGAAAAAAAATCATTAAAATCCTAAAAAAGTTGGTACCACTCCCCCACCATTATATTTTCACCACACCTTTGTGATTAGAATTTTATTTCAACATCTCTTTATATAGAATCAGATCGGGTGTCAGAAAAAAAAGAGTAAAAGGAATAATAAAACCTGGTTTATTTTGTAGTAGAACCATTATTTAATCTTCAAAATGCAGCCTATTGTAATCTTAAAAGTAAAAATATAAAACATATAAAATTAATGGAGAGTAAAATAAATATAATGAATTGGAAATTGAAATAAAGGGATATGTCTTGATTTAACCTCCAAAGTGGACCTTGGGTATTTGACTACCCAAGATGGGTAGTACCTACTATTATCCATAGTCTGGTGGTGGGTTGAGTTTTATTGAGATAAAACACCACATATATATCCTTACAACTTTAATTCTTTCATTCCAAATATAAAGGATCCCATGGATAGAGTACACTAAATTCGTCCTGTTAGCAATGATATACATCTTTTATGTTGGGGGTAAGATAAAATATAGGTCTTCCTCCTTTGTAGTTACAACTTCTATAACTTATTCATTCACATACAAGGACTCCTAACTTTTTACTGCATCAATATAATTATCAAAGATAAAATTTTAAAATAATATTATTGGAAAAGAATTAAAACATGAATAATTTAAATCAAAATATTCCCCTTATTTGTAGGCAGTTTTTAAAGCAGTTTATTCAGGAATAGGCCATTGGAAACTCTCCATGTACTCTCTCCAATAGATATTTGATGGGTATGAGAGCTCTATGTACTTCTCATCAGATGAATTTTTATTTTATTTTTCATTATCCATGGAAAATCAAGATTTGGTTGATTATAAAAAATTTAAACAAGGGGAGTTAATACTCAATTTAGTTTCAATAAAATTAATAAAAATTTGTGTAAAAAAATATTGAATCACTAAGTTTATTTAGATTAAATTTATTTCACATTACTCAAATCCTCTTGGAGTAGGGTTTTAGTGGGTGTAGGAAGGTAGTTGGGCTCCTCTATTATTTCTTAAAATTCCACCACATTGGTGGTTTCTGCTTCTAAGGATATAGAGATATACAGTGGTTTTTTTTCTTATTCTTCAAATATAGAAAGATCATGTAACATTTCAATACTTTCATACTCATTAAAAAATCAATATGTATATTTTTGATCTCTCATATGTACATTAGCAGGTGAGTCTTCATCATCAATCTCATCTAGCTCATCATGGAAGGTCTCAAAATATCTCTTGAGGTGGTTGAATTGGGGATGGTCCTCAAGCATAGCCTCAACCTCTCAAACATATTTATAAGAATTATGAGGAACCAAGGCAAACTCTTTTTATTCCTCAACCACTTATTGATTGAACTTTGGGAAGTAATCCTAGATCTTGGTTAATTTTCGGGCTAATGCTTATAGAATTGGTTACTCCATGTATTCTTTAAGGCACTATATGATCTCATTGAATTCCTCCTCATAGGAAATTCAAATTTGAGTTCCCCTCACCTATGTAGAAAATAAATTTACAGTATATTACATCTATGGGGTGAGTTAGGAAATAGTTTGGGGAAAAATTAATATTTTTTAGTTTATTATTATTTTTATATAATTTTTTAAAATTTTGAATGAAATAAACTATGTAAAAATGAAAAAAATAGTTAGTGAAAGAGAAATTAAATACCCAATAAAGATACTATGTTTTTATGCACCTATCACAAGGTGGTACAAACACTATAATTTATTTTCTATGTATAATAATGGTTGATTAGGTTGTTCACACTTGATTAGCTTTTTCAGTTCAAACAGTCACTATTTATAATTCAATTATTATATTTTTTGGTATTTTCTTATTTTATTAAAGTAATAAAATTTGGATATTTGATAATGGAATGTATAAAATTAATATAAAATATAAAAATGTATTGAAAAAAATGAATACAAGTTAGAGAAGAAAGGAAACTCCCCCAAAGAGTCAATCGGAGAGAACCTTCATTTTCTTTTTTTATATTCACCCGATTAACACACTTCATCATATGTTTAAAAATATTCTTCTAATCTTTTTGTGGATATAAATTACACTAAATGATTATAAATTTACCTATATATGTACCTAATATATCAAGGGATAATGGCCAAAGAATAATGTAACCATTAGATTACCCCACTGTGGATTACACACACCACATATCATCCTCAAATTAACCCAAAGAATACATTGAATATAGAATTGGGTTCTAACACTAGATTACTACCCTAGTATATTCCATAGGTCAGTTACTAATGGTTCTGAGTATAAGAGATCACAATGAATAATGAGAGGGGGAGAGAGAGAATAATGATTGTAAGAACTTCATTAAAATATGTGATGTGAGTTACAGAAAAAGAAAATAAATAAAAAAAGTGGAAAAACTAATCTATATAATAGTAGCATGATTTAATAGTCTGGTGGTTGATTCAAAAAATTTCAATTCTCTATCTTATTTATAAAGTGATGGGGGGGGGATTTAGGTCAAAGATCACAAATTGGGAAGTTGAAAAAATTGAGTCCAAATTAATCCCAATTTTCATGTCACATAGTTGTCCCTCCAAATGATCGAATAAAATATTACTACAGTTTATTGAAATATTATATTTTTTGACTTCTATATAGTGACAAAATTTCAACTTATTACAAGTATGGACATGAAGGTTATTGTTTGAACCCTGAATTTAGGTCCAATTTAAATACTATAGTCCAGCTTGGATTTAGGGGCCCATTATCTCTATGAATGAGTTTAATCCATATTATGGTCATCAATTAAAAAGTTTAGATTTAAATATGTTCAATCATATTTACTTAATTCCAGATCCCTATACATTACAGACTCTGACATGGATCCACATCCATGATGTCCATCTGTGAAATTCCATACAAGGTAACTATGTATGCAAATTCCCTTGCATAGCCAATTTATATGTACAAAAATGTAAAGACCTGGAATTTCCATGTATTTTTTTGAATATATGGAAATTTTACGAGTTTGTGAAAATTGACGGTGGGTGATTCTAAGGCCCGGTGTTCCCGAAATAAATTTCTGAACTTTTTTTGGGTATATTCAGTAAACGTGCGAGCATGTTTTCGTAACTTTTGAATCGGTGCTTGGAATTGAAATCTGAGGGCACCGTTGTACTCACAGTGCCGGTATTCACTTAAGGGGACATTCACCTCAACCGCAGTAGGCCGAGGGTGAAAGATAGAATTTGGGTTTTTCATGAAAGAATAAAATAAAATAAAATTGTGTAAAATTTTATTTTCTTTGAAACTCTTTGTGGATGTTGAGAGGTGGGGACCACCAAAATTAAACTTCCCCTTAAGGTTATAAAGGTGGGGACCACTGAACCTAAAACCTCCCATGAGAGGTCATGGTAGTAGGGACCACCCAAGATTAAAACCCCTTTGAACCTCTCACTTAAATTAGGGAAAGCCTCTTGAACTTCCCCTTGATTAATTATGCCACTCCCTTTAATTAATACACCAACTCAATTAATTAATTTCTCCAATTTGAAATTATGACAACATATTCTATAATGTTGGATAATTCATTTTTGGGTGGATTGGGGGAAGGTTTTTGGCAAAGGAGAAAAAGAGAGATTTTGGGAGAATTAAAGTTCTCCAATGAAGAACTTCACCTCCGAACGAAGAATGACCACCAGAGATCGAAGAATGAAAATACCGACCCCAGGCCAAATCGGAAGCACCTTGAGGATGCAACCAATGTACGAAGTCTTCAATCGATGACTTTCCTTCCCTCCTCATCGATGCCAACAAACAAATCGAGGTAGGGTGGATGTTTGGATTTTTCCCCTTCTCGTTCTTGAAAATTCTTCATGAATAAATGAAGAAATTAAAACTTCTTTCTACCACCCTAACTCAGAGAGTGAGGGCCAAAAAAACATGGTCTGTACTCTCCGCAAATCTTGGTTCTTTTGTGTGTTCTTCGTGATGGAGATGGTGACCGGTGCCGGCGGTTGGCACCGGAGGAACTCGAGAACCGCGATGAAGGCAACGAATGAAGGGCGGCCGGTAAATCTGATTTTCGATGAAGGCACAACACTCCACCACCCCGTGGTGCTTTTCCATCCATGACCACACCACCCACGGTGCTCCGCCGTCCGCGGCCATGCCCCCCGCGGCCTCTGTGCCCTACGACGCTCTGCCGTCCAGCGGCCCACGCTTCCTCGCCACCCACGACACCCCGAGCCGCCCTATGGTTTCACCGCCTGCGGAACCCCACACCACCCTGTGGCCTCGTCTCCCGTAGTTCCCCGCAGTGCCCCTTGGCCTTGCCACCCATGGCCCTGTCGCGCCACCCAGTGGCTCCGCCATCAGCGGCCCCGCTGCGCCGCCACGCGGCTTCACCACCCTCGTGGCCCCGCGCCCTCCTCGCTGTTAGGCTGGGACACCTAGCATGCATTGGGTGGGACTCAGCAGGCCATGATGCCCCACGGGTCGGGCCAGGTCAACCCAGACTGGGTCGGCCCAGGCCGGGTCGGTCCGACCGGGTCAGACTGGACCCAAACCCACTTCGACCCATTTACACTTTTTTGGCCATATCTTTGGCACCGGATGTCCGTTTGATGAACCGTCTGCGGTGCCAGGAACCTTGGAGAGAGACCGTACCTTTGGTATAATTCAATAAGGATTTGGATAAATTTATGTGACGATTAGATTGGATCGAGCATGAATTCAACTGGGCCCTCGGGACTAAAAGGCTAATAACTCACAGACCGGACGTCCTATTGATGCATCGTCTATTGCATTGAGACCCCTATGACATGGAGGTCATGTGAGATACTTCCTAGTGAGAGTTTGTGGTAGTTTGAGTATCAACCAGAGGCTTTTGGAACAAACCCTCCCGGAGACAAGCGAGCGTAGTGCGGGAACCTTGCAGCTGGCTGTGACGTGAAGAATGAAGAGCGATCTTGTGTGGGTCAGCACCTTGCGATCCTGTGTGGGTCGGTACTTAGAAATCTTGTGTGGGTCATCACCTAGGGATCTTGTGTGGTTCGACACCTTGCGATCCTCTGTGGTTCAGCACCTAGCGATCCTGTGTGGGTCAGCATTGAGCGATCCTATGTGGGTTAACACCCTAGCGAACCTGTGTGGGTCAGTACCTTGCGATCCTATGTGGGTCAACACTTAGCGATCTTGTGTGGATCAACACTTAGCGATCCTATGTGGGTCAACACCGAGTGATCCTATTTGGTTTTTCCTCTTAACAGAGTAAGATTATTCAGTAGTAACATATAATCATCTCTACTACTGTACTTATGTTATACATGGTGTGAGCTGAGTTCATACCTGAGCGGTAATTTACTTTGTGGAAATAACTTGGTGGTATCCTTCTGTGTGGCATACATGTGTGGTACTTACCTTCACGGTATTCTTTAATTTGTGGAACAGTTGAGTTTTGGGCTTGAAGTTGGACTCTGTGATTCCTCATTATTGAGATGGGTTTACTTGATAACTTAGGTATATGTATGAGCATATACCTAAGTAGGGTTATCAGTTGTTTCCTTTCTTGGAGGTTTATCCTTTGTGTATTTTGTGAGACCTTGAGGGTCTTGAGGTCCATACTGAGTATCATTATACTCACCCCTGCATGGGCTATGCCTGCACCCTATTATGTCTGGTGCAGACGACAGACAGTGCTGACTGGGGACGGGGGTACCAAGACTGGAGGTAGCTCGGAGGTGGACTTTAGACAAGGCGAACCACAGAGATGGTAATTCTTGAGCTGTACCTACCCTTTAGGTATGATCCATGGTCGACGGTCCAGGAGATGATTTCCACCTATCAGTTGTCTTGTACTTTCCAATTTTCCTTGTACTTTCTAGTTGGGCTGGTATTCTGGCCCCTTTTTACTTACTGTACTCACTCTGTTTACTTTCAATTTACTTGAGTTCGTATCTTACTGTGTTCTTGGTTTTGTGTGTTATAGGTTATAAAGGCAATGAATTCACATTTTTAGGGAATACGCCTTCGGTGCTAGTCTCCAGCCCCTGGGATATGGAAGGCGGGCTTGGGGTAGTCACGAAATGGGCCCCAAGGGATGGTTCGTGACAAATTGGTATCAGAGGAGTTGGTTCTACTGTAGAACATAAGACTCTGATCTTTCTTTTTAATGGAAATAATGTTAAGTTTAGTGAGTGTGGTTATTAGTTTAGGGAATCCAGTGTTGGTGCGGCGACTGACGTATCCATACACCAGGACCTTGACTTCTGATTTCTGACATAGTGCAGGAAAACACTGATTGCATGTGTGTTTTCAAGAGTCTTATTTGTGAACTCTTTGAGTCAAATCACCAGGCATAAATTATTGACCATGGAACACCTATTTCTTTTTAGGATGCCTCCACATAGACTACCAGCTAGGGTTTTAAGAGTAGTACGAACTGATAGCCCACTGAGCGACGAGGCCTCAGTGTAGGACCCTCTTATAGTAGAGGCACCGACAGAGGAACTAGCGGTACCATTACCCGTTGGGACATCGATGCCACTATCCCCATCAATAAAGGGTGTACGCTGCTTGAGCACGTTACATGAGTTCCAGTGCCAGAGGCCACCCCGGTTCAGGGGAGAGATGGACCCGCAGGCAGCTGAGGATTGGTTTTAGTCTATGGTGAGAGTTTTATGACTGATAGGGACACCAACTAATCTCATGGTGATCCTTGCCGCTAGCCTTCTACAGGAAGCGACAGGAATATGGTTGAGCTTGATGTTCCAAGTTCACGATGAGGTGAAGCTTCTCTGGGCAGACATTGAGATCCTATTTCCGGCAGAGTTTGTTCCAGCGACTCTTCGCACAGTGTGCATATAAGAGATACTTCATCTACAGTAGGGCAACATGATTGTGGCTCAGTACTGAGTGAGGTTCACTGACCTGTCACGCTACTCCACTGATATGGTGTGGGACCCATTCTTCAAGGCCCGGGACTTTGATCAGGGACTCAGGCAGGATATCAGGGCTTTAATGATCTCACTCAGCATCCCAACGCAGGTGGGGGTGGTAGAGATATCCCTCTTAGTGGAGATGTTCCTTGTTGAGCAGTCACCAACAGTGAGACCCACCACCAGTCGTCATGTAGTGGAGTCTTCTGTAGCTGGCAGAAAATAGATGAAACAGAGGTCCAAGAGGACCAGACTTACAGGTGGACGACCGCATGATTCAGATTTGGTTGTGTGGGGCACCTGAGGCAGAGCCGGTCATGCTAGGAGCGGGTAGTTCTACACATCCGGTGGGTAGGTTTACATGGATGGTTACTGTCTGACCCGCCGTATAGATGATCAACAGACAGTCGAAGGACCGCCTAGGTAGAGACATAGATTCAACTGAGGAGGTCCGTAGGGAGCAGGAGGACATGGCAGAGGAGCTGGTCATACAGTTGGCGGTGGGTGATGATTCGAGATGTTACCGCCACCACCATTAGGTGTTCCACCCCATCCACAGGAAGAAGGAGGACTGGGGCGAGCTCACCTCTAGGCAGCTGAGGCCTACGATCACGTTTCTCTGGAGATGATTTGAGGTACGATCTGTGTCCACTCCACCTTATTTGTAGTACTTATAGACACAGGT
This sequence comes from Viscum album, assembly GCA_963277665.1. Taxonomy (NCBI): domain Eukaryota; kingdom Viridiplantae; phylum Streptophyta; class Magnoliopsida; order Santalales; family Viscaceae; genus Viscum; species Viscum album. The sequence goes on along the minus strand of OY728123.1, from coordinate 2,065,775,686 downwards.
TCCAGTCATTATTTTATTTCCACTACCCTCATTCGGAGCTCAGAGATTCCGATGGAGTCTTTGGCTCGATCCTTACGGGTAGAGACTCTTACGGGTGGCAGATTCGATGATTATGCACTGGTGCCAACAGTGTGAGATTACTCTAGGAGGTGAGAGCTTCGGCTGGGATCTCTTAATAGCAGCGTTGAGGCCTTATGATGTCATCTTGGGTATGGACTGGTTATCTACAGTCCCTGCTCAGATTGACTATATTAGGTGCAAAGTGCAGTGTGTCCGCATCGATGGGACCAGTTTTTCCTTCACCAGAGAGAAGGGAGCCTTTACAGTACAAGATGGACTTACCCAGAGGAGAGTGCAGCCGATCACTCATCAGTTGGCTATCCTTACCCTCGGAGTGGTTTATGTGGAGAGTCTGATTTATACTATAGTGGTGTACCAGTACACGTATGTCTTCCCTGATGATGTCCAGGGTCTACCTCCTCGAATAGAGGTGGACTTTTACATTGACTTGTACCCCGGGATGAAACTGATATCTACACCAGCATATCGGATGGCTCCCACAGAGCTTCGTGAGCTCCGGGTATAACTAGAGGACTTTCAGGGGAAAAGATTCATTCGGCCTAGTGTTTATCCTTTGGAAGCCCCAATTTTGTTTTCCAAGAAGGAGGATGGGAGCTTGAGGCTTTGTGTTGACTGTTGGATCCTGAACTAGGTGACCGTGAAGAACAAGTACCCACTCTTGAGGATTGATGACCTCTTTGATCAGCTAAAGGGAGCACGGTGGTTCTCAAAGATAAACCTCAGATCAGGCTATCACCAGCTTAGAGTATGAGATGAGGATGTGTAGAAGATGACTTCCAGATGTCGGTACGACCATTATGAGTTCTTAGTTATTCCATTCGGTGTAAAAAACACTCCAGAAGTGTTCATGGGAATCATGAACAGGATCTTTCAGCCATACCTTGATCGCATTGTAGTAGTCTTCATTGATGACATTATTATCTACTAAGCTACCAAGGAGGAGCATGCCTATCATTTGTGGGTAGTACTGGAAACACTCAGAGAGCACCATGTTTATGGTAAGCTCTATAAGTGTCAGTTCTAGATCCGAGTGGTTCAATTTTCGGGACATGTCATATCGGAGGCTGGAGTTGCAGTTGACCCAGTGAATATTGAGGCGGTACTTACTTGGGATCCACCCAGGAGTGTGACGGAAGTACGGAGTTTTCTGGGATTGTCTAGATACTACCAGAGGTTTGTGCCAGATTTATCCGGATTTTCAGCACCTCTATCGCCATTGAAAAAGAAGGGGCAACCCTTCATGTGGTTGGAGAGATTCCAGTGGAGTTTTTAGGAGCCGAGGAAATGGCTGACTATTTCCCCCATCTTAAGGCTTTCAGAAGAGGGTGTAGGGTATGTAGTCTACTGCGATGCATCAGGGAACGAACCCGGATGTGTACTGATGCAGGAGCGAGCAATGATCACTTATGATTCTCGATAGCTGAGACAACATGAGCCGAACTATGCTACCCATGACCTGGAGTTAGCAATAGTGGTCTTCGCCTTGAAGATTTGGTGACATTACTTGATGGGAAAGCGTTTTACAGTCTACTCTGATCAGAAGAGTATCAGATATATCTTCTCTCAGAAGGACCTGAAACTGAGATAGCGACATTGGCTTGAGTTCCTACAGGACTATGACTTCAAGATATTCTATACTTCTAGGAAGGGGAATGTTGTAGCAGATGCACTCAGTTGGTGATCTGTTATACAACTGCTAGGTGAGTCGACGGATCAGTTGGCTGCTTTGCAGATATCCTTCGTAAAACGTGAAGGAGAAGCTTTCCTTCAGTCTCTTACAGTCAATCCCCCACTTCTTCAATGACTTAGGGAGGAGCAGCTTGGGAACACTGACTGCGAGACACGACGTGCTCAGATATCCACAGGACAGGCACCTGATGGATTTTCTAATGGTGGGGAGGACATCATCCTCTTCAAAGGACTTACCATGGTACCAGTGTCTCTTCTAGAGGAAGTGATGAAGGAGCTCCACACATCCCCTCTAGTGGTACATCTAGGAGTAGAGAAGATGTACCAGGATCTCCGACGACAGCACTGGTGGCCGGGAATGAAGAAAGAAGTAGCAGAGTTTATCTCTCGGTGCCTCACTTGTCAGCAAGTGAAGGCGGAGCATCAGGTACCAGCAGGTTTGGTTCAGCCTTTGGAGGTCCCAGAGTGGAAGTGGGACGGGATATCCATGGACTTCATGATGGGACTTACATGTACATCTATAGGTCATGACTCTATCAGGGTGATCGTCGACCGACTCTCCAAGTCGTCCCACTTCCTACCGATCAGAGAGCAGGGTTCAGTATAGAGCTTTGGACGCCTCTATGTGAAGGAGATTATACGGCTTCATGGAGTACCCTCGACAATTGTCTTTGATTGTGATACAGGTTTTACTCCCTAGCTATGGAAGGGGTTGCAGGAGGCTTTTGGGACGCAACTTCGTTTGAGCACCGCCTTCCATCCTCAGACAGATGGTCAGACTGAGCGGACCATACAGACCCTCGAGGACATGCAACGTGATTTCATCCTCGACTTTGGTCGCAGCAGGGAGGATCACTTTCCTTTGGTGGAGTTTCCATACAACAACAGTTATCACTCCACCATTGGGATGGAACCTTTTGAGATGTTGTATGGGCAACCTTGCAGATCACCTTTGTACTGGACTGACCCAGGGGAGTCAGCACTAGTGGGACTGAGATGGTACGCATTACCAAGGAGAAGGTGCAGATCATCCAGGAGCTGATGAAGACTACATAGATCAGGAATAAGTCATATGCCGATAGGAGATAGAGAACTCTGGAGTTCAAGGATGGCGACCATGTCTTTCAACGGGTCTCACCTCAATGAGGTTTGTGGAGATTTGGCCGAGGTGGCAAGTTATCTCCGAGGTTTATCAGACTTTTCAGGTCCTCAGTAGAGTTGGCGAGGTGGCTTACCGCTTAGATCTTCCACCTTAGTTGCACCGGGTGCATGAAGTCTTCCACGTATCCCAGCTGAAGAGATAAATGCACCATCTTTCTCACATCATCGACCACGGCAAGCTAGACATTGACGATCACTACCACAAAAACAGTTTTTCCCAGCGCCAACCTTTATCATCGCTAACGAAAAAGCGCTGATAAAGGGGGGTACCTATATCACCGCTAAAAAAAGCACTGATAAAGGGTACCTTTACCAACCCTAAAGAAAGTACTGATAAAAGTACCCCTTTATCAACGCTTTTTTTAGTGCTGATAAAGGTACCACTTTTATCAGCGCTTTTTTTAGCGCTGATAAAGGGACCCCCTTTATCAGCGCTTTTTTTAGTAGCGTTGATAAAGGGAGGCCTTTATCAGCACTTTTTTTAAAAGCGAAAGGGTCGAATTCAAAAAAAACTAATTAAAAATAATATATAAATATATAAATATAGTTATATTGATATAAATATAATATATAAATTTTAAATATATTTTAGATAAGTATAAATATACATTTACACTTAATATACTTAATATATAAGATATTTAGTAAAAATGGCTTATAAAAAAAATTTAAAAATATTTTTAATTAATAATTTTCTAATTATTATGGAGTAATAGTCATTTAATAACAATTTGAAGACTAAAAAAATTAAAAAAAATTAAAAAAAGATCCAAAATATGTTGAAAACGCAACTCAAACTTCAAATGGCCATAAATTTTGATCCGGGTGTCCGCTTGAGCTCTACCACATATCAAATCAAAGCCTGCGATGAGCTCTATGTGTTAATAATATAGGAAAAGCCTTTTTCTCATTTTTCAAGGCCAAAAAAGGCCCGAAAGGCCTCCAAAACTGAGTTTTTAGTCAGGATACCCCGATTTTTTAACATTTTGTGGATTTTCAGCCTCATTTAAGGGGGTATTTTTGGGTTTTTTTTGGTGAGGACTGAATTTATTCCAAGGTATTACATTCATATTGATATTATGTCTTTGAAATTTTATCATTTTTCATAATGCACTACTATTTATAATCAAATATATAACAAAATATACATATTTTTTATATATTCACACATAAAAATTTAATTATAAATATAAATAATAAAATATATTTACATATAAAATATATTCGCTTTATCTAAATAATAACTAATATCCATTTTATTTAAAGTACCAATATATAAATATTTATATACCTATATATTAATCTAACTATATATATACATATATTAATCTAACTATATATATATATATATTAATATAACTACATATATATGTTAATATTACTATAAATATATATATTAATATCACTATAAATATATATATTAATATAAATATATATTACTATACGAATAAATTTAACTAAATAAATATATATATATAGATATATATTAATATAATTATATATAAAAAAAATATATATGCTTTATCTAAATAATAACTAATATCCATTTTATTTAAAATACCAATATATGAATATTTATATGACTATATATTAATATAACTATATATATTACTATAACTATATATATATTAATATAACTATATATATATATATTAATATAACTATAAATATATATATTAATATAACTATATATATATATATATATTAATATAAATATATATTATTATATGAATAAATATAACTAAATATATATATATATATAAATAGATATATCACAAATAAGAGAATAAATCAATATAGGGGATGGGCAAAGACTTCAGGCACGCAGGGGGGAGGTCTCGAGATCAAATCCAGGTGGAGGTAGGGGCACAGGCGCATGGGTGAATTTAAGGGGCTATCACTGATAAAGGTGGTGTATAACACTGATAAAGGGTGGAGGGGTTACGTGTGCGCACTAGAGGGTGCAGGAAAGTGCTGATAAAGGGGGGCTCAAGTGCTGTAAAAATCCCCCCTGCCCCAAGATTTCCTGGATTTTTTGTAATTTTTTTAAACTTTTATCAGCGCTAAAAAAAGTGCTGATAAAAGGGGTCTTTTATCAGTGCTAAAAATAAAGCACTGATAAAGGACCCTTTTATGAGCGCTTCATTTTAGCACTGATAAAAGACACCTTTTATCAGTTCTTTTTTTTAGCGCTGATAAAAGGGGTCTTTATTAGCGCTTTTCAGAGTGCTGATAAAGGGGAACCCCCCTTTATATTCACCAGCTTTAACCGCTCTTTTTTAGCGCTATTAAAGGCGATTTTTAGCACTGATAAAAGGGGTATTTGTAGTAGTGGATGGGGATACTTTTAAGAAGGTTCTAGTAGAGATTGAGTATCGACAGGAGCAGGTCCTTCGTGGGTGGTCGATACCTCTTGTGCTCGTTCGTTGGCAGCACGAGAACCTTAAGGAGAGTAAATTGGAGAGGGAGGCTCAAATTTGTGCTCGATACCCCCAATTGTTTCCTTAGTTTGAGTTGTGTCTTATGGGGACACAAAGCCCTGAGGTGGAGAAAATGTAAAGACCCAGAATTTTCATGTAATGTTTTTAATATATAAGAATTTTACAAGTCCGTGAAAATTGACGACGCGTTATTCCAAGGACCGGTGTGCCCATAATGAATTTCTGAACCTTTTTTCGGGTACTTTCAGTAAACGTGCGAGCAAGATTTTGTAACTTTTGAACCGGTGCTCAAAATTGAAATCTGAGGGCACCGTTGTACTCGTAGCACCAATATTCACTTAGGGGGACCTTCACCTTGACCGCAGTAGGTCGAGGGTGAAAGATAGAATTTGGGTTTTTTGTGAAAGAATAAAATAAAATAAAATGGTGTAACATTTTATTTTCTTTGAAAATCCTTGTGGATTTTGAGAGGTGGGGACCACCAGAATTAAACCTCTCACTGAGGTTATAGAGGTGGGGACCACCAAACCTAAAACCTCCCATTAGAGGTTATGGTGGTTGGGAACACCCAAGATTAAAACCCCTTTGAACCTCCCACTTAAATGAGGGGAATCTTCTTGAACTTCCCATTGATTAATTATGCCACCCCCCTTTAATTAATACACCAACTCAATTAACTAATTTTTCCAATTTAAAATTATTACAACATATTCTATAATGTTGGATAATTACATTTTGGGTGGATTGGGGGAAGGTTTTTTGGTAAAGGATAAGGAGAGAGATTTTGGGAGAATTAAAGTTCTCCAATAAAGAACTTCACATCCCAACGAAGAACAACCACCAGAGACTGAAGAACGAGGAAACTGACCCCGGGCCAGATTGGAAGCACCTTGTAGAGGCAACCAACGTAGGACATCTTCAATCGATGACTGTCCTTCCCTCATCATCGACATCAACAAACAAATCGAGGTAGTGTGGATGTTCGAATTTGTCCCCTTCCTGTTCTTGACAATTCTTCGTGAATCAAGGAAGAAATTATAACCACTTGTTTCCACCCTAATGCGAAGAGTGCTGGCCAAAAAAACATGGATCATCCTCTCTGTAAATCTTGGATCTTTTTTGTGTTCTTCAAGATGGTGACGATGACCGATGCCAGTGGTAGGCACCAGAGGAACTCAAGAACCATGACGAAGGCAACAAATAAAGGGCGGCCGGTCAAGTCGGCCGTCGATGAATGCATGGCACTCCGCTAGCCTACGACGCTCCACTATATGTGGCTATGCCACCCAAGGCGCTCCGTCGTCCACAACCATGCCGCCCACAAACTCAGCGCCCTACAACACTCCGCCATCTAGCGACCCCCACGGCCTCCCTGCCCGCGACACCCCGTGCCGCCCCACGACGCCCCATGCTACCCCATGCCACCTAGAGGCCTCAACACCTGTGGCACCCCGTGGTGCCCTATGCCCCCCCGCGCCTCCCTATGGCCTTGCTGCCCGCGACCACCTGCGTTGCCCTGCGGCCTTGCCGCGCCGCCCCACGGCTTCGCGGTCCGCGGACCCGCCGTGCTGCCTCTTTGATTCGTAGCCCTCGCGGCTCTGTGGCTTTCATGCCACCAGGCTGGACCCTGCAGGTTGAGCCAGGTCAACCCATACTGGGTCGGGCCAGGTCGGTCTGATCAGGTCGGATCGGACCCGGACCCACTTCGACCCATGTACGCTCTTTTGGCCATATCTTTGGCACCGAACGTCCATTTGACGAACCATCTATGGTGCAGGGAACCTTGGAGAGAGACGGTCCCTTTGGTATACTACACTAGGGATTTGGATAAATATGGGGAATGGAAGGTTGGATCGAGCACGAATCCAACCAGGCCCTCGAGACTAAATGGCTAATAAATCACAGACCGGGCGTATGATTGATGCACCTTCTATTGCGTTGAGACCCCCATGATGTGGCGTTCCTTTGAAATAATTTCTCATGAGACTTCATGGAAGTTGGATTATCAACCAGAGGCCTGTGTAACAGACCCTCCCGAAGAAAAGCGAGCATAGTGCGGAAACCCTGTAGCTGGCAGTGACATGAAGAATGAAGAGCGATCCTGTGTGGGTCAGCAACTTGGGATCTTGTGTGGGTCTGCACTTAGCGATCTTGTGTGTGTCACCACCTAGAGATCCTGTGTGGGTCAGAACCTTGTGATCTTGTTTGGGTCAGCACCTAGCGATCCTGTGTGGGTTAGCACTGAGCGATCCTGTGTGGGTCAGCACCTAGAGATCCTATGTGGGTTAGCACCTTGCGATCCTGTGTGGGTTAGTACTTAGCGATCCTATGTGAGTCAACACCTAGGGATCCTGTTTGGGTCATCACCGAGTGATCCTATGTGGGTATGCATCTTAACAGAGTAAGATGATTCATTTGTTACAACTAATCATCTCTACTACTGTACTTAAGTTATACCTGGTGTGAGCTGAGTTCGTACCTGAGTAGTACTTTCCTTTGTGTCAATACTTTGGTGGTATCCTTCTGTGTGGCGTAACTTTGTGGTACTTACTTTCACGGTATTCCTTTCATTATGGAACAATTGATATTTGGGCTTGAAGTTGGACTATGTGTTTCCTCATGATTGAGATGGGTTTACTTGATAACTTAGGTATATGTATGGGAATATACCTAAGTAGGGTTATTAGTTGTTTCCATTCTTGGCGGTTTATCCTTTGTGAATTTTGTGTGACCTTGAGGGTCTTGGGGTCCCTACTGAGTATCATTATACTCACTTCTGCATGGGCTATGCCCGCACCCTATTGTGTTTGGTGCAGACGATGGATAAAGCTGACTGAGGATGAGGGTACCATGACTGGAGGTAGCTCAGAGGTGGATGTTAGACGAGGCAAACCATAGAGATGGTCGTTCGTGAGTTGTACCTACCCTTCAGGTAGGATCTGTGGAGGACAATTCAGGAGTTTCTTTCCACCTATCAGTCGTCTTGTACTTTCCAGTTTTCCTTGTAATTTCCAATTGGGGTGGTATTCTGGCCCCTTTTTACTTACTGTACTCACTCTGTTTACCTTCAGTTTACATGAGTTCGTATCTTGCTCTGTTCTTGGTTGTGTGTGTTACAGGTTATAAAGGAAATGTCTTCCCAGTTTTAGGGAATACTCCTTCAGTGTTAGTCACCAGTCCTGGCCTATGGAAGGTGGGCTTGGGGTAGTCACGACACAGGCCCCAGGGGACGAGTCGTGACAAAAAATCACTATATAGAAAAAATCTCCATTCAGGAGTCAATTCATATCTGAATTACCTTGTCCAAACAAATTATATATGTGAAAATCACTTTGTAACTGAAGTTCACAAACACAAATCACTACGTAGCACGAATTCCCATACATGAATCATTATGTACGTGAATCGGTGGTTCGAACGAATTCATAGACTTCTCCTTTTCAGATCCAATCTACATAGATTCTTTATAATGGACTCTAGATATATAAAATAATCATCAACAGATCATAAATAAATATACTTTTTTCTAATAATTACAAATATAAAATAAACAATTAAAAATCATGTTTTTAATCCACTTTTATAATTTCACCCAAATTACTCATATATACTGAATGTGTGATAATTAACTTGAAAATGAGAAATTGGTGGGATTAAAATAATTAAAATTCCAAGATAAATAATTAAAAATATTGACTCTTTCAAATTCTTCTCACTTTGTCAGCATCCATACCCTTCTTGATTATCTGGGAATTGCGTAGGACCTCCAGATATGTCATTAGGTCAAAGATCCTGACTAGGAACCTCTGATATTATCGAAGCATAATATTAAACCTTCACAACTTTTTTACATTATTTCTATCCAAAAATAATAATGAGACAAAGAAATTCCAAGAAATTATAAGAATCAGTAGATACCAACATTTTCCCCTTCTGAAGATCCATAAACACCTGAGCTTAATCTAGTTTTAGCATATCTAGGAAAAATTTTCCAATGAAATTATATTTGAAGGTATCCCAAGTCAAACTCTCGCACCAACCTATCGAGACCATGACACCCCACCATATTATCATAGGTCCCTGAAGCATGAAGAATCCAGATTAACACATCGATCCTCTAGAGTCTCCACAAGATCAATGATTTTCTTAGTGATCAATACAATCGTTAGTATCCTGGGGTCGTCCAGTAACTAGTAAGGATGTGGATTATAAATCTAGAAATTCTGAGCATAATAGACCATTTCTTTATGATCTCCTTCACCTTGAAAATGCACTACGCATAAGACTTATGGTTGAATTAGTTAAGCTGCCAAAACCACTGGAGAGAGTGTGGGAGCATGATCAACATCATCTTTCTATAGGTCTAGTGGTAGGATAGAAACATCCTCCATTAAAAAGGTAATTCTATCCCACAATACTAGGTAGTCTTGTAAGGTGACTTCAAGGTTTAATTATCCAAAATTATGAACAAACAATTAGAAATTCCTATATTAGATCACATAGGATAAAAAATAAAATAGTTTATAGGTTCACACAAGAGATTCCGGCTAGAAAACTGATAAAACACTATTTTGTTGAATATGTTATTGATAATAAATGATATAATTTCCTCACATTGTGTTAAATATGTTTACTTATAAAATATTTGGGATTTGATCATTCATTTGAAAATTTGGAGAAAATTCCAGTTTTACCCTTTATAGTGCACTGTAGTATTTCGAAGATAAATATTGTTATATTTATTATTTGAATTTGAAATTTTTTAACAGTGTTACTAACTTAATTTTATACAACTTTAATTCAGGACACTAGAGCTAAAAAGTGCATGTGGATGGAGTAAATGGGTCATTAATCCAATGGTGGTCTGGACTCGGCAGAATGGACATGAGTTCTGTATTTGGGCCATATCGTCTTCATCCGGGATTGGATTGAGCCCAAAATTTGGGATAATCTCGGAGACATGATTTTACACAAATAATAATTCTGGAAGGCTGGTCAATTCACGCGTTTTGAAGGTCAACTAGGTGGTGAAACTGGAAATAAAATATTTGGCAGAGTTTTTCATTTCACACTTAAAAAGTTATGTATCCCTAGCCCTCACAAACTGTATTTAAAGGGGGTTTTAACTCTTTGAGAGTTCTGGTAGAGGCTTTGGAAGGTGTGTCCAAAAGGGTGTCTCTTGGGATCCTGTCAAAACTCTTGGAAGAAGTAAGCCTTTGTGAAAACCTCTCTTCCAAAAAGGCTCTCCTCTCCCACCTCTTCTTTGTATTTCTTTTATTTCATGTTTGTTTCTTGAATTTTTCTTCAAATAATCTTCTGTGTTCTTACCTCTTATTCTTCTCTTAATCTTCTTAATTGGGTTGGAATAAAGAGTGGAGACAAGATTGAGTTCTACCCTTTCAATCCTTTGCTTATGCAAAACGTCTCCACGATGACTACACCACCAATGGAAGAGTAGTTCTTTTTAGTAATCGATCGACCTCTATCCTTCTTCATTTAATTATTTTGAATCATTGAGATACCGTAATTCACTTAATATGATCCATGAATTGTGTTTTTAAATTGTAAGAAACTAAGCAAGAAGTTGAAAAATTAACACAAAACATGCGAGGTCGGGAATTGTGTAAATTGTGAGAGCGCAATCTTAATCGGTAATACAAGACCATACGGGATAAATTTCGTAGAATTAAAATATAATCCCTAAACACAATTCGTCCTCATTTCTAGAATGTATATGTGCTCTAATTAACCACTGAACATAAGCTAACCTTAGAACAACAATCAAAGCAGGGTGCTGCGATTGCGTGTTCCGAAGCTAGCCTAGGGTTTAAGTAATTCATCTTTGTGGTTAAGTTAACTCTCGTAGGGTTCGAGGATAACAAATTAGGGGATCATAATTAAGTGGATATTTATTTAAATGATAATGATTAATAAATGAATGAATAGGTAGAGTTAGATCGATTACGCCTTTAAAATATTTTCTAAAAAAAACATCTTTTGTTGTGTCATTTTAATCGAACTTCATTTCAAAACTAAAAACAAAAAAATATACAATCTTCTTCCAGAAAACTTCTTCTAGATTCATGAACTATAACCAACCCCCATCCTTTCAAATAGTTTTTTTCTTCTCTTTTATTTTATTTTATAATACCTTTAAAAGTTGTTTTAAATCTACTTCCTCCTTTGAGAGACAACCTTGGTCAGCCACTCTACTTCACCTAAGTACCCACTACTGGAATTTAGGATTTTCCCAACGGTAGTATACCAATGGTTTACTTAAACCGTTGGTATAGTGAGCCTTTGCCAACGGTTTAACAAAACCGTTGGCAAAGGGAATTTCGGTGGACCCTTTTCCCAACGGTTCACTGGAACCGTTGGGAAAGGGGTGCTATATTCACACCTTTCCCAACGGTTCAGTGAAATCGTTGGGAAAACTCAAACCTTTCCCAACGGTTCACTGGAACCGTTGGGAAAGGGGTTCTAAACTCACAAATTTCCCAACGGTTCACTGGAACCGTTGGGAAATGTGTGCCTTTGCCAACGGTTTTTATAAACCGTTGGCAAAGGTTTCCCCCAAATTCCAGATCGGGATCTCCTCTCCCCATTCGGACAGAGCCCTAATCCATTCGCTCCGCTGCTCTCTTGAACCCCATCCGAATCCACTTCTCTCGCGAATCCGAACACCAGCACCCCCCCATCCCAATAGGTACACCCCCATACAAATAGGTAAAATTTGATCTCAACCATATTGTTGTAGTTGTTTTAATGAATAGATTTTTTCCAGGTGTTGGTGGTTTAATTGATTATTGAAATTAATATCTAAATAGGATATTTTTTTGTGTTTGTGAAGACTTCTTTAATGTTTTTGTATTCTATGTTTGGAAGGAGAGTGTTCAAAACATGTAAATCAGAGTTGGGGGAGGCTATCGTGAACGTTTACATGTTTTGGATAATGGATTGTGGGAATTATGGATTGTGTTCAAACCAATTTGATATGTTTTGGATAATGGATTGTGGGGGTAGGGGGTGTCCACGAGGGTGGGTGGGTTGTCCACGGGGGTGGGCGGGGGTGTTCACGGGGGTGGGAAGGCTGTCCACGGGGGTGGGCGGGGCTGTCGAGGGGGTGTGGGCTGTCCTGGGGGTCTGGGTGGGGTGTCCTGGTGGGGGGAGGGGTGTGTGGGGGTGTCCAGGGGGTGGTATGTCTAGGTGGTGGTGGTGGGTTGCAGGGGAGGGGTGTGGGCTGTTTGGGAGGGTGGGAGGGGCTATCCAGGGGGTACGGGGTGTACAGGGGGGTACGGGGGTGGTCGGGCTGTCAAGGAGGGGTGGGCGGGCCTGTCCAGGGGGGGTGGGTGGGCTGGCCACAGGGGGTAGGGGTGTCCAGGGGGGTGGGCAGGCTATCCAAGCGGGTGGGGGCTGTCCATAGGGAGAAGGGGTGTCGAGGGGGGTGGGTGGGCTGTCCACGGGGGTGGTTGGGCTGTCTAGGGGGTAGGGGGCGTCCACGGGGGTGGGGTGGGTTGTCACGGGGGTGGGCGGGGCTGTCCACAGGGGTGGGAAAGGCTGTCCACGGTGGTGGGCGGGGCTGTCCAGGGGGTGTGGGCTGTCCTGGGGGTCTGGGTGGGGTGTCCTGGTGGGGGAGGGGTGTGTGGGGTGTCCAGGGGGGGTTGGTATGTCTAGGTGGTGGTGGTGGGGTTGCAGGGGAGGGGTGTGTGGGCTGTTTGGGAGGGTGGACGGGGCTATCCCGGGGGGGGGGGGGGGGGTACGGGGTGTCCAGGGGGTACGGGGGTGGGCGGGCTGTCCACAAGGGTGGACGGGCTGTCCACAAGGGTGGCCGGGCTGTCAAGGAGGGGTGGGCGGGCTTGTCCAGGGGGGGTGGGTGGGCTGGCCACAGGGGGTAGGGGTGTCCAGGGGGTGGGCGGGCTATCCAAGGGGGTGGGGGCTATCCATAGGGAGAAGGGGTGTCGAGGGGGTGGGTGGGCTGTCCACGGGGGTGGTTGGGCTGTTTAGGGGGTAGGGGCGTCCACGGGGGTGGGTGGGTTGTCCACGGGGGTGGGCGGGGCTGTCCACGGGGGTGGGAAAGGCTGTCCACGGGGGTGGGCGGGGGCTGTCCAGGGGGTGTGGGCTGTCCTGGGGTCTGGGTGGGGTGTCCTGGTGGGGGAGGGGTGTGTGGGGTGTCCAGGGGTTGGTATGTCTAGGTGGTGGTGGTGGGGTTGCAAGGGAGGGGGGTGTGGGCTGTTTGGGAGGGTGGGCGGGGCTATCCCAGGGGGGTACGGGGTGTCCAGAGGGGTACGGGGGTGGGCGGGCTGTCCACAAGGGTGGACGGGCTATCCACGGGGGTGGTCGGGCTGTCAAGGAGGGGTGGGCGGGCTGTCCAGGGGGGTGGGTGGGCTGGCCACAGGGGGTGGCCGTGCTCTCGTGAACCCCCCGTCCGAACATCATCGACCCCCGTGGACAACCCACCTTTTATCCCAAATTCCATAGATTTATACTTATTTTATTATATTATGTCTCAAATTATCTAAAATATGTGTTTGATGTCTTCACGTGACCTATCCTAATTCCTTCTCATAATCTATAGTGATCATGGAAGATCCCATGCATGATTCATGATCACTCAAATTATTCTGCAGATCATACATAATGGAAGCCTTACAGGATGTGAGATGATTATATCTATGAAATCTACTCAGGTACCTGGTGAGGAAGTGCATATTAATTCAAAAAGGTAAATCGCATATGAGGATACCCTACTAATATGGTTATGGGATGAGGCATGCTCTGATGTGATAACACATTAAGTTCTTGTTGGTTTTACATTTTTTCAATAACACATTAGTATGTTTTTTTCACATGTGTAGTTGATACCATGATTATTTTCTTCCTTTATCGTTTACTTAAATGTATTTTCTATTAAAGTTCAATCCTATTGAATTGTTTATGACAAAATGACTTATATGAATTTTTTTACAGAATGGACAGAAGTTGGATGTATGAAACCGATCGTATCTCAAGCGATTTTCAAAACAATTTGGAGAGCTTTATAGATTTTGCATTTCACAATGCTTCAGATAGTGGTCGCATACACTGCCCATGTTCCAATTGTGTTGGTAGACCTTGGTTGAGTCGTGAAGAAGTCAGCTACCACATAACCAAAAATGGTTTTCAAGCAAACTAGTTTGTGTGGTATCACAATGGGGAGAAAATGAAATCTCAAATTGGTGATGATCGAAATAAAAGGACTGGAATGGAGAATTTGTTAGATGATCGGTTTCCGTTTATTCGTCATCATGAAAAAGAAAGGATTTCGACTCAAGAAGACGTCGATATGAGGACAACTGATGCATCTAGTGAAAATGATGATATTGATAGGGTGAAAAAATTGAATGATTCTGCCACGACTCCAGTATATCGACAATGCGATAAAATGAAAAAGCTGGAATTTTTAATCCGATTGTTTCATGGAAAAACTATGTATGGGATTTCTAATACAGCAATCGATTACATTCTTACCCTCTTGAAGGATTTACTTCCAGATGATGCAGATATTCCCTCAAACCACTATATGGCATGGAAGTTAGTTGAAGAACTTGGATTTTCCAGAAACAAAATTCATGCTTGCCCGAAAGATTGCAGTTTATTCTGGGAAGAAACCGCTGAACGAAATGAATTTATAAAATGTGGCACATCCCGCTGGAAGTCAAAATCTGATGGAACACCATCCCGCGTTCCACAGAAAGTAATGTGGCACTTTCCATTGATCCCCAGACTCCAGAATCTTTTTATGTCTGATGACATATCATTAAAAATGAGATGGCATAATACCGAGAGAAAGAAGACTAATGATGAGTTGGTTCATCCTGCAGATGGATTTGCATGGCAGAGATTTGATGCTCGACATCCTGATTTTGCAGCTGACGTGCGTAATGTGAGGCTGGGTCTTTCATGTGACGGTTTTAATTCGTTTGGGAAGATGCTTACTTCGCACAGCACATGGCCAGTTTTTATACACATTCATAATCTTCCCCCATGGTTGTCTATGAAAAAATCTTTCACTTTCATGAGTATACTCATATCTGGTCCTTCTGATCCTGGCATTGATATTGATGTATACATGCAACCTTTAATAAAAGAGTTGAAACTTCTTTGGGATGTGGGTGTGCACACATACGATGCATGTTCGAAAGACATATTTCAGATGCGTGCTGCGCTTATGTGGACGATCAATGATTTTCCAGCTTATGCAATGATGTTTGGATGGAGCACGAAGGGAAAACTGTCATGTCCAGTTTGTATGAAGAATACATGATCTAGAAGACTGAAACATCGTTGTAGTTTCAGTTTTATGGGACATCGACGATTTTTTCCAAAGGATCATCCATATAGAATGAATCGTCGAAGATTTGATAAATACTATAGAGACCGATGATCCACCTCAGCATATGTCTGGAACTGATGTGCTTAATGAATTGAAAGATTTCAGTTTTTCGTTCGGGAAGCGTCAAATGAAATATGGAAAGAGAAAGAATGTTTCCACAAAAACCTGTTACAATTGGAGGAAGAGGAGTATCTTTTTTGATTTGCCTTATTGGTCAACCAATTTGCTATGTCATTGCTTAGACGTAATGCATATTGAAAAGAATATATGTGAAATGTTGCTTTCAGTTCTTCTAATTTTCAAGGGGAATACAAAAGATGATTTACGATCTCGACGTGACTTGGTGGATTGGGGAATCAGACCAGAATTGCATCCTGTGCGTATCAGTGAAAATAAATGGCAACTTCCATGTGCTTCTTATGTGATGAAACCTACTGAAAAAAAAACAATTTTTGGAAGTATTAGAGACTATTAGAGTTCCTGATGGCTATTCAAGGAACATATCTAAACGGGTCAACAGAAGAGAGTTGAAGCTAAAATCTTTGAAGACTCATGATTATCACGTTCTACTGCATGAGTGCTTCCAATAGCAATCCGTCATCTTTTGTCCAATAATGTAAGGGTGGTGTTATTCGGTTGTGCATTTGTTTAGAGATCTTTGTGCTAAGAAGTTGTCCAAGTCTTTCTTGAAAAAAATGTTGACAGATGCCCCATTAATTTTGTGTGAGTTGGAGAAAATATTTCCCCCCATCATTTTTCACATGCATGCTGCATCTGACTGTCCATATTCCAACTGAAATACTTCTCGGAGGACCTGTTTCTTTTCGTTGGATGTATCCAACTGAAAGAAATATGTTCACATTAAATTCTTATGTTCGAAACAAGAATCATCCCGAAGGTTCTATCGTGAACGGTTACTTAGCTCAAGAATGTATGGATTTCTGTTCAATGTATTTGTCTGATCTTACTACAAGAATGAACAGACCAATGAGAAATGAAGAAGAACAATATGAGAAAATTGAACCCAGTTTTCCATCACTTCCTCAAACAGGAGGAATTCCTGGATCATATACATTGAAGACATTAAGCCTTGAAGAGCGGGAGATGGCACATCACACAGTTTTATTCAACTGTGATTTGTTCGATGACTATATCAGGTAACAAATTGAATATGTATATCTTACATATATATCTGTTAAACTATTCATATTTTTTTATCTACAGGGAACATAAAACAATTATAAATAGGAAGCATCATTCTTTATCTTTGATAAGGAGAGAGACTTTGCATATCAAAGAATTTTCTGCTTGGTTAAAATTGAAGGTAAAAATATTACTGTTTAAATTAATTATTTCAATATTTACTTAAGTTTAACTGTCATTTATATTGCAGGTATTGAGTTTGTCTGCTGACTCTGTCTCTGAGGAAATAAGAGCTTTGGCTTTTGGTCCCAATACCGTGGTTCGTGATTGTAAATCAATTGTTATCAATGGGTACAGATTTATTGTCACTGAACAAGCCAAAAACATGAGAACACAACATGATGGTATTATGGTTACTGCCACAACAGATTGTTATGCCAGTGCATCAGATAGTAGACCGTGACTTGAAAATGTTGGTTATTATGGAGTCGTTGAGAAAATAATAATATTGGATTATTACTCTCATGGACGAGTCATAATGATGAAATGCCATTGGTTTGATTCGATGACGAGACATGGAACATTTATTGATGATTGTGGATTTCGAGTAATTAATATGACCCGCACTCTTGCAACCGAAGAACCATATGTGTTGGCATCAATGTCTAAACAAGTTTTTTATGTCAAAGATCAACTTCAACCTGAATTTGGGGTCATAGTTGAAGTAATTCCAAGACATATTTTTGATGATGCTGATGATGGAATTGACACTGTCCCTATTGCCATTGGAACCAATCCATTTATTTCTTTTGATGACTCCAATAGCTCAATTGTCAGATTTGATTGTGAACCTGAAGTTGTGGTTGGAAATATATAGAATCATTCATCCATGTTCTCAATTCTTTTGGTTTACCTCGAGTTGGGTTGTTAAGGTTGGTAATATTCATATTTATTTAGTATTGATCACAAATATGTTTTAGCTGACTTGACCGTTATGTGAATTTTCAATGTTTATTGGTTGTTGTTTTATTTGAATTGCATTTTCTAATTTGGAATTGAACTGTATTCAAACCAAATCAGACAATATTTCTAACTTGGTGAACATTACAACTTGTATGTTTTATTAAATTCATTCAAGCTCTTCTAAAACAATTGATAGCTAAATTACCAATAAATCCCCTCATTCCCTCATATATTTAGTTTTTTGGTTTACACATTAATTTTATTTTTCAAATTAATTACATATTTGTTTTCAAATGCAGGAAATGCAGCCAATTGAAGAGAGACGGAGAAAAAAAAATGGCGGAGAACAATCGTCGGATAGAGGAGATGGGCATTCCACCATTAGTGCCTACAGTGAGTACTTTATTTCAAATATATATATATATATATATATATATATATATATATTTACAGAATATATAATGTCATGTGATTAATTTTTTTTCTAAACTTTTTTGTAGGATCCACCATTACGTCGACAGTTATTCGACGAGGAGCCTAGTACTGGTCCTAGTACTCAGGCCGGTGGTACGAGGAGGGTTCGTACCAGAGGTGGACGTAGAGCTGCGCATGCCCGACTAGACCCTGCCCCTCCCACTGACATTTCAGCCTTCCCACATTCTGATCCCGGTGTGTCGTTAAGGACACACGGGGTATTTAGGCCTCCCATGTTTTCACTACCTTCTGCATCTTCTGCCCCATCATTTTCACATCCCATGATGATTCCCACTCCCCAGTCAGCATCAGGTTATACAGCTGTTCCATCTTCTTTTCCTTCTACTTCTGTCTCTTCGAGCTTTTATATTCCATCGTCTTCGACTCCTGTTCCACCAGAGGGTGTTCTATCAGGTTCTGTGGATCCGGCGCCACTCATTGATCAGACTAGCGCAGGTATATTTATAAAACCCTAACAATTTTTTATATAAATATTTATTTTCATTATAACATGTTTTGATAAAATATTTGTTTTTCTTTCATGACAGATACATCTACTGACAGGAGGCGGGGGCGGGGCCGTACACGCATGCGTTCGGTGTAGAACCGTCGCACACAGGTTATGGTGGAATATAATGAATACAATCAGATGGTTGAGAAAACAGGGCAGCAATGTCGGAGTTTTCTGGGTGACGCTTGCCAAATACTCCGACATCATTCCCGTCATCCGCTGTCATGGAGACATTTGCCACATGAGGTCAAAGATAGAGCTTGGGCAGAGATATGGGTAAAAAAATCTGTTGTATTTAATGCCATGAATTATTTTTGTATTTATATGAATTAATATTTTGATTTTCAACTTCGATTTAATTTTCCTGATGGTGAGGGGTGCACGACTGTAACGTCTAAAGGATTTAGGCGAGCTTTGGAGAGCCTACAAGCATGATATGTATATTGGTTGGCGTGCTAGATTTGGCACTGAGTTAGAGGCGGGTACCAGTCGTGGATGATTGTCCTATAGAGCAGTATCGTTAGATGATTACTCATTGGACGAGTACCCAGTTTAAGGTATGAATTACATTTGAGGTATTTAAATAATAACTTTCAAGTTTTGCATTAATATTATCCTTTGCATTATCGAATTTTATTTAGGAATCATCTGGAAAAAATAAAAAAACATTGATGCAAGAAAATACCTCCATACACTAGGACGCACGACGATGTCGGATCATGAGAGGGCAGCAGGTATGACAATTGTTTATAAGTTTTCTTTACGACTTACATTTTCTTTTGTTTCCTCAATTATTTAATCATTTGCTAAAGTTTTTATATAACTTTTGTTTTCAATGTCATTGTAGAGGCAAGTACAAAATATTGAAGGACGTGTGCCTCGAGCAAAACTGTTTTGCTCGAGTAGATGAAAAAGGATGGAAGTGCTATCAACGAAGCGACTCAGCAGCAGATTGTAAGTTTTAATCTGTTGATTTTATATTTTAATATCTATTTAGTAACTTAATAATATATTTATATTGTAACAGGATGCTTTAGAGGACCTCGATACCCAAGAAGCAGACAATTTTGGACCATCTGATCACTTACATCAGGGTGTTGGGAGAGGATCATTCTGGCAGATTACGCTGCCGACCTAGATAGCCCCGACGAGGTATTGGCCTGCCTCAGGTACGAGTTGTAGTGCCACCGAGCTGCAGCAAGTTGAGGGCACAGGCAGAACAGGCTGAGAAAAGGGCCACAGAGACGGCAGAACAATCTGCTAGGGAAAACAGTGCATTTATGAAATTTATTGAAGTTCTACGTCCAACACTTCCAGCAGAGGCCAGCCCAGCGATTGATGAATACATGTCGTCGATACATTATATATATGGTGAACCAGGTGGCAGTTCCAGTGGTGGTCAGGCCGATGTCCAGCTTTAAGATGATGATGGGGAGGAGTCTGATGCGGAAGAGGAGGGAGATGAGGAGGGCGAAGGAGAGGAGGAAGGCGCTGTGGAGGGTGAGGACGATGAGGAGGACGATGACGAGGGTGATGATGATGATGATGATGGTGATGGTGATGCTGATGTGGGAAATATTGATCCGTTACATTTTTGACTTATATTACTGAGATTTGATGTTTAATCTATTCTAGTTGTTGGTTTTATCTAGACTCGTAATATAGTATTGGAGTTGAGTTATTTTTATATATTTTCTATTTTTATGGATGTTATTGTCTTTTAGTGGTTGTGTGTTTGTGAACTCCCTGGACAACCCCCCTCATTCTTGGACCCTGGACAACCCCCCCTCCCCCTTGGACCCCGAACACCCCCCAAACACCCCCCGGACAGCCCCACAGACAGCCCCCCGTACAGCCCCCAACCCTCCACCCTGGACCCCGGATAGCCCCCCGGACAGCCCCTCGGACAACCCCCCCCACCCTCCCCCTTGGACCCCGGACAACCCCCCCCCCCCCAAACACCCCCCGGACAGCCCCCTGAACAACCCGGACAACCCCCTGAACAACCCCTGAACAACCCCTGAACAACCCCCTGAACAACCCCCAGACATCCCCCTGGAACAACCCCGAACAACCCCCTGAAGAACCCCCCAAACACCCCTCAGACAGACCCCGCACAGCCCCCCCACCCTCCTCCTTGGTCCCCGGACAGCCCCTCGGACCCCCCCCCCCCCCGGACAGCCCCCGCGGACAGCCCCCTGGACAGCCCCCAACCCTCCACCCTGGACCCCGGATAGCCCCCCGGACAGCCCCCGGACAGCCCCCCGGACAACCCCCCCCACCCTCCCCCTTGGACCCCAGACAACCCCCCAAAACACCCCCCGGACAGCCCCCTGAACAACCCCGGACAACCCCCCGGACAACCCTGAACAACCCCTGATAAACCCCTGAACAACCCCCTGAACAACCCCCGGACAGCCCCCTGAACAACCCCGGACAACCCCCTGAACAACCCCCAAACACCCCCCAGACAGACCCCGCACAGACCCCGCACAGCCCCCCCACCCTCTTCCTTGGTCCCCGGACAGCCCCCCGGACACCCATCAGACAGCCCCCCCCCCCGGACAGCCCCCCGGACAGCCCCTCCACCTTCCTTAATTTCATTAGCTCTGAAATGTTTCATAGCACGATCAACTAAAATCTAATCCATACTAAATATGATATAAAAATATTCTATATGAATTTCCATAAGATTTTAAGTGAAAACAAAAAGTGAAATACGAAAAACTGACCAAACGCATTCGAAATGTGTTGGACGCCCGTTTTGGCCGTTTATGACACCAGAACTGCGTTGTCGGTCACTGCAGGCACACGACACGTTCGATTGGCGTTCCGTCTACTCGACCACTTCAAAAATCACTCACCCGTATTTGTCGTCTGATTTCAGGCCATTCCGAAATCGTTCGGCCCGTTTGGACCACCCTCACGCGCGTTTACGAAGCGCACGCATCACTTAAAACACGAATATTGAGCCGTACCGCGCAAACCGCATGTCCGATTGACGTGCCGTCTGTGCGTACACGTCACGAATAATAATGAGAATGTTTCACGGTGGTTTCAGTTCAATCCAAGGTCGTCCACTATGAATTTGACAATTTGACGCCCGTTTTGGCCGTTTATGACACCAGAACTGCGTTATCGGTCACCGCGGGCACATGGCACGTCCAATTGACGTGCCATCTACTCGACCACTTCAGAAATCACTAACCCGTATTTGTCGTCTGATTTCAGGCCATTCTGACTTTGTTTGGCCCGTTTGGACCCCCCTCACGCGCGTTTACGAAGCGCGCACATCACTTAAAATACGAATATTGAGCCGTACCGCGCAAACCGCACGTCCGATTGACGTGCCGTCTGCGCGTACACATCACGAATAATAATTAGAATGTTTCACGGTGGTTTCAACTCAATATGAGGTCGTCCTCTATGAATTTGACCGTTGGACGCCCGTTTTGGCCGTTTATGACACCAGAACTGCGTTGTCGGTCACCGCGGGCACACGGCACGTCCGATTGACGTGCCGTCTGCTCGACCACTTCATAAATAACTCTCCCGTATTTTTCGTCTGATTTCAGGCCATTCCGACTTCGTTCGGCCCGTTTGGACCCCCCTCACGCGCGTTTACGAAGCGCGCGCATCACTTAAAACACGAATATTGAGTCGTACCGCGCAAACCGCACATCCGATTGATGTGCCGTCTGCGCGTACACGTCAAAAATAATAATTAGAATGTTGCACGGTGGTTTTAGCTCAATCTGAGGTCGTACGCTATGAATTTGACCGTTTGACGCCCGTTTTGGCCGTTTATGACACCAGAACCGCGTTGTCATTCACCGCGGGCACACGGCACGTCCGATTGATGTGCCGTCTACTCGACCACTTCAGAAATCACTGTCCCGTATTTTTCGTCTGATTTTAGTCCATTCCGACTTCATTCGGCCCGTTTGGACCCCCCTCACGCGCGTTTACGAAGCACGCGCATCACTTAAAACACGAATATTGAGCCGTACCGCGCAAAACGCACGTCTGATTGACGTGACGTCTACGCGTACATGTCAAGAATAATAATTAGAATGTTGCACGGTGGTTTCAGGTCAATCCGAGGTCGTCCACTATGAATTTGACCGTTTGACACCCGTTTTGGCCGTTTATGACACCAGAACTGCGTTGTCGGTCACCGCGGGCACACGGAACGTCCAATTGATGTGCCGTCTACTCGACCACTTCATAAATCACTCACCTGTATTTTTCGTCTGATTTCAGGCCATTCCGAAATCGTTCGTCCCATTTGGACCACCCTCACGCGCGTTTACGAAGCGCGCGCATCACTTAAAACACGAATATTGAGCCGTACCGCGCAAACGGCACGTCCGATTGATGTTCAGTCTGCGCGTACACATCACGAATAATAATTAGAATGTTGCACGGTGGTTTCAGCTCAATCTGAGGTCGTCCGCTATGAATTTGACAATTTGACGCCCGTTTTGGCCGTTTATGACACCAGAACTGCGTTGTCGGTCACCGCAGGCAATGGCACGTCCAATTGACGTGCCGTATGCTCGACCACTTCAGAAATCACTCACCCGTATTTTTCATCTGATTTCAGGTCATTCCAACTTCGTTCGGCCCGTTTGGACCCCCCTCACGCGCGTTTTCGAAGCGCGTGCATCACTTAAAATACGAATATTGAGCCGTACCGCGTAAACCGCACATCCGATTGACGTGCCGTCTGCGCTTACACGTCACAAATAATAATTAGAATGTTTCACGGTGGTTTCAGCTAAATCTGAGTTTGTCCTCTATGAATTTGACCGTTGGACGCCCGTTTTGGCCGTTTTTGACACCAGAACTGCGTTGTCGGTCACCGCGGGCACACGGCACATCCGATTGAAGTTCCGTCTGCTCGACCACTTCATAAATCACTCACCCGTATTTGTCGTCTGATTTCAGGCCCTTCCGACTTCGTTCGGCCCATTTGGACCCACCCTCACGCGCGTTTACGAAGCGCGCGCATCACTTAAAACACGAATATTGAGCCGTACCGCGCAAACCGCACGTCCAATTGGAGTGCCGTCTACGTGTACACATCACTCTTTCACGGTTTTTTCAGGTCAATCCGAGGTCATCCGCTATGAATTTGACCGTTGGACGCCCGTTTTGGCCGTTTATGACACCAGAACTGCGTTGTCGGTCACCGCGGGCACACGGCACGTCCGATTGACGTGCCGTCTGCTTGACCACTTCATAAATCACTCACCCGTATTTTTCGTCTGATTTCAGGCCATTCCAACTTCGTTTGGCTTGTTTGGACCCCCCTCACGCGCGTTTACGAAGCGCGCGCATCACTTAAAACATGAATATTGAGCCGTACCGCGCAAACCGCACGTCCGATTGGCATGCCGTCTGCGCGTACACATCACGATTAATAATTAAAATTTTTCACGGTGTTTTCAGGTCAATCCGAGGTTGTCCGCTATGAATTTGACCGTTTGACGCCCGTTTTGGCCGTTTTTGACACCAGAACTGCGTTGTCGGTCACCGCGGGCACACGGCACGTCCGATTGATGTGCCGTCTACTCGACCACTTCATAAATCACTCACCCATATTTGTCGTCTGATTTCAGGCCATTCCGAAATCGTTCGGCCCGTTTGGACCACCCTCACGCGCGTTTACGAAGCGCGCGCATCACTTAAAACACGAATATTGAGCCGTACCGCGCAAACCGCACGTCCGATTGACGTGCCGTCTGCGCGTACATGTCACGAATAATAATGAGAATGTTTCAAGGTGGTTTTAGCTCAATCCGAGGTCGTTCGCTATGAATTTGACCGTTTGACGCCCGTTTTGGCCGTTTATGACACCAGAACTGCGTTGTCGGTCACCGCGGGCACAGGGCACGTCCAATTGACGTGCCGTCTGCTCGACCACTTCATAAATCACTCACCCGTATTTTTTGTCTGATTTCAGGACATTCCGACTTCGTTTGTCCCATTTGGACCCCCCTCACGCGCGTTTACGAAGCGCGCGCATCACTTAAAATACGAATATTGAGCCGTACCGCGCAAACCGCACGTCCGATTGACGTGCCGTCTGCGCGTACATGTCACGAATAATAATTAGAATGTTTCATGGTGGTTTCAGCTCAATATGAGGCCGTCCTCTATGAATTTGACCATTGGACGCCCGTTTTGGCCGTTTATGACACCAGAACTGCGTTGTCGATCACCGCGGGCACAGGGCACGTCCGATTGACATGCCGTCTGCTCGACCACTTCATAAATCACTCTCCCGTATTTTTCGTTTGATTTCAGGCCATTCCGACTTCGTTAGGCCCGTTTGGACCCCCCTCACGCGCGTTTACGAAGCGCGCGCATCACTTAAAACACGAATATTGAGTCGTACCACGCAAACCGCACGTCCGATTGACGTGCCGTCTGCGCGTACACGTCAAAAATAATAATTAGAATGTTGCACGGTGGTTTCAGCTCAATCCGGAGACGTGGTGTGGCCGGCACCACTCAAAGTGTCCGTCTTTTGTTTCAAAAGGACGTCATTTTAAGTGAAAAGCATCAACTAACATACGGAAAACCGACCAAACGCATTTCGAATCTGTTGATAATTTATCCCAACAATCCATGGGTCATATGTGAAGTGTATGAGACAACCCGGGATGAATCTGAGTCGCGGTGTGGCCAGGATAAGTCTAAGTGACTCTCTTTTGTTTAAAATGGACACCATTTTAAGTACATACGGAAAAACGACCAAACGGATTCGGTTTCCGTTGAAACTTTAGGAGAACGATCCATGGGTCTTATGTGACGTGTACGAATCATCCCCGCTTCAATTAGACATGCGGTGCGGCTGACACCACTCAAAGTGTCCGTCTTTTGTTTCAAAAGGATGTCATTTTAAGTGAAAGGCATCAACTGACATACGGAAGAACGACCAAACGCATTCGGATTCTATCGATACTTTAGAACAACGATCCATGAGTCATATGTGACGTGTACAAGTCAACCCCGTCTTAATCCGAGATGCGGTGTGGCCGACACCGCTCTAACTCTGTCTCTTTTGTTTAAAATGGACATGATTATAAATGAAAAGAACAACTGGCATACGCAAAACCGACCAAACGCATTCGTAATCTTTTGATAATTTATCACAACGATCCATGGGTCATATGTGACATGTACGAACCAACCCGGGATGAATCTGAGTCGCGGTGTGGTCAGGATTAGTCTAAGTGTCACTCTTTTGTTTAAAATGGACAACATTTTAAGTACATACGGAAAACCGACCAAACGCATTCGGTTTCCATTTAAACTTTAGGAGAATGATCCATGGGTCATATGTGACGTGTAAGAATCAACCCCGCCTCAATTGGAGACGCGGTGTGGTCGGCACCACTCATAGTGTCTGTCTTTTGTTTCAAAAGGACGTCATTTTAAGTGAAAAACATCAACTGGCATACGGAAAACTGACCAAACGTATTCGGATTGTGTCGATACTTTAGCACAATGATCCATGGGTCAAATGTGACGTGTACGAGTCAACCCCACCTCAATATGAGGTGCGGTGTGGCCGGTATCACTTCAGGTGTATGTATTTTGTTTAAAATGGACATCATTTGAGGTAAAAATATATGGTATAGAAAAAACCGATCAAATTATGAATTGAATTTCGGATTCCACATATAATTGTCATCTAAATTTTAAAATGAATTCTAAATGAATTATGTATGTTTATAATTATGTTATGAATTCTACTTTAATTATGGATGTGTATATTTTCAGGATGCATTATATGTGTTGGTTGGTTGGTTTTCATTATTTGTATGTGTTGGTTTGTTCTCTATATGTATGCATTATATGTGTTACAGGTACAATAATTGTATTGAAAAATGAATTGAAAATGAGGGCATAATTGGATTTAAAATTGAATTGAAAATGCCCAAAAACCAGACCTGCTGTGCAAATTGCAGGCTGTTGTGCAATTTGCATAGCAAAGCCTATGCCAACGGTTTGAAAACCGTTGGCATAGGCTCTATGTAGCTGTTTTTACCAACGGTTCCTTGAACCGTTGGTAAAAACACCCTATCCCAACAGTTTGAAACCGTTGGGATACCCTGTTGCATGGTTGTTTTTACCAACGGTTCTATGAACCGTAGGGAAAGAAAATTATCTGTTGATTTACCAACGAGCCAAACCGTTGGGAAAGGCCTTTCCTAACGGTTTGATAGAACCGTTGGGATAGGTTGATTTTTTCTGACCTATCCCAACGGTTCTGTGTAAACCGTTGGGAAAAGACTTTCCCAACGGCTTACTTCCCCACGGTTTGCAGAACCGTTGGTATAACATATACCAACGGTTATGCAGCCTTTCCCAACGGTTCTAAACCATTGGGAAATGCTAGATTTCCAGTAGTGACCCCAAAATCACACTAATCATTTGAGGGCACCCACGACAGCGCTCTTTCAAATTGGCGCCATTTTCAGGGAGGCAAGTAATTATTTCAACCAATTAGAGGTATTTATTTTATTTTACATTTTATTCTTTTCCTCTCTTCTTTCTTCCTTCTTTACCCAATCTGATTTTTCTTCTTCTTCTTTTATTTTCTTCTACTTCTTTTTGGACCATCAACTCAAACTTCTCATTTTTATTTTACTATGGTCCACTTTCTTTCTTTAAATTTTTATTTGATTTATGACACGAACTAATCCCGAAGATCTCTTAGATCTTGACCCTGAGATTGAACGTATCCTTAGGGCATGAATCAGACATTCTCAATCTATAGGAAGTTTCAATATTCAACCAGTTGGTGAATTCCTCTCTTCTGGAAGCATTGAAATTGGAAGCAATTCAAATTCAAACATAAAAGAGGAACCAATGGCTGTAAATAATGGAAATGAACTTAATAGAACCATTCGAGAATTGGCTGCACCAGATTTTAACTATCAACCAAATTGTATTGCATACCCAAATATCGAATCAGACTATGAATTTAAATCTGGATTAATTCACCTTCTTCCAATGTTTCCTGGCTTATCTGGTGAGGATCCTAACAAACACCTTAAGGAATTTAATGTGGTTTTCTCAAATTTAAAACCAAGAAATGTTTCTTAAGATCAAATTAAATTAAGAGCATTCCCATTCCCACTTGATGGAGCTGTAAAAGATTGGATGTATTATTTTCAACCTGAAGATGTAACATGTTGGAATGATTTGAAATGTCTTTTCTTGCAAAGATTTTTTTCCAACATCAAGGACCACATCCATTCT
Source organism: Viscum album (assembly GCA_963277665.1). Classification (NCBI taxonomy): domain Eukaryota; kingdom Viridiplantae; phylum Streptophyta; class Magnoliopsida; order Santalales; family Viscaceae; genus Viscum; species Viscum album. Next base: position 2,065,747,572 of record OY728123.1, on the reverse strand, counting down.
AAAGGACATATCAAGGATCAAGCAAGCACAAGGGGAGTCAATGTATGAGTATTGGGAGCGATTCAAGAAGTTGTGTGCAAGATGCCCACATCACCAAATCAGTGAGCAATTACTCATTCAGTACTTCTATGAAGGACTCACACCCATGGAGAGGAGCATAGTTGATGCTGCAGCTGGAGGAGAATTGGTGGACAAGACACCAGCAGCCGCACGTGCATTGATAGAAAATATGGCCCAAAACTCCCAACAATTTGGTGATCGAGGTACACCACATATCAGGGGAGTACATCAGGTAAGTCCTTCTTATCTTGAGAGTCATTTTATTGACACCAAGTTATAAGAATTGAAAACTATGGTGAGGAAAATTTCTTTGGAACAAAAGACATCTCTACCCCCTTATTCAAGGCCTTGTGGCATTTTCACTGAGACAAGCCACCCAAATGACTATTTCCCACAACTATAAGAGATAGAGGATTGCGCATCAGTATTCCCAGGGAGACCATTTCAGCAGCAACAATAACCATATCCACAAAAGAAGCTTGATTCATTTGCTCCAACATACAACCAAGGGTGGAAAGATCAGTTGGACATGAGGTATGGCTCTAAACAACAACAAAGGCCCCCTTTTCAACCAAACTTACAGTGGCCTCTACCTTACCAACAGGGTTTCCAACAACCCCAAAGGAGATTCGAAGATCAAACATCAACGAGTCAGCAAAAAGGGAATCTCTAACACAAGGTAGACTCTAACACTTATGATCTTTTGAAACAAATTGTTCTTAATCAATAGAATGATCTAAAGAGTCAAGGTTCAGAGCTGAGAGAGTTGAAGACTCAAATGAGCCAGATTGCCACCGCCCTCCATGAACTTGTGAGTAAGAATTATGGAAATCTACCTTCCCAACCCACTCCAAATCCAAAGGGGAATGTTAGTGACATCACATTGAGAAGTGGGAAGCAAATTAACGATACATATGTACCTACCATTCCACTGGGATTCACCTCTAATCCAGAGAAGCCGCATTCCATACCAACTGATTAGAAATCCAAGGAGAAAGATAAAGGTAAGAAAAAGATTGATGATGTTCCTCCTAAACCCCTTACTTTTCCAAACAGGGTTGTTCAAACCAAGAAGATGGCTGAAGAAGAAATGCAAATAGAGGTTTTGGATACATTCAAGTGTGTGGAGATCAACATTCCTCTACTTGAAGACATTAAGCAAATCCCAAGGTATGCAAAATTCTTAAAAGAACTCTGCACCAATCAAAGAGGGCTCAAGGGAAATGAGAGGATCAACCTTGGAAGGAATGTCTCAGCACTCATTACACCAACTCTAGCAATGACAACAAAGTGCAAGGATCCTAGGACATTTACCATCCCATGTACCATAGGGGAGTTGCACTTCTCTGATGCTCTTTTTGATTTAGGAGCTTCAATAAATGTGATGCCTCACTCTGTATTCTCTTCCTTGCAGGTTGGTGAGTTGAAGCCGACAAGAGTAGTGGTGCAGTTGGTGAATAGATCTACGACATATCCAACGGGAGTCCTTGAGGATGTACTTGTCCGGGTAAGTGACAAGATCTTTCCAGCAGACTTCTATGTGCTTAACATGGAGGATGATCGGGTAAGTTCTCATGCCCCCATTATCTTAGGTAGGCCCTTCCTCAAGACTGCAAAAACTATCATAAATGTCAATGAGGGTACACTTTCCATGGAATTTAGAGATGAAGTTGTGATATTTAATGTTATGGATTCCATGAAGTACCCCTTAGAGGACCATTCTGTTTTTGTTATCTCCCATTTTGAACCACCAAGTAAAAACACCATGGAATTGGATTATCCTATGCTTAGGGAGATTATGAGTATTGGTTCGAGTTTGATGTCTAAGATCACATCCACACATGTTGTTGATACACAATCCTCTCTTGGATTTGATTTTGATGTGGATTCATATTCTGATTTTGATCATGTTCACTCTAATTATGACATGGATGTTGAGTATGCTGATGGATTTGATGCTTTATTCTCTGATTTTGATGATGTCTATTCTGATACTGATGCTCTTTGTGCACATATTTTAGTTCCTGCAATGTCTCCATCCATACTACACCCTCCTTCATTAGAACTCAAGCCATTTCCACCAAATCTGAAATACTCATACTTGTTGAGTGGTGAGAGATTACCTGTTATCATTGCTAACAATCTCCCTTTTGAACATGAAGAAAAGCTTTTAAATATTTTGAGGGAGAACATCATGGCGATTGGGTGGACCTTGGCTGACATATCAGGTATTAGCCCCTCCATTTGCATGTATAGGATTCTCTTGGAGGATGAGGCTAAACCGGTGAGACAACCACAAAGGAGACTCAATCTCACCCTCTTGGAAGTTGTTAAAAAAGAAGTTGAGAAATTACTCGAGGCAGGTATAATCTATCCCATTTTAGATTCTCAGTGGGTAAGTCCTATTAAAGTTGTGCCTAAGAAAAGTTGTGTTACTGTTGTTAAAAATGATAAATAGAAGTTAGTTCCAATGAGGGTGCAAAACAGTTGGTGTGTGTGTATTGATTATAGGAAACTAAATTAGTCCACTCGCAAGGACCATTTCCCCCTCCCATTTATTGATCAGATGCTTGAGAGACTAGCTGGGAAGACACACTATTATTTCTTGGATGGATTTTCTGGATATTTTCAGGTTCCTATAGCTCCAGAGGATCAGGAGAATAATACATTCACCTGTCCCTTTGGCACATTTTCCTACCGGAGGATGCCATTTGGACTTTGCAATGCCCCAGGTACCTTCCAGAGATGCATGGTGAGTATTTTTTCTGATTTTATTGAGACCTTCATGGAGGTATTTATGGATGATTTTACAGTGTATGGGTCTTCATTTGATGAATGTCTAATTAGTTTGGGAAAGGTGTTGAATCGTTTTATTGAGAAGAATCTGGTCCGGAACTTTGAAAAGTGTCATTTCATGGTAGAGAATGGCATTGTCTTAGGGCATGTAGTGGTAAAACATGGGATAGAGGTTGATAGGTCAAAGGTAGATATTATTTCATCCGCACCATATCCTTCATCTGTGCGTGATGTTAGATATTTCCTAGGGCATGAAGGATTTTATCGGCACTTCATCAAAGATTTTAGTAAGATTGCTCTTCCTATGTCAAGATTACTTCAAAAGGATTCTGATTTTGTGTTTGATGTTTCTTGCAGGAATTCATTTGATGAGCTAAAACAACATCTGACCACTCCACCTATCATACAACCCCCACAGTGGGAGATTCCTTTTGAGCTTATGTGTGACGCCTCCAACTTTGCCGTTGGAGATGTCTTATCTCAGAGGGTGGAAGGACGTTCACATGTGATTGCCTATGCATCAAGGACATTGTATTCAGCCCAATCAAACTACACAACCACATAAAAGGAGTTTCTTGCTGTTATATTTGCTTTAGATAAATTCTGTTCATATTCATTGGGCTCTAAAGTAGTTGTTTTTTCTGACCATGCAGCTTTGAAGTACCTCTTGAAGAAGCCAGATGCAAATCCATGACTTATCCGTTGGATGCTACTTATTCAAGAGTTTGACATCGAGATAAAGGATAAGAAGGGGTCAGAGAATTCTGTGGCAGACCACATGAGTAGGCTTACTCACACACTAGAGGATGACACCTTGGACCGGATACCACTTCGGGACACTTTCCCCAATGAGCATCTTTATTCCATATCAGGTACGCATCCTTGGTATTCAGATTTAGTTAACTACATTGTTGCCTCTAAAATCCATGAAAATTTAAAGAAACATCAAGTACAAAAATTAAAAAGCGAGTCTAGGTTTTATGTGTGGGATGATCCTTACCTATGGCGCATGTGTAGTGACCAAGTAATTAAGAGGTGTGTTCCCGATCATGAGTTTGAGTCTGTTTTGCATTTCTGTCATACACTTGATTGTGGTGGACACTTTGGACCCCAAAGGACAACTAGGAAGGTTTTGGACTCTGGATTATATTGGCCTAGCTTGTTCCATGGTGACCATGTGTTTTGTAAGTCATGTTATCGTTGCCAACAAACTGGGAATATTTCTAGGAGACATGACATGCCCCAACAACCCATACTATTCTGTGATATTTTTGATGTATGGGGCATTGATTTGATGGGTCCTTTTCCTAGTTCATTTGGATTTTTGTACATTTTGGTTGCTGTTGATTATGTGAGTAAATTGGTGGAGGCTAAGGCCACTAGGACTGATGATTCTCATGTTATTGTGGACTTTGTCAAAGCACAGACTTTTTTGCAGGTTTGGAGTACCAAAGGCCATCATCAGTGACCAAGGGACACACTTTTTCAATAGGAATTTCGCTTCCCTCCTTCAAAAGTATGGGGTGACACACAAAACATAAACACCATACCACCCCCAAACAAATGGCTAGGCTGAGGTTTCAAATCGTGAGTTGAAACAATTTTTGGAGAAAACTGTGCAGCCAAATAGGAAGGATTGGAGAAAGTGCTTAGATGATGCATTGTGGGCTTATAGGATAGCATACAAGACCCCCATTGGTATGTCCCCATTTCGGATTGTTTTTGGGAAATCATGTCATCTCCCAGTGGAAGTCGAGCATCAAGCATATTAGGATATAAAGAAATGAAACATGGATTTGTCCCAAGCTGGAATTCAAAGGAAGTTGCAAATTCATGAGCTTGAAGAGATTTGACTATTATCATATGAGAACTCAAGGCTCTACAAGGAAAGATCAAAAGAATCTCATGAAAAAATGATCCAACAAAGGGATTTTCATGTTGGAGAGAAGGTCCTTCTCTATAGTTCACGACTCAAGCTGATTCCTGGTAAGTTGCGTTCCAAATGGTTAGGTCCTTATGTTGTGACTAATGTTTTTCTTTATTGTGTAGTGGATATCACACAAGAGGACACTGGAAGGAGATTTACAGTCAATGGGCAACGTTTGAAGAGATACATTGAGGGACATCCTACTGATGAAGTGGATTTTATCACACTGCATGACCCCATCATCACTTGATCTCATCAGGCTGTTCCTAACCCTTTCACTTTTATATTATTTGTCCTATTTAAAAATTATTCATTTCATGTGCATATATCATCTCATGGGTTCACATTGAGGACAATGAAATATTTTAAGTGTGGGGGAGGGAACCTTTTAGTTTAGTAATTTAAATTGTTTTCTTATTTAAAAAAACCAAAAAAAATTTGTGTGTTTTTCAAATTTTGTGTGTTTATTTTTCAATTTTCTTTGTGTTTTTGAAATTTTTGAGCTGAAATGATTCTCATCACAATTTTGAAATTCATATCAATGAGTGAAATGATTTATCCCTTGAAACTAAGCTTAAATGAATGCTGAAATGACTTTGTTTCAAGTTAAAATATTGAGTAATTTCATGAAAAGTATACTGAATTTTGAATCCCATGCCACATCTCACTGTCTTTATATTTGAAATAACTTTCCTATGAGTATTCTAAACCATTATTTTCATATTATTTACATTCACCTCACTTCTTGAGATAACCAAACCATGCTTGATTTAACCATAATTTGATCTATTCCTGTCAAAACTTGAGGGTTTGAGGTACATATGATTAAATGACTGAGGAATTTTTTTGGTATTAAAGCCCCTATTTCAAAGAATCCTTTTTTATAATGGCCTACCTTGAATATTTAATACTTTTATACCTTATAATCCATGCACAACCTGTTAGGTTAGCCACATTATAAGCCAATTTTCCCTATCCAACCAACTCTTGAAGTGAAATTGCATAATCTAGTTGAGCTTAAGTGTGGGGGAATCTATCTTGTGTTGTGCCAACACATTCTGTGATACTTTGGGTGGAAAATTAAATTTTTAATAGACATGTCTTCTGCTGAAGAAAGTCATTATATTGAAAGATGTGCCTTTTCTGGAGCTTTCATGACAAGTGAAGCTGTGCCTTTTCTGGAGCTTCTAATTGAGTTGGAAAGTTGTGCCTATCTGGAGCTTTCAAGAAAATCATGTTTGAGAAGATTGAAATTTTTGATGCTGAAATGATGAATGGTGTAAACTTTTCATGACTTTTCATGATGATGGAGCTGAATTGATACTATGGGGATTGAGGAGAAGACCATATTTAAGTGAAAATTAGATTAATGCAATTTTTCTTCAAAAAGAGTCAAGCCCTCCTCATTCAGCCTCATAATTTTTCACATCTAAATCCTACCAACCGAAAGCCACAGAACAACACTGAAAAGTTCTCATGATAAACATATTTCCTTGACTCACATGGGGAGCGATATAGGAATCTATCAAGCCTATGGTTACCATTGTATGAGTTTGGATGAGAAAGACATTGCAAAAAAATTTGATATTTGTGTGATGAGAGAAAATTCAACTGAGGTAAGTGTTTTGTGCATGGGAGGATAAATTAAGTGGAAATATATTGAATAATATAAATTAATAACTTAAAATAATGTTTTTTATGAGGCATGATATATTTTGTTTCTTGATGTATAATTGTTTGATCTCAATGATATGTGTTTTAAAATTGGTTTTGATTTGATATTGATGTTTACTTGACATGAGGTTTGCCTAGGAGTGCAAAAGGGTAAGTGTGGGGGAGTTGATAAAACACTATTTTGTTGAATATTTTATTTATAATAAATGATATAATTTCCTCACATTGTGTTAAATATGTTTATTTATAAAATATTTGGGATTTGATCATTCATTTGAAAATTTGGAGAAAATTCCAGTTTTACCCTTTATAGTGCACTGTAGTATTTCAAAGATAAATATTATTATATTTATTATTTGAATTTGAAATTTTGTAAACGTGTTCCTAAATTAATGTTATACAACTTTCATTCATGACACTAGAGCTAAAAAGTGCATTTTGATGGAGTAAATGGGTCATTAATCCAATGGTGGGATGGACTCGGCAGAATGGACATGGGTTCTGTATTTGGGACATATCGTCTTCATCTGGGATTGGATTGAGCCCAAATTTTGGGGAACTCTCTGAGACATGATTTGGCACAAATAATCCTTCTATAAGGCCGGTCAATTCACGAGTTGCAGAGTTCAACTAGGTGGTGAAACGTGGAATAAAATATTTGGAAGAGTTTTTCATTTCACACTTAAAAAGTTATGTATCCCTAGCCCTCACAAACTCTATTTAAAGGGGGTTTTAACTCTTTTAGAGGGATGGTGGAGTATTTGGGAAGGTGTTTCCCAAAGGGTGTCTCTTGGGAGCCCCTCAAAACTCTTGGAATAAGTAAGCCTTTGTGCAAACCTCTCTTCTAAAAAATCTCTCCTCTCCCACCTCTTCTTTGTATTTCTTTTATTTCATGTTTGTTTCTTGAATTTTTCTTCAAATAATATAATGTGTTATTACCTCTTATTCTTCTCTTAATCTTATTAATTGGGTTGGAATCAAGATTGGATATAAGATTGGGTTCTACCCTTTCAATCCTTTGCTTATGAAAAACTTCTCCACAATGACTACACCACCAATGGAAGAGTAGTTCTTTTTAGTAATCGATCGACCTCTATCCTTATTCATTTAATTATTTTGAATCATTGAGCTACTGTAATTCAATTAATATGATTCATGAATTGTGTTTTTAAATTTTAAGAAACTAAGAAATCAATTTAACAATTAACACAAAACACACGAGGTCGGGAATTGTGTAAATTGTGAGAGCGCAATCTTAATCGGTAATACAAGACCATACGGGATAAATTTGTAGAGTTCAAATATAATCTCTAAACACAATTCATCCTCATTTCCAGAATGGATATTTGATCTAATTAACCACTGACCATAAGCTAACCTTATAACAACAATCAAAGTAGGGTGCTGCGATTGCGTGTTCTGAAGCTAGCCTAGGGTTTAAGTAATTTCATCTTTGTGGTTAAGTTAACTCTCATAGGGTTCGAGGGATAACAAATTAGGGAATCATAATTAAGTGTATATTGATTTAAATGATAATGATTAATAAGTAAATTAAGAGGTATAGTTAGATTGATTATGCCTTTTAAAATATTTTCTAAAAAAAAACATCTCTTTGTTGTGTCATTTTAATCGAACTTCATTTCAAAACTAAAAACAAAAAAATATACAATCTTCTTCCAGAAAAATTCTTCTAGATTCATAAACTATAACCAATCCTCATCCTTTCAAATAGTGTATTTATTCTCTTTTATTTTATTTTTAGAATACCTTTAAAAAGTTGTTTTAAATTTACTTACTCCTTTGAGAGACGACCTTGGTCAGCCACTCTGATGCACCTAAGTACTCCAAAATCACACTAATCATTTGAGGGCGCCCACGATAGCGCTCTTTCAAAAACCTATCCCATAAGGTAACCCATATCCACAATGTATAACTCCATTTAAAAGTATCTAGGGCCAAACCAAAGTGTTCAGTTCATGGACTTTAGTTTTTGTCATATTTATATACAAAACATAACATGATAAGTTTAATATATTAACATTACAGTACAAATATGTTACAGAAGCACTGATCACAAATTTTCAATGAAATTTAATTAATTTAATTTTTATGTATGAAAGTAATTCATATAAATGACATGTGAACTTAAATTCCTAGTCGTGATAAATGAATGCACCCAAGCCTCATAAATTGTCGTAACAAAATAGTACTTAGGATTAGATTGAAATAGTAATAGAATAGATAGTAAATGCATTCCCATCACTCGAAAATTAGAGGTCTGTTAGATAAGAGATAGCTAGATACTTATGTAACTTCCATAACCATGTTATACACAACCAGTCTTCTTTATACCTTACCATAAATATATTATAGAAGAATGAAAAGGAAACTTATACTTATACCAATTTGAAACTCCCTGACCTAAATCACTGAGTCCAAGCCAGTGTGCCACATGAACTCATGCCCTATATCCCCATATGAAAAAGGATTCCAATTAATGATGAGGTTATGAATGGTGTCATTGGAAGAATATTCCTTTAGTAAAAAAATCCATTCATAAAAATCACAAGAAAGTGTAAATAAACACCCCAAAATAGAATACCATAAACTATAAGAAAATAACTATGCTATAATAAATTGAATCTAGGTCAAGAGATATAAACTAGACACCCCCAATGTGGTAGGTAAATTGATGTATCACTGCCAAAGAAAATAATCTAAAACACTACAATAATATTCCAGAGTCCATCCTATCACCACATCAATTCTCCAAGATCTACCTTCTCAGATCCTTGACGAAAGGGAATTTCCCATAGTTGGATCACTGATCATGAAATCTACACATACATTAGAATTACCATACATGGTGTGAGTATAAAACCAGTAGGTAACCAACAATTCTTCCTTAACATAATGTGTACATGTATATAAAATTGTCTGTTGTGATGAAAGGTAAATTCAAAAACAAGCAACCAACCATATAGTGGTCAGTTGTGAACTACCCAAGTCACCAAAACCCCCAATCATACATACATTGACTCTATGATAAAAGTAATGTCTCATAGATCATCAAATATTATATTAGTATACAATTCCCACATATGTATCGGATAAATTCACAAAGTTGATCAAGACTTAGGTCATGCCACAAGTCTGTCACACCCTTGGCATAGCCTCAAATCAGGCCACAAGGAGATCATGACCCTGCATCTATTGTTCCATTCCATAAGACTGTCACACCCCATAATCTATCCTGGGCTAAGCCATAAGGAGATCATATTCCATCCTCTATCTCAGGTCAGGCTGTAAGGTGATCTTACCCCTACCCTATCTCCAAGTCCCATTATTGTCATTATCACCACATCACACTAGCACATTCTCCCCCACTAGGGGCTAATCAATCCATGATGGTCCACTTATCACCTTGATACTAGACAAAAAACTTCACAGACCAAGAATTCACATAATACAGGTCATAGGATAGAAGTCATAATCATAACACAAATTAAATTGATCAAACGGGACAGACATGCACACCCTATGCAAAATCGCAAGAATACCATATCACATAATGGTTCTATTGAATACAAATGCACACATAAACATGCTAATCATTCTAATTAACCTCATTAAAATGACATGTATAGTAATAACTTCCAACAATGGTGTGTTAACCTCAATTTCTAAGAGCAATCACTAAATCATGCCTTTATAGAAACGATCTCTAAAACAAATCCTAATTCATTACAAATGGGGTTCTAGAATCAGGATTCAATAAGGGAAATGTAGCCTGATCTTGGAGTTAGATTAAATCACCCAAAAAGATATTCCACAAATGGAAGATATAGATCCATTCATGAAAAGATAAAATTATCTATATCTGGTCACCTATCTATTGATAGATCGAGAATCCCTTATTAGATTGCAATAGAATTATTAGATCTATCAATGGTAGGATTTATCTATGATTTCTTCCAAGAATAAGAGGGGATACCTAGAATAAGCACAAATAATAGAGGAAGAATGACCTTCTACTTTTAATTCTCATGGGACAAATCCTCTAGATCCAATGGAATTAGAGTTTTGAGGGATAAGAATCTCTATGAATAGCCATTGGAGCCCCTTGGTTCAAGATATCTAGGTGTAAAAGGAATAATGGAGGGTTTAAAGGATGTTTCAGGATAAAATTACTTTTTTTAATTAAAATACCATTATCGGTTTGGTCACACAATTTACCAACCTTTGTTCCAACTATGTGAGGATCACTACTTCTTCAGGACACCTTAATGGTTTGGTAAACCATGTGCTAACTATTATTTTGACTTTGTTATGAGTTACATGATTTTATATGGAATGTTATATGGTTATATCTATCCATGTGATAACTGTGTGAGGACCGGTAAGTCTTCAAATAACCCCCATGGTTTTGATGCATGGTTTGGAAAACTATGTGTTAAACATACATCATCTACTACCCCTCTCTAATAAGTCTCACTGCTTTTAGGGGAAAACTAAATGATTTTCCGAAATCATGCTTAAACTTTGAACCCCATTAAGAGATCCTAAAACCCTTAAAACCATATAGAAGTTACCTGAGACTTCACCTAAGAAAATCATAACTCAAAAACACTTATAGAAGGGTCAAAATAAATTCATAATTTATCTTATAAGTGTGGCCCATTATAGGGGAATATGAATTGGTTCTACATATAAAACATTCATCGTGCTTTATAAGACATATTGAGAGCCTCATTTGTTATTTTATCAAGACATAAGATATTTGATATCTCATATGATATTTACAACATGCATAAGATGTTTTTTTCTAGATTTAAGACATTTATATACCACATAAGATATCTTACTTTAAGAAAATTGAGAATCAAGAATATGAAATATTATAGAAAATTAAATTTGTGATGTTGTTGATATAATATTTATGGATTCAAATATTAGGATCCTTTAATAGTATTTTTTTCCATTAAAATATTAATGGAAGACCGGTCAAGGGAGATGTTGGTTGTCAAGATGAGTTCCATGTTACAAGCTGAAAGTACCACATCATAGTGCAGTGCCATACCTATATGGATAATTTCAAAAGGAAATAAAGACATGGAATTTTTAGAGAAGGGTTTATGATATTTTATATCACAATAATAAAGAGTAAAATATAAATTATTTCAGAATAATTTTAGTAAAGACTTAACCATGATTAAATAAGTATTTAAATGTGTCTAAATGTGAAGATCACCTTCTGTCAAATGATAAGGAGTTGAAAAAATAGATATGGAAATTAAATTATTCATGACTCAATGAGTATAATAGGAGAATAAGGAAGTAGATAAGTAGTGTGAGAATCCAATATACATAGAAACATCTAGAAGTATTACATCTAGATGAAGGAGGAGAACTCAATATTGTACCTGGAATAAAAAAGATCTATTATTATAAAGGAAGAAAAAGGGGAAAGAGGAAGATGATGATACCTACAACAAAACTGTTCTATAGAAGTAAATAATTAAGAATAAGGAAAAATTATAACTTTAATGTTGATAATTAGTTAATATCCTTAGAGATTTAATACATGTTTGTGAGTTATATCAAATAATTCATAGGGGAAGATCAAGGTCAACGCACCACTACATCAGAATATTGAGGGAGTCAATTTCCTACTCAAAAGTTCAATTAAGATCTATTCATTGAGTGTGTGAGGTAGTCAAGAGATCAGCGGGACTTGTGTGAGACAAAAAATATGATTCCAATGATAATCTAGAAACAATATGTGATGCAGTATAAAGATCATTTAGTGGGCTATAGAGCCCATAATGGGACTCTATGAAAGCATTATATGAGACCATGTCATTAAACCACTTCATGTGAAATAATATAAGAATCAATGATTGTGGGGACTAATTAATCATAGTAAGTAGTGTTCTTTCTAGGTCAAAACTTGTAAGTACTTTTGTATTGTGCCTTTTAAATTAAATATATTTAGGGAAGGCTAAGAAACAACATTAATATAAGGGTGATATCTTAACCGGTTTAAGAGTTCAAATTAAATTTTAAGAATTAATAAAAATATACCACTAATTCATCACTAGTGGTCCACCAAACCTAGGCACTACACAGCAGAGGTCATGTTGTAGAAATGAATTCCACACTGTGAATGAATCCACATTAAAGTAAAATCATAACCTTTAATAATGTGTAATTCACAAACCTGGGTTGACACAACCTATCTATTGAGTCGGCCTTCCACACGGCTTAAATTTCATTCAGGATCGCTATGTGTTAATAATAAGCACCAAACATAACCAACATTTTCTTGGGAATAGTTTAACCCTTGATAAACTAGCATGAACCATCCATGAATTTGAATAGAAACACAAACTTAATTAGAGTAAAAAATTATAATAAAATTTCGGGAGCATCGTAACATAATATAATAATATTCCAAAAACAAAACTAAAGATCATATACAATGTATACCAAAATCTCATATACATGGTATCTCAAGTCGAAGACAAAGACAGAAAATAAGGGGTAAACAACCAAAAATGTTTTATACATACCTCCCAATGGATAAAAAAGTACAAAAACAACTCCTGATGAGAAAACTATATGTGACCATGTCTCCTCCACCAAACTTTGGATAATCGTAATCAAGAAGACCCAACAAAGAACATGGTGCCCTTGACTTTACCTGTGTCTATAAAAAAAATTCCACATATTACCAAAGTCATATATTGGGTCTGAGGAAAAATACTTATAAGATACCAATATTAATATATTTAATGCTTTTACCCATTAAAACTTATAAACTAGTTTGAAAATACTTATTAAAATTAAAACACTTTAAGAACATTTCACTTTCATCAATAATTTTAAATCCAGTTGGTTTTTCATTTTAAATAAAACATGATTTCCAAAACAATTCTCAACATGGATCACATAAAGAAGCAATACCCAAGGAACAATATTCTCAACATATCCAAAAAATTAGATGTAAACACCCTAACTCTAGTAACTGGGAGTTAGTGTCTTACTTCATTACATTGGCGTAAGATACAAGGAATCGCTTCCCAAAGGACTGAATAGTTTAGTATTATTGGTAAAATAGATACATACATAATCCCTATATTATATTTGAAAACACAAATTACAAAAAAAATATAATATCATTATTTACTCTAGCACATCCTTTCATATCATTGTTAGTAAACTTCCTGGATTCCTAGGAAAGGAAATGAAATAATTTTGACCTCAAATGCTTAGTAAGGGTTAAATAAAGAATAATATATCATGAATCAATAAGAATAATAAACATGGAAAGGTAAATAATTATAAACAAATTCCATTTAAATAATTTTACTATAATAATCAATATATAAAGGTAAATAACTAAAAACACATAAAATTTAATCAATAACATGATTATCACAACTAGATAAGGAATAATCAATATGGAATGGTAAATAATTTAGAACACGTGTCATTTAATCAACAAATTGAGAATAAAATGCATCCAGATATAATATCATGGATAATAATAACTAAATTATCAATGAAGGAAATGATTAATTATTATATGTTAAGATCTCAAGCATCATGATACCTCTACTATCAAGACCTTTCTTGAGACAGTTTAAAATTGATGGGTAGGTATACACCAGGAACCCATTTAACTAAGGCTATCCAACTGATTCATTTCCTGATACTATAGATGCATCTAGGGGATATCTATAATTAGTCCCCACCCAATACTCATGTCCATGTAATTCCTCATAAATTGAAAATCAATTTAATTCATGAATAATACGTCTTATAAATAAATATCAATATTTAGTAATGAATATGAATTTATCAATATTTCCGTATTAAATAAATAAAATTAAATGTAAAACACTATGTGTAAAAATGGTATACATTTTAGAAAATAATCATATCCATGATATAAATAATATGGTTTTTTAAGATAAATGTAATTCCCAAGGAAAAATGATCATATGAAATTGATTGTCTCTATATAAAGTTAACAATCACAAAATTAAACAAGAAATGAGTGGTAGACATAGATTCATCAGGAATATAGGTTTTTTCGAAAAAATAATGAATAAATAGGATTTAATGTGAAATACATCAAAGGGGAAGTATATACATCACAAAAAATTGAATAGGTTCAAATTAAAAAATTTGTCTCAATGAAATGGAAATTGATACGAAATCCCTTACAATGATCATAACATTGAAGTGAGAATTAATCAATGAATAGATCATGAGTATCAAATGTAAAACCACATAAAATAATTGGAAAATTAAACAAAATATATTAAAAATTCATTGCACACATAAACTAAGAATATCAAATACAATTAAGAAGTAATATAACCCAATGAAAATAAATTGACTTATGAAATTCTTTACCACTTGGAAATTTTCAAGTCAAATACCCTTGTATGAGATAATTCAAGTTGAAACATAAAATACCATGAAGTATAAATGATTCAATATATTTCATTTAAAATTGGAATTATGTACACCATATAAAAAATTAGGTTTACAACAATAAAATATGCCTCAATGAAGCGAAATTGAGATGAAGTCCCTTACAATAATCATAACGTTGAAGAATTAACCAATGGATCAATTATGTGTATCAAATGTAAATAAACATAAAACAAGTGGAAGAAAAATATATTATATTAAAATTTCATTGAACACGTAATCTATTAATATCCAAGAAAACAAAGAAGTAATATAACCTAATGAAAATAAATTGAGCTATAAATTTTTTTACCACTTGATAATTTGCAAGTCAAATACCCTTGCATGAAATAATTCAAATTAAAACTTTAAATACTATTAATTATGAAGTATTCATGATATTAAATGTGAAATTTTAATTATATACACTATCTAAAATAAATCAGGTTCATAACATTACAATGTGCTTTAAGGGAAATTGAGATGAAGTCCTTTACCTTATGATTAATTTTTGTATTGCATGATTTAAACTCATATATAATGGTTTTAAGAATGTCATTAACTTAAAATAGAAACAAATTCATGTTTATAATATCATATATTATCCTATTATAACATTTTACTAATTATTTTCTAATAATATTTCATTATTTTCCTTATTTCTGGTGTTAATTTTCTTCTTCTCTCATGCGAGTTTTTTCATGAAATTTATGATTATTTGGTATAGTATATAGATCCACAATATATCTAATTATATTAATTTTATAAATATTATATTTAATTATTATATAAATTTTTAGAATCATTCTTGAAGAATGGAATTGGAAAATTAATCGCATCGCTTTGTGGAGACTGTAGGACATACGCACTGACGAGCGATGATATCATTCCATTAATGACTGAAAGGGTAAGGAAGTGGGTGATATATTAATATTATGGAATAAATATAATATCATATATGTAAAATATATTTATTAAATTTATCCTTATTAATTTCCATGTTAATATTAAGTGAAAAACTAATCACATCGCTTTGCGAGGCGGTAGTCTTCCATATACACGAGTGACATTATCGCATTTTAAAAAGTATGGGAAGTAAGAATTTATATGTGATATTATAATTAGAGAAGTATACTAATATAATAAATATAATATAAATATGTTAAATCCATTATTATATCAATCCTTGAAATGTGGTGATGGAAAATTAATTACATCCGTTCACGAGGCGGTAGCCCTCTATACACACAGTCAATGATTTTGTTTCCCATTTGACAGAATAGAAGATGGATATATGTAATGAAATTATCATAATAACATATAATTATATTTAATATACTTATTTTATTACATAATAATGGTTTAAATAATATTTAATTGAGGTGGAAGAAGCAATAAATTGAAAATGTTAGTTTAATGATATTACCACTTCTACGGGGAACTGTTTTTGATTTGCACAAAAACCCTCCTTCAGTTGGATTTTTTATCAAAAAAGGGACCTAGGATGTTGGTATGGTATTAAGAATGTTATTTTTTCAGGTATTATTTGATAAAAATGGATTTTGAACTATAAATAGGGTAGGATAGAGGTGGCCTTTTATGAGTGAGGGAGAGAACACACATGGACTTTTTGAAAAGATTCTATTATAATCACATTTTTCTCAGGCCAAAATCCTATAAAATGAGACACTATCCAGAATTAGGGGTGATAAAGTATGAATATGCCAATAAAAATAGTTTTGTAAAAAAATTTAGGTTATTATTAACCCTTATTTTCTTAGATTATCCCCTTGATAAATCAGTTTTTACCTTAACCACGGTAATTATTTTTTTTTCTATTTTTACTATTCATAACAGTTAAAAATTAATTTGATATTATTAGATAATATTAATTATTCTTAGAACAATTTTTTTATTAATTTTTTTTAAATTAAATTAATATAAGTTATGGAATCCAATTTAAAATTATACACAAAAAACGCGCTGAAAAAAGTGGGTTTTAAAAGAGAAAACTCTCCAAAAAATAGATAGTTTTAATATCAAAATTAAAAATAAAATTGATTAAAATCACCTAAAATATTTAAATTGTAATATAATTGAACTAATTTTACTTTAAAGCCAATTTAAAATATAATTTAACATTTTGAATTATTTACATGATAAAGCATTTCTCAATAAAAATCAATTTTTTCACTATTCATTGAAAAATGAAACATTTCAAAAAAATAACGAAAAATAACCCTAAGATAATTTTGATATTATGATTAAAAAATAATTTTATTTATCAAATAAATTCCTTAAAAGTTTTATAATTTTATTTTAAATTATGTATGTAAATGGTGACTAAAAAGTGGTTTATAAAAAACTATTTTTTAGAAACATTTTTTTTATTTTATATAATTATTATTTTATTTATGATAAATAGATAATCATACTTTTCATAATTCAGTTAGTACAATTCATATTTTCAATTTAATAGCTAGGATATAATAGTATACCAAATTATGGTTCATTTAGACTCGGGGTTGCGTGTTACACAAGCTATCGAAGAGATTAAATTTAAAAAAATGTATTTCATGGATTGTTTAAGATCAGTCTTGTGTGTCACATATTATATTGAATACAATGTTATTATTTTAGAATTTTAGGGTGTTACATCGTTTTCTAGTTGATAATATACATCATCGATATATAATCGATAATCAAAAAATGGGCATAACATATCTCATAACAAAAAACATGGAACTCACCAAATACATAAAGCATATAAACCAAATCAGCATGAGTAATGTGATCATAAGGATATAAAAATTAGGCCTAATGAGAGTGAGTCTAAAAAAGTATTCTATCTAGATAATAAATAATTAAATATCTAACTATCTTCCTTATACCCAACTCCAAGAGATCTCATGGTCTCTCGGTAACCAATCAAGGAAGATATCATGCTCTTCCTTCCCAAAGGCTCTCATAGTCTGTTGAAAACCAAAATGGAAGTCTGAATGGTCTTTATTATAAATTCTATCATAGTTTTCATACCCAAAATATCACATTATCCATTTAAAACCAAAATGGAATCTTGTACAGTCTTCCCTCTTAAGGCTCTCATGGTCTCTTGAACAGTTCCTTACTCACACCCCGATTAACCCATGTTTTAATCCATGAAAACATGACCACAAACTTGTGCCATGTCAAAATAATCTATTTCACAATCCAAATTCACAAACAACATTTCAATTTTATAAAACACCTTCTCATATTATATGAACAATTTCTCAAATCATTTTATAAATTCATGTAAAAATAATTAAAACTTCTTTATCCATTTCAACAAATACTTGGTGTGAACATAAGCCACACCCATTTGAAAAACCCTCTTTAAAACATAAAATTTCCAAACCAATCCAATAAAAACACCAAAATTGTAATAAATATCAATCATAAATCATTTAAAAGGCTATTTAAATAACAAAAACAAAATTTGATTATAAATTTAAAGGTAATACATGGAAAATTCACTTAAATAGAGACACCAACCTCAAGTTCACTTTCAACCTCATCGCCTTTGATAATAGTAACCTGAAATAGGAAGATCAAGGCATCACACACCAAATACACAATAATAACAAAACAATATCCAATTATACACCCTATATTCATCCACCACCCTTATAAGGGTTTTACATCCCCATGGAAATGGAAGAAAAAGTTTTTGAGAAGGGGGAGTAAAGAAGAAAACTTAAATAAATTCACTTACCTCAAGACAAACCACAAGGAAACCAAAAGTAAATCCACCAAAAAAGGAGATGGAAATATGAAGAACCATGTATGAGGGGATGTGAATTAAAGTTAAGGATAATGAAGGCTAAAACACTTAAATGTTAATAGGAAAAAATGGTAAAATTACAATTTTCAAGTTAGAAGGCTTGGTCATATGGATTTTCTACAGGGTTGGAAAAAATGTGTGCCAACCGTGTGGGGATAATGTCTCCCCAAAAATCAATTCACATGGTTTCCCCTTGGTTGTTAATGGTTTACCAAAGTATACTCAACCCATGAAAAATCCCATTGTCCCAACATACAACACCCTCACATGGTTAGCCACACGATAAAACAGACCATGCATCAACCATGAACCTGATCCCCCCAAACTCCCATTTCCTTCTCCCATCACCTAAGAACTCTAAGGATAAACCAAATGACAAATAAAACTCAAAATTAGATATAAAAATAAACCATAAAGTGTCATAGAATGACTAATAGTGTGCCACATAGTGATAGGTACCATCATGCCATAATTCATGATGTATGGCGTATTATGAAATCTAGCCACACTATAGTGATAGTTCATGGGAAATTAGGGGGATGTTGTTTTTTGTGGTTCATGACACACCATTCATACTATATCGCAGTCAAGAGATAGTATAAAAGGATCACACTAAAACAAGAAATTCATACTGTGGGAGTTTTGTTTATAGAATAACGACTAAAATTATGTTTTTCTAAATATTTACTGACTTTATCCATGAGGAAAAGTGTCACTCCACAATATGTATATGATCAGAGGAGTTTAAAAGAGATAAGGAAGATTACACCATGACCTTATGGGTATTTATAAATGTGATTATAATTGTATTATTCGGATCTAGAGTTTATATGGGAACTAGGTTGTGAAGAAGTATTTCACATCTCAATTAGCATAACGTTGAAGTATGTTATTCCACAATGCATGGAATTATTTCAAGGTCAAGTGTTTTTTGGAACCAAGGGTATTAATATCTAGAAATAGATGATATTTTTTGTTTATTTTCAATACACACTGGGTTGAAAAATTATTTTTCAAGCCAATTGATTTTATGGTGCTGATGGATTCAGTGTTGAAGGTGGTGTTATTTCCCAGTGTTTTTCAAATTTTTGTGGTCCAAATTTGGGATGAAGGGACATGTTTTGAAAAAAATGAATTTCTAAGACTACATCATGAAAATATAGAAAAGTCATGTAATTCATGAAAGTTTACTATTGTGAAGATCTGGATATTTTCAAAAGAATTTTACAAAAAATAATACTAATCCATGAAGGAAAAACATGGTAAGTTATATGATTACAAGAATTTTTGTTAATGAAAAATGATAGTAGGTTATGTGGCTATGAAAATTTTATTGAATAGAAAATTTCTCCAAAGTTTCATGAAGACATGGGTTTCAAAAAATATAGGTTAACATAGGAAAATTTAAGTAGACATGTTTTCCAGGCGATATCGAGTTTTGTGAAAGCTATAAATTTTCATAAAAGGGTAACCTATGCCTATAAATAAGTCGTAACTCATCATATGATTCATAGAAAAAGTTTTAGAGAAGGGATGATCACTCTAATTTCATGATGGTTTTATGTGAATTTATTTCTTATTCTAATCAAAAACTATATGTGAATACAAGTTTCATGAAAATAATGGTTGAGACCTAATTTTTTCTAAGGAATTTAAGTGAATGAGTTTAAAATGTTTTGGATGTTTTTTGAAAGTTGGGAGTTTTTTAAAATTTAGGTGTTTCATGAAATTTTGGATTTTTGATAAATTTAGGAGTTTTGTGAATGTTAATAATTTTATTAAAGTTAGTAGTTTCATTAAAGTGTATAGTTTTGAAAATGCTGGTAGTTATTTAAAACAAAAAATGGGGTTTCATAAAAGGGTGTTTTACGAAATATACTTACCCAAGAATACTTGAACTTGGGAAAAAATAGAATTTATTCAAGAATTATAAGTGGAACTACATGATTTCAAACATAACTCTCATGTTATATAATACTGTAGTCAACTTCAAGTCGATAAAATAAGAAATACATCACACAAATCAATGAGTATGGGGGATTCAATGAAAGTGATCTAAGGGAGGTAGTGTGATATCCCTAAAATTATTATAAATTTAGTGTGACTAGAATTGAGTGTCTATGTTTGATCAATTTCAATCCACAATATCATGTAAATCTTAGTGGATTTAGGTATGACCAACACACTGTTGGTATATGGTCTATAAGGACCCTGCCTTAAAACATTACGTAATCTTGAATTAAATGAATAATTCACATTGAGGATCTTTTCAGGTTTAGATTTTTAGAGAATTAGGCCATAACTATTACATATGAAAAGATCACAAAGTAGACACTTCTACTCAATTTCCATTTTTTTATAAAAACTCTTAAAAAGAAACATGTATAGTTCCATGTTTTAGATAGAATGTATTTCCTTGATCCCATCCTTGACCCTATTCATCTTTAAGTCCTGCAGAAAACATTTCAAAAACTTGGGATGAGCATAAAAAGCTCAATAAGGGATACACCAAGAAGGAAAACTGTTAGTTTTTCAAAACAACAAGTAAACCATGAATATTTTATCATAAGTAATACTTTTCACCTTTATTAAGTATTAAATACTCTTCACTGAATAAAATATCATTACTTACCATTTTGTAACCAAAATATTACCATAAAACCCATGTAAAGGACACATAACATATAAAGGTAACTTGGGACATAAACATACTTAAATGGAATAACCATACGGTCAACTTCCACACATATCACTAAATAGAATATCCATATGGCCAAATTCCATACCCAATCCATTGGAGGTTATAATGTAACCACCCGTCATTTTGTTTATCATGTAACCACCCATCAAATGTCCAAGTACCATAATAAAATCATAACACATAAAACCAATATAAAGGAATGATAACATTTCATCATTTCAATCACAATATATCATTTAAATATATTGACATAAAATAATCCTTTATCAAAACCATTTTCAGTACCAAAATACATAAAATATTATATGGTATTTATTTTCTTTTAAAACATTACGGCTTGTTGATGAAGCCAAAGATCAAATAATACTTGTGATGGTAGAAAGGTTGTTGTCACGACGTACGTTAAAAAAACATAACTTTTGTCGTTTAGTAAAATGATTCATAGAGAAAATATTCCTTTTGAATAAAAGTAAAAGTCAAAGGGGTTTATACACCGTATAAAAGAATGTTGTGTATAAATGAAAATATTCTTCAATAAAAAAGATTGAGACGAAGTCCCTTACAAAGACGATATCCTTAGATTAAGGAAAAATCAATTACGTAATTATGTGTGATAAATATAAATACACCCAATATAAGTGGATATTAAGTGTAAACAAATCAGATTTCATCCACACATATTCATATTACAACATAATCAAGAAGTATAGGTTTAACCCAAAGAATTGAAATTGGATTAAGAAGTTCCCTTGCAAAAATTCGATAGCCTAACGACGTCACTTTAAACTTTCAAAAATGAGATGATGAGAGATAAAAAGGGTATCTCATCACTTGGACATAACATTTACAACAATAATGATATATAATAACATATCCCAACATAATAAGATATAAATTAAAATACCTAACAAAAATAAGTCTTTTAAAAAGAGGAGGGTGAAAGGTTCCCTTACCGATTTGGGTAACTATCGAAATGTACCCCCCCATGAAAGAAGGGTCATACAATGAATATGTAAATACCTATAAATTAAATTATATTACACAAATAATACAATCATGGGATGTACATACACCACACAAAAGTAAATAGTGGAAAATGTAGAATGAATCTCACAGGAATACAAAGTGAGATAAAAACCTCTTACCTCATTGTAATCAATCGAGTCGTATGACCAAAAGATAATAAACACCAAATGAATCACATAATACCATGAATATAAATAGAATCATGATAATATATATGAAATTTCAGTACAAAATACACCACATGAAATAAATAAGTGGCGAACAATGGAAATCTCATTGGATTAAAAGTGAGATAAGAAATCCCTTATGAAAATTCGGCAGCCTAACGGCGCCACTTAAAACATCAAAAAATGGATTGATGAGATCAAATAGGGTCTATCATCATATGAAAATAAAAATTATAGTAATAGGAATATAAAAAGAACATCCCCCAACATTATAATTTTAGCTTAAAAGGAATGACATAAAAGAGAGTACTTAAAAAGAAAGAGAGAGGTAGGATCCCTTACCTCAAGTCCGACTTGTCTTGTTTATTTCTTTATATTCTTGAATAATAAACTTTGGTCAATTTATAATTGCTTAAGTAATTCCTTTAAAGTTTATTATTCAATTCATATCACATATTATCATGTTATAATAATTAGTTAATTATGTGAGTTCATATCAGACGTTTTTGTCAATATTCGGTATATGAGTCAAAAAATGGACTTCTTATAATTACATGATGTTCATGTGGTCCAAATTTCATTAAATCCATAATTATATTCATAATTTATATGTAATATATATCATATATATCGATTATATATATTTACTTATAATAGTACATAACATTTGGAGATAATAAATGAAATGCACCGTTCATGGAGACGGTAAGCCCTACGTGCGCATGAACGCTACTTTCATTTCTATTTCATACTTTAATGGAATGAAAACATAATGATACATTGGTATATTACAATATAATATATATGTTACATAAGTTCATAAATTATATCCTTTATAAATTCCATGTATGGCATGAACGATTCATATCACATTGAGGGGGCGGTAGTCTGCACTTCCTAAAATGAAATTATCGCGTTTACCTATCATGGAAACCATAAAGGTATGCCATAAAAGAAAAATACAGAGTCATAAGGAAACCATAAACATAATATATATCATATATAAATATAGTTACATCTTAATGGCCACCATGAGAGGTGGGAGGAGATAATTGAACAATCATCGTTTCGTGAGGCAGTAGTTCGTCGTCCATAGAAACAGTATGTTCTTCACCCATTAGATGGAGGTGAGTCTTAGTGTAGCTAAAATAATTCTCATAACAACATCCTAGTATATTGAAGATATTTTTTTTGTTATAAAAGAAAGTAATAAAAAGATTTTAGGGGGTTGGAGAAGCAAAATAAAACAAAAGGAAAAAGAGAAGACATTACCTTTAAAATGGGTAACTCTTTTTGATTTGAGCCAAAGGTTTCCTTGGAAAGACTTCTGCCCAAAGTGAGGCTTCTAAGAGTAATAAAGGGATTTGGAGAGATAATATGAGTATATTTTGGATAAGACAATGGCTTGAGAGGTGTGTGTAAGGGGGTATAGGTGGGGGCCTTTTATAAGAGGGAGGAGGGTCACTTTTGGAAGGTCTTGAAATGTTACTTTATTATAAAATGATTTTCGGAATTTAAAGGTCCCACAATGATATATTTAGAGGATAAGGTGATAAGGTTTCAAAATACACCCATACAATAGGTTTTAGACAAGTTTAATTCTTATATTTTACCTTATCTTTTCATTTTATTTAAATTTTTCATTAATGAGGTAATCATTGCATCATCATGGTGTCATAAATAAATTTATTTATTTAATGTCAAAAAATTATAAAAAAATACCATGATGTAGGAAATATTTTTAGATTTAAAATTAATATTTATTGACTAAGAGATCATTTATATAAGAAAAACTAAAATTGTTTTACTTAGGTGATACATACTTTGGTTATATATTCCTTTCTTTAAAAAATAATATGATAAAAGGTCACTTTTCCACTAAAGTGATTCCATGGGGTCCCAAAGTTCGCATAAGGGATACCATGGTCGGACATGACTCAAAAAATAGAATTAATACACATGGATGGGTAATTTTATATTATTATGAAATTATTTTATTACCCTTAACTACTCGATTACTAATTAATCACGATAATTAAAGATAATTGTCGTCATTACTATTCATAATGTCTAAAAACAAAAGAGTATTAATTACATAATTTGGACCTTATGATTCCAAATATGGAATCAATTTTACCAAATTCCAAACACAGAAATTGTAGTAATTAATTTAAAAATAATTCTCGTTGTCAAAACAAATAGCGTGTTTTTAAGAAACAATATATATCAAAAGATTGACACTTATTTATGTCCAATTTCAAAGTGAAATTAATTCCAATGACCACCATTGAATTAAATGGTAAAAATATTTTTTAACTACACATTAAAACTAATTAAAAAGATAATCTAACCATATAATTAAATTACATTAAAAGGAGGTTTTGAATTAAAATACAACATTTTCACTATTCATTAAAAAATGAACTTTATCGGAAAAATAACAAAAAATTACACAAAGTAAATTTTGATGTCCTGATTATAAAGAAGGATTTTATTTTTTAAAATATAACATATAAAATTGACAAAAATTAGTTTTAAAAAGAGTTCTCCATCAAAAGGCGGTTAATCGACCTTTTAAAGAACATTAGAATATTTATGCATAAAGGTGAATTCTTTTCTTATTTTAAGCCTCTAACTTTTATTGGATAAATGTAAATATATTTAAAAAAAATATAATCATTTTGAAGTTATTTATTTTAATTCCCTCTATTACAATGGTTATGCATTAACTACCATTTAAAATAATATTATTATATTATTAGTGTGCAACGTAAGATTTCAAAGAAACTCGTTGTTGCGTATTGGGTGTGCCATCGAACATAGAATTACCTTTAAAGTAATATTAACATTTTATTCACAAATGTTAATAAATATGAAAATTTCGTATTCTTTATTTACTTGGGATGTTACATGCTCCATGGAATAGACCTTTATAATGAACTAAGTAAAACAATGGTATTGTGTTTCTGTTTCTGTATATGGGTGTATGGTAATTGAATAATTCCACCAGATAAGTTTAAAAAGTTACTATCAATGTGGGGAAAATATCCTTCTTATTCAAAGAAAAGTTTAACACCCCTGAATCAACCCTCCTATTTGAGGATGTTCCAGGGTGTTACATGTTTTTTTGAAAATATCTTAATGATTCGGTTTGAATTTAAAAATATAAAGAATTGGTTTAGAATTTGGGAAGTGTGATTAACTAAATTGAACATATAGGATTCTTTATGAACTTATAAAAAATAATCAGAGCCATTTTATAAAGGAATGAAATATTGGGTATTTAGAATTCATAGAAAATAAATAACTGGAATGACATATCTATTAGAGAGGAAGAGGAGAGGAGATCCTATTATAAGAAATGGCCATAACTAATTGGCCCAAAAGAGAAGTTCCCAGATTAGACCCCATGCAATGGTGAAGAAACATATTGAAGATTCACACCAAGCACCATCGAGACTCATCGTATTATAAGTAATGGATAAGTATAATAAATTTTTGTATCAAGTAAAAAGTAAAAGTACATTGAGTAGAAATATGTGTGTGTTTTAAGTACAAGTCACTAGCAAAGATGAGTAAAAACGAATCGCAAGTTTATTATATAAAAAGACACTTATGCATCAGGTATCCATGCATCAAGTAGAAAAAAAATATTGTAGTGAGTATCCACATATTGGGTAGAAAAAACAGAACAAAACAAAAAACTACAGATAATAATTATATTAATACACATAAATAAAACATTTTAAATTTAATAAAATATTTCATAATCAACAATAAATTTAATTTTAAAATAAAAAAACTTGTTTTAAAAAATATTCTATATAAAAATTAAAATACACATTCTTATAGTTTTCAATGTTCCTATACTTATGTTTTTGTACTAGATTGATTCTCAATATATCTAAACAATGTTTAAATTTGGTTAAAAATGAATTTATCAAACATTTCAACCAAATTATCATATTTATATATCTTTTTGACACATATTTTTCAACCCTAATAACGCATTTAAAATGTTTAAACAAATAGTTATGTGATTATTCATTCCATGATAGTAATTAATCAATGAAAAAAGTAAAGTATGATATATATATATATATATATATGGTAGAGGGGGTTACATACCACAAATAACACACACACCCAGGACCCCAGTGGGTTAATCTTCATTCCTCCTCATAAGGAATTTCAAGCACCCACCAAACATATTTTATTACTTGGAGTGGCTCGAAGGCCCAATTTCTAGACAGCCTAAAGGACTAATAGATTCTGGCCATAGGGCTATTAGAGGACATGACCTGAAGGCTTGAAAGACCAACTT
The DNA here is from genome assembly GCA_963277665.1 of Viscum album. NCBI lineage: Eukaryota > Viridiplantae > Streptophyta > Magnoliopsida > Santalales > Viscaceae > Viscum > Viscum album. Next base: position 2,065,720,590 of record OY728123.1, on the reverse strand, counting down.
TCATCACATCAAGTCATCAGTTTTCTATTGTGGTACCCCTTTATCAGTAGTAATCACATCACATCACCTATTTGAAAACAATAATATCATAAATGGATAAATAATGTTCATTGAATAAATACTTCACCCATTATACCTCTTTAACTAATTCTATGAGATTTATATACTTTTTTAATATTGTGAATAATGTGACCACATATTTCATATATTACTTCCAAGATATTAATCCCACATATGTATTAAAAAAATAGTTCGCTATGAATTCTCTAGAATCTATAACTGAAACAAAATTAAAGCCTATATTTCTTATAACCTTAGGTTTATAATAAAAAATATTTCCACAAAATAAATTGAGATAGGAAGTAATTATATGATTCTTGAGTATTTATTTAAGTAATGTCAATGATACTTATATGGGCTACCTATGAATCTTTTGAAAGTTCACACAAAAAGGAAAAAATTCATACTCGAACAAATAATGGCATACATGATGAAACATGTTTAATTATCATAATGTATATTACTCATAAACAATTTTTTGAATATGTAATAAAAAATGATTTGAAATTAATTTATATTATTTAATAATATAGTCATTAACTAGATTAAGGATTCCAATCATGAACCATTTTAATACTATTTATATAACTTGTAAAATAAATAACAAATTCATTTTTCCATACTAATTTCCATACCGAAAATATGTTCCACATATCCTAAATCTTTTATTTCAAAAATATATTAAAGTTAAGATTTAACATGATTTATTAACCATATATTTTTTCAAATGATAAAAAATTCATCAATATAAGGAAACAAATATATCATGTCATTTTCCTCATTATTTAACATAAGTATTATACATGTTCTAGATGAAATTATTATTCAACATAAAAGATCCAAATTATTTATAACATTGTCTTGATGTAATTTTAATCATATAAAGTGACTTATTTAAAGTGTAAACTTAATTATCTATGAATTTATTGATAAATCATTCAATAGGTTTCATATCAATTTTCTTATCCAACTCCTCATCAAAAAAGAAGTTTAGACATCAAATTATTAGAGATGGAAGTTTTTAACAATAATAAATCAAGTGGAAATTGAATGGTAACATTATTGACATCTATAGAAAATATTTTATTATAATTCATAAAATATCATAGAATGAAACTTTTGAAAACTAAGAAATATTTTTATCTGGTATTAATATCTCATACATTTTCTTCTTTTTTCTTAAAAATACATATTTTCATAGTAACAACATGTTTATTAACCCTGTATAATGTGTTATTTTTAAGAATATATTCCATTTTTAACCCATGAAAAAGGAATTTTTTTTAGATAATTTTCTTATAACTTCTTCACTATAATATTTAGGATCATCAACCATAAGGTTTTGAACTAAAAAAATAAAAATGAAAATACATTGACATGGTTAAATCTGGATTGATTCCTTTTTACTCCTAGAGACTTATAATTAGTGAGTTGGTAATTAGAGACTACACCTGAAACTAGACTATATAATTTATATTCTAATAATTCATCCAAGTAAGGATTGAAAGATTTTATTTTATATCTAATATTGGTTTTACTTTCACTTCTACATACTCGGGTTTGGTTGGTTTAGGATCACTATGAAAAGATCATTTCTAATTGTCTACACTGAATTCATTAAATGTAACATCTCAACTTATGATACATTTTTTGATAACTAAATTTATCTATTCAATTTTTTTAATCATTTAGACATTGAGGGTAAAGTATAAAATACACTTAATAGATCTTAGTTCTAATTTTTTTAATTCAAGAATGCGTAATTTTAATGCACTCGAGCACCCATATATAATCATTGGGAAGAGATTTATTTATCCCAAACCCTTCCACAGTCTTAAAACATATATTTTAATTAAAACAAATCTATACACAACAATAAAAAATTAAACACAAGAAATTTATGTGGTCCAATCTTATGCTCTAAATCTATAGGCAGGAGGTAAAATGTTCACTATAGGCAGTAGAAATTACATTTTTTTAATGAACCCTAATTTTTGTAGATATAATTTCTATTTTATATAAACAAAATTATAAATAAAAAATTTATTGGGTCATGATCCATTCTATTATATTTAAAAATCAAGTCAAAATCAAAAATAAATTTCCAACTTGGATTGAATTTTTAATATCACCTTCCAAAATCACTGTAAGGGCCTCTAGCAATATAGGAATTTCCTTTTTACAAATTTTAGTTTAAAATTTGAATTGTTAATGAATTTATAAATATATATATTTAATTGATAAGCATAGTAATCTTCCTTATGTTAATTTTATCCACCTTTTGAAATTCCCAAATAAAATTCAATTTAAAAGAAATATGCTTCAACCACTCAGGATACAATAGGTTCTTCACCAAGATCAAATCACTTTGAAAATTAGAGAATATAACAAGTCTCTAAAACTAAAAACTAATACTGTCAAAAAAATCATTCAAAATCATAACATACTTCACTCATATAAAATCATGAAATCATACGTATTGGTAGATAATGTATTAATAGAATGAGAAAATATTTTCCAAGTGATAGATACACCATACATAGTGAAGATGAAGCATGTGAAAGAACTATTAATAAGATCCCCACCATAATATGAGACTGTGTGCCTTGTTACACCACCACCAGAATTGTTAGTCCAATAATCCAAACCTAAATGTTTCATAAAATCTAAATACCCCATAATCCGATTTATACCATCCCAAATATTCCTATAAGGACTAGTCATAAAATTTATTACCACACAGATAACATGAGAAAAATTGGGCATTCTGAAAACTATGGCATACATAAGTTTTAAAAAAAATCTACAATATTGAATTTTACTCATGTAACTATTTTCATCATTTTGTTTCAAGTAATGAATGGTAATTAATTTTAAAATAAGTTCTTATAGAAGTACAAAATGGTTTTGACCTCTAAAAATGAAATGATTTCAAAACATATCAATGTATATATTTTGAGAAGTGTAATGACATCTTGGATTACCATCCCTCTAGATATCAATGCTAAGTATCTTCTTCCATTATTATATCCTCTATTTCAAACTTATAGTTCAACTAAGATTTAAGTTTATCAATTTCATACATGCTCATTACTAAAATAAATATTTCATCAATTTATAATAATATATAGACAAAAAATATCTTATTATTACCTAAAATAAATATAATTATCAGATCAGTTGTGATGAAATTCTTGAGATGTCATAAATAAATCAAATCTTTTATACCACTATCTTTGAGACTATTTCAATCCAAACAAAGATTTGTTTCAATCATACATGATCCTTCTTACCAAAAAAATAAAACTAACCAGATTATAGTGGATAAACACATCCATCCAAATTTATATATGAAGGAATAATCTTTTTATCAAGCTAGTTCATCTCATGATCAAGCATTCATACTAGTAATAATATCGTTCTTATTGTTTTATTCTTCATAATAAAATAAAATACACCATGATGGTTGATAATAACCTTTTGGTAAAAATATTTTATCACCAACCTTTCCTTAAATTGTGATGTCTCAACTCCAGGTATTCCCTCATTGAAAACTCACTTGCATATATCATCATTGAATCCCCAGATATAGTAGTGAAACATCACATGTATGATTTATTTCCAATGTATATGTCTCCTTGGTTATGGTCATTAACCAATTTATCATTTTGTTCTCTGAAATACCACCTTATCTGATCAAGGATCCTCATATTTAATATTATATATCAATTCCAACGAAAAATTCATCATATTTGTATAAAAACTCATAATAGAATCTACATACCAAGATTATTTTTTGACCTTACACTAGCTATTATGTTACCATATCTGTATATTGCCCCACTTTAACATCTCTGGACTGTTATCTATGTCCTGAAGAACTATAGAGATCCAACTCTAGTAACCCAAATATGGTGTCTACTTTATTAAATTGTAATAAGATACAATGGATCACATCACCAATGATCAATCAGTTTAGTAGTCTTTAAGAACTAGATATATACATGATTCCTATTTTATATTGGAAATTAAATATTTAAAATAGTAAAAGTATATAATCTCGTTCATTAAAATACATTCCAAGTTTCCTTCTTTATAACCAGAGTAAAGGAAAACAATTAAGGGTGAGCTTAGATACTCAATAAGGGTTACGTACAATAGAACCAATCACGAGTAATAAGGCATAATCAATATAGAAAAGTGGAGAATAAAAATATATTCCATTCAATCATCAAGTTGAGTTAAATGACCATTCATGGATACTATAAACATAGAAATACATGGATAATGAAAACTAAATTCTTAATAAAGGAAATTCATAGTTTTGAACGTCATGATCAAGGCCACTCAACTAAGATATCATGAAAATTACTATCAAGCCCTCTCAAATAAGAAATAATTATTAATAAATGATTAGGTTTAAACCAAATAAAAATATAATGTGTCTACCTATTTTTCATTATGAGACCTTTTTTATGCATTGAGGGGATATGTATAATTGGTTACCACCCTCCACTTTCATGTCATATGTATTCATCATATTTTGAATGATCAATATAATTCATTCTCAAAATACCTTATAAGTCAAAAATTGACCATATTGAATCAAGAATATAGGTCATCATAATTTTATCATCCTAAACCATCAAGACAAATAATAGATATTTTATTATTGTATCATATCCCTAGTGAAATAATTGGGTGTTTTTATAGTTGAAAATACCTTTAAAATAAAATTAAAACATTTCTAGAGAAAATTAACCTTTTCATTTTGAAATAAATTATTTAAAATATAAAAATTTATAGAATATTAGTAAAAACATTATCTTTGTAAATAATCATGTAAAAGTGTAAATTAATATTTAAATAAATAATTATTCATCATACTAGAAAAATATATTTGTTTGGTGTGTATTAAAATAAATATTTTATTCATACTTTTTGTAAAAAGTACCTCATTCTGAAAATAAAAAACAATAAAAATTTGAATAGAAAGTAAAAAAATGTATAAAAATGAACTTAAAAAATCCTTATGTAATATTAAAAACATTTTGGATGACATTTTAAATAAATTATTTACATGGAAGAAAACAAATTGGAAAGAAATCTTCAAATCAATATTTTTAAAAGAATGTCTCATACATGTGATATTCATGTTCATTCATGATCCGAAAAGATAAGAAATAGAAAACAAACATATAAAACCAAAAAATAGACATTTTAGAAGAAAATATATTGGGTTTAAAATATTAGGATTGAATAATTTTAGCAATAAAAAAGTAAACATAAAAAATCATGAAATAAAATGTGATTGTAAAAGAAATCCATTACCACTTTGGTATATTTTGACTCACAACCTTCATGAAATAAATAAATTCAAATAAAACATTAAATAAAATGAATATAAACATATTCATAATATATCATATCAAATTTTTAGTATATACACCACATTAAAGAAACAAGTGGTGAATATGGCATATGTCTCACGGAAACAAAAAGTGAGATGAGAAAATTTTACCCCAGGTCCAACTTTATTTGTAAGTCATTTTATCCCCATTTATAATAAATTTAAATTAATTATAACTATAAAACATAACCATATTCATACTTATAATATTTTATATGATCCACTTATAACATTTAAACACCTTTTTATTTATAATTATTTATTAAAATTGTCATTCCTAAGTGTTAACTGTTTCGTTTTTCTTGTAAGTTTTGATTTAGTAGTTTTAGTCCTTACATATTCATAATTATTTAATCATATAAATAACTTCAATAATGATATAAATATAATATATATTAATGATATATATATAATAATCCAAGAAAGGTGGATATGAAAAATGGATCCCATGTCTTTATGGAGGTGGTAGTCCACACGTCCGCAGAAGAGACATTATCATTTTTTAACCAATGGAAGAGTAAAAATGTAAATGATATATTATATTTCAATCAATATATTTATTTAATAAATATAATATATATTCATTATTTCCATATTTATAACCATCCAAATAAATTGGTAATAAAAAAATTAAACCACTAAGAGGAGATGGTAAGTTATACATACGCACGAGCGAGGTTTTTGTTTTTTATAGGATGGAAAGGAGGTGGAAATGGATGTACCATAATCATAAAAAAATATAAGTTAATTTATTATATTTTATTCATTATTTAATTATTGGTATAATATATTTATATTAAGTATAAGAAGAAATAATTTTGAAATAGTCAGTAAAAACGATTGTCACTTATTTGTTATGCCTCCTATAGATCCCTTACTAAGGACCCATAAAATGGAATTTTTAAAAGATAATAACCTCTAATTTAAGAATATAAAGTATAGAAGATAATTTTTAAGGTTTATATTGATATAGGTGTCTCAATTATGTGCAAATAATATAGGTTAGGGGTGTCCTTTTATAAATGGAGGAAAAGACCCACATGGAATTAATAAAATATTTAAATATATTAAATTCGTTTTCATGTGAAAGAGGCATTATGTGAACCAAATTTAAAATATATAATTTTATATGGTTGAAAAACTTTCAAAAAGTTAAAATTTTATAGGTTCAAGTAGAATTTTAAATGGTATCTTTTAGTTTAAACCCTTTGTTAACCAATTTTTACCTTAATCATAGAAACAAATTTATCAATAATAAAGGGTTATAATTTTTCTTATAAGGTAATAATTAAATAATAAATGGAAAATGGATGAAATTTTAGAACATTTATAATACTTACTATCCTACTTAAATATTTTTATTATTTTTAAATAATTGGATAAAATATTATTTAACATTTAATAATAGTAAAGTCATTTTAATAAAAGTTCACATAATTTGACTTTAAAAACATCAAGACATCAATGGAATTCAAATATAATACATTTTAAATTTAATAATACAATATCTGTAACTATATAATTCTTTTTTTATACATAATTCATTCAAAATACATTACTTTTGATGTTTTTAAAATAATTTACTTTGATTTTCCACACCTTACATAAGAACTGTGCAAGTGTTGTGTAAGATTGTAAGGTGATTATATAATCACTAAAAATTATAAATAAATTGAAATATAAAAATTATAATTATTATTTAATTAACATTTAATATTAATTTAAAATTTATTTTTATCCCTATGTGAACATATAAGAGAAATCTAAAATTTAGAGAGTGATATTTTGTACTTTTCTTTACTTAAAATATCATATTGGTCATTGTCAATAAAAAAAATTGATCCAAGTGGCCATAAATTAAAATATTAGAATAATATAGAAAAAATAAACTCATAAATAATGTAAAGGAATGTTTTAGGTATATTTTAAATCCATTTCACACTATTTTAACCATAATTTACCCATTTTTACTTATTTACAGAGGTAGTAATATCTTTACCATAGTTACTATTCATTATGATTAAAAATGAAATTGGACTAATAAATAAATTTATAAATTTTGATTCCAAATATTTATTCAATTTTTAAATATTCAAACAATATAAATTATATAAATTAGTTTAATAATAAAATGAAAAATGAAAAAAAACAGTTTTCTTAAATATGACTTTTTAAGTCTAAAAGTAGTTCTGTACCAAGATCAAGTATAATATTTATTCATATTTGTTTAATTAGATTATTTATAATTAAATAAGACTTATTATACTATAATATTAAATTAAAAACATAATGGTACTTTTAAATTATATTTTTTAATCAAAATAAATGGGAGTTTTACAAAGAATGGTATTTTTTAAAATTCTCTAAAAAATTAATCTTTTTAGAAAAATCTAAAAACATCACCCTAAGTTATTATTTACATGATGATTTGAAAAATTATATTCATTCCCTACAATAGAAATTCTAAAAATGGTAAAAATTAATTATATTTCACATTCACAAAATGAAATAAAAATCATTTTTGAAGAAAATATATTTTTGAAGCATAAAATAACTTTAGTGAAGATTGTGTATTTAATTATTCTGTATAATCAATACATTTTAATTATTTAAAACTATTAAATTTTTTAATAATGTGGTTATAAATTTACATATCTTCCAAATTAATGTAAATTTTATTATAGTCACATTTAAATAATATTAGTTTTACAGTATATCAAAGTTCTCTCAAAGATCAGTGTTGCATGTTAATAAAGTTATCAAGAATAGTGTTCCATTAAACCAAATTTTTTCGGCGTCACATTATCCCCCCTAAAAAAATTACTTCCCCTTAATTTTTATCTCAGTAATTAAGGGTTCTATATTTAAAAATACCCTTACTAAAACCTACATCATATAAAGGGATAATGAAAATTTCTTTAAAAGGGTGAAGTGGGAAATGTAACGATTTCCCAAAATAACATATAATCAGGTTCCTACATAAATATGAATTTAAAGATAATTAAAAATATATACATGGAGAGTAAAAATAACATATAAGGTCTAATATATAGTGATGTAGAATATGGTCATGAAAAATTGAATGACCACAAAACAATAAATTGGTTTGGGGTCAAAAGACCGTAAATTTATTAGAAATGAAGGTAAAATAATAACATTTTTATTTCAAAATCGTTTTCATAAAGTTGATGGATTATTTCACTAGCAAGATATATAAAACAATAAAATATATATACTCAACTTCTTTCTATTTCATAAGAATAATTTTATCCTTTGGTTGTGCTTCAATCAAATTCCACTTCATCTCTTACTCCAAGAAATAAATATTCAAGATGAGTTTTAAAATATTGAAGCATTAAAATTAACTTCTAATGGATAATAAGATCTATTAAAGAAGGAATAATCATTCCTTATGTCTTTAAATATTTACCAAAAGAAAAATGTTTAACACAAGCTATCCAATATGGATAAATATATCACATTAATCTCTAAAACCTCAAAAATAGCACCCAAAGTTAAAATTAATTCATTTTATAAATAATTAGCCTTAAGAATCCTCCAAAATATGTCTGATCAAAAATAAAAACACAAAAATCTGAAATATTTGATCATATGTATTTCAAAGATGAACTTTAATATTTATCCCCACACAATATGAAGTAACTCATGAAGTCACATACTAAACATGTGGATACCTTGATTATATAGTCTAAAAAATCTAATAATAGCCTAAATCACCATAACACATAAATGAAAACATATATGCTTCAAAAAAATAACACTATCATTATTTTGTAAATAAAATATCAGACCATAGAATATATTTCATAAATCAAAAAATTCCATAAATGTCATCATAAATAACTTTTCTTCTTTATTGGTACTAATAAAAATATGTTTCAAAATACTTAATTAAAAATATTATAGAACAATAATTAGATGTTTCATGATTATTATAACCACAATATTATTCATATAACACTTATGCAACATAATTATCAAATATTTACACATAAACACTTTAATCCTTCCACTTAAATGATTCACACAACATAGGTCCTTCCATGGTATATGAGTTAGCCTTTGTTTTAGGGAATTGACTTAGATAATTCTCAAGTTACCCAAATATAAGACATCAAAATTACTATATATCTTTCTTCTCTACATAGAAAACAGTATCCCCTTCCTTTGATACATTCTTTGAGGTGCTTCTTCTCACATTCTTGAAGTGAATGAAATTGAACTTTATTTCCTATATAACCATTTCAACTTGAACTTATTTACAATTCCATTTTCCTTTAATTTTTGATATTAAATAACCCACCTATTTTTATTTTTTTAATCATATATCATGATAGTTAATTAGGAATAATCACTAGATTTCTACTTTCTTCTCTGATATCATTCAGTTGATCAGGTGGAAAATCATTTAATTGTTCATCAAATTCATTGTCAAATCAATTACTCTTAGTTGTAAACATTGAATAAAACTATAAATTGTTATGTGAGAAATAACAATCACAAAGAAAAACCATATAATCATGAAATATAAATCATAGGATGTCTAAATCATGACACCCTATTTTCACTCTATGACACCTTAGGTTTAACTTAAATTAATCATGGCCATTATCTATACAAATCATCCATAATGTTTTATAAATAAAATTTGGGTTCCCAAGAATTTCCCCTAGGAGTTTCTAGACAGGTGTTCTATCTTAAGACGACTCACCATGCACTAGTGAGGATCAAATTAATACCCAATCTTCCCCCTTCAAGTGTTACTACCCCTAGGTTCATTTTTGAAATATATCAATCCACATGATAATATCTAGGTCATGATGTATTTTCTAGGAAAACAATAGTTAATTAATTACTATAACTTATGATGTTCTCATATACTTAGACTTATCCTCATAGTCTATCACAAGGTTATATTCTCTAATCCACGTTTACCTAAATGTGGTTCTAAAGTTTTAAACGAAACTTGCTCTGATACCAACTATGGAGACCCGAAAATAATAACCTAGAGCTAGTGTCTACTTTATTACATAACATAGGATACAATTGATCACATCTCCAAGGATTGATCAATTTATTAGTCTTAAAGAACCTAATAAATACATAATTGCCAATTTAAATTGGAAATAAAATATAAAACAGAGTAAAGTAGATAATTTTCATCTTAAAAACTCATTCAATGGTTCTTTCTTCATATCTTGGGAAAATAAAAAATAAATAAAGGGTGATATTATATACCCATTAAAGTTTACTATAATGGAAGTTATCATGATTAAATAAGGCATAATCAAAATGGAAAGGTGGATAATCAAAACACATTCCATTCAATCAACAACATGAGTTCTATGAGAATCCATGGATAATATCAACATAACAAACACATGGATAATGAAAAATTAATTCTTAATAAATAAAATTCATAATTTTAAATCTTATGATCAATGCCTCTTAAACAAGATATCATATAAATTACTTTCATGGCCTCTCAAGAAATACATAATTCATAATAAATTGGTTGGTATAAACTAAATACCCTTATAATGTGGCCACATATTTTATATCAAGAGACCTCTCAATATATCGAGGAGCTATATATAATTGGGCCCCACCTATCACTTTCTCATTCTATGCATTCCTTATATTTTGAATGATCAATACAATTCATTCTCAAATTTACTTATTAGTTAACAATTATCCATATGGAATCAAGAATACAAAACAACAATATTCAATAATCATAGAAAATACCGAAATAATATGGTATCATTGGATCAAATCCACAGTAATATCAATGGGGTATTTAATAAATTAAAATACCTTAAAAATATAACTAAATATTTATTTAGGATAATAAAATTTTCATTTTGAAACCACTTATTTAAAATGTAAAACTTTCCAGGCTATTAGGAAAAAAGTTTCCTTTAAAAATAACCTTGAAAACTTATAAGGTAAGATTCAGATCAATGATTATCAATTATGAAGGGAAAAATTGTTCTTGCGGTGTACATTAAATCAAAGACCATGTTCATACTTTTGGTAAAACTTTATTCATTAAGAAAATGATAAGAATATTAATTTTAAACATTTTTTTAGAAATTAAAACATGGGTAAAAATGAATTTAATAAATCTTTATAGAATAGTAAAAAAACTATTGATTATATTTTAAATAAAATATATACATGAAATAAAAATGGATGGAAAAAATCTTCAGAATAATATTTTTCAAATAAATTCTCTTAAATGTAACTTACATATTGATTCCTAATCCAAAGAGAGAATAATTTTAAAATACACATTTAAACCCCAAACATAACTACATGAGAATAAAATATATGGGGTTTAATATATTATTATTATATAACTTTTCCAAAGGAAAAAAGATCATAAACTATCCGGAAATAAAATGACATTGAAAACGTAATCCCTTACCGCTTTGGTATATTTTGAATCATTACCCCCATGAAAGAAATAACTTCAAATGAAACTTTAAATAACATTAATATAAATTTATTCATGATTTATCATATCAAATTGGTAGTATATACACCAGATAAAAGAAATAAGTGGCGAATATGACATATTTCTCATGGAAACAAAAGTGAGACAAGAAACTCTTACCTCGTGTCCAATGTGATTTGTTAGTGATTTTAGATTCCTGTATAATAAATTTCAATTTATTATAATTTTATAACATAAACATATACATACTTATAATAACATATATTATCCAATTATAACATTTCAATACTCGTTTATTAATAACGCCTTATTAAAATCGTTGTTTTTGAGTGTTAGTCATTACATTTTTTATGTATTTTTCAGTTTAGTAGTTTTGAATATTTCATATTTATCATGGTTACATCATCTAAATAATGTTAATAATGATATAAAAATCATATATATTTATTATATTTATATTTATAATAATCCATTAAAGTTGGACTTGAAAAATTGATCACATCGCTTCATGGAGGTGGTAGTCCACACGTACGCACGAACAATGCTATCGTTATTTAATGAGTAGAGTGGAAAACCGAAAATGATATATTATATTTATAGGAAAATAATTATATCATAAATATCATATATATTCATTAGTTACATATTCATAATCATCCATGTAAAATGGTGTGTAAAATGAATTTCATTGCTACGTGGAGACGGTAATCCATACATATGCAAGAGTGATAAATTTATTTTCTGTATGATGTAAAATAAGTGGGAAACCACTATAGAATAAAAATTATAAAATATAAGTGTATTTAGAATCCTAGATTAATTATTTTACTATGGGTACAATAGATTTATATAAATTATAAGAAGAGATAAATTTTAAAGAGTGGGTAAAAACGAATAGCTCTTCTTTGGTAGACCTTCTTTAGATCCCTTTTTAAAGACCCTTGGAATGAAATTTTAAGGATATAAGAACCTATAATTCATTTATTGGTAATTTTACAAGATAATGGGGATGGTTGTTTTGTATCGGGATGGCCCAAGTTGGTGTAAAGAAGAGAGGGTACGGGTTTCCATTTATAAGTGGATGAAAGGACACATAATGAATTAATGAAAAGATTTAAATATAATAAATTAATTTTCATGTGAAAGTGGTACAATTTGGAAATTTAAAAAAAATATGATATATGTTTTAAATACCTTAAGTAAATAAAATCTTAATAGTATTCAGTGGTATTGTAAATTTTATCTTTTGGTTTAACCCATTTCTTAACCAGTTTTAACCTTAACCATGGTAACACCTTTTTCAATTTTATAGGGTTACAATTTTAATCATATGGTAATAGTTGGAAGATAAAGGGATACAGAATGAAGTTTTAAACCATTTCTAATACTTATTATCCTATTTTAAGATATTTCTGATTTTTAAATAATTTAATAAAATATTATTTAACATAAATTGTTATTAATTTCATTTTGAGAACTATTCAAATAATTTGACTTTAAATACACAAAAAAATTAATGTACTTAGAATATAATCCATTTGAATATAAATAATATATTATTATTAAATATAAAATTCCTTTCTAACAATAATTTATCCTAAACATATTACTTTTTTAGGTTTTTAAAATTAGTTACGTTGATTTTTCTACTCCTCACACAAGCACTCTGTTACCGTTTTATAAGAGTTTAAGGTAATTATATAATCACTAAAAATTAAAAATAAATTTCTATAATGAAAATATTTTCATTATGATATATATAAACTTTAAGATTAATTTAAAACTGATTTTAATCTATCTATGAACATATAAGATAAATATCAAAGAGAGTGACATTTTTTATTTCACTTTACATAAAATATTATATAAGTCATTATAAATGAAAAAAAGCATCAAAGTACTCAAAAATTAAAAAAATAATATTATTAGGGATGAAATAAACTCATACAATATGGAAAATGAATGTGTTATGAATATTTTAAATCCTTTTCATGTTAGTTTAAACCTTAATTTACATTAATTTAACCTTTTTACTAAGGTGGTAATAGTTTTACCATTGTTACTATTTATAATGACCAAAAATGAAATTGGAATAACTAATAAATTTTAACATTATAATTTTAAATATGTAATCTATTTTCCAATATTTAATCTCTCTAAATTGTGTGAATTAATTTTAGATAAAAACAAAAATTGCAAAGGAAAATGGTTTTCTTAAAAATTACTTTCAAAAACTAAAAGTATTTTCATACTAAAATAAATTATAATTTAGATTCTTATGTATTTGATTATATAATTTATAATTAAGTTAGTATAATTTTAATTTAATATTAAATTCAAAAAAATGGAACTTTTTAATTAATTGATTTAATGGAATGGAATTTTTTTTATAAAAAAGCCCATTTTTTACGATTCATGAAAAAATATATCCTTTTAAAAAAATCATGAAAAATAACCCTAAATTATTATTTAAATGATTATTTTAAAAATAATATTATTTCCCCGTGTAAAATTTTTAAATGTGGAAGAAATTAATTATAATTCTCATAAACAAATGCAATAGAAATCATTTTTTAAGAAAACATATTTTTGAAGCATAAAATAGATTTACTAAAAATTGAGTAAATATTTATTTTAAATCAATGAATAAATTTGAATTATTTAAAAACTTTAAATTTTTTCCAAAGTTTGTTTTCACTATTCATACCTTCTAAATTAATAGTTAGGTTATAACAGTCATGTTTAAATAATATTTTTTATAGTATATCGAAGTCTGGTCAAATTTCGGTGTTGCGTGTTAAGAAAGCTATCAAGTATAGTATGCTTTAAACTAAATTTTTGGGGTGTTACAATAATACTTTACATGGGTTGGAAGTTCAAAATCCACATCTTAGATGACACCCTAATATGTATTTATTTTATGGTCTATAATCTCTTTTTGGTCACAGACAATAAACTCATTAAAAGATACATCTTAGTTAATATTGAATTTAATATTTTTATTATTCTTATTTCATAATAATATATTCCCATTTACTCCTACTACATAACTTAAAAATATTCATTTCATATCCCATGACTCAAAATTACCATCATCAAAATTAGTATAAGTTAAACTACTAAAAATTCATAAATAGAAATAATCTAAAGGATAATTATTCCATGCATCTTATGGTGTGAAGAAATAAATTCTAGATTATGGAGTCTTATTTACTAGATAAAAAATAGATTAAAATGTTTCCAAAAAAGATTTACTGAGATGTACTACATTTACTTGGATGAATCTTATTATTTTTAGAACTATTACATTCTATCTATCACACTATTTATGAAAACTCATATCTTTAATACACTTTACATCATGATTTAATACATAAAGGTACACTTTATACAAACACAGAATATCATGAATAATAATGTCTTTTTCAAGTTAGGTACATGATGTAATAACTTAAATCATGGGTATAATAGCATTATTTCAAAACTTTGAAACATGCCCATAAATTTCGTTGATCTTCTAAAAATGTATGGGAAAACCTGGGGATGCACATAAGAAATGGGTGAGCTATAAAGCCCAATAATGGAATAAATAAGCCATTGAAGAAGGTAAAGTGGTATATTTTATCCATGAGGCATATCAAGGTAACATAATAAGGGTGAGAGTCACAATACTGAACAATATGGCATGATACAACATGATAATATAAAGGAAACATAGTAATATGGAAACAACATAAAAAATGACATGAAAAACTTAAGTAAAGGATAAACACCAAGAAAAAAACACAGTATGCTTAGGATAAACTCCCATTCACCATACATAGA
This sequence comes from Viscum album, assembly GCA_963277665.1. Taxonomy (NCBI): domain Eukaryota; kingdom Viridiplantae; phylum Streptophyta; class Magnoliopsida; order Santalales; family Viscaceae; genus Viscum; species Viscum album. The sequence goes on along the minus strand of OY728123.1, from coordinate 2,065,704,814 downwards.
ATCTCATGAGATAAAAATATTACCCAGTGCATTGGAGGGTTATATAATTTCTGGTATACCCATCACTTTTGTATCATGTACATGCATAAGTGTGGAAAATGGATCATATAAAATAAGAATGTATTTGATCAATTTTAAACCCATGATTTGGGGGTTAGTGACACGTATATGTAAATCCCAAATAGATTAAGGATATGAACAACTATCTGAATACCATTCAGTGTAAATTCAGATAGGTATTTACTACACTAATGTTTTTCATGGAAAATAACATGCTAATTTTGGTAGCATAATGGGTGTAAATAATGGTTTATAGAAGGGATTAATGAGATATAAAGGGTTATATAATTACTTTAGAATCATAATTATAGTAATAAGGATTTTTTTAAAAAAATATACCTACTTGAAATTTTTTAAATAAAAAACCATGACATAAAGAAGGTTCTTGAATAAATAGGAGAAGGAGAGGATCCCTTAACTTGAAAGGGCGCTTCTAAAATCCTGGGATGTGATTATTAATAGATTGGTGAATCGTGGGAGGTATATAGATAGGTAGGGGAAGATAAAATTCATGCTAAAATATTTTTAGTGAATAATAATGGGATTTTGGTAGGGTTTATATATAAAAAGAGAGGTGACTTCTTTATTAATTTATAAACTAATGTTTTGGACTCAATATAATAAATTAATACATTCCACAAACCATATCATAGTTTTTTCCAATGTTTTTTGAGAAAGTGGGGTAAATTTAATTATTTTATTATTCCAAAAACCTAAATCATTAAAATAATATCCTTGGTGAAGTGGAAGTGATTCATGTTTATAACAAATTGATATTAAAACCTTAAAATATAATATAGGTTTTGGAGGATTCATTTAAGTTTTATAAAGTTAATCAAATAACATCAAAGAAATATTATTTTAAATTGGAAATAAATATTTTTTCATGTATACCTTTTATGGTATATATCACATCACATTTGGGTCATTATGATTTCATAATACATACCATATATTTATATCGTATTTAATTTATTACCCAAAACTTTAACTGTATCAAAAAATTATAAAATTATGATAATTTCACCCTTGAATAATTTCAATGTGCTGATTTAAAAAATAATATTTATTTTATAAAAAAAATTCTATAAATATTATAATTTACACATTTAAATCAAAAATACCAATTTATTGAAAAATATTGGTATCTTTGATAATAACAATTATATGAGCCATATAAAAATTACATTTTACTTCGTAAATTTATATTATAAATTTATTTAAGAAATACTGTTTAATAATAATATTTTTTAACATATAATTTGTTTCAAAAATTATTTAATTCATCCCAAATGGTGTCTTGTTTGAAACAATATATTTTGAAAATAGAATTTTTGTTTCATTGTATCAAAATTTAATTTTTATCAAACTCATTATTTAATCATTTTAAAATTAATATTAAAAAGGGATAAATATTATCATTGTTTTATTAAAAATAAAGTTTAAAAATTAATTCTGGAAGGGTCTAGATACATATCCCATTATTAGACTAGTGAATGCCTTAAGGGTAAGGTAGGAGTTGGTCATATTTTCATGGTGTGGTTTGAAAAACATGGTTTGGGTCATTATCTAGATGTTCTTGAACTTCTCACATTAATATTTTCACTTAGGCTTTAGTAGTTGAATATCGACATGGTCTTGGTAAAATAAAAATCCCATTGATTCTATCCCCTTGGAAGCTCTGATAAATGATCTTCATAGGGTATGATTCTACTGGTCAAGGTCATATCTTCCTTTGTTTTGGTCAATTGGATTTATCATAGCACTTAATATATATTAATCATAATATTAATGTATAATGGATATATTATCAATGGTTATGATTCTTAACAATATTTTAAATATGATAGGATATAACTTATAGAGGTCCAAAATAACCAAATATGTGTATGTGTTTTATATAACTATATTACATGATATGGTATTTATTCATTCAAAAGGGGAGTTTAATTTATAAGGCTTTTATTCGTTATATTATCCCCCCTTTAGAAATATCACCCTTGAAGTTTTCATTTCATGCATTAAAATAGGTGGGTGTATTTTTGTTTCATTTCCTCTTCTAATTCTCATATTTCTTCCTCAAACTTGTGGTTTTTCCACATCAATTTGACTAGGTGAGTTGTATTTTTTGTAGAATATCGTCTCTATGATCTAATATTTTCATTGGCTTCTCCTCATATGTAAGGTCATTACCCAATGGTACCACCTATATAATCGATGCACGTGAGGGGTCTGGTATGTACTTCCTCAAGAGGGATACATGAAACGCATCGCGTACTTGAGATAACTTATGTGGGAGTGCTATTCGATGAACCAAAAATCCAATGAAATCTAGGATTTGAAAGGGTCCAAAGTATCATGTACTAAGTTTTCCCTTATTCCCAAAACTGACGACTTTCTTCCATGGTGATATTAGAAGGAAATCTTTATCTCTGACCTCAAACTCGAGATCACATTGATGATTTTTTTCATAGCTTCTTTTTAGACTTGGTACAGGTTTCATATGATGTTGAATGTTTTGAACCTTATCTATAATTTCTTGGAAAATATCAGGTCTTAGTATCTTCTCCTCTCTAGCATCATCCCATCATTTTAGAATATGATGCCTCTTCCCATGAAGAGCCACATAAGAGGCCATTTTAATTTTATAATAGAAACTGTGGTTATATGAGAACTCCAATAGAGGAATGTGTTGATCCCAACATCCTTGTAAATCCATTGAACATGATCTCAACAGATCCTCCAGAGTTTGAATGGTTCTATAAAAATGAATGTCACAACCCATCCAAATAGAGATCATGTCATGACAAGCCCCTCTCCAATAGGTTAGGGGTGGACGACCAACACTAAGTAGGCATATCAATCACATGGGAGGCCTTAGCCTAATGTACCTATACACATGCACACATATCTAATCCCACATAGTGCTGAAATGTAAACAAATGATAACCATTCATGCATATACCAAAAATCATATCCATTAGAGTACAACAATAAGTACTGGAAAGGAAAAGGGAAAAATACAATCCCACCAAAAGAAAAAGAAGACAACTAAAACTTTAATGTATAGAAAGGGAATCCTATCGAGTTAGTCATAGGAACACACCTCGTTATATTTGGTTCACTAAGATCCACCTAGTCTTGGTCCCTCTAGGACATTGTAAAAAGGTTGGTCATCTACATAAGACATGACACGTGTAGAAAAATCCCATTCAGGGGTGAGTATAACAATACCCAGTAGGACACCCTGAAATCACTAAAAATAATAACATCAAGAATAACTGTCATCTCATCACAGGTATATGTTAATGCAATATATAATAAGAATATCCTGATATACTAAAAGTAGAAACACAGTATAAAAGAAATGTCACAACTATAATTCCATCCTACGATCCATGCTCAATGGTTCCACATCACACTTTTCTGAGAGGAAACACTCTATGATTCAAATATTACTAATGGAATCCATCCAAGATGTCATGCTCTTTGGGTCTCACCATAATAAGTACACACTATATATATGAATAGATTGATACATAGATGAGGATCATACCTAAAGACATGGGGTATTCCAACAACCAAATTTGGATTAACCCGCTATGTAGTGGGTCGAAGCCCATGTATTTTTGGTCACGATGATACAAAGAACCCAATCTAGGGAAATTATGATTCCAGAGGATCTAACTATGGTAATCATGGTTGTATTCCCACAACACTATCATAAAATGATGTTCCTCAGAGGGGATCACCATCCAATGCATATGATGTGACTACAAACTAAACCCCTAAGGAATAGATATAGAGAACACAACCTAACAAAAAATTCCCAATATGAAGAGGAAAGGGGATTCATTCCCTCTTTAAAGGAGTACACAACATGTAATGGTAGTACACAGTGTGTCCCTTCAGTATTGGGTCCTAACCAAGTATTGTGGATTGTGTCAGTGTTTGTGTTTATGTATACAACGTGTCTGATCCCATGTGCTCCTGACCATATCTGTGTATGGCTAGTCATTCCCATGTCTAGTTAGACATGTTTGAGTCTGAGTACATGTTGTGTCGGAGCCTGTGTACTCTTCTTTGTGTCTATATACTCTTTGAGGTACACTCTGAGCCTCTAGGTAAGTTTCACATTTCGTGTGATAGCTGTCACATGCTAAGTGATATTTTTCTTCAGACAGAACCACAACGTTGTAGCCAGGGTCCCCTACATGATGTGTTTTCTTCCATTACACACCGTGTAGTGTGTAATTTCATATAACCCACTGGTATTAACTCATATTCCACCTCCAACACTCCCGTATTTATTTCTTTGATGATTATCACCAAAAATTATATATTTTAGTCAATTGAACTCGATTTCTACAGAAACTTTAGTCTCTAGCCATCCAAATCAACTAAGAAAAATCTAACATCAAACCGCTCTATCATCGCATGCCAAAACCACAATTAGTGACCCCAAATTTGAACTGATTCACTTTCATTACCATCATCACATGATCCCCAAGTCATACCAATCCCAGATCTACTATATTAATCTTTTTTTTCAATATATCAGTGTGTAATGATTGATTTATCAGTATTTTGGTCAAACCATAGTTCAAACCAAACATCATGGATGGATGCACAAAGAAAAGTGGGATAAAACCAACAAAATATACTAAATAGGAATGAAACTTGTCTATGTTCGTGTTGGCCTTGTTTTATTTACATTAGAACAATGAATAATTATTCATAATACAATAAACAATTTCTCTCAATAATCCTCGAAAAATATGCTCGCAATCGAAATAAGATCGAACCAAAAATAAATTTTTTGGTCAATTGATTCATATTCATCATAGGTTATGAAAATGGGGATAGATACAAATCATAAAAATATCCTACCTCAAGTTAGATTGATCACTAATAAATAATGAATATGTATTGTTTTATTCGGTAAGATCCAGAAATTTTGTTAGTGTAGACAATCCTCAATCCATCATCACTGCTCACCAATTATCTCTCCAATGATCTCTATAAATTCTAAATGTTATATGGATAACCCTTATAATTGGTAATAATCATGTTTAAATATAAATGGATTAATTTTCCATGGCATGTTAAATAAAATAAATAATTTTATTATTTTATTTTATTTATTCTCCTACGACTGTGCTTTATGGAAATTCCTAAAACTGGAAAAGGTTAGATTGTGCCTAGTGTAAAACCCATGATATAAACTCAAAATTGGCCTTATATTTCTAATATGAGCCTCCCTTTATATGTTATTCCACTTTTTGGGAAAATAGTGCTCACGTGATATTTAATATATTTCAAAAGTTAATTCCGGACACATTGGGCCCCCAAATCACACACCATATCAGTGCCTAAATCCTTGAATAATGTATTTAATATTCTAAAGAAACATATAGAGAAATTAGAGTCATTACATTCTCCACACCTTGGTAATTTACATTTTTGGAAGCAAAAATAAAAGGCTACATAAATAGATGTGAGTACTGAGAACACATCTAGGCCTCCTGCTACTAGGTACTCTTCAAAGAATTCACATACTATCCTCAGACATAAACTAAATGAATCACTTTATCATGTACGATACTCTCCTAATGATCCTTAATATCTACTAGTTACTCAACAAATGTATCTCCATCATTAATTTTCATCTATCCTCAAGTGATAACATGCGACAGATCATTCACATACCTCCTTAGCCATGACACATAGAAAATGTCGTGTACCCTATCTAAATACAGAAGTAGAGATATGTGGTATTCTACCTTTCCAACTCTATGTAGTATCTAGAAAGGGATAATTAATTTTAGATATATCCTTCTACCTTGTCCAAATCTCTGTAATTCATGTCGAGATTTGACCCTTAGAGACACATGATCTTCTGCCTAAAACTCCAAAGGCCTTCATCATCAGCCTGCATAGGAATTCTGAGGGCTATGTGTAGTTCTCATCCAATCATGGATGATCTAAACTTTATATATAGTGTCTCTTAACAACTCTAGGACCAAAAGTGTTGAATCTCCTAGTTTAGTCCAATATAGTGGTGACCTACAAGGTTACCCATACAAGGCCTCTATCAAAACCCATCCCAACATGACCCATGTCAAAACTACCCCAAGCCCACATTATATTTCCTAAGACCTAAATGTTCTGCTCATTATGGCCATCAATTTGGGGGAGAAATGTCATGCTTAAACGCAATTGAGTCCCAAAGGCCTACTATAACAACCCTACTCTTTATTTCACATTAATACATAATTTATTACATAATATTACACTTAATACAACCTGAATGATCGATAATTATAGTGTTTTTGGTAATTAGGTAAATAGCATAAAATCATTAACATGGGATACAACAACATTATTAAAAACTTTCTTAACATGCTTCTAAAATTACATGGATTTTAAAACTACATTGGATAACTTGGGTTCAATCAAAAGAAAGGGGTCAAATATAAAGCCTAGAAAGGGAATAAAAATGGAATAACATTAAGAATACAATAAAATTTATACAATAATTATATTAATGGGGCATAATAAGAGTAGGGATCATAAACATGATAATGAGACATGATATAACATGATAATCGTAACATGCGAAATGTTGAAAAGACTTAAAACACCTAATAGAAAATACAGGTCAAGGATAAACCCACCAAGAAATCATGGTGTAAAAATTATTATAAAAGAATAAGGTTTACTCCCTATCCCAATGTGAAGTATCATGATACTAAACATTACCCAATGCATTAGAGCACTATCTGGGTGCACCTGTCATATTAATTTCATTCTCATGATTTAGTGTGCCACATAGATAATAAAACAAGGATTCATTCATCATAATAATTTATTACAAGGTTAAGGAGTGTGGAATACATATATTTAAGTACCCAATAAAAATTACTTGTTCATAAATGTGAACACCCTTTATAGAAAATGGGTATGTTATTCACTACACAATTATGTTTTCATGGAAGATCGCAGTAAACTTTTGGAAGCATACTGACATCACTTAAAGATTCATAAAATGGTGTGATAGGAGATAAATGGGACTCTCATAACATAGAAATAAAATTGTATGTAATATGGGCATGTAAAATTACATCCCAACATTATAAATTTTGAAATAAAAATAATAATATAATGAAGAAACTTGAATATAGAAATCAATCCTAAATATATTTTGGCATGGTAACGAGTGTACATAAAGCATCATGGGTAGATTAACGAGAGGGAAATGGAATCTCATCATTTATACATTAAATGGAAATTAAGGGGAATATTGAAGAACATATTCCAAAATAATAAAATGTAATTTAAGAGATGTAACATAAAATAATTTCTTTAATGGAAATGAGAAGAGAGAAATCCCTTATGGAATTTTGGCATTGTAACAGGTGTACATAAAAGATCATGGGACGATTAATGAGAGTGAAAGAGGTATATAATCATTTATAAATCGAAATGATATTCTGTTGGATATTGAATAATATATCCCAACATGAAAAAATGGAAATTAATAAGAATAATATAAAAAGAAGTGCTTGAATAAAAATGAGAGTGGAAGATCCCTTAAAAGATTTTGGCATAGTAACGACTTAGATAATGGTCAAAATGAGAGAATATAAATAATATATCATTCAAAGAACATAAATTGAATAGTAATATAATGTTTATAAATAAATTATATTATAAAAAATTGCAATTAAGAAGATAATTTTCAAGTAAGGTGCTTGAATTGAAAGGAGGGAAGGAAGCTGAGGATCCCTTACTTGAGTGTGTGACTCTAAAAGCTTGGGAGGGGATTATTGAGAAATTTGGGGCACCTTGTGAGAACTATAATGAGTTTATGGAAGATTATTTATGTATTAAAAAGAGTTTTAGTGAAGATAAATGGTATCTTGGGTAGGTTTATATAGGAAATGAGGGGTATTTCTTTATTATTTATGTTTTGGACTCTATATAATAATATATCCAAAAAAACCATCCCATGGTTTTTCCCATGGTTTTTCCAAAATGGAAGGGGTTTTTATTATTTTATAAGTCCAAGGGATGATCATATTAAAATAATTTCCTTGATTATGTGTAAGTGAGTCACACTCTGAAAGAAATGATTTTAAAACCTTAAAATATATTATAGGTTTTTAAAGATTCGTAATGGCTTTTAAAAATAAATAAAACAAACTTAAAATAATATTATTTTAAATTTAAAACATATATTTGGTCATTTATTCCCTTTATAGTATTTATTACATCACTTTTGGGTCATAATGAAGTCATAAAACACAAAGTATATATATATAATATTTATTTGTTACCCGAAAAATTCGATTGTCTCAGAAAATTATGAAAAATTAACCATTGGATAAATTCGACGTTATGATTCCAAAAATATATATTCATTTTATCTAAATAATTTTCTAAATATTTTATTTTCACTTTTAAAATAAAATCAACATTTATTAAGAAATACTGGGTTTTTTTACAGTAAATGTTTTTAAACCCTTATAAAAATTATGTTTGAATTCATAAAAATTATATGATCATTTATATTTGATAAAAATTATTTAATAATAATATTAAAGAATTATTTATTTCAAAAATAAATTAATTCATAAATTCACTAATTGAATTTGAATATTAACCAAAAATACAATTTGTGTTTTATTGAATCGAAATAAAAATAATTTACAAAGTAAAAATAATAAGATGAAAATATATTTATTGTTATATAAAAATATTGTACATATTCATTTTTCTTTGATCTTGATACATATCCATTTAATACACCAAAAAATTCCCTAAGAGTAAGGTGTGTGATTTTGGGACTTTCATGGGGTGGTTTGGTGAACATGTTTTGGGTCGTAATCTCGATGAGCTTAAAATTCTCCCATAAATGGTTTTACTCATGCTTAAGTTGTTGGATATAATCATAGGATTGGTTAAGGGAAAATACCAGAAATGATATCTCCCTCAAAAGATACGATAAATTGGATTCATAGGGTACGATCCAACTAGTTGAGGTCATTACTTCATTTGTCTATGTCAACTGGATTTGTTAAAATCCTATATTTATACTAATCATGTGATCACTGTTCAATGGTAATATTATCAGTGGTAAAGATAATTAATGTTATTTTTAAATCCAATTGGATATAATAAAATAAAATAAGTTCATGTGTTTTCTATAACCATATTACATAATAAGAAATGTGAAGTGAGTATTATGGTCAAAAATTATCATTGTGGGAAATCAATGGAGTCAGACTATCTCCTTCATGTAGTGGAATCCCAATTTATCAACTAAACTCTACTCTCAAATAGCTAGTAAGTGGGCCAACTTGGTTTTTCAATCCATGATTACCCAATTTAATTGTGTCCCCTAGATGTACATAGTAACCCCATAATCAATTCCATCGATATACTATACCACTTTAACTATATCAACTCGAGGGTTTGAGATAAACCCACTAGAACATAGTGCTTAACCTTCACTTGATGACAAGTAAGGCAATGCGATACAAACTCTGTAACTCCCTTCTTCATCCCTGGCCTCCAGAACTACCATTGAAGGTGCTAGTGCATCTTCATGACACCTAGATATACCACTAATGGTGATGTATAGAACTCCCTAAGAACCACCTATCTTAGAAAAATTGGTACCATTTTCCATCCTTTGAAAATAATTATATGCTCCCAACATTTAGAAAATCCATTAGAAGCATGTTTAGTGGATATCTAAGTAGATAGCGTCTCACAGTCAATATCCACAAGTTGTGCCTCCCTGAATCACTATAAAAATAGAGGGGTAATAGCCATTAACTAGAGGAAATCTGTTATATCCCCACCCATAAAGGATAACTACAAAGAGGTTAGCTTCTATAACACATCACTAAATAGTTGCAAACAAGATCCCATACTGGATGAAATTTTCTACTATGTTTACCCTTCTAAGGAGTATAGAAAATATCGAAGTCATAATCCTGGAAGAACTCTAGAAAATAATATTCCTCCAGTTAAGATCCTTATGAGAGAATATATACTTGATACTCTTGTAGTTAGAATAAATGATAAAATGATCTCCCACCAAGTAGTTTATCCGCATCTTCAATGGGAAGATTGTCTCTACTAGTTCAAGCTCATGGGTTGAGTATTTATAATCATGTGGTCTCAACTAACTTGAACCATATTAAATCAATACCTTCCTCTATATTAGAACACAAAAAACTCTGGTTCTTGATGCATCACAGAACATTATATACTCAACACCCTCCTCTAAAAATCTCAATATGAGAGGACTTGTCAATCTCTACCTAAAATCATAGAAATTCTACTAGAACCTATCAGTCCACAAAAAATGATACCCCTTTTCGGTCAAAGATTTCAAGGGATATTATATCCTAGATAAATATGGTATTGATCTATGGTAGTATCCTACCAAACTGAGAAAGCTCTAAACCTCCATCATAAACTTGGGTGGATCCCAAGATAACATTTTTTGACCTTTTCTAAGTCTATTACTACACCACCTACTGAGAGAACATCTCCCAGAAAGTTAAACTCCTAAATCTAGAACTGGAAATTTGATTTCCTCTCATAAATTTGGTCCTCTCAGAGTACATATAGAACCATCCTCAAGTGTCTCACATGCTCCTACTTATTCATCGATTACACTAGGATATCATTGATGAATACTATATAAAATAGATCTAAGAAAGGATGAAAGATACAATTTATGAGTCTCATGAATACTGCTAGGGTGTAAGTCACACCAAATAGTATCACCAAGTACTCATAGTGAATGTAACAACATCTAAATATTGTCTTTTTATACCATGACCTTGTACTCATTACTCATGATAGCCAAATCTGTTGTCAATATTTAAGAACCATTTTTACCCTCTCAACTAATCAAAGATTTCATTGATTCTAAATAGTGGATATTTGTTCATTATAGTCACTTGGTTTAGGTGATAGTAATCCCCACAAAACCTCAATCTCATATTGCATTCTTAGTGAACAAAAATAGGGATTCCCAGGGTCAAACACTGGGTATGACAAAGCCCTTCCTCAGTAAGTCCTCCAACAACACTGTCATATCACAAAGCTATGTGGGAGATATCCAATATTTTGGAATATATATAGGGGTTTTCATGGGGTTTATATCAATGAATAATTTTATCTCTTGTTGGGAAGGTAAGTCTGGAATGTCATTAGGAAAGACGTCCTCATACTCTGACACCACTATAAGAAACTGTAATCTCATAGCATCCACTGCACCAAGAGTCATGCTAGCCAAAAGATGAGAAATTGGAAGCACTATATTGTTCATAATCCTATCTTGGTCCACCAAGGTTTCCTTCTCATAAAAAAATTAAAACCTCATCCCCTCTCTATAGACACACCACATACTCCTCCAAAATCAATTTTTCTGGGCATGAACTATAGATAACTAGTCCAATACTAATATAAGGCCTCATCTCTACTATAAAGAGATCCCAGAAGAAACTCTCACCTCCAAGAGTCAGGTCACACCATCAAAAAAAGTGTATTAATGCAAAGTCAACTCCATTAAGATTATCCAAAAGTAAGGATTTAGAAAGGGCCTTAACAAGAATCTCAAAGTCTCAAACCAGAGAAGTGGAAAGAAAGGGATGAATCATACCTATGTATATTATTAATATAGATAAGTTAGAAAATACATAGATCATACCTCATATCATCCCTAGATCCTCTAGGTCATAAACCTCAATCTCCTACGGCTTCCCTCTCCCATATCCACCAGCTCTCTAAACCAGGTGGGGACAACCTAGGGGGTGGTGGTAATAAATAAAAATGAATGCCACATCTAACTTCTCTTACATCTCCTATTCCACATCTACTACCCAACGGACCTTCTAGCTCCAACCACTGGCTCTACTTAGGCAGCCCATCCACTATCTCCTTATCAGATGCACATTGGGTTGAACAATCTTAGATAAGATATCCTCAACCCTCACAAGAGTAGAACCTCCACTCTCTAGGATGACTAGATCAATATCATGAGCCTTAGACAATATACCCTATATCTTGGGATCCACTCCTAAAACTTATCACACATCTAGGTCCCTATTTCTATTGTTGGTTACCTACCATCGAAGTCTTAGCTCCCATGTTCACACTGCCGACACCAACCCTCTGTGTATCCTATGTCAAAAAACTATCTACTACCAAAGAACACTTTATCACCCCATCATAGGTAGGATTACATATAGGTATCATGTTATCTTAGATGTCTCTACACATTCCTCACTAAATGAACCGAGATCAAGATAATTGATCATGTACCATATCCATTGACTACCAAGAGAGGTTGGTGAACCTCGATGAATACTCATCCACCATCGTCCTTTCCTATTGAAGCTGTAAAATCTCATGGATGTGCACATCCCTCAACATAGCTAGTGAAAACTCCTCTCTAAAAAGGTTTTTGACCTTTGACAATGTAAGAGTCACCTCATCATATGAATGAGTCACTAGGCCCCGCTATTGTCATGTAAATCCATGGAGAAGGCTCAGTTCTAGGACCACCATTTGGTCTGAGGGTGTCCTAACAAGAGGGAATACTTGCATTACCACCTCAAGATAGTCCTCAACTTCTTATGGGTCAAGATCACCTTGAAACCTGAGGGGTTTTTGTCAATTAAACTCATAAAGAACCCTCATCCTACAAACCTCATATATTGGTACTATTGGTTCCATTTTCTTCTCAATAGTTGGTGGTAAGATTGGTTCACCACCTGGAGTTAACAACCCCTACATAATTCCCTATATCAAGGTATTATAATTGAGGGGATCATCATTGTGATCCTACTACTGAATTTTAGCTAGAAAACATCACATTAAAATCCTGAAATAGACAAGATATACCACGGTCAATGAGTATATCTAAAGAGAAGACTCAATAAGGACATGGAAACAACAACACTTTCATATATGATTTATATACCAATTTTTTCCAATTACCATTTTCTACATGTGGCAGGTGGAGTACTTTAGCAGTACTATTCACAGAATGGGCCTTGGGCCAAAAATTTGGGCCTACAGGCCATGTAATGGGATAAATGCCCACTGGGACTTCGGGATATGTAATGGGTATCCCTCTACTCTGTTAAAAGGGGACTTTTCTCTAATTTAAATAAAAAATTAGGCTTTGGCCCCAACCTTTAAAAAAGGTGATCATATTCCTGGTGAATGGATATGTTACCACTGTAATAACACTAGAGTCCTTGGTCTGATAGTTGAAATCAAAACACTTAACACTATTACCCCAAACCAATTCAACATACTCTAGTCCTAAGGTATAACTAATTCCTATGACAGCACTCTATCAGGAATCATCCCAACTGGGACTATGTAGTAACTACCACAAACCCACCTCTAATAGGCCAGAGGTTGGAGACCAGTGTCGAGTAGTTATATCACTCACATGGGAGGTATTAGCCTAATGTTCCTATACACCTGAACACATATCCAAGACCACACAATGCTAAAATTTAAACAAATGATAACCACATAATCATACATATAAAATCCCATCCATCAAAGTACTAAAACAAGTAATCGAAAGAAAAATGAAAAAAATACAATCCCAATAAAAGAAACAGAAGACAAGTCCAACTAGAATGTATAGAAGGGGACTACTGTAAAGGTAACCATAAGAACACACCTCAGTTTATCCATATCACTAAGATACACCTGTTCCTTGTCCCTCTAGGACTCCATCAAAAGGTTGATTGTCCACATAAAACAATAAACGTATGTGAAAATCTCATATTGGGTGATTATAACAATACCCAGAAGGACACCCTAAAGTCACTAATCATAATAACATCCAGAATAAAATTATTCTCATCATAGGTATATTTCAATGGAATATATAACAAGAATATCTAGATATACTCAAAGTTGACACACAATCTCAACAAAATCTTTCAAATATAATGGTATACTAGGATCCTTTCTCTAAGGTTCCACATCACACTCATCTTGGAGGACACACTCTATTAGTCAAATAGAAATGATGTAGTCCATCTGATATGTCATACATGTCGGGTCTCACCATAAAAGTACACGCATGAATTAGATACACATAAGGGGATTACACCAAAGCCCATGGGGTATAACAACAACCCAATCTAGATTAACCCACTAATTAGGGGATTGATGCACGTGTAGTTTTGGTCATGATAATACCAATAAACCCTCCTAGGGTAATGATGATGATAGAGGATCTCACTACAGGACTCATGGAGGGATTCCCACAACTTTATCCATGACTAAAATTCATCAGAGGGGATCACCATATTATAAATATAATGTGACTCCATACTAAACCATTATAGAATGTATAAAAGAAACATACCCTAACTAAAATTTTCCTAGATGAAAAGGACAAGGGGTCTAAGCCATCTTTTAAGGAGTACATGGTGTGTACTGGTAGTACACGACATGTTCCTTCAGAATCAGGTTCTACCCATGTATCACGGTCCATTCCCATGATCATTTCCAAGTACATGGTGTGTCATGCCCCGTGTACTCCTGATAGTGTCCATGTATGGATGGTCATCTCTATGTCTAGCTAGTCATGTTTGAGTCTGAGTATAGAGAATATCCAAGCCCATGTACTCCTAGTCGTGTCAATGTACTCTCTGAGTTACGCGCCAATCAGCTTGGTAAGGTTCACACTATTTTTGATATATGTTACATGGCATGTGATATTTTTCTTCACATGGGACCTTATCACCAAAGACAGAGTCACCTACATGGAACATGTTCTTCTGTTACATGTTGTGTAGTACATAATTTCAAAAAACCTACGGATCTTCCCAAATATTCCCCCTTCATTTCCCCCATGTTTATTTCATCCAAGATTCTCACCAAAAATCATGAATCCAAGTCAACTTAACATGATCACTACCAGAAACTTGGCTTTCGTCCATCCAAACTGATCAGGAAAACTTCGACATCACATCGATCCACCACCACATGTCCAAACTGTAATGCCCCGATCCTAGTTACCCAGAGTCGGTGCATTATTACATAACATTGGCATGATCACAATAGATCAAGTCTCTAAATACTGATTAGTTTAGTATCCTTGTAAGTACAAGATAAATACATAAGTTTTACATTACATTTTGAAATGGAAAAACAAAAACATTGTGTCCCCTTTGAACACACTCATATCCCTTATCCTATTCCTATAGGTTAATCGTAATATACTTCTTCGTGTCCTAGGAAAAATAAAACATAGAAAGGGGTGGGCTCAGATGCTCAATAAGGATAACAATATAGTGGAAACTATCATAAATAAGCATAAACATTTGAGGCAATGTATAAGACTAAAACGAAAGCATTTTAAACATAAAATTCGGCATAATATGGAAAAGATAAGTCAAATAATGTCATTTACTTATTCACATAGATATTCTACTAGTCAAATAATCACATGTAATATCAATAGCCAATTTCATAATTTTGGAATACAAAATGTCGAACATAATAACCACATAGTCAAGTCCTCGAGACAAGACTACAAATAAGATTTTGTCAAGGCCTTGTTCCTAGACACTAGTTTGTCTCATGAGACCTACCAATGCATCGAGGATATATAGCAGGCTCCACCCATCACTAACTAAGTCCAATGCATTCCTCATATGAAAAGGTTGAAACATAACATAACAATTCATATTAAAACTAGAATATGAAATGTTAATACTTTTACCATAAACCATGAATGGTATAAAAATTACACATACATAGTTAAACATATCACAAAACCTTGAATACAATATGGAAGATTTTATCATAATAAATCAACTTCAAACAAGTATAAAATCCATCAAAGGATGTTGACATAGATTAAATCAAAACTACTTGAGAGAAATATCTATTTCTATTTTAAAAACATTTAAAAGTCACATAATTATAAAAGAAAACATTTATTTTGAAAATAATCATATATGCTTGTATGGGAAGCTTAAAAGATGTTATAATGGTGGAAAATAGTCGCACCTGCCGTATAAGTTAAAAAAACATTCTTTCCTTATTTTGTAAAAAAGGTCATAAATGACCTTGTTTGAAAAACAATGGAAATGTTACTTTATAAAAATTTTATAAAAAGTTAAAAAAGGTATAAATGAATTTAACCCATAGTCTAGGTAATAGAATTTTTTTTTTGAAATACATTTTTAAGAAACACGTATGTGGATGATAAAGAGGTCCCAATAGATACTCGCATATAAACAACCTCGAGTAATGAAGAGATTGTATAATTAACCCTTACCATGTAATTTTTCTTGGTCAAGGGTAAGTTAACCTAATGTATAATAGTTAAATAATTTTTATTAAATTATAAAAGAACCACATACATAAATATGATATCATATATGATCTTTGGATATTGATTTGTTAAAAATATTTCAGTAGTATCATTGTTTTGGGTGTTAACTGATTCATTTTACTTTATATGTTTTGTTACATAAGTCATGTTTGTTATGAATGGGATGTATTTGATTAATATCCATAATGATATTATGTTCTTAAACATTATTTTTAATCATAAAATGAACATTATTATTTAATGGTTACGATGGGGAATGAATCTCATCTTGTTCGTGGAGAAGGTAATTTGTACGTACGCATGAGCAACAATATCATTCTATTGATGGTGAAATAATATATAATTGGATGGTGTATCATTATAAATAATCATTAACATGTTATATTTATTATTTACATCAATTATACTCATTATTATACCCATCCAAATAATGAAGTGTTGAATAACAACTACACCACGACGTGGAGACGGTAAGTCGTACGTACGCGTGTATGGTGACTTTGTCATTCATAGGATGGATAGAATAATGAATATGGTTGTACCATATTTATAATAACATCAAAGTATGTATATGGTACTAGATTTGTTTATATATAAACAACAAATAAAGAGGAAGTGGAAGAAGAAAAGAACTTTGAAAGAGGTGATGAAATTATTACCTCTTCTTCGGGTGCTTCTTTTTTATTTGATCAAAAGGGATCCTTAGGTCAGATTTTTAATGAAAGCAAGGCCTCTAGGTTGAATTGAGGGTATTGGGAGTATATTTGAGAAGGGGTTGGCCGAGACAAATGGATTTGGAGGTGTGATTTTGAGAGAAGGTGAAGTACCCTTTTATAAGAGAGGTGAGGGTCACTTTAGGAAAAGCTTGAAATATTATTTTGTTGTACAATAATATTCGGTTTATAATAGCCCCAAAAGGATTTATTTCAAGGATAAGGTGGGGATGGGTCCAAAACCTCTCAAAAAATATGTTTTGTATTGGTTTAGGTCACCATATTAACCTTATATTTTAGATTTAACTCTTAGTAAAATAGTTTAACTTTTATCATGTATTTTGTATTATTATAATAAATGGTTAATAAAATTACTATAAAAAGACAAAAGGGACCCCAAGTGGTTAATTATTGATATATATAACCTTATCTAAGTCTTTTGACCGAACCTTAGATTTTTATGAATATTATCTCAATTAATAATATAGTATTTGTTTTAAAAATTAATTTATGTCAATTTTGACACTATTTAGTATTTGGTTTTGGTGAAAGTCATAACAAATTTATCACTTCGAAAAAAAAATATTTAATCAACCCTAAAATATCATATTAACCTATAAAATTCATTTAAAACATCAAATTTCTCAATTTAAAATTATATTAATAGTTATAATATCAATTATTTTAATCTTTCAATAATAAGGTAATTGCTGCATCATCATTGTGTCATAAATAAATTTAATTATTTAATGTCTACAAATTATAAGTAAAATATCATTATGTAGGAAATAATTTTATATTTATAATTAATATTTTTAGTCAAATTTATGTTATGTATAACCCTATATTAAAAATGGTTTAGTTATTAAACTTTTAACTGTACACCTTTCACTCTTCTTTAAATAAAATAATAATAAATTTCCTAATCTAATCCAAGTGGACCAAAAGATTATATTTTATTTCTAAGGTTGATTTTGGCTGAAATAAACTTATCCAATAGAATTATAACATGTTTTAGGTTAATTATAATATCATTTTACCTTTAATTATCCAGTTCACTTTTAACCATAGTAAATAAAATTCAAAAGTTACTATTCAAAAAAAATAATTTTCATCCTATTGTGCCACATTTTACTTACTGATGTCAACCGCGTCTCTCGGATTTTTGAAATTCAATTCACAGAAGCAGTAAAATTACGTTTTATGCAAATTTGCAAATGTGCATAGAAGGTGGGTAAATGGTGTTAAAAGTTCAATAAAATTTTATATATCTAATCTTATTATAAAATGACTCAAATGAATTACATTGAAAATATATAGATATTATATATCTATTTTGAGCTAAAATAAATTTAAATAAAATAACTAATTATTTAAATAAAAATTAGATTTTAAACAATAACGCAGTGTTTTTCACTATTCATCAAAAATTGAAAGTTTTTAGAAAAATACCAAAAATTCACCCAAAGCTAATTTTGATATTTTGAATATAAAAAAAGTCCATTTTGAAAAATAAAATTTATAAAATTTTAAAAAGTGGGTATTACTATTCATAATGATTTATTTGTTTGGTCGTGGTGTGATGGAACTCGAAGTTGAGTACAACGCAAGATATTTCATTATTCAAAGAGAAACGCATCGTGGAAGCTTGGAGTTTTACATTCTTCCCTCCTTCAAATAAAATTTATAAAATTTCAAAAAGTGGGTATTACTATTCATAATGATTTGTTTGTTTGGTCGTGGTGTGATGGAACTCGAAGTTGAGTACAACGCAAGATATTTCATTAGTCAAAGAGAAACGCACCGTGGAAGTTTGGAGTTTTACATTCTTCCCTCCTTCAAATAATTTCATCCTCGAAATTTCTAGAATACTACTACATAAAAATATTATAGTGGTTCTTCATCATAAGTTCCTCGGGTTCCCACGTTGCCTCTTCCATCATATTTTTTCTCCATAGAGCTTTTACCAGACAAATCATCTGGTTTCTCAACACTTGTTCTCTAGTATCTAGAATCTTGACTGGCTCATGACAATAAGAAAGATCAGGTTCTAGTTCAATTTCTTCATAGGTGATTCCATGCATTGGGTCAGGCATGTAATTTCTCAATAGTGATACGTGGAACAGATCATGAAATTGGATATACTTGGAGGCATTGCCAAATGGTAAGCTACAACTCGAATTCATTCTAGAATTTTTAAAGGTCTGATGTACTTGTACTTAATATACCCATCTTACTGAATCATACAACACCCTTCCATGGAGATATCTTCAAGAAAACATGATCTCCTACTTGAAATTCCAAATCCTTCCTTCGGTAATAGACAGAGCACTTTTTCCTACTTTGAGCTGCTTTGATGTGGGTTTGGATAATCTGCACCTTTTCCATTGTTTCCTCAACAAGTTCTAGGCCTATGAGTTTTCTTTCACCAATATCATCCCAACAAGTTGGTGTGTGACATATCTTTCCATATAATGCCTCATATGGTGCCATCTGAATACTTGAATGGAAGCTATTATTATAGAAAAATTATACCAAAGGTAAATATTGATCCCACATACATTGAAAGTCAAGTGATCAAGATCTCTACATGTCTTCTAGGGTTTGAATAGTCTGTTCTGATTTTCCATCAGTTTGAGGGTGGTAGGCAGTGCTCAAACAAATTTCATTATCTAGGGATTTATGAAGACTGTTCTAGAATCTTGATGTAAAATGGGGACCACAATAATAAATAGTCAATATGGGTACTCCATGAAGTCTTACAACTTCATTAATATATATTTTTTCTAAACATTCAAGTGGTAAATATTCTCTTATAGAAAGAAAATGTGCTAACTTGGTAAGATGATAAAAAATAACCCATATTGCATCATTCCTTCTAGGAGTCTTTAGTATCCCCATGACTATGTCCATCGTAATATCATCCCATTTCCACTCGAGTATGGGAACAGGTTGCATGACTCCTCCAGGATGTTGTCGTCCAGCCTTAACCTCTTTAAAAATCATACATCTTGACACATAATCATCAATATACCTCTTCATGTTGTCCCACCATAAATTTTCCTTCAAATCTCTATACATATTAGCGCTACCAGGGTGTATAGAGAAATTGAAGCTATGACCATCATCCAACAATTCCCTTTTTAGATCAGGTATGTCGGGAACACAAAGTCTCTTACCAAATTTCAAAATTCTATCTTTATATAAGAAGTCAATCAATCTCCTTTCATTCACAGATTTAATTTTCTTTTGAAACTCTTCATCATCATTATGAGAAATTTTTAACCTTTCTAGTAAAGATGTATTGGCAACCATTTGAAAAATTATTGATGTTTCACCTTCAATGATTATTCCCATATCCATTTTTACTAGATCCATGTACATATGATCCCTTTCAACACTCATCTTGTTTAGAACTCCATGATCCTTTCTACTCAAAGCATCTTCCTCCTTATGTGTCTTCCATGGGTGGTAGTGTATAGTGAAATCATAATCCTTGAGTAGTTAAATCCATCGTCTTAT
Source organism: Viscum album (assembly GCA_963277665.1). Classification (NCBI taxonomy): domain Eukaryota; kingdom Viridiplantae; phylum Streptophyta; class Magnoliopsida; order Santalales; family Viscaceae; genus Viscum; species Viscum album. The sequence continues at coordinate 2,065,684,114 of OY728123.1, read as the reverse complement.
CCTCATGTTGATTTCTTTCTATGAGAAAATATAATTTAAACTCTTTTGATCAGTATATATCTCAAATTTTTCACCATAGAGATAGTGTCTCCATATATTCAAAGCAATGATTACAGCTGCTAACTCAAGATCATGAGTGGGATAGTTTTGTTCACGAATTTTTAGTTGTCATGATGCATAGGCAAAAACTCTATCATTCTAGATAAGGACACCACCAAGTCCTTTCTTTGAAGCATCACTATAAATAAAAAACCCATCATTCCCCGATGGTAGAGTCAATATAGGAGTATTGACTAATCTTTTCTTCAGTTCTTCAAAACATTATTCACACTCTTTTTTCCAAACAAATTTAACCTTTTTACGTGTGAGCTTGGTTATTGGGTTAGCCAATCTGGCAAAATTTTGGATGAAACACTGATAATAACCTACTAGACCAATAAAATTGTGTACCTTAGTTATACTCGTCGGTGCTGGCCATTCTTGTATTGCCTTTGTCTTTGAAGGATCAACAGAGATTCCATCTTTAGAGACAATATGGCCAAGAAAAGAAATATCATGAATCCAGAATTAACACTTGCTAAACATACCAAATAATTTATTTCTTTTAAGAGTCTTTAGAATAGTGCACAAGTGATTTTCTTTTGGAGTAAACTAATATATCATCATTAAATACCACTACAAAGTCACCAAGATATTTCTTGAAAACTCTATACATTAGATCCATGAAAACAGAGGGTGTATTAGTCAGTCCAAAAGGAATTACTATAAAATCGTAATGCTCATACCTGGTATGAAATGTTGTCTTCAAAATGTATTCCTTATTCACACACAACTAATGATATCCAGATCAAAGTTCAATCTTCGAAAAATATTGAGCTCCATGAAGTTGATCGAATAAATCCTCAATGCGATGTAGGGGATACTTGTTCATTATTATTATAGCATTGATCTCCCTATAGTTAATGCACAACCCCATAGATCCATCTTTCTTCTTAACAAAAGGTACATAGGATCCCCATAGAGAAACACTAGGGAGAATAAATCCTTTATTACTCAATTACTCTAGTTGTTTCTTTAGTTCCAAAAATTCCACAGTGTCCATTCTATAAGGGGTCTTCGATATGGGCATTGAACCAACACTTAAATCAATGGAAAACTCAATTTCTCATTCTAGAGGATGTCTAGGTAAATACTCTAGAAACACATCAACATATTCTTGCATAATAGGTACATCCTCTATTTAACAATTTATTTCCTCACCCATAGTTATTTCATTCCCTTCCTCCCCAATAATTGAATTTAGTAGAGCTACTGGGGGTGGATCTAGATAAGAATCAGATGGTGACGTTTCTTCTCTAAAGATTTGGTACGCCTTATCATCATCGAAAATTGTAACCTCCTTATTCTTACAATAAACTTTCACATAATATTCTGAGATTCAATCCATACCAAGGATTATATCGAATTCAATCATGGGTATAACAATGAGATCAGCAGATAAAGCACATTTATATTCCCTAATGGGAACTGATTCACAAAAATTTATTACAATGATACTTCCATTAGGAGTATTTATTGACAACTCCCCGGTTAAATCAAATTGTAAATATCTAATTTTCTTAGCAAACTGGGAAGATATGAAACAATATGATGATCCATAATCAAATAAAGCATTGTCTAAATTTGAGGAAACCATTAAATTACCGGTCACCACATCATTCGAAGCTCCAACCTTAGCAGTAGTGATCACATAAGCATGGAATTTCTCCCTTGGCCTTTTCTGAGGTAAGTTTCCTTGGCTCTTTGGACATTAATTTTTATAATTACCCATTTCTCTACAATTTTAGCATTCAACATTGACGGAATCTTTCTTTCCCTTGTAATCACAAGCTTGGTGGCCTTTTTCACCACACTTGTAACAGAATCTCATTCCCTTGAGGAAAGTACCCAGGTGTTTCTTACCACATTTATTGTAGGATGGAAATTCAACTTTTACTATCTTCCCCTTATTTTCATTTCTAGAGTGTTCAGCAAATCTCTTATTCTCTTAATTTTCTTTAAAGTTGTAAGACTTAGAGAATTTATTTTCTGTCTTGATAGCACATGAGACCATATATTTGTACGATGAGAAGGATTTTGAGACTAATGCTCGATAGAGAAATGGTTTTAACCCATCAAAGAATCGATAAATCTTAATCCTTGGGTTACGTATATAATATGTTTCATGCCTTGCTAACCTTGTAAAGTTAGCCTCAAACATTGAGACATTCTCATCCTCATTTTTCCTCAGACTCAGAAATTGTCTTTCCATATCCGCTCGATGGTCACAAGGAAAGTATTTTTCTAATAAAATCTCTTTAAACTCCCTGCATTCCTTATTTTATACTTCTTCATCTTCATTTTTGTTTTGAATTAATGACCACAATTGATCTGCATCTCCCATGAGGTGATAAACTACTATGAAAACTTTTTCCCTTTCACTACTCCCTAAAACATGAAATATTTTCTCTAAGGAACTAATTCATTGCTCAGCTAAAAATGGATTTGTAGTCCCATTGAATGTTGGCGGTTGTTGCCTCATGAAGTGGTCTAACATTGATCCTTCACGTTGCAGATTAGGGTGCTCTATATGGGTAAGGTTATCATTCATAACCTAAGTGAGTTGTCCCAGTATGGTAATAATTTGTTCCGCACCGATTGCATCATCAGCTCCACTATAATTATCTTGATTATGAGGGAAATCCCTACAAGGATTATGTATTTTGATATGGTTTCCATTCATTCCACTCGACACCATTTCTAAATAATGGCATACACTATATTAGTTTATGAATCACAATAAATAATTTCAAACTAGTAAAATACCAGACATAAATTGAACAGTGGCTGCATATAATCCATAATGATAAAAAAATGATTTCTTTGAGGAAGTATTTACTCATAAATCTTTCATAATGGTTTGTAAAGAAAATGTGAATTATCCGAAGCATATTCCCCGGGAGTTTTGTAATCAAGAGTACAGCAAAGCCCGTTGTCGTGTAGCAGGATACCCCAGGTCAAGCCCGAAACTCCTTGTCAGAGTTTTCACTCCTCGGTATATCTGTTCCAGAGCCACCTCTACCTACTCGTATCCATACAAGGATGTATTTCTTGAAAAATACACAAAATCTCTACATTAGCAAAATTCTAGGAAGTTCTTCAATACTAATCCTCAAAGTTTATCCTAGGGTAATGTTATTTAATCATAATTTTTCTAAATCTAACTTCCAATGTTTGTACTAAACTTCCTATGATACCAACTATAATTCCCTGAACCTAGTTACCTAGAGTCGGTGCATTATTATATATCATTGGCACGATCAAAAGAGATCAGGTCTCGAAAGACAAATTAGTTTAGTATCCTTGGAAGTACTAGATACAAACATAAGCTTTATATTACATTATAAAATGGAAAAACAACAACATTGTGTCCCCTTTTAACACACTCATATCCCTTATCCTATTCCTACAGGTTAATTTTAATATACTTCTTCACATCCTGGGAGAAATAAAACATAGAAAGGGGTGATCTCAGATGCTCAGTAAAGATAACAAATACAACAGAAACTATCATAAATAAGCGTAAACATTTAAGGCAATATATAGGACTAAAACACAAGACTTTTAATCATAAACTTCAGCATAATATGGAAAAGATAAATAAAATAATACCATTTACTTATTCACAATTATATTATACTAGTCAAATAATAACATGTAATATCAATAGAGAATTTCATAATGATGGAATGAATAATGTCGGACATCACAACCACATAGTCAAGGCCTTATGCCAAGAATAAAAATAAGATTTTTTCAAGGCCTTATTCCAAGATACTAGTTTTCCTCATGAGACCTACCGATGCATCAAGGAGCTATAGTGGGTTCCACCCATCACTTACTAAGTCCAATTCATTCCTCATATGAAAAGGTTGAAACATAACAAAAACATTCATATTAAAACTAGCATACGAAATGTTAATACTTCAACAATAAACCATGAATGGTATAAAAATAACACATCCACAGTCAAACATATCACAAAAACTTCAATAAAATATGGAAGATTGTATGATAATAAATCAATTTCAAACAAATGTAAAACCCATCAAAGGATGTTGACATAGATAAAATCAAAAATATTTGAGAGAAATATATATTTCTATTTTGAAATAATTTAAAAGTCACATAATTATAAAAGAAAACATTTATTTTGAAAATAATCATATAATCTTGTAAGTGAAGCTTCAAAGTTTTTATAATGGTGGAAAATAGCCGCACCCGCTGTATAAGTTAAAAATGCATTCCTTCTTTAATTTTTTCAAAAAGCTCATCAAGGACCTTATTTGGAAAACGATGGAAAGATTCCTTTATAAAAATTTTATAAAAACTCAAACAACAGTATAAATAACATTAAACCATAGTCTAGGTAAGAGTAAAAATGTTTTGAAATACATTTTTAAGAAACACTTATGTTGATGATAAAGAGGTCCCAATAGATACTCACGTATAAACATCCTCAGATAATGAAGAGATTATAGAATTAACCCTTACCTTGTACTTTTCCTTGGTCGTGGGTATGTTAACCTTCTGTATAATAGTTAAATCATTTTTATTAAATTATAAAAGAACTAAACATAAATATGATATCATATATGATCTTCTAATATTTCTTTACAAATAATATTTCAGTAGTATCATTGTTTCGGGTGTTAACTGATTCATTTTCCTTTATCTATTTTGTTAGATAAGTCATATTTGTTATGGATAGTATTTATTTAATTAATATGCAGAATGATATTATGTTATTAAAAATTATTTTTAATCAAAAAATTAAAATTATTCTTGAATGGTTACGATGGGGAATGAATCTCATCGCGTTCGTGGAGACTGTAATCCGTACGTACGCACAAACGACAATATCATTCTATTGATGGTGAAATTGTTTGTAATTAGATGGTATATCATATATATAGAATCATTAACATGTTATATTTATTATTTAAATCAATTATACTCATTATTATACCCATCCAAATAATGAATTGTTGTATAACAAACTACACCACGACTTGGAGACGGTAAGCCGTGCGTACGCACGTATGGTGACTTTGTCATTCATTGGATGAATAGAATAATGAATATGGTTGTACCATATTTATAATAACATCACAATAAGTATAAGGTATGGAAGTTATTATTTTTTTATGGAAACAACAAATAAAGAGTAAATGGAATAAGAAAAGTACTTTGAATGAGGTGATGAAATTATTACCTCTTCTTCAGGTGATTCCTATTGATTTGATCAAAAGGGATCCTTATATTGGATTTATGATCAAATTAAGGACTATAAGTTAAATTGAGGGTGTTTGGGAGGATATTTGAGTGGGTCATGGCCAATATTAATGGATTTGGAGGTGTGATTTTGAGAGAAGGGGAAATACTCTTTTATAAGAGATGTGAGGGTTACTTTAGAAAAAGGTTGAAATATTATTTTATTATAAAATCATATGCAATTTATAATGGATCCAAAAGGATTTATTTCAAGGCTAAGGTGGGTATGGGTCAAAAACCTCTCAACCAATAGGTTTTGGATATGTTTAGGTCACTATATGAACTTTATCTTTTAGATTTTACTCTTAGTTATGTAGTTTAACTTTTACCATGTATTCTTGCATTATTATAATAAATGGTTAATAAACATACTATAAAAATTAAATCTAAACCCAAGTAATTCATGATTGATATATATAACCTCATCTAAGTAATTTGGCTAAAACTTATTTTTTAGGAATATTATATCAATTAATAATATAGTATTTGTTCTAAAAACTCATTTATGTCAATTTCGACACTATTTAGTATTTGGTTTTTGTCAAAGTCATAACAACTTTATCAGTTCGAAAAAAATTATTTAATCAACCCTAACATGTCATATTAACCTATAAAATTCATGTAATACATAAAAAGTCTCAATTTACAATTATATTAATATTTATAATATCAATTATTTTAATCTTTCAATAATAAGGTAATTACCGCATCATCATTGTGTCATAAATAATTTTAATTATTTAATGTCTATAATTTATAAATAAAATACCATTATGTAGGAAATATATTTATATTTATAATGAATATTTATAGTTGAATTTATCTTATGTATAACCCTATATTAAAAATGTTTTAGTGATTAAACATTGAATTTAACACTTTTAACTTTTCTATAAATAAAATATTAATAAATGTCCTGATCTAATAAAAGTGGACCAAAAGGATCATATTTTATTCTTAAGGTTGATTTTGGTCGAACTAAACTTATCCAATAGAATTAGGATATGTGTTAGGGTAATTATAATATCATTTTTACCTTTACTTACCCTATTTACTTTTAACAGTGGTAAATAAAATTAAAAAGTTAGTATTCACCAAAAATTATTTTCATCCTATTGAATCAAATTTTACTTACTAATTTCAACCATGTCTCTCTGATTTTTGAAATTCAATTCACAGAAGCGGTAATGTTACGTTTTATTCAAATTTGAAAAATTGCATAGAAGGTGGGCAAAACACATTAAAATTCAATAAAATTTTATATATCTAATATTATTATAAAATGACTCCAATGAATTACATTGAAAATATATAGGTATTATGTATCTATTTTTACCTAAAATAAATTTAAATAAAATAACTAATTATTTAAATAAAAAGTTAGTTTTAAACAATAACGCAGTGTTTTTCACTATTCATCAAAATTTGAAAATTTTCAGAAAAATACCAAAAATTCACCCTAAGCAAATTTTGATATTCTGAATCCAAAAATGAAGTCAATTTAAAAAAAAATAAAATTTATAAAATTTCAAAAAGTGGGTATTACTATTCATAACGGCTAGTTTGTTTGGTCGTGGTGTGCTGGAACTTGAAGTTACGTACAATGCAAGCTATTTCATTATTCAAAGAGAAACGTACTATGGAAGCTTAGGGTGTTACAAAAACCAAAATCAGTGACCCATATTTAAAACTATCTATTTTTTTTAACATAATTCCATGATCCCCATGTCATACTAAGCATGGATCTACAATATCAATCCATTTTTCCAAGATATGGTTTCACAATGATTGATTTCTGAGTATTTTGGTTGAACCATCAGTCCAATGAAACACTAGTAATGAAAACATGAATAATGGTGGGAGAAAACTAAAGAAAATGAAAAGGTGGAATGAAGCTCATCCATGTTCGTGTTGGCCTTGATCCATTTTAGATATAATGACAAATTAATATTCATAATAAAATAATCAATTTATCTGAATAATCCCTACAAAATACGCTTTCACTTGCAATGTGATCGAACCATGAATCAATAAATTTACCGATTGATTCACATTCGTCGTAGCTTAGTAAAATAAGGATAAATCCACATAATACAAATTTAAAACCTCAAGGTGGAATGATTGCTGATGAATAATGAATCTACATCATTTTTCTGGGTGAGATCCTTGAATTTTGTTGGCATAGACGATCCTTGATCCTTCATTATCACTTTCCAAGAATCTCTCTAATTCTCTATATCTAAATTCTTAGGTTTATGTATCCAAACTTGAGAATTTTTTATAATCATATTTAAATAGAAGGAACTAATTCTCTGCATCATGTTAAATAAAATAAATAATTTATTTTAGTTATTCATCTATGAATGAACTTTATGGAAACTCATGATGTCGATAATTGTTATATCATGCCTAGGGTAAAACCCACAATATAAACTCAATGGAGGCCTTAGATTTCTAATCCGAGCCTTGGTTTAAGAGTTATTACACTTTTTAGGAAATCTATGCATGCATGATATTTAATATATTTAAAAAATTAATTTCGAGCACACTGGGCCTCCAAATATCATGTCATCTCAATGCCTAGCTTCGTGAATAGTCCAATTGATATTATAAAAAAATAAATTGGAAAATATAAGTTGTTACACTAATTATCTATTTGAGGGTGATAAGTACTGATAAAGCTCATTTCTAATCCAACACTTTCTAAATTCTTCCCCCAAAACTTTGAGGTAAACCTTGGATATTGATTAGATATAATAAAGAGTGGAACACCATGTGGTATTACCATATCCTTTACATATATCATAGAAATTTGTTTAAGAGATAAATATGCCTTGATTGTAATGAAATGTGTTTACTTGTTAAAGTAGTCGACTACCAACCATATGGTGTTATTGCCTTTAGGTATCATGTGTAGTCTTATGATAAAATCCATGGTTAAGTTTTACCATTTCTATATTGGTATAGTAATTGGTTGTATCATACCTTTAAAATTATGTCATTCTACCTTGACTTATTTACATATCATGTATCGAGATACAAACTCCACAATATCCCTCTTCATGTTATCCCACCAAAAGTTTTTCTTCTGATCTCTATACATCTTAGTGGTTCCTATAGGAATAGAGAAGGATGATATATACACAACATCCAATAGTTCCCTCTTTAGTTATGGTTTCTTTGGTGCACATATTCAGGTTACAAACCTTATAACTCAATCATCAAAAAAGTTTAACTCTAAAATATTCAAAACCTTCTTTTGTAGTAACTCGTCATCTTTTTGGGCCTCCTTGATCCTATCAAGAATATATAGTTGAGTAGTTATGTGATAAATTTAGGATGAATGTCCTTTTATTATTCCTATTTCCATCCTTTTCATGTCCAATAAAACGTTATAATCCTTTCAATCCTCATCAAGGATAGGGTTGTGGGATCATTTTTACTCAATGAATATTACACTTTTTTTCCTTCCTAGGATGGTAATGGATTGAAAAAACCTAATACTTGATTATATCTAGCCACCTTCATTTGTGCATATTAATTTTACTTCATGTGAATATATACTTGTGGATTTTATGATAAATATATATGTCACACTTTTCTCTGTAGAGATAATTTCACTAAATATTAAAAATTAATATCACAATTTCCAATTATTGATCATAAATTGGGTAGTTCTAATCACTAATATATAATTATTAATAGGCATAGGTGATCATTTTTTTATATTTCATGAGTACACAACCCAATCCATTTTTAGATACATCGCTATAGATCAGAAATCATTCCCTATTTGCTAGTAATGTGAGAAAAGGTGTGATGATTAGCCACCTCTTAAACTCTTTAAATATTTCTTCACATTCATTTTTTTAAAAAATAATTGACTCTCTTCCATGTTATCTTGGTTCGTGGGACTGAAAATAATGATAATTTGATTTAAAAATTGATGATAGTTCCCTAATAATCCAACAAAAATATGTATTTCCATTACATATGTTGGTCTTGGACATCATTCAATTGCCTAATTTTTTGAAGGATCCTTAAATATCCTTTTTTGGTGATAACATGCCCTAGAAAAGTTACTTTATCCATCCAAAACTCAAATTTACTATACTTAACAAATAAAATTTCCTTTCATAAAGTCTTCAATAAAAAAATAAATTCTCATCATATTCCTCCTTACTTTTAGAGTATACAAGAATATAATTAATAAATACTAAAAAAAATTACAAAGGTAATCCCTGAATAATCTATAAATCAAGTCCACAAATATTTCTATAGAGTTAGTGAGTCTAAATGGCATCACTATAAACTCATAGTGCTCATACTTGTATGAAAATTTGTCTTAGGGATACCCTCCTCATTCACCTTTTCTTGATAATACCTCGACTGAAGATACACCTTAGATAATTATTATTATCCATATATCTAATTGAATAAGTCATAAATCAATGGAAGAGGATACATTTTCTTTATCATGATCTTTTAAATCTCTTGATAATCAATGCAGAGGTGCATGGACCCATAATTCTTCTTAATGAAGAGGACTAGTACACCATATGGTGAAGAACTTGGCCATATAAACCATTTACCTTAATTATTTTGTAGTTACTTATTTATCTCTTCAAGTTAAATAGTGTTCATTCTATGTGGGGTCTTGGATATTAGAAAATATTTATGTATAATTTTGATTGAGAACTCAAACTCACATCTAGGAGGAAGACTGGATAAGTCTTTGGGAAACGTATTAGTGAATTACCTAACAGAGGGAATGTCTTCAAGGATGATCTTTTCCTTAATATCAATCATTTTATCAAGATATTCTTGATCATAGGGAAATAATATCTATTCTTGAGATGATTATACCAAATAATATTCATCCTCTTCCATACACTTGAATAAAATCAGAGGATGATTTGTGGGACGGAGGGTGATTGACTTATCTTAGAAATTTATAGTGGATCTATATAAATAAATTCAATCCATTCCTAGAATAGCATCAAATTATTTTAAAGGGTGTATAAAAAGTTTTTCTAATAAATTCAGCCCACAAATTTGGAAAGGGGTGAGTTATATTCTTATGATGAAATAATTGACCCATTTTTCATCTTCACCAATAACTTAACTTCCATATTTTTATGTGGTGTTTGAATAGTTCTACTAAACTTGAATTATATGAAAGAATTAAAAGAAATATAATAAAAAAGTATGTTCACTATTCTTGAATGAATAACTAGAATACCTATCACCACTACATTGTTGGGATCCAACACAGCAGTTGTGATGGTATAAGATTTCCTTTTTTTTCTAGTCCTAGGAGGTTGTCATAGTTGGTTATCATGAACAACCCTTATCTTAGGGAATTTATTCACATAGTTCCCTTATTCCTTGAAGTTGATACATTGGAAAAAATTCTAAGGTTTGAATGGATAATTCCTTTCTTCCATCACATTGGTGGGTTTCTCCAGTTATAAATTTCGAGCTTGGTTATTATCCATAACATGTCTTAAGAATTTTCTTGTCCCCTTCATAAAATTTCTAGGATGCTTATTCTCACACTTTTGACGAGTGGTGTTTTGGACTTTATTTAAAACATGAGTTTTATCTATCACATTTCAGGATTAAAATTCATTCCCGGCTTCTTATCTCCAAACCTGTGAGACACTTGAGATTTGTTTTATCACCATTTCAACTTTTATGGCACATCAGAACACTTCCTCATATCTATTAAAGTCTTGAATCACCAAATATTTTCATAGACACATATTTATCACTAAAAATAATCAACCAAATTTATTTTTGGGGGAGATGAAAAATCCATAGGCGTATCGTGCAAGTTATAGGATGTTTTCCTCCTATACCCCAATGGATTCATCATATTTCTTTCTTAAGTCCAAGGAAATACCTCTCCATGTTATGTTAGAGAGTGAAAGGTAAATATTTATAAAAAAATTTAGAAATTTCTTCCACTCCATCACTTAGATCTCTTCATCAGGATTCATGTTTTTTACTAATGTTCACCACTGATCAGCTTCTCCTTTTATACAATAAATAGCCAGCATGACCTTATCTTTCAAAGACTATTGAATGATAGAGAAGATCTTTTCAATTAAGTTGATAAATTGTTTCAAGATTATGGGATTTTTTGATCCATTGAAATTTTGAAGAAATTGTCACATAAAGGTCTCAATTGAAACTTGAAAATTATTGGGGGATTTAGGAATTACACATGATTTAGGTCTTGGTTCAATAATTGAGTTAATTGAGAATTTATTTTCATGAATTACCTAACTCTTTCACCCATCATGTTGGTAATCTCATTTGGTCAGTCATCACATTTCCCCTCACATTGGTTATTGACTTCATTTCTCATATTTCTAGACATTGAATAAAATAATTGGGAAATTAGGGATAATTATTTTTAAATTATTAAATACATAAATGGGAAACCATGAACATTAAGGTAAAACTCACATATTCTTTAACCTATGAATTTCTAGGTTTCAATCTAAGTTATCGATGATCTATTTCCAAACATAAAGTTTTATGGTAAATTTTTTGTTCTTAATAATGGTTCATAATGCGCATGAAAATTTAACAAATCATATCCCATGGGAGTGTCAAAATAGGTGTGAAATAAATCCAATTGGTCTGCACCATGTGATAGTAGTGTCTATCACCATACACCCTTTTCAATGTTAATAACCCCAGGTACAATTATTACAAAGCCACATCCACTTGTATTAACCAAACATGGATGAATTTTCTTGGAAACCACTTACTATATATTTTACCAAAATTTAGGGATGATTTCATTTTTTTAGTATTATCCTAAATTATTTCTATAGAGTTTTCTAATCATAATCTTAAAAAATAACTAGAATTTCTCTAATACTAACTATAACAACCCATATCTTTAATACACTTCACTACAAGATTTATTACATAAAGGTACACTTAATACAACCCCAAAATATCATAAATCCTAATGTCTTTGGGAATTTAGGTACATGACATAATAACTTAAAACATGGGTACGCCATTATTATTTAAAAACATGAGAACATGCTCTTATATTCCTTGGGTCTTCTAAAACAGCACGGGATAACCTAAAGATATATCATGTACTTGAATAAGGCTACCGCATATATCATAAAAAATAACGATGTATTTCACTAATTTTAACCAAATGGTCATGGGGTGTGAGTTTCATACATATAGATCCTAAATCTATGAAGTATAAGTACAACTAGGTGAATACTCTTGAGTGAAAATGGAGAAAGGTGTTAACTACACAAGTGTTTGGTGTGGAAAATCACAGGATAATATCTTCAGCATAATAGGTGTATATAAATGTTTATAGAAGGGGTGAATGAGATAAAAAGTAGTATATAATTACTTGGGAATCATAAGGATGGTAAGAGGGATGTGTAAAAATATATAACAACTTGAACAACTAGAAATCAAAAGGCATGACATGAAGAATGTGCTTAAATAAAGAGAAAGATAGGATCCCTTGCCATGAGATGGTACTTATATTAGATTGAGAGGATATTTTTAAATGATTTGGTGAGTATTGGGAGTGATATAGAGAGGGGAGGTTAGAGTAAAATTTTTCTTCAAGTGTTTTGAGTTAAGAGGAATGGGATGTTGTGTATTGACTCAGAATTTCCATGTATTATTTTTGGATATTGTATGGATTGCTCTCAAGAACAGGAACTGAGACGGCGTGTGATTCTACTTCCCGATGTTCCTAGAATAAAATTTTAATATATATTAAATATATTAAATACCATGTGCACACACTTTTCCTAAAAAAGTGGAATAACTTCTAAATGGGGTCCTGTATCAGAAATCTAAGGGAACCATTGAGTTTATAATGTGGGTTTTATACTAGTAAAAACATAACCATTATTGGTATAGGGAATTTGTGGAAATGTCATTTTAGGTGTAAAATAAATAATATTATTAAAGAAAATTATTTTATTTAACCGTTGATGCAACAAACTAAAGTTTCCCTTAAATAAACTCTTATGGAAAATTTATAGGGTTAGCCACATAACTATGTAAATCATTGGAGGTCTATTGGAGAGCATGGAATGAGATCCCATTGACGGATGACAACCAGATCAAGGATTGATGACCGCTGCAAGACAGAATCAATGGATCTCACCAAATATCATAGCACAACTCCATTCTTTATTGGGGTTCAATCCAAATCGAGGTAATACATTTTTTGATTTGTTTTCTTCCCCCATTATTAATTTCAATAACAAAAATGGATCAATAGACCAACTGATTGATCCACCGATCAGTCATTTGTGGGATGGGATCTATTGTGGAGATTTTTATTGGGATAATTTCATTATGATTTTTTATTTTATAATCATTTTTCATTCTAACCGAAACAAATTGATGTTGACACAAACATCGAATGAAGAATATTCCTCATGATTCTTCCTTGTTCTTTTCTCCCTCGATTTCTTCATTCATCACAGAGATTTTTTGTTGTTCTATGATTCGACATCAACTGAGGAATTGATCATTGCGCACCCATTTCTTATAGAAATGATCTGATATTATAGATCTTATATTGGAATGACATGAAGGTGGTGTGACGATGGAAACAGTAGTGGGTCGGTTGATGTAGGTACCCATTTTTTGCGTTGTTTGTCACGTAATGAAGAACAACATTGGAAAGTATTTTCCAAATGAATTGAGGGGTCGAAATGTGTTAATTGGTGATGGTGTGACTCATCATGGTTTGGTTCACTATTTTCTAGTGATATGGTCACCATATCGAAGGTTAGAGGAACGACCGAGGATACTTGAATAAATATTGAGAATCTGAAATTTTTTGTGATAGACAATGTTTAACTCAAATACACAAGTTATATGGTCCTTATTAGTAGTGTCTAGGGGTTCAGAAAGAATATAAGTATCACACAGTGTATGACACTATCACATGGCATGTGACCTATCCTTGGTGGATCTGTGTGTACTTCGGAGGGTACACAGACATGGGATGAAGTACACAGGAATGGGCACATCATGTACTCCTGCATAGACATGGCTTGGCTTAGTGTACATGGGTATACCCATGTACTGGTACATGGGAAGAGTGCACAGGTAGCCAACATGTCGTGTACTATTACATGGACACGATCCATTTACATAGGTAGGACACCAGGTCAAAGGGACATGGAATGTACCCATACTACAGACTGTGTACTTCTTTAAAGTTGTCTTGGAGCCCTTATCTTCTGGTTCATAGATGAGTTTTGTTAGGGTGAATTCCTCATATGCATTCCCTGAGGGTTAGTAAGGAATAGACTCCTAAAAAAATGACAGTGAACCCTTTAACATGACTTCTTGGATAGAGTTTTGGGGATTCTCCCATGAGTCCCAGAGTGAGATCCTCAATTCATCTTTGTGCCCTAGGTGGAGTTCTTGATATCATCGTGACCAACACTACATGAGCTTCGATCCTCTACTTAGAAGGTTAATCCTAATTGAGTTGTTGGTATACCCCATTTCCTTGGGAGTGATCCTAATCTATATATCGTATATCTTCAAACTTTCTGTGTGTAATTCTATAGAGAGACCCGAAAAACATCACCTCTTATAAGGACTTCATCAGTATTATTAGACTCAGTAGTGTGTTATATCATATGAGTGCTATGTGGAACCTTGGAGCTGGAATTTTATGTTAGCATTATGGTTGTGACTTACCTATAGACTGTATGTCTTTATTGAGTATATCTAGATATTCTTGTTATATGTTCTATAAATGTATATATATGTAGAGCTAACTGTATTTTTTATTATATGCTTTATGTTTTTGGGGTGTCCTACTGGGTATTGTTACACTCACCCCTATATAGGATTTTCCCGCACATTTTGTGTCTTATGTATATGATTGATATTTTGACAGAGTCCTAGATGGACCAGGACTATACGGTGCCTAGTGAGACCAAATAGACAGAGGTGTGTTCATGCGGTATCTTGTCAAAAGTCTCTATTATTAATTTTAGGTTGGCATTATTTTTATACTCTTTGTGGTGGGATTGTATTTGGCCCTATTAACTTTACTTTAATTTCCATCGTAATCTAGTTGTGAGATTTATATGTATGCATTCATGGCTGTTTAGTTTTTTTTTACAGACCCACATTTTATGAGCTTGGAGATGTGTATGTGTGTATAGGTACTTAGGCTAAGGCCTCCAATGTTAGTGATATTCCTAGTTGGTGATAATTGAGAGCCCCAATCCTATTAGAGGCAGGCTTAGGGAGTCACAGTACGAGCCCCATTGGGATGGTTCATTATAGAGTGGTATTAGAAGAGTTGCTTCTACCTAAGGAATGGAGTCTGTGAGTTTGGTTTGGGGCAATAATGTTAAGTGTTTTGATTTTGACTTTCAGGCCAGGGACTCCAGTGTTGGTGCAGTGGCTAACGTATTTATACACCAGGAATCTCATCAAATACTTTTAAACTCAGTACACGAGAACATTGGTTGTATGAAAAAATGGTACAAGCATCATATAGAAATGGGTTGTAGTTTCCATGTACTTCTTGAGTCATATCTCCAGATATTCTCATTAACCGTGGTATATATTGTTTACATTCAGGATTCCACCGTGACAAATTCTAGCTAGGATTTAGTGTCAAGATCATGAGGATGATCCCCTTAGTGACGAGGTGTCGATGCAGGAACCAGTTCTAGAGATGATACCTCCTAGTGGTACACTAGTTATACTGCCACCTTTAGAGAAGATAGTGGTACCTACAGTACTAACGGGTGAGGTTCATAGGTTGAGTGAACTTCATGAGTTTTAGTGACATATACCCCTTATGTTTCAAGGTGATCCTAAACCATTGGTGGTTGAGGACTGGATTGAGGTGGTGACTGAAGTTTTCTCTCTATTCAGGACACCAGTATATCAGATTGTATTCTTGGTGGTGAGCCTTCTTCATGGCTCAGCATGATGATGGTGGGGTTAGGTGACCCAGTCTTACGATGAGGTGTCTCTAGCATAGAAAAATTTTGAGCTCCTTTACTGAGAGGATTTCTCTCTATCTATGTTGAGGTATGTATGTATCCAAGTGCTTCTACAGCTCCAATAGGGTAGCCTGACAGTATCTGATTATTCATCAAGGTTTACCAAACTCTCTAGGTACTTGAAGGATATGGTTATTTACCAATTATTGAGGGATATGACCTTTGAGAAAGAGCTGTGTAGAGACATTTTATCTATTTTTATCCCTCTTTGCAATCCTACCTATACTAGGATTCTAGATAGATCTTTGGTGGATGAGATTTTCTTGGCTAGGAAGACATATCCAGTTGTTTCTAGTAGTAGTAATGCAGGATCAGAGACCAAGACAATAGGAATCCGGATTCAGTCTTAGGGACTTGGATGTGTGAACTGTTTTAGGAGGTCCCATGACATAGGATATACAGTTCAGGGCATATAGGAAGGGTACATTCAGCCTATAGAGAGGTGGTTTCACTCATGTTATGATAGGGGAAATCTTTCCTAAGGTTATCTAACCCATTATATGGTTGACAGAGAGGTTGTGGATGGGCCACTGAGGTAGAGGAAGAGGTAGGAATAGATAGGTCTGTAGGTCATAGAATGTGGCAGAGGAGCTAGGAGAGTAGAAGGAGGTGGTATATTCTTTGACTTGTTACCACAACCACGCCCAGATGTTCCACACCAAGATCAGGGAGTTGGAGGAAGGGGGTGGGGATAGCTACAAGCAGTCAAATATTATGAACTAGAGGATCTAATAATAATTCTAGTTATGATATGTCTATTTTTTACCTTATCTAAATTACTGATAATCATATTTTCTAGTCATTTTTTTCTTGTCACGTATCTTGTTCGAGACTTTGAGATTCTGATTAAGTTGTTGGCTCAAGCCTTACGCTTTGAGACTCCTACTGTAGATGAGTCAGCAATCACACACTTATACTGATAGAGTGACCTAAATCTTATATTAGATAGTTTCTATGGTGTTCTATTTTTAGAAGCGATGTGGATTTATGATTTCAAATTAGGTTTGGACTGGTTATCCACAGTTCAATCCCATATTGACTATTTCAGGTGGAGGATGCAGTATGTCCCTGGTGAAGGAACTAATTTCTCCTTAATCAATGAAAAAGAAACTCAGGCAACACATGATGGAATCATACCTAAGTGGTTTAGTAGATTACTCACAATTTGGATAGCATGATCCTTGATGTGGTGGATGTTATGAGTTTCCAGTTCCCTATGGTGGTGGTAGAGTATGATAACTTCTTCCCATAGTATGTTCAAAGACTACCTCCCTGCTAAGAGATTGAGTTTTGTATTTAAATACAACTCATGATAGTATCAATATATGTGTCAGCATATCACATGTCTCTCGTAGATATTCAAAAGCTGAGGTTACATTTGGAGGACTTGTAGATGAAGCGCTTTGTTAGACCAAATGTTTCACCATGGGAATCCCCAATTTTGTTCGTCAAGAAGGCAGATGAGAGCTTAAGGTTATGTGTGGATTACCGGTTCTTGAACTAGGTGACTATGAAGAAAAATTATCCACTAGCAATGATCGATGAGCACTTTTATCAGTTGATAGGGGATCGATGGTTCTCAAAGGTTTAACATAGGTAAGTATATCACCAGTTGCAATAATGGGATGAGGATATACCAATGATGGAATTCTGATGTCACTATGATCACTATGAGTACTTGGTGATTACCTTTGTCATATTGAACACCCCAAAAATGTTCATGGGGCTTATAAACTCAATCTTTCAACCTTTATTTGACCAGTTCAATGTAGTATTTATTGATAATATCATTGTGTACTCATCATCTGAGGAGGAGCATGTGAGACACTTGAGGATAGTCATAGGTGTACTCCAACGACACCAATTTTACGGAAATCTCTAGAAGTTCCAGTTATAGATTTAGTAGGTCCACTTACTGAGAAACATTATCTTAGTATATGGAGTGGTAGTAAACCTAGACAAGGTTGAGATAGTGTTAGATTTAGATCCACCTAAGAGTGTGACAGAGGTATAGAGATTCCTTGGGTGGCAGGCTATTATTGGAGATTTATACATAATTTCTCTAGAATATCCCACACCCATGATAGATTTGACCAAAAAGGGGAAGCCTTTCATATAGATAGAGAGGTTCCAACAGGCTTTTCAGTAGTTGAGGCATAGTTTGAAGATTGCTCTCATATTGAGGTTTCCATAGGAGGGTGTCAAGTACATAGTGTTCATTGATGCATCAGGAACCTGGATTTGTTAAATTCTAATGCAGAGGTAGGTATTTATTTTCTATGGTTCACTTCAGCTGAGACCACGTGAGTAGAACTATGTTACACATGATCTTAAGTTACCAACAGTAGTCTTCACACTAAACATGTGGTGACACTACCTGATGACTGAGCGGTTTATCATATATTCTGATCATAAGGGTCTCATGTATATCTTCTCTTAGAAGGATATTAACTTGATACAAAAATTATGGATAGATTTACTCTAGTATTATGACTTCAATATTGTCAATACTCTTGGGAAGGGGAGCGTAATAGTAGATTCTCTCAATAAGAGATCTTGTTCATAGTTATTTAATAAGGCATCAGAGCAGTTGTCCTCATTTCTTTTTTCCATTTTGGATGGAGAAGGAGAATCTTACCCCCAGTCGATGGTTGTTACCCCTCCACTTTTACATTGAGTTAGGGAGGCACATCTTGGGGATGTTCACTGAGACACCCTATTTACTCAGATAATAACCATAAATGCTCCTGATGTATTTTCTAAATGTGGGGATCATGTTGTTCTTTTCAAAGGGTGAAAGATCGTACCAATGGAATTATGGGAGGAGGTTTTGAGAGGGTTTTATATGTCTCTTTGGTAGTAAATTTAGGTGTGGAAAAGATGAACCAAGACCTTTGATGTTAGTTTTTGGGGCCACAAATGCAGAAGTGAGTTTTAGAGTTTTCCTTTTAATTTCAGAATGGAGTTTCAGTAAGTGAAGGCTGATCACCAAGTTCCAATAGTTTTATATAACCCCCTTGAGGTTCCCGAGTGGATGTGGGATGAGATATCTATAGACTTCATGATGGTATTACCATATATGGGTAGGGGTCACGATTTCATCTGGGAGATCATAAAACGAATCACCAATGCATCCCACTTCTTAGTTATTCTAGAGAAGAGATCAGTACAGATCTTGGGGTACCTTTATGTGTAAGAGATAGTCTGACTCCATTGAGATCTATTAATGATCATTTCTGAATGTGATTCTCACTTCACATCCTGGTTTTTAAGGGATTTTAGGAAGTTTTTGGGACTCAATTAAACTTGAGCATAACATTTCACCCCAAACTAATGGCCATAAAGAGTGAACCATTCAGGTTCTAGAGGACATGATGTGGGCTTGCATGTTGGAATTTATCTGTGATTGTGAGAATCACCTACCACTAGTGGAGTTTGTGTACAATAATAGTTATCACTCCACAACCAGTATGGCTCCATTCAAGGCTATGTATGGGATACCCTATAGGTTACCACTTTGATGGA
Organism: Viscum album; assembly: GCA_963277665.1. Lineage (NCBI taxonomy): Eukaryota > Viridiplantae > Streptophyta > Magnoliopsida > Santalales > Viscaceae > Viscum > Viscum album. The sequence goes on along the minus strand of OY728123.1, from coordinate 2,065,664,156 downwards.
ATAACTTGGGAGAGTCGGCATTTATGAGCCTATACTCGTTGTGTAAAAATAAAGAGAAGGTGAAAATCATCCAAGAGTGGTTGAGGATTTCATAGATCCATTAGAAGACTTTTGAGGATAGACGATGGAGGCATTTGGAGTTCGAGGAGGGACACCACGTTTTTCTACAGGTATCACCACGATGTGGATTATTCAGATTTGGTTGGGGGAAAAACTATCTTTGAGATTAATTATCCCTTTATAGATTCTATGTAGAGTTTGGAAGGTGACATACCAATTAGATCTATTTCCACAATTATACCAAGTATATGACATCTTCCACATATCACAGCTGAGGAGGTACGTGAATGACCCATCACACATTATCGACTGGGGTGATCTGGACATCGAGGATGGATCTACCTTTGTTGAGTAACTAGTAGAGATCAAGGATCAGTAGTAGAGGATCCTTCTTGGGTGACCGATTCTTTTAGTACATTTCTGGTAGTAGCCTGAGAATCTTCAAGAGAGAATATGAGAGTGGGAGGCTCATATTCATGCTCAATACCCACATATATTTGTGTACCCCATGTTTTGGACATTTTGTATTTTAAGTCCCAAGGTAGGGAGAATATAATGACTTGGATTTTCTATATATTATTTTTTGATATTGTATGGATTATTTTTTAGACCAAGCGATGAGAAGGTATTTGATTTCAAGTCCCAGTGTTCCCAGAATAAATGTTTGAAACATATTGAATATATTAAATAGAACACACTATATATTTCCTAGAAAAGTGGAATAACTTCTAAAAGGTGGATTGGATCCAAAATTTGAGACCACCATTGAGTTCAAAATGTATCTTTTTCACTAGGCATGACATAACATTTGTCGTTGAAAGACATTTATGGAAAAATAATCACATATGTAAAATAAATAAAATTATTAAATAAAATTATTTTATTTAACCATTGATGTAGCAACCAAATGTTTCCTTTAAATACATCCATATGGAAAATTTATAGGGTTAGCTGTATAACCATAAAAATCATTAGAGGTCCATTGGAGAGTGTGGAATGAGATCCCATTGACGAAATACAACCAAATTGATGATTGATGACTGATGAGAGATATAATCAAAGGATCTCTCCAAAGATCATAGCACGACTCCATTATTCATTATAGATAAATAAAAATTGAGGTAGGACATTATTCGATTTTTTTTCTTCACCATTCTTAATTTATATGACTAACATAGATCAATCAAAAACAGATTGATCTATAGATCAGTTGTTTGCAATATGAGTTCTATTGCGGGGATTTTTATTGGGAGAATTTCTTTATGGTTTTTTATTATCTCTTAATTTGTCATTATAAAGAAAATTAATCGAGTTCAACATGAAAATAGAATGAGTTATGTTCCTCATGATTGTTCCTTGTCGTTTTCTCCCAAGGTTTTATTATTCATCACAGCCATTCTTCATTGGAACGTGGTTTGACATCTACAAAGGAATCAATCATTGCACACCAGTTTCTTAGAAGAATGATCCGATATTTTAGATATGGGATCAGAATAGCACGGTAGTGGTGCGATGAATGAAATGGAAGTGTATCGGATAACGTAGGTACTCAGTTTCCAGTTTATTCTGTGTGAAATGAAGAAACCCGTTCAAAGTAATCTTCCGAAAAAATCGAGGGGCTATAATGTGTTAATAGGTGATGATGTGACTCTTCATGGATTAGTTCATGATTTTTTGATGATACGGTCTCTAGATTGATGGTTGGAGGAATGGAAAAGGATGCGTGATCCAGATATGGGAATATAAAAAATATCATGATACACAACATATAACTCAAACCCACATACCCTACCCCTATCAGTAGTGGATAGGATTTCAAGAAATATATAATTATTGCACAACATGTGACACTATTTCACATAGTGTGACCTCTCCTTGATATATCAGTGTGTACCTCAGAGGGTACATAGACACAGGATGGAGTACACGGGCAGAGGCATGCTGTGTACTCCCACATGGACATGGTTGGAACTAGTGTACATAGTCATACCCCTATACCGGTACACATGAATAGTACACATGCATCCTATATTCCACGTACTCTTACATGGACACGAACACAAAGATGGCCTATTTACATGGGTAGGACCCAGGGTTGAAGGGAAATAGTGTGTACCTCTACTACTCACCCCGTACTCAATTAAAGTTAGATTACAACCATATTATTTTGTATCTTGTAAAAGTTTTGTTAGGGTGTGTTCCCCATATCCATTCCATGAGGGTTAGTATAGAATTGGATCCTACATACAAGACAACAATCCCTTCAGAAAGACTTGTTGGATAGAGTTGTTGGAATCCTTTTGTGAGGCTGAGAGTGAGATCCTCTATTCATATTCATGTCCTAGGTAGAGTTATTAGTATCAATACTACAAAAACGGCCTATATCAGCGCTAAAAAAGGGCTTTAACAACGCTAAAAAAGCACTGTAAAGCTCAGTGATAATATAGGGGGGTCCCTTTTATCAGCTCTTCGAAAAGCGCTGATAATGGCCACTTTTATCAATGTTGATAAAAGACCCCTTTATCAGCGCTGATAAAAGTGGCCTTTATCAACGCTTTTTTTTTTAACACTAATAAAGGTCAAAAAGATTTTAAAAAAATTAAAAAAATTAAAAATTATGCAGGGAGTGCTTTTATCAGCACCTCACGCCCCCTTTATCAGTGTTAGGAGGTCTCCTACGTGCTGCCCTTCCCGCGCATCCTCATACTCACGCACACCCCCTTCGCTTCCACCTAAACTCGAACCCGAGACCTCCCCCCTTTCACGGCTGCACCATTACCACTATGTCATTTTGTTTTCTTCTCTATTTAATGATATATCTATATATATATAGTTATATTTATTCATATATTGATATATATTCATATTAATATAAATATATTTATTCATATATTAGTATATATATATATATTAATTCGTATATTAATATATTAATATATATATATTTAGTTATAATTTTTTACACATATATTTATTGTTTATATTAATATATACTTATCAGATTAGTTTTAAATAAATTTATAAAAAAAATATGTTTTTTATGTATGTTTATAAATAAATAAATACATACATACATACATACATAGATATATACAACACACAGACACACACAGAGAGACACACACACAAACACATATATATTTACGAATAAATACATATATATGTGTATTTGAAAAGCCATAGAATGTACTTATAAAGATTAGTTTTAAATACATTTATGAAAACATATATTTTTGATGTGTGTTTATAAGTAAATAAATAAATACATACATATGTACATATATACAACACACAGACACATACATAGACACCCACACACACACAGACACATATATATTTACAAATAAATACATATATTTGTGTATTTGAAAATCCATAGAATATTAAAATGACCATAACTTATAATCTATAATCCCATTTCAATTCCACAACCAGTAAAATCGAAGAAAATGAAACAATATTCGATATGATATGTGGTACAGGCCTAACGGACATTCGGATCAGAAGTTATACTTGTTTGAATGATAAAAAATTGGGGTATCCCGACTAAAAACTCAGTTTTAGAGGCCTTATGGGAATTTTTTGGGCTTGTAAAATGTGACAAAGGATTTTCCTTGTTCACTAGCACGTAGAGATCGTCGCAGGCTTCAATTTGATATGTTGTAGAGCTCAAACGGACACCCGGATCAAAATTTATGGCCGTTTGAAGTTTGAGTTACATTATCAACATATTTTAGATCTTTTATTAATTGTTTTGATTTTTTGTGTCCTAAAATTGTTATTAAATGATTTTTAATCGATAATAATTAGAAAATTATTAATTAATAATATTTTTTAAAAATATTTTGAAGCCATTTTCACTAAATTTCTTATATATTAAATGTAATAGTCTATTTATATATATCTATAACATATTTAAAAAATATATATTGTATTTATATCAATATAAATATACTTATATAAAAATATATTATTTTTCATGAAAAAAATATTTTTTTAAAAAAATTAACATTTATCAGTGCTTGGGAAAAGTGTTGATAAATCCCCCCTTTATCAGTGCTACTTAAAGAAGCACTGATAAAGGGGTCCCCTTTATCAGCGCTAAAAAAGGCGCTGATATAGGGGGGGCCTATATCAGCGCTAAAAAAAGCGCTGAAAAAGGGGGCCTTTATCGGCGCTTTTTTTAGCCCTAATAAAAGATACCCTTTATCCGCGCTTTTTTTAGTGCTGATACATGCCCCCTATATCAGTGCTTTTTTTAGCGCTGATATAAGTGAAGCACATCCCTTTCCCGTTTTTGTAGTAGTGTATCTTTGTGACCAACTCTATGTGTGCAGCAATCCTTTACTTAGAGGGTTAATCTATATTTAGTTGTTGGTATACTCTATAGCCTTGGGAGTGATCCTCATTTTTATATCATATCTCTTCATAATTTCAGCATGTATTTCTATAGCACTACATGATGAGCATCACCTCTTAGACAGCCGTCATCTATATTATTAGACTCGGGAGCATGCTCCTGAATGAGTTTTATGGGAAAATTTGAGCTGGAATCATATTTTGGCATTATAGGTGTGACATACCTTTAGATTTTGTCACTTTTTTTAGAATGTTTGGATATTTCCGTTATATGTGTTGTAGATGTATACCTGTGTAGTGATAACTATATTATTAATTATGGTTTTGGGGTGTCCTACAAGGTATGGTTATACCCACCCCTATATGAGATTTTCCCACACATTTCCTATATTGTTCAGATGACCAACCTTTCTTTACTTCTTATCATACTCTGTTTGTGATATTTATATGTATTCATGCATGGCTGTTCTGTTTTTTCATTTCATCATTGTATGGGTTTGGTGATGTGTGTGTGTGTACAGGTACTTAGGCTAAGGCCTCCCATGTTAGTGATATGCCTACTCTATGATAGTCTCCATCTCCTAGCCTATTGGAGGTGGTCTTGGGGAGTAAAGGAATAGACCCCATTGGTACGGTTCATGATAGGTTGGGTGGGTTTATATATCAAAAGAGAGGGGAATTATTTATTAAGTTCTAAACTTAGGTTTGAACTCAATATGATAAATTAATCCAAACCACAACCCATCCCATTGTTTTCCCATGGTTTCTAAATAATAGAGGTTTATTTCGTTATTTTATAAGTCCAAGAACCTAACTCATTAAAATGAGACCCTTGGTGAATTAGAAGTGAGACATGTTAATAAATAATTTATTTTTAAAACTTAAAATATAATATAAGTTTTGGAGAATTTATTTAGGGGTTATAAAATCAATAAAATAACTTCAAAAGCATATTATTTTAAAGGGTAAATATATATTTGGTTGTGGATACCTATTATGGAATATATTATATCACTTTTGGGTCATTATTATGTCATAATACATACCATATATTTATACTGTATTTAAGTTTTTAATTAAAAATTCGAATGCCTCAGAAAATAATGAAAAATTCACCATTTTATAATTTTTTTGTGATTATTTCAAAAATAAATTTTTTATCAAAATAAATCTTTAAATATGATATTTTTTACTTATAAACAATAAAACCCCCATTTATTTAATAATACTAATTTTATTTAAAATAATAATTTTTTGACCCTTATAAAAAGTACATTTAACTTCATAAAATTATATTATCATTTATATTTCATAAATATTATTTAATAATAATATTTTATTAAAATATTATTTATTTAAAAAGTATTTAATTCATCAAAAAAAGTATTTTATTGAAACTATATATTTCAAAAATACAATTTTTGTTTCCCCATATCAAAATCTAATTTTTATCAAACTCATTATTTAGTCATTTAAAAAGTAATATTAAAAAGGGATAAATATAATTATTATTTTATTAAAAATAAAATATAGGTATTGTTACAAATCACTTTATTACAGTAGTGAATTCCTTAATGTTAAAAGTGAAAACGTACCTTTGTCTATATATTTATGTAAATTATCCCATATATTTTTTGAAAGTTTGTTAATAAAAGTAAAAAATGTACCTTTGAACTATAGGGGACTCTATCCAAGTTAGACCCCAAAAATATTATAAAATATAACAAAGGATACCTCCAAAATAGTTCTTATCAATGTGAGACCTCACTCTATTTTTCTTCCCATAATAGAAGTGTCATAAAATTTATTTTTCCTTTTCAAAATATACTCCAATAATCCTCTCTTACTCAAAACTATAATTTATTTCTCTTTTATGTACCTGGGTCTCTAATGTCACAACTCTATATGATCAACCCAATCTAAAGAACATAAAATTTCTCTTATCTTTATCATCGAACTACCCATCATAAAATATATTTTACTTTGTAATATCTCAATAATAAAAATAAAGGAAACCTTGGAAAATTTTACCAACCCATACTCTTTATAGAAGTAATATCTATTCCTATCTAAGAAATCGAAAGAAATAATATTTTTCCATAATCTAGGATTATCTCAGGCATCAAATGATCCCACCACCCCATCGTACATTCAAATTTTCACTGAGCCACTACCCTAAACCTTAAGCTCACCATCATACCCCAACTTCAAACTGCAAGGACACTCTTTAATAGAATATAATAACTACATAAATAAATGAATATGATATAAATCACCAATGTTAAGTACTCAAATATTACACAAACCTGATGTTTTAACCATCAAAAAATTATTTCCCTCACTATCTTCAAAAGTATCCTAAAAAACTATCTCCAAAACATTACGACTCAATTCATCCTTCTCACTTCATTTTGTTATTTATGGGAAACTTATTTTTAAGTTTCATTTCTATTTATAGAAATAGAATCATATATCATCATAACTTGAATTGGATCATGACTTATTTTTAATTTTTTTTCACTCTCTTTGATTCTCCCCTACTAACTGACAGATCAAGATCAAAAAAAAATTGAGACCCTAAACCAATCTTCTTTAATTTACAAAATGTCATAGCATCATTTGCATCTTTAACACTAATAATATCCCTACCATACCTTATGATTTTAATGAAATATTTAAAGGAGGATGGAAAAGAACATAAAATAATAATCACCTGATATTTTTTCTCCACCTTCATCCTAACACCTTACAAATCCAATATAACTCTATTGGAATTATCAACATGTTATTGTGATTACAAAACTTATAATATAATCAAGATATTAAAATATTATTTAATATCTATTATATTCATAAGTAAATTTTTTATTCTTTTTTTAATTTCTTTCAAAGTCTTTGAGGTTCCACTTTATCATTCACTTTCTAAAAAACCTCATTAAATGGGCTAAATAGAATCACAGTGTGATGACCCACCAAAATATTCACCTACTATATTTCACCCATCTATGTTAGAAAAGTGGTTTAATATATTATCCATAGTAAACATCCCCATTGAACCAAAAGTTACAATTTTTTTATATAACATAAACTATAAACTCTAAATTCAATCTTAAGTCACTTAAGAGAAAACATTATCTGCATACTTTCATTCTAGTTTTTCAATCTCTCGATGATGAAAAAAAGACATGCACACTAAAAAAATTCAACATGTGAGATTAATGTGATTCGATATTATAATAAATATTCATAGGTTGGAAGTAAAATTTTATTTATAGGATATGATAAATATACTATTTTTTAAAAACCCTGTTATTATAAATATGACTTTTATTTTTGCATCATAATGAAAAAATTAATCATTTCATTATCCATTTAGGTACTTAAAAACATTTTGATGTCAAAAAAAATTCTAATAAAGAACATATATTTATAATATGGGTTTTGGTAGTGGTATCCACTAACCAAAATGATAGGGGTATTCTTAATTATGGAAATATTCTCCTTGATCTCAAAAAGGTGGTAAAATCAATTCTCTCAATGAGGCTAATCAATTGAGGTGTATTTTCAAATGTAATGTATCTAGGATTAATAAGGGTCTATTAAAATTTAATATAACCATTGGAAGTACTTAAATAAAAATACATATATCATCCATGTTATTAAATATGAAAAACATACAAATTGTAAATGAATAAAAACAGTATATCATGTACCTTTAACTATTGATGCACTCTATCTTCTCAAACATATTTATTCATGTTTGATGATGATAAAAAATGGAATCCTAAAGACATATTATCTCTAAAAATTTATATGATCTAACTTGATTCATTAATCATATGAATAGGATATACCATCCTCAATAGCATGTTAATACCTCTAAGAAAATGATGAGGATATATAGTGATTCGACAAGGGGAGTTCTTGGCCATGAATTAAGATAACATCACACCCCTAACCATCAAATGTCAGTGTATTTATAAACATTTTAAGAATTATCCTTAGGTGATGATACATTTACTCATGAGTTATGATGAATGAGTAAATTAATCATCCAATTTCATGTATCTCATGTGTGAATACATTTCAATAACTCTTATCTACTACATCTCATGTAAAGAATATTTCTAATAACTAGCGTGTAATATTTTTTTGCCACTATTATAATCCCATGATACATCAGGAGAAATGTAACCACAAATTATGGATAACATGCATATCAATTTATGTTTTCTTCAATTTATTCTCAAGCGTATGATCAAGGAAAGTTTCATCATCAATGAAACCTTAAAACCATAGGTGATGAAAAAATAAGACGTGGACCAATCATTCCATATGATTGGATAAGGAAGTGGCTCTTGATGGCCTTCAATCATACCTTATGATTTAAGTGGGAAGAAGTATAGATATTCCCTAGGATTCCCTTATATCATGTTGTATGATAGGAATATGGAATATATCTCATGCATATAGATTTGGGATATATATATCCATCAATATCCCAGTTGCACTAAATCCTTATAAACTTTATGCCTTTTCACCTAGTATCATATCATATAATATTACATTGTGAATCCATATCCAAAAATATTTTGGATATCTTTCAAAACACATTTTTAATACTATCACCAATAATTCACCTTGTATAAAATCATATGTAATACCTTGTGAACACACATCCATAACTCTTTTGTATTAAATCCGAATCACTTTCAGAGTACCTCGTAAAGTCAAAATAAATCCCCATTTAGTCAAGAACAAAGTGTAACACTATGATCCTTTGTAGTGATGAAAACAAATGAGTCATCAGATCCATATATTTAAGAAAGGATAAAAATCTAGAAAAGAATTAATGTTACTCATTATATAATTTTATTTGTCATGATCTCCATCAAACATATGTATCTCTATAAATGTGGACAACAGTTTCATATCATATTACCATGTATTATCATACATTACCTTTGTCCAATACATCATGTAAAAATTACATATGGTTTAAGTCAATCCCATATATCCCACTCACAAGTTATTAATTCTATAACTATAAACTAAAATGGTTGATGAATTCATCAAATTCCATTCACCTTTATGGATGATCACATCACATGCCCCTCACCTAAATAGATAATCACAATGAGTGAATTATCTATATGTGGTTCCACACTTCCTAGTATATCTATATCAATCACACATATTTCATACTCATTATACAAGAGTAAAAATCATATCCCAGTTGATCTCAACTGATGACATGATCAATAATATACTCAAACACCCTCTCATTTTTTAATCCATAGTGGCTTTTGTATGAAAGGTTTCAAATTATGAAGGTTCTCATACGAGGTATCTCACCAACCTTATAAAACGGGGACCAAATATGATCCATGCATCCCTATTGTACCAAATAAATAGTGTATGATACTCTATGTGGTATACATAATGGGTCATCCAATGTATGAAAACACTTTTTTTGCCTCCTGATCATATTATATATCTCATGAAATAATCTTACTCATACTAACCTTAACATTTCATCATAACCTATAAAACTCCATGATGAACATCAATTAGGGATAAAATCAAAGTTACATTGTGAGAGGTCAATTTTCATTATATTTCATGAAGGATATATCTATATATACATTTATATATAAAATTTGAATGAATTATGAAAATAATATTTACTTTTATATGTTACATGTTTTATTCTTAAAACTGTTTTAAGAATACTTAAAAAAACAACATAAGAACTTGTTTATCATATCATATATAAATTTTTACATAATACTTATATTTTTAAAACTTTATAGGTTAATTTAGACTTATTAAATTAATATTTAATTCCTGTCACATCTTTATACAACCATCTGATAAAACTCTCCCACTAAACTCTTTAGTGAGTAACATCTTTAAAGAAAAAAAGTTTGAATAATGGTAATATTTATGAATAATAATCTCAATGTTCAAATACTTGGACATATTCAAACTTCTAAACTTCATAACATCTATGATAAGTTCTTATTGTATACATACAACTCTTTATAAATTTAACATCATCTTCCTTGGAACCCTATTACATTAAATTGTTTTCCTTTAAATAATGTAAAAATATACATTATTATTTAACAGAACATCCTAAACTTATTTAGGATAAATTGAAAATAATTTTTAATAGAATAATCCTTTATGAAATAGTGAAATTAGTTTTTAATATAACTAAATATAACTCTTACATTTTTATTTCCCATCGTATATCTTAAACTCTTTAGGATATTAAGTGAGAATCAGATAATTTAGACTGGTATAATATTTTACTTGATATATTTGAATTTTTATAAGTTCAACCATGCTTTCACTATCCTCAAAGATAGTATATTTAAATTATAATATCATGCTAATATTCCAAAACTCCTATGTAAATAACTCTTATTTCATTTTAGTTGGAATATTTGATAAAAAATTAATTATTTCTATATAACATATGGTATTCTATTTGATTTGATCATTTACCTATGAAAAGAAGATTATCCTCAAAATATTCCATTGATGTTTTGTGGGAACATATTCTATCATATTTTAACAAATATCTAGATAAACACTTTATCCTAAATAAAACATTTTTTTATTTATCACCTTTTCAAAATAGGTTATAGAGACTAACGAACCATAAACCATGTGTATATAATTAATCATCTCACTTTATCCATGAAAAAATTCTCTTATCACATAATAAAAATGTCATGAAGATACACATCCATTTTTTATATAAATTCAAGTTTTCTTTATGTTCAAATCCTTAATAAACTTTTTGCCTCATCTCTTGAATTCAACCTATAAGATCTAAAAATTCTTCTCTTCATTTAGAACTTCTTTATATTAAAAACATTTTTAAATTGTACATTTGGTATCCCATACCCTTCAAAACAAAAGAATAGAATTCTATAATCCCTGATACCTAACATGGACATTCCATAGAGTTTCACAATCTCTGTCAAGTATGTAACGACCTAAACTTTTTAATAATATTTGTTTCCTAATTTTGTGTGTTTTCTTTATTTTTTATTTTATAATCAACAAAAATATATTATTTAATTAATGAAGTGAGTATAATTAAATGAGACCATTGGGTTTCTACTGTTATATAACCATTGGAAGCTAAACACTTAACGTTAAAATTTTTGTTTATAAATACAAGTGATCTTGGTTAATTAATACAAAAAGAAGATTAGATGTCCTCATCCAGTAGACTCGGGCCATTCGAAGCCTATTTGATGGAACTTGGGAAGGAGGTAGCACCACTGGGCTTTACTCTGGACCAAGCCCAAACCAAACTTCATCATGTGAAGCTTGAATGGAATCGCCTATGGGAGAAGTTCAGGCTGATAGAGGTCACCACTTAGGCAATGTTGGCTGAGCCACCCCAAGATTCTATCACCTTAGCACACCTTACACTTAGTTCTTATTCTGGTGTTATAAGGGGATATTTAACAAGACCTTAGTTACTTTGTGTTATCCTTTGATATAAATAAAATTGTTATTTCATATTATGGTGAAGTTTGTGAATTTCAAATGTCCAGATAAATATAGGATGTATATGAAATTTGGGAAAAAGGTATATTTTAAAATATTTATGTAAACCTTAAATAATTAATAATGTGTAATGATTTTCTAAAAATGTCTTCTACAGTTTCGTTCAGTGTGAAATTTAGAGTCTAATAAGATCAACATAATTTTTGGTGAATAGTAAATTATGAATAGTAATTTACACTTATGATTAGTAATGTGACCAAATAGATTAGTAACCTCACTTAAGAAAGTATTAATATAATTTAGGCACCTTGATTAGGTAATGTGATTCAATAAAATAAGTAAATAACTATTTCAGAAATTGTTAGTTATGTATTATTTTTCTTTTAGGTGAATACTGTTTTTATTTAAAAATTAAATTAAAAATATTAAGAATTTTTTTTCATAAAATGGAGTTCATTTTTGAATTCAAAGCATCGATATTAGGTTAATGTGAATTTTGGTGATTTTTCTGAAACAGATGAATTTTTAGTGAATAGTGTTTTTACATAAAAATTAAATAACTCATAATTTGAAAATTATTTTCATAAAATGGAGTTCATTTTTAAATTCAGAGCATCGATATTAGGTTAAGGTAAATTTTTCGGATTTTTATGAAATAGTAGAATTTTCAGTGAATAGTGAAATTACAGTTTTGAGTTTCTAGTGTTTAATGACATCATTAAGGATGTAATAATTATGTAATCATTCTGCTCGACTTATGAATAGTAATATATTTTGTGAGGTGTCCCAAGTGGCCAATACCATGGGCAAGCCCATGGTTTTTCCAATACCACTGATGAGGTGTCCCTTGGAAATTAATGATTTGTTCCCTCACTTCTCTTATAACTACCAAGACATCCCCTCATCTGTTTCATTCCAAAATACTCCTCAATGAAGCTATGGGATCTTTACCTCCCAAGGAGTCCTCCCAAGGTTCCATAAGGCCTCCCAAGGTCCTGACCTTCAATCTTTCGAAGTTACTTTTCAAGGTAAGGGAATCTTTCACCCTCCTCTTTATATCCATGACTTCCTTTATGTTGTGTCTTATAGTTTCCATCTCTTTAGGCTGAGGGTATGTTATTATATGTTCTCATTACATTAAATTTCATGTCTAATTGTTTATATACCCTTTATTCTCTCATTAATTTGTTTTCTTAATTTTTAAGTGACGTCGTTAGGCTACCAAATTTCTCTTAAAAGAAATCACATCTTCTCGTTTCCTTCATTTTCCTTTTCATGTGGTATGTCATTCAAATATTCATACCATGATCTTATTATGTAACCATACTATATTATGAATTATTTATGAGTGTGTGACCCTTGTCCCCTCTATTTATATTATTTTCTAAAACCATGTTAAATAGTCGTTATGCCGCAAAAATTTCATCTCAAAATTTCCCTCCCTTTTTCTCAAGGAATTCTCTTGTTTTATTTATGTGAATACCCAGACCTATTTTGTTTCTATGGGTGTTTATAGATACAAAAAAAAATGATATATTTGATTCTAGAATTTACATAAATGTAACCCTCACTCCCTTTCCATGGGTTGTAAATGACATAATGATCTTATTTTTAAGAACTTTTAAAACGTCACGATCTTGAAATGAAACCCATTTATTTTATTCTCCATTGGTTATTTATGAAATGTTTTATTATGATCTATGTGACTCACATGAAAATAAAGACATATTAATGGTGAAACCTAATAGCTCTCTAATGCATTGGGTAAAGAATTAATCTCTAGAGATGACAATTTTCACGATACCTTTGTGAATAACCTTGGTAATTTTTATGACACCTTGGGGATGAACCTTGGTGATATGTTCATGAATATCTAAATGAAATGATGCAGCCACATATTCAAGTTATGATTCATGTTATTTTTATCATGATATTCCTATTCTTCCATTTCTCATGTCTTTATGATTTTTATCATGTTCTTATTATTATTCCTTAAGACCAAATGTCAATTGTTTCACTTGTTTTACTTACTAAGCCTTCTGCTCACCCGTTCCTTTGATGTATGTCTCCAGGTTATGAGATTTAGTAATTTTACTTAGGATGAACTTATGATGAAGGCTTACAAGTCGATTAGAATGATTTTTTATGTTGTTTTCAATTTTTATTGTTCCTGATTTCCAAGACACTAGACTTTAAACATCCTCTATTTCTAAAATGTATTGAAAAGTGGTGTAATAAAAAGGCGCGATTCCATAGTTGGTATCAAAGGATAGTTTAGTTATTTATGGAAATTAGGATATGAAAACTTTAGGAATAACCCTATAGAAAAATTTCAAAATAGGAAAACTTCTTGGTATTTTGGTAAGTATTGAGTATGTTTATTATCAAACAAATAAATCCCCGTCTGGATATGATCAGGTAGAGGCGGCTCTGGCACAGATGTACATAGGGGTAAAACCCGAAAACACCGCTTTGAGCTAGAATGGAACGGGAACTGGTACATGACAATGGGCATTGCTGAACTGTTGGTTATGACACTCTCGGAGGGTATGTTTGATTAATCACAATCTTTTTATGAATCATTATGAAGGAATTATAGAGAAATGTAATTGTTTAAGAATGAAGTTTTAATACATAAAATACTTTATAGTTAAAAGATTTGTAAAAGAAATAAGTTTCTCACTAAGGTTTTACTCTTAGAAAATGGTGGGAAATAGGAGGAACCATTCAAATGGTCACCTCAATGGACCCTGCGTTGATGACCCTCCGATGGATGACAGAATGGAAACATTCATGCGAATGATGAACCAAGTGACTCAAGTTATGGGAAATAACTTGAATGAAGCTAAGAGAACGATATCACCATGAAGGGAACGACATTTTTTTAATTTTTTATGCATCAAAACCCACCAACCTTCAGTGGATCAGCTCCATCGAGAAGATCTTTTTTTGTGCTCCGTTGTTCAGAGAAAGAGAAGGTCACCCTGGTTGTCTATCTCTTAGAAGTAGAAGTTGATCAGTGGTGGTAACTGATTAGAAACACAAGGTAAATAGTAGTAGTTAAAGATATGGAGTGGGAAGAGTTCAGAATGATCTTTTTCAGTAAGTATTTCCCTCGTTCCATGAGAACAAGAATGGAGAAAGAGTTTCTCGAGCTGAAGCAGAAGGATAATGAATTTGTCGGAAGCTATGAGATGAAATTCACTCGGCTTTCACGTTATACCTCAAGCTTCATCATGGATCCTATTGGTAGGGTTGATATATTCTTTGTTGGACTAAGACCCCATCTGCGGAAGAATATATCCAACCGAGACTATGATAGCTATGAGGAGATCATGCGGAGTGTGATGAAAGTCGAGATGGAGTTTGGTGAGATGCAGTGGTCTCATAAATCAAATGACCAAAAGAGATCGATCGAGCCCAGCATAGGGGGGACCTTTGATCAGGGAATAGGAGGAAAGAAATTGAAACATCCCACGTGTAATAAATGTGGGAAGAAGCATTCAGGGAACTGTCTGATCAGGAGCAGTAAATGCTACAAGTGTGGAAGAGATGGCCATATTACGAGGAATTGGTGTAGTGAGGTGAAACCTCAACTTCCAAACACAAATGACAAGGGGAAGATGATGAAAGAACTACTTGATGTCCAGTTCTTTAAGTCTAGACAACTTGGTCACTTTTCCAATCATTGTCCACATCTGAGGGCAGTGGAGGGGAACCACCATCAGCCTTAACAAAGTCCAAGGAAGCAAGTTCATACTTTTTCTATCACGACAGCTGAAGTTGAAGCTCTAGATGATGTGGTAGCAGGTACTCTTGTTGTTCTCTCAAAGCTAGAAAGTACATTGTTTGATTCTGGTTCTACGAATTCCTTTATTTCCTCGAATTTTGCAAAGAATTTAGAATAAACCCCCAATTTGCTAAAAGTAGAGTTATTAGTCAAGACTCCTAGTGGGATTATCCAAGAATCATCAGTGTTTAAAAACTCTAGTATTTAATTTAGTAAGAACAATATTATCGCAAATTTAGTAGTCATTCTCTTGCTGGAATTCGACATTATACTAGGGATGGACTGGCTCTCAAAGTATAATGCTAAGATCAAATGCAGAAGCAAGGAAATATCAATAGTATTGAATAGAAAACCTACTGTTGTTTTCCAAGGAGAGATATCTCAACCTGATATTTGTCTAGAAGAACCCCCTAAATCATTCTTTATGGAGCTGATTGGTGAAGAAGAAGAAGGATATGAGAGTTTGAGGATATAAAATGTCCCCATCGTCCAGTAATACATTGATGTATTTCCTAAGGAGTTTCCTGGACCTCCCCTAGAAAGAGAGGTAGAGTTTTCTATTGAACTTGTACCTAGATCTCATCTAGTATCAAAGACCCCGTATAGGATGCAAAATGTGGAGCTGGAGGAATTAAAGAAATAACTCCAATATCTTTTGGAGAAGGGGTTTATCTGACTGAGTGTGTATCCTTGGGGAGCACCTGTTCTCTTTGTGAATAAGGATGGATCGATGCGGCTATGCATTGATTATAGAGAACTGAATGGAATCACGGGGAAGAAAAATACCCTCTTCCAAGAATTTATGACTTTTTTGACCAACTTCATGGGGCTCAACTCTTCTCTAAGATTGATCATCGATCTGGTTATCATCAATTGAGGGTGAAGAAAAAAGATATTCTGAAAAATGTCTTCCGATCAAGATATGGTCGTTATGAGTTTGTTGTTATGCACTTCGGACTGACTAATGCACCTGCTATTTTTATGGATTTGATTAATAGAGTCTTTAAGGACTACATTGATAACTTTGTGGTAGTTTTTATTGATGATATTATGATATATTCCTAAAGTCATGAGGAGCATGAGGATAAACTAAGGGCTATTTTTAAAAATATGTAGAAGGAGAGGCTTTTTGGAAAGTTCAGTAAATGTAAATTCTTGTTACAAAAAGTCACTTTCTTGGGGCACATTTTTACCAATGAAGGAATCACAGTTGGCCCTGCAAAGAAAGAATTTGTGGAAGAGTGGCCTCAGCCTATAAAAATAACTGAGATTCAAAGTTTCCTTGGATTAGCAGGATATTATAAGAGGTTTGTGACAAACTTTTCATGAATTTCTAATCCATTAACAAAGTTAACTCAAAAAGGGGTTAATTTCATCTGGATAAAGGAGTGTGAGGAATTTTTCCAAGAGTTGAAGAAGTGATTGGTTACTGCACCAATGTTAACTCTGCCCTCAAGTGGAGAAGGATTTTTTATTTTTAGCGATGCATCTCTCAAAGGGATTGGGTGAGTCCTCATGAAAAATGAAAAAGACATTGCTTATGCATCTCGATAGTTGAAGAATCATGAGAATAACTATCCGATGCACGATCTGGAGATGTCTGCGGTCGTTTTTACTCTAAAGATATAGAGGCGGTATCATTATGGGGATAAATGAGATATATACACAGACCATCAAAGTTTGAAGTATATTTTCACACAAAAGGAATTGAACATGAGACAAAGGAGATGGTTGGAACTTCTTAAAGACTATGATTGTTCAATTCATTATCATCCCGAAAGAGAAAACAAAGTCGATGATGCATTAAGAAGGAAAGACCAAGATGTTCTATCCATTATGAGGATTTACAGAGATCCTTTGATCAATGACCTAGTAAAATTGGACATGGGAATTATAAAGGAAGGTACATCATCAACCCTAACCCAAATTATTTATCAACTATCATTACTAGAGAAGATCAAGAAAGCTCAGAAAGAAGATCTTTGTTACAGAAGAAGTTTGAGGCTGTGAAGGATGGGAAGTTTTCTGAGTTCAATACTAATGAAGAAGGTATACTGAAATTTCATACAAGACTATGTGTTCCATCTATTCTGGAAATAAAGAAGGAGATGATGGATGAAGCTCATAGCTCTACTTTCTCTATACATCCTGGTAGCATGAAAATTTATAGAGACCTTCATGATCATTATTGGTGGGATAATATGAAAATGGAGATTACTGACTACACGTCAAGGTGCCTGGTATGTTAGCAAGTGAAGGCAGAGCGACAACTTCCTAAAGGGGTATTGTAACCACTACCCATACCAGCATGGAAGTGGGAAAATATCACTATGGACTTTTTCACTTGTCTCGTGAGAACTTCCAAAGGAAACAATGCAATATAGGTTATTGTGGACCATCTCACCAAGAATACCCATTTTATCTCCATTCGGGAAGATTTCTCTCTTGATCAACTTTCGAGGGTTTACGTGAAGGAAGTGGTAAGGCTGCATGGAGTTCCACTTTCCATCGTATCTGATCATGATTCAAGGTTCACATCAAAATTCCGGAGAAGTCTTCAACAAGATCTGAGTACTAAATTGAATTTTAGTACAGCCTATCACCCCCAAACTGATGGCCAATCTAAAAGGACTTTTCAAAAACTCGAGGACATGTTGAGAACATACTCAATGGAATTTAAATTTGGATGGGATCAACATCTCACTTTAGTTGAGTTCTCATATAACAATAGCTTCCACTCGAGCATTCAAATGGCACCCTATGAAGATCTATATGGGAATTGATGTATAACTCCCACTTGTTGGGATGAATTTGGTGAGAGAAAGCTTCTTGGGTCTGATCTTGTGCAAGAGATGACAGAAAAAGTCCATGCCATCCAACAACATTTTAAGACTGCTCTGAGTCGGTAAAAGAGCTATGCTGACAACCGTCGAAGGGACTTAGAGTTTGATGTTGGTGTCAAGGTCTTTGTTCTAATTTCACCTTGGAAGAGAGTCATGAGGTTTGGGAAGAAAGGGAAACTCAAACATATATACATTGGCCCCTATGAAATACTTGATCACATAGGAGAAGTGGCATATCATCTTACACTTCCACCAAATCTAGAACAAGTTCATGATGTCTTCCACGTATCCCCCTTGGGGAAGTAAATACTTGAACCTTCACATGTACAAAATCCAGAAGTGTTACAACTCGAACATGAAATCTCTTATGAGGAGCAGCCGGTTGAGATCTTGGATCGTAGAGACAAGGTTCTACGCAACAAGACTACCCACCTTGTTAAGGTGTTGTGGAGGAACCACATATGCGAAGAAGCCACATGGGAACTAGAGGAGTCTATGAGGCAGAAGTACCCACAAGTTTTCTCTTCAGGGGGTACAAGTTAAAATTTTGGGGCTGAAATTTCTTAAGGGGGGAAGAATGTAACGACCTGAACTTTTTAATAATATTTTTTTCCTAATTTTTTGTGTTTTTTATATTTTTTTATACTCAAAAAAATATATATTATTTAATTAATGAAGTGAGTATAATTAAATGTGATCGTTGGGGTTCGACTGTTATAGTACTTTTAGTCAATAAGACCATTGGAAGCTAAGCTCTTATCGTTACAATTTTTGTTTATAAATACAAGTGACCTTGGTTAATTAATATAGAAATAAGATTAGATGGCCTCATCCAGTAGACTCGGGCTGTTTGAATCCCATATGACGGAACTTGGGAAGGAGGTAGCATCACTGGGATTTGCTCTAGACCAAGCCCAAGCCGGACTTCATCATGTGAATCTTGAACGAAATCTCTTATAGGAGAAGCTCAAGCTGATAGAGGTCACCACTTGGGCAATGTTGGCCGAGCCTACACAAGATTATATCACCTTAGTACACCTTACACTTTGGTCCTATGCTGGTGTTATAAGGGGCTATGTAACGAGACCTTAGCTAATTTGTGTAATCCTTTAATATAAATAAAATTGTTTTTTCATATTATGGTGAAGTTTGTGAATTTAAAATGTTCGGATCAAAATTGGATGTATATGAATTTTGTAAAAAATTGATATTTTAAAATATTTATGTAAACCTTAAATAATTAATAGTGTAATGATTTTTCAAAAAATGGATGTCTACAGTTGTGTTCAGTAGGAAATTTGGAGTCTAATAAGTTCAACTTAATTTTTTGTGAATAGTAAATTATGAATAGTAATTCTACGCTTATGATTAGTAATGTGACCAAATAGATTAGTAACCTCACTTAATAAAGTATTAATATAATTTAGACACCTTGATTAAGTAATGTGATTCAATAATATAAGTAAATAACTGTTTCAGAAATTATTAGTTATGTATTTGTTTTCTTTTGGGTGAATAGAATTTTTATTTAAAAACTAAATTAAAAATATTTAGAAAATTATTTTCATAAAATGGAGTTCATTTTTGAATTCAGAGCATCGATAATAGGTTAAGGTGAATTTTGGGGATTTTTCTAGAATGGTTGAATTTTCAGTGAATAGTGTTTTTACTTAAAAATTAAATATCTCATAATTAGAAAATTATTTTCATAAAATGGAGTTCATTTTTTAATTCAGAGCATCGATATTAGGTTAATCTTAATTTTTGGTATTTTTCTGAAACAGTTGAATTTTCGATGAATAGTGAAATTACAGTTTTGAGTTTCAGGTGTTTAATGACATCATTAAGGATGTAATAATTATGTAATCATTCTGGTCGACTTATTAATAGTAATATATGTTGTGAGGTTTCCCAAGTGGCCAATACCATGGTAAAATACCTTGGGAAATCCCATGGTTTTTCCAATACTACTGATGCGGTGTCCCTTGGAAATTAATGATTTGTTCCCTCACTTATCCTATAAATACCAAGCCATTCCCTCATCCATTTCATTCCAAAATCCTTCTAAAAAAATATCTGGTCCCTTTACCTCCCAATGTTCCCTCAATCCTCTCAAGGTCTTGACCTTCATGCTTTCAAAGTTACTTTTCAAGGTAAGGGAATCTTTCACCTCCTCTTTTAAGCCATGACTTCCTTTATGTTGTGTCTTCTAGTTTCCATATATTTATGTTGAGGGTATGTTCTTATATGTTCCATTATAGTCTATTTCATGTCTAATTATTGAGATACCATTTCCGCTCTCATCGATTTGTTTTCTAAATTTTTAAGTGACGTCATTAGGCTTCCAAATTTCTCATAAAAGAAATCGCATCTTCTCATTTCTTTCAAGTTTCCTTTTCATGTGGTATGTCATTCAAATATCCATACCATGATCTTATTATGTACCCATACTGTATTATGAATTATTTATGAGTGTGTGACCCTTTTCCCCTCTCTTTATATTATTTTCTAAAACCATGTTATATAGTCGTTATGCTGTAAAAATTTTGTCTCAAATTTTGTCTCCCTTTTTCTCAAGGAATTCTCTTGTTTTATTTATGTGAATACCTAGACCTATTTCATTTATACGGGTGTTCATAGATACAAAAAAATGATACATTTTATTCTATAATTGACATACATGTTACCCTTACTCCCTTTCCATGGGTTATAAATGACATAATGATCTAATTTTTAAGAACTTTTAAAATGTCACGATCATGAAATGAAACCCATTTCTTTTATTATCCGTGGGTTATTTATGAAATGTTTGATTATGAACTATGTGGCTCACATTAAAATAAAAACATGTTAAGGGTGTTCCCTGATATATCTCTAATTCATTGGGTAAATATTAATCACTATAGATTACAAGTTTCACGATACCTTGGGGAATAACCTTGGTAATTTTTATGACACCTTAGGGATAAACCATGGTGATAAGTTCACTAATGTATAAATTAAATGTTGTAGAAAAATAATCAAGTTATGATTCATGTTCTTTGTATCATGATATTCCTATTCTTCCATTACTCAATTCTTTATGATTTTTATCATGTTCTTATTATTATTGCTCAAGACCACAAGTCAACTATTTCACTTGTTTTCCTTATTGAGCCTTCTGTTCACCCTTTCCTTTGATGTATGTCTCCAGGTTATGAGATGCAGTAATTTTACTTAGTATGAACTTATGATAAATCCTTAAAAGTATATTAGAATAATGTTTTATGTTGTTTTTAATTTTAATTTTTCCTGATTTCCAAGACACTATATTTTAAAGATCCTCTGTTTGTAAAATGTAATGAAAAGTTATGTAATAAAAAGGTGTGATGCCATAAAGAATCCCAAAAAATTATATCTTATATAATTATTACTACTCCTTCTTGATTTTACCTTCAATTTTCAATGACATCAATGGATACTTAAATAAAAAAAATTAAACATTCTAATAAACATTTCTTCTTCTGGTTGGAACTTTCACCCACTTGTATTATCCATATAGAACTAGAAGAATAGTTCATTTATTATCAACTCTTAAAAATATCTGGAAAATTTTCCTTTGAATTCATTCATCTTGTTGGAACATTTCCATATATGACTACATGATTAATTATTTAACCAGAATAACCCTTAAGGAACCCTCTAGTATCACTAAGTCATTAGCTTACTTAATCATTTTAAGTATAATTAATAACCTCAATAATATTGAGTATAAAAGACTAAAATTCCTTAGTATATTTATCATATAAATACATTGAAAATTTAAGTGAGTCATTTTATTCTTATTATACTAATCTAGATCCTCCTATTGAAAAACATCATTATTTACTATGGAAGGTTTTTATTTAACAAATAGAATTTCTCCTTAATAAATTTTCTTAAGCTATCAGTATTATAATTTTCTTACATTATGATTCTCCTTAATAAGGATTAAACTCAAAGTACTGTTTAGTGATGATGATGTTATAATATATAACATAATCTTTATTAGGTTAGTAAAATGTATTATTATCACTTTATAAGGAATTTTATTAAATGGTATCCCACTAAAATTATGACTCATTTTAAATACATCATATCCATTGGTAGTCCATGATATATATTTCATCATGACATATATTGGGTTGTTCATGGAAATAATTCAGGACTACGTCCGGTAGAAAAAACATTTCAATCATATTATATATGAAATTTGGATAGTTAGGTTGAAAACCCATTTTCCAATCCATCATGTGGATAAACCCCACTGTATTCCTTTGGCATCTTTATCACTAGGATTTTATAGCTAATGTGACACAAAGAAAATTCTAATAACAAAGTACCTAACCGTTATGGCCTCCTCATTATTTTCTTCCATAATATAAGATAATAAAGGCCCCCAACTTCCATTGGAGATATTTTTCAAACAATGAATCCTTTGTATATTTTTTATTTAAATAATAATAATATAAATTTTAGAGAGTTTTATTTGACATTAAATTTTGTTTTTTAGTAGTCTTTTGGTTGGTAGATGAAATTTTAGTGAACTGAGATTTATTCCATACTTAGTTTCACCATATGAACAAGCATTATGGTGTTGTGGGACTAACTTCATTGGAAGATGTGAACATATTTTGAGGCTATAAGAAGGTGATAAATATACTTTTAATGCCGTTATAACTAACCTCAAAGAATGTGGAATTCGGCCATTGGAGGTCTAACTATAAAAAGAACCACTACTTCAGGGATTAGAACAAAAATGGTGATTGAAATATCTGAAATAGATACTAAGTAATTTTGAAACTTGAAATGTTTCTTTATTAAGTGTGATTATAATAGTTATAGTTTTTCTTTATGAGGGTTTCACTTATAGTATTCATTTTTTAGTTTCTCATTGTAAATGCTCTCAGTTATCTTATTGTAATCATTTTTTTAGTTATTCAAATTGAGCGCTCCCATGGATAGGAAAACATAACTGTGTTTTTAGGATATGACATGCTCAAAGGATTATAGGGATAGGAATAAAATTATATTTTTGATTAGTTTGATCATGGTATTCTAGGGATAGTAAGATAGATTCACCTTTTGATGAGTTTATGTTGAGTAATTTGTGGGATTCAAAGACAAATACCTTAGATCATGTTTAAAGAACCACCTTAAGCTTTGGATAAATGTGTGACTTAATAATATCCTTCAAAAAATTATATGTATTATAATCAAATACATTACATTTTTTAAATTTTCTATTATGCATATATTTTTTACTTTTACATTTTTTCATATTTTCTTGATGTTTTGAAAAACTGAATTTATATTATGATTAATCTTTGTATTGATTTTTTCGATGAATTTACACTGATTCTATCAATTTCTAAATTTTAGTTGCATTTAATTTTTAATCTAATATGTTTTTAATTGACTGAAATATCATATTTCTGATTAAATTACATCATGAGGTTAAATAAAATTGTAAGCTTTATTTTAGACTAAAATTCAACATATCCTTCCCTTTTGTAGATTTCCATCCTAATATATCTTGGATTAAATTTGGAATCAAAGATTTCACTAAATTTGAAAATATTCTAAGTCTTTGTTTTTTATTTTCCATTGGTTTTTCATAATTTCATATATCACTTTCCTTATACTAATTATATTGTGAAGAAAATATATTTTTTATGATGGAAGGATTAACGGTTGGATCCATTAAAAATTTGAATCCTAATCACCCTCTATTTTATATGTAAATTATTATGAGTACTGGTGTGATTGTATTAAGATGTTTTTTATTAACACTGGAATATAAAATTATCTAATGGTGATAAAAAAATTTAAAATTACAAAGAAGGATTATTTTATGTTTTATAGAGATGAGAAGATTGTGTTTTGAAATAATTATAAAGTGTGAAACACTTTAGTATCCTCAATGATGAGAAAAAAATATAATCATATATATTATTGTGAAACTACTAATATAATTTAGAATAAGATAGTGGTTACTCATTTCAGAACATACAATGTTCTTGAAGACATAATATCCATCTTACATGTGGATTATCAATCATTTTATTTTTTTACCTGGAGAGTCTGTTGCACATATTCATCTTTACTTTATGACCATTGTAACTAGTTTGTAGTCTCATGGTGATCAGGAATATTTAGATAATAAAATGTTTAGAAAATTTATAGATATACTTTTAAATTTGTGGCAATATAAACTTTCTTCTATTGATGATACAAATCGCTAAACTAATCTAAGTCTTGATGAATTGATTGGAAATCCTAATCAATGTGAGAGTATATTTAAAAGAGATACTTAAAAGGAGAATAGGAAAAATGAAGTTGATTTTTAATCCACTTCTGGTATTATAAATCTAGGAGATAATCTTAAAAATAATAAATCTAAAAATTCTTCATATGTCAGTGATGTTAACTCTAGTGGGGAATAACGTTCTCAGTTATCAAGAAAAATGAATAAGGTTTTAAAAAATAAGAACTTATTATATGATCATCAAAAATATAAATGGGAAAAACAGCAGAATAAATAATCTTCAGATGTTATTTTTTATAAATATAAGAATAATTTTCATAAAATATGATATTACCCATGATTGAAGAGTAAAGAAAGAAAATCAAGGATGGGTTCTAAAATCAATAAAAGGAAAATTCTGAAATCCATGAATACATGGAGTGATGGTGGAAGAGACACCACTACTAATAGTACATCAAAATAAAGTGGAAGTGATAACTAGAATATTTTTTTATTATATGCTAATATTCCTAAATATGATAACTATTTTACAAAAGAGGTAACTACAGATTCTCTTACCAATTTAAATTTGGGTTCAAATTTCCCTTATACTTCTGATGATGTTTTTTCAATTTAATCAAATGATGAAAAAGTAAATTCATAAAAATATAAAAATGTTAATTCCCCAAATGATGAAGAATATAATCATAAATATAAATAAATTGTAAGATATAACTACCATGAAAAAAAGATAATTAAAACCAAATAATAACTATGATTTTTTTAATAATGATGTTGTTAAGGATGATAATAAATTTCAACACTTACAACTATAATTTCTAAACTTTCATCAGAATTGGTGTTTAAATTTAATTCGATTTCAACTCCAAATGACCTAAAATTAGTTGTTAAACTTAACTCTATGGTTAGTGTTTTAAAGAAACTTTTATTCAAACCTTACCTCTAGTATATAAAATATTGGAAAGTTTTATAATAAATTAAAACATTATAGTACTTCTAATGTAATTGTTTGTAATTATAATAAATATCATTTTAAGTCAAATTACGTTGTACCTAGGAGTCAACCCTTTTATAAAAAATGTTAAAGGGGAGGTCATTGGAGATTTTTTTTCATTAAATCATGTTCAATATTTTGTTTTTAAAAAATATTTTATTTCTAATGATCTATAATTTCTTAAGAAAAAACGAATTGGATGGATGTGGGTTCTTAAAATTTTGATTTATAATGTTTACAGACCCAAGGAAGTTTGGGTATTGAGAGTTTAGTCTTATTTTTTCAAGAAAAGAGATGATCATCAATAGTTGAAACAATTGATACATGGACAATGGTTATTCTCGACACTTAAAAAGAGATAAGTCTAACTTCCAAAACATGAAAAGGTTAAATTGGGGATGTGTAACTTTTAGAGAGAATGCATAAAATGAAATCATGAGAATAAGTGATGTTTTTTTCTTGGTAAATCTTTAATTTCTAATGGTTTATATGTTCTAAGACTAAATTACATATTTGGTTGGAATAATATAAATATACACAAGAGGGGGTGAATTGTGTCTTTTTGATAATATCTGTAGATTTTGACTTTTGAATCTCTTTGCGATTTATGAAGGTGTACAATGTTTTCTTATATATTTTAAATGAGTAATGGATAAATAAAAATAATGAAAAAAAAAAATTTATTGTGTTTTGGGACACAAATATACCCTATTTCACACCAAAAATTCTCTCTCTGTGAGCTTGTAGAATTTTACTAGAAAGTTCCTCTTATCAAAAGACCATCAAATCCACAAATGAGTATAAGAAGTTGAAACCTTTACAAGAAGAATAAACAGATTCTTATGGTTTTTTTATAGGGAATAAAAAAATCCATAGCTTAGTATGATAATCTGGCATTCCACCACAACTGAGTCCAAGTAGTCAAAATCCAATAAATCAAAAGATTTTTATTTTTTGAGGGTTTTGGTTGAACTTTACTGTTACAGTAGTAACAAATAATAGTAGATGGATCTTCTTATTTATAAATGAAAGTCTTTAAGAAAGAATAAATCTGAAGATATCTTGGTTGTAAAGGATCTTCAATAAAAGTAACAACAATCAAGTAGTAGTTTTATAGTAGTACGAGGCTAAAAAATGTATATATCTAAAGGGTATCCTCTTTCAGAAAATAACAGAGTAGATAGTTAATTGAAATAGATCTGTATTCAAAATATATTCAGAGGTATACAGTCGTATATTTTTCAAAATAAATTGTGATAGAATATATAGAGAACGGAAAACTTTCTTCGGTGTTTTAGATCCAAGAAAGTCACCTAATGGATCATAGATATTAAAATATGAATCGATCATGGAAGTCATAACTTCCCTTAAGAATAGGAGTGATTTTCTCCAATGAAAATGAGTCTTTGAATCAATCATAAACAATGTTTTAATCGATCTTTATTTTAGTCAAGAATATTGCAGAAATCTCAGATAAAATTATATATTTAAATCTTCATCGTTTGAAAATTCAAATGTAGGGTTCCTTTATAAAATGACAAAAAACCAAATATAGGGTTTACAACATAGGGTTTACAACATAACGTTGAAAAAATAGTGTTGAAAATGTAGGGTTGACAATGTAGGGTTTCTTAACCATACTTTCCTCTCTTACAAAATAAATATCCCTTACTTACATAGGGTTCTTTAACCATACTTTTTTTATAACTTAGGTTTGATGATCCATAAATTATATTCTGAAACATAGGGTTAATTCCTTACTCGATATCTACTAACATAGGGTTCATTCCTTACATTTTTTTTTGAATGTAGGTTATGAACAGTGTTTCAAGAAAAATATAAAAATGCATTACAAACTCTTTAACGAATATTTATTGTAGATTAATAACTTGAAACTAATTTTATAATAAATATTTCAAAGAATATAAATTTATTGAAATTCACTTAAAGTAATATCATCAGTAAAACAAAAAAAAGGTATTTTTGAGCATCAAAATCAATAAGATTTATTGAGTATTATTGAGATAATACATGCCCAACAATCACCTCCTTTTTTATGATCACAAAAATCATAAAATAATTTACAAAAAATATAGGATTTCGTAAACACTAAGTAAATAATATTTAAAGAAAATAAATTAAGTAGGAAATTATATTTAAAGAAAATACTTGATGTTTTTAAAATTAATTATTTCGATGCATTATTTTTATTTCACAGTACTATTTTGATTTTTTTTAAATATTCTTAATTTGAGAATGTTTTGTCTACCTAATTTTACCCACCCTTTAGTGATATAAAAAATAAAGTATAAGAAAATATATTAAAACACATTCAATTATGTACAGAGTAATAAATGAATGTTATAGTGTATTGGTTAGAAAAAAAATGAGACACGGGTTCTAGTAGTTGAGATAAACATATAGTAAAATATAGAAATGAAGCACAGAATATATAAAAACATTGGAAGTTTTATTATAAAAAATGTAAAAATATGCAAGTAGTTTTGGATTTTGGATTAGGTTTAAAAAATATGTGTGGTAGATGGTGAATGGTTTTGGTTAGGAGCGATTTCTAATACTGGTGAAGCCTAAACAGCCTAAATAATTTCTTTCAATTATCTAATTTGACCTTATAAACATTATCAATGACTGTCTTCTATCTTCCTTATAAAAATTATTGAATCTTGACTTACTTTAAAATTTTCAACCAGATTGAATTTGAGAAAGTCATGCATATTTTCCCCTATTTTCATAAACTGAGAAAAATTATCACTGAATTGATTAAGTATAATCCTAATATCAGGTTCACATGAAGTGAATTTCTCAAAAATATCTTTTTTATTATCTAACATAACCAACAAAGGTGAATTATAATACTAGAGAGATTTAAGTATATTATTTATATCATCCATTACTAATGTAATTTCTTGAAATCTTATGATTAGGTCTGTTGATGTTGGATGTGCAGAAGTGGAAGCTTTGGACATATTGATACTTTGCTTTATAGATTCAAATTGACTTCCAAAATACCATTTCAAATCTAAAAAATATGTTTTGGAAATAGATTCTGATTTTAGTTTCCTAAACTGATCCAACAAATCTCTCTTTAATGAATCAGAATCACTTTTTGACACAAATGTTTTTCTAAACACTTGAAACTCAGTCTCAATAGAGTCTAATACCATCCTTGGAATAGATGAGTTTCTTAAATCATTAACATATTTTCTTATAGCTTCCAGATCTTGTTGAAGACTGGAGTTTTCCTTCTGTACATTGTTGAATTGGTAACCAAGTATTCTATCTAATTTATTAGAGAATTGGATGTTCCTTCATATGGATTATTTGACTGATTTTCTAGTTCCATAATAGAAATATATTTACCTATTTACTTATCACTTGAAAAAGATATATCATCAAGGACTTCTATCCTTTCTATAGAAATAGATGTTGTTCTTTCCATGGATTAACCAATGGAAAAGACAGCCTGAAGCTTAATAATTTCAATAGTTTCCGTTACTGATTTATGATATTTCTCTTCTTCTTGAGAATGTTCTCTTTTTTGATCTTATTTAATGGAAACATGCTATTTATAAATTTTACTTTTAGAATTTTGTTCCTTAAAATGATTTATTTCTTCTAAATGTTCTGATGGAGTCTTATCACTAGGTCTATATATTTCTCCCTCTCATTCCTCATGTTGATCCTCTTCTATGATTATTGGCCTTTTGAAAAGTTCCTCTTGGGATTCTTCATTTAAAACTTCTTCATCAAGATATGTAGTATCATAACAGAGCTTTATTTTGGTAGGCTGAGCAACACAATCTATACGGGATTCTCAAACTTATTCATTTCTAAAATAAATTAAACCTATAGACTTGAGATTTCTTTTCACCCCTGAAAAAAATGTCCAAATATTTGTTGGTCATCTGCACCAACATGCAATACTTTAAATTTAATTATACTCTAAAAGAAACCAAATTTTATTAGAGTTCCATCATTCAAAACATTGTTGTAGTGACATCTATCTTGAGAATCAATATGATGAACATTATTATTTATGAACAGAAGAACAGAAAAGATCTAGTAATATGGATAGAATGATCTCTTTTCCTTTAAATGAAAAAATTAACTTATATATTCTATAATATATCTAGGAACATTCAACTTGGTGTCACTGATAAACTGAAACATAATATACATGTCTAGGTGAAAAATATTTTCCATCTCACCAACTCGTGGAATTATAGTAGTTTGAATAAAGTTTACCAAACCATTCTGGTCAGCCTTAAGGTCCTTTAGAAACAATTTCCTCATATTATTTTGACCACAAAGAAATGACACAATGTATTATAATTTTTGGTCCAGATTTCCAATTGATCAAAGTTCAAAATGGAAAAATCTTTCATGATGTGATTTTAAAATATGAGAAATTTACTCTGAGGATATCAAAAACTTCTTATCATCTACTCCTAAGGATATCAAATCCTCTAAATCTCTGAAATAAAACTAAACATTTCTATAAAACTTCTATAGTTCTATCTCATAAATAAAATCTATATTTTCCTCATTAAATAGAAATTCCAAACCATGAAACAAAATATCTTTCTTGAGTAGAAGATTTTTCTCATAAACCATTCAAAATCTATTACTATTCCTTGAAGAATCTTCCTAAAAGGGGATATGTTGTCACTATAGATTATTTGATTCACCTTTATCTATTCACTTGGTCTTTTTCATTTCTAATAATCTGAATAATTAATGTTTTCAGATTCTATGGTTTGGAAGAAATATGATGTATTTGATAGACAAAACGGTTTGAAAACAAAAGGTAAAGAAAGTTGAAGGGTTTTTTAGCGGATGGTCATGTTGTCTGGTTTCTCATACCGATTACGTCGGGTAATCATTAAATTTTTAATTTTTGACAATTTGCGGTTTAAAATAAATAAAAAATAAAATTATTTAAACAAATAAATGAATAATTATTAAATAAAAACTTTAAAAAAATAATTGAAAAGTAAATTAACAAAATAAATAAAAATAAATTAATAAAATTTATTTAAAATTAATTATTCCTAACCCACCCTTAATAAGATTAAAAATTTTAGTGGTAAATGGTTTAGTAGAAGTATCAAAAAATTGATATTATTTATTTATATATTATAAAGATATATCTTTTTAAGAACATGTTCCCTTAGAAAATGATGTCTTATATCAATAAGAATAGTCCTAAAATGACTTATAGGATTATTGGAAATATTTATAGCACTATTATTATCACATAAAAAAGGTATATTATTAAAGTTTAGTCTAAAATCTAATAGGGTGTGTTTCATCCCCAACACTTACACACAGTAACTTCCTGCAGATATATATTCTGGCTCGAGTGTTGATAGAGAAACTGAGTGTTGTTTCTTACTCATCCAAGATACTAAATATTTTCCTAAAAAGTGATAGGTTACGGAGGTGATTTTTCTATCTAATCTATATCCTCCAAAATCAGCATATCAGTATGAAATTTAATTAAAATATGATGTTTTGGGGTAAGGAATAGATTGAAAAATAGTTCATTTTAAATATCTCAATATTATTTTAACAGCATTAAGATGGGATTATTTTGAATTTGACTGAAATATAGCACATAAAAATACAGAAAAAATTATGTCTGGTCTACTATTAGTAAGATATAAAAAACTACCAATTATACCTATATATAACTTGTTGTCAACTGGGTT
Organism: Viscum album; assembly: GCA_963277665.1. Taxonomy (NCBI): domain Eukaryota; kingdom Viridiplantae; phylum Streptophyta; class Magnoliopsida; order Santalales; family Viscaceae; genus Viscum; species Viscum album. The sequence continues at coordinate 2,065,632,559 of OY728123.1, read as the reverse complement.
TTCAGATTCATCAAAATCAAGTTTTATATTGGTACACATCGGAGTGGTATAATTCTTATTGTTTTCTAGTCTAAACTTCTTTAATAAATCCATAATATATTTACATTGATTTAAAATAATATAATGATATTTTATATAAATATGAAATCCTAAAAAGAAATTCAATTCTCATATAATACTCATTTCAAATTCTTTTTGCATTAGATTTTAAAAACCATTATAAATATTTTTATTTGTTGAACTGAAAATAACATCATCAACATAAATTTGTACTAAAAAAATATTAGAGAAAATGGTTTTATTAAAAGGAGTAGGGTCTAATAATCTCATAGAAAATCCATTTTCAAATAAAAAAGAGATTAATCTTTCATACCAAGCTCTAGGTACATTTTTAATGCCATATAGAGCTTTAGTAATTTTAAAAACAGAATTTGGTTTGTATGGATTTTCAAGACCTCATGGTTCTTCTACATAAACTTCCTCCATTAAATATCTATTTAAAGAGATGTATTTAACATCCATATGATATAATTTAAAATTCATATGAGATGTATAATCTATAAGGATTCTAATTGTTTCCAATATAGCTATAGGTGCAAAGTTTTCATCATAATTTATTCCTTCTTCCTGATTAGATCCTTTAGCTACTAATCTATATTTATTTCTAGTTATGATCCTCTAATCATCCTATTTATTTCTAAAGATCCATTTAGTTCATATTACTAGATATTATGATGGTCTTTCAACTAAATCCTAAACTTCATTTCTTATGAATTGTTTTAGTTCCTCTTTCATGGATAATGGCCAACTCTCATATTCTAATTCTTCTTCAATAGACATAGGTTCTAACTAAGATAGAAAGGAATATAATTAAACTATATTTTCTAAATTTCTTTTAGTTTTTATTCTTATGTATCGGTCTCCTATTACTATTTCTAAAAGATGGTTATTTATGATTATTGATGGTCTAGGTAAGACACTTCTAGGTTCTTTGGTTTCATGTTCTTCTGAACTGGAATAAATTTCATTTATATCAATTTCAAAATTAGCTTTAGGAGAGTCAAGTATCATGCTGCCTAAAGGTTTATTAACCTCATCTGTTTGATCTTCATTTTTATTAAAAGGTTCTGTTTCATCAAACTTCATATGAGTTGATTATTCAATAATCCTTGAATTTTTATTAAACACTCTATAGGCTTTATAAGTAGTATAATATCCTAAAAATATTCCTTCATCATCATTTGGATCAAATTTACCAATGTTGTCCTTAGTATTTAAGATATATACCTTACATACAAAAACTTTAAATTATTTTACTTTCGACCTTGTATTATTCCATATTACATGGGGTGTTTTTTTAATAATTGGTCTTATTAAACTCTATTCAGGATATATCAGGTTGTGCTTCCAACTTCTTCCCAAAATAGGTAGGAAGATTGTATTCATTCAGCATCATCCTTGCCATTTCTTAAATAGTTGTATTTCTTTTTTCAACAATTCTATTTTATTGTGGTGTTATTGGTGAATAGAATGTGTGTTTAATACCTATATTTGATAAAAAAGAATTAAATTTTTGATTTTTAAATTCTCCACCATGATCACTTATCAATGAAATTATTTTAAAATCTTTTCCATTTTGAACAATTTTGAAAAAGATTTCAAAAATATTGAATAATTCACTTTTTTGTTTTAGAAAATAAGCCTAAGTAAATCGAGAAAAAACATCAATTAAAACATAGAAATATAATTTAATGGTTAAACTTGCTACTCTTGATGTTCCAAAAAAAATAATATAGATAAGTTCTAAAGGTTTTGATCTAACAATTTTTTTAATTTATTTGAAATAAGATTTATGTTGTTTGTTGATTTGGCATGCATCACATAATCTATCATTTTAAAACGTAAGATAAGGAAAATCAGAAACTAATTGTTTCTTAGATAATTTATGTAAAGCATATGTATTGTAATGTCCAAGTCTCCTATAATAGATCCATGAATCATTTGTCTTAATAGTTATCCAATTCACTTTTTTATTTACACAAGGAATTAAGATCCAAAGAATAAACAGCCTTAGTTATTGGTGCTCTAAATTTAAGCAATTTATCTTTGGAAACTGAGCAGGAATTATTAAAAAAACAACACAAAAGTCATCATTACAAAGTTGAGAAATAATTACCAAGTTTTTCTTTAGACCTAATACATATACAACTTTGTTGATTGAAATTGTCTTTGGATCTCCAACAGTTCCAACTCCAACAATATTTCCTTTTGCATTGTCACCAAACGTGACTAGACCTCCATCCATTTGAAACAATGTAAGAAAATTTGATGAGTCTCCACTCATGTGTCTGGAATAAACACTATCCATATACAATATAACTTTTCAATTCCTATAGCCTTTTTCCTATGAAAGAATTTAAAAATATGTTTGTTTTGGTAACCATATTTTCTTGGATATAACTGTGTCACAAACTAAAGATCTGGGAATCCATATCTGCTTTATTTTTTCATAATTTATATCACTTTATTCATATATATTTTGAGAAAAAAAATCCTTTTTAATTCCACTAATTTTGGGATTTCTCAAGTAACAGTTGTTAGTGTAGTAACCATTTATTCCAAAATAGTAACATGTAGAATGTTTTGAATTAGGCACCAAATAATTTTTGTATAATTTTGATTTTCCCCCTTACTTCCTATTCCAAACATTTCTCTTTTAATAAAATTCTTTTCAATAATATCAATCAAATTGTTTTCTCCTTTTAATAAAATACTAGGAGCACTTTTAAAATATTTTACTTCATCCTGCAATTATTTAATCCTTTTTTCATGATCAAAACAGTCTGATGTAGATGAGTTGAATTTTTCACTTAGATCTTGATGTTTCTTTAGCATTGTATCAGTTTCACCTAAAAGAGCATTAAGTATATTTTTTAATGATTCATGTTTCTTTATTAAAGAAACATATTTTTCTTCTAGCATAGAATATTAACCATCCAATTTACTATTTGAACAACTATTACATTCAATGTCATAAGTATAATTAATTTGTACCTCTTCTTATTCCTTATCCATAAAGAACATATTTTCTTTTAGATTTTGTTACACTTTTTCTGAATTAGATTTTAAAGATTTTTTGAAGTCTTTAGATACACTCCATGTGTATTTTATGGCTCTTTTTCCTCTATGGTCATAATTTGTATTCTTATAGTATTTATTTTCTATCCTTATTCTTTCATCGTTCAATTGGAGGAATTCTGGTCAGATGTGACCCAAATTTTTTCAATCATAACATCTTACTTATTTGGGATATCTTTCATCCTTATTAAAGGATTTTATGAAGCCTCTTTTTTGTTGTATAAATTTCTAAAATTTCTAGCTTGCTGAACCATTTCAATTTCAGAGTCTGAGGAATCTGAATTTTTGTCTATTTTGACTTGATTTTTTAATTTTATGTCATCATTCTTAGATGTTACCTTAAGGGAAGTTTTCTCCCTTTTTACAAATATATTGTGATATTTAGTTTCATCTTTCATTTCTACTTCGTACACCATTAATATTCCTATCAGTTCCTTCATAGTCAAATTCTAGAAAGGTGATGATTGTCGAATAGATGTGGATATGCCATTCCATTTAGAGGGCAGTACTCTAAGTACATTTAGTACTTGATCTAATTAATGAATGGGATCTCCCAATGTAGTAATATTGTTGACAATCTCTATTAATATTCCATTAATTTGATTGATTCTTTCACCATCGAACAATCTAAATGTGTCAAACTTTAGTTTTACATTATCATACCTCATCCATATGATGATATCTATTCCTTCATATACGACAACTATTGTATGCCATATTTCATATGAAATAGGGCATTGTGATGGACGACTAAATTCATTACGACTAAGTCCATAGATTATATAATTCATTTCATTTGAGTTGATATCTTATTCATCGTCTGTTGCTACATCACAAGTCTCTAGTTTCTCAACAATCACATAAGGAGTGATGATATTTGAATAAAATTTGAATGCAAGATTCTTCAAATATATGATCATTCATGATTTCCAACATCCATAGTTATCACCATTAAAATATGTACCATGAATAATATATAAACTTATAGATCATCCATTTTCATTAGATTTGTATATACCTTATTCATTTAAGATTACTATAACCTTGTAACAAAAATCTCACCTCTGATACCAATTGTAATGTTAGAATAATAAAAATATACACAAGAGGGGGTGGTGAATTGTTTCTTTTCGATAGTATTCATAGATTATAGATTTTGAATCTATTTGTGATTTATGTAGATGTGAATTTTTTATTCTATATATAAAATGATCAGTTGATAAATAAAAAGAATTAAAACATCAATTTTACAGTGGTTCAGGGCACAAATATCCCTTAGTTCACTCCAACAATGATCTCTCTGTGAGCTTAGTGAATTTCACTAGAACGTTTCTCTTATCATAAGGCCTTTAAATCCGTAACTAAGTGTAGTAAGTTTACACCTTTAAAACAATAATAAGAAAATCTTTCTAGTTCTTTTATAGAGAACGAAATAATACACAACTTAGTCTGAGAAGCTGACACTCCACCATGAATGAATCTGAGTTGTCAAAACTCTAATAAATCAAAAGAGTTTGAAATGTTGAGTGTTCAGGTTGAACATCATAGTTTTAGTAAAAATGACTAAAAGTATATGGATATTCTTATTTATAAATGAGAGTCTTCAAGAAAGAATAACTCGGAAGCGATCTTGGTTTCAAATTATCTTCAATAAAAGTAGCAATAAACAAGTAGCAGTTTCACAGCAGTATGAGACAGAAAAATTTATATATCAAAAGTGTGGCCCCCTTCCGAAAATAACAGATCTAATCATTCCTTGTAGAATAATTGTAATCCAAATATATTCACATGTATATAGTCGTATATATTTCGAATGAAATTTTCATAGAATATATAGAGATAAAGCATCTTTCTTTGGTATTCTAGATCCAATAGAGTCACCTGATATATCGTAGATATTCAAATACAAATCTATCAATAAATTTGTAACCTATCTTAATAATAGGAGTGATTTTCTCTAATGAAAATGAGTCTTTGAATCAATCATAAATGAGATTTGAATCAATATTTATTTCTGTTAAGACCATTGTATAAATATTATATAAAATCACATATTTAACTCTCCATTGTTTGAAAAGTAAAATGTTGGGTTCCTTCATAAAATAATAAAATACCAAACGTAGGGTTAAAGATATAGGGATTAAAATGTATGGTTTCTTAACTATACTTTCCTCTCTTATAAACATAAGGTTCCTTACTTATGTAGGGTTTCTTAACCATAATTGTTTGAAAATATAGTGTTGATGATCCATAATTGTTGTTCTAAAACATGGGGTTCATTCCTTACACAACACTTACCAATATAGGGTTCATTGATTACAAGATATTAAAGATGTCGAGTATAAAAAATATTTCTAGAAAACATAAAAACGCATTCCAAACACTCTTATGAATATTCCTTGTAGATTAATAACTTGAAATAATTACAGAATAAATATTTCAAAGAATAATAATTTCTTAAAATTCACTTAAAGTAATATCATTAGTAAAAGAAACAATGTAATTTTTGAGTATAAAAATTAATAATATTAATATATTATTGTTCATTCAATAAATTCCTAACACTAAAAAGATATTATCATAATCCAACTATGTGATTGGGGTTACCTTATTAATGTCAGGAATGATAAATGTATTATTCTATGTTTGAAAGGTACATTTGGTCTATCCGTCGATAGACATGAGAATGTTTTCAAACATTAATTATAAGATCTTGGGAATACAAATTTTCCTTTTTTATATTATTTTAAATAATTTTATTTTTGTTTTCATAGAATTTTATGTCATTATAGCATTTAAACATTAACTAAACTTTTTAGAAAAGGTCTTGCGAGGGATCTACCAGAACATAAGTTTAACTCAACCAAATTATATGACCCTTATCAATTTTTTAAGAAATAAATTTCTAATTTTAAACCTATTATTGTGATCTCAACTTCTAATGATTTACATTTTGTGAACATTTACTTCTATGGTCGAATGCAGACTAGAATCATTGCGGGTAAAATTATATGTATGTCATTGTTAATTATTAAACTAGATTTACTTGGACCTACTTTTTCACTTGAAAATATAAAGTTTTTTTTATTTTAAAAAAATCATATTTATATTAAAAAATAGAAACATATACATCTGATTACTATTCAAAGTGATCATGGTGGGGAGTTTGAAAACTTTGATTTTGAAATTTTTTGTAGTAAGAAAAGTATTACTCGTAATTTTTCATCATGAAGAACACATAAAATTTAAAAAAGTAACTACTAAATGGTTCAAGAGGATAAAGATGATTATTATATGGGAAATTTTATAGCCCCAATTTCTAAAATTGAAAAATGGACTATGACCCAATCACCAATTGGGATAAATCAAAATTCTGCAGTGGAGACTAGATCTTTTAAAGTTGTATGGTCATATGAACAACATAAGAACATAAAGATGGTGGAACTTGAGGATAAGCCCTATAAAATGGGAATCTAGAAGAGGTAAATATCCCATAAATAGATAAGTATAATATGGAGAACAAGTTAGAAGATATTTTATGGTGAATAACAAATATCCAATCCTAGGCCTATGGCAGAAAAGGGAAAGGTCAAAGAAAAATTTGACAATAAAAAAACCATCCTCGAGTGGAAGGAAATCAAAACCCATATCCTATAAGAAATGAATTTTCTTTATTGAAATTTTCATGGGTTGGATAATTACTGCACAACTTATACTCTTAATAGATTTTTTATCTCATCATCCATTAATGATTAGAATTATGGATCCCAAGTATTATTTTAACATTTTTAAAGGTCTTAAGTTTAAGGCCTTGGGATATGAAATTGTTTTCATAAACCAATGAAGAACAATAATAGAAATATTTTAGTGTTTGGTATCTATATCTATCACTAGTTTTTCAATTATTCATATTTGTCAGCATATCATTACAAACATGGTCAATATAGAAAATTGTACTTTTATTTACCCTTCATCTATGCCCTCAATAATTACCAATGGTGGAGGGATCTTTAGGATAATATTTTGAACATTAAGAGGACCATTAAAGACCCTTGGATTCTTAATAGAGACTTCAATGAAGTCCTGCAATCACATGAAAGGAGGGTACATCCTAATTCTGTCACTACTATCTGAGAATTTAAGGAATACATAGACTACAATGACATAGTGGAAATTACTCTGCATGGGTATTGATTCACCTAGTATATGAAATCATAGAAAATAATTTTGACTAGTAATATTGATAGATATTTTTTCAACTTCAATGATCTGAACTAGTGGGAGGATATACAATTCAAGACTCCTATGAAAAAAATTATGATCGTCACAAGTTTTTAACTACCATCATCTCAAAAATGTAAAGGGGTGCCATTCTTTTTAGATTTAATAATTATTAAATCAATTTTTTGTATTTTAGGAGGATTTGACATGAGTTTTGGGCCAATACTGAATGCTCTGATGACTTATATGCTTGTGTGTTTAATCTTAGGCACTTAAAATTTAAGCTTAGGTCATAGAGAAAGTAGGTATTATCTTCCGTTGATGGGGAAATTATTATCATGAAAAGGGATTTGGAAGACATGAAAATAATCCATAAAGAGATATTTGAATTCGATCATTTAAATAGGGAGGTGTAGATTTCTTACATGTTGAATGAGAAACTCTATTTGGAGGAAGCAACTCTTAAGGAGAACTTTAGGTCTAAGTGGTTGACATAGGGGGATAAAAATGATACCATCTTTAATAAACTACAGAAAAATAGTAAGTTATCAAATAAAATTATATATTTAAAGAATTTTAATGATATAATCACTAGGAAAATTTAGATCATCGATCATGTTTTATAGTTCTACTAGGATCTCTTTAATAGTTTCTCCTCTATTGATCCTGGTGACTTCAAGAATATCAATCTTACGTTTGTTGATCACTATGATAATATCATGCTTGCTAAGGAGCTAGATAAAGTATATTTGAAGGTTTCCACTTTCTCAATTAACTCAGGAAGTATCTTAGGCCAAGATGGATTCACCATCCGTTTAAAAATATTGGGGCATCATTCAATGGGATCTCATCAAAATGATTTCCATCTTTTTAAGTAATGGAATTATACCGAAGGGTTTGAACTCTCACTTTCTTACTATGTTTCCTGAAGCCGATATTGTTGATTATATCAATTATTTTTGGCTTGTTTCCTTATCCAATCCATCATATAAAATTTTATGTAATATGTTTTTCGTTATACTTTCCACTACCATCAACAAGACAATGTACCCCAATCAGTTTAGGTTTATATTTGGTAGGATAATTTAGGAATACCTTCTCACTGCATATGAGTACACTAACTTTTTGAGGCATCCTAGTAAGGAGGTAATTTTTTATCTTAAAATTTATTTTATAAAGGATTTTAATTATATTAATTGGGACTTTATGGTATGTATTTTTCAAAGGTTCAGATTTAGTGTCCTCTTTAATGACATGATCCTTGCTTTCTTCAATTATGTGAAAATTTATGTTCTGATCAATGGTAGCCCCCAAGGATACTTTTCTTTCTCCTATGGAATTAATTTTAGTGACCTCATATCTATCATCATATTAATAATAGATGAGGACTAACTAAGTATATGTTTACATGAAAAGATGAATAGGTAAGACTCAAAGAAATTACTATTATGAGAGGGTTGAAAGCACCATCACACTTATTTTATATTGATTACTTAATTTTCTCTCTAAAAGAAGTAAAATAAAATATCATAGCTTTAAAAAGGTTCTTGGATCACTATAGATCCATATTCAACTAACAGATCGGTTGGAGAAAATCTTATGTACTCTTTATCCATAATTTTAAAAATCATAGGATTCTGTCCATCAAGAAAATATTTGGAATTTTTTAGGGTAGACTACCACTTACCTACTTAGGGATCCCTATTTTTGTTGTTAATACTAATAATTATTACTTTAGGGCTATATTTGAAATTATTAACGGTAAAATTAGCTCTTGGAAAAGGAATTACATATCCCATGCAGGCATAATTTATCTTGAAAAATTGGTTTCTATTTGGAAGATGGTCTACTAATTTATGGCCCATAAATGGAATAATATACTAATTAAGAACCTAAATATTTGTATATGAAATTTTATCTGGATTGGATGCATTTATGAGATGAAATCTGTCACTATAAAGTGTAATTCCTACTATAAACTAGTGAAAGAGGTGGCTTGGGCATTAAGAACCTTGATCTATATAATGATTCACTTCAGGACTAATTTCATTGGCTAATATTGACCACTGGATCACACAACACTAACTTCTTGAGGTTAAAATTTATTATAGGGGTCACCTTTTGGAGATTCATTATTTTTAATCCTCAATATATCCTTCTATTAAGAAATCATACTCATAAGTGATGAAGCATAGTTACTAGATTTATCATTCCAACTCAGATATTAAATTTTGGAAGGATACCTATCTTGGATCCCCCTAAATTTATGACTTCTAAGACTCAATATAGGACCTTAAAGTGAGGATCATTGATAAAATCTAACAACTACTGGATTGAATTTATTCATCTATCTGGGATTCCATTTATTTATATCATTTAATATCAAATAATGGAACTTTAATATAGATTCCATCTCAGCAAAGGGATCTTTCATACAAGATATTTTATAACTTATATATGGTTAGGCCTATATATATTTACCATTACTTCTTCTTATTCCAAAATCCTTAGATCACCCCTTCTAGATTAATTCTCATATGGAGGGAGTCATTTCATAAAATTCCCAAAGAGATTTATCTCATGAAAACTAAGATTAATTTTACTCAATGTTCAGTGTTTGTAAGGTTGGGTAAGTCACCATTGAGAAAATATTTTTCCAATTATATTTTTCTAGAGTATATTGGAACACTATCTCAAGATTGTTTTAAGTGGAATCTTGTATTCATGTAAATGTTAATTCATTTCTTATCTACTACTACACATGGGAGGGATCATCCCAATTAAATAATCTCTTCTTGGTGGTAGTTTTTTGGGCTTATCATTTTATATGGTTGAATAGTAACTCAATAATAAAACAATATGGAAGTTATGTTGGAATAAATATTATTATGAGGAACATCCGCACTGCTATAAGAATGGTAGTCTCCATGATCACTAGTCTGGATGGGAACTTTATCGAGGAATTATTAGTATTTGATATATTGGGAATGCAATTCAATTTCAAAATCTATAAATGTTACATTAATGTGGTTTATTAGCCAATGATTACATGTTGAATAAAGATCAATATGGATGACACTTCAAAGGGATATTTGGGTCCTTTGGACTGTGGGTTTATTTTAAGAGACTTCAAAGGTGGAACTATTTTATGATTTTATAAGGACTATGGGATGGAAGTTTCCTATAAAGTATAGATGGAAGAGGTCATTTTGGAAATCCAAATTACAAGATTCAATAACAGTAAAAAAACTCTACCTAGATATGGACTCCTCATTTGTAATTAACATGATCATATTTAACATTATTTCCCCTCCTTAGATGCTTTTGATGGCCTTGGTGGATTTCATGGATTACTAAAGAAAAATAAAATTTTTCATGTCTCGTATTTTTTGGATGGGAAATGTAATTTATAATATTCTTTCTAACATGGTTGTTGGATTTGGACAATGTAAATAGTATTTGGTAATTCCAAATTAGATTGAGGATGGATTTTTCCTTGATACTTTTAAAACTCCATCTCTTCATTTTCTAAAATTTTTGGACCCTGGATCTTTTCCCTGAGGAAGGATCTTATTAAATAGAATACTTTATGAAATGACTTGAACTTTTTTAAGTAAGTATTTTCTTTCAAAAAAAATTTGGTCTAAGGTTTTGTGATTTTTTCTATACTTTAATTCATGTTTTACATCATCCTTTTCATAATAAAAATATTTCTAAGTTGTAGATCAGATGAAAACCAAAACTTTTATACTTTAGAAAATTTGGGTGTGAAGTGTTCATTTTGAATACTAAGGATCAACATCAAATATTTAATTTGAAATATATTTAAGTATTGTTTCTAATTATTATACAACTAGTAAGGCATATAAAGTATTTAACAAACTAACTAATATCATTGAAGAGATGTTTTTTGTAAAATGATCCATTTTTTGTAAAATGTCCAAAATTTAATACTTTAGATGATGTTTTTGAAATTTTATTTATTAATTTAACAATAGATAAACCAAAAATGTCATTAGTGAATAGTTTATAAGTTTGTTAAATGGACTTGATATTAAAAAACTACTTCAATAGAAGATACTTAACAAACATCTGAGGAACAATTTACCTTTTACATAAGAATCGTCTAATCTTAAGGGATCATCCCATTGATAATATCTTTAGAGATATGAGTCAACCAGTAAAAACTCAAAAAAACCTTATGAAATTAATGTTATCATCATTAATTATTATCCAAAATTGAACCTAAACTGTCATATGATTCCTTGGGTGATGAAACAGTGATAAGGATTATACAAGAATATCTTAATCAATTCAAATGGAATCGAGTTTTGGAATTGGATGAACAACCTAAAGGAAATTTCATTATTGGATTAAAATGAGTTTTTAGAAACAAAATTGATGATAAATGAATAATTTTAAGGAATAAAGTAAGACATTTTTCTAAGGGTTTCTCTCAAGAAGAAGGTATATATTATATTGATACTTTTGCATTGGTAGCTAATCTCAATTCTATATTAATCCTATTAGCCTTACTCATCTAAATTTTACTTTATATAATATGGATATGAAAAGTGGTTTTGTTAAAAATTAAGTTAAATGGGAATTTTACATTGAATAACCTATTGTTTTTTATGAAATAAATTTTTGAAACATGTATTTAAACTTATCAAAGAACTGTACAGTCTTAAACAAGCTCCAAGATCCTTCTATGGAAGAATTGCTAGTTCTTTACATTAAAATAATTTTTTTAATATAAATATTGACTCAAATACTTTTATAAATAATGTTTTTAAGACACCATAATTGTTTAAATTTATTTTCATGACATTATTTTTTGTATAAACTTAAAAATAACTATTTGATGACTTTCCAAAAAATAAGAAGAGTGAGTATAAAATGAGAAAAATAGGCGAGCTCAACTATTTCGTTGGTTTTCAAATTTATAAAAAACTATAAGGAAATAATTTAACTCATCCTAAATATATTATATATTTACAAAAACTTTTTAGTTTTAACAATTCCTTGTGTACTAGTACTCTAGTAGGTACATTAATCAAACTTGAACTTGATGAATTCAGAAAGCGGGTTAATCAAAGGAATTATAGAGGAATGTTCATAAGTGTATTATATTTAATATTTAGTCAAACATAAATTATGTTTTTAGTATGTTTTTTTTATGATATTTCAATAAAATTCAAAGAAATCATATTTAAAATTGATAAAACCTATTTTACTTTACTAGAAAAGATAATCAAAACATGCTCTATTTTCTTTTTTTAGAACTGATTTCACAATCAATAGTTAATCAGAATCTGAATTTAGAAGATATAGGTTTGATAGGAATTGTACTTTTGGAACATTCCATTTTTTAAGATAAGCATTTGTTTCATGGTCTAGTAATAAAAAAAATAGATTGCACTCTCCACTACTAAAGTTGAATATGTGAAAGCTAGAAGTTATTTCACTTAAGTGTTGTAGAAGAAGTACACACTCATAGATTTTGGTTTGAAATTTACTCGAACTCTAATACTTTGTGATAACAATAGTTCAATTACATTATCTTTAAACCCTTAAAATCACTTATTAATAGAGAACATAGATGTAATGCACCATTTTCTTAGATATCATAAACAAAAGGGGAGATATTTCTTAAATTTATCAGAATAGAAATTTAGTTTTCTGATACTTTCACCAAACCGCTAAATTCAAATAGAAATCAATATATTAAATTGAGGTTAGTAATGATCAATCTAAAGTTATATTCCATTTAATTTTTATTTAACCTATCTCATGACATTGAAAAACTACTTGAAAAAGAGAGAATATTCTAGGTTTTCAAATTTATTCCAATGTTTTTAAGTTTTTCATAATTTAAAATTTAAAGTTTATATTCACCGTAAATAAATATAACGGAAGTTATTATTTTTTGAACTTAATATTTTAAAATTTATTAATTTATAGTATTTACTTTTGTGTTCATTAAATTTTTTTACAAAAGAAAAATTATTTAATCATGTTATATAAATTCTAATTTTAATATATCAGAACATAAGAAATTATCATTTATATTTTCATAAGAACCAAATTTTAAATAAGAAGGCCATCCATTGGAATGGAAGATAACTTTTGAGAAAATATTAAAAAAAATTATCTTATTATTAATTTTTTATCTTGAAACTACTAACTTCTAAAATTAATGAAAAAAACTTCATGTCTATGTTTTCTTGTTAATATAAGAATCCTTTTTCTAATGGGGAGACTTTTCTTTATTTAGTGGATGGTAAATCTAAGAAATTAAAGTAAATTTTTACTTTCATAGAATTAAAATTGATATGATTTTTCATCTCTATATATTATTTTTAAAAGTGAAATTTCATTTTTATTATTTAATTATCTTTTACGTTCTTTTAGAGATGATAAATATAAAAATGTATTTATTTTCAAAAAAAATAATTTTCTATCAAGGGGATATTTAAAAAAAACATTACTTAATTTCATCTCAAAGGGAGAGTTTTATTTTCCATCTTCATAAATAATTTTAATGGGGGGGACTTTAAATAACCACAAAGGGAGATTATATCTTTATTGAGTCAAAATAATACTTTTTATACTTTATAACATTTATATTTAAAAACATAATTCACTCTTAATATTCTTTCATGATTCTAACATTTATAATTTCAAAATTATAAAGTTTCCTTTAGAATAATTACTAGTTTACCGGACATAGATTATCACTTTTATCAAATAAATATTTCTTACGTATATCAGATGGATATGTATGTTTGACATCAAATGGATGGATATAAAGTTCACCAGATGAAGGTTTATAAAGTCTATACTGGTAGAGTTTAGTGAAGTCCACTGGAAAATATTATACAAATTATATCAGAATGACCATGTCAGATAGAGACCTAAAAGTCTACTAGATAAACTTTTATCAAACCTATCAAATGAATAACTTTATAATTTATACCATAAAAAGTTTTTTCATCATACCATATGTAACATAAAAGCACTGTAGTGGTGAAAATGATGAAGAACAATTGATGCAGATGTTTTGTTGAACTTCTTGAGTAAATAAAGAGTGTGTCTAATGTTGTTATAATCACCCTTGAGGAATGAGTAATATAATCATTGGATTCCACCAATAATTAGAGCCACATTCAAGGAGAAGGGTTCTTTTTAAATACTTTTAAATATTTTGTAATTAACAATCTAAAGTTTTGGTGAAGGGTATTATATAATCTTGCTACTTGAGACCACTTCATTGTAATCTTTAGAGGGTTATTCTTATGGAATATATTTTTGAGGATATCATTGTAAATTACTTAAGTTTTTATTTTTTAATTATTGTGTATCTGATCTTATTGGTCAACAGATCTCATGGTTTGAGAGATAGAAGCATACTCTGATCGGTCTGATCAAGGGTTCCAAATATAGGGAAATAGAGTTATGCCCAATCTTTCTGATCATGGGATTCCATGGTGAGGAATACATACCATACAGTAAGGTTAATATCATGCATACCCTAATTAAATTTACAAACTTCCATAACATTGAAGGTTAAAGTGTGTATACTTTCTAATAAATGTTTTGTATGTTTCTCTTATATACATTATAAAAGTTTGTTATTCTTTTTTGTAAAATTTTATATTTTCCCCAGTGCATGTTATAGAAAATTTTATACTATTTATTATACTTTTTATAAATTTTTCATAAAGTGTATCGATATGAAACTTCACCCGATTAACTTTCTTAAATAAGTTAGAAAAAAAATGTAATATTTATTTTTATTAACAACAATTCACACCCCCACCTATTGTAGTATAATTATATACTCTTTCAATATAACATTTGGTATCAGAGCTAGTTTCTACCTATTATAACCTTTTTCACTAACTATGTTTTGTAGAAAATAATATATTTTATTTTAAATATGGATGGTTTATCTATTGGGACATTTGAGAACATAATTTCAAGAATACTGCCAATTTTTTATCATGCTAATTATGAGTATGGGAGATATCATTTAAAGACTTTTTTATTAATACTAGTGTAGAAAAGTCTACTATGATAATAGGAAGATATAATATTTTAGATAAGTAAGTTAAAACTTTCAATAGAGAAGTGAAATATGTACATAAACTTAATTATCATGTTCATAATACTCTGCTATGTTCTATGGATGAAAATATTTATAGTCAAATTTCATCTTGTGGAATGGCTAACGCTATATATAATAAATTCGAAGTTACACACTTTGGAAGTTCAAAAGTTTTTGAAACTCAAAGGGAAATGCTATGTATAGATTACCAAGATTTTTATAATGTACCTAGAGAACAGTAACTTAAATGCATAAAAGGTTTTAAATTATTCTAAATATTTTACAAAATTTGGGTGAAAAAGATTTGAATGATAAGAAACTGATTAAGAAGATCATAAATATCATGTTCAAAGAATGGAAATCAAAGTGTATAGTTATTGATGATACTAAAAATCTTATAAATCTAATATTAGATTATTATATTGGAGCTTTAATGAAATATTATATTATATTAAAAATATATGTATAAAAATAGACAAATAATAATGGTGAATCTTTTCTCACAACATCTACTACAGATAAGAATCGATATCATGTGAAATGGTTTCAAAATCATCTAAAAAGAAGAAAGATAAATATGAAAATTATATAACTTCATTATAAGAAACTGATAATGATATTGATTCACTTTATAAAAGTGTAAATAGAATCATTGGAAAGAAATATTTTAGTATAAAAATAATAAAAAGGATAGAATTGATAATAAATACACTTTTGAGATGTTTTTTTATGAATATAAAACATGGACAATTTAGGCCAAATTTTCTAAGATTAAAATAAAAGGATAAGAGGATAAAAACTAGAGGAAGTTCTATAAGAAAAAGGGTAAGAAAAGTTTAAAATCTTCAAACACTTGGAGTGAAAGTGGTGGAGATAGTTTCCCTGAAGGTTAATCATATTATAGTAGTGATGAAATTAATTTTTTGGATTTCTATGTGGGAATACTAAAGACAAACCAATTCTTGATGGAAAATGTATCTATTTAATAACTTACAAATTTAACATTAAATTTTAATTATCTTTATTTAGATGATGGATATTATACTTATTCATAAGAATAAAAGGTTAATATATCTGATGATGATAATACTATTCAATGTTTTGAAGAAGTTACACGATAATCTACTTTTATTAAGAAAACATTTATAAATTTAATAAACACTATGAAAGAGATAAGGTAGAACTTTAAAAATCAAGTTCTATAATTTAAAAACTTTCTTGAAAAATTTCAGATCTTAATTCTGAATTAGATAAGAAATATAATTCTAGCTCAAATAATGAAGATTAAATTTTAGCTGTGAAATTAACCTCTCAAATACTTAATCTGAAGAAAAAAATCTATCAAATTTTACTTTTAGGATACAAAATTTTGATAATTTATATAGATAATTGAAACCACATATAAATACATTTGGGATTGGTTATACTACTCCAAAACCAAATTTTTAAAATAATGACTTTTTTATAAAAAATTCACCCTTCCTTACTAAATGTATGAGAGGTGGACACTAGAAGAATAAATTCTCATTAAACAAGGTTCAATATTTTGGTTTTCATAAATCCTGTATCTCGAAAGATTTAGTAGTTATTAAAAATAAAAAAATTGGGTATATGAGGATCCCCAAAGTTCTTTTTTCTAATAACTCTAGACCCAAGAAAGTCTGGGTACCAATATCCTAATTTTCCTATTTTTGGGAGATAATATAAGTCCCAAAAACCCAAATATTTGGTATATGGGTAGTAGGTATTCCAAGCATATGACTGAAAACAAGAAATTTTCTCAGATTATTATTAATAAGAAAGGTAGAAAAGAAACCTTTAGTAAATATTCCCAATAAGAAATTTTCTGTATTAGTGATATCAAACATCTTTGTAAAGGTTTAATTTTTAATGTATTATATATTATAGATATTAAAAATAATCTTAATAGTATAAGTCAATTATATGATGAAGGTTGTCTTGTGAGATTCAGAAATAATAAATATATTTTAAAAGTTAATAAGGTAAATTTCTTATTTCTACTGATAGTCCAAAGAATTTATACACTCTAAACTTATAAGACCATAGAATCCAAGATCCACCTAGTCTAAGAAAAATGGAGGATTAATCTTGGTTATGGAATCGAAGGTTAGGACACTATAATGTTAATACTTTATCCAAACTTTCTAATAAATGACAAGGAAGAGATTTATAAGAGTATAGGTTTAATTATTCTAAAGTTTGATATATTTATAAATTTGGAGAGAAACATAATTCAAGTTTTAAATAAATCAGAGAAGTTTCAACTTATGATTATTTACAGTTAGTTTTCATGGAGTTTTTTTTTCTAACACAAATTGGAATTATTAGCTGAAAATTCTATGTATATTTCTTAGTTTATTACTGCACTAGATATATGTGATTTTATTCTCAAGCTAAAAATACATTAGCATTTTTTTATTATAAAAATTTTATAGCTCATGTTAAAAATTATAAAGTATACCTTTTGTAACTATTCATAGTGATTATGGTGGAGAATTTGAATATTATTAATTTAAAACTATTTATAGTAATAAAGGTATTACACATAAATTTTCAACTGTTAGAAAACCTTAGAAAAATGATGTAGTTGAATAAATAAATATAAATCTTCTTTAAATTACTAGAACCATGTTAAGTGAATAAAAATTTTATAAACATTTTTTGGTCTGAAGTTGTTAGTACTACTAGTTATACAATAATTTTTTTTTTAATCAAACATTTTTTTAATGAAACTCTATGTGTGCTATGGACAAGAAAAAGACAAAAAAAATCTTACTCTAGAGTTTTTGAATGAAAATTATTTATCTTGAATACTAAATATAATTTACATAAATTTTTCTCTAAATTTTGATAAAAAAAATTTCTTTATTTATTCAATAATATATAAGAATTTTCAAATTCTCAATAATATAACAAGTATAAGTGAGGAAACAATGCATGATAAATTTGATCAAATCATACCATTTGTTATTAAAAAACGTGAATCCAGATCTTCATATAGTCTTTTTAAAACTGGATTTCATCCCATGTTGGAAAATTCTTCACATGATAAAATAACTAATGAAATTTTTTCTATAGTAATAAATCTAGAAGAAACTCAACCCATAGTTAAAGAACACAATTTAAAAAAATGAATTTAGATAATCCTAAGGAATCTCCCAATGATGATATTAATAGATACATTTATCTTCTATTTTGAACTATAAATTCTATAAGAAATGAATTTGAACATTGTGCATTCTTATTAAAATTTGAACATAAGACTCTTTATGAGGGTTTAGGTGATGAATATTGGATAAAGGTAATGCGGGGTGGACATAATGAATTCAAAAGGATCAATGTTTGGACTTCTTTAGAACATCCTAAATATTTTCCTATAATTAGAGTAAAATGGGGATTTCATAATAAACCAGATTAAAATTGAATAATATTAAGAAATAAGCCAAGAATTGTCACTAAGGGATATAATCAATAGGAAGGTAGTGACTATGAAGAAATGTTTTCTCCTATAACTAAACATAAATCTATTCTTATGCTTCTAGACTATACATCATTCTTAAATTGTACACTTTATCAAATGGATGTGAATTGTGTTTTTAATATATATGTATAGTATGAAGTTTATAAAGATAAACCACTTGGTTTTGAAAATATAAATTCTCCAGATGATGTTTTTTAAATTACTAAGGCACTCTATGGACTTAAAGAAGCCCCAATATTATGGTATAATAGGCTTACTTGATTTTTACTTCAAATTTTTTTTAAGGGAGGTATTAATCCAACACTTTTTATTAAAATAATTTAAAAAAAACTATCATTGTTTATATTTATGTTGATGAAATTATATTTGGATCAACTCAAAAATATATTTTTAAATCCTTTTTGGATTTTATGATGTATGAATTTGAAATTAGTATGATGCGTAAACCTCATTTTTTCTTAGTTTTTCAAATTTCTAAAAAACCAGAAGGAACATTAATATCATAAAAAAATTATATTAAAGAACTATATAAAAGGTTTTAATACGAAAATTATAATAGAATTATTACTCTTATCAGGGCATAAAAACATTAGATATTGATGAATCTTGGAAACTAGTGGATCAAAAACTATTTAAAGGGATGATTGGTAGTTTAGAATATCTTATAACTAGTCGAATAGAAATAATGTTTCATGAATTATTATGTGTGATATTTCGAGCTAATATTAAAGAGTCCCATCTTTAAGCTTCTAAAAAAAATTCATTACCTTAATGTAACTATAGATTTTGGTTTATTTTATTCCTTTATAAATATTTTTAAACTAAAAAGTTTTTAGATGCTGACTTTGGTGGATGTAAAATGGATATGAAAACTACATATGGAACATATCACTTATTAGTAGAAGCTTTAGTTTCTTGGCCTTTTAAGAAACAACACTCAGTACAACTTCCCATTAATGAAGCTGAATATATAGATGTTGGAAGTTGAAGTACTCATGTGTTGTGGATGTAACACACTTTGACTAATTTTAGCATGAGTTTTAGTAAAACTTTGATTTTGTGTGATAACACAAGTTCTATATATTTATGAAAAAACTCATTACAACACTCACAAGGTAATAAAATAGATATATGACACCATTTGATTTTGGATCACAAAAAAGAGATATTATTTTACAATTTATCAAAATACATGAACAACTTATTGATATTTTATAGAACCCCTCAATTCTGATAGATTTTAATATATTATAAAAAGTATGGAATGATTAATATAAAGTAATCATTTATCTAATTCATGTTTACTTATACTCTTAAAATTAATGACTACATGAAAATGAGGGAGGACATATTTTCCATATTTTGATTCAATTTCTTTGTTTTTATTATGGTTTGCAAAAAAATATTCTAAAAAATATTTTTTAGAAACTAATTAATATTCGTCGGGTTGAGATTTGTTAGAATTTTCATCAGATACACTCTTTTTTTTGTTTTTTATATATGCAAGTTGTTCATTTTATTGGGAAAATTTTATATATAAATTATATATATATATATATTACAAAATATTTGTCTAAGAGGTTAATTTTTCTAAATTTTGTTATATCTTTTATGTTCTATTTATAATATTTATGAAAAATATTTATAAAATTTTATTACAAATTTTGAGTTTTATTGGGAGAATAATTTTTTTCTGATAACACTCAAAAAATTTATAATTAATATTATAAACATTTGAGAGTTCAAAAATATATAACTTTATTAAAATGTTTGCATCGTCATCTTTCAAAGATTAGATCTTATCCGTTGGTTTTTAAAATGTTTTTCTTAACCATTGGTTATGGTTGGAAGATCAATTGTAACTCTCTTTATATCTATATAAAGGATTGGTGGGTAATGAATTCCTTTCCACTACCTGAAATTTTATAGAGATCTCTTGTCTTCTTGATTTTATTACAATCTATTATTTCTAGTTTATCTAATTGTTTTCTATTTGAATGGTCATTTTTCATGGCATCCTAGGATGACTTTTCCAATAGATAATTCATTAAATAAATATAGATTCAAAATAATTTTATTTAGAAGTTATGACTCCCAATTAAAATCTAAAATAATATTATAAGAATGGGAATTATTTTGTGTTTATAAAGAAGACTCTTATTTTTATTTCCAAATAGTTTTACATGAAATCTAAGTTTAACGAATTGGATGTTATAAAAATATTTCATTTATTTTTATTAAAAAATAATATAATCACAATATAAAGTAAGTTATTGAGATAATTGTAATTCCACTAAAAGTAGAAAAAATTCTTATTACTCAGAATTTACTAGAATTCATAGGGTCTTTTTAAAAATAAATATAAGAAATATATTTATTCCCTATATATGAGAAAGTAAGAAAGTTATCCCACCTCTCTCTAGATGAATGTATTGTTTCTATTTGGATATAAAACTTTATAATCCCTAGGAAAATACATAGGGATACCATGAAGGTGTAGAATATCTATTTTCTACACTTTCTATATAATCTGATAAATAATAGCATAGTAAAGTTTATGTTCAGTAGTATCAAGGTCATATATATTGGCTTAGTGAAGTTAAATATTCTTCTATATCAAATATTTATCAATAAAGTGTTGCTAAATTTTATGATAGAATAGAATATTAAGAATGAGGTTGCATCAGTTAGATAAAAAACAACATATTTGTTAGAATAAACAATTTCCAAAGTGAATCTCACATTTTTTCCTGCTCTAAAACGATTTGTAGACAAGACAGCTAAAAAATTCATTTTTAAAGTTCAAGAGTTAAAACAATAATGTATTATAAAAAATAAAGGCTAGTGAAAAGTCACCAATTATGCCAAGGAAGGAAACCAAGACAATTTCTAAAGATGATTTTTATATTTTTATTAAAAAGAAAGGATAAAAAAAAGATAATAGTCCACATTTTGGTTCTGATGTTTTGGAGGCTAAGGCCTTCAAGGAACAAGTTTATGAGAATCTCATAGAATAATAAAAGAAAAAAGGAAAGTATAAAAAGAGAGTAAATCCAAATATTCTTGATATTTTATAAAGGGAGTAATAAAATATCATTCAAGAGTTAAGGCAAGTGAGTAGGAAGCTTCAATTATTGTTTTTGTTGAGAAATATTTACTGGGAAATGTTTATGTAGAACCTTTATCTATCACTCCAACTGTTTAACTAAAATAATATTTTTCCATTTCGAAGGATAAAGGTAAATAAAATTTTCTTAATAAGATCAAAGATAAAGATAATAAAGTTAAGCTAGAAAAAGTATCTAAAAAGAAAAATAAGAATTTCATCATCCCAAAGAATCAACTCGAGTACCTAGGAAGATACAATCAACTGATAAAGTTACATTTTTCCAAGAGTTGTAGAATGTTTTGAACATTGAAGATATTACATCTCATACTTCAACTTCATTATCTTCGCAGCTTGATAAAGTGGCTTATCTATGATATCATGAAGAAGAATCTTATGAAAGTGGAGAGAATGAATCTAAATAAAATTCATCAAATAAACCTCGGATCGATGAAGATGTTGATGTCATGGAAATTTCAGAATATCACTTCAAAAAAAGAAAAGAATTTAGTCCATCAAGACTACCATAACCTTCCTTTCCATATTTTTCAAGTGATTTAAGAAAAATCTCCGAGTATGTTAATCAAAATAATGGAAAGGAAAATCAATTAATTAAATGAATTAATTAAAAGTATTTATGGAATAATATATTTATTTATAGATATTCAAGACAAATAAAGATAAATTAATGTAAAATTTGATATGTTGAAAAACTTGAGATCAATTAAAAAACTTTCAAAAACAGTCATCCAAAATAAAGTTGAACTCAAATATTTCAAGGGAAAGTATAAAGTGGAATTTATAAAGTATAAAAGTTTTATTTTATGGATTAATCGCACTAATTGTGATATAAAATTCTTCGATGAAAAATTTTATCAGATTAATTGATCACAAAAATTAGTTTTTAATTTTACATAAATCATCAATATAGATGATACTAAAAGTAATATAAAGTATCTTGTTATAAAGAAAGGTAAAGAAATTTTGAAGAAAGTAAAGAATGTCAAACTTCTTCAAAAATAACTTGTAAATATAAATTTAGTAGTTTTAGATTTAGGGAAGAATAAATATTATATTAAAAAGTTGAATATGATTATTAAAAAAGTTTCAAAGAAAGATTGATTTTTGAACTCTTTAAAGTTGTTGTAAAAATAAATATTAAATTCTTTGTATGGATGTTTTTTGAATGCTGGTTATTTCTAATATTTTTTAATGGGTGTTATAATATTTTACTTGTATACTTTTTTGTTTCATATGGAATTTTTTTCTAACATTTTTGAGAACAATTTATACCTCCTAAAATTCCTTTTAGAAAATCACAAGTGGGGAGGAAGAAAGTTAAAACTCCTTTATGAGATCAAGATAAAGTTTAAATTCTTGATAGATATAAAATTCAGGGGGTATTTTTTCAAAGTTTTATTTAAAATTTTACTTTCGAATGATGTATATTGTTCTTTTCAAAAATGGGGGTATGTTGAATTGAAATAATAATTTCTACACTTTCTAACCATGATTTTGGAAAACATAATTCACTCTTCATATTCTTTTATGTTTATATATTTTATACTTCCCAAGTTATTATATTATTTTTCTAGAAACAATTATTATTTTTTTGGATAAATATTATCACTTTTATCATATAGAGTTTTCTTAAGTATATCAGAAGTACATACACTTTGTACAGCAGATGAACATATATCAATTTTACCAAATAAAGCTTTATAAAGTCTATACTAACGAAGTTTATTGAATTCTACTGGAAAAAATTCTACAAATTATATTGGATTGACCTTATCAAATTGAGACCTATAAGTCTACTAGATAACGTTTTATCAAAACTATTAAACAATGAACTTTATACATTCTATCGTATGAATTGTTTTCATCATACTATATCTAACTTACAAGAATTGTGGTGGAGAAAATCATAACGAAAATCATATGGAGATATTGTGGTTAACTTCCCAAGAAAATAATGAGTGTGTCTGAAACCATTTGCACCACCTCCAAGAAACATAGAATACGACCATTAGAGTATTTCTAAAACTAGAGTTTCATTTGAGGAGAATAGATATTTTTCATGTTTTTACAACAATTTGAAACTAGTGGTCTAAATTCACTGTAAAGTGTTTTGTAACCTCTTATTACTTTAGAGTGGTTTATTATAATCTTTAGAGATTTTTTATTAAGCCATCATTTCTTGGGGATATCATTGAAAATTCCTTAAGTTTTTATTTTTTAATAATTTTGTGTCTAATCGTAATAATTGAGGGAACTCAAGGTTTTAGATATAGAAGGATATTCCGATCAATCTGATCAAGGATTTCTAAGGCTAATGAAACATATTTGTGTCCGATATTTCTTATTGTGGGCCTCCTTAGTGAGGAAGAAAGACCTTACAATAAGTTTAATGTCAGGGATAACTTAATTAAGGATATATAATTCATTAACATCAAAGGTTAAAGTTTATATACCTTCTTATAAAGTTGTTTTTAAATTTTCTTACATTCTTTATAAAAGTTTATTTTATTGTTTCCTATATGTTTATATTTTCCACTGTTCATGTTATAAAAAATTATATGGTTTATTATAAACTCTTTCAAGCTCTATTTATAAATTTTATAGGTATGAAACTCCATCTAATAAAAATTATTAATAATGTTGTAAAAAATTGTATGTTTATTTTTTGTTAACTATAATTCACCCCCTATCTTGTAGTATAATTATATACACTTTAGCTTATAAAATATTCACATAATGCCATCATTTCATCATAGGATTTAATGCTAAAATACCTATAGTGGTAATCCACACATGTACTAAAAACCACAAAACATTGCCAAAGAGATCTCTGGGTGCTATCCAGAAGATTCTAAAACCTATGTTATCCATTGATGATCACCACAAGAACTTCTTTAAGGAATAAGGATTATTATTATTTTCTCAAGATTTGTAAGGGTTGTGGGTGGGGTTCGATGTCCATTCTTAATATAATTCTAGAAGAAGATGTCATTAAGGACCTAGAGGATTCACTCTAGAATTTATTGTACATAATTATTTGAATAACTAGATTAGGTGAGAAAATGACATTACCAGGCATTTATAGACCTAGAGAGAGAGAATAAATAAATTTAGATATGCCTCTTATTATTATCTTAATACCAGGTGAACCCTATGTTTAAATAATAATGATATTATTATTATTTACATGACATGTGATAACACACTGATATATAAATATTATTTTTATTGAATAAATAAATTAATATTTATTCAAATAATATTTAATATAGCACTTCTCGCTAGACCGTTAAACTCGGTCACCAATTCACCTCGTTATTTATTAATACTTTAATATTTAATGTCTATTTAATTAAATAAATATCCCTTCATTATTCACCAATAAATAAATAAATATTATATTCATTTAATAGTGAAAAAAATATTTACTAAATATTCAAATAAATATTTGAAATTAACCAAACATTGACAATTATTAATTCCCATAGAGAAATAATATTTATTAAACTTGTTTAATTCATATTTAATTTAATTAAGCCTCTAGATACAATTAGTGTGTGACCCTCTAGGACCTTTTCATAGCGGAATTAGGAAGAACCAAGGCTAGCATCTAGAAATATGTCAAGGCACCCATAGAAATAGATATTAATATTACGATGACATACAACCTCATATGAATGTACACTGTGTAATATAATCTCTTTATCATGATATTTCAAAACAAATAGGTATAATACTAATGTCATTAACCTATTTGATCAATGTATTTTTCTTTTAATTTCTAGAAATGATCTTGTTGATAGAACATCATAACCATGGACTTAATCAGGTAGTTTTATTGCCATAAATGGGACTGAGATATCAACTTTCATTATGGAATATAAGGGATAAATCCTTCATTTCATTATTAATTAATACAATATCACTCTGCATGCACCAAACGTATCCTACCTCATTGTGAGCATATATCATCATAGTTTTTATTAGTACATCAAAGTATGTGACTCATGACATCTATTGATTATAATATCAAAGTATAAGGACTATTACACACATTCATAGATAGAAATGTCCAATGAAATATATAAATCTATAATTTCTATTGGAAGGTCAATTTCTCATAACCACTCTAGGGATATTTCCAAGGAAAAAATTATGAGATGAAGTCTCAAAATATTATGAGCCTTCTACCCTTTGCAGCCTATATTATCTATGTCCCATAAAATGATATCATCTAACTATAGAAGTAGTATTTATGAATATTTTCATATCACTTCTAAGTTATCATCATATAATGAAACTTCTAGGCCCTTTCTGCATGAAATTTATCCTTAAGAAAATATCACATACAATATCATATAGAAGAACAACCATGATGTGATGAAAAATTTATTAATGTTCAAAACCCATGAATACAAGTAATCAAAAATTACATATAATTTAGTTCTATGGAACTAACTCCAATACTTCTAAAGTAGTTACAACTGACCCCTAAAGAATGTGAAATTCAAATATTGGAGGTTTGTATCGAAAAATAATTGATTTTTTTATGATTTTAAGAAGAAAAAGTGATTAAAATATCTAAAATAAATATTAAACTATTTTGAATCTTAAATATCTCATTTTTAGTGTGATTCTGATAGTTTTAGTTTTTCTTTCTAAGGGCTTCACTTAGATCATTTTATTGTAAATTTATCATTGTAAATTCTCTAAGTTCTCTTATGGTAATCATTTCGTTTCCAACCATTAAGATCAAGGGATTAAAAGGATAATAAGAAAAATCTTGGTTATTTCAATCTTTCATGACCAAGGGATTATAGGGATAGGATGATAGAGTTTTTTCTAATTGGCTTGATCGAGGTATTCTAGGGATAGAAAAATATATTTACCTTCTGATGGGTATTTGGATAAAAGTGTGACTTAATGATATCCTTTAAATAAGTATTTGGATATTAATTTAATGAATGAATTTTTTTTAATTTTTCACAATGTGTATATTATTTACTTTTACATTTTTTGAATGTTTCTGAAGTTTTAAAAAACTAAATTTCCACTATACTTGATCAGTGTAGTTTTTCAACTGTATTTATATTAATTATTTCAATTTTAATTTCCCCTGCATTTTCTTTTTTACTCGGATAATTTTTTAATTTATAGAATTAATATACTTCCAATAAAATTACATCTTATGATGGAAGAAAATAGTAAGTTTTGTTTAAGACTATAATTCACTCCCACTCTATTGTATTTTTTCTACCTAATATATCTAGGACAACAGCTTTAAAATGAACTACCCTGTTAGATAATTGAGGTCATGAAAAGTGCATATTTGGAAGGAATCTAACACTTAGTATATAAAGGGGATTTAATATTAGTGTCTTATATCATGTTATACTCTTTTATGTATGCATTCTTCTAATGATTTAATTTTTTAATCGTATTCCCTCCACCAAATAAATATGTTCGGTCTATATTGATGCGTAATTTTTTATGCAACCCAAAGTTTGGGATATTCACCCATAAATAGAAGCTAACCATGTCTGTAAATATCCAAATATATCCCATGAATAAGGTATATGAACTCTTCAAGTGAAGGATTAGAATTATATGATATTTAAAATCTTCACATGATTATTCCTAGAGCCAAAAATATACAACCCCACCTTTCTAGAATAAGGCATAAGCCACTAGTCCATTGGGAAGTCCGATCCAAATTCCCTCTACCCAGGGATACTTAACTGAAGAGATAATTGAATTTATCGTAACTCTAGAACCAAATATGTATAAACTATATTCACTGATCTATATTCAAGCTAATAAATCTAATTAAAAATCCAGGTTGTGGTAAATGAAAAATAAATATTATGTTTTCATGCCTAATATGGTATGATAATTTATAAACAAAATCATACACAATATTTCATAATATAAACAATTTATAATTATAAATAAAGAAATGAATAAAATTTAAATAAATGAAAACTTATAATTATTAAACACACGATAAAAATTTAGGAACTATTCATAAAATAAAATCTCAACTACAAAAAAATTATAAATTTAGCTTATTAATTATTATTGTAGAGTCTAATGACCAGTTAGGTGACATTGAGAGGTGGTGGATCTGTGGTATATTATTTTTATTATTTATTATAAACTCAACCTCTTAAACTTGTTAAGTTTCTCAATATACTCAATAAATTATCACAGCCTCACCTCATGTGTAGTGGTAATGAAAGAGAGATAATCACATGATATTTACAAGGTTCAGATGAAAGGAATACTTTTTTCCATGTAGGTTATACCCCTGAACATGAATTCTCCACTATCATGAACAATCATATTCAACACAAAGTTAAGTGTTCCCTCCATGGATTCCAAAGTACACTAGAAGATATAACAACTCTTTAATAAAATATCCTCTAAATAAATGCCTCTAACTTCCTACAAGTGTTCTCTACACCATTAGATTTTAGTCTTTCTCCATGAGTATATGGATCATTAGGTATGTATGTGTACTCCATCAATAACTTCATCAATACTTCTAAACTTAATAGTTTTTCTCGATCTATAGATGTCTATATTTTACTCATACTTCATGAATACTTGGGTGCATATTATATCCCCTTTTTATTTAATAGATCCCAACTTCAAATTATTCTCTCTCTTCGATAATAATGTAGCAATCTCTTAGAAATATCCCACATTCAGTGTTAGTGAGTTCCCAATATTCTCTACCACTCATCCTTTAAAACCTGTATATTTATATTCAAAAAATAATATAATGTGAATATTATTCCCCAAATTTTAATAATAGAAACTATATGATCTTTATACTCTGGTGTGATATCCAATTTAAATCAGTCAAAGATATTGCTAATTTATTTCTTTTAATCCACCAAAAAATCTGATTCTTTAAACCCATTCAAAATCTCCACGTGCATGAAATCGTTTATCTTTACCATGTAAACCTTCAGTATATGGAGTGCCACTCAACTTTTCAGTTTCTTTGTCTCATTTGAAACACCATGACCATTAAAATAGCCATTGAAGTATTACTATGGAATTATGGAATCTTCTATGTTTCATCCTTATATATCCATTTCTCAATCTATATATTGGGAGGGATCCTTATTTGATATCATTTAGAATAAAAATAATTCTTATTTATTGTGATATTGTTTCCATGAAGAAAATACCCATTTAATCATTTTATTTTAAATTACACAGAATATCTAAATTCTAGAAACCTAGATTTTCACCCATTAAACTCACTCTAAATTTTAGATCGACTATATGTACAACCTTTAAACATATCAACTAATGTTTACACAGAATCAATTCATGTTTACACAAAACCTGTATGATTTTTACGCAAACATGAATGATGGTTATTTAGTGTAGGTATTTATGCTCATACAACAAAACTCAAGTTCATAAAATGTCAATTCATGTTTACATAACACTTACATGATGTTTATGTAAACTCAAATTATGATTATGCAGAACATGTATTCATGATTATAAAATACTACTCAAAACAAACCTCTATATAACTACTCATCAACTCCAAACCTTCTCAAATAACACAAAAACACTTCCAAAATGTAGTAGACAGTGTTCCTTCATCCACCAAAAATTACCTTTAGTTTCCTTGAAGATAAAAACATCAATCATCATAATTAATTCATAAGGATTTATTCTATAATTATCCACTAAGAATAATAAATTCTATCAACAAACACATATTGACATGTTGAAAAAAATGAAACTGAACACTTTGGACACAAATTCCACCCCCCCCCCCCCTTGTTTTTTTCATACTTCCAAAAAATTATGTCAGTGTGTGTACTTATTTTTATTCTCTTTATTGACAATAAATGAAAAGGGACTATGGGGAGGCCTTTTTACCAATCACATCATATCAAAACACCATCTAATCTACTTGTGATTTTAAAATCATAACTTGGTCCACATGATATAGGTCTGATTCCACATGGTTGTCTTAGAAAATATCCTTTAGTTAATCTACTATACTTATATATGGGCTAACCAAGTGTATAAAAAATAAATATGTAACCAAGGTTATAAATATTTTTTCTAAAATTACATACATGTGATCCCATGCTCAAAAATTTATTCTAGGGGTGACTCATTCAGATTCTTTAAGAAATATATTATAGTTTGAACACTTTTGTATAACCCATTTATCAACCCCTCCCCCCATAAATATGTTGAATAAAATAATATTAAATGGATATAAGTGTGATTATCATACCTTATTATCCAGTTTTTATTATGGTCTAGATTTTCCAGATTCACTGTATGACTACTTCAACTCACTTTTTCTCCCCTTTAAAGAATGCACTCATCTTATCCTCTTTATGGTACATGAAATACTATATGATGAA
Organism: Viscum album; assembly: GCA_963277665.1. Taxonomy (NCBI): domain Eukaryota; kingdom Viridiplantae; phylum Streptophyta; class Magnoliopsida; order Santalales; family Viscaceae; genus Viscum; species Viscum album. Next base: position 2,065,602,050 of record OY728123.1, on the reverse strand, counting down.
TACCTTCTATGATGTCTAATTTTTATATCACTCAAACAACTAATTCAATTCCATGTACATTAGTTCAAAAATAAATAAGAATACGAGAATAAGAAGGGACCTCTTTGTTATTTTAGAATCAATGTTCAAATTAAAAGATTACTCTCAACCTAGTATTATTATTATTTTCATTCTCATCACTTTTATTCCTATCATAGCCACAACATTTTATTTACTCATCTTGTTCCCATAAATTGATTCCTTATGTGTAATAGTTTTCTTTACCTTAGTGCTCAAGGAAACTTTATTGAATTATGATTTTAAGCCTATTATCATCAAATCTTCTTGATATGGTAAGATTACCATACAATTCTTTGTGTCATTCCTAGTCTATACACACCTTTTACACAACATATCTTCAACCTTCATATTTTTATTTGTGGATATCTTCCCACCACCTTTCAAGTCACCTTATGTGGATGAATTCTCATGAATGCCAACTTCATCATGTGTAACAACCATTTTCTCTTTATCCTTATCATCCATCTCTTTTTTCTCCATATTCTAATTCATATTTAACTAAACTAAAGAAACTATCAAACGCTCTTTCTTAACATTCTCAGTATTACATGACTTTTCTTTTTTTACCTCTTGAGTTTTATTCCCTTCAACACCATAGCAAACTTCTCAAGGAATCATATTCATTCATTCCTCAACTTTGTGACCTTACAGTATATATATTCCATATACTTGTTGTGGGAATCCATATCTATTTTGTTTGGATATGTTTTTTTTCATATTTGGTCACAATTTTCTTTTTCTTTAAATAAATATTCACTTTCCCACTAATTCTCTCCATTCATTCTTGCCTCTTCCTTGGAAATTACATATTAAAGCAATAATTACAAACTTTATTTCTATACCTTCCACAAAAATAAAAAATAAATTGAAATTAGATCTTTTATTTTGAAAAGAAATGTACCCATAATACTTAAATTGTTATCCTACTACAAACTAAGCCTCCTTCAACCAAGGGGGAATTATGTTTCTTGATGTTTTCTCTTAATAAAATGGGGAAGAGTGTCTCTAATCGCCATTATTAGTCTAACTCTTTTTATAACCCTTTTATAACTTTCACTATAATAAATTATAGGCTTATATTAAGAAAGATAAGGTGAATATTTCACTTTATAGTTAGAACCCTTATTCTCGCAAACTTAAGAAGATTCACCTTAAACCTCATCAGACTTGATAAAGTATTGTCTAAATTTATTCAGCTAATTTTTAACAAAAATACAACTTTATTGTATCTATCATAGTTATTCTTCTCCTATATCTATATTCTCATCATTTTCATTGATAATATTCTCTTTTTCAGCTTCTCTAAGATTTTTATTCTTGATATCATAAATATAGGTTGCTTCCTTCTTGATTTGATCCTTTTCTCAATATACACCTTGTTTTTCTCCCTAAACAACTTATTATTTTCTTTCTTGTGTTGTGTGATCTACACATGACATGATCTTAACTTTCCTTTAAACTCTCACTCAAATTATATACTTTCTTATCCATCATAATCATTGTTTGATGAGACAAATAAGTTTTTAACATTAGAAAAGAAATTGAATTCATTATTTAAACTACTAGATTATTCACCCTTCTCTATATTTATCATAAAACTTCTTATTTTGATGCTTGAATTCTTCTTTATATTCTTACACTTTTTTTGTCTTCTTATCTTCCTCATCAGATTTATATTATTTAACATTTATCTTTGGGAAATATTTTTCAATATGATCAATATCATCCCAAGTAAGACATATATTTAATTGATTATGTTTTCCTTTCAATTTTATCTTCTTGAATCTCTTTGATAAAAGAGAGACAATTTCATTGAAGTATTTTTCATCCAAATCATTATCTGGATCACTTGGTTCAATGAACTCTTCTTCTTTGACTTTTATTTTTCTCTATGATTCAAAGTCTATATCATATTTCTTTTTCTTATTAAAAGTTATATCCTTTACCTTATCATAAGAAATGAGTATATTATGAAACTCATCAATTATAATATCTTATATATATTCTAGAGTTTATAATTTTGGATCAAACATGTTTGTAAAATTCCTCATCATTTTTTTGATAGCTATAGAGTCTTCCAACTTCTATCCAAACCCTCAAATACTTATAACTATCTCATGTACCCAGGTTATATATCCATAACTATATTCATTATCAACCATTTTAATTCCCTTAAACCTAATCCTTTAAATGTAAAGTTTGGAATCCTTAACTTTAACATTTACTTTATAATTGATTCTAAATTTATTTCATATCTCTTTTTTTGTTTCAAGGTACACTACCTTTGTGTAGAACCTTTCTGATAAGTACTTCAAGATAAAAAAATTAGCCTTTCCATATAACTCCAATTTTCTCTTTTCATCTTGATTTATATAACAACCTTAAAAAATGGTTTTAAAACCCTCTATATTATCATCTTTAAATTATAAGTTTAGTGAAAGGAAGTAAGGTAGCATCAATTCCCACAAATGTGGTAGTCCATATATAACACCCTAGAAAAAATGAAATATAAAAGGATAAATGTTATTAACAATTTCAACAATGTATGCCTTTATTTTAATGAGCCTTCTTATTTATAACTCCATAGTTTAGAAAGCTTATATTGGATTAGTGTTGGGATGGGTGACCACCAGGGAATTTTCCAATGGTGTGTGTGGATGAGAAAAAAAATCACACTGAAAGAACATGTGTTGGCCTATGGCGATAATCAATAGTGTGATAAGTGACCTCGGTGGCTAATAGTCTTTCCTATGATGGGAAAGTAACCAACCCTTGGGGTCAAATGATCAAGTTCATCACCTGGGGAGGTCAAGTAATGAAAAATTATATTAAAGAAAATACATTTCCAAATGTATAGAGGTGTTGTCTGGGTTTGAGGTGTGGGGTCCACAATGAGGGAATTGTTTTTTAAAGAGGTGTAGATTGTAACACTCCTAGGAAATTGTGACTTAAAAGGATAAATTTTATTTACCATATCAACAAGGTGCACCTTTATTTTTAAGATACTACCTGATTAGAACTCCATTATTAAGAGAGATTGACCTGGAGTAGTGTTAGGATGTGTAACCTCCTAGGAAGTTTCTCAGGCTGAGTGTGAGTGAGAAAAAAAGAGCACTGAAAGAACATGTTTTTCCCATGAGGAAAGTCATTAATATGATAAGTAACCATATTGGGTAATTTAATATGGTTTTGTTTAAAGGTAACCAATGTATTACAAAAAAAAATGGGTCGAATGATCATATTCATTCCTTAAGGAGTTTAGGCTATGACACCATACCATCAAAGTTGGGTACTCTATGGATGTTTACCAAATTATGAATCTCTATTTCTCAGTAAATTTTTCCATAGATCTTAATAGGGAACTAGGATTCTATGATATAAATTGGATATCCTAAATACTAGTTAGGTACCAATGAGATAGGGTTGAATCGGTTGTACACTCTTTTTATGAATTCTTCTAAAATAAACATCTTGAACTTGTTAACTTTCTTGATCCACTCAATAAATTTTCACAGCCTCACCTGGTGTGCAGTATTACTGAATGAGAGGGAAACATAAATTATTTCAAGGTTTGACAGAAATTCCTACTCCTTTATATATTGGTTGTACCCCTAACATGAATTCTATATAATATTTAATAATTTATTACAACACAAATTCCATTGTACTCTCCAGGGATTCCAGATTCCACTGAAAGATAAAAAAATTATTTAATAAAATATCTTTGAAAGAAAACCTATGAATTTCTCCCAGTGTTCTCTATACCATTTGATGTTGATCCTCCTCCATGAGTAGATGGTCCAACTGATTTTCACATGTACTCTCTTAGGAACATCAGTAATACTACTGGTCACAAGACTTCCTCTATATCTTGTGTGACATGTATTTTCCTTAGTCTTCACAAATACTTAGGTGTATAACATATCTCCTTTTTATTAAATGGATCCCAGATTTTACTTATTGTCTCTCCTTAATAGTAATGTATTTGGATCTCATAAATCTCTCACACTTAGTGTTTATGATTTCATAATATTCTCTACCAATCATCCATCTCAACCTGTATATTTATATTCAAAAAACAATATAACATTAATATTATTCCCTCTATTTTAATTATGGAAACTCTTTGATATTTTTATTCAAGTGTGGTATTCAATTTTAAATGGTTAAAAGATATTCATAATTTATTTTTTTATTCAAACCCTTCAATTCTCATTCAAATATTCTTTTAAATCCTTTGAAGACTCATGCAACTTCTTTCTTTTAATCCTACATAAAATCTGCTTCTTCAAACTCATTATAAATATCTACGTGCATGGAATCATGAATTATTTTCATGGAGACCTTAAGCTTGTGATGTGGTACTCAAATCAATAATTTATTCATCTAATTAAAAACATCACAACCATTAAAATGGTTATAGAAGAATCATTGTGGTGTTGTGTCATCTTCTTATCTTTAACCTTACATAGAAACCACTAAATCAATTTGATGTGAGGCCACCTTATTTGATCATGGCTAGAATCAAAATAATTATTATTTATTTTGATATTATTTCCACGAAGAAAAACTCAGTTGTATCATCTAGTTTTAATTTCTTCATAATATCTAAATTATGGAATCCTGGATTTTCACCCAATGGTCTCACTCTAAATTCTTGAATGACTGCACATATAACCTTTACATAGCTCAAGTCATGTTTATGAAAAAGTGATTCATGTTTATGCAATTCCTATATGAAGTTTTCACAAACTCAAATAATGGTTAGGCAATGTAGGTATACATTCTTATGTAGCACATCTCGTGTTTTTGTAGTATCACTTCATGTTTATGCAGTCCCTACATGATGTTTACAAAAACTCAAATGACAGTTACATAGAACAGGTATTCATGTTTATGTGTACCACTCCAACCTAGCCTCTACAAGGGGTGAATTCATTTATCAATTTCTCCTAAGTTCCTTAAAACAAATATCTAATTTCCACTTCCTTGATATAACTCAAATGATATTCTTATAAGTCAATTGTCTCTTTATTCATTTTGGTTCAACATTCCTCTCACTTTAATCCATTCATTTTTTAAAATTAGTCACTTATTTTAATGTTTATCTATCATGTATATGCATAGAATTTATTGAATTTACAAAGGTAATTTATTACTCATACCCCCATTGTCTAACCATCTCATAAATTCATTATGTGATCCTAATTTCTTATTTTACTTCAGTTTTAAATGAATTGTGTTACTACCTTTTGAGTTGGATCCCTGAGTTTTTATTTTTTATAAATGATAAATTTACTTGGATCAAGTTAAAAAATCTAGTTTCCTTATGTTGTAATTTAAATTCCATAAATATATTTTCAATCACACTCATTTTCTTAGTTCTAAAATAGAATTTATAAGAAACAATTAATCAAATTCCATCAGTAATCATGAATATCTAGCAATATCAAAATTCATTAATCTCTAAAACCTAGCATTCAATCTTCTACTGGGTAGTATATTTTTGAAATTCAATTTTACTAGCCTCAAAAAACACTAAAAGGGAAAAAATAAAAGGAAAATAAAAATAAAAATTTATTAATAGATTCTTAAAAGACTCTAAACTACTATAAAATAGGATTGAGTCTCCTACCCAACAATTTTTAAATAATTACCTGTTTAAGTTCACCAAACTTCATAAAAATTACAGTGACAAATAGTTGTAAAAAGAGAGAAAAAACCTGGTGTTTATTATTCAATAGGGTTGAGTTAGGCTCTCCTAGAGTCCCCTTGTATATATCCCTGAGTTATCCCACTAGGTTTCCTTCCACTTTGGGAATCCAATAAAAATTGAATTAAAATATAAAAACTTTTATTAGAAAAAAATAAAATATAAAAATAAATATCAAAAGGAAATATTCATGGGTTATAACTCCAAATAGGGACAATATTTAGGTTTTCAATAGTTGGACTGTACTATAGTTATCTCCAATCCTCCAGAGAATATATTTTATGTGATGAAAACCACCACATCCTCTTCCTTTCATAGTTTCTCAGCTTCACTTACATTTAGAGGTCCCTTTTTATGGAGTTTTACATATATACCCCTTGATAAATGTTTTCTATCTCATAATGTGAGGGTGAAAGTATATTGTATGGGTCATCCTCAACCACATATTTTATGTTTTTCTATCCCAATTTCTACTCTAATTATGTTGTTTGGTCTTATTAAAATAAGGTAGAGTCAGTAAAAAATTCAAACTGAATAAAATTAAAACAAGTTAAATTAAAATTAAAATCCCCTCATCATATGTATCATCTTGTGCTTTTGTTTCTCTATGAAAACACACTGTAAATTCAATCTCTATTATACCTCCATTGATATATTCTTCTTGTTGTTTATGAGTGTGATATTCATAGAGTTTCTATATAAGTGATTATTCGTCCTATTTATCCACTTCCTAAGTGCAATTTTCTTCACTATATAGGGATTATTACATCAGTTCTTTAAAATAGCCACTCTTTAGGTCTTTTACAATTTTTCCATCCATTGGTTCAACTTCTTATTTAAATTATTCATGAGCATTTTTTTATGGATTATTAATGATGTTTTCATCCAGGTATTTTTATTTAGACTAGGAAGGATTTCCTTCTATTTCGAGCTCCATTTTCTCTTATATTTTATTTTTCTAAATTATCAAGGGAAAGAACAAGTGTAGTCGAATATATAATTTTATAATAAGGGGAATTAGAATGAAGACTGGGATAAATAAAATATAAATGTAATGTATTTAAGGTAAATACATTCTCCTAATTTATTTAGTTTTATTATTATTTTTATAAATTTAATGCCTCTTGGAAGTCTTCTGTTGGACTCCCTATGTGTTAATAATGTTTTAATAATCACAAATCACGTACATTCTATAAATATTGTTAATCCTATTTAATATATCTAAAATCATGTGTACAGATGATTAGTTTATTTATGCCTTAAATAATTAGTGTAAACTATTTTGTTTCTAATGAAATTCTCTTCCTTATGATTAATATTAATTTATTCTATGAATATCACTATTTAAGTCTGTGTAAAGAGTTCTGGATAAGTCTGAGAAACTGTTAGTCTGCCACCAGTTGTGTTTTTCTAGCAAAGGATCCAGACACCGTAACCATCCATGCACCGTAACCATCCAGACACCGTAACCATCCAGACACTATAACCATCCAGACACCGTGACCATCTAAACATTGTAACCACCCAGACACCAGACCATCCAGACACCCTCACTATCCAGACACCATGACCATCTAGACACCGTGACCATCCAAACACAGTGACCATCCACACATTGTGATCAAACATTGCATCTGTGATACCGGTTCCTGTTCTCTAAACAACTATGCCATCATAAATATCTCACTACTCAAAGGAAAATAAGTATACACCATTTCAAGGAGACACTGTTTCATGGAGACACCATTTACAGACAGACCGTGACACTATTTCTTAATCTATTTTTAAATTTTTTAATTTAATTTATATCGGTCATATTTGAAGATTTTAAATGCACTGACATAATTAATGGTTCTTTGTAGACATGTCACCTTACAGTATGAGGTACGAGGTGCAGAATACATGCATCATGTTGGATCCAACACATGAATTCTAAGATTAAAAAGAACAAAGTGATCGTGGTGACTAAAGTGACAATAGTGTAATATAAAAACAAGTGTGTGCATGATAACGAAGAAGCACGAGTTTTCATAAAACCTGACACTGTTGAAGAACACACTAAGCATACTTGAATCCTAAAGTCCAGAAAATTTCTGCTCTATCAAATCCATGAAGAACATGATCCAGATCTAGATGACTTATGATACTCTATTTTCTACATGAGGACTCGATTTATGCGTCTGCTTCATTTCAGAAATCCAGAGCTACATAGACTTACACTCAAAGCACTTCTAACCTTATCTCATCATTTCTGCTTTGTTGTGAATTATTTTTATCTTTTGAGTAGTGTGTGTGTCTATATAAAACATTCACTTTCGCCTACATAAAATTGAAGGATACATGATATCCTTTCTCTCACATCTTTTTACACTTGTGTATTCTCATGGATAAGTGTGGAAGAGGTCCCTGTCTAACCTGTTAGTTCATACCCATGAAGAACTGTGAAAGAGGTCATGTGACCTGGATAATCTTGTGTACTGTTGTTAGCCCCAATCCAGTGTGTGGATCAAGTTTATTTATATAAACTTCTTGGTGGAAGGTGATCACCTAGTGGAGTGGATTAGGTCTTGGATTGAGATTGACCCACTTGTTTTATATCCGCTGTGTTTTTTATTTTAGTTTTCTCTATTTTACTGTTTAATTCAGAAATCACTAAATTTACAATGATATTTAATCTTGAAAAGAAGTTATAATTTATTTGCCTTATTATATTAGCCTCAAAAGTAATGTTAATAACTGATATTAAGATTACTGAGAATTAATCAATCTTCAAAGAAGTTATTTAAACAGTCAAACTTTCATAATTGTATAACCTTGATTGACTGGGCTATATTTAAAATTATTGGGGAACCTTATAAGAATAATTTTTAAATAGAAATTTTTATAGATACTCAATTCACCCCCCCCCCCCCCTCTTGAGTACTCTACTCCTACCAATATTTGGTATCATAGGAGTGTTTTAAGACTCTGTTTTTTGACCCTATTCAGCTGTGTTTATAGTTGTACTTTAAATATCTATAAATTTCTGTCAATTATAAACTTCTAGCTCTTTTAAATTATTTCTCTATTATGGATAATATATTGGAAGGTGTTGTGAAAAAAAACCACCATTATTTAATGGAACCAATTATGCTCAATGGAAAATTAAAATGAAAATGCATTTAGAAAGTATGAGCTTTGAAATCTCGTCTTCAATTATCGATGAATATAAGATTCCTGATACTGATAGAATCACTTGGGATAAACCTACCAAAACTGCCTAAAATAATAATTTCAAAGATATGAATGCTTTATACTTTTCTTTAGGATATGAGGAATTTGATAGAATCTATGCATGTAAAACTACCCATGAAATTTGGGATACCTTGTCTGTTTCACATGAAGGAACTTCTAGTGTGAAATAAATGAGACTTAACACTTATACTATTAAATATATTAACTTTAAAATGAAGCCTAATGAGCCTATTTTAAACATGTATCTTAGGTTCAACAAAATTTTCAACACAATGATTTCTCTTAGGAGAGAAGTCACTGCCAAAGAACAAATCATGAGGATTCTCAGATGTCTACCTGACAAATGGAGAGTAACCTCTGTCTCTATTAGAGAGTCATGCGACATCAGCAAGATACCTGTAAAAGAACTCATTTTCAAACTGATGGTGTATGAAGAGGAGCTAAAAGTCAACAAGTAAGAGGTTTATGAACCCAAAAGAAAATCTGTTGTGTTCAAGACCACCAACTCTAAACATAAAGAAAAAGGGAGATTGGAAGTTTTTGTAGAAATTTCCAGCAGTGAACAATCATCACCTGACAGTGACAAGGATATGGTATAATTATCCATAAGGTTTAAGAGATTTTACAAGTAGAATAAATTTTTCAAAAATCCTTACTTAAAGGGAAGATATGATCAAAAAGAAAGTTAGAAGAAAGATTGGAAAAGAAGTGACAAGTCTGATGAGATTGTCTGCTATGAATGTAAGCAAAAGGGACATATCAAGGCTGACTATCCCAAGCTCAAGTATAAAAATAAATATGAGGACAAAGATAGAAAGTATAAAAATTCAATGAAAGAAACATGGAGTGATTATCAGGATAGTTCAAGTGACTCAGAATCTTCACATGATGAACAGGCTAACAAAGACAATATGTGTTTCATGACAAACACATCTGAGGTAACACTAGAATCTCTTGTACACAATTCCTATTATTCTAGAGATGAGAGTGACTCCGAAAATATGTCTAATTATGAAATGTTTGAGTACTTTAATATGCTTCAAGATACATGTAATGAACTAAAATATAAATACAAGTATTTAAAAAAACAACATGCTCTTGCCTCAACTGTTAAAACTAAACTCGCTATAGAAAGGGAGAAAAATGCTCAACTACTCAAAGATAATAATGAAAAAAAATATCTAATAAGAAATTAAAAAGTTTATTTAAAGGTTTACTAATGGTAAAGATGCCTTGGTATAAATTCTATGTAAATATATTTCTCCTAAATATACTATTGGCATTGACTATCAACCTAGTAAAAGAAATTTTGGAAGAACTAATTTTGTTTCTAAGTCTATGACATACAGCTTTGCTCCCAGTTTTGGAAAACATTCATCTATTTCAAGTTATGATACACTCTATATTGTTTCAAGCTTTTCTGGACCAAATAGAGTTTATTTTTCAAATACTTTACATAATTATTATAGGAAACCTATGAGGTAGATATGATTTCTTAAGGCACTAGTCACTAATATTACTAGACCCAAACAAGTATGGGTACCAATATCCATTTTTATTTGACTATTTTTTAGGAAAGCTTCTTAAAGAGTTCCTGTAAAAGTTTATGGTACTTGGATAGTGGGTGTTCAAGTCACATGACAGAAGATTTTTCATGCTTCAAGAACTTAATAAAATTTTATGGAGGATATATCACCTTTAGTGATAATGCCAAAGGAAAAATTATTGGTCTTGGCCAAATCGGTAACTCTAACTCAGTTTTGATTTCCAATGTACTTTTTATTGATGGATTGAAATATAATCTGATTAGTATTTCAAAATTATATGATGATGGATTTCATGTCAAATTTGAAAATGATTCATGCAATGTTTTTTAATTATAAAAATGAATTAGTGTTTTTTGCATTAAGAAATGAAAATGTATATTCTGTTAACTTACATTCTTTTTTTTTCTCAACATGCTTCATGTTTAAGTGTGTTTCACAAAGTGTCTTGGCTTTGGAATAAAAGACTAGGACATTGTAACACTCACTCCCTTAGAAAGTAAACTAGAAAAAGCTTAGTCAAAGACCTACCCAAACTTGAGTTTCCAAATGATAAAGTGTGTAATCCTTTTCAAAAAGGAAAGCAACACAGAATTTCCTTCAAACCAAAGAAAGAAGTGTCAACTTCTCAACCTCTCGAATTGGTTCACATGGATTTTTTTGCACTATCTAGAGTTTCTAGTTTAAATGGGAAGTAATATGTTTTTGTTCTTGTAGATAACTTTTCTAGATATAAATGGACTTTCTTTTTGACTCACAAAAGTGAATCCTACTCTAATTTGACCAAATATGCCAAAAATGTAGAAAATATTAGTGAATTTGTAATTAAATCCTTAAGAAGTGATCATGGATGTGAGTTTAAAAATCAAGTGTTTGAATCTTTTTGCTCACAAAATGGCTATAGTCATAATTTATCTGCCCCTAGAACACCTCAACAGAATGGAGTTGTAGAAAGAAAAAATAGAACCCTGCAAGAGATTTCTAGAACCATGATTAGTGAATATTCCTTAACTATTTACTTTTGGGATGAAGCTGTAAATACAACATGTTATATTATAAATAGAGTATTGATTATACCTATTCTTAAAAGATATCCATATGAGTTTTGGAACAATATAAAACCCAAAGTTAGCTTCTTCAAAGTATTTGGTTGCAAAGTCTATATCCTTAATACTAAGGAAAATCTTGAAAAATTCGCATCCAAGAGTGATGAGGGAATATTCTCGGGATGTTCAATTTCTATTAAATCCTATAGAGTGTTTAATAAAAGAAAAAAATATGTGGAAGAATCTGTCCATGTCAAATTTGATGAAACAGATCCACATGAGCCTAAGACCACTCTAGAAAATCTAGAGAATGATGTATCAAATCTAGAAATTAATTCAAAATACCCTAACCATCCTGTAAAGGAATCTGTGAAAACTTATAGTTCTAGAAATTCTTTTGACTCAAGTCACAATGAATCTGACCCTATTGATGAACCTGAAATCACCAGTCCTTCTTTTTCTAGAGCTGTTAAAACTCTTAAGAACCATCCTTTAGATGTTGTTTTAGGAGACTTAGAAAAAGGAACTCAAACTAGAGCTTATCTTAGAAATAATATTGGACATCAAGTCTTCTTTTCACAACTTGAACCTAAAAACATTAATGATGGTATCAATGATTAATTTTGGGTAATGGCTATGCAAGAAGAACTTAATCAGTTTGAAAGGAACAATGTTTGGAAACTAGTTGATAGACCCAAAGACACATTCACCATAGGCACTAAATGGGTGATTAGAAATAAGGTAGATGAATCTGGTAATATAATTAGAAACAAGGCTAGATTGGTTTCACAAGGATATAGTCAAGAATAAGGAATTTACTATGAAGAGACCTTTACACTAGTAGCTAGACTTGAAGCCATCAGAATTCCACTTCCTTATACTGCACATCTGAATTTCAAACTATATCAAATTAATGTCAAAAGAACATTTCTAAATGGATATATAGAAGAGGATGTTTTTATTGAGAAACCCCTGGTTTTACAAACCCACATTTTCCAAATCACATTTTTAAATTATCAAAAGCCTTATACTGTTTAAAACAAGACCCAAGAGCTTGGTATGATAGATTAAGTACTTGCTTTATTTCCAAAGGTTTTACAAAAGGAATAGATGATCCTACCCTTTTTATGAAACAAATTTCCAATGATATTTTAATATTTAAAATCTATGTAGATGACATTATATTTGGATCTTTAAAAAATTCTTTATGTATTGAATTTTCTAAAATGATGCAAAATGAATTTGAAATGAGTTTAATGGGTGAACTCAAATTCTTTCTTGGATTTCAAATCTTTCAAAATAATTATGGTATTATTTTAAATCAAAGTAAATATACTAGATATATTATAAAATGTTTTGGATTGGATAGCACTAAAAGTATTGAGACTCAAATGAGTATTACTTGTAAGTTGGATCTTCATGAAAATGAAAATTTTGTTGATCAAACCACTTATAGAGGAATGATTGGAAGCTTACTCTACTTAACTACTATTCGACCTGACATTACGTTTAGTGTGTGTATGTGTGCTCATTTTTAAGAAAATCCTAAGGAATATTATTTAAATTATGTTAAGAGAATTTTCAAATACCTCAAGCATACACCCAATCTAGGATTTTTCTATCCCATAGGAAAATCATTTGAGTTAGTGAGTTATTCTGATGCCGACTTTGGTGGTTGTAAGTTAGATAGAAAAAGTACCTCTGGAACATGTCACTTTTTAGGAAAGTCACTAGTATCATGGTGTAGTATGAAAAAAACTTTGTTGCATTATCTACTATAGAAGATGAATACATAGTTGCTGGAAGTTGTTGTGCACAAATTTTATGGATAAAACACACATTACTAGATTATGGATATCAATTCAGGTATGTACCTATAAATTGCGACAATACAAGTGCTATTAACATCTAAAAAAATCTTGTTTCACACTCTAGGACAAAACATATTAATGTAAGACATAAATTTTTGAGATATTATTACAAAAAGGTGATATCACTTTGGAATTCATTGGAACTAAATATCATCTCACTAATATATTCACCAAACCACTAGATTCTTAAAGAATAGATTACATCATACATGAATTGGGAATGATAAATCTTAAGTAGTAAGTATACTATTTCACAGTTTAAAGTTTCACAAGTCACTGTCTTAATATTACTGTTTAACTCTAGTAGTTCTATAGTTTTACTATCTTAAGAGTTTATGTTTCATGTTTACGGTCTCACAGTTACAATTTCTTGGTTACTATCTGGAACCTACTGTCTCAAACAATACAGTCACACATCTTAGAAATCATACTATTACGGTCTCACCGTGAAGACTTGTTACGGTCTCACCGTGAAGACTTGTTATGGTCTCACCGTAAAGATTATTTATTGTTTTTATATATATGTTATAACCTGTATTGTGGAAATTCAATGTTCTATTCTTTTTACTTTCCCACGCTTTTGATCATGTGATGCTTGATATCCTTAAATGAAAAAATAAAAGATGTTTCACTTGTTCTTCAATCGATCTCTCTTCTCTCAAACCATAACCCCTCTTTCAACACTTCTCTCTCTCGAACCTTCGGTGAATGCCTGATATGAAACACCCATCATCGTCAACTCCTGAGAAGCACAGTTCGAAGAAGAAGTTGAAAATCGTGATGAAGATAGCACCCGAAGGCCCTCTGAATCCGAATCTGGTGAACATAGTAGTGGTACCTAAAAAGGAGATATTCCCTAAGTGGATTATTTCAAGTAAGTATTTGGTATTGAAAGTGTTCAGAGAGAAAGGATGGATGGATTGGTTCACAAAAGAGAATAAGTGTATTTACCCGAAGCTAGTTGCATAGTTTTACCAGTATGTCCAATTCCCTTTTGATTCAGAAGATGGATATGTTGTGAAAAGCTATATCAATGTCCAGATGTGTACCTTTTTGTCAAGGTTATGGGCCGCATGCATTAGGATACCTCATGAGGGTATTTTTGAGGACTACTAGAGAGGTCCTCTACCTCCGAGTGAGTTATTTGTTTTGGAAGAAGCTTTGAGAAGTTTAAATGGAAATGAAACTAAGAGGAGGACCATAGCTGCTGAGATAGATAGAGAAACCAGACTCCTGTTTAAGTTTGTTCAGAATTTTATTAGCCCTAGAAAATGTGATTTTGTTGTAATCAGGTATCAGTATGTATTTTTGATACATCTCATGAAAAATGGACATAAGATCAACCTATGCAAGTATGTTATACACCATATGTGTGAGTTGATAAAAACAACCTCCAAGTCAACCTCCTTGTTTTATTCAATGCTTATCTCACCTATGCTTCATGTAAAGGGATTGGTTGGACCAAATGAAGAATCCATTAAGGATTATGAGTTCTGTATTTCAAAATTTACAGTAAAGAGAATAAAAATTAATTGGAATCCATGGAGAAAATCTTGGGTGGAAGATAATGACAGATTTTATGAAAAGCTTAATCTGTTGGAACACCCTTCAAGACCTAAGGTTATTTCTGATCCTAGTTTGGAGCTAGATGAACTTGTTGAGTATTTTGATGAAGAAGAATAGGAGGTTTTTATACCTCCGAAAGAAACTGTTCTGGTTGAGGAAGATAGTGAATCTTCTCCTCAAGTCTTAGTTGAGAAGGACATGCATGTTCCTGAAGAAGTTGTTGATCTAGAAGAAAAACTTGCTTCCAAAGAATAATATGTTACTAAGGTAAGTGAAAAGAGTGTTGTAGAAGAGCCTGTAAAATAAAATCTTTCAATTGTACAAGAAACTGCTCTTAAGAAACACCCAGAAGAACAAGCTGTTTCTGAAGTTATTCCATCTACTGAAGAGAGAATGGAGCAAGCCTTTCAGCTGGATAGAAAGGAAATGGATGAAGAAATTAGGGATTAGATTGTGGAAATAAATCAAGGATATAAATATCTTAGTCCTGATAAAGATACACCTATTGTGTTACACCCTAACATTTCATAGTACGTTATCTTTTCAAAGTAATTCAATAACTTGCACAACACACAACGCCGAGTTTGATCGCACAACAACTCGCCAAACTAGTCGTTCAAAAAGCAGTTATGAATAGTGTAAACTTACTTTTAAATTTTATATACTCTATAAAATTTTAGAATCCATATTATGTGATTCTTATACATAATATAAGAATAAATTCAATTTTTTCTGATAAAAGAAGTATTTTTCAAAAAATGCAATTTTACCGTCTTTTAATGGAAAACCATTTTTAAATTAAATATTAGACACTTTTATATATTCAATTTGATAAAATAAACTTTTTTTAGAATCAGGACATAAAAATTTAGTTTTGATTAATTTTTGGTGTTTTTCTGATAACTTTCATATTTGGGTAAATAGTGAAAAATACTAAATTTTAACTGAAAAAAAAAATTTTAATCAAAATAATTTATAGTGTTAAATTATACATTTGAATGGTTTGGAAGTATAATGAGATTATATATTTATCATTTAAAACAATTTTGATCATTATAAATAATTTCACAATTAAATTTGACATAAACGCATGGCAATCTTTTGATAGTTTTTACTTTTTTTAAACCTGCTTTTTAGTTTTGACAACGGGAATTAATTTTAAATTAATAAATGAAACATATACATTTTTAATTTAGTAAAATATAATTCCTTTTTGAATTTTTAATATCAAAATTATATTAGGGTAAATATTTGGTATTTTTCTAAAAATTTTCAGTTTTTGATGAATAGTAAAAAACACTAAATTTTAATTAAAAACAACTTTTTTAATTAAAATAATTTATAGTGAAAAATTAAACTATTGAGTAATTTTAAAGTATAATTAGATTATATTTTTACCATTTAATCCAATTTTGGTCGTTGGATTTAATTTTACATTTAAACTGGACATAAATAAGTGTCAATCTTTTGATAGTTATTATTTCTTAAAAATACACTTTTTGTTTTGACAACGGTAATTAATTTTAAATTGATTTCTGCCAATTCTGTGTTTTGAATTTGGAAAAATGGATTCCATATTTGGTATCAGGAGTTCCAAATGGTATAAATAGGTAACTTTTATTTTGAGACATTATGAATAATTACTTCGGTAAATATTTTATTTACCATGGTTAAAGGGTAAATCCGGTAAATAAGGGTAAACAAATAATATTATAATAATACTAAATTACCCTAACATGTGTATTATTCCTATTGGTTGATAAATTTCCTACCTTGGGAATCCTTGGGTTGACTTTGGGACCCCATGGAGCCACATGGGTGTGATAATGACATTTTATATTAAATAATCTAAGGTAAATACAAAAATAACAAAAGCAAATATCTTTTAGTAAAAAAAACTTATATGAGGTTACATAATTGATCTATTTGAATATAAATATACATTATAAATATAAAATTATTTTATAAATCATGATATTTTATTTATAATATTTAAACATAAAATAAATATATTTATATATGACACAATAATGATGCAGTATTTTCCTTATTAATGAAAGAATGAAATAAATGATATTATAAATATTAAAAAAAATATAATTTGACCATTTTGATTCCATAAAATAATTTTATATATTAATATGACATTTTCATATTGATTAAATTATTTTTTTTTGAAGTAATAATTTTTTTATGACTTTAACAAAAATAAATTATTAAATAATGTCAAAATTGACATAATTGAGTTTATAAAACAAATACTATATTATTAGTTGATATAATATTATTAAAATTATAAGTTATGAAAAAGGGACTAAATAATATTATATGTGTCATTAATGAACCTATTGAGGTTCGTTTGGTAGTTTATAGTAAGTTTATTAAGCATATAATATAAAAATACAAAGGGACATGGTAAAAGTTAAACTATTTAACGAAGAGTTAAATCTAAATGATAAAGTTAATATGGTGACCTAAACCAGTCTAAAACCTATTGGTTGAGAGGATTTAGACCCATCCCTACCCTATCCTCTAAATAAATCACTTTGGAGCCATTAGAAACCGAAATTTATTTTATTATAAAATAATATTTCAAACTTTTCCTAAAGTGACCTTCACCTCTCTTATAAAAGGGAACTTCCCCTTATCTTAATTTCACTACTCTAAAGACTTTTGGTTCATCCAAACCATACCCAAATATCCTCCCAACATTTCTCAATTCATCCTAGATGCATTAAATTGGTCATAAAACCAACCTAAGGATCCCTTTTGATCAAATCAATAGGAAGAACCCGAAGAAGAGGTAATAATTTCACCACCCTCTTTCAAGTTATTTTTTTCTTCCACTTATTCTTTATTTGTTGTTTACATTATAAAATGATAACTCCAGTATCTTATATATATTTTGATGTTATTATAAATATGGTACAACCATATTTATTATTATATCCATCCTATGAATGACAAGTTACCTTACGTGCGTACGTACGACTTACCGTCTCCAAGCCATGGTGTAGTTGTTATTCAAATACATTATTATTTGGATGGGTATAATAATGATGTATAATTGAAGTGAATAATCTACATAACATGTTAATGATTATTTATATATGATATACCATCTATTTACATACATTTTTAAATCAAAATAATGATATTTTCACTCGTGCGTACGTACGGATTACCATCTCCACGAACACGATGAGATTCATTTCCCCATCATAACCATTAAAGAATAATTTTCATTTGATGGTTAAAAATAATGTTTAAATACATAATATAATTATTTATATAAATCAAATAAATCCTATTCATAACAAACATGGCTTACGTAACCAAGCATATAAAGGAAAACGAATCAGTTAACACACAAAATGACGATAGTGCTAAAATATTATTAACAAAGCAATATTAGAAGAACATATATGATATCATATTAATGTATATGGTTATTGTATAATTTAATAACAATTATTTCACCATTATAAAAGAGCTTAACCTACCCTCGACTAAGGAAAAGAACAAGGTAAGGGTTAATTTCACAATCTCTTTATTATTCGAGGTTATTTTTACATAAGTATCTACTGGGACCTCTTTATCATCCACATCCATGTTTTCTTAAAAATGTATTTCAAAACAGTTTTATTGTTTACTAAACTATGGGTTAAAGTCATTTATAACCTTATTTGACCTTATATGTTTTGAAAGGAATCTTTCCGTCATTTTCCAAACAAGGTACTTTATGACCTTTTTGACAAAATTAAGGTAAGAATGCCTTTTTTAACTTATATGGAGGGTACGGTTGTTCTCCATAGTTATAACATCATCGAATCTTCCCTTATAATCTTATAAGAATATTTTCAAAATAAATGTTTTCTTTTATAATTATGTGACTTTAAATGATTTAAAATATATATATATATTTCTGTCAAAAAGTTTTGATTTCATCTATGTCAACATCCTTTAATGGATTTTATACTTGTTTGAAGTCAATTCATTATGATACAAATATTCCATATTTTATTGAAGGTTTGGTGATATGTTTGACTATGGATGTGTTCTTTTTATACCATTCATGGTTTATGGTTAAAGTATTGACATTTCATATGCTAGTTTTAATATGAATGTTTATGTTATGTTTCAACTTTTTCATATGAGGAATGTATTGGACTTAGTATGTGATGGATGGAGATCGTTATAGATCCTCGATTCATTGGTAGATCTCATGAGACAACTAGACATGGAATTAGCTGAGGCCTTTTCCAATTTGATATATGGTTTTGGCTGAGGTCTCAATCATTTTTAGACATCTTGGTCGAGGCCTTGACAAGATGTTTCAGAATGTACGGTAGTATACATTCCCTCATTATGAAAATAATATTGATGGTTCATGTGGTTATTCGACTAGTAGAATACCCATGACTATGTTTTATTATGGAATTATTTACTCAACTCATATTCCTACCATAAAATTGTTCATGTTTATTATTTGGAAAGGCATGTGTTTTCAATTATTCACCATGTCTAATATTTATGTTATCTTATGCTGTATTGCTTACCCTTAATGAGCATTTGAGCCCACCCCTTTCTTATGATTAATTTTCCCAGGATATGAAGAAGTTATTTATGAGTGACTTGCAGGCATAATCTAGTAGGCTTTGATGTTTTAATGGAATAAATTAGTGTTGTATTTAATTTCAAGTTGTAAAGGTGAACTTATGTAAGAGTCTTATTTCCAATAATACTAAACTGATCGGTCTTTTGGGACATGATTTCCTTGTGATCATGCCAATGTTATGTAATAATGCACTGAATCTAGGTAACTGGGGTCAGGGAGTTACATATTGAGGGGGAGCAGCCCCCCAATCTGAAATCTGTTGAAGTCCCTAATCCGATTGATCCAAGCTCACTAGATACATGGTATAAATTCTCCAGTTATTTTGCTGTTACTGATTCCCAGGAAGTCTTGGTTAAAGGAATTTATCTGTCTACTATGTTTAATTTGAAACTAGCATCTTCTCCTGAAGCTATCTCTACCAAATAACCTAATCCTTTTCCATCTTTTATTCGTGAACCCTCACAAGAATCTCCAAACATTGTGAATAAGGATGATCTGAAAGAATTTGGAGCTACCCTATTGGATAGAGTTGAGAAACTCATGAATACCCAACTGGATCCTGTAACCAATTTAAGTAAGAGAGATGCTTCCCTGTTGTTGGAAAAAGTCATATGGCAGATTCAGCCTAAGATGCTTCATGAGATTCAATAAGTCAAAGTTGAGAACAAACATCTTAGTGATGAAGTAAAAACTCTCAGAGGTATGGTTGAAGAAAAGCAGAGAGTGATAACCTCAAGACCAGACCCTATTTCTTATCCTATTGAGGATATTGTTAGTCAAACCCCACAAAAAGTATCCTCACTGATTTATCCTCATCTAACTTCCATGGCTGAAAAGGTAGCTGAACGAAACAAGAAGATTGTTCAAGAGATGTGTGAGCTTGTTATTGGTCGTAACAAGTTAACTGATGAGTTTAAGGGTTTTCTCCAAAAATATCTAAACCAACTAAAATCTTTTACCTCAGCTATCACTGCTTCTCATAATTCTAGAAAACCATCTCAACCTTCTTTAGACAGTGATCTACTCTGAACAGTTGTCAAAGAATAACTTCAACCTATGCTTAGTGGCTTTGACAAGAAATCTCTATCTGAAGTTATCAAGAATAGTGACCGAGTTCTTGATTTGGTGAGAATTCATTCCAATATTTCCAATGATGCTCAGAAAGAAATTTCTACGAAGGTGGACTTATAATATAATCAGATATTTTCTAAGAATGACATGACCAACCACTTCAAGTACCTTGTGGAGAATCTGAGGATCCCTCCCATAACTCAAGCTTTCAAAACTCAAGTCCAAAATCTCAAAGATTTTACTCCTTTGTTGGATAAGTTTATGGAGAATAAGGATGACTTTGAGAAAGCTATGCAGTATGGTGGTGATATCATTTCTAAATTCATCAAGCATTTGAGCCCTTATTTTTGTGTCCATATTAATGCAATTGTCGCTCCTGCAGATGCACCGCTACGATCTGGTTTGCCTACCTTCTCAACCTCTACCATAACCTCCACATCTTTGTCTGTCTCTTAGGATCTGAGTCAGATTTGGTCTGTTATCCTTGACTGATAGTTTCCTCAGTCTTCCACTGCACCTACATTGGTCCCTTCTATTTTTAAAGGATGCCCTTTACCTTCTCTGTCAACTGGTTCACTCCCTTCCTCCACTTCTACCTCTGCTCCTATGGCTTCTTCTTCTGATGCTGCTACCAACGGAAAAGAGAAGACAATCCAGTGTTGAAGACCATTGACTAATATCTTTTGTTAAGGATGTTTCATGTAGTATTGTTCCTTACTGTTTGTAATGACACATTTTATCCATATAATGCATTGTGTGCTTTTACTGTCAACTTCCTATTTACTCTTTTTGATAATCCCAAAAGGTGGAGAAATATGTATTCTATATGCACTAAATTCACATTCAAGAAGAGACACATTACCTAATAATAAATCTCTCACTCATATGATTTTTGATCATCAAAAGGGTGAGATTGTTGGACTCCTCATGTGTTAATAATGTTTTAATGATCACAAATAATGTACATTCTGTAAAGCTTGTTAATCCTATTTAATCGTTCTAAAATTATGTGTACAGATGATTAGTTTCTTTATGCCTTAAATAATTAGTGTAAATTATTTTATTTCTAATGAAATTATATTATGAATTATTATGCTTAATTCATTCTATAAATATCACTATTTAAGTCTATGTATAGAGGTGTGGCTAAGTCTGAGAAACTGTGAGTCTGCCATGGGTTGTGTTTTTCTATTAAAGGATCCAGACACTGTAACCATCCAGACACCATAACCATCCAGACACCATAACCATCTAGATACCATAACCATCCAGACACCATCACCATCCAAACACTGTGACCATCCAGATAGCATGACCATCCAAACACTGTGACCATTCAGACACGGTGACCATCCAGACACTGTGACCATCCAAACACCGTGACCATCCAGACATCGTGATCAAACACCGCATTTGTGCTACTAATTCCTGTTCTCTATACAACTATTCCATCATTACTATCTCACTAATCAAAGGAAATTAAGGAGACACCTTTTCAAGGAGAAATCGTTTCAAGGAGACACTGTTTCATGGAGACACCATTTACAGATAGACTGTGACACTATTTCTTAATCTGTTTTGTCGTTTATAAATTTAATTTCTAACTGTCATTTTTGAATAATTTAAATGCACAGACATAATTAATGTTTCTTTATAGACATGTCACCTGACAGTACGAGGTACGAGGTGCATAATACATGCATCCTATTGGCTCCAACGCATGAATTCTAAGATTAAAAAGAACGAAGTGATTGTGGTGACTAAAGTGACGACTGTGTAACATAAAAACAAGTGTGTGCATGATAAAGAATAAGCACGATATTTCATGAAACTCGACACTGTTGAACAACACACGAAGCATATTTGAATCCTAGAGTCAAGAACATTTCCACTCTATCAACTCCATAAAAAACACAAGCCAGATATAGCTAACTTATGATACTCTATTTCCCACAAGAGGACTCGATTTCTGCATCTTCTTCATCTCAGAACTCTAGAGCTGCATATACTAACACTCAGAGCACTTCTAACCTTATCTCATCATTTCTACTCTATTATGTATTATTTTTATCTTTCGAGTAGTGTGTGTGCCTGTATAAAACATGCACTTTCTCCTGCATCAAACTGAAAGATAAAATATATCCTTTCTCTCACATATTTTTACACTTGTGTATTCCCACGGATAAGTATTGAAGAGGTCCATGTGTGACCTATTAGTTCATACCCATGAATAAATGTGGAAGAGGTCGTGTGACCTGGACAGCGTTGTGTACTTTTGTTAGCCCTGATCCAGGGTGTGGATCAAGTTTATTTATATAAACTTCTTAGAGGGGGGATATCACCAAGTGGAGTGGATTAGGTCTCACCTTATGACTAATACACTTGTTTTATATCCACTGTGTTGTTTATTATTATTATTTTACTATTTAATTCATAAATCACTAAATTTACTTCGATAGTTAACCTTGGAAAGAAGTTATAATTGACTTGCCTTATTAGAATAGCTTCAAAAGTAATGTTAATAACTGATATTAAGATTAATGAGAATTAATCAATCATCTAAGAAGTTATTTAAATAGTTAACCTTACATAACCATATAACCATGATTGACTGAGCTATATTTAAAATTATTGGGGAACCTTTTAAGAATAATTTTTAAACAGAAATTTTTATAGATACTCAATTCATCTCCCCCTCTTGAGTACTCTACTCCAACCAACATCTTCTAATGTGGATGCAGAAAGTACTTAGAATTCTATATATTATTAAAATTTTGTCCTAATTACTTCATATTTATATTTAAAATCAAATCCATATAGCATAGGTATTGAATAAATGGCATAAAAATAAGGGGAATATGATTTATAATTAGTTTCAATAATTTCATAATAAAATAAGTTCAAGAATGAATAATCCACCTCAATAATATTAGCTTCTAACTCCTCTTAAGAATTCTTGGCTATTGGTAAAATGTTTTTAAGAGTAAAAAAGGTAGGTCATACTCTTCTTTAATCTCATCCTCCACCTTCACTAGTGATATTATCATGGTCTAAACTTTAGGTTCATATTCCTCTACATCATAATGGTCTTATTATTGTTTCATAGGATAATAAAAATTGGATGAGACTTGGTCAATTCAGGCCTTCAGTTCATCCATACATTGTATTTGTCGTCTTTTTATTCTTGCATTTGTAGGTGGAAATTTTGGTCAGTATAATTATCTAGTGATTGTTTGACTATGAAAATAATATCACTAGACCTTTTTAACTGGGAGTAATCAACATGATCCACCATGAATTAATGGATCATTAAATTTTCTTATACAAGTACAAAAATAAATAAATAATGAATGAAAAAAGAAAATAAAAACAAAGAAAAACAAATAAAAGTAAAAAACACTAATTACATATGAGCAAAAGATAGTAAATACCCATCCTAGATCCACGATAACATCACCAGTGATGGTAAGGCTATCACGATCCTAGTATACAGAATTTAGAAAACCCGGAATGAATCCTAGTTATTGTTTAGGGTTTTCTCTATAGGATATGGACCTAGGTCTTCACTAATCATTCACTTATGTATTTTTTTCTATAATTTTTTAAGAAAGAGGACTGGTTGGTGATGATTGGTTTTCTAATTTTATAAAATTAAAAAAACGGAAAAAATACAACAATGAATTATTAAGAAATATAGGTGTTCCTATGGTGAATTACTATGGGTTCCATTATTATTTACATTGGTTCAAAATAATCTAATTCAATGAAAAGACTCACTATCATTTATATCCCCATCCTCCCCACTGTGTTCTTATGTTTGGGAATAACAAAATTCCTAAAAACCTTAAAAAGAACATTAAGTCACTTATTTGAGGTTCAGAATGGGAAGGATGTGAAAGTAATGATAGGGAATGTGGTTGCAATCATAGTCCCCAATCCTCACCTCCACTGCCATATAAGAACAATGAAATACATTGTTAATTGAAATGAATAAATTCAGTAATACCACTACAATTCCCATTAGACCACCAAAAATGGTTTATCTCTCCATAACTATAGAGTTTGAGATCACGGAGACTTGAAATAGGTTGAGAAACACAAAGAAAATGGTAAATAAGAAGATATATCACATTACATGAATAATAAACATAATAGAATTGAATTAGATTTAAAATGAAAAAAGAATTATAGAAGTCTTAATGTAGGTCTGTCCATGGACACAGGCTGATGGTATCAAATCCTTTATAATGGTAGGGGGTATTTATAGCAATCGAATAATGATCTCCTTCCTTCTCCCTGGTTTTTAGTGCTAATCAACGAGCTCTTCCTTACTCGGATAAATCCCATAGATATAGCTTTGAGGATTGTGATTGATGAAGATATAAATCTCGAATATTCCATCTCTTATTCAAATTTCCTCATATGATGTATTTATTATTCCTTAGCTTAATGCTCACTACATGGGTAGTTTTTTAGATATTTCCATAATTTAGTTGAACCAATGGAAATGAACATTGATGTGAGTTTTCTATTTCAGGTATTCTGATTTTATCCCCACAGTTGTACCCTTACACAAGATCCTTCTAAGTGCCTTGGAGTGGAAGCTTTAACCTGGGATGGCCCTTACATAGCTACCCTTCCATGACAATCACATTGATACTGCTTTAGTGGTTAGGGTTATACCCTTACATAATGGCACTATTACCTTGGTTTAGTACCTTTTCCATTATGAAACATAATTTTTTACCTTTATGTGAGCTCTAAAGTGCATTGATATCCTTTACATAGCTAAGGTATCATGATATTAACCCATATGTTACCTTTGAATCTCATCAATTACTATTACGTATCACATGTTACCTTGACGTAGCGGCTTGGAATGCACTTGTACCTTGACGCAATAGCTATTGACCTTTATGCAGCTTTCCCTTTGTGGCCATTGGGATAAACTTACTTAAAGGAAATGAGGTTGTACCATTACACATCATGATGTCCATGAAAATAAAATTTATTTGACTCTTCTTAACACTTATGCGGGGATGAGAATGACACTTACATGGGGCTTATATGACACCAACATTGTCCACGTAGTTAAATATACACTGGGTTTTTCTATTTTCAGCCTCACCTATACATAAAACAAAAAAAATGTAGGATTTTTGCAATTTATAATCAAAATGAATTATAATAATGAATCTTAGAATAAAATTCCTTTGAAATATTAAATTTCAATTCTTCAAATCAATGTATGGTTTTTCAATTAAATACAACAATGAATAAAATAACTAAAACCCATGATTAAAGTTATTAAAAAATTTAGTTCCAAATTTTCTAATGTAATAAAATTCAATAAATTATGTGGGTTCTAGATTAATTGCATAGTTAATTATCAAATAAATGAAATAAAAAAATATAAAAATTTTGGTCTGCGTCACTAGTGCCTATAGGTCAAGGAGAAGGATAAAGAGTTTTTTAGGTAGGTGAGATCTCAAAAATATATTAAGATAACATCATACCCATCACCATCAAATGAAAATGGATTTATAAAGACATCAAGGATTCTCCTAAAATGATGATTCATTTAATCACGTGTTATAATACATGGGATTTAACATTTTTCCAATCCTATGATCAAGTGTATTTTCATTCGAAAAACAACCTTAAACTCATAGTTAATGATGTCGTATGACATGGCCTAATCATACCTTAATATTGGATAAGAAAGTTGAAGTGCACTGTATTGAATTTGTTGTCAATGAGGCATGATGTTGTCAAGGAATGAATGGATGGATGTCAAGGAGTTTTAATATTTGAATTACAAAGGATGTGATGGTGATGGTGATGAATGGAGAATGGCCAAAGAACTAAGACGAATGTCACTTAAGAGATTCACTAAGTGACATAGGAGATGATGGTTGAAACATTCTCTAGTTATATCAGACGATTGTAGAGATGTTCTTAATGTTTCAATACTTGTATCAAGGTGATACTAAGTGACAACACTTGAATAATTAATGATGATGGAGCTTCATTACATCGGAGGATTGTTGAGCTGATCTTTAAGTTCCAAGAACTTGTATCAAGAGGATACAATGTCACACCATTGTTTGAAGACCATGCATTGTCGTAACAATGCATGAGGAGTGGTAAATGATCCATCCACAATCACTGAGTGGATGAAGTGGTGTTAATGAAGTCCATGCACTATCACTTAGTGGATGTGAATTTGAAGATGTTCCAATTTGATCTCTGATTGGATCAATGAAGAACTTTGAAGAATTTGTTTGATTCAAGAGTTCGGTTGAAGAAGAATGGAGGATTTGTAGTGAAGAAGATGGAGAATATGTGTTAGAAGAGAATAGGTGATTGGCATTTGGCGTGTTGTATTTGGTTACTTTGTTTTTATACAAAGTACCTTGTACATACTTAAGCAAAAAAGAAGCCATCAAGGGCCAGCCTTAAGGGTTCAACCCAAGGCTCTTGTGGGACTCACGGTCACCACGCCCATGGGGATCCCATGGGGCCAGCCCATGAGGCCGGGGGCCGTGTATAAGCCCCGGGGGGCCACGCACTGATGAAGCCTGCGCAGCCTGGGCGCAGGAGCACGCCCATGAGGAAGCATGGTGGGCGCCAGTGGCGCGCCCGAGTGGCAGGGGTGGGCGCAAGAGCGCTCCCGCAGAGAGAACACGGTGCGGGGCGGCACCGAGAGGGGAGGAGATTCAACTGGTTGTTCATTGGGAGCGTAACTTTGATAAACCGTGGAAAATCCGCTCGGGAATTCGATGTGGGATGCGCTTTTTCACCCAGGATCTAATCTGAGTCGTCTGTGCGATCCCGCGTTGATCTGCGCCGCACGATCCATCTTGCCGCTACCCGATCTAATCCAGGTCGTCCGCCTTCATTAAACGCCTGATCCAACGGCTAGCGTGCATCGTCTTCCTTGAGCTCAGCCGAAGGCCACCCGCGACACTGCTTGTACCAGAGGCGCCTCTCGAAGACAGAGTTCGAGTTCCCAGCCACCATTGCCGAAGCTGAACTGTCCCTTGAGTTCGTCTCATCAAACCGAATCTATCCATGCATAAATATTGGTTTGCATGCAACAAATGGGAGAATTCAAGTTCGGCCAAAGCAACCCAAAGATGTCGAGGCCATGTGGAGTTGATGTCTTGCATGGATTGTTCTTAACAGAGGCATGTACGCGTTCAAAAACACATGCACGTAGAGGAAAATGAAAAATAAATGAACCCGCGTGCACCGAGGAGAAAGTTCAAGATTTGAAAAATATTGAAAACCCGATAATTTAGGGGATTCAAAGTTATATCTCATGCATATGGACAGAGCCGCCTCTGCCTATAAAAGGAGAGCCCGAGGCAATGGTTTTGCTTGCTGATCCTTTGAGAAACAAGAGTCCCGTGAGATCACCCTTGTGCCTCGCGAAGAAGAAGCCCCATGCAACCCACTTGTGCGGCTGAAGTTCTCAGGGCCACCCGAGGTCCTGAAGGAGTCCCCTGCGCGCGGCAGGAAGAACCTGAGCCGCATATTTTTGCGCGCTCAAGGTTGGCACCCTCACTGCCTGCGTACTTGCGCGGCAGGAGGAAGTGCACGCGGGTGTTGCACTTGCGCACCCCGCGGCCAGTGACCTTGAGTAGCGATTGCTTGCACCCATTGAACCTTGCGCGGATGTGGAAGAGAAGAGGAGGGCCGCACCCCTTGCGCGCCTCCTTTAGTGTTCGGGTGGAATAGTAGAGGAAGGCCGAGCCCTTGCACCCTTTGTGTGCCAAGTGAAGAAGAAGAACCTACGGGTGTTGTGTGTGCACCAAGTGAAGACCACACCCATTAAGTGTGTGTGAAAAGTGGGAGGACGTAGCTAAGTGTGTGCAAGAAGTGGATGGCAAGGCTTGCACCTTGTGTTTGGAAAGTGAACAAAGTGGGTGCAAACAAAATCAAGGAAGGCCGAACCTTAGTGTGTGCAAAGTTGATGTGCACACTTTGATGAAGAACAAGACTCTCACACTAAAGAACAACACATTTAAGTGTGTAACCAAAAGGAATAAAATGTGTGAAGGACAAGAAGAAGGTGTGTTCTAAAAATTGTTACACCCTTTGTGGGTTTATTGCACCAAGAAAAGAAGAAGGGGAGTGCATGCTTTCATGCATGCACGTGCACACGTGAACAAGCTCAAATCTGGTTGTGTGCATCTGAGTTGACCAAGACCGGATGTTCTTGAAGATTTTTGAGAAGCCATGCAGTCAGTGCATGAGGAAGCAGAGATGCCATGCACTCAGTGCATGAAGTCAGACTGAAGCCAGTCTGAAGATAAAGAAATCATTTGTCTAAGTTTTCAGTAGATTGAGAAGAGCCTGATCAACTGAAGTGATCAGAATTGAAGAGCAAGAACAACAGACCTTATCAGAGGTTGTTGAGGATTCTTGAAGAGAGAGGCCAGGTCATCCTTAGAAGAAGGAGATAAAGCCTGAGCAAGAAGAGAAGCCCTGTTCATCACAAGTGAGCAGAAGAAAAGAGCAAGGCCAGCAGCCTTTATCCCAGGCTGTTGAAGATACTTGAAGAAGCTTAAAGTGAAGAAGAGCTACTCGTGTGACTCGAGGAGCCAGGAGAAGCCCCCTGTGAGACTCAGGGTCGAAGAAGTCTTCAGTGGGATTCTGGAGCAGGCCAGTGGGACTCTGGTAACACTGTGGGACGCAGTATAAAGACCCTCCTGTGGGATTCAGGAGAGATACAGTGGGACTCTGTATCGACCATTGTAATACTAACAGATTATAATGGGAGAAACCATGTTGGGGAGTATAACCAACATGGAAAGGATGTTGGCCTTTGGTGCCGAACCTTGTAAATCCTTGTGTCCTGTGCCTTTACATTTACTGCATTACTCGAGGAAAGGTTGAGAGATACAAGAAGAGTGGATCGAGGCCTTAACAATCCATAGAGGTTTAATTGATAAAGAATCAATTAGTAAAAAGTTTTAAAGGGTCACTGATTCACCCCCTCCCCCTCTCAGTGATCACACTGATCTGGGAACTTCAATTGGTATCAGAGGTAGGTTTCCTCTAAAAGATCCAAGGGAGTCTTTATAAAGTGCAGATTTGAGGAAATGAGCAACTAGCCTCAAATGGAGATATCTGCCAAGACTCTGAAAAACAGAAAGAAGAAACATTCCAAGAAGTTGAAGAAAGCATTTCCTAGCTTTGATGAAGTTGGAACAATGAATGATCTTCAGAATGCACTCAAATATCTTCAGAAGACTGTCCCCATGGAAGTGGCAAAGTGTATAGCTACAGGCATCCATGATCTTCAAGAAGAAAAATTACAGCTAGAAGAAGAAGCCAATGCAATGGAAGATCGGTTGGCTAAAAGGGTTGGCATAACCAATACTCTCAGAAAGCTGGTGAAGGCTAAAGATGAAATAGTATCTCTTTGAAATGAAAGATATGAAGTCACTAATGAAGAATTGCAAAGAATCCTTTCTGAGAAAGAAATATTTATGATAATGATCAAATATGTTTTCCATGCACTGGAAAAGAGACACAAAGTGTCAATGATTGTCAAAGATGCTCAACTTGAAGACAAAGTAAAAAGGGTGAAGGATATTGACAGTTCATTGCAAGAAATGAAGAGAGTGCATGAAGACCAGATGAAACAACTGGAAGAAAAATGGGAAGGAAGGCTAAGAACTGTTGTGGATGAGAAGAACTCCCTCAACATGAAATGCTTAGAATGATAGGTGATATTGAAAAATCTGCAATCACCCAAAGCTGAAACCTCCCAGTCAGCTGATAGAAGAAATGTTGCTACACAAGTATGCATTGAGCAGGATGATTCTAAAAGAAAGACATCCTCTAATGAAAGGGCAACATCTTCTAAAAAGAAGGTACCATCCATACCATCGTGTACTCATGCTTCTAAATGTGTTTCCACAAAAAGTTCAGGATGGAAGAGTAATTATGATCAAGTATGGATGAAGAAGATGAATAAAGAGATCTCTCCTGAAACAACACATCAATTCAAGAAAACTACCCAGCAATCAGAAGGACTGAAGAGTTCAAGATTTGCGGGTCAGTGTTGGTGTTGTAATAAGTATGAGCATTGTGCAAGGGATTGTTGGTACAATCCACTGAATGTAAAAGCACAAAGGAAGACCATGCCAAGGGGGAGCAAGCCAGAAGGAAAGAATAAGCATCCACAGGTCCAAAGACATCTGTTTACTGCAAATAGATTTGGATTACTTGACAACATCTGGGATGTTTGCAAAAGTGGTCAAAAAGATACATGTCAATCTCCAACTGTATCCAGAGATAAAAAGAAGAGAAGATCACTGAACCTAGCTAAAATGGAATCCTTGGGAAGCAAGAAGAAAGTTGAAGATTCTTCCAAGAAGGTTTTGAAAAAGGAAAAGAAGTCCTTGGAGTCTAAATCCAAGAAGGGTGATGCATCCAGAAGGACCACCAAGAAAACATGATTCTACTGTGGAAAGAAAGGACACACCATGGATTTTTGTGAACAAGCCATGGAACTGAATAGAAGCAGACTGGACTCAAAAAGACAATCAATCCTGAAGAAGTAGAAGGGATTGATTGAAAATAAGTTTCCAAAGAAAGGTAGCTTAACAACATCAAAAGAACCATGTGGAATTTCCAAAACTGAGGCCTCAATTCCAAATGACTTGTTAGTCATATGGCCTAATCAGTTGAAACTTTCCAGAGAGCTGCAGAGAGCTGAAGATAAAGCACTGGAAATAGCTAAGGCAAAAGGAAAGAAAAATATTTCACATGAAGATCAAGTTATGTGTGTGAGGTGCAATCAAGCTAGACATACTAGTGATAAATGCATGATATTCATTCCAGCTCAGAAGGGATTCTTCAAAAGAATGAAGATTGCACCAGGAGACTCTAGTGCTCAGAAGGCACATAGAAATAGAGGAGTCACACACAAAGAAGTTAAAGAGGTGTTGAGATCCACACTAGCACAAACATCATTGAAGATCAAATGTGCAAGTGTGAAGAATGGTGAAAATGGGACATCTCGGTTGAGAGAATCTTCTCAACCTTGTTGTTCACATTGATGAACCAAGGAGGTTCCATCTTATTCCCTAACCACTTGTATTTACATGTGCTAACATTTCAGGGAATTGAAGATGATGATCATTCTCATCTGGAGAGTGGTTTGGACAGAATGGAGTGCACCCCTTGAGGGGGAGCCAATCTGTAGAAGATGGGATTCTGAGATTTAATACCATCTTGAGAAAAGTGAAGGTATTCCAATCATACTTTGATCCCTTGTTTCTTAATTGTATTCATCATGACAATTAAGGGGGAGTATTGATTGAAGACAAATGGTTGAAAGGGGAAGCTTTATCTTTGCACTGAACTTTCTAATGAGTTTTATGAAGTATGTGCAGGATTTAGCAATTCATTGATATATCTGAAAATTTTCAAACCCCTTGATGCATGATCTCACATGTACAGTGAATTTTGGACAGCATTGAGTTCCTTGGTTACATCACTCTTGTTTTCTACACCAGGTTAGCCCACGTAGACTTAGAGTTGATCTACTAAAGGTTCTTTTCTAAAGAGAACATGTGACATCATCCCTCTCTAGTGATTTTGAAGAAAATTCTTTTATAAGGGAGGAAGAGATTTTTGAATGTGAACCACACCGCATCTTTGCATTTGATTTCCAATAAGGGGGAGAAAAGATTGGCACACATATTGACCCATTCATATGTGCTGAAGAAGTGTATTGACAAAAAATAAAAAGGGGGAGATTGAAGTGCACTGTGTTGCATTTGTTGTCAATGAGGCATGATGTTGTCAAGGAATGAATGGATGGATGTCAAGGAGTTTCAATATGTGAATTACAAAGGATGTGAGAGTGATGGTGATGAATGGAGAATGGCAAAAGAACTAAGAAGAATGTCACTTAGGAGATTCACTAAGTGACATAGGAGATGATGGTTGAAACATTCTCTAGTTATATCAGACGATTGTAGAGTTGTTCTTAATGTTTCAATACTTGTATCAAGGTGATACTAAGTGACAACACTTGAAGAATGAATGATGATGGAGCTTCATTACATCAAATGATTGTTGAGCTGATCTTTAAGTTCCAAGAACTTGTATCAAGAGGATACAATGTCACACCATTGTTTGAAGACCATGCATGAGGAGTGGTAAATGATCCATCCACAATCACTGAGTGGATGAAGTAGTGTTAATGAAGTCCATGCACCATCACTTAGTGGATGTGAATTTGAAGATGTTCCAATTTGATCTCTGATTGGATCAATGAAGAACTTTGAAGAATTTGTTTGATTCAAGAGTTCGTTTGAAGAAGAATGGAGGATTTGTAGTGAAGAAGATGGAGAATATGTGTTAGAAGAGAAGAGGTGATTGGCATTTGGCATGTTGTATTTGGTTACTTTGTTTTTATACAAAGTACCTTGTACATACTTAAGCAAAAAAGAAGCCGTCAAGGGCCAGCCTTAAGGGTTCGACCCAAGGCTCTTGTGGGACTCACGGTCACCACGCCCATGGGGATCCCATAGGGCCAGCCCATGAGGCCGGGGGCCGTGTATAAGCCTCGAGGGGGCACGCGGTGATGAAGCCCGCACAGCCTGGGCGCAGGAGCGCGCCCGTGAGGAAGCATGGTGGGCGCCAGTGGCGCGCCTGAGTGGCAGGGGTGGGTGCAAGAGCGTGCCCGCAGAGAGAACACGGTGCGGGGTGGCACCGAGAGGGGAGGAGATTCAATTGGCCGTTCATTGGGAGCAGAACTTTGATAAACCGCGAAAAATCCGCTCGGTAATTTGATGTGGGACGCGCTTTTTCACCCAGGATATAATCTGAGCCGTCTGTGCGATCCCGCGTCGATCTGCGCCGCACGATCCATCTTGCCGCTGCCCGATCTAATCTAGGTCGTCCGCCTTCATTAAACGCCCGAT
Organism: Viscum album; assembly: GCA_963277665.1. Taxonomy (NCBI): domain Eukaryota; kingdom Viridiplantae; phylum Streptophyta; class Magnoliopsida; order Santalales; family Viscaceae; genus Viscum; species Viscum album. The sequence goes on along the minus strand of OY728123.1, from coordinate 2,065,568,374 downwards.
CCAATGGCTAGCGTGCATCGTCTTCCTCAAGATCAGCCGAAGGCCACCCGCGACGCTGCTTGTACCAGAGGCGCCTCCTGAAGACGGAGTTCGAGTTCCCGGCCACCATTACCGAAGCTGAAGTGTCCGTTGAGTTCGTCTCATCAAAACGAATCTATCCATGCAAAAATATTGGTTTGCATGCAACAAATGGGAGAATTCAAGTTCGGCCGAAGCAACCCAAAGATGCCGAGGCCATGTGGAGTTGATGTCTTGCATGGATTGTGCTTAACAGAGGCATGTATGCGTTCAAAAACACATGCACGTAGAGGAAAATGAAAAAGAAAGGATCCCATGTGCACTGAGGAGAAAGTTCAAGATTTGAAAAATCTTGAAAACCTGATAATTTCGGGGATTCAAAGTTATATCTCACAAGGATGGACAGAGCCGCCTATGCCTATAAAAGGACAGCCCGAGGCAATGGTTTTGCTTGCTGATCCTTTGAGAAACGAGAGTCCCATGAGAGCACCCTTGTGCCTCGCAAAGAAGAAGCCCCGCGCAACCCACTTGTGCGGCTGAAGTTCTCAGGGCCACTCGAGGTCCTGAAGGAGTCCCCTGTACGCGGCAGGAAGAACCCAAGACGCATCTTTTTGCATGCTCAAGGCTGGCACCCTCACTGCCTACGTACTTGCGCGGCAGGAGGAAGTGCACGCGGGTGTTGCACTTGCGCACCCTGCGGCCAGTGACCTTGTGCGGCACTTGCTTGAACCCATTGAACCTTGCGCGGCTGTGGAAGAGAAGAGGAGGGCCGCACCCCTTACGTTCCTCCTTTAGTGTTCGGGTGGAATAGTAGAGGAAGGCCGAGCCCTTGTACCCTTTGTGTGCCAAGTGAAGAAGAAGAACCTACGGGTGCTGTGTGTGCACCAAGTGAAGACCACACCCATTAAGTGTGTGTGAAAAGTGGGAGGCCGTAGCTAAGTGTGTGCAAGAAGTGGAAGGCAAGGCTTGCACCTTGTGTTTGCAAAGTGAACAATGTGGGTGAAAACAAAATCAAGGAAGGCCAAACCTTAGTGTGTGCAAAGTTGATGTGCACACTTTGAAGAAGAAAAAGACTCTCACACTAAAGAACAACACATTTAAGTGTGTAACCAAAAGGAATAAAATGTGTGAAGGACAAGAAGAAGGTGTGTGCTAAAAAGTGTCACACCCTTTGTGGGTTTATTTCACCAAGAAAAGAAGAAGGGGAGTGCATGCTTGCATGCATGCACGTGCACACGTGAACAAGCTCAAATATGGTTGTGTGCATCTGAGTTGACCAAGACCGGAAGTTCTTGAAGATTTTTGAGAAGCCATGCATTCAGTGCATGAGGAAGCAGAGATTCCATGCACTCAGTGCATGAAGTCAGACTGAAGCCAGACTGAAGATAAAGAAATCATTTTTCTGAGTTTTCAGTAGATTGAGAAGAGCCTGATCAACTGAAGTGTTCAGAAGTGAAGAGCAAGGCCAACAGACCTTATAAGAGGCTGTTGAGGATTCTTGAAGAGAGAGACCAGGTCATCCTTAGAAGAAGGAGATAAAGCCTGAGCAAGAAGAGAAGCCATGTTCATCACAAGTGAGCAGAAGAAAAGAGAAAGGCCAACAGCCTTTATCCTAGGCTGTTGAAGATACTTGAAGAAGCTTAAAGTGAAGAAGAGCTACTCGTGTGACTCGAGGATCCAGGAGAAGCCCCCTGTGAGACTCAGGGTGGAAGAAGTCTTCAGTGAAATTTTGGAGCAGGCCAGTGGGACTCTGGTAACACTGTGGGACGCAGTATAAAGACCCTCCTGTGGGACTCAGGAGAGATTCAGTGGGACTCTGTATTGACCATTGTAATACTAACAGATTATAATGGGAGAAACCATGTTGGGGCGTATAACCAACATGGAAAGGACGTAGGCCTTTGGTGCCGAACCTTGTAAATCCTTGTGTCCTGTGGCTTTACATTTACTACATTACTCGAGGAAAGGCTGAGAGATACAAGAAGAGTGGATCGAGGCCTTAACAAGCCATAGAGGTTTAATTGATAAAGAATCATTTAGTAAAAAGTTTTAAAGGATCACTAATTCACCCCCTCCCCCTCTCAGTGATCACACTGATCTGGGAACTTCAAAAGTGTATCATAATACACTTCAATTCTACTATATGATTGAAGTGGGTATAGGTATAAATTTTCCCTATGGTTCCCTTATATCGTACCTTACAATGGGAATATGGAATATATCACATGCATCACATAAATGTATATTTAAGGAATATATATCCTTTACATATGTCTCACCAAACACTCAACTTTACATAATTCTATAAATTCCATGAAAAACACTCTAAACTATTATATGTTATTATGGTTTTAATCTTTTTATTTTATACTATAGTTTTCAAATTAGTAAAAGTTTTAACATACGAGATTTATGCTTATGTACAGCCTTAATTATTATTATTTTGAGTTTTCATCTGTTAATGTGAGAACATAGTACCCCCCAAGATATGTTACCTAAGAAGATATTTATAAATTTGAATGCACATAATCAAGAGGGTGCTTACTTTAAAATTTTGAACAATTAAAACTAACCCTTTTAACATTCATTAACACACAATATTCAAAAAATGGAAGATTTATTAGTATAATACTTGTAGATATTTTCTATTCCTTTAATTATAACATTTCCTAATCTCTTATTTCATTTAAAATTTTGGTTATTATCTACACTATAGGAGGTTGCTTTGTGCTTAAATTGAGTTTTTCTATATAAAATTCATAATAAATTGGTAAGATTGCATTTTATTATAGTGAGGTAACCTCTATAAAACATCGCACAACCAACTTAAGACCTGTAGAAATAACCACTATAGTTTAACATTCCAAAATATGTGGTGTCTTGATCCCCTCCCTCCAAAGGTACCCCTCTTGGTCCAGCAATGGATAAAGGGAGATAATGACCCCTGAGTCCCACCTCCAGTGGGCCTCAAGTTATAAACTAACAGCAACAGTATAAATAAGGTTACACATATGGGAATTAGTACCATAAATATAAATAAAATTAGGATTGGAAGATATGATATTAATGACCAAAAAGTCTTTATAATGCATTTAATGTCATATGAATATAATGAATGTCTCCAAGTAAAATATCAAAAATGATCTTATGGAAGAAAATCAATAACAACACCAATGACTAAGATAGTAATGTCCAACTTAATCCTTGAATTAATAATAGAAAACTAAAGAACATTTTATATATATGTAGGGTAATAATACATGTGTATTCAGTAGGATCATACCAAAATTCTCTTATGCACATGTGAAAAGAGCATATTATTGCACCAGTGAGAAAACAGTAGAACCAGCAACACCTAAATGGGTTAACTAACCAATTTCTTCCTTACAAAGGCACACTCACAAAATAACACATCCAAGAATAATAACATAATAATAATCATATCGATAAAAGGATGCCGCATACAAATTTACCACTAGTGTGCCGCTCTCACACCCCAACATCATATGTCATGGAACTCTCATCTCTTATGTATAGTAATCCAACCTGAAGACACATAAGACATCAAATCACATATCGTCTGAAGACACCTAGGTCTTCACATCACATCTTTCCCTAAGACACTTGGGAATCACATCATATCTCACCCGAAGACACCTGGTCCATCACATCACATCTCAACCACTTCTATAAAAAAATTATAAGGTATCATGAACATGAAGGACATCAACCTTATCCCCTCCTTTTACATGTACAACTCCCACTATGAACCCAATCATCCTCTTATAAAATGAAACCACATGTGCACTATAATCTATAATTCATCACAGCCTATGCATAAGAACCTCTCCTGGAAGAGAGAGCAGAGAATAGGGGATATCCATACATCTATCCTCACCATTTGAATGTTAGGAAAAACACCCCCCAAAAAATTTTGGTTTTGACATATAGTGCTCGATGTGGGTGGGTGTGCATATAAAAATCACAATGAAAATACAATATATAATAGTTACACACAATCCCAACCTATGGGTTCACATAACCAAAACCACAAAACTACCACAACCTTCACATCACCACTATCACGTGTCAACATCACTGCTAAAACTAAATGAATAACACCACATTAGAAATCCAAAAGATAAAATCCGCATTCCACCTTTATTTTGAAGTTAATAAAATGTATATATCTTTACATTATCAAAAAACTTTATTTATCAATCTGATTCATTTCATATTAAACAACAATATATTTAACCACACTTCCTATTTTAGTTTAAGAATTCTTTATTCATTCCAACATATGAAATTATATTTCATATTAACACAACACCTTCATTTATTTTTCAATTATTTGAAACCAAAAACTACACATCAATTTCATAGTTATCATTTAACCAATTCAGTTACCAAATAGTTTCACAACCATTTTCATGTTTCTATATTCAAATTAAAAATAATAATCCCATTTACTATTTATTATTTTAATCCCCAAACATTTCCATATTAATAAGGTTTCTATTTCAATAATTTTATATCAATAAGGAAAGTAGCACAACATAAACACAACACACAACAACCCATCCTCCTCATGAAAACAAGACCCACCTTGTCACCATTCCACATCACAAACAATCCCTCATCACAAATTCTATATATGATAACAACTGCATCTTAACAAAAATTTCACATCATAACCAAACACAAAAATCACTTTTAACATCTCTCAAAAAGGTCTTTCATCACATTCACCTCTTTACTTTCAAGGGAATTATCAGAGAAACCAATATTTTCCATGGGAAACCAATTCATTAGTAAAATATACATTTTTAGTTAAAATAATTCATGGGTATATAAAACAATCACAAAACACAATCAAGGCTCCCAAAAATCTCAATTTTCATCATGGGAATCATGCATGGATAATCTATTAAAAAATATCACAAAATAAGAAAAATCATGTGAGAACCCCCTTTCATGAAAAAAATATTTATTATCTCATGTGATAATCACTTTCTATTTCTAGTATAATATTTTGATTATCTAATTTTACAAAATATGGGATAATAAGAATAATGACTCTTTATGCATGTGATAATATTTTCTAGGGATTCAACTATCACAATCATGAATAAATTTGGTAAAATATAGGTGAAACTCATCATCCCCTTCAATTTCAGTTAACTAATTAATTATATTCGTTAAGATGGTGCATACCATCTTCCCAAAAGGTAAAAAAAATCATGATCCATACAGCATGTAAAAATAGAATAAATATGAATGATCCCCTACCTAGTGATGGTATTGGACTCATGTTTCACACAAAGGATAGAGGAGAGAGGGAGAGGGGTACTCAACCTTCCTAAATCTAGAATTCACAACCAAGGGGGGCTCACACTCGATGAAAAATACTTATAAGAATCTAAGGAAGGGGTTTGATCATCCAAACATTAGAAAATTAAAAACATTATAGGTGTAGGTTCATGCATTTTTTAAATAATAAAATAAATGTGTTCTAGAAAATATAGCATTGAAACCCCTATTAATTTTCCCAATAATTTTTAGATTAGAACATAATTATGGATTTAACAAAAAAAAATTCAAAAAAGGATTTATAAATTACTAAATGAGTCAAAATAATATTTCCCATTATTTTAGGATTTTTAAAATCATTGAAATATGGTACATGAGGGTTGAAAATAAAAACGATGAAGAAAAACCTAAAAATTGGGTAAAAATCATTACCCATAAACAGGAGATACAAGTTGCGTAAGTGTAACTCATTTTACCCTTACAAAATATCTTATAAAGTCTCATGTAAGGGTAACTCTAGCTTACCCTTAAATAATCTTTTAAAAACTCGGATGAGACATATGTACGATTTCTAAAACTTATTTGACCCTTACGCGAATACCCTTATACAACTCCACCCTCACACAAATACCCTTACACAACCTTTAGGATTTTAGTGTTTCCTTTACGCAGCTACGAAGATATGTTTAGACATTTCATGGGAACATCCCCTTACCCTTATGCATGGTGAGGAATACACTTATGTGGGAATTGAAAACTTTTCAGTACTGTTTCAGAGGATTCAGAAATAATCCCATACCCTTATGCGGCATAAGGAAAGAAGACCATTCCTATACATGTTGCTTAAAAACCATATCTTACCATTATATAGAAATTATAAACTCCCCTTTACCTTTACACAAGACATTAAACACAATTCATAACCTTATGTAACATCAATTTCTTGTGTAAGGTTAATATTTCGTCAAAAATATTATATTTTTAATTAAAATAATATATAAATAATTAAGAAAAGGGTTTATCATTTCTTCTAAAATTATAAAATACATCCAATAACTTTAGAATAATTTTAAAATATTCTAAATTAATTTCCAAATAAAATATTAATAATTTAAAATTACTTCCATAATTTTTAAAACCTTTTTAAAACTACTTTATAAATTTAAAAATACTTTTAAAACAACTTTTAGAGTTTAAGAAACTGCTCTTGAACCACCAGACATGCCAGAATAAAAAAGGAAGGCATGAGAATATTTTTAACTCTTACAAATGAGGTTTCTTTTCTATTTTTGAACCACCTAATATAATTTAATATTATAAATTTTTTATCATGAACCCCTAACATAACATAATTTATATTTATGGTTTTATAATTTTCTTATTTCTTAAAATCATATTTTCATCCCCACCTTCCCTAATTTCAGAAAAATACACTTTCTTATGGCACATATGAAATGAATAGTTAAATTTTAGAACTCAGTATAAAATTATATATTTTCTATATATACTCAAGAAATCAATACTATAATATGCATGCTCAAACACTAAGGAATATTCTAGGCCTTCTTTAGAATTATCAAGATAAATTTTTATTAGGAAAATTTCATTTTATGTGACCTATTATATTCTGTTTCTAGAATATAATTACCCTAACATTATACTTTGACATACTTATTTTATTATAATTATTATCATTCCCCATGTATATATGATCACTTATCCCTCTAACATTAAGACCGTCACCCTCATATTTGATTGTATTTTCATTTAAAGAACCCTAGACAACAAAGAAAATTTAATCTTCTATAGGTTAAAATATTCATTTAAACACATCATTATATCTATTAATGTAACATATGAATTTATTGATTAATAAAAAATAATTATGATTTGAACCTCATCATATAATTAAACATCAATGACAGATAGGTCTAACAAAATTTTATTAAATTGATCAATGTGAGTTTCACATCACATTTTAAATGTATACAATTTAATTTTCATATATATCCTATCAACAAATAATTACTTCATATACAAATGTTATAATTAAATTAATAATAGAAATAATCCATCATTTAGAAACATTACACAATATTTTATCTCCTAAAAATAATAATGAAAACATATAAGATAAATAATCAATATAAAAGGTAACCCCTAACCCTTGGAGTTTTTTAGTTACCTTTTTTGAACTATATATGGAATCATGAAACCCTATTTCACAAACATGGAACAAATTTCAATTTATTAGAGGTTAAATTCATTATCAAAATGGATATTTTATATATGAAACATTTTATAAACAATTAGAATCATAAAATTTTTCTCTTATACCAAATGTAGTGGTTTAGGAATAGGGATCCACCAACTCATTCTAATGGATTCATTTTAGGACATAGTTTCATTTTTATGAAGTAGTTTGAATAAACCTTTTAATAAAATATTATATAAAAATAACAAGATAAATACATAAAAATATATTCATTTGTTATATTGATCATGAAACCAAAAAGAAGATGAAAGTAAACAAAAGTACAAAATGCATGTGAATTATATAATTTCCAGGAAATGATTTTTTAGACCCATGTGAATGATACAAATACCATGAAATTATTTTTAAATATGAAAACAAAATAAAAAATTAAATAAAAAGGGAAATATTAAAAGGAATAATTATTTGAATCAATGGCCTAATTAAACCAGTTTGGAAAAGTTTCACACAGAACACTTACTTGTGCACATTATGAAATATTACAAGGAAATTAGAAAAGTGAAATAATAAATCTTATAGAGTTAAATTTTCCATATCGTTTAAACTAATCCAAGTCACTATCAATTTACTTCAATATAATATTCATAGGTCACAAACCATCACCATCTTCATTATATCTTTATCATGGATCTCCAAAGATCATTACAACACTATGAGAACAAGTGGAAACATAAGCCATGAAGAGAGTAGTTGAAAGGTCTTAGTTATAATATTTTAGTTGGTGCCCTAGAACCAAATTTTTTGTACTTTATGACAACCTATATTAATTGTTTCTAATGTTAATAAACTCTTTATAAAATAAAGGTTGTTATTATACTTAAAATTATATGTTATAATGTCCTAAGAGTAGCTACCACACTGAAAGATCATAGTAGTTCCCCACTATGATGAGAACCTAGAAGTGCCACAAAATTATTATAAAATATATCATATATAGACATATGAAATAATTTTAGGGGAATAAATTATATAGCCTATCAAGGTTGGATACTCATTGGAATTTTAGTCACATTCTCAAGGTATATGCCCTTAGTAATATACAGTGTAGGATATTCTAAGAACGAGACTCACCAGTAGGAAATCCACATTTGTACATATCATCGGATGTTCCTATTTGTGGACATGTATATTAATATTTATACTTTAATATTATTATTAATTAGTATTATAGGTCATGTAATTTTATGTATTGATAAAAATTATGATTACATATGTTTGCGATGAGGTAGGATATGTTGAGTGTGTCTTGGGTAATATTTCATTACTGAATAATACAAGAAAGGATTTATCCCTTTTGTTATTTAATAGAATTTTATATCTTAGGCCCTTTGATGTAAATTATATAGCCTAAATAAATCCATGTAAACTATGTTCTATAGGAAAGTTTGATTTTTGGAAAAGTAAAAGAAAGATAAATCAAACACATTGGTTGATGGAACCAGCATGAAAACTATTTGATTAGAGATTTAACAATAAAAGGGATTATATTATACAGTAAGAATATGTATGAGATATTATTTCATTGCAACATTAACTTATTTCTATATGGGTTCCTTGTCATGTTACTAGACGCTAACATCAGACTTCAGGGTGCTTCACCTAATGTCACTGTGAAAGAGGCTTAGAGGGTCACACACTGAGTGTATCCCGAATCTTAGTTAAATTATTATTTATTATTTAATAAGTCTAATAAATAATATTCAAGTGTGTAGTTTAATAATGATTCATTTTTTCTTGATCACATATATTTCATCACCAATTATTTGGTATAATATTATATGAGTATAATATTTAATAAATATTCATTTGTTGTTTATTGAATATAATATTTATTTATTTATTTGAAAATAAAGCAGTGGTATTTATTTATTAAATAAATGATCATTTTTCAAGTCCAGATAAACTTTATTGAGGAAAGGCAGACCAATTTTAATGGTCCAGTAAGAAATAATATATATTGAATATTATTTGAATAATTAATATTTAATTTAATTCCTGAGTTTAGTATGTGCTAAGAAATAATGATAAAATTATTATTATTATAAACATGGAGTTTTTTAGGGATTACATAAATAATAAAGGGTGTATGTGAAATTGTTATTTTCTAAACCTAGCAAGTGTATAAACATAATTATATTATTTTCTTCAGAGGCAATTCATTTTGTGTTGTGAACAATGAAATCCAGATAGAATCCCATAAAACTTTAGAGAGATACCTCTCCAAGAACAGTCTCAATAATGGAGAGCGATCTTCCTCCACCTTCCACTCTCGAGTCTAGAGAGAGATCAAAGTGAATCCTTTGGAAGTGATTCTTAGTCCGATCAGTTACATTGACTGTGGAATTTATTGTCATGTAAATCTCATATTAATCATCAATCATAACAAAAATCAATGTTGGGAATTCCCTATTTGACGCTTTCACTACTACAGGAACCTACAAGTGGTATCATAAGGGTCACATATTATTTATAATTATTTAAATATCATTGATTGATTTATGAATTTTTCATTAGTTTTCAATTCTAGTTTAATCATTATTTAATATGAATTGTGAGATTTTATTTATTACTATTCATTTATCATAAAAATAATGAAATAAATTAATTTTATAAACAAAATAAATTTGAAGATCTCATCCTGAGGTGCCAAGGAATCTGGTTAGATAACACAAGATCACAAGTCGTGAAACCCAAAGGTACATGTAGTGTACTAGTGTTTTATGCACCATGAATTAATTCAAAATTAATTCAAGCCATGTGTAATTATTACATGCATTGAATGTAATTATACACTACGTATTGATTGGGTCAGTCTGGTGCACGGTCAGCTAGAGTACACACCGTGTAACTTCCATACATGGAATGTAGTCCCTTAGTCACAGACGGGTCATGTATCCTCTTACACGGCCTACATGGCTAGTGATCGTGTAACTTGGAGACCACACACTGTGCATCCCATGTACATGTCGTGTACTCCAAAATTTTTTGTGGCATGGTTACACATCAATTCGCTTGGTGTGTGTCGTGAATAGATAGTGATAATAATACACGTCATGTAAATTGCAATATACATGTCATACACTTTGACCAAATAACACAGAATTAAAAATTAATCACATACATAGTCAAAAACTTATCAACATGTGTTTTGTATAGTCATTAAGTTGATAGTACACTCCATGTGATGATTTTTTATATATATAAGTATAATTAATTTATGTGTAGTGTTCATATCTACATATCATGTATAAGTCATATTACACTTAAAAATCTATGCACATTGAAGCATTACATGATACGTAAATACCATGTGTTCCATGTGGTAATTAATTTGATAGTACACGTCATGAAATTACATGATATATCATGTATTACATATGTATCAAGAGTAAACAGTATACAAGTATAATACTTGTTGGGTAGTTTTGGACGGATACTCACCATGTTTCCTCTAAGGTACATTTTTGTACATAGGTAATTTTAAATAAATTTATTTAATTTGTTTCAAATTATAATGGATGAGAATCTCAAGTAAATTTGGATGAGAATTAAGATAAAATAATTGATTAATTAAATAATATAATTAATTTATTTGAGCATGATTTATCTTAAATAATAACGATTATAATTGAATGTTAATTTTATTAAATGTGTAATTTATTGCATGAATGTGAATGATCGGGAGCTTATAAAAGACATTTTTAATTTATTTTATTCTTTTAATTTATTATTAAATTAAATATTTGGACTACATTTCATCCCTCCCCTTATTATTTAATGGTTTTTGTGCCCATGGTTTCCATTATATAAACTCCTTAACCAATCCTTTGGTTCCCTCACCTACATGTGAGTAAAATCATATATAATGGATGCATCTCCCAAGCTAGTGTAGGTGGTTCATGTTTAGAGCCAAGTCTAAACTAGTCCATGAGAGATACATAGGTAGATGGGTGGAAATCTACCACAAGAAACATACATGGTTCAAGGTGTTTTTCTCCTAGGTCAATAGTCATTTTATCATCCACTAGATAAACTTACCATTAGTAAAATATCATGGTCATACCACTTTGTTATTTTATTTTTTTCAAGTTGCATATTTATTACATTATAGATGTTTTGTCTCAATCACATGAATTAATGAATTAATAAGTATGCAAGATAGAACTAAAATAAATTAGATTATGGACAAATATTATCTAAGACATGGTTAATAACTTAAGTAAATCCACTAAATATTAACAAGAATGTAATAAATATAATAATTATTAGGGAATTCTAATTTTAAGTTTTAGGTTGACTTAGTTCACATCAAGGGTTGATAGCTAAATTAGAAACTTGTTTAACTAAGAGGAAAATGTTGAGAGAATATAGTTTAAGGATTTCAGGATTGGGGATTCCACTCAATAGATCAAGAAAATATGAATTAATGCAGTTGGAATTTAGAATTCCTACCTAAACCCCTTCAAATTGCTTCATAGGATAAAAGTCAGGGTGAGACGAAGGGGAATACATATCCTTGACACTATGAATTTCCAAACAAAGGGATATTATAAAGCCAATGGTTAGGTATATTGGGTTTCGATAAAATAGTGGGAGATTAATAAATATAATACTTATTTATTTGTCTAAATTTTATCAGATAAAGTACTAAAACTCTAAACATTTTATTTATAGAAATAATAATAAAAATGACTTCAAACATATCATTGTGACCTATAATTTTGAAGGATAGTCTTCTTACCAGTACAAATTTCCATTAATGGTAAAGGATATTATGCGTTATACCGTGCCAAGAAAAGAAAATTTTATTTATTGGAAGAACTATTCTTGAAACACCTAGTAATGAGGCTAGTGTCGAAGAGTTATCTATCTATGAGAAACATTTGAATGATTCCAAAGTTGTTTAGTGTTCCATTCTATCATTTATGACCAATGATCTTTTGAAGCAACATGATGACATAGATGCATATAGTGTGATATCTCACCTTCAGGATCTCTATCAAGATAAGGATATATAAGAGAGATATAAGATATCCAATGCTCTATTTACAACTAATCTTAGAGAATCAATGTCAGTTTGGCCTCATGTATTCGATCTTATTAGAAACATATAATTCTTAGACATATTAGGGATTAAATTCCCAAATGATTTTTGCACAGATCTCACAATTTCTTCACTACCCAAGACCTTCTCCAGTTTTATTGTTAATTATAACATGATAAATAATTAAAATATTCTTTTGGAATATCTTACTCTAATTCTTCAAGTGGAAAAGGACATGGGGCATGACAAACCTACAGTCTTTGTTGTGAATAAGAAAAGGAAGAAGAAAGAAAAGGGGGCCAAGAATCATAATAAGTCTAAATCTCTAGGTCACCATCCTTCCAAGAAGGGGAACATCCAGAATCAGGGTAAGGAAAATGTGGTAGTATGTTTTGAATATGGAAAGCAATCCCACTAGAAGAGGAACTACACCCAGGAACAAGGGGAAGCTAAAATTGAATTCGTTATCGAGTGTAATATTTCAATATCTACACATTGGGTATTAGATATAGCTTGTGGTGATAAAATATGTATCAAAATATAGGAACCATGTAGATTCCAAAATATTTTTATAGGAGAGGTCAATTTGGGAGCTTCCAATGGTTCTAGTTTCTCTAGCCATTAGTGACTACCACCTTTCATTGTCAATAATATTGATATTGGTTTTAAGGTATTGTTATTATGTATCAACTATTATCAAGAACATAATTTCTATATCATTCTTAGATAAAGATGGTTTTATTTTCATGTTTGGAAATAATTTTTTTTCTTTTACAAAAGACAACATATTTCATGGTATGGTGCATTTAAATAATGGGATTTATGTATTAAATTATAAAGACCAAGTATTAGTAATATATAATAAATCATGTTTACACAAATCATATAACCCTCATCTATGGAATCACCATCCTGATCATGTAAATGTGAAGCATTTGAAAATGCTCTACCAAGATGGATATTTAGACTCTTTTGATCTAAAAACACTTCAAATATGTCATTCTTATTTAAAAGGGAAAATAACCAAACCGCCATCTAGTGGATAGGGTGAAAGGACCAAAAATATTTTAGGATTGGTACACACTAATGTGTGTTGAATATTTCTAGTAGAAGTTATAGGTGGTTATTATTACTTCATAACTTTTACTAATGACTTGAGTAGATATGGCTATATATATTTGATGAGGTATAAGTCTGAGTCCTTTGAGAAATTAAAAGAATTCAAGAATGAAGTAGATAATCAACTTGGAAAGAAGATAAAGAAGCTTTGATTGGATCGAGGTGGTGAATATATTAAATAGAATTTTATTGAAATTTTATAGAAGTTTAGGATTATATATCAACTCATTCCACCTTACACACCATATTGGAATGGTGTTAATAAAAGGAGGAACTGTACCTTGATAAACATGGTAAGATCGAGAATGATCATGTAGATAATCCATTATCCTTTTGGGAATATGCATTATAAAACAAAACATACACACTAAACTGAGTAAAAACTAAACAAAAAATGAAATTTTGTTCAAGTTATAGAGTGGAAAGAATCTTGTTTTTTCACATAAGCGTGTATTGGGTTATGAGACATTTGTTAAGGCCTTGTCAAGAAACAAACTATTACCCTAGGGAGAAAGTGTATATTTATAGGATATCCTAAGGAAAAAAAGGGATACTACCTATAAAATCTCTTAGACAAGAAATTTATTGTCTCCAGACAAACTATATTTCTTGAGAGGGAACACATACTCAAAAATGATAGTGGGAGAAAGATTGACTTTGATGGAGGTGATGATCAAGATACACAAGAGTTGGTATAGGAAAATATTCCTTAGGTTTCAATGGAAGATGTACTTCTTGAAATATAAGTACTGTGTAGGAGCACTAGAGAGGTAAGAGAACCATAGAGATATGGTTTTATAGTCATCAAATATGGAGACTCATTATTGGTTGAAAATTATGAACCTATATCCTACAAAGAGGTAGTAGATAGGTTAGAATTTTTAATATGGAAAGAATCCATGAATTTTGAAATGGATTCTTTGTATCATAACCAAGTTTTGGTTATAGTTGATGCACCAGATGATGTAAATACCATAGTGTGCAAATGGGTAGTCAAGAGAAAATTGTACAAGGAAGGTAAGGTAAATACCTATAAAGAAAGGCTTGTGGATAAAGGATTTAAACGAAATCAATGAATTTACTATGATGAAACCTTTTCCCTAGTTTCCATATTTAAATATATCAAGATTCTACTTCTTATATAATCTTACCATGACTATGAAATTTGGAATATGAATGTCAAAACTACTTAACATAATAGGAACCTTCAAGAAAATGTCGATATGAACAATCAGAAGGGTTTATGAATCTAAGTGATATAAAAAAGATTTTTAAGTTGAAAAATCAATTTATGGATTGAAGTAAGCATCAAGTCCATAGAACATTCAGTTTGATGAATATATAAAAGAATTTGGTTTCATTAAGAAAAAATGTGAGCCATGTGTTTACAATAGGTTTAGTGGTGTTGAGTCAATAAGGTTACCTTATGAATTTTCCATTCCCCTATATTTTCAAAATCACAAACACTTTATCTTAAGGAAAATCACATTTCCCTAAGGATTATTTTCTTAAGGAAAGTTTCCCTTCTCTAAGGAAAATGTTATCCTTACCTTTTTTTTTCATTTTCTCATTTTATGATCTCTCTAAATCAAACTCATTTTATTTTTAAGTCAAAAATTCAGATTTGTATAAAAAATCTAGAAATCTTATAATTCCTTAGATATAGAGTGTTCTATTTTTAGACTTTAAATTCTCTGAAATTTAGACTTAGAATTCTTTGAAATTCAGACTCCAAATTCTCTGAAATTCAGAATCTGAATTATCTAAAATTTAGACTCTGACGTCTCTGAAATTCAGACTCCAAAGTCTCTGAAATTCAGTCTCCGAGTTCTCTGAAATTCAGACTCTGAATTCTCTGAAATTCAGACTCTGAATTCCTTGAAATTCGGACTCTGAATTCTTTGTAATTCAGACTCCGAATTCCTCATAATTCAGACTCCGAATTCCCCAGAATTCTGACTCCGAATTCCTTATAATTCACACTCCAAATTCCTTTGAATTCCAACTCCAAATTCTTTAGAATTCCAGCTCTGAATTCCTTAGAATTCCACTCCAAATTCCTCTGAATTCATACTCCGAATTCCTCCGAATTTAGAATCTGAATTTTTCAAAGTCCAGACTCTAAATTCCTTAGAATTATGATTCTGAATTCCTCATAATTCAGATTCCGAATTACTCAAAATTCAAACTCTTAATTCATTGGAATTCATATTCCGGAATCTATAGATTTCAGATTCTGAATTCTTTGTAAAACAAAATCTGAATATTCATGTTTTATAGAATCTGATTGTTTATATGATTAGACTCCAAAAGTTTATTTTTCCTTAGACTCTAGATTTTTATATTTGGTTAAGCCAATCCATTTGCCTAACACATATTATTATTATAAAATGATGTCGTGCAATCTATTTCTAACCAACTCTTAGTTGAGTGAAACGTGTACAAGTCCCTATGAGATTCAAGAAAAAATATAACCATTGGAGGAGGGAGCCAACCATTGGAGTTGTTCCTATAAATAGGATCTCATTTGAACAAGATCAATAATTTTTTCATCAATCTAGAGATTACATGTTGTGAAGTTATCTCTATAGAGAGAGGGTCTCATGCTTTGTGTGGATCTAAACATCTTGTCAACTTGCTTCGTGCGACTCCTATTTTTTTTAGTACAATCGAGGGCTTCTAGGGATATGAAGACAGAGGTTTAAACTACCTTAAAGTTTGAGGACTTTTGGGTATAGGAAGACAGAGGTGCTGACTACCTTAAAGATCATGGGCTTCCAGGGACAGTGAGATAGATTTTGATATTCCTATCAAGGGATTACCCTGGTTTGGGTAAGACAAAATTTTTTGAAATTATAAATCATGGGACATTTATCCAAGGTTTTTGTATACCCTACTCTTTGGGTTAAAAGATTTCATACTTGTTACTTGTTTTGTTTTATGTTTTATTTCTGTTGTATTTTGATAAAGGAATAAATTATAAATTTCTTATACTTTATTGTATTTTTATTTACTCTAATAAGTAAGATTATATATGCTTTAAGGTAGAATATTTTCCTAAGTAAACTTTTCTTAAGTTTCATTTCAGGAACCACATTTCCAGAACCTAAGCAATATTGTTTTGTAAAATTAAAAGAGGCTTTGTGAAGTTTCCTTGTTTAACTTTCTTAAACATAGTTTTTCCTATGGTTAAAAATGAATTTTTTTAAATATACAATTTACCCCCCCCCCTATTGTAATTGAGAATCTACAAATAATATTTCAATCCTACAATTGGTATCAGAGCAGGTCTCTAAAATACTTATATTCACATATAAGTTTTCTTGCTCAAGTTTTTTTTCTAGTTCTAAGTTCTTCTTGCTTAAGTTTTTCTTAAGAAATTTTATCTTTGTTTAGAAATTTTTTTTCCTATTAACAAGCTTGTGGAAAAGTAATTTCTTATAAAATGGCAAGAATGAATGTTGGTTGTATTGATAATCTAAATCCTACCAGACCACCTATTTTGTATGGTAATTATTATGAGTATTAGAGATATTGAATGAATACATTTTTCATCAATAGTAGAGTAGATAATTTTGTTATGATTACTGGAGATTAAAAAATTCTAGACAAGGAAGTTAAAACCTTCACCAACCAAGAAAAATCAGAATATAAACTAAACTACAAGGTACGCAATACTCTGTTGTGTTCTATGACTAGGAATATATACAATCAACTATCTTCTTGTGAAGCTTCCAACTGCATCAAGAAGAAACTTGAGGTTACACATTTTGGTACTTCCAAAGTGATAGAAACTAGAAGAGCTATGTTGAGAGATAAATATCATGGATTTATATTTCCTTATGGAGAGCTTGTTTTCAAAGTACAACAAAGATTTATGACTATCATCAATAGTCTTCAATCTATGGGAGAGAAAAGTTTAGATGATGAATCTCTTGTGTATAAGATAATTTACATCATGCCAAATGAGTGGGAATCAAAAAGGACAGCCATTGATGAAAATAGGAAGGTTATACAAATTACTTTTGATGAGCTTTTTTGGAACTATTCTTCAACATGAGACAATAATGAAAATTGATGATGATATAAATAAAAAGAAGAATGTAAATGTAGGTGTATCCTTCACTACTACTAAATTTAAGACACCAAAAAGAGTTACAAGATCTAAGTATAAGAAATTCATTATTCTATTTGAGTCTAGTGAAAGTGAACATTCTAAAAATGAATTAGATAATCTTGCTTGAAGGATGAAGAAGATAGTGGAAAAGAAAGAATTTCATTATAGATATAAGAATAAATAAATAAAATACAAGAAATATTCAGAAGTAACTTGTTATGAATATAAAATAGTCAGACACATCAGGACAGATTGTCTCATGCTTAAAAGAAAATATAGAAAAGAAAATAATTCTGAGGGGAATATAAAGAAGTATTACAAGACTATGGATAAGAATGTTTTGAAATAAAATGGCACCTGGAGTGCTAGTGGTGGTGACTCTTCATATGAATCTTCGGAGTATGAAACTTCTAGTCAGAAGAATCTTGGTCTACTATCCAAACTACCCATTGAAAATAATTGTCTAATGGACAAGGTACACAATAATGAATCTATCACTAATTTATCTTTTAATTCAAATTATACTGATGATAAATATTATAAGTCTTCAGATGAATAATATTCTTATGATGAAGATAACTCTTTACCTTCTTATAATGAAGTGTCTAGGTTTTCCAAACTTCTTTAAAATGATAATTTTAAACTCAAGAAAAAACTTGAGAAGGAAAATTCTAGAATTTCAATTTTAACTACAGAAGTATCAGATCATTCTAAAGATCTTGATCAAGAAATTTTTGATTTTGAAAGTCTTTCAACTTAAGGAAGTTAATTCTATGAAGGATAAACTTTCTAATGATCTTAAAAATGTAATTTCTAAGAAAAATATTTTAGAGGATAACTCTAGTTTTAAAACTAATAACCTTGAGGATAAAGTCTTGGTTATTAAACTAAAGTCATAAATATTTTCTATAAGGAAATTCTTGTCAAACTTTAACTCTAGTAAGGAAAACTTTGACAGGATGTATTCCCAAATTCGTCCTCTAAGAAATAGTTCTGGATTTGGTTATACTCATTCAAAACCAATTTTTAGTAATAATTATTTTGTTCCCCAAAGTGCTCAATTTTGTACTAAATGTCAGTGTGGTGGAAATTGGGAAATAAATTTTTCTTTAAACAAAACCCAATCGTTAGGTTTTTATAAATCTTATTTCACTAAGAGAAAGTGGATTCCTAAAATCATACTTTCTGAAATTTCTAGATCCAAGAAAGTTTGGATTCTGAAATTATAACTCTTTTATTTTTAGGAAAATAAATAAAGTACCAATTGAAATACTTGGTACATGGATAGTGGATGTTCCCAGCATATGATTGGTAACAAAAACTTCTTTGAAAAGATTATCAAGATGAAAGGATGAAAAGTAACTTTTAGAGATAATGCTGAGGGATAAATTTTTGGTATAGGTAACATTGTTCTTCTTAGAAAAACTTTAATTTCAAATGTTTTAATTTTTAAGGGTCTTAAGAACAACCTCATTAGAATAAGTCAATTATGTGATGAAGGTTACCTTGTGAATTTTAGGAATGATTAATGTCTAGTAAAAAATTCCAAGGAAGAGTTTATTCTTTCTGCCCATAGGTAAGGGAATGTATCCACAATAAACTTAGAAGCCCTTAAAATCCAAGATCTACCTTGCCTTAGTGAAATGGAAGATCAATCTTGGTTATAGAATAGAATTTTTGGATAATCTAACCTTAGGAACCTATCCAAACTCTCAAGGAAAAGACTTGTTAAGGATCTACCGGAGCCTAGATTTGATTTTTCAAAAGTTTTTGATCCTTGTCAACATGGAAAGAAACATAAATCAAGTTTTAAATCAATTGATGAAGTCTCAACTTCTGATGCATTATAGTTAGTGCATATGGATCTTTTTGGTCCAACATAAACTGGAATTATTGGAGGAAAATATTATGTATTTGTTTTAGTTAATGATTACACTAGATTTACATGGGTCTATTTTCTAGTAAATAAATTTGAAGAATTTTCTTATTTCAAAACTTTTAGAGCCCAAGTTAAAAATGAGAAAAACCTTCCTTTGATAACTATTCATAGTCATCATGGAGAATAATTTCAAAATTCTGATTTTGAACCTTTTTGTAGTAAGAAAGGCATTACTCATAACTTCTAGGCTCCAAGAACTCCTCACTAGAATGGTGTTGTTGAAATAAGAAATCAAATTCTTCAAGAGATAACTAGAACCGTGTTGAGTGAATTTTATATTGTTAAATACTTTTGGGATTAAGCTATTAGTAATTCTTGTTATACTATAAATCGAGTTTTAATCAGAACTTTTCTTAACAAAGCAACTTATAAATTATGGACCGGTATAAAACCTAGACTTTCTTACTTCAAAGTATTTGGTTGCAAAGTATTCATCCTGAATACTAAAGATAACTTACATAAATTTGTACCCAAATCTGATGAGGGGATTTTTCTAGTCTATTCCATTACTTATAAGGCTTATAGAGTTTTTAATATAAAAAACCTGTTTTGTTGAAGAAACAATGCATATTAAATTCTATTAAACTGATCCTTTTGTTTTTTAAAAACCCCAACCAACATAATCGGATGTGTTTTCAAAAACTAATGATCAACCTTTGATAGAAGATTCTTCTAATAAGGAAAATGCTCAAGAAAATATTTTTTAAGCATTTACCCCAGAATATTACCTACTATATGTTGATGAAAAGGTTTTACAAAACCCAAATCAATTGTTTCTTAAGAAAAAATTGTTTCTTAATAATCATCCCAGTGATAGTATAATTGGTGATGTAAATCAACCTGTAAGGACTAGAGGATCCTTAAGTAATGAAGTAGAACATCTAACATTACTTTCCCAACTAGAACAAAAAATCACTGATCAATATTTAGGTGATAATTATTGGATTAAATCCATGTAAGATGAGCTAAATGAGTTCAAAAGGAACAAAGTCTAGACCTTGGTTGAAAGACCTAAGGAATCTTCTTTAATTGGAGTAAAATGGGTCTTCATAAATAATTGTGATCAAAATGGAATCATAGTAATAAATAAATATATATTAGTTGTTAAAGGCTATAATCAAAAAGAAGGAATAGACTATGAAGAAACATGTGCTCCTATAGCTAGACTTGAATCCCTTCGCATTTTACTTTCCTTTGTAGAATTTTTTAATTTCAAACTTTTTAAATTGATGTAATGTGTGATTTACTTAACAGATATATTCAAGAGGAAGTTTATGTTGAAAAACATCCTGGTTTTGAAGACACAAAACATCCTGAACATGTTTTCAGACTTACCAAAGCATTATATGGACTTAAACGAGCCCCTAAATCTTGGTATGATAGACTTATAGGATTTTTGTTACAAAACAATTATGTTAAGGGAACTGTTAATCCAACACTTTTTATAAATAAGGATAAGAAAAAAATTGATTGTTCAAATTTATGTTGATGACATTATATTTGGTTTAACTCAACAATATTTAACTGATTCATTTGTGAATCTCATGAAATATGAGTTTGAAATGAGTATGATGGCGAGTTAACATTTTTCCTAGGTTTTCAAATTTCTCAAAAACTAGAAGGAACTTATATATCATAATATAAGTATATTAAATATCTTCTTAAAAAGTATGGATATGACAACACTAAAAGTATAATCACTCCAATTGATACATCAAACTCTCTTGATCTTGATGAATTTGGGAAACCAGTAGATCAAACATCATTTAGTGGTATGATAAGAAGTTTACTATACTTGATATCTAGTCATCCAGACCTAATGTTTTCAATATTATAATGTGAAATAAATAAATCTAATCCAAAGAAATCTCATTTAAAAGCAGGGAAAATAATTTTTTGCTATTTAAAGGGAACCATGGGTTTATGACTTTTCTATACTTCTGGAAAAGGTTTTTTTTTAAAGTTTTCAGATAATGATTTTGGTGGAAGTAGAATGGATAGGAAAAATACATCTAGAAATTTTCATTTCTTAAGAGATTCATTAGTTTCTTGTTCATGCAAAAAACAACACTCAGTAGCACTTTCCACTGCTGAAGTTGACTATGTAGCAGTTGGAAGTTGTTGTACCCAAGTGTTGTGGATGCAACACTCACTCACAGACTACGGTATAAGTTTTACCAAAACACGGATATTTTGTGATAATACTAGTGTCATTTTCCTAAGATAAAACCATACACATCACTCTCATGCAAAACACATAGATATTAGGTATCACTTTCTTAGGGATCACACACTAAAAGGAGATATCATTCTTCAATTTATCAGAACGCAAAATCAACTTGCTGATATTTTTACAAAATATTTACCCTTCAATAGATTTGAATAAATTAAACATAAGTTAGGAATGATAACCATAAGGTAATATTCCATATTAAATTTTTGTTGAAATTTGTCTCCTTACATTGAGAAACTCTTTCTCATTGGGGGAGTACATTTTCCTATAACCATTTTTTTAATAAAAATTTTTTCGTAATCAAAATTTTCTCAAACTCAAATTCCGAAACTCAAATTTTCCTTTACTTAAAAAAAATTTAGTTTCAATAATTTTTCTTCCTTAATAAAATTTTACAGAATATAAAATTTCTCAAGAAGAATTTTCTTCATTACTGACAATTTTCCTAGAAATCTGTAAGGTATGTTTTCTAAATTTAATTTTCATAATTGAATTTTTTACTTTTTGGTATTTTTATCTTGTTTTAAGAAAAAAAATTGGATTCAATTTCCTTAAATCTGAATTTAACCTTAAAAACCTCAAAAGATCAAAACCTACCAAATTCTTATTCACCTTTCATCTCAACCGTTAGATAATATCGTGTTTGTTTCAATTGTTGGGTCAATTTAAAAATATGAACCGTCACTTCAATGCCTATATAAAGGCCCCCTATTTCTTGTCCCAAATCAGTTTTCAATCGTTTTGAACCGAAGCTCTGCCTCTCTTCAAAAGGGTTGTTCCGCATTTCTGAGTTTTCTTAGATTACATATGTCTTTGTAAGCCTCTCCTCAAAAGAAAATGTCTTTAGTCAAGGAAATCACTGAGTTGAAAATTTACAGATAAAGATTAGTTGATCTGAGATTTTTCAATAAGTATAATTCTCTCATTACGCAAAATATCAACCTCAATGGATGGGAGAGTCTTTACGTAGCCAAATCGAAAACTCAGGATCCGGTTTACCCACATCTACTTGTTGAGTTCTATGAGATATTAAGTTTTTTTAAGGAATGTGGAAGAGATAAGTTCTCATTCAAGAGTTATGGGAAAACATATTCCCTTTCCTTAAACATGGAAGCAAGTATCATTAGAGTACCATAGGAAGGAGAAGCAATTTTCTACACCCACAAGCTTCCAGATGGATTAGGAAGCTTTGAGAAAGAGAAGGAAAGAGAGTGCCTCGGAATCAAAGAAGTAAAAAAACCAAAGATAAACCATCTCTCAACAAATTTCAGTATGCTAGAGTTATGGGTACAGGGTTTTCTAATTCCGAGAAAATGTGACAAGGACTCCATAAGATAAGTGACATCTATGTTCTGGATTTTCTGGTCAACTTGAGGAAGATAAACTCAGTGAAGTATATTTTGCTGATGATTTCTAATATCAAGAATCAAACTATCAGATCACAAATTATCATGTATCTAGAAATTATATCTAAGATCATAGTCCTATGCTTAGAGTCATTCAAAATACCTTGCAGTTCTAAGCAGAGAACTTTCAAGATTTTACTATAGAGTGATGATACTTTGAGGAGGATGAAAGTTGGTTTCAATAGTAAATCCAAAGAATTTTATGACTTATCATGAAATGAGATATAATCCTTAGCTAAGAAAGTGGAATTAGAAGAGACTTCTAAGAAATCCTTGAAGAAGAGAAATCAGAAAGAACTAGAAACCAAAGAGAAGTCTTAAATTCTGAAAACCCAATCAGCACCCCCAAAGACAAAGAAGCAAAAATATTTTCTTGATGAAGTTGCAGCTAAGTGGAGGGAAGATAAAAAGAATAAGAAGGAAGGAGATTCTATCTTTGGCCTAGATCCTACTGAGGAAAAGGAATTGAAAATTAAGGCTTCTGAGGAATATGAAAGGAAAGAAAAACAAAATAAGCAAAAGAAGATATTGTCTGAGGCAAAAATTGTTCAAGCTCTTCTCAAGGATACTGAGAAAGCTTCTAAACATATTTAGGTATCAGAATCGTCACACCACAATTTCAAGAATTTAACTATTCTAATTATTTAAACTATTTCAATCCTTGTTTTTATTGCGAGAAGAGACCGAGTTGAAATTTGTGCACTTTTTATGATAAGCAATCGTTTTTGTCTTCGCGATGTCCGATGCATGGGCAGGGCACAGACGAATCCATGTGGCTTCTCCAGACTATTGTGCGGCCTGCCTGATGCACCATTAGTTAATTAATTAACCGAATGAATAATAAAGTTAACGCAAAAGACAAATAAAATTATTTAGAACTATTTAAATAATAATAATAATAAGTTAAGATTATTATTATTATGTTTTGTTAATATTTTAATTAGGCTATTTTTTTATTAAGCCTTTGAAATTTTTATAAATATTATTAACGTTATTGTTTTTATTATAGTTGATAATTGTTATTATTATTTTAAGTTTGTTTATGTTTTTTTAGGTTTTATTTTATTTTTATTTCCATTTTCCTTTATCTTTTATTTTCTTTTATACCTTTAATTATTTATTTTTCTTTCTCTCCCTTTTCCCCCATCCCTCTTTCTTACTCTCCCCTCTTCCCCCGTCACGCACAGCAACCCCCTAAACCTAGGTCGCACCCCTCTCCTCCTCTTCGGACCCCCCTTCTGTGCTCCCCTCCAGCGACGCGCACCACCGGATCTGCGTCCCTCTTTCGGCTCGCCTCACACCGCCCCCTACTACCCACCTCACGCCGAACCCCCAGCGTTCTACCCCCCACTGGCCAAGGGGCTTACGGTGTGCCTCCCTCCCTTCAGTCACGCCACCTCCCTCTAGTCTCCACCCCTCTGATGCCCTCCCCTTCTCGTCGATGCACAACCCCTCGACCCGCTCCACTTCTCCCCCTCCAGCCGAAGCCGTCGGTGCACACACCCTTGACCCTCTTCACCCCTCCAGTTATAGCTGCCAGCACACACCACCTGTTCGCATGACCCGACCGACCGGGAGAGGCTCCGGCGTGCCTCCCTCTCCCTCCTTCCCTAGGGTTTGGTTATTTTTTTATTTGGAGTTTTTGGTTTTGAGAGGGGTGGATGTTAGACTTAGGGTTAATTGTTGATAATTGTTTTGATTCCATTGTTTATTTTAGGTCCCTTGCAGTGCGATTGACGTGAGATGGAGTTTTTGCACTGCGTTTGCGATGTTTGTACACCGGAAGTAAGTGTTTCCGCATATAAGAATGATTTGACGAATCAATTTATGTGTTTTATGAATTTAGTGTGTTATTTGATTAGTTTTCTTGGTGCTAATATAGTTTTACACAAGGTTTAATATATATTTTTTTGTGTTTTTTTAACTTCGTCGTTGGTTTATTATGTCGTGCAAGCACTGTAAATTCTGTTATGTCAGGTGATTGGTGTGTGTTTGGATTTAGAAGAAGTTTTTGAGTGGGAGTTTGTGTTCAAAGATTTGTGATACCTATTGGAGTTGTTTCATAAAATTTTATGTGGTTCATTAAATATTTTAATGGGAATTTGGTTTTAAATTGAGGTGTTGTCACATCTTAAAAATGGGGTTTTCACTTTTCTTTCAAATGGTGGATTGAAATGTGTGAGTAGTTTATCTCTTATGGTTATGCCCTTGTTGAACCCTCTTGTTGCTGATGACCATTATGGTTTATGCGATTGATTCTTGTGTTATAATAAATAGGTGCGTCATTAGCGCAAACCCTTATGTGTTATTTTGAAATGTTTTATAGATTGTTTAAGTGTTTAATTTTTTTATTAAAATTATTTTTGTAGTGTGTTGGGCCTCGCTACGATGGTTTGGGGTCGCGGGTTTGAGGTACCCTACATGTACATGCATAGGGTAAGGCATATATATATATATATGACCAATTTGTACATATTCCCTCATGGCGTGGGGAATATGTGCAATGTAGCTAGGGGTGTATATATATATGTATAAATGTATGTGTGTGTATGCATCAAACGTGGGTTCGAGTGGTCATCGACAAATAACGACATGTTTGAGGTAGGTCCCCTATGACTATTCTTTTAATTTGAAATTCATAATTTCTTGATTGTTTTAAAAATATGTTTTACACTATGCTATATACACATGCTATGGAATCTGATTGCGGTTGCTATAAACTATTATGCCTTTGTTTTGGAAATTGAAATGTATTTCAAATGTCTTTGGTCTTAAGTGGCTTTTCTTGAAAATTTATTTCTTAAGAGGTTTTGAATTGGTAAGGTGTATTTCCAAAGGTGTTTGGCCTTTTGGTCGGTTGATTTTAAAAAGTGTTTCCTTTATGTAATTAAGCCTGTTTGGCATCTTAAGAATGTTTTATGAAAAAGAAAAACCTCTCTTGAGGCATGCCCCCCTTGGTTTTAGAAAAATGATTTTTTTTAAGTTGAATGTGTTATCATGTGCCTAATTTGATGCTTATGCATTGTGTGACGTGAAAAAGGGGAAATGCGCTCAAGGGGGGAGAACGTTGGTGAGATGTTGAATGAGTTTTAGAAAAATAAAATGTTATGTACATATATGTTTTCTTGATAAAGAAAACTCACCACCACTTGAAATAGAGCATAATGGGAATCCTGGGTATCTAGGTGGGTGACCAGAACTAGTATGCAAGATGAAACGGCAGGGGTTTGTCCCGGTTTTTCTAGCAGTATTGACACAACAACGCTAACTAAACATATGAATTTCTGAGGGTCGTGGTCTTCTAAGCCACATTTTTTGAGGGTCGTGGCCTTCTAAGCCACATTTTCTGAGGTTCGTGGTCTTCCAAACCACGTTTCACCTAGGTACAAGGTCTCTAGGTTCCCACTTGTTCTAGCTACCTATAGGGATTACCCATGGTAATCATTTGTGACATCCTGCTAGTGATGTAACATTCTTTTCAGTTGTTTCATACTTGATGTTTTTTTGTGAAAACCATATTTTAATCCAAACTGGTTTCTTTTCATTTTTTTTAAACGTTAATGCATGCTTGGAACCTATTTTGAAAATGTAGTGGGAGTCAAATGCTTTACTTGAAAATGAAAACTCATTACTTGAATTTGAAAAGAAGGAAAAAATTATTTTATTATACCTTATTTTCAAACTGGCATGATTGGATTTCTTACTAAAGGCAGGGGCATAGGACGTGGTTATATTTTGTATTTCCTACTAAGCATCTCGATTCTCATGCCTACTTTACTTTTCAGTTGCAGGTTTCAGCCTTGGGTCGCTTTTGGGAGCGAGTGTGGTTTATGTTCCGTGTTAACCCACGAGGTCACTTGAGGTATGTCACGTCGCTTCTTTAATTCCTTTTTCCGCTGCCAAGTTGTTTGGTCTTTTTTTCCTTTATTTATCTACTTGTTTAGTTTATGTTTATTCATCCTTGTTATGGGCCAAAATTGTTCCCAACTAGTTTATTTCGATGCTCGGCACTAGTTTCCAGCCCGTGGGGATCGGGAACGCCCTTCGGGCCATGTCGCGGACCGGGTCGGGCACCGGGTCGGATGACGACCTGGCTTGGTTCATGACAAAATGGTATCAGAGGGGATCTTGTTATTTGGCGTGTCAAGTAGCTTGGTGATTAGGTGTTTCGGGACTCGTGAGGTAGGTGCAGGAAGGACGTCATTAACCCTTGCCCGTCCCGAGACTCGAGTTTCCATGGGTAGTCCGGGATTTGAATTTTCTTCTTTGGATTGGTATGTGTGGATGAGGGATGACCAAGGAAGTGAGTTAGTGTTACGCGGTGAACTTTCACGGAGTAGCGACCCATGTACAGCACGAGCGCACGGTTCAAGATGCTTCCTGTGGTTGATGCTCACTTGGAGCATGGCCTACTAAGCCATGTTACCGGGTTGGTATAACCACTAGTCCCTTATTTTTGGATGTTTTGATGTGAGTTATGTTTGGGGTTAGTGTTGACTGACTTGACTAAGTCTCAAAAAAATATCTTTTAGTGAAAGAGGGTTTTCAAAGGGGATATGTTTAATAGAGTGGCAAGATGGTTTTTGAAATGAAAAATGTTTTGGAATTTGAAAATTGTTTTATTTTAATGGAATGTGTGGTTTCAAAGGGAAAAATGGGAGGTGATTTGGAAGTTGTTTTAGGGTCTGAGTAATAATTTTTGAAATGTGAATTGGAAAATGTTTGGGAATTTGAAAATGTACTACTTTAATGATAATTGAATTTCACAAATTGGTTGGGAATTTGTGCTTTGTGCTCAATGATCAGTTTTGAAAATGAGAAGTGTCTTGAATTGACCCTTGGTATTCCTATGAGTGATCACATACATTGAGGTGCGCATGTGTCATGTGGAGAAATTGGTGATGTGAGTGAATGGGTGCTTGATCTAGCACAGGGATATGTATGTGTGAGAATTCATGGGATACCAATGGTGGATATTTAAGTTGTTTTGTTTGCTAAAAAAAATGGTTTTAAAAAAGGTAATTTAAATGTTTCGAAAGGTAATAAATTGTTTAGTGTTCTATTTTCTTTTTTGGTATCCTTTCTCGTGGGTTCTTGGTTTTGAAATACTGAATGGTGGTTGGAATAATGATTTGAGTTTGAGTTTTAGCTTGTGATTGAAGTGTGAAATTTTTATTTGTGATTAAATTTGATTCGGATTTGTGCCTCTTGTTCTTGAGTATGCTGCCCAGAAAAGTCCCAGAGGTTACTAGTGAGTCTCTTTTAATTGTTTGTTCTAACTAGACTCTTATCAGAGTGTTGGAATTGAATTATTTTCAGTCGTTGTCCATCTTCCGTGGTGATCGTGATCTATCGATGGTAGCGGACTAGCTTGGTGAAATCGTTGGTGTTTTCAGATTATTGGAAACTCCCAAAGCTATGAGAGTTCGTACTGGTTCGAGTTCATTTGATGGTTCAACTTTGGATTGGTGTGAGAGAAAATCCCATTGTGGTTTCATGATTTAATGTCTTGAAAGTTGTTTAAGACCACTTCCGTCCGATGGTTTATACCTAAGGAGGTGAAAGTAAGGAAAGTGGCAGAGCTCATGAGTGTCCAGCGAGGCCAACGAACAGTGAAGGCTTACGCCAGGCATTTCGAGGGGTTGATTTCCTTCTCTCTGGAGGTAGCATCGTGAAATTAGTTAAAGTTTCTCTTGTGTTGGGTCTTGTTCTTCGGTTCAAGGACCGATTCTTTTTGGTGTTCGGGAAGGTTCCCTATCCGGTGAGGTGAGTGAACCGGGGGAACCTATCTCATACAAGTATTTTGGTCAATTCCATCTTCTCTTAGTCAGGCCACCGTCTTATTTGGTTCAAGTGTGGCCAGGTTGAGTACTTTAAGTCGCCTTGTCATCATCCTCCGAAGGCTTGCCGACAGTGTGGCCGTTTGGGGAAACTTGGAGAGGTTCCGCTAGCGGCAACGTTAGAAAGATTCTTGATCGAAGGATGTTAGATCCTGACTACAGGGCAACAGATGCTTCAAGACATCAGAGCTCCAGCCACAGGTCTCAGAGAAAAGCCTTTCACACAGTCAAAAATCATTGGGTGTGGGTCACATTGTTCTAACTTTTGTCTCCAGTGCTAAAATAGGGATGCTTTAAATTTCTCGGTTCAAGTTTCCTCATCTTTGAAGGTTCTGTTTTGCTGTAAGAGGCGCAAAGGTCTCTTTTTCTCGTTGTGGTCTTTCTTCTTTGAATACCCCACTATGGTTGTAAAAAGGCATGGTGATCTTGTTTTCTTGTAATTCCAGTAGTTGTGCCTCCTCAAATATGAGCTTTGGAGTTGTCTCTTTATGACTGTGAGTCTCAAGATGATTATCTCTCTCGTGTGGCGAGCTCCATTAGTGACCCGTTCTTGTTTTAGGATGTGCTCGTTTTGGAGACACATGTGTCTTGGGAAATAATGAATAGGGGTTTGGTCTGCTACTCGGTTTGGGGTCTTTCGTCGATGACCCCATGTGGTGGGGGTCTGGTTTATGCGGAGAGTTAATGGGTCGGTTTGTGCTGGGTTTCTCGTATTGTTCGATGCTAATTTGATTAAGCTAGTCAGTTCTTAAATGGTGGGGAGACCCACTATGAATCTTTTCATGCCTTCTTTGAGGTTTGGTCTATGTGGTGGTTCTCTCTTGGATCAAGTTAGCAGTTCCAGAGTTAGCCCATGCTAAGAGTCTCAATGTTGGTTGTGCTCGTCAGGTTCTTATGGTGGGGAGAACCCTCCTCATTTCCTAATGGTTCTTCTCTATTCAATTTCCATCAGAGTTGGTTGAGTGTGACTGATTGAGTGAAAAGTCATATCGAGTTCGTGTTTTGGTGGGCCTTGTTCTGTTTCAAACTCGAGTTTGATTCCTCATTCGGCTGGGTGACTTTCTGGGGGCAGAAAGTTTTTGTGTTGGGGAGAATTGTCACACCCCGATTTCAAGAATTTAACTATTCTAATTATTTAAACTATTTCAATCCTCATTTTGATTGTGAGTTGAGACCGAGTTGAAATTTTTGCGCTTTTTCTGATAAGCGACCGTTTTTGGCTTCGCAATGTCCGATGCACGGGCAGGGTACAGACAAATCCATGTGGCTTCGCCAGACCACCGTGCAGCCCGCTTGATGCGCCATTAGTTAATTAATTAACTGAATGAATAATAAAGTTAACGCAAAAGAAAAATAAAATTATTTAGAACTATTTTAATAATAAAAAAAAATTAAGACTATTATTATTATGTTTTGTTAATATTTTAATTAGGCTATTTTTTTTGTTAATCCTTTGACATTTTTATAAAAATTATCAACGTTATCGTTTTTATTATAGTTGATAATTTTTATTATTATTTTATGTTTTTTTATGTTTTTTTTAGGTTTTATTTTATTTTTATTTCCATTTTCCTTCCTCTTTTATTTTCTTTTATTCCTTTATTTATTTTTATTTTTTTCCTTTCTCTCCCTTTTTCCCCCTCCCTCTCTCTTCCTCTCCCCTCTTCCCCCGTCGAGCACAATAACCCCCTAAACCTAGGTCGCACCCCTCTCCTCCTCGTCGGACCCCCCTTATGTGCTCCCCTTTGGTGACGCGCACCACTGGATCCACGGCCCTCTTCCGGCTCACCTCGCACCGACCCCTGCTACTTGCCTCGCACCGACCCCTGTTACTCGCCTCGCGCCGAACCCCCAGCGCACTACCCCCCACTAGCTGAGGGGCCTACGACGCGCCTACCTCCCTTCAGCCGCACCACCTCCCTCTGGTTGCCACCCATCCAACGACCTCCCCTTCTCGTCGGCGCCCAACCCCTCGACCCGCTCCACTTCTCCCCCTCCAGCCGAAGCCACCGGCGCACACCCCCTCAACCCGCTCCTCCCCTCCAGCTAAAGCTTCCAGCGCACACCCCCTGTTCGCAAGACCCGACCGACCGGGAGAGGCTTCGGCGTGCCTCCCTCTCCCTCCTTCCCTAGGGTTTGGTTCTTTTTTTATTTTGAGTTTTTGGTTTTGGGCGGGGTGGATGTTAGAATTTTGGTTAATTGTTGATAATTGTTTTGATTCCGTTGTTTATTTTAGGTCCATTGCAGTTCGATTTATGTGCGATGGAGTTTGCGCACTTCATTTGCGAAGTTTGGACACTAGAAGTAAGTGTTTCCGCATATAAGTATGATTTGATGAATAAATTTGTGTGTTTGATGAATTTAGTGTGTTATTTGATTAGTTTGATTGGTGTGAATATTGTTTTACACAAGTTTTAATATAATTTTGTTGTGTTTTTTTAACTTTTTCGTTGGTTTATTATGTCACGCAAGCGCTGTAAATTTTTTTATGTCATGTGATTGGTGTGCATTTGGATTTAGAAGAATTTTTTGAGTGGGACTTTGTGTTAAAAGCTTTGTGATACCTATTGGAGTTATTTCATAAAATTTTTATGTGGTTCATTAAATATTTTAGTGGGAATTTGGTTTTAAATTGAGGTGTTGTCTCATCTTAAAAAATGGGGTTTTCACTTTTCTTTCAAATAGTGGGTGGAAATGTGTGAGTAGTTTATCTCTTGTAGTTATTCCCTTGTTGAACCCTCTTGTTGATGATAACGATTATGGTTTATGTGATTGATTATTGTGTTATAATAAATGGTTGTGTCATTATCGCAAACCATTATGTTTTATTTTCAAATGATTTATATATTTTTTAAGTATTTAGTTGTTTTATTAAAATTATTTGTGTAGTGCGTTGGGCCTCGCTACGATGGTTTGGGGCCGCGGGTTCGAGGTATCCTACATGTACATGCATAGGGTAAGGCATATATATATATATATATATTTGTGTGTGTGTGTGTGCCCTCTTTGTACATATTCCCTCATGGAATGGGGAATATGTGCAATGCAGCTATGGGTGTATATATATATATGTATAAATGCATGTGTGTGTATGCATCAAACGTGGGTTCGAGTGGTCGTCGACAAATAACGACGTGTTTGAGGTAGGTCCCCTATGCCTATGATTTTAATTTGAAATTCATAATTTCTTGATTGTTTTAAAAATATGTTTTACACTATGTTATATACACATGCTATGGAATCTGATTGCGGTTGCTAGAAACTATTATGCCTTTGTTTTGGAAATTGAAATGTATTTCAAACGTTGTTGGTCTTAAGTGACTTTTCTTGAAAATTGATTTCTTAAGAGGTTTTGAATTGGTATGGTGTATTTCTAAAGGTTTTTGGCCTTTTGGCCGGTTGATTGTAAAAAGTGTTCCCTTTATATAATTAAGCCCATTTGGAATCTTAAGAATGTTTTATGAAAAAGAAAAACCTCTTTTGAGGCACGCCCCCCTTGGTTTTAGAAAAATGATTTTTTTTAAGTTGAATGTGTTATCATGTGCCTAATTTGATACTTATGCATTGTGTGACATGAAAGATGGGGAATATGCTCAAGGAGGGAGAGTAGTGGTGAGATGTTGAATGAGTTTTAGAAAAAGAAAATGTTATGTACATATATGTTTTCTTGATAAAGAAAACTCACCACCACTTGAAATAGAGCACAATGGGAAACCTGGGTATCTAGGTGGGTGACCAGGACTAGTATGCTAGATGACACGGTAGGGGTTCATCCCGGTTTGTCTAGGAGGATTGACACAACAACACTAACTAAACATATGAATTTCTGAGGGTCGTGGTCTTTTAAGCCACATTTTCTGAGGGTCGTGGCCTTCTAAGCCACGTTTTCTGAGGGTCGTGGTCTTCTAAGCCACGTTTCACCGAGGTACGAGGTCTCTAGGTTCCCACTTGTTCTAGATACCTATAAGGATTACCCATGGTGCTCATTTGTGACATGATGATAGTGATGTAACTTTATTTTCAGTTGTTTCATACTTGATGTTTGTTTGTAAAAAACATATTTTAATCCAAACTGGTTTCTTTTCATTTTTTTTAAACATTAATGCATGCTTGGAACCTATTTTGAAAATGTAGTGGGAGTGAAATGCTTTACTGGAAAATGCAGACTCATTACTTGAATTTGAAAAGAAGGAAAAACATTATTTTATTATACCATATTTTCAAACTGGCATGATTGGATTTCTTACTAAAGCCAGGGGCATAGGATGTGGTTATATTTTGGCATTCCTACTAAGCATCTCGGTGCTCATGCCTACTTTTCTTTTTAGTTGCAGGTTTCAACCTTGGGTCATTTTTGGGAGCGAGTGTGGTTTACGTTCCGTGTTGACCCATGGGGTCACTTGAGGTATGTCACGTCGCTTCTTTAATTCCTTTTTCTGCTGCCAAGTTGTTTGGTCTTTTTTCCCTTTATTTACCTGGTTGTTTAGTTTATGTTTATTCATCCTTGTTACGGGCCAAATTTTTTCCCAACTGGTTTATTTTGAATCCCGGCACTAGTTTCCAGCCCGTGGGGATCGGGAACGCCCTTCGGGCCATGTCGTGGACCGGGTCAGGCGCCGGGTCGGATGACGACCTGGCTTGGTTCGTGACAAGAATCTTTTCTACAAGAATCTGTACCACTAACTCTGGGAAAGAAGATCAAAATTCTGGAACCTAAAGTGGAGGAATAGATAGTTCAAGAAGAGGAAGAAGAAGAAGAAGAAGAAGAAGAAAGAGATGAGAGTGATGTTGTGATTAGACAAGTTGAATAATATCATGATAAGGAAAATCCTTCTGAAAAGCTTTCAATCCGGACTTCCCAAGCTGAATCAACCAAAATTGTTTCTCAAGGAAAAGAGGATGAGGGTCAGGAAGAGGTTAATAAACCTTTTGATGATGAAAGAATCAATCATGACTTAATTCAACCTGATGATATTAAGGCAGATGCTGAGAAGGTAAAGGTTGGTGAAGATAAAATCATCCAAGTATCAGATAGTGATCATGAATCCCCAAGGTTGCAGAGACCATTTCTAGAGTTGATAAAAGAAAATAGGTGATAGTTGATACACATAAGAAAGATGTGGTAGCTAAGTAGGATATTGGTGGATCATCCAAGAGGAAATCTATTGAGATAGAAAAATAATTTTCACCTACAAAAGAATCAGATTCGGAATCATCTTCCATGGGCTAGGACTTTGTTGTGCAGTATCTGAAGAAATTAGTGGACACTATTAACTTGTTTTCGAGTATTTAATTGAGTTTTCAGCTGCTTCAACACTCCTTTAATTAGAAGACGAAATCAGTAATCATGTTCATGGAAAAATTCATCAATATTGAGGTTGGTTTGAAAACTTTCTATATCGGGTATGATGAACACAGAAGATCCTGTAAAGAGATTACAAAGTGGTCCAAGAAAATGATTGAAGATCTAAGAATTCTTGATGACTTTTAGGATTCAGTAAATGATGATTTTGATAGAGCATATGAGAGGAAGAAACATCTTACAAAAACTTTTATTGAGAATCTGAACCTAGAACATGTAGCCCGAAAGCAGGAAGAAAAATATCTAAATGGGAAACTGAATTCAGTTGCTTTGAATTTGAAGAGGGAAAGGGATCTTAGAATAGGGTTTGAGGAAAAGTTCAATCAATAAGAATAGCTTTTGAAGTCTTAGGCAGAAATCACTAAGTCTCATGATAAAAAGATCAAGGCTCTAGAAAAGAAAAATCAGGATCAAGAACTGTTGCTCAAGCACTTTGAAGTAGATTATAAGGATCTTAAGAAGTTTAAAACTATCATAAAGAAGATCATGCCGAAGGAAAAATAAGGATGAATTTTTTTCCTTACAATTATGGTCTTTTGTTGTATTTCTTTTCCTATACCAATTTTTCTAATATTAATGAAAAAATTGGTTGTTCTTAATTTGTTTTTTTATATAGTTCTAATCTTTCAGGTAGTATATTTTTTTTATTCTATCTATTCCTTTTTGAAAAACACAAAGGGGGAGAAAGGAATGATAAAACCAATACTAAGAATAAATAATAGAATGCCCTAAGTAAAGGGGATTTTAAGTAAGGGGGTTTACTTAAAAAAGTCTTTTTTATGCAATAAAAACTAAAATTTCTCTAAGGAATTCAAGAATATGAACCTTAGGTATTTCAAAACCCTAAAGGGGAGTTAGTCGTACTCATCATGATTCATAATTGAAGGGATATAAGTTTTTATTTTAAAGTCCATAAAGAAAAATCATAGTCCTTGTATTCTTTTTCTTAAGGTTGTTTGTGCTTTCCAAAAATGGGGAGATTGTTGAGTCAATATGGTTTCCTTGTGAATTTTCCATTCCTCTATGTTTTGAAAATCACAAATACTTTATCTTAAGGAAAATCATATTTCCCTAAGGATTATTTTCTTAAGGGAAGTTTCCCTTCCCTAAGGAAAATTTTATCATTACCTTTGTTTTCATTATCTCATTTTATAATCTCTCTAAATCAAACTCATTTTATTTCAAAGTCAAAAATTCAGATTTGTATCTAAAACCACAGAATCCTATAATTCCTTATATATAGAGTGTTCTGTTTTTAGACTCCGAATTCTCTGAAATTTAGACTCTAAATTCGCTCAAATTCAAACTCTGAATTCTCTGAAATTCAGACACTGAGTTCTCTGAAATTCAGACTCTGAGTTCTCTGAAATTCAGACTTCGAATTCTCTGAAATTCAGACTCTGAATTCTCTAAAATTCAGACTCTGAATTCTCTGAAATTCAGACTCTGAATTTCTCAAAATTCCGACTCGGAATTCCTCATAATTCAAACTCCAAATTCCCCAGAATTCAGACTCTGAATTCCTTAAAATTCAAACTTTGAATTCCTTAGAATTCAGACTCCAAATTCCTCCATATTCATACTCTTAATTCCTCAGAATTATGTCTCTGAATTCATTGGAATTCATATTCCAAAATCAATAGATTTCAGATTCCGAATTCTTTGTAAAACAAAATTTGAATATCCATGTTTTATAGAATCTGATTATTTATAAGATTAGACTCTGAAGTTTATTTTTCCTTAGACTCTAGATGTAAAGACCTAGAAATTCCATCTAAGTTTTTTTTAATTATATGGTAATTTTTCGAGTTCGTGAAAATTGACGGCGCGTGATTCCGAGGCCCGGTGTGCCCGGAATGAATATCTGAACTTTTTTTCGAGTACGTTTATTAAACGTGCGAGTGGGATTTTGTAACTTTTAAACCGGTGCTCGGAATTAAAATTCGAGGACACCGTTGAACTCATAGTGCTGATATTCTCTTAAGGAGACCTTTACCTCGACCACAGTGGGTTGAGAGTTAAAGATAGTTTTTCACTTTTTCGTGGAAATAAAAATAAAATAAAATAAACTTCTATTTTTTTTGTTGAAACCTCCCATGTGAATGTTATGGAGGTGGGGACCACCGAGCCTAAAACCCCCAATTTTGAATTTAATGGTGGGGACCACCAGAACCCTCTTAATGGGGGAGAAACCTCTCAACTCCCCATTAATTCATTCCTCAAATTAAATTGACCCAATTAATTATGCCAATGTGGTACAATAAATTGTGCCAACAATTAAATTGATAGACTTAATTTAAATTGTTGGCACCTCTTTTCTTTGAGAGGATTGGGTGGAAAAGGAGAAGGTGTTAATTTTTGGAAGATCTTCTCCGACGAAGAACGCAACCTTCCTCTCCAACAAAGAACTTCTCCTCCAAATGAAGAACGCCATCTCCATCAAAGAACATTCTTCGGAGCCAAGAAAGAGGACGACGCACGAGGCCGACTTTGGAAGCGTGTTGCGGAGGCGAAAATTGTTGGAACCCTCTTTGCCTTCACCATTTTTCATCTCGCAACACATCAATGAACCTCCGAGGTAGGGTAGTTGTTGTGAATTTTCCCCCTTACCTGTTCTGGACAATTCTTCAGGATTCAAGAAATATTTGAGCCGCTTCTACCATTCTAACGTGGAGGGTGTGGGCCAAACGAACATGGCCCAACCAATCCACAAATCTTTGTGTAATTTTTTGTTGCGATCTTTATGATGGAAAAGGACGACGACCGGTGCTAATTATTGGCACTGATGGGACACAAGAGCGGCGGTCGGCCGCACGACGGGGATGGCGGCGCGCATCCGCGCCGCTCGACAAGGAAGGGTCGCAGCTTGTGTCACGGCGATGAAGGGAAAATGGCCGGCCAAGCCAACCACCGGTGAAGGTGCAACGCGCGGAGGGGGCAGCTGGCCATCCGGCCAGCCGCACCGCGACCACCCCACTACATCGCACCGACCTGCCCTGCCACCCCGCCGCACCGCGGCACCCCAAGCTAGGCGCCCCGCGCGGGCCGGGCCACACCGCAGGCCGGAGCGTGACGTCGTCCGCACTACAAGCCGGGTCGTACCGTGGGAAATTCGCGTTGTGGGGCGGTCACGCCGCAGGCTGGATTGCATAGCGGGCCGGTCGCACCGTGGGTTGGTCCGGGTCGACCTGAGCCAGGTTGGTCCGACTGGGTCGGACCAGACCCTGACCAGTTTCGACCCTTTAGGTTCTTCCGGCCATATCTTGAGCATCTAGGGTCCTTTTGACAAACCGTCTATGGTTCTGTAAACCTTGGAGTGAGACAGTACTTTTGGTATACCCCACTTGAGGTTTGGATAAAGTTGGGGTATGGTCGGGTTGGATCAAGCATGAATCCAACTGGGCCCTCGAGACTATAAGGCTAATAACTTACAGACCAGGTGTCCAATTGACCCACCGTCTATTGAATTGAGATCCCTATGACGTGGTGGTCCTTTGGGATACTTCTTAATGGTACTTAATGGTATTTTTAGTATCAACCAGTGGCTTGATGAGCGGACTCTCTCAGAGATGAGCAAGCTTAATGCAGGTACCCTATAACTGGCTTTGTGGGTCTGACGATGTACTGACAATCTACTAGGATCCTGTGTGGGTCTGACGATGTACTAGGATCTTTTGTGGGTCTGAAAATGTACTGACGATGTACTAGGATCCAGTGTGGTTCTGAAGATGTACTGACGATGTACTAGGATCCTGTGTGGGTCTGACGATGTACTGACGATGTAATATGATCCTGTGTGGGTCTGATGATGTACTGATGATGTACTAGGATCCTGTGTGGGTCTGACGATGTACTAGGATCCTGTGTGGGTCTGCAATTTAGGATCCTTGGTGGGTCTGCCACTTAATAGATTAAGATGATTCATTAGTTACATCTAATAATCTCTACTACTATACCTAAGTTATATCAGGTGTGAGATGAGTTCGTACCTGTGTGGTACTTTCCTTCATGTTAATACCTTGGTGGTATTATTATGTGTGGAATACATGTGTGGTTGTTTCGCGCGGAATCCGGGGATGACCTCCTGGACGGGAGATTCAAACATTCCGATCGGTTTCTAACGGGTTTGTTCGTAGAACCGGAAACATCCAATGATTCCACATCCGTTGGGACCTACTTTCCAAAGGCAGGCGCTCATTAGCTTGTGGGCTAATGAGGCTTAGGAATTTGCATTGGTCGAGAGGATGGGAGGTCGGACTCATCACACCTTTTTGAGGGGAATTATTGTCTACTCCGGGACTCTCTTTATAGATTTAAGTTAAGTTCGTGAATCCTTATTACATTACCAAGTATAAAATGAGCTTTCCTTTAGTTTTAACAATCAATGATTAAATATGCAAGAAATTTAGAGAATCTTTTATATGTATTCGAGGTTCTTCATCAATATAGAATCATCTATATTTGTTTAGAGATTCTTGGTCAATGGTATCCTTCAAAACATTTATATAAAAGTCTCTTGGTCATTTTGATGACCAGGCTGGTTTTAAAGCCACTCAGTGGGGCACTTGAAGTTTATCGTCATTCAGAAGGACAGATATTATTTCAATGTTGGGATCGAACCCATGAATGGGCTACCTACGTATCCTTTGTTTTGAAA
The DNA here is from genome assembly GCA_963277665.1 of Viscum album. Classification (NCBI taxonomy): domain Eukaryota; kingdom Viridiplantae; phylum Streptophyta; class Magnoliopsida; order Santalales; family Viscaceae; genus Viscum; species Viscum album. Next base: position 2,065,529,051 of record OY728123.1, on the reverse strand, counting down.
AAAGGAATCAGAACCCACGTAGTTCGAGGAATGGGATATGATGTTTTATGATTGATGGCTCAAAGATGAATGTCATAATTACTTTTACACTCTAAGCTCACGTGAGTCATGCTCGGTGTGAGAAACAAGAGGTATTGGTAAAATTCAGACAATTGTGCCATAAAAGATGCAATCATAAGAATTTGTTTTGGGGCTTATGTATAGATGACTGCCCAGATAGACGAAAGTTTAGGATTTACTTTTAGGGAGAAAATCCAAGAACAGGGTCCACAAAGTTATATGTGCTTCATGGAGATTTGAATACTCTAATCTTGGGGCTTACTCCTAAGGAGGATGCCCAAGTTAGGAGGGGACTTATGATTGGGTTTTATTCCTAAAGAGGAAACCCAAATCAAAGGTAATTTATGACTGGTTAAGAGAAATTTTAAGAGACTTGGGGCTTACTCTTAAGAAAGAAGCCCAAGGTTATGACTGAGTCTTTATTCCTGAAAAGGAGACCCAGGTTAGGGATTAAGGTTTGGGGCTTACTCCTGAGGAGGATGCCCAAGATTAAAGGACTTTGATTGGGGCTTATTCTTAAGGAAGATGCCCAAGGTTCATGACTAGGACTTATTCCTGAGAAGGAAGCCTAGGTTTAGGGGACTTGGGGCTTACTCCTGAAAAGGAAGCCCAAGGTTATGACTGAGTCTTTATTCCTGAAAAGGAGACCCAGGTTAGGGATTAAGGTTTGGGGCTTACTCCTGAGGAGGATGCCCAAGTTTAAAGGACTTTTATTGGGGCTTATTCTTAAGGAAGATGCCTAAATCAAAGGTTTTATAACTAGGGATTTATTCCTGAAAAGGAAACCCAGGTTAGGATTCTCTCATCTTAAAGGATGAGGTTGAATGGATGAACTCTCAATCTTTGGTGACATAAAGATGTTTAAATCATTAGGTTTTGAGAGATATTTCACATAATTCCTTTCAGATAAGGATGTCAAATCAAGAAATCATGCCATAAATGGCTTTGAAGAGTATCTTGAAGACTGAATCTTGAATAGGAAGGGTGAAATGGCTTAAGAGGGGTGAAAAAGGGCAAGATGGGCACCCAAAAAGATAGGGGCGCGCAAGTATTGAAGGTCGCGCAAGTCCTGCGGCGGCGCGCAAGTATTGGCCGCGCAAGTATACTTGCGCGACATAAGGGATACTTGCGCGATTTTCAATCAGAGTTGAATTACTTGAGCGACTCTTTATTAAACCCTTTCCCATCCTCTTGAGGTTCTTCCAGAAGAGGGACGCGCAAGTTATATTGAAGGAATTAAGTCGGCGCGCAAGTGTTTGATAAGTTTCAACACTTAGGCCTTCCTTCTTCCCTTTAGATCTTCCATTCTAGGTAAGAAATTACCTTAGAAGTGTTCTGGAAGCTTTGAGAAGAGACTTGGGCGTCGGGAGCTTTGATCCGAGTTTCTGGGAAAAGATCCTCTTCATGGGGGGCCCACAGGGTCTATTTATAGGCAAAAAGAAGACCCCGGGCGGTTACTGGGCGGTTACCAGATCTGTCGCGCAAGTCCCTTGCACGACCATGAGGGGTCGCGCAAGTGTTGAGGCGGCGCGCAAGTGTACTTGCGTGACCAAGAGGGAACTTGCGCGACCTATGGGCAATGTTCTCCTTTTCCATCCCTTCGTCGATTTTTGATGTTTCTTCAAAGGATTAATCACTTTGAGCTCAGATATTCCCTTTTCCGATCTTTAGATTCTGTGACGAAAGGAGCGTCAACAAAAGTCCCCCCTCAGAGTTGGATCCGGAGAAAAAATGAGGATTTGACTCTGAGGAAATCGAATCCCTCCAAAGGAAAAGGGAGGCGCGCAAGTCTTCAATGCGCAGAGGGAGGCGCGCAAGTCTGCGTCGCGCAGGCCTTAAACCCTCTGGTATGGCGCGCAGGTAGGCCTCCTGGCCTATAAATATACGGCCTCACCTCCGTACAAGTATCCGGATTTCCGGACCTCATACCTTCTCGAGCTCTCGCCGCGCAGGTCACCTAAGCCGCGCAAGTCTGCTCTGTTTTTCCTTGATGTCGCGCTCCTGTAAAGGTATTCGTACTTGCGCGGTTTATACTTGCGCGACGAAAAACTAGCGCGACACGTGATCACTTGCGCGCCATTTTGTAGACTTGCGCGCCTTAATGCCTTAGCCATTTTTTCAAATTTTTTTTTTTTTTTTTATTTTTTTTTTTTTTTCACAAAATTTATGAAAAATAAACCCATTTAAGAGTTAGTTTATTCATATTTTGTGCAGATTCAGTGGTTCCCAAGGGAATTGGAACGACTTATGAACTGGCTAGCAAGCGGATTGATGATATGATGAACATCATTGGCCCTGATTACTATGACACCTGCGACAGCACTCTTCCAGTTTTGGCTAAGTACTTGAAGAAATATCATCTTAATTTCCCACAGAGCATCTACCTGTCTCTATGTGGTCATGGTCACTTGCAAGGAGTCAATGTTCCAAATTCAAACAACTATACACCTGAAATGCAGCTGCGCTGCTACTCCTTCATTTCGGTTATGCTGTGCATTAAAAGCAACAACAATGGTGTGAACTTTCAAATTCTCTTTGCATGCCATTTCCTTGCAGATATAAAAATGGCAAACCCATGGGCTGAAATGTTTTCCACTACCGGTTGGTGGAGAGAAGGCAAACATGGTATTAGAGCAATATCTGAAAAGAGTACTCTCTTCAAATGGCTCTTTACTTCCAATGCTCCATTCTCAAATCCATGTATCCATCTTCCAAGTCTCTTGGACAGAAACAGAGTCACTGTTTGATCAGCAGAAAATTTTCTCAAACCGCACTCAAGAACATCCTTTTACAATTGTTCCAAGAAGAGCTGGTATCACTGCATCTCCTTTTTGTTTCCAGTTGAATGAATGAATTCCAGGTGGTTGCTGATGAAGCTCGGGATGCCGTAAATCAAATGAAGTGTTATGTTGAAAGCCTCTTGTAATTCTTGAAAAAGAGAAGAGACTCCAATCTGTGGATGTCCTTCTAACTCTTGTGTATCAATGAAAAACACTTTCGTCTCCAATCATTTGTACCTGCATTCTTTCATTACCTGCTTCAAATTTACTTAATCCAATGGGCCTAGTAATCATAGTTTGATTTTTACTAGGATTATTTACAAATAACCCTACAAACTTTGAATCTTTTAATTGCTCAATATTAGCTAAATCATACAAAAAATGTATATTTAGTGAGCTGGAACTTTGACTTTTATTCATAGTTCCTCTGTCTTTTGTGTGGGCAGTTTAAAGTCATGCAAGCCGGACATAAAGAGGCTAATGTTTAAGGTCGAAATAGCTTTGACCGAAAAATGGATTAAAATGGATTCAATTCCTTGATAATTTATCTGAAAACAAATTACCATACTCAAGTATGAGAGAAAAAATGTAAACTATGACTTAAGAATATTTGAATCTGAGGAATGATATGAAAAAGAGCTAAATAGCATTAGAAGAAGTAGTTTCCAAGAATGAAGTTACTATTATTTAACAAAACCCGTTAGGGGGTTGAAATATGCAGGGCCACCTATGGGCATTGGCTGCATAGTCAAATAAAATAGCATCTTTTGGCTGACAAGTCTGTTATGTGGACTGTTTATGCAAGGCCACCTATGGGCACGTGCTGCATAGTTAGGCAAAAGAACTCTCAGAAATTTACTTTCCTAGTGTTAAAAGCCAGTGAAAGTTTATGGAGATTCAAATTTTCTAAAGCATAGAGTTTGTTGTATGGAAAGAGGTACTTGAATATGGAGAAGATATTTTCAAACAAGAATATCGAAGAACTGGATGAATATCACTCCTACGAAGGTCTGACCCAAACGTAGGGAAGAAGAATAAACCATAGACTTGAATACTTTCAGATCATGAAAAAGGATATGGGACAAATATGTTAAGGATGGCTATTTTTGCGGATCCCTACATACTGTCGTTTAAGACAAATAAGGACAAAAGAGGCATTCTTCCCAAGAATGAAGTTACTATTATTTAACAAACCCGTTAGGGGGTCGAAAACATGCAGGGCCACCTATGGGCATTGGCTGCATGGTCAAATAAATAGCATCTCTTGGCTGACAAGTCTGTTATGTGGACTGTTTATGCAAGGCCACCTATGGGCACGTGCTGCATAGTCAGGCAAAAGAATTCTCAGAAGTTTGACATTTTTGTGACCATAAGTCATGAAAAGGGTTATGAAGATCTGAAAATATTTAAGGTTAGGATTATAATACATAAAGATGGGTATTTTCCAATGTATATAGAGATACATAAGTCAATGAAAACCATAATCATGTTGTGGCTGGGTCCTGAATTGAAACTTGGACTTCACTACGTATCTCATAAGAATGAGAATCAAGCCATACGTAGTTCTTGAAATGCAGTTTAACGTCGTGCAGGACGAAAGGATGAGTGATCTTAGTTTTTTGGGTCATAGAATTCGGACCATAATAATGAATACACAGTGTGTGTTTTCATGATGACTTTTCAGCCAAGGGACTGAAAGTGAAATTTGGGGTTAGGCCCAAAAGACTTGGGACTGGATTCGAGGGACACTCGAATGTTCCTACGTATCCCATAAAGATGGGAATCAAGTCCACGTAGTTCTAGAAACTACCCTTTGTACAAATTTGGTTCGTACATGTGAAGGGTGAAAAAGGGACTTTAGTGCAATGATGGTTTTAACCTAAGATAAAAAGTTTAGGCATTACCATGTATGTACGTAGTCTTTTTGAAAATGAAAACCATGATTGAAAAAGAATCAATGTTTAATAATGGTTCCTTCTCAAATGAGGAAATCAAAGAATATTGTAGTTTATTGTCGTACTGGACAAAAGTGTTGTATAGTTTAACGTCATATAACAAGGACGAAAGTGAATCAATGTAAAGATATTGATTCCAAGGGTGGTTTCACAAATCATCATCATATGAGATTGTGGTGAACCAATGTGAAGAGATTGTTTTTGGGCTTGAACCTTTGGGAGGTTGCCTACATACCCAGCCTGGAGGGCAAGGATCAAAGTCTGTGTAGTTCAATTAAAGAATGAATTAATGATCAAGTTGTTCTTGTGGACAATGATCTAAAAAAATGTTGTTGGGACTTACACATGGTTAGTGGCCCAAAGGGAGTGTTATGGTTGATGTTCGCTCTAAGCTCACGTGAGTCATACTCGGTGTGAGAAACAAGAGGTAATAACAACCTTAACGATGCACAGTTTAATGTCATGTAGGACATATCAAGGATTTTCTGTACAGTTTAGCGTCATGTAGTTAGGACGATGGGGACAATACAGTTTAACGTCATATTGGACGAAAGGGGGATTGTGCAGTTTTAATGTCATGCTGGACTTTTGATGATTATATAGTTTAGCGTCTTTCCGGACGTGAGGGACTTTTATACAGTTTAGCGTCATGTAGTTAGGACGTCACAGTTTAACGTCTTGCTGGACATATTTGCAAATAGTTTATGGTCGTATACATGGACCAGGAATGATGCAGTTTTAAGGTCATGCTGGACTGTTTATGGAACTTTTTCACAGTTTAATGTCGTGTGGGACGAAGTTGCAGTTTAAAGTCATACTGGACCATTGCTGTATAGTTTTAGCGTCATATAGCAAGGACGAACTGATGCTGTACAGTTTAAAGTCATGTAGCTAAGACTAAGGTGAATCAATATGAGGATATCAGTTCTGATCTTTTTACAGTTTATCGTCATGATGGACGTTGGAAGTGCCACACAGTTTAATGTCATGTTGCTAGGACACAATATAGTTTAATGTCATCTCGGACAGAATACAGTTTAGTGTCATGTAGGACAAAAAGGGACTTAACACAGTTTAACGTCATGCTGGACGATGAAAGTGCCACACAGTTTAATGTCATGTCGCTAGGACAAAATATAGTTTAATGTCATCTCGGACAAAATATAAGAACTTTTATACGGTTTATTGTCATGTAGGACAAAATCAGGGACTATGCAGTTTAAAGTCTTGCAGTTAGGACTATTGGTGCTGCACAGTTTAGTGTCATGTTGCAGGGACATAAGTGTGAATAGTTTAAGGTCATATGCACGGACCATACAGTTTATCGTCATGCTGGACGTAGTTGTAGTTTAAGGTCATACTGGACCATTGCTGATGCAGTTTAAGGTCATGCTGTATGAACCAATTGTAAGTCTTGGTTCCGGGGACCATATTTTGTGTTTATACAAAATACTTCTTCAGAAATCTGGCATTAGTTGGAGTCGTGATGTGTTCTCCATCCATTGAAATCAGAGAATACGCTCCATTGGAGTAGACCTTATGTACTGAATAAGGTCCTTCCCATTTTGGTTCAAGCTTGGGAGGCTTCTTTCCTGGTATCATTGGTGTTCTGAGAACCAATACCAATTCTCCCTGAATGAATGAACGAAGACGAACTTTTTTGTTAAAAGCTCGTGCTATTCGATTCTGATAGATTTCCAAGTGGTGCAAAGTGCACAATCTTTTCTCATCTAACTGTTCCAATTCATTCAACCGCTTTTGGGATTGCTCATCTGTTGATAACTGATCACAAATGGCTATTCTGAGTGAGGGCAATTGGACTTCAATTGGCAAGACTGCTTCTGTTCCATATATCAATGAATATGGAGTAGACCGCGTTGCATTGCGAGTGGTAGTCCGATAAGCCCATAAAGCATGATAGAGTTTATCAGGCCATGACCTCTTATCTTTATCCACCATCTTTTGCAGTATATTTGAAAGAGTCTTGTTGAAGGCCTCTATCTGGCCATTAGCCGCTGCATGATATCGAGATGAATGGTTGGACTTAATGTTGTATTCTTGATACAATCTCTTTACCTCAGAAGAGCAGAAGTTGGTGCCGTTGTCTGTCAATATGGTATGAGGGACACCAAATCTAGTAATGATGTTAGACTTGATGAAGCTAACAATGCATTTAGAACTGACTTCTTTGAGAGGTACTGCCTCTGCCCATTTGGAAAAGAAATCAGTAGCAGTAAGAATGTACTTAAACTGCTTGGCCGTAGCTGAAGGGTAAGGTCCCACCACATCCATTCCCCATGTGGAAAATGGCCATGAGTATTTAGCTGTATGAAGCAATTCTGGAGGTTGATGAATGAAATTGGCATATACTTGGCATGAATGACACTTCTTTGTGAAATTAACACAATCTTGTATCATTGAAGGCCAGAAGTATCCAAGTCTTCGAATTTGATCAGACAATCTATGTCCAGACTGATGGGCACCACAGACTCCTGCATGCACTTCTTTTATGACAGCCATTGTCTCTTCACCATCAATACATCTGAAGAGAACTCCATCAAAACCACGTTTGTAGAGAATTTTCTCGAGGTGGTTTGGACCATCATAAAGAGTAAAATTGACCACACGTCGCTGAATTTGTTCTCTCTTGGCTCTATCAGGTGGAAGTGTTCCATTTTGAAGGTATTCCCTGATAGGTGACATCCATCCTGTAGTATGACCATATGGTTCAGGAATGGGACTAATTTCATTAATTTCCTCTGTTCTGACTTGAACATAAGGTGAAATTGCACGACGGTGGGCAATACCGATGGTTGTCTCGTCCCGATTTGGATCTGCTAAAGCTGTGGCTATATTAGCCAGTGCATCAGCTTGAGCATTTTGTGATCTTGGGACATAAGAAAATGTCGGTTCTGAAGGGAATTCCGACATTAACTCTCTGACGTAATCATACAAAGGGATTAATTCTTCTTTTCTGATGGCATAATCCCCATTGATTTGTTTGATTACCAGGTCTGAATCACCTTTTACCTTTAAGTGATTCACTTGTGCTTGAAGCGCTAACTCCAAGCCTGCAATGAGAGCTTGGTATTCAGCTTCATTATTGGTACCACCTTCCCACAACAAAAAGGAATAAGGTAACACTGCCTTATCTGGAGAAATGAGCACAATTCCTAAACCAACTTTGTTGAATTTAGGATTTTCCATTTTCTTCCCTGTTGGACTTCTAGAAGCACCATCAAAATACATTTCCCATGTTTGAGGATTCTCTTTAATAGAAAAAACTTCCTCATCAGGGAGTTCGATATCTGAATATGTGTCTTCCACTGAAGGGTGTTCAGCCAGGAAATCAGCCAGAGCTTGGCCCTTAATTGCCTTTTGAGACACATATTGAATGTCAAACTGCTGTAGAATAACCGCCCACCTTGCCAGACGTCCTGTAAGCATTGGACGACTAAGGATGAATTTGAGTGGATTATTACGAGATACCAATTGGACCTCGTGATGTTGCAGGTAGTGTCTCAGTTTCTGAACTGCAAAGATTAATGCTAGGCAGCATTTTTCAATACTCGAATACCGGGTTTCTGCTTCAAGCATAGTTCTACTGAGATAGTAGAGACTATTTTCATTCCCAGCATCATTCTTTTGAGCGAGAAAGGCACCCAATGATCGCTCTAAAGCTGTCACATAGAGGATAAGAGGTCTACCCTCAACAGGTGGCATGAGTACTGGTGGACTTAAGAGGTATTTCTTGAGAACATCAAATGCTTCTTGACATTCTTTAGTCCACTGGTAAGTGACTCCTTTCTTCAATAATTTGGTAAAAGGTAAACTTTTGCCTGCCAAATTGGCGATGAAACGCCGAATATAGGCTAAGTGTCCTTGAAGTCCTCTTAATTCTTTCAAATTCTGAGGAGGTGACATACCAAGGATTGATTTGGTCTTCTCAGGATCGACTTCAATACCACGATGGCGTACAACAAAGCCGAGGAATTTTCCTGAGGTTACCCCAAAAGCACATTTTAAGGGGTTCATCTTCAAATTATGTTGTCGAAGCTTGTGGAATATGATTTCCAAATCAGCCAAGTGATCAAAACGTTGTTTGGATTTAACCACCAAATCATCTACATAGCATTCAACAAATTTCCCTAGAAAAGGTTTGAAGATACGATGCATGGCGCGTTGATATGTTGCACCTACATTCTTTAAACCAAAGGGCATCACCCGGTAACAAAACACACCTTGAGGAGCTCTGAAGGCTGTATATTCCTCATCTTCTGGGGCCATTCGGATCTGATTATATCCAGAATATCCATCCATGAAAGAAAGTACTTCATAGCCAGTCGTCGCATCAATTAAGAGTTCTGTAATCGGAACTGGAAAATCATCTTTGGGACAATACCGATTAAGATCTCTGAAATCGATGCAAACCCTAATTTGTCCGTTCTTTTTCTTTACTGGGACAATATTAGCCAACCACTTGGGATATTGAACTTCTCTGACGAAGTTAGCTTTGATAAGCTTATCCACTTCAGCCTCGATTTTGGAAGCATAGGTTGGGTGTGTTCTTCTCGCGGCTTGCTTGAATCCTCGATGTTCTTTTGGCAAACCCAAATGATGGGTGGCAACATCAGGATCAAGGCCAGGCATCTCTGTATAATTCCAAGCAAAGATATCTTTATTTTGCTTTAGAAAAGAAATATACATCTCTTGTTCTTCAAGGGTCATGGCCGCACTAATTAAAGTGGGGCGTGGATCTTTCTCTGTACCCAGATTTACTTCTCTGAGTTCATCCACAGTGGTAGAGATACCCTCTTCAAATGCTGGAGGAGCATCTCTAAGATCTTCCTCTTCCTCTTCATCATGTGTTATATCTTCCGTTTCTACTTGCAAAGTAGATGAAAAAACGAAATTCTCATGATCATAAGAGATGTCAAAATTTTCACATTTTGAAGAAGAAGCTTCCATTTCCGTCCCTATTGATGAACAAGGGTCTTCTTTGAGAAATAAAGAGGAGATGATGGATTGAGAATCGACATCAACATTCACCTCTGGTGTTGCTATAACTTCTTCTGGCCTGATTAGCGAAGTATAGACTTGTTGGATTTCAGCAGACGAAATGAAAACGTCACCACTTATGCTTTCATCATTGCTTGGTAAGTTACCAATTTCTCCCATGTTGTCTGGCTCGATTGCCGTAATTGACATTATGGATCTTTCCATAAGAGTATTTTGATTTGGGCCTATTTTGTCAATTTGACTGATAGGTAACACATAATCTGTACTCACATGTGAAAATGGATTTATTGGAATTTTTTCCAAACCATATGGAGCATTAACTTTGGTAATTTCCTTTATTGTAGATTTTTCTCTTCCCTTCATGTGATAAAATTCCGCCTCAATGTATTGAGACTCACATGTTTTGAACGGGGCCTTATCACCATATAATGTTCCAACTTGACCATCGAAACAGTATTTGAGACATTGATGGTATGATGACGGAATAGCTGCATGCTGATGTAACCAGGGTCTTCCAAGCAAGATATTGAAAGCTGAGTCTTGATCAACAATCATGAAATCTGAATTGGAAACAAGATCTCCAAACTGAGTTCTGAGCGTAACTTCTCCCAGTGGTTCTTGTTCATTTTTATCATATCCTTGCAACATCATGGTAGAAGGAGATAAATCAGATTCTGTGAGGCCCAATCGACGAAGTGTGCGAATGGGCATGAGGTTGACTCCTGAACCATTGTCAATGAAAGCTCTTCGAACATCTATACCATTGACTTTTCCGGATAAGTACAAAGGTTTTATGTGCCCATGCACAACATCATCCTCATCTTTATCAGTAAAAGATATCACTGCATGGCATTCTGCAGGATTATTCTCTATGTGATAAATTTCAGCTGCAGCAATCTCAGCTTCAAACTCTTGAGGACTTGACAAAGCTTCGATGAGTGCTTCCCGAAGATCTCTTGATAGATTCAAAGCATCCAAAATTGATAATTTGGCTGGTACTTGGGCCAAGTGTTTCAATATATCATACTTTTGATCTAGAGGCCTGCGTTTCCCAATAGGAATATGTGGTTTAGCAGGTATCTTGGAAGCAGATGCTTTGGAAGCTGATGCATCTTGTATTGAAGTTGGCAACATCTTTGGTTTTGGAAAATTAGACTGATTAGATCCATTTGCTTGCTGAGATAAAGAAGATGGAACCTTTAATCGGTCTTCCAAAATAATTGTGCCGAAGCTGAGTTGGCCATTAGCAGAAGAACTTGCTTGTTCATTTTGAGCTCGCTGAAGGGCTCTACCACGAGTTTCTGCTGCATATACAGTGCTAGCAGGGGTAGAATTAGAGTAGTGGCTTCGGAAAGATCCACGTCTTCCCCTATATCCTGAACCTCTAGAACTTCCTCGGGTTCCTTTATTTGATACAGGGAATTCAGGCTCATCAAGACTGGAATATGAATCTGTTAATTGAATCATATTAACAGAACCAAAGATCAATTCTTCGTCTGATAAAGACTCTGCCTGGTTGGCCTGTTTAGGCTGTGCCGTTTGGTGGGACGGTGCCCGTGACTTTGAAGTAGATGGCATGAAATCTGCCAGAGTCAAAGACAATTTAGGCTTTGATGCATACTCATCTTCTTCTGATTCCTCTTTCTTCTTTGAATTACGCTGCCCTTTTGAGGATTTGTCCTTTGATGGAGGCTTTACTGCAGCTTTTGTAGGAGACACAATTGGCTTCTTCAATTGTGTTCGCAAAATGGAATGGGTCCGATTGATTGTCTTTCTGACCATCCAATCATCATATTTTTTCGCAGTTTTGCTTTTGACTTCCTGCCACTCGCCTCCTTCCTCTGGATCTGTAGCGGTAATACATGCTACATGAGCTGAAGAACCCTTCAATTTGACTTGTCCCAAGTCAACCATCTTTTGTAGGAGGTCTTTAAAGACAAAACACTCCTGGATGGGATGTCCCAACATTTGATGAAAGGGACAATAATTGGGACGGTCTTCATCTCCTTCCTTGTTTGGTCTCTTCGGCACTGGTAATTGAACCAAATTATTTTCCAGAGCTGAAATGAAGTAACCAGGAACTTGCTCACTTCGGAAAGAGTATGTTTTACTCTTCATATCCTCAAATTGTTTTCGTCGTTGATCTTTTTGATCATTTGGACGAAACAGCCTTTGTTGTTGGCGTTCAGGAGGTGGAGCCCTTCGAGAAGATGAAGGTTTTGAAGTAGAAATAGGTACAGGTGCCTGTTTAAGCATAACTGTAGCAGTTTCTGCTTTACCCATTCTTCTTCCTGGAGCTGATGGAATTACATGAGATTTAACCTTAGCCTGCATAAGGGAATCTTCAATCTGTTGAGCGATTGAAGTAAGGTCTCGAAACCCTCCTGTGTATTTCACAGGGATCAATGGCGTGCGTAATTCGTCACGCAAATTTGCCACACAGATTGGCAATAATTCCTCCTGAGGGAGTGATAAACTCAAGGAATACGTTAATCCCTTCCAACGAGCAATGAAATCAGAGACTCTTTCATTCTCCCTTTGCTTGCAGTTTGTAAGATCGAAAACTGTCGTTTTTGGCAAAGTTGAGCTGAACTGAAGAAGGAATTTTTTACGAAGATCCTCCCATCCGATGACTGACCGGGATTTCAAGCTTGTATACCAGACAAAAGCTGGTCCTTGCAAGGTTCGCACGAAGCATCTGAGTTTCACTGCTTCTTGTTGTTCTGGAGTTCCCATCATAGGATCACAACAAGACACGTAATGCGTCAAATGTTGTTCAGGGTCGCCTGATCCATTGAAAGTAGGGAAAATAGGGTTTCCAAAACTGGATGGAGGAGAAATTGAATCTACCCATTCAGGGTAAACTTTCTTTTCAGGTTGAACTTGCGCCCGTTTCCCTTCCATAGTTTCTAACCGAGCTGTTAATGACTCAATAGTAGTTATTAACTTTTGAGAAACGTCAGGTTGAACTTGGTTTTGGGTAGGTGCAATGAATGGAGCTTGGACAGCCGTGGAGGTTGGTGCTGCAACTAATGGTAGTGCTGCCAACCGTTGTTGCGTTTGACCCGTAGGATTAGACCTCTGTGGGTGTACTGATAAAGGAGGATATTCCTGATCCATCTCAGTAGTTACAACAAATTCCTTCGGCTGTCGGACTTCAGCATTCTTAAGAAGAAGACTACTCTGAAGTAGTTCTGCATTCAACCTTCTTAATTCTTTCATTTCTTCCTCCTGTTGTGCAAGCCTTTGCTCTAATGAGAGCGATTGACCTCCTTCAGAGGAAGGGTGAGAAGTAACCTGATTCTTTCCTTTCCCCTTATTGGATCCTTTTCGGAGAGGGGGAAGTGGGTTACTTGAAGGAATACCCAAATTTTGGGTAAGCCTTTGATTACGTGTGCACACACCTTCTTCATTTAGGTCTGTGTGCGCAACTTCTTGAGCAGGAACCTCTTCATCTGATCCCTCTGATTGAGCCTCATCTGGTGAATCAGCAGCAACGGCAGTGATGACATTAATGGATGCATATTTCATGAAATCCTTTCTATCAGCATTTCTATGATATTGTCTCCTTTTATGTCCATGATAAGACATGGCATTCCGTTGACTTGACCCCTCAGGAATTTCTTTGTGAACCGTCACTTGGAGAGAATCTCCTGACATCTTGGCTCTTCGTTCCTCTTGAGGCTTATTCCCTAATCGAGAGAATACTGACTTTCTCTGAGGGAGGGATTGAAGATTTGAAAAAGTCCCCAGTCCGGTGGACTGGGGGTGTTCCTGTTGCTTCTGCTCAACTCCTCGAATTCCATTCGTTGATTCTGAGGGTTGGGTTAGAGAAGTCCCCAGTCTGGCAAGCTGGGGTGTCTCTTGACATGCTATGTCTGAGATCTTCTTGAAATCTCTCTTGATCTTGCGGATCTTAGTTCGGAAATTAGCTGGATGCATTAACCTGTATCCACTTTTATCACCTGGTTCAACAGACCGTTGGATGATTTCCGAAACTTCTGTCATTTGATGACGTGTTTGCTCCAGACGAGAGGCTTGTGCAATATTCTCGCCTGCTTGATGTAGGAGCAATTCAACAACCTGTTCTCTATATACTTGATTTTGAGAGGAACTAGTTGAAGCTTGATCTCGAGCAAGATTTTGATTATGAACAAAGCCCATTGACTGTGGCCGGCCATGGGCAATAACATTGCATGAGACCATTTTCGGCGGGCTTTGCTGACCGGAAAGCACTGTGAAATGTAGTGCTCCGTGAATACCCCATCCTCTGATATGAACATTAGATGGAGCATTGGAAATTAACTGACGCAATTTTCTCAGCGCGCCAAGGCATGAACGTTGAAGGGTTCTCTGTTGCTTTTCAGCCTTCGGATACCGAGAGACTGATAGAGATGCCAAATCAATCTGGCGTTGTAACCCTTCTATTATCTTAAGATGGTTTTCATATTCATCGTAAGATAATACCTTCTTCTTTAATTGACAAAGAGTTTTCCATATGTTAAGACGAATATCATGGATTCCATCATCCGTCAACATCTTTGGAATGTCATACTGTGAATCAGCCAAAGGCCAAAACATGACTGGTACTTCACCTTTTGCCAGTTTTTTCCTCATGTTCAGCATTTCCTCTTTATCATTAAATGAAGATTCTTCTACCTGTTTGGACCAGAGTTGGTGTTTCCTTGTTGCTTCATCGGATTCAACAAGATTGGTAGAGGAATCACTATTCATGCTGGAAGATGAATGACCTAGGGAAGGTTCGGAGAATAACCTGAACCCCAAGCTATCTTCTGATGGAGAAAGAGTTTCACCTGCCGATAGTAAAACTTCAGACATGACTGGTTTTACGTTTGCAAGTGCCTCGAGATAGGAGGGCTTTCTTGTCACTACATTGCCTTCTGAAGAATTTTCGAGACAATGTGAATCACTACTGCGGAGAGGACTTTCGCAGCGAAGTTCATCACCATGAGGAGGACCTTCATGATGGGTTACAACAAAAGATGATATCTCTTGCTCCTTGGTCTTCTGACCACACAGAGGGTTCCTGTGGTTCTCATCTGAAGAAGAAACTTCAAGATTGACCGAATTTTCATGAAGCAAGTCTTCATGAGGAAGTGTCTGTTGAAGACCTTCGGGATTAATGTTCCTGTTATTGGGAACTGAGGGAGTAGAATCTTGAATTTCGACAGATAAATGTCTGAGGGCTTCAAGAACTCCAGCATCGAGCAAGGCCTTGTTGCAGATTGGCCTTTGATCTCCTGACTGTGCTGGGCGGATCTTTTTCTTAGATGCCTTCTTACTCGCTTTAGAAATCACTTGATGACGAAAGTGATTGCTCTGAGCAGGTGTATGTGCCTGATCAGGAAAGATGGTCAGGTTAGGCTGACGATCATCGCTCAAATCAGGTGTATGTTCCTGACTTGGTTGTCCATATGATATGGGGGAGTAGGCCCCACAACCCTCTTGGACTGGAACAGATGTGTGTGTCTGTTCCGGAGTGAATTGTTGATGTGTCACTCCACTGCTAGGGATAGATTTATGTGTCTGTCCCTGAGATGATGCTGAAGATGTTATGATATCCTGGCAAGCATCCAGAATATGAGCAGGAATTTTCTTCTGCTCTTTCACCATTGATAAAATATGCTTGGTGACTTCAGCCGCCGGAACAGGGATATACGTCCATTCCGGGCTTGGAGTAGGTGTATGTGCCTGCTCCTGTCCTCCTTTTCCTGTCAGTGAATCCTGACAGTACTTAAGTGTGGAGGCAGAGAGTTTAGTCTGCCTCCTGTTTGTCGTCGGGGCTTTCCGACTGACTTCTCCGTGCACTACCAAACGAGACTGTTGGTAGGCTTGATTAGTATTAGCAGGTGTATGTGCCTGCTGATTACACTTCGCCAAACGCTGTTGACGAGATCCATCATATGTAGTCAGACGAGCCTGCTGACTAACTGCTGATGTATAAGCAGGTGTATGTTCCTGCCTATGGTACTCCGCCGGAATTGCCTGGCGGGATCGGCTTGATGCTGCCAGACGAGTCTGCTGGACAGCGGGATTAAAACGAACAGGTGTGTATGCCTGCTCGTTATTTGCCACCAAGTTAGGTTGGTGGATTTCTCCGGAGATGGCAGGGATGACAACCTGCCTATTATTAACCGGATTCCGTCTCTGGTGATTCATCTTGCCTGCTCGGGTTCGAGGAACCTGAGCTGAATGCCTGGAGCCGGTACCCTCATCATGTTGAGGGTGCACTACCGCACGAGTCTGGCGGCGATTGTTGATGGGAGCCCTTGAGAAGGACTCCTGTCTCTTTGAATTAAGGTCCCGTGGGACCTGCTCATTCACTTCCTCAGAATAAGGGAGTGAATGGAAATTGCGTTCCGGGGATAACAACCCGAAACGGTTGGAGACGGTAGTCAGCACCGCCTGCTTCTTGATTGCTGGTCGCCGTTGTCCGGACGACCAGGTAGAATTGTTAACTTGGAGGGCTTGACGAGCGGCCTCCAGAGTTGGGATAGTACCGTTACGACGGTACTCCTTAACCAGTGCATTTGAAACACAGCGTTGAAGACGCTGAGTTGGTGATGTCATCCTCAGAGCGGATGACGTTCCAGCAGGAGTAGCAGCATTGGTTTTCATGGCAGCAGACCTCACAGTAGAGGTGTTCTCAGCAGCAGTATTCACAGGGGTGAATTTAAGGAAAGCCATTTTTTGTAGAAGATCTTGAAAAAAGAGTGCCTGTTCCATATAACAGACATAATCAAGATGAATCCGGCTACTGCATCTTTTGGATGATCATATGTCAATGATTGCCTTGTTGGCCCAAGGGGCCTAACATCTAAGAAGAACATCACTTTAACTTGGTTAAGGATTCACGTCGGGTTCACCATTTTTTGTTTCGCGCGGAATCCGGGGATGACCTCCTGGACGGGAGATTCAAACGTTCCGATCGGTTTCTAACGGGTTTGTTCGTAGAACCGGAAACATCCAATGATTCCACATCCGTTGGGACCTACTTTCCAAAGGCAGGCGCTCATTAGCTTGTGGGCTAATGAGGCTTAGGAATTTGCATTGGTCGAGAGGATGGGAGGTCGGACTCATCACACCTTTTTGAGGGGAATTATTGTCTACTCCGGGACTCTCTTTATAGATTTAAGTTAAGTTCGTGAATCCTTATTACATTACCAAGTATAAAATGAGCTTTCCTTTAGTTTTAACAATCAATGATTAAATATGCAAGAAATTTAGAGAATCTTTTATATGTATTCGAGGTTCTTCATCAATATAGAATCATCTATATTTGTTTAGAGATTCTTGGTCAATGGTATCCTTCAAAACATTTATATAAAAGTCTCTTGGTCATTTTGATGACCAGGCTGGTTTTAAATCCACTCAGTGGGGCACTTGAAGTTTATCTTCATTCAGAAGGACAGATATTATTTCAATGTTGGGATCGAACCCATGAATGGGCTACCTACGTATCCTTTGTTTTGAAAAAAGGAATCAGAACCCACGTAGTTCGAGGAATGGGATATGATGTTTTATGATTGATGGCTCAAAGATGAATGTCATAATTACTTTTACACTCTAAGATCACGTGAGTCATGCTCGGTGTGAGAAACAAGAGGTATTGGTAAAATTCAGACAATTGTGCCATAAAAGATGCAATCATAAGAATTTGTTTTGGGGCTTATGTATAGATGACTGCCCAGATAGACGAAAGTTTAGGATTTACTTTTAGGGAGAAAATCCAAGAACAGGGTCCACAAAGTTATATGTGCTTCATGGAGATTTGAATACTCTAATCTTGGGGCTTACTCCTAAGGAGGATGCCCAAGTTAGGAGGGGACTTATGATTGGGTTTTATTCCTAAAGAGGAAACCCAAATCAAAGGTAATTTATGACTGGTTAAGAGAAATTTTAAGAGACTTGGGGCTTACTCTTAAGAAAGAAGCCCAAGGTTATGACTGAGTCTTTATTCCTGAAAAGGAGACCCAGGTTAGGGATTAAGGTTTGGGGCTTACTCCTGAGGAGGATGCCCAAGATTAAAGGACTTTGATTGGGGCTTATTCTTAAGGAAGATGCCCAAGGTTCATGACTAGGACTTATTCCTGAGAAGGAAGCCTAGGTTTAGGGGACTTGGGGCTTACTCCTGAAAAGGAAGCCCAAGGTTATGACTGAGTCTTTATTCCTGAAAAGGAGACCCAGGTTAGGGATTAAGGTTTGGGGCTTACTCCTGAGGAGGATGCCCAAGTTTAAAGGACTTTGATTGGGGCTTATTCTTAAGGAAGATGCCTAAATCAAAGGTTTTATAACTAGGGATTTATTCCTGAAAAGGAAACCCAGGTTAGGATTCTCTCATCTTAAAGGATGAGGTTGAATGGATGAACTCTCAATCTTTGGTGACATAAAGATGTTTAAATCATTAGGTTTTCAGAGATATTTCACATAATTCCTTTCAGATAAGGATGTCAAATCAAGAAATCATGCCATAAATGGCTTTGAAGAGTATCTTGAAGACTGAATCTTGAATAGGAAGGGTGAAATGGCTTAAGAGGGGTGAAAAAGGGCAAGATGGGCACCCAAAAAGATAGGGGCGCGCAAGTATTGAAGGTCGCGCAAGTCCTGCGGCGGCGCGCAAGTATTGGCCGCGCAAGTATACTTGCGCGACATAAGGGATACTTGCGCGATTTTCAATCAGAGTTGAATTACTTGAGCGACTCTTTATTAAACCCTTTCCCATCCTCTTGAGGTTCTTCCAGAAGAGGGACGCGCAAGTTATATTGAAGGAATTAAGTCGGCGCGCAAGTGTTTGATAAGTTTCAACACTTAGGCCTTCCTTCTTCCCTTTAGATCTTCCATTCTAGGTAAGAAATTACCTTAGAAGTGTTCTGGAAGCTTTGAGAAGAGACTTGGGCGTCGGGAGCTTTGATCCGAGTTTCTGGGAAAAGATCCTCTTCATGGGGGGCCCACAGGGTCTATTTATAGGCAAAAAGAAGACCCCGGGCGGTTACTGGGCGGTTACCAGATCTGTCGCGCAAGTCCCTTGCACGACCATGAGGGGTCGCGCAAGTGTTGAGGCGGCGCGCAAGTGTACTTGCGTGACCAAGAGGGAACTTGCGCGACCTATGGGCAATGTTCTCCTTTTCCATCCCTTCGTCGATTTTTGATGTTTCTTCAAAGGATTAATCACTTTGAGCTCAGATATTCCCTTTTCCGATCTTTAGATTCTGTGACGAAAGGAGCGTCAACAGTGGTACTTACCTTTGTGTTATTCCTTCCTTTGTGGAACAGTTGAGCTTTGGGATTTTGGGTTGGACCCTGTGTTTCCTCATGATTGAGATGGGTATACTTGATAACTTAGGTATATGTATCGACATATACCTAAGTAGGGTTGACAGTTGATTTCATGCTTTGTGGTTTATCTTTTGTTGATTTTGAGAGACCTTCAGGGGTCTCGGGGTCCCTACTGAGTATCGTTATACTCACCCCTGCACGGGTTATGCCCGCACCTTGTTGTGTTTGGTGCAGACGACGGACAGCGTTGATCGAGGCTGAGGGTACCGAGACTGGACGGTGCACGGAGGTGGACCATACGGTGTGTCAGTATGTAGAGGAGACGGGGGGACGTGGAGTACTGAGGAGGTGATATGTAACTACCCTTCAGGTAGGAACCTCGGAGGATGACCCAGTTGTTGTCTTTATCTTTCTTCAGTTGTATTATATTTCTATTGTACTTATACCTTTACTGTTGGGCTTATATTCCAGCCCCTCTTACTTTCGATACTCTTTTTTTTATATAGTTTACTTGTGTTAGTATCTTGTTGTGTGCTTGGTTGCGTGTTTTTACAGGATATAAAGGCAATGTCTTCCCGGTTTTAAGGAATACGCCTTTGGGTTCTAGTCCCCAGACCCTGACCTATGGAAGGAGGGCTTGGGGTAGTCATGGCACGGGCCCCGGGGTATGGGTCATGAAAAATTGGTATCAGAGGAGGATTTGGTTCTACCATAGAACATTAGACTCTGATCTTCTTTTTAACATCAATAGTGTTAAGTGTAGTGAGTGTGGTTATCAGTTAAGGGAATACATTGTCGGTGTAGTAGCCGACGTATCCATACACCAGGACCCTGACTTCTGATTTCTGACTCAGTGCACGAAAACACTGATTGCATGTGTGTTTTGAAAATTTTTCTTGTGTTTTCTTGAGTCAGCTCACAAGGTATAACATAATGACTATGGCACACCTATTCTTTATCAGGATTCCACTACATAGACAGCCAGCTAGGATTCCTGAGAGATTACATGATGATGGCCCACCGAGCGACGAGGCTCCGGTGCAGGGCCCTCTTACTATGTTGGCACCTTTGGGCGGTATACCAGCAGCACCACCACCCATTGGGAAGCAGATACCACCAGCCGCACTGGCAGACAATGCATGCCAACTGAGTGAATTGCACGAGTTCCAGCAGCAGAGGCCTCTAAGGTTTCGAGGCGAGACAGATTCCTATGTAGCTGAGGGCTGGTTGGAGGCAGTTTCTAGAGTTTTCTGCCTAGTTGAGACACCAGTATACCAGATGGTTATCTTAGTTACTAGTCTTTTTCAGTGAGTGTCCATGAGGATTGTCCGTAGTGTGATGAGGCTTCGATACATGGACCATTACCCGAGATAATACCTTTGGGTACTGTGTCAGCTATATCACTACCCATTGTTCAGCAGTTACAACTGGCGGTACCAGTAGAGGAAACATATAGGCTTAGTGCCTTACGCGTGATTCAGCATCAGATACCCCTCAGGTTCTGAGGTGAGCCCGACTCACGGGTGGATGAGGACTGGATTGAGGAAGTGGATGAGAGTTCTCTAGAGCTTCTATAGCTTCAGCAGGATGACATGTCGGTAGATGAGTATTCATCGATGTGTACTGATCATTCCTGGTACTCGATGAATACAATACTATCAGTGCTTTAAGGCTTGGACTTTCGAGCACAGTCTGTTTAAGGACATACAATCCATCACTATTCCTCTATGCATTCCTACTTATGATGGGCTGCTAGAGATTACCTTTGTGGTTGAATGTTCTTTGGATGAGTGGATACAGCTAGTGAATGTTAGTAGTGGGAAAACATGAAACTGGCACCAGTCTCAGAGACTTGGGTGTGCAAAAAAAATTTGGGAAGAATAAGTGTTAGGGAAAGATGAATCTACAGGGCTACAGACGTGGAAGCAAAGCTAGGGGAGTAGCATGAGGTGGTTTAAAATTTTAAATGTTACAACCACCCCCCATTGTGGTCCTCACCAGGATCATGGAGCTAGAGGATAGGGTAAGAGAGTAGTTGAATGCGGTCAATAAGTTCAACCCAAGGGCTCTAGGAATGATTCGAGGTACAGTCATTGTCTACTACTTGCTATCGTATCAATAGACATAGGTACCAATCATTCTTTCCTTACATGAATATTGTCCAAGACCTATAGTTTTCGGTTAAACCATTGACATGACCCTCACATCTAGATATACCTTTGGGAGGAGACTCGATAATCATACTTATGCCAACGGTGTGATATGACCCTTGAGGTGAGAGTTTCAGTTAAAACCTCTTGGTGGCAGCGGTGAGGACTTATGACGTTAGTTTGGGTATGAATGGACATCCAAAATTCATACTCAGATTGACTATATTAGGAAACAAGGTTGTGGTTTATCTACAACATTGGGATGAGGTTTTCCTTAGTTGGAAAAAAAGGAAACCCTGGAAACACAAGATAAAATCCTTCATAGGAGGGTGCATCTGATCACTCGTCAGTCGGCTAGCCTCACCCTTGTGGTAGCAGAAGTTTTGAGTTTTCAGTTCCCAAAAAGAGTGGCTAGAGTTCCTCCAGGACTATGACTTTGAGATAATCTATACTTCTAATAATGGTAACATGGTGTCAGATGCACTCAGCAGGAGATCTGTATACAGCTGCTAGGTGAGGCGACAGAGCAGCAGGGTGCTTTGCAAATATCCTTTTTGGATCAAGATGGAGCGGCTTTTCTTTAGTCTCTTACAGTCACTCCCCCACTTCTTCAGTGATTCAGGGAGGTGCAGTGTGGGGACACTAACTGTGAGTCTCGACGTGATCAGATATCTGCAGGATAGGCACCTGATGGATTTTATAAAGGTGGGGAACACGTCATCCTTTTCAGAGGACGTACCATGGTACCAGTGTCGCTTCGGGAGGAAGTGTTGAGGGAGTTACACACATCTCCTCTAGTGGTACATCCAAGAGTGGCGAAGATGTACTAGGATCTCTGACGACAACACTGGTGGCCGAGAATGAAGAAATAAGTAGCATAGTTTGTCTCTCGGTGCCTCACTTTTCAGCAAGTAAAGGCAGATCATCAGGTACCAGCAGGCTTAGTTCAGCCTTTAGAGGTCTCAGAGTGGAAGTGGGATGGGATATCCATGTACTTAGTGATGGTACTTCCACGTACATCTAGGGGTCATGATTTTATCTGGGTGATCGTCGACCGACTCACCAAATCGGCCCACGTCTTACCAATCAGGGAGCAGGGTTTAGTAAAGAGCTTGGGATGCCTCTATGTGTAGGAGATTGTGTGGATCCATGGATTACCCTCGACTATTGTCTCCAATCGGGATACACAATTCACTTCCCGGCTATGGAAGGGGTTGCAGGAGGATTTTGGGATGTAGCTTCATTTGACCACCGTCTTCTATCCTCAGACGGATGGCCAGACTAAGCGGACCATTCAGACCCTCAAGGATATGTTATGTGCCTGCGTTCTCGACTTTGGTCACAGCTGGGAGGATCACTTTCCCTTGGTGGAGTTTTCATAAAATAATAGCTATCACTCCACCATTGGGATGGCACCTTTTGAGGCGTTGTAGGAGAGACCTTGCAGATCACCTCTGTGATGGATTGACCTAGGGGAGTTAGTACTCATGGCACCAGATATGGTATGGGCTACCATAGAAGGGTACATGTCATCCAGGAGCGGATAAAGACTTCATAGAGCAGGCATAAGTCTTATGTCGATAGGAGACGGAGACCTCTAGAGTTCGAGGATGGTGACCATGTCTTTATATGGGTCTCACCTCGATGAGGTTTGTAGAGATTTGGCTGGGGTGGAAAGTTATATCTAAGGTTCATCGGACCCTTCTAGGTCATCAGCAGAGTTGGTGAGGTGGATTACCGCTTACCTCTTCGACCTCAGTTGCACCGGGTGCACGACGTCTTCCACATATCCCAATTGAGGAGATACGTGCACGACCCTTCTCACATCATCGACCACGGCGAGCTGGACATCGATGATGGAGCGACATTTATGGAGGTTTCAGTAGAGATTAAGGATCGATATGAGCAGGTCTTTCATGGGTGGTCGATACCTCTGGGCGCATTCATTGGCAGCACAAGAACATCCAGGAGAGTACATGGGGGCGGGAGGCTCAGATTCGTGCTCAGTACCCCCCACTTGTTTCCTTAGTTTGAGTTGTGGATTATGGGGACGTAAAGTCCTGAGGTGGGGAGAATGTAAAGACTCAGAAATTCCATGTAATTTTTTTTAATTATATAGTAATTTTACGAGTCTGTGAAAATTGACAGTGCGTGATTCTGAGGCCCGGTGTACCTAAAATGAATTTCTGAACTTTTTTGGGTATGTTCAGTAAACGTGCGAGCGGGTTTTTGTAACTTTTAAACCAATGCTCAGAATTGAAATTTGAGGACACCGTTGAACTCGCAGCGCTGGTATTCGCTTAAGGAGACATTTACCTCGACTGTAGTGGGTCGAGGGTGAAAGATAGTTTTTCACTTTTTCGTGGAAATAAAAATAAAATAAAATAAACTTCTATTTTATTTTTGTCGAAACCTCCCATGTGAATGTTATAGATGTGGGGACCACTGAGCCTAAAACCCCCAATTTTGAATTTAATTGTGGGGACCACCCAAACCCTTTTAATGGGGGAGAAACCTCTCAACTCCCCATTAATTTATTCCTCCCATTAAATTGAGCCAATTAATTATGCCAACTTGGTACAATTAATTGTGCCAACAATTAAATTGATAGACTTAATTTTAATTATCAGCACCTCTTTTCTTTGAGAGGATTGGTTAGCAAAGGAGAAGGGGAGAATTTGTGGAAGATCTTCTCCAACGAAGAACGCACCCTTCCTGTCCAATGAAAAAATTCTCCTCCAAACGAAGAATTCCATATCCATAAAAGAATGTTCTTTGGAGCCAAGAAAGTGGACGAGGCATGATCCCGAATTCGGAAGCGTTTTGTGGAGGTGACGATTGTTGGCACCCTATTTTCCTTCACCGTTTTTCATCTCGTGAAACATCAATGAACCTCTGAGGTAGGGTAGTTGTTGTGAATTTTCCCCTTACTCGTTCTGGACAATTCTTCATGATTCAAGAAGTATTTGAGCCGCTTGCTACCGTTCTAATGCGAAGGGTGTGGGTAAAATTAACATGGCCTGACCACTCCGCAAATTTTTGTGTAATTTTTTATTGCGCTCTTCCTGATGGAGGAGGAAGACAACCGGTGTCGGCGATTGGTACTGGTGGGACACAAGAGCAGCGGTTGGCTACATGATGAGGACGGCGGCGCGCATCCACGCCGCCCAGCAAGGAAGGGCCACGGCTTTTGCTGCAGCGACGAAGGGAGGACGGTCGGTCGAGTCGGCCGCCGGGGAAGGCGCAGCGCGCGATCGCACCGCGCGGAGATGACGGCTGGCCATTCGGCCAACCGCGGCGGATCGCCACACCAAGGCCGCCCCGCCACACCACGGTCGCCTCGCCGCACCGCGGCCACCCCGCCGCACCGCGGATACCCCACCGCACCGTGACTGCCCTGTCGCACCACTTCCGGGCCGCCCATCGGTTGGACCAGACCCGGACCAGTTTCAACCCTTTATGTTCTTCCGACCATATCTTGAGCTTCAGGCATCCGTTTGACGAACCGTCTACGGCACCAGAAACCTTGGAGAGAGACGGTCCTTTTGGTATACCCCACTTGATATTTGGATAAAGTTGGGGTATGTTAGGGTTGTATCAAGTACGAATCCAACCGGGACCTCGAGACTAAAAGGCTAATAACTTACAGACCAGGTGTCCGATTGACGCATCGTCTGTTGTGTTGAGACCCCTATGACATGGAGGTCCTTTGGGATAATTATTCATGGGACTTCATGGAGTTTTGAGTATCGACCATTGGATTGAAGAGTGGACTCTCCTGGAGACGAGCAAGCTTAGTGCGGGTACCCTATAGCTGGTTGTGTGGGTCTGATGATGTACTAGGATCCTATGTGGGTCTGACGATGTACTAAGATCATGTGTGGGTCTGAAGATGTACTGATGATGTACTAGGATCATGTGTGGGTCTGACGATGTACTAGGATCCTGTGTGGGTCTGACGATGTACTGACGATGTACTAGGATCCTGTGTGGGTCTGACGATGTACTAGGATCCTATGTGGGTCTGACGATATACTAGGATCCTGTGTGGGTTTTCAATTTAGGATCCTTTGTGGGTCTTCCTCTTAACAGAGTAAGATGATTCAGTAGTTACATATAATCATCTCTACTATTGTTCCTAAGTTATACCTGGTGTGATCTAAGTTCGTACATGTGTGGTACTTTTCTTCATGGTAATACCTTGGTGGTATTCTTCTGTGTGGCGTACCTATGTGGTACTTACCTTTGTGGTATTACTTCCTTTGTGGAACAGTTGATCTTTGGGATTTTGGGTTGGACCCTATGTTTCCTCATGATTGAGATGGGTATACTTGATAACTTAGGTATATGTATGGGAATATACCTATTTAGGGTTGACAGTTGATTTCATGCTTTGTAATTTATCCTTTTTGGATTTGGAGAGACCTTTGGGGGTCTCGAGGTCCCTACTGAGTATCATTATACTCACCCCTGCATGGGCTATGCCCGCACCTTGTTGTGTTTGGTGTACAAGATGGATAGTGCTGATCAAGGCTGAGGGTACCGAGACTGGACGGTGTCCGGATGTGGACCATACGGTGTGTCGGTACGCTGAAGAGATGGGGGATGTGGAGTGCTGAAGAGGCGATCTGTACCTACCCTTCAGGTAGGAACCACGGAGGGTGACCTAGTAGCTGTCTTTCTCTTTCTTAAGTTGTATTATATTTCAGTTGTACTTATACCTTTACTGTTGGTCTTGTATTCCGGACCCTCTTACTTTCAGCACTCTTTTTGATATACAATTTAATTGTGTTTGTATCTTGTTGTGTGCTTGGTTGTGTGTGTTTACAGGATATAAAGGCAATGACTTCCTGGTTTTAGGGAATACACCTTTCGGTTCTAGTTGCCAGCCCCTGGCCTATGGAAGGCGGGCTTGGGGTAGTCACGGTACGGGCCCCTGGGGACAGGTCATGACACTGGATTTTCATATTTGGTTAAGCCAATCCATTTTCCTTACACATGTTATTATTATAAAAGATGTCATGAAATCTGTTTCTAACCAACCGTTAGTTGAGTGACACATGTATAGGTTCATCTG
The DNA here is from genome assembly GCA_963277665.1 of Viscum album. Taxonomy (NCBI): domain Eukaryota; kingdom Viridiplantae; phylum Streptophyta; class Magnoliopsida; order Santalales; family Viscaceae; genus Viscum; species Viscum album. Next base: position 2,065,502,713 of record OY728123.1, on the reverse strand, counting down.
AGATTCGTGTAAAAATATGACTGTTGGAGGAGGGAGTTGACCGTTGGATCTGTGCCTATAAATAGGAGCTCATTTGAATGAGCTCAATAACTATTCCATCAATCTAGAGATTAAATGATGTGAAGTGATTTCTATTGAGAGAGACTCGCATGATTTGTGAGAATCTGAACATCTTGTTCAGCTTGCTTCATGCGACTCTGATTTTTGCTGAGTACAATTGATGGAATCCATGGATAGGAAGATAGAGGATCCGACTAACTTAAAGTTTGAGTACTTCTGGGGATAGGAAGACAGAGGTGCCGACTACCTTAAATATTGAGGGATTGCGGAGATAGCAAGATAGATTCTGATATTCCTATCGAGGGCTTACCCTAGTGTGGGTAAGACAGACTTTCTTGAAAGTATAAACCAAGGGACTTTTATCCAAGTTTTTTGGATACCCTACTCTTTGGGTTAAAATATTTCCTACTTGTTACTTGTTTTTTTTTAAGTTTTATTTCCGTTGTATTTTGATAAAGGACGAAAGTATAAATGTTTTATACTTTCTTATACTTTTATTTACTCTGATAAGTAAGATTCCATATGCTTTAAGGTAGAATCTTTTCCTAAGTATACTTTTCTTAAGATTCATTTCCCGAACCATATTTCTAAAACCTAAGCAATTTTATTTTGTAAAATTAAAAGAGGCTTTGTGAATTTACCTTATTTAACTTTGTAAACATAGTTTTTCTTAAGGTTAAAAACAAAATATTTTAAACTTAAAATCCCCCACCCTCTTGTAATTGAACATCTACATACACTATTTCGATCCTACAAGAAGAAATGTGGTCAATGTACTATTAGTATATGTTGATGACATGTTTCTTATTGTAAATGGCATTCCCATCTTTCAGTTTGTTAAGGACTGGTTAAAAAAGTGTTTATCCCTAAAGGACTTAGGTGAAGAAGCCTATATTTTATGGATCAAGATCATTCAAGATAGATGCAAGAGGTTTCTTAGACAAAGTCAAAGTACATTCATTGACCAAATACTAAATAGATTTAGTATGGAATAATCCAAGATGGGATTGGTTCCAGTGTCACATGGTATAAATATTTCTAAGATAATGTGTTCTTAAACACAATGAGAGAAAGAGAGAACAAGTAATACCTGATATGCTTCAATGATAGGATCAATCATGTATGTCATGTTATATACAAGGCTTGATGTTGCATATGCATTAAGCATGGTAGGAATATATCTAGAAGATCCAGGGGAAAAATATTGGTCTTTTTTCGAGGTTATCCTTAAGTATCTGAAAAGAACTAAGGATATATTTCAAGTGTGTGGAGGAGATGAATAGATAGTTATCAGGAGTTATACTAATTCTAGTTTTTAAATATATCAGAATGATCTGAATCAATATCCAAAATATGTTTTTTATCTCAACCGAGAAGTTGTGAGCAAGGAGAATTTAAATAAACTAGATTTCATTGATTCTGTAGTGGAATCCGAGTATATAGCGACTTCTAATGCATCCAAGAAAGAATTTGGGATATTAAACTTTTTTCAGGAGATTGATGTGGTACCTAGCAGTGAAAACCCTATCATAATGTATTTTGATAATTCTATAGTGGTGACACTTGAAAAAGAGCCAAGGTCACACCAATAGATAAAGCACATACTCCAAAAGTATCACATCTTGAGAGATTTTTCTTAGAGAGGTGAAGTTGTAGTAAGCAGAGTTCCCATAGAATAAAACTTTGTGGAACCCTTGAATAAAGGCCTATCTCAGTATAATCATGAGTATCATGTGAGAGCTAGTGGACTGAAGGTTGTTATCGGTTTTCTCTAATGCAAGTGGGAGTATGTTGGAGTTGGTTCCCTAGAACCAACTTCTGTGTACTTTATGATGACATGTATTCATTAATTTTAATATTAATAAACTCATTATCACATCATGATTTTTCTTCTACATAACATTGTATCTGATACTGTACTAAGAGTATTTGTCACACTAAAAGGTCATAGAAGTTCCCTCCTATGATGGTAACTTAGAAGTGTCATAATGGTATTCTTAAATATATGTTCTATATTCGGATGAAATCATTTGTGGGACACAAATAATATAGGATATAAAGGGTGGAGACTCATAAGACTTTGAGGCACCTTCTCCTAGTGTACGCCCTTGTTAATATCCAATGTAGGATATTATGAGAACAAGATTCACCAGTAAGAAATCTACATTTATATGTGTCATTAGATGTTCCAATCTACAGACATTTGTATTGATCATTAGACTTTATGATTGTTATTAATGACTATTATAAGTCACATACTTTGATGTAATGATGAAAACTATGATGATATATGTTCGCGGTGAGGTAAAATACATTGGGTTCATCACAAGTAATATTTCATTAATGAATAATGCAAGAAAGGATTTTTCCATTTTGTTATTTAATGGAAGTTAATATTTTAGACACTTTGATGGAAATGATATAGACTAAATAAATCTATGGACATGGTGTTTAATAGGTAAGTTTGATTTCCACAAATTCAATGAAAGAGATATCAGACACATAGGTTGATGACACCAGTATGCAACCTACTGGATTAGAGATATCATGATAAAAGGATTATATTTCATAGTAAGCTTCTGTATGAGGTATTATGTTGTTGTAGCATTAAATTATTTCTTTATGGGTTTCGTGGCAGGTTTCTAGATGCTAACCTTGAACTTTAGGAAGCATCACCTAATGCCATTGAGAAATAGGTTGAAAGGGTTACACACTAAGTGTATCTGAATTTTCGGTTAAATAATATACTATTATTTATTATTTAAAAAGTTGAATAAATATTATTCTCATGTGTGGTTTAATAATTATTCATGTTTTCTTGGTCACATATATTTCATCACTAGTTATTCGAGAGAATATTATGTGAGCATAATATTTAATAAATATTCATTTTCTATTTAGTGAATATAATATTTATTTATTTATTGGTGAATAATACAGTGATATTCATTTATTAAATAAATATTCATTATTAAAGGTCCAATAAATATTATGGAGGAATGGAAGACTGAGTTTAATGGTCTGATGAGAACTAATATATATTGAATATTATTTGAATAAATAATATTTAATTTAATTTGTGAGTTTAGAACATGTCTAGAAATAATAATATTATTATTATTATAGACATGGGGTTACCTAGAAATTATGGAAATAATAAAGGTCACATGTGCAATTATTTTTTTCTAACCCTAGCAGTATATAAAAAGAATTATATTATTTTCTTTAGAATCAATTCATTTTGTGTTGTGCACAATGACATCTAAAGATAATTCTATCAAGACCTACAAAGCTCCCTCTTCCAGAACGCTCTCAAGAACAGATAGTGATCTTCCTCCACATTATACTCTCGAGTCTAGATAAATATCAAATAGAATTCTTTGGAAGTGATTCTTGGGGTGATCAAAGGTGAACGACGCAAGCGTTAAGATCTATTGTGCTAGAATCATAAGATTCCTACTATGACATTTGGAAGTTTGTGGAATAGGTTTGGATCACCACTGGAGAGAATCTACTCTTGATCCCTACAACATGTAAGAACCCGGGTTTTTGGAACTGGTCAAAATCCCGACACTGTTTAAATTTTTACTCGCTTCAGAGAAGACTAGAGAAATTAGACAATTCTGGGTTAAAATTTTGAAGTTGGGGAGGTCGTGCAGGTGCACACGGTTGTTGCACGGTCTAAACAAACCGTGTAGACAAACCGTGCGAAGTCTTTGGGTGATACAGTGGGTTCTGCACGGGCGGCGCACAGTTTTCCAAACCGTGCGGGTTGGCCATGCGAAGTTCCTAGGTGAGGCAGTGGCAACCGCATGGTTGGCACACAGTTTTCCAAACTGTGTGGGTTAACCATGCGGCCACATAAAATTAGGGTTTTTAAGTTCTGGGCCACCTGGGAATTCCCATTCTCCTCTTTTTCTACCTTCCACTCGAGGCTTACGTGAGGAGAGCCGGCCGGACCTTCAAATCCCTCCCGGATCTTCGTCTGAACTCCGTTTTGAGCACTGTTCGATCTATTGGAACCCCCTCAGTAAGGCCTTAATTCCTCTTAAGTCGTTCTTCTTGATTTTTGTCCTAAAACAAGTAGTTTTGGTTTGAGAGGTTTTGTTTATTTTATAGATCTACCACGTTTTATACCTAATTGGAGGTTGATATCGAAGGAGTGACATCATAATAGTATGAGGTAGGTGGTTCATACCTTCTTTCTTGTTTTTATGGACATTTGTATGGTGCATCCTATAGTGCGTTTTAGGGTATTTTAAGAGAGACCCTAATTTATCTTCTATTGCGTCTTAAGTTGTTTATTACACCTATGGGACACCTTTGGGTATGCCCTTTATCCTGTCTTGACTGAGCAGGGTTGGGAGAGAGGTCGTCGCTCACATTGGGCATATTGGATGGGGGGTGCCAATATGATAATACTTGAAATGTATTGGTTTAAACTATTAGGTTTAGTTATTTAAACCTTGATATGAATTGTTGGAGACCTTAGAAACTTCAGTGCTGGTATGGGACAACACTTGCTTGGTGCAATTCATCTGTTTAGATGGTTTGCCTGTTATGTGTTTTGTTTAAATGTGTTTTATATGTAATTCCTGAATTGCATCTGTTGGACCCCTTGGGTTGTGTTGGGCATGGCCCAGATATTATTGAGTGATGATGGTCACGTGATTGGGCGTCATGGATGTCGGTTTGAGGCAGTACGACCGTCAGGTTGGGCTTGGCCCGAGGTTACTTTGGGTGGTTTTTACCATGGGATTGGGTGTTATAGACGTCGACTTGAGGCAGGATGACTGTCAGGTTGGGCATGGCCCGGGTTACTGGGATGGTGAGGCCATCAGACTTGAGCGGCATGGTCGTAGGGACACGAGGTGTCAGATGTGTGGTGGCTTAGGTACTATTTTGGTGATTACCGCTCACCCGGAACTTGAGTAGTGTGCACACAGAAATACTCCTTGATGAGGTGGTTTTGACCACTCGTGTGGGTAGAGGCCCCTGTAGATGCGGTTTAGGTACTTTGGTTGGGGGTGCTTTCCGTAAGAGGCTGCGTGGGAGGTGAGGAGCCTCCAGGGGATGTCTTGAGGCTATTGGGTTGGGGGATGAGGCTCGTCGTGATTTTAGAGCAGGTATCACTGTCCCTCCAGTTATTTATTTGAGGCAGATATCATCATCCCTCTGGTTACTTGATTTGAGGGCAGGTATCACTGTCCCTCCAGCTATTTATTTGAGGACAGACATCGTTGTTCCTCCAGGTTACTTCTTAGGCGTGCCTTCGGGATGTCAGTACTTGAGGCACAAGGTGTCGGGTTACTATTCTTGGGCGTGCCTTCGGGACGTCGGTACTTGAGACACGTGGTGTCAGGTGGCACATGGTTTCGGGCTACATGACAGAGATTCCGGCGTTGGCCAAAGCAGGTGACACTCCATGGTGGTTGTTGGGCACCAGTGGAGTTTGTGTTTATTTGTGCATCGTACTATTTATTGTTTTCCATATAAAGGCATGCCTGCTTAAACACTTATATTAGGTACGCACCATTGGCTCGTATCCTACTGAGATTTTTCTCACACCCTGCATGGGCCCTTCAGGACGCGTGCAGACTTTATGGATTTACGTGCAGGAAAGAGGTCAACTTCAGGAGGTGGACTGTTTAGCCGTTGCATGGAGATGGTATGGACCTTGAGGTCTTGCCTAGCTAGAGTTTACTTTGTTCTGTTTTCTTTCCTGTATCAGCATGCTTATTATGTAGCTAGAGTTGGTTAGCCAGTGGTGCCCTTTACATATATATGGATATGTATGACCTCCTTGGGATGCATGTTTCGTTGTTTAGTAGTAGTTACATGTGATTAGTATGCTGTTGTGTTTATTTCCACTGTTGTTGTTTATATTTATTGCTTCTGCTATTTATCGATATTGAATGTGTTTCCGCTCTGCAGGTCTGGTTCGAGTCTGCTGAGTCATTTTTTCTACTGCATCGTTATTATTATACTCGAACCAGTACCATTATTATCCTCTGAGAGGTTATAGCCTCTCCACTATACCTATAAGACCCTCGCTGCTAGTCTGCAGCCTTTGGCATTCGGGGAGGTGCGCATAAGGTCGTAACACCTGACCCATTTAACACTATTCGGGTGGCTGTTCAGGTCCAGGTTGTTACAAAGTGGTATCAGAGGAGTTCTTGATAGGGATTTAGTAGCAGTGCATTGCTGACTACAAATGAGTTTGAGACTTCTCTTTTTATTTCTGCTGGTTTTACTATTTGGGATATGGTAGACTGGAGATAGGTTGTTACTGGGACTGGGTTTCTAGCTTGTGCTTGGGTGCCTGCAGCCCCAGGTGCAAGGGATGGACCTAATTGCCATGGGTGGGAATTGCTTTTTTCTTTTGCTCAGATTATAGTTCATATGATTTCCACCTCGGTGGCTCATTTGGTGTGTGATGTTATTGATTGTGATATGTAACCCTTGACCCGGTGCGGTAAGGGAGAATTAGACCTTGGCCCGGTATGGCGAGGCTTGTTTGCTTGGCTTTTGATAAGCACATTTTAGGGTATTTCAATTTCATAATTGCACGTATTCCTTGTGATGTGATAATGCCATGTGAATAAAAATATCAATTTCCATGCTTTGTATATTTGTAGAATTGCATGTGGAAGGGCATTTGGGTCTGGCTCTTGTACGAGCAGGCAGGTACTATCAGTTGAAGTGATTTTGATCACTAGGATTGGGCGACTCAGTCGTCGGTTTGAGGCAATGCTAGTTGTCAGGACGGGCATGGCCCGAAGTACTTTTGATACTTGGCTCTATTAGGGGCGGGTAAGGAGGCCATGAGGCCGGGATGCTGTGGGGCATGGGTTGCAGTAGGGGAGAGTAAGGGTAGTAGTTATGCACTTCCTTTTACTGCTTTCTTATCTGCATTGAATATATATTGATATATATATATATATATATATATATATATGGGTTGTCTGACCATTTATGGTATTCAGCGGGTTCCTCCTACACGTATCGATGGAGCATCAGGAAAGTGAGGATATAGTGCTGCAGGTGCAGGATTAGGTTCAGGATTCGGTACAGGCAGAGCACGAGCCACATGTACAGGCTAAGGGACAGGATCAGGTTCAGGATCCAGTGCAGGTAGGGCAGCAGCTGGGTTTGATAGCGTTCAGACCATGGCTCGATGAGAAGCTCCGAGCTAGCCTGGTACGTGTCTTGTAGGGGATCGATTGAGGTGCGCAGGGTACAGAGCCATCTATGGCATATCTGACGCGGGAGTTCCAGTTGCAGCACCCGCCGCTTTTTCAGGGTGAGGGTGATCCGCAGGCGAATGAGAATTAGATAGAGAGCATGCAGATGATCTTTGAGTAGCTCGAGATGCCTCCAAGGCGGAGGGTCAAGCTGGTGACGTACATGCTGAGAGGACCGGCGAAGCGTTGGTGGGATGTGCAGGTTCAGGCTCATAGGCACAAGGGACTGGCATGGAAGGACTTCGAGGACATGTTCTTTGATCACTTCTATCCAGAGACACTGAGGGAAGAGAGAGCGTGAGAGTTCTTGAGTTTTCAGCAGGGAGACATGTCTGTCATGGACTATGCAACTACCTTCACAGAATTGTCTCGCTTTGCACCTGGTATGGTAAGCGATGACGCAGCTAGGGTGAGGCGCTTCGAGGATGGCTTACGACACGCCATTCGGGTCCAGGTGAACATCTTCAGGCTGGGTTCCTTCTTTGAGGTGGTGAACCAGGCGCTTATAGCGGAGGGAAACCAGAGGGATAGGCCCCAGGTTGGTCGGGCGACAGTTTCAGGTGACGGTTCAGATAGCAGGAAGCGAGGATGGGATGAATTCTAGCAGAGCGGTCAGGCCAAGGACTCAGCTAGACCACCTTGTGGTAGTTCTTCAGTGATTTCTTTTTAGTGTGGATAGCCGGGACATGTACGGACTCAGTGCGATAGGCCTACAAAGGAGTGTCGGGCATGTGGACAGGTTGGGCATCTTGAGAGGTTTTGCAGGCAGCCTTCTCAGACAGCCGGCAGGCAGAGACCAGGACAGACGGTAGTATCAGAAGATGGTTTGGTTTCGGTACCAGGAGAGGGTACCCGAGGTTCAGCTGCATGTGGAGGACGTGACAGAGACAGCGGGACCCAGCCGAGGGGTCAGTGGCCGGTGGCTGGAGCAGCACCGCAGGGAAATCAGGCATCAGGCAGTCGTACTTCAGGCCAGGTGCACACCGTGGAGCTGCCATAGGCTGACCAGGCTGGTGAGCCAACGACAGTTAGAGGTACACCACGGGTGTGGTCGTGTTTCCCTTGTTCTCTTTTGGCATGACATGTAGAGGTATGTTTGTTTTGGGTGCGCGTGATGCACAAGACCTATGTGGATTGACTAGATCTTGGTCAGTGGGATTTGTGCCATATCAGGTGCGTGATATTTTTTTATATATGTATATGTATGAGGTGCCATGGGCATCAGGGAATCGAGGATGGAGGTTACGTGAGGTGCCATGGGCATTGGGGCATCGAGGATGCAGGTTACTTGAGGTGTCATGGGCATCGGGACATCGAGGATGCGGGTTACTTGAGGTTCTAGGCACCATGTTCGTTTTGAGCATCCATGGGATGTAGGATCTCGTGGAGGCGGACACTGATGCGGTGCAGGATACATTTGGATGTCGGAGATGACACAGGAGCTTCAATGAGGGGCAGGGGTGACGATGTGTCACGGGAGGACCTTGAGTCCGGAACACGGTTCTGCAAACCTTTGCTTGTTCTGAGTTTTGTCGGGTTGAGACCGAGTTAGGTGATTCCTAAGGTGGGGAGCCCCTTGAGGAATTTAGTCAGAACCTTGTGACCGGGGAAGTCCGGGTTGCTTTGATCGGGGTGGTATGTTCAGTGTCATCTCCGGGTTTCGTATGATAGCTCGGGGATGAGCTATATTAAGGTGGGGAGATTATAAGAACCCAGGTTTTTGGAACGGGTCAAAATCCTGACCCTGTTTTAATTTTGACTCACTTCTGAGAAGACTAGAGGAATTGGACAATTCTTGATTAAACTTTTGAAGTTGGGGAGGTCGTTCAGGTGAGCACGGTCTGAACAAACCGTGCGGACAAACCGTGTGAAGTCTATGGGTGATACAGTGGGCTCCGCACGGGTGGGGCACAGTTTTCCAAACCGTGCGGGTTGGCCGTGTGAAGTTCCTGGGTGAGGCAGTGGAAACCTCATGGTTGGCGCACAGTTTTCCAAACCATGCGGCCACTTAAAATTAGGGTTTTTAAGTTTCGGGCCACCCAGAAATTCCCATTCTCCTCTTTTTCTTCCTTCCACTCGGGGCTTACTCTAGGAGAGTCGGCCAAACCTTAAAATCCCTCCTGGATCTTTGTCCGAACTTCGTTTCGAGCACCGTTTGATCTGTTGGAACCCTCTCGGTAAGGCCTTGATTCCTCTTGAGCAGTTCTTCTTGATTTCTTTCCTAGAATGAGTTGTTGTGGTTTGAGCGGTTTTGTTTCTTTTGTAGATCTACCGCGTTTTAGACCTAATTGGAGGCTAATATCGAAGGAGTAACATTATACTAGTACGAGGTAGGTGGTGCATACCTTCTTTCATGTTTTTGTTGACATTTGTGTGGCGCATCCTATGGCGCGTTTTAGGGTATTTTGAGATAGACCCTAATTTATCTGTTATTGCGTCTTAAGTTGTTTATTACACCTATGGGACTCCTTTGGGTATGCCCTTTGTCCTGTCTTGATTGAGCAGGGTCGGGCGAGAGGTCGTTGCTCACATTGGGCATTTTGGCTGGGGGTTCCAAAATGATAACACTTGAAATGTATTGGTTTAAACTGTTAGGTTTAGTTATTTAAACCTTGATATGAATTGTTGGAGACCTTAGAAACTTCAGTGTTGGTGTGGGACAACACTTGCTTGGTGCAATTCATCTGTTTAGATGGTTTGCCTGTTATGTGTTCTGTTTAAATGTGTTTTATATGTAATTGCCGAATTGCATCTGTTGGACCCCTTGGGTTGTGTTGGGCATGGCCCATATATTGTTGACTGATGCTGATCACGAGATTGAGCGTCATGGATGTCGGCTTGAGGCAGTACGACTGTCAGTTTGGGCTTGGCCCGGGGTTACTTTGGGTGGTTTTGACCACGGGATTGGGCGTCATGGACGTCGACTTGAGGCAGGATGACTATCAGGTTGAGCATGACCCGGGTTACTGGGATAGCGAGGCCATCAGACTTGAGCGGCATGGTCGCAGGGACACGAGTTGTCAGATGTGTGGTGGCTTAGGTACTATTTTGGTGATTACCGCTCACCTAGAACTTGAGTAGTGTGCACACAGAGATATGCTGTGATGAGGTGGTTTTGACAACTCATGTGGGTAGAGGGGCCCATAGATGCGGTTTAGGTACTTTGGTTAGGGGTGCTTGCCATAGGAAGCCACGTGGGAGGTGAGGATCCTCCAGGGGATGGCTTGAAGCTATCGGGTTGGGGGCTGCGGCTCGTCGTGATTTGAGGGCAGGTATCGCTGTCCCTCCAGTTATTTATTTCAGGGCGGATATCGTCGTCCCTCTGGTTACTTGATTTGAGGGCAAGTATCGCTGTCCCTTTGGCTATTTATTTGAGGACAAACATTGTTGTTCCTCTGGGTTACTTTTTGGGCGTGCCTTCGGGACGTCAGTACTTGGGGCACGAGGTGTCAGGAGGCACAATGTGTCAAGTTACTATTCTTGGGCGTTCCTTTGAGACGTCGGTACTTGAGACACGCGGTCTCATGTGTCACATGGTGCCGGGCTACATGACAGAGATTCCGGCGTCGGCCAAAGCAGGTGACACTCCATGGTGGCTGTTGAGCACCAGTGGAGTTTGTGTTTATTTGTGCATCGTACTATTTACTGTTTTCCTTATAAAGGAATGTCTGTTTAAACACTTATATTATGTACGCACCATTGGGTGGTATCCTACTGAGATTTTTCTCACACCCTGCACAGGCCTTTCGAGACGCGTGAAGACTTTATGGATTTACGTGCAGGAAAGAGGTCAGCTTCAAAAGTTGGACTGATTTAGCCGTCGCATGGAGATGGTATGGACCTTGAGGTATTGCCTAACTGGAGTTTACTTTGTTCTGTTTTCTTTCCTGTATCAGCATGCTTGTTGTGTAGCTAGAGTTGGTTAGCCAGTGGCGCCCTTTACATATATATGGATATGAATGACCTGCTTTGGATGCATGTTTCGTTGTTCAGTAGTAGTTACATATAATTTGCATGTTGTTGTGTTTATTTCCGCTGCTGTTGTTTATATTTATTGCTTCCGCTGTTTATCGATATTGAATGTGCTTCCGCTCTGCGTGTCTGGTTCGAGTCTGCTGAGTCATTTGTTCCACTGCATCGTTATTATTATACTCGGATCAGTACCATTATTATCCTCCGAGAGGGTATAGCCTCCCCACTATACCTATAAGACTCTCGCTGCTAGTCGGCAACCTTTGGCGTTCGGGGAGGTGCGCCTAAGGTCGTAACACCTGACCCGTTTAGCACTGTTCGGGTGGCTGTTCGGGTTTGGGTTGTTACACAACACAACAACGATATGACATAGAGACGTCTAGTTCATCAACCAAGAAAGAATTTCTCAAAAGGTAATTATTAAATTGCTTAAATTAATTATAAATAATATGTGATGATACTGCACTTTGGTTCCAGTGTTTTATCCATTGTCTATATTCTTTAATTCAATTATATTGATCATGGCATTTATTGTTGTGTAAATCTCAGATTAATCATCAATCATAACAAAAAACAATGTTGGGCATGCCCCATCTGACGCTTCCAGTATGTCCAAAACCTACACATAAAAACATGAAATCAATGCATTGGGTAGAAAGAATCATATTCATCAGGTAGCCATGTGTTGAGTGGAAAAAATAGTTCTTGCATGAAAATATGCAAATAATAATAATTATAATGGACATGGATAAAACATTTCATAATCAACAAGCAATTTAATTGGAAAATCAAGAGACGTAGTTCCACATCATGTGTGATCTTAAGATGGTGAACATATGTAGGTTCGATAACACCTTGAAATTTTTAATTGGAACATTCTTGTTTTACACGTGGTTGAAGATGAAGATCAAGCCATTATTCTTTTTTTTGCCCGACTCTTTTGAGAAATTTTTGGATGACGGGATACATGGAATAGACAAATATAAGGTTAGCGATATAAAGGATGCATTACAATCATGAGAATCGAAGAAAACATTTTTGGGTCTCACAGTGCTCTAAAACCGAGTATGTTTATTAATAATGGTAGGAGTATGAAGTCGAATGAGATGTTGATGAATAAATTGCGATTTAAGTTGCAATTAGATGGTGCAATTTTTATCTTGTGAATAGGCATGCTTGGTGAAGAAATCCTTATATGGGTTGAATGGTCCCTATGATAGTGGTATAAAAGTTTTGATTCATTCATAATTTTGTATGGTTATCGAAAAAAAGCATCTTGATAACTTCCTATGTTTTTTAAGAACCTACTTGACAATTCTTATATATACCTGTTGTTATAGGTTGATGACATGTTGATTGGGACAAAGAGAATTACTAAAAGTAATAAGCTTAAACCTCAGTTAAAATATGAGTTTGAGATGAAAAATTTAGCTATTGTTAAAAGGATACTTGAGATGAATACCTAGAGGGACAGGAAAGACGGATGAAGAGTCATTTCTCTACAAGAGTATATTGAGAAAGTTTTGTAGCAACTTGAGATGAAGAAATCAAAATCGGCATGCCAACTGCAACGAGTAGATTAGTCTAATGTATTTTGCAGCTTGATGCATGTCATGTTGTACATAATTTAAAATTAATCCTTTTTGGCCAATGTTTCGAGCAAATTCAAGATGAAGTCAGAAGAAAAAATCACCAAGAGGCAATTGAATGGATGATGTGATATTTGAGAGGTGCAATGAATTTAAGCTTGATTTAAGATTCTGATGGTGCTATTAGTAGTGTAAAAGTGTACCCAAAAAAAATCGCTGCTCAAGCAAAGTACCTTATCATGCTGGATATTCTCTTTATGAGATGGCATTGACAACAATGTTTTGGTCCACTTTAGCATTGTGTACAACAAAGATAAAATTCATGTCATTGATGATGGGAGGAAAGGAGGGCATGTGGGTGGAATTATTGATAGGCAATTCTAAATTGCACATTCAAAGGTGAATATTTTTTTGCAATAGTCAAGGTGCATGAAGTCTAGAGAAAAATATTATTTATCATGAACAACCAAAACACGCAACACTTTGGATGTGCTTGACATGGAACAAATTTCCATAGAAAAAGATAGATTTGCATGCGAACCAAGTAGTCATGTTTACAAAGTTGTTGTTCATTGACAAATTAAGGTTGTTTGTATCTTATAATGTTTGTATGGTTTGAGACCCTTCAGAGCAATTCGCCCTCATATTTGAAAAGGAACCTAAAGAAATGGTAAGACGAGGACTACCATTGCAATCAGAATATTGTTCACTAGACTCTAGATTTATGATGATGAACCAAATTTGTTCCATTGTAACACTTATATCTTAAGTACATCATCATTTAAGTAATAATGATCCAAGAGGAGACTTGAATAAAACACAAAACATGATAAGTTGTACAAAAAAACTGGTGAAACTTAAGGAAATGAACCGATGAGGCGAAAGTTTACCTAAGGGTCTGTGATTTTGTGAGGCGTCCGAGGGTTTTTATCCTGAAGAAAAGCCAATGGGCAACACGAACTTTTACAGTCAAAAGTCAGAGAAAGTGCAGGGGAATCTAATGAATACCTGCTGCGTTCTCGAAGCGCATTGCCTGCGGTGAAAGAGAAGAGTGGTAAAATAGAAAGTTAAAGCGTAATGATGAGATGGCCACCCCCGCCCTTTTTGCATGAATAATGAGGCGCCTCCTCACTGCGCGGTCATCCATGCACAAATAATCATTGGCGCATGATATTTCAAAATCCAAAATCAATGAATTGGGGCTTCTCATGCATTCATTGAGCATTCCTCCGTGATTTGAATGCCTGGTTTTGTTTTCCTGTTCCCCAATGATTCGGTTTGCTCATTCCGAACAAATTTTCCACAAGCCAGAAAAGGTGAAAGTACAAGGCCCACCTGATGGAGACTCTAGCCCCCACAATGAAATAACCAAAACAACACATTCCATTGAATCTCATGAGATGAATTTGTTTTGTTTTAAACTGATTCCATAAATTGACAACAATGCATTCATGTTTTTTATTGCAATAAGATCATAAGATATGAAATGGTTGATTCCAGAAATCATCATGAATGAGATTAAAATTTTAATAGAATGAATAAAGAAAAAGAGTTTTTTTGGTGCCCCTGCACGTGGGTGGGGTGGCGGGGTGGGGAGGGGTTTGGGGCGCCAGTCACGGTATCGAGTCTCCAAACCATTTATTTGCAGGGTTTTCATTGTAGCGTGTGTGAGCCGCCATTTGGCGGTTGTAACTCACCTTTAAAAACAAGAGTTTGTTTGGTTGCTCTCCAAACAATATTGTTTAATGTTAATTATACCACTAAGTTAAAATAAAAACCATCAGAGCATTTAAATATTTAAGATATGGGTATTGACTATGTCTATCGTATCCTTCTTTTTCATATAGTTTGAATTCAGTATTTAGTATCTATCTCAAGTTGTATTTATTTGTCTTTCTGTAAATAAAGCATTTTATCATCATTCAAGAGGAACATTTTTTGAGACTACTCTTTCCCCGCATTTAATGTTTACAAACATAATGGTATTTTTAGTTTCATTCCTACCCCCAACAAACCAGAAAAACACACCTCAGGTGTCCTCGTGCATTCCAAGTTTTTTGGAATCTTCTTTGTCAATGATTCATTTTTCATCCAACTAAACAATGGAACAATGTACTGTTTCCCACGAATTCTATTACCAAAACCAGCCAAAGGATCCCCAAAACATCCTAACAAACATCACTCAACCATCGTGCTCAACCTTAAACACCCAATGAACGTTAATTGAAAGTGGATGGAGAAGCCTTAAAATTCATTGATTTGTAATGAATCCTTCATGTATGTTGGATTCAGAAATACATGAAAAGATAAAACTAATACCTTAACTGTATTTCTCACCAAGTCTCACATATAAGGTTCAACAGTACTTCACATTCACTTTATATACTAGTTGGGTTTACTCGACGGATAACATAAGCTTCTATGTTAAGAAATAAAAATGTTATCAAGATGTGTCCAATTCCACCGGTTATGCTAACCTCGCTCTACTTCCTATAGAATGACTTGGCAAAATTCAGACTAACCTGACACTACTACAGATCATGAGATATTTAACGCTAACTTTTATCAGAACTAAACAAAAAAACACTGATAAATGAGAGACTTTTATCACCACTAGAGAAAAACACCGATAAAGATGACTTTTATCAGCACTAAAAAAAGCGTCGATAAAATGATGATTTTTATCAGCGCATTTTTAGCGCTGATAATGGTGTCCCTTTATCAGTATTTTTCTTAGCGCCGATAAAATCTTCACCTTTAACAGCGCAAAACAACACTGATAAATGGTATCGTGAATAATTTAATTAATATATACATATTTATATATTTTTAAATAATATTTATATAACAATATGTATATATATGTAAATATAATATATAAATATGATTTATATAACTATATTATAATAAAAAATTATTATCAATCTTATTTTAATAATTTTATATAAAAAAATTACCAAAGGTATATTAATCAATAAGAATATTTAATAGCATATTTTATATACATTAATTAAAAAATGTATATATAAATATAAATTTTTTATTTAAACAATAATATAAATATATAAATGAATATATTTATCTAAGTAGTTCGTATTTAAATTTATATATTTATATTCATATTAAATAATTTAAAATATACATACATTTATTTGTATGTATGTGTATTCATATGTATGTATGTGGATGTATGAGTATGTTTGTGTGTTTGTGTGTGTTGTATCACTAATACACATCGACCCTTTAATAGTGTATAAAAAGGTCTTTAATAATGCTAAAAAACGTTGTTTTCCTCAACGTTGTTAAAGAGGGACTCCTTTATCAGTGATGATAAAAGAGAGTTTTATCAGCGCTAAAAAAACGATGATAAAAGTCAAAAAATAATTTTTTAAAAAGATTTTTTTCATGCTCGGAGGTCCCCCCCACCCCAACATCACTAGTCCCTCCCTTTATCACCGTCCGAACCTACCCCACCCCTTTAACAGCGTTAGGACCTCCTGCTTCACTCGCCCCCATGCGAGCAAGCTCGTGTCGAGTTTCGAACCTGAGACTCGTCCTTCATGGATCTGCACCTTTACCACTCATCTAGATTGCTTTGTTATGTATTTTACGATATATCTATTTATTTATATATATTTCGTTACATTTTTTATCCATATATTTATATATATTTTTTAAATACATATATAAAATATGTTTTTGTGTGTTTTTAAATACACACACACACACATATTTATATATATGTGTGTATCTATAAATATAATTTTAAATATTTTTATTTATTTACATATATTATATATTAATATTCATATACATATATCAGAATATACAGATAAATATACGTGTGTTTGTCAACACACACACAAATATATTTATATATATAAAAACATTATATATACGTTAATTGTATAGGTATATAAATATTCATACATTTTTATTTTAAATGAAATGGATATTACAATTATTTAAATACGGTTTATATATATATAAAAATATTTTATATGTAAATATGTTTACATATTTATTTTTAAAATTAATTTTTTTTGTGTGGATATATAAAAATATGTATACATGTGTATATATTTAATTATAAATAAAACTACATTGTGATAAATGATAAAATTTCAAAACCATAATATCAATATTAATGTAAGCCCTGAGAATAAATTCAATCCTCACTGAAAATGGGCAAAACGACCCCCTTAAATGGAGCTGAAATTCCATCAAATGCTAAAAAACTGGGATACACCTACTAAAAACTCAGTTTTGAAGGCCTTAAGGGTCTTTTTGGCCTCAAAAAGTGTTATTGGGGCTCCCTTAGACATTGGTGCGTAGAACTCGTCGTAGTCTTTGATTTGATATGTGTTAGAGTCCGAACGGACACCCGAATTAAAAGTTATGACTGTTTGAAATTTAAGTTATGTTTTCTGTAACACCCCAAGGTTTTGAAAATAAATATAGAATGAAATTTTATAATATAGCCATTAAAACACAACTTTGTCTCTTTTATGATTTGAATTTCGAAAAATGGTCATCTAGAGTTGTGTTCAGTATGTCATTTGGAGTCCGATAGAACAAACTTGATTTTTAGTGAATAGTAACATACCCTTATGAATAGTAATATGACCCTAATGAATAGTAAATTTTATTATTATTTTATTCTCTTAAGGCTAGAAGATAATAACATCTTGGTTAATTTTTCATTATGATTAAGAAGTAGTTGTAGAATTAGAACTCTTAATTTTTGAATTAAGTATGCTTTTATTTAAAAGTTAAAATAATAATATTTAGAAAATTATTTTTAAAAAATGGACTTCACTTTTGAACTCTACACGTCGAATAATGGTAGGGGTGAATTTTTGGGATTTTTTTGAAATTCAAGAATTATTTATGAATAGTAAAATACGATAAAATACACTAAATGCTAAATACTTGATTTACTGCATCATAGGTGATGCAAGGATGATGTAAGCCCACTTGGTTCGAACTCACATTCCATTATTACTATTAGGGGTCACATGAAACAATACTATTGGTTGTCTTGAGGGAAATAATAAAATAATGAATTAAATATTAAAAAATTACTCCTCTCCTCCACTATAAAACCCATCACCACTCCCTCTTCTCTTTACCACTCTAAGTCTTTCATCACAAAAGACTGACAAAGATCCTTCTTCAATCTGTTAATTCTAGAAGTATCATGGCCTACAATGAACATATCATCAACATAAAGCAACGGTATAATAAAATCATCATCAGTAAATCTCTGAACAAAAACACAATGATCAGAAGATGTCTTCCTGAAACCCTGGTGAGAAATGACAGATTCAAACTTTTTATACCATAGCCTCAGAGCTTTCTTCAAACCGTACAAACTCTTCTTCAACCTACAGACATGATTTTCTTTACCGGTTTCAATAAAACCCTCTGGTTGCTCCATATAAATCTCGTTCTCTAAATCTCCATGGAGGAAAACTGTCTTCACATCCATCTATTCAATCTGCAGATCTAAACTGGCAGCCAAACCAAGAACAACCCGAATGGAAGAAATTTTGACAACAAGTGAGAAAATCTCATCAAAATCAATACCTTTCTTCTGATGGAAGCCTTTGACAACTAACCTTGCCTTGTATCGTGGAACAGAACTGGATTCTTCATTCTTAATCCGATAAATCCACTGATTTTTCAAAGCTCTCTTCCCTGTCGGTAACTTCACCAGCTCAAAAGTGTGGTTGTTGTGTAATGATGTCATCTCTTCATCCATTGCCACAACCCATCTGTCCTTCTGTTCACTCTCCATTGCCTCATTAAAAGATTCTGGTTCTCCCCCTTTAGTGAGAAGCACATACTTATCAGGTGAATATCGAGTAGAAACAGTGTGATGCTGAGACGACCTTCGGAGTGGAACTGCGGGTTCATTAATAATCCCTGGAACCGGATCATCAGAAACAAAAGGTGCATCAGAAACTTCAACTCCAACCTGTTCACCTTGGGAATCATTTTGTATATCAACATGATCATCAGAATCAACAATATGAGGTAAATGTGAATCAGAACCTGGCTCAAGACTGACAAAACCATCAGAAGTTGGAGAAGCATCTTTTTCTCCCTTATCAATGACTACAATAGTCTGATCCTCCTTAAACACTGCATCGCGACTTCTGACAAGTTTCTCCAAAATAGGATCATAGAACCTGTACCCAAACTCATCGTGTCCATATCCAATAAAAATACACTGGCATGTCTTACCATCCAGCTTGGATCTCTCATCTCTAGACACATGAACAAAAACCTTGCAACCAGAAACACGCAAGTGATCGTACCTGATCTCTTTGCCATACCAAAATTTTTCGGGAGTGTCTGTCTACAAAGAAACCGCAAGTGATAAATTGATAATATAAGCAGCAGTAAGTAAAGCCTCACCCCAAAAATGTCCAGGCAACTTTTCTTCTGAAAGAAAACAACGAACTCTTTCTAGCAAAGTTTTGTTCATATTCCCTGCTACACCATTCAGTTGAGGTGTCTTGGGTGACGTCTTCTAATGTCGAATACCTTTCTGCCTGAAATACTAATCAAATGGACCACAATACTCTCCCCCATTGTCAGTGTGAATACATTTCAATTTCTTACTCAATTCTCTCTCAGCAGAAACATGAAATTGCTTAAGAACACTGAGCACCTGACTTTTGGATTTCAAGACATAAACCCAAAGCTTTCATGAGTACTCATAAAAAAATGTAACAAAATAAATACTTCCACTAAAGGTCTTCGATTTAAAAGGACCACAGACGTCATAATGTATCAATTCAAGTACCTGTGACTTCCTGTATGGAGGATGACTGCTGAAACTCACTTTGCTCTGTTTCCTAGCCATGCAATGATCACATGTGTCCAATTTGACACTCTTAAAATATGGAAGAATATTTCTCTTGGCCAAAAAACCAAGACCTTTCTCACTGATGTGACTGATCCTCTTATGTCACAACATGGATGAAACACTACACTCAACAACGCAAGACATATCACAAGAAATTGAAGCTCTAGTCCAGTACAAACCGGATTGCTTCTTCCCTAGAGCCATAATCAAAGATCCCTTGGAAAGATTCCATTGGAAATCACCAAAAGTGCTGATAAACACTTCATCATGAAGAACGCTGGTAGAGATAAGATTCAAACGAAACTCGGGTGAATGTCAGACATTCTTCAAAATCAGCTTACTTCATGTACTGGTCTTTAAACAAACAGTCCTGATGCCTACAACGTTATCATGACCATCATTGCCCATCTTCAAAATCCCAAAATTAACTGGGTTGTAAGATGTAAATAACTCCTTCTTCGATGTCACGTGAAAACAGACACCACTGTCAACAACCCAGCAAGAATCATCAGAAGTAATGTTAATGGAGTCATAAACAATAACAAGATCACCCCCTGTAGCGGTGACAACATGATCATCTCCATCGCCATTTTTCTTTTGTGGATTTTACTTCAATATGTTCTCTCTTCTCAGCTAATAACAAAACTTCTTAACATGCCCCTTCTTACCACAATGATGACATTCAATATCTCTCTACTTTGGTCTGGATTTGCTTCTGCCTCTTCTCTTATCTCGAATGCTCTGCCCCTGGTCCTGGATTCTCCTCCTATTCTCTGTGACCAAAATCTCGGAAGAAGATTTCTCCTAAGTGCGTCTCCTGACCTCTTCATTTAAAATAGAATACTTGACAAAACTAAATGTCACAACACCATTAGGAGCAGAACCGGTTAGAGTAACAGGTAAATTTTCCAATGAATCGTGTAAAGTGTTAAGCAGCAAAAGAGCTAAAACCTCATCTTCAAAATTGATACCCATGCCAGAAAACTGATCAAAAAATACTTGATATTCACTTAAATAATCATAAATAGACGTACCTTCTTTGTACTTCAAGTTTATCATTTTCTTGAGAAGAAACAGTTTATTGTTTCCCGTCTTCGAAGCGTAGGTCGTCTCAAGCTTCTCCCGCCAAGTTCTGGTGTGAGAGATATTGAAAATGTGGTTCATCATGTTGTCTTCAACCCATTGGAGAATGAAGCTGCAAACCATATCATTCTTGAATGCCCATTCTCCGTCTGACATCTTCTATGGCTTCTGGGTACTAAACACTGGAAGATGCATTCGCTTGACAAAAAGCAGATCCTTCATTTCAAGTCGCCACATATGGTAGTTGGTACCATTTAATAAAATAATCTGACTGTAGTTGGCCTCCATAATAAAAATGAAATAAAACCAAACCCTATGGTACCAGATGTTGGGAAAGATGGGAAAGCGACGAACGCGCAAATAATAGAAAAAGTGAACGTGCAACAGAAATTTAATCTTTCCCCCCAAAAAGAAGCAGATGCGCAGCGAAAAAATTAAATGTGCAGAAAAATAAATTTGACACCAGAAATTTTTACGTGGAAAACCCGAAAGGGAAAAACCACGAGACCTAGTCCAGAAAGAGGGATCCACTAAAATCAAGAGGTACACGGTATAGACTCCCCAAAAATGGAAGGGATCTCAAAAGTAATACTGAAGAATAAATGTGTGGATCAAAAGATGGAGAACAATAAAGATGATCATCGAAGAAAGGTGATCACTAAATGGGATTTTCTCTCGGTGTTGTTGCTGCCGGTGGTGTTGAAATGCCTTGCCTCTGCCTCCTTATATAAGAAAAAGAATCAGCATCAAAAGAGTTTCACCGCATGAATTAATTCACGCAGTCTTGGCCTGCATTAAAAACACCCCATTAAAAGAGAAACTGCGTGGGCACCATTTGAGGAGGCGTTACCCGGTGCGCCAACCAGGAAGACGCCCAACAATTTGAAATCGAACATCATTTAAAGGTAGATCGATTGATATGCGTCATAAAACTAGTCCATGAGTTATAAAACATTTTGTTCCACTATATTATGTGGTTTCTTATATCATTTATGTTTATATGTTTATTCTAAAAAAAATCAATAGATCCACTTACTTATCAAATAATTTAAGAATTATATGAAGTTGTTAATCAGTGTTTTCAAATTGAGACACAATACTTAAAGTTAATCAATTCCCCCCTCTCGAGAAAAATCATAAACATTGGTTTCCCCATTATAATTCATAGAATTCACACAATATTGTTAATTTTCATTTTAAAAGTTTACATTATTTTCAATGACAAGTGAATCAAAATTTGAAAATTCCTAATATTATTCAAATTTAAAAATTTCAAAATATTAATTTATTTAATTTTAATAAAAAGGTTTTTTATTTTATGAATTTCATTACTCATTAAATATTTTTTGTGATTAAATACATTCTCTTCATGATTTTGAAATTTGAAAATTTGGGTCATTTTGGTTAAAAAATTCATTTTTCTCATTCTACCCAGAATCTTAACTATTTTGAAAATCTCATCACATATTAAATTTTTTATTTTGATTATTATCAAACAAAGAATTTGAATACGATATCCTTCATATATTTACAAATGAAATAATCATAATCGATGTGATTAATTTATTTCAAATACTGTAAAAATATTATGAAAAATAAGTAATTAGTTTGGATATATGCTTTATTAGTGAAATATTATTTATATACCCTAATACTTATCTAGTTGTAGAATTCCATAGGTTTATTATTAACATTTATAGTGATTGGGAGTGAATTATCTCCCTTGAAGAATTCATTTTTTTAAAAAAGATTGATCATATTTGACTTCTTGTTATAAAAAAATAAGTGGTATAATACTTTAAATTCATATAATTCTTGGTCTTTATATGTTCCAACAAGTTGTTGATGCAATGAAAATTCATATAAAATATGATGAATATATGTGTATATATATAAAGAATTTCTTTTTAGGGTTTTAAGGGCACGCTTCTTTGTATTTCTTTAAATATGAATATTATTGAATCAAATGGGACATATATGAATAAAAAATGGATGAATGTCAATCATATGAAAAAAGAGTAGGAGGATGGGTGAAAGAGTTCATAATATTTATAAAAGATTATGTATATGAACTTTCTCAAATCCCTTGTCTGTGTTTACATTGTTGTTATTCAAGACGAATTAGTTTAGAGGAGTTGAAAAACAACTTGATCTGTCATGGAATAGATTAAAGTTATAAAAGTTGGACTAAACATGTTGAAGAACTAAATGTAACTAGTGACTGGGATAACACTATGTTTTATGGATCATATGATATGATTACAAGTGTGAATGATGATGAAGACTGTATTGAGGATATGATTATTGGTGTAAATGATGATGAATATCGTATTGAGAAAATGAAAATGATAATTGATGATGAACTTTGTGATTTTCCAAAACTATTTCAAAAGACAAAGAGTTGTGAAAAGATGCCATTGTATGTTGTTTTTATTAAATATATAACATTGTCATCCATATTGAACTTATAAAATGTAAAATCTAGAACCAGATGGAGTTACACTAGCTTAATTGAACTACATGCTCTCTTGAATGATATTATACTAATAGATAATGACGTTACTTACTAAATATATGACACTAAATGAATGATATGTTCAATGAGTATGATCTCTGAAAGAAAACATTTATGTCCAAATGACTATATACTATTTCTCAAGGAACATGAATCACTTAAAAATGACCAATGTGTGGTGTGTCTCGATACAAGAAATATGAATCAAGTCCTTTGAAATTCGTACGGTACTTTCCAATCATTCTAAGGTTTAGGAACCTACATAGAAGTGAGGAGACTATAAGAAAATTAACATGGAACACAAATACAAGAAATAATGATGTGAAATTTTGTCACCCAATATACACTCTTAAGTGGAATAAAATTGATCACGAGTATCCTGAATTTAGAAACAAACCAAGAAACCTTTGCCTTGTGCTATCTACAAATGGAGTGGATCCTTTTGGTTTACAAATTATAACTCACAGTACATGGTTAGTTATGTTGGAAAATTATAACTTTCTATCATGGTTATGCATGAAGAAAAAATACATTATGTTGTGTCTGCATATATCATGAAAAAAATTACCAGATAATGATGTTGATGTTTATTAGGATCCATTGATAAAATATATAAAATTAAAATGGGATTTATGTGTTACATTGTATGATGCTTATTGAAATGAAGATTTTGTGTTGAGAGTCGTGTTTCTTGGGATGATAAATCGCTTTCCTCCTTGTGGATATTTTTCTAGATATAGAATTAAAGGAACTCAAGGGTGTTCCATTTCTGAAAAAGGTATACACTTAGTTAGGGAAAAACATTCCTCAAAGACTGTGTTTCTAGGACATCA
Organism: Viscum album; assembly: GCA_963277665.1. Lineage (NCBI taxonomy): Eukaryota > Viridiplantae > Streptophyta > Magnoliopsida > Santalales > Viscaceae > Viscum > Viscum album. The sequence goes on along the minus strand of OY728123.1, from coordinate 2,065,478,540 downwards.
TGAATTTCTACCCTTATGACATAAATAATGATCTTGGATGATGTCATTCAATGATAATTTAGAAGAAGGTACAAAAAAACCTCCACTAATAGGTGATCAACTATATAGGAAATTAAAGGATATAGAAACCGCTTTTCTTAAAGCTTCTTTGAAAAACCTTATGAAAACCGGTTGGAAAAAAGTGATCTATTTTTTTTGAATTACTATGCTAGAATTGTTGGTACGTCAAATATTTTATTGATGTCGTGATTGTGGAAAAAATATATGTTGAAAAAATGTATGTGATAGTGTCATTGGAACATTACTAAATGCACCCAACAAAATAAAGTATGACATTAAGGCTATGTTAGACATGATCGAAATAGTGATATTGTAACATCCTAGGTAAATAAAGAATATGACATTTTCATATTTATTAATATTTGTAAATTAAATATTAATTTTAGTTTAAAGGGGATTCTATGTATGATAGTGTACTCAACACATAGTAATGAGTTTCTTTGAAATATTACATTGCACACAACTTTGAGTTATACCGAAAAATAATATAATAATATTATTATTTTAAATGGTAGTTAATTTTTTTAAAGGTGCTGCCTCAGTCAAAGACCAAGGCACAATTTATTAATAATAGAAAAGGAACTACAAAAGTCTGAAAGATGGAATCTTATTACAATATTTATTAAGAAGAGGGAGTAAGTCATCAGGAAAATCATCCAACCAGGTAGTGACCTGATTGACTCCCTTGTTGGCTATACTATCCACAACCATGTTCGCTTCACGAAACACTTGTATGGAAATGTAGTTGAGATCCATGAGCGAAGCAAGACATTTCATCCATCGAGAGGTAAGAGACCATGCAAGGTGTACCACCCCCTTCCAGATAGCTTGGACAACCGTGGTTGAATCACATTCAATCCACAGCTTGATTCATCCCTTTTTATTGGAAAAATCCACAGCATGAATGACAGCTAACATTTCTGCTTCTAAAGCCGAGGCCGTACCACATCCACTGAAGAAGCAGCCAAGGCATCTGCCAAGAGAATCTCTGAAGATGGCACCACATTCTGCTAAACCCGTATTTCCTCTAGAAGCACCGTCGACATTCACTTTTATCCAATCATAAAGAGGGACTTTCCAAAAAACCTCAAAAGTACGTTGAGGTTTCCTATAAGAGCCCGCAATCTGAAGACGGTGAAGGATCTCAAAATCCCCAACAGAGTTTTCACAATGATCATTCTGAAGATAGGGGGCATCCTTAATGGAAATGAGAATACACATTTTACCTTCATTGAGATTGAAAGATCAATTATTGTGGATAAAATTATTTCTATCATACCAGGTCACATGTATGAGTTCAGCCACCGCAGCCAAGAAAAGGTTCTTGATTTGCTTAGAGAAATCCCAAGTCACACAATGCTGAAGCTGGGAGTTGATAGTAGCAAGAACAGACCATATGCAACAAAAAATGTTAGAAATGTAATTCCAAAGAGCTGCAGTTGTAGCACAGGACAAGAACAGATGATTAGCATCCTCGCGGTTTTGGTTGCAATGATGAAATCTAGACCAAAGAGAGATCCGAAAAGATTGAATACACACATCAGTGGGGACTCTATTATGTGCAACTCGCCAAATGAGAGAGTGGCGCGAGGGTTTGATACAAGGTTTGTTAAAAGATTTCAACCAAGAAAATCTGGAGATAGAAGCATTAAAATTATTTTTGTAGAAGCTTCTAGAGTCAAGAACTCCATTAAAATCAGGTTCCCAGATAAGGAAATCATCAGTGTCCGAAAAAGGATAGTTATCGATAATGTGACTTATGTGACCCGGAAGGATGATGTCATGTGAGTTGATAACCTCTCTGATAGTGGAGTTGGTGTTATCAAGACTAGTGGTGGAAGTTAGCATAGAAATTAAAGGAACACCGGTCTATTTGTCCATCCAAAAATTCATAGAGGAGTCAACACTAACCATCCATCTGGAATTGTTCATGATTTTGAGAAAAGAGTGTTTAATGGATGGACAGATGGAATAGGTGATGTAACCCAGGTTACCATTCCGAATTTTGGTAACAAATATTTTCTTAAGAAAGGCCAAGGAGTCAGAGTTTCTGTGAATCAGGTTCCAAGTCATTCTAGCTTGCAGAGATTCATTAAAGAGCTTAAGATTCTTAATACCAAGACCTCCTTTATCCATTGTATTGGAGGGAATGAAAAGAACTAAATATAATATGATTAAACATGTTTGTTAAATATTTTTACATTTACCCAATAACATTTAGAGGCTTAAAATGAGAATGAATCCAATTTTAACCATGAAATACTCTAATATTCTTTAAAAGGTCGATTTACCGCCTTTTGATGGCGAACCCTTTTTAAATCTATTTTTTTTCACTTTTATAAGTTTCATTAAATAAAATAGACTTCTTCTTTAGAATTGGGATATAAAAATTTACTTTGGATAAATATTTGGTATTTTTATGATAAAGTTCATTTTTTATGAATAGTGAAAAATACTACATTTAAGTCAAAACTGTCTTTTCATCTGATTTATTTATATGGTTAGATTATATTTTTAAATGGTTTTAAAGTGTAATTGTATTATATTTTTAACATTTAATATAAATTTGGTCATTGAAAGTAATTTTACTTTGAAATTGGACATAAACACATGCCAAACGTTTTGTAGTTTTTACTTCTTAAAAACACGCTTTCTAGTTTTGATAAAGAAAATTAATTTTAAATTAATTAATGAAACTTATATGTTTTCAATTGGGTAAAATAGAAATAATTTTTTAATTCAGAATATCAAAATTATATTTGGATGAACTTTTGGTATTTTTCTAAAAACGTTCAATTTTTGATGAATAGTGAAAAACACAGTATAGTAGTTAAAAAGCTGACTTTTTCATTTAAATGGGATTTTATCACTTCAATGAACTGAATTTAAAAAATCCAACATACATTTTTGTTATCAGTATGTAAAATGTGGTTCAATTGGATGAAAATAATTTTTGGTGAATAGTAACTTTTGATTTTTATTCACCGCGCTTAAAGGTAAATAGGGTAATTCAAGGTAAGAATAATATTATTATAAAATAAAATTACCTTAACACTTATCTTAACCTTATAGGATGAGTCATGGATGACCAATAAAATCCTTGGGTAGAACATTTGGCCTTTGGAAGCCACTTGGGTAAGATAATTACATTAATAAATGTTTATTTAAATTAAAAATAAAAATATCATAAACATGTATTGTTTTGCTAAAGAAAATTAATATGGGTTATATAATTGATATATTTGACTATAAATATTTAATAGAAATATAAAATTATTTCCTACATTATGGTATTTTATTTATAATTGTTAGACATCAAATAAATAAATTTATTTATGACACAATGACGATGTAATGATTACCTCATTAATGAATGTTTTAAATAAATGAGATTATAAATATTAAAATAAATTTATTTTGAAACTTTTTATGCCATCCACGAATTTTATGGATTCTTATGACTTGTTTTATTTAAATTAATGAAGTTTTTTTTGAATTTATCAAGTTTTTATGGATTTTTAAAAATCCATGACATGAATAGTAAAAAAATTGACATAAATGAGTTTTTAAATCAATTAATATTTTATTAAATGATAAAATAATCCTCAAAATATAAGATTCATCCAAATTACATATATGATGTTAATAATGTCATTAATGATCCATTTTTGGTCTCTTGTAATCTTATAGGGAATATATTAACCATATAGTATGAATATACAAGAAGACATGGTAAAAGTTAAATAACATAAGAAAGGGTTAAATAAAAACGATAAGGATTAATAAATATCCAAAACCTGTAAAATTATTATTAGATGATTTTATTTAGACTTATATTCATCTTATCTTCAAATTTAATGAGTTGTGACCTTTTGAAACCGAAAATCATTTTATAATAAAATAATACATCTATACTTTCCTAAAGATCCCCTCCACCCTCTTATAAAAAGACACCACCTCTAACCCATTACTCACACCTCTCAAGCCCCTTGTCTCATCCAAAAACTACCCAAATAAGCTCCCAACATCCCTCTATTCCTCCTAGAATCCTTCCCCTAGGTATAAGGCAATTCAAGAGATCCCTTTAGCTCAAATCAAAAGATTTTACCCGATTTAAAGGTAACGTCTTCCCTCAAGTTCTCTTCTTTTATTTTAATTATTCACTCCCTATGATCATTGTATTCTTTTATTATATAGAAAAACCATAATCCTCAATATACTAGGTTGTTGTTATGATAAGTATTCAAACTACACTTACAAACACCTCCGTCTAATGGGTAAATAACATATTGTTTCTGTGGACGACGAACTACTACCTCACGAAACGATGATTATTCAATCTTCTCCTACCACCTCTCATGGTAGAAATTATGATGGAAAAATAATTATATATGATATTTATTTTATCTCCATTCTTCTGTAATTCTCATTTAAAACATACCTTTATGCTTTTCATGTTGTATAAATATGATAATTTCATTTGAGGAAATGCGGACTACCGCCCCCTCAAAGTGATATGACTCGTTCATACCATACAAGGAACGTATAAAATATGGTGTTAATGAACTTATATAATATATATAAAATATTATATTATACTTAAATAATAATATATATATGTATCATTTGGTTTTCATTCTTTTAAATATAAAAAAGAAATGAAAGTAGCGTTCTTGCGTATGTACGACTTACCGTCTCCATGAACGGTGCATTTCATTTCTTATATACAAATGTTATGGACTATTCTAAATACATATATATTAAATATATATGATATATGTTATATCTAAATCATGAATATTATTCTAGAGATAATGTAATTTTTACCACATGAACAATATATAATTATAACAAGCTCATTTTTTACTCAAGTTCCGAACATCGACAAAATGTCCGATATGAACTCAAATAATTAACTAATTTTTATAGCAAGATAATAAGTTATATAGAAGTAATAATAAAATTTAAAAAGGTTTTGAATCAATTATAAATTAACTTAAGTTTATTATTTAGGAAAATAAAGAACGAATGAGTAAAATCAGACACGAGGTAAGGGGTTTTCATCTCACTTTTTATTCCCATGAGATTCATGTTATATTTGCCACAATTTCTTTTTGTGTGGTGTATGTACTTCCCATTATTTTATTATTTGTGTAATATAATTTAATTTATGGGTATTTACATCTTCATTGTATGATCATTCCTTCATGGGGTGTGTGTTTTGTAAGTTACCAAATCGATAAGGGAACCTTTCACCGCACTCTTTTAGTCAAAGACTTATTTTATGTCATGTATTTTAATTTCCATTTTATTATGTTGAGATATGTTATTATATATACTTATTTTTGTAAATTTTATTTCCATGTGATGAGATACCATTTTGAATCTCATCAACTCATTTTCTGAATTTTAAAGCGACACCGTTAGGTTGTCAAATTTCTGTAAGATAACTTCTTAACCCAATTTCAATTATTTGGGTTAGACTTATACTTCTTGATTATGTTGTGCTATGAATATGTCTGAATGACCTTTGATTTTTTTACACTTAATATTCACTTATATTGTGTGTATTATTATTTTTCACACCTAATTATGTCATAGATTTATCTTTAATCTAAGGATACAATCTTTGTAAAGGACTTTGTCTCAATTTACATTCCATTGAGACTTATTTTTTGTTATACACCAATTCAATTTTTATGGTGTATATAATTACCTTTGACATATTATATCATGAATCTCCTTATTCTCAGAATATTATAAGATTTTTTTAATATTATTCTGTAATTATTTTTATTCAAGTATTTTCTCAAGTGGTAAGGGACTCTTTAACTAAAACATTATTTTAAATGTTTGAAAGATTTATTCTTCTAAATATTTATCATTAATGAAAATGTTTTCAAAATGGTTTTAAGGATTTATTTATATGTAAATTAATGTTTTAAAATGTTAATTCTTTTAAAAGTTTCAAAGTAGTATGGGACACTTTGATTAAAAATCTCTTTATTAAATGTTTTAAATGTTTTTGAAAATGGTTTGATAAAGAATTGATTATGTCAATATCTTGAAATGATATATTGTGATTGAAATATGGAAATGTTATCCTTCCTTTATGATTATTTTATGTGTTATGAATATGTTATGGTTATTTGGCACTGTTTACATATATGGGTGGTTCCGTGATAAACCTAGGGCGAGTGAGACCGAGATAGATCTTCAATGAATTGGGTAACGTGGAAGAGGTAAATATTAATGTTTCTCCTAAGAGATTTAGAGAATATACTATTATTGGTATTACAAATGTAACTCATTACATATATGTGAAATCTAAAATTTAAGTTTTATATGGATGCCACAATCTACCTTTATGATTTATGATTTCTATGTGTTATTCATAAATCTTATGATTTCATGAGGTATGTTAAAGAGATTATGATTTGTTTGTACTGATGGACTAATGATTTATTTATTTATTTTATAACCCTTAATGAGATTTTTATGCTCATCCCATGTTTTTGAAATATTTTTCACAGGGTATAAGGCAGTGTAAGAGAGAGGAAGAATTTAAGAAGATTTATATCAAGAAAATAATTCTTGTTTTATTTTAAGAGTTTTTATTTTATGAAAAAATGGATACTGATTAGAAGTGTCTACTTTGTAATATTTGAGATGAAATGTAATAGTTATGGCCTAATTCTCTAAAACACTAAACCTGAAAAGATCCTCAATGTGAATTATTAACTTAATTCAAGATTATGTAATGTTTAAGGATGGGGCCTTACAGTTGGTATCAAAGGTTGGTTTAGATAAATTTAGAGGTTAGGATGTTATTTAATCATAAGTGACATAACCATAATGGTTAGCATAATAGAAAGAGTCATAGTTATTTTTGAGGTGATAAATGGTTATTACATTTTGGGATGAAAAATTGAAAGGTATTAGATAACCTTTAAGGATAAAATATGCTATGGTTATTTTTGAAGAATTTATCTCATTTTTTGGAATATTATAAAATTATATAGTTTTTTAAAAAGGACAACACACATATCGTGTGACAACCCATCGCATCGGAAAAAGCTGCAGGAATCGAACCCACAAACAAAGTGTGATTGAAATTTATTGCCTACCACTGGACTACGTGAAGTCCCTGGTTAGTATAACTAATTATTTTTAGTTAGATGATTTTATGGATCAAGAATAAGTTGATTTTTGGAAATTATGTTTTATCAAATGGATATCCTTATTATAGGAAAATGATTTGGTGATTAAGCGATAAAGGTCATTTTGGGAACACTATATTCCTAAGGAAAATAAAATACTATGAGATTTCATTTGAGGAGTAATGGTTGAATTTTATTTTAAAAGAATCTATGTTTTTATTATTAACATATAAATATTTGGGTTATTTATGGAAATGATTAATCTATCATAGAGAATATGTGATTAGGTTAATTACGTTCAGTATGAGACTTTAAGAGTAGTCGATATTATTTGGAGATAAATGTTAAGATTTATCATGGAAGACTATGTGATCAAATTCTTCTAAATTTTGGGTTTCAAACTAATTTTGGATTATATTGAAGGATTTTAAAGAAAATTGTTTATTGAATGGTATTTTTTGAACTTTGGGTATTTTTTGTTTAATTTTGGATATTAGGAATTGTATTTATTTTTATAAAGGATTATCCTTTTTGGGGATTATCTGATCTTATACTAACCTTTTTTGTTTTGGTTAATGTCTAAAGACACGGAAAATATATAGTTCATCTTTTTTGGATTACGTAATTATCTAGAAGTTGATTATAGAACTTCAAGTGTGACCAAGTCATCTTGAATACTCATCATTTGGAGAAAAGATGAGTTTTTGGTAGAAACTTATTAAAGGATGAAAATCTACTTGAAAGGTAATTATATTTCCTTATGTCCTTAGTCAATCTCATAAATAAATTCTCCCACTTTATGAAATGGAACTTAAAACAAAAACATTGTCCATTTACTTTTCCTACTGGGAAACCAATGACCATTTAACCCATCACAAGTTTGTGATTTTATTGTTAACTTTCTTTTGATCATGTTTTCTACCACTCTCTATCAGAACTTGACACTTATTTTATCTTCCATATCCATGTTTTCCTACATGGAATCTTAGTATGGGTTATCTCAGGTGAATATTTTACTTATCTTTATTTCTTTTAAAGTGATATTTTTATTGACTCTTTTACTAATGTGGGACTTTCAATGAAATTTCCAAGCCCAATTTAAAAATTGTGAGGACACAATTTCTAACAGGGGGAAGGATGTAACATCCCAGGTAAATAAAGAATATGACATTTTCATATTTTTTAATATTCATGAAATAAATATTAATTTTAATTTAAAGGGGATTATATGTCTGATAGCATAATCAACACGCAATAACGAGTTTATTTGAAATCTTACATTGCACACAACTTTGAGTTATACAGAAAAATAATATAATAATATTATTATTTTAAATGGTAGTTAATTCCTAGCCATTATATTGGAGGGAATGAACAAAACTAACTAAAATATGATTACACATGTTTGTTAAATGTTCTTACATTTATCCAATAAAATTTAAAGGCTTAAAATGAGAATGAATCTAATTTTAAGCATGAAATACTCTAATATTCTTTAAAAGGTCGATTTATCACCTTTTGATGACAAACCCTTTTTAAATATAGTTTTTGTCACTTTTATAAATTTAATTTTAGAAAATAAACTTCTTATTTATAATAGGGTTATCAAAATTTATTTTGGGTAAATTTTTGGTATTTTTCTGATAAAGTTCATTTTTTACGAATAGTGAAAAATACTGCATTTAAGTTAAAACTGCCTTTTCATCTGATTTATTTATATGGATATATTATCTTTTTAAATGGGTTTAAAGTCTAATTGGATTATATTTTTACCATTTAATCAAATTTTGGTCATTGGAAGTAATTTCAATTTGTAATTGGACATAAACACATGTTAATCTTTTTGTAGTTTTTACTTCTTAAAAAAACGCTTACTAGTTTTGACAATGGAAATTAATTTTAAATTAATTAATGAAAATTATATGATCTGAATTTTAAAAAATATAAATCATTTTTGAATTCGGAATATAAAAATTATCTTTGGGTTAATTTTTGGTATTTTTCTGAAAACATTCAGTTTTTGATGAATAGTGAAAAACACTGCATAGTAGTTAAAAAACCAACTTTTTCATTTAAATGAGATTTTATCGCTTCTGTGAACTGAATTTAAAAAATACAAAATACACGGTTGTTATCATTAAGTAAATTTTTTTTCAATAAGATGGTTTTTTTATGAATAGTAACTTTTGATTTTTATTCACCGCGGTTAAAGGTAAATAGGGTAATTCAAGGTAAAAATAATATTATAATAATATAAAATTACCTTAACACTCATCCTATCATTATTTTATGAGTTATTAACAACCAATAAAATCCATGGGTATAACCTTTGTCATTTTTAAGCCCCTTGGGTAAGATAATTACATTAATAACTTTTTCTTTAATGTAGAAATAAAAATATCATAAACATGTATTATTTTGGTAAAAAAATTTTAATATGGGGTTATATAATTGATATCTTTGAATATAAATTTTCATTATAAATCTAAAAATATTTCATACATTATGGTATTTTTTTAATAATTTTTATACATCAAATAAATAAATTTATTTATGACACAATGACGGTGTAATGATTACCTCATTAATGAATGTTTTAAATAAATGAGATTATAAATATTAAAATAAATTTATTTTGAAGCTTTTTATGCCATAAAATAATTTTATAAATGATTATGACTTGTTATATTTAAATTAATAATGTTTTTTAGAATTGATAAAATTTTTATGGATTTTTAAAAAGTCATGATATGAATAGTATAAAAATTGACATAAATGAGTTTTTAAATAAATTAATATTTTATTAAATGATAAAATAGTCCTAAAAAAATAATATTCTGAAAAATGACATATATGATGTTAAATATGTCATTAATGATCCATTTTGGGTTTCTTGGAATTTTATTGTAAATATATTAACCATATAGGATGAATATACAAGAAGACATGGTAAAAGTAAAATAAGTTAACAAAGGGTTAAATAAAAACGATAAGGATTAAAAAATATCCAAAACACATAAAATTATTATTGGATGATTTTATTTTGACTTATATTCATATTATCTTTGTATTTAATGATTTTTGGTTCTTTTGAAACCAAAAAACATTTTATAATAAAATAATACTTTCAAACTTTCCTAAAGAGGCCCTCCTCCCTCTTATAAAAGGACACCACCTCTAACACATTAATCACACCTATCAAGCCCCTAGTATAGTCCAAACACTACCCAAATAAGCTCCCAAAATCCCTATCTTCCTCTTAGAAGCCTTCCCCTAGGCAGAAGGCAATTCAAGAGAGCCCTTTGGCTCAAATCAAAATAAGTTACTCGATTTAAAGGTAACATCTTCCCTCAAGTTCCCTTCTTTTATTTTACTTCTTCACTCCCTATGATATTTGTATTATTTGATTATATAATAAACCCAAAATACTAAATATACTAGTCTATTTTTATGAGAATTATTCTAACTACACTTACACACACCTCTGTCTAATGGGTAAAGAACATATTGTTTCTGTGGATGGCGAACTACTGCCTCACGAAACGATGATTGTTCAATCTTCTCCCACCACCTCTCATGGTGGCCATAATGAATGTACTATAATTATATATGATATATATGATATTTATTTTATCTCTATTCTTATTTAATTCTCATTTAAAACATACCTTTATGCATTTCATGTTGTATAAATACGATAATTTCATTTGAGGAAGTGCGGACTACCATCCCCTCAAAGTGATATGACTAGTTCATACCATACATGGAAAGTATACAGGATGGTGTTAATGAACCTATGTAACATATATGAAATATTATATTATACTTAAATAATAATATACCTATGTATCATTTGGTTTTCATTCCTTTAAATATGAAAAAGAAATGAAAGTAGCGTTCATGCGTACGTACAGCTTACCGTCTCCATAAACGGTGCATTTAATTTCTTATATCCAAATGTTATGGAATATTATAAATACATATATACTGGATATATATTATATCTAAATCATGAATATTATTCTGGAGATAATTTAATTTTTACCACATGGACAATTTATAATTATAACAAATTCATTTTTTTACTCACGTTTCGAACATCGACAAAATGTTTGATATGAACTCAAATAGTTAACTAATTTTTATAGAAAGGTAATAAGTGATATAAAATGAATAATAAACTTGAAAAAGTTTCTGAAGAAATTATAAATTAACTTATTTTTATTATTTAGGAAATTAAAGAACGAACGAGCCAAGTCAGACACGAGGTAAGGGGTTTTGATCTCACTTTTTATTCCCGTGAGATTCATGCTATATTTGCCACTATTTCCCTTTTTTGTGGTGTGTGTACTGCCAATGATTGTATTATCTGTGTAATATAATTTAATTTATGGGCATTTACATCTTCATTGTATGATCCTTCCTTCATGGGGTGTATGTTTCGTAAGTTACCAAATCGGTAAGGGAACCTTTCACCGCACTCTTTTAGTCAAAGACTTATTTTATGCCATGTATTTTAATTTACATTTTTTTATTTTGGGATATGTTATTCTATATAATTATTGATGTAAATTTTATTTCCATGTGATGAGATACCATTTTCTATCTCATCAACTCATTTTCTGAATTTTAAAGCGACACCGTTAGGCTGTCGAATTTCTATAAGATAACATCTTAACCCAATTTCAATTCTTTGGGTTAAAATTATACTTATTGATTTTGTCATGCTATGAATATGTGTGAATGAACTCTGATTGTTTTAAAATTAATATACAATTATATTGGGTGAATTCTTATTTGTCACACATAATTATGTCATCGATTTATCCTTAATCTATGGATACGATCTTTATAAGGTACTTTGTATCAATTTACTTTCCATTGATACTTATTTGTTGTTATACACCAATTCACTTTTATATGGTGTATATACTTACCTTTGAAATATTATATCACAAATCTCCTTATTCTCATGATATTAAAAGATTTGTTTAATGTTATTCTGTAATTATTTTTATTCAAGTATTTTCTCAAGTGGTAAGGGGCTCTTTAACTAAAACATTGTTCTAAATGTTGTAAAGATTTATTCTTATAAATATTTATCATTAATGAAAATTTTTTCAAAATGGTTTTAAAGATTTATCTATATGTACATTAATGTTTTAAAATTTTAATTCATTTAAAAGATTCAAAGTGGCATGAGACACTTTGATTAAAAAATATCTTTATTAAATGTTTTAAATGGTTTCGAAAATGGTTTAATAAAGCATTTAGTATGTCAACATCGTGAAATGATATATTGTTATTGCAATATAGAAATGTTATATTTATTTTATGCTTATTTCATATGTTATGAATATGTTATGGTTATTAGGCATTATTTATGTATATGGGTGGTTCTGTGATAAACCTAGGGCGGGTGAGCCCGAGATAGCTCTCCAACAAATTGGGTAACGTGACAGAGGTAAATATTATTGTTTCTCCTAAGAGATTTAAGGAATATACTGTGATGGGTATTCCAAACATAACTCCATATGTAGCTGTGAAATCTACAATGTATGTTTGATATGGATGCCACAAGTTACCTTTATGATTTATGATTTCTAAGTGTTATTCATAAATCTTATGATTTCATGAGGTATGTTAAAGAGATTATGTTTTGTATGTATTGATGGACTAATGATTTATTTATTTATTTACAACCCTTAATGAGATTTTTGTGCTTATCCGAAGTTTTTGAAATGTTTTTCACAGGGTAAAAGGCAGGGTAAGAGAGAGTAAGAATTCAATAAGATTTATATCAAGAAAAGAGTTCTTGTTTTCTTTTAAGAGTTTTATTTTATGAAAAAAACCGATACTAAGTAGAAGTGTATAATTTGTAATATTTGAGATGTAATGTAATAGTTATGGCCTAATTCTCTAAAACTCTAAACCTGAAAATATCCTCAATGTGAATTATTAACTTAATTCAAGATTATGTAATGTTTATGGCTGGGCCCTTACATATATGGGAATAGTTGGTGCTATTGAAGGGTAAAAGATGAAATTTTCTTACTATAACAACTTACAATCTTTTTGGGAAAGAGAGATATAACTTTTGAAATGTTTTTAATAATATAAAGGTTCCATGGGGGTATTCATCAAACATCAATAATATCATTTCAATGAATTATATAAATTTAAAGGGCCAAAAATCACATGGTTGTCACGTTTCGATATAAGATCTCATGTCTGTATATTTATGCTTCATTTTCCCTAAAAATGGTCGTCATACATTAACCAAGACTTTTTTCTTTTCAAATCTATATGTAGTAAATTTATCGACTCGATGAAAGTTTCAACTATAGAAAAGTAAATTACAATTATATTATGTGAATTAGAGATGTTATTCATGTAATCATTCTTTTATATGATGGTTCACTTGATAGTTCACTTAGTTAGAGAGATCCAAATATGTGGTCTTGTACATTATATATGGATGTGCCCCATTGAATGGTATATGAATATTTTGAAAGGGTATGCCAAAAATAAAAGTTTTATAAAAGTTTTCATTGCAGAGAAATATATTATTGGGGAAGTCGTTGAATTCTATACTGACTACCTATCTGATGTGGAAGGCATTGGTATACCAAAATATCATCATAGTGGATGACTTGTGGGTGAATGAACTCTTGGAATAGATGTTGTCATAATTTAGATTACAGATTTGGGTCAGGCACACCTTTAAATTTTACATAATAGTTTAGAGGTTGCACTATATGTTGAAACCCAAAAAGTAATTTTTAGGTATTTGAATCCATCAAGGGATGGAATTTGGATATTAAATATACATAATAAACAATTTATAAGATGTTTTTGAGACCATATTTTTAAGGATTCAATTGAAAATATGGATTCAAATTCATAACAAGTTTGATGGCTTACCTGGGGACAAAGTGTACATGTATTAACTTATAATGGTTATATAATTAATGGTTCAATGTTCTAAAAAAATAAACATGATGAACATAATACCATGAAAAAATTGGAGTTACTATTACAATTGAAATGATGCATATATCTAGTATTAAGGATAGATATCCAATTTATTCAAATATGTCATGCTTTATCATCATCTAACAATATAGGAGTTAGATTATACAACATTTCTAGTGATACCTTTTTCAACAAAAGTGGGTTGATAATAGGAGTGTATTCAAAATCGATGAATTGGGATTTATGAAAGTGGATTTCAGTAAAGAAGGGTACAAGGATTAACCATTCATAATGACATTATAGGTAGTACAAGTATTTTATATCCCATATCCTACAAACAGAAAGTGGTCAATTGTTCTATTATCAACCAAAACCACTACAAGATTACATATCAATTTAACTAATGATGATCCTTTCATTGGGACATCACAATCATGTCGTGATGGTCCTAATGTAAATGAGGTCTTTTATTTCAGAGGATACTACTGTGAGGGGATTTAGATACTTGATAAAGGGGTCAAATTTCTTCAACATTTAAAGAAAAAGAGTGATTTCAATAATCATGTAATATTTTTTTTGTAATACACATTGTGTTACCTCATAGTATTATATTTTCACTACTACATCTATCTAATATAAATTAAATGTTCAACCACTTCTGCATATAATAGCTTCTCTGTATGTTAATTCTACCAATCCTAAGGATCAACATGTTTCTTAACATGTTGATACTTATAAATGTAGAGGAATTATATATTGGTGGTGTTGAAACTGAGGAAATTATTCAAGGTGAATAACCTTTATCCTAGAAAAAATAACTGCATCATAGTGAAATGGTATTAATTTTTTTAAGGTGAGAAACAAATACATCAAATTTTAGGCTTGTTGGAATGCACATGGACATCTTGTTAACCCCAACAAGTCCATTTTCATTAGTTAAATTAGGGACACCACTCGAATGGACATTTCAATTGAGGTATAAAAATAGAACAATGTTGTACAGACGGTTAAAACCCTAATTTGGGAAGATATTAAGGTAACATTATGATAAAATTTCTCTATTTTACTAAAAAATAAAATAATGAAACGTTGATTTACTCTTCATTACCCCTTAAATATTGAATTTATATTTGATGATTTTAAAATGAAATTTTTATTAATGGTTACTGGAAAGTCTCATAGAGGACTTCGTACAATTCTTATGAAGCATCATCTCAAAGATGATGAAGGGAAAGTTAACCCAAACCCACCATAGATATATTCACACATAGTAAACTAGGAAACATGGAATGTGTTTATTGTCCATCACGAGGAGACATCATTTTAGGTATACTGTGATTGGTAATACTTTACTTGGAAATATATGTATTAACAACTTTGATTAAGAATTATTAATTTATGAAATAATAACAGAGTGTTGGAATTAAGCAGTGTGCATCAAAATAAATGCACCCCTACCGTAAATAAAGGATGTGGTATTCTTCACTAGAAAAAAATGGTATGTATTTTAAATCTTCAGCAATAATTTTATGTGGCATGAAACAAAAACATAATTATGTTTCTTTGTTTATATTCATATTTTTGAATCAAAATACAAAGACACATCCATCTCATGTCATGTGCTATGGAAAGAGGATAATATAAATATTGACAAAATACTAACAGATGAAAACACATAAAAGTATGAGAATAATGTGTGAGTATGTCATAATAAAAATTTGTTCTACTTTAAATTTGTATTACATAATAAAGAAAACTTATTTTCCTATTTTTTAACTGATTTATACCCAAGAATCATCATCAATTGTACCCGATGAATGAATAGTTTTAGTGGCCTTAAAGTGACCAAAACAATATGGCCGCTTTAGAGGTGTGGGTTTTGGAGTGTCACCTCAAACATATTTCTAGAAAACAAATTCACAAGGGGTTAAAGATAATAAAATGAATGATATTCATACATGAATAAATGATATAGAATAAAAACTTATTTGGTATATTGAGTTTTTAGAGAATGATATGGTAAGGAATAAAAGATAATAAACAATACAATAACAACCACTACATGAAGATCCATCCCCCTAGCTTTGAGGCGATCCATTACCCTCAAAGGTCTTCCTTACTAGAGGTAATCAATTTTTTATAACTATTTCTATGAAATGTGAATCATAAAGATATTGATACATTCCCTATACTAATATTCTATAGGGTAAAATTGATTATGATTTGTATCTATCATCACCCAACCATAGCCTTATTGTCAAGAGTACAATTTACAATATCCAAAGAGATATTCTACACAAAAAAACAACTTTCAAAAGGTCATGTGTGAGGTGGGATTCACATAGCTCCAAATTCGTGCAACATTATACCTATTCCACTAAAATATCTA
Source organism: Viscum album (assembly GCA_963277665.1). Lineage (NCBI taxonomy): Eukaryota > Viridiplantae > Streptophyta > Magnoliopsida > Santalales > Viscaceae > Viscum > Viscum album. The sequence continues at coordinate 2,065,461,956 of OY728123.1, read as the reverse complement.
TATGTTTACATGATTTTACATTCTTTTGGAACTTTCATAATATGTGTGTTTGATATTGTAAAAATACATTTCAGAAAGGAGGTATGTTCTTTACATTTTATTTTTTAAGTAAAACCTTTAAAAATTAATGAAAAAAATCCTTAAACCAAGGATTGATATTACAGATGTAGACAATGAAGGGTAAATGGAAGGTTAAATTAAAAAATCTAAAGGATCAAATAATCAATCAAAAAGGCCTCTTGAGAGTACCTTTACACCACTAATTAAACTTTATAATTTACTAATATTACAATTTTATGGGATTACAACAGTCAAAGATGATGATACAACCATCATTTATTTTGAAGAAAAAATATACAAAGAGTTAATTACATACTTTTTGGGCCCTGAAATATAGATGAAATCCTCAAGAATGGATGACTAAGAGTCTCAGTTTTAAATGTATATATGAGGTGTTTTTTCATAATATATTTGTCCAATAGATGATCTACTATGTTAATTATAGTTAAATGCTATTAATATTTTTTATAGGCATAAATATATGTACTATTTTAAGGAAAAAACCTATGAATATGTTTTGACTCATTAGTCATAAAATCACTTCTACACAAAAAAGGTCATTGGAAGAAGAGGTATATTTAAAAATGGTGGACCAACTAGCTGAAATGTTTGAAAATAAACTTAGATATGACTGAATTTTATCAATACCCTTGATGAAGAGGTAAAAATTTACAATATAATAATATCAAATATATTTTCATTTCTTTAATTACTTATTCCCTTTTGTTTTTAGGGAACATTGGTTTCTCATTGTAATAAATTCGGATACTCAAAATATTTTTTTTGGATTTAATGCATTGATTTCCAAAAAACAACCAAAAATGACGATTTTTGTCAACTAGTGATACACTACGTTAAATATTTTACAAATAAACTTCAAGTTATAAATTTTATATTATTTTTTAATGAAAATTTTGTTATAATAGGATGATGATTAAATATCCTCAGAATCATGGAATGAGAATGGTCCATGAGCACAAGAAGCCTATCAAATTCTACAACTGGATAAGTAGTAGGTTATATATAATAATATTTCACTATCAAAACTAATTAGTTATATTTATCAATGTTCTTATAGTTTTTGAAAGACACTAATGGTAAATATTGTGGTTATTATGTTTGAAAATTTATGAAAGATATTGTATTCCATCAACAAACAAGCATCCACAAAGTGGTATTTTATATGATAATTCAATTTCATTTAAAATATTTATTAATCATTTTTTATTTATATTTTTCCAGCACTATTAGGACTATCAATAATATACATATTCAAAAGGGGAAATATATTTTTATAGAAAACAATGGTCAGAATACATGGTGTCAGAATGTATGTAAACATCATGAAGAGGTGGATTCATAGTAATTATTTTGTTAAATTTATCATCATTTTATCTTAATTTTTAGTTAATTTAATTATAATTTTTATATAATACTTATTTATTTAATTTTTATAGATACCATGAATAAATATCTTTGTCCAGAATTGATTTTTCTTTAAAAATTTTGTGCTTTATAAAGAGAAAAAAATGCTCAGAGAAAAATCACTTCTCGATGAAGTCTTCGACAGGGATGATGCACTCAGGTACTATTTGTTCCCTTCATAGATCTATTTGTTCTTTATTTGATATTTTTATATTTATAAATGTATATTTTCACTTTAAAAATGACTCAAAGTGATTGTTTTCAGTTTAAAATGACATTTTAGTTAAAAACGTGTGACACTCACTGGAAACCATTGTAACACACTCATATTTTCTTGATATTATAAGAAAATAATCAATAATTTATTTGTGATGTTCATGAATAATACACACATCAATTAGACACATGGTGTGACTGATATGGATCAAACTACATGTTTTTATTTAAAATTGACATAGTAGCTCAAAAAATGAATCACATACACAAAACCAAGAAAATGAACTTGGATTGTCTTGATACATTAAGAAAATGGTCTATAAGTTATTTATGACATGTACTGATCAACCATATGTAAATCCTACACATGGTGAAACTGGTATGTCTCAAAGTGTGTGTTTTTATTTAAAATTTACATTTTAGTTCAAACGATGTGTGACATGCTCAAAACTGAGAAAAAACATTCATATTATTTTCATAATTAAGGATAATAATCCACATGTCATTTATGTCATATAGAAATCAACTTCACATCAATTCGATAAATTATGTGACTGGTATGACTTGAAATATATGTTTTAATTTTAAAAATTACATTTTAGTTAAAAAAATGGGTCACTCATTGAAAACCAAGAAAGTGAACTTGTATGGTCTTGATACTTTAGTAAAATGATTCATAAGTCATTTTTGACGTGTGTAAATCATCCACATATCAATCTGACACATGATGTGACTGCTATGGATCAAAGTTCATGTTTTTAGTTTAAAAATGAAAATTTAGTTAAAAACGTGGGTCACTCACTAAAAACCAAGATATCACACTTTTATTGTCTTGATAATTTTTTAAATGATCTATAAATCATTTTCTACATTTAGGAATTAGCTAAAAATCAATCTAGAACATGATGTGGCTGATTTGACTCAAAGTGAGCATTTTTAGTTTAAAAATGAAAATTTAGTTAAAAACATATGTCATTCACTAAAAAACAAGAAAACACACTTGAATTATCTTGATACTTTAGGAAAATTATCCATAAGTCATTTTTGATATGTAGGAAAAATCCATGCATTAATACAACACATAGTGTGGCTAGTAGGGTATCTAAACCCAACCTAACCTGATTGAACCAACTCGAATCGACTGGGTCTAGTCAGGTTGGGTCATGTTTTGCTGGATTAACCCATATAGGGGTCTGGTAAGGTCATGGGTTAGATAATTGAAGACCCAACTTGACCCATCAACTTGATTACCAATTGTAATTATTAAAAAATGAATTTATTAACTCTCCCTCACCATAGTGCTTCCTTGAACCTCGCTCACTCACCTCCATCCCCAATCTTATTCATGATCGAGAGTGATCCAAGATATAGAAAACCTTGTCTATCCCTCCATCAGTCTCTCCACTTCCACTCACACTTAAACACACCCTTCCATTTTATAATAAAGTCAATCCTTCTCCACATACACCGTCATCTGTTCATCTATTCTCCTTCCTCCCTATCCTCCTCCTCCTCCAGGTGTCATGTGTTATCGACCACTCTATCTATCACACTTTTTGGTGATTATTTTCTTCTTCTTATCTCACAACCTCAATTTTTTTCCTCAATTTCATTAATCATTCAAGAAAAACCTAATTTACTTATTCTTTTATTGAGTTTTTATGAAATTCTATCCATGATTCAAGATGAAAGTGTCGCTGTATAAAATAGAAGGAAGGATTGTAGGAAACTATTCATTTAAGGTATAAAATTTTGAACGTTTTATAAATTCTTTGATGCATGGATTTATTTATTCCTTGGAGCATACATTTAATTATTTCTATATGATTCATAGTATTAATTACAATAATATATTCGTATTTATGTTTAAATACCATGAAAGCAATGCTACCAAAAATTACATACCAAGGTAATTGTTTCAAATATATTATTTCAACACTGTAATTAATTAAATTAACCTAAAAAAATAAATTTATGTGTTTTGAAACAAAAAAAAATTATTTGATTACTTATTACATACAAATTCATGTTATGTTGGTAATGATATTTATATATTATGAATTTTTTGGAATAATTTCATTTTTTTAATGCATAGCTAGTTATGGTCATTAAAATATAATGAAAAACAAGGAACCTAATAATTAATTGTTTTTGTTGGGTTCTTAGGTTCTAAATGATGAAATTAAGTGAATGTTTAATTCAAGGATGATGGAAAATCGAGATCCGCATGTTATTATCTTTGAATGTGAAGGAAAATGGGTAAACCAAGCCATTGCATCATTTTCTGTTCAACGTGCCCATGGTTTAGATGAGTTTTTGAAATAGTTTAGAGTGGTTGAGATGATTACAATATTTTTTCACATTCTAATGCCATGGTTAGTGATTTTTTTTGGATATATGTATTTTAGATCACCATATTTTAAAATTATAATGCCATGTTCAGTGAAAAAATTTAGATATATTTATTTTTGATTATATCTTCTAAATTTTTGGCTACATATTTATAGTTTGAATAAAATTTTTGAAATAATAAGGTGTAGAACCCCTGGTTTCTGGTAAGTAACCCTTTCTTTATTCTTTTTATGTATATAATGTATATGGGTGAAGTTTGGGATAGTTTGGAGATTATTTGGACGGTTTTGCGGATTTTTACAGGTGCACAGTTGATTCATGGTTTGGGAAATATAAGAAACGCCTCTAGGAAACAATGAAAAGTGAGACAGGGGAAAAAGGGAAGGCTCACGGGTATTGAATGGTTTGACCAAACCGTGCATCCACTAAAGAGAAACCATGTTCTTTGAGAAATTGATTTGGGTTTTTGAGACAGTGGTTTTGGTATGGTTGGATCACAGTTTGGAAACCATGTGAGAGAATCATGTGAGGTCCATCCTTAAGGCAGTGTCTGACTCATGGTTTTCCTAACCGTGTGACTAAACCAAGCGTGGTAAGAAAGTAGATCCTTAAAAAGTCGATCTAGGTCATCCTTGTGTCTTAATGCCTTATTTCCCCCCAAAAGTACCTAACTCGGGTTTTTTACATATCAAAGGTTAAGGATGGTTCTCACATCAATCCGGAGGCAATACAAAGCCCTATCTTGGTGATTTGAAGCCGTATTCTTGTGGTAAGTCTTCGTTCTTTTTTGTTCTTGATGGTTTTATTAGATCTAATTTGCTATCTCTCTCGGTTTCTTAGATCTATGTCTTCTGTGGGTAGATCTAAGGGTGTGGATGTCAAATATGATTGGATTTGTCTTGGTTGATGATAGGGGAAGATATATAAGGAGGGTTCATGGAAATTAGACCCTGTTTTGTGATGTTTTTCATTTTTTTTATTATTTTCACAAAAACTATCGAGGTTGGTGGCTTCACTCTTGACTCCTCTTTCTAGAACTGATTAGCTTAGTTTCTTATTGATTTAATTGATTGAAATTGATTGTAAAATTGATGTGAAAAGCATGGTTAAAACCTTATTTAGTGATGGTTTAGGATTTTGGTTGAAATTGTGACATTTTTTGTGAAAAGTCCTTGATAAATGATTTTAAAATATTGATTTTAAAATATTTAATTGGATTGATTTATGGAAGAAGTATTTTTTAATAAAATTGTTGTTTTATTAAAATGGGTTTTTCATTAAAATGGTTTTGGCATGATTGTATTGGCATGGTTTTTTGGCATACTTAGTGGTGTGTGTTCATATTTCATTATGAGGCTTGGTAGAAATATGACCTTGTGCTTGGTGCCAATGGTGTAATGAAACATGGGATATAATTACCTTATGATGAATTGGTAGATCAATGAGAAACCACTCATGAGTATGGAATTGTCACAATGAAGCATGAATGGTTGGTTGTGTGGATATGTGGAATGGATTGGTTATTCCAAAAATGGAACTTGTCAAATGGTTTAAAGTTTTTCTTGGTTGTTTTCCTTGGAAATTGGTGTTGTTTGATAAAATTGTTTTACATTGGAACTTGTTTATATTTAGTTATAAACTATTTTAGAAATTATTTTATATAAATTATATTAAATAAACTTTTCTAACATGTTCTATCCTAATAGAATGAGTTGGGAAGTCATTGTGGGAAAACCTACGAAGTTTTAGAACTCACCCATGCTTTGGAACTTTTGTGATTTTTCAGATGTCATCTACTAGGACATGGGAAGAGGGAAAGTATCACACATCATTAGCACTAACTCATTATACTTGGTCTATTTGGTGAAGTTGGAGCATGGAGCTTGTGGAACATTGGAGTCTCATGGTTTTATTTGAGTTTTAATAGATTATCTTCTGCTGTTTACTTTGATATTATAGTATTCCGCTGTGATACTTGGTTTTAGTTTTATTTTGATAAATTAAATGATGAGTTCTCCTTCATTGTTATCAAGTGTCATAGTGGTTTGTTTGGTTAACTATTGTTTTCTTAGTTATTTTATTCTCAAATGGAAAATCACCCCCACATGTATTGATGCCCTTTGATATTCATCAACAGCCTTTGGCATCTTGGGGATGTCACTTAAGGCCAAGTAACATCTCACTACCCTCTCAATCCAATGGGAAGGGACGGGATGTTACAAGTGGTATCGGTTTGTTCGGTCCAAAAATGTGTTTGAGAAAAGTGGTATATGTTTTTTTGGTCCAAAAATCTATTTGAGGCAAGTGGTATCAACTTGGTCCTTACTTTGTGGAACAAGTGGTATAAGTCTTGGATGGTATTTGACTTGGTATTGGTTGTCGGTCTTGGAGTTGAATTCATTCTGGTCTATTCTTTGAGTTGGGATCATATAAAGGATTTGGATTGTTGGAACATGAAATTTATAACATAAAAATATATAGATAACATTTTTATACTGAACTTCAAGTTATCAGGGTGCTGGGTACAGAAGTTTTTTGGATACACTTATAGGATTTGGAATCTCATTGTCATGAGTTTAGCCAATGAGATGAGCATGACATGCATTAGATGAATGAATTCACACTAAAAGTGCATACATTATTTCGAGTAATGATTTATGATTTTTTTCTAATGTGTTGACTCTTGAAATTTGTTAATGTGTTTTAAAATGCAAGATTTTGAAAAGAGCATGATTGTGGTATTTTTAAAATAATTTTGTTTTCAAAACCAAGTAGAGATTTATTTTTCAAAAAGGGTTGAATGTGGAAAATGTTGATTTTTGAAAGAAACGTTGTTATATTTGACGTGATATAATTTGAAATGATAAGCCTTCAGTTGTTAAAGATGGTGACCTATGCCATTTTTTTTTGGTTATAGAAAATGGCACCTGGTAGGAATCATAGAAACCAATCGAAAGAAGATGCTAAGAATGTGGTTTCACCAAAGAAACATGTGAACCAATGGCTGGTTTAGAGTATCATCCAAGAGTTACAAGATGTGGACACTAGGAACCGGAGGGATGAGACAAGAAAAGTGTACCATTCCGTTCAGTTCCAGAAGAAGAATCTAACCATCTTTTAAGGAGATTTTGAAAAAAAAATGTGGACTTGTGGATGAATAGGATGAATCGTATCTTCGATTTCATCGGTATATGTAAGAACCCAGATCTTCTTTTCAGGTATGAATCTTTATTTCTGGTTGTTTTTGAGAAAAGATAAGTTTCTTGAAATTTCTGGAGTACACACCATGTACTTATAAGTACACGCCGTGTACTCGGTTTCCATGGGTGGCCTGTATTGCTCTGTAATGGCCAAGTACATGGCTGTGTGGGGTGACCTGGAGGCCACCTAAAGCGGGGCCCGATAAAGGCAAGTACACGCTGTGTACTTCTAAAGTACACGCCGTGTACTTCTAAAGTACACGTCGTGTACTTCTAAAGTACACATCCTGTAATTTTTTTCATTACATAGACCAGGTCGCGTCTAATGGACAGAATGCTCTTCTTCGTCGTCTGTCTCATCTGAGAGCGTCTGTACAGCCACAGATCTTCTTTGAGCCCCCGACTCACCATCCATTCTCTGATTCAACCGCTGTTGATTGTGTTGGAATCACATCAGTGAGTGCTCCCTTCTTCTTGAACATCATCACCTGATTTCTCCTCTCTCTCAAGTTATCCTCGGTTGATTTTTTTTTTCATTTTTGTAGATCTAACGCGTTCTAGGTCGATCCAAGGGATGACGCAGGATTATATCTACTGTACAATGCCGAGGTAGGTGGTTTATGCCTTTCCATAGTTAGTCTTTGAGTTATATGTGTAAAAGTGCCCAATACCCTTGTTCGGGGGTATTGTGTGTTTATGGTTTTAGACCTTTTATTTTCTCTCCATGCCTATTTTGATTGGATAGAGGTTAATAGTTGAGAATAGGGTTATCTTTGATAAGCTATGGATGTTTTTCCCATGTTTGTTTGTTTTTTACCATTTGGTCTAGCCTTGACTGTTAGGCTACTGCTTTGATTTCCATGCCTAGTATTGTTGGTATGGATTGATTATTATCTGACATGCTATGATATGATGTAGATTGTTTAGCCAAGTAGTTCTTGAGGTTTACTTTGGCTGCTTGTTATCTTTTGTGCACGATTTCTTTACATGGGGCTATGAGAACCTTGTGTAGTGAGACCGTAGGGGAAATTGACATTGAGGGATTTCCCAGAGTGTCTATTATAATTATTACGCTGCGAGACCATATAGGGGATTGATGTTGATTACTCCCTCAGAGTGTCTATAGTTAAGTTACGAGACCAAAGGAGGAATTGATGTTGAGTGCTTCCTCAGAGTGTCTATAGTTTACCGTTAAAAGACTATAGGGGGAATTGATGGCGAGTGCTTTCTCATAGAGTCTTTGATTACAAATGACTAAAGGGGGAATTGACGGTAAGTCCTTCCACAGAGAGTGTTTGTTATATCTTTCTCTTGTGTTGTGAACCAGAGGGGTTATCCTAAAAGAACTACCCATAGGGTTGCTTGTATTTGTTTTTGGTTGATCAAATACTTAAAAGTAAATGTTAGTAAATGAAACTGTAGTACTATTTACTTAAGATTACTTCCTTGTTACTACTTCTTTTTCTTATTGCCTACCATATATATTCACTAACTATTAAGAATAGATCTTTGGGTGGTTGTCTACTGGGATTCATCTCACACCCTGTTTGGGTCAGGCATTTGGTCCCAAACAGATTATATTGTTGCAGGTCTAGATAAGGTCAAACACCCTTCTACTTCAGGTACTTGATTGCTTTAGAGTTGGAGAGCATGAGACCAAGCTGAGGCTTGAGATGATGAGGAGCTGTTTACTTGCTTTTCTTTTATACTTTGTTTTAGTATTGTATTCCAGAATTGTAATTTTTTGGCTGATTTCCTTGAAATATGTATCATGCATCATTTATATATGTGTGATCCAGTTGTTTATTACTTCTGTTGTTCACTGATTGCATGATTTTACTGCTTCCGCTATTGCTATCTATTTTACTTATTCTGTGTTACTCTACCAATGAGTGCATAGTTTCCCCACTGTCACACCCAAGGCCCTCGCTACTAGTCGGCATCCTCTAGCGTTCGGGGAAATGCGCTTGATGCCATGTGACCAACCAGGTACAGGGCGCCTCTGGGAGGCTCTCGGAACCGGGATGTTACAATGTGGTATCAAATGAATTATTTTCTTCATGACTTACTGTTTGGAGCTTATAGCCAGGGATATGAAGGAATAGGTTCTTGGTAATAAGTTGTGCCTGGGCATAGCTAACCCGTGTACAGGGAAAATCCAATTTTCCTCATTATTGCAATTTTTCTGGATTTTCAATTTTATAGTTGATTCAATTTCACCATTGGGTGATTCACATGTTTTGTGTCATTATCATTGATGTTAGTGAGGTTCTATTTCTATTGTAACCCGATGAGATGAGGTTATTTCATCCCATGAATCATATAGGCACTTGCTAGAGATCACATGTAATGCTATCTTCCCATGCCATTTAGAGTGCATTAGAAATTTCATGTTGTTGTGATAGAAGTTGTGTTAGATATGTATGATATTATGATAGATTCTTTGATAAGAATACCTGCTTTTTGATATGGTATTGAATTGTGTAAAGATTTAGCTTGAATGAATGCCAATATTTGGTTCTTGATGTGTTATGGGACCTCATGGACTGGAATTTGGTGGATCATTGCTCTGTTATGTTTATATATAACATGTATAAGATGAAAATATTTGATTTGTGGGGAGTATAGCCCCTAGAGGATCGGAATTTGGCACTTTAATGTACATTTCAGTTATTTTCTGGGTTCCAGAGTAGTTTATGAGGCTTATTGTTCAAAAGAACCTAGAATACACGACGTGTAATGATAAATAAACGCCCCATGTCCTTCTATTTGGAAAGGAAATGTTTTTCTTAAGTACACGTTGTGTACTGTATGTACACGCCATGTAGTCTCTAACCATGTCACTAGTTGTGTGGGAAAAGACACGGGGTTGGGAAATCTTTGGTGGAACACGCTGTGTTCCAGATGTACACGCCGTGTTGTGTAGAACATGTGTCCACCCGTGTTACTAACGACACGAATGGATAAAACTTAGGTTATACATGCCATGTCAAGCTTGAACACGTAGTGTAGTGTAACCCTTGTATTCGGCCGTGTAACGAAAAAAACAGGGCGGTGGAAATAATTCTTGTACACGCCATGTCTAGAATAAACACGCCCTGTAGTGTCAGCTATGTGTCCACCCGTGTGACTAACAACACAGGCAGTTGAAACCTAAGTTGTACACGTCATGTCCATCTGGAACACACCATGTAGAAGTGATTCGTGTAACCGGCCATGTGGCTAACAACATGTGTTGATGAAGTTCATCTAGTACACGTCGTGTCTGCCACTAACATGCCATGTAGTCTTGTTCTATGAGAACAGGGTGGCTTAGCCGTGTAGGGGAACTCGGGAAGGGGAAGAGGATTCAAGTATATGCCATGTGTTAGGACATTACACCATGTGTATGGGGTGTTACACGACCTGGGTTGACAGAAGTACATGCCCATGTGAAGGCTTAAGGGAACATGCCATGTATCCATGTTTTGAAAAAAAAACTTGAATGATTTCATTATCTTGTTCCCTTATTACACTTCTAAGTTTTAGTCCCTCTTAATATTGACCTAAGTTGTGTGATTGACCTTGCAGAGTCATGCCACCGAGACGTCCCTTATTTGTCCGCCAGTTGCAGGGCAGTGATCAGACACTAGATATGGAAGATTAGGGACCTCCAACAGATCCTCATGTCATGAACGTCTTGGCACCAGCTGTTATCCCATATACAAGTGTCGATGCATAGTTCCGAGAGGGTTTTATGAGGATGATCGAAACCTTTCAGGAAGTACTGCCTCCTGCCCTATCGATGGAAGAATTTGCGCGGGTTTTCCAGAAGCAGCATCCTCCCACTTTCTCAGGGGATGGAGGACCCCAGGTTTCAAAGTCATGGCTTGAAGCTAGGCTGAAGATCTTAGAGCATCTGGAGATGACTCCAGAGAGGAGGGTCAAACTCTCTATGTATATGATTTAGGATTATACCAAGAGATGGTGGGATGTGATCTCATAGGCAGAATTCTAGAAGGTTTTGGCATGGGATGAGTTTCATCATACCATCTACGACTACTTCAACCCAGATACTCTGAGGGCCAATCGAGCCCAAGAGTTCATGAGTTTGGAGTAGGGTATTCTTTTTGTTATGGATTATTCTTATCACTTCACAGATCTATAACCGTTTACACCCTTTTAGGGGGGAGATGAGTTATTCCTTGCATGAAAGTTTGAGGATAGTCTCAGGCAGGATTTTCAGGCTCAGGTGAACATCTTTAGGTTGACTTCCATCACTTCTATAGTCAACCAGGCACTGATCATGGTGCACAATCTGAGGGATTCTTGAGTGGTGATCCAGGTCGGTTCGACATATGGAGTTGGTATCCCTCCTACTGGCAGCAGGAAGTGCCATAGGGAGTCTATGCACGGGGATCCGAGGAGGCGGGACACTTCTTCAGGTAGCCAGGTGGTGTGATACTAGTGCGGTAAGAGCGGGCATACTAGGCCACATTACCTGAGAGACCCAGTGGAGTGCTGATAATGTGGCAAGATGGGTTATCTTCAGCGCTTCTATCAAATCTTCTAACTAGTAGCTGGTGACATGGGTTCTTCTATGACTCCTTGTTTGGGAGCAACACCACCAGTTTCTCACCAGTCTAGGAACTGGAGTTCTTCTGGACGTTCAAGCCGAGGTGGAGTTCATGGCCATGTTAGCCAGTCTCCATGATTTCAATGACAATAGGGTTGATTATCTCTAAGTGGTCAGGCAAGGTCATAGGGCCGTAGTGTAGGTCAGACTTTTGCAGTGGAGCAGACCCAACAACAGAAGGATCTTAGACCCTCTATCGTTCGAGGTATGATCCTAGTTGCCTCAGTTTTAGCTTCTTATATTTTTGATATAGGGGCTCCCCATATCTTAATAGTTGTTTTTGTTGTTGAGATCCTTGGGCTCTGTATCTTTTCTTCTGCTAATATCTTGATTCCAAACACACCGTTGGGGGAAAGAATAGCTAGTGTACATCAGTGCAAGGAGTGACCTCTAGAGGTTTGTTGGTGTCACTTACTATGGGACATTTATTTCCTAGAGATGAAAGGATATGATGTCATTCTCCATATGGACTGGCTAGTTCCCTTCTAGGCTGTTGTTGATTGCTATCTCTGTAGGGTGAGTTTCACATCACAAGATGGAAGATCGTTTCTTTATAAGGGTTAATGGGATGTCAAGGAGAGCAGAGCGGGACCAAAGCATCATGGGTTGGGAGGAGTTACAACCCAATTTTCTAGTTTTTATCTAAATTACTAGGGGACTTCACAGATAGAATTTCCTCCAGTGGTGGATCATTTCAGAGATGTCTTTCTAGAGGACTTTTCAGGTTTTCTTCCAGAGCGAGAGGTGTACTTTTCTATTGAGCTTGTGTCAAGAGCGGCACTCGTGTCTATTCCTCATTATAGGATGGCTACAATAGAGTTACATGAGCTTAAGAAGTAGTTGGAGGAGTTGCAGGATAAGGGGTTAATCTGAACCAGTACTTCTCCTTGGGGTTCGCCTATCCTGTTTGTGAAGAAGGTGGATAATACCCTTCAAATTTACATGGATTATCAGAAGTTGAACCAGTTTATGGCTAAGAACCAATATCCCTTGTCAAGGATTAATGTTCTATTTGATCAAATTATAGGAGTCCGGGTGTTCTCGAATATTTACTTGAGATCTGGTTATCATCGGTTTCATGTTATACCATCAGATGTACCTCTTACAGCCTTTCGGAGAAGTTATGGTCTATACGAGTATGAAGTTATGTCGTTCGGTCTCATAAACGTGCCTGCAGTCTTCATGGAACTGATTAACCAAGTGTTCCATCCATACTTGGGTTCTTTCATGGTAGTCTTCATGGAAGATATCTTGGTGCACTCTCACACTTGACATGACCATACCACACATCTTTATATCATTTTGAGTACACTAAGATATCATCAGTTATATGATAAGCTCTCAAAATTCCACTTTTGGATAGACCAGATTCACTTCTTGGGTCATGTTATCTTAGAGACAAGAGTATCAGTAGATCCAAAGAAAGCGAGAGCAGTAGTTTCCTTGGATCATCCAAATAACATCTTTGAGATATGAAGTTTTCTAGGGTTGACTGGTTACTATATACATTTCATATAGGACTTTTCATGCTTAGTAATGCCACTGACAGGCCTCACTAAGAAAGGTGCGAAGTACTTGTGGTCAAAATTTTGTGAGTCAACCTTTCAAGAGATGAAAGGGAGGTTGACTTAAGCGCTGATAATAGTTTTTCTAGATCCAGGAAAGAGATATACTATTTACTGTGATGCATCAGGTATTGGGCTGGGAGTAGTGCTTATGTAGGGAGAAGGGGTCATTGCGTACGGGTCTCGGCAGTTGAGGCCACATGAGATGAACTACCTGACACACGATCTCGAGTTGGCTACTATTGTTCATGATTTACGTTGTTGGAGAAATTATCTTCTAGGAGAGTATTTTGTGGTTTTCACTGACCGAAAAAGTCTCAAGTATATTTTCACTCAGTGCAATCTGAATTTGAGACAACAAAGGTGGGTTGAGTACCTTTAGTCTTTTGACTTTGAGATTGCCTACATGCCTGGGAAGGGCAATGCAATGGATAATGTGTTGAGAAAAAGGACTCAGATACAGGTAGTTCAGGAGGCCAGCAGTGAGTGGAAGCTTATGGCTCTATTCTCTGAGATGCATTTGGATGTGCACAACAGAAAAGGGAAGACGTTTCTATCTTATGTAGCTGCTACCTCTACTCTTTTTAATCGAGTGTGAATGACGCATCTATCAGATTCATAAGGCCTAGTCCTTTGGGAGAGTGTGTCAATAGAGGACCCTATTCTTGGATGGACAGTAGGTGAAGATGAGATCTTGCATTTTCATGGATGTGTGTGGGTTTCAGCAGACATATGTGAGGAGTTGATGCAAGACTTTCATTCCTTAGTTTGGGAAGCTCATCCTGGTGTCACCAAGATGCATCAAGATCTACATCGTCTGTATTGGTGGCTAGGTATGAAGAGAGATATTGCTGGTTTTATCATGAGGTGTTCTACCTATCAGCAGGTGAAGGCTGAGCATCAGCAACTAGTATGGATTTTGCAGCAGTTACACATTCTTGAGTGGAAATGGAATGATGTCGCGATATATTTCATGAAAGGTTCTCTGAGGTCTCCTCGAGGGAATGATGCAATTTGGGTTGTCATTGATAGACTCACGAAGATTTTTCACTTCTTATTGATCAAGGAGACCTTCAGTGTTAATGAGCTAGGACGGTTGTACATCCAAGAGATTATATGTCTACATGGGGTTCCACACTCAATTATTTCAGACAAGGATGCACATTTTACTTCTTGGGTCTGGAAAGGTCTATAGAGGGATTTCGGTACACATGTACTTTTGATTACAACTTACCACCCCCAAACAGATGGCCAGTTGAGCGTACGATTCAGGTGATTGAGGACATGCTTCAAGCATGCATCATAGATTTTGGAGGTTCTTGAGAGAATCACATACCTCTTGTGTAGTTTTCCGATAATAATAGTTTTCAAGAAACTATTCATATGGAACCTTATGAGGCTTTGTACGGTAGGTCATGCCGATCACCCTTATACTGGCTAGAGGCAGGAGAGGTAGCTATGCTGGGACCTCGTCTTGTCTAGGAGACCACATAGCAGATAGAGTTTACTTGGAAGAGGATGACTACTGCACAGTCATGACAAAAGTCTTATGTTGATCAACAGAGATGACCTATAGAGTTTGAGATCGAAGATCAGGTTTTCTTGCGTGTCACACAAAGGTTGGGACATAGGAGTATTAGTGTAACACCCTGAGATTTTATGAAAAATATTCTTTTTAATTTCATTAATGTCTTTTGTTGTATGCTACACCAAAAGGAGCTTGCACAACACGCATCTATGACTTGTCTTATATTACACGCAATCGCGACCTTCCTCAATAACGTGTGTAGTACGCAATACCGAGTTTCACTAAACGAGATATTATTATGAACTAGCCGTTATGAATAGTAATACACACTTTTTGAAATTTTATAAATTTTATCTTTCAAAATGGACTTCATTTTTGGATTCGGAATATCGAAATTAGCCTAGGGTGAAATTTTGGTATTTTTATGAAAACTTTCAATTTTTGATGAATAGTGAAAACACTGGGTTACTATTTAAAAACCGACTTTTTATTTAAATAATTATTTATTTTATTTAAATTTATTTTAGGTTAAAATTGATACATAATACCTATATAAGTTCAATGAAATTCATTGGAGGAATTTTATAATAATTTTAGATATATAAAAATTTTATTGAACTTTTCACCGTCTTTTACCTACCTCCTAGGAGAATTTGGAAATTCACATAAAACATAATTTTACCGCTTCTGTGAGTGGAATTTCGAAAATCTGAGAGACATGGTTAATATCAAGGACTAAAATGTGGTTCAATGAGATGAAAATAATTTTTGGTGAATAGTAAGTTTTTAGTTTTTTTTCCATGGTTAAAAGTAAATAGGGTAATTAAGGGTAAAAATGATATTATTATTACCCTAACACATGTCCTAATTATATAAGATAAGTGTAATTCGACCAAAAACAACCTTAGGAATAAAATATGACCATTTAGGTCCACTTGGATTAGATTAGTACATTTAATATTATTTTATTTAAAGAAGGGTTAAAATAGTTAAAATCAATGTTTAATAACTAAATCATTTTTAATATAGGGTTATACATAAGATAAATTAGACTATAAATATTAATTAGAAAGATAAAAATATTTCCTACATAATGGTAGTTTATTTATAATTTTTAGACATTAAATAATTTAATTTATTTATGAAACAATGATGATGCAGTAATTATCTTATTAATGAAATATTGACATAATTGATGTTATAAATACCCAAATAAATGTAATTTGAGACTTTTTATGAATTAAATTAATTTTCTAGGTTAATATGACATGTTAGTATTGATTTAGTTAACTTTTTTAGAAATAATAAATCTGTTATAATTTTCACAAAAATCAATTACCAAATAGTGTCAAAATTGTCATAAAATAGTTTTTAAAACAAATATTATATTATTAATTGTTATTTTATTCCTAAAAATCTAAGGTTCCTCCAAATGACTTAGATAAGATTATATATATTAATAATAAACATCTTGGGGTTCTTTTGTCTTGTTCTAGTAAATTTATTAACCTTATAGTGTAAGAAAACAAGAAGACACAGTAAAAGACAAATTATTTAACTTAAAGTTAAATCTAAATGATAAGGTTAAAATAGAAACCTAAACTTGTCTAAATTCTATTGGATGAGAGGATTTATACCCATACCCACCTTATCTTCGAAATAACTCAATTTTTAGCTATTAAAAACCGAATATGAGTTTATAATAAAATAATATTTTGAGTTTTTCCAAAGGTGCCCCTCTCCTCCCTTATAAAAAGGGCACCACTTACCTCTTCTCTTCACACCCTTTTGAGCCTTGAATCTCAGCCAACCCCTGCCCATTTCTCTTATCCACTTACCTAGAAACATTCTGGAGGTTCTGGTCTTCTCAAAAGACCAACTCTACTTCCTTAAGAGAAGGCTTAAAGGAGGTGTGTCGAAGAAGAGGTAATCTCTTCTTTCGATTCTCTCAAGTTTCTTTCTTCCTCAACTTCTTCTTATTTAGTTGTTTAATTATAAAGTAATAACATCAGTATCAATCATATAATTATATTTTATTATGAATATGAAACAACCCTATTTCACCTTCTATCCATCCTACAGAAAATGAAATCACCACGCGTGCGTACGTACGGAATACCGTCTCCACTACGCAGTGTAATCAGTTTTTCCACCACCACCTTACATGGATGGGTATAATTGTGTAAATAAATAACTATATATGGTTATTATAAAGTTATATTTATTCTTTAATATTATACATACACTTCAATACAATTCCACGGTCATGAGAATGATATCATCGCTCGTGTGTACGTACGGACTACCGTCTCCACGAACGCGATGAGATTTATTTTCCATGATTAACCATTAAAGAATGATTATAAATTATATATAATAATAATGAAATATATTACATAATTAAGATACTGGATTTATTTATACATATATATATATATATGTCATCTACTTACTTCTATTCAAGTCAAAAAAGAAAGGAAAACATCGTTCATGCGTACGTACGGCCTACCGTCTCCATGAACGGTGTGTTTCATTTCATTTATCTATCTATCATATATATATATATACTGAATATATATGATATATAAATCATGTTTTACATTCTATAAGTAAGTAAATCATGATATAAGTAATAATAATATCAAGAATAACAAGTCCAAACACATACAATAAATGAAACAATTTTACCCAAAATGCTACTTTTACATGGAATTGACAAATGAATGGGTAATATAAATACCTAAGTGAACCATATATGATATAATAACAATGAATATGATTCTTTAATAAGTCAATGAAATTATTTAAATCATTATACATGAGGTTCAGATACATACAAAGCATATCGGAAATAAGGTAAGGGATAATTATTCCAATCTCATTCTTATCTGAGATTGTTTATTCGTAAGTATTTACTAGGGTTATATTTATCATCCATGTCCCTGATTTATAAAAATGGTTTCATGTATGTTTAAATTCCTTTTTACCCATTTTTTTACTTTTACTACATGGTGTGTAAGGAATCTTTCTTTTATGAGGTACTTTTTGACTTTTCCGGCAAAAGTATGAGAAAAATGTTTTTTTTAACTTATATGACACGAACGGATTTTTACAGTTTTATAATGCCTTATTTTCATGAAGATTCCTTCAAAATATTTCATGAATATTTTCAAAAAAATCCTTTTCTTTTAAAAATTCATGACATTTTTTTGAAAAGAAAATGATTTTAAAGAAGAAAGGATATTTTCCTCAAGAATTTGTTTCAAGTGTTTTATCAAAACCATTTTTCCATCTAAGATGACATTATTTCATATGTGTATGTATCAAGTATAATGTCTCTATGATTTACATGGTTTCACTTTTCTTATTATGAAATGATATCCATTTATTTTATATGGATTATGTGATGATGGGATGATGTTTATGAAACCCGTTTTATTCGTTGGGTTATTATGAATGATGTATGTTTATTTTGTGGCACAAGTAAGAATGATTTCATTATGAGATGGGTGGGACCTATATCTCCCTCCAATGAATTTGGTAAAGATTTATATCTCATGAGATAGACATGGCTGGAACGGTAAGTTAATCTGGTTCAGTGTTACAGGACTGAAATGAGGAGTGAACTCGATTCAGAAAGGGACTTTGTCCACTAAGATGGTCTTGGAAGCAATGCCTTGGCTAATATGGAAATCATAACATGTGCTTAATGGTTGCCACAATTAAATGTTTTATTCCTCTACTATTTTATCATGAATGATGTTCCTTTATGATATATCCCTTACGTACTTCCAAGATTTATGTCTTTGCTCAAGGTTTTGATGTTTAGATTTTATGTTCAAGTTTTTGCATTCAAATGTTTATAGATTGTTTTATGTTCTATATGCTTACCCTTACTGAGCATTTAAGCTCACCCTTTTTATGTTTTCTTTTCCCCAGGATATAAATAAAGGTTTTAGGTAAGAAAACAAAAAGGGAATATTTTTATGGAGATGTTGAAGATCTTTCACCACGATTAGAAGAATTGTGTTACGAGTTTCCAGAGACACTAAACTATTACGATACTTGTTTGTATGATTTTGTTATGTATTAATTATTACACAAAAGTAATGTAATGTCCATGTACTTCATGATTTGGGTCTCTACAGTTGGTATCAGAGGAAAGGTTTAGTTTACCTTTGGAAGCTAGTATGCGAAAACTTTAGTGAGATCGCTAGAGATCTTTCTAAGGTATGTCTAGGGAAGTCCCTAAGGTTTAGTATAATTATAGGTTACAGTCCTAAAATTATTGTTGAAAATCATGAATAACCTAGGGTGAACCTAGGGTATCATGGATTAAAGAATGTGTGATAAGTTAGACATCCCATAAGTGACTTTTTATGATTATGTGGTTCCTCATTATTTTAACTGTTTCTTACACTATGATTTCTGGTCTTAATCAATGGAGGGAACGAAAAGGAATTCAGTTAACATTGATTCCAATGGAAAAATTGGTGACCATGAGCAACGAAATTGTGTAATGCCTAGAGAGAAAGATATTGTGATTATGCTGAATCAGTCATCTCGATATATGATTAACAAGGTGAAGTTTAGTTGTATTCTTAAGTCATCAAATAAGAGGAAGATGGAATTTTATGCATGTTCGCATGGTGAGGAGCATAAACAAGGGAATATTGAGATTTCTAAATAAGGGAATAAGATCTTTGAGAAATACCTCAAATGGAGGGGAAGATGTTATCTATGTGGAGAAAAGGGTCACAGAGTGACAGACTGTCGTGGAGTTTAATGTCTTAAATTTTGAGAACATGGTCATTACCCAACTCAATGCCCAGACCTAAGAGGTTACTTCTAAATCAAGGAAGGAAGTATTCCATGACAATAATTGAAGAGGATGGATTGAAGTGTTTATGTATTGGTATTCAAGAATAATGTTGTTGAGGTACTTTTATGGTGTATTATAATGTTTTTGTATTAGTCTATTGTTGTTTTCAATAATTTTATGGTACCGGTAACCATGAAAAGTGATTCAAATATTTTGGAAAGCATATGATATGTGCATAATGAAGGGATAATGAGAAAATGAAATGTTTGACAGTATTCATGAGCTCATGATTTATTTAATTACTAAGTGATATCATGGGTTGAGTATATAGAATTTTGAGGATTTTGTTATGTGGAAAGTGTTAACTTTTAACTGCACTCATGTTTTCACTAAGGTTCAATGGGTATTCATTTTTTAAGAGAATTCATGATTAAGGCCTTCGAATGTTTGGAATGTGACCAACAAGACATATCTTATGATATATGGGGATCAACGATGGTATTAACATGCTTGTTATATGAACTCTTTGGTAATCATTTTCACTATAATATGAGATTGGACAACAGTATTTTGGATAAACCTAAAGATTTGAATGGATTATGTTGGACATAAGTTAGTATTGTTTAAGGATACAATTTTTTTCAATATTATTGATGGGATGTTATAGTAATGTATTTTTAGAAAAAGGACAACCTACAGGACGGGCGATAGCCCATCGCGTCGGACAAGGTTGTGGGAATCAAACCCACAACCTAAGTGCGACTGGACTTTATCACCTACCACTGGCCTACAGGAAGTCCCTGGTTAGTAGAAACTAGTTTTATTTTATTATACAGGATGATAGATGAAATATATGTCCATTTTGGAACCATATATGATTAATCTCACCATAGATGGAATTATGTATATAACTTTTGCTAACTTATGTTTGAGACGGATGGAATGACCTATAATTCTATCACATGATCTGCTAAAACTTCGTGAAAGACAAATTCAACTTTATTTATTAAAGAGATTAAGTGGAAATTGTTCAAGGCATGAACAACGGTGAGATTATACCAAAACAAAGTAAGTATTTATTCTAATTCAAATTATTCAACTTTAGGGAAATGATCTTGAAAACCAAAAATGTTGTCCTTGTACCCTTATATCCGATGAATCATATGGTACCCTAGATCATCACAAATATATGGCATTGTGATTGTTGGATTTTTTATATCCATGTTCTATACCACTCTCCATCAGAACATGACGGTTAGATTTCTCTTCCATATCCATATTTTCACCTATGTTCTCCTATGTGGAAACCCAGTGATTAGTTAATTTGGGTAACCGTTACGTTTCATACTTTAGTTTTTAAATCCAAGTTTTGGTATTCCTTTTTACAATGTGGGTTTCTATTAAAGAAAATTTTGAGTAGTAAACCATTTATAACCCTGATGAATTTCGAGGGCGAAATTCATTTTAAGGGGGGTAGAATGTAACACCTTGAGATTTTATGAAAAATATTCTTTTTAATTTCATTAATGACTTGTGTTGTACGATACACCAAAAGGAGATTGCAAAACACGCATCCCTGACTTGTCTTTCATTACATGCAATCACAACCTTCCTCGATAGCGTGTGTAGTATACAATACCGAGTTTCACTAAACGAGATATTATTATAATATTATTATGAACTAGCCGTTATGAATAATAATATCCAATTTTTGAAATTTTATAAATTTTATCTTTCAAAATGGACTTTATTTTTGGATTCAGAATATTGAAATTAGCCTAGGGTGAAATTTTGGTATTTTTCGGAAAACTTTCAATTTTTGATGAATAGTGAAAACACTGGGTTACTATTTAAAAACCAACTTTTTATTTAAATAATTATTTATTTTATTTAAATTTATTTTATGTCAAAATTGATACATAATACCTATATAAGTTCAATGAAATTCATTGAGGCATTTTATAATAATTTTAGATATATAAAAATTTTATTGAACTTATCACCGTCTTTTACCTACCTCCTAGAAGAATTTAGAAATTCACATAAAACTTAATTTTAACACTTCTGTGAACGGGTAATATAAATACCTAAGAGAACCATATATGATATAATAACAATGAATATGATTCTATAATAAGTCAATGACATTATTTAAATCATTATACAGGAGGTTCAGATACATACGAAGCATATCAGACATAAGGTAAGGGATAATTATTCGAATCTCATTCTTATCCGAGATTGTTTATTCATAAGTATTTACTGGGGTTATATTTATCATCCATTTACCTGATTTCTAAAAATGGTTTCATGTATGTTTAAAGTACTTTTTACCCATTTTTTACTTTTACTACATGGTGTGTAAGGAATCTTTCTTTTACGAGGTACTTTTTGACTTTTCCGGCAAAATTATGAGAAGAATGTTTTTTTAACTTATACGAAACGAATGGATTTTTACGGTTTTATAAACACTTATTTTCATGAAGCTTCCTCCAAAAGATTTCATGACTATTTTCAACAAAATACTTTTCTTTTAAAAATTCATGACATTTTTTTGAAAAGAAAATGATTTTAAAGAAGAAAGGATATTTTACTCAAGAATTCGTTTCAAGTGTTTTATCAAAACCATTTTTCCATATAAGATGACATTATTTCATATGTGTATGTTTCAAGTATAATGTCTCTATGATTTATATGGTTTCACTCTTCTTATTATGAAATGATATCCATTTATTTTATATTGATTATGTGATGATGGGATGATGTTTATGAAACCCATTTTATTCGTTGGGTTATTATGAATGATGTATGTTTATTTTGTGGCAAAATTAAGAATGATTTCATTATGAGATGGGTGGGACATATATCTCCCTCCAATGCATTGGGTAAAGATTTATATCTCATGAGATAGACATGGCTGGAACAGTAAGTTAATCTGGTTTAGTGTTACAGGACTGAAACGAGGAGTGAACTCAATTCAGAAAGGGACTTTGTCCACTAAGATTGTCTTGGAAGCAATTCCTTGGATAATATGGAAATAATAACATGTTCTTAATGGTTTCCACAATTACATGTTTTATTCCTCTGCTATTTTATAATGATTGATGTTGCTTTATGATATATGCCTTACGTACTTCCTAGATTTATGTCTTTGCTCAAGGTTTTGATGTTTAGATTTTATGTTCAAGTTTTTGCATTCAAATGTTTATGGATTGTTTTATGTTCTCTATCCTTACCCTTACTGAGCATTTGCGCTCACCCTTTATATGTTTTCTTTTCCCCAGGATATAAAGAAAGGTTTTAGGTAAGAAAACAAAAAGGGAATATTTTTATGGAGATGTTGAAGATCTTTCACCACGATTAGAAGAATTGTGTTTCGAGTTTCCAAAGACACTAAAATATTACGGTCCTTGTGTGTCTGATTTTGTTATATATTAAGTATTCCGCAAAAGTAATGTAATGTCCGTGTACATCATGCTTTGGGTCTCTACAATTAAGAGAAACGGTAAGCTTTCACCGAGGTACGTCGGGCCGTTTGAGGTGTTGGAGAGAGTTGGGACGGTTACCTATCGTTTTTAGTTAGCTCATAGGTACTGAGCTATGCATGACGTATTCCATGTTTCTTAGCTTTTACGTTACTTCTCAAACTCGTCTCATGTTTTCTAACCCGAGGAGGTTGATCTCAAAGTGGATACATCTTTCGAGGAGCATCCTATCTGGATTGTTGATCGAAGTGAAAAGGTTCTCCATGGATGGTCAATTCCTCTGGTATGAGTGCTATGGAAGCAGAGGTGAGTAAAGGATGAGACTTAGGAGAGGGAGGCCGATGTATGATCGCAGTGGCCGGAGCTGTTCGAGGTTTCTTCTTCCATGCTGATCGTACCACAATTCTCTGTGTCATTTCCACCCTTACACCATTGTATTAAACTGAATTTGTATTCTAAATTCCAAATATAATAACACAATTCACTTCATGTTTTATTCAATTGTTTTTTGTTAAAAAGGGAAATGTTACTTGTTTTGATAATTTTATTAAAGGTAAAGATGATTTGGAGGCCCGAAGATTATCCAGAAGAAAAATGGGCCAAACTGCATGGCATTCCATGGAAATCTATCCACTATTTTGAATAGTACAAGAAATCCGGGAATCCAAATGGGCTGAAATTTTATGGTCCGGTCCAAATTTTATAGGCTACATTTCTTATTAAGGAACCCAATCCTGATTCGGCTTCTAAGGGAACAATACGAACTAATCTGTCCAAGACACAGAATATGCACAAAGTCAAAAGTGGGGTTCTGTATTTTATCAATATCTCGAGATTTATTTGTCCAAATGGTGCAAAACATTATGTGGTGATAGATAAGATGTGGGGATACAACTTTACAGTTTTTTGAAAAGGAATATTCGACTTTCTAATAGCCAAAAAGCTTTCTCCAAGTGGTTTATCAAAATCTGGGTGCCCAAAACCACTTCCCATTTTAGCTATAAAAAGGCACCTTGGGAACCCCATTTGAAAGTTTGGCCAGGAGGCAAGGTGCTACCATTTTGGAGTCCCCAAGGAGTCTTCTCAACATCCCTATAAGTTCTGTAGTCTATGGAAAGTTTTACCCCAAAATTTTTCTCTTCCTCCTCTCCTATGGATTTCTAAACCCATTGTGATCACCCGAGGAGGAACGTGATGTAATCTTGAGCTTCATATTTGTATTATATTGAATTATCTTTTTAATTCCAGGTTGTATGTTATTTTTATTGATCATATATTTTAATTTTATTGAGTTATGTACTGGTATGTTATTCTCAACTCATATGATCATGTTTGGGGGTACCTATTCATGTGATGTTTCACACACCGTTCACCACTTCCTTTTCCCTCTTTCAATTACGGTGTTTGTGTGGTTCATATTGGTCAATTGAACTCACCTAAGAACTGTCAAGGACATGTACATTTATGTAATGGTATCACAAATAAATAAAATACAAACCTGGACAACGCATCGAGTTATTTGTGTGTTGCCTTGGTGAGTTTCGATTATGAAGTCAAACACAAATCACCCAATCATCGGCGGTGTCCGGTAAATCATTGTGTGTTTTCGACTGAACCCTTGGAGGTATCCAAGTATAAAATCAGTAAAATTATGGTTATAGCTGTTATAAACCAGGTATTAGAAGATCATAAATCTATATCATGAAGCGATGAAGGATAAACATCATGAGAGTACCTCGTGTTGATCATGCTTAATTAATTCTGTTAATCTCTACATTTTTTTATCGCTTTCATTTTCTATTTTCATCTTTAATAATAAAACCCCAAAGTTTTACAAAACCTCATTGAACTTCTAATTTCACAATAAAAACCCTAATTTTAAATTAATTATCTAAGGCTCCATCGAGAGACGACCTAGGGTTGCTGCAATACTACATAAATTCTAGTCGAAATTAAACAACTAATTTGACACGCTCGACAACGCAATCACATGCCGCCTGACTAGGGAATTTCAAGGATGAGTTTCTTTAAGGAGGGAAGTTTGTAAGAACCCAAGTCTTATTTTTTAGGTATGAATCTTTCTTTCTGGTTGTTTTTGATAAAATAATAGTTTCTGGAAATTTCTAGAGTAGACGCCGTGTAATTATAAGTACACATCGTGTACTCGGTTGCTGTGGGTGGCCGTGTACTAGCCATGTAACGGCCAAGTACACAGTTGTGTGGGGTGACCTAGAGGCCGCCTAAAGCGGGGCCTGATAAAGGCAAGTACACACCATGTACTTCTAACGTACATGTTGTGCACTTTATTTTTTTCATTAAACAAACCGGGGTCGTGTCTAATAGACAGAATGCTCTTCTTCATCGTTCGTCTCGTCCGAGAGAATCCGTACGACCGTAGATCTTCTTAGAGCCCCCAAATCGTCATCCGTTCTCTGATTCTACCACTATCGATTGCATTGGAATTGCATTGGTAAGTACTCCATTATTATTGAACATCTTCTCTTGATTTCTATTCTCTCTCAAGTTATCATCTGTTGAATGTTTTTGATGTTTTTATAGATCTATCGCATTCTAGGTCGATCCAGGGGATGACAATGAAGTATATCGACTGTAAAACGCTGAGGTAGGTGGTTTGTGCCTTTCTGTAGTTATTCTTTGAGTTATATGTGAAAAATTTCCCAATACCCTTGATCAGGGTCTTGTGTGTTTATGGTTTTAGCCCTTTTATTTCTTGTTGTGCCTAGTTTGATTTGATATGGGTTAATTATTGAGAATAGGGTTATCTTTGCTAATCTATGGATTTTTTCCCCATGTTTTCTTGTTTTTGACCATTTGGACTAGCATTGCCTGTTAGGCTGCTTCTTTGTTTTCCATGCCTAGTATTGTTAGGATGGAGTGATTATTATTTAACATGCTATGATATGATGTAGATTGTTTATCCAAGTAGTTCTTGAGGTTTAATTTGGCTGCTTGTTATCGTTTGTGCATGATTTCTTTACACAGGGCTGCGGGAACCTGGTGTAGTGAGACCATATAGGAAATTGACATTGAGGGCTTTCCCAAAGTGTCTGTTATAATTATTACGCTACGACACCATAGGGGGGATTGACATGGAGTGCTCCCTCAGAGTGTCAATATTTACGTTATGAGACCATAGGAGGAATTGATGTTGAGTGATTCCTCAAATTGTCTGTAGTTTACCGTTAAAAGACTATAGAGGGAATTGAT
The DNA here is from genome assembly GCA_963277665.1 of Viscum album. NCBI lineage: Eukaryota > Viridiplantae > Streptophyta > Magnoliopsida > Santalales > Viscaceae > Viscum > Viscum album. The sequence goes on along the minus strand of OY728123.1, from coordinate 2,065,435,460 downwards.
GGTGAGTGCTTCCTCAAAGAGTCTTTGATTACACATGACTAAAGGGGTAATTGACGATGAGTTCTTCCTTAGAGAGTCTTTGTTATATCTTTCTCTTTCATTATGAAACAGAGGGGTTAGGCTGCGAGAACTACCCAGAGGGTTTCTTGTATTTGTTTTTGGTTAATAAAATAATTAAAAGTAAATGTTAGTAAATGAAACTGTAGTACCGTTTACTTAAGAGTACTTCCTTGTTGCTGATCCTTTTTCTTATTTTCTGCCATATATATTCACTGACTGTTAGGCACAGATCTTTGGGTGGATGCCTACTGGGATTTATCTTACACCCTGTTTGGGTCATTCTTTTTGGACCAAACAGATTATATTATTGTAGGTCTAGATAAGGGAAAGTTCCCTTCTACTTCATGTACTTGAATGCTATAGAGCTGGAGAGCATGGGACTAAGCTGAGGCTTGCGATGATGAGTTGTTTACTTGCTTTACTTTTTTACTTTGGTTTAGTACTGTATTCCATCATTGTGATTTGTTTGGATGCTTTCTTAGATATATGTATCATGCATCATTTATATATGTGTGCTACAGTTGTTTATTACTTCTGTTGTTCACTGATTTCATGCTTTTACTGCTTCCCTTATTGATATTTGTTTTACTTCCACTGTGTTACTCTTCCAATGAGGGAATAGTTTCCTTACTATCACACCCAAGGTCCTCGTTTCTAGTCGTAAACCTCTAGTTTTCATGGAAATGAGCTTGAGTCCATGTGACCAACCGGGTACGGGGTGCCTCTAGGTGACTCCTAGAACCAGGACGTTACAGTACACCAGTAAAGTTGAAATTCAAGTTGGCGATGTATATACTTTATGATCTTTCATGCTAGTGGTGGGATCTAGTGGTGTAGGATAATGAGGATCAAGGCCTTGGTTGGAAGGATTTTGAGGAATTATTTAACAAAAAATTCTATCCTCACATGTTCAAGATTCAGAGAATGACCAAATTATTTATCTTGAAGTAAGAAAATATTTATGTCATGGAGTATGTGGCTAAATTCATGAAATTAGTGCGCTTTGCACTCGATATTATATCTAGCGCGTCCTTTAAGGCACAAATATTTGAACTGGGTCTAAGGACTGAGATTCTCTCGAAGATTCACATGCTCTGTATTGCTGACTATATAGAGATAGTCAATAGAGTGACAGTGGATGAAAGGGACATCTCATTAGTTATAGGAGTAGGAAGCATGTTGATACCCATGGGAAATGGTGGTAACTCTAATTCTCGGTGAAAGAAGAAGCGAGAAAAATATTTATAAGGTGGGAGCATGAATCAGAATCAAATGGATGTATCATAGAATCATCCTCTGAGAACCATGAAAAAAACGGGATGTTTCCAATGTGGTTTCTTCGATCACATAAAGAGAGAATATACGACACCACCAATAGAATACCACAATTGCAACAATATGGGGCATCTTCAACACTATTGTTGTAATTCTCCAAGGTCAGGTGCTTGAGACACATTTCAAGTTTCTTATACGTCCTTTGCTTTGACAGGGAGAGGACAAAAAATCAGTGTTGTCAGTAGAACAGAGATTGCCATGATGATTCTAAGAATATCATGAATCCTCAGTAAAAAAAATATCAGTAGAGAAACAAATAACAAAGTGCATCAAAAAATAAATTATATAGAGCTGAGCATGTGGTTGTGGATAGTTAGGTTGAATCATCAATGGTGAGAGGTACAATTATTTTGAATTATACCCTTATGAAAGTGTTTTTTGATATTGGTGAATTACATTAATTTATTTCTTCTCATACTTTTGATTTTCTGAGTTTAAAACATGAGATGAATCCATTTGTGATAAAGCTTCAAACTCCTCTTGGTTAAATAGAATGTTAATCCTTTCTATATAGATCATGCTCTATAACCATTATTAAAGCTGAGCTAAAATGATATTTCTCTATGCTAGACATGGATGTCTATGATGTAATCCTAGGTATGGATTGGTTGACAACATTCAAGGCTCACAAGAATTTTATAGTAGAATATTTAGTCTCACAGCTGAGGATGGCGTCAAGCATCTCTTTATAGGAGAAAGAAATGTGAATACAGGTGAAATGGGCATGTTTGTACCAGTTGTGGGAACAATATCATACTAGTTGATGGCATTGACTTTGGAATCAATGGAAGATATTTATAATTGCAGTTTTCTAGTTGTCATGGATCGGTTTTCAAATGTGTTTCCAAAACATTTCTATGGGTTTCCACTAGTAATGGAAGTAGAGTTTACGATTGATATCTTTCTGGGGACCATTTCTATCTCACTTCAATCTTATAAAATAAGACCAATAAAATTAATGGATTTGAAATTTCAATTGGAAGATATATATAGAAAGGGTTTAATTTTTCCTAGTACGTCCCTGTGGGCAGTGTCAGTCTTATTCGTGAGGAAAGCAGATGGAACTCTGAGGTTGTGTTTGTATTATCGTAAGCTTAACTATGTAAATATAAAGAATAGTTATCCACTTCCATGAATTTATTATTTGTTTGATCAATTGAGAGGATCTCAGTGATTATCTAAGATTGAATTGTGATCAAGATATCACCAATTGTGAGTTCAGAAGGAGGATATTCCAAAGAAAACTTTCAAAAGTAGTTTATGGCTATTATGAATATTTGGTAATGAATATTGGTCTTATGAATATACCATTAGTCTTCTTGGAATTGATGAATCATATATTTTAGTAATATCTTGATTTTTTATGGTGTTTGTGGATGACATATTGGTGTATTCAATGACAAGGGATGAGCATGAGAAACACTTGGTGATAGTGTTCGAAATCTTTAAAGACCATAATTTGAATTAGAAATTATTAAAGTGTGGTTTTTGGATACAATAGGTTCACTTTCTTGGCCATGTAATTTCTGAAAGAGGTGTTTTAGTGGATCCGGAGAAGATAGAAGTTGTTATCTCTTGGTAACCACCAAAGACTGTTTTTAAAATACAGAGTTTTCTTGGCTTATTTTGTTTATTACTAATGATTCATTTGTGATTTTTTCATTAATATATTCTCCAATGACATCCTTGAAAAAAAGAATTTTCCATTCCAATGGACTGGGGAATTCCATAAATCTTTTCAAGAGTTTAAATTTCTCCTTACATAAGCACCAATCTTGATACTGCTATAATCAAGACAAGGGTACATGGTGTATTGTGATGCTTCAGAATATAGGTTGGGGTGTGTTCTCATGCAAGGATACCATGTTGTTTCTTTTGGATCAAGTCATTTAAGGGTGAATGAGAAGAACTACCCAACACATGATTTAGATTTAGCTATATTCGTCCATGCTTTGAAGACTTGGTGTGATTACCTCTTTGGTATGAAATTTATCGTGTTTATAGATAATAAGATCTTAAAAAATATTTTATCACAAAGATATTTGAATCCGAGAAAAAGAATATGGATGGAGTATCTCCAAATGTTTTACTTTGAGTTGATGTTTACACTGGGAAAAAGGAAATTCAGTGCCAGATGCATTAATCAGAAAGTCATACACCGAGTTGAAAAAATAAGCTCCAGATGAGTGGTAGTTAACGTCTCTCGTAGAAAACATGCATGTAGAATGTGAAGATCAAGATTATTTTGCAGTTTTCTTTCCAGTTTCACTTTTTCTGATTTGGTTAATATTGTAAATGAGACATAAACATATGATGTAGAATGCATGGCTATGAGGTCAAAACTCAATGGCGGGGAGACCATTGAGGTCTATAGGCTGGATGGGAGTTCATTTTTGTGGTTCATAAATTGGTTGGTTGTACCTATGACTTTTCAGGAACAACTTCTTCATGCTTACCACCATTTGATATGGGTTTTCATCCAGGAATATAGAATATGTATAAGTCATTGAAAGCACAGTTTGGGTTGGTTGACATGAAAATGAAGGTGGGTGAGTTTGTTTCAAGATGTTTAACTTGTCATCATGTTAAGTTAGAACATCAATCACTGATAGTCATGTTATATTCTTTACCTATTCAAGTGTGGAAATGGGAGAAAATAACTATAGATTTTGTTACAAGTCTCCCAAGAATGGTTCAGAAACACGATGTCATATGGGTGATTGTGGATCAGCTCAAAAATTAATATCATTTCATCCTTATTTGTGAAACTCATATGGTGGAGGATCTATCCAAAATCTATATCCAAGAAGTGGTAAAGAGGTCAAGAATTCCATTTTTGATAGCATCAGATAAAGATCATAGGATTACATCTCATTTATGGAAATTCTTATATAAATACCTTGGGACTCATTTGACTACGAGTATGATGTATCAACCTCCTATGGATGGAAAATATGAAAGAATGATAAAAATATAGGAATACATGTTTCAATACTTTGTAATGGATGTTTGTGGCTCATTGGAGGAACACATACCCTTGGTGGAGTTCTCATATAACAACAACTATCAGGCTTCGATACATATGGATCTCTTTGAATCATTATATGAGTGTCCTTGTCATTATCCACTTTATTGGGAGGAAATATGTGAGACTTCACTAGTTGCGCCAACCCTTGTCTGAGAAATAACAGAGAAGATTTAGTTAATCAGAAATAGGATGGAGACAAATCATATTCATCAGAAATCATATATGAATCATCATCAATGGTAATTTTACTCTATATTGAGTAATCATGTGTTCATGAGGATTTATCCAAGGCTTGGAAATTGACATTTTATGAAGAATGTAAAGTTATCTCCTTGATACATAGGCCCGTTTGAGATACTGGAATGAGTTGGTGAGGTCAAATATCATTTGTAATTTCTTCCAATGTTTAGTGCAATATATAATGTGATTCATGTGTCTTAGTTGAAAAAGTATTAGCCTGATCCTGACCATGTGATCAGATAGGATCACATTGACCTAGATCCAAATGCCTTGTTGGTACATATCCAAGTGTAGATTTTTAATAGGAAAGAGAAAGTCTTGTGTGGAGAAAACATCGGTCTATTGTGGATTTTTTTGGAAACATAGTCGGATTCAGGAAGAGAATTGGGAACACAAGAAGTAAATGAAAGAGAAATGTCTAGAACTCTTTCACATGTTTGATGATTTTTTACTTTATGAGAAAAAAAGGACCAATGTTAGGGAGAATGTATCACCCTTGGGTTTTGGTAAATAACCCTTTCTTTATGAATTTGATGTATATAATTTATTTGGGTGAATTTTGGGAGAGTTTGGAGAACCTTTGGAGGGGTTTTGGGGATTTTCTATAGGTGCACGGTTGGTGCATAATTTGGGAAAACCATGAAACACCTCCAGGAAACCGTGCATAGTGAGACATGGGAAAAAGGTAAGGTGCAGAGGTGGCATACTATTATACCAAACCATGCATCCACCAAGGAGAAACCATGTTCATAGAGAAATGGATTTGGGTTTTTGAGATAATGGCTTCAGCACAGTTGGTGCATGGTTTGGAAACCATGTGAGGCAACCGTGTGAGGTCCATCTTTAAGCTAGTGGCTAGCGCAATATTTGCCTAACTATGTGACTAAACTGTGCAAGGTAAGAAACTAGATCCTTAAAAAGTGGATCTAGGTTGACCTTGTGTTTTAATACCTCATTTCCCCCCCAAACTGACCTAACTGCGAATTTTTCTCTCTAAAAGGATAAGGAAGTTTCTCCCATTGATCTGAAGGCAATTTGAAAGCTTCTCTTGGTGATTTGAATTCAGATTCTTGTGGTAATTCTTCATTATTTGTTGTTCTTAATGGTTTTGTTAAATCCACTTCACTCTTTCTCTCTAATTCTTAGATCTACACCTTTTGTGGGTAGATTTAATGGCATGGATTCAAAATATGATTATATTTGGCTTGGTTGATGATAAGGAAAGATAACTAAGGCGATTTTATGGATATTAGACCCTATTTTGTGACATATTTAATGTCATTTATCATTTTCTCAAAAACAAATTGAGGTAGGTGACTTCAGTCTTGACTCCTATTGCTAGAAATGATTGGATTAGTTTCAAATCGATTTAATTGAATGAAATTGATTGTAAAATTTATGTTAAAATCATGGTTAAAACCATCTTTAGTGATGGTTTAGGATTTTGGGTGAAATTGTGACATTGTTGTGAAAAGGCCTTGATAAATGATTTTAAAATGTTGATTTTAAAATAGTTACTTGGATTGATTTATGGAAAATGGTATTCAATTAAAAGGTTATTTTATTGAAATGGTTTCGGCATGATGATATTGGCATGGTTTTTTGGCACACTTAGTGGCGTGTGTTCATATTTCATTACGAGGCTTGGTTGAAATATGACATTGTGCTCAATGAAAAAAGTGTAATGGAAAATGGGATAAAATTAACTTGTGACAACTTGGTAGATCGATGAGAAACCACTCATGAGTGTGAAACTGTCATAACAAAGCATGCATGGTTGGTTGTGTGTATGTGTGGAATGGATTGGTTATGCCAAAAATAGAACTTGTGAAATCATTTAAAGCATTGCTTGGTTGTTTTCCATAGAAATTGGTGTTGTTTGAGAAAATTTTTTTACATCAGCACTTATTTATATTTTTTTATAAAATATAATAGAAATTGTTTTGTATAATTTTTTTTATATAAATGTTGTTAACATGTTCTATCATAGTAGCATGAGTAGGAAAGCCATTGGGGAAAACCTACTGAGATTTAGTACTCACCCTTGCTTTGGAACTTCGGTGCCTTTGAAGATGCCATCTACCGAGACATTAGAAAAGGTAAAGTATCACACATCTTTATCACTACCTATTGATACTTGGGCTATTTGGTGATATTGGGGAATAGAGCTTGTTGATATTTGGATTATTGTGGTTGTATTTGAGTTTTAATAGTTTTTCTTCCACTATTTACTTTTATATTACAGTCTTCCACTATGGTACTTGTTTTTAGTTTCATTTTGATAAATTAAATGTTGAGTTTTCATTCATTTTTATCATGCATTGTATTGATTTTTTGGTTATGTATTTCTTGGTTAGTTGTTTTATTCTCAAAGGGAAAATCATCCCCCACATGTATTGTAGCCCTTCAGCATTCATTGACATCCTTTGGTGTCTTGGGGATGTCACTTAAAGCTAAGTAACATCTCACCACCCTCTCAAGCCAATGAGAAGGGGTGGGATGTTACATAAGGGGTTTATGGTTTAGTCTGTAATGACCCAGAATTTTTAAGTGATATTTTATTTTCTAAAAATGTGTGTTATACACCCCAAAACCATATCTATTTAATAATGAAGTGGTATTTATAGAGTATAAAGGGAAATGTGACCATTAAGATTCAACTGTTATATGACCGTTGGTCAATTTGACCATTGGAAACTATAGCCTTGGTTGATAATTTTATTATTATAATTATTATTTATAAGTATTAATGAAAAAAGGATAACTGATATAGAAAGGAGAATCAATGGCCTCAATCAATATAGTCGTGCTGTTTGAAGCCCATTTATCAAAACTTGGGAGGGATGTATCATCACTAGGGTTCATGTAACACCCCAAGCTTCCACGGTACACTTCTCTTTGAATAATACAGTAGCGTGTGTTGTACGTAACTTCGAGTTCTAACACACCACAACCAATCAAAATAGTCGTTATGAATATTAATAACCACTTTTTGAAATTTTATAAATTTTATCTTTCAAAATAGACTTCATTTTTGGATTCGGAATATCAAAATTATCTTAGGGTGCATTTTTGGTACTTTTATGATAACTTTCATATTTTGATGAATAGTGAAAATTACTATATTTTAATTAAAAACATCCTTTTAAATTGAAATTATTAATAGTGATAAATTATGAATTTGAGTGGTTTTAAAGTATATTTAGAATATATTTTTACCATTTAATACAATGTTGTACATTGGACGTAATTTCACATTTAAACCAAACATGAACAAGTGTCAATCTTTTGATAATTATTATTTCTTAAAAACACGCTTTTTATTTTGACAGCGGGAATTAATTTTAAATTAACTACTGCCACCTCTGTGTTTTGAATTTAGAAAAATGGATTCCATATTTATAATCAGGAGGTCCAAATTGTGTAAATAGGTAACTTTTATTTTTATACATTTTGAATAATTACTTTGGTAAATATTTTATTTACCATGGTTAAGGGTAAATCCGGTAAATAAGGGTAAAACAATAATATTATAATAATAATAATAAATTACCCTAAAACATATCCTAACCCTATTGGTCGATAAATGTCCGACCTTGGGCATATTTGGGTTGATTTTGGGACCACATGGATCCACTTGTAAGTGATAATGACACTTTATATTAATTAAGTTAAAGTAAATACAAAAATGACGTAAGCATATATCTTTTAGAAAAACAATTTTCACATAGGGTTATATATGTTATATTTTAGACTATAAATATTCATTCGAAATACAAAACTATTTCCTACATAATGGTATTTTACTTAAAATTTTTAGACATTGAATAATTAAATTTATTTATGACACAATGATGATGCAGTATTTTCCTTATTAATGAAAGAATAAAATAATTGGTATTATAAATATTAAAATAAATATAATTTGAAAGTTTTGATGCCATAAACGAATTTTATTGATTAATATGACATGTTATTATTTCTTAAATTAATTTGGTTCGAATTAATAAAGTTGTTAAGACTTTAACAAACATCAACTATTAAATAGTGTCCAAATTGACATAAAAGAGTTTTTTAAAAAAAATATTATATTATTAATTCAGATTCTATTCCTAAAAATATACGTTTCGGACAAAGGACTTATATAATGATAGGTGTATCATTAATGGACCACTTGGGGGTCGCTTGGAAGTATATAGAAAGTTTATTAACCATATAATATAAAAATAAAAAGTGACATGGTAAATGTCAAACTATTTAACAAAGAGTTAAATATAAATTATAAGATTAATATAGTGACCCAAACATATTTAAAATCTATTGGATGAAATTATTTTGACTTATTCCCACCTTAGAATTTGAATAATCCAATTTGGAGCCATTATAAACTGAATATAAATTTATTATAAATTAATACTTTTAGTTTTTCCTAAAGAGCCCCTCCTCCCCCTTATAAAAGGACACCACTTATAACCAATTATTCATACATTCAAAGCCTTTTGGTTCAGTCAAACTCTGACCAAATACCATCTCAGCTATCCTCCCTTAATCATAGAGTTCTTCCTTTAGTCAGAAAGCCAATATATGGATCCCTTTTGATCAAATCAAAAGGAAGAACCCGAAGAAGAGGTAATGTTTTCACCACCCTCTTTGAAGATACTTTCTTCTTCCACTTCTTATTTCTTTTTTATTTCATTTCTAAAATAATAACTCTAGTATCTTATATATACTTTGATGTTATTATAAATATGGTACAACCATATTCATTATTATATCCATCCTTTGAATGACATGTCACCATACGTGCGTACGTACGGCCTACCGTCTCCACGTCGTGGTGCAATTGTTATTCAAAATATTATTATTTGTATGGGTATAATAATGATGTTAAATTCATTTAAATAATAAATATAACATGATAATGATTATTTATATATGATATACTATCCAATTATATGTTATTTTAATATCAAAAGAATGATATTTTTGCTCGTGCGTATGTACAGATTATCGTCTCCATGAACGTGATGAGTTTCATTCCCCATCATATAAATTCAAGACTAAAATTCATTTTATGATTAGAAATAATGTTTAGAGACATGATATCATTATTTATATGAATAAAAAATATTCCATCCATAAGAAATATGGCTCACATAACAAAGAATATAAAGGAAAATGAATCTGTTAACACCCGAAACGACGATAATACTAAGATATTATCAACAAATCAATGTTAAAAGATAATATATGATATCATATTAATGTATAAGATTATTTTATAATTAAATAAAAATTATTTCACCATTATATATGAGGTTAACCTACCCTCGACCAAGGAAAATATACAAAGTAAGGGGTTTCTTATCTCAATCTTAATTCTGTGAGATTTCCATTGTTCGCCACTTATTTATTGGATGTGGTGTATTGCGTACTTCCCATGATTATATTAATTGTGTAATATACTTCAATTTTTGGATATTTACATCATCATTTTATGATCCTTCTTTCATGGGTGTATGTTTCGTACGTTACCAAATCGACAAGGGAATTTAAAATTTCAATTTCCACTCATTCAGCTTTACGCATAATTCATTGATTATTTTACTCCAAGATTATGTATGGAATCAGTATTCATATTTTTATGTCATAATTTACACTCCCCTTTCTGTGGATATACTTTTGATACAAATAATCACTCCATTTATAAATTCTCAAGTCATCGATATGAACTTGATAAGAGTAATTTTAACTCAATCTCCATTTGATGAGTTAAAAATCCAATTCATTGGTGTTATTTTTACGAGAATAAGTGTGAATGTCCTATGATTTATTTACACTGAATATCAAATAATATTGAGTTTATTTATATTTTTAACACATAATTATGTCGTTGATTTATCCTTAACCTAAGGATACGGTCTTTATAAGAAGTTTCATCTCAATTTACATTCCATTGAGACTTCTTTGTTGTTATACACCAAATCACTTTTATATGGTGTATATAATGTACTTTTACATAGTCATCATTAATACCTTTATTCTCATGATATTACAATGTTTTTATTACCTTAATCATTTTTATTCAAGTTTCACTCTTTTGGTTAGGAACTCTAACTAAAATATATTCTTAAATGATTTAAATATTTATTATTCTAAATATTTCTCATTAATGTCCATGTTTTAAAAATGGTCTTAAGGATTTATTTATATGGACATTAATGTTTTAAAATTGAAATTAATTTTAAAATTCTCAAAGTGGTATAGGACACTTTGATTCAAAAATCTATTTTTAAATGGCTTCTTGACAAATAGTGTGACTTTTAAATGTTTTCAAGAAAAGGGGGATATTTCTCTCAATAGTTTGATGATTATTTTAATCTATGTCAATATCCTTCATTATTCTTGATTGAGGTTAATATGATACAAAGAAATCTTCCATATTGTATCGAATGAGTTATGTTTGACTGTGGATGTGCTATTTTTATACCATTCATGATTTGTGGTTAAAGTATTGACATTGCGTATGCTAGTTTTAATACGAATGTTTATGTTATGTTTCAAAATTTTCCTATGAGGAATGCATTGGACTTAGTAAGTGACGGGTGGAGCCCGCTATAGCTCCTCGATGCATCAGTATGTCTCATGAGAAAAACTAGTGTCTTGACACAAGGCCTTGAAAAAATCTTATTTGTAGTCTTGTCCCATAGCCTTGACTATGTGGTTCTGATAGTCTGGCATTATGCATTCCATCATTATGAAAGTGGTTATTGATATTGCATGTGATTATTAGACTAGTAGAATATCCATGTGAATAAGTAAATGGAATTATTTTAATTTACTTTTTCCATATTATGCTGAAGTTCAAGTTTAAAAGGCGTTTGTTTTAGTTATACATTGCCTTAAATGTTTATGCTTATTTACAAAAGTTTCTGCTATATTGTTATCCTTACTGAGCATATGACCTCACCCCTTTCTATGTTTTATTTTTTCCAGGATGTGAAGAAGTATATTATAAATGACCTGTAGGGATATTATAAGGGGATATGAGTGTGGAGACAAGATGTTGTTGTAGTTTTCACAATATGATGTAATGTAAACTTTATGAATGTATCTAGTGATTCCAATGCTACTAAACTAATCGGTCTTTCGAGACTTGATCTTTTGTGATCATTCCAATGTTATGTAACAATGCACCAACTCTAGGTAACTGGAGTTTGGGCGTTACAGTTGGTATCAAAGGAAGTTTAGTACAAACATTAGAAACTAGATTTAGATAAACTCTGATTAGATCACATAACCCTAAGATAGAATTTGGGAATTAGTATAGAAGAACTTCCTAGAATCTTGGTATTGTAGAGATTTTTTGAGTTTTTCGAGCAATACATCCATGTCTGGATACGAGTAGGTAAGGGCGGCTCTGGAAGAGATGTACCTAGGGGTAAAACCCGAAAACACCTCTTTGAGCTAGACTCGAACGGGAACTGGTGCACAACAATGAGCCTTGCTGCACTCTTGGTTACGACACTCTCGGGGGATATTACTAGGATAATTTACATTTTCTTTACAAACTGATTTGAAGTATTTTAATATAGGATGAGAATAAATGACCTTGGTTAATCCTAAGGTGTTTCAAATTGAGAAAATGGTGTCATGATATTCTCTAAATGATTTTATGACTACTGTTACTCGCACACTAATTTCTGGTTTTAGTCAATGGATGGGTTCCAAGGAAGTCATGGTAACTTTGAGAATGATGTACAAGGTGGGAAAAGTGGTGTAAATGAGCAACAAAGTGGAATGTTGATAGGCATAAAAGATATCGTGTTAATGCCAAATCAGTTTTCCAAAAATACGATCAACGACATATATATTAAATAACTCCTAGACTCAACAAAGAATAGAAAAGTGATGAATGATAAGATCTCTAGTAGTGGAGACCATGGAGAAAAGAATCCTCAATTTCCATCATGCTGTAAATGGTGAAGGAAACACTGAGGAAAGTGTGTCAATGGATCAAAGAAATGCTTTACATGTAGGAAAGGAGGGCATAAAGAGAAGAATTGCTGAGGAAAAATGAAGAGTACTATGGAAGAAAATAAAAATGGTCCCAAGAATCCATTTACAGCCACTTTCTATAAATGTAGTGGACCTGGCCATTACCCAAGTGAATGCCCTATTCTATAAGATATTTTCTTGGTCAAAGAAGAAGCTATGTGGAAATAAATTGTTGGAAATTTTTTTAAAGTACTAGGACTCCTTGTTGATGGGATTACTTTGGAATAAGTTTCTCTTCTATTTGTAACCCTTCAATTTGTCATGTGAAAATGATATTTGAGGAAGGCTTATCTTTTATCTTGTGGATATAGTTATAAATAACCATTTGGTTTTATATGATCATTGGTTTTGAGGAAATTATAGGTTATTATATTTTGGGATGAAAATTCAAGGTATGAGATAACATTTGTGGTTAAATTATGTTATGGTTATTTTGAGGAATTTATCCCATTTTGGTAATGTTATAAAATATAGTTTTTGAGAAAGGGAAACATGCAGACCGTGAGACAACCTGTCGCGTCAGGAAAAGCTGTGGGAATCGAACCCACAACCAAAGTGCGATTGGGATTTATCACCTAACACTGGACTACATGAAGTCCCTGGTTACTGTGGCTAATTAATTTTAGTTAAATGATTTTATTGATCAATGATAAGTTGATTTGGGATCCTATGTCTTATCAAATGAATACCCTTAGTATAGTAAAATGATTCGGTGATTAAGTGATAAATGTTATTTTGGAAGATGTTTTCTTTGTTGGGAACACTATATGCCCAAGGAAAATATAATACTATTGGATTTCATTTGAGGATTAATGGTGGATTTTTATCTATTTTTTTATTCTGGATTTTTAGGGATTTGGGTTATTTATGTAAATGATTAACCTATAATGGAGAATATGTGATTAGGTTAATTACTTTTAAGTATGTGACTTTAATAGTAGTTGATGTCATTTAGAGATACAATTTAACGTGGAAGAATACATAACCAAATTTTTCGATGTTTTGGGTTTCAATATTAGTTTGGATTATATTGAAGGATTTTAAGGACAATTGTTTATTGAATGGAATTTATTTAACTTTGGGGTGTTGTTGGTTTAGTTTTAGAAATTAAGATTAGTGTTTCTTTCTCTAATGGAATATAATTTTGGGGGATCATCAGATCTTATACTAACTGTTTTTTTATTAATCTCTAAAGACAAGGTAAGTATATAGTTTATCCTTCGTGGATCAAGCGATTCTATAGAAGTTTATTCTAGCTCTTCCAGTGTGACCATGTCTTCTTGAATACTCATTATTTAAAAATGAGTTAGTAGTAGAAATTTATTAAAGAAGGAAAATTTACTTAAAAAGTAAGTACATATCTTTATGTTCTTAGTCAATCTCAGAAATTAATTCCTCATATTTATGTAATGTAACTTGAAACAAATTTTTTTTCCATTTACTTTTCCTACTGGGAAACTAATGACAGTTCGTCACATCAAAAGTTTTTGGTTTTCTTGTTGTTAAATTTATCCTAATAAAGTTTTCTATCCCTCTCCATCAGAACTTGACACTTAGTTTATCATCCACATCCATGTTTTTTTACATGGAATCCTAGTATAGGTTATCTCAGATGACCTTTGTACTTCTATTTCTTTCTTTCAAAGTGATAGTTTTATTGACTTTTATTCTGATGTGTGACATTACATTATATTCCCAAGACCAATTTTAAAAATTGCGCGGACACAATTTATTTAAGGAGGGGAGAATGTAACACCCAAAGCATCCACGATACGCTTCTCTTTGAATAATACAGTAGCATGTGTTGTACGTAACTTCAAGTTCTTACACACAACAACCAATCAAACTAGCCGTTTTGAATAGTAATACCCACATTTTGAAATTTTTTAAATTTTATCTTTCAAAATAGACTTCATTATTGGATTTGGAATATCGAAATTATCTTAGGGTGAATTTTTGGTACTTTTTTGATAACTTTCATATTTTGATGAATGGTGAAAATTACTAAATTTTAATTAAAAACAACTTTTTTAACCAAAATTATTAATAGTGATAAATTATGAATTTGAGTGATTTTAAAGTATATTTAGAATATATTTTTACCATTTAATACAATTTTGGCCATTGTACGTAATTTCACATTTAAACCGAATATAAAATAGTGTCAATCTTTTGATAGTTATTATTTTTTAAAAACACGCTTTTTGTTTTAACAACGGGAATTAATTTAAAATTAATTACAGTCACTTATGTGTTCTGAATTTAGAAAAAAGGATTCCATATTTAGAATCAGGAGTTCCAAATTATGTAAATAGTTAACTTTTATTTTTAGACATTTTGAATAATTACTTTGGTAAATATTTTATTTACCGTGGTTAAAAGGTAAATCCGGTAAATAAGGGTAAAAAAACAATATTATAATAATAATAAATTACCCTAAAACGTATCCTAATACTATTGGTCTATACATTTCCAACCATTCACATATTTGGGTCTATTTTGTGACCCCATGGATCCACTTGTAAGTGATAATGACACTTTATATTAATTAAGTTAAAGTAAATACAAAAATGACATTAGCATATATCTTTTAGCAAATTATTTTTACATAGGGTTATATATGTTATATTTTTGACTATAAATATTCTTTATAAAGATAAAAAGATTTAATACATAATGTTATTTTATTTATAATTTTTATACATTTAATAATTGAATTTATTTATGACAAAATGATGATGCAATATTTTCTTTATTAATAAAAGAATCAAATAATTGGTATTATAAATATTAAAATAAATATAATTTGAAAGTTTGGATGCCATAAACGAATTTTATTGATTAATATGAAATGTTAGTATTTCTTAAATGAATTTGGTTTGAATTAATAATGTTGTTAAGACTTTATCAAAAATCAATTATCAAATAGTGTCCAAATTGACATAAAAGAGTTTTTAAAACAAATATTATATTATTAATTCATATTATATTCCTAAAAATATAAGGTTCAGAAAAAGAACTTATATAATAATATTTGTATCATTAATGTACCAATTGGGGGTTTCTTAGAAGTATATAGTAAGTTTATTAACCATATAATATAAAAATATAATGTGACATGGTAAATGTCAAACTATTTAACTACGAGTTAAATATAAATGATAAGGTTAATATATTGACCCAAACCTTTCTAAAATCTATTGTATGAAAAGATTTAGACCCATACCCACCTTATAATTTGAATAATCTACTTCGGAGCCATTAGAATCTGAATATGAATTTATTATAAATTAATACTTTAAGTTTTTTCTAAAGAGCCCCTCCTCCCCCTTATAAAAGGACACCACTTATAACCAATTCTTCATACCTTCACAGCCTTTTGGTTCGGCCAAACTCTACCCAAATACCCTCTAAAATATCCTCCCTTAATCTTAGAGTCCTTAATTTAGTCATAAATCCAATCTAAGGATCTCTTTCGATCAAATAAAAAGTAAGAACTCGAAGAAGAGGTAATGTTTTCACCACCCTCTTTCAAGTTACTTTCTTCTTCCACTTCTTCTTTCTTTGTTATTTAATTTCTAAAATAATAAATCTAGTATCTTATTTATACTGTGATGTTATTTTAAATATGGTACAACCATATTCAGTATTATATTAATCCTTTGAATGACATGTCACCATACGTGTGTACGTACGGCCTACCGTCTCCACATCGTGGTGTAATTGTTATTCAAAATATTATTATTTGGATGGGTATAATAATTATGTTTAATTCATTTAAATAATAAATATAACATGATAATAATTCTGTATATATGATATACCATCCAATTATATATTATTTTAATATCAAAATAATGATATTGTCGCTCGTGCGTACGTACGGATTACCATCTCCACGAACGCGATGGGATTCATTCCCCATCATATCCATTCAAGACTAAACATCATTTGATTATTAGAAATAATTTTTAGAGACACGATATCATTATTTATATTAATAAAAAAATATCCCATCCATAAAAAATGTGGCTCACATAACAAAGAATATAAAGGAAAATGAATCTGTTAACACCCGTTACGATGATAATAATAAGATATTATCAACAAATCAATGTTAAAAGATCATATATGATATCATATTAATGTATATTATTCTTTTAAAATTCAATAACAATTATTTCACCATTATACAGGAGGTTAAACTACCCTCGACCAAGGAAAACGTACAAAGTAAGGGGTTTCTTATCTCACTCTTAATTCTGTGAGATTTCCATTATTCGCCACTTATTTATTGGATGTGGTGTATTGGGTACTTCCCATGATTGTATTCATTTTTTAATCTACTTTAATTTGTGGATATTTACATCATAATAGTATGATACTTCTTTCATGGGTGTATGTTTCGTACGTTACCAAATCGATAAGGGAATTTGAAATTTCAATTTTCACTCATTCTGCTTTACGCATACTTCATTGATTATTTTACTCCAAGATTATGTGTGGAATCACTATTAATCTGATTATGTCATAATTTCCACTCCCATTTATATGGATATACTTTTTATACAAATAATCACTCCATTGATAAATTCTCAATTCATCGATATGAACTTGATAAGAGTAATTTTAACTCAATCTCCATTTGTTGAGTTAAAAATCCAATTCATTGGTGTTGTTTTTACAAGAGTATGTGTGAATGTCCTCTGATTGATTTAAACTGAATATAAAATCATATTGAGTGTATTTATATTTATAACACATAATTATGTTGCTGATTTATCCTTAACCTAAGGATACAGTCTTTATAAGAAGTTTCATCTCAATTTACATTCCATTGAGACTTCTTTGTTGTTATACACCAAATCACTTTTATATGATGTATATAATGTACTTTGACATAGTATATCATGAATCCATTTATTCTCATGATATTACAATGTTTTTATTACCTCAATTATTTGTATTCAAGTGTCACTCTTTTGGTTAGGAACTCTAACTAAAATATAATCTTAAATGATTTAAAGATTTATTATTCTAAATCTTTCTCATTAAAGTCCATGTTTTAAAAATGGTTTTAAGTATTTATTTATATGGAAATTAATGTTTTAAAATTGAAATTTATTTTAAAAGTTTCAAAGTGGTTTGGGACACTTTGATTCAAAAATTTATTTTTAAATGGCTTCTTGACAAATATAGTGACTTTTAAATGTTTTCAAGAAAAAGGGGGATATTTCTCTCAATATTTCGATGATTATTTTAATCTATGTCAATATCCTTCATTATTCTCAATTGAGGTTAATATGATACAATAAAAGCTTCCATATTGTATCGAATGAGTTATGTTTGACTGTGGATGTGCTATTTTTATACCATTCATGATTTATGGTTAAAGTATTGACATTTCGTATTCTAGTTTTAATACGAATGTTTATGTTATGTTTCAAACTTTTCATATGAGGAATGAATTGGACTTAGTAAGTGATGGGTGAAGCCCTCTATAGCTCCTCAATGCATCGGTAGGTCTCATGAGACAAACTAGTGTCTTGACATAAGGCTTTGACAAAATCTTATTTGTAGTCTTGGCACAAGGCCATGACTATGTGGTTATGATAGTCTGGCATTATGCATTACATCATTATAAAAGTGGTTATTGATATTTCATGTGATTATTCGACTAGTAGAATATCCATGTGAATAAGTAAATGACATTATTTTAATTTAATTTTTCTATATTATGCTGAAGTTCAAGTTTAAAAGTCTATTGTTTTAGTTATAAATTGCCTTAAATATTTATGCTTATTTATGAAAGTTTCTGCTATATTTTTATACTTACTGAGCATTTGAGCTCACCCCTTTTTATGTTTTATTTTTCCTAGGATGTGATGAAGTATTTTATGAATGACCTGGAGGGATATTATAAGGGGATATGAGTGTGGAGACAAGATGTTGTTGTAGTTTTCACTTTATGGTGTAATGTAATATTTATGAATATATCTAGTGATTCCAAAGCTACTAAACTAATCGGTCTTTCAAGACTTGATCTTTTGTGATCATGCCAATGTTATGTAATAATACACCGACTCTGGGTAACTGTGGTTGGGGCGTTACAGTTGGTATCAAAGGAAGTTTAATACAAACCTTGAAAACAAGATTTAGATAAACTCTGATTAGAGCACATAGCCCTAAGATGGACTTTGAGAATTAGTATAGAAGAACTTCCTAGAATTTTGGTATTGTAGAGATTTTGTGAGTTTTCTAAGCAATACATCCCTGTCTGGATACGAGCAGGTAGAGGCGGATCTAACACAGATGTACTTAGTGGTAAAACCCAAAAACACCACTTTGACCTAGACTCAAACGGGAATTGGTACACGACAACGAGCCTTGCTGCACTCTTGGTTACGACACTCCCAGGGGATATGCTTAAGATAATTTAAATTTTCTTTACAAACTGATTTGAAGTATTTTAATATAGGATGAGAATAAATGACCTTTGTTAATCCTAAGGTGTTTCAAATTGAGAAAATGGTGTCATGATATTCTCTAAATGATTTTATGACTACTATTACTCGCACACTACTTTCTGGTTTTAGTCAATGGATGGGTTCCAAGGAAGTCATAGTAACTTTGAGAATTATGTACAAGGTGGGAAAAGTGGTGTAAATGAGAAACAAAGTGGAATGTTGATAGGCGTAAAAGATATCGTGTTAATGCCAAATCAGTTTTCCAAAAATATGATCAATGACATATATATTAAACCACTCCTAGACTCAACAAAGAAGAGAAAGGTGATGAATGATAAGATCTCTAGTAGTGGAGACCATGGAGAAAAGAATCCTCAATTTCCATCATGCAAGAAATGTGGAAGGAAACACTGAGGAAAGTGTGTCAATGGAACAAAGAAATGATTTACATGTAGGAAAGGAGGGCATAAAGCGAAGAATTGCTGAGGAAAAATGAAGAGTACTATGGAAGAAAATAAAAATGGTCCCAAGAATCCATTTACAGTCACTTTCTGTAAATGTAGGGGACCTTGCCATTACCCAAGTGAATGCCCTATTCTATAAGATATTTTCTTGGTCAAAGAAGAAGCTATGTGGAAATAAATTGTTGGAAAATTTTTAAAAGTACTAGGACTCCTTGTTGATGGGATTACTTTGGAATAAGTTTCTCTTGTATTTGTAACCCTACAGTTTTTCATGTGAAAATGATATTTGAGGAAGACTTATCTTTTATCTTGTGGATATAATTATAAATAACCATTTTGTTTTATATGATCATTGGTTTTGAGGAAATTATAGGTTATTATATTTTGGGATGAAAATTCAAGGTATGAGATAAAATTTGTGGTTAAATTATGTTATGGTTATTTTGAGGAATTTATCCCATTTTGGTAATGTTATAAAATATAGTTTTTGAGAAAGGGCAACACGCAGACCGTGAGATAACCTGTCGCGTCAGGAAAAGCTGTGGGAATCGAACCCACAACTAAAGTGCAATTGGGATTTATCACCTAAGACTGGACTACATGAAGTCCCTGGTTACTGTGGCTAATTAATTTTAGTTAAATGATTTTATTGATCAATGATAAGTTGATTTGGGATCCTATGTCTTATCAAATGAATACCCTTAGTATAGGAAAATGATTTGGTGATTAAGTGATAAATGTTATTTTGGAAGATGTTTGCTTTGTTGGGAACACTATATGCCCAAGGAAAATATAATACTATTGGATTTCATTTGAGGATTAATGGTGGATTTTTATCTATGTTTTTATTCTGGATTTTTAGTGATTTGGGTTATTTATGTAAATGATTAACCTATAATGGAGAATATGTGATTAGGTTAATTACTTTTAAGTATGTGACTTTAATAGTAGTTGATGTGATTTGGAGATACAATTTAACGTGGAAGACTACATAACCAAATTTTTCTATGTTTTGAGTTTCAATATTAGTTTGGATTATATTGAAGGATTTTAAGTACAATTGTTTATTGAATGGAATTTATTTAACTTTGGGGTTTTGTTGGTTTAGTTTTAGAAATTAAGATTAGTGTTTCTTTCTCTAATGGAATATACTTTTGGGGGATCATCAGATCTTATACTAACAGTTTTTTTATTAATCTCTAAAGACAATATAAATATATAGTTTATCCTTCATGGATCATGTGATTCTATATAATTTTATTCTGTCTCTTCCAGTGTGACCATGTGTTCTTGAATACTCATTGTTTATAAATGATTTAGTATTATAAATTTATTAAAGAATGAAACTATACTTAAAAAGTAAGTATAACTCTTTATGTTCTTAGTCAATCTTAGAAATGAATTCCTCAACTTTATGTAATGTAACTTAAAAAAAATGTTGTCCATTTACTTTTCCTACTGGGAAACTAATGACCGTTTGTCCCATCACATGTTTGTGGTTTTCTTGTTGTTAACTTTCTCTTAATAATGTTTTCTACCCTCTTCATCAGAACTTGACACTTAGTTTGTCATCCACATCCATGTTTTTCTACATGGAATCCTAGTATAGGTTATCTCATGTGACCTTTGTACTTCTCTTTCTTTCTTTTAAAGTGATAGTTTTATTGACTTTTATTCTGATGTGGGACTTTCCATTATATTCCCAAGACCAATTTTAAAAATTGTGAGGACGCAATTTATTGAAGGAGGGGATAATGTAAAACCCCAAACTTCCATGGTATGCTTCCCTTTGAATTATACAGTAGTGTGTGTTGTACGGAACTTCGAGTTCTAACACACCACAACCAATCAAACTATCCGTTATGAATAGTAATACCCACTTTTTGAAATATTAAAAATTTTATCTTTCAAAATAGACTTCATTTTTGGATTCGGAATATTGAAATTAGCTTAGCGTGAATTTTTTGTACTTTTCTGATAACTTTCATATTTTGATGAATAGTGAAAATTACTAAATTTTAATTAAAAACAAATTTTTTAATCGAAATTATTAATAGTGATAAATTATGAATTTGAGTGGTTTTAAAGTATATTTATAATATATTTTTACCATTTAACACATTGTTTTCCATTGGACGTAATTTCACATTTAAACTGAACATAAACAAGTGTCAATCTTTTGATAATTATTATTTCTTAAAAACACACTTTTTGTTTTAACAACGAGAATTAATTTTAAATTAATTACTACCACTTCTGTGTTTTGAATTTAGAAAAATGGATTCTATATTTAGAATTAGGAGGTCCATATTGTGTAAATAGGTAACTTTTATTTTTAGAAATTTTGAATAATTTCTTCGGTAAATATTTTATTTACCGTGGTTAAAGGGTAAATCCGGTAAATAAGGGTAAAAAAATAATATAATAATAATAATAATAAATTACCCTAAAACGTATCCTAACCCTATTGGTCGATACATGTCCAACCATCCGCATATTTGGGTCGATTTGGAGACCCCATGGATCCATTTGCAAGTGATAATGACACTATATATTAATTAAGTTAAAGTAAATACAAAAATGACATAAACATATATCGTTTAGAAAAAAAAAATTACATAGGGTTATATATGTTATATTTTAGACTATAAATGTTCATTAGAAACATAAAAAAAATTCCTACATAATGGTATTTTATTTATAATTTTTATACATTGAATAATTAAAGTTATTTATGACACAATGATGATGCAGTATTTTCCTTATTAATGAAGGAATCAAATAATTGGTATTATAAATATTAAAATAAATATAATTTGAAAGTTTGTATTACCTAAACTAATTTTATTGATTACTATTACGTGTTAGGATTTCTTAAATGATTTTTTTTGAATTGATAAAGTTTTTTAGACTTTATCAAACAACAATTATTAAATATTGTTTAAATTGACATAAAAGAGTTTTTAAAACAAATATTATATTATTAATTCATATTATATTCCTAAAAATATAAGTTTTGGCCAAAGGACTTATATAATGATAGGTGTATCATTAATGGACCACTTGGGGATATCTTGGAAGTATATAGTAAGTTTATTAATCATATAATATAAAAATACAAAGTGACATGGTAAATGTCAAACTATTTAACTGAGAGTTAAATATAAATGATAAGGTTAATATAGTGACCCAAACCTGTCAAAAATCTATTGTATAAAATTATTTCGTCCCATACCCACCTTATAATTTGAATAATTCACTTTGGATCCTTTATAAACTGAATATACATTTATTATAAATTAATACTTTAAGTTTTTCCTAAAGATCCCCTCCCCCCCCTTATAAAAGGACACCACTTCTAACCAATTATTCATACCTTCAAAGCCTTTTTTTGTCCAAAATCTGCCCAAATACCCTCTAAACTATCCTCCATTAATCATAGAGGCCTTAATTTAGTCACAAAGCCAATCTAAGGAGCCCTTTTTGATCAAATCAAAAGGAAGAACCCGGAGAAGAGCTAATGTTTTCACCACTCTCTTTCAAGTTCCTTTCTTGTTCCACTTCATCTTTATTTGTTATTTCCTTTCTAAAATAACAAATCCAGTATCTTATATATAATGTGATGTTATTATAAATATTTTACAACCATATTCATTATTATATCCATCCTTTGAATGACATGTCACCATACGTGCGTACGTACGGCCTACCGTCTCCACGTCATGGTGTAATTGTTATTCAAAATATTATTATTTGGATGGGTATAATAATGATGTTTAATTCTTGTAAATAATAAATATAACATGATAATGATTCTATATATATGATATATCATCCAATTATATATTATTTTAATATCAAAAGAATGATATTGTCGTCGTGCGTACGTACGGATTACCGTCTCCACGAACGCGACGAGATTCATTCCCCATCATATCCATTCAAGACTAAATATCATTTGATGATTAGAAATAATTTTTAGAGACATTATATCATTCTGTATATGAATAAAAAATATCCCATACATAACAAATATGGCTCACATAACAAAGAATATAAAGGCAAATGAGTCTTTTAACACCCGAAACGACGATAATACTAAGATATTATCAACAAATCAATGTTAAAAGATCATATATGATATCATATTATGGTATATGATTCATTTATAATTCAATAAATATTATTTTACCATTATAAATAAGGTTAACCTAGCCTCTACCAAGGGAAACGTACAAAGTAAGGGGTTTCTTATCTCACTCTTAATTCTGTGAGATTTCCATTATTCGCCACTTATTTATTGGATGTGGTGTATTGTGTACTGACCATGATTATATTCATTGTGTAATATACTTCAATTTTTGGATAGTTAAATAATCATTGTATGATCATTCTTTCATGGGTGTATGTTTCATACGTTAACAAATCGATAAGGGAATTTGAAATTTCAATTTCCACTCATTCGTCTTTACACATACTTCATTGATTATTTTACTCCAAGATTATGTGTGTAATCACTATTCATTTTCTTTTGTCATAATTTCCACTCCCCTTTCTGTGGATATACTTTTGATACAAATAATCACTCCATTGATAATTTCTCAAGTCATCGATATGAACTTGATAAGAGTAATTTTAACTCAATCTCCATTTGTTGAGTTAAAAATCCAATTCATTGGTGTTGTTTTTAAAAGAATATGTGTGAATGTCATATGATTGATTTTCACTGAATATCCAATAATATTGAGTGTATTTATATTTGTCACACATAATTATGTCATTGATTTATCCTTAACCTAAGGATATGGTCTTTATAAGAAGTTTCATCTCAATTTACATTCCATTGAGACTTCTTTGTTGTTATACACCAAATCACTTTTATATGGTGTATATAATGTACTTTGACATAGTATATCATGAATCCCTTTATTATCATGATATTAAAATGTTTTTGTTACCTCAATTATTTGTATTAAAGTGTCACACTTTTGGTTAGGAACTCTAACTAAAATATAATCTTAAATGATTTAAAGATTTATTATTCTAAATATTTCTCATTAATGTCCATGTTTTAAAAATGGTTTTAAGGATTTATTTATATGGACATTAATGTTTTAAAATTGAAATTCATTTTAAAAGTTTTAAAGTGGTATGGGACACTTTGATTCAAAAATCTATTTTTAAATGGCTTCTTGACAAATAGTGTGACTTTTCAATGTTTTCAAGAAAAAGGGGGATATTTCTCTCAATAGTTTGATGATTATTTTAATCTATGTTAACATTATTCACTATTATCAATTGAGTTCAATCTGATACAATACAATCTTCCATATTGTATCGAATGAGTTATGTTTTACTGTTGATGTGATATTTTTATACCATTCATGATTTGTGGTTAAAGTATTGACATTTTGTATGCTAGTTTTAATACGAATGTTTATGTTATGTTTCAAACTTTTTATATGAGGAATTCATTGAACTTAGTAAGTGACAGGTGGAGCCTGATATAGTTCCTTGATGCATCAGCAAGTCTCATGGGACAAACTAGTGTCTTGGCACAAGGCCTTGACAAAATCTTATTTGTAGTCTTGGCATAAGGCCTTGACTATATGGTTATGATAGTCTGGCATTATGCATTCCATCATTATGAAAGGGGTTATTGATATTGCATGTGATTATTCGACTCGTAGAATATCCATGTGAATAAGTAAATGTCATTATTTCAATTTACTTTTTCCATATTATGCTGATGTTCAAGTTTAAAAGGATTTTGTTTTAGTTATACATTGCCTTAAATGTTTATGCTTATTTATGAAAGTTTCCGCTATATTGTTATCCTTACTGAGCATCTGAGCTCACCCATTTCTATGCTTTATTTTTCCCAGGATGTGAAGAAGTATTTTATGAATGACCTGCAGGGATAATATAAGGGGATATGAGTGTGGAGACAAGATGTTGATGTAGTTTTCACTTTATGATGTAATGTAAACTTTATGAATGTATCTAGTGATTCCAAGGCTACTGAACTAATCGGTATTTTGAGACTTGATCTTTTGTGGTCATGCCAATGTTATATAATAATGCATTGACTCTGGGTAACTGGGGTCGGGGCGTTACATTTGGTATCAAAGGAAGTTTAGTACAAACCTTGCAAACTAGATTTATATAAACTCTGATTAGAGAACATAGCCCTAAGATAGACTATGAGAATTAGTAGAGAATAAATTCCTTGAATTTTGGTATTATAGAGATTTTGTGAGTTTTCTGAGCAATACATCCCTGTTTGGATACGAGCAGGTAGAGGCGGCTCTCGCACAGATGTACCTAGGGGTAAAACCCGAAAACACCGCTTTGAGCTAGACTCGAATGGGAACTCGTGCACAGCAATGGGCCTTGCTGCAATCTTGGTTACGACACTCCTGGGGGATATGCTTAGGATAATTTACATTTTCTTTACAAACCTATTTGAAGTATTTTAATATAGGATGAGAATAAATGACCTTGGTTTATCCTAAGGTGTTTCAAATTGAGAAACTATTGTCATGATATTCTCTAAATGATTTTATGACTACTGTTACTCACACACTACTTTCTAGTTTTAGTCAATGGATGGATTCCAATGAAGTCATATTAACTTTGATAATGATGTACAAGGTGGGAACGATGGTGGAAATGAGTAACAAAGTGGAATGTTGATAGGCGTAAAAGATATCGTGTTCATTCCAAATCAATTTTCCAAAAATATGATCAACAACATATATATTAACCAACTCTCAGACTCAACAAAGAAGAGAAAGGGGATGAATGATAAGAGCTCCAACAATAGAGACCATGGAGAAAATAATCCTCAATCTCCATCATGCAGGAAATGTGGAAGGAAACACTGAGGAAAGTGTCTCAATGGAAAAAAAATGATTTACGTGTGGGAAACAAGGGCATAAAGTGAATAATTTCTGAGGAAAAATGAAGAGTACAATGGAATAAAATACAAATGGTCCCAAGAATCCATTTACAGTCATTTTCCGTAAATGTAGGGGACCTAGCCATTACCCAAGTGAATGCTCTATTCTATAGGATATTTTCTTGGTCAAAGAAGAAGCTATGTGGAAATAAATGGTTGACAAATTTTTAAAAGTACTAGTACTCCTTGTTGATGGGATTAATTTGGAATAAGTTTCTCTTGTATTTGTAACCCTACAGTTTGTAATGTGAAAATGATATTTGAGGAAGACTTATCTTTTCTCTTGTGGATAGAGTTATAAATAACCATTTGGTTTTATATGATCATTGGGTTTGAGGAAATTACAATTATTATATTTTGGGATGAAAATTCAAGGTATGAGATAACATTTTTGGTTAAATTATGTTATGGTTATTTTGAGGAATATATCTCATTTTGGTAATGTTATAAAATATAGTTTTTGAAAAAGGACAACATGTAGACCATGAGACAACCTGTCACGTCAGGCAAAGCTGTGGGAATCGAACCCACAACCAAAGTTCGATTGGGATTTATCACCTACCATTGGACTACGTGAAGTCCCTGGTTAGTGTGACTAATTATTTTTCATTAAATGACTTTATTGATCAATAATATGTTGATTTGGGATCTTATGTCTTATCAAATGAATACCCTTAGTATAGGAAAATGATTTGGTGATTAAGTGATAAATGTTACTTTGGAAGATGTTCGCTTTGTTGGGAACACTATATGCCCAAGGAAAATAGAATACTATGGGATTTCGTTTGAGGAGTAATGGTGGATTTTTATCTATGTTTTTATTGTGGATTTATAATGATTTGGGTTATTTATGTAAATGATTAACCTATAATAGAGAATATGTGATTAGGTTAATTGATTTTAAATATGTGACTTTAATAGTAGTTGATGTCATTTTGAGATACAATTTCATGTGGAAGACTACATAACCAAATTCTTCTAAATTTTGGGTTTCAATATTAGTTTGGATTATATTGAAGGATTTTAAGGACAATTGTTTATTGAATGGTATTTATTTAACTTTGGTGGGTTGTTGGTTTAGTTTTAGAAATTAAGATTAGTGTTTCTTTCTCTAACGAAATATACTTTTGGGGGTTCATCATATCTTATACTAACCGTTTTGGTTTTTTCAATCTCTTAAGACAAGGTAAATATATAGTTTATCCTTCATAGGTCTTGTGATTCTATAGAAGTTTATTCTAGCTCTTCCAATGTGACCATGTATTCTTGAATACTAATTGTTTAAAAATGAGTTAGTAGTAGAAATTTATTAAAGAATGAATCTTTAATTAAAAATTAAGTACATATCTTTATGTTCTTATTCATCTCAGAAATGAATTCCTCATCTTTATGTAATGTAACTTAAAACAAAAAAATGTTGTCCATTTACTTTTCCTGCTGGGAAACTAATGACCGTTTGTCCCCTCACAAGTATTTGGTTTTCTTGTTTTTAACTTTCTCTTAATCATGTTTTCTATCCCTCTACATCAGAACTTGACACTTAGTTTATCATCCACATCCATGTTTTTCTAAATGGAATCCTAGTATAGGTTATCTCAGGTGACCTTTGTACTTCTCTTTCTTTCTTTTAAAGTGATAGTTTTATTGACTTTTATTCCGATGTGGGACTTTCAATTATATTCCCAATACCAATTTTAAAAATTGAGAGGACACAATTTATTGAAGGAGGGGAGAATGTAACACCCCAAGCTTCCACGATATGCTTCTGTTTGAATAATATAGTAGTGTATGTTGTACGCAACATCGAGTTCTAACACACCACAACCAATCAAACTAGTCGTTATGAATAGTAATAACCACTTTTTGAAATTTTATAAATTTTATCTTTCAAAATAGACTTCATTTTTAGATTCGGAATATCGAAATTATCTTAGGGTGAATTTTTGGTACTTTTCTGATAACTTTCATATTTTGATGAATGGTGAAAATTACTAAATTTTAATTAAAAACAACTTTTTTAATCAAAATTATTAACAATGATAAATTATGAATTTTAGTGGTTTTAAAATATATTTAGAATATATTTTTACCATTTAATACAATTTTGGACATTGGACATAATTTCACATTTAAACCGAACATAAACAAGTGTCAATCTTTTGATATTTATTATTTCTTAAAAACACACTTTTTATATTGACAGCGGGAATTTATTTTAAATTAATTACTGCCACTTATATGTTTTGAATTTAGAAAAATGTATTCCATATTTAGAATTAGGAGGTCCAAATTGTGTAAATATGTAACTTTTATTTTTAGACATCTTGAATAATTACTTCGGAAAATATTTTATTTACCGTGGTTAAAGGGTAAATATGCTAAATAAGGGTAAAGTAATAATATTATAACAATAACAATAAATTATCCTAAAACGTATCCTTACCCTACTGGTCGATACATGTCCAAACATGGGCATATTTGGGTCGATTTTGGGACCCCATGGATCCACTTGTAAGTGATAATGACACTTTATATTAATTAAGTTAAAGTAAATACAAAAATGACATAAGCATATATCTTATAGAAAAATATTTTTTACATAGGGTTATAGATTTTATATTTTAGATTATAAATATTCAATAAAAATATAATAATATTTCCTACATAATGGTATTTTATTTATAATTTTTAGACATTGAATAATTAAATTTATTTATGACACAATGATGATGTAGTATTTTCATTATTAATGAAATAATCAAATAATTGGTTTTCTAAATATTAAAATAAATATAATTTGAAAGTTTTGATGAAATAAACGAATTTTATTGATTAATCTTACATGTTATTATTTCTTAAATGAATTTTTTTCTAATTAATAAAGTTGTTAAGACTTTAAAAAAAATAAATTATTAAATAGTGTCCATATTGACATAAAGAGTTTTTAAAACAAATATTATATTATTAATTTATATTATATTCCTAATAATCTAAGGTTCAACAAAATGACTTATATAATGATAGGTGTATCATTAATGGACCACTTGGGGGTCTCTTGGAAGTATATAGTAAGTTTATTAACCATATAATATAAAAATACAAAGTGACATGGTAAATGTCAAACTATTTAAGTAAGAGTTAAATATAAATGATAAGGTTAATATAATGACCCAAACCTGTCTAAAATATATTGGATAAAATTATTTAGACCCATACCCACCTTATAATTTTAATAATCCACTTTTGAGCCATTAGAAGCTGAATATGAATTTATTATAAATTAATACATTAAGCTTTTCCTAAAGAGCCCCTCCTCCCCCTTATAAAAGGACACCACTTATGATCAATTCTTCATACCTTAAAAGTCTTTTGGTTCGGCCAAACTCTTCCCAAATACCCTCTAAAATATCCTCCCTTAATCCTAGAGGCCTTACTTTAGTCAGAAAGCCAATCTAAGGAGCCCTTTTGATCAAATCAAAAGGAAGAACCCGAAGAAGAGGTAATGTTTTCACCACCCTCTTTCAAGTTCATTTCTTCTTCCACTTCTCCTTTCTTTGTTATTTACTTTCTATAATAATAAATCCAATATCTTATATATACCATGATGTTATTATAAATATGGTACAATCATATTCAGTATTATATCCATACATTGAATGACATGTCACCATACGTGCGTACGTACGGCCTACCGTCTCCACGTCGTGGTGTAATTGTTATTAAAAATATTATTATTTAAATGGGAATAATAATGATGTGTAATTCATGTAAATAATAAATATTAAATGATAATTATTCTCTATATATGATATACCATCCAATTATATATTATTTTAATATCAAAAGAATGATATTGTCGCTCGTGCGTATGTACAGATTACCGTCTCCACGAACGCGATGAGATTCATTCCCCATCATATCCATTCAAAACTAAAAGTCATTTTATTATTATAAATAATGTTTAGAGACATTATATCATTCTATATATGAATAATAAATATCCCATCCATTAAAAATAGGGCTCACATAACAAATAATATAATGTAAAATGAATCCGTTAACACTTGAAACAACGATAATACTAAGATATTATCAACAAATAAATGTTAAAAGATCATATATGATATCATATTAATGTATATGACTCTTTTATAATTCAATAATAATTATTTAACCATTATATAGGAGGTTAACCTACCCTCGACTAAGGAAAACGTACAAAGTAAGGGGTTTCTTATCTCACTCTTAATTCTGTGAGATTTCCATTGTTCGCCACTTATTTATTAGATGTGGTGTATTGTGTACTGCCCATGATTGTATTAATTGTGTAATATACTTTAATTTATGGATATTTACATCATCATTATATGATTCTTCTTTCATGGGTGTATGTTTCATATGTTTCCAAATCGATAAGGGAATTTGAAATTTCAATTTCCACTCATTCGTCTTTACGCATACTTCATTGATTATTTTACTCCAAGATTATGTATGGAATCAATATTAATTTGATTATGTCATAATTTCCACTCCCCTTTATATGGATATACTTTTGATACAAATAATCACTCCATTGATAAATTCTCAAGTCATCGATATGAACTTGATAAGAGTAATTTTAACTCAATCTCCATTTGTTGAGTTAAAAATCCAATTCATTGGTGTTGTTTTTACAAGAATATGTGTGAATGTCCTATGATTTATTTACACTGAATATCCAATCATATTGATTGTATCTATATTTTTCACACATAATTATGTCGTTGATTTATCCTTAACCTAAGGATACGGTCTTTATAAGAAGTTTCATCTCAATTTACATTCCATTGAGACTTCTTTGTTGTTATACACCAAATCACTTTTATATTGTGTATATAATGTAATTTTACATAGTATATCTTGAATACCTTTATTATCATGATATTACAATGTTTTTATTACCTCAATTATTTGTATTCAATTTTCACTCTTTTGGTACGGAACTCTAACTAAAATATAATCTTAAATTATTTAAAGATTTATTATTCTAAATCTTTCTCATTAATGTCCATGTTTTAAAAATGGTTTAAGGATTTATTTATATAGACATTAATGTTTTAAAATTGAAATTCATTTTAAAAGTTTCAAAGTGGTATCAGACACTTTGATTCAAAAATCTATTTTTAAATGGCTTCTTGACAAATAGTGTGACTTTTAAATGTTTTCAAGAAAAAGGGGGATATTTATCTCAATAGTTTGATGATTATTTTAATCTATGTAAATATCCTTCATTATTATCGATCGAGGTTAATCTGATACAATACAATCTTCCATATTGTATCGAATGAGTTATTTTTGACTGTGGATGTGCTATTTTTATACCATTCATGATTTGTGGTTAAAGTATTGACATTTTGTATGCTATTTTTAATACGAATGTTTATGTTATGTTTGAAACTTTTCATATGAGGAATGCATTGGACCTAGTAAGTGATGGGTGGAGCTCGTTATAGCTCCTCGATGCATCTGTAGGTCTCATGAGACAAACTTGTGTCTTTTCAAAAGGCCTTGACAAAATCTAATTTGTAGTCTTGGCACAAGGACTTGACTATGTGGTTATGATAGTCTGGAATTATGCATTCCATCATTATTAAAGAGGTTATTGATATTTCATGTGATTATTAGACTTGTAGAATATCTATGTGAATAATTAAATGGAATTATTTCAATTTACTTTTCCCATATTATGTTGAAGTTCAAGTTTAAAAGTCTTTTGTTTTATTTATACATTGCCTTAAATGTTTATGCTTATTTATGAAAGTTTCCGCAATATTTTTATCCTTACTGAGCATCTAAGCTCACCCCTTTCTATGTTTTATTTTTCCCAGGATGTGAAGAAGTATTTTATGAATGACCTGTAGGGATAGTATAAGGTGATATGAGTGTGGAGACAAGATGTTGTTGTAGTTTTCACTTTATGATGTAGTGTAAACTTTATGAATGTATCTAGTGATTCCAAGGCTACTAAACTAAACGGTCTTTTGAGACTTGATCTTTTGTGATCATGACAATGTTATGTAATAATGCACTGACTCTGGGTAACTGGGGTCGGGGCGTTACAGTTCCCCCTTGACCAAGTCTACGTTGATATTCAACAAGTGAAACTTGAACTAAATCTCCCAGAGGATAATTTCAAGTTAGTGGAGATTACCACTCGGTCGATGTTAGCCAAGGCACCACACGAAACCACCACCATTACAAACCTTACCCTTAGGGTGTATGTGAGTGTAATAAGGGGTTACATTTCCAAACCCTAGTTACTTAAATTGTAAATTCCTTTTTATAAATAATTTCTTTATTCCTACATTTCCTTTTAAGAATAGTTTTTCTTAATAATGTATATTTTTGATTGAGATTAATTTGATAATTTGATTTTTGGACACAAATAAAACACAATTGTGTTTTTCAAAAAAATATATACAATTTTTATAATAAACCAAGGTATTCTGAATAATATATATTTTAATAAAATATTATTTTAAAATATTTTTATTTAAATAATAAATGATAAAATAATTTTATAATGGCCTAAGAATTTTTTTAAGTGTAAGAAATTTGAAAATTCCTTAAAAACTATTATTTTTAAATAAATAAGGTTCTTTTATATTTAAAAGTTAATAATTATCATATTTAGAAACAATTTATGATAAAATAAACATCAATTTTGAAATCATCACATAGAAATTAGGTTAGGGCGAATTTATGAGAATTTTCTAAAATACTTTATTTTTTGTAAATAGTAAAAAATACAGTTCATGGTTTTGGTATATTTTATGACATCATATTTATTTCATAATGATTTAATAATTAATTAAACACAATCCAAAATCTAAAATATGTTATTTTATTGATATTATATATTTTAATAGATTTTATTCAATTTTTTAAACTATAATTTACTTTCCAAAGTCTAAAAATGAAAATTTGTTCTTTAAAAATATTATTTTTTGAATTATTTACTTTTCCATGGCAAAAAAGTATTTAAAAATGAAGTTCGGTTTTGATGGATTAAAATAACATAAAAGTTAACCCAAATTTCCAAAACCATGAGCAGAAACCATGGGTAAGACAATGGTTTTTCATTTTCCACAACCCAAATTTCAATGGCCTATATTTGGAAATTATTAAATAAATCCTCCACTTTTTCTATAAATACCCACTCATTTCACCTCTCTCATTCACTCCTAATCCATCCTCCATGAAGTTATGTTGATTGATCCTCCAAATGGGCCCCCAAGGTGTCCTCAAGCCTCCAAGGCTCCATCCTCAAGTTTTAGGATCAACTCTTCAAGGTAAGGGAAATCTGCACTTCTCTTTTCCGTTCATGTTCAGTTTTTATGTGGCATGTCTCCTAATATCCAAACTAGGTTATTTTTTCACATTATTTTATTCCATTACAATAATAATAGTATTGTATGAATGGTATACCCTTGTTTCCTCTAATTTTACAATTTTCAAAATCCATGTTTTACACCCATTATGCTGTCAAATTTACTTCTCAAAATTTCTCTCTTCTCCCTAAGAAATTCACTTTTATTTTCATTGTGTGGATACCCAAATATTTTTCTTTTCTATGGGTATTCATCTAGATGTAAAAATGATTTATTTTATTTGGTTATTAACATACATGAAACCCACATTCCCTTTTTGTGGGTTAAAAATGATGTAATGATCATGTCTTTAAGCTCTTTTGTATACCTTGATTTTAGATAAGAAACCCATTATTTATTTTCCACAGGTTATTAATGAAATGATTTATTATGATATATATGGATCATATGAAATTAATAAATATTAAGGGTTCACCCTGATATCACTCCCATGCATTGGGTAAATAATTTAATCTCTAGAGATGACACACTTTATGATGCCTTGGTGAATAACCATGATAATTTTTATTTACGACACCTTAGTTATTAACCACGATGATATGATTATGAATGTCTCATTTAAATATTGTAGCCACATTTCCATGTTATGTTTCATGTTATTTTTATTATGATATTTATCTTTCTCATTCCTTGTCTTTATACCTTATGTTCTTATCGATATGTCTCAAGAACACATATTATATGTCTCTCTTGTTTCTTCCCTTACTAAGCCTCATTCTCACCCCTTTCATTTGATGTATGTCCCCAGGTTATGAGATATAGTAAATATAACTTAGGGTGAACCCACGATGGTTTCTTTAAGTGGACTTAGAATAACGATTTATTTTTTCATGTATTATTTACCTTTTTCCAAGAAACTAAATTTGAAAAGATTCTCTATTTTGTACAATGTATTGAAAATGTATATAATAAAAAATAGGGATGTTATATTGGCTGCATATTCATTTATTTTGGGCTTCTTATTGATAGTTTCAAGAGTAAATAAAAAATTACTATTTTTTATGTTTTATGGTAAATGAATTCATAGAACAATTTGAAAGTTTTATGGTCGGTTATTATTTTCTTTAGATGCATATTTAATTTTGTATTTTTCAAGAGTAAATAAAAAATGACATTTGGGATTCATATCTATAGTTCCAAGGATTCGTTTTCTTTCATGTTTGGTTGGTATTTGTTTTGGCTGCATATTCAATTCATTTGTTTTAATTCAATTTTTTTTTCTTAGGACATTTTTGGTTGGTTTTCAAGTGGTTTTATGTGCATGTGTGTGTCCATGTACATGATGCACAATTGGAAAGAGTGTTATTACTTCCTTCCTTTGGTTGGTTTTAAGATAGGGTTGTGTTGTATCAACTCATTTGTTCTTTTCTATTCATATGGTTTTCCTCTATTACATAATATATTATTCATTTTTTTACATTTGTTGTACGATTCACCGCATTTTATGATTGGGGTGTTTCATTTGTAAGAAATTATAATTTTTTACCATAGTTTGAATTCTTGGCTCTATATTCAATTCATTATTCACATGTACATGAGTTGAATAACCTGTTCGACCTAACCAGAACAGACCTGACCCATTACAAGTCAGGTCGGGTTGGGTCCTTTGGGCATAAAACATGTAACTCGACTCAACCTGAACCATCCACTTTTTATTGGATTGGGTACAAAATCCCTCCAAACCTTACCTGACCCAACTCATTGATATCCTAAGTGATCAATATGAATCAAAGTGTATGTTTTTATTTAAAATTGACTTTTTAGTTCAAAACACACATCAAATACTCAAAACTGATCAATGTGATCAGATTACCTTGATACATTATAAAAATTATCCATAATTAATTTGTGATGTGTATGAAGCAACTGTACATCAATCCAACACACAATGTGGTCAGTTTGACTCAATGTGTGTGTTTTTGTTTAAAATTGATTTTTTGTTCAAAATATGTGTGGCACGCTCAAAACTGAGCGAACACATTTATATTATTTTTGATACTTTAGGAAAAAAATCCATAAGTCATTTGTGACATAAAATAATCAGTCTCACCTCAATCTAATACATGGTTTCACTAGTATGACTCGAAATGTGTGTTTTTAGTTTATAAATGACATTTTAGGTAAAAACATTCCACTAATTGAATATCAAGAAAACACACTCATATTATCTTGATACTTAATAATAATGATCCATAATTCATTTTTGACATATATTAATTAGTTTTATGTCAATATGACATACAATGTGACTGGGAAGACTCAAAGTTCATGTTTTCAATTAAAAAAATAACATTTTAGTTAAAAATGTGTCACTCACTGAAAACCTAGAAAACACACAAAAAATTCCTTGATACTTTTGGAAAGTAATCCATAATCCATTTTCGATGTGTAGGATTTAGACGCATGTCAATCCAACAAACGATGTTTCTGGCATGACTCAAAATTCATGTTTTTAGTTGAAAAATGACATTTCAGTTAAAAAATTGTATCACAAACTAAATACCAAGAAACAACATTTGGATTGCCTTGATACTTTAGAAAAATTATCCATAAATAATTTTGTATTTGTAAGAATCAACCACCATTAATCCAACATACGGTGTGACCGGTATTACTCAAAGTGCATGTTTTTATTTAAAATTGACATTTTTGTTCAAAACACACACCACATACTCAAAACCAATTAAATGTGATCGGATTGTCATGATACTTTATAAAAATTATCCATAAATCATTTTTGATGTCTAGAAATCAACTCCATGTCAATCCAATACATGGTGTGATTGGTATCTTAAAGTGTGTGTGTGTGTGTGTTTAATTTAAATTGTCATTTTAGTTCAAAAGATGTGTTTCTCTCACTGAAAATCAATAAAACTTTTTTGTATGGTCTTGATACTTTAGGATAATGACACATAAGTCATTTGTAACATTTATTAATTATCTTCACATCAATCCGACACACCGTGTGACTGGTATAACTTAAAGTGTGTGTTTTCAATTTAAAAACGATATTATAGTTAAAAACTCATGTTACTCACTAGAAACTGATAAACACTATTGGATTGTCTTTATACTTTTGGAAAATTATTTATAAGTTTTTTTTATGTGTTGGAATCAGGATCATGTCAATTCGACACATAGTGTGGCCAGTATGACTCAAAGTGCATGTTTTTAGTTTAAAAATGACATTTTAGTTAAAAACACACATCACATACTTAAAATTATGAAAATGTTTTCATATTGTCTTTATAATTTATGAGAATGATTTATAAATTATTTTTGATGTGTAGAAATCAATAACACATTAATCTGAAACACGATGTACCCGGTATGACTCAAAATGTATGTTAATCAGTTTTAAAGTGACATTTTATTAATGCATTGTTTAATATTTATGTTTAATTTATATCTTTATTGTATTTCCAACATTAGAATTGTTTTTTATATATGTAATCACTTTTTCTTGATATGGAGTGATTTTTTATACAACTTGTAACATGATCAGACTCTTTTTAGAGGCCGTCGTGGCCCACTACTACACTTATGCTCTTTAACAGTGCGTAAAATGGATTTTAACAGTGTTGTTAATCACAACGATGATAAAGGGGGACTTTATCTACAATAAAAAAAGTGCTGATAAAGTCCTCCCTTTATCAACACTTTAAATAATGCTCATAAAGGCCTATCAAGCTACAATGTGTTGTTAATATAACAATACACCCATGAAAAATACGCAAAACTTGTAATTTCAAGCAGTGGTATATACATTTAATGTGACACCAGGAATAGAAAAATGTCCTCCCATGGTAGATACAAAAAAACACACCTATATAAATTTCAAACAATGTTTTATATAATTACATATACAATTATCCTACAAACATTTAATAACAATAATGTCTCATCTTTTGATGCTCGTGATCCCCTATCAAAAATGCCCGCCCATTATATTAGTTGCTGAACAAATCATCTCAAACTAAACAAAAGATTATTCCTATATAACAAAAGAATATTATGGTTTTAATACTATAAAGAAATAAATTAAACATTAATATGAAAGAATACATTAATAAAATGTCAATATTTAATAAAAAAGACACATTTGGAGTTATACTGGTCACATTGTGCGTCCTATTGAGGTGGGGTTGATTCCTACATGTCACAAATGAGTTATGTATCATTGTCCTAAAATATCAAAACAATATGAATGAATTTTTTCATTTTTGAATATGTTACTTGTTCTTTTACTAAAATTAATGTCAACTTTAAATAATGATACATTTGGAGTTATACCGGTCACACAATCTATCATATTGAGATGCGGATGATTCCTACCTATCACAAATTACTGATGGGTTGTTTTTAAAATTATCAAAACAATTCGAATGTGTTTTCTTGGTTTTCAGTATGTCAGTGTTTTTTTACTAAAATGTCATTTCAAACTGGAAACATGCATTATGAGTCATACCGGTCGCATCGTTCATTGTTTTTATGTGAGAATGATTTTTAAATATCACAAATGACATATGAAATATTTTCTTAAATTATTAAGACAATCAGAGCATGTTTTATTGGTCTAAAGTGAGTAGAACGTTTTGAACTAAAATGTCAATTTTAAACTGACAACAGACACTAGTCATACCGGTCACACTGTACATTATATTGAGGTGTGTTTGACTTCTACATGTCACAAATGACTCATGGATCATTTTACTAAAATACCAAAACAATCTGAATGTGTTTTCTTAGTTTTCTGAATTTCACTTATTGTTTTTACTTAAATTAATGTCAATTTTAAATAAAAATAGACACTTGGAGTCATATCGGCCACACCGTACATTTTATTGAGGTGAGGATGATTCCTACAGGTCAAAAATTACTTATAGATCATTTTCCTATAGTATAAGAAAATACGAATATGTTTTCTCAATTTTCAGTACGTCGGTTGTGTTTTTTTGCTAAAATTTCATTTCAAATTGGAAACACTCATTATGAGTCATACCAATCACATCATGCATCGGTTTTACATGAGACTACTTCATACATGTCAAAAATTACATATGAATCACTATCCTAAATTATCAATACAATCATAGTGTGTTTTCTTGGTTTTCCGTGAGTGATACGTTTTGATCTAAAATGTCAATTTTAAACTGTTAAGGAAAACTTTTAGTCACACCGGTCACACCATTCATCATAATGAGGTAGGGTTGATTCATACATGTCAAAAATGACTCATGCATCTTTTTACAAAAGTATCAAAATAATCCGAATGTGTTTTCTCAGTTTTTAGTATGACACTTGTTGTTTTTACTTAAATTAATGTCAATTTTAAATAAAAAGATACACTTTGAGTAATATTGGCCACACCATGAATTTTATTGATGTATGGATAATTCCTACATGTTAAAAATTACTTACATATCGTTTTTCTAAAATATCTAAACAATCTGAATCCATTTGGTCTTTTTTTAATAGGTTACTTGTTGTTTTTACTTAAATTAATGACAATTTTAAATAAAAAGATACACTTTGAGTTATACTAGCCACAATGTGGATCGTATTGAGATATGGATGATTCCTATAAGTCAAAAATGACATATAGATATTTTTACTAAAGTATTGAAACAATCCTAATATGTTTTCTATACTTTCCAGGTGTAGCAGAAGTGCGTTTTTGGGTGTGCCCAATTTTAATTTTAGCGTTAACAACAATAAATCCGAGATCCATCATGATAATAAAATGACAGATATTCAGAGAAGAAATAAGAATGAATAATAAATAGGGGAGTCCCATAACCATAGATATGATCATCATATGTTGGTTATAATTAATTTAATTAATTTACAAGAATTACCTTGATGGAATTCTCTCTTTGTTGATTTTTCTGGTCACGATCCGATGTGATCCGTTGTTGCATCATATAATCCAAGTGTAAGAATCCTATAGCGGTGATCCACACATGCTCCACGTATCTCTACATGATGCCGAAGGGATCTCTAGGTGCTAGCATGGAAGATCCTTTTCTTGCAATGTACATCTTTGATCGCCTTGATCCGGTGGAGGTAGATCTCTCTCTCTCATAGCTTGAGAGCGTTTCTTGGTGGAAAAAGGAATTCTCTCTTGGATTGAGAGATTTTTCAAATCCATTGTGTACAACCCCCCAAAAAATGGCCAGGCTAATGAGAATTATATAATTTGGATTTTAATTACATAGAATAATAAAATGAATTAACTACCCGAAAGCATTTATTCATTTAATTTAATTCTTAGTAATACCCCATGTCTAATAATAACAGTAGACTATTATTATTAATTGACATGCACCCAATGAATTACATAAAATATTTTTTAATTAAATAAATAATATTATTTCTCATAAATTCCCAGAAAAAAATACACGGCACGTATATTTAATATACATGGCGTGTACTTTTTTTCCATTTTTTTATTTCCTTCGCCACATTTATTAGACCTTGAATAATGGCTATTTATTTCTCAATTAAATATCACTGCATTACTCACTAATAAATATATATTATTTCTCCCACAATATATTATCTTGAATAACTAGTGTCAAAATAAATGCAATCCGGCATCCTCGAATAATTATTAAACCACAATTGAGAATAATATTTATTCAAATTGTTAAATTAATATTTAACGGAGATAATTGGACACAATTAGTGTGTGACCCGCTAAGCCTCTTTCTTAGTGGAATTAGGTGGAGCCTGCCTAAATTCAAAGGTTAGCATCTAGTAACACTCTAAGGAACCCATAGAGAAAGAAGTTAATTCCGAAATGACGTGTCACCTATTATGAACGGTTACAGTGTAATATAATCCCATTGTCTCGATATATCATATCAAATAGATTGCATGCTAGTTCCATCAACCCATGTGCTCAATTATTCTTTCTTTGACTTTTTAGAATTAAACTTGCCTATTCCTAACCATGGCCATGGATTTATTTAGGCTATATCAATTTCATCAAAGGGACTAATATATTTACTTCCATTATGGAACAAAAGGGACAAATCCTTTCTCCCATTATCTATTAATGCAGTATTACTCGTGACGCACCCAACATATCCTACCTCAACGTTGACAGTGTATCATCACAGTTTTCATCAATACATCTAAGTGCACAAGTTGTAATACCCATTAATAATAATCCTAAAGTCTAAGGACCAATACACACGTCCGCAGATAGGAACATACAATGACACTATGAAATGTGGATTTCATACTAGCGGGTCTCGCTCTCATAATATCCTCCCAGATTTTACATAGGGCGCACACCATGAGAAGGTGCCTCAAAGCTTTATGAGTCCTCACCCCTAATGGACTGTATTATTTGTGTCCCTCAAATAACATCATCCGACCATAGAACATATATTCAAGAACAGTGTTATGAAACTTTTGGGTTCTCATCATAGCAAGGATTTGCTATGACCCTTTAATGCAACAACTATCCTTAGGACATTATCACATGAATTGTCATGCAGAAGAACAATGAAGATGTGACAAGGTATTTATTAATGAATAAAGTAAAAATTAGTTGGTTCTAGGCCAAAAAATCTTTCATTTTCTTAGTTTTTAGTATGCCAATATTGTTTTTTACTAAAATGTCATTTCAAACTGGAAACATGCATTATGAGTCATACGAGTCACATCGTAAATAGTTTTGATGTGATATTGCTTCATACATGTCACAAATGAATTATGAATTTCTTTCTTAAATTATTAAGATAATCAGAGTGTGTTTTCTTGGTTTTCAGTGAGTGACATGTTTGGAACCAAAATGTCAATTTTAAACTGACAACAGACACTTTTAGTCATACCGGTCACACTGTTTGTTGAATTGAGGTGGGGTTGAATCTTAATTATCAAAAATTAATCATGGATCATTTTAGTAAAGTATTAAAAAAATAAAAATGCATTTTCTTAGTTTTCAGTATGTCACTTGTTTTTTTTACTTAAATTAATGTCAATTTTAAATAAAAGAGACACTTTGATTGATTCTAGCCCCACCATGCATCATATTGAGGTGAGGTTGATTCCTACATTTCAAAAATGACTTATAGATCATTTTCCTAAAATATAAAAATAATTCTACTGCATTTGGTCAATTTTAAGCATGTCCCTTGTTTTTTTACTTAAATTAATATGCATTTTAAATAAAAATACACTTTGAGTTATACTGGCCATGCTGTGTAGTATTCATGTTACACGGTTTCTAGCCGGGTGAGCCGTGTATGTGGTACACGGTCCGACCCTAACCCGAAGGGACAACACACCGTGTTCAATGAGCCACACACCGTGTAATTCGGAAACCATGTGCCACTTGTTCCTAGTCAATACACAGAGTCATTTAAGACTTAGAAATACTACAACACAAGGTCTGATTTGGCGGACCGGTCCGATGCATTAAATCTTGACTACATGGTTTGTACTGCCGAATACAAGCCGTGTATTTAGGTTTTGTATGACCAGGAACGTTTGGAACCTCCGGATTAGATCCTATATTTTATTTTAATAAAAATTAAAATAAAATTCGTTTCTATAAGGTGAACAAGAAATCAGAGAGGAGGAACAGATATCAAGATTCATATTTAAAAAATAATTAACTTGAATTGAAACAAATAAATTATTAAATGCGTAAATCACCAATAAAAAATAAATTATTATAATCAATTATATGAACCCTTTGAAACCACTTGTAGGTTCCAAGTGTAGAGGAAGCACGTTGGTGGGTGTGCCCAACATCAATTTTAGCGTTAACAACGATCAATATGTGATCTGTCATGGTAATAAAATGCTAGATCTTCAGAATAGAACAAAGAACCAAAAATAAAGAGGGGACTCCCGAAACCACAGATGGGATCATCATATGTTGGTTATAATTAATTTAATTAATTGACAAGAATTACCTTGATGGAATTATCTCTTCGTTGATGTTTCGATTCAAGATTCGATGTGATCTATCATTGCGTCATAGAATCCAAGTGTTAGATTCCTCTAGCGATGATCCACACATGATCCATGTATCATAGGATGACGCCGAAGGGATCTCCAGGTGCTAGCGCGGAAGAGCCATCATTTGCGATGTCCGCCTTTGACCGGTATGATCTGGTGGAGGTGGATCTCTCTCTCATAGCTTGAGAGTATTTGTTGGTGGAAAAAGGAATTCTCTCTTGCATTGAGAGCTTTTCCAAATATATTGTGCACAACCCCCTAAAAAATTTCTAGGCTAATGAGAATTATATATTTGGGATTTTAATTACATAGAATAATAAAATGAATTAATTACCCGAAAGATTTTATTTATTTCATTTAATTCTTAGTAATACCCTGTGTCTAATAATAACAGTTGACTATTATTATTACTTAACATGCCCCCAGCGAATTACATCTAATATTATTAAATTAAATAAATAATATTATTTCTCATAAATTCCAAGAAAAAAAATACATGGCGTGTATATTTAATATACATGACGTGTACTTTTTGTTTTTCCATTTTTCTTTATTTCCTCCACCGCATTTATTAGACCTTGAATAATGGATTTTTATTTCTCAAATAAATATCACTACATTAATCAGTAATAAATATATATATTATTTCCCCCACAATATATTCTATCAAATAACTAGTGTCAAAATAAATTCTATTTGGCACCCTCGAATAATTATTAAACCACAATCGGGAATAATCTTTATTCAACTTTCTAAATTAATATTCAACTGAGATACTTGGACACACTTAGTGTGTGACCCTCTAGGCCTCTTTCTCAGTGGAATTAGGCGGAGCCTGCTTAAATTCCAAGGTTATCGTCTAGTAACACTTCATGGCACCCATAGAAAAATAAGTTAATGCCGCAATGACGTGTCACCTCATACGCACGCTTACCGTGTAATATAATCCCTTTGTCTCGATATATCGAATCAAGCGGGTGTCATGCTTATTCCATTAACCCATGTGCTCAATTATTATTTCTTTGACTTTCCAG
The DNA here is from genome assembly GCA_963277665.1 of Viscum album. Taxonomy (NCBI): domain Eukaryota; kingdom Viridiplantae; phylum Streptophyta; class Magnoliopsida; order Santalales; family Viscaceae; genus Viscum; species Viscum album. Next base: position 2,065,391,404 of record OY728123.1, on the reverse strand, counting down.
AATTGAACTTTCCCATTACTCACCATGGCCATGGATTTATTTAGGCTATATCAATTCCATAAAAGGGCCTAACATATCATACCTCGCTACAAACACTGTGTCCTCAATGTTTTCTTCAATACATCTAAGTGTGTGAGTTGTAATACCAATTAATAAAAATCTTAAAGTCTAAAGACCAATACACACGTCCATAGAGAGGAACATCCAATGACACTATGAAATGTATATTTCCTACTGGTGGGTCTCGCTCTCAAAATATCCTCCTGGAAATTACCAAGGGGGGCACACCATGAGAAGGTGCCTGAAAGTTTTATGAGTCCTCACCCCTAATAGCCTATATTATTTGTGTCCCTCAAATAAAATCATCCAACCATGGAACATATATTCAATAACAATGTTATGAAAATTCCGGGTTCTCATTATAATAGGTATCCGCTATGACCCTTTAATGTAACATTTATCTTTAGGACATTATCACATGCATTGTCATGCAGAAAAACAATCAAGATGTGAAAAGGTATTTATTAATGAATAATGTACAAAGTAGTTGGTTCTAAGGAAATAACTCCAACACTTTCTTAGTTTTTAGTATGACAATTTTGTTTTTTTACTAAAATGTCATTTAAAACTGGAAACATGCATTATGAGTTATACGGGTTACATCGTACATAGTTTTGATATGGTATGGCTTCATATATGTCACAAATGAATTATGAATTTATTTCTTAAATTATCAATAAAATCGGAGTGCATTTTCTTGGTTTTCAGTGAGTGACATGTTTTGAACCAAAATGGAAATTTTAAACTCATAACATACACTTTTAGTCATATCGGTCACACCGTTTGCCGAATTGAGATGGGGTTTGAATCTTAATTATCAAAAATGACTCATTGATCATTTCAGTAAAGTATAAATACAATCCAAATGAATTTTCTCAGTTTTTAGTATGTCACTTGTTGTTTTTACTTAAATTAATGTCAATTTTAAATTAAAAAGAGACACTTTGATTGATTCTAGGCCCGACATGCATCGTATTGAGGTGTGGTTGATTCCTACGTTTCAAAAATGACTTATAGATAATTTTACTAAAATATAGAAACAATTATACTGAGTTTGGTCAATTTTAAGTATGTCACTTTTTTTTACTTAAATTAATATCAATTTTAAATAAAAATAGGCACTTTGAGTTATACTGGCCATGCCGTGTAGTATCCATGCTACATGGTTTCCAGCCGGGCGAGCTGTGTATGGGGTACACGGTCCAACCCTAACCCGAAGGGACTACATGCCGTGTTCAATGATCCACACGGTGTGTAATCTGGAAACCATGTGCCACCTATTCCTGGTCAATACATAGAGTCATATAAGACTTATAAATACTCCAACACACAACCTGATTTGGCGGATAGGTCTGATGCATTGAATCTTGACTACATGGTATGTACTACCAAATACAAGCCGAGTATTTTGGTTTTGTATGACCAGGAACGTTTGGAACCTCTGGATGAGATCCTCTATTTTATTTTAATCAAAATTAAAAGAAAAATTCATTTCTGTAAGGTGAACGAGAAACGAGAGAGGAGGAACAAATCTCAAGATTCATATTTAAAGAACAATTAACTTGAATTGAAACAAATAAATTATTAAATTCGTAAATCACCAATGAAAAAATAAATAATTATAATTAATGATATGACACCTTTTACCCCACTTGTAGGTTCCGAGCACAGTGGAAGTGCATTGGTGTGTGTGCCCATCTTTAATTTTGGCCTTAACAATGACCAATACAAGATTTGTCACAATAAGAAAATGCCAGATCTTCAGAATATAACGAAGAACCAAAAAGAAAGAGGGGAGTCTCTAAACCATAGATAGGATCATCATATGTTGGTTATAATTAATTCAATTAATTGACAAGAATTACCTTGATGGAATTCTCTCTCCATTGATGTTTTGAGTCACGATCTGATGTGATATGTCATTGCGTCATAGAATCCAAGTGTTGGATTCCTCTAGCGGTGATCCACACGTGATCCACGTATCTCTAGATGACACCGAAGGGATCTCCATGTGCTAGAGCGGAAGAGCCTTCAGTTGTGATGTTAGCCTTTGACCGCCTTGATCTGGTATTGGTGGATCTCTCTCTCTTTGCTTGAGAGTGTTTCTTGTTGGAAAAATTAATTCTCTCTTGGATTGAAAGATTTTTCAAATCTATTGTGCACAACACCAAAAAAAATTTCTAGGCTAATGAGAATTATATATTTGGTATTTTAATTACATAGAATAATAAACTGAATTAATAACCTGAAAGCATTTATTTATTTCATTTAATTCTTAGTAATACCCCGTGTCTAATAATAAAAGTTGACTATTATTATTAATTGATATGAACCCAGTGAATTATATCTAATATTATTTAATTAAATAAATAATATTATTTCTCATAAATTCCTAGAAAGAAAAATACAAGGCATGTATATTTAATATACACGACGTATACTTTTTGTTTTTACATTTTTCCTTAATTCCTCCACCACATTTATTAGACCTTGAAGAATGGATATTTATTTCTCAAATAAATATCATTGAATTACTCGCTAATAAATATATATTATTTCCCCCACAATATATTCTCTCAAATAACTAGTGTCAAAATAAATTCCATCAGACATCCTCGAATAATTATTAAACCACAAACGGGAATAATCTTTATTCAACTTGTTAAATTAATATTCAACTGAGATACTTGGAAAAACTTTATGTGTGAACCTTTAGGCCTCTTTGGCATTAAGAATATCCTGAATGTCCAAGGTTAGCATCTAGTATCACTCCAAGGCACCCATATAAAAAGAATTTAATGCCACAATGATGTGTCACCTCCTACAAACACTCACAGTGTAATATAATCCCTTTGTCTCAATATCTCATATCAAGCGGGTTTCATGCTTGTGCCGTTAACCCATGTGCTCAATTATTATTTCTTTGACTTTTTGGAATTGAACTTTCCCATTCCTCACCATGGCCATTGATTTATTTAGGATATATCAATTCCATAAAAGGGCCTGACATATCCTACCTCACTGCGAACAGTGTGTCCTCAAAGTTTTCATCAATACATCTAAGTGTGCGAGTTGTAATACCCATTAATATTAATATTAAAGTCTAAGGACCAATAAACATGTCCGCAAATAGGAACATCCAATGACCCTATGAAATGTGGATTTCCTACTAGCGAGTCTCGCTCTCATAATATCCTCCTGAATATTACCAAGGGTGCACACCATGATAAGGTGCCTCAAAGTTTTATAAGTCCTCACCCCTAATGGGCTATATTATTTGTGTCCCTAAAATAACATCAACCAGCCATAGAACATATATTCAAGAATAGTGTTATGAAACTTGTGGGTTCTAATCATAGCATGGATCTGCTATAACCCTTTAATGTAACAGCTATCCTTAGGACATTATCAAATTCATTGTCATGCAGAAGAACGATCAAGATGTGAAAAGTTATTTATTAATGAATAAAGTACAAAGTAGTTGGTTCCAGGCCACCAACTCCAAAATTTTCTTAGTTTTTAGTATGCCAATTGTGTTTTTACTAAAATGTCATTTCAAACTAGAAACATGCATTATGAGTCATACAGGTCACATCGTACATAGTTTTTATGTGATATTTCTTCATACATGTGACAAATGAATTATGAATTTCTTTCTTAAATTCTCAAGAAAATCATAGTCACTTTTGTTGGTTTTCAGTGAGTCACATGTTTTGAACCAAAATATCAATTTTAAACTGATAACAGACACTTTTAGTCATACCGGTCACACCTTTTACCAAATTGAGGTGGGGTTGAATATTAATTACAAAAAATGACTCATGGATCATTTCAGTAAAGTATCAAAACAATCCAAATGCATTTTATCAGTTTTTATTATGTCACATTTTGTTTTTACTTAAATTAATGTCAATTTTAAATAAAAATAGACACTTTGAGTGATTCTAGGAACACCATGCATGGTATTGAGGTGTGGTTGATTCCTACATTTCAAAAATGTCTTATTGCCTGTTTTCCTAAAATATAAAAACAATTCTACTTAGTTTGGTAAATTTTCAGTATGTCACTTGTTGTTTTTACTTAAATTAATATCAATTTTAAAAAAAATAGACACTTTGAGTTATACTGGCGACGTCGTGTAGTATCCATGTCACACGGTTTCTAGCTGGGTGATCCGTGTATGGGGTACACGGTCCAACCCTAACCCAAACATACTACACACCATGTTCAATGAGCCACACAACGTGTTATCCGGAAACCATGTGCCACCTATTCCTACTCAATACACAAAGTCATTTAATACTTAAAAATACTCCAACACACGAACAAATTTGGCGGACCTATCTGATGCATTAAATATTGAATACATGGTATGTAATGCTGAATACAAGCCATGTATTTTGGTGTTGTATGACCATGAATGTTTGGAACCTCTAGATGAGATCCTCAATTTTATTTCAATCAAAATTAAAAGAAAAATTCATTTCTGTAAGGTGAATGAGAAACAAGAGAGGAGGAACAGATCTCGATATTTAGATTTAAAGAACAATTAACTTGAATTGAAACAACTAAATTATTAAATGCGCAAATCACCAAAGAAAAACTAAATAATTATAATCAATGATATGACCCCTTTGACACCACTTTTAGGTTCCGAGCGCAGTTGAAGCGCTTTGGTGGGTGTTCAAAACATTAATTTTACCGTTAACAACAATCAATATGAGATCTGTCATGATAAAAAAATGCCAGATCTTCAGAATAGAACGAAGAACCAAAAAGAAAGAGGGGAGTACTGATACCATAGATAAGATCATCATATGTTTGGTATAATTAATTTAATAAATTTAAAATAATTACCTCAATGTAATTCACCCTCCGTTGATGTTTCGATTCACGATCTGATGTGACCTATCATTACGTCGTAGAATCCAAGTGTTGGAATCCTCTGGAAGTGATCCACACATGATCCACGTATCTCTAGATGACTCCAAAGAGATCTCCAGGTGCTAGCACTGAAGAGCCTTCGCTTTTGATGTCCACCTTTTCCCGCCTTGATCCAGTGGAGTTGGATCTCTCTCTCATAGCTTGAGAGTGTTTCTTGGTGGAAAAAGGAATTATCTCTTGGCTTGAGAGATTTTCCAAATCCGTTGGGCACAACCCCCAAAAAAATGGCTAGGATAATGAGAATTATATAATTGGGATTTTAATTACATAGAATAATAAAATGAATTAATTACCCGAAATCATTTATTTATTTTATTTAATTCTTAGTAATACCCTGTGTCTAATAATAACAGTTGACTATTATTATTACTTGACATGCGCCCATCTAATTACATCTAATATTATTTAATTAATTAAATAATATTATTTCTCATAAATTCCTAGAAAAAAATACATGGAGTGTATATTTATTATACACGGCATGCAATTTTTGTTTTCCCATTTTTTTATTTCCTCCACCACATTTATTAGACCTTGAATAATGGATATTTATTTCTCAAATAAATATCACTGAATTACTCACTAATAAGTATATATTATTTCACGCACAATATATTCTCTCAAATAACTTGTGTCAACATAAATGTGATCATGCATCCTCAAATAATTATTAAAACACAATTGGGAATAATCTTTATTCAACTTGTTAAATTGATATTTAACTGAGATACTTGGACACACTTAGTGTGTGACCCTCTAAGCCTCTTTCTTAGTGGCACTAGGTAGAGCCTGCCTAAATTGCAAGGTTAAATTCTGGAAACACTCCAAGGCACCCATATGGAAAGAAGTTAATTCCAAAATTATGTGTCACCTCATTTGAATGGTTACAGTGTAATATAATCCCTTTGTCTCAATATATCGAATCAAGTAGATTGCATGCTAGTTCCATTAACCTATGTGCTCAATTATTCTTTCTTTGACATTCCAGAATTAAACTTTCCCATTCCTCATCATGTCCATGGATTTATTTAGGCTATATCAATTCCATAAAAGGGCCTAAGATATTTACTTCCATTATGGAACAGAAGGGACAAATCCTTTCTCTAATTATCTATTAATGCAGTATTACTCGTGACACACCGAACATATCCTACCTCACTGTGAACAGTGTATCGTCACAGTTTTTTTCAATACATCTAAGTACGCGAGTTGTAATACCCATTAATAATAATAATATTAAAGTCTAAGGACTAATACACACATCCTTAGATAGGAACATTCAATGACACTACGAAATGCGGATTTCCTACTCGCGGGTCTCCCTCTCATAATATCCTCCTGGATATTACAAAGGGCGCACACCATGAGAAGGTGCCTCAAAGATTTATGAGTCATCACACCTAATGGCCTGTATTATTTGTGTCCCTAAAATAACATCATCCGACCATAGAACATATATTCAAGAATAGTGTTATGAAACTTCTGAGTTCTCATCATTGTAGGGATCCGCTATGACCCTTTAATGAAACAACTATCATTAGGACATTATCACATGAATTGTCATGCAAGAGAACAATCAAGATGTGATAAGGTATTTATTAACTAATTAAGTAAAAAGTAGTTGGTTCTAGGCCAACAACTCCAACATTTTTTTAGTTTTTAGTATGACAATAGTGTTTTTTTACTAAAATGTCATTTCAAATTGGAAACATACATTATGAGTCATACGAGTCACATCGTAAATAGTTTTGATGTGATATTTATTTATACATGTCACAAATGAATTATTAATTACTTTCTTAAATTATTAAGACAATTAGTGTGTTTTCTTGGTTTTCAGTGAGTGACATGTTTTGAACCAAAATGTCAATTTTAAACTGATAACATACACTTTTAGTCATACTAGCCACACTGTTTGCTGAATTGAGGTGGGGTTGAATCTTAATTATCAAAAATGACTGATGGATCATTTCAGTAAAGTATAAAAACAATCCAAATGCATTTTCTTAGTTTTCAGTATGTCACTTTTTGTTTTTACTTAAATTAATGTCAATTTTAAATAAAGGGAGACACTTTGAGTGATTCTAGCCCCACCATGCATCGTATTAAGGTGAGGTTGATTCATGCATTTCAAAAATGACTTATAGACAATTTTCCTAAAATATAAAAACAATTCTACTGCATTTGGCCAATATTTAGTATGTCCCTTGTTTTTTTACTTAAATTAATAGCAATTTTAAATAAAAATAGACACTTTGAGTTATACTAGACACACCGTGTAGTATTCATGTTACACGGTTTCCAGCCGGATGATCCGTGTATGCGGTACACGGTCCAACCCTAACCCGAAGTGACTATAGGCCGTGTTCAATGAGCCACACAACCTGTAATCTAGAAACCATATGTCACCTATTCCTGGTCAATACAAATAGTCATTTAAGACTTAGAAATAATCCAACATAGGGCCTGATTTGGCAAACCAGTCCAATGCATTGAATCTTGACTACGTGGTTTGTACTGCTGAATACAAGCCGTGTATTTAGGTCTTGTATGACCAAGAATGTTTGGAACACCCAGATGAGATCCTCTATTTTATTTTAATCAAAATTAAAATAAAAATTCGTTTCTTTAAGGAGAAAGAGAAACGAGAGAGGAGGAACAGATTTCAATATTCATATTTAAAGAAAAATTAACTTGAATTAAAACAACTAACTTATTAAATGCATAAATCACCAACGAAAAACTAAATAATTATAATCAATTATATGACCTCTTTCACACCACTTGTAGGTTCCGAGCACAGTGGAAGCGCGTTGGTGGGTGTGCCCAACTGTAATTTTAGTGTTAACAATGATCAATCCGAGATCTGTCATGATAATAAAATACCAGATCTTTGGAATAGAACGAAGAACCAAAAAGAAAGAGGGGAGTTTTGAAACTATAGATAGGATCATTATATGATGGTTATAATTAATTTAATTAATCTACAAGAATTACCTTGATGGAATTCTCTCTCTGTTGATGTTTCGAGTCATGATCTGATGTGATCTGTCATTGCGTTATAGAATCCAAGTGTTGGATTCCTCTAGCGGTGATCCACATGTGATCCGCGTATCTCTGGACGACGTCGAAGGGATCTCCAGGTGCTATCACGTAAGAGCCTTCGCTTGCGATGTCCGCCTTTGACCGCCATGATTCGGTGGAGGTGGATATCTCTCTCGTAGCATGAGAGTGTTTCTAAGTGGAAAAAGGAATTCTCTCTTGGCTTGAGAGATTTTCCAAATTTGTTGTTCACAACCCCCCAAAGAAATGTCTAGGCTAATAATAATTATATAATTGGGATTTTAATTCTATATAATAATAAAATGAATTAATTACCTGAAAGAATTTATTTATTTTATTTAATTCTTAGTAATACCCTGTGTCTAATAATAACAGCTGAATATTATTATTACTTGACATTCGGAAAACGAATTACATATAATATTATTTAATTAAATAAATAATATTAATTCTCATAAACTCTTATAAAAAAATACAAGCCGTGTATATTTAATAAACACGACGTGTACTTTTTGTTTTTCCATTTTTCTTTATTTCCTCCACCACATTTATTAGACCTTGAATAATGGATATTTCTTTCTCAAATAAATATCACTACATTACTCACTAATAAATATATATTATTTCCCCCATAATATATTCTCTCGAATAACTAGTGTTGAAATAAATGCAATCACGAATCCTCGAATAATTATTAAACCACAATCGGGATGATCTTTATTCAACTTGTTAAATTAATATTCAACTGAGATACTTGGACACACTTTGTGTGTGACCCTCTAGGCCTCTTTCTCAGTTGAATTAGGTGGAGCCTGCTTAAAGTCAAAGGTTAGCGTCTAGTAACACTCCATGGCACCCATAGAAAAAGAATTCAATGTCTCAATGACGTGTCACCTCCTACGAACACTTACCATGTAATATAATACCTTTGTATCGATATCTTGAATCAAGTGGGTTTCATGCTTGTGCCATGAACCCATGTGCTCCATTATTATTTCTTTGAAATTACAGAATTGAACTTTCCCATTCCTCACCATGGCCATAGAGTTATTTAGGCTATATCAATTCCATAAAAGTTCCTGACATATCCTACCTCGCTGCGAACAATGTGACCTCAAATTGTTCATAAGTACATATAAGTGCGCAAGTTGTAATAACCATTAATAATAATCTTAAAATATAAGGACCAATACATATGTCCGTAGATAGGAACATCCAATGACACTATAAAATGTGGATTTCCTACTGGCGGGTCTCGCTCTCGTAATAACCTCATGAATATTACCATGGGCGCACACCATGAGAAGGTGCCTCAAATATTTATGAGTCCTCACCCCTAATGGCCTGTATTATTTATGTCCCTCAAATAACATCATCCATCCATAGAACATATATTCAAGAACAGTGGTTTGAAACTTCCGTGTTCTCATCATAGTAGGGATCCGCTATGACCCTTTAATGCAACAACTATCCTTAGGAAATTATCACATGCATTGTCATGTAGAAGACCAATTAAGATGTGAAAAGGTATTTATTTATAAATAAAGTACAAAGTAATTGTTCTAGGCCACAAACTCCAACATTTTCATAGTTTTTAGTATGCCAATTTTGATTTTTTACTAAAATGTCATTTTAAACTAGAAACATGCATTATGAGTCATACGGGTCACATCATACATAGTTTTGATATGATATTGATTCATAAAAGTAACAAATGAATTATGAATTTCTTTCTTAAATTATCAAAAAAATCAGAGTGTGTTTTCTTGGTTTTTAGTGAGTGACATGCTTTGAACCAAAATGTCAATTTTAAACTAATAACATACACTTTTAGTCATACTGGTCACACTGTTTGCCAAATTGAGGTGGGGTGGAATATTAGTTATCAAAAATGAATCATGGATCATTTCAGTAAAGTATCAAAACATTCTAAATTAATTTTCTCAGTTTTAGTATGTCACTTATTGTTTTTACTTAAATTAATGTCAATTTTAAATAAAAATAGAAACTTTGAGTGATTCTAGCCTCACTATGAATCGTATTGAGTTGAGGTTGATTCCTACATTTCAAAAATGAATTATAGATCGTTTTCCTAAAATATAATAACAATTCTATTGCATTTGGTCAATTTTCGTTATGTCACTTATTGTTTTTACTTAAATTAATATCAATTTTAAATAAAAATAGACACTTTGAGTTATATTGGCCACACCATGTAGTATCCATGTTACACGGTTTCCAACCGGGCAAAACCTGTATGGGGTACAGGGTCTAACCCTAACCTGAAGGGACTGCACACCATGTTCAATTAGCCACACAACATGTAATCTAGAAGCCATGTGCCACCTGTTCCTGGTCAATACACAGAGCCATTTTAGACTTAGAAATACTCCAACAAACAACCTGATTTGGTGGACCAGTCCGATTCATTGAATCTTGACTACATGATATGTACTGTCGAATACAAGTCGATTATTTAGGTGTTATATGACCAGGAATGTTTGGAACCTATGGATGAGATCCTCTATTTTATTTTAATAAAAATTAAAATAAAAATTAGTTTCTGTAAGGTGATTGAGAAATGAGAGAGGAGGAATAGATCTCAAGATTCAGATTTAAAGAACAATTAACTTGAATTGAAATAACTAAATTATTCAATGCGTAAATCACCAATAAAAAACTAAATAATTATAATCAACTATATGACCCCTTTGAAACCACTTGTAGGTTCCAAGTGCAGTAGGAGCGCATTACTGTGTGTGCCCAACTTTAATTTTATTGTTAAAAATGATCAATCTGAGATCTGTCATGATAATAAAATGCCAGATCTTCGAAATAGAACAAAAAACCAAAAATAAAGAGGGGAGTCCCAAAACCATAGATAGGATCATCATATGTTGGTTATAATTAATTTAATTAATTAAGAAGTATTACCTTGATGGAATTCTCTCTCCGTTGATGTTTCGAGTCACGATCCGATGTGATCTATCATTGCATCTTAGAATCCAAGTGTTGGATTCCTTTATCAGTTTTGCACACATGATCCACGTATCTCTAGATGACACCGAAGGGATCTCCAGGTGCTAGAGCGGATGAGCCATCACTTGCAATGTCCTCCTTTGACCACCTTGATCTGGTGGAGGTGGATCTCTCTCTCTTAACTTGAGAGAGTTTCTTGTTGGAAAAAAGGAATTATCTCTTGTCTTGAGAGGTTTTCAAAATCTATTGTGCACAACCCAAAAAAAAGGATAGGCTAATGAGAATTATATAATTGGGATTTTAATTAAATAGAATAATAAAATGAATTAATTACCTGAAAGAATTTATTTATTTCATTTAATTATTATTAATAGCCCGTGTCTAATAATAATAGTTGACTATTATTATTACTTTACATGCACCTAGTGAATTAAATATAATAATATTTAATTAAATAAATAATATTATTTCTCATAAATTCCTAGAAAAAAATACAAGGCGTGTATATTTAATATACTTGACGTGTACTTTTTGTTTTTACATTTTTCTTTATTTAGTCCACCACATTTATTTGACCTTGAATAATGGAAATTTATTTCTCAAATAAATATCACTACATTACTTGCTAATAAATATATATTATTTCCACAACAATATATTTTCTCGAATAACTAGTGTCGAAATAAATGCGATCAGGCATCCTAGAATAATTATTAAACCAAAATCGGGAATAATCTTTATTCAACTTGTTAAATTTATATTCAAATGAGATACTTGGACACACTTAGTGTGTGAACCTCTAGGCCTCTTTCTCAGTGGAATTAGGTGGAGCCTGCTTAAAGTACAAGGTTAGTATCTAGTAAAACTCCAAGGCACCCATAGAAAAAGAATTTAATGACACAATGACGTGTCACCTCCTACGAATGCTCACCGTGTAATATAATCTCTCTGTTTTGTTATCTCGTATCAAGCGGATTTCAGGCTTGTTCCATTAACCCATGTGCTCAATTATTATTTCTTTGACTTTCCAGAATTTAACTTGACCATTCCTCACCATGGACATGGATTTATTTAGGCTATATCAATTCCATAAAAGGGCCTGACATATCCTACCACGCTACGAATAGTGTGTCCTCAATGTTTTCGTCAATACATCTAAGTGTGCAAGTTGTAATACTCATTAATAATAATCTTAAAGTCTAAGGACCAATACACACGTCCATAGATAAGAACATCTAATGACACTATAAAATGTGGATTTTCTACTGGCGGGTCTCGCTCTCTTAATATCCTCCTGGATATTACCAAGAGCGCACATCATGAGAAGTTGCCTCAAAGTTTTATGAGTCCTCACCCCTAATGGCCTGTATTATTTGTGTCCCCCAAATAACATCATCCAAACATAGAACATATATTCCAGAATAGTGTTACGAAAATTCTGGGTTCTTATCATAGTAGGGATCTGCTATGACCCTTTAATGTAACAACTATCCTTAGGACATTATCACATGCATTTTCATGCAGAAGAACGATCAAGATGTGACAAGGTATTTATTAATGAATAAAGTACAAAGTAGTTGGTTCTAGGCCACCAAATCCAACATTTTCTCAGTTTTTAGTAATTTAAATTTTTTTTATACTAAAATGTAATTTCAAACTGGAAACATGCATTATGAGTCATAATGGTCACATTGTACATATTTTTGATGTGATATTGCTTCATACATGTCACAAATGAATTATGAATTTATTTCTTAAATTATCAAGACAATCAGAGTGTGTTTTCTTGGTTTTCAGTGAGTGATATGTTTTAAACCAAAATGTCAATTTTAAACTGATAACATACACTTTTAGTTATACCGGTCTCACCATTTAGAGAATTGAGGTGGTTTTGAATCTTAATTATCAAAAATGACTCATGGATAATTTCAGTAAAGTATCAAAACAATCCAAATGAATTTTCTCAGTTTTCAGTATGTCACTTTTTATTTTAACATAAATTAATGTCAATTTTAAATAAAAAGAGACACTTTGAGTGATTCTAGCCACACCATGAATCGTATTGAGGTGAGGTTGATTCCTACATTTCAAAAATGTCTTATAACTCATTTTCTTAAAATATAAAAACAATTGTACTATATTTGGTCAATTTTCATTATTTCACTTGTTGTTTTTACTTAAATTAATATCAATTTTAAATAAAAATAGACACTTTGAGTTATACTGGCCACGCAGTGTAGTATCCATGTTACACAGTTTCTAGCCGGGTGAGCCATGTATGGGGTACACGGTCCAACCCTAACCCGAAGGGACTACACGTTGTATTCAATGAGCCACACAACGTGTAATCTAGAAACCATGTGCCACCTCTTCCTGGTCAATACATAGAGTCATTTAAGACTTATAAATACTCCAACACACAGTCTGATTTGGCGTACTGATCTGATGAATTGAATATTGACTACATGTTATGTACTACCGAATACAAGCCATGTATTTAGGTATTGTATGACCAGGAACATTTGGAACCTCTAGATGAGATCCTCTGTTTTATTTTATTCAAAATTAAAAGAAAAATTCATTTCTTTAAGGTGAATGAGAAATGAGATAGGAGGAACAGATATCGAGATTTAGATTTAAAGAACAATTAACATGAATTGAAACAACTAAATTATTAAATGCGTAAATCACCAATGAAAAACTAAATAATTATAATCAACGATATGACCCCTTTGACACCACTTTTAGGTTCTGAGCGCAGTGGAAGCGCGTTGGTGGGTGTGCCCAAATTTAATTTTACCGTTAAAAATGATCAATCGGAGATATGTCACGATAATAAAATTCCAGATCTTCAGAATAGAACAAAGAACAAAAAATAATGAGGGGAGTACCTAAACCATAGATAGGATCATCATATGTTTGTTATAATTAATTTAATTAATTGGAAAGAATTACCTTGATGTAATTTTCTCACCGTTGATGTTTTGATTCACGATCCGATGTGATCTATCATTGCATCATAGAATCCAAGTGTTGGACTCCTCTAGCAGTGATCCACACGTGATCCACGTATCTCTGGACGACACTGAATGGATCTCCAGGTGCTTGCGCGGAAGGGCCTTTGCTTGCGATGTCCGCCTTTTCCCGCCTTGATCTGGTGGAGGTGGATCTCTCTCTTGTAGCTTGAGAGTGTTTCTTGGTGGAAAAAGGAATTTTATCATGGATTGAGAGATTTTCCAAATCTATTGTGAACAACCCCCAAAAAAATGGCCAGGCTAATGAGAATTATATAATTGGGATTTTAATTACATAGAATAATAAAATGAATTAATTACCTGAAAGAATTTATTTATTTCATTTAATTCTTAGTAATACCCCGTGTTTAATAATAACAGTTGACTATTATTATTACTTGACATGCGCCTAGCGAATTACATCTAATATTATTTAATTAAATAAATAATATTATTTCTCATAAATTCCTAGAAAAAAATACAAGGCGTGTATATTTAATATACACGACATATACTTTTTGTTTTTCTATTTTTATTTATTTCCACCACCACATTTATTAGACCATCAATAATGGATATTTATTTCTCAAATAAATATCACTGCATTAATCGCTAATAAATATATATTATTTCCTCCACAATATATTCTCTCAAATAACTAGTGTCAAAATAAATGTGATATGACATCCTTGAATAATTATTAAACCAAAATCGGGAATAATATTTATTCAAATTGTTAAATTAATATTCAACTGAGATACTTAGACACACTTAGTGTGTGTCCCTCTAGGCCTCTTTCTCAGTGGCATTAGGTAGAGCCTGATTAAAGTCCAAGGTTAGCATCTAGTAACACTCCAAGGCACCCATAGAAAAAGAAATTTAATGCTACAATGATGTGTCACCTCCTACAAACGCTTAATGTGGGATATAATCCATTTGTCTCGATATCTCGAATCAAATGGGTTTCATGCTTGTGGCATTAACCGATGTGCTCGATTATTATTTCTTTGACTTTCTGGAATTGAACTTTCCCATTCCTCACCATGGACATGGATTTATTTAGGCTATATCAATTCCATAAAAGGTATTGACATATCCTACCTCACTGCGAACAGCGTGTCATCAATTTTTTCATCAATTCATCTAAGTGCATGAGTAGTAATACCCATTAATAATAATATTAAAGTCTAAGGACCAAAAAACACGTTCATAGATAGGAAAATCCAATGAAACTATGAAATGTGGATTTCCTACTGGCGGGTCTCGCTCTCATAATATCCTCCTTGATATTACCATGGGAGAAAACCATGAGAAGGTGCCTCAAATTTTTATGAGTCATCACCCCTAATGGCTTGTATTATTTGTGTCCCTCAAATAACATCATCTGGCTATAAAACATATATTCAAGAATAGTGTTATGAAACTTCTGAGTTCTCATCATAGCAGGGATCCGTTATGACCCTTTAATGCAGCAGCTATCCTTAGTACATTATCACATGCATTGTCATAAAGAAGAACAATCAAGATGTGACAAGGTATTTATTAATGAATAAAGTACAAAGTAGTTGGTTCTAGGAAACCAACTCCAAAATTTTCTTAGTTTTTAGTATACCAATTGTCTTTTTTACTAAAATGTCATTTCAAACTGGAAACATGCATTATGAGCCATACAGGTCACATTGTACATAGTTTTGTTGTGATATTGCTTCATACATGTCAAAAATGAATTATGAATTGCTTTCTTAAATCATCAAGACAATCAGGGTGTGTTTTCTTGGTTTTCAGTGAGTGACATATTTTGAACCAAAATATCAATTTTAAACTAATAACAGGCACTTTTAGTCATACCGGTCACACTGTTTTCTTAATTGATGTGAGGTCGAATCTTAATTATCAAAAATGACTCATGGATAATTTCTGTAAAGTATAAAAACAATCCAAATTCATTTTCTTAGTTTTCAGTAAGTCACATTTTGTTTTTACTTAAATTAATGTCAATTTTAAATAAAAAGAGACACTTTGAGTGTTTCTAGACACACCATGCATCGTATTGAGGTGAGGTTGATTCCTACATTTCAAAAATGACTTATAGCTCATTTTCCTAAAATATAAAAACAATTCTACTGCATTTGGTCAATTTTCAGTATGTCACTTATTGTTTTTACTTAAATTAATATCAATTTTAAATAAAAATAGCCACTTTGAGTTATAATGGCCACACCGTGAATCATATTGAGGTGTATATGATTCCTACCTATCAAAAATGACTTATTGATCATTTTAATAAAGTATCAAAACAATCCCAATGCATTTGATCAGTTTTCAGTATGCCAGTTGTGTTTTTTTACTATAATGTTATTTCAAACTAGAAACACGCATTATGAGTCATATCGGTCACATCATGCATTAGTTTTATGTGATAATTCTTTATACACATCAAAAATTACTTGTGAATCATTTTCATAAATTATGAAGATAATCAGAGTGAGTTTTCTTGGTTTTTAGTGAGTGACACATTTTGAACTAAAATATCAATTTTAAATAGATAAAAAACACTTTTATTCATAATGATCACACCATGAATTATATTAACATGTGATTGATTTCTACAGGTAAAAAATGACTCATGGATCATTTTAGTAAATTTTCAAAATAATCTGAATTTATTTCCTCATTTTTCAGTATGTCATTTATTGATTTTTACTTAAGTTAATGTCAATTTTAAATAGAAAGAAACATTTGGAGTTATACCAGAACATAGTGCATAATGTTGAGGTGGGGTTGATTCTTAAACATCAGAAATGACTCATAGATATTTGTCTTAAAATATCAAAACAATCCGAATGTGTTTTCTCAATTTTGAGTATGTCACTTGTTCTTTTTACATAAATTGATGTCAATTTAAAATAAAAAGATACACTTTGAGTGATAATAGAAACACTGTGCATCTTATTGAGGTGAGGAATATTCTTAAACATCACAAATGACCTATATATCATTTTCCTAAAATATCAAAACAATATGAATGTGTTTTCTTAGTTTTCAGTATGTCACTTGTTGTTTTTAATTAAATTAATGTCAATTTAAAATAAAAAGAGACACTTTGAGTGATACCAGTCACACCATACATCATATTGAGGTGATGATGATTCCTATATATCATAAATGGCTTATAGATTGTTTTCCTAAAGTATCAAAACAAAATTAATGTGTTTTCTTAGTTTTCAGTATACTAGTTGTGTTTTTTACTAAAATGTCATTTCAAACTAGAAACATGTATTATGAGTCATACTGGTCTCATCGTGCACCACTTTGACATGATAATACTTTATACACATCAAAAATAACTTATGAATAATTTTCCTAAATTATCAAGATAATCAAAGCACATTTTCTTGGTTTTTAATGAGTGATATATTTTGAACTAAAATGTCAATTGTAAAATGATGAAGAACACTTTTATTCATACTAGTCACACCGTGCATCAAATTGAGGTGTGATTGATTCTTACAAGTCAAAAATGACTCATGTATTGGTTTCTTAAAGTATCAAAACAATATGAATGTGTTTTCTTAGTTTTCAGTATGTCATTTTTTCTTCTTACATAAATTAATGTCAATTTTAAATAAAAAGATACACTTAGAGTCATGCCAGTCACACTGTGCATCATATTGGGATAAAGTTGAATCCTACAAGTCCAAAATGACTCATGGAATATTTTACTAAAATATCAGAACAATCCGAATATGTTTGGTCAGTTTTCAGTATGTCACTTGTTGTTTTTACATAAGTTGATGTAAATTTTAAATAAAAAGAGACACTTTGAGTGATACCAGCCACACTGTGCATCATATTGATGTGATGCTGATTCCCACATGTCACAAATGACATATAGATAATTTTAATAGAGTATTAAAACAATATGAATATATTTCCTCAGTTTTTAGTATGCCACTTTTGTTTTTTAACTAAAATGTCATTTCGAACTAGAAACACCCATTGCAAGTCATACTAATCACATTGTGCATTAGTTTGACATGAAAATATTTCATACACATCAAAAATTACTTATGAATCACTTTAGTAAATTATCAAGATAATGAGAGTTCATTCTGTTGGTTTTCAGTGAGTGGCATGTTTTGAACTAAAATGTCAATTTTAAACTGATAATAGACACTTTTAGTCATAACGGTCAAAACATGCATTTGCATGGTTTTCATGCAACATGGGGTTTCCTCTTCCACCCAAAAGAAACATGTTCTCTCTCTTTTGGATTGTTTCAGATAGTTTAAAGGACAATACGACTTACCAAAATATCTCTATAAAAAACTAAATAAGTATTAGATAAAAATGATAAGAAAATTAACTTACAATGATTTTATAAAATGATGAAAAAATTAATTAATTACATAAAAAGACACACTTTGAGTCATACCAGCCACTTCGTGTGTTACCATGATTTCCATTTTCTTTCTTTAGCAAAATGGAAACATTGAATTTTCGACATTTATCACTTTTCTTCAAGTTCTCTCCATTTCCTTTGAAGGAAAGTGATAAATGTCGACAATACAGGGGAGACAAGGTTTTGATGGAGAATAAGTATGTAGAAGACATTGTTTATATGAGTAGTCAAACATTTAATTTATATTATGTTAATGAAGTAGAGAAAAAATAATATTATGAAGAAAAACATAGTATATTAAAAAAAATTATCTTCTCATTGAATTTTGAGTTGTAGCCTCTAAGTCCAATCTCTCACGAGCATGATCAATTTCGAACAATCTGGCCTAACTCAAACAAAGGAATAAATCTATATAAGAAAAAAATTCTATTGTTATTAATACTAAAAAAAGTAAATTAAACAAAAATATGAAACAATCCACTACTTTTATGGAAGTCATATCTTGATATTTTTGTATATTATTCTATCATGTATGTTGCCCATTCATTTCTGAGAACATCTATATTATCTTGTGAATATGAGTCTTTTTGACAATCATAGTAGTACTGAAAAAATATAAATACCATAATTATTAAAAAATATTTTAAATGAAATAGTAATTATCTTTGAAAATACCTTGATAGGTATGCTAGTTTGTTCATGGAATATGATCTCTCTCATAAATTTAAAAACATAATAACAAAAATCTTTTCCATTGGGTTGTTTTAGATATTGTAGAAAAAATTATTAAAATAATTAATTTGTTTTGATATGTGTTTGGATAGTGAAATATTATTATATATTCCCTGATACTTTTCCAATCATAGTACTTGTCTTGGTCCTCATGCTTAGCCCCTGGCCTCATTCCTTGTTTTTCACGATATTGATGCATTGTCCTATCATAACTGAATCCTCATTAAAATATAATATAAATTATATATCTTGATGTTTAGTTCTAAAATTTTGGATGTAGTCTATTAAAAATTTTCAAACTCTATCATGTATGGATGGTCTGTTGGATATCCATGCATTGAATCTAGGAAATAAATATTTGGAGTATCCAAATTTACTACAATGAGAATCCAATGCTGTCTAAAAACACAATAATGAGAAATGAAAATATATTTGATATGATTAAATTGTAGAGTTTTACCCCTACATCATTGGTATTAAATAGATTCTTCCATTCTATATTTTTCTTTAAAACTATTTGATCAGACTTACCACTATTTAATACTTTTTATTGGTATCTATTTTTTGGTTGTTCTATAGAGGTGATGTGAGGACTAATGAGTACAATTTTTTTTCATGGGAAAATACTTTCACTTTTTTTCATATATACGCCTGCCAAAAATATAAAATGTATTTAGTCATAATTAACATAGTATATCAGCTTTTGGAAAATCAAATCATGAAAAAATACCTCATGTATACATTTACAATTAAGTCGCCTAGCCAATAATAGTTGAGGATTTAACTTACACTCTCAACACCAATTACATCATGATATTTCTCTCCATACATATTTTCTTCAAAATAAACTATGTGATTATGACTATATTTTAACTTTGTATCCACATGAACCTTCAATTCTAGTAAATGCGGATATAGAATGGGTGGGGTAATAGTGATTTTGGTAGATATTTTTGACTAATTAATCAATCCCTTAGACAGTTTTGAGTTGGTATTTCATTTCACCCCTTCCCTTTGTCTATCTATAATAAAAATCATCAGTTAAAACCTTTTTCATTAATTGTTAAAGGTTTATATTGAAAAAAAATTGAAAATGAATACCTCCTTGTCGATAGGTTTTTTTACAAGATGTGAAGGCCATACAATGAATGTTCTAACAGATTTTTTGACAATATGAATATCTTCCTCGTGAATTGGAATAGGTAGTTCAGCACTCAGATCATTGGCAACGCTAATCGACACTTTGACATGACCTGTTGGAAGTGGTCTATTGTGTAGCATGTCATTTTGGATATTGAACAATGTATCCCTCACTACAAGGTGATGGGTGGGTGTTGATAGATATAAATCATAATCATTATCACCCTATAGAATATCTGTTCAGGAAATACATCAGTGTCTATTTTATTCAAATTTCATAGAAACATTTATTAGAACATTTATTACCTTGGCTAAGACATCTCTTTGAGGGGAATGGCTCACGTCATAGCTAGTGGGGGTGGAGAGGGATCTCCAAATGGTGGTTGTTCTTGAGTTTCTTCTTCTAATTCCCCCCATAAAAGTTTCCATAATATCTATATACCATTGGAATTGTTCTTCAAGGGTATATATTCTTTCTATCATTTGTTATATTAATTCACTTTGATCCTCTTGTTTTTTCTCTCAAAATATGTTCAGGATGTCACCCCAAAACCCGCACCTCTGATGCGACCATACTGTTCTGACTGATTCAAGGTCACCAATAGTATGTGTTCATTTAGTAACGGTGTTGTTGATTCTTTTTACTATGTGAGATAGAAAATATAGAAAAATAAGTTATCATATTTATGTAATAGATATTTAAATATATTTTTTATTATGTAATACTTACACATGTTTCCCATAATTCTTGTGTGTTTTCATATATTAGTATCATGTCTCTATTTACAAATTCCTCCTTCCATAGCACATGGTGTGGGATAGAAGTGGATTTGGATTTGGAGTCATCAATTTTCATATAAACATAGGAACATAATTATGATGTTGTTTCATGTCACATAAAATTATTATGATAGATTTAAATTATGTACCAATTTCTGTTTCAAGTGAATCATACCCCATCCTTACTTTACAGTAGGGGTACACTAGTTTTACTATTTGTTTCTTATTTATAGTACTCAGTTTATATTTCATAAATAAAAAATTGTTAATAAAATTGACGAATACAAATATCGTGAAAGAAGGTATTACTAGCCACAATGTACCTAAAAACACACATCTGTACCGATACCAATAAACACATTCTACACTTATTGGATTATCAGGTTTGCATAGATAATTAGTGGGTGTGGTTTTATTTTCCCTTTATTATATTTAAGATGATGTCTTGTTAGAATTGTATGAAATCCTTCCAAAAATCATTAATACATATTTATTACGAGAGTCATCTAATATAAATGCACTCTGAAATGGATGATGAAGAGTAAGTAAATGTTTTATTATTTTATTTTTTAGTAAATTAAATAAATGACATCATAATGTTACTGTAATATCTTCCCACATCGGTGTCTTAAGCCTGGACACAACATGGTTCCATGAATCTACATCAATCAGCATGCATTGCTGAGTGATGATTCCAATGTAACTATTGAACATGGACTTATTGGGGTTAACATGCTATCCCCTTTCATTCCATATGACCTCTTATTTGATGCCTTTGACTTTCTCCTTAATGATATTTTCTAACACCATCAAAATAATGTGCTCATATTTTTTCTATGTTGCCAGTACTTCATCTCCTACCATTTCCCTAGAATCAACACCATTAATATGTTCTTTTGGAGTGGTAACATTAGAATGTGTAAATATTCATTTTACCTCTACACTGAGAGAAATACCAGGTTGAGAAGCCTATTGTTCCTTAGGAATGAGAGCACCATCACATGCAGAAGGTTGTTGTTCCTCTACACAGTGAGAAATAATAGGTTGGGAGACCTGTTGTTCTTCAGGATTGGGAGATCCAGCATGTGTGGAAGTAATTATTTTCATAAGTGGTTTAATATTTAATTTAGAGTACATAAATATAGAATAAAATAGACAATAACATGAGGTAACATAATGTATATTAAAATAAAATATAACTTGATTATTGAACTATTTTTTTTAAAGGCTGAAGGGGTTTGACCCATATATCTACTATCCAAATCCCTTCATTATGGTCTCCTATTACATACAAAACGTCGTCTACATTGGGACCGCTACGAAATGATTGAAATTTCCTAATGAAAGGGCCATCCTCAATTGAATTCTCATCAGACCCTTCAGTGGTTTTGGTTGATAATAGAATAATTGACCATTTTCAGTTTGTAGGATCTGGAACATAAAATACATGTGCTACATGTAATTCCATTATAAATGGTTCATCATTGTACCCTTCCTTACTGAAGTCAACATTCATGAATTACAATTCATATATTTTAATAGAACTCCTATTATCAACCCACTTTCATTGAAAAATAATCACTTGGAATGTTGTATAATCCAAATCCCATATTTGTTTGATGATGCCAAAGTATGATATATTCACATAAATTGTATTTTTTTCCCTAGTACCAGAAACATGCATCGCTTCAACAACAAGTGTAACTCCACTATTTTTCATGGTACTATCTTCATCATGATCAATTATATAGAACATATAAACATTAATTACATAACCAATTTAAGATAATACATACACACTTGGTCCCCTAGCAATCCATCAAATTAATTTAGAAATTGAATCCATATTTTCATATGACTCTGTAAAAATATAGTCCTGAAACCATCCTATAAAATATTAATTATGTGTGTTTGATACCCATATTTCATCCCTTGATGGATTCAAATGCCTAAGAATTTCTTTATGCATTTCAAAATATTGGAAAACTTCCAAACTG
Organism: Viscum album; assembly: GCA_963277665.1. NCBI lineage: Eukaryota > Viridiplantae > Streptophyta > Magnoliopsida > Santalales > Viscaceae > Viscum > Viscum album. The sequence goes on along the minus strand of OY728123.1, from coordinate 2,065,368,293 downwards.
TTATGAAAAACATAAAGTTAGGCCTACTCCAGATATGTAATACTAATTGTGACAAAATCTCTTTCAGAAAATCCTTCACCCACAAGCTGCCCTGTATGACATGATTTCAATAGACCAATGCTTTCCAAAATAGACAAGTATTCGGTACTGAATTCAATATCTTCCCCAAAAATATATTTCTTCTCAATACAAACCTCAAGCTGAATTTGATTTATTACATAACCTTTCAAAATCTTCATATATCGTTCAATGAGGTACATCCATCTATAGTGTACAGGACCGTATAATTGAATCTATCTCACCAACTGAACCATCATATCAAAGAATGTTGGTCATAAGAACATTTCCAATTTACATAATATAATGGAAATTTCTTTTTCCATAGTCGGAAATTTCATCAGCTCTATAAATTTTCTACATATAGATTTAAAGAAGAAACAAAGGTTGGTTAATGTATGATGAACATTATTGGAAAAAATGAAATGTAAAGATATAAGAATTAGATCTTAAATCAAAACATGGAAGTCATGTGATTTTAGACCCTTTAACATTAAATTGGTCATTGAAACAATGTTCTTGATATTCGATGAATACCCCAATGGAACCTTTCTGTTAGTCAAGAAGTTTCAAAACTGATGTATCTCTTACCTGGAAAGAGTACGAGCAGCTAGAGGAAGAAAAGTTTATTTTTCACCCTTCACTGGAATCAACTCTTCTCGTATTCCCAAGTCAACCATGTCCAACCTAGCCTTAATTTCATCCTTTTTTTTAGTGCATTAAGAAACATGCTGATGACACTTTCACATACATTATTTTCAACATTTATAACATTAAGAAAATTTATGAGGTACAAACAATTCTAGTATGGTAATTTAAAAAAACCGATCACTTTTTCCAACCAGTTTTCAGAAATTTTTTCAAAAATGGTTTACTAAAAGAAGTGTCCACATATTTTACTTTCTCAAATAGTTTATCACCAATTAGTGGAGACAGTGTTATTGTTAGGTCCACTAGGCTGAATACCCTGAGAGGGGGGGTGAATCAGGGTATGACTAATTAACAATTAAAGCCCGTTTTGATCTTGTTTCGCTGTTAAAAAAACACTCTTCTCTCTCTTTCCTGCTGCACAATATAAACAGAAAGTAAAGCAAGCACATGACACAACAATTTTACTTGGTTCACCGCTAAGGGCTACGTCCAAAGAGCATACGCTGACAGGTTTCCGGTCGTACTAAGTCCACTAAACATCACTAGATGTGGATTACAATGTTCGGGATAGATCACTTCTATGCCCAGGCTCACTGCCTATACAATGTTTAGGGTCAGCTCACTGCTTTCCCAAGGGTCACTCCCTGTTTCTCTCTCTCTGGCTCACTGTCGTTGGAGAGGATCACCTTCTTCCTCTCCCTAAGCTCACTTCTCTTGGAAGGGATTCACTCACAGTTTATAGACATGTAGGTCTCTTCATTTGCATGAATACATGCATCCTTAAGTGTTGATGGATGCTCTGTTATAGTCCAACTTTCATCCACTGATGAATACCACTTTGCCTCTGAATAATGGGCAACAACCTTTGGAAACACCTTCGCAAATCACCCTACTTCGCGAAGCTCCCAATTTCGCGAAGCTCAACAAGCCTTCGCGAAGCTCCTGCCTTTTCGCGAATCTCACTCACGAAGCACCCTCACGAAGAACTCTCGTGATGCTCAAGATGTTGCAAAGCAATGACCCTCGCGAAGCTAATTAAGCTGACGCGGAGCTCGTAGGTTTCGCGGATCTACAATAGCTGCCGCGAAGCACCTCTTTCGCGAAGCACACTGGCTCCGTGAACCACCTTCGCAAATCGAGAGCGAATGATCTTCTATGAAAATGCTCTCTGCTTCGCTCGAAGGGGTCGACCTCTATTTATAGGCGATTCCACCGACCCTCGTCCCTTCCGCGCGAAGTCAACACCACGTCATCTCAAATCGCGAAGCTACAAAGATTCCGCCGGAATTCTGTCCAAATCACGAAGCACCACGACACTTTGCCATTCGCAAATCTTGATGTAGTCGTGAAGAATCACCATCAACATACCTTCGCGACTTCGCCACGAAGCTCCCTCGCGAATCCCAACATCCCTTCACGCCTTCACCGCGAAGCTCCCTCGCAAAGCCCTTCACCGCTGCGATGCGCTTCAGCCTCTGCCGTTCACGAAGCATGACGTAATTGCAAAGCATCACCGCCTCCATTCTTCTGGTCTTCGCGATTTCCAAACCATGCATCCTATCTTCACAAAATTCATGCCTTTTCCATATGAAATTATGCTCTTCATGGAAATCCACTTTTCGCAATACTCACCAAACTCCAAATTTTGGACCCCAAAAATTTGGCAAACACTGGGAAACGGTGCCACCTTGTACTGATCTTTTGTACCACCTCCAGATCATCCTTTCCTTTGTCATCGTTCTTTGTCAACATGGAATGTCAACAACTTCTCGAGAACTCGACAATTATCCATGGAAACCTGCTTTGTCAACAAACACAATCAACCCAAAAATACTTCAATGTTACCTTGAGGGATTTTAGCCCAACCGTTATACATTTTTCTGAACTTCCATTTAATGATTTCGTCCAAGGTCGGTACTTATTTTGTCGGGGTAGAAATCTAAAATTTCCTTAAAACATGGTTTTTTATGAATGTTTCAACCTAATTGACTATGTACCTTATTGGTACATGGGATACCCTTGAGTTCCTTTAATTCTATATCCTGACAAGTTTTAATAAAAAGAAATTCATTTATAGTCCTATACAACATGGATATAAATGTGAAATCTTTATTTCTATAAGCTTCATACAACGTAACACCAAAATCACATAATAATTTCAATTCCTTGATCAATGGATACAAATAAACATCAATATCATTGAATGATTTTTTTCATGATATAATCATAGATAACATGATGTATTTTTGTTTCATACATAACCACAGTGGAAATTTATAATTTACCAACATAACCGGCCATGTACTATGAGTGCTACTTTGAAAACCAAAAAGATTCACTGTATCTATAGATAACGCAAGAAGAAGGTTTCTCATCCCATTTCCAAATTTAGGATACTCATGATCAATTCTCTTCCACTGATGAGACTCTATTAGGTGATGTAGTTTCCCATATTTATTTCTTATATCTGTGTGCCATGTCAATTTCCCTACAGTCTCCTAACTTATATATAGGAACCTAAACCTTGGAATGATTGGAAAGTACAATAAAACTTTCCTAGGACCAGATTCATTTTTCTTGTATCGAAAGATCCACACTTTATGCATTCTGCAAGTGATTATTAGTCCTTTCAAAATAGTATACTTAGTCAAGCATGTATTCTTTCAGAGATCATACCCATCATGCATAATGTTAATTTGGAATCATATTTTTGGATTGTGAGATCATTATATTTTTGGATCATGTTATTCAAGAGAGAAAGTAGTTCTATAAAACCGAAATCACTCCATCTGTTGCCTGCTTTCAAATTATACAACTTCATCACGACTGACAATGCTGTATATTTAGTGAAACCAGCATATAATGATGTCTTTTCACAACTCTTTAACTACTCAAAACTATCCTGTTCATTTCCTAAATACAATATTTATCATCATTCACATCTGTAATTACATCCTTGATAAAATCTTCTTTATTTTCGACACTTGTAATCATATCAGATGATCCATAAAACACAGTGTTATCCCAACCACCAGCTACATTCAATTTTCACTATGTTTATTCCAACATTTATAATTTATATTTATTAAATGATAGATAAAGTGTTATTAAAACTCCAATATACTAATTATTTTTGAATAACAACAGTGTTAACATGAAAAAATTATCTGGGAAGGTTCATATGCATGATTTTTTCAAACTTGATGAACTCTTTCACTCCATCTTCATACTCTTTTATCATATGATTGGAAAACATCCATTATTTATTCATATCCATCCTATTTGATTTGGTAATATTAATATTTAACAAAATAAATACACAAAAGGGGTCTTTCAAATAAGGGGAACTCAATATTTGAATGATGGTTATTATTTGAGTTTGTTTCCTAGGACTCATCCCCTTAGAAGCTAACACCAAATTCATTTGAGAACTATTTATAAAATCATAGTTGAAGTCCCATTAAAAAACCAACCATTTATAGAAATTACTCTTTAAAATAACACACCCTTTTTAAAATGAAACCAACATTAAATATTATTTCAACACATTCACATCCCTTTCTGAATGTCAATCGGGTGAGTTGAAAAACACTTGGCATGAAACCTAATACCATGCCTAGTGTTTAAATCATTTTAATGGCATTTAAAACCAAAAAATGTATGTTGAACACATATAAAATTTTAAGATAAATTTCAAAACACTTGAATCATTTTAAAAGATCCACTTAGGCATTTTCCCAAAGACATAAATCCAAAGAGATGCACTTTATAAAGGATACATGAATAAAAAATAACCAACATTTTATAAAATATAAATATATAAAAATTTTATCATGTCTCTCATGAATAAATAGTATGAATCCTATATAGTACTCTCGTAATACTATGGAGGATTTAATAAGTGATAGATAAAGACATAAGTGTCACTTGGCCATGATAATTTTGAACATAGAGTCACATATCTACAAAGTGGGAAACTATCTTCCACTTGATTATTGAATCATGTACTACCTAATATTGATACTTCCAATAAGGTACATTATAAAAAATGTTCCCCTTATTTAGGGTATAAATTAAGTCAAAGTTAAAAGTATATAGGTACTCAAACTTTCTCTGCTATCAATGGTTAATTTCACTTAGTGATTAAATATATTTCAAACACTTTTTTTAGTGTATTCCAAAAATATATCACCCTAAATATAATTCCAATAACAACTCATGGAAAGAACCAGTATTACCAAATATAGGAAATGATTTTGGATATTTCTCTTATGCTTCATTAACTGTCAAGACCCATAAGCAACCACATGACCATCATTGACTAGAATTGTTCAAATCTCGACTCCTGATACATCACAATATAATACATACTCATTAAACAACTCATTTATGGTTAATATTGGTGTTTTAATCAATATCCCATTAATATATTAGAAGTATATCTCATGAAAATCTATGAAAAGGAACCATACCACATTCTTGGTTAATGCCTTCTTAGCACTTCCAATCAGAAAGAATCTCGGTTTCCCCATGAAGTGTAGATTATCAATCCCAAACATACACTTTGTGATCATGGCATATAGTTGATGCTCCCTAAGTATTCTCAAAATGATCGCTAGATATCGAGCATGTTACTCCCTCAACTGAGAATACATGATGATATTATTGAAAAATACGGTTAGAAAATTATTTAAATAAGGATGGAAGAACCAATTCATATCAGACATGAAAACTACCATTGTATTTTTCAAACTGAATGAAATAACTAGATACCCATACAATAAATACATACTCCTAAATATAGTATCTGGTATATCAAAATACCTCACCATAAACTGATGATAACTTGATACCAGATCGATCTTAGAGATCACTTTAGCACCTCTATGATGATCAAATAGCCCATCAATACATATAAGTGGATATAAGTTCATTTATATCACTTAGAATAACCTATAATAGTCTAAACATATTCTCAATGATAAATTTAAATTTTTATGGAAGAAACTAAGTCACCCAAGGGGAATAATCATGCATATGAACCCCTTCACCTCAAAGTCATTCAATTGGACCTTCTTCTCCCATAGCTCTACAGGATCCATCTTATATGGTGGAATAGATATATTCTCCACAACTAGTAAGAATGCAATCATATACTCAACCTATCCCTTGGGTGCTAACCTAGAGAAGTCCTTTGGAAATACATCTAGAAACTTTTCTATGATAGTAGGACATAATGACTGGTGTTTCTCTCAATCATCCAAAATTACTATAGAAAAATGGGGTATGATTCTACCCAGCTATAAAAATATATGTCCTACATAACTAGTTTTCATATCCAAATCTCCAATATAGACATAATCATCACCCTCAAAAAATATAATTCCACCCATCGATGAAAAAAATTTACATAGTAGATACATCGATACATGGGAGGTTTTAATTGTAGTCACAAACTAGACTCATAGTTTTCATGTCCCTCAAATTTATTATTTATCAGTTATTATCATTTTTGATTAATAAAAGTATTTCAATATAAAATTTACTTATGTAGTTCATTTTCAATGAAAAGAAAAATTGATCAAATGAGATACACTATCGGATATAAATAATAACGTTATGGAAATAAAGATGCAATGCAATTTTGTTTTGAGAAGTTAGCAATGAGAATCCTCAAGATTCTAAAAAGATATTTATTACCAATCTAATTTCAATTAAATGAGCATGTTTATTTTACCCAATTTATTTGGAGGATCTATAGTGTTGGCCCTAAGTATCCTAGATCCACACCCAAAACATCCTTGAAAATATACATATTTTAAGGTATCAAGTTTTAATCCTAAATATTCATTGATTGATATCTCATTGGTGGAAATAGGCATCTAATGCACCAAGACCCACTTCAATATGTTGATCAGCAACAACTCTACCCCAAAAATTCATCAAACATGATGATTTGGACAATACATATTCTTTCCCTAGAAGTTCATCAATATCATTAATTGGAAATTGAAAAGTTACAAATATGGAATTGATCATGGAAAATGTTACAATGAGAAAATACAAAAGAAATACAAAGAGGATTACAAGAATACTCACAGTGGTAGCACCCGAGGAGCTAGTTATGCACTAGAGGTGGGTTTGAAGAGGGGAAGTGCTTTGTAGAAGAGATGGGGTTCGACAGTAGAGGTGGGGTATCCAGAGGAGGTGGGTTCACTACAAAGGAAGGGTTCATGGCAGAGGTGGGGTTTGAAACGTGGTAGAGGTGAGGTTCACATCAGATGGGGTTCAGCGGAGGAGGTGATGTTCACGGTGGAGGAGGGATTCACGGTGGCAGAGGAGGGGTTCAAGGCAGTGGAGGATGGATTCATGGTGGCGACGACAAAGGAGGAGTCGGTGATAGTGGAGGAGGAGGAGGAGGAGTCTGTAGGGTTCAACTTCCGCGAGATCTTGAGGTGTGTGAGAGAACGAGGAGAATATTAGGGTTTATTTATAAATGCAGGTAAACCTTTTATCAGTGCTAGCTAAAAAATGCTAATAAAGGTATGTTTTATCATCGCTAAAATAGAAATCGCTGATGAAACCTGTCTTTATTAGTGCTAAAAAGGTGATGATAAAACTATAATGACAATAAATTATTTATATTTATATATATTTTTATAAAATTATATGTATAATAAATATATAAATATATATATATATATAATAATAACTATATACATTTATATTTATATATATAATAAATAAATAATTATTTATAATTATAAATTGATAATAAATATATTTATTATATTTATAAATATATATAATTAATATCTTTATTAAAATTTTATAATATTTTAAAAATATCTATATTTATTTAGAATTATTATTGTAAATATTTGTAAATATTTATTATATATTTATAATTATTTAATAACTATAAATTTACATATATATATTTATAGTTATAATAAATAAATAAATATTTATAGTTATAATTATAAATAAATAAATAAATTTATTTATTTATTTCAATATTATAAAATTATAACAAATATATTTATTACATTTATAATTTTATAAATATATACAACTAATATATTTATTATAATTTAATAATGATTTAAATATATTTTTATTATTTAGATTTATAATTATAAATATTTTTATATATTTATAAATATATTTATTTAATTATATATATTTATAACTTTATAAGTATAATAAATATATTTATTATAATTTTATAATTATTTACATATATATATATTTATAATTATAACTATAAATAAATAAATACTTATTTATATTTATATATATAATAAATATATATTTATTTATAATTATAAATTTATAATAAATATATTCATTATATTTATAATTATATATAATTTATATCTTTATTATAATTTTATAATTATTTAAATATATCTATATTTATTTAGAAAAAACCATTGAAAAGTCCAATTACTGATTGAACACTTTTGAAACACGAAATGAGGATACTTGCTTTAATTAAAGTAAGAAAAAAATATATATTTATAAATATATTTATTTAATTATATATATATAACTTTATAAGTATAATAAATATATTTATAATAATTTTATAATTATACACACACACACACACACACACACATTTATAATTATAAATGTATTTATAAATATTTGTATATAATTATAAATATACATAGATATATACCTAGTAAAGTATAGATCATAATAAATGAGTGATCACATATATATAGAAAACATGAATAGTAATGAGGGTGTAATGTGTAAATGAGCATTCATGATGAATACATAACATATGAACGTTAATTATATTCATGCATCAATATATTTATTAAACAAATTCATTGGAAACATATATTAATTTATATTTATATTTATAAATATATATATTTTAAAATTATTTATATATAATTATAAATATAATAAATATATTTACTATTTAATAAAATTTATTATAATATTATAATTATATATATATATATATATTTAATTATAATCGTATAAATACTTTTTTTTAAAATATTATATATATTTGAATTATTAAAAAATATATATTAATTTTAATCATGCGTTTTTATTTAATGTATATAAATAAACATTGTTTTTGAATATAAATATAATAATTTTATATGGATCAATAATATTTTTTATTAACAACTTTTATTAGCACTTTCAGCTAGTGCTGATAAAGGCCCCCCTTTTATCAGCATATTCTGGTTAGCGCTGATAAAAGTCGGCACATACCTTGCACGGATCCATGGTAGTGGACAAGGAAAATATAACACTAATGTTTTCGAATTTGTTGATATTTGTGAAAAATTATACATGCCGATGTTTGAAATTTTTGTAATCATTTTATAGTGTTTTTTGTTATATTGCGAAATAAATATAATTAATATTAAATTTTCTATTTAATTCTGCAGTGTGATGTAATTTCAGCAACACACTATTGCATATTTCCTTTTATCAGTGATAAAAATAGCACTGAAGAAATCTCACTTTATTGGTGCTAAAAATGTGCTGATAAAGTATTTCCTTTATCACCGCTATAAAAAAATGTTAATAAAAGGTCCCTTTTATCACTATTAAACTAATGCTGATAAAATACCCCCTCTATCTAATTTTTTTAGTGTTGATAAAAAATGATTTCATTTGTGATATTTTTAACACCAATAAAATCCATTAACTTTTAAAGATGCTTACAACATTAGTGTTTTGTAGTGTTGATGAAAGATATTTTAAGCATTGTTAAATGAGCTCTTGTTTCTGGACTTGATATCAGTCATTGTGGGGATTTTGATCCTAGATCTTAATCTTGGAAGTTTTTGACTCAGTATTTCGATCTTGATCTTGAATGATGCTTCATCACTTTTTTTCCTAGATCTATATCTCATTGGTAGAGGTTCCTCTACTTCGCTGATCTGCTCTGGGGTTGGAATCACGAACTTTTCCTCGATGAAGTCTACCCGATTCACCTTCCCCCATCCAGGCGATCTGAGTTGCAGGTAAAGGTGTCCTTCACAAAGGTTATGGGAAGGTGTGGTGAGTCTGGCTGGAGCTTCACCATCCATTTCCATTAGCAATTATAGTGAATGGACTACTTAATCACTGGGATAAGTTTTCAATTACGGATCAGGAAAATTCGACACTAGAAATATGTACGACAGAGCACACTAATTTCTGAACTCGTTTATCCTACCTTTTGGTGGGTAAAATTTCATCTAACAAACATTATAAATTGAACGCCTTAAAAAATACATTATAGTCAATATGAAGGCTGTAAGTAATAGTCACTATCAGATAAATCTTGGTTAGGATGATTATTTTTGAATTTTCTTGGAGTTTGACAAGACCAGAGTGTTGAATGGTCACCCGTGTTCCTGTCATAATCATATAATTATGATCAATGACCCCATTGATGGATTTAATATCAGTGGGGTGGTTTTTCCTACTCCCCTTTCTAGATCCGAGTTAAATTCATTCCCTTTATTAGCAAAAATGGGCATGTCATGTGTAGGATTGATAAATCTATTGGGGAGTTCATTGCATGGGATGATTCAAACCTAATCTAGTGGGGTCCCTCAGTGCAGAGTAGGGTCATGGTGGACATATCTAAACATCAAATGAGTGGGTTGTTTCTGAAACTCTCAGAAGAAAAGATCTAAGTGTCTCTTGAATTTGAAAAACTACCTTCATTATGCTTCTTCTGGGGCATTATCAGTCATGGGGTTAAATATTTTTACACGAAGAAACCATATTCGGAGGGACGTTGGATGATTTATTACGGCCCATGGCTGCAGGCTAAACCCTCAAAACAAAACTCCACTTCAGAGGGCGATAAAAAAGGCTAGGGTTATGCTCAATAGGCGGGTTTCCCTTAACCCCCAGCTAATAAGGAATTGATTATTCCTCTAGGCCTTCCATCCTTCCCCACTACCTTATATTGTTTGAACAATCATCGCCTGAGGGCCCCATCCCCTCAAGCACATGAGTTTCCTCCAAAGGAGATTGTTGAGAAGGGGACTCAAGACGTGGTGAATTATTTCAGTGGGAAGAACATTATGAAGTTTTCTGGCCAACCTTCCTCCCATTTTCCCACTCTAGATTTTCAGGATTCTTTGGAGGCCCACTCTCAAGAAAATATGATTTTACCTGTGGGGGTGGGGGGATTGTTCTCTTTTATCATGGGAGAGGTGACACTGTCAAACCCCTACCCCTATCTCCTTCTATTCTATACAAGGAAGGACCACCTCTTTGTACATCTTCATCAGTCCTTCAAGTCTTAACTAATGAGGATTTGATGATGGGTCCTCAGTATTATTCTGACAGCTTCATTCATCTTCATACAGGAAATGATATTACCTGTACAGAGTCAGAAGCTCCACCGCCGTAGATCGGAATGGGGGTTGTGACCTCATCTAACCCCCCCTACGAGCCATGTCAGATCTGTTCCAACCCTAGTGACCCTGTTATTTCTCCTTCTATAAATATTTCTAGGACCTTATCTGAGGATGACACCGGCTCTCATGGTTTTATGATGTTCGGTGCTCGAAATCACCGCAAGTGGATGAGAGTTTCTAGAGGGCTTTTAGGCTCTTCAAATCTTGATCCGGTATTTTGTGGCTTTAAGTGGATCTATAAGGCATCATTTTCAGAGTTATATCTCCCAAAAATGTGGAGAGTGGATGATTATTGTTTTCTTATTGAAGTTTCTGAGGAGGAGGCTAGCTTGAACCATCCCCACTATCCACAATGAAAATTTTTCCCTGAAACTTCTGAGGTCTTAGAAACCCACATTCAGTTCGTATGCTCATCCAATGGGGCTGTAGGTACTACCCAGACATAGTCTTCCTATCTGATACAATTATATAATGCAAAGACATGAGATGAATTCCTTCAAAATCTGGGTTTCAAAACTATTTCTCATCTGGATGGTCAGGCCATGTTGGAGGCCTCTATTTCATGTGTAGAGAGGACATAAATTCTTTAGTGGTTAACATATACGATCACCACATCATCGTCTCATTCCACCAATTTGGGGAACCTATGTAGCACTTTTTGGGGTTTTATGGCTGGCCGAGAGCGAGTGATAAATGGATATCTTGGGAGTTGGTCATTTTAATCAGAAATTTGATTCAGGGCCCCATTTTTTCGGAGGGGATTTCATCGAGAACCTATATAACCATGAGAAGAAGGGAAGAGTTGGTCATTATGCTTCTTCCATGAATCTCTTTCGGGGATTTATACTCCAGGATGATCTTTGGGATCATGGATTTATAGGGATCTCTTTTACATGGTTTCACGGACATGACCATGCCTCTATAATCTCAGAAAGTTTGGATAGGTTTGCGGCTTATAGAGACTAGATGAAAACATTCCCAAGATATGATGTTTCCCATCTACCTCCAGTGTCATCTGACCCTTTCCCCATTTTTATCCAACTACAGGTGGTTCCCTCAGGAGATAATCCAATGCAGAGTTTTCATTTCGAATGCATGTGGCTCCACAATTATAGCTACATGAATGTAGTTGAAGCTTCTTTTTACTCCTCTCATGACCGAGTGATGAAAAAAATAAGGAGGTTACTACATAGTTGAAGTTCTGGATTTAAAATCACTATAGGAATTTTAACCAAAAAATTACCTGGCTTGAGAAATCTCTAGCTAGATTCTTTGAAAAACCTTATTCTGCTTTCTCTTTACAGGAGGCTGTGTCTTTGGAGAAGCAGCTAGATGAAGCCCTACGAGATAAAGAAAGCTATTGGTTCTCTAGGTCAAGGGAGTCCATTATCAAACAAGGTGACCAAAATACTAGGTACTTTCATCAGAAGGGCTCTTCCAAAAAAAGAGAAAACCACTTTTCAAAGCTAGGGCATGGGAATAGAAATTCTACTTTGGATGTGATAGCTATTTGGGATCTTATTGATGTTTTCTATAAAAAAAAAGTTTCTGTTTCGAGCGAGGCACCCCCCTGAGGGACCTTTTGACCTATGTGGAGCCTAAGGTGATAGAGGCCATGAATTCGAATCTCAATGCAGATATTTTGGGAGAGGAAATTGTGGTAGCCCTGAAGAGAATTCATTCCTCAAAGGCACCTAGTGTGGATGGTTTCCTCACCCTTTTCTTTAAAAGGTTTTGGCATATAGTGGGCTCAAAAATTATTTCCTTGATTTGGGGATTATGGCCAGGTTCTATCAGGATGGAGAAGGTTAATGAAACCCGTATCGTTCTTATCCCCAAAATCTCAGGTCCAATTAAAATTTACGATTTTAGGCCTATCAACTCATGTAATGTGGTTTACAATATTTTTTCAAAAGTAATATCTTGTATATTAAGTGGGTTCCTCTCCTGTATCATTTCATAACATCATAGTGTGTTTGTTCCCAAGAGGCTCATCATAGATAATTTAATTGTGGACGCTGAAACATTCTATTATATGAAAACTCATTCAACCATTAAGTGGGGGATTCTGGTGATGACATTGGATATGTCAAAGTCTTATGATAGGGTGTAATGGGCCTTCCTAGAATAGGTAATGAGTAAACTAGGTTTTGGATCAAAATGGGTATTTCCTATTACATCAAAGTTAACGATTCCCTCACAAAGTCCTTCAAACCTTATAGAGGTATATAGCAGGGTCACCCTATTTCCACTTAATTATTTCTCCTCTTCGCTGATGTTTTCTCTCACATGTTATCTAATGAATATCTGGAATAACTTATCCACAGGGATAAGTTTTGTCATAAAATTATTCCAATTACTCACATTTTCTTCACCAATGACTACCACCTCTTTTATAGAGTAACTTATTAGGAGTGCCAGGATATTCTTTGAATCATTGATTCTTTTACCATTGCCTTAGGTAAACATGTCAACATTGCTAAATCAGAGATTTCCTTTAGCCAAGGTGTTAAATAAGGGATTAGAGACACTATTTATAGTTTTTGTGGTATTTTGGTTATGGAGAAACATAAAAAATACCTGGGCCTCCTGACTATCTTTGGATGCTCCAAAAGATTGGTCTTTTTCTTCATCTTGGATGAAGTCCACAGGAAAATCTTGAGAGGGTCAAGAAAGAATATTTCCAGGCCAAAAAATGAGGTTTTTATTAAAGATGTGGCCTAATCTATCCCTTCTTATGTTATGTCCCTCTTCATGCTCCTGGATCTATTCATCCATCAATTTCATTCATCATTTACCAATTTCTTATGGGTTCATGCTAATGTGAAAAATAATCTTCACTGGACACTTGGAAGAAGTAGTGTGCTCCTAAGGCTTGCAGTGGTGTGGGCTTTCAAAACTTAGTATTTTTAACAATTCTCTTCTTTCCAAGAAATGATGGAACCTCTTACAGAATCCAGACAACTTGTGTGCTAGAGTTATTAAGGCCAAGTATTTTCCCCATGTTGGTTTGTTGTCTTCTAGCTTGGGCCCTTGGACGAGTTATTTTTAGAGGAGTGTTTGGGGGTTAAAGTTAGTCTTGAACTGTGATATTTATTGGGGAATCTATTATGGTGACTCGATTAATATTTGGAAAGATCCTTGGATACCTGGGTTGGATGGTCTTACTCTTACATCTTTTCTTGCGCCCAATAATGAGTATGCCATTGTGAGAGATATCCTAGTTGATTAACTCTCTGGTTAAGACTTTCATACACCTGATATCTAGTTTTCTAAGCCTTTTTGTAAGGCTATCCTGGTGGTTCTTTTGGTTCAAGATGTAGGTCTAGACAAGCTATTTTGGTGTCTTGATCCTTTTGCCTACTACATCATCCGATTAGGTTATAGGTCAGGCATGGGATGAGATGAAGGATTTTTGATTCCTTTATGGAAACATATCTAGAATCTTAATTCAACACCAAATCCCAATATTTTAATTTGGAAATTATGTAGGGGAGTCCTTCCAACTTGCACCCGCCTGGCCAATAAGCAATTTTCAGATTCTATCCTTTGCCGGCTCTATGGGGTTACATAGGAAATATATTTACATGCTATTTTTTCTTTCCCCTGGGTCATCGGGCTTTGGTTGATGTGGAAGGCTCATGATCTCTCTCTATGGAGAAATTTTGGGGACATTAGACTTATCTTGGGGGAGTGGTTCAGATCTTTTCCTGCTTAAGATATTACGGGGATGTGCATCCATGTTTGTACTATATGGTTTCACCGTAATGCATTTATTTTTGAAAAAATTGTCAAAGATGATAGAGTATGGATTGCTAGGATGCACAACTGGGGATCTAAGTGGGTGGAAGGTGAGGGGTTTTTTCCTCCCATTCCTGCTCAACCCCCTCAGTCTAGATGGACCCCCCACCCAATGTTTTCAAATGTAATACTAATGCGATGATTCCTTATGAAGGTTTGGTTGGACTCGGCGTAGTTCTCTAGGATCATGAAGACTATTATTCCAACTCAGCATTCCTTAGACATTTCATGTTGGTATCTTATAGTGGGTGAGGACATGGATATTTGGAAGGGTATACCGTTTGTCTTATCTCTAGGCTAGAAGGATATTTTGGTTGAATCAGACTGTCAGGTTATTATCAACACTTTTAAAGTGTTAGTAGGTGGCCAAAAATCATTCACATCTATCACCAACACCATTATATATTTGGTGCCATCATTTTATTCGTTTTGTTTTTTATTTTTTTGGATGGATGGTAACCACGTGGCTCATTTTATAGCTGCTTTCAGGAATGGTTGAGGGTATTGCTGTTGGATCTCTTCTTTTCACCAGGAACTTTGTACTTTGTCTTTGGATGATATCTCATTTTAGATTTTCTTTCAAAAAAAAGATGAAACCATTGGTTAATCTTGAACTGTTGTGTACAAGTGTACCATAGTGCTTTGAGGTACCTAATACAATGCACCTAAAAAACCAAAAAATAATAATATTTTATAGTATTCCTTTGGAAGAGCGCATGCCCAAAATGTGTCATGATTGTCCAACTACACTTGGATTCAATGAGATCCTACTCAATTAACCACAACCCATATTTATAATATCAACTTTATAAAGAAACCCTACAATAATTATAGTTAAATTTAAAATGAAACTAAAATAAAATCAATTTCGATCTGAAAATTCTAAATGGAAGAAAGTAGAATCTGAAGAAAAATTAAATCATATGGATTTGACATGAAAAATCGATAGGCATGAGTCTCAATGGAATTTTAATGTTGGACCAATCTAGATGAAAACTCAACTATTCTACTCCCACCTGCAATAATGGCTATTGATTCTAGAAGGAGATGAGAAAAATAGCTCCCCACCATATAGGTTAAATTTTAGGTTAAAAACCATTTTATATCTTTATTTAATTTTTTTTATTAAAATTTAATATTAGATAATATATATTTAATTTACCAAATCATCCATTTACATATAATTAAAACATGAATTTGTATGCAAAGTAATACTACTGTATGCATTCTTTTATGTTTAACAAAAGAAGAGATTCTACTTCATCCAAAGATGTGTGTTAAAAAAATGGAATACAACTAAATGCATCATTTTATGTCAACTTGTTTAGAAGTAGAAAAATATCAAAGGATACAATTGATCATGAAGTGAAATTTTATGAAAAAAAGAGATCATATAATTGAGAAAAATTGACTCTGTAGTTAAGCATGAGTAACTACACAGTTAAGCATGAGAAATCCTGAAGTAATATGACCTATTGGAGGCAATTCACAAATGACCATGATTATCAGGTTGATAATGAATATAAAACCATGTAGTTGGCATCATGAAACTGGGAGATTTTTCATTAACCAACCCGGATTACACAACTACCTAAAACCCAAGCCAGCCCTAACATGGACTAAAGATCATTCCCGATCCTCACAGGTTGGTGACAATTGTTTGAGCATCAAGAACTACCTTATGGAATTATTTTTCTACAATAGAACATAAGCATGATAACATGAATAAGGGAAATTTCGGTATGCGAATACAAGTCCAGATAGAAAAGAGACAAGAGTAATAAAAAATTGGTGTCTAAAAACCACAATGACAAACCAAGGTATGAGTTAATATAAATAACCCCAACTACATGTGACATGTATTCACCTCAGAACTCTCACACCCTACCAATGAACAAACTCACTACCCCCTGCAATGCTTTGGATTTAACTGCATCATATCAAACAAGATCTACATACACCCAAAGGTGTATACAGGGTGTGATAAAAAAAGTCATGTAGGATCCCACATGGTGTTTCATAATAACACTTTAAAATAAAACAATTATGATCAAAGAAATAAAGAAAATACATGAGATATAGTTTTTAACAAATTGATATAAAACATAGAAATTCATCCCTTTTCATAGTTTATAAAACATATAAATAACACGGCTTTCAAATCATTTCCATAAACACTCCAAACATATATTTTAAGGATTATAATAGGTAAAAATTTCCCTTAGTATCGTATCAATTACTCATCAACGAGGATCCTTATACAATTTATGTGATCGGTAGGCCAGTTGGTCTACACATTACCTTAGAAGAACATGTTTAGGGGGATAGGAGTTCACTTTTGAGAGTGGATCCTTGTCATAAATTTGGAAATATTAAGCACACATTACCGTAATAGAAAATGTCTAGGAAGAAGGAGTTCTTCCCTAAGGATGGTTGAAATGAACCAAATCGGTTCAACATGAAATGCCACCCGAGATGACCCACCACAAGGTAAATATCAACACAAAGACCAAAACATGTTTCATGAGTAACTAAAAGGAGATATAAAATAGAGTACAGTATGAAATAAAATTAAACATCCATGGGATATACAAGGACAAGCTAAAAGGCTAAACTTGGTAGCAAAACTAAACAATAACAAAACCATGTCTCCATCAGGCCATCAGTCACCACCAATCTAACTCACTATGAAGACAACATCAACCAAGAGAAACCCAAAAGTTACATGACACCCTTCCCTTTACATGTGTCCTAAAAACCCAGATCCATACACACCTAATATTATATTCAGGGTATGAGTCAAACAACCAATAGGATACCACCGACAATTTATACAAAGTCTATCATCATACAACCATTAGTTAAATATTTTGAACAAAATAAGTTTCATAAATCAATTTACTTTGAAATAATTTTTTCATAAAACATTATTTAGTTTTTACTTTAGAAAAAAATCCATATTTAAATCCACAAGAATATAAATACAACGAAGTGTGACAATATAGAGGGAAATAATCAAAATTTTCACAAGTCAATAGATAAACATGTGAACTAGCAAACATGAAATAATACCATCATGTAATAAACCAAAAAAAAAGATGGACACTAGCCTATGGGAATACACACTAGGACACATGAAGGAACACTGAGCCAAAAATAATTTTAATCCTAATGATATCAAGTCATGTCATAGTTTATCGATATCACAATCATACCCCTAGTGGCGCCACACTCACTAAGGTTTCAATATGTCTATAAACTGATGCATCCAAGGTTCCCAATGTGAAATTATTTCTATAAAATTTAAGTAAAACATGATCACAATTTTATAAAACATTTCCACAAGAAAATAATCACCACTTCTATTCTCAAAAATACATTTTAGAGTAAAAAAATCTTTGATGAATTTCACCAAACACATGATGTTCATACAACTTATTTTAAAGAAAACCCCCTTTCAAAATCATTTCCCTTTCCATAAAAGATAAAATTAAACAAATTATCCCTCATATATTTCAAATAAATCAATATCATAAACCAAAAAAAGGAATTTACAAGATCTTTGAGTAATTCATATGACAGAACCATTTTATAGAGAAAACTACCATGCCAATAGAGGAAAACTAGCCGCCATTGAAAACAGAGATTTAAATTGGTGAGTTATGGTCCTCACAAAACTAGATTCATAAAAAACACAATAAGTTATCTATCAAACCCTCTAGATATGGAAATGAAAACATAATTGGGTTCAAACTGATCAAGGGGAAAAGTGATTGAGGATAGATCTAGAGAGAATAGGAGAAAACGAGAGTAAAACCTAACATACCTTGAATAGATCCAACCAAAATGATTATGAATCAACAAAGTATGAAGAATAGAACCCTCTAGAACATCAATGAGAGTCTAACTTGAATTAGTATGGGAATAAAAGAATATTAGAAATAAAAATAAATATGGGAATCAGGTTATTTTTCTAATTTTAAGAAACTCATACATGGTTCATGATTAGGCCGCATGTTTAGACAAACCATCCACCAACCGTGCAATATCTTATGTCCCTTGAAAAACCATGGCACATGGTTACTTGAGAAAAGCTACACGGTTAGATAATAATGTGAAATATATGTGGAAACCTCTACTCAAAACCCATTTATTCATATGGTTTTCCTAGTTAATTGAATGGGTAGAAAAACCATGCTTGAACCCTACAAAACGCCTCTAGAACCAAAAATGAAATTTCACACAGTTATCACACAATTAGACAAACTATGTTCCTAAATCGTATACCTAGCCTATTTTCTCAAATACTCCTAATTTTCAACCCCCAACTCCCAAAATCCTATAAAACCTCAAAAGAAACAAACCAGGATCAAAATAAAACATATATGTGACCCATAGGGTGTCACAACTCCCTAAACCATGAAATTGTATACCCCTAGATAGTGATAAAGATTCTGGACTTGCAAAAGGATAAAGTTACTACTACCTCATCAATTATCACCACTCCTGTGTCTTGTGGCTATCATGTCCACACTATCATAGTACAAATACCAAGGGAATTGTCTTACCACAAAGAACCATCTCCTAACGATCCATAATCTAAACCATCTACTCAACCATAGTGGTGTCGAGATCAAGATGAATGTCATCCCTCCCAATTACATAGAAAGGTTATAGTTGATACCTCCTCAATTGGGAAATATTAAACACATCATGAATGGATGTCAAGTGAGATAGAAATTCCAAATGATAGGTCACTTTCGTAAGACATTCAATGATATTGAAAGGGCCACAAGCATCAGTGCCAACTTACCCTAAATACCAATCAACAAAGCCCAATCGAGGTGAAACTTAGAGAAAAAACCAATCACCAACCTCAAACTCCAATGGGCTACGATGATGGTATATATATGATTTATAAACACTATAATCCATCCCTGAACACTTTCAAATTAATAAAACATTTTCCTCCATTTCTTGAATAAGAATAAGTCTCACCAAATACTATTGTAAGATCCTAGTTTTTTAAATGAGGTACAGACACTTTATTTTTTGGTTTTTACCCTTTATTTGTCCATATCGACGTGTTATGCACGTCTGTCATGGGGCATGGGAAAACAATTTTTATATTTACTAAGTGTAGTCTAGTGATTAACCCTAGGAAGTCTCCTGAAGAGGAGTGTACACAAAATGGTTTTTCACTTTAAAGAAAGGGTAAAAAATGGTGTGTTTTTATAATAAATTAATAAGAAAATGATTGAAAGGAAATTTGAAATTTAAAGGATTAAAAACCATGATATTAAAAGGGTTATTAGGACGGGGTCAGTTTTCCCGATTGTAATGCTACACTTGTTCAATTTAATTCAAACCTCTTCTTTTGAGTTTATTAAAGTGAGTTTCCAAAATCATTCCCTCTCACTTCTTTGGTGAAATTATGATGGTGAGAGAAAACCTTACCAAGATCTCGGTTTGGTCAAATCTCCTTCCATGCGCAAAATAGTTGTAGTGAATGTCATCAATTGACATGGGAAATACCTGATCAGGTCTTGTTTATCCCAAAAAATCAAAAACATTCACTACCCCTTTTACACGTACTCACGATCGTCGAGTACTTCACCACTAATCCCCGGTCTATTCCATTGTATATAAACCAGAAATTAGTGGAGGGAGATAATAATTATTTTACCAAGGAAAAAAATCAATAATAGAATTAAAATTCAAGAATGATCGCACTTGATAATAAAATCCGCTATATGAAATTGAAAACTACTTTGAATAAGAAAAAAATTTCATTCAATTACATCCAAGAACTCAAGCATTACAAAATAGAAAACCAAACCTTCCCCAATCACTCAAACTTTTTACTCCACCATGGAAAGGGTAATAGAGATGAATGGGGAAGAAGAATACATTACAAAACTATTGAAAAAATAAATAAAAGGGAAAGCCAAAAATTTCTCCTCCTTGGTGTCCTCGAGGGAATGGGATGGAAAATGAGATGCTTTGAGAGGGAGGAGCTCCCCTCCTTTTATATCCAAAATCTATCCCCTAAAATTTGACATGCTTTAGTCCCATTAAATGAAATCTTCACGCATTTAACCATTATTTAATATTGTTCATACGTATCTTGGTTGTTTCCCCTCAAAATCTCAGAGTATTTTGACAAGTATTCTGAGAGTTATGACCGTTTTAATTTCACAATTTATTCTTTCTAGTCAGACTATCCAAATCGAAAACATCCATATTAGAATGCTTTAATTACCTTTAAAACGGAAAATTCATGTGGCCTTTCCTTCATTAAAGATGTTCCAACCTTCCTTGGGCGTCCACCAACCAAATTTCATAATAATTGGGATCATCATGACTGAGTTATTGACCTCACACCAAAACACAACAGATCTATAAACAATTTTCATGCTCCCACTTGTGAGCTTCTTTTGAGCTTCCATCCGGTCGATTCAAATTTTCTTCAAGAATTATTAAATGAAGAAAGTACTGTTTAGAATATGGAAAGCAAATAATTTTTCAATTTGGATTTTTTTTAAAAATGTTATGGCCAAAATACAGAAATGATTTAAAATAGTTAAAAAATTGAAATGGGCCATTTTTACTATTAGGCTCAAAATATAACCAATATCACAAACATGTAGCAATTTATCTTAAAGTAACACTTTGGTGGTTTAAAAAAAATTAAATTCAATGTAAATTTAATTGAAAATATTTTCTCTATCAATTTCCCCACACTTAGCACTTGGACTCCTGGACAAGTAAACATTAAAATCAAATCAAATCAAATCCAAAACACATACCAATGAGATCCACAAAATCCATACTAAGAAACAAATATATATCATGCCTAATAATTTTTTTTTCAAGTTCTCTATTTTAGATATTTTTAATATATTTCCACTTTATTTCTTATCCCATGCACAATACACCTACCTCACATGAATTTTTTTCTCATCTCACAAATGTAAATGTTCAACAAGGATTATCTCATCCAAACTCACACAAGAGTCACCATAGGCTTGATAAATTCATACCTCTCCACCCGATGTGAGTCAAGGACATGTGTTTCTCATGATTACTTTTCAAGGTTGTTCTGTGGATTTTGGTTGGTAGGATTTAGATGTTAAAAAATCTGATGCCGAAAAAGGAGGGCTTGGCTCTTTTTGAAGAAAAATTGAAATATTCTAATTTTCACTCAAACATGGATTCCTTTTCTTCCCATTTGTAGAAAATTGGCTCCATCATCATGAGAAATGAAGGAAATTTCACGCCATTTATCATTTCACCAGAAAAAAATTCTTCTCAAACATTTTTTTTCTTAAAAGCTTCATATAGGAACAACTTTATTTATACTTTGGAAGCTCCAGAAAGGCACAACTTATTTTATCATGAAAGCTCCAAAAGACACAAATTTTTACAAAATGAACACTTCAATAGAAACATCAGCTCTTTAAAAATTTATTTTCCACCCAGAGTATCACCAAATGAGGTAATATTCCCCAATACATTTTCCCCCACACTTCAGTTTAACTATATCATCTAATTTTACTTCAAGAGAAAGTTGGATAGGAAAAATTGGCATGTAATGTGGCTAAACTAACAGGCTGTTCATGGATTCTAAGGGATTAAAGGATTAATGTATAAGTTAGGCCATGATAAAAAGGATTATTTTGAAAAGGGGTCTTCAAACCAAATAAATGCCTCAATAATTTAAAACACAAGTACCTCAAACCCTCATGTTTTGATAGAAATAAATCAAAATCTAGTTAAATCAAGAATGGTCTGGTTCTCTCAAGAAATGCGGTAAATTTAAATAATATGAAAAAATGGTAAATAAGCCTCATAATAAAGTTCTTTCAAAAATAAAGAAAGTGATATGTATCCTGGGATTTAAAAATCAGAGTACTTTTCATGAAATTCCGAAAGATTTGAACATGAAACAAATTCATTTATGCATTCATTTAAGCTTAGTTTCATGGAATAAATTGGTTCACTCATTGACATGGGTTTCAAAAATAGAAATGATAATAATTTTAGCTCAAATGTTTTGACAACACACTACATTTTTAAAATAAACACACAAATATCTGGAAAACCAATTTTTTTTAATAAATGGTAAACCAAACAAGAAATGAAATTCATAAACTGAAAAGATTCTATCCCCCACACATAAATGATGCAGTGTCCTCAGTTTAATAAAATGGATTTAAAATTTAAGAATATTTTAAAATGAATCACATCAAGCAAGAATGTGTAAATGATCGGTATGACCTGATGGATTTTATTGATAAACAGGTTAGAGGAGTGTGATCTCCTCCATCAGCTCTGATGGTAGGGTCCCAAGGAATTTCTTCAACATATTCCCATTCACAGTGAATGGATCATGCTCTCCATCCCTCACAATCTTCACAACTCTAAAAATATATACATGAGTTACTATAAATGGTCTTTTCTATCTAGAACAAAGTTTACCTAGCATCAGCTTGAGTCTTGATTTGAATAACAACACTTTGTCTCTAGGATAAAAGTTTTTTGGTTGGATCAGCTTGTCATGGGACACTCTCATTATTTATTTGTAAATACTATAATTTTAAAATTATTCCCTTCTAATTTCCTCCAACTCATGAAAATTCAATCTTCTTTCCTTCCCAGTACTTTCAAGGTCCAAATTCATTTTCCTCATAGCCCAATACAAATTATGCTCCAATTCCACAGGTTGGTGGAAACTTTTCCCATAAATCAGCCTATGTGGACTCATTCCAATCAGGGTTTTGTAGGACATCCTGTAAGCCCATAATATAGAATCCCGCCTTTTTTATAACATAAACTTTCATTACATTACACAAAACTGAGGATCTTTAAGGTCTAGTGTCTTGGAAACCAGGAAAAAAATACATGAAAGCAACATAAATCATTCTTCTAAAACACTTGAAAGGCTTCTCCTTAAGTTCATCCTAGGTTCATTACTGCATCTCATAACCTGGGGACATACATCAAAAGAAAGGGTGAGCAGAAGGCCCAGTAAGGGAAACAAGAGGAACATTTTACATGTGAACTTGATATACTTCAATAAGGACATGAAAAGAACTTTAAGGCATGAGAAAGAAATCATGAGGCATTTCATAATAAAAATAACATTTTTCATAACTTGAAGATTTGGATACATCATTTAACATAGACAATCATGAACATATCACCAAGATCCATCCCCAAGGTGTCATTTGAAAATTACCAAGGTTATTCACCAAGGTATCGTGAAAATTGTAATCTCTAGTGGTTACATCATTACCCAATGCATTAGAGCGCTATCAGGGCGCACCATTAAATTTTCCATTATTATCATGTGATTCACATATATAATCATCAAACATTTCATAAATAACCCATATAGCATAAAATAAATGGGTTTCATTTCATAATCATAACGTTTTAAAAACTGCTTTAAAGGCATGATCTTTACATCACTTTAAATCCACAGAAAGGGAAAGCGGGTCTCATGTATGTAAATCCCAGAATTTAAAATAGAACATTTTGATATATATGTGAATTCCCTTTTAGAAATAAGAGCTTTGAGTATTCACTTTATAACATAAAATAATTTTGAAAAAAGAGAGAGGCATTTTGAGACCAAAAATTCTGCAGCATAACGGCTATGTTTCGGGGTTTTAGAAAACATTGAAAAGAGAGGGGAAATGGGTCACCCACTCATAAATGATCCATAAAACAGTAGGGGGACGGAATAAGAAGGATATATGGACATGGTAATGAAATTTGGAGGACATACCATTTGAAATTAAAAAACATGGAAGGAAGACAAAAATTAGATTTCTCTTATGAAAATTCGGCAGCCTAACGGCGTCACTTAAACATCAATAAAAATGAATTGACAAGATCAAATAGGGCCTCTCATCATATGATCATAAGAGATCAGTATGATAGATATAGATATCATACCCCAACATAATAAAAAAGGAACTTGAAAGACTTGATATGAAAATCGAACTTGAAAAATGAGAAGGGTGAAAGGATCCCGTAAAAATTCGGCAGCCTAACGGCGTCACTTAAACATTCATAAAATTAAATGATGAGAGTAAGAGGGGATCTCTCATCATATAAAAACGAAAAGGGAAGTAAGAGGAATGTAAAAGAACATCCTCTCACATAACAACATTTAGCATAAAAGGAATGACATAAAAGAGATTACATGAAAAGAAAGAGAGAGGTCGGATCCCTTACCTTAAAACGTGACTCTTGAAACTCAAAGTTTTGGACCTTGAGGGCTTGGGGGAACCTTGGGAGGACTCTTTGGAAGGTAAGAAAACCAGAACTTCGTTTGGGGAGAGTTGGGAGTGAAAACTAAAGGAGGAAAGGGTGGGTATTTATAGGGAAAGTGAGGGGACAAGGCAATAATGGCCAAGGGACACCTCACATGTGCTTTTCTCAAACCCATGTGCTCTCCCTTGGCATTTATCAAGGAGTTAGGCCACATGGGGCCCCCAAAACAATAATTCATCACCCTTGGCCGGCAAACCCTTAAAATATCTCATGACATCATCATGACACAGTTATGATGTCATTAAACATACCGAAACCCTAAAACTGTATTTTTACTATTCACTGAAAATTCAACTTTCTCAAAAAAATCCCAAAATTTCACCTTAACCAAATATCAATGCTCTGATTTCAAAAATGAAATCCATTTTATAAAAATAATTTTCTAAATATTTTTAATTTAATTTTTAAATAAAAACACTATTCATCTAAAATTCATTTTTTTTCAGAAAAAACCCCAAAAATTACCATAACATAATATCGATGCTCTGAGTTCAAAAATAAAGTCATTTTTATAAAAATAATTTTCTAAATATTTTTAATTAAAATTTTAATTAAAAAACACTATTCATCCGAAAAAACTAATACTTGAATAATAATTTATGAAACCGTTATTTAACCATTTTATTGAATCACATTACTTAATCAAAGTGCCTAGCTTATTTTAATACTTTCTTTAAGTGAGATTACTAATCCATTTGGACACATTATTAATCCTAATCATAAAATCACTATTCATAATTTACTATTCATCAAAAATCAAGTTGATCTTATTAGACTCTAAATTTCGTACTGAACATAATTGCAGAAGACCATTTTTTGAAAATCATTACACATTTTTAATTATTTAGGGTTTACATAAACATATTTAAAATATCCTTTTTCTAAAATTCATCAAAAATATGCATACTATATTTATCCGGTCATTTGAAAATTCATAAAAGAAATCGAAATTTTTATTTAAAACAAAGGATTACACAAGACAGTTACGGTCTCCTTACATAGCCCCTTATCACACCAGCATAGGACCTAAGTGTAAGGTGTGCTAAGGTGAGAGAATCCGAGGGAGGCTCGGCCAACATCGCACGAGTAGTAATTTCTATCAGTTTGAACTTCTCACGAATACGATCCCGTTCTAGCTTTATACGATGAAGTTTAGCTTGGGTTTGGTCCAGAGAAAAGCCCAGTGGTGCTACCTCCTTCCCAAGTTCTGTTAGATGGGCTTCGATCGGTCCAAGACTACTGGGTGAGGCCATCGAATCTTCTTTCTATATTAATTAGCCAAGATTGCTTGTATTTAGAGACAATAGTCAGAACGTTTAGTTTCCAGCGGTCATATTGACCAATGGTCAAATAACAGTCAAAATACAACAGTCTCATTTTAATTATACTCATGTTACCAAATGAAACATTTTTGTTGAGTATAAAAATAACACATAAAATTAGGAAACAATATTTATTTAAAATTTCGGGTCGTTACACATAAGGTATCTTCTAACCTTTAGCACCAATACTTCCTATTTGGATTAATAGTTTCTCCCAAAATTCCTTTGATTTACCTGTTGGAAACTTTAGGTTGCCCATTAGATGATAGGGAGTTGATGTTTTATGATGCACCACATACTTCTTTAGCAAAGTCTCCATTCTCTAATTTCAGAAGTGATTCCCCTGATCACTAATGATTTCTTTGGGAACTCAAAACCTAAAAAATATGTTAGCCCCAGCAAAATCACAAACAACTTTAGCTTCATCAGTCCTGGTGGCTTTTTCTTTGACCCATTTGGAAACATAATCAACTGTAAGAAAGATATAAGAATTTCCAAATGACA
This sequence comes from Viscum album, assembly GCA_963277665.1. Lineage (NCBI taxonomy): Eukaryota > Viridiplantae > Streptophyta > Magnoliopsida > Santalales > Viscaceae > Viscum > Viscum album. The sequence goes on along the minus strand of OY728123.1, from coordinate 2,065,341,214 downwards.
TCGGGAAAGGTCCCATAAAATCTATCCCCCAAACTTCAAAAATGTCACAAAAATTCTTTGGATTTTGAGGCATTTCTTGTCTCTTTGAAATATTTCTTGAAAACCGACATTTTTCAAATATTTTTCAAAATTTATGAGCATCTTTAAAAATGGTGGGCTAATAAATTCTAGATTCTAAAACCTTCCTTGCTGTTCTTTGAGGTCCAACATTGCCTCCACAAGCTAAAGTGTGACAAAAATAAAAGACATATTTAACTTCACTTTCAGGTAAACATCTTCTTATTTATTTATCATTGCAAATAATATAAATGAATGGATTATCCCAAATGTAATACCTAAATTCAGCTTTTAGTTTTTGAATTTGGTAGGAATTGAATTGAGATGGGACCTGAGATGTTATCAGAAAACTGACCATGTCAGTATACTAAGGCTCTTCTCCTTCAATCAAATACAACTGATCTCCTGGAATTTGATCATTCAGTGGGTCTCTTTCTGAAATTTCAATTTCAGCAGTGATTGTAAGTCTACATAAGAGACCAAACACTTGGTTCTCAGATCCCTTCATATCCTTGATTTCTATATTTAAATACTGCAATAGTATCATCTATCTCACTAACCTCATTTTAGCATCATATTTCTTCATCAAGTACCCCAGAGCTGTATGATCAGAAAACATAGTGATTTTAGTTTCAAGAAGATATGATCTAAATCTTTCTAAAGAAAAAATAACTACTAAGAACTATTTTTTTGTGGTTGGGTAATTGAATTGGGCCGCATCTAAGGTTTTTGAGGCATATTAAATGACTTGTGGTCTTCCCTCAATTTTATAAGAAAGGACTTCTCCAACTTCTTGGTTGGTGGCATCACAAAGTAGCTTAAATGGTTCTTCCCAATCTGGTGGTTGTATCACAGGTGGTGAAATCAATCTCTTATTCAACTCATAAAAGGATTCCCTACATGCACCATTGAAATAAACATCAACATCTTTCAAAATTAATCTAGAGGGATGGAGATAAATCTTACTGAAATCTTTGATAAACCTCTTGTATAATCCTGCATGTCCTAAAAATGATCTGACATGTTTCATTCAATTAGGGTAAGGAAATGAATTTATCACTTCAATTTTTGATTTATCCAATTCAATTCCATTTTGGTAAATGACATGACCAAGTAAAATTTCTATTTTAACCATGAAATGACACTCTTAAAAATTTAAAACAAGATTTTTTTCAATGCCGGTTTTCAAAAAAGTTTCTAATTTTTTCAAACAATTATCAAAATAATCTCCAAAAACTGTGAAATTGTTTAAGAAAACTTTCAAGAAATTTTTAATGTTGCACCTATAAAATGTACCTGTAGAATTAAATAATGCAAATGGAATTGTTTATATAGAAATTTACCAAAGAGACATGCAAATTCCATCTTCTCTTGATCCCCGGGAGCAATGGGTACCTAGAAGTAACCTGAAAATCAATCCAAAAAGAAATAATGAGTTCTCCATACCAATCTCTCTAAAATATGGTCAATGAAGGGTATGGGGAAATGATCTTTCTGACTGACATGGTTCAATTTCCTAAAATCAATGAATATTATCCATACGTTTTGAATTGTTATAGGTATTAACTCATTCTTTTCATTCCTTACATTAGTCAGTCCAGTTTTTTTAGGAATGATATGAATAGGGCTAACCCACTATGAATCTGAAATGGGATAGATGGTCCTAGATTCCAATAGCTTCTCAATATCTTCACAACCTCCATCAAGGTGGGATTCTTCTTCCTTTGGGGCTGTCTAATAGGTTTATAATCTCCCTCAAGAAAAATTATATGTGAGAATATTTTTGGGTTTATTCCAGGGATATCACCTAATATCCACCCTATTACCTAGACATTTTCTCTCAAAAGCTCAATAAAATAATTTTTTGGGGGTTTTAGATATATTATTTGGAATTATCACTAGTAATTGATCTCCTTCCATAAGGTACAAATATTTCAAATCATTGGGGAGTGGTTTTAATTCAAGTTCAGGGGATTCTCATGGGATGAAATTAAGATGGCATTCCCCACTTTCAAAGGGTGGACCTCTTGCACACAATAAATAATATAATATTCCTCATAAATCAAAAAATAATCAAAGAAATCAGATTTTACCTCTTCTTCCCACATAAAATTAGAATCTCCAGTGTTTCGGGCATTCACATGTTCATTAATGTAAAAATTATCTCTTAAGTCTAAGAATTCATTGCACATACCTGGTTCTTTAATGGGTTCAATACTAACTTCATGGGAGAGTGAGAAGAGGGAGTGGTCATCTGATGGGTACCTCATGGATTCAAAAATGATGATATGGATAGTGCTATCTCCAAATTCCATGGTGAGTGTACCTTCATGCACATTGATGATGGTTTTATCTATCTTTAAGAAAGGTCTCCCCAAAATGATCAGTGAGTGTGACAGGATCTTATCTTCTTCTATATATATTACATAGAAGTCAGTTGGGAATAAGATATCTTTGACTTTCACCAGGACATCCTCTAGAACTCCAACTGGGAAAACTGTGGATCTATTTGCAGGATAGACCACCACTCTTGTGGGTTTTAACTCTCCCATCTACAAAAAATTGTATAGAGAGTGAGGAAATACATCAATTAAATCACCTCGATCACACAAATAATTATAGAAATTTAATGAACCAATGGTGCATGGAATGGAAAACGTCCTTATATCTTGAAATTTGGTTTGAATATGTTGTTTGATAAGGGCTAAGAAACTTCTCCCCAAGTTGATTCTTTCATTCCCATGAAGTCTTCTCTTTTTGGTGCAGAGATCTTTCAAAAATTTTGAATACCATGGAATTTTTTTAATAGCTTCAAGTAGAAGGATATTGATTTCCACTTTCTGAAAAGTGTCTATAATTTTTTTTTGAAGTGTTTTTCATGCAATTTCTTTGATTCGGTCATCCTTGTTAGAAATGGTGGGGGTAAGTCTTTCTTCTCCATTTGTTTCATTTGAATTGGAGTTTCTTATCTCTTATTCTGTGGCCTATCCTTCTCCTCCTCCTCTTCCTTTTCTTCTTATTGGTGTATTTTCACTAGATTTTCTGAATTTTTAACATCATTATCTTTCAGAATAAGAGGTATTGTTTCAGGTTCAAGGTTGGATGGAGGTTGGATTTCATTTTCACTTCTTGTTATGATTTCACTGACACTCTCTTTAGGATTTGGCACTATTTGGGGTGGAATCTTCCCTAGATTCTTGGACACGATTTCAACAAGACTTCCCACCATGTCTTACAGCTTATCAACCTTATCTACTAGGACCTCATACTTGGATTGTAGCTATTCTACAGAAGGTTGTGTGCTGGTGGATGGTTGTTTATATGTCTTTTTTTTGGAATGCTAGTGGATTAAAGGATTGTTATTGTTATAAGGTATGTTTATAGGATTGTTGGAATGGATGGGGTTCTGGTATTTCTTCTGCTGGTAAAAAGGTTTAATAGGGTGTTGGTTAGGATTAAATGATCCCATATAGTTTTGTTGGTTCCCATATCCTTGTTGGTATTGGGGTTGATGTAGTTGATTTTATTGGAATTGTCTTGGTTGAAAGGCTGCAGCGCATTATTCTGTCCCTGGTATCTCAGAGCATTGGTCAGTATAATGAGTGGAAGAATAACCTAAACCACATACCTGAGATAAAGCGTGTTGTCCATTTTCTTGAGTTAAATCCATTTAACGGACTAACCTTACAAGGTCATCAACATGGATTTTAATCAATGTAGATGAATCAAATGTTTTTAGCTCATGTATCCCCCTTATTCCCATTCCTGTTATTCCAAATTTTTTGTTAGTTTTGAGTAATATTCTCAATTAGTACATTGATATCTGTAGGTGACTTGTCAATTAGGGATCCCCTAGATGAGGCATCTAGAATAATTTGATCATTATCCAGAGCTATGTGGTATAAGAACACAAAGAATGGGTGTTCTTCCATTTCTTGATGTGGGCAGCTAGAACATAGCTTCTTGAAATGCTCCTAGTACTCATAGAGGGTTTTTCCAGTTGATTTTCATGTGATGTAAATCTCCATATTGATGGCAGTGTTCCTCAATGTGGAAAAGAATATTTGAATGAAACTTCTATTTAGGTCTTACCAATCACTGATCTCTCCTGGATGTATATTGTACAACCATTATTTAGTTGATCCTTCGAGTGAGAAGCAGAATGCCCTCCACTAAAATTGGTCTTCGGATGCTCCTCTGGGCCTGAAACTTGAGCAAGTGTATCTGAATTCTTGCATGTGCCGATTTGAATCTTCTCCTGAATGACCATTAAACTTTGGAAGCAAAATAATCATATTGACACGTAATTCAAAGTCATTTGGTTCAGTGGGTGCAATGAGTTGGTTATTTTGAATGGAAAATTGAGGTGCGCATAGATCACATAGGTTTGGGTCTAGATTTCTAGCCAAGATTTCAGGTTTAGAGTGAATACTAAGAGTTTCAATTGAATATAAGAGAACTATTTCTTCAAATATTTCAGTTGGGTTTATTTTTCTTAGCTGTTTTAGTGTTCTTTCAATTTCTAGATCAAATTAAATTAATGGTTCTTTTGAGTTTCGGGTCATTCAATTTTGAAAATATCTTTTTTTGTTGCACTGCCTCCCTGGAAATGACGTTAAGTTTGAGACACGCCTTTAATAGGGTGTGGAAAAACAATTTTTATATTTTATAAGTATAGTCTAGTGATTAACCCTAGTAATTCTTCTGAAGAGGAGTGCACACAAAATGGTTTGTCACTTTAAAGCAAGGGTAAAAATGGTGTATTTTTAGAATAAATTAATAAGAAAATGATTGAGAGGAAATTTGAAATTCAAAGGATTAAAAACTATGATATTAAAAGGGTTATTAGGCCAGGGAAGGTTTCCCAATTATAATTCTATCCTTGTTCAATGTAATTTAAACCTCTTCTTCTGAGTTGATTAAAGCGAGTTTCCACAATCGTTTCCTCTCACTTCCTTGGTGAAATTAGGATGGTGAGAGAAAACCTTACCAAGATCTCGGTTTGGTCAACTCTCCTTCCATGTGAAAAATAGTTGTATTGAATGTCCTCAATTGACATTGGAAATACCCGATCAGGTCTTGTTTATCCTAAAAAATCAAGAACATTCACTACCCCTTTTACACATACTGACGATCGTCATGTACTTCACTACTAATCCCTAGTCCATTACATTGTATATAAACTAGAAATTAGTGGAGGGAGATAATGATTATTTTACCAAGGGAAAAAATCAATAACAGAATTAAAATTCAAGAAAGATCGCACTTAATAATAAAATCCTCTATATGAAATTGAAAACAACTTTTAAGAAGAAAGAAATTTCATTCAATTACGTCCAAGAACTCAAGCATTAGAAAATAGAAAACCAACCCTTCCCCAATCACTCAAAATGTTTATCGCACCATGGTAAGGTTAATCGAGATTAATGGGGAAGAAGAAGGCATTACAAAACTATGGAAATGAAAAGAAATAAAAGAGAAAGCCGAAAAGTTCTCCTCCTTGGTGTCCTCAAAGGAATGAGATGGAAAATAAGATTCTTTGAGAGGTAGGACCTCCCCTCCTTTTATAGATAGAATATATCCCTCAAAAGTTGACACATTGTAGCCCCATTAAATTACATTTTCACACGTTTCACCCTTCTTGAATGTTTTTTATAATTATCTTGGACGTTTCCCCTCAAAATCTCAGCATATTTGTTCAAGTATTGTGAGAGTTATTCCCATTTTACTCTCACAATTTATTATATCCAGTCAGACTCTTCAAATCGAAAACCTCCAGATTAGAACACTTTAATGACCATTAAAACATCCAATTCACACGAACATGCCTTCATGAAAGATCTTCCAACACTCCTTTCACGTCTAGCCAAATAATATCACAAAAATTGGACCCACCATGAATGAGTTATGTACCCCACACCAAAACATAGTAGATCTATAAACAGTTTTCATGATCCCACTTGTGAGCTTATTTTGAGCTTCCATATAGTTGATTAAGCTTTTGGTAAAGAAGGATAAAATGAATCCCTTGATGTTTAAAATCTTATTAAAAGAAGTTTGCAATTTCAGTTAGTGTATAAAATGTAATGACCAAAAAACAAAAATGATTTAAAACAGTTAAAAATATGAAATGGTCCATTTTTAATATTAAGCTCAAAATATAACCAATATCATAAAAATGTAGCAATTTATATTAAAGTAACACTTTTTTGTGTTTAAAAAAATTAAATTCAATGTAAATTTAATTGAAAATATGTTCTCTATCAATGTTATTTAGAGTTTAAGGAAGGGTTCAAAAGCATTTGAGGCTTTTTTAGAGTCTAGAGTTTCGAATTTTGGAGAAAATACTATGATTCTCATAGTTGGATTTCGATTAGTGGTTAATATGAATCTTAACCATGCAAGGGAGGCTGCATTGACATGAAAAAAACTGAATTTTTGTTGTAGTGGGGACCCACACGGGTGGTGCATAGTTTAGAAAACTATGCGCCTAACCGACACCCTTAGTGCGAATTAGGAAGAGACCCCACATGGCTGGAGAACTTTTTTTCTAAACCATGCAGGATAGTCATGTGAGGGGTGCCCTTGGACAATGAATGTAACATGGTTGGTGCACAGTTTGGACAAACATTCAGCCAAACCGCGCGACCTCTTAATGTAGGGTGAATTTATGATTTTTTTAAACATTCACCCTTTTTCCTCCTCCGCACACAACAACTCCCTTACCCCATTGGATCTCTCCCATGGAATCTTCCTATTCATTGAGCTATCTTCTGCAGATTTTGATTCCTTCTTCTTCAATTGCGTAGGATGCATAAAAATAAGAGATTCATTCTTATTCCTTTATTTCCTAAATTTTATTTCATCTTATGTGCTAATGTTTTGAAGGATAATATGAACTATTTTCATAGCATTTTTATTTTGATGATTTCTCCCATTCCAACCCGAATCAATGAACAATAATGAACGACGAGAGAACGACCAAGATAAGGTAGGCAGTTTAGTAATTTTTCAGAAAATCTGAGTCATTTTATAATATGTGTCTTCATTTCACATGTTAGAAATTCTGTGTGTTTCCTTAAATTTATATTTTCCTTATTATAAAATTTTAATCATTCTAAAATGTTCCTTTATACCAATAATTAAAGATATGGGATGAAACCTCTTGACTAGTGCCACGTCGTGAGGTGTGCTCATGAATTTCCCTTTTTATTATTAAATTTTTATATAGCTGCACCGCCTTCTAAGTGTTATTGATTTCCACATAATAAAATAAATCATAAAAATTAAATGGAAATGAGGGGCACAACCACTCTATGCAACTTCCATATGATTAAAGGCTATTCCCCTTAATTAATGGGCATGTTAAAATAATTGAGATTAATTCCTTATATTATGTTAAGGCATGACTAACCTTCATATATATATATATATATATATATAAACTTAAATTGTTGGAATGGGATCCCATCTTTTTGTAATGTGCAAGAATGGAAGTCCATAATGTTGTGATACTTAGGCAAGGTCTCCCATCTATTTGTGATACACAGGCATGATGCCCTTAATTAAATATGATGTATGGGAATGGAGAACCAAATGAAATGTGATATATGCGCATGGTGTCCCTAATTAAATATGATGAATAGACATGGGGATCCACATGATACATGATTCCTAGGCATGACGACCCATATGACACATAACACCCATGCATGGAATCTCTGATTAAATATGATGAAAAAGCATGGTAGACCATATGATACCTGATACCCGAGCATTAAATACCTCAACATTTTATGATATTCATACAACTATTCATGGACACCTTAGTTATGACTTGGGTTCAGGCTAGAAGTAGTATCCATATATATGGATATAAATGAAAATATGTATATAGACCATATATATGTATACATATGGTTACCAATTCAGAGATCATCCTGATTAGGCTAAAGAAGGTAGTGTTAGCCAGGTGTCCTCTAGGAACTAGAGACAACCCATTTACATTTTATATATTTTTTATTACATTATTATATATGTTCACGGTTCATTTTATATACAAAGACTTGATTTTACACAACACCATTGGTGGTGGCCTAATGAGTATATGTCACACCAAATTAAGGCTGCTGTTTGGTACCTAAACAGATCTAATGGATGCTAGTAAGTACAAAGGGAAGAATCTGGCTATGGATGCTTGATTTTTTACTTATAATGGAGTACAAGAGCAGAGGACTGATCTTAGGCTTCAATGCTAGTGGAGATAGTTTTTCCTTTTTTTATTTTTTATATGTCTGTATACGTATTTCCGTTTTTGGTATATCGTATAACATAAGCATTATTTTTTTCTTAATATTGATCCTCTTTATACCTGATTTTTTTATCTGGATGATTTATTGTTCCACTACTGTATATTTATTACTTCTTCCATTGTTTATCTTTATTTTATTCTTTTTTGATCCACTATAACTTGAGGGCATAATATCCCCACATACACACCCTATTCCCTCACTACTAGTTGGAAGCCTCTGGCATACAGGGAGGCGTACTTGAGGCCATGTGTCCAATCGGGTTCGGTTACTTATGAGTGAGCTAGGTCCGAGATGTCACAAAGTGGTATCAAAGATCATTTTTCATTTTTCTTTCAGTTTGGGTATTGGTAGGAGACTAGAGACATATCATAATTTGGTAATTAGACTTTTATTGAGAGTAGCTAACACCTATATCTTATCATGCATCATTATAGGCACTTGAAGATTCATATGTCATTCATTATTCTATTCCATATGGGTATATCTCATTGGTTGAATTACATGTATTGCTTGTGATTGTTGTGAGTGCCTTGAATGTTATATATGAAAATGTGATAATGTTTCTTTAAGGGATAAAATATTTAGATTAATTAAAGTTTCTACATCAACATAAACTATTTTTTCCCATGTAGATTGATGATGGTACCTTAATTGGACAATTATTTCATGTTTGAGCCATGGACCACTGGTTCCATGGGTTGAAATAGTAGTTGATTTGATTGCATGAATTACAATTGTAATTTATGAAGCATGTGATCCTATAAATTAGGAATGGTAATTAATTTAATCAAATCATTTTACACAACCTACTACATTCTGATTCTAGATATAAGGGCCAGGTCACAGTTATAAGGTGTGCCAATTGCAATTTATAAAGAGTACAAACCTTTATAAATTTGGAATAGTGACTCGTCTAACTAGATCACGATGTCTACATACATATAAATTAGTATGAACATAAGTGAATTTATAATCTTAAATGAAATGGTTACCATTAAATTGGGATTCTAATTTAAAAGTAAATGGTGTTTTCCTCTATACCTTTCCATTGAAACTCCATATATTGGAACCTCTACTGTACAATGCAAGACCTTGACCCTGACCCAACCTTAGTATTGGGAAGTATGGATAGTCTCTTATGATTTATTGTGATCTTCATTCACACCAAGAACTAGATTTAAGAGTAGGAAGAGAGGTGTGACTCGTTTATTGGAAGGTTATTTACTTGTCCTTTCCTATTAGCTTGATCCTACATATTGTTGAATATTGTATGAAGCATGATATTGGAAATTATAGGAATATGCTGCCACAACATCCTCAAGGTGTGCGCCGAGAAGGTGGTGATGGTCATGCTCCAGAGGTGGTGGTCCTTGAGCCATCAAAATTACTTCTAGTAGTGCCACTTGAGGCACCACCTGTAGCTTCTGAACTGGGTTCTAACACTCAATTACTAGAGAGCCTTGTATGGTGTATGCAGTTTGTTTAAGGAGATCTACATCCTACACCTACTATGTTGGAGTTGATGTGAGAATTTTAGTAGTAGTATATGTCTACCTTCTTGGAGGATGGTGTCACCTAGACTTATGGGTCATGGCTAGAGGCTATACTATCGATCTTCAAGCATCTGGAGATGCCTCCAAAGAGGAGGTTCAAGCTTGTGACCCACATGATTCATGAGTCCTCCAAGCATTGTGGGATGTTATTACCCTAGTTAGTTTTCATCAGGGTATGGTTTGGGTGGACTTCCTAACAACCTTCTATGATTAATTTTTCCCTTATACATTGAGAGTGTACCATACTAGGGAGTTTATATATCTATAGCAGGGTGCTATTTATATGATGGAATATTTGGATCATTTCAAAAAACTTCAGTGATTCACACCGACAATCATAGGTGAATAGTTGATGAAAATGAGAGGTTTTGAGTATGGGATTGTATATTCCATATGATCACGGGTGAATGTCTTTCAGTTGACCCTTGTTTCTAAGATATTGATTTGGCCCCTCATCATTGAGCAGGACCTGAGGGAAGATGAAAGTGTGGGTCATGTCAGTTTTATTCCAAGAATGGGAGGTATTCTTTGAGAAATAGGAAGCCTCACATTGAGTCTTCATGTGTGGGTAGCAGAGGCTAGATGACACCTACTAATAGTTACATAGTGTGTCTCCAGTGTGGAAATCTAGGGCATTAGAAGCCCCAGTGTCTCAAAATTCCTTTTAAGTGTTATGGTTACTATATTTTGGAGAATATTTAGTGGATTTTTATGACCTTCCCATATGTTTCTAGTGGGATGAGATCCATATCATCACTGCCTTAATGAATAGGTTCAGTAGCACCTCGACAGACAAGTAACTATAATACTATCGGTTGTTTAGGATAAGGAGGTGGTTATGGAAAAGGTAGCCAGGATCTAGAAATTCTGTGCAAGCAGAGTGGACCTGCTTAGAGTATCCAGGTTGTATCTCAGGGTGATGGATTTATCCATATTTATGTAGTGAGACCAACTATATTTAGAGGTTTTATTCTAGTATCCTCCAATTTAGTGTTTGCCTTATTTGATATAGGTGCTTCACAATATTTCATATCTGCATTAATTATGGAAAGTTGGGATTAGAAGTAGAGTACTTATGTGGCATGTTGACTCTTGAAACACCGTTAATGGTTCTATTAGAGAGTATACGCCAATGAAAGGGTCTCCCCTTGAGATGGATGGATACCAATTCTTATGAGACCTCTTTTTCCTAAATATGATGGGTTTCAACGTTATACATAGAATGGACTGGTTAGTGTTGTGTCATGCCCACATTGAAAATTATCATTAGAGGATTTCATTCACATCACCTGATGGTAGTACCTATATTCATAAGATAGAATGATATATTAAGGTGAGTCAAGATAGACCCAAGTATCATGGGTTGGGAGGAGTTACATCTTAGATGGATAGTCTCTTTATAGGTGATTGGGGAACATGATGTATAGAATGCCCTCCTATTGTGGATCATTTTAGGGATGTATCCCCCAATTAATTTTCTAGTTTACCCCTTACAAGAGAGGTGGAGCTCACCATAGAGATAGTTCCAGGAGCATCACAGTGTCCATACCACCTAATTTGATGGAACCTATGAAGATTTATGAGTTTAATAAGTAGCCAAAGGATTTGGAAGCTAAGGGTTTCATATGACCTAGTACTTCATAGTGGTGTTCACCTATCCTTTTCCCAAAAAGGTATATGGTATCCTCATATTGTGAATGGACTAAGAGAAATTTAACCAGCTTATGGTAAAAGGACGATATCCATTTATATATATAGAAGACCTCTTCGACCAGAATCTAGGAGTGACCGTTTTCTCCAAGATTGACTTGATGTTGGGATACCATCAGGTGCATGTCAGACCATCATACATATAATGTATATCTTTTCATAGTATATATGAACCCTACAAGTATTTGGTTATGTTATTATATATCAAGAATGTGTCCACCGTCTTTATGAATAAAATGAATCAGGTTTTCCACCCATATCTAGATTCATTTATGGCAGTATTCATGGATGATATCTTGGTATATTCTTGTACACAAAATGACATTTACAAACATCTTGATATAGTTTTGAATACACTAAAAGGGCACCGGTTATATTCTAAGATCAATAATGACACTTTTTGATCAAAAAGTTATACTTCCTAGGTCACATCATCTCAGAGGTAGGAGTATCTATTGACCCAATGAAATTGAGAGTTGTAGTTTCTTGGGAGCGGACCAATAATGTACTTGACATACATAGTTTCTTAGGGATTATTAGATTCTATAATAATTTTATTCAGGACGTCTCACACCTATTAGTACCTATCATGGGATTTAATAAGATGGGTGTGAATATATTATGTCCTGAAATCTATGTGGAATATTTATAGGAGTTGAAAGTAAGGTTGACTTCAGCACCGATCCTGATTCTTTTAGATTTGGAAAGAAGCTATATAGTTTATTATGATGCATCAGAAATCGAGCTGGGATCCATTCCGATATAGGGAGATTGATTCATGGAGTACATGTCTTAGAAGATAAGGCCACATGATCATAATTACCTGAAACAAAACCTTGAGTCAGCAGCTATGGTTCATGCCTTATGTTGTTGGAGTCACTATCTTTTGGGAGAGCATTTTATGGTATTTATGGACTGCAAAAACCTAAAATACATCTTTACATATGAATTAATTTAGTCTCAGGAAGAAATGGTGGGTTTAATACCTATAGTTCTTAAAATTTGAGCTTGTGTATATGCCTGGGAAAGGAAATGTTGTTGTTGATCCACTGAGTCGGAAGACACAGACACATGTATTTTAGAAGGCCTGTAGTGAGTGGAATATGATGGACCTATTATCTAAGATGTACTTACAATTCCATGAGCATTACTGATAACTTATCATTACAGCCTTAATAGTAACATCTTCACTTTTGTATCAAGTAAATATGAGGTAGACATCATAACCTAAGGGACCAGTCCTCTGGGAGTGTGTTTTAGGTGAGGACCCACCACCTAGTTGGGTTCTTGATAAGGATGATATCTTGATCATCCATGGACATATCTAGGTTCTTATAGACATAAAAGAGGATTTAATATGAGAATATCATGCCTTTTTTTGGTTAATTCACCCTAGGATTACCAATATGTACTGACATGTACACCATCCATATTGGTGGCCAGACATGAAGAGAAAGATAACGGGTTTTATCACACGATGTTCCACCTATCAGCAGGTGAGGGTATAACATTAGTGACTTGTGGTGTTTTTCATCCATTTCCCATTACTTAGTGGAAATAGGATGATGTAGCCATGATCTTTGTGACATTTTTACCTAGGTAACCTTGAGGTAGTGACACAATATGGGTTTTCATTGACCAGCTGACCAAGGTTGCCCACTTTCGACCTATCATAGAGACATTTTCAGTAGATGAGATTGGGAGAATTTAAATTTAGGATATTTTATTTCTTTACAGTGTTCCTTATTCTATATTATAGGGTAGGGATTATCAGTTTATTTCATGTTTCTAGTAGGTTTTTATAAGGCTCTCATTATATAGGAGTGTCTGAGAACAACCTTCCACGCACATACCGATAGGCAATCCAAGTGTATGATTTAGATTATAGAGGACATGATCTGGGCACGTTTACTATATTTTGGGGGTTATTGGGAAAATCACATAGCCCTTTTTGAGTTTTCCTATAGTAACAACTTTTAGGAAACTATTCAGATGACTCCATATGAGGCCTTATATGGTAGTCCATACTATGCACCTTTGTGCTAGCTAGAGGTAGTGCTATTGGGACCACATCCCTTCAGGATAATTCAGAGTAGGTGAAATGTATATAGATTCATATAAATATAGCCCAATATAGGTATAAATCTTACACCGATGGTCATCTCCTACCTCTAGAGTTTGATGCGGGACATCGGGTCTTTCTATGAGTTTCTCCTAGATTGGTCATAGACAGATTCAGTGACAGGGTAAGCTGTCACTCCATTATGTCAGGACATTCTAGATCTTGGAGAGAGTTGGGATAAAAGCCTATTATTTATCCTCAACTAATATGTATCGGTCCATGCACTATGTTTTCCTTGTATCTCAGCTCCACCGTTTATTTTTAGAACCATATCATAATTTTGATTCTAAAGATGTTGATTTGGAATTTGATGCTTACTTTGAGGAGTATCCTATCATGATCATTGAACAGAGCATAAAGGCTCTCCGAGGTATCTTATTTCCTCTGGTACAGGTGCTATGGAAGTACAAACTTGTACAAGATGAGTCCTAGGAGAGAGTAACCGACCAACGTGCTCAATGACTATAACTTTTATTAGATGATCTTTTACCACCCTCTAAAGGATAACTCGAGGATGAGTCATTTTAAAGAGAAGAGATTGTAAGATCTTGTTTTTAAAAATTATTTATAGACCCCTTAATTTATGGTTTAGACTCTTTATTTATCCTTATGGGTGTTCTTAAGAGTTTTAGGAAGGGTTTAGGAGCATTTGGGTCTTGTTCGGAGTCCAGAATTCTGAATTTTGGAGAAACCAACATGATTTGAATGGTTGGAGAATGATTAGTGGTTAATGTGTGACTTAATAGTGTGGACCATATATAAGAGATAATAGTTTGATAAACTATGCAAGGGAGTCCATATGGCCATATGAAAAACTCTAGACCTGTTGTAGAGGTGACCCACATGTGATGCACACGTTTTGGAAACCTTGCACCTAGCCTTCACCCTTAGTTCCACTTAGGTAGTGACCCCACATGGCTGGAACATGATTTTTCCAAACCATGTGGGATTTCCATGTGAGGGGTTCCCTTGGATAGTGATTGTCACATTGTTGGCACACAAATTAGCCAACTATGCATACAAACCTTGTGACTTCTTAAATAAGGATGAATTTATAATTCTCCCTTACTTATTTTTAAACACAAACACTCATTTTCCTCCTCATCTATGTTTATCAGCTCCCTTACCTCATTGGATCTATCCCATGGCCTCTTCCTAGGCTTTGAGATATATTACTCAAACAGATTTTGATTCCTTCAGTGTCAGTTACATTGCATGCATATTGGTAAGAGATTCATCCCTCTTCATTTCTTTTCTCATTTTAAACCATATACTATGCTATTTTTGTGAGAGATAATATGCCCTATTTACAAGAAATTTATCTATTTTTCCAAATTTTCCTATTCCAGCCCAATTCAAATCACAACAAAGGAAGAGGAGAGCACCACCAAGATAAGGTTGGTAGTTTAGTACTTTTACTAAAAGTAGATTTGTTTTATAACATGCACAATCATGTGGTAAGATGGACATTCTGTGCATTGTCTTAAATATACATTTTCCATATTATAAATTATTAAACATGTTAGAATGGACCTATATACCCATAATTATTGATGGGGGTAATCCCTCTCAATTAGTTCCACCTCTTGAGGCATGATCATAAATTTATTCTTTGATTATTAAATGTTTTTATAGTCGCACCACCTTCTATGTGGTTTTGATTCCTACCTAATTAAATGGATCAAAGTAATTAAATATAAACGAGTGGTAAGACCAATCCATGTAACTTTTATTTGATTAATTGTTAAGGTATTTAATTAAAGGTATTATTAAATCAAATATGATTCATCCCTTGTCTTGTGTTAAAGCATGATTGGACTTTATATATATATATATATAAATGTAAATTATAGGTATGTTGTCCCATTTATTTGTAATGTACGGGAATGGTGTCCCTTGATTTTGTGACTCTTGGGCAAGGTGTCCCATCTATTTGTGATACATGTGCATGTAATCCCTAATTAAATATGATATATATGCATGATGTCCCAAATGAAATGTGATATATGGGCATGGAATCCCTGATTAAATTTGATGAATGAGAATAATTAACCACATGATACATGATACCCAAGTATGGAGACCCATATGATAAATGACACCCTAGTATGGTGTCCCAGATTAAATGTTATAAAACGAAAAGGTGATCCATATGATACATGATACCCATGCATGGCATCCCTCAAATTTATATGAGATTCATACTACTATTCATGGACACTTGAGTTATGTATTAGGTCAAGTATAGTAGTATTATCCATATATATGGATATAAAAATCACTACATACATAAAAATATATATTTATACATATTCTTACCTATTTAGAGATCGTCCGGTTTAGGTTGAAAAAGTTAGTGTCAACCTAGTGTCCTTTAGGAACCAAAGCTGTCCAGTTTACATTTTATATATTTTCTTACATTACTATACATGATCACTGATAATTTTATATGTATTGGATTTATTTTACTAGACACCATTGGTGGTGTCCTACTGAGTATATCTCACACCCTGTTCGGGCTAATGGTTGGTAGCTGAACAAATCTTGTGGATGTAGGTAAGGATAAAGGGAAGTGTCTAGTTGTGGATGCTTAATTTTATACTTAGTATAGAGTATAGAAGTAGAGGACCAAGCTTAGGCTTTTATTTCTAGTGAAGATCGTTTTTTCCTTTTTTTATTTTTTATAGCATGTTTTATATTCCTATAACCATATTTCCCCTTTTGGCATATCATATGAAATGAGCATCATTTATTTCTTGATATTGATCCTATTTCCACTTGTTTGTTTTATCTGGATGATTTATTGTTCTATTGCTTGATATTTATTACTGCTTCCATTATTTATTAATATTGTATTATGTTGTGCTATAATCTGACCTAAGGTAATTGTATCCCCATGAAAACAACCTAGGACCTTGCTACTAGTCGGTAGCCTTTTTCACACAGGGAAGTTCCCTTGAGGCCATATTGCTAACCGAGTTCAATTACTTATGAGTGAACTGGGTCCAGGATGTCACAACCATTCTCTCAAATTCACCTAATAAAAATTATATAGACATGGACACCCATATAATTCTTCAAAATGATTCATTTTAGTCTAAGCCTATTAACTATAGTTTTAGGAAAATTTAACCAAAGCGAGATTCTTTTCTAATGAACCACCAAAATCAAGCATGCATGCCGAGAGAATATTCTCAAGAATATAAATGGATCATTTAGTTTACCTATCCATCTGAGGGAGATATTATATGATTATTTTAAATTGGTTACCCATCACCACTTTCAAAGATTTCCAAAACCTGGATGTAAACCGAAGGTCTCTGTAAAAAACAACTGTAGAAGGAAATCCATGGAGCTACATGATCTCTCTAACATAAAGGTACCCAAGATATTCTAACTTCATCATCTCATAAATAGGAATGAAATGATCTGATTTTATAAGATGATAAATGATCATCCAAATTAAATCCTTCCCTCTAGGATTCCATGGTAAAATGATGATGAAGTACATAGATAAGTCATCCCACTTCCACTTGAAATGGGTAAATCTTATAATAAAACACTAGGTCTCAAGTGATCAACTTTAATCTTCTAGAAAGTAAGGCATCATGACATGAAGTCTAAAATCGAACACCTCATACCTGAACACCAATACCAAGGTCTCAAATCATGATACATATTAGCATTCCTAGGGTGTATGGACCAACTAGACCGATTTCCATTATCCATAAACTCCATCCCCATAGACATAAGAATTACCAATCTACCCTAGAAAAACAAATCACCAATAGGAAACTAAGAAAACTCACTTGAGGACACCCCACCATTAAATATTTTAATAAAACATTGGAAATCAGTGTCTGTTTGTTTTTTGAGATGCATTTTATCATAAAATTATGATTCAACCTTTATGGAATCTAAGAACACCTACCCGCCAACCTTTTACACCTCCAAGATAATCTAAGTAAAAAGAATAACCAGGGACCACTCCTCCACCAATTTCATCAGGTCTTGAGTTGGTAACTTCTTTCTCAATGCATCTAACAACAAATTACCTTTTCTAGGTGTATATTTAATATCAAAATTGAACGCCTAAAGTTACTCAAACCAACATCCCTATCACAAGTTTATATCCCTCTGAGTAAAAATATACTTCATGATATTATGATCTGAATATACCAAAAATCTCTCTCCCAAAGAGATAATGGCTCTACATTTTGTGAGCATACATCATGACTACCAACTCAAGGTCACGTGTATGATAGTTATTCTCATGAGGGAATAGTTACCAAAATCATCAGCCACCAACTATTTCCCTTACATGAAGACACACCCCAATCCCATACTTAAGGCATCATAATAAGCATCATAGCCCAAACCTAGTTCTAGAAGAATCTGAACTGTAGTTAAAGTCAACCTTAAATTAGATTCCTTTAACTACAGTTCAGATTCTTCTAGAACTATCAAAGACAGCATGTCCCATAAAATTCACTTCTTATATCCAAAATTCAAATTTAGAAATATTTCTTTACATACGATGTTTTTCAAGAGGCTAAGTATGATATAAAAATGATATATTTTCTCTTCATTTTACCTATAGTACACAAAATATCATCCAAAAAAATGAAAATGAATGAGTCTAAGAATTGATGAAATATCTAGTTCACAAATTCCATAAATACCACATGAGTGTTAATAAGAATGAATGACATAAATAGGAACTTGAAATTCCCATTCTAGATTATAAACACTGTCTTAGGTACATCATCTTCTCAGACTCTTAACTTATAGTACCCCAATCAAAATTTAATCTTAAAAAACCACTGAGTTCATTTAAGTTGATCAAAGTGCTAATTAATCCTTGGAAAGGGGAATTTTTATCAACAGTCACTTGATTAAGCTTTTGATAATCAAAACAAAGTTGAGGCATCCATTTACCTTTTTTTGAAGAGAACTAGAAAAGACCATGGTCACACACTATGATGAATAAATCCATTGGACTAAATATTCTCAAGATTAACTTTAATATTCTTTAGCTCTATGAGTCCCATATGATATGATGGAATAGAAATGGGCGTCATCCTATGGAGAAGCTTAATAGTGAAATCAACCTCTCTCTAGAGTGGTAACCCAAAAATATCATTAGAAAATACCTCAGGGTATAAAGTAACCACTTTAGAAAGTATAATTATTAAATAAAACTAAAATTATTTCAGGAAACATCTCTAAAAATAGGCATGATATCATTACATCATAAAGAAAAACTGAATGCTTTCCTTAATCTAGTATCCCACTCACCCTAAAATATGTGAGAGACTCTATCAGATGAAAGAAACTAAACTCAAGGACGACAATGATCGATCTGATCCTTAACAATGATCATATAATATATTAAAATAATAATTTCTAACATATCAAGATAAATAATTAATAAATCCAACACAACTTTTTAGTTTTAAATTTTCACCCAACACTTGAGACATTTTAAACTTTTTCCTTCCCCTTTCCCAATGGTGTAGAAAGATCCAACATGAATGGTACAAGATTTGATCATAATCCCAACATGTAAATAAAATTATATGAAATAAAAGAATAAGATGCACCTTTATCAAATAAATCTAGGACCATATAGGAAGAAATGAACACCTTACCCATCACAATAACTAACCCTACATCAGATTCCTCTTTTACGTACTCCGCTTCATAAGGACAACCAACCTTAGATTCTCACTAAGATTTATTTATTGTGTGAGAATTTATATTTAAATGAGAATTATATCCACCACCCTTGTATGAATATAAATGATTCTGATAGCTTTTGGTAAGTGTGGATCAAGCTCTACTACCTTTGGACACTCTTCCGCAAAACTCTTATGGTGAACAGATTTTCCATAATGATGGAATATCTAGGGTGATTCGCTATAGTCATGCTTCGTATGACAAGGTATCCTAAACTAATAGAAAACCACCAGATTTTATCCTAAATAATTCCTTAAAACTGGTTTAAATGTAAACATACACCCCTTATTACACTTCCTTTTTCTAGCCAAACAACACACATTGGCCACCTCTCATTACAAATGAAGATCCACATAAACCTAACTTCACTCCTAAGTCTTATCAACCATATCTACTTTATAAACCACCTATAAGAATTTCCTTAGGCACAATAGAATCAGAATCGACCAAATATTAGACATCAAACCCATCTCCAACCCTCGAGCTTTAAGTTATTCATTAAAAACAAGCTCAGGTGATAAGTGAATCAACTTAGTGAAATGAGTGGTATACTCTATAACTGAACACTCACATTATTCCAAGGTAAAACATTCACAATTATTTTCCAATCAAAAAATTTCAATATAAAACTATTGATTAAATATATTAATGAAATCATTCCAGGAAAGATCCTCATGTAACTTAGATTTCATGATGGAGTCCCAACATTTTCTTCCCATTCCTTCAAGAATATAATTGGAGAAAACTAGATTTGATTCCTTTGGAGTCTTGAAAAAGTGGAATATCCTCTCAATATAATAAATCCAATATTAAATTTCTTAGGGTCCATTATCACCATGGAATATTGGAGGATTCTTCTCAGTAAATCCCAAATCATGATCCACTATTCTTCCCTAGTTTCCGAAACCTGATTGACCAAGAGTATGGATTGTGTGGGTAAAAAATTCCACCAAAAAAGGGTCTAATAGAGTATTAGCCTATGAAACCTATATTTAAGAATACTCACCTAGATTTGGAAGAACTATTCTAGGATTAATTTTCTAATAAACATAAAAAATTCTAATTATCTTAAGAGAAAATCTCCAAACCAAAAGATGAAATGAAGAATCGACATTAAATCCTTTAAGTAATAAGAATTTAAATCAACCAAAAATTTAATTAATGAGAGGAAAAATATTATAAAATTTCATTTTCATCTATATAAATCCAAAAAAGGAATTTAATCCCAAATATTGTAGAAAATCCATGACCACCCATGGTAACTTGAGTTTAGACATGAAAGTGAGCTGGACAGACACCCTTTCGTAATTACTAACCAAGTTTCAACAGTTCCAACTTCTATCTACCATAAACTATGAACCAAAACTAGGTATTTTAATTAAAATTATAGATGTTTATTCCTATAATACCATTTTATAATGAACCAAACTAGGTTTATAAGACACATACTCAAGATTACCTTCCATAAGGTAAAGATCAACACAAAGACCAAAACATGTCTCATGAGTAAATAAAAAGAGATAAACAAATAGAGTACAATTCGAAAAATAAGTACTCATAAATGAGACATACATTAATAATAAAAAATAATAAACCTATAATATAAACTTAAAAAGAACAAAACCATATCTCTATATGACTATCTGTCACCACCAACCCAACTCAGTATAAAGATGAAATCAACAAAGAGAAGTCGACAAGCTACATGACACTCTTACTTTTATTCATTTTCTATAAATTCAGATCTTCATACACCTAATGAAATATATATGGTGTTATCCAAACTCCCAATAGGATTCCACCATGAATCTATACAAATTATATCACCATGAAACCATTATTTCTATATTTTAAACAAAATAAGTTCCATAAAGCTATTTACTTCAAAAACATTTTTTCATAAAACATCATTTAGTATTCCTTTAAAATAATATATAATAATATGAATATAAAAAAGGGTAATAATATAGATGGAAGTATTATAAACATCTATATATCAAAAGAAGAATATATGAGAAAAAAATTTGATTAATACCATTATGAAATAAACTAAGAAAAAGTTGGCATCTAGTCTATGGGAATAAGAAATTTGAAACATGAAGGAATAATAATCTAGGAATACCATGAATCATACCAATATGGAGTCCTAATATAGTCCATTTATATCAAAAATATTCCCATAGTGGTTCCACACTCACTAAGGTTTTCATATTTCTATAACCCCGCACACCCAAGGTTACTAATGTGATATGTTTTCCCAAATATTTAATTAAATCATGCTCACAATTATATAAATATTTTACATAAGAAATGAATCATTACTTCCATAATTGAAAATCCATTTTAGAAAAAAAAAATAATCTAATAGTAATTTTACTAAACTGATGATGTGAATAAAAATAATTTTAAATAAAAACCCCTTTCAAAATCATTTCCCTAGCTAAAAAAGGTACAAGTGTGTAAAGTAGGCCACATATATTTCAAATCAAAAAATTTCATAAACCAAACCAAATTAATTTAGAAGAAAATTGATAAATTAAAATGACATAACCATTTTATAGAGACATATTCCTCTTCAATGTCGGAAAATTAGTCGCCTTTGAAAAAGTGTCTGGATTCGAGGAGATCCAGTCCTCACAAGACTAGATCCATAAGAAACATCATTGATTCGCCATAAAACCATCTAGATCTGGAAATCGCAACCCAATTGTGTTCCAATGGATCAAGGGGAAAATAGATCATGGATTAATCTATAGATAAGAGGAGACAATGAGATGAAAACCAAACATACCATGAATATCCACACAAAATGACTTAGAATAAACAAATAACCAATAAAACAACCATCAAGAGTGTTGGTGAGAGGATAGTTTGAGCTAATGAGGGATTTTGAGGAGATTAGACAAAAAATAACATATTAATTAGGATAATTTTCCAATTTTAAGAAACCCATATGGGTTTCATGGATAAGATGCATAGAGAGACAAACCATGCACCAACTGTGTGGTAGATTATTTCCTTTGAAAAACCATGGTGCATGGTTACATGGGAAAGGTTGTGCACAACCAATGTGAAAAACTTTTACCCAAACCCATTCATCCACATGGGTTTTATAACAACTATAATGGTTAAAAAATCATACTTGAATCATTTAATATACCTCTGTATCCAATAGTTCCATTTCTCATGGTTACCACATGGTTTGAGAAACCATGCACCTATTAAATTTTCTCCAAAAAAAAAATCTTTTACCCATGAATTACTAAATATTTTAAAACCTAAAAAGATAAAAACCAAGATGAAAATAAAACATATACGTGACTTGGAGGGGGTAAAAATTAAGTTTAACACCCTTAGAAAAGGGGATACTTAAAAGACTAAATTTTATTATCCATTTTAATAAGGTGATGCTTACTTTTAAATATCCTAAATGATTAATACTGTATATCTAATCAAGCATTTTCTTAGAGTAGTTTCTATATGGTTGACCTCCTGGAAATTTTCCCAGGGTGTGTGTTAGTGAGGGAAAAAACATTGAAAGAACATGCGTTGGCCCCTGGGGTTAGTCATTAGTTTCATAAGTGACCCCAAGGGTAATAACTTCTAGTGTGCTGGGAAGGTATCCCAGGTATTATAGGAGACCCATGGGGTCTATTGACTTTCTTCATGTCATGAGATGTTTGTAACCTGATTAATGGTATCAAATCCAATTCCCAACTAGAAGTGTAATGTAACTGCTTGGGTTTCAAGTGTGGGGTTCACAATGAGGAGATCATGATTTAAATGATAGGAGAGTGTAACACTCTTGAAAAAATTGATACTTAAAATACTAAATTTTACTACCCATTTTAACAAGGTTCATGTTTCTTTTCAAGATCCTAATTGATTAAAACTCCATAGTTAAGAGATCCTTGGATTGGAGTAGTATAAGGATGAGTGACCGCATGAGAATTTTCCTATGGTGTGTGTGTGAGTGAGGAAAAAGTACACTAAATGAACATGTGTTGGACTATAGAGATAGTACTTAGTTTGATAAGTGACCATGGTGATTAATATCCTTTGGAATGTTGGTAAAGAAACCATGGTATTACAGGACACCCATGAGGTCAGATGATTTGGTTCATGGACCGAGATGGTTGGGTCCTGAAAATGGATCCCAACTTCATCATAAATCATAGTCATGTTTACCATATCAAAAAATTCAAATAAAATTTTATTTTTTTAAACCATACAAATAATTATTTAAAACCAATTCCATTAACAAAACCAAGGTAGAAATCCATTTTCATAAAACATAACCAAAACCCTTGTATTTCACAAGTCATTCCTTTAAACCATTTCAAAATAAATTTTCAATATGGATCCATAAACCATGTTTTCCAACCATTAAGAAACCAATTTAGAAGATAAAGTAATAATGGTTCGTAAAATAAATACAATTCATGAAACCACCTACTTTGAAACACCTAGAATATCAACACTCACAAAACTAAAAGCCAAGATGAACCAAGGATCCTAGTAATTGAGGAAGGATCATAAACCAATAATTCCCAATCAGGAATTTTCAAATTCTCACATTCTATAATAAAGGAATCCAAAGGAATTATTTACCACCACAATTCCCAAACAACACACCAATGGGATTGGATATCCAAAAAAGAATATTCAATTCCATGATGAATCTGAAAGGAATACAATTATACACTAAGATCTAACAAAATACCATAATTTTCATTGCTGATCCATTGGGAGAAACAAGATGGATATAAAGAATAAGGAGATCCAAGATCAAAATGAATAAGAAATTATTAAGAAAGGACCATGATTTTTATCGACACTTCATATTGACAAGAAATTGAGTTGTGAGAGACAAAAGTGTCCTAAGAGAGTCTCCAAGTTTAAATGTATAAATTTAGGTTTTAGGGAGGAGTTTTAAGTAATTATATAGGGGTTTAAATTTCATAAAAAGATGATAACACCCTTACTTAGCTAGTTCATATTGGAGCCACCGACCGACTGGTGGCTTGTGTAGAAATGTAGTATCCCGGAGCTATCATAAGGGCTAGTTAGTGGCAATAGAAATTTATTATAACCACTACCATGCAACCCAATTGGTTGGTGGAACTCACCGTCTAGCTGGTATAACACCTACATCTCTACTCGCTGTAGTTTCTGGTCTACACCCCCACTGACTCCTCAATATACACCATTGTCCCCTTTTATAAACTAAAATTACCAGAAACAAGTAGGAATCATAAAAAATAAGAATAAAACTAAACATGAATAAGTTAGTACCTTAAAACATTGGTGGTATGTTATAAAATTAGTCTATATTGAACATGCATTTTAATTTTAGTTATTGAGAATATTTTCAATGAAAATCATGCATACAAATCCTCGCATGAGGAATATTATTTCATTCTATATTACAAGTGTAATGATCTCATGATTTGGTTATGAATTATTAATATATGGTTATCAATGAAGGATTTGATTCATCATGATATACATGAAGAACATCTATTTATGGAGTGATTTAAGATCCTTAATATGAATATTTGAGATCATTTTTAATTAAATAATGTTTTTAGGAATGGTTGTGAATCAGATTAACAAAAAATATTGTAGAATAATGATGAACTGAAGATTTTTGGAACTCTCTTTTGACATGTGGAGTGGTCCTATGATACCCATGGATTAATCATGTGATAATTCAATTAATTATTATTTAATATAGATATCACATTAGGAATTATGAAAATAAATGTTGAAAATAGATAATTACCAACGAGCAAGTGTATTAAGAGTAATCACAATTAAAATTCAAGGAATATTTGATGCTAAAATAAAATAACTGGACACCTGTTGATGTAGAGAAATTACCTTATTACAATTATTCACTGACCTTTGATCCCTTTTGGATTTAAACCTCAATTACATATAAAATTGGATCATTCCATGAAGTGATAGTGTGATAAAACTTTGTTTGACCAATGAACCATTTGATGGGTTTCTAAGTATTGAATAATAATTATTTAACACAATGGAAGTCATTAGAAACCACAAAACCAAGATCACCAAGAGATAAAGAACTGAAACCATGTATAAAAAAATAAATAACATGTACCTTGAAAAAATTATAACCTTATCTGCTGACTTCAATCATATGCTTTATAAAGATCCCTAAGAAGAAACCATCAAGTTCCTTCCTCTATGGTGTATCCATAGGATGATTTGAATCACCAAATTCTTGGGTAGGATTTTCTACAACTCTCATGCTATGATAGTACCTATAAATGAAAAATGGATAAGAAGGAAGATAATTCTAGAGAGAGATATAATTAGTATAAGGAAATAATAATCTCATACCAATTTCCATATTAATGGATACTACCTCCTTATATATCCCTTGAGGATACTCCTAGATTATTCATGAATTTACTCATATGTTATAAAATAAATGAGAAATGAATGTAGTTACAAACCCTTTATAATCCATTATTTATTCAAGCCCCCTAAATTTTCCATCATATGAAACATTACAATTGAAGATATCCAACATGGAAGATTCATGGATGTTAACAATTAATGTTCGACTACTATTCTGAATTATAAAATGTATTGTTAATAATTGAATATGATTTAACCCACATTATGATATTACTATATCATATATGGTAGGGGAATGTTATTTCTATATCATGTCTTATGACATACCCTAACCAATGGCATGTGATATGCCTTGAATTTCATGCATATCATACTCTACGATGTGATCATATTACACATTTTGATATTACCAAAACCATCTTAGTTTACATTATCTTTAGGGAATGTCTCTATTAATATCCAACTTTCATTAAAGCCTCATAGAATTTTGTGTTATTTCACTTTATATTATATCACATACAAAAATTAGAGAAACCATGACTAAAATTATTTTTGGGAATTTTCAAAAGACTTTTTGAATACCATAATTAATTCACCATGTAACACATCATATAGAATACTTTATGAATTTATATCTAAAACTCCTTTTGGTTTCAATGAGATTTTACCCAAGTGGTACAAGCTCATGCTTGGCATTCAAAAGACCCATGATCAAATCCAGGCAAGGATGAAATTCTGGGCTACTATAGCAGTACTGTAGTAGGGTACTTTAACAGTACTGTAGCAGTGGCAGAACTGTAGCAGCGACGGTACTGTAGCGGTGTTGGAACTGTAGCAGAAATGTAGCGATGGAGGTACTATAGTAAGTGTTGTAGCAGCGTGGTTACTATAGCAGTATTTTTCACCGAGGGGTCCTTTGGGCCAAAAAATGGGCTTTTGAGCATTGTATTCAGGCCACTTGGCCTTGGGCCTTTGGGATTTGTAATGGGTATCCCTCTACCTGGATATAAAAGAGGTCTTTTATTTAATAACAAATTGAGGCTTCAACCCTAACCTTTTAAAAAAAATATAAAATTCCTTTTGGATAAACATTAAAAAACCTTTAAGTGAATCTCTTCAAGTTTTATAAAAATCAATCTTCATTCAGTCAATCACAATGTATATCCCCATGATATTTTGTACCATTGAAAATAATTATGAATCCTAAAATTCATAAATAAAAGAAAAGATAAAACTCTATAAAATCATCAATACTACTCAAATTGTAAAGGGACCCACCATGATCTCCATCAAACACATGCATCTTTACACTCGTGTCCACTGGTTGTATCATATATAAGTAATAATAATAATATAACCAATTTTTCAAAAAATTAAAGTAACTATGGGACACAAAGTATGTCAATCCTATGTATCCTACTCATACATTTTTATTTCTATAAGTATTGAATTACCATGTCAATGAATACATCATATGTCTTTAATTTAAGTGAATTTGCAAGGACATGATCAACACCATACCCAACCACCCCTGATAGCTAAGCCTCAAAGATTACATAAGATATGTACCAAAGTATGAACATTTTCATGATATCTATATTTAAAACATAAATTATGGGGATTCAATATAAAATATATATCCCTAGTATACCAAATACATAGTGTATGGTATTCCATGTGGTATTCATAGTGGTTCAACCAATATACAAAACTCCTTTTGTGCCTCGTGAGTATATTCTATATCTTTATTCGAAACCCTACTCACACTAGCCTTAACATTTTTTCTAACCAATAATACTCTATAATGAAAATTGGTTAAGGGTAACTCAAATTCATACTTTCAGATGTTAATTATCATTTCACTTCATACAATATATACTTTAAACATGAAATAATAATAAATTGAAGACTGTCTTTTTTATGACATGATATATTTTATAATCTTAAACTCTTTTAAAAATAGTTATCAAAACCATACATTGGAATATAATAAACCATAAGATAGAGATTATATTTTCTATAATTGTAGGTTTTTGTTAAAATCATTACATAAATATGTAATTCAGGCTACATATCTATGTGACCATGTGATAAAATGATAGAACATATAATTAATTATCTTAAAATTAAATTATTTTTCTCCAACATCTTTATAAATTTTAGGGAAATCAATACATTTTAAGAACTTCAAGTGAATGAAGACGAGAATTATGAAATAGATTTATATCTTTATTTTCAATTATTTTATAAATTTATTGAATTATTTGTAAAAAACATACACTGAATGTGTAGTTTTCACATTTCCAAGCAAGTTATGGAAGACTGAAATAAAATATGGGAAGGAGATTAATTTTTGAAAGTTTAACTAGGCTTGGTTATAATATTAAAATCAAGAAATTTCTAATTGAAAGATGATATGCGATGAACTATTTTTCCTATCGAAGTAAAATGATTTGAAAGATGAATCTTTCAAGAGGATGAACTTTTGGAACTTTAATGCATTTTCCATAAAGTATGGATGCATGAAGGATCTAAGAAAAAGTTCTGGAAGCAAAGAGATGAGTTATTTTCAAAACATATTAATTTTTTTTCGATGTTATCAAATATGAACACAATTAATATGTATGATTCACATATACTTACATAGGATTCATATTCAAGAAATTAAAAAAGGTCCATAAGTAAAGGGGATAACTTCTTACAGGTGAAAAATAAATTTAGAAAAAGGACCTCCATGCATAAAATAAAATTGTTCAATATGTAAAATTATTTCTAAATTAGTGATAAGAATTTATAAAAGTGATGAAATTTATAAAATTCACTACCACATACATAAAATTCATCAACCAACATGCATAAAAGTAACTTGAGAATTCTGTTGAATATGTAATGTTAACATGAAAATATGTAAGGTTCATTCTACTAAGGTATTGAGATTAATAAATGTAAATTAATTTTTTACATGGGAGAAATGTATATATGAAAAGTTATTACTATTCCCCCTATTATACTTAATATTAAATCGGTCCATGATTAAAGGTCACACCTTTGCATATTTTGTTTAGAAAAGTCTCAATAGGATGCTTCCGAGGAATGCATAAGAGTCATTTTTTGGATTTGAAATTAAGAATTTTTAAAAATATGGTGACTAATGGGAGTATATATGTTGATATATAAAATTAAACTCAATATCCCCAATGATATGTAAAGGTTAAGGAATTTTCCACAGGGGTGGGCGGTGAAACATTAATATGTAAGAGTATTTTCCCAACACAGAGGAATATATAATGATCCTTTAATTCTATTCTAGGAATGATTTCAGATTTAATGAGAATATATAAAGTTTATTATATATAAAAGTTGATTTCATATGGTGTTATAAAAATGGCAATTTCATAATGACTGAAGAGGGGGGATAGGGTGAATTGAGTTCTTAAAAATTTCACCAACTTAAAACCACCCTATTTGAAACTTAAATGACTATTTCCTTCAATATAAAATAGATAAGAAATGAAATATTAAAATAGAAGATAATGAGAAGAATATAATGAATTTATAGTGGTTCGGGGTGTAAATATCCCCTAGTATACTCCACCAATCACTCTCTCAGTGATATTGGTGATTTTTACTATAAAGGTTCTTTTACTAGGGACCTCGACGGTTGAGTACAAGAAACTAAAACTTATTAAAAAAATTAACAATATATTTTAAATGGTATTTTATATTTTTAAAGACTTATCCATGGAATTAACATACTCATTACAAAGAGTGTAAACTTTATAAAAGAATAGATGAATAAAGGTTGCAGGTTCTACAAACAGTTGCAAGTAGCAATTAACAGTCGGTCAAAATTCCTCAGAGGAAGGAATAAACATTGATGAATATATAAAGAGATTTATTTGTCTATAGATGTATCTTTTAAACAAAAAAATGTGAAAATTTTTGTTTCTATTTTTATTCATACCTCCAGAATGATAATAAAAACTGAGTATGCGGATGTGTTGTTTCTCAAATTCTTCTTTTAAATAAAAAAAACTCACTTATTTTTTTTAATTCAGACTTCCTTATTCAATTAAAATGATCAGGAGTAAATAATGAAATACTCAAAAATTAGTGTAATTTTCTTTTTAGGTGACTTTCTTCTCTAAAAATAGGAATCCAAAGGTAGAAATTTTTAGAATTTCTACTATTTTCTTTAGAATGGTTTCTTTTATTCAAAATATAATCTTTAAATACTCTTTCTTTATTCATTTAAACATCACTAATTTTGATAAAACCAAATTTAGAGTATAATTTGATTAAAATATTCAAAATATAGTAATCACCTCAAAATTTTAATAAATTATTTTGAAAAAACTAGATTTTATGAATCTTTTCTTTAATAATTATTTACCATATAATCCTTTTTCTACATGAGTGTTTTTGTCTCTATGTAAGATTCCGTCATAATAATTTCCATTGAACGTATGTATTTATCTTTATCATAATAATTTATCTTGATTATAAGACCTTTTCTCTGAATATAAGTCTTTCCTTTAAAATTCAAGACTTTACCTAAGAGTAAGACTTTTTGTCCAAATGTATGTCTTTTTCATAAGACTTGGGCTAAACATTAGTCTTCCAGACTTTGTAAAATTTCCAGAAACTAGAGAATTTCTAGACTTTCATATAGAATGTATATCTTTCAGACTTAGAAGAATTTATTTAACCATAATTACAACATCTTATAAAAACATTCAAAAATATATAAAAAACTGTTTTTCACATTTTAAGAAAAATCATTTGTAATAAAATTGAGGGGTTTTTAATCATTAAAACTCAGTATAAAATAGGATATATTGGAACAACATTAGTGTGCCCAATAATATTCTGATTTTTTAAGATTACAAAATCCGTAAAACATTAAACATAAAATTTTATATATTTTAATAACAAAATATTTCAAATTTGAATATTTCAAAATGATACTAATCAGAATAATTTAGAATACTTAATTTGAGAAAAATTGAGTTAAATTATGTGTTTGATTTATTTTAGTCTCCCCTTTTGGTGAGATAAAAAACAAGAGTAAAATAATAGATGTAACATAATTATTATGGAACATAGAATTTCATAATTATAAGAAAATGTGAATGAAATAAAACATAATTTGGTATTGAATGGGAGGAACTAATTCTAAGTAGTAATAAAATAAGAAAACATGAATGAAAATTAACCAGTAAAATAAATAATCGATATAAGGGCCAGGAACTAAACATAATTGAATAAATAATAGAATTAAAAAGGATCAAAAAATATAGACACCAAATAAATAACAAGGATATGTAATTTCTTAGGGCGAGGATGTGGTTGGGATGAAGGTTCAGGGTGAGGATCAGAAGCAGCAAGTGTAGTAGTAGCAGGTGTAGCACCTGGATCAAGATTGATCTTCTTAAATACACTAGGATTAAGTGCATCTAAGATATTTTTAAATATAGTATCCCCATTAATAGTTTTATCTATACCCATCCATTCCATTACTCATAAAATATGATATAGAATCCTTGTGAGTTTTTTGTATCAATATCAACAACAATAAAGTAGACTTGAATTGGTTTTGGAGGTGCTAACCAATAGATAGAATCCAATTATCTCTAGGTAAGAGAAAAAAACTTTTCTTCATCATTATGGTATAAAGGGATGAGACCAAAGAATTATTCTAACATTTTCCTTGATAATGGATATCGATTTAGTGGTACTTCTCCCACATAATTTTCATCTATCATTTCAAATAGAGATTTTTTTTCTAGATCTAATATTCATATCAGTTCATCCTTAGGATAATAAATAATAACTATATACCCATTACTTAATTCATAATTATAATTCTTTTTAATTTCTAAGAGATTAGACCTATGTGGGATAAAATATTTTTTTATAGTTTCATCTAAAGAATTAATCCTTTGAATGATCTAAATAAATAGTTCTATCAACATATTAAATAAAATAGCACTTATTATAAAAAAATATTAGGAGTAATAAGATTGTAAATATATAACTTGGATGAGGATGGAATATCAAAGATAGGTTCTAAAGAAAAAGGGACATCTCTAGAAGAAATATCTAAATCAATTAGAGTTTTTATTCTATTTGAAGCCTGATTAGATTCCTCATAGAAGGATATTTAAGAAAAATATTTAATAAACAGTTCTCAAGACACAAAATAACTTTATAGAAATTTTTTCAAGGTATTTTATGTCTTTCATTTCATATAAATATATACTAGGAATTATAGTCTCTGTAGAATTTCATGTTCACAAATTTCTATTAAGACTAGTGAGTTTCCCCAGGGGGATCATGCAGTCACTCTGGGGGGGTGGGGTTGAATTAGTGTCAATTGAATTTTATCGATTATATTAATCTTAAACTCTTTATTACATTTATATTATCAAACCTATGTTATTGGATAAGATGTATGGATATTTATAAAACTATTCCTCATTATTTTAGCTTTATTCTATATAGATGTTATAAGGAAAACAACTCACATGTATTTTTACATGGTTCTTCCTCTATTTGAGAACCTACATCCTCAACATGGTGACTCACTTTGGTCCATTTATTATTAAACTAATCATATTTTCATCAATTAAAAGTTATGGGTATTTATACTGCATCCCATATTTAATCTATCTCTCAAAAAGATATGCCAATCTCATGATAATATTTTATATTTGAGCTAACTTCTGTTAGATTATTTTTATTTCTATATAGGAATGATTATAATGAATACCATCAGATGATTATATTAATACCCATTATTTACAGATTTTTATTGTATTTTGAGACAACATTATATATACTTTTATGCATGTCCCTGAAAATTTCATCTCAAAATATCTGTCCGATAACTATTTCTGATGTGGCTATCCTATACACTGATTCCTTCGTCTGATATGCTCCATCAAACACACCTCACCTTCAATATAGAAATAATTTATCTATGGAATCTTGAAACTTTCTACCTCTGATTGGTTGTCTATCCTATGCACCTCTATCCGATCACTGTTCGATGAACCAGATCTAATCCTCCGTCTATTGTCATTGATCAAAACTCAGTCTCACACAATTTTTTCAACTAGATTCTATCTTGGTTTTTCATTATTGATGCTCTGAAATATTCATCACTTACCCTATCTATGAATATATGAACTATGTTCATACACTATTTCACATATTTTTAGACCCACATTTTTAGGTGCACTCGAAGAGGAATGAGTGAGAAATAAATTTTATTTTCCCACTCATCTAAAATTTTCTAGATGATTCTCACTCATTCTAGAGTCTTCCTAAAGCTTCATGAAGATACCCTAATAAAATAAATTATTTGAACTTCCTTAAACTCAACATTAAATAAATTATTATAACTTCCTTATCTCATCTAGATAAAAAAATTGATTCATCAAACCACCATCATCATATTCAAGGACATTATAAAGTTATTGTAAAGATCCTCTATAATCCTTCTGGAATAAGTTTTTCCAATGAATTTATAAGAACATTCTGTCTAGTGAACTAATTCTATGCCTAGTGAATATGATATTTTGAATTCCAATGATTCACCTTTCCATGATTTTCTTTGAATGATTAATTCAGTTCGATAAACTTAGATATTATTAGACCATTTTTCTTTATATGGATCCTCTACCCAAAACTGTCATAATTGTGTGACTGATGAACTTTAGTGCATTCCTATATCCGATAGAATTGTATATGTTCCTTCACTATGATCTGTATAATGGGTCATTATTACTCTATCCAATCCTCCCATATAATTATAAAATCTATTAGATACTTTTCCATCAGATTTCTCAACCCCAAATAAAGTCTTCACGTGTGTCTCACATTATTTATCCCAATAAAAATTCATAAAATTTTCTATCCAATGAAATCATGTATCTTTTTCTAATGATCATCTGTTTGATAATAATTTTATATTTCATCATACCTTACAAAACTCATCTTGATATCCTTTTAGATAAATGACTTAATCAACCAATTCATTTTTTTCTACACTAATTGGCATGGATTTATTAAATTTCCAATAGAAAAAAGTTAAGATTTATCTTAGTTTAATTAAACTTATTCTACTAGGAGTGGCTTCACATTTCTCTAGCTGATGACATCATAATAATATATCCTATGTCATAATAGAACTATGTCCTATCATTTCACTTTTTAATATGATCATATTTATGAAATCGTCTGTCTGATTTTTGTTCATTTGATAGATTTTTTTCTGATGTATCTTCATCCGGTGGAATAGATATGATAAATCTCATTTAGTAGTGCATACCATGAATTTAAAATTTCAAACTTTATATATTCTTTAACAACAAAATTTCCAATTGAAATTCATATAGTCTATTTTTCTAGAAACTCCATCTTTTATTGTCTATTTCACTCGTTTAGTTGATTCGTTTTAACACTATTTAAACTTATAAAGTCTTCTATCAAAGAAGACATTCCCCATCCAGTTAAAAATTTTATTTTTCGTCTCATGTTATTTAACATTTTATTGTTTCTTGAACTTATAATTTTCATGATTTTGTGCTTATTTCCCCCTTTTGAATTTTCATACATTTTAAAGACTAAAAAATACCATCTTCTAACAAAAATTCATCCAAAACAAAAACTATGTTCATTTTGGTGTCTCTGTCTGATTTCTCCAACCGTTGGAATTTAGTTACCTTTATGCATTGGCAATATTACCCTTACAGAAGGGAAATTTTCTTAATATAGTTTGGAACATCATATAGAAACTTTCTTAACAAACATAAGAAACGTATCCTTAGCTTCTCTAGTAACTAAATCATCCCATCAATAGACTTCTTTGATCTCTTTATCTTCTGGTACTTCTTCTTCTCGAAATATCAAGGGTAGTTGTTAGAAGTACTATCTTATAAACTTTCATCAGGAACTATTAAGTAAGGAACCTTTAACTTCTACTTACTCATTTAGGTTATAATAACTATTTAAAATAT
Organism: Viscum album; assembly: GCA_963277665.1. Classification (NCBI taxonomy): domain Eukaryota; kingdom Viridiplantae; phylum Streptophyta; class Magnoliopsida; order Santalales; family Viscaceae; genus Viscum; species Viscum album. Next base: position 2,065,306,308 of record OY728123.1, on the reverse strand, counting down.
ATATAATATATGTTACCTAAACCTCTAAAAGATCTATAATCTCCCCCTTTGTATTTTTTTTCAATACTAGATTCTCTTTAAAGTCAATGTGATCTTCCACCTCCTTATTGAAAATGAATTAAAATGATCATTATTTTCCAAGATCTTTAGTGATATCAAATTTTCATCTCCCCCCTCTGTTATCTGAATATCTTAATCTCCCTCAAATACATTTTTGGGGTGAGGGAGGATAATACATCACAACTTTTCTTCTTCCTTTATTTTATTCAACATAACCAAGTATAAACTCTTGAACTATTAAGAGAAATAAATCATCACTTTTCTTAAATAAATAATCCTAAAATTAACTGAATCTAAGTCTACGTGAGCCATGATCAATGTAGAAAACAAGATTGATTAAATCAGATATTAAATATTCCATGAAGTTAACAAAGTGATGCCAACTTTTCAAAATCTTCTTTTAGGAAAAAATCAATATAGTTTTCATTCAACTAACAGTCCCATATCCATATTAATAAAAATATAAAAAATGTTCACAAATAAACATTAGTAGGTTTTATCCCCTTTACATGATAACATAAATATTTTCATCAACAAAACATTTCCCTATTTTATATTTTACCTCAGTTTTTGTTATAAAAGTGGGAGTGTAGAAATTGTACCTCAAGGATGATGATAGCTTAAAATATTCCTCTTTATCTATATTTTTAGTATTTAGTGTTGGAATACTATAGTTATCTAGAATAATTCTCTATAACACCTTATAAAGATCTAGAAAAACCATCTTTATCTTATTTTTTTACCTCAAGACTCCCCAAAGTATCATCACCTTCAATCCCCTTTCACTTTGAAATCTTGTTGAAATAAATAAGGGAATAAGGCAGAGCTTTTTTATCTTCCTTAAAAAGTGAAATGGGGATAAGAATGTTTTTCTTTATCTTAGAATCTCTCTATTCTTAATATTTATTAATTATTTTTCCCTTGTCTTTCCAAACAATAAGCTTCTTAGTTGACATTGATTTCTTCACCTCACTTTTAATTTCAACATTATGTGGTGGAGTATTCTTTATTATAGATTTCAAGGAATATATATTTTTCTTATTTTATTCTACTTCCAACTTTCATGATTCCTCCAATTGTTATGAAAAAAACCATTAAAATATTTAGAATATATTCAACTTTCTTATTATGCTCAGCTTTCCTAAAAACCAATTTTTTTTCTAAAGTTTTTCCATTATTCTTTAAAATGTTCTCCTAACCGAGTGAAATTGTCATGAAATTTTCAGAAGTGTATCTGACCAACTTACATCTTCAACACAACTTCTTATCTTTTAGTAAGTTACTCTATAGAGTTAACTTATGATAAACTTTAGAATTTTCATCAAACATATCTTCCCCCATTCCAACCCACTTTTGTATTTCTCAAATTCCTTGACTTTGTTTTACTAAGATTAATTCTACTATTCTGTAAATTAAAAGTGATTTTATAACTATCCATGAAGTGAAATTTTCTTCAATACATGTAATATATTTTATTGGGGTTGAAATATTCCAAATATCTCTTCCTTTTTATAAGGATATTATTTACTTTTTTGGCTTAAACCCCTAGGTAGATTTATAGTCTATCTTCCTTAAACTTTTTTTCATATTTATGGAAACTTTCTGTTAGCAGTATATGTGTTTTTCTTGGTAGAATTAAAATAGCACATTTATTCATCATTACCATTTCTTCCAAAACATTCATAAAAATCATAAAAATATCCAAATCTATTTGATGTGAGTAGATATTTCTTTTATTGTGAATGTTTGGTAAACAAAACTGAGTTTCCTTTTTTTCATTAAATTTTCTCCCCTGAATGTTATCTTTCTATATTCTTTATAATTAAGAGAACTATTCCATCAATAGATATACATTTATCCAAACTTTCCATATTACCAATAGTAACCAATGAACACCAATTTCTTTCATTATATTGCATTTTAGTTTATAGAAACATTGTTCTTTGGTACATATCTAGGGAAAATATTTACCTTTTAATTTATAAATTCAACCTTCTTAGATGAATTAGGTTTCACAAATTTCTTCACCCATGTTTTTCCAGAATTATAACCAAAACTAAAATTATGGGAGTTAGTGTAGATAGTTTCATCAGAGTGTTGGGATACCTTTTTCTTTATCTTATTATACGTTGATGCTTCTGATTATTTCACATTATTACTTCCATTATATGTAGAATTTATTGAGGTAATACTTTCCCCAGAAATTTTATTAGAGATTCTTATCTCAGTGTTATGTGAAGATTCATCTTGATTAGATTCCATGTTTATTAATCTCACAACTTTCTCAAGACACTTTATATTTAAATTTTTCTTATTATTTTCAATACTAATTACCTTTTATTCACATTAAGCTTCCAAATTTTGTTTCTTTTCCTCATGCATCTCACTTATCACTTTCAAGGAATAAGAAAGACCGTCTACTTGATCATATTTGATTTCCAGTTGAGCATTCTTCACCTCAATAATTTCTTTGGGAGTATCTTTTTGTGCATGTATTTTTTCTTTGATATATTTTGTAAACAAATCTTCTTCACAAACACTCCTTAGAAAATAATTTTCTATTAGAGAGAAATTTTATGCATAGATTTTTTTTATTCATCATTATGTTGATAGATTTGGTGAAGGTTTCACACACATGTCTCTTATGAATTATTTATTCGTGTAGTTTACTCTATTTTTGCATTAGTATTTAATGATCTTATATTCTTAAATCTTTATATTTTAACTGAGAGTTATTGTCTCCAATATTTTTCTAATTCCTGGAATATTTCTCTAAGAACTTCCTTAACAATGAAACTATCATAAAAACTTATACACCCAATTTCCTATATAAGGTTGATATTTTCTCGAGAAATTAGTACATATTATTACTTGTATAATAAAATTTTAGTGATAAATATACATTCTCATATCTTCTTTCATAATGATTGCTCTGAGTTATAGAGTTCTAATTTCATCTATGAGATTTCTTCCTTTTGTCCCCTGATGTGTTTGTGAAACTCCATGAAAACTTCATTCATAAATTTCCATATGATAACTATATATGCTAACTCCATCTAGTGTGTCTATTTAGTGGGCCACTGCCTTTGTTTGATATGCTCCATTCAATGTGCCTCACCTTCTATCCATATTTCTCCTATCCAGTGTGTCTTGACAATATATTCCTTTGATTGGTGTTATGTATGATGCACCTCTATCTAGTATCTATATATTGAACCTGATCTAAACCTTTGTTAGTTGTCACTGATCAAAACATAGTCTGACACACTTTATTGAACCATATTATATCTTGGTTAGAAACTCTTACGGATCTAAAATCTTTAATACTTCACTTATTCACACATATATAAATAGTGGTCATGCACTATTTCCTATAGTATTGCACTCCCATTTTATTGGTTCACTTAAAGAAAAAGGGGCAGGAACTCAATTTTTTTCCTACTCAAATAAATTTCAATGGATGCTTCTCAATCATTCTAGAGTCTTCTTGAATCTTCATGAAGACTCCCACATCTATATCTCTCTTCAAACTTCCTTAACCTCAGCATTAGTAAACTTATTTTGAATTCATTATCTCAATTAGATAAAAAAATTGATGGATCATCTATGTATCATCATATTCAAGGACTTTAGAAATTTACTGTAAATATCCTTAGTAATCCATCCAATATAGTTGTCTGATGATTTCATAAGATCTTTCCATCCAATGAAATTCTTCTGTTTTTGGTGTATATGATATTTCTATGTTTCATGATTCACCTCACCATGATCTTTTTAGAACAATTTATTTTATTTTATGAACTCATTTTTTCAATGAATTTTTCTATTTATATTCCTCTTATACCCAAATCATTTAGAATTGTGTTACTGATGAACCTCAATGCATTCCTTAATTCGATGTAATTGCATATGTTTGGTAGCTATGATCTGTCTGATGGGACAACATTCCTCTATCCAGTCTTTCTATTTTATGAAATCTTTCATAAAATAATTATCTATTTTATTACTAAAACACATCTCAAGAATTCATGATTTAATCACTTCATTCTGGCCGATAAGACATCATACAAGCACCTGTATAATGAAATTATGTATCTTTGTATTATGATCATCCATTTGATAACACTTTGAATATTCATCATACCATTCATAACTCATCCCAATATATTCTTTGATAAATTAATTCTTAGACTAATTAAATTTCTATACATTGGTCGGTAGGACTTTGTGAATGGTCTAACCAATATAACATAAGATTCATCTTAGTTTTGATTCAAATTATTATACTAGGAGTGTGTTCATATTTATCTAGATTATGACAGCGTAATACTCTATCTAGTGTCATAATAGAACTCTATCCTATCATTTCACCTACTAGTCTGATCATCTTTGTGGAATCATTCATATGATGAATGTTCATTTAATGGATGCTTTTTAATAGATATTTTTTTGATGGAATCAATCTGATGGCCCTCCTTTAGCAGTGCACTCTATGAATTTGTAGCTTATAACATCATACAATCTGTAATAAGAAATTTTACATTTTTACTTCATACAGAGTATATATATATATAATTCATATGCTCTATCCATTTCACTAATTCTGTTAATGTGTTTTAACATCGATATAACTTCTAAATAATTATTTCTAAAAGGTTTTCCCTATTCAATTAGAACTTCCATGCTTTGTCTGATGTTGAAGATCTAACATTGTACTAACTCTTGAACATTTAATTCTTGTGGAAATTTAATTCTTTACCCCTTTTTACTTTTCAAAAATTTTACATACTCATTAACATTAACTTCTTAAAAAACTTCAACTAAAACATAAACTATGATCCATCCACTGTCTCTATCCAATTACATCACCCATTGGACTTTAGTTAACATTACACATTGGTAAAATTTCCCTTATGCGAGGAAAATTTATAACTTTTCTTCAGAAAAAATATGGATACTTTCTTAATTTACATAAGTAAAGCATCATTAGCATATTCAGAACCTCAATGATCCCATCAATATACTTCTTTACACTTCTAATCTACAAGCACTTACTTCTTCTTCTAATATCAATGATATTTTTCTACAGTATTATCCTACAAAAGTTTCTGAGTAACCTTTAAATAAGAAACCTTTAACTTCAACTTTCACATTGAATTTACTAAAAATACTGGAAACATATAAAATATATGTTACCTAAACTACTAAAGGATCTTTAATTAGGAAGAATTTTCTCATGTTAGAATGAGGAACTTCATGAGTCAACCTGGTAAGCTCACATTGATTTACACAATCTACCAGATACTTCTTCAAAGATTCTAGATGATCAATTGATATAACAAGTATAGAAATGGAAGGATAATACTTTGTAATAAGGAAATTATTTACCTAAAGATATATATTTGAATATCATAACTTTTAGGAAGAGATTAATCAAATAAGGGTCCATCTTTTGGAACCACTATATTTTTAATATTCTTCTTGATCTCATTCAAATTATTGACCCAAAGCTTGAAATATTCATTGATGGTCACTTCCCATTATTTTAACAATTTAAAATATTTATGCATTTTATTCTTAGTATCTAAAATTATAGTAATGATTTCCTTTTTTATATCATAACTATGCTTACGGGAAAAAATATCACATTGAATAGATTGGTTCCTCTCATTCACTATACTCAGATAAAAGGAAACGATTATAACCTATTTTTTGACTGATTTAATATCTGTGAGGGTAGAAGATAATAAATTTACATAACCATATAGATGTTTCTTAATTAATTCAAATTGAGAAATGATCATGATCATCAATAAATGAATATTTTTTTCTAGAAATATAATTCTCTTGAAGTATTCTAAAATATTTTTTCAACCCAATAAGTTTTAAAATAAGAATAATATTTTCCTTCAAATATTTCATCCAATAATTTGAATTTATTACTTCATAAAATACTAATATATAATATCATATGTGATTAGGTTAAATATTCCTTAATATTTCAATTTGAGTAGGCATCATCTCCATCATTCTAGAGAAATGAGTTTCAGAGTATGAATTCTTATTTAAGATTTAAAATTCATCTTTAGAAGCTTTAAGCTTATACTTAAGCACATTAATATCTTATTTTACATTATCAAACTAATTAAAAACATTAATAGTAAAATTCTTGACATTATACTCAGATTAAGAACCAGTTTCACTCTAATTTACAGATTGTGAAACATCTTCTTCTTCATCATCAAGAGATGGTAACTTTTCAGTGTCACCAACTATAGGCATCCTTTTACAACTTTCTTTTCTAATTAGTGAATTCATATTTTCACATACAATCTGATTAAATCTCATAACTAGAGATATTTCAGTTCTCCTAGCCATTATATCCTCAAAATATATAAGATTTATAATTAAATAAGACCTTCTCTCTTGATGATAAATTTTAGATATTTCTTCTTTATCCACTAATCTATTCTCTCTAATAAAATCTTATTTATACTAGGCTTCATAAAATTTATTTTGACCATTGAATTCAGAAAAAAAAAACATTTGAACATCCATAACAACATTTTCATTTTCAAAATCTAATCTAGAAGTTGGTTCTTCTCTACATTCTCAAGATGACTCATCGTCAAAATGATCTTTATCCCTTGGATCAAACTATCAGGACTACCCCCTGAGTATTAGTAGGGATGGTCCCCTCTTCATTATTTACTTTATATTTTTTACCTTTCCTCTTTACTAAAATCGTATTCTTAGAGGTATCCCAAGACAACTTCATATTCCTCAAAATACCATTCGATTGGGTTGTATTCCTTTAGCATTTGGTGACCTCCACTCTGATAAGTTCTACATCATTTTTCTAGAAGCACAGATTTAGAAACCTTCTATAAGGATTGAAATTAATCCTTGGATTTTTTGGACTGCAATGATATATATATATAACCATGTATCTATTAAAGTTTACTTTTTTCTTATTTATAAATAAATATAAAAAATTAATGTCTTAGAAAAGCTTTTTTTTTGAATTCCCCAACTCTTTGGGATATTATAGTCTAAATAAACTTCAATAAAATTCATTGGCCAGGTTCTAAATCCTTTTGAAATTCCTTTTCAATAATTATAGATTCAAATATTTATTCTATAATAATTGAAGATTTTATCTAATCATCACAAATCCCTAAATGGATAAATATGTATCTTTCTTTGTGAGGAATGTGGAAAACTTCAGATATTTTCATAAAATAAATGTAAATCTCATTTTTTATTTACCTTTGATTTAACAATATCTCCATCTTCTGAAAAAAAAATTAGTAATTTTATAGAAGTTTCATACTTATTTCTCAAACATAGTTCCACCATTCTTCTATAAAAACCCATTCCCATCCTTGAAAACTAAAAACCTTTATTAGTATAAGACTTATAGGATTAAAATAACCAAAATACGTATCATTTCCATGCATCAATCATTGATATTTTTTTTTATTATATTCAATTTCTTTAATCTTCCTAAAGTTCCAAAATCATCTATGTTAGATTTATCCATATTTATTAAAGGTTGAAAGGTTGAGAAAGTAAGGTATTAAAGTTTGAATTCTGGTAAAGGAGAGAGATATATAAATATCTCAGAGTGTTCACAATTGAGTTGGTTTTAGCCTATAGAATAATTGAATTATAAAGTCTTATAGAAAAAATATGACACTATGTCACTCCAAGTGACATCACATGATATATTTTAAAAATAAATAATAAATAAAATACACTAAAGAATCAAGGAATAAATATGATAAAATTGAAACGTTATAAACCACTAACAAGTAGATAGATGTAATTACCAAACAAAATCATAAAAAAATCAATTAAATTCAAAAAATAATTATTTAATTTTAATAAAGTATAATATATCACCTAGTAAAGGAATTTTAAATTTGAATCCTTGTTGATTCTTAGTACAAATGAATTCAAAAAAGATATCATATTTTTTGTGAATGATCCTTTTAGAAATGAAGCCTGGATTAATGTGTTTCATTCTATAATGGATTATTGTATTTTTAGAAATTTTGATAGTAGAAGTCTTATCGCATTTAATCGGTACATGATGAAAATTGAATCTAAAATCCACCAAAGTGTGTTTCTTCTAGATCACCCGTGCACAAAAAATGACTCTCTTCCATGTTCTCAGCTTTAGAATTTAATAATGAAATGAGTATTATTTTTTTTAACTTCACCATGAAACTAAATATTATACTAGAAGGTGGTAGTTTCCAGATGTACTCTTCCTATCTTACCTACAAAATCTAAAGTTGAAATCAGAATATAAAATTATATAAAATTCAATTTTTTTTAGAAAAATAAAAGGGAAATAAATTATTTCTTTTAAATATATTTAAATTATTTTCAGTTGTTCAATGTGAATCTTTTGGATTTTCTTTAAATATAGCACATAAACACACAACATTAATAACATATGGTATACTTGTAGTCATATAAAACATTTTTCTAATTATTCCATCATATTAATTGTTGTTAACTGGTTTCCAAAATTTATCCAAATCAATATTTATATCATAACTCATAGGAGTTGAATAAGTGTTACTGGTTTTGAGTCTAAATATTTTAATTAAATAATATATGTATTTGATTTGATTTTAAAGCATTACCAAAAGTCTTTTTGGTAGATTTTAAAACCATGGAAAAAGGTATACACACCTATCATTCTAATTTCAAATTACTTTTTCATGTGTTTTGAAAAATCATTCCAAAATTCTGATTTTGAGCCAAAAACAACACCATCAACATAAATTTAAGCTGACAAAATAACATTTGATAAATTTTTGTTGAAATGTGTGGTTTCTATCAAGCCCAATATAAAAATGTTTGATAATGTAAAATAAATAAAACTTTCATACCAAGATTTAAGTGCTTGTTTAAGACTGTAAAAAACATTGGTAACTTTAAAAGTTGAATTTGGAAAGTGTGTATTTTCAAAACTCTGAGGTTGTTAAAAAACTTCCTCTATTAAAAATCCATTCAAAATGTAGATTTTAAACCCATATTAAATCGTTTAAAATTCATATAGGATGAATATGATAAAAATATTCTAATAGATTCTAATCTAGCTTCATGAGAAAAGTTTTCTTTATAGTTTGTCCATTTCGATTGATTATAACCTTTTGGAAACTAATTAAGCCATATTTCTAGTAATCATATCTTGATCATCCTGCTTATTTCTAAATACCAATTTAGTTAATATTATTGTATAATCATATGGTTTATCAAATAATTATCATACCTTATTCCTCTTAAACCATTTTAACTCTTCTTTCATGTCTAAGAGACAACCCTCAATATCTAAGGACTGTTCTATAGTTTTTGGTTCATGCTGGGATATACAATTTTAAAATTAATCAAGGTTTCCAAAAATACTTATTTTTGTAATTAAATAATCAAATATTCCTATAACAATATATAAAGGATTATTTTTAAGGTTCATAGGGTATATAGGTCAGAAAGTTTTAGGTTCTTTAGATTAAAAACTTTTAGGACTATATTGTGCTTGATTATATTCCACATTATCATCCATTTTCTTATCAAAGAGATATTCAAGTCTTTTCTTGTCTAAAAAATCACTTAAGATATCAATATAATTGTTTTCTATGATTAAGGATATCACTTTCATCAAATTTTACATGAGTATATTCTTTAACTATCTTTGATTTTTTATTAAAAACTATATAAGATTTAGAAGTGGTAGAATAACCTATGAAGATTCTTTCATCACCTTTTGGATAGAACTTACTAAGATTTTCCAGTGTATTCAAAATATAAACTTTGCGTCTAAAAACAATAAAGTATAAAACCATCGGTTTTCTATAATTCTATATCTCATAGAGAGTTTTAATCAAAATGGGTCTTATTAAAGCTCTGTTAATGACATAACATGTTGTGTTAATATATTCAAACAAAAAATGAGTTGGAAATATATATTCACACAACATAGTTCTAGTAATTTATCATAGGTCCTATTACTCCTTTTAATGACACCATTTAGTTTATGTTTCCTAGGGGAATATTATTTATGGTAACTTCCATGTTTTGAGAAAAATTAATTGAATTCATGATTCTCACACTCTCCCCCAGGGTCACTTGTCAAATATAAAATTTTAGAAACCTTTGTATTTTGTACAAGCATGTAAAAATTTATGAAAATAGGAAAATATTCACTCTTAATTTATAATAAATAAACCCACATAAAAATAGAAAAAATCATCGGCTAAAACAAAAATAAAAGATTTTACCCCTTGGATTGTTATTGTAGAAGGTCCAAACAGATCTATATGGATAAGTTCTAGTGGTCTAGATGTTGGAGCCTATTTAATTAATTTTAAATAGGACTTGTGTTGCTTTCTCATTTGGAATGCATCACATAGTTTCTTTTTTTTATAATTTAAGTTGAGGAAAAAAAGAAATAAAAATTTTCCAAGACAATTTTATAAGGAATAAACATTAAAATGTCTAAGGATTCTATAAAGAATCCAAGATTCATCAATTTCAGTATTCAAATAGCCCACATTCTATTTACATGATGAATTTTTATTTAGAGTTCAAGTGTTTTCAGTTCTTATAACTCTAAATCTGACTATTTTATCTTGAAAACAAAATTATAATTGGTAGAAAAATTGATAGAAAATTCATCATCATAATGTTGAGAGTTACTTATTAGATTATGCTTCAAACTATCAACATAAAGTACTTTTGTTGATGAGGAATGACTGTGGATCCATAACAGATCCAATTTTAATAAAATTTACATTATAATTTTCATCAAAAGTGATAAAGCCTCCATTGACCTTTGATATTGAGTGAAACATAGAGAAATCCACACTCATACGTCTTGAACCTCTACTATACTTAATTTTTTTTCATTATTGTTCTTGAGGATTTTACCCTACAAAAACATATCAAACAAGAAGATTTTTTTGTATCCAAATACTATTGGTTCCCACAGTGTTAGTTATAAATTATTTTGGAAAAAATGATTATAGATTTTCTATAATTTGTAGGATTTCAAGATCAAACACTAGATAAGTGTATAAAAAATAAATTCTTTCTTTACACTACAAATTTGTGGATATCTTTGATAAAAATCATCAACATAATAAAACTTTATTCCATAGTGGAAACAAGTAATGTTATACATATTATTATTTTTTTAAATAGGAACAATATAGTTCATATAAAACATTGGGTTTTATATATTATTACTTATTCCATGTTTAACTTTATTTGATTTATTCTTACCAAGGATCTGATTGAGATAATTCCCTCCCGTAGTAATAATATTACAAGTATCTTTTAGATATCTAACTTCAAACATTAATTACTTTATTTTTATGTCATGGAAAAAAATAGAAGCATATTTTTTAAGTTATATATCAATTTTGATTTTTTAGAAGAATCTTATTTTTCATATCTAACGGGCCAAATAAATTTTTTAAGCATCTTAATTTTTTAAGAGAATCATATTGTTCTTCTCTCATAATGAAATACTCATTTAATTACTCATATGATAATTTTATAGAATCAGATTTTAAGTAGAATAATAATCTATATGTTCCATATATGTCTATGATATAATTAACATGTTGTATTTTTGGTTTGATTTTCCATCATTTGAATTAGAAATTTAATCATCACTTGAGTCTTTAAAAAAACTCTATGTGTCCTTCATTGTATTATTATACCTTTTATTGTAATATTATTTTTTGTGAAACTTATTTTTTAATTTATTCTTCTATTTAAGTTGAGGAAACTCAGGTTTGATGTGCCCTAACTTTTTTCATTCTTTACACCTTAATTATTTTCAATTTTATTCAAATTTATACTTGTTAAAAGACTTATTTAATCCTATTATATTATTTTAGATATTTTTAAATTTTATTATAGATTGAGAAATTTTTCCATTAGATTATGAACATCTTGAATGATCTTTATTGGACGAGTCAAATAATATATTTTTTGGATTTCTTATCATCCTTATTGTTAATTAATTTCAAGGAAACATTTTACTTCATTATTATTTTTTAACTGGTTATTTCAGCCTCCATTTCTTATTTATACATCATCATAGTTCCTATAAGATCCTTTATTTTCATATCTTTTATAGGTGTAGATTTTATAATAGATGAATATATTATACTCTATTCTAATGGTCAGATACTAATAACTTTTAATGCCAGATATGGTTCTTGAATTGGATCACATAAGGAAGCCACATAATTTAAAATTTTAGTTAATCATCAATTTAACTATGTGATTCTTTATCCTTCCACCATTATAAAAGTATCAAAATTGAGGTCTGTAGTCTTATACTTGAGTTATGTAACATTATCAAAAACTTCATAAGAAACTGAAATGGTGGTTCATATTTTATAAGTTGTACCACATTGTGAAACATTATTGAATTCATCCATACCTAATCCCAAAATAATAGAAATCATGTATGTAGTTTTTAGATAATATTTAGCTTCAGCCATAATATCCCAAGTCCCCAATTTACCTTTAGGAATTTCATAAGGCTTGACAGCCTTTAAATAAACTTTTATTCAAAGATTCTTTAAATAGATAATCATTCAATCTTTCCAACATCCATAATTTTCTCCATTGAAGTATGGTGCTATAATAATATTGATTCTTACTTTAGAATAAACTATTTTAGAAACATTATAAAATGATATTTACACTCTACTTTAAAAAGGTTTATAACTCAAAATTCACCATCTCTGATACCAATTATTGGACTTGTAGGTGTTTCACAATGATGCAAGAAGGGGGGGGGGTGAACTGAATTTTTAATTTTTTCATCAACTTAAACCCAAAAACTTGGAAACATAAATGATTGAATCCTTTACTCTAAAATAGGTAAACTGGGGAATATTAAAAAAAGAGGAGTATAACACATGAATGTTATAGTGGTTTAGGGTACAAATATCTCCTAGTACACTCCATAAATCACACTCTTTGTGATCTTTGTGATTTTCACTATATAGGTTATTTTCCAAGGGATATCTACATTTGCGTGAAATCAATTACAACTTGTTACAAAAGGCGACAAAATATTTTAACTATGATATCGCTTTTTATAATACTTATCCATGAAATTCACACACTCAGTATAAAGAGCATAAACTCTACAAAATAATAGTTGAATAAATAGTGAAGGTTCATCACATATTTGTAAGAAGAAACTGATATTTAGCTAAACTTCCTTAGAGAAAGGAATAAAATTTGAAGTAGATGTGAATAATTTTTTTGTAGATATATCTTGGAATCACATAATATTAGTATATTTTTTTATTTCCTAAACTACAATGAGTATAAAAATAGAATATGTGCATGCACTATTTCTTGAATTATTGTTTTGAATATACAAAACTAACTTATTTTTGAATCAAGACATACTTCTTTAATTCAAATGGTTATGAATTAAAAATATAATACTTATAAATTATTTATCTATCATTTAAATGGGAATTTATTATTCAGAAATAGAATACTAGAGGTAGTCATTTTGGTATTTATTACATTTTTACTTGGAAGTATATATTTTATTGGAAATATAAACATTAAATACCCACTATTTGTTCATTCTAACATTAATACTTTTGATAAAACTAAAGAAGGATTATAATTTTTTTTGGAATTTTTCAATGATAAAAATATACTAAAATTTTTAATAAAGTATTTTGAAAATAGCATTCTGCAAAAATATTTACTTTCATAAGTGTTTACTTCATAATAATTTTTCTTTAGAATCCTTTATACCTTTTCATAAGTATTTTATCATAATAATTTTACCATAGAATGTAAGTATTTCTCTTAAATATAAAATTTTAACTTGATTAAGAGTCTTTTTCTCTGAAGAGAAGTCTTCCCATTCATGTGTAAGAGTTTTTCTCTAAGTGAATGAATTTTTCTCCAAACAAATGTATTTTGTGTAAGACTTGGCTGAAAATTAAGTCTTATAAACTTTGTGAAATATCTAGAAACTTGGGAATCTTAAGTCCTTCATAAAAAATGTATGTCCTAAACATACATCTTCCAAAATTATAATAATTTCTTAAACTATAATAACAATAACTTATAAAATCATTCCAAACCTTACAAAAATTAGTTTTCACACTTCAATAAAAATAATTAGTTAAATATTTTATTGTTTTTGTGATAATTAAAACTTATGATAAAATAGGATATGTTGGGACAACATTAGTGGTTTAATATAAGGGTTATTGACATGATGAAATTTCAAAAAATTTATTCAAGTGATGATTTATTTTTTGAAATATCAAAGAAATGGAAGACCATAATGTGAAGGTTCATCCATGATGTAAAGTGACTAAAGACATTTTTTGTGATATTTTTTATTTAGAGGTTACCATGATTCGGTGATGGTTGTCACACTGTTTGAAGATGAAGAGTGTTTTAATAGGAAATTCCTTAAGAACCACACTATGGATGATGCCTTTTTTGTGATACGATTAAATTAATTGTGTTGTAATTTATTTGGACAATGAAATTCTTAGTTATATATACACATTAAGTATAAAATTATAGAAAGAATAATTTTTTAATGGATTATAAAGCGTAATAAAATCCACTACTACCTTGAATGAAAATAATTTGGAGTACACTGCTTGGGTAGGGGATTTACTAGATTCGATTAAAAGCATGTTGAAACCACTACTTATTTAAAATGAATTTTATCTCCACTATAAGGACCATCAATGATCAATAAAAAAGAAAACATAAAGAAGAGTTGAAACACAAAAATAGACTTGGCATCAAAGTATAAAGCAGTGGAGATGGAGTTTTTAGTCTGTTTAATTATGATTGACCAAACCCTTTATAACTATATGATGTGGAGACCCAGAGACCTCCCTTAAATTTTATTGATTTACCTATGTGTCATACTAAAGTATTTTGAAAATATTTGTTATTAGTCTAACTAGTTGTTTGTTATGGAATTTTATATTTCTTTTACTTTGGTTTTGAATTATTATCCATTATATGAAAGCAGTGTTATTGTTTTAACCATTTAAATTTATTAATCAAGATTTTGTTTAGGAGTATAGTGGATTAAATTAAGTTTAATTACTTAGAGGTTTTTTTCTAATTACATAATTTATATAGGACCACTAACAATTATATATTGGTTTTCTAATTATTTCTAGGAAGTATTATGTGTATATTATATGGTTTTAGATTATGCATCAAGTAATTTAATAAGATAATTTATTTGATAATGAAGAAGGGTATGTACAAATTTAAAAACTAGTTCATGATTTCTCTCCTAAATCATTTTACTCACTTCCTTTCATCTAAATTGTTATTTTTCCAATATTCACTCACTCACTTTGTTTTTTTATTGATTTTATTTTCTTTATTCTTATAGAAACTCAATAAAACCCCATTCATCTTCGTTGAAAAAAATAGAAAATCTATAAAAAAATACTTTTTTGAATCCTCGACAAGATGTATCATTAGGGATTTCTATATTTCATTAATTTGGGATAAAATTTTAATAGAGATTCAGGACAAATCACTCACTTTCAACCAATTTTATAGGTTTGTTATGCCCAAATTTATCATCATTGATCAAGGGAGTCACTTTTTTAATAGTAAATTAGATGATATTTTGTGGAAATATAGAGTTCATCATAAGAATTATATACCTTATCATCCTTAAAAAAAATTTATAGATATGGATTTCAAATAGGTAGATCAAACAAAATATTGGGAAAACTATTCATCCCAATATAAAATATTTTATCCTTTAACTAGATTATTATCTTTCGGATTATAGAACCACTTATAAAACTTATATTTTAATTTCACCTTTTAGGAAATATTATGGAATATATTTTAACTTACCTATGGATTTATAACACAAATAATTTTTCAATTTCAACAGAAATAAATTTAATATGTTTAAAACTGGAAAAGCAATGAAATTCTACTTGAAAGTGTTAGAAGAAATATGAACAATATTTTTGAATATTCTAGAATTTATAATAATAAAACCAAATATTTCTATGAATAATTTATTACCAATAAGAAGATTAAATAAATAGATAAAGTGAAACGATTTGATTCTATAATCAAGATGTTTCTAGGTGAATTTCATTTAAAATTGTTCGAACCTTTTACTATCACAAATTTTTTCCCTTTGGTTTCATATAGATAAAATAACTGAGGAAAGATAAACCATTTATAGTAAATGTGTATAAATTTAACCTTTTTATAGAAAGTGTAAAAGTGCCTCTGAAGGAGGTTCTTCTTCTTCAATATGTTGAGTATATATTAATATAGGTTGTGTCCTTCCTTATCATTTATTTTTTCCTATTATAATTCATGTTTTAAAATTATCATATGAACTATTTCATAGTGAATGAATTTATCAAAATAAGTGTGGAGGGAGGAACAACCTTGGTTAGATTAAGATTTTTACTATTTTTCTTTTTTAAATTTTTGTGTTTTTTTATTTTTTATTTGATTTAACCCGATTGATATAAAAGTAAATGCCATTGTATGTTTGGAACCTATAAAATTTAGAGCACTTATTTGATCCATGAAACTCAACTTAGATGAATGTTGAAAAAAATTGTTGGGAAAACAATCCCTCAAGGTAATATTGCATAATTTTTGAGTTGGTTGTGTTTGTTGATGAAGTAGGTTTTCATAGTGATTTGTCGAGTTCCAAAGATGTTTTTGACAATATATGTTGAAAAAGAACCATGAAAAAGGAATGAATTTTCTATAGGCGGTACAAAAGAATAGATACAAGGTGGTGCTATTTTATAGCATTTTCTAAATTTTTGGGGTCCAAAAATTGGAGTTTGGTGAGAATAGAAAAAAGTGGATTTCCTTGAAGATATCATAAAATCATGGAAAAGGATTGAGTTTTACAAATATGGGTATCATGAATTGTATTTCGCAAAGACATGAAGAATGTTAATGGTGAGCTATGCGATTATGACGATCTTCGCGAACATCAGAGGTGAAGAGCATTGCGAGTGACCATTACAGCAAAGGCACAAATTAATTGACGGAACAATCCATGATTACGACAAGATCTGTGATCCAAAAATTTCACGGTGCTTTGTGATATTGAGATAATTTAGGTGGGGATTTTAGAGCTTTGTAATTTGAGTTGACATGGAGTTAGAATTGCGGGGAAGGTTCTCAAGTCGGCAGAATCTTCTATAAATAGACCTCAACCCCCTAGAGAAGATTAGAGAGCTTTTAATGAAAAAGTTTTATCTATCGAATCACAAAGGAGGTTTGAAAAGGTAGTGTGATTCAGAAAAGGTATGAGCTTCATGGTGGCTAATCTAGCTCCGCGAAAGAGGTATGTTCCATTTTGGCTCAACGATCTTCACAAATGATGTTTCTTTGCGATGGATTGAGCTCTATGATGGCCTAAGATCTTTGAATGTGTGTTATTTTCAAAGAATCAGGGACTTTTCGAAGGCTTTTTTGAGTTCTTCAAAATTGGGAGCTTTGCGAAGTTGGAATGTTTGCAAAATAATTTCTAAAGATTGTTTCCCAGTGATCTTTGGAAAACGGGTATTCATCCGTGGATGAAATTAGAACTTCAAAAGAGCATCTATCTATAACTGAGGATGTATTAATTAGTGAGGATGTATTCATTAGTGATATTGAAGAGACTTAATGGTCTATAAACTGTGATTGGATCTTCTGAAGAAGCAATGAGATCACTTTAGTTGAGAGATCAATGAGTTCTCAAATTGTGAATGGTTGTAAACTAGCAGGGACAGTGAGTCCACTTTGAACTTGTAAACTGCAGTGCAGTTATAGTGGATTTGGTACATCAGCACATCTCTAGTGTATGCTCCTTGGACCTAGACCAGTGAGGGTGAACCAAGTAATTTTTTTTGTTTTTTGTATACTTTAAGATTCATTCATACTCTACAACAGGAAGGAGAGAGAGAAGAGATATTTTTCTAACAATAAAACTAGATCAAAAGGGGGAGATATCTTAATTTTTCATACCCTAATTAACCCCCTATCAAGGTATCTATCCAAATGGACCTAACAATTGGTATCATAGGGAAAGGTTGATATCATTGTTTCTCTCTCAAATGAAGGTCACCAATCATAAATGGATTATGATCTTTAACGGGAATTATTTCCAAATATGGAAGAATTGGATGAAACACTACCTTCGACCTTTGGGAATGGATGTGTTTACAACAGAAATTCATGGTATAATAGCCGATATTAATATTGGTTCATTATCGAAATCCAGGTGAAAATAATTGGATGCTAACTCTAAGGGTATCAATTCTTTTGGGGTATCCCTATCCAATGTTATCTATACGATGGTGATGTAATCAAAAACATCACACGCTATG
Source organism: Viscum album (assembly GCA_963277665.1). Taxonomy (NCBI): domain Eukaryota; kingdom Viridiplantae; phylum Streptophyta; class Magnoliopsida; order Santalales; family Viscaceae; genus Viscum; species Viscum album. Next base: position 2,065,287,817 of record OY728123.1, on the reverse strand, counting down.
TGGGAATTTTTTTTGAACATATATGAAGGAGATTCAAAGGTTAGAGAGGCAAAGATTCAAGTGTTTTGGAACAAGTATAAAGATCTTATAATGAACCCAAATGAGTCTGTTGCAGCATTCTTTGATAGGTCAAATGTTCTAGTGGAAGACATATGAGGTGTTGGTGTGAGGTCATCAAAGAAAAATATTGTGAAATGCATCCTGAGGAAACTTCTACCTCACTTCTATCTAAAGGTATCAATATTGGAAGACAATGATCTAAAGGATATAACACTGGATAATTTGTAAAGTAAACTTGTAGCATATGAAATGAAAAATGATGATAATTATATTGTGTAAAAGTGGAAATCCAAAGAGGTGCCTTTCAAATCCATAAAAAATATCACTATTGAAGATTCTCAGGAAGAAGAAGAGATAGATGAGGTGATGTCATTATTTTCCTCAAATATTCAAAGAAGAAAAGGAAATTTTAAAGGGAAACTTCCACTTAACTTCTTTAGATATGGAAAGGATGTCTATCTTGTGGCAAGGTTCCCCAAAAATTTCTAAGAAGATGATGATGTTGATGAATCTGAAATTCCCAAGAAGAAGTCTTCAGTTGATGTGAAAGGCAAGAAACAATTGAAGAGAAATTTCTTTAAGTAGAAGAATATTCTTTCACAAGAATGTGGAATTTCAGATGAGTCTGAGGTTAAGAGGGTTGAAGAGATAGAGAATTGTAAAGATCGTGAAGAAAATTCTATGGTGGCAGTTTTCGGTAGTGCTTAGAAATGAAGAAACCGACATTTATGAAGAATATGAAGTTGAAGGAAGAGTTGGCATGCAAGCTGATTAGAGGCTGCTCTTGAAGAGACAGATTTTTAGAGATCCAAAAAAAGAAATACAACAAAGTAGTTCCTTATGCCAAACTCTATATGAAGTAGCAAGAAGAAGAGAAGTCTAGGTTGATGGAAGAAATTGAGAAACTCAATCCATCAACACCAGAGGACTCAAAATCAGTTATTGAGTATAAACTAAAGGTTTAATAATTGAAAAGATCGATAAATGGCTGGAATAACATAGTGAAAGATCAAATAAATAATATCAATGAACATTAAGGAGAAGTTTTCACTTTACAGAAAATGGTTAAGGATCAAGAAAAACTCTTGAATCCTAATGTGACATCAGTAAAGAAGATCACTCAGAAAATTGAGAATATGAAAGTGGAGTACAATGGTTCCACTGAAAGGAAGATTAAATTTTGTTCAGATGGTAAAGCTAATGTGGGGATTGACAGAAAAAAATATGTAAAAATTGAAGTCAGACCGCAAGCACCCATTCCAAGATTGAAGGTGGATTTTGGTATGAAGGAGAATCTAAAGATTCAGATAACCCAAAGGAGACCCAGTGGTGTAGAAGTGACATGCATGAATGTATCCTATATTAGGTGTTATTGTTGTGGAAAGATGAGACATTAAAAGTATGTGTGTTCTATAGCTAAGATATACTGATGGGAACAAGAACAATAGTGGAAACAAAACAGAGCTCGATATTATAAAACATCCTTTGAGGGACATTGTTTTTGGTGTGGAGAATTTGGGAACATGGCTAGATATTGTACATTAACCATGAAGAGGAATGTGCCAAGTCAGAATCAAAGTAGTTGCAAGCAGAAAATCAACAAACTAACAGGTGAGTTGAAAATTAAAAATCAATTTTCAGCTCTGCAAGATGAATCTAGGCCATCACACTCTACAGAAGATCAATATTTTCAAACTACACTGAGTGTGAGGTCAAATAAATGGATCAAAAAGGAAAAGGGTGAGATGAAATTGGTTGCAAAAATTTCCCTATAAGCATCAGATCGTTCTGGTGTATGGATCCTTGACAGCGGTTGCACATCTCACATGACTGGTAATAAGGATCTTGTCACATGCATAAAATATAAAAAAGAAGGTGTCTTCAAGTTTGTAAACGATGAATCTTTTAAGATTATTGGCTTAGGGAAGTCCAAGTTTGGGTGCAAAGAGATGAGATTTGTTGATGTATTAGTAGTAGTAGGTCTTAGTCATATTTTTCTTAGCGTCAGCTAACTATTTGACTCAAGTAATTCTCTAAGGTTTACTAAGAAGATGTAAATCGTTAAAGGAAAAGATGGTGAATGGGTTCTATAGGGAAAAAAGAAAAAACAAAAATATCTACCTTGTAAGTTGAGAAGAAGATATGTTCTTTTTTTCTAGAGGGGAAGAAAACAAGCTATGGAATAAACAACTGGGTCATCTATTACAACCATCCCTAGAAGATCTGGGGAAATGTGATGTAGCTAGAGATGTCCCTAAGCTATCACATGATCAGATTCATACATGTGATGCATGTAAAAAAGGTAAAATCATTAGAAAAATGTACAAAGATAAGGAAAAGAAGTCAACAAGAGTGATTAAATTGGTGCATGCAAATGTGTGTGGAACCATCTCACCAAGATCCACTGATGGGAAGAGGTATTATATTCCTTTAATTGATGATTATTGCAAAATGGAATGTGTATTCCTCATTTCCCATAAGTCTGATCTATTTAGTTTCCTAAAATAGTATCAGAGGGAATCTGAAAGGATGTTTAGATAGAAAATTCTGAAGTTTCATACTAATAATGGTATGGAATTTACAATCTATTAGGTGGAATACTATCTCAAGAAACATGGGATAATGAATCAAGTTTCTTCAGTGAGAACTCCCCAACAGAATGGAGTGGTTGAAAGGAGAAATCAGATCATCAACAACATGGCTAGAACAATTGTTATTGAAAAAGACCTACTAGAGAAATTTTGGAAGGAAGCAGTATTAACATCGGTCTACATTTATAACAGGGTTCTATTATGTCTGAAAGAAAGAAAGTACCCATATGAGATGTGGTATAGAAATAATCCAATAGTGAATTAATTTCAAATATTTTGAAGTAAGTGCTTTATACTCAATAAATAAAAAATCAGGAAGTTTGAGTCACGCGGAGATGTGGGGATATTCCTTGCATACACAGGAAAAAGAAAATCATATAAATACTTTAATAAAAGGCTGAGAAAAGTAGCTGAGAGAAATGATGTCACTATTGTGGAAAATGAAGAGAATATTAAAAAACATAGTGAACATTATACTTATGAAAGTGATGATGAGGAATGTAATGCAAGGGGGCCAGAAGTGGATGATGATAATTCAGAAAAAGATACAGATGATGAACAAGAGGAAGTAAATTCTATATCTATAAATAAGCCAAGGAGTTGAGATGAAATTGATAAGAAAAATATCATTGGTCATCAGTCAACTCCAGTTCAGACAAGAAGAATGAAATCACTAAAACAATCATCTTTCCTATCTTAGGTAAAGCCTGAATACTTTACTGATGTAGCTAAAGATGAAAACTAGGTTCAAGCTATGAATGAAGAGCTAGATCATATTGAGAATAATTAGACTTAGGAGATTTTTTTGAGGCTAGAAGATAAGAATTTCATCAGGACTAAATGGTTCTATCGCAACAAGATGAATGAAGATGACATAGTGATTCAAAACAAAGCATGACTAGAGTGCAAAGGATACTCCCAAATAGATGGTAGAGATGTTGATGAGATATTTTCACCTATTTCAAGGCTATAGACAATCATGTTATTCCTATCCATTACAGTGAAACAGAAGTTCAAAGTGTTCAATATGGATGTCAAATCTGCATTTTTGAATTAGGTTATGTAAAAGTACGTTTATATTCAGTAGCCAAACGGTTTTCTCATTCATGAAGATTAGTACAAAGTTTATTGGTTGAAGAAAGATTTATATGGACTGAAGCAAGAACCAAGAGCATGGTATTGGAGGCTTGATCAGTATTTGAAGTAGCTTGGGTTTCAGCATGGCGGAGTTCATTACAATCTCTATTTCAATAATGATAATAATCAAAAGATAATGGTTCTAGTTTATGTAAATGAAAAAATCTTCGTTGGATTAGATGAAGCACAATTATTTTTTTCTAAATTCATTAAAAGTGAGTTTGAAATGTCAATGACCAGTGAGATGAAATTTTTCCATGGTTTACAGGTGACACAAGGAAGGAATGATACTTTAATTTCTCAATCCAAATATTTTAAAGAAGTTCTGAGGAGGTTTGTAATGGAAAATTACAAGGATATGAAGACTCCATTTTCTACCTGGATGAAACTCTCCAAAGATGATGATGGAAATTTAGTTAACATCACAAAATATTGGAACATAATTGGAAGTTTTCTGTACTTGATCGCGACAAGTCATATCATTGTATTTTCCACATGCCAACAATGAGATATCAAAAAAATCCCAAGGAAATTCACATGATTATAGTGAAAAGAATACTTCATTATATCAAGGTCATGGTGGATTCTGGATTGATATATAATGAAAAACATCATTTAGCGTTATTGGGATATACTGATACAGATTGGGCCAGATCAGCAGATGACAGAAAGTCAACGTCGGGAGGTGCCTTTTATCATGGTGTTTTGTGTATTTCTTCGCTAATCAAGAAGAAAGATTAAATTTTACTGATCACCATAGAAGCTGAGTATATTTCCTCCACTCAAGAATTCACATAGTTAGTGTGGATGAAGCAGCTGCTTGATGATATGGGAGTGTAAGTAAAGTCTCCGATTGGAATCTAGTGTGATAATTTGAGTGCTATAAATCTTAGAAAAAATACAGTCCATCATTCAAGGGAAAAAAATTGATATCAAATATCATTTTATCTAGGATAAGGTGTAGCAAGGTCTAGTAAAGTTGGAGTATGTGCCTATAGAGTTTCAGGCTACAGATATTCTGAAGAAGGCCTCACCCAAAGATTCTTTTGAGAGACATTGATTGGCTCTGAGAGTCCAGTCAAATCCCCACACTTGAAAAAGTTTGGATGTAACCTCCCCCTCTCCCCAAGGTATGATGTATTTTTCCCTAATGTACTAATTTGGATTTTTACCCTATTGTAAACTACAATGGAGTGACTTTTGGGTTCATTGACAAAGGGGGAGAAAATTTTATAGTTCAAGGGGGGGAAAGTGTGTCTTTTATAGGAGAAAATGTCTTAGTCCAAGACATAGTGGGAAGATGATAGGTGGAGTAGTGAGATAGGGGGAGATCAATCAGATAGGGAGTGAATTCTAAATCTGACTATGCTTGAAGTGATCGATCAAAGAGTAGATATCACGATAACTATGGTTTGTGATGATAGCAGAAGAGGGGTGTTGAAATGGTATTAGGTAGGTATCAAGAATTTGTGTTAGAAATGATGTGATTCATTGATGAACTTTTCATACTACTCTTGTTTCTCACATTGAGCATTGCTCATGTGGGAATAGAGTATGTAGTGAGTGAATCTTTGGTTGCTGTCTGAATCGCAAGAGTCAAATAGTGGGAGATGATGGAAGGAGATTCAGTGAGGTATCAAATTGTAGAGAATTATTATGAGAAATTTTTTCAACAAACCCAAAGGGGGATATTGTTGGGAAAAAATCCATCAAGGTAATATTGCAGCATTTCTTGGTTGGTTGTGTTTGTTGACAAATAAGGTTTTCATAGTGAATTGTCTAGTTCTAGAGATGTTGTTGACAATCCATGTTGAAAAAGAACCATGAAAAAGGAATGAAAGGTTTGGAGGTGGTAAAAAAGAATAGATACAAGGTGGTGTTTTTTCTAGTGCTTACCAAATTTGGGGGTAAAAAATTGGAGTTTGGTGAGCATTGAGAAAAGTAAATTTCCTTGAAGATCTCCTCAAAACATGGAAAAGGAATGAATTTCATGAAGATGTGATTCATGAATTGTATTTCTCAAAGACATGAAGAATTTTGATGGTGAGATCTGTGATTAAAAATAGCTTCGTGAACAATAGAGGTGAAGAGCATTGTGAGGAAGCATTGCAGCGGAGGTGCAAAGGAATTGACAGAACGCTCCGCGATTATGAGGAGCTCTGTGATCCGAAAATTTATGTGGTTCTTTGCTATATAGAGATAATTTTGACACAGATTTCGGAGCTTTTAGATTTGAGATGATGTGGCACTGACATTGTATGGAAGGTTCTCGAGTCAGTGGAATATCCTATAAATAGACCTCAACCCCCTCGAGAATAGTAGATAGTTTTTTAGGAAAAAGTTATAGGTCTCAAATCACAAAGAAGGTTCATAGAGGCAATGTGCTTCATGAAAGGTAGGAGCATCACAATGGCTAATCTAGCTCCGATAAAGAGGTGTGTTCCACATTGTCTCAGTGAGATTCATGAAAGAAGTATCTTTGCGACGGATTTAGCTTCATGATGGCCTAGGATCTTTGAATTTGTGTGCTTTGTGAAGAAGCAGGGACTTCAAAAAGGCTGGTTTGAGCTTGGTGAAATTGGGATCTTTGCGAAGGTATTTCCAAATATTGTTGCCCAGTGATCATTGGTAAAGGGGTATTCATCAGTGGATGAAATTTGAACTTCAACAGAGCATCTATCTATAACTAAGGATGTATTCATTAGTGATAATGAAGAGACCTACAGGTCTACAAACTATGAGTGGATCTTCTGAAGAATCAGTGAGCTCACTTAAATTGAGAGTAATGAGTTCTCAAATTGTGAATGATTGTAAACTAGGAGGGATAGTGAGTCCACTTCAACTTGTAAATAGTAGTATGCTTATAGTGGATTTGGTACATTGATACATCGCTGGTGTATGCTCCTTGGACATATCCTAGTGAGGGTGAACCAAGTAAAAGTTTTATATCTTGTTCATGCTTTAATATTCATTCATCCTCTGCAACATGAAGGAGAGAGAGAATAGAGTTTTTTTCTAACAAAAAAATAAGATCAAAAGGGGCAGTTATTTTAATTTTTCATACCCTAATTCACCCCCCTCTTAGGGTATCTATCCTAGTAGAACTAATATGAACATTGTTTTATATTTAAATTTTTTAATATTCATGGAATGGCCACTTATTTTTGAATTTCATTCAATAAAATAATTACCAATATTAACATAACTTAATTGTGAATATTCCAAACCAATTTAGAAATATTCATTAGAATACCCTTAGTTATTGAGAGAAAAAATCTTTCTAAATTATATATATTTTGTCTATTTTTATTCAAAACTTAGGAGAATTTTGGAAGTTATGTTGGAAATTATTATGGAATTTTTTTTAAATACCCCCTTTTACACAATTAAAGTTATATTTTGTCCTACCCTTTGCAACTAAACCATATAAACACCTATAATCTAGGAAAACCCTTGTTAATCAGTCACATTAAAAACCTAAAATTCATTTCTAAAACACTTTAGAAGTAATTTCATGATCCAAGTTGAAATAAAGTGTGAAGGTGGGTTTGGTTTTATTGGTTTTGTAACAAATAAAGTTGTTTTTTTAAGAACTTAGAAAAAAATATCTTTTCAGTAAGCTATTTTAAATTCTATTTTTGGGAAATTCGTCAAAGTATGGGAAATATGGAAGGAAAAAAACCTCTTTCAAAAATTTCTTGGGAATTTCACAAAAATATTTGATATTTATGTAATATTATCTATATTTAACAATAAATAAATCTATATAGAATTCAAAAATAAAAAACTGAAGAAATAATGTTGTTGGAGGTGGAGAGACGAAAAGAATTTTTTTATAACCAAAATGAATAATTTGTGAATCTTTAATGAAAATAAATGAGTTTTAAGAAAAATAATTATAAAGGGGAGTGAGGAGAATCATATTCTTGAGTGTTGAACTATAAGCATGCACTTGTCTTCAAATAATGCTAAACCTTATAAATATGGCATAAAACGTTTATCATTTAAAGCTTACCAACCCTTAACCACATAATGGACCTGAAAAGTCCCCATAAGACAAGTACTTGACTCATTGGGTGGAGATTTAGGAACTGAAATGATTTTGATGACCCTTTTATATGTTTGGATTGAGAAAATCCTTTAGAAAATTCATACTTGTGTGAAGAGAGAAATTTTTCCCATGAGGTAAGTATTAATGTGCATGAGGGGATTAGAAAAGTGTAAATGGATTGAATGTACCTAATAAAGGAAATATAATTATAGTAAATTAGGCAGGCATAATAATTTTTAGTTCTATGGTTATTAAAAAGGAACTAAAATTGGATAGCGTTTTTAATTTTACATTGATAATATTTTTTATGTTCACTTATCAAGGATTTTAAGGCTCAAGTGTTAGGGAATTTATGGAACATATATTTTCATTATTTTTACCTTTGAATTCAATGCTTTTTATCTTAATAATTAATCAATTTTAGAGAAATTCATGAATACTTAGAATTTCAAGTAAATATGTATTTAATTTTTAAGTGGATTGATTTTTTTTATTTTTAATTGTTTTAATAATTTTTTGAATTAATTAAAAAACACCTACATTGAATATGTGTTATTCGTAATTTTTAGGGATGTTTTATAATATTGAAATGATATATGGTAATAATATTATTTTCTTGAATTTGAACATGACTATATCTGAATCCAAATATCAAGAAAGTTTTAGAGGTAAGATGATATGTGATGAAAAATTATTATTATAGAAGATGAATTTCAAGAGGATAAACTTCCAAAACTTTCTTTAATTTTCCAAAAAGTTTGATTGTAAGGAGGATCTAAGTAGAAGTTATAGAAGCAAAGAGGTGAGTTCGGCTGAATAAAGATTGATGTTTTCAAAAATTCCCCAAATAGGAACACAAAGAATACATAATAGTCACATAATATTTTGTAGGATTCACTTTGGATGAGTGGGAAAAAGTCTTTAAGTTAAGGTGAAAAAATTAAATAAGTGAAGAATAAATCTTGGTAAGGATCTCCATGTTTAAAATTAAATTGAGAAATATATGAAATCCTTGTTGAGTTAGTTATGAGAATTTGGAAAAGGGATTAAGTGTATAAAATTCACCAACACATATGTAAAATTCATCAATCTCTATGCCCAAAAGTAACCATGGGACTCTAATAAATAAATAAAGGTAATAATCCAATATATAAAGATCAATTTTCTTAGGTCCCAATGTAAAAAAATATAAATTTATTTAACATAGAGGAGAAATATTGATATGCAAAGGTTCTTCCCATACCCCATATGATGTGTAAAAGTAAATTGATGCATGCATATAGGTCATACCATTACCAAATAAATTTATGAACTTAATGGGGGGATGATTCCCTATAATATGTAATAGTAATTTTTTTACTCCGTACTCAAGAATTTTGAAAATTATAGTGATAAATAAGAGTCTATTTACTGATATGTTAAAGTAAACCCCACATCCTCAGTGATATGTAAAGGTTAAGTAATTTTTCATTGGGGGGGGGGTGAGACATCAATACATAAGATTCTTTTCCCAACGTGTAAGGATATATAAGTGTAATTTACTATTGTAAATGATTTTGGCATATAATGAGAAAATATTAAAGTTTTTATAGATAATGGGGGTGCATAGGGGTTATGTAATTAGTGAAATTTTGACCAAGTTGTTTTAGACAAGATTTAAACATTAAAAAATTTGAGAAACAGAAGACCATCCCATGGATGTTTATCCATGTCGTAAAGTGACTTAGGTGAGTTTCAGTGCAACTATGTTTTTTATATGTTCACCCATCATGGTGATGAATATCACATCATGAGGATATAAAGAGTTACTTTACAAGAATTACTTTAGAACCATGGAATGAGTGGTCCCTCTTTAATGACATGAAAAAAATTAAAAGTGGTAAGGATTTTTTAGCCTATGAAATACTTATTGGTTATGAATTTTAAATATAAAAAGATATAAATATTGAAGATCATATAAGGATCCTAAAGCCTAATAAAATCCACCACAACTATGAAGAAAAACAATTGGGAGAGCACTGGATGGGTGGTGGTTTCCCCAGGTGTTATTCAAAGCCTTCCACAGCTGCTGCCCATTAATGATAAACTTTTACTACATTGTAAATATCATGAATCGTCATTCAAAAATAATAAATTAGGAAGATGATCCATTCATGAGTATACCTAGTCTAAAATTAGTAAATAGTGAAAATGGATTCCTCAATCTATTTATCCATGTGAGACTAAACCCCTTGTATTTTTGAGTATTAGAGACCCATAGACCTCCCTTACGAGTCCTACTTTACCTTTTTATCCTATTAAATTATTCTAAAATTTTTTTATTGAACAAAACTGGTTTTTTGTTATAGAATTTTATATTTTTTATATTTTTTTGAACTATTATTCAATCTATGGTAGTGAAGTAATCATTTTCCCTATTTAAATTTCTTAATCAAGGACAATTTTAAGAGTATATTGGATTCTTTTAGGTTTAATTGATTAGAGGTTTTTGAGTAATTAAATCACTTCCATAGGATGAAAAAAAACTCATACCGATGTTTGGGTATGATTTTTTGGTAGGATTAAGTGTATATTCTAAGGTTTTAGAGTGTACATATAGAAATTCAATAAGAGAAACATTTTTATAATAAATAATAGCATGCCCAAAGTTAAAAACTATTTCATGAATACTATAATAAATCTATTTACTCACTTCATTTCATAAAAAATATTTTTATGTCCCAACATTCACTTATTCACTTTCTTTTATTATATTTATTTTGTTTTCTTCATTCTTACACAAAATTATTAAACCCCCAATATTCTTATTTTTAGAAACCAAAAATAAATAAAAAGTGACAATTTAAACTTATTTTGCAACCACTATGTAAAAAACATTGGGGAATATTATAAAATATTCACAGGAGATAAAATTTAAATAGTGATTTCCAAAAAATCACTTACTTTTATAAAACACTATCATTAAAAATTTTAGTGAATAAATATATGAAGAAATTGAATTTAAATAATGGTAAAACTTAGGTGTGGGAGTGAAGGTTTAGACTAGGTTTTTCTTATTGATAATCCATTTTTTATTTCTTCAAATGGATTTTATGGGAAATAAATAAAAAAATTATGTTTTTAAATGGAATCACTTCCCAGTGTTTTCTAATTTTTTGACTTGAAAAGGGGGATGTGTTTTTGAAGTCCCATGAAGTTTTTGAGTTGAAGGAAGGAAGCCAACATTTTTAAGAATGTGTCCCATGTAGTTAAGTATGCAATACACTTAGTATATTCAATGACTAGATGGGGAATCCCATGTCTCTAAAATTGGAGTTCATGGATGTTGGTTTTGTGAAAGACATAATTCTATCGCAATTTTAGAGTGTCTGATGTCAGAGAAGTGTTTTTGTGATGATCAAGATATCAAGTACATGGTTTACCAGTGGAGTACGCAGATGATAGAGGCATGTGTAGTTGGAAGGTAGATTTTTTGTGAGTACTATTTAAAAAATCGATGAATAGTAATTTAGGTGGTTAATAATATTATCAGAGGATTTTTCCTATAAATACCCCTCTAATCCTTTCTTTAAGAATCCACTAAAACTTAAGGTAAATCAAGAGATTTTCCAGAATAATAGTGAAGTATTATTAATCAATAAAGTTTAAACCATGTAGTAATTATGCAGTTCATGATATTGTGAACGCATTCTACAAGGATAATACAAGATAGAGGAAGGTGCCCTTTAGAAAGGGTCCACCTAGTAGAGTTTGAGGACTTTAGGGTTGATTACATGTTCTATTGAGTTTTTTACGAATAAGGGGAAGGTTCCTTAGGTAAGTGGTCCATGAAGTTGACTACAATGTCCTCAAGGGGCAGTTTATGGTCCGTGATGTTTAGTATCTTGTGAATAGGGTTCCACATTGTTTCTTCACAAAATTTATATTTATGAAGGTGTTTTTTTATAAAGATCACAAGAAGTTATTTTTTATAGTGGGTATAAATAATTGGAGCATATTATTCAAGTTATAATGATTCAAATCGGATCATAATTTCATGAAAATTTGTAGGATACCTTCAAATCATTAAACTGAGTAATACTTCATTAAATATAGTGAGAAATGAGGAGTTTATAGAGGTGATATAAAAAAACGTGTGTTTTCCATGAAAAAAATTATAATGGAAGTACGCCTAGAATAGAGTAAAAATGGATGAACATTTAAAATCCATAGAAAAATAGTGAAGAATAGTAGATTTTGGTATGGCTGAAAAATCATTGGTGTATTCTCCTTAGATGATCCATTTGTGGTGAAATAAGTATAAATTATTGTAATTATTGTTATTTTTTATTTATTTTATAAGTACATCTTTTGGATTTGTGATTTAATTCAATAGGCTTAACACATTTCTACCAACATGTGGAAAAGATACTAAAGAATCAAAAGAAAAAATTTACACCCGAATTCACCCATTTTATCTCAGGGTGTCTTAGGTTATAATAAGTGGTATTAGAGCCTTCATCTCATAGAAATTTAACCTGACATCAGGATTACTTTATGATGAAAATTTTAGTAACTTCTAGGGGAATACCACTATTTTATGGAAGAAACTACTATATTTAATAGAAAAAATGATATCTCATCCCTAATATCTTATTATGGAAGTTATATTTTCCATTTTTCAATGGATTTAGGTTAGTGATGTGACAAGACTCTCTATGATTGAACCTGACAATAAAATGATCTATGTAGATGAAAAATAACAAAATGATATCACTAGATCTTTTTCAAATAAACTTAATTTTAAGTTAATGAGTTTTACTATAATGAATTCCATGTGGAAAAAATGAAAAATATATAAGAATGATATAATAAAGTAGAAGTGGTTGAAGTTCAAGTTATCCATAATAAATTTTATTGTTTGAAAATGACCATTGATGAAAATGCTGATAGTTTCTTTAACTGAATCACTGAGGTTATTGGATCTATTTAAGGACTTAGGGAGGAAATGAAGGAAATATATATTGTCAAAAATATTCTGTAAAAACATCCTCCAATGTTAAATTTGAAAGGTAAGGTCACCTAGGATAATGTAAATTCATGTGATCTAATGAATAAAATTCATTTTGAAAGTTTCTTATATATATAACTCTTAGAAAGAGTAAAATGAATCTCAGATGGTGATGAGATACTTCTAAGTGATCAAAGAACTATACATGTGGGTAATAATAGAATTTCCATGGATGAGAATAATTCTATAACATGAAAAACATAGAATAAAGGAAATAAAAAGTTTGATGATGTTGGAACCAATACCGAGCTATCAAAATAATGATATCTGACCAATATATATGAGATGTGAAAAATAAAACCCAGTTTCCAAAGAATTATCAATTTAAAAGGATTGTTTCAAATTTTAGAGATAGTTGGAGAAATGACTACGAGAAAATATTTCCCCTCATGAAGTGTCAATTTTGTGGCTATCTGGGTCACACCACGTCTTATTTTGAAGTGACAAAGAGCAATTTGAATGGAGAAACACCAATAATCCATCAAGGTAGAATGTGATCATATACTTAATCTTCCAAAATAAAATCCTTCAATGGTTTTTTTAATAATCTAACATTAATCATTAAACTTTCAAATTTAGGAAAAGGATTATAAATGCCTTATAAAAAAGAAGAAGATTGGTTGATGAGAAAAGACCAAAAAAGATAGATTTTAAGAATATATTCTCACCACTGGAAGAATAAGTTGAATTTTATTTCCAAACCTATATTGTAGATAATAATGAAATGCCAACATATTCCTCTTTACAACCAAGAATATATTATAATGAAATGAAGAAAATAGAGAATTTTGATCTTTCTAAATTTTTTCTTAACGATTGAAAGGACAAAAATACATAGATTCTCTAGAGAGGGTGATCATCACATATGATTGGGAATTTCAATATTCTGAAAAATATAAAGGTAATAGTTGACAGAATATTGTGATTTTGTAACAATGGAAATCTGAATATTAAAGTAAGATTCAATAATCATCTTTCATGTGGTGAACATAGAAATACATAAGTTATCTATATAGATTATCCTTGAAATAATATTCTCAGTTTTAGTCAATTGTGTGACTCCGGTATAGTGTTTGAATTCAACCATAAAGGATGTTTAATCAAGAGTAAAGCCAAAACATTTCTCATGAGAGGAAGGATAACATATGGTAATCTGTATCAAGTGGACTTCTATGAACATTCTTGTCTCCTTATGGTTTCTAAGGAAAATAATTTTTGGCATTGGAGGTTAGGATATATTCACCACCTTAGTATAGAGAATCTATCTAATTCTAAGGCTTTGTTAGACCTTACAAACCTTAAATCAGAAAAGGAAAAGACTTGTGATGAATGCATGTAAAGAAAAATGGTATAAAATCTATATAAACTGAAGAATAAAGGGGAATTATATTTAATTTATCTCATCCAAACTAATATTTTTAGTCTGATAAAAATATATGGAACATATGAGGAAAGGTACTTTCTTCTTTTCATAGATCTATACAACATGATGGATTATAAAAATTTTATTTAAATCATGAGAGAATTCATGGGGTTCATGAAGAGTTATTTTAGAAGAACTAAAAATGTGACCTGAAGAATAATTAAAACTTATTAATACCACAAAATAAAAGAATACACATCCATTAAATTTTAAAAACACCTTTAAGAGTATATAATTAAAAATTATGTTTCATCTATGAGGAATCTATGAAAAAAATGGGATTTTTGAGAATAGAAATAAAACAATAAACAATAAAAAAGATCATAATCATAAATGTTGGAATCTATCACCATTATTAAAAAGAGGATATTCAGTTTGTATTGTATGCCTATAATCAATCATTGTTAATCCTAATATAGGATAATAAACACATCAAAATGAGGCATGGAAAGAATCCCTTACTTAAAAAAATTTAGGTCTTTGGGAGAAAGTGCTACATTTGAAACAAAATGGGAAATTAAGGAAAATATGGTGATGCTACAAATGAATAAATATTTCTAGGATAATAAAAAAAGAGTAAGGCCTAAAATCATTTAATAAAAGGCAAGTAAAAATAGTTTAAAGAAGTGAATTTAAGGTTATTAAGCAGAAAGATGTGAAAAATTCTAGAAGATAAACTTCTAATGTTTTTTGTGAAAAGGATGAGGGAGATAATGAAGTTAGTGCCAATCCAGAAGTTGTGAAAAGTTTTACAAATGATGTAGAATTTTATATAGAATCAAAAGAGGATATATTAACAGATGAAGAGAAATATACATCACAGAAAAGAAACTAAAGAGTAGAGTTTGATCTACCCAACATTATTGATGATATATTTTCACTAACATAGGCAAAAGGAAGAAATATTGAGGATAAATATTTATTTTTTGTAGTATAGACAACTTCTTTTAAAGAAATCTTTAGAAGGAATCTACATGAAACTTAATCAACCATTACAAAAATTCCTTGGACTTTCACACTCATTATTGAACATGGTATTTCAAATAGCACAAATTCTAAAATATAATTAATCTAAATCATGTGGAAGTGGAGAAAAATGGGGTCCTAAAAATTTTTAAAGTTGGAATTGGATAAGTTTGGGGGGTCTAAGTCAAGCTAAAGACTTTAAATTAAGCGCTGCATGGGAGGAAACTCATGGTTTTTCATGTTTACACTAAAGTGAATCATCTTTTTTTTATTTTTTATTTTTCATTTTAAAAAAATTACTATAGACTGTTGAACTATTCTTTTTTTATGAGTATGTATGGGTATGAAAGGGGAGCACCATATTCATATTTTGCTCACATACTATGTTCAAATGATCGTGATAACTAGCTTATAATCTATATACTGTAATTATATCATGTTAATGGAAGACACATCATCAATCTTCTCACTCTCTCCCTTTTATTTTAAAAATGAAATCATCATCCAGGTGGTGGCAATTTAAAAACTTCATGGATGAAAAACCTTCATTCTTCATTTTCTACTTAAAGGTAGGTCATAAAACCAATTTTATGGTTGAACCAGAAACTAAAATATGTATTATATATTATCTAATGATTCTGGAACCATCATTTTTACATGATACTAAATAATATAACAAAACTAGTTCATTGTGATCGAAAAACCGCCGTAGAAATATAAATGATTATCACTAAATGACTTATCTAATGATTAATACTCATACTATTTAAACAAATGATATATTTAACCATTTACACTTATTTATATTCATAATAATATATAAATTCAATAATGGGGAATTATATCCATTCCACATGAACTTCTATACTTATAATCACGCGAACTAATCATTAATATCAAAAAACGAACACCCCAGAATGACAAAATTCAATCTTATAACTTATTAAAAGACCATAAATGAACTTAATAAAATTATGAAAAATTATATAAATATTTAATAGTTTTTGAATTAAATTATTAATGGGTCTGATTTCATATTCCTGGGCCTTATGGTCAAGCAAAGAACACATTCAGACATAAGGTAAGGGTTTTCTCATCTAACTTCCATTTTTGAGAGATATTTCTTATTCACCACAATTTCATATATATGGTGTATCTATAATGACCATTGATGTATCATATCATTAAAATATTTATTTTAATTTTATTACATTTATCATTTTATGATTATTATTTTTGGGTAATATGATTCGATTGATTACAAATTGGTAAGGGGTTCCACCCGAACCTTCATTTTTTCCTTCGGGTTATTCCTTCACTATCCTTATCCAAATATAATGATTATTTATTTTTGTGTACTTATTTTATGTTCTGTTTTTATGTTCCAAAATCATATAATTTAGATGCCTTTAAATTTTCTTTTTTAGGATAAACATGTTAACAATATTATTTTGTGATAAATAAAAATAGTTTTCCAAAAGAACTATTCTTTTCAAAATAAAAGGGTTTTTCTCATCTCACTTTTAATTCTATGAGATTTACTAATTTTTCACCACTTATTCCTTGTATGTGGTGTATTTAATTCCATTTTATATATCAAATAATGAGTCTTATTATTCTTATGATATTTTATGTAATTATATAGTAAATATTTCCAAGTGGTATGGGACACTTTGGAATGTTTAATTCTCATTTTTCAAGAGTTTATCAGTGATTTAATTAGAATATTTTCATCTATGATTATGATTCAAATATTTCAAGGTGGTATAGGACACTTTGGAAAGTTTAATGTTAATTATATTAAATATTTTATCAATTATTTAATTATATTATTTTCATCTATGATTATGATTCAAATATTTCAAAGTGGTATGAGACACTTTGGAATGTCTGATGATCATTTTCTTCAAGAGTTTATCAATACTTTAATTAGAGTATTTTCATCTATGATTATGATTAAAATATTTAAAAGTGGTATGGGATAATTTTATCTAAATATATCTTTTATTAGATATATTAGGAATTCATTGGACTTATCAAGTGATTGGTGGGGCCCGCTATAGCCCCTCAATGTATCGATATGCCTCATGAGACCAAATTGAATTGGGTTTTGGCTGAGGCCTTGCCCTAGTATTTATAAAAGCCTTATCCAAGGCCTAAAAACGGTTTTATGATGTAAAAAATATTCAATCCCTAATTATGATATTAGTAATAGATAAATCATGTGATTATTCTAATACTAGAATATCCATGGTGATGTTTCATGTGATAATTTGTATGGAATTATTCATTCAATTTGTATTCCTACTATATTATTCTCCATATTATATTTTAGTGATATGAGCTATTCACTTTTCCTTATTTGTTATGATATATTTTCCTATATCACTTACCCTTACTGAGCATCTGATATCACCTCTTTCTTATGTTTCCTTTCCCAAGGTTATGAAGAAGAAAACATTGAATAAGATTTCTAGGATGTAGTTTATTTCATATTGTATCATGTTTTATTTAATTTTTCCAATTTATTTTGTGTATTATGACTGTAATATGGTCATCCAAGACTACTAAACTAATAGGTCCTTTAGTATTTCATTACTTCTAATCATGCCAATGTATTAAAATAATGCACTGCCTCTAGGCTTTTGGGGTCGGGGCGTTACAGTTGGTATCACAGGAAATTTAACATTAACCCTGAAAGATAGATTAAGAAAACATGGGTTATGGAACATAAATATAATATATAATTTGAGGATAAAAATATAAGATTATCCTATAATTTTGGTAAGATATAGATTATGTGGATCTTCCTAGAAAATACACCCCTATCTACATACTTCAAGGGGACGTGGTTTTGGAACATATGTACCTTGGGGTAACAACTCTAACAAGGTGTTACGAGCCTAAATCGATATAACCTGGTATAAAAAAATAGACCTTATTGCGCACCTTCTTTGAAACTCTTGGGGGATATGCTTAGGATAATTCACATTTTTTTACATAACATTATGAAAGATTTATGATTCTTAAGTTACCAAAGTATATGGTTCTAGGATTTAAGATGCATAAATTTATGTTATGTGCTATAGCATGATTAGAGTTATAGAAATTTCATAATTTTATAATATAATATAATATATGTAATTTTTTTAGAAATGGAGCATAGTAGAAATAATGAGAACTCCACTAATGAACGTGATGAAAAGTGTAAGAAGGGTCATATCTTTCATGGTCTTTAGCCAAAATTTCTATGGGAAATAGTCTCTAAGGTATCCTCATCATATGAGGAAATAATACCATGTGTTAAAAAGATATGTAAAAAATTCTACAAGTCCTATATATTTAAAGGGAAGCAAGATCAAAAAAGGATGGAAGAGAAAAATATGGATAAAGGGAAGAAGGGAATGAAGGTTTTTCCCACATGTGATAAGTGTGGAAAGAATCATCCTAGAAAATGATTGAAGGGAATGAGAGTTTGTTATTAGTGTTGAGAAAAAGGACATAAAGTTCATGATTGTAAGGGTAAGAAAGTTTTTTTCCAATGTACAATTCTTTAATTGTGAGGAGATGGGACACTATGGGAATCAATGCCCCAAGCATTAGAGAAATATACCATAAATGTTGTTATTGGATAATGATAAGTTTATTCTACTGTCACAAATGAAGAGGAATAATTAATATGTATATTTAATAATTATTTAATTTTAATATTTTATCATCAATTTAATGGTTATTAGAATTATGGAATATATAAGGATTGTACTATAGTACTTTTTTATTAAGGATTTGAGACCACATATTGAATGATACCAAGAAAAGTTATTCAATAGAAAGGTAATTTTTTTAAAACAAGTGATTGAGGGAAAGAAAACCCTTAATATATTTTGGATATTGATACAATGATGATGAAATGATTGATTTTGATAATTACTGACCACCTTGTAACTGATTATTGACTTGTCGACAAGTAGTTTATGCTATCATCGATAAATTTTACAACACTTTTGGATTTAAGGAGTATATCCAATAATATGTATCTTACTTAATTAATAAATAATATTGTATGTTTCTAATAAGGTTTTATGGTAATTTGAGTTATTAACATATTTCAAGAGGATACATGATGACGTTTTTCACATGTTTGGAATCTGAAAATTTAGAGCTGCTTTATGGGGAAGTTAATCTTGGGAATTTAGTGACCTTCTTTCTAAAGTGTTGAATCATTATATTTTGGAAAGTTTAACAATTTATGAATGGTTTTAGTTGATAAATGTATGAGGTTTTAGAGGATAATGTATTACTTAACCACATAATGCAACATGTGCTAAGATATGAAGTATAGATAGTTCAAGGCACAATTAAAGGATAAGATTGTGTTTATGAAATAGAAAGGTATATTCTTAATCTTATAGAGTTGAATAATTATTCAACTCAAGAAAAATATTCTTAAATAAAATTTTGTCCTATTATCATAATCTTTGATAATATCAATGATTTTGTTATAGTAGTTTACAGTTTTGTAGTAATTATCTTTCATCAGAACATGTTCTTTATCATTTTGCATTAGAACTTCATAGATTGATTTTTCTTCCATATCCAGGTTTTTACTTCAAACTAATGTAATACCATTAAAAAGAATATTTTTTTTGGTGACCACCTCATTTACCTTAACCCTTTTTAAGAGGATATTTGATTAACCCTATTTTTGATGTGGGTTTCTCATAAGGGGATTTTCAAGCATCAACCTTAAACTTTCAAAGTGCAGTTTTTAATTAGGAGGATGCAATTCTGTTAAGGGGGGGGATAATGTAACTACCCATTAATGTTTTTTAATAATTTTTAATACTTTAAAATTAATTTTTGTAATTAATAATAATACTTATAAAAAATTATAATTCATATATTTCAAATTAATTAATGTTCTAAAAAACCAAATACTATTTTATAGTATTATTTTTGTGTAAAATAATATTTTAATATGAATATATATATTTTATTATTATTACTAATTCATTTTTATCAATATATTATTTAATTAAATATATTAAATATATTAAATATTATAATTATTTCGATAAATACTAAATTATGTTAAGAATATATTCACTATTAATAAGACACCCCAAGATTTTATTGTATATTCCTTCATAAATAATTTAAATTAATTAGATAGCTTATATGCAAAAAACACTAACTCTGTGAAAAATAAATTTTTTATAGTTATAACCTAGCCATGGAACATAATTTTTTCATTTTTTTAATTTGAATTTTGAAAAAAGGACACACACCATTGTGATCAGCAGGTTTTTTATAGTCTAATAAGTTCAACATAATTTTTTAGTGAATAGTAACTTGACCCTTATGAATAGTAATGTACCCTTATTAATAGTAATGTTACCTTTTGAATAGTAACTTAACCCATTTGAATATTAACCTCACTCATAAAAGTATAAATAAAATTTAGGCACCTTATAAATGAGAGTGAATGTTTTAAAAATAAATAATTAAGTTTTTGTATTTTTTGGGGTAATAAATATTTATTTAATATTCTAAATTAATAAAATTATTTAAAATTAAATTAAATTTCATAAAATATATTCCAAAATATATTTTTTTCCTATGATTTTAGTATAATTTTTTGAGACCTCACTTAATTTTTGAAAGTATTATAAAATGAGATTTAAAATTAAAATATGTATTTTTCAAGTAAATATTGATTTTATTTTAAAATTAAATTTCACATATTTAGAAAATTATTTTGGTAAAATTGAGTCTATTTTTTAATTCTACACATAAAAAAATGGTTATGGTGAATTTTTGGGATTTTTCTGAAATACTTGAATTTTTAGTGAATAGTGAAATTCGATAATTTACGAAATATGCTAAATAAATGAGTTTATACATTATTCTTGAGTCATGGATGATGTAAATGTATATTTGGTTTGAACTCACATACACTTATTACTATTTTTAGTCATAATAATCAATACTATTCATTGTCTTGATCCATAATAATAAAATAATGATTAAAATAATGGAAAACCCCTTCTCTCCTCTACTATAAAAACCACCTCTCACTCCCTCTTTTATTCACTCCTCAAAGCCTTATAGCTTCTAAAATTTACACCCAAAAACTCTTCCCTAGTCAATACCCACCTACATGATCCCTTTTTCTTTCCAAAATATCAAATCCCCATATATTAAGGAGGTTTTCAAGGAGGATATTTCAAGAGGTAAACCCTCTCTCTTTTTCTTTTAATTTCATTTTCAATTTGTTTTATATTCTTATCTTATTATAACCCCCTCTATCAAAATCATCATGATAACTAAATTATAATATATATACTGTAATTATATCATGTTAATGGAAGATACACTATCAATCTTCTTACTCTCTCTCTTTTATTTGGAAAATGAAATCATTATCCTGGAGGTGCCAATTTACAAACTTTGTGGACGACGAACCTTCATTCTTTATTTTCTTTTTCAAGGATGGCCATGAAACCAGTTCTATGGTTGAACCAGATTCTAAAATATTAATTTTATCATATTTAATGATTTTGTAAACATAATTTTAACATGATACTAAATAATATAAAAAACTAGTTCATTCTGATCAAAAAACGGCCATAAAAATAGAAACGATTATCACTAAATGATTATCTAATGATTAATCCTCATAACATGTAACAAAATGATATATATAATCATTTAAAATTATTTATATACATTAATATTATATAAATTAAATCCTATAGAATTATATCCATTCCACATGAACTTCCATACTTATAATCAAGCGAACCGATCATTTATAACAAAAAATGAACAGCCTAGAACGATGAAATTGAATCTTATAACTTATTAAAAGATCATAAATTAACTTAATAAAATTATAATAAATTACATAAATATTTAATATGTTTGTAATTAAATTATTAATGGGTCTAATTTTATATTCTTGGACCTTATGGTCAAGCGGAGAACACATTCAGACATAAGGTAAGGGTTTTCTAATCTCACTTCCATTTTTGTGAGATATTCCTTATTCACCACAATTTCTTATGTATGGTGTATGTATACTAACCATTGATGTAACATATCATTATTATATTTATTTTCATGGTATTAAATTTATCATTTTATAATTATTAATTTTTTGGCAGATGATTCGATTGATTACAAAGTGGTAAGGGGTTCCACCAAAACCTTCATTTTTCCTTAGGGTTATTCCTTCACTATACTTACCCAAATATAATGCTTGTTGTTTTTGTATACATATTTTAAATTCTATTTGTGTGTTCAAAAATCATATATTCAGATAATTTTATCTTTTATTTATGGTTATTATATGTTTTAAAATAGTTCACTTTTTAATTCTTCACCATAAAAAGACCCGATTCAAGGGAACTTCTCGAATTATTTCCCATTTTCAAGTGAAATATATAATTTTTTAAGCCATAATTATTTCTTTCAAATCAAAAATTTTATCATTAAAACATATCTTGGATAATTTATCGTTTTATAAAAACATTCTATTTTTCTTTAAAATATCTTTAATATTTTCCTTAAACCACACTAAATTTTTTTATTTCTATAGCTTTATTAAAAAAAATTTACCTGATTTCACTTTAGTGGGAAAACCTTTATTCCTAAAATATAACTTAAATGTATTTCCCGTTTAATTTCTAGGATAAAAATTTTTACAAATTGATTTTATGACAAATATAAATTGTTTTCCAAAAGAACTATTCTTTCAAAAATAAAATGGGTTTTCTCGTCTCAATTTTAATTCTATGAGATTTATGAATTTTTCACCATTATTCCTTGAATGTGGTGTATGTAATTCCATTTTAAATATAAAATAATTAGTCTTATTATTCCTTTTATATTATATGGAATTAGGAATTAAATGTTTCAAAGTGTTATTGGACACGTTGGATTGTTTAATGATCATTTTCTTCAAGAGTTTATCAATGATTTAATTAGACTATTTTCATATATGATTATGATTTAAATATTTAAAAATGGTATGGGACACTTTGGAATGTTTAATGACCATTTTCTTCAAGATTTTATAAATTATTTAATTAGATTATTTTCATATATGATTATGATTTAAATATTTCAAATTGGTATGAGACACTTTGGAATGTTTAATGATCATTTTATTTAAGAGTTTATCAATGATTTAATTTGAGTATTTTCATCTATGATTATGATTCAAATATTTCAAAGTGGTATGGGAAACTTTTGAATGTTTAATGATAATTTTATATAATATTTTATCAATTATTTAATTAGATTATTTTCAAATATGATTATGATTCAAATATTTCAAAGTGGCATGGTACACTTTTGAATGTTTAATGATCCTTTTTTCAAGAGTTTATCAATGATTTAATTAGATTATTTTCATCTATGATTATGATTAAAATATTTCAAAGTGGAATGAGACACTTTAATCTAAATATATATTTTATGTGACATATGAGGAATTAATTAGACTTATAAAATGATAGGTGGGGCCCACTATAGCCCCTCAATTCATTGGTAGGTCTCATGAGACAAAAAAATTGGGTTTTGGTTGAGGTCTTAGCCTAGTATATTTAAAATTCTTGTCTAAGGCCTCGAAGAAAAGTTTATGATGTCTGGAATATGGGTTCCATTTTTACGATATTAGTAGTAGATAAATCATGGGAATATTTGACTATTATAATATCCATGGTGAAGTTTCATGTGATTATTTATATTTCATTATTCATTCAGTTTTTATTCCTTCCATATTTTTCTCAAGATTATGTTTTAGTGGCATCAGTTATTCACTTTTCCTTATTTTTTATGATATCTTATGTTGTATCACTTACCCTTACTGATCATATGATCTCACCCCTTTCTTATGTTACTTTTCCCCAAGTTACGGAGAAGAAAACTTTGAATAAGATTTCAAGGATGCAGTTTATTTCATATTGTGTCATTTTTTGTTTTATTTTTACAATGTATTATGGGTATTATTACTGTAATATCATCTTATAAGACTGATAAAATGATCAGTTCTTTAGGATCTGATTTCTTTTAATCATGCCAATGTATTAAAATAATGTTTAGGCTCCGAGCTTATAGGGTCGGGGCATTACAATCTCTCAATCCACATTGCACTAATAGTATAAATCATGATATAAGAGAATAGAAAGAGATAATATTTTTTATGGAGGATACAATAGTGAATGGGAATATAATATGATGATCAAATATCACATTCCTCTCACTCACTATCACATCAATGATGGGAAATTAAAATATATAAATTAATAACAAGGATTCATACTACCTAGTGTGATCACCCCTAGGAACCAAGCCTCGAGTAAGTCTTCCATGATCATGGATATAAGGTATCACACTCATTTTATGTAGGGGAAATCAAAAAACACAAATAATCAGTGATAAGAATATAATTCCACATAACAAAACATTAAAATATATATATAAAAAGAAGAAAATTGTTAGAAAAATTTTCTTTTATAGGGAGAATTATTATCCCTATGGACCACTAATACCATTTTATATAGTATCTCAGCCCATTTTCCCTCTAAAAAATCCAAAAAATAATTTCACCAAGTTGGGATACTTGTCCCACAATTAGAATTCATGCTCATTTGAGAAGAATATGAGGTGACATGCTTTATTGCTTAGTAATACAGTGAAATATGTGTGATGATTGACAAATTTATTTCAAGTGTATTGAACATGTGAGAGTTGAGTTAATATGTAATGTGTAGGATAATTTTTTTTACTTAGAATTAGGGCATAACTACTGGGCCTTGTCTAATGGGTCATCAATGTTGGTCCTGATGTTTTTGGGCCTCAAGTGGAGTGGTAGGGAAAAAAAGGTTTTTCTTGGTATTATACTTGATGAACTTCCTTCAGTTTGAATTTTTATAAGCATCTGGAAGATGAATTCATATGATATATGGTGTAGGGGATGGCACAAGTATACATGGGTGAGATTGGGTCAACATGGTGCAAGGATGGAATTCAACTAGGTATTAGTGTCGAGCTTCATCCATGTGGTTCTTCCTGTAAGGATTTGTGGCTGGCTAGTATTAGAGTTGATCTTAGTTGTATCATGACAAGTCAGTGAAGATCGACATCAATAGGGGAGATTGAGTGCTTGGATATAGCCTCATTCAGGATGGATAGGGTGGTCACGTTATAGGGTATATTTCTATAGATAAAGTATGTAGGGATTGCTTAAAGGTGATTTAGTCATCTTGAAATTTCATCATTCACCTAGTGCATGGTTGTTTTCATAATTGTAGATGATTCATTGGGAATATTTGAGGTCCTTATCATCTTCAATATCCTATATAGGGAACAAATGAAATGGATAGTGATTGTGACTCTTAAACTGCTTAAAGTTAATCTCACCCAACTTTAATCAATGGATTTAACATCTTAGACTCTATTTATATGAATTTGGTGTGTCTTATTTACATCTCTATTTGATTTTAGTTTCATAAGATTTCGTGTTATTGTTTTTGGTTTTGAGTTCCTTTGATCCTAGTTTGATTTTGTAGATAGTAAGGGTTTAAATCTCTTCGGTTAGGCTCATACTCAGAATAAGGCCACTCATAGAGATCGGACATAGATTGGAGGGATCAATTCATAAAAAGTAAGGAACTTCTTTATGTTATATGATAACAATCATTATATAACATCAAATGGGAATACATGTATTTGGATTGGTGTGGGGAGAAGGCTAGGGCTATTATTGGATGTGGTTGCAGTAGGTGAATGCAATAAGTAGAGTTTTCATGATTCTTGTAAAGAGTGATAAGTGAATCAACTACCCCCTTGAACTAATGTGGTTGGTCAAGAATTGGCTACATGAAAAGGAGCATGTATTCAGTTGAAGGGCGGTGAGGTATTTTGGTTAGATGAAAGTTTTCATTTGCAATAGTTTCTTATGGAAGGAGGGGATTGTTCTTGTTCTCGATAGTGATGGTATGCAAAGTCACAAGTATTAACGTGTCTAGTTGAGGACTTCATAATATTTTAACATATCTATAGTGCATCCTTTAGGCATATTATATTTTTTATTGAAAATACTATTAGGCAACGATTAATTCCAATCAAAATTAAAATTCAATAAAAAAATAAATTGTATTTCAAAAAATTATATACCAATTTCGAATAAAATTTCCAAAATTAAATGTGAAATTAAATTTCATGCTTCTTAAAGATTATATGAATATATTATTTTCGAAAATATAAGTAAAATTTGAAAAAAAAAATTAAATATAAATTCAATGGAGTAATAAAAACACCACAATTTCCAAAAGTTTAACAAATATAGAAGAATAAAAACCAATAAATTACACTTTACAATTTTAAAAATTTGATTCCCCATCACTCCCCCACACATATTAAATTATAATCCTAGTAAATAAGAATAATTCATTTATAAGAGAGATGATACTACTTAGACATAAGTACATAATCCAAGGAAGAATAAAATTATATGCTCACCCATTGATTGAATTATCATTCCCCCTATATAAATTAATATCACTAATTCACTTTTATTATGTTCAAGGTCCAGTTTTATGGGTGAAATATATATATTTAAGTGGAATTAAAATTTTAACTGGTGACACTTCCATTAATCTGTTTGTACTAAGTTACTTAAACCATAGTTATAATTTTCACTTCCTTTATAAAACTCAAAAAAAAATTGTTATAAGTCAATTTTCCCCTTTGTAATATGGGTTCAATATTCTCCTCGCTTGAATTAATTCATTTTTTATAATTATTCATTTATTAAGTTTTTTACAACTCTCATTGTGAAAAGAACTATAAAAATTAGTTATTGAATACAAACAAATAAAATTTATTTACTCACAAACTTAGTGTATAATTTTTTAGAGCTTCATTGTGGAACCCCAATTGCATATCATACTCCAGTTTCAAAGGAAGTATGTCAATTTATTTTGAGTTTTATCCCTGAGGTGTTTTTTTCAAAGGGAAATTTACCTTGAATTATGTTAAAAAGTATCCTCAGGTTATAATTTCAATTCCATAAAGATCATTTCACTGACACTCCTTTTCCTACTTCCAAAATAAAATATATATGAGAAAAGTGGTAAAAATAACCCCTAAATAATTAAAATCTCATAATATCTGAACTAAAGAAATATATGCACCCCAATATGGTATTTTTTTAGTAAATACAACATTCAACTCAATGAAATCTTGAAAAACACACCAAAAACTATACCAAAACAACTTTTTATAGATTGTATTTTTTCTTTTTTATATTTATATTTTCAAAAATATACTCACTAAAAATAAGAAACAAACCAAAAATAATAATTCCAAATATATATCCAACTGATCCCCCCCACACACACACATTTAATTATCATAATATCCTCAAGTAAATTAAGAAATTATCACAAATTTTTCAAGAATATTTTAAATAGTACAACATAAAAAAATTATTATGGAAGGAGAAAACTAGAATGCAGTTATTCCTCACATGTGGAATCCTTGGGAAGGTTTCCATCTTCGGTCCAACATAGAATAACAATAAGAAATTAATATTTTATTCAAAATTAAAACATATAATTGAAAGTAATATGAAAGTGGACAAAATGGAAGTGAGATATTGGGTAAACCACCCCATAAGAGGTGTTGTGATTTAAACTGTCTATGTCCAGACAGCATTGGGATCATCCTTATTCTATTGTCGGGTTGGGTTTGTGTGGAAAAACCACACCATTCATTTTTTTACAACACTCTAGAACTTTGTTATTCTTTTAGAGGTCTCCATTTATAGTAAAGAGCAGTTTGTCTATCCCCTTAGTAGTGTAAAATAACATTCAATATTGGTTTGGAGGGATAAATTATGAGACCTCCTATTATTATTCCCTACCTCCCTCCATATGATATTTTTAATACTCTTGAGGGGGATATTCATCTTCAAGTTCTAATATCTTAATCTCTTTGAATCTGGATACCTTCGCTTTTATGGAAGCTTCTTCCAAGTCCTATGAAGCCTATCACAAAGGTGTTATTTATATATAGTGAAAATAATGGAAATTAAATTTTACTTAATATTGTTTAAAATCAATAAATTAATTGAGATTCTATTTATGACCCTCTAGTGTATCACACTTAAGATCCCCCCCCACACAAGGCACATGGGAAGTCATTTAAATCATTTGTTGGCTAGGTCTCTTCAAGTTTGTTTTCAAAGTGGTGTAACTAAATCTTATCCTCATAACCATCCTAGATAAGAATAAATTGATACAAATCATATATTATAGTACTAGGGAGGTTTTATTTCAAAATATTGTGATTAAAATGAGTTCAATTCAAGAAAAAATCCCTCTTTAATCTTATCTTTTAGTTTATTTTCAGAGTAAATTCCCCTTTGTAAGTCTTGAAGTGTGGATATATAAAATGATTAAAATTATAGAGTTTCTTAAAATTTGATCCTAATTATCTATTAATCTTCATAATCCATGGCATACACCTTGGTTGTTGTGATAATTAGGGAATACATTTCAGGTTCATCTCCCAATGGACCTTCCTCTCCAACTTTCTGTTTTTTGATAATTGGATATGGCTTACATATATAGGTCCCTCAATTCATCTTGGGTGAGTTATTTTTCAAAACTTTCAGCCTGGTCAAGTGGGTACATATAATAACCTAATTAATTATTATTCAACATTAGTTTGGAAATTATAGTCAGCTCCTCATCCATTTCTAACCATTTATAATAATCTAGTGGTGTTTTTTTCATTTTATTTTCATTTCATTTTATTTTTCTGATTATTTAAAAAGAAAATGAGGAAATATGGATTTTTGACCTCACTCCCCAAAAATGGAGTAAATTTTATTACATATTTGTTGCAGTCTATGGTCAGACATAAATTTATTAACCTAGGTTGTAGTTTAGTGGACAAAATTGGGTTATTCTCATGGATTTATGGTTAAGTTTTAAAATTTCTCAATCAATAATTAATATTTTATTTATTTTCTACATTTTTAAATATGCTAGAAATGGTATTTTATTTTTTTGGTTTTTGATTTTATGAAGTGAATATAAAATTAAGAAACTAAAGACACAATGTTATTATGAAAGGGGTTGTATCCGGGATTGAGTATATGGGATCTCCATCATCCGATTCTAATCCACTAGTTGTGTCACTAATAGTCATCAACTACTCCCTCTATTTGAATTGGTATACTAAACACAAAGGGGTATAAGCTCTACAAATCTAGCTCACCTCCTCCATAGTGCAGAGGTAATGAATACATTTGATCGAGGCATCCATTGTCCCCACACCCAACTCCAATCATATATTGTTCATCCCTTAATTAATAATTCTATAATTGTATTAATTATAGATATATACTAGGGAGGGATAGAATATTTGATTGAGGGAAAATATATTAGTGAATAGGAAGACCATATTATGATTATATATACACCCCCTCTCACTCACTGCCACATCAGGAATAGGAAATTAAAATGAAAAAATTAAGAATAAAGATTAGGAATGCTCAATGTGATCTCCCTCAGGGGCCAAGCCTCGAGTCATTCTTACACGATCATGGAAGGAAGATATCACAATCAAAATATAAATAAAAAATTACCAAAACATAAAAAAGTTTATTGAATAATATTATTTCACATAAAAAAAGAATTAAAAATCATATAAGTAAAAGAAAAATGTTAGAAAAATTTTCCAGTTAAAGGGAATTTATTTTTACCATAGACACCAACCCTTTTTCATATAGTATCCAAAAAGCATTTATATCTAATAGAATTCAAAAAGGAATTACACCCATTTTGGAGACATATCCCAAGATCAAAATCTATAATCATTTGAGAAGAATCAAAGGTAACATTCTTCAATGCATTACGATACAGTGAATAATGAGTGATAATCAAGTGATTTTCTTTCTGTGTGTTTTTAAGGTGAGATTTGAGTGAAGATAGATTTGTTAGGCCCTAGTCTTTAATTAGAATTAGGGATTCAATATTGGACATGTTCCAACAATTCTTCAAAGTTGGGCCTGATGTTTTTGGGATTTAAGTGGATTGAAGGGATAGATCTAGGCTGTCTTGGTCATGAATTTGATGAACTACCTTTAGTTTAAAATTTCTATGAGCATATAGAAGATTAATTTGTAAGATAAATGGATATGGGACTTTCATGAGTCTATAAGTGTGTTCTTGGGTAAACTTGGTGCAATTCTAGAAGTATTATCAAGATTAGTGTCAAGCTCCATCCATGTGGTTATTCCCATGAGGATACATGGTTAAATGGTATGAAAGTTGAGCCCTATTAAAACATTTTTAATTAGTAAAGATCAACATCAACAAGGGATATAGGGTGGAATTTAATAAATTATTCAGGATTGGATCTGAAGGTGATGTTGTAGGGAATATCATCATTGATTAAGGCTGTAAGGGATTTATTAAAGTTGATTTATTAATATAGGCATTTTATCAAGAACCTTCTATGAGTT
Source organism: Viscum album (assembly GCA_963277665.1). Taxonomy (NCBI): domain Eukaryota; kingdom Viridiplantae; phylum Streptophyta; class Magnoliopsida; order Santalales; family Viscaceae; genus Viscum; species Viscum album. Next base: position 2,065,256,995 of record OY728123.1, on the reverse strand, counting down.
TTCCTTTTTTAACAAAATCAGTGCATTGGGATGTTTTGAGGCCCCTATCATATTCATGATTCTATATAGGGAACAAATGAAATAGAAAATGGTCAATTATTCAACTACTTCAAATTCATCCGACCCAACTATAATAAATGGATTTAACATAACATACTCAAGTTGGATGAATATTGTATGTATTATAAAAATATCTATCCAATTTCATTGTCATCAGATTCCATGTAAGTATTTTAGATTTTGAGTTCCTATGATCACAATTTGAGTTTTAGATAGGGAGGGTTGAACTATAGTGACCCATACTTTTTATATATAAATATCACATCTTATTAGAGGAATATTCAATACACAACATTATAATCCATGATATAATCATATAGCTATAGTGTTTTTGTAAATTTTTATACATAAAAAACATGTCTATAAGAGATTTACATCATCTCCAATTAAGGTTTTCATGAAAATCACCCTTTTCAAACATATCATACTTAAAAAATTTCTTCATAGCATTGGGAAAGGAAATATAAGATAGAGTGAAATCTAATGCTCAGTAAGAGTAAATGAGGGAGATATCAATGATTACTTAAATATAACATTATCATAAGGGTATGATAACATGACTATAAATTCTAGATCATAATATTGAGTCATGGCATAAATCTTAGTAGTGCATAAGACATGAATCATAGAGTAATCATAGAACATGATCCATGAGAGCATAAAATTGGCATAAGACATAAGTTTTTTTTGAATGTACATAAGCATATAAAATAATTTCTTTAGTTGTATAGTCTCAATTTGAAAACTATCATAGTGGATTAGGTTCATTACCCAAACCATCATATCCTTAGTTAAGGTTAATGCCCAAGAATATCATAGCATACAAATTTCATTACAAAACTGGGTTCTCTTCCCATTCAAGTCCTTATTATCTCATGAGATATTCATCTTTACTCAATTAATTGGAGGGATACATAATTTTTTACCCACTAATCAGATAATGAAAAACATATATATGTGTTCCACAACATCATAAAATATTCATTATATAATAACCTATGAAAAGGAAACAAGTTTCATAAAAATTTTATAAATATACCAACCCAAGTAGCCTAGAGCTGGTGGTTTATTACCTGGTACTAGATAAAAATGATCACATACTAAAGGATCCAATAGTTTATTATTCTTGGTAAACTAGATACATTCATGATTCCCATATTAAATTGGAAATATAAAAACATAGCATAAGAAACATTCTTGCATCCTTGATATCTTTCACAATATCCTTCTTTATATAATGGGAATGGAAAAAAAATAAAGGGTGAGATATAATGGCCAGTAAGGGTTTTTATACAAGAGAATCTATCTTGATTAAATAATTCATAATCAATATGGCATTGTAATTAACTAAAAACACATTCCATTTAATCAATAACTTGAGCACAAATAATAATATGGAATGAGTAACTGATGATCAAATAATTCAATATAAAAAATCAGAGGAGCTAGAAAATTATCCATGGATATAATAACCATTGAAATAATCACATGGATATAAATAACTTATTTCATAATGAAGTAATTCATAATGTCAGACATCTTAACTTAATGTCAAGGCCTTATGCCAGGACATCTTAGATAAATTGGTCAACCCTCGACCAAATACCAAATCTAGTTTTTCCCATAATACCTACTAATGAATCAAGGGGTTATCTATAAATGTTACCCACAAAATACTTAATAAGTCCAATTCATTCATCATATGAATAAATAATACAACTTAATAAAAATTCTATAATAATCAAAAATTGTATGTATAAGAAGAACTAGAACCCAAAATGTCAATATTTTCCCCAATCAAACTGATCATGAACCATATATAGAAATCATAAATATAGTATCATTAGAATATATCCCTAGTAGATCATAATTAAAATCAAGGGTTGTTTTAATTTTTTAAGATAAATACCATAAAATATCATTAAAAACATTCTTGATTAAAACACCCCCTTAACTATGAAATTCATATTTAAAAACTAAATATTTTCAGAATATTAGGGAAAAACTTTATTTGAAATTTATTATAGAAAATTTTAAATTAAGTTTCAAATAATTGGTTGGTCATGATTTTAGTAAATTCCATTCATTCCAATTACATTAAAATAAACATTTCTTTCACATTTTCGGTAAAAATAGAAAAAGAGCCGCATTCAGAAAACTGAAAAAGGATTCATTTTAAATTTTTTAAAAAAATTCAATCATGGATAAATATTAATTTATACAATAATATAGGTATATTAAAAAATTCATGAATTTTTTTTAGAATACATGAACATAGAAAAAAATATTCCTCACTAAAGAATAAATTAAATCTATTTTTTCTTAAAAACATTTTCTCAGTATTTTGAGTACCCTAGCGAGAAAAATGGTATTATTAATTTTTAAATTTTATGAATAATAAAAATAGAATAAAATTATATGAATTTATTAGAATAGGATCATATAATTTCCTATAATGAAAATTCCAGTGTAAAAATATCGATTAAAATGAGATTGAAACCTAAATCCCTTAACCTATGGTATCTTTTGAATCATAACCGCTATGAAAGAAATAACTTAAAATGAAACTTTAAATAACATTAATATAAATATAATCATGATACATAATATCAAATCTTTATTATATGGACTATATTAAAGAAACAATAGGTGAATATAGCATACAACTCATGAAAACAAGTGTGAGACGAGAAAACCCTTTCATAAGGTTTGAATTTTATTGTATGTGTTCGATCCTCCCATATAATAATTATATATTTAGCATAAATTTATTCTAGAACCATAATAAAATATATAATACCATATATTATTTAATTATAACCCTCTATCACCCCTTTATTAACAATTATTTTTTAAAATCACTGTTTTGGGTGGTGATTGGTTTATTTTTCATGTATGTTTTGGTTTGGTAGTTTTAGTCCAGGTAACTTGATCATGGTTAAATAATATTTATAATGTTGGTCGTAAGTAGGAATGGACGTTGTTTTCACTTTTTTGATGAATGGAATGAAAGAAATTTATATAATAATTCACCTTTAAAGAATCATTATTTTATCATATATGTCATATATATTCATTAAATGTATTCTTATTACCATCAATGTAAAGTACAAATGAAAAATGAGTCACATCACTTCAGGGAGGTGGTAGTCCACACGTACACATGGGCGAAATTATTGTTTTCCAAAGGATTAGAAGATAAGAATATATATATGATATTATAATTATAATTATAGAAGAATAAAAATTTTATAAATATAAAATATATTCACTAGTTACATCTTTATAACTATCCAAGTAAAGTAGTGATTAAAGACAAATTACACCACTAGGTGGAGAAGATAAGTCATAAATAAGCATGAGTGATGTTTTTTCTTTTCATAGGATGGAAAAGAGATGAAAGATAGTTATACCAAAATCATAACAAAATATTAGTATATTTATTATACTTTAGCTATTATTTTTGGATAGGTACAAAAAAATTAGATGAAGTATAAGAAGAAATAAATTTGAAGGAGTCGGTAATGATGATTACCGCTTCTTTGATAGACTTCTTTTAGATTACTTCTTAAGGACCCTTGTAATGGTATTTTAAGAAGAAAAGAGCATATAATTAGTATATAGAGAAGTTTATAAGATAAATTTATAGGGTTTTGTTGATTTTTATGTCTTAAAGTGGTGTAAATAATTGAGAAAATTGGCATCCTTTTATAAGTGAAGGAATGGACACACTTGGAATTTCTAAAAAGATTAAAATATATTTACGTTATTTTATAGAAAGTGCCTCCAAATTTCTATATATTTGAAGAAAATGATTCCAAGGTTTATTTATACCCATAAAATTAAATTTATATTGGTTTATGTGTCATTTTAAACCTTATCTTTTGTTTAACCCTTTGGTTAACCAATTTTAATCTTAAATGTGGAAATGAATTTTTCCATCTTAAAGGGTTATAATTTTAATTATAAGTAAAAAATTTGCTCCTAAATGAAAAATGAATTAATTTTCAACAATTTATTATCCTAATTGTCTACTTTCAATATTTTTATGATTTTTAAATAGTAAAATAATTTTTTTTGTTATAAAATACTATTAATGTCTTTTTAAGAACTATTCACATAATTTGACATTGAAAACAACATGAAAATAGAGGAATTAGAAGATAAAAATTTAAAAAAATATCAAATATGTTATATTTTATCTGAAAACGTCATGTAATTAAATAATACACCAAATATTTTTTACTTTTTAATATTTTTAATATCATTGTTTCTTTCTATTAATCGAATAAGTACTATATTGGCATTGCATAAGAATTTAAGTTAATTATTTAATTACTAAAAATTATAAATAAATTACAATGATAAGAAAAATTAATTTATCTATCAAATAAAAATTTATAACTAAACTTATCCTCTTTTTATACTCATGTAAAAGTTTTAGAAATATTAAATTCAAGAGATTGACATTTTTTATTTATTCTTTTCATAAATTAATATGAAATTCATAACTGAAGAAAAATGAAACCAAGTGGCCATATATTTGATAATTTTATGTAAATTTATTAAATACACCCATAAAATATTATAAAGTAAAGTTTTGGGTTGATTTTGAGACCATATCTCATGGTTTTAATCTTATTTTACCTATTTTACCTTTTCCAAGGTTTATGAATACTTACCATGGTTACAATTTATAAAAATATGAAATAAAAAATATATAATTAACAAATTTTAATATTATTATTCTAAATATGGAATCAAATTATTAAGATTAAATTTATATAAGTTGCATGATAAAAATAAAAAATTCAATGAAAAACAATTTTTTTTAAAATGCATTTTTAAGTATAAAAATGATTTTGTACCAAATTCAAGCATAAAATAGATTCCAATGAAAGTAGTTGAATTATTAAAAATATAGTAGATCTAATATAAATTTTAAAACATTTTATAACAAAATATAACTTTTTTAAATACTTGAAAAAATATTTTTTTAGTAAAAAAAGGTATTCTTCACTATTCACTATAAAATCAAACTTTTCAGAAATATCTAAAAAAGTCACTCTAAAATAATTTTGACATGATGATTAAGAAAATTATATCCTTTTTATGAAATAAATTTTATAAAATTTCTATAAATTAATTATCATATTCACTCATAAGAAGCAGTACAAACCATTTTTTGAAGAAAATATATTTTGAATAATAAAATGTATTTACTAAAAATTGAGTGGTTTTTTCTGAATAATTAATCAATTAATTTGTATTGATTCTTTAATTTATAGTTACTTTTCATAATTTATTTAATATAATTCATTCATTCTAATTTAATGAGTACATTATAACTATAACATTTAAATATTAATAATTCATGGTTCACTTAAGGTTGGTGTTATATGATGTATACACTATCAAACATAGTGTTATTTTAAAAAACATAAAGGTGTTAAAAATTTCATCATAGAATAAATCATATAAAATAAATTGGTTTTATAAATATTTAATCATTTCATTATAGCAAAAACCATGGAAAATAAATGGGTTTCATAAACATTTCATCCTTTCACAGCATAACCCATGAAAAATAAACATTTTTTATAAACATATTATTATCATAATTATAATCCATAAAGAGACTAAAAATGATGCCATAATTGAACTATATACCTGGTAATTCTTAAGTAATATAAAAGTACACCATCTTAGATGGAAAACTCCTTTAAAATATCACTCAGACCATTTTTTTGACGAAATGCCCTTTTAACTATGAAATCGCATATTTAAAATCTAAAATATTTCCAAAATATTAAAGGAAAAAATTTATATTAAAATAAACTTTTAAAAATCTAAATAAATATTAAAATAATTTATTTTTCATGATGGCATGAATTTCCATTCATTCCATATAAGTTAAAATAAAATATTCCTTTGACATTTTTGAAAAAATTAAAAAGTACCTTGTTCAGAAAATGAAAATAATATTACTTTTAAAACAATTTTTTTAATAATTAGTTAAAAATTAATTTTACAAATTATAGTTGAATATTAAAAAAAATTGAAAACATTTTTAGAAATTATGAACATCGAAGAAAATAGATTTTTGACTGAAGAAATAAATAATACCAGTTTTCCTTAAAAACATTCTTTCAGTCACTTGAATACTTAATGAGAGGAAAACTAAAGGAAAATATATAATATCTAAAAACAAACATAGGATAAGAAAATTCAAGTTATTATTGAGATATAAGACATAAAATTTCATCATTGGAAACGTAATCCTAAACAATCCCAATAAATAATGAGATTGTAACATAAATCCATTTCCTTGAGTTCAAATTGATTCAAAATCACTCTAACCTCCTATATAAAAAATTTAATTTATTATAATTATATAACATAGTCATTTTCATACTAATAATATCATATATGACCCACTTATAACATTTCAACACTAATTTATTAGTAATTCTATCTTAAAATCATCATTTCTAGATGTTAGTTGTTTCATTTTTCAGGAGAATTTCAGTTTACTAGTTTCGGTCCTTGTACTTTGATCATGGATCCATAATTTATATAATGTTAATCATAATATAAATATCATATTTAATCATTATATATATATATATATATATTTATATATTCATCCATGAAGGATAGAAATCGAAAAATGGATTTCATTATTCATGGAGACGGTAAGTCATACGTTGGATGAAAATTGTTTCCACTTTTTGATTAATGAAATGAAATAAAGGTAAAATATTTTTCACCTATAGAGGATAATTTTTATGTCACATATAAATTTTATATTCATTAAATATATCCTTTTAAAATCTCATATTTTCAGATAGGTATGAACACTTGTGTTACTGTTGAAAACATCTCAATTTATGTTAATAGTGTACTATAAAGGACAAGAAGTGGTTTAGAAGAGTTTTCATATCATTAATAACATGGAGCTTCAGTTTTTTGGGAAGGAAGTTTGAGCTGAAAATTTAGTTTAGGGTAAGTTCTAACTATGTAACTCAACCATGCGGGGCACTTAGTGCACCACAAGAGGCCGCATGGTTTGTCTGCAACTGAGTGATCTAGGCCGCACACCCATGTGGGTGTTGCAGAGTTTTTAATAGAGGAATTTCACCTTTCCTTCACATGTATAGACAAATTTTGTACCTGGCCTCTGTGAGGGGGTTCCTTGGGCAATGGATCTCACATGTTTGGCCCACATTTTGGCCAACCGTGAGGCCAAACTGTGTAACCCCTTAATAAAGGGGTAACTGAAACGTTTCCCACTAAAAACTTTTATCACTTATTTCCTTCTCCCTCTATAGTTTATCTATCATAGAAGCCCCTATTTATCGTATGAGAGATCCTCCTCTATCCAAGCTATGATTTTCTATTTCTCCTTTGTCTGATCTCTGTTTGCTTCACCATTAAGTGCATTGGATCAGTAATAGTAAGACCCTCCTCTTGCTTTGGTTCTTAATTTAACCTCCCAATTCTAGTTCTATTTTGGTGTGAGATATTATTACCTTTTTTCAAATAATTTATCAGTTATTCCAATTTATTCTTTTCTAGATTGATTCAAGCACCGACATTAGATGAGGAGAGTGCTTTGAATCACAGGTTGGTGGTCTAGTTCTTTTATCTCAAGTATTTAAGAATTTATACTATACACAATTTTACTACACAAATGACCTTTAGGTGTCTCCTCCATAACACTTTTAATTAAATCAATGTTTATTTCCATTCTTAATAGAACCCTAACTACCTACAAAATAGTTACGTTGGTTGATATCCTTGATGTGAACCATCCATGTGGGTGTGCCTTCCTTAAAGGAATAAATACCTTTTTCCTTAAATCATTTTACCACCTTTTGAGGTGTGTGAATCCTATTAGTAAATGATACCTTTGAAATATAAAATGAATTAAGAGAAATGATAGGACATGTTTTTGGATCTACTCTTTATGCCTTATCTTGAATTGCTTGAATTGAATGAATTGTCCAACTTGACTAAAGTGTTATGAATTTTATGCTTATTAAAATATATTAAGACATAGATTGCTAACTCACCTACCTATCATACCAAGAGCGATAATTTTGATTCCATTTATGGATATCCTTGGATGGGATCATCCGGATTTATAATTTAAATTTGTTGATGAATGCTAATTATGCTGGGAGTGATACTTGGTATGCCTTGGATGAGCTCATCATGCCTATAACAACCCTACTCTTTATTTCAAACATAAAAATGTTTTATTACATAAAACCTTAACTTGATAAAAAATATAAGATAGAGAGTTATAGTATCTTTTGGGATTAGTATCATTACATAACAACTTAAAACATGAAATATGAATCATTATTGAAAACTTCTTTTACATGACCACACATACTTCTTCATACTTATCATTACATGGGATAACCTGAGGAAATGCATAAGAAAAAGGTGAGCTATAAATCCCAATAAGAGAGTAAAAAAGGTATAAAATGAAGAATACAATACATTTTATTCAATATATATATCAATGAAGCATAAAAGAAACATGAACATAGAGTCATGACATAACATGATCATCATAACATGGAAATGTGGCATCAACATTTAACATGATATTAGCATGAGCCTAGGATCATTGCACATGGATCATGAGTAAAACCTCATTGAACTTGAATTAGATTTATTAAATCCTCATTTTACTTGACATGAAATGATACAAATCTTTACCCAATGCATTGGAGCGCTATCAAGGCGCACCCTTCTTAATCATTTCATTTCATGCATAAGTGCACCACATGGATCATACAACATGGAATCATTAAAAATCATCATTTATTCCATGATAAATGAATATGGAATAAATACATGAAACTCAATAATAAATAAGTAAATGTGTGTAAAGTTGAATACCCTTGATAGAGAAATGGTCATGGTATTCACTACACAATGACTTTGGCTAGCAAAATCATTGTGCAATTTCAGCATCATAACGACGTGACATAAGAATTCATAAAGATGGTTAGGAGAGAGAAAGGGGTATCTTATAATATTTACATGAAATGGATAGTAATGTGTTCATATAGATACAAGTCCACTAATATGTAATTGAATTTAGATGCATAATATAAAATAATTGCTTAAATGTAAATGAGGGGAGAGAAATCTCTTACAAAATTTTGGCATGGTAACAGGTGTACATGGGAGTAATTAATGAGAGAAAAGGGGTATGTCATAATTAAATCATAAGAATGAAATTATATGGGAGGTGTGAAATCATACCCCAACATTTTTAATTGAAATTAAAAGGGTATAACAACATAAAGAAACTTGGAAAAAATGAGAAAGGAATAAATCCCTTACTTAGAAGTGTGATTCCAAAGCTTGGGAGAGTCTTGAGAGAGGCTTCTTGGGAGATTGTGGAACCTTGGGAGGATTATAGAGAGATTAGGAAAGATTTTGGTCTAGATCCAAATGGTTTGAGTGAAGAGAAATGGGATATTGAGTGGGTTTATATAGGAAAAGAGAGGGAATTCTTTATTATTTAGGTTTTGGACACCACACATTAAAGTAATCAAAATCACAAACCAAACCATGATTTTGCCAATGGTATTTTCCAAATGGGAGTGTAAAACATTATTTTATAAGGCTAATGGATGAACTTCTTAAAATATTAGGCTTGTTTATGTGGAGCTGAGTCACACTCTCAAGGAAATCAATTTAAAAAGTTAAAATGTTTTATAAGTCTTGGAGTGTCCACTAACGACCCATAAAATTAACCAAAAAATCTAAAATTACATTAATTTTAAGGTAAAACTTATATTTCCTAAACATATCATTTATAGTTTTTTATTACATCACTATTGGCTCATTATGATGACATAAAACACATTATATATTAAAACAGTATTTATTTTTAACCCAAAAATTCAAATGTCTCAGAAAATTATGAAAAATTCACCATTTGATAATTTTAATGTCCTGATTCAAAAAATAATATTCATTTTATCTAAATAATTTTCGAAATATGTGAAATTTCACTTTTAAAATAAAAACTGACATTTATCGAAAATTCATGGGTTTGGACAAAAATTACTTTCAAACCTTAATAAAAATTACAATTGTATTCCTAAAAATTATACGATCATTTATATTTAAAATTAATTTATTAATAATATTTTATTTAAATATTATTTAATTAAAAAATCCCTTAATTTATCAAAATATATTTTTTAATTGAATATTAACTAAAAATACAATTGGTGCTTTAAAACTCATTTGCAAAGTAACAATAATAAGATGAATGTATATTATTTATTATATATAAAAATAATGCCCATAATCATAGTGCTAATGTCTTGTTACATAACCCCGTATAACACCGACATAATACCTAAGGGTAAGGTGTGGGATGATGATAGACTCTTAGGGTGGCTTGGATAACATTGCTCAGGTGGTAATATATATCAACTTACACTTCTCCCGTAGGAGGTCCTATTCGATATTAACGTGTTGAATCTAGGCTTGGGCTTGGTCAAGAGATAATACCAATGAATACACCTCCTTTTTGATCTCTGAAAAATGGGCTTTGTATGAAGCAATTCTACTGGATGAGGAAAACACTTCCTTTTTTTTGAGTAAATTGGATTTGTTAAATCCCTATATTTATACCAATCATGTGATCACTGTTCAACGGATATATTAGAAATGGTGATAGTTCTTAATGGTATTTAAAAATCCAAAAACATAAAACCAAATAAGTACATATGTTTTATATAACCATTTTACGTAATAATACATTTAATCAGATCAAGAGAAATTTTCATCAGTAAAAGTTTAGGTCGTTAAAATCTTCCCCCCTTAAGAAATTTCACCCTCAAAATTTCCTTTTCCCACACTAAAATAGATGAGGGTAAATCTACTTCATCACTTCCTCTGATTCTCACATTTCTTCTTCAAACTTTGGGTTTTTCCACAACACCTTGATGAGGGGAATTATCTTATTTTGTATAACTTTTTACCTACGATCTAAGATATTCACGAGCTTCTCTTCATAGGAGAGGTCATTATATAATAGTACCACCTCTAGATTTAGTCCATGAGATGGGTCAATTATGTACTTTCTCAAGAGTGATACATGGAATACATCATGTACTTGAGATAGGTTTAGTGGGAGTGCTAGTCGATATGGCACTTCCCTAATGCGATCAAGGATCTAAAAAGGGTTGGTGTACCTTAGACTAAGCTTTACCTTCTTCCCAAATCTCATAACTCTCTTCCACAGTGATATGTGGAGGAATAACATGTCTCTGACATCAAACTCTAGGTCTCTTCGATGATTATCAACATAGATCTTTTGTTGACTCTGAGTAGCTTTAATGTAATGCTGGATGGTCTTAACCTTCTCCATCATTTATTTGACCATTTCTGGATGTAGGAGTTTTCACTCCCTAAAATCATCCCAACATGTCAGTGTTCTGCACCTCTTCCCATAAAGGTCTTCATAAGGATCTATTTGGATTCTTGAGTGGAAACTGTTGTTGTAAAAGAACTCAACCATAGGAAGATGTTGATCCCATCCTCCTTTGAATTCCATTGAGTATTCTCTCAACATGTCCTCGATTTTTTGGATAGTCTGCTCATATTAGCCACCGGTTTGCGGATGATAAGCCGTAATAAAGTTCAGATCAGTATTCAGAGCATGTTGAAGACTCTTCGAGAACTTAGAGGTGAATCTTGGATCTCGGTCGGACACAATTGATAGTGGTACTCCATTCATCCTTACCACATCTCTGATGTATATCCATGCCAGATGATCCAATGATAAATCCACCCAAATTGCAATGAAGTGTGCAGTCTTTGTAAGACAATCCACAATAACCTGGATAGCATTGCTTCTTTTGGATGTCTTTTAAAGTTCGGTGAAAAAGTTCATGGTGATGTTCTCACATTTCCATGATGTTATGGGTAATGGTTGCATCATCCCCTTAGACTTCTGTCTCTCAGCCTTCACTTGCTGAAAAACATGCACTTTGATGTATACTCAGTGCTCTCCTTCTTCGTGTTATCTCACCATTAATGCTTTTGGAGATCTCGATACATCTTTGTGTTTCCTCAGTGAATGGATAAATTCAAACTATTTGCATCATCCAAAAGTTCTTTCTTTAACTATAGATTTTATGGAACACATAGTCTTGACCCAAATCTCATAATTCCTTTTTCATTAACATTGAACTCCAAGGATTTCCCTTTTCTAATAGTTTCTAATTTCTTCCAAATTCACACATAATCCTTTTGAGAATCCTGTAACCTTTCCAAAAGAGACATTTGTGCAATCATTTGTGAAAGGATTGATAATGTTCCATTATTTATGATTCCCATGTCCATATTCATCAAATAAAATAAGATTGGATCCTTCTCAATTCTCATCAATGATAGAATCGTTGGGTCCTTTCTACTTAGAGCATATGTCACCTTGTTTGCTTTCCCCGGGTCGTAATGGATTGAGCAGTCATAATCTTTGATCATCTCTAACCATCTTAATTGGAACATGTTCAACTTTTTATATGTGAATATATAATTGAGGCCTTTTTATCCATATATATTTCACACTTCACCTCAAAGAGTTAATGTTTCCAAACTTTTGATCAGAAGGTTAATACAGCCAACTCTAGATCATGTTTTGGATAGTTTTTATCATGAACTTTAAATTTCCTTGAATCATAGGTAATGACTTTATCATTTTTCATCAACACACAACCTAGTCACTTCTTCTAAGCATCAATAAATACCACAAAAAGTTCTCCACTTGTGGGTAATGTGAGCATGAGTGCAGTGATAAGCCTCCTTTCAACTCCTTGAATCTCTCTTCGCATTCATCTCTCCAAGAGACATTTACTCCCTTCTGGGTTTGCTTAATAAGAGGGTTTAAAAATCATGATAAATTTCTCACAAATTGGTGATAATATCCACCTAAACCTAGGAATCTATAGATATTTGTTACCAATACTGGCCTCATCCATCCATCAATTGTAGTTTTCTTGGAGGGATCCATAGATATCCCATTACTTGTGATGATACGACCCAAGAATGAGACCACCTTTAACTAGAACTCACACTTGTTGTACTTTTCATAGAGTTTCTCCTTTTTCAAGGTCTCTAGTACAGTTCTTAGATTCTCTTCATTCTCCTCCTTGTTTTTTGAGTATATTAGAATATCATTTATAAAGACTAACACAAATTTGTCGAGGTAACCTCTAAATAATTGATTCATCAAGTCCATGAATATTGATGGAGCATTAGTGATTCCTAAAGGCCTTACTATGAATTCATAGTGCCAGTATCTTGTACAAAAAAGCAACCTTAGGGATATCCTCCTTTTCCCTTACTTGGTAATATCCCGACCGAAAATCCACCTTGGATAAGTATTGTTCTACACATAGGTGATCAAACAATTCATCAATTCAGGGAAGAGGATACTTTTTTTATGGTGATTTTTTTGAGCTCATGATAATCAATGAAAAGGTGTGTTGATCCATACTTCTTCTTGATGAAGAGGACTGGTGCACCCGATGATGAAGCACTTAGGCATATAAACCCTTTATCCAAATTCTCCTATAGTTGTTTCTTCAGATCCTCAAGATCTACAACAGCTATTCTATATGGATTCTTGGATATTGGAAACACCCAGGTATAAGATCAATTGAGAATTAAACATATATTCTATGAGGAAGACCATGCAATTCCTCAAGAAATACTTTAGCGAATTCCCTCATAATAGGAATGTCTTCAAGGATGGTTTCTTCCTTAGACTCAATCATATGAGATAGATATGTGTGATAATAGTTCAGTAATATCCACACTTGAGATTATGGTGCTAAATAAGATTCATCATCCTCCTTGCACTTGTACAGAATCGGTGGTCGATTCGCCATATGGAGAGTTATTTCCCTATCACGACAATTTATGTTGGATCAATATAAGGAAATGCAATCCATGAAAATAATTACATCAAATTCCACAAAAGAGAGTATGAAGAGGTTCTCCGGGAATTTTAATCCACAAATTATAACAGGGGAGGAGTTATACTCATGGGACGTAATGATTTCCTGATTTTCTGTTCTCACCAACATCTTTACTTCCATAACTTGTGGTGGTGTTGCGATTGTTCCACTAAAATTTTGGGATATAAAATAATGCGTAAAACCAGAATGAAAATGTGTGTTCTCTATTATTTAATGAATAACTAGTGTACCTATCACCACTTCATTGTCGGGGTTCAATTCGGTGGTAGAGATGGAAAAATCTATCCCTTACAGCCTTGTAGGTTTTTGTTTGCCTCCAAAAACCCTTGGCTTAGGGAACTAGTTTGAAAATTTCCCCAGTTATTTGCAGTTGAAGCAATGAACAATGCTTTGAGGGTCTAACGGAGTATTCCTCTCCTCTTTCACAACCTCAGGTTTTTCTTTTCGGCAGTTAATGGCTAGGTTCAATTCTCTTCCACACCTAAAGCATTTCTTTGTCCCCTTCAGGTAATTTTTGGGGTGCTTCTTTCCACACCTTTGGTAAGTGGGGTGCTGTATTTTCTTAGCACCATTGGATTAATTCATCAGACTGCTAGAATTAAAGTCCACCTTACACTTCTTATCCCCATGATACCCCTGAGATTTTCTAATTTCCATTTCAACTTTGATGGAACATTGGGCAATTTCCCTATAGCTCTCGAAGTCACAAATCGCTAGGGATTTCTGTTGGCCATGTTTTAGACCACCAAATAAGTGGTCAACCTTTTATTCAAGGGTAACAACAAAGCTGAAGGCATATCATGCAAGCCTTGTAAAGTTTTCATCGTACACTCTGATGGATTCATCATATTTTTTCTTATGGTAAAGGAAGTCCCTTTCCATCTTATGTTGGAGGGTGTGAGGAAAATATTTGTCAAGAAACATTTTCTAGAAATCCTTCCATTACAATGCCTCAATCTCTTCCTTTGGATTTGTATTTTTGATTAATGTCCACCATTGATCATCTTCACTCTCCATAAGATAAGTAGCCAGAAGAACCATCTCTTGTTTGGAACATTGAAGGATGGAGAAGATCTTTTCAATGGAGTTGATCTATTGTTCGACAATTGAGGGATCTGATGATTTATTAAAAGTAGGATACCTTTGTCTCATGAATCTCTCGATTGAGACTTTTTCTTTTTAGGGGGTGTTGAATGTTCCTCTAGACCCATGTTTCTATTAAAAACTTGAGTTAACTGAGAGAGTATCATGACAAAGTTTGTGATTCATGTTCCCATCAGATTGGGCGTCTCATTAAAATAGTCGTCACATTGATCTTCGCATCGGTTGTTAGCTTGAGTCCTCCAATTACTAGACATTGGATTGAATAAAAGAAATGTTATGGGTAACAGCTAAAGGGGAATCCAAAGAAAAAAATGGATAACTTATAAATTAATTTTATTTCCTTAACTTATGAATTTATAGGGTTCAATCTATATTATCTATGATCTACTTCCCAACATATATTTTTAGGGGAATTTTTTTATTCCCTTCATAATGGTTCATACTAACTTGTGAATTTACAAAAGAATGTCCCCTAGGAGTTTTGTAACCAAGAGTACAGTAAGGCCTGTTGTCGTTCACCAGCTCTCGTTCAAGTCTAGATTAAAGCGGTGTTTTTGGGTTTTACCCCTAGATACATGTGTGCCGGAGCCACCTCTACTTGCTCGTATCTAGACAGAGATGTATTTTCTTGATAAACCACTTACTCAATACTCACCAAAATTTCGGGATGTTTTTATTATAATTATTCTTATCCCTAAGGCTTTCTCTAGGGTTTTATAATCCTAATCCCAAAAATAACTAAACATATTCTCTGATGCCAACTATAACAACCCTGCTCTTTATTTCACACTTAAACATGTTTTATTACATAAAAAATTCACTTTATACTACATATAATATAAATAGGTCAAGTTTATTTGGGTATTAGGATCATTATATAACAACTTAAAACATAAAATATACATCTTTATTTAAAACTTATTTTACATGACCACACATACTCCTTCATACTTAGCATTGCATGGGATAACCTGAGGACATGAATAAGAAAAGGGTGAGATATAAATCCTAGTAAGGGAGTAAATAAGGCATAACATGAAGAATATAGTACTTGTTAGGTAATAGATATATCAATGGATCATAAGAGAAAAATGAACATAAATTCATGATATATCATGATTATCATAACATAGAAATGTGGCATCAACATTTAACATGATATTTACCAGATCCAAGGATCATTAGACATAGAGAAATATTAAAACCTCATTTAACTTGAATTAGAATGAGTAAACCCTCATTTCACTTGATGTGTCATGATACTAATCCTTACCCAATGCATTGAAGCCCTATCATGGCACACCCTTATTAATCATTTCATTTTATGCATAAGTGTTCCACATGGATCATAAAACATAGAATCATTCAACATTATCATTTATTACACAATAAATATATTTTTAATAAATAAATTAAACTCTATAATCTATAAGTAAATATGCAAAAATTTGACTACACTTGATAGAGAAATGGGCATAGTATTCACTACACATTGACTTTGGCTTAGAAAATAGCAGTGAAATTTTAGCAGCATAACGGCATGACATAAGAATTCTTAAAGATGGTTGATGTAAGAACCCGAACCTTCTTTTCAGGTATGTTTTTCTTTTTTCTGGAGTTTTTGAGAAAAGAGGAGTTTTTGGAAATTTTTGAAGTACACGTCGTGTACTTTATGAGTACACGCCGTGTACTTTGTTGCCACAAGAGGATGTATGCTAGCCATGTCATGGTCACACACACGAGCATGTGGGGTGATGTGGAGTCCGCCTAATGTGGAGTATGTAAATATCAAGTACACACTGTGTACTCCAAAATTACACACCATGTATTTTGTTTTTTTTTCATTAAATGCATCGGGGTCGCGTCAGACGGACAGAACACACCTCCTCTAGGTTTCGTTCTTCCGAGCGTGTCTAGTAGCCATAGATCTTCGATAATCCCCCAATCCTCAGTCCATCCTACTATTTGAACACCGTTTATTTCATTGGAATCGCATCGTTGAGTTCTCTCTTTTGTTGGAACCTCGTTTCATGAATCCTCTTCTTTTCCAAGTTATCGTGGGTTGAACGTTTTAGATGTTTTCTTAGATCTACGGCATTATAAGGAGATTCAAGCTTCTAAGTTCAAGTATACTGATCTCCTAACCCCGAGGTAGGTGGTTTGTGCCTTTCTGTATAATGTCTTTGAGTTTTATGTGCAATTTCTCCCAATACCCATGAACGAGGTCTTATGCGTTTACCATTTTAGCCCTATTGTTTCTCTGCTATGCTGGTATGCCTGAGTAGATGATTATTGATTGTGAATAGGGTGAATTTTTTGTTCTTTGGATGTATTTCCACGCATGTTTTGCCAATTTTGACCATTTGGGTGTTGTTGGCCTATTAGGCTACTGTTTACTTTACCATGCCTAGTATTGTAGGATGGTGTGATTGTTGTTCTATTATGTTGTTGTGTTGTATAATGCTATCTAAGTAGTTTATGAGGTTTACCTTGGCTGTTACGCGTTGCTACACTTGCTTGACTTACACAGGGTCATGAGAAACTATTGTTGTGATATATTTTGTGTAGAATATGCATGTTGTTGTGAGGTTTACCTTGGCCGTTACGCACTGCTACACTTGCTTGACTTACACAGGGTTGTGGGAACACGCCGTGTACTGGTTGTGCATACTGTGTGGTGTTGACCCTGTGTCCGCCGTGTAACTAACAACACAAACAGAGAAAACTTAAGTTATACATGATGTGTCAGCCTTGAACACACCATGTAGTGTAATCCTAGAAACCCGACCATGTAGCTAACAACACGAGTCGGTGGAGTCTCTTCTAATACATGTTGTGTCCACTTTGAACACGTCGTGTAGTCTAACCCAGGTACCCGGCCGTGTCACGAACAACATGGGTCAGTGTTATCCCTTCACGTACACTCCGTGTCTGTCAAGAACACACTGTGTAGTTTGATCCGTGTGTCTGACCATGTCACTAACAACACGGGCCAGGTGAAACTTTTATAGTACATGTTGTGTCTATCCTGAACACGCCATGTAGTCTTATCTTGGGAGAGTCGTGTAGCTTAACCATGTATAAGGTCTCGGGCAGGGGAATAGGATTCAAGTACATGTCGTGTGTTTGGAGAACACACCTTGTGTTTGGGGTGTTACATGACCTGTTTAGGAAAAAGTACATGCCCATGTGAATGAATTTAGGGAACATGCCGTGTAGGAATTGTTCACGACGTGTAATCTTGTTTTGTAAAACTTGAATGCTTTCTTCCTCTTGTTCTCTTTTAACACTCCTTGTTTTTAGTGCTTGGTAATTCTGATCTAAGGTGTGTGCTTGACCTTGCCGAGTCATTCCACTGAGACGTCCTCCGGATATCATCCAGTTATAGGGCAGTGATCAGACGCTGGATACGGCTGATTAGGGACTTCCAATAGATCCTCATGTTGTGCCAGTATTGGCACCAGCAATTATAACTATTACCAGTGCTGATGCACAGTTCAGGGAAGGATTCATGAGGATAATGCTGGACATTCAGAGAGTTCCGCCTCCTTCCCTGTCGATGGATGATTTGACACGGGTCTTCTAGAAACAGCATCCTCCCACTTTCTCCAGGGAAGGAGGACCTCAGGCTATAGAGGCATGGCTAGAAGACATGCTGATGATCTTTAAGTATCTGGAGATGTCTCCAGAAAGAAGAGTCAATCTCGATACCTGTATGATACAGGATTCCTCCAAGAGATAGTGGGATCTAATCTCACAGGCGGTTCATCAGTAGGCTATGTCTTGGGAGGAGTTACAGCATGTCTTATATGACTACTTCTATCTGAAGACCCTGAGGTCAGATCGAGCCCGGGCATTTATGAGCCTTGAGCAGGGTACCCTATCGATTATGGAGTATTCATCTCATTTCACCGAGATTCAGCATTTTACAACCTTCCTGGGAGGAGATGGGTTATTTCTGGAAAGGAAGTTTGAGGATGGCCTCAGATATGACATCCACTCTCAGTTGAATATCTTCAGGTTTACTTCCATCACTTCCATCATCAACTAGGCACTGATCACAGAGCAGAATCTGAGGGAATCTGGAGTTGTGAGCCAGGGCGGCTCGACATCCCAAGTTAGTGCTTCGCCAGATGATATCCAGAAGCTTCGTAGGGAGATTACACGAGGAGATCCGAGTAACCGGGGTGCATATTCTATTAGCCATGTGGTATGCTACCAGTTCAAGAGAAGCGGGAATACGAGGCCGCAGTGCTAGAGAGACCCGGTGGAGTGCCAGTCTTGTGGAAAGTTGGGACACATTCAGCGTTTCTATCAGGTCTTATCACCAGTAGCCGGTGATCGGGGTTTATCTATGACCCCTTTTACAGGAGCATCTCCACCAGTTTCTCACCAGTACGAGAACTGGAGTTCTTCCGAACGTTCAGGACAAGGTGGAGGTCGCGGTCACGGTGATCAGTCACTAGGCTACCAACGACAGTAGGGTGGATCACCTTAGAGTAGTGAAGCATGTTCATAGGGTCGTGGAGATAGACAGACCTTTTTAGTGGAGCAGACCCATCAGTAATAGGATCCCGGACCCCCTACGGTTCGAGGTATGATCCTAATTGCCTCAGTTTTATCTTCAACTCTTTTCGATACTGGTGTTACACATAGTTTTATATCTGTCGCAATTGTGGAGAGACTTGGACTCTGTATCTTTTCTTCTACTGATGTTTTGACACTAGACACTTCATTGGGGACAAGAATATCTAGTGTACATTAGTGAAAGGAGTTCCCTCTTGAGTTTGGTGGGTGTTACTTCCTTTGGGATCTTTATGTTCTAGAGATGACAAGCTATCATGTCACTCTTGGAATGGACTGGCTAGCTCCCTTCCAGGCATTCATCGACTGTTATCACTGCAGGGTGAGTTTCATATCACCAGAGGGTGGATCGTTTCTTCATAAGGGTGAGTGAGCTGTCCAGGCGAGTAGAGCGGGTCCAGAGCATCATGGGTTGGGAGCAATTACTGCTCAGATTGCTAGTATTTATCTGGATGACCTGGGGACTTCACAGTTATAATTTCTTCCAGTGGTGGATATTTTTAGAGAAGTCTTTCCAGAGGACTTTTTAGGTTTGCCTCCGGAGTGTGAGGTATACTTTTCTATTGAGCTTGTGCCAGGGGCGGCACCAGTATTTATTCCTCCTTATAGGATGGCTATACTAGAGTTGTAGGAGCTCAAGAAACAGTTGGAGGAGTTACAGGCCAAGGGTTTCATCCGACCCAGTACTTCTCCTTGGGGTTCACCTATCCTGTTCATGAAGAAGGCAGATGGTACCCTCAGGCTTTGTGTGTACTATCGAAAGCTGAACTAGTTAACGGTCAAGAACCGATATATCTTGGCTTGGATTTATGATCTCTTTGATCAGCTTAGAGGATCTTGGGTATTCTCAAATATTGACTTAAGGTCCGGTTATCATCAGTTGCGTGTTAGACTATCTTATATACCTCTCACAGCCTTCTGGAGTAGGTATGGTCTATACAACTACTTGGTTATGTCTTTCGGTCGCACGAACGTGCCTGCAGTTTTCATGGCACGGATGAACCGAGTGTTCCATCCATACTTGGACTCTTTCATGGTGGTATTCATGGAAGATACCTTGGGGTACTCTCACACTCGACACGACCATGCTACCCATATTGAGATCATTTTGAGTACACTAAGAGGGCATCATTTATATGCTAAGATCTCAAAAATCCACTTTTGGATGGACCAGATTCACTTCTTGGGTCATGTTATCTCAGAGAGAGGATTATCAGTAGACCCAGAGAAAGTGAGAGCTATAGTGTCCTAGGAGCAGCCGAAGAAATTCTTTAAGGTGTGGAGTTTTCTAGGGTTGGTTGGATACTACATATGTTTCATTCAAGACTTTTCGCGCTTAGCAGCACTGCTGACGGTTCTGACTAAGAAGGTTGCGAAGTTCTTATGGTCAGATTCTTGTGAGTCAATCTTTCAGAATCTGAAAGGGAGGTTGACTTCAGCATCAATACTAGTCTTGCCAGATCCATGTAAGATCTACAATGTTTACTGTGATGCGTCAGGTATCGGGATGGGAACTGTGCTTATGTAGGGTGATGGAGTCATTGCGTACAGGTCTCAGTAGTTGAGGTCACAAGAGAAG
Source organism: Viscum album (assembly GCA_963277665.1). Classification (NCBI taxonomy): domain Eukaryota; kingdom Viridiplantae; phylum Streptophyta; class Magnoliopsida; order Santalales; family Viscaceae; genus Viscum; species Viscum album. The sequence continues at coordinate 2,065,235,641 of OY728123.1, read as the reverse complement.
AACTATCAGACGCATGATCTGGAGTTGGTAGCTGTTGTTAATGCCTTACGTTGTTGGAGACATTAAATTCTGGGAGAGCACTTTGTGGTTTTCACTGACCATAAGAGTCTCAATTACATCTTCACTCAGCGTGATCTGAATTTGAGACAACACAGGTGGGTTGAGTACCTACAGTCCTTTGACTTTGAACTTTCCTAGATGCCTGGGAAGGGAAACATAGTGGCTGATGCGTTGAGCGGGAGGACTCAGATATAGGAATTTCGGTAGGCCATTAGTGAGTGACAGCTTATGGCTCTATTCTCTGAGATGCATTTAGAGGTGCACGACAGACAGAGGCGGACTTTTCTATCTTCTGTAGCTGTTACCTCTACCCTTCTTGATCGAGTACGAATGAGGCAGCTATCAGATTATGAAGGCCTAGTCCTACGGGAAAGCATGTCAGGAGAGGACCCTATTCCTGGGTGGACCATAGGTGAGGATGATATCTTGAATTACCAGGGACGCGTATGGGTGCCAACAGATATACACGAGGAGCTAATGTGAGATTTCCATTCCTCAGTTTGGGTAGTTCATCCTGGTGTCACCAAGATGTATTGTGATCTACACCAACAGTATTGGTGGCCATGTATGAAGAGGGATGTTGTTGGGTTCTTCATGAGGTGTTCCACTTGTCAGCAGGTGAATGCAGAGCATCAGCGACCATCAGGGCTTCTGAAATAGTTACCCATTCTTGAGTGGAATTGGAACAATGTCGTGATGGACTTCATGACCGGTTTGTCGAGGTCACCTTGAGGGAATGGCGTAGTTTGGGTTGTCATTGACAAGCTCACAAAGGTTTCTCACTACTTGCTGATCAAGGAAACCTTTAGTGTTGATGAGCTGGGGTAGTTGTACATCTGAGAGATTGTACATCTACATGGGGTTCCACACTCCATTGTTTCAGATAGGGATGCCCATTTTACTTCTTGGGTCTTGAAGGGGCTTCATAAGGCTTTGGGTACATAGGTACTTTTGAGTACGACTTACCATCCCCAGAAAGATGGCCAGTTTGAGCGTATGATTCAGGTGCTTGAGGACATGCTTCGATCATGCATTCTAGATTTTGGAGGTTCTTGGGAGTAGCATATACCTCTTGTGGAGTTTTCCTACAACAATAGTTTTCAAAAAAACTATTCAGATGGAACCTTATGAGGCTTTTTACGGTAGGCCATGCCGATCACCTTTATGTGGGATGGAGGCAGGAGAGGCAGCTTTTCTGGGACCTCATCTTGTTCAGGAGACTACAGAGAAGATAGAGTTGATTCAGAAAAGGATGTCTACTACATAGTCTCATCATAAGTCTTATGTTGATCAGCGGAGATGACCTCTAGAGTTCGAGGTCAGGCATCAGGTTTTCCAGCGTGTCGCACCGAGGTTGGGACACAAGATGATTAGGAAATAGGGTAATCTTTCACCAAGGTACGTCGGGCCATTTGAGGTGTTGGAGAGAGTTGGGCTGGTTTCCTATCAGTTGTAGTTACCTCAGAGGTACCGGGCTATGCATGACATCTTCCACGTTTCTCAACTTTGATGTTACTTTTTAGACTTGTCTCATGTTTTCCAACCCAAGGAGGTTGAGCTGGAAGTGGATGTGTCATTTGAGGAGCATCCTATCCAAATTTTTGATCGCAGTACGAAGGTTCTTCGTGGCCAGTTTGTTCCCTTGGTATGAGTGTTAAGGCAGCACGGGCGGGTGTAGGATGAGACTTGGGAGAGGGAGGCCGATGTATGAGCACAGTGGCTAGAAATGTTTGGGGTTTCTTCTTCTACGCCATGCTAGGGAAATTCGGGGATGAATTTCTTTAATGGGGGAAGTTTTTAAGAACCTCGACCTTCTTTTCAGGTATGTTTTTCCTTTTTATAAAGTTTTTTAGAAAAGAAGAGTTTCTGGAAATTTTTGAAGTACACGATGTGTACTTTATGAGTACATGTCATGTACTTCATTACCGCAGGAGGCTATGTGCTGGCCGTGTCATGGCCACACACACAGTCGTGTGGGGTGACGTGGAGATCGCCTAATGCGGAGTACGGAAACAGCAAGTACATGTCAGGGTCGCATCTGACGGACAGAACACACCTCCTCTAGGTTTCGTTCATCCGAGAGCATCGAGCAGTTGTGGATATTCAACGAGAGGTCGAGCCTCCATCCGTCCTCCAATTCAAACCATGTTGATTGCATTGGAATCACATCGGTGAGTTCTCTCTTCTACTGGAACCTCGTTTCATGATTCCTCTTCTTTTCCAAGTTATCGTTGGTTGAATGTTTTAGAAGTTTTCTTAGATCTATGGCATTATAAGGAGATTCAAGCTTAGAGTTTCATGTATACTAATCTCCTAACCCCAAGGTAGGTGTTTTGTGCCTTTTCTGTAGAAAGTCTTTGAGTTTTATGTGCAATTTCGCTCAATACCCATGAACGGGGTGTTGCGCATTTACTGTTTTAGCCCTATTGTTTCTCTACTATATTAGTATTCCTGAGTAGATGATTATTGATTGTGAATAGAGTGAATTGGTTTTCTTTGGATGTATTGTCCTGCATGATTTGCCTATTTTGACCTTTTGGGTCTTGTTTTCCTATTATGATTCTGTTTACTTTCCCATGCCTAGTATTGTAGGATGGTGTGACTATTGTTTTGTTATGATGTTGTGTTGTAGAATGTTATCCAAGTAGTTCATGAGGTTTACCTTGGCCGTTACACGCTGCTACATTTTCTTAACTTACACAGGGCCGTGATAACCTGGTGTATAGACCATAGGGAGAATTGATGTTGTGGGCTTCTCCAGAGTGTCTTTATAATTATACGATGCGAGACCACATGGTGAATTGATGTTGAGTGCATCCCCAGAGTGTCTGTAGTTCCTCGACACGGTCCAAAGGGGGAATTGACGTTGAGTGCTTCCCCAGAGCACCTTTAGTATGATACGAGACTATCTGTCATGACCCGTCCTTGGGGCTCGTTCCGTGACTAACCTAAGCCCACCCTCCATAGGCCAAGGGTTGGCGACTAGCACCAAAGGTGAATCCCTGATAAAAAGGGAAGGTATTGCCTTTAAACTTGTAACACACACAGCCTGAACACAAGCAGTAGAGTAAATAATTATTAAAATAGAAAAGTAAGGCGTGCTGAAAGTAAGTGGGACAGTATACAAAGCCAACTGAACAACAAGTACAAGTAAAAAGGAAAATCAGCTCATGGATCATCCACCGGGGAATCTTATCTGAAGGGTAGGTATAGAACTTGAACAACTCGTCCCTGCAGTACGTCTAGTCTAGTCCAGTTCCGATCAGCCTCCCGTCTGTCACCCTCAGCCTCGATCACTGTTGTCCGTCGCCTGCACAAAACACAAAAATGTGTGAGCGAAGCCCATGCATAGGTGAGTATAACAATACTCAATATGGAGCCCCGAGACCCTCGAAGGTCTCCTATAATCCAAAAAGGATAAACCAAAGTAGAAAGATACATTCATGAAGTATTAAACAACCCTACTTAGGTATATTCCCATACATATACCTAAGTTAACAGTCACTATCCGGGTCCAACTCTCGAGCCCAAAGACAACCCAGTCCACAAAGGAAGTAAAGTCAATCACATCGATGATAATGATTGAAAGAAAAGACTCAGCTCACACAGGCATACATCTTTTGTAGAGTGATATAGATAATCATATGTAGTCACTGATTCATCTAAGTTGTCGGACCCACACAGGATACAGGACCAGCTAAGCTGTCGGACCCACACCAGATACAGGACAAGCTATTCTGTCGGACCCCCACAGGATACAAGAACAGAAGTCAGAACTGTCAGACCCACGAAGGATCCCAGTACAGTAGTCATCTCTGTCGAACCCACAGAGGATTCCGGTTCAGTAGTCATTGTTGTCGAACCCACCGAGGATTTCGATACAGTAGTCATCGCTGTCACAGCTAGCCCTAGGGTTCCCACACACAGCACGCTCGATTACGGGAGGGTACGCTCCATGAGCCAAGTGTCAATACATCAACTTCAATGAAGTCTTGAGTTGATGTATCCCATTGTTCTGTATCATCATAAAGAACCCAACATGACAGACGGCACACCAATCAGACACCCGGTCTAAGAGTTATTGGCATTTCTGTTCCAAGAGCCCGGTTGGATTTTACGTTCGATCCAACCTGACCATCTTCCAAATTTTTCCAAAACTCACTTAGAGTATTGAAAAATGACTGCCTCTTCGCGAGGGTCCCATCCTCGTAGACGGTGCATCAATCAGACACGCGGTCTACGAGATATTAACATTTAAGCGAAGATGGGCCCGACCTGCCAAGCCCAGTGGGCTAGCGGGTCGGCCCAACCCAGCTCGGAGGGTCCGACCCAGGTAGGGGTCGACCTGACCCGGTGGGGCGCGGCCCACCTGCGGACCCATACCGTGCTGTGGGCCGGTCCGGTTCACTCGACGGCGCCAAGTGGCGTCGCCTCCTCCCATGTTCGGCCGGCAACGGCCGGCCGATTCGGTTCGGCACACACGGCCCACGGACGCGGGCCGTGGTTCTCCTCATGTAGTGCCTGCGGGTGTCACGGTTCTCTAGTCTAGCCGGTATGTATCCAGCCGGTTCACCCGGCCGAGTGGCCCGTGGATGCGGGCCGCAATCTCTCTCCATGTGGCCCCTTCGTCTGTCACGACTCCTACACACGGACAAGTCGGATCATCCAACCGGTTGTCCCGCGGTTTGGACAGCCCAAGCGGCCGCTGGTCTCCCTCCACGTCTCCGGTGCGCAGTTGTCGCTACTGCCACCACCTCCGCTCACCGACGTCTCCGCCTCTTTCGTCCTGTGGTTCTTCTCCGGCACGGTGCGACAACACCGCACCCTTTCGGCTTTGCCTCCGACGTCAATCAACAAAAACCAACGGAAGGGCATCTGGCCGTGTTGGTTCATCCTGAACCCTCCACATTGGGTGATAACAAGTTTCCATCATCGATCCCAAACAAATAACGAGAAACAAGGGTGCAATTTATACATTAAAACAATCAAAACCCCCTACCTCATATTTGTCGTTGTACGTTGACGAGTTGCGGAAGATGGACGTCGCGTAAGACAGATGTCATTCCATCAACGTCAGAGGAAGAAGAGCTCGGTGAAGTCAATTCGAGATGATGCCCTCATTGTACTTTGTGGGTGGCAGTTCTTCCCTTCCTTGTTCCAGTTGAAGAAGGTAGAAGATGTTGCTTCACGTTCTTCGGAGACGAGGAGCGTTCTTCGTCGAGAGGATGGTGTTTTTCCAAGAGTTCTCCCAAGATCTCCAACGATTATGCCAACCCAAAATAAAAGAATATGTTCACTTATTTTAATGTTGGCATAATTAATTCAAAAGAATTCAAAACACTTAAATTAATTAATTGGCATTAATTAATTTGGTGTGATGCCACCTTAAAGATGGAAGATGGAAAGTGAAGAGGCTCCCAAATATTTATGGGGAGTTCCAAGAGTTAAAGGGGGTTCATGGGGAGTTGAGGAGTTTGTTGTTCATATGGGCCCCACCAAATAATATCCTCCCATGGGAGGTTATGTGGGGGTGGTCCTCACCTCCAACTTCCCCTTGGAAGATTAAACTACCACTTACATAAAAAATATTTTAGTCATATTTTTATTTAATTTATCTAGAAAACCCCCAAAATTAACTTCCGCTCTCGATAAAAAGCAACTGCGGTAAAGGTCTCCTTAAGAGAATATCGGTGCTACGAGTTCATCAGTGTCCTCAAATTTCAATTCCGAGCACTGTTTCAAAAGATATAAAATCTCGCACGTATGTTTACTGAACGTACCTGAACAAAACATTAGAAATTGATTCCGAGCACACTAGGCCTCGGAATCAAGTGTCGTCAGAAACTGCGGACTCATAAAATTCCCATGTAAAAAAAATTCAACTGAATTTCCGGGTATTTACATTCTCCCCACCTCAGGTATTTATGTCTTCATAAGCTACAACACACACTAAGAGAATAAATGGGGGTACTGAGCACGCATCTGAGCCTCCCACTCCCATGTTCTCTCCTGGAGGTTCCAGTGCCGCTAGAAAATGCACACCAGAAGAATTGACCATCCACGTAGGACCCACTCCTGTTGATCCTCAATATCCACTGGAACATCCGTGAATGTTTCCCCGTCATCAATGTCCAGATCCCCATGGTCGATGATGTGGGACGGGTCGTTCACGTATCTCCTGAGCTGAGATATGTGGAAGAAGTTGTGAACCCGATGCAACTGAGGTGGAAGGGCTGGGTAGTAAGCCACCTCACCTACTCTACTGAGGACCTGGAATGGTCTAATGAATCACGAAGATAACTTTATGCCTCGGCCAAATCTCCATAGACCTCATCGAGGTGAGACCCGTTGAAAGACGTGGTCTCCATCCTCGAACTTCAGTGGTCTCTATCTCCTATCAGCATAGGACTTCTTCCTGCTCTGTGTAGTCTTCATCCACTCCTGGATGATCTGCACCTTCACCATCGTAGCCTGAACCATCTCTAGTCCTACAAGTTTTGACTCCTCTGGGTCAGTCCAGTACATAGGCGATCTACAAGGTCGGCCATAAAGTTCCTTGTAAGGTGCCATCCCGATGGTAGAGTGGTAGCTGTTGTTATACGCAAACTCTACCAAGGGCAAGTGATCCTCCCAGCTGCGAAAAAAGTCAAGGACGCATGCACGGAGCATGTCCTCGATAGTATGAATGGTCCTCTTAGTCTGGCCATCCGTCTGAGGATGGAAGGCAATGCTCAAGTGAAGCTACGTCCTGAAAGCCTCCTGCAACCCCTTCCACAGCCGGAAAGTAAAACGTGCATCTCGATCAGAGATGATCATCAATGGCACACCATGAAGTCATACGATCTTCTGTACATAGAGGGGTCCCAGGCTCTCTACTGATCCCTACTATCTAATTGGTAGTAAGTGGTCCAACTTGGTGATTCGGTCGATAATCACCCAGATAGAGTCGTGTCCTCTGGATGTACGCGGAAGTACCGTCACGAAATCCATTGATATCTCGTCCCACTTCCACTCTGGATCCTCAAAGGGCTGAACCAAGCCTGGTGGAACCTGGTGCTCCGCCTTCACTAGCTGACAAGTGAGGCATCGCGAGACAAACTTTGCTACCGACTTCTTCATACCCAGCCACCAGTGATATTGTCTGAGGTCCTGATACATCTTCGCCACTCTAGGATGTACCGCTAGAGGATAAGTATGGAACTCTCTCAACACCTCCTCGTGTAGTGCAACCGGTACCATGGTACATCCTCTGAAGAGGATGATGTGATCCCCACCTTTATAAAATCCATCAGGTGCCTTCCCTGAGGATATCTGAGCACATCACGTCTCACAGTCAATGTCCCCACGTTGTGTCTCTCTGAATCGCTGAAGAAGTGGAGGAGTGACTGTAAGAGACTGCAGAAAGGCTGATCCATCTCTATCCACAAAGGATATCTGCAACATGGCTAGTTGTTTCGTCGCCTCTCCTAGAAGTTGAATGCCTGATCTCCTGCTGAGATCATCTACTACAACGTTCCCCTTCCCAAGAGTATAGACTATCTCGAAGTCATAGTCCTGGAGGAACTCGAGCCATTGCCACTGTCTCAGGTTTAGTTCCTTCCACGAGAAGATGTACTTGAGACTCTGGTGGTCAAAATAGACTGTAAAATGCTCACCTATCAGATTGTGTTGCCACATCTTCAAGGCGAAGACCACTGTGACTAACTCCAGGTCATGGGTAGCATAGTTCTACTCGTGCTATCTCAACTGTTGAGATCCATACACGATCACTGCTCACTCCTGCATCAAGACACACCCATGTCCAGTTCCTGATGCATCACAGTAAACTACATACCCTAATCCCTCCTCTGGTAGCCTCAAGATGGGCGCACTGGTCAACCTCTACCTCAGCTTCTGAAAGCTCTGCTGGCATCTATCTGACCACACAAAGGGTTGCCTCTTCTTTTTCAATGCTAAAAGTGGTGCTGCAACTCTGGAGAAATCTAAAAAAAATATTCGATAGTACCCAGCCAGTCCCCGGAAACTCCGTACCTCCATCACACTCCTGGGCGACTCCCAAGAAAGTACTGCCTCGATCTTCACTGGATCCACTGCAACTCCAGCCTCCGAGATAACGTGTCCCAAGAAGTGAACCTATCGAATATATAACTAGAACTTCGAGATCTTACCACAAAGCCGGTGCTCTTGGAGTGTGTCCAGTACTACCCGCAAATGGTAGGCATGCTCCTCCTTAGTAGTCGAGTAGATCAATATGTCGTCGATGAAGACTACGACAAAGCGATCGAGGTAAGGATGGAAGATCTTGTTCATGAGACTCATGAACACTGCTGGAGTGTTGGTTACACCGAATGGCATAACCAAGAACTTGTAGTGGCCATACCGACACCTGAAGGTTGTCTTCTTCACATCCTCATCTCGAAATCTGAGCTGGTGATAGCCTGACCTAAGTTCTATCTTTGAGAACCATCATGCTCCCTTGAGCTGATCAAAGAGGTCATCAATCCTCAGAAGTGGGTAGTTGTTCTTCACGGTCACCTGATTCAGGTGATGGTAATCGAAACACAGTCGCAAGATCCCATCCGCCTTCTTGGAGAACAAAATCGGAGATACCTAGGGTGAAACACTGGGTCAGATAAATCCCTTCCCCTGCAAGTCCTCTAGCTGTACCCGCAGCTCACGAAGATCATCAAGAGCCATCCAATATTATGGAGTAGATATCGATGTCTTCTTAGGGTACAGGTCAATTTAGAAGTCTACCTCTCTGCTGGGAGGTAGAACTGGAATGTCATTAGGGAAAACATCCACGTACTGATCCACCACAACAGGAAAACTCGGACTCCACACATCAACCTCTCGGAGGATTAAACTAGACAACTGATGTTTGATCGGCTTCCCCCTCCTCTATGTAAGTCCATCATGCGTGCAAAGGCTCCCTTATTGCTGGTGACAGTGAACCTGGTCCCATATTTTTGGATACACCGCACTTTTCGCCTAATACAGTCAATCTGAGCATGAACTGTGGATAACCAGTCCATACCCAAGATGACGTTGTAAGGCCTCGACGCTGATACAAGAAGATCTCATCCGAAACTCTTGCCTCCTAGAGTAAGCTCACACTACCGGAACCAGTGCGTAATCATCGACTCTACTCTTGTAGGAGTCTCTAGCCATAAGGATCAAGCCAACAGATCCATCAGAATCTCTGAGCTCTGAACGAGGGAAGTGGCAATAAAAAGAATGACTCGCACCTGTGTCTATAAGTACTACAGAAAGGGTGGAGTAGACACAGATAGTACCTCAAATCATCTCAGGTGCGCTATGTTCATAGGCCTCGACTGCCTAGAGCTAAGCCTGCCTCTGTCCGCCAGCTCCCTATGGTCGGGGTGGACCTCTTGGTGGTGGTGGTGGTAGAGCCTCAAAACGTCGTCCACCACCCACTGCTTGTCCAGCTCCTCTTCCACGTCCACCTGCTCCCGGTGGACCACAACGCTCAAACCTATTCCTCTACCTGAGAGGTCCCTCTACTATTTGTTGCTCATCTGCATGGCGGGTTGGGCAGTCTTGAGCCATGTGACCCTGCCCGTCGCATGCATAGCACCGCCCACTCCTTGTATAGTTGGCTCTGTCTCATGTGCCCCGCACAACCAAACATATATCCTAGGTTCACCCACCTGATGGCCTGGTCCGCTTGGACATCTATGACATCTGTCTACTGCTGGTTTTAGAATACTCTGCTATGTGTCGCCCTATGGTGGGTCTCGCTACTGGTGACTGCTCAGCGAGAAAACTCTCTACTAGAAGGGCTCGCTCCAACACCCCCACCTACGTCGGGATGTTGAGGGGGATCATCGAAGCTCTGATCTCTTGTCTGAGTCCCTGCTCGAAGGTCCGGGCCCTAGAGAATGAGTCTCGTACCATATCCGTGGAGTAGCGTGAGAGTTCGGTGAACCTCGCTGAGTACTAAGATACTTTCATGTTTCCCTACTGTAGATGAAGTAACTCCTAAATCTGCACCGCATGAAGGGTGGCTGGAACAAACTCTGAGTGGAAGAGACTCTCAAAATCTGTCCAGAGTAATGATGCCTCTTCATGCACCTGGAGCATCAAGCACCACCATCTGACTATTGCTGCATGCAAGAGACTCGCGGTAAAGATCACCATGAGGTCGGTTGGTGTCCCTAACAATATAAAAACTCTAATGATAGCCTCCAGTCAATCCTCAGCTGCCTGTGGGTCCGTCTCTCCCCGGAACCTGGGCGGCCTCTGTTACTAGAACTCATGCAACGCACTCAGATGGCTTGCACTCTCTGCTGCTGGAGATGGTGTTATCGGTGGCCCAGTAGGTAGTGGTACCACTAGTACATCCGCTGTGATGGGGCCCTACACCGAGGCCTCGTCGCTTGGTGGGCTACCATCTTGTGTGTAACTCAGAACCCTAGCTGGCTACCTTCGTGGGGCCATCCTGAAAAGAAACAATTGTGCCACAGTTAAAATAGTATACCTGGTGATTTGACACAAATTAATCACAAAGAAAACTATTTTTAAAGGAAATACACGTGAAATTAGTGTTTTCATGCACTGAGTTGGATATCAGAAGTCAGAGTCCTAGTGTTTGGATACGTCGGCCGCTGCACCAACACTAGTTTCCCTAAACTGATAACCACACACAAAACACTTAACACTATTGTTGTTAAAATAATCAGATTCAAATTTATGTGGTAGAACCAACTCCTCTGATACCAATTTGTCACGACCCGTCCTCGGGGCCCATGCTGTGGCTACCCCAGGCCCGCCTTCCATAGGCCAGGGGCTGGTGACTAGCACCAAAGGGGAATCCCTGATAAAAAGGGAAGTCATTGACTTTAAACCTGTAACACACATAGTCTGAACACAATCAGTAGAGGCAAAAAGTACTAAAATATAAAAGTAAGGTGTTCTGAAAGTAAGTGGGCTAGTATACAAACAAAACTGAACAACAAGTACAAGTAAAAAAGGAAAATCAACTCCTGGATCTTCCATCGGGGAATCCTACCAGAAGGGTTGGTACAAAACTCAAAAAACTCGTCCCTATGGTATGTCCCGTCTAGTCAAGATCTGATCAGCCTCTCGTACGTCACCCTCAGCCTCGATCACTGCTGTCTGTCGTCTCTATAGAACACAACAAGGTGCGGAAGAAGCCGTGTAGGGGTGAGTATAACAATACTCAGTAGGGTACCCCAAGACTCCCGAAGGTCTCCCAGAATCCACAAAGGATAAACCACAGTAGAAATATACATTCATGAAGTATCAAACAACCCTACTTAGGTATATTCTCATATATATACCTAAGTTATCAGTCACAGTCTGGCTCCAACTCTCAAGCCCAAAGACAACCCAGTCCAAAAAGGAAGTAAATTAAATCACATAAATGATAATGATTGAAAGACAAGACTTATCTCACACATGTATACAAATTTCGTAGAGTGATATAGATGATTATATGTAGTCACTAATTCATCTAAGGTGTCCGACCCACACAGGATACAGGACCAACTAAGCTGTCGGACCCACACAGGATACAGGAACAGAAGTCATAACTGTCGGACCCACGGAGGATCTCAGTACTGTATTCATCGCTGTCGAACCCACAGAGGATTCAGGTTCATTAGTCATCGTTGTCGAACCTACGGAGGATTCCGGTACAGTAGTCATCACAGTCGCAGCATGCCCTAGGGTTCCCTCACATAGCACGCTCGATTCTGGGAGGGTCCGCTCCTCGATCCAAGTTTCGATACATAAACTACCACGAAGTCTTGAGTTGATGTATCTCGTTGTTCCGTCTCATCATAAGGAACCCAACACGACAAACGACACGTCAATCGAACACTCGGTCTGAGAGTTATTGACATTTCTGTTCTAGGGGCCCGGTTGGATTTTACGTTAGATCCGACCTGAACATTTTCCAAATTGGTCCAAAACTCACTTATAATATCTCAAAAGGACCAACTCGTTGCGAGGGTCTCAGTGTCGTAGACGGTGCATCAATTGGACACGCGGTCTAGGAGATATTCTCATTTAAGCGAAGATGGGCCCGGCCCCCCAAGCCCAGTGGGCTGGCGGGTTGGCCCGACCCGGCTTGGCAGGTCCGACCCGGCTTGGCAGGTCCAACCCGGCTGGGGGTCAGCCCGGCCCAGTGGGGCACAGCCCACCTGCGAACCCGCCCCGTGCTGCGGGCTGGTCCTGTTCGCCCGACGGCATCGCCTCCTCCTCTGCCCGATCGGCTACGGTTGACCGGTTCGGTTCGGCGCACGCGGCGGTGCTTCCCTTCCTTACTCCAGTTAAAGAAGGTAGAAGATGTTGCTTCACATTCTTCGTAGACGGGGAGCATTCTTCGTCGAGATGATGGTGTTATTCCAAGAGTTCTTCCAAGCTCTCCAATGATTATGCCAACCCAAAATAAAAGAATATGTTCAGTTATTTTAATGTTGGCATAATAAATTAAAAAGAATTCAAAACACTCAAATTAAATAATTGGCATTGATTAATTAGGTGTGATGGCACCTTAAAGAGGGAAGATGGAAAGTGAAGAGGCTCCCAAATATTTATGGGGAGTTCCAAGAGTTAAAGGGGGTTCAAGGTGAGTTGAGAAGTTTGGTGTTCGTGTGGTCCCCACCACATAATATCCTCACATGGGAGGTTATGTGGGGGTGGGCCCCACCTCCAACTTCCCCTTGAAGGATTAAACCACCACTTACATAAAATATATGTTAGTCATATTTTTATTTATTTTATTTAGAAAACCCCCAAAATTAAATTCTGCTCTCGATAAAACGCAACTGTGGTAAAGGTCTCCTTAAGCGAATACCGGTGCTGAGAGTTCATCGGTGTCCTCAGATTTCAATTCCGAGCACCGGTTCAAAATATATAAAATCCCACACATACGTTTACTGAACGTACCCGAAAAAAACTTCATAAATTGATTGTGGGAACACCGGGCCTCAGAATCAAGTGTTGTCAAAAACTGTGGACTCGTAAAATTCCCGTGTAAAAAAAATTCCATTGAATTTTTGAGTCTTTATAGGGGAATTGATGGTGTGTGCTTCCCTAGAGATTTTATACTTTAGATGAACCAGAGAGGTGAGACTGTGTGTGTTTCCCAGATGGTTGATGTATCTGTTAGGTAGGACTAGAGGGGATGGGCTGTGAGTACTTCCTAGAGGGTTATCAGCCTTTGTTTACATGCTTTGATTAGTTGTTTCTTGATATCTAAAACTGTGGATTGTTACTCTTGTGTACTTCCTTGTTTACTGCTTTCTGTACTTTTACCTTCCATATATTCACTGACTGTTAGGCACAAATCTTGTGGTGGTTTCCTACTGGGATTCATCTCACACCCTGTTTGGGCTATGCTTTTGGGCCCAAACAGATTATATTGTCGCAGGTATAGACAAGGGAAAGTGCCCTTCTACATCAGGTACTTGACTTGCTGAGGAGATGGAGAGCATGGGACCAAGCCATGTCTTGTGATGATGAGGAGTTTATCTATTTTCTTTTGCACTTTGGTTTAGAACTGTTTGTATTTCCAGCATTGTGACTTGTTTGGATTCTTTTTTAGACATATGTATCATGCATCATTATATATATGTGCTCTAGTTTTTTTATTTACAGTCTTCCATTGTTTACTCTTGTATGGATGATTACTGCTTCCACTATTGTATGTGTTTGTTTACATCCGCTGTGTACTCTGCCAATGAGGGAATAGTTTCCCCACTATCACACCCAAGGCCCTCGCTACTAGTTGACAGCCTTTGGAATTCAGGGAAATGTGTTTGAGTCCATGTGATCAACCGGGTACGGGGCGCCTCTAGGTGGATTCTGGAACCAGTACGTTATAGTTGATGAGAGAGAAATGGTTATCTCATCATATTTACATGAAATGGATAGTAAGGGGTAATGTAGATACATTTCCCATCATATGTAATGGAATTTAGATTCATAATATAAAAGAATTGCTTGAATGTAAATGTGGAGAGAGAAATATCTTACGGAATTTCGACATGGTAACGGGCATACATGGAAGGAATTAATGAGAGAAAACGGGGTATATGATCATTAAAACATAATTAGGGTAGTATATTAGAGGTGTGAAATCATACCAAAACATTTTTAATTGAAATTAAAAGGGTATAACAACATAAAGAAATTTGGACAAAAATGAGAAAGGAAGAAATCCCTTACTTGGAAGTGTGATCTCAAAGGATTGACAGAGGATTATTGGGAGCTTGGGGAACCTTGGGAGGATTCTAGAGAGATTAGGGCAGATTTTGGTCAAGATAAAAATGGTTTTAGTGAAGAGGAATGGGAGATTTAGTGGGTTTATATAGGAAAATAGAGGGAATTCTTTATTATTTAGGTTTTGGAAAACACACATTAAACTAATCAAAACCACAAACCAAATCATGGTTTTACCAATGTTTTTTGTAAAATGGGAGTGGAAAACATTATTTTATAAGTCCAATGGCCTAACTTCTTAAAATATTAGGTTTGATTATGTGGAGGTGAGTCACACTCTCAAGAAAATCAATTTAAAAAGTTAAAATGTTTTATAAGTCTTGGAGGGTCTACTAAGGCCCCCTAAAATTAACCAAAAAAATAAAAAATCACATTATTTTAATGTTAAAACTTATATTGGAAGAAAATATCATTTATAGTATTTTATTACACTGTTATTGGGTCATTATGATGTCATAAAACACATTATATATTGAAATAGTATTTAATTTTTACCCCAAAATTAAACTGTCTCAGAAAATTATGAAAAATTCACCATTGGATAATTTCGATGTCCTGATTACAAAAATAATATTCATTTTATCTAAATAATTATCTAAATATGTGAATTTTCACTTTTAATATAAAAACTGACATTTATAAAAAATTCATGGGTTTTGAAAAAAACGGATTTCAAACCTTAATAAAAAATATAATTGTATTCCTAAAAATTATACGATCATTTTATTTAAAATAAATTTATTAATAATATTTTATTAAAATATTATTTAAATAAAAAATCCATTAATTCATCAAAATATATTTTTTAATTGAATATTAACTAAAAATATTATTTGTGCTTTAAAAACCATTTGCAAAGTAAAAATAATAAAATGAATATATATTATTTTATATAAAAAAAATAATGCACATAATCATAGTGATAAGTTCTTGTTACATAAACCCTTATAACACCCACATAAGACCAAATGGTAAGGTGTGTGATGGTGACAGACTCTTATGGAGGCTCAGATAACATCACTCGGGTGGTAATCTCTATCAACTTCTACTTCTCCCATAGGTAGTTTTGTTCAATCTTAACATTTTGAAGCTCATGTTAGGCTTGGTCAAGAGAGAATCCCAATGAAACCACCTCCTTTTTGAGATTCTATAAATGGGATTAATATGGATAAATTCTTCTCGATGAGTCCATCTCTTCCTTTGTCTGAGAAAATTGGATTTGTTAAATCTCTATATTTATACTAATCATGTGATCACTGTTCAACAACTATATTAAAAATGGTAAAAATTATTAATGGTATTTCAAAATAAAAAAACATAAAACAATAGAATTTCATATGTTTTATATAACCATTTTACATAATAATACATTTAATCAGATTGAGAGGAATTTTCATTAGTAAAAGTTTGGGTCGTTACAGTGTCAATTCTCTACCACCTTATGAGTGATACCGGTTCACTAGGAAAGTATCTATGGATGAGATCAGTGAAAAAGATTTTTATACCATTCCATAGGTGATAATCATCCCCATACGTGAGATACTAGAGATGGGATCGGAGGTTTTTGTATTCATACTATGTCGATAGTGATATTTTGGATTCCAATTATTGATTTCCTTGGATGGACTCTTACAATGTTGAGTATTTATTATGCTCCTGGTGTGATACTTAGGTTCCTTGATGAAATTATCCTTGGATGATCCTAGGATTCATCTTGTTTAAATTCTATGGATTCCTTTTATACAATTTTCAGAATGCTAATTTATTTAATCAATGGATGCATCCACCAAGCCAAATCGCATACTTGGGTTTGGTCCACTATTGTGGTTTTATTTATGATGACCCATTATGAAACTATATCCTACTTGTATAGGTTCTCCATGGTTCATATACATCTGTATTAGGTCAAAGTAGGTTGCATCGGTTAGGTATCCTATTATGAATTTGGTTCGATGTATTTATGTATTATTGATTTGCATCAACTATTATAGGAACACTTATCAATTTATATGCACTTACTAGATTGTTCTTGACACTGTTTGTGGTGGCCTAATAATTATATCTAACACCCTACTTGGTCCTCTCTTAGTACCCATATAGACATCATGATTTTATGTGTAGATAAAGGGAAGCATCCGACTTTAAATTCTTGATTTCCAAGACTAGGTGTAAGTACAAGAGCAGGGGATCGAGCCTATGCTCGTGATGCTATTAGTGGATGCCTTTGGTCTTTTGTATTATTTTAGAATTTAGTATATTCATGTATCCCGTATATCCCATGTACTCATTTTTTTGTAGCTACATGACATCATCATCATCATTTTTTTATCTATTCGTGATTTATATTTCTCCTGTTTATTTATTAAGTGTTTATTTATTATTCCACTGTTGCTCATTATTTTTATATTTCCACTACTTACCATTATTATATACTTCTATGTTACACTCTGATCAATATGGGAATATTCTCCCCATAGACACACCCTATTCCCTCACTGCTAGTCAAATGCCTCTGGCATATGGGGACACATTCTTGAGGTCATGTGGCTAACCATCTCATTGCACCGCTTAGGGGATTCTGAGGTGGGGCGCTACAAATTTCTACCGTAACTATTTTTTCCTTTTGTATTACAATTTGAGTATTATAAAAGTAACTAGTATGTATCATTATTTTTTAATGAACCTATTCCTGAGAGTATGTAACCCACATACAAGGGAAACCCAAATTTCCTTGGATGGGTTATTGTGTCATTGATTTCTTCCTGTTATAGTTGTACTGATTTCACCATTGGGTGATGCACATATTTTTAGCGTTATTATTATTGATATTATTATAATTATGAATTTTATTTTCCTTAGTATGATATGAAAAGTGTTTATCATTTAATGATTTATTAAAGGAACTTTTGGACTTATATTCCACGCATTTTCCATGTCACATTTACTTTCTGCACGCATTGCCTGCTTGATATAGTTAGTGCCTGGATTTTTATAGGTTGGGAAATGTGGTAATTTTTCTTGTAGGGATAACATAATTGGATTAATTAAGGTTCCTAAATCAATATTAATCGTGTTTTCCTATACCTTAAAATTGACACTACATATACTATAACCCATGTTGTGTTGAATGAGACGTTGAACCTAACCCAACCTTAGTAGTGGGAAGTAGGTAGTATCTCCTATAAACCTTTATAACCTTTCTTATCACATAGATATGATTTTAGGAGTATGAAGAGAGGTATAACTCATTTATAGTAAGGATGTATGGCTATCCTTTATTACTTTCATTGTTTCTTATCTTCTATTGTTAAATCATATCTGAGGTGTGTGTTTGGAAATTATAGAAATATGACACCATGAATTCCTATAGTCATACACCAAGAAGGTGGAAACCACCATTCTTTAGAGGAAGTGTCCCTTGAGCCGCTAATATTACCTCTTGTAGTGCCCCCTGAGGCACCTCATACCAATCTTCCACTGGGCATTGATTCTCAATTCATAGATATATGTTTATGCTGCATGAAGTTTTTATACAGATCTCCACGACCTACCCCTACCATGGAAGGGATGGCACGTAAATTTAAGCAGCAATATCCTCTAACATTCTCTGGGGATGGAGTTCCTGAGAATATATAATCATGGCTAGATTCCATGTTATCAATCATTGAGCATTTAGATATGCTAATATATTAGAGGGTCAAAATTTCTACCAATATGATGTAGGATCGAAATAATGATATAGATGCTCAATATACAAGAGGGGGGTGAATTGTATTCTTTAAAAATTCCTTTAAATAAAGGAAAGAGCTAAGTTTAACAAAGTTAAACTAAGAAAATTCACAACACCTCTAACACCAATTGAAAACTTGAAAAAGGAATGAAGTTATAAACTTCAAGTCCTATGAAATTCCTTAAGACTGGAAAGAGATTCCAAAAGTAGGTTCCGGAAATATGGTTCCAGAAATTGAAACTTAACTAAAGATTACAATATGAGATTCTACCTTAAAGCGTATAGAATCTAAATGGAACAGAATACAAGTAAGGAAGTATAAGAAAATTATACTTTCCTTACAATACAATATGAAGCGGAAACAAACAATTAGTAGAACTACAATTAACAAGATATAAGTCTTTTAACCCAAAGAGAAGGGTATCCAACAACCTTGGATAAAGGTCCCTTGATTTATACTTTCAAGCAAGTTTTTCTTACCCACACCAGGGTAATCCCTCAATACAAAGATCGGAGTCTCTGTCTTGCTATCCCCGCAAGCCCTCAACTTCAAGGTAGTTGGAAACCTCTGTCTTCCTCAGCAAGGAAGCCCTCAAACTTCAAGGTAGTCGGCACCTCTGTCTTCCTATCCCCGGAATTCCTCGAATGTAATCACCAACATTCGGAGTCGCACGAAGCAAAAACTGAACGAGCGGTTCAGTACGCACAAGGCATGAAAAGATTTCTCTCTCTAGAAATCACCTTAGCAGCATGTGGTCTCTAGATCGATCAAGTTCTATGTTGTTGTTTTTGTTGTATATGAGTTCTTTCAAATGAGCTCCTATTTATAGGCAAATTTCCAACGGTCATCTCCCTCCTCCAATGGTCATATTTTCCATGGAACTCGGAGGGACCTGTACACATGTAACTCAACCAATGGTTAATTAGAAATAGAATAGATGACATAGTTTTATAAAAAACTATGTATAACTGAATGTACGACATAGTTTTGAAATGAAGCTACGTAAGTAAAAGCTAATAAATATTTCAGATTGTAAGCAAGTCAAAAGTTCGGAGTCTAACCAAAATGAAGTTCGGAGTCTATGTTAAGAAATGTTCGGATTCTGTTTTATAGGAATTCGGAGTCTGGTTTCACCAGAGATCAGATTCTGAACCTGTAGAGTTCGTAGTCGAACTTATTAAGAGTTCGGAGTCGAACTTCTTAAAAGTTCGGAGTCGAACTTCTTAAGAGTTCGCAGTCGAACTGCTTAAAAGTTCGGAGTCGAACTTCTTAAGAGTTCGGAGTCAAACTGCTTAAAAGTTCGTAGTTGAACTTCTTCAGAGTTCAGAGTTTAACTTCTTCAGAGTTCGGAGTCGAACTGCTTAAGAGTTCGGAGTCAAACTGCTTCAGAGTTCGGAGTCGAACTACTTCAGAGTTCGGAGTCGAACTTCTTCAGAGTTCGGAGTTGAACTTCTTCAGAGTTCGGAGTCGAACTTCTTCAGAGTTCGGAGTCGAACTGCTTCAGAGTTCGGAGTTGAACTTCTTCAGAGTTCGGAGTCGAACTGCTTCAGAGTTCGAAGTCGAACTGCTTCAGAGTTCGGAGTCCACAATTCGGATTAGAACTACATTACAGATCACATCCAGAATTCGGATCCTAAAAACAGAATGATCCAAATATTTTCATTATATGGCTCCGGAAATTTGGTTATAAATCCGGTTTTTGAATTTAAGAATAATATTGCTATATATAATAAAATCTAGGTTAAGGTAAATTTCCTTAAAGAAGTAAATTTTCCTTATGGGGGTAAAAATAATATTTGCTTAAGTATAAGGTGTTTGTTATTTTCAATACAAGAAGGAATGGAAAAGTCATAAGGAAAACCTTATTGACTCAACAATCTCCCCCTTTTTGGAAAGGACAAACATCCTTTTGAAAAAGCATATAAGGATTTTGAAAAAATTTCATTAGACTTTGAAAATTAAAACTTATCTTCCTTTGTTCATAGATATAAGTGAATACAACTAACTCCCCCTTAGGAATTGAAACTCTAAGGATTGTATTCTGGGTTTTCAGAGAAGAGTTCTCATTATTGTAAGAATGAAAAAAAACTTCGTAGTGGGAAACTACCCCTTTCTTTAAGGATATTTCTCTTAGAAATTTTTCCTTTCTCCTCTTTAGGAATAGTTCTTTTTCCTTCTCCCCCTTTGTGATTTTCAAAAATAATTGAAGGGAATGGAAAACAAAGTATGCTACCTGAAACATTAGTATATAACAAGATACAAACCAACGAGATAACCATTTCATTAGAGTTGGGAAAAAAATACAAGGAAAGACAACTACAACAAAAGATCAGAGTGGGTTCATTTGTCTTCCTTTTCCTTCGGAATGAGCTGCTTCAACAAGGCTTTGAGTTTCTTCAAGTCTCTTTGATCTTCATCTCGTTGCCTCTCCAAGAATTTACCTTTTCTTCTTGAGCTTTTAAAGCCTCTGCCTGAGCCTCCAAGGCTTCTTTCTGCAACTTCAACAACTCATCTTACTTTTCCATCTTCTGCTGAAACTCAATCCGGAAATCTCTTTCAGTTTTCCAATTTTGAGATACTGAGTTAAGCTTCCCATTCAGATCCCTGACCTGTTGATTCTGAAAATTTTGCTCCTGGGTAAACTTCTCAGAAATCTCATTAACCTTTTTATCCTCCATTTCAAAAGCATTTTGAACTTCAGCCTGGAAATTCTCAAAGTGAACTAAATATTCATCAACTCTCTTATACCACTTGGTTACTTTACTGTAGGACTTCTTATGCACGTCATAATCGATCAGAAAAATTTTCTGTTCAGCTTCCAACTTCACAAACTTATCCGTTACCATGGATAAAGAATCTGATTTTTGATTCATAGATTGTTGCAGCAACTGGCATCTAGAATATATTGTTGGAAGAATCGGAATTGTGTCCACCAATTTTCTTAGAGATTGAACTACAAAATCATGCCCGTGGGATGATGATTCTGAATCAGAAACTTCTTTTTGAGGTTCCTCTTCTTTAATTGGCATCAGCTTCCTTCTAGAGGTACCACCAACCTCTTTCTTTCTGATGACATCTTTAATAGGTGTCTCCATGAGAGTTTTCTTCCCTTTATCAGCTCTCAGAACAGTTTCCTTATTAAGGGATACTTCCTCGGATTCAGAAAATTGAACGATCTAATCTTCATCTGGTTTCTGTCTTTCTCAACCTTCCTCAAGAAAATTCCTCTCATAGGATTTTTCTTCATCATACATCACATTTTATTATTCTTCTTCTGGATGTTTCTTGCTAGCTTCCTCATCTCCCTTTCCTAAGGTAACTATCTTTGTGGATTCAGCCTTATCTTTATAGTCCTGTACTTGCTTGATCAAGGTATCCAGATCTTCACTCTCCTCTTCTTCTTCTTCTTCTTCCTCTACTGATTCAGCAACTTCCTTCTCAGCTTCTACAACTATTCCTTTACCCTTTTCCTTTTCTGGAGTGACATAGTTTTTCGCTGGAGTTTCTGGTAAAGAAGGTTCAACATCGAAAGTTTCTGGAACTGGAAGCCTTTCGGAAGCCAACTCTGTATCTTTTAGCATAGATCACACTAGTTCAGCTTCAGACATCTTCTTTCTCAATTTATTTTCCTTCGCTTGTCTCTCTAGCTCCTCAGCAGCTTTTTCTTTTAATGTCTTAGCCTCAGCAGGGTCCAGTCCGAATTGAGTATCCCCTTCCTTCCTCATTTCTTTATCTTTCCTCCACTTTGCTGCTACTTCATCTGTATAGATTTTCTTCTTCTTCGGCTTGGGAGGTGTGGATTCAGTTTCCTTAGTCTGAGGAACTTCTTCATCAGTAACTACTTCCTTAGCCTTTCTCTTCTTCCTTTGCTTTTTTGAAGGTTCCGGAGATTGTTTTTCTTTTTCAGGTGTTTCAAATTCCTCCATAGATAGGGGGTAAAATTCTTCGGATTCACTAGAAAATCTCATCTTCATTCTCTTAAGCGTATCATCACTGACAAGAATGAGCTTGCAATTTCGAATCTTTCATTTGCAGGAAACTTTGAAAGATTCTAAGCATCGAACAATCAACTTAGACAATAAGGTAGGAAACATCATAATCTGAGCTCTCAGATTTCCTTCTTTGATATTCTTGATCGTAACCAAGACATGCCTTATCAGATTTATCTTTCTTAGATTTACCAAAAACTCTAATACATAGATATCACTCTTCTTCAGATTGTCATTATCTCCTCTTCTCGGAACCAGAAAACCTTGCACCCATAGTTGAAGTATTCTATTATTCGGAGTGAGACGAGAAATCTTAGTTGTTGAATCATCCTTAAGCCCAAGACACTTCAGTGCCTTCTCCTTATTGAAACTTCCTTGCACATCGGGAAGTTTGTGAGAACAGAATTCAGCTTCTCCCTCATATGCTATACCAACCAAGCTTGCTGCCTTAGTGTAAGAAAGTTTATAAGTCTTCCCATAAGACTTGAAAGAAAACCTTTCTCTGCCATCTTCCACCAGGAAGGAAAAAGACTCATAAAACTCTATCAACAAGTCGGTATAAACCGGATCCTGTTTATCTGGTTTTTCTATGCATACATCTTCCCATCCATTCAGTCTAATATTCTTCGAAATAAGAGAATCAAGCTTATAAAAATCTGGATGAACTAACCTTTCCCTGTAAACTAACCACTTTGAAATTGGTTTGATAGTTGACATATCTTGAGAGGTTGCTTCAAAAGACATTCATAATGAAATAAACTATAAGATTCGGATTGGCTTCACAAGGTTCAGAACCGACCTTAAGAGGAGCATCAGAGCTTCGAGACGCAAAATCTTGAAAAACCGATGTGGGGTGAGTCTCGGAGTCCCCTTTATATAGGAAAAGAATTTGACCGTTGGTCTTCCAAAAGCCATCTAACGATTGAAAAAGCTTTGATCTGATCTAAAGGTTGAGAACAATCCCTCAAGGAAAATTTGACTCCGATCTTTTGAGGTTTTTAAGGAAAACATTCGGATTTGAGGAAAAACTAGAATCCGAATTTTTTTTAAAACAAGGAAAATACCAGTAAGCAAAAAAATTGATTACAAAACTATAAGTAAGAAAATCACAACTTACGGATTAATAAGAAATATTATTCGTAATTGGTAATATTCTTCTTAAAGGGAAAAAAACTTCATTACAAAAAAATACCAGTACGAAAACCTCCATTCCAAAAATCTCGTTACGAAATTATTAGTACGAAAATTCCATTCCGGAAGTCTTCAGTACGAAGAATTTCATTCCGAAAGTTCTCAATCTGAGAATTTCAGTCTTGAAAATTTTAGTTCCAGAAATTCCCATTCCAGAAATTTTAGTTTCAGAAATTTCCATTTCGAAAGTTTTTTTAAAAAAAACTCTAACAACCAAATATACTTCCCCTATGAAGAGGAGTTTATTACTGTTAGGAGAATTTTTCAACAAGAAGTTAATGAAGAATGATTACCTTATAGTTATCATTCCTAACTTTTGTTTAATGTATTCAAATCTATCGGAGGGTAATGATTTTGTGAAAATATCAGCAAGTTGATCTTGTGTTCGGATAAACTGAAGAATAATATCTCCTTTTTGTGTGTGATCTCTAAGAAAGTGATGCCTAATATCTATGTGTTTTTCATGAGAGTGATGTGAAGGGTTCTTACTTAAGGAAATAGCACTTGTGTTATCACACAAAATTTGAGTTTTAGTAAAGATCAAGCCATAGTCTGTGAGTGTGTGCTGCATCCACAATACTTGAGCACAACAACTTCCAGCTGCTACATATTCGGCTTCAGCAGTGGAAAGTGCTACAGAATGTTGCTTCTTGCAGAACCAAGAAACTAATGAATCTCCTAAGAAATGACAAGTTCCGGATGTACTTTTTCTATCCATTATACATCCACCAAAGTTAGCATCAGAAAATCTTTTTAGAATAAAATCATCTCCAAAAGTATAAAACAATCCTAGATCCATGGTTCCCTTAAGGTAGCGAAAAATTCTTTTTACTTCCTTTAAGTGAGATTCCTTAGGATTGGATTGATATATTACACATAAGCATACTGAGAACATTAAGTCTGGTCGACTAGATGTCAAGTAAAGTAAACTTCCTATCATACCTCTAAAAGATGTTTGATCTACTGGTTTCCCAGCTTCATCAAGATCTAAAGAGTTTGAGGTACCAATAGGAGTACTTATACTCTTAGTATTGTCATAACCATACTTTTTGAGAAGACCTTTAATATAATTATGTTGAGATATGTAGGTTCCTTCTGGTTTTTGAGAAATTTGAAAACCAAGGAAAAATGTTAACTCACCCATCATACTCATTTCAAACTCAGATTTCATTAGACTTGCAAAGGAGTCGGTTAAAGATTGCTGAGTTGAACCAAATATGATTTCATCAACATAAATTTGAACAATCAAAACATTTTTCTTATCTTTCTTTATAAAAAGGGTTGGGTCTGCATTTCCCTTAAAATAGTTATTTTGAAGCAAAAATCCAGTGAGTCTATCAAACCAGGCTCGTGGGGCTTGTTGAAGACCATACAAAGCTTTGGTAAGTCTAAAACATGATCAGGATGTTTTGTATCTTCAAATCCAGGAGGTTGTTCAACAAAAACTTCCTCTTGGACATAACCGTTAAGAAAAGCACATTTCACATCCATTTGAAAAAGTTTAAAATTAACTAATGTTGTAAAGGAAAGTAGAATACGGATAGATTCAAGTTTAGATACTGGAGCATAGGTTTCTTCATAGTCTATTCCCTCTTGCTGATTATAGCCTTTAGCAACAAGTCTAGCTTTATTTCTTACTATGACTCCATTTTCATCACATTTGTTTCTGAAGACCCACTTTACTCCAATAACAGAAGTTTCCTTAGGTCTTTCAACCAAGATCCGGACTTTGTTCCTTTCAAATTCATTTAGTTCATATTGCATCGCTTTGATCCAATCATCATCACCTAAAGCTTCATCAGTGATTTTTGGTTCTAATTGGAAAAGAAATTCTAGATGTTCTATTTCATTTATTAAGGAACTTCTAGTTCTTACAGGTTGATTTACATCACCAATGATACTATCACTAGGATGATTCTTAAGAAACACCTGATTTGGGTTTTGTAAAACTTGTTCATCAACATAGGGTAGAAAATCTTCTGGGGTAAATGTTTCAGAAGTATCTTCTTGAAAATTTTACTTATCAGAAGGTTCTTCTATCAAAGGTTGATAATCAGTTTTTGAAAACACATCTGAGGATGTAGGTTGGGATGGTTTAAAAACAAAAGGATCTGACTCATCAAATTTTGTGTGCACTGTTTCTTCAACAATACAAGTATTTTTATTGAAAACTCTATATGCCTTTGAAGTTGTGGAGTAGCCTAGGAAAATCCCTTCATTAGATTTTGGTGTGAATTTATGTATGTTATCTTTAGTATTCAGAATGAATACTTTGCAACCAAAAACCTTGAAGTAGGAAAGTCTTGGTTTTCTACAGTTCCATAACTCATAAGGATTTTTATTAAGAAAAGGTCTAATCAAAACTCGATTTATAGTATAGCAAGTAGTACTTACAGCTTCAGCCCAGAAATGTCTAGCTATAGAATATTCACTCAACATGGTTCTAGTTATCTCTTGAATAATTTTATTTCTTCTTTCAACTACACCATTCTGCTGAGGAGTTCTAGGTGCTGAAAAATTGTGAGTAATACCTTTTTTTACTACAAAAAGTTTCAAAATCAGAATTTTGAAATTCTCCTCCATGATCACTATGAATAGTTTTCAAAGGAAGGTTTTTCTCATTTTTAACTTGAGCTCTAAAACTTTTGAAATAAGAAAAAGCTTCAGACATCTTTGCTAGAAAATAGACCCAAGTAAATCTAGTGTAATCATCAACTAGAAAAAACACATAGTATTTGCCTCTAATACTTCCAGTTTGTGTTGGACCAAAAAGATCCATGTGCACTAACTGTAATGCATCAGTTGTCGAGACTTCACCGATTGATTTAAAACTAGATTTATGTTGCTTGCCATATTGACAAGGATCACAAACTTTATAAGAATCAAATCTAAGCTCCGGTAGATCCTTAACTAGTTTCTTCTTAGAGAGTTTGCATAAGTTCCTAAGATTATAGTGAACTAGTCTTCTATGCCATAATCAGGAATGATCTTCCATTGCACTTAGGCAAGGTAAATCTTGACTCCTGAGGTCTTCTAGGTTCAAAGTGTAAACATTCTCTTTCCTATTGGCTGAGAGAATAAATTCTTCCTTGGAATTGTGAACTAAACACTTATCATTCCTAAAATTCAGAAGGTATCCTTCATCACATAACTGAATTATGCTAATGAGGTTGTGCTTAAGACCCTTAACAAACAGAACATTTTAAATTAAGGTTTTACCAAAAAGAACAATATTACCAATACCAACAATTTCTCCCTTAGCATTATCTCCGAAAGTTACGTTTCCTCCTTTCGTTTTGATAATCTTTTCAAAATAGCTTTTGTTACCAGTCATGTACCGGGAACATCCACTATCCATGTACCACGAGTTGTTGTTGGTATTCTCTTTTTTTTCTGAAAACAAGAATAGAATTAGACTTTTGGAATCCAAACTTGCTTGGATCTGAGATTTCCAGACAACAAAATTTTAGGAACCCACGTCTTCTTTGAGAAATAAGATTTATGAAAACCTAAGGATTGTGTTTTGTTTAAGGAACAATTCTTTGCCCAATGACCACCACATTGAAACTTGGTACAAATGGGGCACTTTGAGGAACAAAATAATTGTTACTAAAAATTGGTTTTGCATGGGTATAACCAAATTCGGATTTATTTCTTAAAGGTCGTATTTGGGAATACATTTTATCAAAATTTTCCTTACCATGGGTAAAGTTTGATAAAAACTTATTTAAGGAAAAAAATTCAGACTTTAGTTTTATAACCAAGTTTTTATCTTCAAAATAATTAGATTTAGAACTAGAGCTAGGCTCGAAAACATTTTTCTTAGAAATTACTTTTTCTAACTCTTTGGAAAGTTTGTTCTTCTTAGAACTTACTTCCTCAAGATTTTTTGAGATACTTTCAAAATCATCATTTTTTCTATCAAGATCTTTAGAAAGATCTGATATTTATTTTGTAAGAATAGAATTCCTATAGTTTTCTTTATCGAGTTTTTTATTGAGTTTATAATTCTCAATCTCAAGAAGTTCAGTAAACCTACAAACTTCTTCATAAGTAGGTAAAGTA
The DNA here is from genome assembly GCA_963277665.1 of Viscum album. NCBI lineage: Eukaryota > Viridiplantae > Streptophyta > Magnoliopsida > Santalales > Viscaceae > Viscum > Viscum album. Next base: position 2,065,208,334 of record OY728123.1, on the reverse strand, counting down.
TTTTCTTCATCAGAAGAGGATTCTTCATCAGAAGAGTTATAATACTTACAATCATTAGAATTTGAAGATACATTAGTCAATGATTCAGTATTTCGTACCTTAGCCATAAAACAATGATTTTCAATAGGTAATCTGGCTATAATACCAAGATTCTTCTATCCTGAAGATTCATAATCAGAAGATTCATCTGAAGATTCACCACCACTGGCACTCCTGGTATCATTAGCTTTCAAAAATTTCTTAGCTTTGGCTTTATAATACTTTTTTTTGTTCCTGTCTGAATGCCTTTCTTTCCTTTCTTTCTTTTTAAGAAAAGGGAAATCTGGTCTAATATGTCCAGCTCTCTTACATTCGTAACAAGTGACTTCTCCATCTTTTCTATCTTTCCTTTCCTTTTTCTTATACTTGGATTGGAAGCTTCTTTGGCCAGCTATCTTGTTCATCCTTCGAGCAAGATTTTCTAACTCATTTTCATAGATTTCACTCTCACTAGATTCAGATTGGAAAATAACTTTCTTAGACTTGGATCTGGTTAATCTCTCTGGAGTCTTAGTTTTCATCTGATTTGATGTTGTTGTGAAAGCAACAGTACCATTCCCATTCTTCTTTTTGATGTTTTAAACATCTCTCTTCATTCTTGTCTCATGTTGTAGAAGAGTTCCAAATAGCTCATCAAGAGAAATTTGAGTAACCTTCTTGTTCTCATCTATAGCAGTTCTTTTGGATTCCCACTCATTGGGCATAATATCAATTATCTTACCCACAAGTGCTTCATCATCTAAACCTTTTTCTCCCATAGACTGTAAGCTGTTGACTATAGTCATAAATCTCTGTTGAAATTTACAAATTGGTTCACCATACGGAAAGTTGAAGCCATGATATTCAGCTCTAAGCATAGCTCTCTTAGTCTCAATCACTTTAGAAGTTCCAAAGTGTGTAACCTATAACTTCTTCCAGATACAATTAGCTGCTTCAAAAGAA